>OY998179.1:27573030-30220594 GCA_963921935.1 Galeruca laticollis | reverse complement strand
TATAAAGCGACAGTTAAAATCCCAAGGGAATTAAAGTACAAATAAAACCTAACATCCTCGATGCATATCCAAGCATTTTAGAAGTCCGTCCTCGATGCCCAGCCAAGTTTCGTAAAAGTCCCTCCTCGATGCCCAGCCAAGTTAAGTAAAAGTCCATCCTAAGTAGTATTTATTTTTATTAAAAATATATGTAGAATTACCAGAATTACAAAAATATTGTATAGACCTGTCGACTAAAGTGACAGTAATCCTTTAGGTGGATTAAATGGGTCACTTTAGTCGCTTGGTGTATAATATACTATTATTAACGAATTTTGTAAACACTGATGTGAAATGTCAAATTATTAGACAGACGTTAACAAACATGACTCTATCATATATTATAATATAATGACAGTCTAGTAGCTCATGAAAGTCGTGGGAAATGAATCATTTCGATACAGCTAGCCCGTGCGAAATGAAAATCTGTACTACAACGTGGTAGGATTCTTAATCGCACACGCACTTGGAATGTACATTTTTCTTTATGGTCGTACAAAAAAGACTTTTCTCTATTTGTCTTTTTCACTTTTTTCATCTCTTCACATTGTCATCTCTCTTTTTCCGACTGTATCTCTCTAGATGATTCTTTATAGCAATTTTTCAACATCTAATATGTTTTGTTGATTAATTTTAATCCATAATGTAGTTTTTACAGACCAAGAAGCTTTTTTTCAGTAGATAATTGACTTCCCGATTCTGCAATTCTTTACCGTCTCACTTCCCGGACATAATATTTTTTATGTATATGTTTGTGATATGCTAAAAATATGCGACGATACATTAATTAATCAAAAGCAATTAGGTGATACGTCAGGTGCAAATCCTTTATTTTCGAATATGATCACAAATTATTCGAAATATATTATAAACTATTCTTTACATACAAAATTCGGTTTTGTGTAGTTTTGAATTTCCTAGTTTTCTAATTGGAAATTAAACGTCGTTCTTCTATACGACGTTGCTATGCATTTCATAAATGAACAAACGTAATTGCAGTAGTATACATAAAATAATTAAAAAAGACATTTAATGACATCAAAATGACTCCATTACGTGCAGCGAATAGAACAGAACACAATGCATCACCGTAAATTAACTGTTTTAAATTAGGTATAACAAATTAGTTGTATAATCGCTTTCGTGTCCGTAATGAATATTTAAAAAATGTTTTGCAAGGACATTTATGTCGATGATGATACTATACCCAGCTATCTTACTTAATATGGAATTTCGGATTAATAAAAGCAGACTAATAAGGCTACGGTAGACTTTTCACATTCCAAAATTCGAAATACTCTTTGAGGTCGACAGAAAAGATTATGATTCATGGCGTTCATGTGCTTGAAAATTTTATTGATAATATATAGATACGTTTTGTCAACTATATTCTTGCCAATAATGGTTTTTTTGGTGTTAATCATTAAACTACACATTAAACTACCAATATTTTCTGTCTTATAGTGGTTGGTCTACAAACTCGAAGATTTTTTCTTCTTCAGTTTAATTCTATAATCGCAAAAGCTGTGGCCTCAAGATAACTAATAATTTTTCTTTGATCTAGACAACAGTTTCCTTTTCCAAACGCTGAAAGTTCACAATTTCTGAAATTCCAAGATTCAATTATACAAATCCCACTGCCGGATGTCATATACCCATACTGGTTCAAGTATTTATACAGGGAGTGTGATAAACGAAACTATTTGTTGATTAAACTACCTACACATTTCAGAAATTTTGCAGGAAGAGATTATACAATCTAATATTTCAACAAAATATTTCAACAGAAATGCAACTTTCATTTTTACCAGAAATAAGCGTGATGTCTTTTATTTTAATTGAGTGATTAAAATATTAATTAATTAAAATTTGGATGTATCGTCATGAGCTAATTTCAACTAATAACTATCATATTTAATGGTCTAAAGTACTTGAAAATATTTAAAACGGAAATTGCAATGAGTATCACATTTGTAATTATTTATTAAAAATAGAGCGAAATGGTATACCGATTGTCCATGTAGCAATGACGGTTGTATCTCTAGAAATTTGTTAAAGTGACAAGAAAAAAAATTATTATAAATAAGTTTCATGCTTCCAGTCGAAATTTTAATTAAAAATAAACGGTTTTAAAGATCTTATTATAAAATTGTCACTTGTATATACTTCGGATGCTGTATCGTGCTAACAAACAGAATTTTCTCCAAACATTACCAAAAATATAGTATATATGGATTTACAGGACCTGTCATACTGGGTCTAGTGAGCTGACAATCAATAAGATTCATAAATAAGACGCCCTGAACAATATCCAATCATAAAATTGGTCACTTGTATCGTGCTAGCAAACTGAAAGTTTTTCAAAAATGTCGTACTTCAAGTACCATAGTACCCGTTGTACTAGCTCTGGTGAGCTGAAAATCAATAGGCTTCATCTGTGGGATGTTCTGAACAATATTCATTCATAAAATTGATGACTTATTGAACTCCGGAGGCTGTATCGTGCTAACAAACTGAAATTTCTCCAAAAATTACAAAAAAGTCGTACTTCATGAACCATAGCACCCGTTGTACTGGCTCTGGTGAACTAAAAATCCATAAGATTCATCTGTGAGATGTCTTGAATAATATTCAATCATAAAATTGATGACCTGTTGCACACTGGAGGCTGTATCGTGCTAACAAACTGAAATTTCTCCAAAAGTTACAAAAATGTCCTACTTCAAGTAACATAGCACCCGTTGTACTAGCTCTGGTGAGCTGAATATCAATATGGTTCATCTGTGGGATATCCTGAATAATATTCAATCATAAAATTGATGATCTGTTGCACACTGGAAGCTGTATCGTGCTAACAAACTGAAATTTCTCCAAAAATGACAAAAATGTCGTACTTCAAGAACCATAGCACCCGTTGTACTGGCTCTGGTGAGCTGGAATTCAATAAGATTCATCTGTGAGATGTTCTGAACAATATTCAATCATAAAATTGGTGACTCGTTGCACTTCGGAGGCTGTATCGTGCTAACAAGACATGTTACGAAAAGTGGCCGACAACGACAACGACGACGACGACGAAGACGACATACACACAGGATTTTTTTCTAAAAACTGTTTTATGTGTTGTTCTTGCTGGATAACGTGAAATTGACTTGAAAAAAAATTCCAAAATTCCAACTTTTTTTGGGGTAAACCAATACTTTTCTCGCATATTAGATAGGTTGGGCGGAAAAATAAAATAATCAACGAAGTATCAGAAAATTGTGCAAATATTTATGATGTTTTGTACAAATTTTTATTTATTTTGCTTGGATTGAAAAATATAATTTTTCATGAAAATATTCACAATATATATGGTTTAATTTTTTATGAAATTATATGATTTATTTTATTATTAATTAAATTTTACAAGACTATTTTTTTATATAACGTGTCCACCATAATGTTCGCTACATATGGGTAAAATTTTTAGTTGTACTATATAGGAAGTCACTAGGCCACTGTCATAGCGGCAAATTCAATGTGAAAATGCGAAAAGTATCGAAAAAAGTTATTTGGAAAAAGTGATCAGAATGATATTTTAGGGCCACGTATGAAATTTGGAGCGAAAATAAACAAAAAATAAGAAAATTCGTATATTTCGCCTTGGCCCTCTTCTGAAAATAAATTTCACCGATTTCATTGATGAAGTAGTTAAGAGTAACGCAATGATTAATGTGTAAGGGTAAAACAATTCAGAAATATTGATTGAGGTCATTCCTAAAAAATAAAATGAAAATATTCATTGAGCGCATGAAACTTTTCTGTGGCAATGTCTTGTATCTTGTCAGTTTGTGCGGTTTCAAATATTTCATTAAAGTTTTAAAACATTGAATACTTACATTAATAATAATTATTAAATTATTATTATTTAATAAACAAAATGATTTCTTTTTGAAACAATATTGACAAAAACCCAATACGCTAATATTAATACAAGATAATTTACTATCTACAAAATGTTTGCATACATTTCATAGCGATTCCCAGTTCCATACCTTTCACCATCCTGGAGCCATTTTTCTCTGGTTATTTATTGCAACATTCTCGCAATACAAAATTATAAATTAACTAAACGGGCTTTGAAATATTAAACATCATTTTCCGTTTTCGTTAAGTTTACCTACTTCTATTTACACGGTCAGCGAAGATATTTACAATAAAAATGCCTTCTACACAGTCGCGTGAAGAAAAATAGAAGTGGTTCTAATTTGCGGAAAAAATTATAAATGTTCAAGAGAAGCTGCTAATATTTTTAACCAAAAGACATCCTGGCAAAATCATCCATTTTACAACTGTAGCGAGATTATTAAATAAGTTTAAGGAAACTGGCTTTTCAATTGTGATATCAGTGCTAAATTATTTTAAACTTCACAAACTGACAACATACAAGGTATTGCGCCTGAAAAGTTTCAAACGCCCAACTAATATTTCCATTTAATACTCTAGGAATGATTTCAATAATTAATTTTTAACAGTTTTACGTTTATACATTACATATGGCGTTACTTGAAGTTTTTCAACTATGAAATTGGAGCAATATCCGTTCAGAATTGGAGAAAAATACGAAAATTTAACACGATCTCAAATTTTGTTTAATACCTTGACCAAATTTTATGTTATTATGATAATAACAATTTATGATAATTTTTCAAATATTGTATATCATTTTATGTATCTCTCTCAACTCTTTTCAGTTTCGATTTCAATATTCCACTTCTATTTCAAAACTGTCCATCTTTTTCCCTTCTTAGAATATCAATCGATTTCTCTTAAATCGTTTTGGCAGCCAAATATTTTACTATTTTTTTAAAAAATCATATCATCAATCTAAAATATCATCTGAAAACTCTATGTTCCATTTCTGCATATTTATCTACATATTTAGTTTAAATGCTAGGAATAATTTATTTATTTATTAAAACTAAACTAAACTACAACATTTAGCATGAAATGAGTTTAGAGTTATCGTGTAAATTGAATATTTTTAATTTTTTGGTTAGTTCTAATAATTTTTAATTGAGTATTTAGATATATACGAGTATATCCGTAATTATTAAGTATATTTTGCTAATATATTATTAGGACTATTAACATAAGAAACTACAGGTCTAATTGGTTTCGATATTTTATGTAATTTAACTGTTCCATATAATTGTGGACAATGAGGATTTTTATTTATGATGTACTATTTATAATCACTTAAAAGATAATTCAAATTATTAACAATATCTCTTACATTCTTAGAAAACTTTTTGTTGAGTCTGCTCTAAGAAGTTGTACATCGCTAGATTCTATAAAGTTATTTATTTTTGACTTATAATCTTCAGTTATTAATATAACAGTGGTATTCCCCTTGTTAGATTTTGTTATTATTAGGTTATTATTTTCTACTTTCTTTTTGATTGAATTTAAAGCTGCAATGTCATTTTTTGTTTGACGTTTAACCTTTGACGGTTCAATATTTTTTATTAAATTGGCAATTTGAAATTTCTCATAAAGAAAATTATTTGAATTCGATTATAAAGCTATTTCTGATTCAGTATCTACTATTATTCGTAAATTTTGGTGGTATGCTGTACTTTAAACCTTTATTTAAAAATTCTATTTCACTATTTGTAAAATTAGTATTTAAAAGGATTTCAAATCGTGGTGCAAAGTGTGTTGGTATGTAATTACTTACAGTTTCATGGTGTTTAGAGTATTGAATTTTATGTTGTGTGTATTCAGGTTTTTTTGTTCTTATTTCTTAAATTTCTTATGCTTAATCGTGCTGACACTTTCTCTAATTTTGTCATCTAAACAGTGAAATTCTACTGGATGTAGTTGGAACGTGAGTTCAGAATGTACAACTTTTATGTAGGTGTCTAAGGAGTCTCTTATTTAAAACCATTTTTTACATTCTTCTTTAAGCCATACTCGTTGAACAATTTTATAGCTTTTTGTGCTTGAGATGTTTTATAATGGCATTTTATATTTACATAATTTGGTATTACTTCTTTTCTAAGGCATTCTTGGTTAAACCAGATGTTTTGTGATGCTTTGCAACGCTTTTGTAGTAACTTTTGGTAGAAACAGTAAATTTCATTTTAATTAAAAGGCGCCTGTTCGATTTTGACAAAGAGAAATGTTAACGTCAAGAAAAATGTATGTTGGATACACACCCTCTACATATAATATAATAACACATAAATATCAATAGAAAGTAGGTGATATTGGCAATAATGCCCGCTTGAGGATATCTAATTTCCATATTCAAACACTGGTAAATGCATTTGAAAAATAAAACTCGACGACATTGTTACTGATAGTTAAATGTTATCTATATAACAAGATAACATATAACCGGGTAATAATGTAATATTTAAAGTTCGATATTTCATACATTTTTCAATTCTTTCGCCGATACTTACATTTTACACAAAGGTGCCTCTCCTATTATTGCAACTGTTTACTGACGTATTCATATTCCTTTTGATATTTTTCGGTAAAATTAAAAATATTTCAACAAGCACTGACTAACAAACATGGAGATAATCTAACATTTTGTCTACGTGTAAGGTTTTATATGTAAGTGCAGCTATTTGTTCTTTTGACTTTGTGTTTCTGTTTAATTGGGCCACATAAAATGTTTATTTAAAAAAATAAACTCAGACATTTTTCAATTTGCATAAACTAACTGAAATATTAATATCTTTTTATATATATTTAATAGATGAAACATTTAAAACGTACTTGTTCTTGCACAGAGCTCTTTCTGCCTGGATCCGGATCTCTTCCCTCCAGCTTCATTTTAACTCTACGCCACACATTAACAGCATACGCGTTCCTCTGCTGTCCTTTCGTCGAGTTCTTCTGCTTCTGAGCTATTAATTTATCGGAGCTGTCGTTTAAACCTTTCTGTTTGATTAATTGCGCACGTTTCTGGGCCGATTCTAAATTGAGGAGATCTTCATAAATATTTTCCGTATGATCTCTTATGTAATTTAAATGGTTCAATAAATCTTTGATCTCGTCCTTGTTCAATTCTTTTTTGAATTGCGTGAATAGCGATGAGAAATGATCGATGTATTGTCTATATTCTTGTATGAAATATTGTGTAGAAATATTATAATAAATATCTGTTTTCCGTGGATGTTGTAAATAGCTTTAAAATTATCCATGACGGAAATCAAATTGTCATTGTCGGCGAAACTGACCTCTCTTTTATCTTTCAAATCTTTCTGGGCTTTTGTAATAGTTTCTGTTAAAATTTCGGATATTTTTTGTAACCATTTAGGATCGTTGACTAATTCCGGGGTGAGCATCTTCACAATACTCTCTTCGGAAGGTAATAAAGATTCGATTTTCGAGTCTGTGTATTGGCATGCTAATCGCCACGTTTCGTAAGCTTTTAAGACCGTTTTGTCGTGGTCTTTGGTTACTTCTGAAGTTGAAGTTCTTAATAATTCATGTTTTAATATTGTGTTGTATGAAGATAAAATATTATTAGCGATTTTCAAAACAAAATCTACTTGGGTACTTCTATTGTCTACAGCTGTTTCGAAAGCTGCTGATATTTCAACAAAATTTGGATTAGCACCTTTAGCCCACTTCAATCTTTGCTCTGCTTGTTCTATCAACTTTTCTTGATTGTTCTTTACCTCTGCCAGTTTTCTGTAGATGCTTTGTAAATTTGTATCTTCACTTTGAATGTCGATGGTAAATTTTGTTCTTACCGAAGAAAATTGTTGCAATTGTAGGATCTCGTCAAACATCGTGTTATGTACAGCTAACTGGCCTTGTAATCTTATAGTACTAGACTGTAGCACTGTAAGTTTTTGTTCTATCTTTTTTGGTTCTTGTATTATTTCCCAAGCCAATTTTAGGTTAGTTTCTAGACTAGAAGCTTGTGACAGTATGTTTTGTGAAAAAGTACCATCTTTGAGAAGGATATTCCATGCTTTAGTATAGAGTTCATCTAGAGGTACTTTGCTTTCGGCTCCTATGTCTTTTTGTTCGATTTCGTGAGTAACATCTAAACCTAAATTTTGTAGTAAGTAACAAACGACATACGTTATGAATTCCGGTATGATTCCTAATAGTTTTCTCGAAATCAATTCTGCAATAACTTGTTTTACCGGTTTCGTTAATTGTTCATCATTGAAAACTATACCTGATCCTATACCTTTCAGAGATTGACACATTTCTTGTACTAGAGCGAAAAATTCTACTATAGCTTTGAGTCTCTTTAAGAAAAATATGTCTTCAAGTATAGTTCGAACTTTGGTATTGAATATGTGCGGTGCTATATTTCTAGCTTCTTTTACATGGTCGAGTCTTTTCCACGATTTTGGTATATCAATATTACCCAGCGTGTTTGTTAAGTTTGTGATTTCTTGTGATAGTTTTTCGAATAAGCCGTTGAATCCCATCAGGAGCATTTTCCCTTGACTAAGCTCTTCAGATTGATTCGTTATTAGAGCCGTAAATTGCTTCTTTGTATAAGCTACACGTTCCAAGATATATTCGTAGGTTTAATGAGATTATTCAATGAAATTTTTTTATACAGTCATATCGATACACCAAATGCTTTTTGACAGATCTTTTAAGCCTCTACTAAAAATAACTTTTTTGAACCAATGTAAGCAATCAGAAAATACAAAAAATTACTTGTTATAGTAATGAAACAACATCCAATTAAATAAATTATGATATTTACATTTGGTGGTAACCGCAATTGGAAAAAATTGAGTGATCAGATTACAACCACCGACACGCAATAGTTTTGTCCAATTGTCGTTACATCTGCATCAAAACACACGTCAACAACTTCTCCAATTGAAGCGTTTATTACAAAAACAGCCCTTGTCAAAATAAGTAAAGTTTTTAATTTTTTATCGGCAGGTGGCGCGGAGTCACTGTGCATTTGCCTAGAGTAAAATATTCCACAGAAACCACCTATATGCGATGTAATGCTAAGAGTTATATTCTATGGTTCTACAAAAATAGCCCATGTCATCGGCGTTTCCAGCAAAAACAACCTACATCAATGACATAGGTTGTTATTGCCAGAAATAGTCGTAGGTAGTTGCGATTATACGTTTGGCGTTGTTAGGTTAGTTTGTCGAGGAACATCATTGTGACTAGTTAAGTTTCATTTACTGACATAACAGTGGTTTCATTTCATTGTGGCCATGAATGATGTTGAAGATCCGGTTGTACCGGTAAAGAAACAAAAAAAAATCAAAAAAGAAACAGCTATAAGGGATAAGAAAGTGAAAGGAGAAGCACATGTTAACCATAAGGGTAGATTTATCGAAGAGAAAAAAGTGGAACCAGACTGCAAGTAAGCGAATTCTTGAAATTTATTAAACTGAAATGCTGTAAATATGTATTTATTTTTTTAGATGTAAAAGATTCAAGTGCTTCAGTGTAATGACAAAAGATAAAAGGGAACAGATATTGAAAGAGTTTTATAAACTTCCAACAAAAAATCTCCAAGACAGTCACTTAGCCGGTTTAATAAAAACTTCACCTGTGAAGCAAAGAAGGCCTAGAAAATCTAAGATTCACAGCCATAGTGAATCTAGTGATGATGAATCACATTCGAGATTTTACCATTCTGTGTCCTTCTCATACACAGTACGCACCAAAACCGAACTTGCTTCCAAATATGTTGATGTAACCATATGCAGAGATGCTTTGCTTAGTTTTCATGAGATTACCAGGGCTAGGCTGCGAAGGATTCAAAGCTGTCTTTCTGAAACAAGTGGATCTCCCTTAGACAAAAGGGGCCATCATAAAAACAGACCAAACAAAACTCCTCCTGAAATAGATGTTCTTATTCAGCAGCACATTAAATCATTCCTTACTAGGCAATCTCATTATTCGTTACGAAAGAATCCGCATAGGTTTTATTTGCCTGAAACTCTAAGCGTAAAAGACATGCATCGTCTTTTCCTAGAAAAACATAGAATCAATGTTTCTTACAAGGTTTATTGGTCAATATTTACCACAAAATTTAACATTAAATTTGGTCTACCAAGAACCGATACATGTACGATGTGTGACATGTTCCGCCAAAAAATTGAAGCCAGCAAAGATAAGCAAGAGGAAAAGAAGCAAGGGGCTCTAAAGGAACTCCATCTGCGGAAAGCTGAGGCTTTTTATAATTTGAAGCGAAAATGGAAACAGGAGGCTCGCACAAATCAGGCTACTGTTATAAGCTTCGATTTTAGGCAAAATTTGCCATTACCTCACATTAGAACGAATACCGTTTTTTATGCTCGCCAGTTGTGGTACTTTGTGTTTGGGGTCCATGACTTTGCTGATGACTCTGCGTCAATGTACGTATATAATGAAAGCGTGGGAAAAAAAGGTCTAAACGATGTAACCTCACACTTATTTCACTTTTTAAGACATAAGGAGATTACTGCGACAGAAACGTTGGTCATTTTTAGTGTTGGGTGCGCTGGCCAGAATAAGAACTATACGATGGTACGTTTCCTATACTTCGTCGTCCACGTGCTAAACCTTTTTAAAAGTGTCGTCCATATCTTCCCAATAAGAGGTCACTCTTTTATGCCCAATGATCAAGACTTTTCCATTATTAGCAAAAAGAAAGAAAAAGTGTCGGTTGAGACACCCCAGGAGTGGGATAACATTATCGCAAACTGCCGGTCAAAGCCTTCGCCTTTTAAAGTCATCAATGTTAATCAATCAAACCTCTTTGATGTAAAGAAAGCTATCGAGCCATATTTTTTATAAACAGCAAAACCACCACTGAAAATGAAAACTCTCAGAATGTACAAAATTTCGCAATAAAATCCTGATATTGTTTTAGTACGCGAATCATACTCTGGGCCATGGAGCAGATCATTAATTAGAAGCAAAACCAAGCTTACAAAATAGCTTACCTTGACACCTTTATACACAGGACCTATCGCTATAAACCCTTTAAAGGTGAAGAGTTTGCTGGATTTATGTCCTACTCTAAGCAAAAGTGAAAATAAAGCATTTTATGAATCCTTCGATCTAAATAGGAGTCAGCAATTAAATCAGAATATTGAAGAGGTTGATTCTGAAGATAACAGCAGTGGATGTGAAAGTTAACTCGTTTGTAATACTGTGCAGTTTTATAGTTTCTAATAAATTTTTTGAAATATTGCAATCTTTTTCTTGCAAAAAAAACCTATGTCAGTCAAACTTCTTTTTCTCGGTAATAGTGCAAACAAGTCTTCATTTTCATAATCCGCCCTACTTAATGTCTAATTTTTTCCGATTTTTCCATATAATCAGATTTGAAATGTTCAGCTTCATTAGTAACATATTCGGTTTTTATTAATTTCCCACAATTCTGAAATTTTGACAAAGGCTGTTTTTGTAATAAACGCTTCAATTGTGCTATAATATCTGGAATGGAGATTCCAATATCCCCCACCACTCTATTCAGATCTTTCACCAATTCAATTACCGAAGGTTCTTCTGCTTGGATCTTCTTCATAGATTCGGAAAGTATGATAGTATGAAAATTGAAATTCAAATCGTAAAGACCTTTATAAATGTTGCTGGCTATTTTGATGCCGCCTAAAACTTTACAGAAATTTTCGCCGTAATTTTGTTTCGAAGACGGTAAGTTGCTGATCATTTCGACAGCTTTGGTGCTATGCAATAAAATGCAATACTAAATTATTGAATATCATGGTCCGTCAAAAAACACTATATTATGTAACAAAGACAGTTGCTATTTATCGAGAGGGAAAAAATGAATTCATTATTTTTGGCTTTTGTTATAGTATGTATTTTCAGCGATTTGGACCATTATGACAACACAATCATCCAAAAAAAGTAGACATTAGTGAAATATCAATGATAGAGTTCAACAGTACTGCCAATATTGCACTAAATTAAATGTTTTGTTAACAAATGTCTTGAACTAAATTAATTGGATTCTAGTCGTAATACCGGACGTACTCTTTATTTCAAGATAAATCTACTGATTTTAAAAACTTGCATATCTTTTCGTTTCACAAATTTCCTTAATTCCATGAAGTTTTAGGTAATTTTTCTAATACCTATCGTAGCAGCATAATTAAGCTATACCTTGTTACCACTTGATACGAAAATTCATCACCTAAATATATGCGATGATAACTTTCATCTATTGCGATGTCCGTTCTATGTAGGTAGCGATAAAAATCAAAAAATGTTCATTAAACGAAGAAACTAAAACCAGTTATAAATACTCCATATTTTTGTCGTCTGCTTTAGTGAAAGTGTAACATTAATAGGTAGACTGGTAGAGATAAATAGATAAATCATCAAGACACACCTGTTACCATTTTGAACTTGTTCTTTTTTAATACCGTATCGTTATTACATTATACTACAGTTGGTACGATTGTATGGTTAATTATTGATGATTATATGTATGTATACATACATTGTTCGGAGAAAATTTCTCTAATGTATGATTTGAAGTTGTTACTTGCATAATAAGGGTGAATAGGAAGAATTTAGAAAGGCAACACACTCTTAATATTAAGATGATTATTTCTAACAATTAACATCGTAAGATCAAATTTTAAAGAAAACCACAGACTTCATAGAAGATGGATATTAATTGAATCGTGATTTGGTTGGGTAGGAGAGCGATTTTAGGACTATTCATACCCGATTTCACGGATTCCTAAAGTTAGGTAATACTTTAACCGGATTTAGGAATTCCTAATTGAAATATGCGTTCCACCATGCAAGGTTGTAGGAAATACCTAACATTAGGACCGCTGACTACCCTCGCCTAAAGTCCTAACGTTTTTAGGTAACCTTAAAAATTCGTTTGTAGTCGTTGTTGAGAGGTTAAATGTTGTAATGAAATATGTATTACAATTAAAAGTTTTTTATTATTGAATAATTAATATTAAATAAAAGCGGGTAAACAATAATTAAATTCCATTTACAAATTATAATATTAAAATAAAAAAACGCAATAGAGATACCAAGTTCTTTTAGGATAAATTTTTTTAAATTGTTTTTTAAATACCTTATATAGGAGAGGCCAGTTAACTGCAATTTAAAAGTAAGTTGGATTGTATCACGATTCTTACAAGACAATAAATATCCATCTACCGGCTATACATTTGAATTAATTTTATATATAATCATGCCAAAAAACAGGAACAAAATATTTTCTTTTATACAGGATTTTTCATAACAGGAACAAATTATTATTATTATTTTTATGGATGGTAATTTCAATAGTTAATATTACTATTACAACTTTGTAAAATTTTCATCTGACAACCTCATGAACTTTTTTTCTAACCAACCCTTTTTTTCTGCAAATAACATTGAACTGTTTTCTCCCCTTGTCGAAATGTTATATCCCAATGATAATTTTTCAACAATACAACTATCCGTGAACTTAGTAAAAAGTCATCCATAACCATTGATTCACATTATTTAAACACATTATGAATTTTGTTGACTATTTCACTCACCTACGAAATGAACCAATCAGAAGCTCTAGTCAAGTTCGGCTTACCGATAATACCAAACTTGACTCTTGACTCTGATTGGCCTATCAAGTTCGGTGTTTTCAGATTTGTTTACAGTGCATGTGACAGTTAAACGTCAAATATAAGTGATTACGCTGTGCACGCATTCAAAAATGAGTAGATTTGGGATGAATTCTATCGAATCAATCAACGAAAAAATCGATGAAAATGTACCGAAAAATACGAGGAAATCGAAGGAGTACATTTGGAAGCAATTTACCAGATTTTGCGATGAACGAAAATACCTATTAGATTTTTTATCTTTCACTCTGTTTGTGAAATAGTCTAATAAAATTCCACTCGTGATTGAATTTATCTTGTCTTTCATTTATGATCTCAACTGAATTGATTCGAGAAAACACCACGAGTCCGCAGGACGAGTGGTGTTTTCTCGAAACAATTCAGTTTCGTACAAAATTGAATCGACAGACTTATCGCGAAAATTCAATCACTTGTGGTATTACTACTGACTATTTCACTCATCTACGAAATGAACCAATCAGAAGCTCTAGTCAAGTTCGGCTTACCGGCCTATCAAGTTCGGTGTTTTCAGATTTGTTTACAGTGCATGTGACAGTTAAACGTCAAATATAAGTGATTACGCTGTGCACGCATTCAAAAATGAGTAGATTTGGGATGAATTCTATCGAATCAATCAACGAAAAAATCGATGAAAATGTACCGAAAAATACGAGGAAATCGAAGTACATTTGGAAGCAATTTACCAGATTTTCAGTATGTTATGGTTATTGTTGGTAGTGTAGTATTTCTGTCGATGTCAATGTTTTCTGTTCATTGAAATTTATTGATTTCTCAGGTCAACTTTTTTGCCAATTTCCTCTAATCCTGCCGAATTTCAGATTTTTTATCTTTCACTCTGTTTGTGAAATAGTCTAATAAAATTCCACTCGTGATTGAATTTATCTCATAAGTCTGTCTTTCATTTATGATCTCAACTGAATTGATTCGAGAAAACACCACTCGTCCTGCGGACTCGTGGTGTTTTCTCGAAACAATTCAGTTTCGTTCAAAAATGAATCGACAGACTTATCGCGAAAATTCAATCACTTGTGGTATTACTACTGATAACATGATTTGATCAGTCATTTATTTTCATAAAAATTTTCCTTTTAATAGTTTCTCATATGCTCCCCACATGAATAGTGTTTAATCTGTATAAGAAATTACAAGTTATTAGTACTTATTTTTATTAATTTAGAAACAAATTGAATGAATTTGAAAAATTAATGTTGACAACCGTTGTCAAAGGAATAATAATTCCTAAGATTGAGTTTTTAACGTAGTGACGAAATTATTAGGGATTTTAAATTTTATTGGTAAAAAGTGAGAACCTAGTAAATTTGCTTACTTTTCATTAAGTAAGGTACCAAGTTATATTCTGTTTATTTGTGATGAGATATAGAAGACTTTTTTTATTTTGAAGTTGTTATGTGCATTAAAAAAATTGTATCTTGATTTTATATAATTTTATACATTTTATAATAAAAAGTTTATTTGTACAAATTTTGTTACATTTAATTTAATATGTTGGGAACTTTTAAATCACAGTTGGCACGGTTTTGATAAGATGGTTGAGGATGTAAATATTTTTCGCCTGGCAACACTGGTTCAAGCTGAATATCGACGCTGAAAGTTGGTTTAAAACGAACTTCCTAAAGCGAAGCTAAAACTGCATATTTAGTCATGTGACCACCGGTTTGAGCGTCAAAATTTGAGCTTCGAGCATCACGTAATATTGTACCTTTAGGATTGCCAAGAAATATGTGGATCAATTATTGTCGTTGAGCTTGCTCCGAGAGTTGAAAAACACATGTGACACTTTCACTGCTGCATCATAAAGAAGTCTGAACTATTCATTCATTCATTGTAATCATTTAGTTCGATGGCAGACGTACCAGGAACACATAAAAATAGATGACAGCACCTGTTTGAAAAGTAATATTAATTTAACGGGTATATTACGCTCTTGCCCCGTAACCGCTCTTGCCACACCTTACCTTAAGTACTATGGAACTAATGTATTACTACGCTCAATAATACCATCTTCAATATTTTTTTTTAATTTCTGGTTGATCTTGATTCTTATACTCACATCGAATTAGCTTTGACATTTTGTATATTTCTTACATCAATTTTATGCACATAATTAATAGCAACCACTGCTTCCTTATTGATTAAATTATTATGTTTTAATAATATTTCAATTGTTTCTTTTTTATATTCCTTGTGGCATTTTATTTCATTACATATTTCATCACTAATTTTATTTTCATTTAAACACTCATTATCATCATATCCCCCAATACATAATTCATTATCATATAATTCAACTTCTTGAACTAAATTTATGTACATACCCTGTTCTTTCATTGACATAATTTTTATCTAATTTACTAATGGCCGTTGGCACCGTTTGAGCCTTAAGCTGTGAATACTTATTCTTCACTTAAATTCAAAAAGCTACTTATGTATTTTTCCTTTGCACCTTTTTAGTTAAGTACTACTTTAGTTTACCCTGTCTTTAAACTAGGAGGGCTGATTTGAATTTAAGTTGGCAATTCTGTAGATTCCTGATTGGTCAAATCGCAGCCGGTTTTACACAGCACTTTTGACATATATTACGATGGACAATTGAATAAATTCTAAGCAAATAGTGTGCATTTTGTTCTTTCTTGCGTTCTTGTCATTGTTTTATTAAAATATAAAAACAGTTCTTGTCAGGACTAATTTGAAATTGAACTCAGATAATATTCCAAGTACTAGCAGACATCATTCGCCCCCCAAAAACAGGAACTCTGTAATTTTAGGCTACTTATCGTCTACAGAGAAGCAACACACTGTGAATTTGTATAAACAAATCTCAGATGATGAACCAGAGACAAAGGTAAATGTCATTGTGTTTAAAATTGTAAAAACGTTGGGTAAGTTATCGAAAATAGCACTTTTGTGTGAAATTAACGTATACAAATATAATTCGACGCATTGTTTATAGTTTCTTTTTTAAAAATGAAATCCGAACTTTGAATAAAATTTTAACTGAAATAAAAAAAATACCCAGATTTACCACAAATTTCACGTCCATCATTACATAAAGTTATGAAAGAAAGAAATTTTAAGTACGCCCAAAATAATACTAATTTTTATATGAATTAAAAGCTCCTTTATCTATTTTATGGTATGTACTAAGAAAATACATTTTTTAGGATTCTTAAAAATAAATATTGTAAGATGGAGAAGAAATTACCTAAGATCCATCAAACAGTATAGGCTAGAATAGAGACCCATTTATTACCTTGATGAAACCTGGCTAAATGAAGGTCATACAAATTCCAAAATATGAATAGATACATCTATTCGAGATAAAAGAGATTCTTTTCTTAAAGGATTGTCTACAGGTTTGAAAACTCCATCTGTAAAAGGCAAATGTTTAATAGTACTTCATGCGGGATCTGAACATGGATTTGTTAAATATGCATTGCTAATATTTGAAAGTAAAAAACTGGATATTATCATGAGGATATGAATGGATTGGTATTTGTTTCTGAATTTCTAAAAAAATTGCCAGGCGGTGTTGTAATTGTAATGGACAATGCATCTTACCCCAGCCGTAGGATAGAAAAGGTCCCAACATCGTCTTCATTAAAAAAATATGTGCAAAAATGGTTACAATCCAAGAATATACAATTTGTTATGAATATGGTTGGATCTGAACTTATACGAGGATATATTGAAAAATTCTTAGCCTACTATAGAACCCAACAAAATTTCAATGTCAAAATATTTTATTACTCAACATATTCTCCTCTCAATTGGATACATTTATTACAGCGAACCTGCAACTTCTCTAGACCTTTCAAATTAAATGTTTCTTCTTGCTCAGCAAACCAGACCTCCACAGTTTTTATTACCTCCTCGTTGGAAGAAAATTTACGACCTTTTAAACTTTTTTTTAGTTGAGGAAAGAGAAGATAGTCGGACGGAGCCAAATCTGGTGAATAAGGGGGGTGTTCTAGTAATTCAAACCCTAAATCACGAATTTTTTGCATGGCAACATGAGATTTGTATGCAGGGGCGTTGTCCTGCAAAAACAAAACACCTTTGGAAAGCTTTCCGCGTCTTTTCTCTTTAAGTTTTTCCCGTAGAGTGGTCAGTAATGTCGAATAGTAATCTCCAGTTATTGTTCTACCCTTATCCAAAAAATCAATCATGATTACTCCATGGCAATCCCAAAAAACTGAAGCAAGAACTTTTCCAGCAGATTTTTAGACACGAAACTTCTTAGGTCTTGGAGAACCAGAGTGTCGCCATTCCATCGATTGTTGCTTTGTTTCTGGATCGTAGAAATGTACCCAATCGAGCACAGATCGAACGCTATGCTTCTACCCTTGCACGCTTTTGGTCAACATTCAAACATTTAGGGGATCCATTTTGCAGCAATTTTTCTCATGTTCAAATTGACGTGAACTATATGATGAACGCGTTCGTATGAAATATTCAGTACTTCAGATATCCGTTTTAGCCCAATTCGACGGTCTGGTAAAATCATGTTATGAACTGCATCGATATTTTCGGGCACTGACACAGAAACTGGCCTTCCCGATCGGTCATCATCTTCAATGGAAAATTTACCTCTTTTGAAGCTTGTAATCCAATTTTTCACGGTCGCATACGAAGGGTATTAGCATATCTTCGTAAATCTGCTTACCTCTTAACCCTTTCAAATACAGGTACTTGATGATGCCTCGATACTCCATTTTTTCGATTTTCACAATTTCGGTGGACATCTTTTTTTTTTTAATTTATTGCATAACTCTGGTTTACTCTTTTGACGTCAAACTTTACACTGACACTTCTAATTTATTGTTCGTTGCTATGGTAACGCAATCTTTTGTTTATGCATGGAACTGGTCTAGGATAACTAGATATCAATACATCCTCGTATATATTATAAAACAGCATAAATATAAGTTTAATTCATGTTAGCGATGAAATGGCACAACAAAATAATGAAATTGTAATTAGGCTGCCACCATATCATTGTGAATTGGACCCTATAGAATTGATTTGGGCTCAAGTAAAAAATGAAGTGGCAGCCAAAAATACTACTTTTAAACTAAAAGATGTGAAGGATCTTCTAATGAAAGCCTTGGAAAATTCACTGGCAAAATTGTATTGCACATGTCATAAAAGAAGAAGATGAAATATTCAAGTTAGATAGGATTGTGGATGACCTTATAGAACCAATAATCGTTTCGTTCTCTTGGCTAATTAGATTAGATATATTGTTCGTTTCAGTTGCTCCAATTGACTGTACGACTGCTTAAAGCAGCTTCTCACATCCTATAGTCTCCATTTTTGTCCGTCCAATCGTTGTCCAATAACCAATAACCGTCTAGTTTCAAGCACATTTTTTACTTTTTATAAATGGTGTCTCCAATTACTTATAAAAACACAACGATCTGAAATCACTTATAAAAACAGTTGCCATTATCCAGTCTTAATGAAAGATTAGTTATAGATTGCCTACATAAAATTTTACACAATCCTATTGTTCCCTAGACTAGCTGATTCTTTATTCATAAAATTGGAATAACTCGTTGTATTTCAATTGAGTAACTATACAGTCAGTCAAGTGTATTACAGTATGTGCAATACTGTGTAACTCTTCTCGTTCCCATGTCTCTTTATTGATTGGTTCCGCCACTTGAGGCGGTGTAAAAACACGTTGCGTGTAACTAAATTACGATCTTGTTACATACAACGTTTAAATGATCGCCGATAAATGATGTCTTTTGATCCAATAGAAATCCGAGCAACAATTTATTAGAAACTGTAACAATACCTGATTGTAATTACACGTTTAGATACATACACTTGACAGAGGATATAATTAAAGCGGTGTCAATAAAGTGAGAATCACGATAATTTTATAAAATACATGTCGACTTTGATAAATAGTTGAGAGATTAAATTTTCTGATAAATACATTGACTATGATTGTTAATAAACTTGTATTTGAAATCGTCACTAAAGTGCACAAATATCGGCATTAAAAACTCAGAAATCGGCACCAAAGTTATCCATTATAGGACGATTTCTGAAAATGCATTAATATTGCAAATAACGAAAACTGTTTTATTTCAATACATATAAATATTTAAATACATTGTTTCAAAGTTATAATTTAGCATTTTTAAGCAATTTCTTGGTTATAAATAAAATTTAGTTGCTTGTTCTTAATAATAAATTTTTTCTCCAAATGACATTAAAAGCGGCCTTTTAATGACACTTGACAGGCTTGGAAGTTGTACTCTTAATGCCTAGGCAGAAAAAGTCCACTTTTACTGCCTAGGCAGAAAAAGTTGGTTGCTAGGCAACCTTCCAAGTAATAATTTAAATCAAACTGGTTATTAAAATTCACAATGACATTAAGAAAACTCAAAATGATGCTGATGATAATAAACTGGCTTTATTGCATTAAAACTACAAACTACAACACGAAATTTTTATTTATTAGATATATTTATGGTGAATTGTGAACAATTATTTAATACAATTGAACTCTGTCTACTTCCCTCCTTTCCAGTAAAATTAACAACTTTAGTATCCACACTTGATACTCCGGAAACGCCAGAAAATATTTTATTGCCGATGTTCGACTTATTGGCTAGCGAGTCCTCAATATAGCCTTCCGCGACAGCGGAAGACTTCCATCCTCCATGTTTCTTCAACATTGTTATGTCCCCACCAGAATGCACCAGCAACGTGGCCGAAGTTCTGCGAAAGCAGTGCCCGGTATACTCTTTCGCATGGGATAGTCCCAGAAAAGTAGCAATTTCTTCTGGCATTTTACCGAATTTGTGAATGCCAATGAATTGATGATGTGCTTTACCGTTGGCATACTTATAGAAGACACGCCGATTATTTATATTCGAGGGTCTGGAGGCTGCATATTTTCTGTAAACGCTTAAATATTCCGTTACTACAAAAGATCTTGATCTTTTGGTCTTAGTATTTGGTAGCATAATTAGCAATTTGTCGCACATATCATTTATATCATCTGTTCTCATTTGCAAAAGCTCATCACATCTACAAGCCCCAGCGACTGCAACAATAAGTACAACCTAAAATATAAATTGAAAATTAGTTCTTTAATCCATAATAGATCATTTTCAATATACTCATACCTTCGTACACAAATACAGTTCATCTGGGGCATCCGATAAAAATTCCTCGATTTCTTCTCTTTGAAAAACTCGGGATTTTTTTGCATGGAAACCGTCTGACTGACGTTTCAAAAAAGCCCGTAACTTCAGGTATTTTGCGAAATCAATGTTATTTTTTATGTCCAGGGTAGCTTTCAACATCGAATAGGTAAACCATAACGTTGAAGGCTTTGAAAGATCGGAAAAATTGACAATCAGCACATTTTCAGAGAAAGATCCTATATTTTACTTCTGTCTATATTCCATGAATCTGCTGTATGTGAGTTCATATACAGTTCTTGATTTTTCCGGTAAAAGGTTAAATTCCACATCTCGCGCCTGGTCTCTTATCTCAGGTGGTGTTAATTGCATCAATTCATCCTCACTTTGCAGTAAATCCATTTCTAACATGACAACTTTTCAAAATTGACAATGACAAAGTAAACAGTAAACAAACATATTCAACAAACGTCATCAGCGGTAAACATAGTAACGCAGGGCCCAGTTACCTTTGATAAAATAATTTAGTTATTTGGATATTGATAATGAAATGCAATTTAAATATGAAAAAGTCGATTTTGCGTGGAATTGGAACAAATTTGAAGAAAAAATTATATGTTTCACATGGCAGAAAAGCAGATTTAATGCCTTGGCTGGTTTCATAGCCTCGCTATGCTCGGCTGTGAAACACCAGCCGCGGCATTAAATCACATTCAGGATAAAAAATAGTACTTCAGTGCCTTGATACATAATATTATATTATACACCAAGGTGGTGAAGGCTATTATTATCGACCGAGCGCCAAAATTATTTCGGGAGGGGCTTTGCCCCGAGCGGAATAAGGTGCGAGGTTTATAAATGTCTTCACCACCGTGGTGTATATACATTTTTTTCCACTACTAGCCAAATTTAAGACCATAATAAAAAATAAAAATATGTCTTATAAAAATCATATATAATTTAATCACACAGCAATAGAATACCATTATTCCTATAGTTCATAATCACCAATATTAAGTGCAACGAATTAACGAAACCAATTATACGATAACATTCAAAAATTTCACAAAACGTGGATAATGTTTTACTTTGAACTTTGAACAATTACAGCGGTAATGCGTTCACAATACTTGGGTACAAAGTGAGCGCTCATAAAACATTTAACATATACTTCACCATAGAGAAAGTAATATATTATTTGTCTATGTACTTCACACTGTACACCACAGCGTTCACAAACGAACCTCGAGAATCGACGAGAGTGCACTCCTAGTTCCCCGCTTGCGACTATTACCTTGATATGCGCAATTCGTTTAATATGTACAATGTACACATGTTCTTATTTGTAGAGGTTAAGGCACCGGTAATGGATATTCTGTGGGTCAAGGCTAGCTACCAGTTTCTATCAACAGAAGATTTTCACTGAAGATAATGTTGAAGGTAAAAACATTCCTCGATCCACGTTTTTCTGCAATTAACGGAGAATAAACAACACATTTCAATGTCAAATTTTGATCTACAAATCGGTCAAACTGATTTCTCCCTCGTCTGACTGACGTTGTTTTCATTCCTCACCTCACCCATATATTATGAACGCACTTCTTATGTCATCAGAAATTTTTGGTAGAGCGCGAATTTTAAACTAATGACAGTTTTATTGAAATAAGTTTATCTTGTTAGGTAATTTCAAGCAGTAAATATGTTAAAGACAATCTCCTGGGTGTACAAAATTATGTTGCACTAGTTTTTGTTAAGTTATTATCCCTGAATTCTCAAAACATTTGAATTTGTCCATTATTGACCTAGGTTAACAATAGATAAAATTATTAACCACTAATAGAAAAATTCTACTTCTCAGTTGGCTAGAAGACACAATAATTGTCAACTTCACAGCTAGTAGTGGAAAAATAACTGTTATCTTATTGTATCATGGTACTTCATTTAATTTTATATGATTTATATATTATATTTTTTTTGAGATAGTTCTAATTACTAAATTAACAATTTAGTCGTTTCATGCTTTGCTTCACAACAACAAAGAGATTCTTAGGTAATTCACGCAAAAAGAAAAAGGGATACTGAAACAAAGTGGTAACCGCAGTCATGCATACTCATTAGCCGTCCTCAGTACGGTATAACCAAATAAGAGTGTCAAACTTGGGAGCAAAGTTGTTGATCGAAACATGGGAGAACATAATACAACGGATTTCAACAGGAAGACCAAACGCACATTTGTGCCTTCAATTGGAAGATCCCTAGTTTTCGGGACAACAACCAACATCGACACGGAGGCGCATATAGCCCCCCTGCCTGAACCTTCCGACCACGAGTAAACAACAAAGAAGATGTACGAATATCGTGTGATTTGTAAACAACAACAACAAAGAGATTCTTGAGTAATTCACGCAAAAAGAAAATGGGCTACAGAAACAGAGTGGTAACCGTAGACATGCATGTGTCTGACTCATTAGCCGTTCTCAGTACGGTATAACCAAATAAGGGTGCAAAACTTGGGAGCAAAGTTGTCGATCGAAATATGGGAAAACACAAAACAGCGGATTTCAACAGGAAGACCAAACGTAAAGTTGTGCCTTCAATTGGAAGATCTCAAGTTTTCGAGACAACAAACAACATCGACACGGAGGCGTATATAGCCCCCCTGCCTGAACCTTCCGACCCATAGTAAACAACAAAAAAGATGTAGGAATATCGTGTGATATGCAAACAACAACAAAGAGATTCATGCGTAATTCATGCAAAAAGAAAAAGGCATACTGAAGGCACAAATGAGCGTTTGCTTTCACTGTTGTTTTGTGTTGTACCATGCTTCGATTAACATCTTTGCTCCCAAGTTTCACATCCGTATTTGGTTATATCGTGCTGAGGACGGCAAATGAGCCAGAAACATGCATGTCTGCGGTAAGCAATCTGTTTCAGTAGCCCTTTTTCTTTTTGTATGTATTACCCATGAATCTCTTTGTTGTTGTTATTTACATATCACGCGATATTCCTACATCTTCTTTGTTGTTTACTATGGGTCGGAAGGTTCAGACAGGGTGGCTATATGCGTGTCGATCTTGGTTGTTGTCCTGAAAACTCGGAATCTTCCAATTGAAGGCACAAATGAGCGTTTGGTTTCCCAGTTGAAATCCGTTGTTATGTGTTTTACCATGTTTCAATTAACATCTTTGCTCCCAAATTTCACATCCGTATTTGGTTATATCGTGCTGAGGACGGCAAATGAGCCAGAAACATGCATGTCCGCGGTTACCGCTTTGTTTCACAAACCAAAATTTTTTTTCAAAAATGAAACCAAAGATTCCAAAAAGTAAACAAACACACACAGTTTACCAGACTCCTTGTGGAGATTGCAATAAAATGTATATTGGTCAAAGCAAACAATATCTTCAAAAAATAATACAAGCTCATAAATATTCAAAAACTGATGTAACAGTTTTACCCAATCACTCTAATAATACAGGGTATAAATTTAATTTTTACAATGTAAAAATATTAGATAAAGAAAATAATGAAAAAGTTAGAACTATACTAGAAATGATTAACATTAAAAATATATAAATAGTATAAATAACAGAAACGATATTCGTAATCAGAATGTGATAAATGATGGTATCTTAAAAAATCAATAAATTGTTGAGAGCTTCTGCGCCTTACTATAATATACACCTGTTAAATCAAGCCCAGACTAACACGACATCGCATTAGAAAAAGAAAAACAAAAAACACCTTCAAACTAAATAATAAATTTTAAGAATGTACTGACATTACCTACAAAATGTAGACAGAATTTTAATTTTTAACCTTCCATGTTTTTAACAGTGTTATTAAGGTAATTGTTTTATTATTTTATATACAAATTTTTGTAACGTCTTTTTTAACTTATGTGTTATGTATCAATGAAGATGTAACATATTTGCCGAAACAGAAGATGACTTACTCTGTTTAGTTATTTTTATGCTTTCGGATATTTACTGTAACCATTTTCAAAGAAACGACAAAAGATATACATTATACATTTAAAATAAGTTTAAAGTAAGAAATCTTACACTAATTGAGGTTGTTCACATATCTATAAAATTTATTTAAATGGAGAAAAATTGTTGTTTTTCTTTGAAAATTATATACATAATAGAAAATATTTAAATTGGCATATTTGCAATTTATGACAATTCATAGTAGTGTAATGAACTGTAATCAACTACCTATTTATTATGTCACCAGTGTAATAAATGTGAGCTGTCACCAGTGTAATAAACTGTTAGCTGTCACCAGTTTAATGAATCGGAAACCGACTGGGTGGATAATATGTACATATATATTACAAACACAAAATAATTAAGTACAATAATTCAGCCCTGGTTGGAACAAAATAAAAGTTAATCGGGGGAGAATGTCCCGGTAGGATACATCAAAAATTAATTAGGGAAAAACGTCTTTCATAATCTGGAAGTAGTTTCTCATTATTATAACAAAAGTAAAAGATGTCTTGCATATGACTATCCCTGTATAAGGAATGAGACTAAATTAATATGACTCGGGCAGAACGTCTTTCATAATCTGAAAGTAGTCTTTCCTGATTATGACCTAAATGAAAGATATCTGGCGTATGAATATCCCTGTATAATATGAGAAAGTAACTATCAAAATAGTCTTTCGAAATCTGAAGGTAATCTGACCTGGTTAGGATATAAATAAGATATCTCTTACATATGAATATCCCTGTATAATATAAGAAAATAACTATCAAAGAAAAGTCTTTCGAAATCTGAAGGTAAACTGACCTGGTTATGATATAAATAAGATAATTCTTACATATGAATATTCCTGTATAATCTTTAAATTCCCTTGACTAAAATTTAGGGTTCCCCTGGATTATTAAATCGATTACAAATCGTACTATTTCCTAAATATGTTAGGTGAGGGGCTCAAATGTCAATAGTGGACTTAATATGACCAGGAAATGTATCTTTGGACACCCAGTCAAATCAAATATATGTCAATACGATATTTGTTAAAAAAAAATATAATGACATAGAAAAAACTTACGTTTTTGAAATATCACAAATCACAACAACACAATATTACTGTTTACGTACGGGCCGTCGATGATGCCTGCCTCTGTTACCAAATTTTCTGTTATTTATTTCAGAAGATTTGGGATATGTTATTCAATTTTCTTCGTGTTGCCCTTGTCTCATATTTTTTATTTACGTAATTGAAGGTTAATTTTCAATTAATTTCTTTATACTAAGTTGCAAGGTTTGTCTATATTTTTGATAAATAAACCATCGTGTGTTTTGTCATCGACCTTGTCGGTTGTGTAAATTGTTTGTTTAAATTCTTTTCTGCTGTTGGTCAACTTTTGTTCTTATATTAAATTGAATTCGACTTATTTTATTGTCAATAAAATTATATCTATGTAGGGTGTCCCTAAATTTCCCTTCGCCATATTTCGCGTTTATTACAGTAGTCATAGAAATTATTTTTTATATATTTAGTCTATTTGTAAGTGATATCATAGTTATTATATTATATTATAAAAATAATTCTCCGTAATGCCTTGATATATTTTTTTCTTATTTTTTGTCAAATTTAATTAATAACTGAAAATTGAACATAGTTTCTAAATATCAGTTTTTTATTTAAACAATTATCCTCTTTAGAAATTAATGCCATTTTCAGGAAAATCCTTTTAGAGTAGTTGTTTCCTTTTCACAGAATTTTAAAGTTTTTATAATCTATCACATGATTTGTAGAGAAAACATGTTCAGCTAAAGTTGATGTTTCTGGATATACCTTGCATCGCTCTTATGTAAAGCTAACCGCTTAATTATTTTTTCGGAAGTCTGGCCCACATATACTAGTTTATCCAGGGTGTTTTGAAATGTCACTTACAACGTCTGCCTGTAGATACCTCTCGTAAAATTGGGCAAAATGATGTAAGGAATGAAAGGTCCAGCCTTTTCGAAATACAGGGGGTTAAAGTATAAAAAATAAAAGTTTGATAACCTTAAATCTAACTAATACATTAATTTTAAATTTAGCATATCGGTTTTAAATGTTAAAAGACATATTTTAGTAAAAAAATCATGTTTCATCCTAGATCCAACGGTGTACAGTTAGTATGTGCCCTTCTCCCAACCATTTGAATAGAATTCAATTTTTTTTGTATTCGTTTAACAGTTTTCACGTAAAAAACTTAAAACCTTTACATACCGAAAATCTTGCGGTTTTCAAGATATTTAATGTTTTTATGAAGTCTGCAATATCTCTTTTTGTGGGTATCTTATAACTGCTGTACAGCTTTTATAAAAGTGTAGCTTATAGATGTTTGTTGTACCACATACAAGAGTTTTATTATCATCCTATTATATACGTATCTTTTCTCTTGATTTCAGAAACAAATACTACTTTGCTTCATCCCTCTTCTCCTCTGCGTCTCAGCTGCGCGAAAGGAAAAGAAAGCCACTTTAGAGGATGTCGAAAGAGGATACATCACTACAAAATCCGAACTCTCTCCACCACCATTACCGAACGTACCCGCCAAATCACCCACACAATTCGGTTTTGTACCTGTTAAAACGGCTGCAAATTACGCCCAGAAACAACCTAAAATAACTTACGCCCAACCTCAATACACGTCAAATAATCAAGGAGAAAATATTTATACAACTGATATACAATTTTCATTTGGACCTCAATATGCTTCGGCAACCCATTACAAAACACCCGTCTATACAGGGCCAACAAAAGGAGCAGCGCAAAAATCACCGTTACACACGCAAGCTTATTATGTACCTCAAGCACAAAGTCAGGATTTAAAATATGATAATTTACAATATGTAGCAGATAACACTATTGATCAAGGAGCAGGTCAGCAAAACTACGATGCTCAACAATATTATTATTTGCAACAATACCAAGAGCCTAGCACTTCCATACAAGCCGTTGTGGATCCAAAAGGTATATTTCTTTCAAAATCCTAAACGTTTTGCACATGGATAAAAATAACATACTCATTTTATTTTCATTCATGAATGAGAATACAATATTAACTATTTTAGAAAATATAATTATATGCTGAATGTTCCATAAAAGATAATTTAAAAAATTAATTGGATTTGATAGGGTACTCATCCTCAATTATTCGAAGACATAAAATTATCTCTGTATTTGTTTTTATTGTTTTTCAGGTGGATTGCAGTATATAATGTATATTCCCACCTACGTTTCAAATCAAGCTACCGAACAAACTCAAAACCACGAAAATGTCGTTTACTCTAACAACCAGCAACAATCATATCAATCACCTCAACCAGAATACAACACTTATTCAGAAAATCCAAAAACTTTCGAAACCGGTAAGAGTACATACAACTTCAAAGCAAACGAAACGCCCTTCAATAGAAGAGAACCGAAAAGTTTATTAGACTCCTACGTACCGTCTGCTCTCCAATTACAATTCTACAAACAATCTCGATTGAATACAATTAGAGATAGTCAAAAGTACGAGCATTACAATCCAATTGGTGCCGAATCGACTTACAGGTATAACATTAGGCCTTCACCATTTAGACGATGATTATTTTCGATATGTTAAAATGAGAAGGTAGATTTTAATGTATTTGACCAAATGTATTTATTTTAGATTCAAGTGTTATAATTTCTATGTTACTTGCGTTAATCTATCTAACCACCTAGTTTTAAACAATATAAGAGTGTATAAATTAGCATAATACTGTTATTGAAGTTATTTTGCCATATATTTTCTAGGTGGTATAAATGATCAAAGCATGTGTAGCATAACAATTTTTTATCTCTTTCTTCTCAAATCACTACTTGCACTTCTTTATTATTCTCAATCATCCATAGCTTTTATGGATTTCTTGCTGCTTTTTTTCTGCAATTATACATTATTTTGACATGTTTACTTCCTAATTAATATTAATAATACTCACAATTTTGCCTAATATTATTAATATTATTTACACTTATCTACCATTGCTTTCCTCTTTTTTCTGTTTCTAGCTTTAATCTTTCTTGACAACTTATTTTTTACCGCTTCTAACATTTTAATTTTTGAATTTTGCTTGAACTATTTTTTACACTTTTTCATTTCAACGTTTATAGCTATCTACCTATATCGATTACTATGATCTTATTTGACTATTTTTATTATTTTGACATATCTACTTTCGAATTACTGTTAATATTACTCTCAAATTTGCTTATTCTTTCACTTACGCTTTCTAACTATTTATTCTTCGCTTTTTTTCATTCTTATCTAGTAATGCGAATCTATTACTTTAAACTTCCACTTTTTTGACATGTTTCACTGTATTTTATATATTTACTGTCTTTATCATATTTTTCTTCACATTTGTCGACATACTAACTTTAAAATTACTATTAATTTCACCTGCATTCTCCTTATTCTTACATTCAAACTTTCCTATTATTCTTTTTTTCTTCATCTTCAGCTATTCAACTCTTAAGTGACCCTTCCTTATTCTTTTAATATTTGGACTTAAATTAACATTAATATGTGGAATACTTCCTTGTATCCTACTCCTACAATATTTTCTTTTTATTTCACTTATTCTTCTTTCTCTCTATTTTATTTTTCATCCTCCTTGAAATGATAATAACATATTTTTCTTTTAGCTCATCCTTCAAAGCTTTCTCTTCGATTTATCTATATCCTTTTAAACCCTCTATCTCGCTCTTTCTCGCAACCTATTTATTTTTTTCATTTTAGCTCCTCTTCTCTTTGTGCTTTCTGCATCCTTTTTCAATATTTTGAATGCAAACCTTCAATCTTACTCTTTCTCGCAACTTATTTTTATTTATCTTTTTTGCTTTTAGCTTTCTTTAGCAACCTATTTATCTTTTTTATTTTATCTCCTCTTCTCTTAGTTTTCTGCATCATTTTTCAATCTTCCCAATGCAAACCTTCCATCTCACTCATTCTCGCAGCATATTTTTATTTATCTTTCTTTTTTTCTTTTAGCTCCTCTTGCTAAGCTTTCACTGTGTTTTCTCTGTATTTTTTTAATCTTTCCAATGCAAACTTTCCAACTCACTTTTTCTCGCAACCTATTTTTATTTAACTCTTCTAATATATCCACATTTATTATACTTCATTCTTCTATTCGTTTCCATACTTATACTTGTTCTTTTTCTCCTGCATATTCTCTTCTTTCTAATTGTACATAATATTTTATTTGTTTTGTTAAAGGTCATTTATAAAAATTCAAAAATTTACCTTCTTGTTTATGTATATTATTATATATATTTATAAGTCTGACTGTAAGTAATTTCATGTATGTATATGTTTTTTGTAGTTATTATAACTGGGCCAGTTACTGGACATTTTTTGTTGTACGCTTCGCGACCTACTTTTGATTTAGATGTTATTTTGCTTTTAATAACAGTTGTTGTGTAGGCAAAGAATAAAAATCGTTTTTAATATTTGCATTTTTATTATTAGACTATTTTTACTACTCAGTTACTTGATTTTCCAAACTTGGATAATTATTACAACATATCTCTAATTTTTGGCGAGTGCGCCGCGTCAAGCGACTTCGCCAAACATTGTTTATCAAACAAATATGTGAATTTTATCCCGTAAAAAACTCGTTATGAAAAAAGTAGTTATTGATTAATCAAAATACAGTTTGTTATGAAGTAATGTGATAGGCACATTTAAAATCAAAACATCCAAACAGAATATTCTTCTTCATCCTATTATCACTGGTGGATGTTAAATACTAAGAGGAAATAATTATTAAATAGGAAGCGAAGACACATATGTAACAAATAGTTCAGGAAACACCATAATAGGCTAACTATATTACCGCGTCATTTAATTTCTTTCTAAATCACAAGAAAACTGAGGAAGGAATTACCTAGCTGACCTAAGAAAATGGTTGTGTTGTGGAGACACAATTCTAAAATAGAATAATTTTTGACCTACATAATCTTTCATACTGATTATTCAAGCTTAAAATTGTTTATACCAATTTAACTGTAACTCCTTTTATTAAAACCCGCCATCGTGATAAACTAAACATGAATGTTAGTATTGTAGCTCAATATCACAGAAATCATCACATTTAGAATTGGTCTGTAAAATACATTCAAATAACTTTGTAATATTCAGTAAATTTCCATTATAACAAAAATACTCAAGTTTCAACATTAAAATCTTTGCAGTTTCATTCTCTCTCAAAATATTAGTATAAAAAACAGCAGAAAAACATACGTTTGTCGGGCCGTTTAATCTACAGTCGAACGATTCACGGCGGCACCTTTTATCAACCCGAAAGGGATTTTTAGAAATTTTAGCTTGAATGTGTATCTCTCTCCTCTCGCTTAAAAAGTGAGACACAATTTAACTGCCAACTCAAGTAAATTCACGTCATATAGTCAGTCGGTTTTTAGACCCAAAAAGCAAACTTATGGTCCATGACCACACAAAATTTATGTATTCCGATTTCCGATGTAAACGAGTTTACATCAACCAAACTATAACGTTTCTCAACTCTCAATTAGTATAATATGTAGTATTTTCAATATTGGTCTAAAGATCATATTTAGTACTGTCTAATGTACACCAAGTGAATAAAGTGAATAAATTCAATAGTAGTACAATTTGTGTTATAACCAGTCCTAGTGGATTAAAGTCTATCATCAAATTGAGCACACCAGCTAACTGCAGTTCTGGGGAAAGAATAAAGCAGTTGGGAATGCAGTTCCTCTTGGAAGAGTAGAGGTAGCAGATATCCTTTTATTAATAAGTAACTCTCAAGCCAAATTAAGGCCTTTACTCCAGGTTGTAAAGGGCAGTTCGTTAGACAACACAGTTTATAGAAACTATGTTGTTCTAATTACTAATAAAATCAAACAAAATCTAAGTATATTTTTATCCAAAATATTCCCTAATCATTCAATGAGGCATCTATTATGATTATATACCTCGATCCGTTTCTAACCAATCAAATGCCATTTTGCGACCAATCAGAAGCAAACTATAATGGATATTTTTTTAGATGTGAATATGCCCTGGCCTACCTGCAACAGCCAATTTTCAATGTCGTCACATTAACGTCACATTGTTGTTAATTAACATAGTCCAGGCGGTAGAGCAGTAAAAGTAGGGTGTAATGGATGTTGTTTGATAACGCAAAAATTTTTATGCAGAAAGTTGCGGAATATTGTGTACAACAATAATCTATGTTTGCCTACTCCAAAAAGTGCTTGCTAAATGCTGTAGAACAACAAATGTACCGAAATATCGCAAAATGACCCATTTTTCGATACATTTGTGTCTAAAACTTTGAAACAAAGCCTTAAAACAAACAAAATTAATCTTTCTTTTTGGTTTATTTGACGATTTCCTATAAGGTTATGAGAATCGCAAATCGAAAAACTTTAATTTTCTATGAATAATATGCGAAAATTACTAAAAAATCATACGTAAACTTTGAGAAATTTTTTCGGTAAGTAAAAATTGATAAATATTTATCAAATTTTCAGAAAAGATAGTTGAACATATGACAATTTAGCACAAAAATTTTTGTAACGATCGACCGCGTAGTTTTTCACTGCCACAATTATTAGTTAACAAATTATAAAAAAGTTTAAACAACGGTGAAAAAGGAGCACGCAATTTTTAACAGTTACTTAGTGTCATAACAAACAATAGGCAATTATAAAAATATCGATTTTACGTTTTAACAATTTTTTTAAATTTTGTCAAATTTTTTCCATTATAAATAATTTCTCGTTTACTGCATCGGTTCGATGTAATTTAAAAATTGTTTCCCATCTGAATACTGCTTTGCAAGCACTTTCATTTTAGCCCAAAACGACGAAATTTGACCGTGTATATCGGGAGATAGAGGCCCACAAAGTTAATAATAATTTATGGCTAAATCGTTAAATCGAAATTAAAAAAATACTCTCTTATAGCTGATTGCAAATACTTTCTATATTCGTCTTGTGCATTTTCGACAGATGAAGGCCTAATCAAAGAAAATTCGATGAAAATACCGTAATTAGAAGAGTTCGTAGGCCGAGCGGCGTGGGAGCAGGAGGGGATGGCGGAGAGCAGCTGTGCTGTCGGGCGGCCCGGGTGTTTCAAAATACGAATGCGCGGTAAAACATGAGTTATCTCGGCAAAGGTAGCACTTATCGAGACGATTTTTTTTTAATTCGATGTAGCGAAATGAGAGGAATCAGAATATTTCATCAAAAAACAATATTACAAAGAAATTTTGCACGTATTTCAAGATAAAAAAAGTATGCTATTTTCATTTGCATCAAAAAAATTGTTGTATGATTGAAAAATTATTTTGTTGCGTAATGTTCATCAAATCATGCAACTAATTAAACGTTTCAATAATAAATATTGATCAAAAGTATATTTTCTTTCTTAAATGCTCTTTGTTTATCATAACTAACCGTCCTTTTTAAACGGTTTTATTTAGCTCACCCCGTTTGTTTTATTCTTGGGTCAAATTTAGTAATTCAAATTTCACCCTCTTCCTGTCAACCGATTAATCTGAAATTTTGTATACACTTTGGATTTTGGTGACAATACAATTATGTTTATTCATTATCATTATAAATTCAAGATGGCCGCCGCTACAAAATGGCGGATAATTTATGTTTTATTAATCCCATCAATATGGGTATCAAATGAAAGGGCTCAACAAGCAGAATACAATATACTATAAAAAATTGAAATCCAAGATGGCGGCCGCTACAAAATGGCGGATAACGTAGGTTTTATCAATCCCATCAACATGGGTATCAAATGAAAGGGCTCAACAAGCAGAATACAATATACTATAAAAAAATTAAATCCAAGATGGCGGCCGCTACAAAATGGCGGATAACGTAGGTTTTATCAATCCCATCAATATGGGTATCAAATGAAAGTGCTCAACCAGTAGAATACAATATATAAAATTATGTTGCCTTTAATACTATCATGGGCTTCTACAATACATAAAATGCAGGGCAGCACTGTGGATCACGCAGTCGTATACTTAGGTGCAAAACTGTTTGAAGAAGGTCAAGCCTACCTGGCTCTTAGTAGAGTGAGATCTTTGCAGGGACTACGTATAGAGGAGTTGGACTGCAATAAACTAACGGGCAAGAAACCTTGCAATAATAAAGCACTAAATGAATTAACCAGAATGCGAGATAAAAACTAAAAACCAAAAAATAAAAATAGGTAAAAAAACAATTTAAGTTAAACGGTTTTATGTTAAACATACATTGCAATGTTTAAGATAAATGTACTAAAAACCAAAAAATAATAAAATAGATACAGTCGTGGGAATTATAAACATATGCATAGACTAGACTAAAATAAAACCGTGGGGCACGTCAATTGTCTACAAATTATCGACTTAATGTGCGATAGAAGAATCGTTTAATTCGTCGTTAGGTAGTTGGCCCGCAGACGGTGAGGAAATTACTTACTATTTTCTTGCTCATGGAAATTCCAATAGTTATACACTCCATGTAAATAAAAGAGATGTTTCAACTAGTTTATCGTTGGACATTCACACTGCTGGCTGGCGAGGAATCGTTTCACTGCTCGTAGTTTGTCTTTAATCGACAAAACATATGATAAAAGTACTACTCGCTCACCACTATGAACCCCTAAAACTCGCTTATAATCGAGCTTGCTAGCTTGTTTCCACATTCTAGCCCTACTTATCACACGTCCATCGTTGTCGGTTGAACAACTGCCTAATTATAGTGTAACATTACAAAACAAAAATTTTAATCAACGATTGTAGACAATTGACGTGCCCCACGGTTTTATTTTAGTCTAGTCTATGCATATGTTTATAATTCCCACGACTGTATCTATTTTATTATTTTTTGGTTTTTAGTACATTTATCTTAAACATTGCAATGTATGTTTAATATAAAACCGTTTAACTTAAAAAGTTTGTTTTACCTATTTTTATTTATAATAAATTGTATAAATATGGTAGCGCTTTTTTCCATAAAATGACATTATCACAGTACAGAAACCTTTTGCAATAATGATACTTCAGCCCAGGTATACATACTGCGTAGGAACAAGTAAAAGCATTGGGTTACTTTGATCCAGGTAGATCGTAGTTCCCTCCTTGGTATTCATAACTTAGGCTCCGCCTACATATAGGTGCTTGGGACTCTAATATCGAACACGCTCATTGGTTACATTGGACCCGATTAGCTAATTAGGGATGCTGTCTATTTCAAAACGGCATAGCACACGCAGAACTTATGAAGAACATCCATCGGATGACATAGCATAGAGCATCCTTTAACGGTCGTCTGCTGTTTAGTCGAAGAGCGTCCTTGATAGTGTCAGTTTCACAGTTGAAAGTATTCTCAACGCGTATTTACTTGTATGCAGAGTGTGCAAATATTTGCAGATTTATATAATTTTCAAATAATGGTAAGAAAATATCTGAAAATAGCAAAATTTTTTGATCTTGAAATTCGTGCAAAACTTCTCTGTAATATTGTTTTTTGATGGCATATTCTGATTCCTCTAATTTCGCGACATCGAATTAAAAAAAACGTCTCGATAAGTGCTACCGTTGACGAGATAAATTATGTTTTACCGCGCGTTCGCATTTTGAAACACCCGGGCCGCGCGACTGCACAGCTGCTCTCCGCCATCCCCACTTCTGCTCCCACGCCGCTGGGCCGACGAACTCCTGTGATTGCGGTATTTTTATCGATTTTTCTTTCATTAGGCTTTCATCTGTCGAAAATGCACAAGACGGATATAGAAAGTATTTGCAACCAGATATAAGAGAGTATTTTTTTAATTGTGATTTAACGATTAAGTAAGCCATAAACTATTATTAACTTTGTGGGCCTCTATCTCCGGATCTACATGGTCAAATTTCGTTGTTATGGGTTAAAATGAAAGTGCTTGCAAAGCAGTATTCAGATGGGAAACAGTTTTTAAATTACATCGAGCCGAAGCTGTAAACGAGAAATTATTTATAATGGAAAAAATTTGACAAAATTTAAAAAAATTGTAAAAAATTATTAAAACGTAAAATGGATATTTTTATAATTGCTCATTGTTTGTTATGACACTAAGTAACTGTTAAAAATTGCGTGCTCCTTGTTTAAACAAGGTACGCCCGATCAACTTTTTTATAATTTGTTAATTATTAACTGTGGCAGTGAAAAACTACGCGATGAATCGTTACGAAAATTTGTTTGCGTAATTGTCATATGTTTAACTATCTTTTCTGAAAATTTGATAAATATTTATCAATTTTTACTCACCGAAAAAATTTACGTATGATTTTTTACTAATTTTCGCATATTATTCATGGAAAATTAAAGTTTTTCGATTCGCGATTCTCATAACCTTATAGTAAATCGTCAAATAAACAAAAAAGAAAGAGTAAATTTTTTCGATTGAAGACTTTGTTTCAAAGTTTTAGACACAAATGTATTGAAAAATGGGTCATTTTTCGATATTTCGGTACAGTTGTTGCTCTTTTTGGAGTAGACAAACATAGATTATTGTTGTAAACAATATTTGGCAAGTTTCTGCATAAAAATTTTTCCGTTATCAAACAACATCCATTTCGATTGCTCTATCGCCTGGACTAACATGGATTTCAATCGATTTGGTGATGTTTCAATGGAAAATATCCGTAAAAACGAAAAGACCATACTAACGAATACGATAAAAACAAAAAAGTACGTATGGACCTTGTTTGAAGAATTTTGCGAAACACGTCATTATAAATTAGACAAAAATACAATACAACTATGATGCAGTTTGCCGCTATGTTGGAAGGCTGGGGCTCAGTGCTGGATTAAGCAAGCGCGGGGCCCGTAGAAAATTCTTTCAAAGAACCCTTAATCTGCTATGGGTTCTTAAGTATAAAGTGGTAAAAAAAACAATTCAATACTTAATACTCAATAAGTTTATTTGCTATCTATAGGTTGCAATTTTGTGGTTAATTAATAGTGTAATAAATTACTATAGGCGCTGTTAGGCTTTGACAAGTACAAAAAGCCTGAGATGAGATTTTCTGGCAATTTAGGATAATTTTGATAGGAAACTAACAATCGAAAACTGATGATACTACACAAATTGTTTTTTTTCAATACATATTTCAAATTAGTGTTTTAAATGAAACTCACGGTTTCTAGTTAATACCACAATATAATAAAAATTGTTGAAAATTCTAAAAAGTTGACAATTGTTTCGATGAATCAAAATCATCGTCAGAATGACAGAAGTTACATTTCATTTGATGCCTACCTGATGTTTAGTAGTTATTTTTGGCTAGACCAAGAAGTGACCTAACTTATGATTAACTTAATATATGTTAATAGAAAAAAAGAAGAAGATGTAATATTACAAATATTGAAGCTTAGATATTATTAGCCCTATGGTGATACCCTGGATATCATTTTTCCAATTAAGATCAGTATAACTGTGCAATGATATAGAAAACCAGGAAAACTATATCTGTTGATCTTTAGAATTATCACATAAGAAGGCAGTTTATTAGTGGAGAACTCCCTAGATTTAACTGTTCATTGACAACTTCATATTGTGGGTTTCTTCAATGTCTTATAATTTCCAATTCTTCAAGGAAATCCAGTTCTTGTTTCTTTTCACAAATTTGCAGCACTTCTAGCTTTGTGTTAGGTGTCAACGAATGATTGGTGTCAAGTAGATGTTTTGCGTAATGGGATTTATCTGGTTGTTTTAATCTGTATGCTCGTAAGTGTTCACTGTATCGGATTTCAAAATTCCTAAGGGTCTGACCCAAATAGACAGCATTACATTCTGGACATTTGAATTTATATATACCTGACTTCTTTAATGGTGGTATTTTTGTTTATACATTTAATACTTTTGTCCAGAATGTAATGCTGTCTATTTGGGTCAGACCCTTAGGAATTTTGAAATCCGATACAGTGAACACTTACGAGCATACAGATTAAAACAACCAGATAAACCCCACTACGCAAAACATCTACTTGACACCAATCATTCATTGACACCTAACACAAAACTAGAAGTGCTGCATATTTGTGAAAAGAAACAAGAACTGTATTTCCTTGAAGAATTGGATATTAGAAGACATTTAAGAAACCCACAATATGAAGTTGTCAATGAAAAATTGAATCTAGGGAGTTCTCCACTAATAAATTGTCTTCTTAAGTGATAATTGTAAAGATCAAGAAATATAGTTTTCCTGGTTTCCTATATCATTGCACAGTTATACTGATCTTAATTGGAAAAATGATATCCAGGATATCACCATAGGGCTAATAATATCTAAGCTTCAATATTTGTAATATCACATCTTCTTCTTTTTTTCTATTAACATATATTAAGTTAATAATAAGTTAGGTCACTTCTTGGTCTAGCCAAAAATAACTACTAAACATCAGGTAGGCATCAAATGAAATGTAACTTCTGTCATTCTGACGATGATATTGATTTATCGAAACAATTGTCAATTTTTTATAATTTTCAACAATTTTTATTATGTTGTGGTATTAACTACAAACCGTGAGTTTTATTTAAAACACTAATATGAGTAGATTCCACGAAGTAAGGGTCGAGACAGTTAATTACATATTTCAAAGTTTATATTTAATACAAAGTATATTATATTTTTAGGAATCGCTAATGTTATATTTTATCAATAGTGTATTTTGATAGTATAATAATGTTACGAAACAGCACACTGGTATAGTCCCTAAATCCGACTCTATCTAAGCCAGGTATGAAAGTTAAAATTATGGCGAATACGCAGGTTTTTTTTATAACTGTTTACGGTTGTGACTATCTCATCTAAACATTGTTTTTTTGACCAGTCTTATCTAGAAAATGTAAGAGCCAATTGTTTGTGTGTGTAAGCCGCAATCTAGAATTATCTAGTAAAAAAGGCAATAATATATATGAAGGACCGATCAGCGGCCAAGTTAGTTGATAATTTGACATCGTGAGATAAACAAGTAAATAAGTGAATATAAATTAGTGAACTGTTTATATAAATTAGTTTAAGTGAATATACTGTGTATATAATTAGTGGATAGTGTAGTGTTTAAATAAATTAAGTAAGTGAACCCACCGAATGTTTAAAGTTTATCCCACTCGTTTGCTATTTATTAAATAAATTAGAAAAACATTACATTAAGTACCAAGTGTCAAAAAGGTTACTTTAGTCACGAGTTTTACTAGGCACGAGTGGAGCGAAGCGAAACGAGTTTCTTGTGAAACGAGAAAATTTCAACACGAGGTGCTTACTATACTTTTTCTTGGCCCGCGGGAAGGATAAAATTATTTTATATTTGAAATATATTCATTACATGACGGACGATGGCTGACAGCTGACACTGACGCAGAATAACAAAATTATCACGGAATATGAAATTTAACATACAAAAGATACACTTGATTTGACGTTTAAAAAACAAAAGATAAACGAGATGTGACTTTTCGCATTTTAAACACTAGTGTTTAAAGAGTCATTTTGTGCATGTCAAATCCGTGGTGAAAGTGCGGTTTTAGTAGCGGAAGTAGAAAAATAATGTTTATATTTATTTATCTGGTTCCTTGTTAATTTTCAAACTTTTACAAAGTAACTTTTCTAGATTTCATGTGGACAAATTTAGAAATAATACTATGCGTATCAATTTCTCTGAGCAAATCATATTCTATATTCATCAAAGCGAGATAATTCAGATGTTCTTGACTCATAGTGTTCCTTAACTCATTTTTTATGCGCTTTAATGTCGAAAATGAACGTTCGCCACTGCAGTTAGTGATCATGAGAGATAAATAAATGCGCAAAGCAATTGCTAAATTGGGGAAACATGATTCTAATGAATTGTTCATTAGGAATTTATAATATTGAATTTCCAGAGCTTCGTTTTTCGTACCGTCAATCGCACCAGCCACATCCGTTTTGAGCAGCTCGGCAAACTGCACTAATTCGTTGTCTAGGCTGTCTTTCAAATCATTTTCATAAGCACTGACTATAATTGGTGTATTTTTTTACATATCTTCTGTTGTAATAGATTTTAACTGTCGAAATATTTCAAAAATACTGCGTTTGTCTAAAGCAGTTGGTGTGTTATCAATAATGACAACAAGCACCTCAATTTAAAACTGTTTACCAGGTGTTTCTTTCTCAAGAAATTCGTCAAGTATACTAAAACCGCTAAAATCGTCGTACTTTGTGTTCCGCTTGCGTCGTCTTGGAGTCTGTTGCTGATAGTCATGACAGCCTGTCAGCTCTTTGGCTTGTGCTTCAATATTTGAAAATGTAGATCTCATTGTTTCATTAAGGGTGTATCCCGTATTAAGGTCTATTTTAGACGATTGCAGCGACGCACTATTTGCTGGCACCCGTTCTAAATTACGCTCAGGCAGAGATGAGTGGTACGAGTGGGTTTGAATATGCGGGGCTCCCTTTCGCGCGGGGCCCGTAGCAATTGTTACTCTTGCTACGTGGTTAATCCGGCACTGCTGGGGCTTCAACATAAAAAAAAAGAAATGGGATTATTAAACAATGTGGAATCAAACTTCTTCAAGAAAGGTACTTCATTAAATACAATATTAAATTTGATCCTTTTAAAGACCCTGAATTCCAAAAAGTACGTATGGCTAGAAATTCTAAAAGAAAACTACTTCAGGCTGATCCAAAAATTCACCGGAAAAGCGCGAGAGCACTGACCTACGATGAATACAAAAAGATGTTAAAATTTTTTGACGAGAATAACCCCGAGGATTTACAGAAAAAGTTCTATCAGATAGCGGCTGTGGAATTAGCTTGGAGAGGTGGAGAGGGCGAGACATGCTTAGTTACGTATTTCAGAGAAGAATATAGCGATGGTACAGAAAGTAGTAGATTGGAATATAACCCAATTTTTTCAAAAACATCCCAAGGCGGGATGCCGATTTATGTCCAGTTCGCCTATACAAAAAACTAATTTCAAAAAGGGGGCAAAATATAACTATAAATAGGCAATTTGACAGTAAATCCAAATTGGAGAATCGGAAATTGGTATAAAAACTGTCCAATTGGAAAAAATATTTTCTCTAAACCGACAAAACAAGCTGCACAAAAAATTGGATTATATACTAAAAAGGAAAAAATCACAAACCATTCCAATCGAGCCACAGCTGTCTCTACATTGAGAAAAGCAGGTGTAAGCGAACAAACTCTTATAAAAATTACTGGACATGGTAGTGCTGAATCCATAAAGCCATACTTGCAAATGGACAAAACTCATCACGAAAACACTATTCAAGGTTTAAGAGGTCACCCTCCAACAAATGGGTTGGACCGACACGAAGCTTCAGTCTGTTGCAGTTCGAAGAGTTTCCAGCAACACACCCAAGCCATTACTGTTTATTATATTTTTTTTATTTAGAAAATAATAGTTGCATCCACCACTAGGGTTATTAGCAACATAACATAACAGTGACATGAAGTAATATTTAGGCTGGTAACGTCACTATAATATACAATAATATTTGAATAGCATCATATCAAAGATAGGAATCAGTAATAAACAACATGGTAACGAGCTTAGTAATTTACATTTTGTTGACTAAACCTATTTCAGAGAGGAATCCGATTGTGTTTTCAAAATTACAGTATACACCAAGAGTTGATTTTAAATCTGCACTTATACTGTACGTCTGGCGTTGTTCCGCGAACCTCGGACACTCGACCATGAAATGTTTAACTGACATTGGCATCTGACACATGTCACAGATTTCGTCTTCTTCTCTTTTCAGCAAGTGTTCATGGGTATACTTTTGTATGTCCAGTGCGCAAACGGGTGATTATTATTTGGTGTCTTCTTTGGCCAGGGATGTTTCTCCATGGCTTGATATCATCTTCATTCCAGATTCTGCCCAGACAGATGACCAGTAGTTAGAGACCACATATTTCATATATTTTTTCAGATCAGTATTGCTTTTGAAAGGTTGGTTCATTCATGCTTTCACGTGCAATTTTATCAACCCGCTCATTGCCAGAGATCCCAACATGTGACGAGACCCACATGAAGTCCAATCGTCTGGATTTTTCCCTAATTGTGTGATCATACTCTTCGATGAGCCTTGTCAGGGGATGATCTGAATAAATGAGTTGTATACCTTGTAACGAGCTTAACGAATCTGTAAGAATTAAAGTATTGTGGATAAATTCATGAGCGGCGTATTTGATTACTTGAAGGATTGCGAAAAGTTCACCACTATAAATGCTGCATTGTGGAGGTAGTTTGAATCCACTAGATGTATTCGGGCTTAAAAATGCTGATGCTACTCCTTTATTTGACTTGGAAGCATCTGTAAAGATGTGAGTATAATCACAATATTCATTTATTGATGAGAGGAAATGGTTATGAAGCAGACTAGGAATAATTCCAGATTTGTTGAATTTGGAGAGGTATAGGTTGCAGGGTGGCAAGGCAATAAGCCAAGGTGGCGTGTCTGAGTTGTTGTTGAGAAGGATAACTGGGAAAGTCACATTCAATTCGGAACTGAACTTGTTGATCCTCTGATAGAAAGGGTATGTTAGTCTTCTTTGGTTTTCATACAGATTGCGAAAACGGTTTGAAAAGGTGTTATGATATACTGGATTCTGACTATCAGTAGAGACTAAAGATGCATACGCTAAGCTCAGCTGCTGTCGTCGCAGCTGCAATGATGGCTCTCCAGCTTCACTGTAGAGACTCTCAGCGGGTGTTGTCCTGTATGCTCCAAGGGCCAGCCGTATTGCTGTATTGTGTACCGTGTTAACAATTTTCAGAACTGATTTACTTGCTGAGGCATATATTATAGAGCCATAATCGATTTTGGATCTTACTAGAGCTCGATAGAGAAGTAAGAGCGTTTGTCTGTCGGAACAAAAATTTTGGTATGACAGAATTCTCAGTAGATTGATGCCGCTCTGACATGATGTTCTGAGATGGTTAAGATGGGCAAGTTTAACTTTCTGTCGAAAATCATTCCTAGGTAACGCATCTGTTCCACCACTTGGATATTCCGGCCACATAGTTTCAGATTAGGCAGTGCTAGTTCTCTTTTTTTAGTAAAAAACATACACTTAGTTTTTTCTTGGCACATTTTGAAACCAGTGCACTGCCTCCTGCAAGTTCTTTTGGATTGTGGTAAGATTTTTTCCTCGCGAATATACCACAAGATCGTCAGCGTAAAGGATAGCTTCTACAGGTTGTTTGATATTCTCCACAGCTTCATTTGTCGCAATTAGAAAGAGGATGCCGCTCAAAACCGGGCCTTGAGGACCACCATTCTGTTGCACTCTTTTCCCGGAAAGTGTTCCATTAAAATTAACTCTGAAGAATCTTTCTCCCACGAAGTTTTCAGCAAATTTCAGAAGATTGCCATTTATACCCCAGGAGCTCAGGCTTTCTAAGAATGTTATATCTCCAGGTCATGTCATAAGCTTTACTTATATCGAAGAAGATTGCTATGGTGTTATGTTTGTTAGCATACCCTTCGTGAATATATGATTCCAAGTTAATTAGATTGTCTGATGTTGATATACCCTTCCTAAAACCACTTTGTTTTGGTGTGAGCAGGTGGTTTTTCTCCAGGAACCAAGTGAGTCGATTATTAACAGTTTTTTCCATCAGCTTACACATTGTACAGGTTAAGTATATTGGTCTGTATGATTGAGGTTTACTATGTTTTATTAACGGAAGTATGGTTGCCTCTGACCACTTCTCACGAGAGACCCCTTCTGTCCATATCTTATTAAATATTTTCAGGAGAATATGAATAGCTGTATCTGGCATGTTTTGGAGGAAAATGAACGGGATATCATCAGGTCCTGGGCTGGAGGTTTTGAAAGAAGCCAGAGCTTCGAGGAATTCTTCATAGGATATAGGTACATTCATAGGGTTCATTTCGTCTTGGGAAACATCAATCCCTTCAGATTCTTCATTATTTTTGTAGTTCAGAAATTCGGGTGAGTAGTTTGCACTATTAGAATTCTTTTCATAGATGTCTTAGAAGATTTTAGAAATTTCGGTACAACTGGAAGTTGATTTTCCCTGATATTCAATCCGTGAGATTCCATGGTCTGTTTTATTAATACGTTTCACTTTGTCCCAGATCATACTTAGTGGTGTTGAACTGCTAATGGATGATACATATCTTGCCCATGATTATTTTCTACTTTTTTTCATGATCCATCGATCTTTTGCCCTCAGATTCTTAAAAGTTATCATGTTTTTTGGTGTGTGGTGCCTTTTAAGTTTGTTGAAAGCGTGTTTAGAGGCTTTTATTGACTGGTTACATTCTTGATTCTACCAAAGAACTGGAGTGTGGTTGTTCAGTTGCTTTGTCTTTCCTATTGCTAGTTGGGCTGCATCCGTTATGATTTTGGTAATATAATCAACACATTCATCGATACTATCTCGCATGTGGAAGTGACTAACCTTGGTTTCTATGATATTTGCAAAAAGATTCCAGTCAGCTCTTTTTAGTTTCCATTTTTTTGTCACAATAGGTTCTTCTACAACATGCTGTGAACTTGTGAGTAAGATGGGAAAGTGGTCACTGTCATATAGATAGGGAAAGATGGTAAAATTGAATTGAGTGTGGAGTGAGGGGTCGCTAATGCTGAGATCTATAACATTGGAGTTTCCTGAAAACGAGCTGAAACGAATTTTTCTCCGTTGTTAAGTAACGTCATATTGTTATCATCGATAACATGTTTTAATATACGACCTCGATATGTGTGGAGTCGCTCCCCATAGGGTGTTATGGCAATTGAAGTCTCCTAAGAATAATCTTGGTTTGGGTATTTGCTGAAAGAGATCATTTAGCTCCTCGTATGTCACGTTACGATTTGGTGCAATGTAGATAATACAAATATTTATCTCTTTAGGGTCCTAAATTTTAATGGCAATTGCTTCAAGGTGGGTTGTTAAAGGGATTTTGATTGCACCGTGAGTTTGGTATATGTAAGTAGCGACGTCACCGCTTGCTATGTTTTGATCTGGTCTGTTTTTATGGAAACAAAGCTTGTTTTATGGGTAGTGAGCGACAATTAGATGTGTTTTTCAACCACATCAATAATTTACACCCGAAAATTAAATTTACATTAGAAATTGAAGAAAATAGCTCAATCAATTTTCTTGATTTAAAAATTCAAAGAGTTAATAATGTACTTGATTATTCAATTTACCGAAAACCAACACAGACTGATGTGACAATTCCATTCAATTCTAACCACCCTGTCTCACACAGACTAGCAGCATATAATTCAATGATACATAGAGCTTTTTCAGTTCCTATGAACAAATGTAATTTTGATAGAGAGATTAATACAATTAGACAAATAGCAACATCTAACGGTTATCCATTAGATATGATAAATAAACTAATTAGTAAAAAAGAGAAAAAAGTGGCATTACAACTAATATATCCTAAGCAAGCTGATGAAATTAAAACTTATAAAACCATCACATATGCAGGAAATATTTCTAATAATATTTCAAAGATAATATCTTCAGCAACGAATGCAACAATTTCTTTTAAAACAGAAAGTAACGTTAGTACAAAATTGTTAAATGTAAAAACAAAAATACCACTATTAAAGAAGTCAGGTATATATAAACTCAAATGTCCAGAATGTAATGCTGTCTATTTGGGTCAGACCCTTAGGAATTTTGAAATACGATACAGTGAGCACTTACGAGCTTACAGATTAAAACAACCAGATAAATCCCACTACGCAAAACATCTACTTGACACCAATCATTCATTGACACCTAACACAGAACTAGAAGTGCTGCATATTTGTGAAAAGAAACAAGAACTGGATTTCCTTGAAGAACTGGAAATTAGAAGACATTTAAGAAACCCACAATATGAAGTTGTCAATGAACAGTTAAATCTAGGGAATTCTCCACTAATAAACTGTCTTCTTAAGTGATAATTGTAAAGATCAGCAGATATAGTTTTCCTGGTTTTCTATATCATTGCACAGTTATACTGATCTTAATTGGAAAAATGATATCCAGGATATCACCATAGGGCTAATAATATCTAAGCTTCAATATTTGTAATATCACATCTTCTTCTTTTTCTATAAACATATATTAAGCCAATCACAAGTTAGGTTACTTCTTGGTCTAGCCAAAAATATAACTACTAAACATCAGGTAGGCATAAAATGAAATGTAACTTCTGTCATTCTGACGATGATATTGATTTATCGAAACAATTGTCAATTTTTTAGAATTTTTAATAACTTGTATTATATTGTGGAATTAACTAGAGACCTTTAGTTTCATTTAAAAACACTAATATGAAACAAAGATAGTTCAGTTCAGATTTTGTGAGTAGTCCTGTTTAAAATGGGTCTCCTGCACACATATGATCGAGGGCTTGTTTTCGGAAATAATCAGTTTTACCATTTCTTGTTGTGTGAAGAACCCATTAAGGTTCCATTGAATGATGGATAGTTCGAAAGTTGATATTATTAATGTGTTTCTTGTGACGATGCGTCGCTTTCAGAATCTGAAATGAACGATACTTCTGCTAGCAACTGTTTCGATAATTTTTTCTCAATTTTGGTAAACCTACTCTTGATACATCTGCCTTTAAAATATGGGTACACACTACTAAGCATATGAATTAGACCATGCACATCGGTTGTGTACTGTTTCGACACACTCAGAGGGTCTTTAGAGCCGTATACGTTTTCAAAAAAGTCTTTGAGTTGATTGTAGTTGATTACAAAATTTTCAGAATCAATGTATGCTTTAGTTGGTTGCATGTGTTCTTCGAGAGTTGTGATGGTTTCAGGGCGACTTTTCTTACTTATTACTCGACGATGGTTTTCGGAATGTGTCAGATATGGTGTTTCTTCCGTTGGAGTTAATATTTCTGAGAGGTTCCTCTTATTCGATGAATTAGTTTGGTTGTCTTGGTCGGGAGTGATGGGGGAATCTTCTGGAATTAGGGAGGTTGTAGTATCCTCTAGCGGTTCTTCTGGATTTTCGGGAGGGGGCATTGCAGGGGGTTCATTTAGATGTTCAGGTGTCTCAGTTGTACATTGAGAAGATATGTGACCATTTTGCTTGCAATTGAAGCAGGTTAGATTATCTAATGATAAGAATATTCGATAGGAGGTTGACCAACATAGACTCCGGGATGACAATATTTTCGGGAGGATTAATGTACACTTGCCTTCTGAAACTCATTATATGTGCAAAATCTGGATTGGTCATGTTGACTCTGAGAAAGGACTAAGGGGATAATAGGCTGAGGCCAAGTTGTTGTAGGGCTTGCGCTAAATGTGAATGTGGGATTATTGGGCTCACGTTAGATAAGATCAAACGTTCCGATAGAGTTATCAATCTTCTGGCTCGTATAATTTGGTTGTTGACACCAATTGCACCGTGGTCATTCATAAAAGTAGTTACTAACTCTGGGCTGGAGTGGTATATACAAATTCTATTATTCGGAATTCTAGATGCGAACAGAATGTGTTTAGGGTTGACGAGTATTCCTAAGGCTAGGAGATATTCTTGGATTTTGGTTCCTTCAATCGCAGGAAATATTTTAACTTGGTTCTTCTCTGGAAATTTTTTTGGCTGTTGCTTACTAAGTACTGAAGAATATGACATGTTTCTTTCGGTTTGTTGGTTAGACTTCTCTATTCTGGTATCCATCGTTGTGGTTTGGGGATTCCTGTAGTCAGAAATCCCCGATATTGGTCGACTCAATTCAATATTTGAAAACTTTTGGCACCGGTCATGTGTACCTGAGTACACAGTCACCCCAGCAGAGCCGGAGGAGATCTCTGGCTGACCCAAGGTCAAGCTTTCGCCTTTTACCCCTTTTCCAAAGGTTCCGGATGTGGAGGGTATCTCCATGTCCTTTAGATCCTCCACGTGATTATTTTTCTTTCCCAGCCCCGAGACAGGGATAAGCCCAAAACGGAAGTTTAGCGCGTAACATCCTTTCTTCAGTGCCTCCCCAGATTGGTGATCGATCCCAATCGTGAGGATAGTTCCCTGTCCCCCTCTTTTTTAGAGTTTAGGATCTTCCAAGCCCCAGTACTGAGGTTGGAGGATATTCTCCAATTTCATGTCGTGGCTTCTTGGGAAGAACACTGTTATGGTGACCGGCATTTCACGAATGAAACAGGGGAGGCTAATTGAAGGCCGATATCTTCAAGTGCTCTTTCAAGAATAGTGTGGTATAGTAGGGAATACGTTAAATATAAGGATACGTTTAGCTGGCGTAATACGCCTTCGTATAGGGATAATAGTTAATTTCAAAGATGTTATCATGTGTTGAGATTAAATTATCGACGACAGAAGTGGAACTTACATAAATGCATACACGGTTGTGCGATATTTTAGAAGCAAAGGTTGTATTATGGGGAGCGACGATTACTCCAATATCTTTTATCTATTCAAAAAGACCTGTATCGGGAATAGCATGCATAATGATTGCCTGTTCTCTTTTAGGAGAGGTTGGTGGAGGAGGTTTTGTTTGTGCTGCGACTACATAAGATTTTGTAATAGTGGGTGGGTTTTATACTAATGATGAGGTTGGTGGGGGTTTGTATTTTAGTTTGATCCATTTTTGTAATAGGTCCTGGATACCAAAACCTCTACAGAGTAGATGGACTCTTGGGAATGACAGGAAATAACAATTACATGTGTTAATGGTCCGCCACTGGTGAAACTAGGTTCAACAGTTGTTGATATTCTCTATTTATTAATGAATTGTTTGTAAATCATTCACACAATATGTAGAATCTCACATTATAATATCAGCACAGTAAAAACTCGTAAATAGTTAATGGGTTATTTAGACAACCGATAAACGATGTTTACTTGATGGCTGCCTAAAAGGGTATGGTGTTTAAATTGGTCAACTGTAGTTTGAAGAAAAAAACAACAGTTTACAAAACACTATTTTATTGATTATAATTTAGCAGTAGTACAGTGGTAAAGAAATAAAAAAATATACAATATTATTAGTATCATCTCTATCTACAGACAAATATTTTTAGGCACAACCTGAAAATTGAATAAATTTTTTACAGCTCGTCTTCAAGATATATAACAAACAAAATTTATTTGGAATTATTAACAAAACAAACATTTTAAAAATACAAAACGATAAAAACGTACCAGTAAATGAAAATTCTTTACAAAAGTATAAAATATATTATACAAAACACTGGCGAAAGTTCTTTAAACAATGTAAGTCATAACAAGCATTATTGTTTTCATTATTTTATGTCTAAGATGTCTATTCATGATAAAAGGTTTACACTGGTATTGTAGAAATAGTTCTAAGTAAGCAATGGTGTGAGAGATTTTTCAGAACAAAATTTCTAGTATTGTCATTATCGTTGGAAACATGTTTTTAGTTTTCATTAAACTCAAAAAGTCTTTTATTAGTTAAACTATATAAACTCTATTGAGCTAACTGGATGAATTGATTTCAAAAAGCTCCATTTTGATTTTATGTAGGTTTCGACAAAAAATACTTTAAATAATGTTAATTTTTGAAATATTGCTTACTTATAAGTTTTGGTTTATTTTCGCATTAAAATGTACTTCTATCAAGAATAATTTAGGAAGGGATGATGATGATTATTCAGTTATAGAAAGCCCTTAGTTAATTGTAATAACAATACTAGCATAATTAAAAGCTTTTTCGGTAAAGTACAGTAATAATAACAATGTCGGTTGCACATTAATACTGATTATATGTGACAAGATATTGGGAAATTCTTCCTAGTTTTTATTAACTGAAACTAGAAAGGATGAAGATTTTGAAGAACAAAAGTTTCAATTCAAATTTTTTTACGATTACTATAAATTGTCAAGGACAGATTACTTTAATTAAAATATATAAAAAACTTGTCACCCCAACTGCATCAATCCAGTAACAAAAAAAGCTTATATAGACACTTTTGAAACACCAAACTATTTCCAAGATGATTCTAAATGTTACAAAAAAGAAGATAAAATGAAAAGAAATGATATGAATAAAAGTAGAGCAATTCAATTGAATCAAATCTGAAGCAGACTGACAAAATACTGGACGTTTAGATAGATACAGTTTTGAAGAAGTATACAACGAACTGGTGTATAGCATTGAAAAATTATATTTTTGTTATATATTTTAGAACTAATTTTTAGTTTTTTGTTTTATTTGATTCGGTAGAAGACATTTCAATTATCAAAAGTAGTTTTAAATAATTATTTTCATTATCTCACAGAATGTTGTATATCTAGAAAGTTTCTGCGTTTATGCTAGTTTATGAAACATTTTTAAACATTAACTGCTACAAAGATAAATGTATGTTTGATAAAAAGTTGAAGATATTCAGAAAGAGCGTTTCTTGAAGCACAAGTTTGGATAAATATATTATTTATCCGTACAGTACAAAAGCACCAAATTTTTTTTTATTGTATAGTTCATATATCGCACCCCTAGATAAAAACCCCACTAACTCAAAAATTACGAGTTTCGAGTTAGTGGCTTTATCGAATCCCTGTCTCAAATACCTATACATCAATATAACTCGCGTAACTATACCTTCAACCGCTGTTAAAAGATGGCACTAAATGCTGCTTTACTTAAATTACTTTGCCCCGAAATGCGCGAGCATTAGTACGCCATTGTAAGTTGTGTTCTGATTGGCGTAAGTGACGCACTTTTGAATAGTGGCAGGTTTCGAGTTGCGGGAGTTTACACGAAATACATTGAGTAAGTTTCCTTATTTATTTTGAGTTGATTGAGTTTTGCTGAAAATTCATTGTAAGAAGTGATAGTTAATTTTGATTTATGGGGGTTTTGATGATTTTATGTTGCAACATTTTTTTATATTTCGAGTTTTGTTGAATCTAACTTTAACTTTGTTTATTTTTGCCTGTTCACTGAAATATGTACTTTTTATAGAGAAAATAGGTTGGTTATGGCAGGTTCAATTATTATTTTTTATTTGTTATATAGTAACTAAGCATAGTACGTGCTTTTGAGGTGGTTGACTTGATTCATTGTTGAATTTGAAAATTATTTATTTTTAGGATAATGGCAGGGTGAGGAAAACTCATGGTACAGATTAACGAAGAAAAAGAGGATCCTGAGCAACCAGCAGCAACGGATGATTCTAGACCTATACTATTGCCTGGTATAGAAACGCTCAATAATATTAACGAGTTAGTTCCATCACCGACCATTTTAGAATCTTCGTTGAATCTTAATGAGCAGCCTACAAACGCTGAGGGACGACGAGTTCCTAATCGTCAGTATGCTGCCTCGCCAGTTCATAGCGGCGATGAAAGTGATTTCGACGATTCCGTTGTAGATCCGCACTATGAAAACCCTATTTCCAAAAGAAATATAATTTTCTCTCCCTTGCGTAACTCGCCTATTTCCCAAATGCTACGAACTCGCTCCACTCCATCTTCGTCTAGCAGTTCGAGTTCATCAGACTCAAGTAGTAGCGCTAGCAGCAGCAGTAGTAACTCAACGAATGAACATTACGATACTGGCCCTAATTGCGAGATTCAACGCAACGAAAATAACAATGCCGACAATAACTACGAGTATCACAATCTGGGTCAAAATATTAATCCAAGTGATGAGACTCTAGCGCAAGAAGGACCGAAACAGTGTAAAAAGAAACTAAGTCAGCCGGAGACATGGAAGGTCGATATAGCTAAAGCCCTAAAAAATTCAGGCAGGTCTTACAACTCGAGGGGGAAACTAAAAAAATAAATCCCTGCTTAAAAATTCGACCACCTTGCGGAGAAAAGTGTCGTTTGAAATGTAGTACCAAGTTCAACTTAACAACTCGTCAAAGGTATTTTGAAGAATTTTTTAAACTCTGTGAACTTTCTTCAGCGACAGAGGGAATACATTGTATGACATACCCATGAAATAAAGTCCAAGTACCGATACTCAAGCACGGAAAATTTACGGGCTTTAAATACGGCCTTCTATTTTGAAGAAAATAACTCGCGCATTTGTGTTTGCAAGACCTTTTTTAAGGCCACGCTGGATTTAGGTGATTAAGTAATTAAAACAGCGGTAATCAAAATGACGGGTGATGGGTTTATTGAGGAAGAATACCGGGTGATTAGTTAAGGGTAGCGAGCGGCCATATCTCATAAGATATTGGTCGTATAGATTTAGAAAAAAAAAATCATGATACAAGTCGCCAAGAGAAATTGTTGGAAATTATTTTCGAGTTTGTCAAACGTCCGCTAGAAGGCGTAACAACTAACAGTAGAAAAATGGGATTTTTATAGAATTTTGCCTGATTAAAGTATATCGATATCATTTTCATATTTACTGACTATTCACCTACGCCTTTGTGACTAAAATGTTTTGTTCTGTCTATCAAAATAAAGCGGTGGGGGAGGATCAATTGCTTTTTTAAACAAACCAAGATTTCTCCCGTTTCGCTTGACCGATTTTAACAAATTTGGGCGCGTATGAAAGAGCATAATTTACACTACAAAACACTTACTTGGTTTTGACTTTTTGACTTTCGTCTTCGCCGCTAGATGGCGTTAACTGAAATGGTAGCAAATTTTTGAGTATTTTTAAAAAAAAATGTAATGGTATATTCATTTTCACGTATTTTAAAAGAGGATACATTTTTCTAAAATTTAATGAAAAAAATTAATCATCTACCTTTTTTTGAACCGTTGATATTGAACAAAATATAGTTTTATTACATTAAAAAATGGCACGCCACTGCTTTTTATCAAAATAAAAATCATTTTCGTAATCACTTATTAGTTGCTAACAAAAAGAACCCCCTGACTTTTTTCGTTAGACGAACGGTTTTGGATTGAAAAAATAAGATAGGTTTACATACTGTTTAAACTAACATCGCATTTAAGCGAAGCAGGCCATGATCTATATTAAGAAAGAAAACACCAAATTGTCAATCACGCTGATATTAATTGAAGACATGAGTTGATAAAGGTGCTATGTCCACTTTTTTCAAATAATTAGGTTTTGGTTTATTTGGTTCTCTAATAACCCAATGCAACCCCTGAATAAACCTAGATTGTCAGATTTTCAATACTATGGGATATTTTTATTGATAAAGGTGCTATGTCAGTCACGCATTCGCCATATATTAGTAGATAAAGGTGCTATGTCCAATTTGGTGACATAGCACCTTTATCCACTAAACTATTGGAAAGTTCTGTTCACATGTTCGGGTGCTATGTGATATTTTAAGGTTATGTTTATAATATTTATACTGTTTCTGTGACCAAATCCGGGATTTTTAAAGAAGGTTTTTCAAGGAATACGGTTTTAAAACTACATAATAATAGTTCATCATGAGTTCCAGAACTAAGAGAATGTTGGCATTGATAACAGATAAGAATTTATGTCTTCCTAGTGAAGGTAAGTTGTTTTAGTTTACTATTATTATTTTTGCTCTCCCCATTTACCATTAAATTTATTCTAAAAAGGTAAATTTGGAATATTTTTAATATTATTAGTTTTTCGGTACTTTTCAGAGGATAAAAGTTATTCGAACTCCTGTCCAAGTACAGAGAAAATTGTTGAAGAAAACAATATAATGCAAGACATCGCCCAACAAAAGTCTCTGCAAAATGTGAATAGTGTTGAGCAACCAAGCACTAGCGGACTTCAAAAGCAGTGCAGCTCTGAAACAGGTAAGCATAAAATAACATTTTTCTAATTTTGACATATAATGTGACACTTTTTAAAACTGATTGACGTTATGAAAGGTCTTACTTTGTGTAACTAGTTACACAAAGTAAAATATTATGTAACTGGTTACGAAAAATGGAATATTATGTAACGTCAAACTGACATGAAGTGACAACTGTCAACAGACTTGATTTCTGTTTTCACAATTTTTATCAATAATATTCTATATTCACTATTACTTATTCAAAATTAGAAAAAATCTTGTATGTAATACGTTAAGAAATGCAATTTTGTGTAACTTGTGAGATGTTTGCGGAACTCACTGCGTTCGTTCCACAAAAATCTCACGCGTTACACAAAATTAGGCATTTCGTAACTGATTACATAAATAGCTATTGGAAGCTCCCCACTAAATATATGCAATTTTTTCCAGAGTCTATAGAAAATTGTGATGAAGAGAGCGTCACATCAGGCAGCGAATATTTACCTTCCAGTGATGGAGAATATTCTGACTCATTTATTTTCCCCAATAGGCACAAACATGAAAATGTTCATAGAATTATACGTAAAGTGTTTTTTGATGACAAGGAAAATGACAAAGAGGCCGAAAACCTAGACAAAAAAACCATTGGTATTTCAAAAAACGTTGCAAGCTTAGGATTGCTTGACGAAGATATTCTGGAAGTTGAAGGTGATGGAGGAACACAAGACGAAATGCATAACAATAGACAAAAATTTCATGTTACTGCTGATGGGATAAGAAACAATGCGACGGTTAAACCAGATTTCAAAGTAGCTAAAAAGAGAGCACGGAATCCCGAGAAATGGAAAAGAAACAAAGTTGCAAAGTTAAGACAACAAGGTGAAGCATATGTATCTAAAAAAACTGGTAAAGTCGTGGAAAAAAAAGTAATAAAAGACGGAATATTATGTAAAGAAAGTTGTCGCCTGAAGTGTAGTGAGAGATTTAGCATTCAAAGCAGAGAAAAAATTTTGGAAAAATTTTATAAACTGGATATTAATTCCAAAAATGTCTTGATTTTCAAAAGTATCAAAATGTACGAAGTTAATCGTCATCGGTCTCGTAAAAATTTGAAAACCAAATCTTACTCTTTTAAATATACAGTAACATGTGACAAAGAAACCGCACTGGTGTGCAAAAATGCCTTCTGCTCTCTGTACAGAATTGGAAGGAAAAAAGTGTTTCGGGCTCAACAAGAGCTAAAAGCTGGTCAGGTAGCCCCCTCGCCGCATAAGCAGGGTCATCACACAAATCCTAAAAAGATTCCTGAAGATGTAATTACCTGTATTGAAAACCCCATCAAGCAGTTTCCTTCTGAAGAATCACATTATTCTAGGAACAAAAATCAATATAAAAAATACATTTCTCCTTTATTTAATATTAATAAACTCCACCAACTTTATATAGAGCAATGCGAAGAGAGAAAACTCGAAAATAAATATATGGTTAAGGCCTCCTTCTATCGGCATATTTTCGAAACAAAGTTTAATTTGTCTTTTGGTGCCCCGAAAAGCGATACTTGCAGTATATGCGATGCTGGGGAAAATACCTCAGAGCACACCGAAAATTTCCAATTTGCCTTCGCCTTGCAGAAAGTTGACCGAGAAGTTACAGTTGTTGATAAAGAAAAATGTTACATTACAATGGACCTCCAACAAACAATGCCACTACCAAAGTTATCAACGTCTAAATCATTTTATTTGAGGCAAATGTGGCTGTACAGCTTTGGCATCCACTGTATAACTAGTTCAGGACACAAATCCTATTTTTTCACATAGACTGAAGACATCGCCAATAGAGGCAGCAATGAAATTGCAAGTTGTTTACTTCGATTTTGCAAGTTACTTAAAGAAGAAAATGCAGAGATAGAGCATTTGATAATTTGGTCAGATCAATGTGGGGGACAAAACAAAAACTTTTCTGTTCTAAGCCTCTACGAATACTTGATATTGAATAATGTCTTCAAAATTATCGATCACAAATTTCCTGAGGTTGGCCACAGCTACCTAGATTCAGATAGAGACTTTGGACGAATTGAGAAAGTTCTTCGGAAACACCAAAATATTTATATACCAGACCAATATCGGGAAATAATAAAATCTGCCAGTACCAGACAGAGTTTGTGTTTCAATATGGAACATTTTTTCTATGATTTTGAAACACTTCCAGCCAAACTCCATTTATACAAAAAAGTGACCAATACGCTTAATCAAAAAATATACTTCCGCGATAAGGTCAAATGGATTAGAGTGAATGAATTTGGCAAATACTCTTACAAAACTAATTTACACCCATTCGGTCCCTTTATGAAAGTCGATTTGCAGAAAAAAAGGGAAACCGTAGTACAAGCTGAAAAAGTGGTTTTACAGAAGTTACCTAAATGCGGTGGTCTCACTAGTGAAAAGATATCGAATCTGCAAGATCAACTGAAATTCATCCCAACAGATTACAGATGGTACTTTGATATTGTTTTGGAAGAAACTTAAAAAAACCCTAAGAAAAATCGGAAGACCTATTAGGCTTTAAGTTTCTTTGTGTCAACTTGTGTTTTGTTTAATTTCATAAGAAATAAAAATTTATTTCAATATACCTGAGTGATTTTCCAAGTTATTTCAAATCAAAAGTAACATAGCTCCTCTATCCACTAAAATAAATAGTATAACTCGCTTTAGATGTTAGTTTATAAAAGTGCTATGTACATTAAAATCAAAATAACTATAAATCATTAAAGTTTATTTGATTATAAAATAACAAGCTAAGTAGTACAAACAAATACCGACCTTATGAGATACTGTTTGTATTGATTGAAAATTTTGTAAAAAAGTTCCGAGTTGAAACGCGTTTTCCTCATTTACTCAAAACTTTAAAAAGTGGACATACAACCTTTATCAACTCATGTCTTCAATTTTGACAGTTCCTGCCATTAACATCTAATTTAATGTTATGTAAAAAATGTTTTTACAACAAATCATGCCTTTTACGAATAAAGAAGTCCTTGATATGTTGAGAATTTATTTTCAATGTTTTGAAAATGCGGCGATTGCTTCTAGGCAGTATGTACTGCGTTATCCCCTCCGAAGACGGCATTCGAGAATCGTTTTTCGCCATTTAGCCTTACGTTCAAGGCAACATGGCCAAGTGCGACCAACTCCAACTTTGAGAAGAAATCGTACAGTAAGAAGAGAAGATAACATTATAAATGTGTTGGCTTATATTCATGCAGACCCCATTTAAGCATAAGAGAGATCTTCAGATATTTAGGAATATCCTATGGCTCAGTGCAAAAAATATTAATGGATTTAAAATGCATCCGTATCACGTCGCGATTCATCAATCCTTAAATGAAACTGACTTTGAACGTAGGTTCGATTATTGCTACTGGCTTAGAGATTTCATTAGGGAAAACTGTCATATTTTGTCACAAATATTGTGGACAGATGAAGCATCTGTTTTCAGTAATGGCAGGGTAAATCTTCATAACATGCATTACTGGTCGGACACTAATCCACACTAGTTACGTGAAGATTATCAGCAGGGTCGATGGAGCGTCAACGTCTGGTGCGGTGTTATTAATGGTGCTATTATCGGTCCGCACATCTTTAAAGGCAATCTAACCGGTGACATGTATTTGAACTTTTTATTGAACGATTTAACAGGACTCTTAGAAAATGTGCCTTTAGAAGAAGAAACATGTGGTTTCAACAAGACGGATGCCCGGCACATTATTCTCGAAATGTGCAAGATTTTTTGAACAGGCATTTTCCTAACCGTTGGATTGGTAGAGGCAGTCTATTTTTCTGGCCACCACGGTCCTCCGATTTAACCTGCCTTGATTTTTATCTGTGGGGCCGAATAAAGGATTTGGTGTATAAAACTCGACCAACTACTCGAGAAGACATGATAGTCCGAATTCAAAACACCATAAATAATATACCAAGAGCGGAAATTGGAGCGGCTGTCAACTCCACCCAGAAAAGATTGGACCAGTGCATTCAAAATAATGGACAACATTTTCAACATTTACGACAAAACTATTAATATATTTTTAACGTTTATTTATAAAGTTCTGTGTTCTTGTTTTTAGTGTTATTGCTCCTGCTGTTGTAGGACAGTTTTATTAAGATTTTTTCCAAATATGTAAATTAGTATGTTTCGAGATATGGGCGCCCCATGTAAATTTATTTGATTTTTTTAATCCAAAACCGTTTGTCTAACGAAAAAAAGTCAAAAGGTTCTTTTTGTTAGCAACTAATAAGTGATTGCGAAAATGATTTTTATTTTGATGAAAAGCAGTGGCGTGCCATTTTTTAATGTAATAAAATTATATTTTGTTCAATATCAACGGTTCAAAAAAAGGTAGATGATTAATTTTTTTCATTAAATTTTAGAAAAATGTATCCTCTTAAAATATGTAAAAATGAATATACCATTACATTTGTTTTCTTTGAAAAAAACTCTAAAATTTGCTACCATTTCAGTTAACGCCATCTACCGACGAAGACAAATGTCAAAACCAAGTAAGCGTTTTATAGTGTAAATTATGCTCTTTCATATGAGCCCAAATTTGTTAAAATCGGTCAAGCGAAACGGGAGAAATCTTGGTTTGTTTAGAAAAACAATTTAACTTCCCACACCGCTTTATTTTGATAGATAGAACAAAACATTTTATTCAAAAATTGTAGATGAAAAGTTAGTAAATATGAAAATAATATCATCGATATACTTTCATTAGGCAAAATTCTTTAAAAATCTCATTTTTCTACTTAGTGTTAGTTGTTACGCCCTCTAGCAGACGTTTGACAAACTCGAAAATAATTTCCAGCAATTTCTCTTGGCGACTTTTATCATGAAAATTTTTTTTTCTAAATCTATACGACCAATATCTTATGAGATATGGCCGCTCGCTACCCTTAATTGATTACCCGGTACAGAGGAAAACATAAATATCATCCTACGATAGATCCTGTAGTTAAAGAAAGCGTTGCTCAACTTATCAACTCAATTCCACGGGTTGCATCGCACTATCTTCGAGCTCAGACTACTAGCGAATACATTCAAAGCGAAAGATCATTAGCAGATATTTACCGGGACTATAAAAGCTAACGCCAAGCTAATGACTTGCCATTTGCTTCCGAATCAACATTTCAACGCATATTCAACTATCAATTCAACATTGGCTTTTTTAGACCTAAAAAAGACTTGTGCGATTTCTGTGAGAGCTACAAAAATGCGGATGATGAAAAAAAATTGACATTGCAACAAGCCTACAAACAGCATCTATTTGAGAAAGATCTAGCGCGAAGTGAGAAAGAAATGGACAAGAAAAAATCAGAGCATCTACGGGCAGTCATGTCAATTCCTAAAAGGAAAGTGTCTCTGTTCTGTTATAAGTCTAGAATAAATTGTTTTAATTTTAATATTAGTGATTTGTATGCAAATAATGTGGATTGTTTTTTCTGGGATGAAACTGAAGGAAAGCGTGGTTCAGTAGAAATCGGAAGCTGTGTTTTAGCTTTCATCGAAATGCTGCTCAATAATAATATGACTGGAGACATAGATTTAATAGTTTACAAAGAAAACTATTGCGGGCAACGAAAAAACAAGTTCATGTTATCTGCTTATGCCTATGCTGTGTTCAATATGAGAGTGACAATCATTCACAATTTTTTAATTAGAGGCCATTCGCAAAACGAAGGGGACAATGTACACAGTGTTATAGAGAAGCAGGTGAAAAGGCACATAAAATCAGGCCCTAATTACACACCACAGCAAGATACAGCATTGATCAGGTCTGCCAAAAAATCTGGACCAGCACACAAAGTGCATAAAATGACACATGACCACTTTTATGACTTGAAAGCGTTGCAAGAAGCTTGGGGCACAAATTTCAATATCGATGAAAGTAACAACCAAGTTAAGTTAAGAGTAGAATTGCTAAGAGATCTAAGTGCCATTTTTGAAAAAAAATTGTTTTTCACTACAAATTGATCTATGAGCCAGTGCCAATGTCCTGCTAAAGGGTATATGTGGCAAGGCTGATTGTAGTAGTTTCTATAACATCCAAAAGATAGTGGTGGTTGTATGTCCAGACAGGCTATTTCTGCTAATGGGAGTAAGCGCCATACCTGTCACGAGCTTATACTAGCGTATTCTTCCACACGTTGTAACAGCAGACACTATCATATCGTGTTTTGTTTACCACATTGATACTTATTAATTTTAATGATGTCTGATGACGAAAACGGGTTAATATTAGTGCTTTTAGTCAAGATGAAAAATTTTAGAGAGAAACAGCGAAAGGCAAGGCTTAGTGGCAAGTCTTACCTCACCTAAAACAAGGACAACAGAGAAAAGATATCAGCAAAACATCCACCACCTTTGCAGGTATGTGGTTTTATAGTAAATTAAGCTTGCAATATGGAATATTAGTTTCAGTAAGCCCACACTGCTATCTTTTACTGTGCGAATGCTACATAACATGGTAGTCAAAACATAACCTAACAAACATAGCCCAACATCCTGGCCTAGGCCTAATCTCATTACTTACTTTAACCAAAGTTATGCCTAAATGCCTTTCCCATCTTGTATAACACATCTATAATAACTAAAGTGCACACCTGGCCATTAGTACAATATATTTTTACATTTTCAGGCGCACTGCAAATGCAAATACAGCTGCAGAGAGCTTGACGACATGAAAATGAAGTTGTTCGAAGGCTACCATAAACTGGACCAGAACCAGCAAGGCAACCACCTGATGGGCCTTATAGAGGTGCTTCCTATTCAGAGAAGACGTCACGGGACATACACCGAAGCAGCTCAGAGTAGGAGACAATCAACTGTAAGCTACACGCTTCCGGGCGGTACTGGAAACTTTGAAAGGGTTTGCAAACCTACATTTTTAAGTACTTTTGGAATAAATCCAAAAAAAGTTCTGGCAATCGTTATGAAGAAGCAATCTGTATTGTTTATAAAGACATCCGTGGAGGACCTAGGAAGTTTAAATATCCTGAAAGAGATAGAATTAAAGTTAAAAAAGTTACAGTCGTTTGAAATCTGAAAAAGAGTACCTCAGTCAAGACTTAAACTTAAACCATATATTTAATGCTTTCTTAAAAAAGTAATCTCAAAGCGGTATCATATACAAGTTCTACCGGAAAGTTTTCTTAAAAGATTTTCCAAAATTATCGTTCCGCAGACCACGAAGCGATACCTGCAAAAAATGTGATTACTTAAAAATCCAATCTAAGTCCAATGATCTCACAGTATCAGAAAAAAGCTAAAAAACAGCTCGAGTTACACCACAGAAAAGCTGAAAGAGCTGTTTCTTATATGAAAAATGATACAGTATCCAGCACATTACCTGACAACCAGGTTTGTAACATCGTAATGGATCTTGAAAAGGTGTTTGCTTTGCCTAAATTGACACATAATGATATGTATTACTTGCGCCAACTATCATGCTACAATTTCAACATTCATATAACTGACATGAATGATGCCGTAATATGCTTGTGGCACGAGGGAAACTCGGATCGAGGTGGGAATCAGATGGCATCTTGCATTTTGCAGGCCTTAAACACTGGTTTTCTTCCAAATCTTGTTGTATGGAGCGATAATTGCTCAGGACAAATTAAAAACCGAATGTTGTTTTTTTTGTACATGTTTATAGTAGAAACGGGTATGTTTGATTCGGTTACACACATGTTTCTAGTATCTGGGCATAGCTTTTCTGTTGCTGATCGTGATTTTGCGATTATTGAGAAAAAAAAATTAGTTGCCAAATTGCAGTTTATGCAAGATCTTGAAAATCTGATTAAAAAAGCGAGGCCTTCAAAGCCTTTTAAAGTTTTGAATATGCATGACCGTTTCTTTGATATTAAAAAAAAGCTACTGAATGCATTAAAACAAAAAAAAATTGCTATTACTCAGATTTCTTTGATTAAGGTAACAAAAGAAGAGCCTGGTTACGTATCTTGTAAAAAGAGCTTTTCCGATGTATGTGCTTGGGAAAAGTACTATGTCCTGAAAAAAAGCAAAACAATGAGAGACATTGCTAACGTGGAATTACAAAAACTTCCGTCTACTGTTCCACTGGCCCCTAACAAAGAAGAAAGACCTGGAAAAAGTGATTGAATATGTTAACAAAAACAAACAGGAATTTTTTCGACAGCTTTGTCAATAAACTCGGTGTTGTGTTTTAGCACTTAGATTATGGTACTTATACCCAATTAGCAGGTTGACAAATGATGGACTTAGATATTTGTGCAAAAAGACTTACTTTTTCTTGTTTTATTTAGTAACAATAATTTAATTTGTAGTCCTTCTAACAATCATGTAATAAGTTCAGTTGTGTGTTTACAGTAATAAATATTCATTTTTCTGAAAATAGTGAAGTTTTCTTTGGTTCCTGAAAATTTTCATTTTTGGCACTTAGATCTCTTAGCAATTCTCCTCTTCAAGTGGCATGATATAAAAGTCCTCAAAGTAGAAAAAGAAAGTCCAATGGCCTTTTTCTATACAACGTCATTTGCAGAGACTGAATTAAAAAAATGCTGGGTGAACAAGAGAAAGACTAAACGCGCAATATAATCAACACCTGGTAATACAATAAATTTGAGTTTGAGTAGAGCATACAAAGAAAAAATTAGTTTGTCTGAAGCAAAAAAGAAAGTTATTAAAGAACTTGTAGACAAAGATGTGATTTCGAAGCCTTATTATGATAGTTTTTACAAAAATGTTTTGTTACCATTACAATGTTTATAGTAGAAGTAGGTAGACTCGTATAAGAATTATGTACCATTAACAAATTTATTTGATAAGAGATTACTGATTAAGAATAATAGGCCGATAAATAAACTGTGATTTGCAATTTTAGACTGTGGGGTACTATTACGTAAGTAAACTAAGATGAAAATAGAGACTGCCTGCGAATTTTATAATGACTTGTTGATTTTATAGTTTTGGGCTTTTATTAATGTTTGTTCAGAGGCTGTACTTATTTCAAGATTATTTGGTAGTCTGTAAAGAGATAAGAATACTCAAATTTATTATTGTTTATGGAAGATAAAAGTTTTTGTTAACATATTATCGCTGTGATTATTATTATATTATTATACATGCACAATCTCAATTTCGTTAAAATGTCTAGCATCTAAGTAATAACTGCTATAAAAAGGACTTAATATTTTATAACACTAATTATTGTATTTAGTTTTTCTTTGCTATTCATTTAGTAAATAAATAACTTTCTATTTGAGTACATATTTTATTTAATTCAACTATTTTAGATCTATAAAAACTAAAGCTTGTATTCCCAAGATTAGCATGTTGCATTAACTCAAAACCCCCGACAAAAAGTTATCATCATTTTTGGGGTGAAAAGTAATGTAACTCAATTTTATTTCAGATGAAGTATGATAAGGTGGGGCAAGAGCGGTTACAGGACAAGAGCGTAATATACCCGTTAAATTAATATTACTTTTCAAACAGGTGCTGCCATCTATTTTTTGTGTTCCTGGTACGTCTGCCATCGAACTAAATGATTACAGAGTTGAATAGTTCAGTCTTCTTTATGATACAGCAGTGAAAGTGTCACATGTGTTTTTTAACTCTCGGAGCAAGCTCAACGACAATAATTGATTCACATATTTCTTGGCAATCCTAAGAGATTTATCTCTGATTTTTGGTGAGTAGACAAATTAGCTCTAGTAGTTCACGTTTAGCTTGATATTTTGTTGTTATTTTTCCTTGATGACAGTTTTTTTGGTTATAACGCTCTTGCCCCTTCCTTTTTTGAATTCAGGGATAGTGCGTAGTCAGTCCTGGGGCAAGAGCGATACGTATTACTCTCTTACCCCAACGTTTTGAGTGAAATATTTTTTTTTAATTTTCAGTTTCATCATGGTGAGAAAATATATTCGCAAAAGTAACCGAGGCAAAGGATATACCGCAGAGAACCTTAAAGCTGCGTTGTCAACAATAAAGTCAGGCCGAATGACGTTATACCGAGCTAACAAAGTGTTCAACATTCCAATAGCGACACTTCATGATCACTTCAAAGGCAGAAGAGGGCAAAAAAGCTCTAGCTATGACAGGCCCCAAGACATTCCTCAACAAGAAGAAGATAAACTAGGAAAAGGTGTTTGTGTCATGGAGAAATGGGGCTTCGGCCTGTCCCGAAAAGAAGTATTGCAAACAGTAGCTGATTATCTCAAAGAAAACAACATTAAAACGCAGTTTAAAGATGGAGAGCCTGGGGAAGACTGGTTTCTTCATTTTAAGCGTAGGCATTACCTTTCGATTAAAGAACCTCAGAGTGTCGAATACCCCAGAAAAAAAATCCGTTCTTAATCTACGACTACTTTGACTTATTCGAAAAAACGATAAATCAGCTTGGTTAGCAAGAACGCCCTTCACAAATCTGGAACTTGGATGAGAGTAACTTTTGTACGGATCCGTCAAAAACAAAAATTGTCGGACAACAGGAAGCGCCATCGACAAGAACCATAAGTGGAACTGGTAAGCAAAATACAACTGTTCTAATATGCTACAGCGCGAGCGGTGAAAAAGCTCATCCGCTTATAATCTTTAAAGGTAAGTATGTTTGGGAACAGTGGATTGCTCCACTGGGTACAAAATTCCCAAATACTACCTACGCTGCTACAACTAAAGGGTGGATGGAGACAACTGTTTTCAAAAACTATTTTAAAAACAGTTTTCTGAAGAGCATTAGTTCAGAACGACCTGTGTTAATCATTTATGACGGGCACGCTGCTCATCTTGGAGCGGATGTCATAAATTTGGCAGTGGAAAACGATATAACCATACTTAAGCTTCCGCCACATTCTGCAGCTACTAGACTTGTGCGTATTTAAATCACTCAAGACTCGTTGGTATGCCAAACTCGTTGAATGGCGGAGAAAGAACGTAGGAGCTGCCATATCAAAAATTATGTTCTCCAAGATGATAGGAGAGATATGGACGGAAACCAAACCCGAAATTTTAGTGAGTGGTTTCAATAAAGCGGGGATATTCCCGTTAAATCGGAATGTTGTGAAGCAAGACTCATTCGATCCAGTAGTTGTGCAACGTTGGCAAAAAAAAAGCAGAATGTGGCTTGGAGCGATGAACCTGTCGAGTCGACGCAGAGCACTTCAGCAAACAATAATGCAGTACCAGAGCCCATCGAACCAACGCCAAGCTCAAGCTCGCAAGAGAATATTGATTTTCCACCACAAGAACCAGAGATTCCAGTTGTGTCATTCGATGAGCTTTTGTTGAAATCCACCAAACGTGAAAATAACCCTGATTTGAGAAAAATAAAACGTGTGTGTTTAGGAGCAGAGGTAATCACAAGAACTGAAGTTGATACAATATTGAATGAAAAAACAATGGAAAAGAGTAAACCAGAAAATAAGACCAGTAAAAATAAGAACGTTACTAAACAAAAGGTATCCGAGATCACCTCCGACGATGACAGGTCTTGGCACAGCAATTCAAGCGAAGACAGAATGAGTTTGATAATCTCAGTAAAAGTGATTTGGAAGAGCTCGAAAAAAACGAAGCTTCTACTGATGAACCTGGTTTTTCCAAAATTCAAGTTGGTGATTTTGTATTGGCAAACTTTGTTGGAAAAAAGAAAGTCTACAAATATGTTTGTTTAGTGAAACAACTTATTAATGATAAAGAAGCAGAAGTGAGAGGACTAAAAAGGCTCACAAATAAGTGCCACTTCATTTTAAAGGAGAACGATGTATGCAGCATACTGCTGTCAGACATAGAAAAAAAACTACCTGTACCAAAATTGTCGATAACCGCTGATTACGAGAAGTATATTTTTGAGACTGCTCCTGAAGTATTTGAGGCTTGATAATCTCACTTTTTCAACTATTACTTTTAAGTTTGGATAGAATTTTGTTGTTTTAGTTCTTAAACTTACGTTTGGCCCTTTAAATAAACAATTTTCCAGTAAAACAAAATCATCTTCGACTTCCTCCAAAAATATATTTCGTATCTTTTTTTTTCACGATAATAACTCAAAGTTGAACATGCCGAAAAAATGTGCAAACATATAGGAATTATGCACTAGCGACGCATTAAACTTCAGGCATTATCAGCAAATATAATGGCGTATTATGCTCTTGCCCCGGACCAGTGCGTAATATGCACGTCAAAAAAAATTTTGCATATAAAAATCGCAAATATTGTTTTTTTGTTGAACAAACCTTATCAGTTAATAGTTGAATGATCACAATGATACGACAAGCACGCAAAAGCTCATAAATTTAGTAAGAGCGATTTTCATAGTTAAAATTCAACTATGGAAATTCCCTTACGCACTTGCCCCTTACCTTAAAGTAACTTGAGTTGGTACACAAAAACTTAGCTTACTCCCGCTGCAAAACTAGAGTAATTAAAAAATCTCGTTATTTTCCAGGTTTTTAACTGACAAAATACAAATAAGCTAAATAAACAGCTTTAGAAAAGTTACCTTTATGAATGTCTCATTAAATCTTTGATATCTTTCTTATATATTCTAAAAACAGTTTTTCGTCATTTCTGAAAAATGAGGTTTTTTGAGTTGCCGGAGTCTCCATCTATGGGTGCGATATATTATTAAAATCACTTTTTTATAGAATTGTTAATTTGTTCATCATATTAATAAAAAATAATTGATACTCAATATATCATATCATTTCTTACATTGGGTTATATATTATTGTCAATTTAAAAAATATATCATTGTGCTCAAGTAGGCCTGATACTGAAAAATACAACCATCACAAATTATTGTATTAAAATTTCTCATTGTACCAACGATTTGTCTAAAAAATTAAAATAAGCGACATTGTACAACTTTTAATAATAATAATGCAATGGAGTTTTAATCTCTTCAATAAACAACATACTAAAACAAAATGGATTTTACAACGTTTAATAAACAACAATGTTTTTCAAACTTCTTAATAGACATTTAAAACTTACTCTTCAAAAATTAGAACATCTCTGCTTACAGGTATAAATTATTCGTTAAATAAATAAACATATTTTTAATCAGTATCTAAATCGCTAAATACCTTTAACGATTGAACAATGAGCATAAACAGTTGAGTTGTCGTTTCTTCTGAATTTTAAAATATTAGACTTCTTGACCTAAGAGCTGATTTTGGGGAATTGGCACCTGTTACCCTAAACCAGGATTTCGAGGGAGTACTTGTACGAGGAGAATCTAGGTTGAAATTTACATTTACAGAGGTATTAGGGAAAAATTTGTTGACTTTCTGTTGGTCCTTGTAACTCATCCAACTAAAAATAGAAACTAATAGTAATAAATCCCATTCCTGAGTGATAATCACTGAGACAATAAACTATCTTTTTAGTAGTCACGATATTAGCATTGTTAACGAAGGTAGGGGAATGGATATAATTTGGAATTAAGGCAACAACCAGACTAATGAGTAGGTGAGAAGGAATTGAGAAATTAACAATTACAAATAAAACAAGAATTATTTACATTTCTCAATGTTTGTGACAGCTTTAGGTTAAATAGGTTCAGCAAACTATTCTAAAACTAAATTATGAGTGATTGTACGAGAGAAATTAAATTTATATTAGACTAGGATAAGTTTATAAATTCCCGGACTATGACTTTTTGAATACTTGAAAGGTCTAGTGCGAAAAAGGTATAAGTGCCAAATAATGTTTTCTGTGTAATGAGGTTCTAAAATTGACTGTTTATACATAATTCAGTAGAATTAGTACAAGAACAGAAAGACTGGAATGAGCCAGAATAGGATGAGTTTTTCTTTGTTTATTAATATAAAGTTTCATATTTCAATACTTTCTGGAGTTTGATGTACTTGTACCGTTTTGGTACTATTATAAGCTTCACGGCGTCCTACAAAAATAATAAATTTTCGTGAAAACTGTTTTATTTAATTTTTGTTTAAATCGTGAAGAAGGGCCCATTTTCAGAAACATTATTGTATCACACATCATAGTCCGACTCCAAGTCATCCTTGACCTCATAGTCTTCATCCTCCTGGTCGAGATCATTTTCGATAGTGTTCACTCTTGCTTCATTAATTTCTTTGCCTTTCTTCTTCCCCTCCTTGTTTGTTTTTGGTCCGTGTGTAATATTGACGAAAAATCATGATATTCCAAAAGAGTATGTAAGTTTTTCCACTTTTTACTCGTAATTTTTAGTGTTATTGAATGCATCTGCTAAAAAACTTCATCCAACGATAAGTTTGGTCTTCCAGATTTTCCAGAGGAGCAGACGTCAATCGTAAATGGAAACGAATCATCAAGAGTTGGCTTGAAACTAGAAGAAGATAATGTTGTCGGAACTTGATTGTTTTCACCAAAAACATTAATAGTTTACATATATATCTATTTTTAATCTGACCTCCACATCAATCACTATATGCAATGATTTTTTTATTTTCGGGGGTTGCAACTTCATAAACTGTAACAGGCAAGACCCTGTCTGTTGGGAACCCCTTTCAGACACTGTCTCATCTCAAGTATACATTTCATCTTTCCCCGTGATCAAACTGTGAATGCAGAAATTGTAGGTCCAAAGTTTTCTGAGATAAAATACTTTTTATATCTGTAGCAAATGGGTGAGTAAGGTTTGTTGTAAATCAAAACATATTACCAGAGTATCTGTTGAAGAATTGTAGGTTTCAATGTCAGCATTTTTGCAGTCAACCGCTTTTTGAGCTTTTCGCTGACGAACATCCAGAAAAACTTTGCTCGAATTCCCTATCATCTCATTGTTGGAATGTTTGATTAATTTTTTAAGACTATCACATTTTAAGCAGGTTATCAGTGTGTCTTATGGAATCTCAGATTAAGTTCTGTATTGAAAATGTGTCGATTATAGGAGAGTTTGACTACAGATATGTTGTTATTCTGAATGCAGAATTCCTTATAAAGTGAATACATTTTGGTAATATTCAAATCTGTTGATAAGTATTTTGTATTGGAATTGTCGTTTCTGGAGTAATGACTTTTGTATTTAGGAAAGATGCTGGATCGATTTATTTCGAGTATGTTCATCAATTTTGTTCAAACTAGGGGTTTTTCCCTGAGGTCAGGTTTGCAAATACGTAAGCGTCCAGATTTTTCACAAACTGTTGTAAATCGTCTATTGGTGATGTCGAAAGTCTTAAGGAAGAAGTTTTTGCAAACCCGCTTATTCATAATCATTATTTTGATACTGAAATGATAATTTAAGTTATATAATGCATTTTTAACAATGTCTTATTTACGGACATAATTATTGTAACTAAAATGATTTTATAGTAGTTTTTACTTTTTATTCAACTATTTGCAGAGAGACTTTTTTTCAAAGCTGTAATGACAAATCGTTTTTTATACACTATAAAGTTTATTTGCAATTTTTCAAAATTTATACTTTGTCTCATCATGTCTGTTCAAGGCAAAAACTGATCGCTATAATTTTGTCTTAATGACAAAATATGCTGGCACTAATAAACTGTTATTGATTATTCTGGGATTTGGTTAATTCAGTTTTCATGGCAGAATTAACTATAACAAAATTACTGTTTTAAATGAAACTAACTGTTTCTAGATAATTCCACAATATATTGATAAAATGTTAAAAATTCTAAAAAATTTGACAATTGTTTCAATATTTAGTATTGAAACAATTGTCAAATTTCTTAGAATTTTTAACATTGTATCAATATATTAAGGAATTATCTAAAAACAGTTACTTTAATTTAAAACAGTAATATGAGTAGATTCCACAAAGTAAGGGTCGAGACAATAAATTTCATTATAACAAAATTGTTTCCCTGAGGTCAGGTTTGCAAATACGTAAGCGTCCAGATTTTTCACAAACTGTTGTAAATCGTCTATTGGTGATGTCGAAAGTCTTAAGGAAGAAGTTTTTGCAAACCCGCTTATTCATAATCATTATTTTGATACTGAAAGTTCTTTTTTTCCCATTTGTCGCTTTTTGTCTCTTGACATCATCCTTTTTTATGCAAGATGCAAGATAGGTTGTTTGCAAGTCACAACTAGGAATTTTGTAAAATTCGTCAAACAGTTTTTGTCTATCTCCTTCAGAAATGATAATATTACACTTATATCTACATACATGATCATATTTTCTCAATATTTTTCTCTCATGTATAACATTCTTATGACCCGTGTATTATTTTCGCGCAGTTCGCAATTTTTTACGTTGATTTATTTTTCAGTTTTCCTCATGTCTAAGCTTTTTCCTTGTTTTGGCCGGTTTTGTATGTCCAGATGTAGAGCTTCCATCTACTTCTTCATTTTCCGTATCAGATTGGTTTCTATCCTCATCTGGATTATAATCAGCATCCTTATCATTCTGATAAGGGTCTGATTCTACATGAGATGCATCATACTTTGGAAAAACAACATAACCTAAATTCCTGAATTTTCTCAAATTTAAAGCAAACCTACCATCAATTTCATCCATATTTCATTGGATAATTACCTCAACGAAGGCAACTGTGCCACAAATCTACTGAACTGATGAAACAACTGGACTGAACACTATTTTTTACGAAAATAACGCAATAAACAAGACTATCTTCTGTGAAATGTACAGAATAAGAATCTAAAGTTAGTGCAAAACCAGTATAAGTACACTTAAACCGTTTTTGCAGGAATCGTTTTCACAAACTCTGTGAGTATATTTACTGGACCCATAGACGGCAGTAGCGCTCAATTTAAACACTTATATCGTTTATGCATGAACAGAACTTGGACTTCGGTATACAAATCACAAATCTGCAATAATACCGAAAATCAAAATTTTGCATTTATACCCTTTTTGCATTTATACCCTTTTTGCACTAGGTCCTTCAATTGTTGTTTTAAAAAGATGTCAATAAAATGTATACCGTTTAGAAAAACAATACAAATATAACAAAAACTCACCTTTCCCTTTCTTCTTCGCTATATAAACTAATAGTATGGTACCATTTATAAATATTAGGATATTTCTTATGATCTAATTTAACCTCCGAATAACAAAGAGCGTTAAATACTTCACAGTCTAATTTGGTTGGATTTTCTCTGAAAGATTGAATCAACTATTAGAATAAATGATAATTTAAGTTATATAATGCATTTTTAACAATGTCTTATTTACGGACATAATTATTGTAACTAAAATGATTTTATAGTAGTTTTTACTTTTTATTCAACTATTTGCAGAGAGACTTTTTTTCAAAGCTGTAATGACAAATCGTTTTTTATACACTATAAAGTTTATTTGCAATTTTTCAAAATTTATACTTTGTCTCATCATGCCTGTTCAAGGCAAAAACTGATCGCTATAATTTTGTCTTAATGACAAAATATGCTGGCACTAATAAACTGTTATTGATTATTCTGGGATTTGGTTAATTCAGTTTTCATGGCAGAATTAACTATAACAAAATTACTGTTTTAAATGAAACTAACTGTTTCTAGATAATTCCACAATATATTGATAAAATGTTAAAAATTCTAAAAAATTTGACAATTGTTTCAATATTTAGTATTGAAACAATTGTCAAATTTCTTAGAATTTTTAACATTGTATCAATATATTAAGGAATTATCTAAAAACAGTTACTTTAATTTAAAACAGTAATATGAGTAGATTCCACAAAGTAAGGGTCGAGACAATAAATTTCATTATAACAAAATTGTTTTATCAAAACTATATTTTTTTAATGGAAAAAATAAACCATATGTTTACATGATTCCTAAAAATTTTGAGTAAGTAAAACGGTAACAATATGATCTAACAATAAGACATAATTATATGTAATTGATAAGTACATGAATGTAATAATATTGATGTTGGTCATAGTACGGACTCACCCTTCTAAAAATACTTCATGCTTTGGTAATTGTGAATCCATAAATTCATCTTCGGATTCGGAATCACTGTTTAAGAAGCTAGGACTAGATGGTGGGGTATAAAATTTATCTTCCATATCTCCAGATTCATCATCTGAGCTGGAATCAGTCGAATTCTTAAAACTGCTCACATTAAAACCATTTAGAACTGAAACATAACATAAATGATTATTTGAACAAGTGTAAAGGTGCGTTTACATTTGACATTTATTTTATGATATATATTAATAAAGTTCTTTTATTTAAAATTTAAAAAAAAAACATTTATTTATATATGTTTCAATATTTTTGGTATACCCAGTATTGTATATGATATTCAAAATGTTTGATTTACCCAGTATATGTCAAATTTGGCATGATTTAGTTTCAGATGACATTTACACAGAGTATAATAGATAATAGACAAGTCATGTCATAATATAAAGAAATATTCCACATTAAGAGCAGATGTCACTGTATATATTTATTAATAATAAAAGAAAAACAACTCTCATTTTATATAGAAATTATGGAAGGTAAACAATACAGATCCTACTCCTAGGAGCTGTAAGACCTTGTCGTTGGTGGAGTGGCTCAGTAACTTCCTCCCTCCTCGAGCCACATGGACGGGAAGAGAGGAGTGAAACTAAAAAACAGCTCAGAAATGGTCAGTGGGGCACTGGTGGGGCTATCTATGCCGATGTGATAGCACCAACAAATACCAGTAGAAGATCCAACATGCCCAAGTTACATCCGAACACACTGGCAAGTCCTGACCAGACATGGAGGACGAGCGGAGAGTTTCCGGCGCCGAAAAACTGGAACCCTCGGCTATGGTATGGCAACCCAGACAGAAGAGTCCCGATGGAGAAAACCAGCGAAAAAAAATCCGGAAGTGAAGATGTTGACCGTGTCGATGCACTGAATGGCCCCACGAAAGAGCGGTCGCAAACGGTCCCTACCAGTCATGGCGAGGATATGGTAGAGTAGGCGGAGGTCTCCAACCGAAGCAAGGCCTTATTCCTACATGCGGGGCTCTGTAGGAATTGACAGAAACTGCCTAGCGACTCGTGGGACGTTAAATGGAGAATCTAAACAATAAAACAAATAATGCTGAGATGGAAAATCAGACAAAAGCAGATAGGGAAAAAATTGAAAAAGAGATATTGGAACAAGATGCTGGTAAATATGCGTGGGAGAAGGAAATCGACCCTAGTGTACGACGCTCGTCATTACATAGAACACCGCCGGGAAATAAGAGTGATTTAATACATGGAAAAGATGACATTTTCTCTACACCAAGGGAAGTACCTAACAAGTCGGTTGTTGCAGTAGATAGCGAGGAATGGCAGGATGAAGAGATAGAAACGATCCCTATATACAAAAGACAAGAGGCTACGGATATAAAAGTAAAAACTCCAACGAAAAAGAAAAGGAAGGAGACGGACAAGAAGGTGTCTGTATAGAAGAAATTAATAGTGAGATGGCGGCGGTTTTAGGCATACTCCAGAAGTTAACAAAGAAAACTGAAGAACTGAAGAAACAAGTGAGGGAAAGTACCAAAACTAAAGTTGAGATCAAAAGTACAACAAGAGGTATCGGAAATATAGTAGATATGCTAAATAGAAAAATGGCTATCCTGGAGAACAGTTATGACACTTTAAAAAGTACAGTAACGGAGATGAAAAAAAACACTGCCGCAGCAATGCAACTGGCAGATGAAACAATTACCCCGAGAAATAGTACACTAGACGTAGCGGTGCAAGCTAGTGAGGACGACATAAAAAGAGAAGTAACTGAGCTAATAGCAAAAACGAAAGAAGAAATTGAGACCCAGATGAGAAATAAAACGGGGTGGGAGGGACTTTCTAAAATAATAGACCATAAATGGCCAAAAACCTGCTTTGTCAATACAGAAGCTACAGGATCAGAAACTATTAAAGATATGGCTGTCATAGTAAAACCGGGAGACTCCTTAACTGGGAAGGAGACTGAGGACATACTGCAAAATTTTCCAGAAGTAGCCGTGTTAATAGAAGAAGAGCAAACAGAAGGTAAGATCGAGTACGTTAAAACATATAAAAAAATTATACTGAGTAAAGGGAAGAAAAAGGAGATCTCTAGAGTTCTATATTTACTGCCATATGATGTAAAACCAGAGGGAGTAAACGACATATGAAAACTGTACGCTACTATAAATAGTCTGCAAAAAGAGCTGCAACCAGATACTACGGAAATTAAGCTGATTGCGTTAGGTAATGTGGATATACTATACGTAAGATAATGTGCGGAATACGTATTCCGTGGAACTGAAATAAAGGTAGAAGTGACTGCTATGGAAAACTCCAAAAGGAAAAAAAGACATAAATCGTTTAGAAGTGAGGAACAACCCAGGACGGAGAAGATCATTATAAAATCAGGAGGTAAAGAATACGCAGACATTCTGCGTACAGTAAAAAGTAGTGTCGATATCGATGCAGCCGGGATCCAAGTCAGATTAATTAAAAAAAATACCAAAGGGGATGTCATGTTGGAAATCTAGGGAGACAGAGACAAAGCTGAAGCTTTTAAAAGGGATATCCAGAGCAAAAATGACGATACGCGGGTCAGTATCAAAAGTAGTGATGATATAGTCTACATCTCTAATGTTGATGGTGACATAAGTAAACAGGAAATCGAGGAAGCAGTGCGAAAAAGCGTAGGAAACGCAAATGCCGAAGGCGAGGTGAGAGTTTTATCGATACGACCTAGCCAAAGAGGTAGCCAAAACGCTACGGTCGCATTAAGGAAAGGGCTGGCGAGAGAGCTCATAAAAAGAGGGAATATACGAATCGGCTGGGTATCCTGTGGGGTGCGACCGCGAGTAAACCCTACCAGATGCTATAGATGCCTAGAATACGGGCATCACACAAGCGAATGCACTGGAGAGGATAGGTCTAAGATATGTCTTAAATGTAGTAAAGAAAACCATAGGGCAAAGGACTGCACAAACAATAGTTTTTGCCTAACTTGCAAACAAGAAGGATATAGGGCCGACCAAACTAGGTGCCCAGTATACAGAAAACTGATAGAAGCCAAAGCAAGAGAGGCAGTAAATGGTAGGGGAGGAAATAAAGCATAATGACAATAAAAATATTACAAATAAAAGTGGGTAGGGCCTATGCAGCACAGGACATGGCATACGCAACGGCCATGCAAAGGAATGTCGACATGCTAGTTGTTTGTGAACCGAGCAAAAAGCGTGTAGAAGGCCAAAATTGGCTTACAGACAAGAGGGCGGATGTGGCTATATTAATCATAAATAAAGGTATGGACATAGTAAAACATGTAAGCGGAGAGGGGTTTGTAATGGTGAAAATGAGAAGCTCTTCAATGATTGATTGCTACATATCTCCCAATATAATGCTAAGAGATTATAAAAATGAATCAGATAAAATAATGGGACACGTTAAGCGTAGTAAAACCGATTACATTGTACTTGGAGACATAAACGCCAAATCTCCTATGTAGGGTTCACCCAAAACCGACAAAAAAGGAGAACACTGGATGGAATGGATCTCGGAGCTAGACATGGTTGTGCATAATACCGGGATGAAACCTACTTTTGTGAGAGGAAACAGTGAATCATACATTGACGTGACAATTTCAACAAGCAATATTGCAGGGAAAATAGCAAATTGGGAAGTCTTGGAGGATGAATCATTGACACAACATAATTTCATATATTTTGAAATTAATGAAAACTTAAGAAATAAAAAATATATAGGAAATACCACTGTAGATTGGGACGCTTTTACTAACAACATCGGACTAATCTGCAGAAATACTTTGGAACCTACTTATCAGACGCTAAGCAAATGGATCCAACAAGCATACAAAAACTGCACGAATACTGATAGGAAAACTATTAATAACCCATGCTGGTGGAATGAAAAAATAAGTTAAAAAAGGGAAGAATGCATAAGATTTAGGAGGAAGTTGACTAGAGCAAAAACACGAAGAATAGATGGCATAGAGGACTTAGAAAATCTATATAAAACAACAAAGAATGAATTAAGAAAAGTTATAAAAGAAGCGAAAAAGGAATATTGGAATGAACTGCGCCAAGATCTGGATAACAATATATGGGGAGATGCGTACAAAATCGTAGCAAAAAGGTTCAATACATTGGTGCCCCTATCATTTAAGTACCGATAAGAAAAGAGAAATTGTGACTCACCTTTTCTCATTTGAGGCTGATAGCTGGGAAATAGTAGAGAATGATACAAACATAAACCCCCTTACGAACCAGGAACTTGAGACCTCCATTAATAGCATGAAGAACAGAAAGGCCCCTGGATTGGACAAAATTCCACCGGAAGCAATCAAACTGGTTGCTTCTAAATTCCCTCAGCTGATTCTGAGTACTATGAACAGTGTGCTAATGTCACAGGTCTTTCCCGAGGAATGGAAACTGGCTAAAGTTATATTAATACTAAAAGGCGGAAAACCCCCAGAATTAGCAAATTCGTATAGACCACTTTGTATGCTGAATACAATCAGCAAACTTATGGAAACACTCATCAGAAATAGGTTAACGGCTGAATTGGAAAAAAGGGAGGCCTACATAAGCATCAGTATGGGTTTCAAAGAGGAAAGTCAGCTGTACAAGCTCTGGAGGCCATGAAGGAAATGGTGGAAGAATACAAGCAAAAATGGTGTGTGTTAATAACGGTAGACGTCAAAACGCGTTTAACTCGGCCCGTCATAGCATTATCATCAAGAAACTACGAGAAAGAAATATATCTAGCTATCTCATAAACATAATATCTAGCTACCTAAAAAATAGAAAGATTACTGTCGGAAAAGGTGATGCCATAGAAGTTACCGCAGGGGTACCACAGGGCTCGGTCTTAGGACCGACACTATGGAATATTCTCTATGATAATGTACTAGATCTGGACCTCACAGATGACGCTTGCTGCATAGAGTTCGCGGATGATCTAGCGTTACTTATAGGAGCTAAAAATAAGCATATCTTAGTACGAAATGCGAATAAGTGTCTACAAGATATTAGCAATTGGATGGAAAGACATAAATTAACACTAGTGCCAGATAAAACCGAAGCAGTGATACTTAGAGGTAAACGAGACAGGGAAGAAATAGTTTTTAATTTTCAAGGAATAAATGTCTCCCCGGCAAAAACAATCAAATACTTAGGGATAACTATCGATGAGAAGATGCGCTTTGGCAAACATATTGAAGTTACGGCACAAAAGACTGAAGAAAAGGTCTCTAGACTAATAAGGCTCATGACTAATGTTGGAGGAGCAAGAAGTAGCCGACGGGCTGTGTTGTGTAGTGCAATGCACAACATATTACTATATGGTGCTCCTGTGTAGAACAGGGCTTTAAAAAATACAGAAAGTGAATGGAAAAAGCCCAAAGAAAGATGCTATTGCGGGTAGCATCGGCATACAGGACGGTTTCATGTGTTGCGCTGCAAGTAGTAACAGCTACATTACCTATAGACCTTATGGTCTGGGAAAGAACATATCTATACAACAATAGACACGAAGTTCAGGCTGGAAAACAGGTAACTGCCAGAGCTGAAGCCCTATCCATTTGGCAGCATAGGTGGAAAAATGAAGCCACAAAAGCGCAGTGGACGAAAAGAGTAATACCCGATATTGAAGCTTGGATTAGCTGTAAACACCGTGAAACAGATTACTTTTTAACTCAAGTTTTAACGGCACACGGATGTTTCAGGACATAGCTAAGCGTTTTGGTCACGACAACTGCGACATGTGCCAATACTGTAACAGCTTGGATATGGTGGAACACACAATATTCCATTGCGAAAGATGGAACCGACATAGACGTCTCTTGAAGTTGTCATCAATTTAACAGTGGACACATTTGTACCTCAGATGTTAGAGAGCAGGCAAAAATGGAAATATATAAATAAAATGATAAGAGATATTATGAGCGAAAAAGAAAAGGATGAATATGGGAGACAAAAGAGAGCTGCAGAGCAGGTATAAGAAAATGAGACCGAGGCTGCCTTGATGTAATGCTAACCAGCGGTTCCAAAGCAGACTCCCTTGGAGGAGGTGTTGTTTTACTTGGTTGAAGTCCAAGTCACAGCAAAGAGCTGCGTGCATGATGCATTTTTTCACCTCCGAAAAAAAAAACACATCAGAAAACAAGTTTAATTTTTTTGTAAGGTGTAATTAAAATATAATGTTTTGTTGATTAAGAAAATAGATTCAGTTTGATTTCATAATCCTAACAGAGAACATAAAAAATTAAGAGCTCTCCTCGAAAAGTTGTATATAGTATTTTAAATAGTGTTATTAATAGTATAAATGATTATTCGGTACCCAACCATTATAAATTCTGTGCGTTTTTGAAAAAATTATTCGTATTTCGGCAAAGCGAAAGATCCTGAATTCTGAATTATATTTAGAATTGTTCCAGATTGCAGTTTCCCCATCTAGACTATTGGTGAGTCTGTTCCAAATTATTAACAGTCTTAAATAATGCATTATTTCAACAAAAAACATCAGGCCTTAAAAGATTAATCATAGATGCATCAAAAATATTAGATATATAAATTTAGAATTCAAAATAAAAAGAAATTTAAGTATACATATTGAATAATCATACCATTGGAAGGAATATATTGTTATAGCTTTCACAACTTTATTCAATACTTGGCAAATACAACCCTAATTTTTAAGAATTCAACTTATTAACACATCAAACTATTAACTGACACAACTGATCTCTATTTATATATAAAAAGAGCTTTCCAGAAAGGACTAAAATATTCTATATCATACTAATACGTCAATATGGAACACAATAGAAAAATCTTGAAAATTCTAAACTGTCACCTTAACAGGTGACTGTGACTACTCCGCCTATTCAGCCCTATTCTTATTTTCAGTCCAAGCTGTCATTCTGACATTCATAAAACAGGTGTAACAATATTGAACAAGTTAGGACCGTGATCGGGTTTTTGGCATTTGTAAAATTAATTGACAATTCGAAAATTATTTGGCAATTCGAAAATTATTTGACAATTTCGATAAATTTATAAATTTTCTTGAAGAAGATATTATGTATTCTATTTCTTACTGTATTTAATTTTAATTTGTATTCGAATAGATGTTGTTATTTGTTAAAAAGGAAAACTAGGATTTGTTTTGGGATTTGGTAATTTGATACATAAACATATTTGAATTTAACTTAATGTAGAAGTAGTCGCGTCAACGCCTGCGGAAATAGGAATGAACCTAGGAAAGTGGTGCGACAGGACGGATCGGGATGCGGTTTTCTGCATTCTCTTCCAAAAACGATTATCACGAAATGTGGTGCGGTGGATTTTCCCTCCCACCGAAAATTGCATTGCTGCAGGCCAAATTGCACGCGAAAAATGCATTATCTGGGAGGCCTTTTGGAAGATTTTCAAATTTAATAAATACGGGTCAGAACTGGCCCGAACCGGGTACTCGGGGGTTTTCGAGGCCGCTGATCACGAATATAATGTTCAAATTGACCTCCGAACACCTGGTGCACCAGAACCTGACCCTAAACGTCATCTCTGGGGGTTTTCCTGACACAATCAATGAAGGTCAACCAAAAAACATTTTGGGGTTTTTTTGGCACGCTGAATCCAAATCTGGCATCGGCGAACACCCCACTGGCACCTGGTACACCGAAAGGCGGGCTAGAACCTCATATCCGAGAGTTTTCTTGAGAAGAGTGCCAAAAACCACCCGAAAATCATAAGAGGGCAGTTGAGTGGGGCGGTGGTCCAGAATTTCACGTCGGAAACAACCCCCCGAACACCTGGTACACCACAACCTGACCCTAAACGTCATCTCCGGGGGTTTTCCTGACACAATCAAAGAAGGTCAACCAAAAACCATTTTGGGGGTTTTTTTGGCCCGCTGAATCCAAATCTGGCATCGGCGAGCACCCCACGGGCACCTGGTGCACCGAAACGCGGGCTAGAACATCATCTCCGAGAGTTTTCTTGAAAAGAGTGCCAAAAACAACCCGAAAATCATAAAGGGCAGTTTTGTGGGGCGGTGGTTCCGAATTTCACGTCCAAACCAACCTTCTCGACCCCTGCCGCGCTGGGATTTTTATCTTTACATCTTGTGGAATTATTAATTCTACTTAAATAATGCGAGGAGGCGAGAAATTCATATGAAGTAAATAAAGAAGTCAATATTGGGGTCGTATCTGTACAACTCTCGGAGATGACGTTCAAGCCCAGGTTTCGGTGCACCAGGTGCCGTTGGGGTGCACGCCGATGCCAGATTTGGATTCAGCGGGCCAAAAAACCCCCCAACATTATTTTTGGTTGACCTTCTTTGATTGTGTCAGGAAAACCCCCGGAGATGACGTTTAGGGACAGGTTCTGGTGCACCAGGTGTTCGGAGGTCAATTTGAACATTATATTCGTGATCAGCGGCCTCGAAAACCCCCGAGTACCCGATACGGGCCAGTTCTGACCCTTATTTATCAAATTTGAAAATCTTCCAAAAGGCCTCCCAGATAATGCATTTTTCGCGTGCACTTTGGCCTGCAGCAATGCAATTTTCGGTGGGAGGGAAAATCTACCGCAGCACATTTCGTGATAATCGTTTTTGGAAGAGAATGCAGAAAACCGCATCCCAATCCGTCCTGTCGCACCACTTTCCCAACAGTTCGCAGGCGCTGATGCGACTAGAAGTCTTTTGTAATAGATTTGGAACTGTTTTATAGAAATTAAATTTAGTTAATTCAACAAAAAAAATTAATTTGTGTCAGTGAAATTTTGTTGATTATTGGCGACAAACATTTCATTGAAATATAGTAAATTGTTAAAATATATCCAGAAACTGTGCTTTAAATCTAGCTTAGAAAAAACTTTAACCTTGCTGATCATTCCTAGTATCGATTCGATAGTCAAAGGTGATTCATATTCGGGCATTGTACATTTATTTGAATTTCTCGCATCAAGGCATATTCTTATATCTCCGTCCTTCTTCTTTACTATTACAACTGTATTGATATATGAGGTGGTACTGTGTTCTATAATTCTATCTTCTAATAATTTATTTATTGTCTTCTTTACATCTTCTTGGTGTTTATAAGGTATCGGATAACTTCTTTGTTGGAATTGTTGATCTTGCTTCATCTCAATTTTATGTACATAATTCCTTGCAATTCGGGATTCTTCATTTATTAAACTTCTATGACCTCTCAATATTTCCATTACTTCATTTTTCCATTCCATTTTCCCATCTATATACAAATTCCATTCCGGCATATCATTATTATTTAAATTTATTTCTCCATTGCCATCCAACATCATATATCCACTCATTTTTCCTTCCTGCCTATAATTATATCTCTCCTCCATATCATCTTCAATTTTCTTATTAAAATTAATATTTTTATTTTCTTCTTCTGCAAATTCTTCATTCTTCCTCGAATCATCATTCCTCTCTTCATAATTGAAATCAATTCTTTCTTTATTAAAGATTATGTACTTCTTTTCATAATTAATAATTGTTTTATTTTCATATTAAATATCCGATCCTAGTAATAGTTCGCATTCAATATCTTCCACCGCCAACAGTTGTACGATTGTATTATATTCTTTCAATTTTAGTGCTACGGTTATCGTAGTATTTGAAAAAGTCAGTTTCTTCTGATTTATGCCGATTAAACTTATTTTTGGTACCTTGATGAAGTTTTCTTTTGATGTCGTTAATTTATTTACAAGATTTTTATTAATTAAAGATATTTCTGACCCAGTATCGATCAATATTTTTATACTTATGCCTTCTATTATTCCAAATATGTAAATTAATGTTTCGTTAATTTATTCTAGCTGGTCCCGTACCTTAAGAAATTCGCGTGGGTGAACATAGCTGCACCAACTTAACCTACCATACTCACCCTCTAGTGTAAAAACTGTTGTTCCACACCAAAAGATGACGCGTGAACCACAACATTATTGTCATTGTTATTGTTTGTTTGATTATGATTGTCATTTCTGTTAGTTGTGTTGCTTCTTTCTAAACTGTTAGGTTTAGTTGTTCTTGTGTCACGTCTTATCTTATTGGTTCGTCTTATATCTCCGTCTGAGTTTCTTCTTTCTCTTCGTTGATAATTGTTATTGGGTTGTTGTCTTCTCTCAGGGTAATTCGTATATATATTATTATTGTTTCTTTCATTTTCCCTGTCATATCGTTTGTTATTGTTATTGTTCCTGTCATTGTTATAATGATTGTTGTTATTATTCCATGAATTATATGGTCTTTGTCTATAATTATCGTTATTTCTGTTGTAATTGTCTCATCTGTCGTTATTGCTTCTATGATTGTCCGTATTGTCACGTCTTCCATTATTATTAACAGTTCTCTGTACTCTATTCAAATAGTCTAATAATGATTGATATTTTGTATTGCGATACCTTGTGTAATATTTTCATTGAAATGTCGAGACAAGAATATGATGATTTCTTGTTCCGAAATCACCGGTTTTAAATACTGAGCTTGAGAGAATATTGATAGCGTTGCTACTATGACTGCCATTTCTCCTTATATCGAATTTTCCGAAATATAGTTTCTCCCTGACATAGCCTTGCTCTGTTTCCTCTCAATTTTGTTTTAGAAAAGTTGTTTCAAAATCTTTAAAATTATTGATATTTACATCATTGCACGTAAACGAGAGCAATGCATGATTATTTAAATGAGACCTTATTGTCTCCTTCAAGTCCTCTATATTGATTATGTCTCTTAACTTATTTTTGAGACATCTTATGAAAATTTTGGGATGCATTTTTCGTATATCCCCATCAAATTTTAGATAACCTTCCCCATGATTATAGATGTGATTGATTGCTTGCATGGTATTATTGCTTTGTGAACTTCTATTCTTCATATTCTCAATTTCATTTTCTAATTCCATCATTTTCTTCTTGAAGTCTTCTTTTATTTCCCTTTCCAACGTTTTAAAATCACGTGTGTTTCTATCTTCTTTAATTTGTTGTAGCTTCGTATCCATTTCCCATATTAATTCCTTCTATGTTTTCAGGTTCATTTCCTCTGCTATTGATAGGTTTAATTGGATACCTTGTTCTACGTCTTGTATCCTTGCATTGGTTTCCATGATGTTCCTTTCCACTCCTTCTATCTGTTCTTTTTCTTCTTCCCGTAATTTGTTTCCCATGTCTTCTATCTCCCGTTTTCTAATTATGCTTTCTTGTATTAGGTTTTCATGTAGTTTGTTCATCTTGTTCTTTCTTATGTTCTTCAAATTGTTTTCTCATTTCCACTAAATGTTCTGCAAATTTTTCTTCTTGTTTGTCCAATCTTCTATTGATTTCTTCTTTTGTACTTTTTATTTTATCTTTTGTACTTTTTATCTCATCTTTTGTAGTTTTCACGTCTTCTTTCGCGCACTTCATGTCTTCTTTCGTGCTTTTAATGTCTTCTTTCGCGCTCATGTCAGCCATTATTGACCTCATCATAATCATCAGTTCTTCATTTTCACTAGGTCTCTGTTTGGTATAATGGTGAACTTCTACTATCATGCTATCTCCCTTTTCTTGATCCGTTACTTCTTTATCTTGAATTGCTGCTGTTAATCGTTCCTTTAATGTTTGTTTGTTCCCCTTTGTATCCATATTCCTTGATTTTAATTGTTCCTTTAATTATTCAACTGTTAGATCGTCAATGTTTACTTTTTTATCAGCCATCATAAGTTTTACCAAAATTCCCTAGATCTCTCAAAAATAATGACCAGTTCCTGTCGCTAGTTCGTGCTAGCGCTCCACGTTGGGTAAGCCAAAATAGTTGTTATGTATTTGTATTGGACTTCCCTTTAAATGAGAGTCAATTAATACATATAAGTTAATATACTCTTCAATTGTTGAAAATATAATGAAATCAAGTCTTTAAAGGTAAATATAGAGTTAATTTTATTGCAGTTAATTAATTTTATTATTATTATTCAATTTTATGGTTGCCAGAATTGGTATGGTATCAAAAACAAATACCAATTCAATTTGATTTTTGTGTTTTTTTTAATTTTTATTCTTTATCAATAATGTCTCAGGGATGTGTTCGGCACGAAACGCTCGTCAGCAACAGGAATCTTATAGGTAGAGATACTGGAAGAATACAAAAAAAGTCATAGATAAACCATTTAATGAAATATGAAATTTTAACGTAGTTACTAATGTTCTTATAGTAGAATTGGAGAAAATTATTCTATTCTCATGACAACATATGAAAACCTTTATGTAACATTTAAATATGATTCTTATTATGAAATTGGAGTTTAAGTTTTGTTACAAGTAAATTCAAAGAAAAATATATACATGTTAATATTGTGGAACCATGATTTAGATTAAAAATGTTCTTTATTATATATTTTTGACTCCCTGCTTACCATATACTAAAAATACAGTATAAAAACAAATATACAATGTGCCGATGGTCTGGCGATTTTTAGCATAAATGTGTTTGTCTGACATCTATACTGGCTCCTTGTTTCGAAAGCATTATCCAAGTGTTTGCGCTGTTTGTATAACTTTGTGCCTAACATATAGTTTTGAAACCTAGCATCTTTCGGCTCAGGTATCCCTGAACAGCAGGTGAAAAACAGGGTTTCAAAATTGATTCGGGGGTATTAGGTTTGGAGATGGCAACGTGGCGAATGTTGTTTTTGATTTGTTTAATTTAATTGGAATCAAGTTTATTAATGCATAAGGGGTGTTACAGCACAGTTGCCTGTGTTGAAGTTACCCCCCATGTTGAAAATGGGTTCGGAGTTATAAACAACCAAGTTATGCAATTAGTGATCCATGCAAAAGCCTACACCCACTATCGCGGATGCCTTCTGCGCGGTTTGCGTCTTTGAGATTTCTACGAAGATCTTGTGGCAGACAGTAGATATAGAACTTTATCAAGATTTTGTTTATAAAGTCTTTGATAGTAGGTATGTTGGCTTTTTCGTGTAACCAGGTGGTTTTTGGGAGTTTCGGATAAGTTGTGTTATGTTTGATTGCCATCCTGAGACACTTGTTTTGTATAACCTGCAAAGAGTGGAAATTATGTTGTGTGCCGGTGTAATATATGGGAGCTGCATGAGTATGGGGCGAATGATTTGTTTATAAATGAGAATTTTGTTTTGTGTCATGAGTTTGCTGTGTTTGCAAATTAAGGCGTTACCGAATCAAACCCAACTCTAGTTATTCAAGATCCCGTCCGCTTCATGCAATGAATTATAATAAGAAGTTATATGAAAGCAATGTGATGTATCTGATATATTTGTTGTTAAAATGATTATAGATTGGTAAGTAATTATTTATTGAATTTATTAAGTGAATGATGTTCATAATTTAGTGGAGATTGATTATATCTAATATATATATATCTAATAACTACTCGTATATAAAATTTAATTTCGATAATATTGTTATACCTAACCTAACATTTTGAAAAGTTGATTTAATTTTCGTTTCAGAAAAGATCTATATACATCAAGAGTAAAAGTTCTTTGTTGGTTCATTTTTCGGTTCACGGGATTACATGGAAATTGTTCGTAGGGGCGATAGAACAAATATTCTATCCGGGATTGAAATCAATAAAATGTGAATTGTTTCTTTTGGAATGTTTCTTGTTTATATCAGTAGAAGAGTGGTTTTCACCAAACTAATTAAAGGTAAATTGTTCTAGCTTACCAAAGCTTTTGTAGATAGTCACTAGATTTCCGTTTTTTTTTAAACTAATATTTCTTTAATTGTGCGATATTATGGCTTTATTTATTATCACTTATGTTACATTATAGCTTATTGAAGTTTTGTTTATGTTACTATAATTATTTTAGTTGAAATTTATAAATTAAAAAGGAGAATATTTTTTCGTGGCCATTCGTTTTACACACGCGACGCTTCTCCCCAAGCCAACAATCAACAACTTTCAACTTTCTTAATTGTTTTATTGTTTCTTTGTTGTTGGAATAAATAAATGTTTTTTCTTAGATCAACCCTATCCATTCTTATGTTCTTTTCGATATTTCAGCCGCGTTCTATCAGTTTTCGAAACCGCACCATTATCACCCCTTATCTACACTTATCTAATTATCGACGAACGTCAATTTCTGTATGAAATATTATTCATTTGACATTACCTTACAAATTGTTTAAAAGTTTTTACTATATACAGTGATTCATTTTCAAACACTGAAAAGTTATGGTAAAAAAAATATATACACCAGTATAATGATAGATGTTTAGGAATAATGGAGTACTGAAATTTACATTAGATTTGCATGAAATCTGGAATTCTCATTTGTGTGTTTTTTCCACATAACTTCCCTTTATGATGTGACAAGAGGAGTTCATATAATATAGAATAATAGTAGAGTACCATATTGATTCAATATGATAACAGAACCTTCAAGGATTATAAACACTAGACCGATCTAAAGTAAGAAATGATTGTACAAACACGTACTGAGATACTCTTAGTATCAATTTATTCAAAAATCAACATAGGAAACAATGATACATACCGCAATCAGGATTTGCATCTGTTTCATTAAATGACAATCTTCTAGGTAGCGAGTCAAAGGCGGAAGTCTGAAAAAGTTTCGAACCATTTTTAAAGCTATTACTTCTAGAGACGCTATTATTTCTTTTGGATTTTCTTGAATGGTATACGCATGTGCAAGGCTCCGCTTTGTCCCAATCTTTTACACAGCCAGCATCTTCCGTTCCTTGTTTACATTCGAAATTTTGTGTTAAAACGTTGAGGATAAAATGTAAAAGACAAACTAATTGTCGTTTATAGATCGTGGGTTTACGCGTTTCGGAAACGTCCAAAATATGACTTTCGTCATCAGACGAAAAACAATCGATACTTTTCGTTAAACTGTCAAACATAGTCCCCAGTTTTCCGCACAAAAATACTCGAACGTTTTCTTTTAGATTATTGTAAAGTTTTTGTCCGACTAGAATACCGAGACGAGAATGGATCTTCTGGAAATTTATCATTGAAAATCTACTATCGTCCATATAACTTGCCATCAGCAATTCTAATTGTTTAACTTCCGTTTCTAGAATTTGCAAAATATTGTCTTCACTGCATAAAATATAAAGAATGTCATTCGAAATCCTATTAGCAAACACACGACATGCCTTGTCAATGTAATTAATGGAATCAATGTCATATTTTTGATCATCACTGGAGTTATTCGATCGGGTCGAATCGTTTAAGCGACAAGAAGAAAATGCTTGGCATAAATTAGATATAGGACTCAACGGATCGGAAACGTTCAGATCCGAACTTTTTTTTACCTCTTCAACCATTGAAATATTCAACAAAGCGTTTCTATCTTTTATATAAGTTTCTAGCGAATTAAGACCTTCTTCTGAACTTAAATCGATAAAGCTGTCCAGAAACGGCCAATATTCTTTCCAATTAACTTCATATGTGTTCGCCAATCGCTTTCCTATTCTTTCTAAGCCTTTCTTTGGATCTCTATATTTAAGAGATGCAAGATTTAACTCCATCGATTTTGAACCAGGTAAAGAGTAGTTTAAACTTCGCGGAGGCGTTTTCCATACTTTTCTAAAATGCTGTGCTTCTTTTTTATCCATAGGGCCAGCATATGCATGGATTTCTAACTGTGGACTTAAAGGATCTGAGTTAATTACCTGAAAAAATTGAGAATTGAGAATATTTAATACAACTTAATACATTGTGTTCCAAAATATTTTTTTAAATAGCAACTCTGTGTATTTTTTCCCTCTCTCTTAACTCACAAATACAATAGTGGAAATCATATACCGCTGTCTTCATTCGATTACTGGGTCGAGTCACTCCCCCCCATACATCTGGGATCACACCAATATCTACAATTGTGGTTATTAATGGTGCCCTTTAGCCTAAATGTAGCTTCATCAAAAAAAACTACCTTATTACAGAAATCTGAGTTAGAATCTAACTTCTACATTATGGTTTCATATAATTCCTTCTTGTGATCAAAATCAGCTTCATACCTGGATGTTGTCAAATATAAGGAATATTTTGAACATTGAAATAAATAAAATATTTCTATCTACAATAAATTTTTTATTTGTTTCATATCCCCGTAATAAAGACAGCAAATGCAGTTTTTACTGTGTGGTCAACATTTGTATAGATGAATAGAATGCAATCATTCGGTGTCGAACCTTTGTGTAGTACAGTTGTGCACTCAGAAACGATAAAGAAAATAAGTAGTTAAACACTAATTAGTGTATATTTCTCAGTGAATCAAAATAAACAGTAAGAATATCAGTTTACCTTTTTATTGATCGTTAGTAAAACAACAATTAATAACAAAAGGTGAATCTGAATTTGATATCAGATATTAATAGTATTTAGAAAATATTTCGCCAGACCCCTATTAAGGGTCGCACTTAGGAGGAAGTGATGCCAGTTATTCTGCTAAAAATCTTTTATAAAATATTAATAACTTCGGCATGGCAAGTACCTCTGACTACAGGGGTACTCAAAATGATAAATCAAATCAAGAAAACTCTTTGAATCCCCCAACTCAGTCTTATTTTACAGTGGTACAAACATTCAAATACCCATAAAAGGAGCAAGCCATCATATTCCCCGCTATGGAAGAAGTGAAAATCCATGAATACATCATCGCCCTTGGAACCAAAGTTCAACCGAAAGATATAATTTTCTCATCTAAAATTTCGAACAACAGAGTATGCATCTATCTCTCTAGTCAAAGAGGTGGGGATGTAACCCAAAAATACTGCGATGGATGTAAGCCATGATTGTGAGACCAGCAATTACATATGGGGCAATAGTTTGGCACACAAAAGCAAGTCAGTACAGCACGAGGAAGACCCTCGACAAAGTTTAAAGGCTTGCCTGTGTGTGCATCACTGGAGCTATGAGAACGTGTTCAACTAGGGCACTTGAGATCATTACAGATCTCACACCTCTACATCTGGTGGTAGAAAGATCTGCCCAAGAGGCAACTCTTAGAATATCTTAAGGAAGGTTCAGGCAATGAGAGTATTATAAATCAGGGAGCTTGGTCCTCTCTGACAAGATACATCTCATCAGCAAATCTTCCCAGTGACGAAATGATCAGGAAAGTAAGCATCGAAAAGAATTTCACTGCTATGCTAAATACGAGGAGAGACTGGGAAAGGGAATACACCACCCAAACTCTCAAAGAAAACACCATTAGATGGTATACGGATGGTTCAAAAACCACCATTGGAGCAGGCGCTGGAGTATTTGGGCCTGGCACCAGATACTCATTATCGTTAGGCTCCTTCCCGAGCGTCTTTCAGGCAGAAATACTTGCGATCGAAAGATGCGTGGAAATGAACCTAGAAAGAAACTACCAGAAATGTAACATATCGATCCATTCTGATAGTCAAGCAGCTATCAAAGCATTGAGCTCCCATGTCATTGACTCAAAGTTGGCATGGGAGTGCTTGATGAATTAGGCAAGAATAACAGGGTCTCTTTAGTCTGGGTTCCTGGCCACTCGGGAATGACGGGAAATGAAGAGGCCAATACACTTGCCGGAGCCTTTCTGTGATGTAGCAAAATGCTCCTACAAGAGAGTTTCGGAAGAAAGAGGAAACCGAAAGAGAAGCACTCTGGCGGTGCCTTCCCGGGTTGGAATATTCTAAAAAGTTCCTGTGGAACTTTGACACGGCTAGATCCAAAAAATATTTGGACCTCAGTAAAGATAAGCTACATCTCCTCACGGGCTTTCTTACAGGACACTGCCGCCTTAGGAAGCACTTAATGAGAATAGGTCTAGCAGAGATTGACGAGTGTAGATTATGTGGGGAGGAGGATGAAACTCCGGATCACCTAGTTCTGGAATGCCTCGCCATTGCAAGCCAACACAAGAAATGCTTCGGACAAGAAACTTGTAAGAGTGAGGACCTAACCTCGTTGAAGCCGTCCCAAATACTACAGTTCATTAGAGCCTTGGAACTGGAAGGAGAGCTGTAGTAGTAGCGAGAACAGCTCTGATAGGGGGGGTACAATAAACCATTGGTTTCAGTGCACTGTAACCCCGTTAAAATCTAATCTAATATAGTCAAACCATAGTGGACACATTTCTAAATAAAGGAGTCTCAGAGATCTAGGATTATCCCTGATGTCACCTATAACATTTCTTCGGATTGGAATTACACAACCCAAATACAGCCACATATTGAGTTTCCGCAGACAAGTCTTCATACAACCTGATCCTAACAGCAATAATAGTTCTCCTTTACCTGAATCGATTCTCGTATATTATGGTAATACTCCATACCGTATTTTCCTTTCAGAAGATAAACTTATGTGCTACAAATGTAAGAAGAATGGTCATATCTCTGTTAATTGTCACGAGACTGTTACTGAACCTATAGCCGACACTCTACAAGAACAACCAGTAGAAGATAATATAATATATAAGCTCAAGAAACTCCCTTGAATATTACAGAGCCTATAATCAGCCTTATCCAAGATAACACAATTGAAGATTTAGCCCCTCAAGGCAAAGAAATCTCCACCTTAATGAACTCCTCCTCACATGAGCGGCCTCATTCAGAGATCAGTCCACCGATTCAGAATACAGCGGAAGAGTTGGAGCCTCCTTTCATCATTCCCATTTCTCAGGCTCAGAAGAAATCGAAGCCTCAAACACAAATCCAGTCCGTTGAATCCCTGGTTTCTCCTCAACCCTTTGAGGACAATTCGTCTAATTTTTCACTGGATTATAGTCAGTTAGTTTTCTGGAGGACACGTTCGGTTGCCCGGACCCCCTCAGTGTGGCCCGCAGGTATACTGGGGATGTTCACGCGCTCCTAGCTATACTTACTAAGATATATCCAGCACTCACCGAACGTAATATTAAGACCAGAATCACAAGATTGAAAAAGAACGTAATGAAACAGCTCCATAGAGAACTAGAAACCGGCTCTAACATCTCAGTGTCCGGAAGCGAAAGTGATATATCTCTAGAAACATTCTAAGACCTTCCAACTCCATACATAATCAGAATCATTCATCTTGCAATGGAATATAAATGGGGTAAACCCCCCTCTAGAGATACTGCAGATGTTGGTAAATGATGAACAACCCTCAGTTATATGTCTACAGGAGACCAACTTCACCGAAAATCGAAGGTACAATATGAAACACTGCGACTCCGTCCATAAAACCAGAAACAATCAAATCAGGGCATCAGGAGGGGTAACAATATACAAAAAAAGATCCCTTGGGGCTAAGGAAGTCCTACTTGTAACTAACCTTGAAGCTACGGCAGTTTTATTGAGAACCCCACAAAAAATGTGCATATGTAACATCTATTTCCACGGAAATAAATATCAATGATTTGAATAACCTGGTAAGACAATTACTAAAGCCCTACGTTATCTTGGGCGATTTTAATGCCCACAACCCAATATGGGGTTGTACGTCAACTAACCGGAGAGGCAGTAAACTTGAGGCATTCATCAACACATCAAATCTCGTACTTCTCAATTCTGGCGAAATAACAAGAATAAATATAGCAACTGGCAATCATGCTGCTCTCGATTTGGCACTTTGTCATCCAGACCTTTCCAGTACTTTTTCTTGGACTGTCTTATCAGATCCGTACGGCAGTGACCATCTTCCTATTATTCTTGGAGCTGATGTGCAAGATACACCGCCTACTTTTCGTCCTAGCTGACGGCTGAAAAATGTTAGCAGCGATGACTGGACATGTTATGGAACCCTAATAGAGACAAGAATACCCAATGTACGTCTCAACCGGGTACAAGATATCAATATTCTTGTTGAGGAATTTTCTGAGATTATTGTCGAATCAGCAAATGTAGTCATAGGAAAAACAACTCAGGTTACGCATCATCAACCTGTGCGATGGTGGAACAAAGAAAGCAAAAGAGCTTTCAATAAACTGAAAAGGTATCACTGTACCGCGAACAAGATCGATTATAATGGACTCAGAGCTCGTCAAAGGCATATAATAAAACAGAGTAAGCATACTTCCTGGGTACAATACGTATTGACTTTGAACCACTCCACGCCGATGTCAGAGGTATGGCAGAAAATCAACTGCATAAAAGGGTCGAGAAGTCATATTGGTATATCATCTTTGATTGAAAATGGAACTTCTATAACAAACAGTCAGGAAATTACCAACATGTTAGCTGACATCTTTCAACAACAATTGAGTAATGCTAATTATGATGCCAATTTTTTACAGATAAAGGAAACAATGGAGACATATCCTCTAGATCTCGAAGCTGATGCGGAGAACCCCTTGAACTATGATATAACGATTGACGAATTAGAATATGCTTTATCCAAAGTTAATAAGTCCTCCCCCGGACCAGATGACATTCCCTACATTTTTCTTGTAAAACTTCCTCCAGTAAGAAAATGCCACCTTCTTGGGGTATACAATGAAATATACCGATCTCAAAAATTTCCTTCCCATTTGTTAGAACCTGTTGTATTACCTATTAAAAAACCTGACAGACCACATACAGATCCACAGTCCTATCGGCCCATATCTCTAACATGTACCATGTGTAAACTTTTCGAAAAAATACTGAATGCTAGGTTACAGTATTACCTGGAACAAAATAACCTGATTATTCCCCCAACAAAGTGGTTTCCGTAAGAATTGTTCGACCACAAACAATCTAGTGAATCTCCAGTCAGATATTCACGAAGCCTTCGCAAATCAAGAAAAGCTGATCGCAATATTCTTCAATATACACCGAGCTTTCGATACTGTTTGGAGACGCAAAGTTCTTAATCAGTTGAATCAATGGCGAATTCAAGGAAATATGCTAGCTTTCACTTCCAATTTCTAGAAAAATAAATTTTTCTCGGTGAGAGTCAATGGTACATTTTCGGAAACTAAGTCTCAAGAAAATGGCACTCCTCAAGGATCCGCTCTTAGTGTGACGCTATTTCCCGTAGCTATTAATGACATTCTGGAATACATTAGAAGGCCTGTCAGGGGTAGACTATATGCAGATGATTTAATTCACACATCAGGAAAAAGCATACTCTCAATTCGTACCCATCTTCAGAATGCACTTAACAACCTTCAGTTATGGTCAGAACGCACAGGACTCAAGTCCTCGACTACAAAAACAAAATCTGTTCTTTTATCGAAGAAAACGAAAGATGCTACACCTCATCTCGAATAGAATAACTACCAACTGGAATTTGTGGATGAAGTTAAATTTCTTGGGGTTACTTTCGATAAAAAACTGCAATGGGACTCGCACATTAGGAATCTCAAGAAATCCTGCCAAAATGGTCTAAATTTAATTAAAGTACTAGCCAATCACACATGGGGAGCTGGTAGCATTACCTTGCTACGGATTTATCGTGCATTAATTAGATCCAAGCTGGATTATGGGGCCATTGTTTACTCTACAGCGAGGGCATCCCTATTGAAAACCCTGGATGTCATCCAGAATACGGCTATAAGAATTGCTATGGGAGGATTCTGTACCAGCCCTGTGGAAAGTTTACTGGTCGAAGCGGGTGAACCACCACTTGAATTGCGTAGACACAACCTAATTTTAACATATGCAGCAAGAATATCAGCCAATACGAATAATCCCAGTCATCATAATACATTTTCCAATTGTTTTTCCGAAATATTTGAACAACACCATAATTCACAACTTCCACTTTATGTCAGAATTTCCAAAATATCAAATAATCCAATTCATAATGACAACATTCTGTCTCTGATTATAAAGATACCCCCCCCCCCCATGGACAATAGCCCTTCCCAAATGTAACACATATCTCACTCAATATTCCAAGAATGATACCCCAGCAGTACTCATAAGAAGAGCTTTTACTGAAGTAACCTCGAAATACGACAACTATTGCCACTTATACACAGATGCATCTAAAACCAGTGAAAGCGTTGTGGCTGTCGTAATATAAGACAGGACAAACTATGGTTTCCAACTTCCATTAGAAGCAAGTATTTACACTGGAGAACTGTATGCCATAGCCAAAGCTCTTGCACACTGCATTGAATATGAAGATACTGTCATCTTTACTGACTCCTTGAGTGCTGTGCAAGGCATTCAACAGCTTTATCCCAGAAATGCCTTTCTCGTCATCATTAAATCAGAACTGGCAAAATTATCTGAAGCGGGAAAAAGCGTTGATATAGTGTGGGTTCCATCACATGTAGGAATAGTTGGTAACGAAACTGCTGATACAATAGCCAGAGAAACATGTTCAAATCCCCTCTCTCAACTGATTCACCAAGTGCCACATGAAGGTTACACTCATACCATCCAGAAACTCACAATGAATACATGGAGGGAAAGATGGCAAGCTCTTAAGAATAATAAGCTCAAAACAATCAATCCCGGCTTGAGCCTCCAGAATTATGAATCATTCTCCCGTAGACACCAAACAATTCTAACCCGTCTTAGGATTGGCCACACTAGATACACGGACCAGTTTCTACTGAAAAAAGAAAACCCCAAAAGATGTGCCTCCTGTTTTGAAGAACTGAACGTTAAACACATAATCATGGAGTGTCCCGACTATAGTGAGGAGAGACTAACTGAAGGACTGTCCGAAAAACTTAGTAATGCTTTGAACCCAGATAACATCGAGTTGCTACTAAAGTTTTTGGAATTAATTAATATTATAAACCAAATATAAGTCATGCTGTATCACCATCGCTAATAACCTTCGTGGTTGATGCGGTTTTTTCTTTGAATAAAAAAAATAGAATACAATTATAACTGAAACTTTTGTCTTCTCCTTTTTCTTGAGAATCTATGAAGAACCGAGTTATTAAGCCCCATATTAGTTTTTGAACACACTATATAATTTAGTATACTTGGTTCAAAATATATCCCAATGCAAATTATAGCCAATTATTATTTTGTAGTAGTCACGGATAATTCATAATATTTTCAGAGATTATCATTAAAATCTTGTATTTTATTGACGTAAATTCAACAACAAGAAAGCTCTTAAAGATATCTGAAATTTGTTAACTTACTGGAGGGCTAGAAGGTGAAAATGGTTCTCCTATAAGAGGTGGCATACATTCATCCTCTGCTCTTAACACTGGTACATAATAGCTTTCCTGAAGTAGAGTTTCAATGGCTTTTTTAGCAGCTGATATATTTTCCCCATCGGCCCTTTCACATATAATCTAAAAGATGAATAATAAAAATATTTATTGTTGTATTTTTAAATGCAATACGAAATAATTCAAATTAAACCGATTCTTATGCTTCATTTATGAAGCTTCAAGTAAATTATTTTCTGACATATAGACTGGATGAAATATTATACCAACTGATTACATATATGTAATTTTCAAAAGGTATTTAAAAATAAGAGAAGTTGCTCTATTGTTATAAAAATCACTTTATAATTAGAATAGGTTTGTTCTCCAATATCTCTAGATAAAACAGAAGCTTTTTACAAAGTGTGGCAAGACAAAATAAAATGGCGACTGGCAAATAAAAAAATGAGTTTCCTAGAATTAAATCAATCAAGAGTGCCGCAAAGAAGTGAATTGGGAAATGTAGAATAAGATATTGTTGATGAAAAGGCATTTTATCGGTTGATAAATGCATGATTGATAACATTTTGGGATACAATTGGGATCTATAAACAGAAAACTCCAGAAACAAAGGCATCCTTCTTAACATGTATTACAAATACTTGATTTTTACATATTTCAGCTTCTCTGCAACACTATCTAGATAAGAAAACTTGAAATTAAAATGATGTGTGGATTAAGTATGTGTATAGAATTAAAAGTGAATAAACACAATAAATAGTATTACTGTTTATTTGTCCTGCCTACTGAAATAACTAACAGCTAAAGTTAGATTTCAATTACTCATTGGATAGATTATAATTGCATCAACATTATGAATATGGTTTAATCTGCTTAATAAATATTTGCAAAGGAAATCAACTATAATATAAATAAAATTATGTCAACTTGTTACCTGTGCTGCTGTTTTCTGAAATTTATTTTTTAAAGTTTTATCACATTGGGGATATGACACCAAAATTTCAACGACTTCAACTGCGCCATGTTTTGAGGCAAAATGTAGAGGTGTTTCATTAAGGCCTTTATTTGGAGTGTTTAAGTAAAGATCTAGTAAAACAGAAGTTCTATATTCTGCATTTAGTTGATTATCATCACCATTCAACAACTTCACAAATTCGGGATTTGAAATAGTATTTAATATCAGTTCTGTTATTTCAGCGTTTTTTGACTTGGCTGCTACATGTAAAGCATTGTAACGAGGACCTTCCTGAAATTTAATATCAACAATTAGAGAATTTAAAGAGTGTAAAATATTGAAGAACCAAAAAGTGATATATTATGTTTTAAATGTGTGAATAATCTTTTGGTTTTTAAAGTATTCAACAATTATTCTTTTCAGTGTAGGTATTATCTCAACAGCGTGTTTAGATTTCAAGTTCGCAGACTTTGTTCAGGCAGTGTGAACTTTTGAAAGACAAATGATTTTATATACAACCAATTACCAGTATTGATTTGATACTTCTTATATACAACCAATTACCAATATTGATTTGATACTTCAACATTCTTAAGGAAACCACCATAAAAGCAAGCTGAATTCAATATGTTCACAAAAGCATGATGGAAATAAATATATGGGCTACGCTAAACCAGTTTAAATGTTTAATAACCAGATTATCTAGCTATATATTCAATACTATGTAAAGAAAGGTTGTATTAATTTCAACTTCAAAACTTTCAGATTCCGATACTGAATATAGAGAAATCATAGAGAATGAATTGTAGTATGACTGGAATGTTTAAATAGTTCGAAGTTTTAATTCGAAGTTTGTTATAAACACATTATTAAAAATTGCCAAAATTTATAAAAATAATAAAACCAGTTTTCATTTATCAAAATAGTGAGATATCCCGCATTTGCAAATGCTTTTATTTAACTAGTTGATACATTATAACAACTACATAGAATAATAAGTTAATTTTAATCAACTGATAAGAACTATTACATTTTTTTGGAACACATGTCACTGATAAATATAATTACTTAGTATAACTATATAGCAGCTTACGACCCAATAAATATTTTAATTATATTCTGTATATTCAATTTACAATTTTACAGACTATGGAATATATCGTCCCCTTAAAGCCAAAAGGTCGTATGTGACATTTCAATAAAATAGAGTAATCGCTAAATTCAATTTTTTGTAGTTTGTTTTGGCATGTATTATATTAAAATATTCACGAAATTTCGATATGGGGGTTCAAAAATATGTGTTTATAGTTTTTTAAATGTATTAAAACACAACTTCTATCGTTTTATCAAAACGAAATTATTTAAATTGAATTATTTAAGATTAAAAGCTACATACGACCTTTTGCCTTTCATTATTTTGCAAATCATTGTACATACATCAGATAGAAAATTTTATTAATTATAATTTTAAACATAAAAGAAAAAATGGTAAAAAAGTATTCTACAGAAGTTCAGTTTCTTCTTGATCGGGATCTGGAATTCGATCTACTACGTTGGAACTACATGGAAGAGATGTATGAAAATGATGGTACATGGCTGGCATAGCATCTACTCTGCAAAGGTTTACAAGACTTCTTTTTTTTCATATACTGGCAAAGGTTTATTATATTTCTTTTTCAATTCTGGTAAAATTGTCTTGGGAATGATCTTCTTTTACAAAAATAATCATTGGGCCAGTTTTTCTTAATTGGAGCATCTTAATGTTCATCCAGTTGATGATATTCCCGTCTTTATCTTCAGACATTTTTTGACTAGTTAAAGACAGTTTCAGTGCTTTTAGATCTAAAATATCATTGTAAGAAAGTTCCTGAACAAGATACGGTTTCTTTCGGCGAGCAGTTCTGATTACAACAGGAGTATAAATTCTCAAATGTTTTTTGCTAGTCTCTATGGCACTATGCATCGAGTCTACTTCCATATCAGTATGACCCGTTTCTAGAAAATGTTGGTCGATAATTTCAATTGGCAGTTTTTTTACAGCATACAATAGCAGGGAGGCAATAAACCGGTTACGATTTTGACCACCACATGAGTCTGAATATAACGAAATATGTTTGACTGTATCAGGTAGCGATTTGAGATAAGTGAAGAGGGCCGTTCCAATCTCATCTGATCCTCTTTTACCATCCGTCTCAGTCCAAAAATAGGAAAATCCATCCTTGGTGCCTTGATCATACACACATAAATTGTATGAACAGAATTTCAATGCATAGTAAAAATGCGATACTTTCGAGCAAGGAGTATACAAAACCGACTGCAAATCAAATGTTACCGATTTAAAGCTGTTGTCTATTTCCGCTCTTTTCTTGTCATCTTCTTTCTTCTTCCTGGACAATTCTTTATTTCTTAAGTGCCTGTCGTAGCTTTACTTCATATCCCGCTTCTTATCATCATCACTTTGTTTATATTTTTCACATGTGGAGCAGCAATCTTTTTTTGGTCTATGGAATCCCAGGTTATATTCTGTACAAAATATCTTCCTATATACTGCAGAAGAAACTGGACCTGGTATATTTTCCTCAGTGCATTTTTCTACATATAATTCATACATTTTAGTAATGTTCAGCTCAGATGATAAGTACTGTTTCTTTGTTTTGGATCGGCAATAGTGACTTTCCATCACTGGAAAGGATTTAATGTGCTTCTTGACAAAAATTCGTCTAGGTTCAGATGTCTTATTTTTTGGTGAATGTTTTCCTCTTCCGTCTTTCGAAACAACTGATGATCCACGGATTTCTTTCATTTTCGCCAATCGTACTGTTTTATCAGATATGTCTAAACAATGCAAAAATGTTTTTTTGCAAACCTGAATATCTCCAGGAAAATAGTACATGTATGTATTGTTTCTTCTAGGATTTGCGGAACTTGTATCTTTCCTTCGTTTACTTACCATTTTCTTTTTCACATATTTACATAAGAAATCTCTCTGTCTTTCATATGAACCTGTTTTCCAATAACATTCGTGAATTCTCTCTATATCTTCTTTAGTTACTTTATTATTACATTTTAGTTTACACTTAGAACAATCTACCAATTTTGCTTTTTTCTTAGGAAATATTTTTCCTGTCCGATTTTTATATTCGTTCCCAAGATTCTTTTCCATTTTTGCTACTGATTTCTTCCATTGAAGAGAATCGCTCTTTCGTTTTCTCCTATTTCCTTTATTTTCCTCCACTCTCTCTCTTGTTCTTCCTGTAATTGTTCATTATTGCAGTTAATTTCCTCAAAAAACGCTTCTAGGAACCGTGAGTTTCATTTAAAACACTAATATGAGTAGATTCCACGAAGTAAGGGTCGAGACAGTTAATTTAATTAATCAATTCGTTAAGAAATGCAACAGTTAAATTTTTAAATTTTTACAAATAAACTTTTCTCATTAGTTGGGATACCAAAATCTAATATTTAAAGCTTAAAAATAATCTAAATAAATGGCCCTGCAAAAATCTGTAAGTAATAATCATGTTCATTAGAGTTTCTGCTACAATACTTTAAGCATGCAAAATATTTAGGTTATGTGAAGTAATGTTAATGAATTTAATGTTATTAAAACAACTGATATGCCTAATAATCACTACAACATAACGACTAACTTACCGTTTGTATTTCTATTATATTATTATTATATTTCTACCACTGACAGTAGCAAATAAACCAACGAAACATAAAGGTACTTTGGACCAATGTGATTATTTGGAAACAGCAAATAGTCGCACGTGCTTATTCGCGCACATATGACCTTATATTAAGAAGTAAGTGAAGCTGATTTATTTTATTCTTTATCGACAAATAGACGCATGTGAAACAAATTCACATAAAACCTTTTGTCATTTTAAAATCAGCACTTTGTTGTCTAAGTGATATATAGCAGAATGACCTATGGATTTAAACTGCACATGCGACCTTTTTCTTACTATTAGTTTGTTTTCCATGATACATATGTATTTTTATAATCCTTATTATCTTATTAATACAATATTGTTCACATACAACCTTTTTCCATTTAATAGTACTTGATCAAACTGTCATATACGTGCAAAAATATAATTTTCTAAAAATTTGTCACATACGACCTTCTGGCTTTACGGGTATGATATGTGACATTATACTACCATGACTTTTTTCTGATAATTTGATAAAATAAATTAACAGCTTTTTACTAAATTGAAATTGTTTAAGAAAAACTCATTTGTTGAAGATATTTCGTTCTTGTTATCACCTCTCTACATATTTTCAAATCTTGTGTATATATTTTTCAAACCATACTACAAACTAGCAAGATGAATTTTGTGCTATAAGAAATTATTAACCATGCCTTGGCTTATATCTTAGAAAATTATTAAAGTATAATTAAAATGTGTTTCACTTCATCTGTGCTCTTCTTCATTATGATTTGATAGTTTTTCAGAACTTATTTATGGAGAGAGCAGATAGCATTCAATATCAACCCAGATATCAGACGGGCTCCTTGTGGGTCTACTTGATACAACCAGGATTTATAAAAGATTTATGCGCTATAATTATGGAACACTGCAAGACAGAATGTCCAAAACAAACAATTTATTACTGAGTATACCAATTATTAAGTAACTATCATAATTTAGACTTTAAAATATAAACTCAATCTTATAGAGTTGTTTTCTACTACAATATATATGATCAATTTCATACCATTTGAATAAAGTATAAACTTTCATTTGTTACTGAAAATATCCCATCGATCAAAATTATCGATTTCAGTATCAGCTGGTTTGACACTTGGCTAACATTGAACATCGAAGCCCTGGATGATTGCGAATTATAAGAGTATTTAGAATATAAATAAAATAATAATTAAGACAAAGCATGTGTCTTGAAAAATTGAATTAAAATCATACGGATATATAAAAAATCAATCGAGAAAGCAAATATTTTAAAATTGCTATATTTGATTTATAATGCAATTTTAATAAAAATTACATAAAGATTATTATTTACTGAGCCTGCAACATTAAGCAAAATGTATTTATTACTGTCTAAATCTTTATATCTTTTGCAAGATATATTCAGTTATCCAAGTACAGAACTTGTAATCAAAGACTAAACATGATCCAAATATAACCTAATTAAATTTCCATAATAAACTAGTAACATGTGTTAGATATATATGATAAGTGTCTTTCTATTAGATACAAAAAGGAGAAATTAAGAGTTTTGTCTATGTTTGATGTGTTTCATTATTGAAAGCTGTTGATGAAAGCATAAATGAATATTATCTAATATACAAATATTAAGATACAGTCTTATGACACATGCTGTATCGTAATAATCAATAAAACAGCTCTCTGCTAAAATTAACTTTAGTTATTTTATTTGTGAATGCGCCATTCCTATTACAAATCTAATACCATGATAAATTTTTTGGAATTGAATAGTTTTGTTAATATGGGTTTGGGAATACTTAGTAAAGGGGTGGATCATATAATTCATATACCCACAGGGCTGACATTATGAGTATTTAACAAAACATAAATTCTCAAGTACCAAACTTAACAGGAATACCTTTAATATCTACAAGGTGATTCATTAAGAATCTCTGAGCTGGTATATTCTAGGACCCAAAATATTATGATTTAGCCCAGCAGCCTTATACAAATATTATTAGTTTCTGAGATACCGCATGTTTAATGTATATTAACGTCACATTAGTATACCATTTTTTAACAATTTGGTAATTAACAAAAGTAATAGATATTTATCAAATAATGTCTAGGCACAGTGTTGGGCAAAATCTGATTTTTATAACGAAAATTAAAAACCATTGATTTTTTTAGAAAAATCACGATTTATTTAATTTTTTAAATTTGAATATAAAATTTGAACATTTTGATTCTTTGAAATTATTGTTAACTATTTTAATGTATAAGTCTAAAAATTATAATACAATTTGCGGCTCAAAAACTTGTGACAACGCATTTGTCGCGCTTCTTGTAAGAAAATTCTTGTCACGATTTGTTTTCCTTCTGTCTTATACACTCACTATACAGTGCCGAGTGCTGCCGAGTGAGGCACGAACGCGTTTGTTGTGCTTTTTGCAAGAATATTCCTGTCGAGGCTTGTTTTCCTTCTCAACCTATAAATTGACGTTGCCCAACAATTTCACGCATTTCGCTAGTTAGGTTAGTTAAGTGAAGTGAGAACAGATAAATAAAGTAAAATGAGTGGAGGAAAAGAGCACCCAATATGGCAGTTCTATATTAAGACAACAAATTCAAATAAATTGGGGTGTAGGGCTATTTGTAGAAAGTGCAAGAAATATATTCAAGGGTTAGTCCAAAGACTTAAAGCACACCATGATGTTTGTAATTATCAAGAGAGGAATACAGGTAATTAAATTATTAATTTTATTTATATTTAGTAAAGATTTTTATTATTAACCCGGGAATGATCGCGTGGTTAGATTTTGCCTAACATTTTTTGTTTTTTGTTGATTCTCCAAGCACTTGATATTTTATTTTTGAGATAATTTAGTGAAAGTTTTGAGACATAAATATTAATTACAAGTTAAGTAACATAGTGTAATTTTTAATGATATATTCTGAGATATTTTGAAATATTTTTTAAATATATACGTATTATATTATAAGTAGATACATTTTTGGTAAATAACAGGATACAACAGGGTAACTAATGTTTCTATGCATTAAAAGACACATTTAAATCAAAGATACTGTCTACCAGCACAAAAATTAAAATATACAAGACAGTAATTAGACCAGTCGTACTTTACGCCGCAGAAACCTGGAATTTAACAAAAAAAGAGGAAAGGCATTAGAAATCTGGGAAAGGAAAATACTACGGAGAATATACGGCCCAAGAAAATGGAGTATGGAGAATATTAAGAAACTACAAAGTTAATCAAAAATTCAATAGCCCAATAATAACAAATGAAACAAGAAGTGAACGATTAAGGTGGGCAGGACATGTACAACATCTAGGTAATGAAAGGTGTGTCAAGAAAATACAGGAAACTAAAAGACAAGGACGAAGAGCAAGGGGACGACCGAAAACTAGATGGTTGGATGGTGTAGAAGATCTTAAAGAAATTGGAATAAATGACTGGAAGAACAAAGCAAAAGACCGGAAAGAATGGAAAAGAATAGTAGAAGAAGCAAAGGACAGACTTCAGAGCAGAAACTAAATCACCGAATTCACAAACTCCCTACTGATTTAAAGCAGTAGGGTTGGCCGAGCGGCTGGCCACCACTGCCGGAAAAATCAGGCTAGGAATCCCAATAGGGAGACTATGGACCTTAAGGTCTGAAAGTCAATGAGAAGAAGAAGATACATTTTTGAGATAATTTAAAAAAAATTTTGATAGATATTATTTTTAACAAAGATAATATAATTTTTAAGTATTCATTTATAGATATTTTAGGATATAGATTTTAGGCATATAAGATTGTTTTTAAATGTTAGGTGAAATCTAACACGTGGCCTTTAATGTAACTTTTTTAACGCGACCTTTCCCAGGTTAATTAAAGATTATCTTTACTCTTCTATACTTACTTAATTTTTAATTTTTTTCAACTTAAAAAAATAAATTTGCCTTTACATCTCTATTGAACATTTTCAATTTATTTTAAAATCAATAATTCAATACTATATCAATTAATCAATTCAATTATATTTTTTCTCTTTCCAGAGAGTCGAATGTCGCTTGACAGTTTTGCTAGCACATCATCTGCCTCAAGTTGTAGTTCACTCATGACGGATAGTTCATATGTTAGAAAAACTCCACCGAAAGTACCAATAAGTCCAACAACTTTTGAGCCAGTCCAAAAAAAGAAAGCAATGAAAACTCAGCCCACCATGAGTGGTTTTGTAATGCGGACTTCAACTGCTGAAAAACATAAAATTGACAAACAAATAACAAAGGCTATTTTTGCTACTAATTCGAGCTTCAGATGTATTGAGAATTTAGAGGCGAAAAAAGCCATTCAGTTATTAAAGCCTGGTTATACACCGCCCTCGATAAACACGGTAGCAACAAGTCTTTTGGACGAAATCTATGAAGAGGAAAAAGAAAAATGTTTCTCCTTCCTGTCAGGACAGTCCGTAAATATGTCAATTGATGGGTGGTCAAATGTGCACAACGAACCAGTGATATGTGCAACGATAACCACTGAAGATGGACAAGCCCTCCTATACGGAACTATAGACACATCAGGAAATCCACATACTTCAGAATATTTAACTCAAATAGTTTGTGACCTGATTTCTTCATGTGAATTAAAATACAAGTGTACAGTAAAATCTTTTGTGACAGACAATGCCGCAAATATGACACTTATGAGAAAAACATTAGAAGAAAAAACGAACGCAAAAGTTATAACTTATGGCTGTTCTGCACATATTTTTAATATACTGTGCAATGACTTTCAAGTTAAAGACGTTAAAGAGCATGTGGTCGAGATTGTTAAGTATTTTCGAAATAACCATTTGGCTAGAGCTAAATTCAGTCAAGCAGGAGACAGCACTTTAGTCCTTCCAAGCGATGTGCGATGGAATAGCCTTGGCGACTGCTTAGAGATGTATTTCACTCAGTGGGATATCATATTAAATATCTGCGAAGAAAATAAAAAGGAGATTGATTCCACTATTTACCAAAAAGTTTCAAATATTGTGATTAAATGTACAGCGCAAGATTATTTAAACATTTTAAAACCTATATCAATTGCTCTTGATACTGTTCAGAGGAAAAATGCTACTATCGCAGATGCTGTAGAGCAGTGGAAACATTTACAATATATCTTTGATGAATCTGTGGAATTATCATTACAAAAAACACAACAATTTAATAATCGATATAAGCAAGCACTAACGCCATATCATTTTATAGCGTATATGTTGAATCCACAAAAAACAAAATACCAGTTAACACCAGAAGAAAAGAATATAGCTTTAGACACAATTAACGAGTTATATGAAAACACTGGACTGTTTTACCTTTAGTAAGTTAAATGCCCGCAGTGCTCCATTTAAGCAAGTTATGTTTTCGGACGAAGTAATAGGGACCGAGAAAGATGACGTTTATACCATCTGCCGTGAAAAAACACAAACAATGTGATGTAAACATTATTAGTAGTATTAGTAGTTTTGTATAATCAGTGTTTTAAAATGTTCATTTTTTAAAACTGATATTAAATGTTTGTGATGTCGTCATCAAAAGTATCTTTCTGTATACATGGCTGTTCAAATATGATGTATAAAAATACTACGCAGTTGAAATTTTATAGTTTCTCCCAAAATTCATTGAACACTGCGTGGATAACCTTGAAACGTCAAAAATGAATAAATGCAGTAAAAACCCATATGTAATTAAAATGTTCTAATTAAAACATTTTGTTAACTATTATTTTGTGTATAATCATGATACTACAATTGGCAGCTATTAGAAAAGTTCTAAACTTTCTTTTTACATAAATAAAAGATTATTATCGAGAGAATAAAATGTTGTTTTCTGTACGATTTCATTGATTATATAAAATAAAAAACTAGTTATGTGTTTACTGACTTTAATATTATATAATAAGTTCAAATAATTAAATACTATTAAGGGGAAGAAAGTAAACATTTGTACAAAACGAATCACTTCATGTTTTTTAATTACCTTTCAGAAAACATCGGGAGGTTTGGGAACCAAATAAAAATACTAGAATTTGCAGTGCTCATTTTGTCAATAATCAAAAATCAGATAATCCCCTACACCCATCTTACATACCAACAATTTTTCCTGGCAAAGAAAATAAAAAGATCTATTCATTTTTTGCATTTTGTAGGTTGTTTATTATACTGTTTACATCACAATGTTTTTCTTATTTAACACCAGTGCGCTCTACTTTCGGCATAACATTTTGAAAACTATTGTTTATATTTTAAGTCAATTCGCGATTTCCTGTAAATAATAGAACCATAGAAATCGGATTTTTTCATTAATCCATTCAATTTGTAGCCGGAATTGTTAAATATAAGTTTGCCAATTTAAAAGCTTCCGGAAATGCACTAACAAGCTCTGAAGATTTTAAATATTGATCAAATTATTTTTGAACATGATCTGAATCATTATAAAGAACTGTCAATTCTGTTTTTAACTTTACTGTGCCAAATTTTTGGCCACATAGCTTTACAAGTTGATGAAAGGCGCTATCTGGAAATTGAATAATTTTTGAAATTGTCAAAATCATATAGCGCCAGACATTCTAGATGCTTTAAGTCAGAAAATCTATTCATAAGTTGAATAAACATGGTGTCAAAAAATCTTCTATAAGATGTCTCTTAATCATTGTTTATCAGATTTGTGCACATCATCATTTAGAAAGTTCTCTCATTTTGACCACAGACTTTCAAAATTATTCCACTCTAATTGCAAAATTTGTAGGCTTTTGTGTTGCCCTCTCATTACTGCTGCATCATTTGTAAGTCTGTGCAATTAATTAGTTTATTTCCGCACTGAAACTCATTTAATACACTGAACAAAATTTCTGATAACAGTCCCACTGAACGCTCTTCACAAACATTTGCAAATTTCAAAAACCTCTCACAAACATCACCATCAGGGCAAACATATCTAAATATGATTGAAAGTTGAGATTGGTTTGAAATATCGGTGTTACCCAATATAACAGCTACAAAACTTGCTTCAGCAATTTCTGATTTAATTTCATTTATCATAAATGTAGATATGGCTTCAATAATATCGTTTTGTATGTCACTTGAAACAATTCCCTGTAATTGCCACTTCAAAATGACCCCGAAAAATTCTTGTTTTGCCAAACAACATAAGGCATATATAAGTGTGCTAAAGATATATGTAGTTTTCTAACAATTTCATTATATTTAGCAATATTAATTTACCTTAAAGGCTTGGTTAACAGAATCAGTAATGATTAACGGCGGTATTTTTCAAAAATTCTTAAATTTAATTGTTGTATGCAGTATTAGATGCAGTTACAACAAAGCTCACAAAAAAACTATTAGGCATATAAAAACAAAAAGAAATTGATTCATGGAAACCTTGGTACTATAGTTACTTAAAGTAATGAGATACCTGAACTGGTTATTTACATTTCCAGACCTCAGTCCAGACTTAAAGGCTGGAACTTTGACTAATTTTAAGTCTTAAAATTCATATATTCGGATATTCATTATATCGAAAATTTTGGTAAATATGTAAGGATCTTTTAAGGTACAATTAGTACGCCAATGTTTTTGTTTTAATTTTATAGCTTTTGTGGTTAAATCATCTGAAAGTAGGTACACCAAAAATATCTCCTGATAGTTGATTTAATAGGTACCTACACAATTTAAAATGTTTAAATTTGGTATTCATGTATGGCTTTGAAAAATTTTTTAATTGAGAGTGACAAATTGCTTAAACTCTAAAAAACTACTCTATATGAGTACCTTATCATAAATATCCTATCCTATCCTATCCTATAAATTCCACTACCTGGAAAAGGATAATAGAAATATTTTATTCATTTTTATACTTGTTTTTATATAACTTTTTTTTAAATTTTAATCCAGCTTCAACTTTCATTTAAATTTGTCCTGAGGTTTAATTATGTTAAGTCCAGTCAAGTTTTAAAATGTGAGAACGTATTTTACAATTCGCAAAAATATGATGGTGTGGCGCCAAAATTAGTGGCAAAGATTATATGTGTAATCATTGTGAAATCTGTGTAATTATCTATGTAATCTAGTGGTTGGTGTAATCTGGGTGACCTGTGGTTTACCACTCGAGTAACTGCATAGAGGCAGGCAATGTATCATTATCATCTTAAAAAGTGTCCCAGATGCAATAAAACAATTAATTTCTAGTGAAATTCACAGAAAAACATAATAGCCAAAAGTATTAACAATAAAGTCAGTGATGATTCATTGTTCCAAATCATAACATATTTAAACTTAAGTAACCTTTTACTTATCCACTTTTTATGAAGAACAATATATTTCACACAGTTTCCATTGTACAATTCAATTAATTCATTAGGGGATAAACTGCTTGTATATTTATAGATGTCTAATTAAAAAGAGCTCCTTGATAAACATTTGACAAACCAATAAATAATTGAATATATTGTAACAAAATTACCAAACCTGCAATATAGCTGGTGTATCTCCACTACTAACTAGATACCTGGGGTTCTGCCATATAGTATCTTTAACCACTTTGAAATGACCATTTTCAATTTGTTTCCTTAATTCTACAAGCTCTTGTGGTTTTGGACCCTTAAAAGGGCTAGATTTTTCACCAACAGTATTTGTAGAATCTGTTGACTTATTTGTTGAGGAAATATTTAAAGCGGTATTATTTGGAAATTCAGAACCATTTAAAGCAAATTCTACAGCTTCATGATAAAAATGAAAGGCTTTGAATCTAGACTTCTTGTTCTTTTTAGCCACTTTAAGGGCTTCAATTTTGTCTTCAAATACGTTGGGCGTCGCATTGTAATCCTTAATATCATTTGGAGTGTATACACCGTAATAAATAGTACTAGTTTGTGGCTCATCCTTCATGTTGCTCAAAGTTTTATTATCCATTGGAACTATAACAAAAATAATGTAACTATTTGTCTTTTATTGCAGTAAAATTTTTATATAAACGTACCTCTTCCTCATTTACCAAAAATCATAAGAAATACATAGTGATAAAATTACGGTTAAAACAAAAATAAGGTCAATAAGTTAATCTACTTTGTACAAATTTCATGCCCACTGGCTACACGTACTCGTTTGTGTATTCCGTGCTTGTGTTTACATCCATAAATGACAATGACAGTTGAGTTAACTTGTGTCATTTGGGTGTGTTTGGAAGAAAAGCGTTTGCTAGCGCTGAGGAGCAAACTTCTATAGTTGCCGGCCAAGACAGTTCATTGACCAAGACCACAGAAAACGCATCCAGCAAAATGGCGACTGATAAGTGGTAAGAGCTGTCAACTGCTGAATAGAGAGTTTTTAAGCCCTTTATTTTGTCACGTAAGTATAGTTATCGTTATTCTGAGAATGCGCAGTATGAAAACTTGGAGACCTTAACTTTAATAACGATAACGGACTTCGTTATTTACGGAGAAATACCGTAAGAAGGTTTTTATGCTTATGGTTATTTTTCCAATTACAACGTTGTCAAAATTGATATATTTTGGTACACGCAATTGTTAAAACCTACTATATTTCTTTATGTTTTAGAAGACAATAGTTTATAAAACAATTTTTTTTGTCAACAAAGCTGTTACCTATTTTTTCTGAGAAAATCTGACAACGTTAAGAATTTATTGTGCCAAATATAAAACCTAAACTTCATTTTTATTATCCATGATTAATTATTATTCAATATGTAAGGATCCTTCTAACAATAACATTTTTTAAAGCTTCTTCAATTGTTAAATTTATAAAATATTGATGTATTTACTATTTAATTAACATGGTGTTATATTTACAATTCGTCAACTGTCATTATAATTAAGCTGTGACTAGATGGCTTAAAAACACCTTCTTTTCTTGTTCAATGTAATCGTTATTGTTGATAAAGTTAACCATAACTACACCCAAAATCTCCGTTATATTTGTAGGCTTAAAAACTCTCTAATACCTATTTTTCTCTAGAGGACACTAGTTAACTATAACCGCGAAACCTAACCCAACTTGTTTGTTTGTCAAGTATTAATTTTAAAAATTATCAATTATGAATAATAGTGTTTTAAATGAAACTCACGGTGTCTAGTTAATACCACAATATAATAAAAATTGTTGGAAATTCTAAAAAATTGACAATTTTTATTATATTCGTGAGTTTCATCTAAAACACTAATATGAGTAGATTCCACGAAGTAAGGGTCGAGAGTGTCGAGACAGTTAATTTAATTATGAATGACATTAAATAATCTAGTGGAAGATACTTTTGGTGATGATATTGCTTAAAACTGATTTCAAAACAATCAAAATAAATAAAAAAGAATCGCGAATTGTGTCAAGGCTATAGGGACCGAGAAAGATGACGTTTATGCCATCTGCCGTAAAAAAACACAAACAATGTGATGTAAACACTATTAATAGTTTTGTATAATCAGCGTTTTTAAATGTTCATTTTTTAAAACTGATATTAAATGTTTGTGATGTCGTCATCAAAAGTATCTTTTTGTATACATGGCTGTTCAAATATGCTGTATAAAAATACTACGCAGTTGAAATTTTATAGTTTCTCCGAAAATTCATTGAACACTGCGTGGATAACCTTGAAACGTCAAAAATGAATAAATGCAGTAAAAACCCATATGTAATTGAAATGTTCTAATTAAAACATTTTATTAACTATTATTTTGTGTTTAATTAGTATGATACTACAATTAGAAAAGTATTAAATGTTTTTTTACATAAATAAAAGATTATTATCCAGAGAATAAAATGTTTTCTGTACGATTTCATTGATTATATAAAATAAAAAACTAGTTATGTGCTTGCTGATTTTAATATTGTATAATAAGTTCAAATAATTAAATACTATTAAGGGGAAGGAAGTAAACATTTGTACCAAACGAATCACTTCAAGTTTTTTAATTACATTTCAGAAAACATCGGGAGGATTGGGGAATACTAGAATTTGCAGTGCTCATTTTGTCAATAATCAAAAATCAGATAATCCCCTAATCTAATCAAAACATTTTGTTAACTATTATTTTGTGTATAATCAGTATGATACTACAATTGGCAGCTATTAGAAAAATTCTAAACTTTCTTTTTACATAAATATAAGATTATTATCGAGAGAATAAAATGTTGTTTTCTGTACGATTTTATTGATTATATAAAATAAAAAACTAGTTATGTTAGTTATGCTGACTTTAATATTATAATAAGTTCAAATAATTACATACTATTAAGGGGAAGAAAGTAAACATTTGTACAAAACGAATCACTTCAAGTTTTTTAATTACCTTTCAGAAAACATCGGGAGGATTGGGAACCAAATAAAAATACTAGAATTTGCAGTGCTCATTTTGTCAATAATCAAAAATCAGATAATCCCCTACACCCATCTTACATACCAACAATTTTTCCTGGCAAAGAAAATAAAAAGATCTATTCATTTTTTGCATTTTGTAGGTTGTTTATTATACTGTTTACATCACAATGTTTTTCTTATTTAACACCAGGGCGCTCTACTTTCGGCATAAGTGCTGCCTCTATAGTTCCGTCTCGATACCTATTGAAGTAGCCATGGAGGTTAGAACCTCCATGGAAGTAGCAAATGTGTCTTGGCCACAAAATAGGATCGTCTGGATTCTTTGATCATAACCTCAAACCATAACGTAAGCAATCAAAATTTGAATTTATTTTGAAATCTTCGTCAAAAGAATCATCATTATGGAGTATGGAGCAAGTTCTACAGTCATAATTCTACTATTGACATTGTGTAAATTCAAAATTATATACTTTCATATTTTTTAATATTTTTATTATCAACTAAATAATAAACATTAAGCTAACCTAAAATTTTATGATGCACTCTTTCCTCCACGCATTCTTTTTAGAATTTCCTGCTCACTTTGGTCACCCGCTCAGGTTGAAAATTCTCTCAGGGCTGATGAGCTGAACAGAATGATATAGCGTTTTCAATTTACCTGCACTCTGCAAGTTCAGTTTGCCCTGAAATGACGTCACAAACCTGGGCGAGGGCTTGTGTTATGTTAATGTTTGTTTCTTTACTTTAGGATTTATTAATTAAACATTAACACTTGATTTTGTATTGTTCTTTATTGAGTACATACAGGTGAGCCAAGGTTCGAGAACATCGCTTAACTGTCACTGCCCATGACAGCTGCCATTGCCAACTTTACATTAGTGGCAGTGACTACATAACGTACAGACGTACCTCTAAATAACCTAATCCTACATCCCCCTTTCTTAAGTAAGATAATCAAAACTGATTCAGTTTTGGAGGAGGTCGCGAAATTCGACCTGATGATGTGATACAAGTTTTTTTAATAAATTTAGCCTCCAAATCCGAATCACTTTCTGAACTGTCCCTCATTTTATTTTCATCTACAACTATAGTAATGCTTTCTTCATAAACACTACTTGCATCACTGTTCGATTCCGAATCTCCATCATTAACACTTTCTTCATTATGATTATCATCTTCGGTAGTTTCACATTGTTCATTTTCAAGTCTATTTTCAAAATTTACAACCACTCTCTCTTCTCTCACACTTTCCTTATCATTACTAATATTATCATCATCCTTTAATTCTATAAAATACTTAATTTCATGATTTTCCTCCTTTGCTGATGAATAATGGTTTTCTGAATTATTTAGAAAATGTTTATTTCCTACCGGTTTAATGAATTTCCGATTTCTTATTAGCATAGAACCATTATTCATTTGCAATCTATATATCTCTTAGTTTACTAACAACTTTACCAAGAAATCAATTACCATTTGGTTTTGTTTGAACATAAACTGACTGATTTGTGTACAATTCAGGTAAGTTTTTAGTTGCATTTTTATTATAATATTTTTGTTGCAGTTCTTGTTTTTCCTTAATAATTGTTTTATTATATTCTTTTGCAATTCTAGGTTTTGACTGATTTTTTGTAATTAATAAATTTGTTCTTAATTTTCTCGACATCAAAATTTCAGATGGTGATGTTTTCAAAAATGGGTGTAGTACGATAATGTAAAAGAGCCATATATAAATCTTTCTTTTCATTAAATATTTTCTTAAACATTTTTTTTATAGTTTGTATATGTCTCTCTGCCATGCCGTTAGACTGAGCATAGGTTGGAGACGAAACTATATGCTTAAATTCCTATTGTCTGCTAAAAGTTTTGAATTCTTGTGATGTAAATTGTGGGCCGCCATCACTTACCAAGGTTACTGGAATCCCATGCCTAGCAAAAATTGACTTAAGATTTGTTATGACCATATGGCTTGTTGGATTATTCAATAATTCTTCTACTTCTACATATTTTGAAAAATAGTCAATGACTAAAAGGTATTTTTTTCCTTTTATTTCAAAAATATCGCAGCCTATTTTATTCCATGGTAAAGCTGGTATCTCATGTGGCTTTAAAGGTTCCTTATTCTGAGAATTGGCATAAGTAAGGCACTGGTGACAATTTGAAATTTTCTGTCTTATTTGATCAACCATACCAGGCCAGATTAAAGAATCTTGTGCCAATTTTATGCATTTGTATAACCCTAAATGACTATAATGAATATGATCTAACATTTCTTTTTGAAGTGACTTTGGAACTACCAGACAATTGTTTCTAAAAATTAATCCATCAATGACAGTTAATTCTGATTTATAAGGACAAAATATTTTAACTTGATTTTTAACTTTTTTATTTGAATTAGGCCAACCGTTTTTAATTAGTTCTTTAAGATCATTCAAAACTGTGTCTTTATTCGTTTCAATCACAAATTCATTTATTTTTTCAGGTGTCGCATTCAATTCTAATTTAACCATACATACATGACCCTCAATGTCATCATCCAATAAATCCACTTCCTTCTCTACAAGATATGCACGAGCCAAAGCATCTGCTAAAAACAAGTCTTTTCCGGGCTTATAGCGCAACTCAAAATCAAATTTTTGAAGTTGTAACAACATTCTCTGCAACCTTGCAGGACATTTATTCAACGGCTTTTTGAAAATGGAAATAAGTGGTTGATGATCTGTTTCAACAATTACCCTACGACCAAAAATATACTGATAAAATTTAGTTAATCCAAAACAAACAGCATACAACTCTTTTTCGATTTGTGCGTACCTCGTCCGAGTGTCTGTTAATGCCTTTGAGGCATACGCACATGGAAGATTATTCTGCAGAAGACAAGCTCCTACTCCTGATTTTGAGGAGTCTACTGAAATAACTGACTGTTTATTTATATCAAAAAATTGTAAAACCGGATTTGTTGTGAGAGTTTCTTTTAAATCTACAAAAGCTTTTTCTTTGTCCTCATCCCAAATGAATTCATTTTCCTTTTTTAATAAACTTCTAAGGGGCTCAGTTTTATCTGAAAAGTTTTTTATAAACCTACTCACATAAGTAAGCATACCTAAAAGTCTTTGTATGTCCTGTTTATTTTTAGGACATGGCATTTCTGAAATTGCTTTAATTTTAGAATTGTCTGGACTAATACCTTTATTATTTATTATATGACCCATGTACTTAATTTCTTTTTGTCCAAACTTGCATTTGTTTAAATTGAATTTAACATTATTTTTCCTAGCAGTATCCAAAACTTTTTTTAATCTCAGATCATGTTCTTGTTTATTTCTACCCCAGATAATTAAATCATCTATATAAATATCAGAACCTTCAATTTTATCAAAAATACTTTTAAAGCGTTCTTGAAAAATTTCAGGAGCACACTTTATACCGTAAGGCAATCGTAAGAATTTGTACCTACCATATGGGGTTCCAAATGTACAGAGCTTTGAACTCTCGTCATCTAATGGGATCTGATAGTAACCACTTGTAGCATCTAAAGTACTAAAAATAGTTGCTCCAGCTAATTTACTGGACACTTCTTCAAATGTAGGAATTCTACAATATTCTCTTTTAATTACATTATTTAGATCCTTAGGATCCAGACATATTCTTAATTTAACATTTGGTTTACGTACTAATACAAGAGCATTCACCCAGTCAGACGGACCCTCAACCTTTTCAATGATTTTCTCCCTTTTTAGCTCTAGACTTTGCTTTAGGGGATCCAACAAAGGAAAGGCTACCCTTCTTATTGGATTAACGACAGGTTTTGCATTTGCTTCTAGACTAATGCTACATTTTTGACTAATACAACCTATGCCAGAAAATACATCTTGATATTTATTTATTAGGTCTGTGTACTCATTTTGTGTGTAAACTGATTCAATTCTTTTAATTAAATTTAACTTTTGAGAAGCAATCAACCCTAGAATTGCAGAAGTATTACTATTTACAATAAAAAATTCCAAATCATATGCATTATTATTTTTAAAACAACTTAAATTACATTTTCCGCTAACTTTTAATTCATCACCAGTATATGATTTTAATTTGTAATCAGATTTCTTAATAATTTTAGGAGATAATCCTAGACTTTTGAAGAGATCAAATGACAATATATTAGCCATTGCACCTGTGTCAATTTTTAATTTAATTATTTATTTCTTGTGTAGTTACCCATTCATTCACATTGTCATTTGTATTTACACTGTCTATAGAGCCTATAAACAAAGAATTTTCAGCATTTTCATTAATTACTTCTTCTACTTCTACTATCTCATTCACTCTTCTTTTATTCTTTTTCTTGTAGCCCTTACTTTCAAAATGATTTTGAAATTTACAAAAATTGCACATCTTACCATGAGCAGGACATTTATTTACTGGATGATTTAAACCACAATTATTAATAAATTTCTTACTTTCTGGATTTACATTTTTCTTTCCACGATTGATTTTTCCATTGAATTTCTCCTTCTGAACATAATCCACTGCCGCCTCATGATGTATCTCATTCATTGCTTCACTTCTTTCTTTGGACATTTCCAGAATTGCACATTTTTCAATAATCTTTTCCAAACTAGTGGAATCTTCTTATTGTAATAATTTTTCTCTAATTGATGAATTCTTGACCCCACAAATAATAACTGTTTTTGTAAGATCTTCTTGCAAAGTTCCTAGTTTACATTTCATTGCCATTTTCTTTGCTTCGGTTATAAACTGGTCTAGAGATTGTCCCTGAGTTTGCTTAAATGAGAAAAATTTGTATCGTTCGTAGGTTAAATTTTCTCTAGGCAAAAAATGTGCTTCAAACTTATCGAGTAAAGTATTAAGTTTATCTTTTTCAGCGTCAGTAAACTGAAATGTAGTATAAATTTTGAAGCCTTCTTCCCCAATGAAATGAAGAACTTGTGCACACTGAATGGCCTCATCTTTTTTATTAATTTCACTCGCAACTAAATAGTTTTCAAAACGGTACCTCCATAGCTTCCAATTTTCTGCTAAGTTTCCCGCCATTTGCATGGGTGCTACTCCTCGGCTGTCTCCCATTTTTCTTTATATTGCAAAAATTTTACACCGCTGGTTTTAACTTTCTTTGTCTAACTATTCTGACTGCGCCATGTTATGTTAATGTTTGTTTCTTTACTTTAGGATTTATTAATTAAACATTAAAACTTGATTTTGTATTGTTCTTTATTGAGTACATACACGTGAGCCAAGGTTCGAGAACATCGCTTAACTGTCACTGCCCATGACAGCTGCCATTGCCAACTTTACATTAGTGGCAGTGACTACATAACGTACAGACGTACCTCTAAATAACCTAATCCTACAGCTTGATAGTTCACATGATTGCACTAAAAAGTGCGTCTTAAATCGAACATCCATTTAACTGCGAGTGCAGTATTTCTAACCCAACTTTCGGTCAAAAAGCGGAAAACAAACAAACAGCAAGGAACCATATGAACATGAACAGCAGCATATGAAACATATAAATTAACTCTTCAAGTAGATAGAGAAAACTTTAAGAAATAAGTCTTTCAACGAAATACGTTACATTTTCTTCTTTATCTGAATATTTCCAATCACATTAGTAAAATCGAGTACCTTGATCTTCTCTTCAGGACTTACCCGAAACATTTTTTCATGCGAACTAGAGTATCGGAAGATAAAAGTAATTCGATTAGTATTGCTAATTCGAAACTTTTTGTATTTGGCGCCACTTAAAGCTGATCTGAAAGGACTGCACCGTGTTTCGTTTCATGGCAAATAAAATTGATCTGAGAGCGCACTTGGAGAGTGCCGCATCTAAATCGAACACATGAAACTAGAGGAGTGCAGCTCTGAAATCGATAATCGAACACAACTTTTAAAGTGATTGCGCACTCAGTTCAGCCGGGGCACGTAAATCCAAACCTATGGGTAATTCGAAGCGCTAATAAAAAGAACACAACTAATATGTCTGATGTCAACATAACCTAACTTTTTCAATATTTATATTTTAAAAATAAAATGCAAAGTCTAAGGAAATTTCGTTTAGAAAAAGTCTTTTCCTGTGTAAAACAGATTAGTGTAAGATGTCAAAGTGGAGGAATTTATGAACCTGGTTATTTAGAGGTAAGTGAATCAACTTATGTTACCACGTAATAATTAATTGTTTGTTTTAGGGAATGAAATCTCAAATCCCTTTATTTGATGCTCTCAATATTCAGTTGAAAGGCTATAATTTTGATGTATTAGAACATTATCAAAAGTTTCTTCATAATATGTTGAAAAATATGGACATTGAAGTTGAAGAATGCTGGGCAATTCCTGCCCAAAACATGAAAATTACAACATTCAAACCAAAAAGTGAAATTGTTCAGGCCCAATATAATCTTAAAATTTATGAAAGAATTGTACAAATGACAGATATTACAACGACCCAGGTTAAATTAACAATATAATAAAAACCTTTATAAAATTTATATATCAAATTATTTTTAGCTCCCTATAGTAATAAGAGCAATAGAAGCAAGTCTGCCGGCAGGTGTGACTGTACAAATTAGGCCACATGAAGAATCAGATGAAGAAGTTAGGTATATTCCTGACGTTGAACTTAATACCCTTAAAAATGAACTGGAAGAAATGGGAGGACCTTCCAAAACTAAAAAGTAGTTACCTATTATCATATTTTTTTTTGTAAATATTAGGTTAAATGTGCATAATAAATTGAAAAAATATATAGTAGTTTTACTCTAAACTAAGAGTTCAAGATGAAAGTATGGAATTTGGTTTTTTAATTAGGTTGTTCAAAGTTAATCGAAGATTGTGTATTCTTTTGTTATTATCTATAACACAGGACATTTTTATATAAAATAACAAACGCAGGTAGACTATAGATAGGTAGGTATATATACAATAGGTGAGTTATGCAAAGGTAACGCGACTAGAATATCGGATTATTTACAAATTAATTTTAGCTTCAAAAACAAATGTAGCAACGCGTCACATATTGTTTTGTTGTTTGTGGATAGCAGATACATAATATTGAAAGGGCATGGAACATTTAGCTGAAAAAGCATTTGTAGTAGGTTTTTAGATTGTTGTTCATACTTCTTCCAATTGAAAAAAATGTGGTGCAAATCAGAAAATTTGTTGCAATCTTCGCAGATGTTACATTCCAGAGTTTTGATTTTATGCAGGTGTGCAGGATAAGATGCATGTCCAAATTTCATTTAACATATAGTTGTAATATATTTTCTAGGGTAATTATAATTCTCATTCCAATAATATATTTTTTTAATTTTGTTCAAATAAAGTGTATTGTGTAGGTTTTGTTATGCAGTGCTGTTGATATATGTTTGACCAAGTTTTGTACATATTACTTCTCGATAAATTTATTTGTTCCTCTACAGTAGTTTCCACATTACTTTCTTCTCCTAAAATTATACTGTTTTTTGCCAATTGAAGGGGTCAATGCAAGAAGTGGACAAGTCCATTTTTTGGCAAACATTGTTTTTTCATGGACATGTTCTGTTTTAAATTGTGCATGGTCCCATGCAAAAACGAGACATATCTCTACCACTCACTTTACAGTACTGTATTATAAGTTGTCTACCTTCCAATACTTTTCAAGAAGTAGACATCATAGAGAAAGTAATATATATTTGTCTATGGGGTGTACTATCCCTATTAATATAACTTCACAGACAAGGGCGCGTATCATAGAAAGACCTAAAATGGTCTTTCTATATCTTTCTACCGAACGAAGCGTTCGTGAAGCACGACCACTGCCGATGTTGCTTACAGAATAAGGTAAAGTGGTAGGGTAAATGCGCCAATAGTCGGCCACTTAAGAGTAAATCATAGGTTTGAGACGGCTCTGTAGGTGGAAATTAACATATAAATAAATAAAAAAAATTTGAGGCACAGAATAAGTCCTTATATTTATAAATTAACATATTAGAAATTCATAGAGTGCCAACTTTTTTTTAATAAAAAATAGTATTTACAAAAATTACACTTTTGCTAGTTCTCGGCCACGAGATCCCACTTCTCAGCCTACTAGTGCGCCAGTTCCCGGCCACCTTCCCAGTTGTCGACCATTTTAATGGCTTTTCTCGGCCATTAATCTTATGCTTCCTATCAATAAGGCCGATATTAGTAAATTCTCCAATTAACAATAGAAACATGAGTTTATTTCAAATACAAAAAACAAAATATAAACAAAAACAAGTTAATATAAAAACGTAAAAAAATGATTTTCTTTAGAAAAATTAAAAACTACATCACACAAAATTAGGAACTATAGTTAAGTAATAATGTCTGGAGCACACAGTTTTTGTTTTTGCGATCACACACAATGTTCGCAGATGTATTCCTTCTTGGCAGCTTCAATATAAGGTAGATTAGAAAGATTGGTACACCTCAGGTGGTACCATCTTATGCAGTTGTCACAGCCGATATTTTTTTCTTCCTCGTCCTCAATATCGCTAATCAATTCATCTTCACACTTTGAACATTTCTGCTTTGGTTTTTTAGGTTTTTTAATAGATTTCAACTTAGCTTGTCTTTCAGCAAGTTTTTTTCTTCTGATTAGCTTATTTTCTTCAATTTTTGCTTCCCTTTCTGCCTTCAAAGAAACCCTCATCTTGCGTCTTGTTTCTATGTCCCTAGCTTTTTTTGATTTTTGTTCTTCTTTAAGTGCCAAGTTGATACGCCATTTCTCAGAGGAGATGGCCATAGGAAATTTAAGGGTATCAGAACGTTTCTTATGAGATTCAGGTTTGGATTCAGGAAATTTAAGGTGTTTATCGAATGGATCGATTAATTGAATCGCAACCAGAGGAATGTTTTGTTCGTTTGGAAGGGGAGCAAATTAAATCAGATTGCTCTAAAATATTCTCACGTTCACTTTCATCATAGTGACGTAAATCACCGTTAAGTGTAATTTTTTCACTTTGCAGCTGATCAGAATTATTCGAGACCTCATCACAAATTGATATCAAATTGAAATTAGTTTGGTCTTGAATCCTCTTTTTGACAATTTTAGCAGTTTTCGATATGGATTCTCCATCTGTACTTTCTTGCACATCATCACCAATTGATATCAAATTTAAATTGTTTTGGACTTGGTTAATTTTTTTTTGATTGAAGATTGTACCAGTTTCTGTCATGGATTCATTTGTACCTTCACATACATTAATTTGGGCAACAGTAACAACCGTGTTGATTGTCTTGGAGTTAGCCTCGGGTGCCTTGGAGTTAGCCATATTCTGACATTGTGTGATTTGTTCGAGGTTTTCATCATAATCCAGGAGGTTGCTAAATGATACGAACGACATATCGCTCAATGGCAGAACTGATATATCATTCAATGAAATGAATGATCCAACTTCTGGAATTGAATTATTCATATTTTGGGACGTAGTTTCTGCTGGTGTCGGCATTGTTGTTGCTGTTGATGGCTGTGCTGTAATTGACTGTAAACGACGTTGTGGAGACACATTAGATCTAGCTAATTCAATTTTGGCCAAAATCAAATCAGTGTCAATGCCATTATCTCTCAATTCATTTCTTATCAATGAGAACACCCTAATTGCCACATCAAAATCTTTTGTCGTAATTCTTTCACTGGATCTTCTCTTCAGTTTTGAAAATGTATCTTTAACGCACTTACTGTAATCTACAGCATTGGCATCAAATGGGAACAGTCCACATTTTCTAAATCCATTTATAATGGCAGTTTTCATGTCCACAGTCAATGTTTCTTCAAATACCTTACAAAAATTTATCTTCGTGATATTACTGTTGAAATTCTCTTTTCTTTTTTGCCAATTTATAACAGTAGTCTTCCACTGTTGCTTAAGTGGTTTAAAAACGCTTACATCAGCTGGTTGCAGCATGTGTGTCGTATTTGGTAGCAGTGCATACAAAATTATTTGGTTTTCTTCACAAAATTGACTAAGTGGCAAAGACATATGTGATTTGTGTCCATCTACAAATAAAATGCAGGGTTTTTTGATATTATTACTGCCTAACCAATCGTTGAATTCATTTGCCATGTACTCATAAAATATGCTTCCTTTCATCCAGCCCGTATCTGACCTTCCTAGTACCCAAGATTTTGGCATGTTGTCAATAACTGCTTTGGGTGGACGTAAATAGGGAAGTACGACCAAGGGTGGACATATTTTACCACTAGCATTGAATGACATATACACAGTGATATTTTCTTTCTCTTTGTTGTTTTTAATTTCATATAAGTCTTTGTAGCCTCTTGGAGCCAACACCTTACCAGTTTTTGGACACAACGAAAACCCTGTTTCATCTCCATTGAATATTCTCTCTGGTTCGTCTAATACGTCTAACGATCCTTGTTCTGTGAGGTATTGTTTCAAATCTCTAAACCAATTCCTCACCCGTTCTTCTGTAACTGCAGTTCTAGCTCTATTGATACTTTCAGCTTCACGGATGCTTATTTCCGGGTGTCTCCTCAAAAAGCATCTATACCACTTCTCTCCTGGTTTCCCTTCTTTGAAGGGTGTAGGTTTTTCACTGTCTTTGACAATTCCCGCTACAGTCTCCAACAAATCTTTCTTTCGAATCGGAAATCCACACTTCGCCATATTCGTCACCCATTGACAAATTTTTTATTCCCAGTACTGGATCAGGTCCAATTTTCCGTTTTTTCTCCATGATTCTTCCATGGATCCTATCTTGAATGGTTGACCTGGGAACACCATTCAGTCGACAGGCTTCCCGAATTCCCATACCGTGCTCCTTTATATCTTCTAGGGTCTTTTTCAATGCAACTTCATCATATTTGAAAATGTGCCTTTTTATAGTAGATCTCAACTGATTCCCATTTGTCTGAATTTTCTTGACTGGGGCCATCTGAAAAAAAATTATGGAGTCTAATTCTAAATATTTCTAAAATAAAGATTATACAAAGTAACGCTCATTTTAAAGCAGACATTGTCATTGTTAGAATTGTTATTTCCGTCAACCGGCTGCATCCCTACGAACAACACTCAGAAGTCTTCGAGGGACTTCTGTGAGCTAGGAAAGAAGAGAGCCTTACTTTTTAACGTGTGATGTCATGCACGGGACCGGTGACCACCCTATGATTCGAATAATCTTAGACTTTTGGATTAAGTATAAGGTGGAAGTTTTACCAGCGCGCCACCACTGCACATTGTTTCAATTCAATAAAAAAATTTGATAAAAAAAGTATTAACAGATAGGTGAATAGTACTGGCCGTGAACAGGCGTTTATAAAGCTAGTTGTTGACCGCATAATTTCTATAGAAATATATGCTGGCCGACAACTGGATCACATTAAACCTATTCTCGGCCACATAAAAAGCAAGCTATCAAAATTAATCAATATAAAACATTTTGGTGGCCGGAAACTGGCTATAGTATTAACGTCAGTAGCACCTTTAAAAAGGACAGAACGCTAAATGTCCACAGCATTCGATATTGGAATTGAGGGAGCACGAATAGACAGCTTATTATTCCAGTTCTCGGCCACCCTGGCCGACAACTGGAAAATCGTTGTTTGAAGACTCTAGTGTACCGGCCACCGCTTAATACAAAGAAAAAATCATTCACATTCAGTTTTTTTACATTAAAATAAAAGTTCAACACGTCCAGATACCTTCTACATAAAAAATTTCTAGAATATCTAGTAAAATTAGGCAGAAACTTACCGTTCAAAAAGTTGTGTTCCACTAATTTTTTCCAACAGAGCAACGCCCGACCAACGATCACTTCGACCACCGTGAATAGAACTGACAAGGAATAAATAATTATATTGGCGGCACGGGTAAATCTAACGGAAAATGGAGGGAAAACTTTGACCGAAAGTTTGGCAACATTTTCAAATTTGAAGACTGGTTATTTTTCTTATTATTCCATGAAAATTATGAAAACGGCCGACAACTGGAAGTGGCCGGCAAACTGGCACAATCACCCTATAGAGAATTTATAGAAAGAAATTTCCTCTCTATGACGATACAGAATACGCGCTAAGGTTTCTTGTACAAAGTTTTCTGTTGCTATGCATTTGGTAAAATTGTGAACATTTGGTATTTAACATCTTGACGATACATGATTCGTACAGATAATGTTTTCTTCTCGACCAATACATTTTTCGTGCCATCTGTTGTTGGCGTAGAAATGGGCAGGCGGCAGCATCATGATCACAGAAAACGGATGTCCGTATTTTGTGATCATGACGTGATCTATATTAGGTATGGGATAAATTCTGAATGTAGGATAAGAATTAACATGTAGTATTGGGATTTTGATTATTAAAAGCATTTTGAATGATGAAATAAAACAATATAGTTTGTTTAAATCTTCATATATTTGAACTAATGTTCAATTTAAACTTGTTGACGCGTTTCACTAACATAGTAGCTTTGTCAAAAAGAATAAAGGTAAAATATAAAAATGTCTTAATATATACAGTGCTAAATCTATTTACTAAGGTTAACAATGGTATTAAAAGATATTACCTGGAAATTCATTCACTACAAACATTCCTAAGAAAAGCATTTTCTTTGAAGTAACACATATAAAGGATTTTGAAGATTCGATAAGTTCGTAGGGGCGCTCGTCATTGACAAGAAGGGGTAACTATGAAGGAGTTTATCTTTAAGAGCTTCTGGTAATTTCAGAGTATATAATTCAATACTTGTTATATTTAAATGAGAGAGTGTAATTGTTCTGATTAGTTTCATGATAAATTCTCATTAATATTTTGAAGATTATTTCATTATGTAGATCAGTGTAACCATCAAAATCAGCATTATTAAATCTAGTTTCTAGGGAATTTCCAAACGAGATTTCATTATTAAATGTCTTTATGATTTCATTCTCTTTAAATTCTATTGCCGTTATGTGTGTTTTTAATAAGTTTAAATTTGAGTCATCGGGGTTTACTGTAATGTATTTTATAGCTGTACCAAGAAAATTAAAAGGTGCCTTCTTTTGTTTCCTTGTTATATTATGAAGGTCGTCGTTCGCTTGTTCGCGTAGGTGATTGTATTGAGCGCGTAGGTGATTGTATTGAGCGTATAGGAGTGAAAGGAGTCCGTTTTTAATAGGAGTCCCAAATAAAGTACTTGGGCTAATATTTGAAGTTTCGGCTAATAAATCTAGGTCTATGTGTCGATGATAATGGGAGATTTCTTCAGAATTCCCTAATTTTTCTCCATAATATCCATTATTCCCAATGTTCTGGATCTTGAGAGGATGTCCCAGGGATAGGGTTATCCTGCAAAGAAGTTTCGTCATGAGTCTTTTTGTCAGTTAGTTGTCGAATTCTCTTTACAAATCTTAAGTGGATGCTAGTGCCTTTTTGGTTTTTCCGATAATTTTTGTTTTTTCTTGATTCTCTGGGTGTATAGTCATATAGGGAGCTTGTAATTTTGGTCGGTGTTTTTTCTTGGATACGTACAGGGTTTGAGCAAGGTTTATCTCTGGTATACTTTCGGCATTATCATTTTGTTCACTTAAAATTTTTTCTCTTTTTTGTTCTACACAACAAATATTACGGGAGAAGCAGCAAGTGGTGATACAATAGCAGCGCCTGAATTCCCAGCGACATTATAAACAACAATTAAACAAGGAAACTATCCTCCAGAATTGATTTTTAATGTTGGTGAAATAGGCCTGTTTTGGAAAAGAATGCCAAAACGAACATTTCTATCCCGTGAAGAGAAACCAGCACCAGGATTTAAAGCTGCTAAAGATCGCTTAACACTTCTACTGGGTGGTAACGCAAGCGGAGATTTCAAATTAAAACCACTTCTAGTTTACCACTCCAGAAACCCAAGAGATATGAAAGGCATATCTAAATCAACTTTACCTGTAATTTGGGAGTCTAATAAAAAAGCATCGATAACTATGAAAATTTTCCAGGATTGGGTCACTAAACATTTCTCTCCGGCTGTTAAACATTATTGCGAAATTAAAAAACTATTAATTGATAATGCTCCAAGCCACCCAACAAATGTATCAGACTTAACAACATTCATTCTAGTCGAAGTGGTTTTCTTGCTCCCTAAGACAACTGCCTTAATCTGACCAATGGACCAAGGCGTTATATCCAATTATAAGGCGAACATTTAAGCAGATGTTTGAAAAAACAGATGGAGAAGAGAATTAATCAATAAGAGAATTTTGGAAAAACTACAATATCATGATTGCTGTAGAAAACATAAACCAATTTGTTGAAAATTATCCAAATTTTGACAGGTGTTCAAAAGCAAGTCAGGGTGTTATGGATGCTTTATCCTTGTTTCATGGCGTTTGGAGGTATCCATGCAGCCAAATACGTTGTGTTAGGTTATATATACAGTATATATGGTGATGTATTTGAAGTTTATATTTGAATCCAATTTCAATTAAGTGCCAATCAGAATCGATACTGAATTTGTTATTGATTTTCGTGTTGTGGATATGTATCTTATTACTTAAGCGAGCCCTAATTCAAACTATCGTCGTCTGCGATTCAAGTTAATACCGCTTTTCGATCAAAGGATTGGCACAGGGTTACAAGTTTTCTCGCCCAGGGGTCGTTCAGGGCTTTATTTGAACACATACAAAGGTAGACCACGGATGGAAGGTATAAACATTTGGGTTAGGGTAACAAAGGTCACAAGCTCTATATAACTTAACTATATCGATATGTTAGTCATCCTTGGAAATTTTACTAGACAGTCTAATATTTTGATGTTATTCAGCGCCAGTAAGTGTAACATGTTGATGGGAGGGAATATTTTTTCATGTATTATGTTATTATAAAGTTCTTTCGTGGCATTACGATATTCCGAGCATTCAAAAAATATGTGATCCAGGTCTCCTATGACATTGCAGGCTGTGCATAAGTTTGATTCGATTACGCCTATTTTGCTCAAGTGCTCTGGGTAAGACGCGTGTCCAAATTTCATTCGAATTATACTGCTAATTTCCCTACGTGAATAATTGATTCCTTTATACCACTGTTGTTTTGGTATTTCCCTATGCAGTAGTGTGCATCTAGTAGGCTTTGTTTTTACATAGTGGTCCCATTTCTCTTTCCATGCTGCTTGAAATTTTCTTTTGTATTTATTTAAGCAATCTTGTAGTGCCACTTCGTTCGGTTGACATTCATCTTTTTCAGCACTTGTTTTGGCTAACTGATCAGCTTTTTCGTTGCCGTAAATTCCATAATGTGCTTTTACCCATATTATTTGAACGTCACTCTCTTTAGTAAGTTGGTGTAGTAGGGATTGAATTTTCTTAATGTGTGGGTGAGTGATGGTATCTACTGCATTATTATTCAAACATTGGATAACAGACAGCGAATCCGTTAGGATAGATACATTTTTCTTTTTTTGGTGGATTGTGTGTTCTAGCGCCTTCATTATGCCTGCAGCTTCTGCTGAAAATATAGAATAATCGTTGCTTAGCTTAAAGGTTTTTCCTTCTTTCGTTTCTTGCACATAGAACGCTGTGCCTGTACCTTTTGTTGTCTTTGATGCATCTGTATATATTGTTATTGTACTGTTGATGTCTTTTTTTGTAAGTCTGATAATTTTTTCTTTGTTTAATTCTGGTATTTCTGAGTACGCAGGAATTATTATTTTTGCAGAGTGTTCTATGTTCTCAAAGTAATTGCAACTTTCATACGTTAAAATTTCTTCTTTATTGGTGTTAGGAAATGCGGTGCATATCGGTGGCGAGTTCTTTTTTTCCCAATATTTATTCGTCAGGTCCAATGTATTTAACTCACATATTTTGGCCATCAGTGTAGAATTTTTTGCTTTATTCTTAAGTACCATTTTTTCAGCGAGAAATGTTCTTCTCAATTCCAATGGTGGTTCGAGTGCTTCCACCCTTAGCGGTTCCACAGGTGTTGTTGACATCGCTCCTAAGCATATTCTTAACGCTTTATTCTGTATTACTTCTAGCTGTTTCAGTGATTGTTTTGATGCAGATCCGTATAGGACGGAACCATAGTCTAAAATGGACCTTATATATGCTTTATAGAATAACAGGCATATTTCAGTACTTGCGCCCCACCATGTTTTGGTGATCATTTTGAGGAAATTAATGGCTTTATTACATTTTATTTTGATTGCCTCGATATATGGTTTCCAATTTAATTTATTATCTAATGTTACTCCTAAGTACTTAATTTCTTTTTTATATGGTATCATGTGGTCCCCCAACTGGATGTTCTGAGTTTCTGGGATACGGTGCCTTGAAAATATGGTGACATTTGATTTAGACGTTGATAGATCGAACCCTACATCTTCAATAGCTTTTATGATGTTTGAGGTGGCCTTGTTTAGAGTATTTATACAATTTTCATATTTTTTGTCCTTGACATATATTACAAAGTCATCAGCATATTGTATAAGTGTGTAATTCCTGCATGCTTGATGCATTTTGATGGTATATATGTTGAATAACAGTGGTGCTAAAACGGAGCCCTGTGGTAAACCTCTAGATGTATGTCTTGGTCCTAATAATGTGTCTTTTTGTCTTATAAATATTTTTCTGTCTGTCATAATATCGCACAGAATATTTCGTATTTTGGTAGGCATACCGATTTGTTTCAGCATTCCATTCAGTATTGGAATTTCTACAGAGTCGTGCGCCTTTTACATCCAGGAATGTAGCTGCAGTATACCCATTTTCTCCAAAATTAATTTGTATATCAGTGACAAGTTGGCTCACCGCATCCATTGTGCCATATCCTTTCCTGAATCCGTACTGATGAATTGGTAATATTTTGTGTTCTTCTAACCACCATTCTATTCTGTTTTTTAATATCCTTTCGAATGTTTTCAATAGGCATGCTAATAATGATATGACTCTGTAGGAGTCAGGGTCATTTGGATCTTTTTGATGTTTTAATATTGGAACTGCAATTAGGTTTTTCCAATCTTGTATTGTGCATTTGCCCATTTTTAGTATGTTGTTATATATTTCCAATAAAAAAGATTTGGCATTATTTGGTAGGTTGCATAACATCGGATATCTGATATTGTCTAAGCCTGGTGCGGTGTTTTTTCTTTGTTTTATTGTGTTTTCTAGTTCTTGGATATTTATCAGATTTTCGAATATTTGTGGTATTGTTTCCTCATGTTCCTGCTCATTTTCTAAATTATTTTGGTAGAAGGTAGATGGCGGTGCTATTCTCTCTAGTAGCTTTTCTTTCCAATCCTCACTGGAGAAATGAATGTTCTCTTTCTGTATGAAAGTTCTTTTCATTTTCTTGGCCTGTTTCCAAATGTCTGACATTGATGTGTTTTTATTCAGATTGGTGCAGTATGCTCTCCATGAGGATCTTGCCTTTTCTTTCAAAAATTTTTTTGTGCTTGCTGCTATTTTTTGCACTGTAATGAAGTTTTCCAACGTGCTGTTAATTTTGTAGGCAATTACCGCATTTTTTCTATCTGTTACAGCTATGTCACATTCTCTGTCCCACCAAGGTGGTAGTGTTCTTGACTTTATCTTGAATGGTTTGTTTGTTGGTATGGATACTTGGGCAGCTGTGTTTATTCCTTGTATTAGATATTCATATTTTGCATTAATATCATTAAAAATAGGTGGTGTTTGTGAGAAATACAGTTCTGCTTCGTTTTTGAATATTGACCAGTCTGCTCTATTTATATTCCATTTATTGGAAGGACATATTAATTCCTTTGTTTGCAGACACTTTTTTTCAGGCACATTGATGTTAATAAGTATTGGAAAGTGATCTGAACCCAGTGTGTCCTTTATTACGTTCCAATCTATGTTGTTTATGAGATAGGGTGTACTAAGTGTCAGGTCCACTGCGGAATTTTCCCCGTTGCGGTTTAATCTAGTAGGTGTTCCATCGTTTGCCAATATTAAGTCATGATTTTCTAAGACGTCTAGAAGTTGTATACCCCTCTGATCATTTTTGTACGAACCCCATGTTCTGTTGTGTGCGTTAAAATCTCCACATATTATGCCGTTCTCTTTAGATATGATATTAAATACGCTTTTCCAGTCGCTGTTATTGATGCTAATTTTTGGGGGGCAATACACAGATAATATTTTAAACTGTAAATATTTATTAAAATTAATTTCGGCAGCACATATGTTGATGTCAGTATTTACTTTAATGTTAATATCTACTTTTTTAAAATTTATTTTTACCTTTATTAGTATTGCTGTACCTCCATATCCGTCATCCCTATCAGTTCTAATTAGATTATAACCTGGAAAATTGATGATGTTGTTTTTTTTAAACCACGTTTCAGATATAACGCAAATATCAATATCGTGTTCTGACAGACACTTCATCAAACTATATTTATTTGCAATCGCCGAGCGCGCGTTCCATTGTAATATTTTAATTTTATTAAGCATTGTTATTTTTTGGCAGATTATGATTCATTTTATATAACCTATCTGTTACAAATTGAATGTCAACTTTTTATAATTCTTCAAATGAGCTAATGTCTTCCAAGATGTTTTTGAAAACTTGGAAGAACGTTTGAATAAATGTTGTATCATTTTCTTCATTTGACTGCATGGATTCTATCTCCATATTTTCATTCGTACTATTATTTTTAAATTGGAATACTGGTTTACTAGGACCAAAGGATCTGGGAAACATGGGTGCTTGTGTGATTTCATTGTTGGGTGATTGTATCCTACGTTTTTTGGTTTGTGTGATTGTGTGTTTACTGTGTGATGTTGAGGGTTCTGATGGTGTATTTTTTTAAATATATTACTTTCCCTATTTGTTTTGTATTGGTGGGTTGTTGTCTTAGGAAGCAATGGAAAGCTTTCCGACGTATTATCAAGTACATTGAACCTATTATTGCTAATTTTACTAATATATGAATTATCAGACCAGTTTTTTGCTTCTATATAGGTTACATTATTATCTGACATGAATTGTTTTATTTGCTTCTGTTTTTCAAATACGGGGCATTTTTTATGTATCGTTTTATGATCGTTTGATTTACAATAAAAACAAAATGTGTCTTCAGGATCTTTGCATGAATGATTTTCTTCCTTTTTTTTGCTACAATTTATGCATAGTGTGTTAGTGCTTTTACACTGCTTGGCCACATGGCCATACCTCAAGCGGCAGTTGTAACACTGTACTACCTTTTGAATGTATTTTTCTACAGGACATACAACGCTATTAATTATAACAAATGGGGGTAACACGTTACCCTCGAATGACACTAAAACTGTTTGCCTTGGTATATATACTGCTTCCCCATCAATATCAATTTTCCGTTTAAATCTACGAATACTGGTGACTGCGTTTGGAGACTCAATATTTTCCAACAAATACTCGTCACTGAATGTGGTATCTACTTCTTTGATTACCCCTTTCCTTTCTATTAAATTATTGGGTATGAATGCTTTTAATTGTTCCTCTTTCAAGTTTTCGTGTTCTATTAACATATTAGCGTCTTTAGTAGTTTTAACCTCTACTCTTACTCTATTTCTACCTACCTTTTGTATTTTGGTAATGTTTTGAACTTTTAGTTTTTTATGTAATAAGTGTCCAACTGACATGGGATGTAAATTACCTAAATTTTCATTATTAATTTTTTCGATAAATACACAAATTTTATCAATTGAATATAAATTGGGTTTATCAAGTTTGAACTTTTTTGCTACTTGTACTGAAATACCTGTCGCTGTCTGACCAGACAAGCGTGTTTCTTTATCCTTTCCTAAGTTTTGCTTTCCTGAAATGCTGTTTGGTATGTTGAATTGTAACGCACATTCCTTGAATTATCATTATTATTGCACAAATCTGAAGTTCCCCCTTTGTCAGGGGGATCTGCACTAGACATTTTTCACTGAACTATAAATTTGATTAACTGATTTACTAGGTGGATTGACCAGTTCAATAGAATTGGAATTCTTAACAAAAACGATTTGTTGATAAGAGAGCTGTTTTAAACACGTCTATACAAATTGACTGTTAAAATCGCACTGTTTTATAAGTTGTTCGTTTATATTTTTTTTATTATTGTAAGAAATAAATGTTTGGTTTTATTTTTATTAAAAAAAACACAATTTTTAAATTTAATACCTAACCAATTTTCTATCCATCTTCCCCTAACCCCAATATTTACATGTTAAGATAGTCTCGTTTAGCGCTGTTTCGCATTACGTTCTACTTTGATGGAACGTATTCTACACGACTTATAAGTCTCCGTATCGAGAACTTATTTCTAAAAAACAATTTTATTACTTTATTACAACTACTTTCAAAAACTAATTACACAATATTATTTTATTGGATTGATCTTTATTATTTAAAAGTTGACATCAGACTGAATATGTAAAATGAATTTATTAACTAGCAAAACTATCTATATCAGCAATAAAAATATGTACAATAATAATTCAACAATAAACAAATAATAAAGTCCGCTGTCAGCATCTACAGTGTTGAACCATATACGGGGTTACCAAATATAACACCTCCGCCCTTAGAGTTTGGCATATTTCAAGGAGTGAAAAATGCCCTTGGTTGTGGCTCAGGATGGACTGTTTCATCTTCTACCTCTTCTATGGAAGCTTCTGTGGTTAATTCATAAAGTTTTCTAATTTTTGTTGCGACGTAGATACATATTAAAATGGCTATTATAATATACGCCATTATATTCCAGGGTGAAACTGGGTTTACGTTGAGATGTTTCAAGACCATTGGTTTAATTTGTTTTTCTTGAAGTGAATGGATGTCATTTAGTGGTATATTTTCTAAATGTATTTCGGGTAGTTCCTCTTCTTTTCTTGAATAATCTATGGTAACTTCAGGCAGCAATAGAGGTTGACCTTTCGTTATAAATTTTTCATTAATAAAATTTTCGTTTTCTAAAATAAATTCACATTTATAAGGTACATTGATGAGAAAATTTCCTTTTAGGAATGTGAAGTCATTTCTTCCACATCGTGTTTCTATCTTGGTTCGATTAATAAAAATAGCAATGTAGTGAGCGTCATCAATTTGTTGAACTAGATTTCTTGAAATTTTGATTGGGGTTCTTTGGCAACTCTTGGGTTTGGGATGCTGTAACTGTAGTAATTCGAATACGCAATCTTCGCTCTCCACTCCCCTGGACATTCTTCCATCTGGACAGTAGTGGCTGGTTTCTAGCTTGATGCAGGGTTGTTGGATGTATTGGTAGAAATCGTCATTCATTATCAGATAGGTATTACGAGGGATAATCGTAGTAGAATTTGGGGTAGGTATGGAATAAAGGTGATAATAAGAATATATATATCAGGTAATACTATAGGAAAGTGAATAACAAAAATAATCTTTGTGCCTGAGTAATATGATTCTACATCTAATACTCCATAATATTTATAAGTGTCATTTTCTAAATTTTGAAAAAGTATTTCATCTACTGTATGAAATTTTAAAACTGTATATACCGTTGATTCCATTTCTTCAATTTTAATTATACTTGTATGAAGTATACCAAGGCGTGCAAATGCTATAGCATTTTCTATTTCCCCTAATATTTGTAAAATTATATTTATATTCAGATTTAACTGATCTAAAATATTTCGCGTTTGTAAATAATCATCAAATTCAAAAATAAACGTATTAAGCGAATTTCTGATTTTTTCTATTCCTGAAAAAATTGTATCCTGATTATGTTTTATTAAGTTCATTGTTTCATTAAAGTTTTGAATTATATCACTTGTAAGTGAGATTTGCTGATTTAGATTGTTTACAATTTCCTGTTGAGAATTTTGTAGTGTTGAAATCGCTTCATCATATCGTAATGCATCATCAGCGTCTAAGTTCCCGGAAATGACTTTTATTACATTGCCAAGTCCGTTGAAAAGACCTCGTTTGACCCTAATAGAAGGCATTAAAGAATTTAATTTATTTTCTGCACTATTTAATTGATAAGAAACACCTTTAATAAAATTTTCTAATTCTATATGATATGGATAACTAAGACCAATTTGAATAGCCTCTGTTACATTTTTGAAAGCTAATTTTAAAATTTGAATTTCATTTCTAATTGGTAAAAGATCATAATAATGAAGAAATGTATGAATACTAGATTTAACTTTAGCGGTACCTAATAAATAAGGAAGTATTCCAGGATTATTGTTCAGGTTCATCATTTGAATTTCCTGGGGTTTTACTGGTTGTAGGACCAGGATCATAAGGATTAGTGGCATCCTGTAAAAGTTTTGTCGTGTTAGTTTTTGGTCGTCTTAAATTTTGTTTGTGTAAAATTGCATTTCTCGTTGTTGTTACCGTAGTGTTTTTATTTTCTTTGATTTTATCTTTATTAAATTTTGGATTCAATTTATTTTTAATAAGTGTTGTATTTTTTCGATAAACGTCTGTATCCGCTTCGTATTCTAAAGGTTCGTGCCTGTCTTTATTATGGTAATTTATTGTTTTTTCTTTTTCTGTTATAAGTCGTTCATTCAGTTTTTTATAAAGTTCTGCGGTTGTCTCGCGATGTTCGTGTATATAATTATTAATTAATTTTTTGTCAATATCTATATCGAAAATTTCTTCCGAATCGAAATGTCCATTTATAATATCTATAGGTTTCTGTTTAGTTACAGAGTGAATTGAATTATTGTAACCTAAAATTGCATAAGGCATATCCATTAATATATTAATTTTGTCTTTATTTTTTGCTCTAATAACTCTTAAATGTTCGATTATTGTGGAATGAAAACGTTCTATAGTACCTTTCGATTGAGAACTATTGGAAGAAACATAATGACTTTTAATTTTATGCACATCAAAAAATTCTTGTAACAATGAATTTTTGAGTTCTTTACCATTATCCATAATTACTAATGTCGGTTTACCATGATGAGTCATAAAAATTAATAATGCTTTAATAATTTCTACTCCTGTTAAAGACATAATTGGATAAGCTTGCCCATATTTAGAAAAACTGTCTATTAATGTTAAAATTTTTTGATTTTGTGCTGAAAAACAATCAATATAAATAATTTCAAACGGTTTGGATGCCGTCGGAGTGATCATTAATTTTTGTCTAGGAGGATTACGATCATATTTATTAGTTTGACATATTTCACATTTGTTAATAAAATCTGTTACATCATTTTTCATACTAGGCCAATAATAAGTTCTTTTTATTCTGGTCTCTGTCTCAATTATGCCACGGTGATTAGTTTCACCTTCATGAGTGTGTCGAATAATCTCATGCTGTTCGTCTTTTTCATCTATATCTGTCAATTTTAACTTACAATGTATTAACTTATAAGCCGAATTTTTGAACGTTTCTCTTAATATCTCTAACATACGTGATATGGGTCCTTCTTTCAAGAAATATATACCATAAGTGTATTTTGGATCTACATAGTTTTTAAATAAATTTATAATGTCTTGTTGTAAATTATTTAATGCAAAACATGTAATCGTTTTTTTGATTTGAAAATTTGTTCTATTTTAGGTTTAGCTGCCGAATGTAAAACAAAATCTATTATGATTTGGTGGTCATGAGATTTTACACATTTTTCCGTAATTGTCATTCCTAAAATTGGCTCTTCTCTACTGGTATGAACAGTGAGATCGTCTGTTCCTTCCCTGTCGTCATTATTATCATCCAAGTTTACTATTAAAGACTCATTTTCATCATTATCTCGTGGATCTTCTGAAAGAGCTTTATTAAAATTTTCCATATATTCAAATATTTCTTTGGAATTGATTTCTACCCTTGAAAGAGCATCAGCATTACTGTTTGCTACTCCACGTTTATATTCAATCTCATAATCGAATTCCTCCAGCTTGAGGCGCCACCTCACTAACCTAGAGTTTGGCTCCTTCAAATTCATAAGCCACTTCAATGGTTTATGATCAGTAATAATTTTAAATTTTCTACCGTATAAGTAGGGTCTAAAATACTTTGTAGCCCACACAATAGCTAACAGTTCTTTTTCTATTGTACTATAATTTTGTTCTGACTCATTAAGAGTCCTAGAAGCATAAGATACGGGCCTATCTCTCCCAACTGTGCCCTGCGATAATATTGCACCCAGAGCAATATTACTAGCATCTGTAGTTAAAATGAAATCTTTATTAAAATCCGGATACTGTAAAATTGGTTCGTTTTCTAAAAGATTTTTACAAGTTTCAAAGCAACATTTAAATTCAGCATCATGTATAATTTTTGCATCATTTTTTAAACATTTAGTAAGAGGTTTAGTAATTTTTGCGAAATCTTTAATAAATTTTCTATAATATCCAATCAAACCTAAAAATGATTTTATTTCTCTGGTAGTCTTTGGAATTGGATACTTTTTTATAGCTGAAATTTTATCCGGGTTGGGTTTAACTCCTTCCGGTGTTACTATATGACCTAAATAAGCAACTTCTTTTTTCAAAAATTCACACTTATCTAATTGTAATTTAAAATTTGTTTCTCGTAATCGTTTAAAAACTTTATCAAGATTAGTTACGTGCTCCTGTAGTGAAGTTGAAAATATTATTATGTCATCGAGATACACTAAACAAATTTCGTTCTGTAATTCTCTGAGAATATTATCCATAACCCTTTGGAAAGTTGCGGGTGAATTTTTTAAACCCATTGGCATGCGACAATATTCGTAATGACCGTTTTCAACTCTAAAAGCTGTTTTTGGTATATCTTCGGGACTCATCTCTATTTGATGAAATCCGCTAGCTAAATCTAAAGTACTGAAATAATTACATTTACCTAGTTTATCCATTACGTCACTTATTAAAGGAATAGGGTATCTATCATCTACAGTTTTTTCATTTAACTTACGAAAATCTACTACAATTCTATATTTTTTCTTCCCTGACGCATCTGGTTTTTTTGGGACAACCCAAATATTCGAAGACCAGGCACTTGTACTTGGCCTTATAATACCTTGATCTAACATAGATTTAATTTGACGTTGAATTTCTTGTTTATGTGCAAAAGGGTATCTATAAGATTTTGAATAAATTGGGAGTTCGTCTTTAGTTTTTATACTATGTTTAATTTGATTAGTAAAAGTTAAAGGTTCTCCTTCTCTATAAAATATATCATTATATTTACGGCAAAGTTTCAAAATATTATTTCTTTCTTCCGAATTTAAATGATCGGTTCTTAAAAGTGCTTCAATGTCAGGTTTCTCAGTGTAACCACTGTCTCTAACATCTGCGTGAAATAACTCATAACAATTTTTATCCAAAGCAGTTGATTTTATAGGTTCTGTTAAATAAAAAATAATGTCTTCGCTCGTTTTATTAAAAATTTCTACAATTGCATATCCGTTTTTTGCAGTTGTGAGAATCGAAGGAATTTCGCATTTTTTTATATTTTGCTTTGATATTAAAATATCACCATTATATGTCGATACAGGAATATTAACTAGAATTCTACTATATGGTTCTATTTTTGTCTTAAAGCTACATTTACGGTTACTTGAAAAATAATTTATAGGTATAGAAGCAAATGGGGTGTCTACACTGGATTTTTCAAAATCAACTTTGGCGTTAAGTAATTTTAAATCATCTGATCCAATTAAACCATCAAAATATTCATGAAAATCAAATAAATGGAATTTTATATTACCACTTTGTTTAAACTCTGAAAATAAAGGTATTTTAGCACAGTGTTGATGAGTTGACGACTGATACACTGCTGTAACAGTAAAAGGTTCCAAGAAAATTTTTTCTTTATAATATTTTTCCGCAATTTCTGGTCGTAAAAATGATTTTGTAGCACCAGTATCTAATAATAATTTTAGAGGAGGATTTGAAATTTTAAGAAAAGGTAATTCTGGTTTATTTGTAGAAATATTTAATTCAATTATGTCATTTCGTCCATTTCGTGAACCAATTGAAAATTTCCATTTTCTGAATAATTTTCATCTACTTCGTCACTATAATATTCGTAATTTTGATTAGAAGAATGAGCTATTTCGCTTTCATCCCTAGGATTATCTGAAGTATTACTGTTAAATATTTCTTCGGCAATATAATTTGGTTTTTGGTTACGGTTATGATTATGGTTTTGATATCTGAAATGATTTGAAGTTTGTCTAGTCGAAGTACTCATAGGGGTAGGGAGATTTGGTTTGTATTGCGGGTTTGGTTTCCATACATTCTGGGGGTTTCTAAAAACTTGATTATTATTTGGATATTTAGGAGAATGAGGAGGATTTGTATGCTGTTGTATTTGAATGGGTCCTCTGGGGAATTGTTGGGACGTTGAGGGTTGTTGATATGATGGGTTTCTTATAAGAGGTTGGTTAGGATACTGCCAATAATTTTGTCTATAATTTTGAGGCATTGAATTATGATACCTTGAATTATTATTAGATTTCCTCACACTATTATTAGAATTTATGTTATTAGAAAAATGTTGGCCTTTCTGAATATAATTAATATTATCTTCCTCTCTTATAAATTGTATAGCTTGTTCTAGATTATTAGGTCTCATAGCTCGAATTATAGGCCCTAGCGGTTCCTTTAAACCTGCGAGAAATGTTTTTAAACTTTGTTTAGTGAAGAATGATCTTTTTGAGTCCCTTTCAAGTCCTTGACTATGTAAATCAATATAATTACAAATAGTGTTAAGTAACTGCAAAATTCTCTCGTGAAATTGATAAGTAGTTTCATTGGGTTTTTGTCTCATATTTACTAAGTCCTGATTTAAACAATTTTCATCTCTTTGATCCCCAAAGTTTGAAATTAATGTGTTTTTTATATCTGTCCAATTACTATTTGAACCACTTATAGCTACCACTTCTTCCGCTCTACCTTCTAATTTATTAAGAATACCATTTAGCAAAAGAATATTTTGAAAATTATGTAAATTTTCTCTATCAAAATAATGAGTTAGAATAGATTCGGTAACACTTATAAATCTATGTAATTTAGTTGCATTTCCATCAAAATTTGGAATAATAGACAAAGTTTTAATATCTAAAGTTGGCACCGGCATATTGATTGTTAAATTGCTTAAACTATTAATTATATTATTATCTATAAAGTTTGAATTTGAAAAATAATTATCGAAGTTATCGAACTCTTCAGAGCTATCGATTTCACTTAAGGATTCTATAGGTGAAGAGGAGTCTGACATGAACTAAATTCTTACCACATCCGTTATCTGTATCTAGCAACGGTTTCTTCAAGATGTGTCCCTGGCTTCCACGATGGATTCCACTGGAACTGGTTTGGTTTCGATTTTCGTCAAAGAGTTGACACTCACGGATTGTCCACGATGGATTTCCTACGAAAATCCTACTGACTGCGCCACTTATAAGTCTCCGTATCGAGAACTTATTTTTAAAAAACAATTTTATTACTTTATTACAACTACTTTCAAAAACTAATTACACAATATTATTTTATTGGATTGATCTTTATTATTTAAAAGTTGACATCAGACTGAATATGTAAAATGAATTTATTAACTAGCAAAACTATCTATATCAGCAATAAAAATATGTACAATAATAATTCAACAATAAACAAATAATAAAGTCCGCTGTCAGCATCGACAGTGTTGAACCATATACGGGGTTACCAAATATAACACGCGTTAAGCGGGGTCTTACTGTATATATCAATATTAGTTATCTTGACAAATTTCACTATTAAATCGAATATATTCTTATTTCCTGTACCTAACAGAGATGTGATACAAGTTGGTAGTTGTATATTATATTGATGTAGATCTCGTAAGAAAAGGTCCGATGCCTGTTTCTTATTTTTATCAATTCACTAATTACTTTTAAAAAGCTTTTTAATTTATAAGTACTCACTGAAAGATCGATTCCAACTGATTTATATAATTGGTTCATAAATCTTTGTCACAGTAAATTTTTTATCATGATTTCACACAGGACCTCTTTTGTAAATGGGCCCGGGGTCGTCACAGTCTGACGATATTTGCATCTCTCTTTATATGGTAAGTAAACAAGAACAAAACTACTAAATAGATTACTATTGATACATTAAACAGGTACTGAAATTTTGAGCAATGTTGCCACTTTTAGTTATAACCATAAAGGTATCTAAGGATACAACAAATACTTGTTTAACATTTATATAAGAATATACCTTTAATAAATAAAGTATTATTAATTAATTTTAAAAATAGCGACTCAAATGTATAAATTAGTATGACTTTTTTTTATTTGCATAACTTTTTAACACATTTTCAATTAAACTTTTAATTTCATTTTTCGTGCAACTAAAGAGACTTTGTAAATATGGCAAAGCAGTGGAAGTGTCCGCAAGTGAGCTTAGAATGTGACTCAATGTTTGAGGCAAGAAAAGATCAAAACAAACATATCTATTTTATTTGTTAATCTGAGGTTTTACCCAATGGGGAAACTTATAACAGAGATTGGTTATTGTATTCCAAATCAAAACGTTGTGTTTTTTGTATCCCATGCTTATTACTTCAGATAGAAAGTAAACAAACTGCGTTTAGTACAGGATTTAACGATTGGAAACACGCAAGTATGCTCGTTAAAAGTCACGAACAGTCAAGTGACCACAGGAAAAATATTTGTACATTTTTGTGCAGAAAAAAAACCGTATCAGTAGACACTTTATTGTTATCTCAATATGAAAGACAAGTGAAATATTGGAGAGAAGTTTTAACGAGAGTAGTTAGCGTTGTTCGATTTTTGGCATTGAGAGGCCTTCCTTTCCGAGGAGACAACCAAATATTTGGTTACTTATCTAATGGTCTATTTCTAGGCTGTCTTGAACTCTTGAGTGAATATAATCCGTTCCTATCTCATCATATAGAGACATATGGAAACAAAGGATCAGGCAATGTGTCTTACCTTTCGTCTGACACATGTGACGAATTCATTTCAATTATGGGCACTAAAGTCTTAAACCAAATAATTAAAGAACTCAATGAAGTACATTATTTCTCTCTGATAGTTGATTCTACGCCGGACGTGTCCCACACCGACCAGTTAGCAGTTGTTTTAAGATACGTTTCACTGAACGATGCGTGTGCTAAAGAACGTCTCGTACAACTTTTACCTGGTGTTTGTCATAAAGCGGGAAGCCTACAAGAAGCAGTTTTAACTTTACTCCAAAATCTAAATTTTGATATTGAAAATTGCCGAGGACAAAGCTACGACAATGCATCCAACATGTGGGGTTACTACACAGGCCTACAGGCAAGAATAAAATCCAAAAATAACAAAGCAGATTATGTTCCGTGTGCTGCACATTCCTTGAATTTAGTTGGAGTTTTTTGCGGCCGAAAAATCATGCCCTGAAGTGACTAGGTATTTTTCGTTTTTACAAGGACTTTTTAGTTTCTTCGCGGGGTCAACTTACCGATGGGGATTGTTGAAAGAATGTATCAAAAATGAAAACAAAGGCGAAAGCAAAACAAAAACAGTGACACGCTCACTTTACCGAAAAATGTAAGCCAGACTAGATGGTCTGCTAGAGCAGATGCTGAGCACGCTTTATCTACTGGTTATAAAGAGTTTGAACTTGTGCTGAAAAACCTATCTCAAGATATTTCACAAACACCTGAAACGAGAGTGGCGGCTGAGGGGCTTAGCAAACAGTTGGGAAAGTTTGATACGGCTTTTCTTACTGTACTGTGGAATGATTTGTTAATGAAAATTGATAAAGTTAGTTCAAACTTACAAAAAGAAGATTTGGATTTTCTTGCGGCAGTTAAACAATTACAAACGCTTAAAATGTTCTTAGAAGAAAAGAGGGACAGCTTTGATCACTATGAGAATGAAACAACAAAAATGTGTGGAATGCAAGCTGCCAACTACAAAAGAAATAGGAAACTAACACTATTTGCAGACGAGAAAAGAGAAAGTTTTGATACGATTATGGACACTAAAACCAGATTTAGGACCGAAGTTTTTTTAACAATAGTTGACAATCTTACGGCAGAACTCGACACAATAACACAAAGCTATGCTTCTCTTTGAGACAGATTTGAGCTATTTAACAATTTTAAGGTAAGATATTTTTAATTTTCAACCTCATTTTCAACATATTATTTTTATACCATGTGTATACTTGTCATTGTAGTTTAATTAATTTCCACTTAATACTTAATGTAATACTAGAAAGCTTTACATACTATTTTTAAATTGAAGGTAACAAACAGGTAATAATGTATTATATGTTTTTATTTGATTTTTTATCTGTCATCTTCAATGTAAAACTACTGAAAGTTTTGATATTACAGGACAAAGAACCTCAAACAATCAAAACCCAGGCAGAACGACTCGCATTATTCTACTGCAATGACGTAGATGTGGATAGTTTGGAGAGGAGTGCCTTCATTTCAAGCAGTTCTTAAAGGTTGATAATATAGAGAGACTTCGAGACACATACAAGTATTTAAGAAGTCCTGAAACAGGTCTTGTATCTACTTTCCCAAACCTGGAAGTAGCCATGAGGATCTATTTAACTCTACCAATTACGAACTGCTCGGCTGAACGAGGGGTTTCAGCTCTAAAAAGGATTAAGTTTAATGATAATGTTTACCGAAAGTGAAGTAACCCTAAAAATGAACTTTGATGATGTCATTAACGAGTTTGCTCAGAAAAATGTAGGAAAAAACCAATCATGTAAAGTTTTGAGTATTTATGTTTGTAGTTTCACCTGAAATAAAAGCTAAATTTGATTGAATTTGAAGTTTTTTCATATAAAAACCCATTTTACTTTTAGAAACTTGTTCTTGTGTTTGCACGTGACTGAGAATAAAATAAACTGACGAGAACGGCAGCGGCAGTATTAATGGGGAGTTCGTTCGGGTGTCATCGGCAATGCCCGTGAACCCCCGTTGCTGGAAGGGGGAGGGGCGTAGATCGGGCCCGGGCCCATCGCGCGTTACATGCAAACCGCGGGCCTGATTTCACAACACACAAAACTACGTAATTTTGTAACCTGCCATTCAAAGTTTGTTCAAAGGAAAAAGGTACTTTTCCAACATGCAAAATTTGATAAATAGAATGATGATTCAAAGCAAACTGGTTAACAGTTATTTTTAAAAATAAAAAACGCTCAATAATTCTTGGGATATTTATTGCTGTATCCAAATAAAATAATAATAACAGTGCAGTGGCCAAGAAAGAATTAGAGTAATGCTTACAAAATAAATAGAATGATTAGAAAGAGTGTTCAGATTTTATGTATCTTCATGTGTGAAAATAACAATATATTCTAAAATCTTTTCAGTTTCCTGGAAAGAGAGTCTAATTAATTTATTAATAATATAATATTTACATGGTTGTGATATACTAAATTGTTTTGTATAAAACTAACAAAATTCGAAAAAATACCATAAAATATCTATGTGATCACATATAGGCAATATAATTTTTGTTCATGTTCATATATTCACACCCTTTCTAATGGGGGGTTAATGTTTGAATAAAACAATATATTCAGTACAAAATACCCCAAACAGATTGATTTGAAAACAATAGAAGATAAAAAACAACAATTTTTTAGTTACATTCATTTTGTTTTCAATATACTTGACGACTTTTGAAAATAGTAGAAAATTACGATTTCATTATGTAAACTATTAAAAAAAAATTTGAATTAAGGAAGTTAAACATAAAACTGTTTATAACATGATATCCTCAATATACTTGAACTTTTTTCAATTAGCATCATCGGTCCTGCCAAGATGCATGGTTTATTAACTTTAATATTCGGTATTTAGAAAGCAAAGCATTTTCTTCATATTTATTCCCGACCTACACATTTTTATTTTATGAGAGAGGAAACCATAAAACTTAATACATTGTATTTTGTTAAAAGAGTTGCCAAACGCAAGATTCTTCGGATTTATCCCTCTTACAGAATACAATTTTTTAAATAAAACATATATCACAGCATTATTATCTCATAAAGATATTAAAATAAATAATATTTTGTACTTTATACCACTCTTATTTATAATATCCTTCAAGCTAATCTGGTTCTAAAAATGCATTTGGAGGACAAAAACAGTGATATACAGAATGTTTGCAAAATAATAAATAAATTCATGTATTTTATTGTCATTGAAGGATCTGACATGAAACAACTTTCAGTTTAAACTATTTAAAACCGTGGTTTCAGTAAGAAGATCCTTAGACTGAGCATGAGAAAAGAGGAGCTAACTAAAAATGAATAATATTTTCCGTCTCTAAATATTTATTACTCAATAAAATGAATTGGTAAATGCACCAAGAAGACTAAGCATATTCACATAGTCCAGAAAACAATTCAATCCTCAAAATTAATTTCTCTTACTTTTTAACGATAGTTGTAATAAGTAATGTGGAATGATCTGAGTTTATATAAATCGATAATTATGTAATGTTTTTGTTCAATGTTTATTTACAAATTAGTTGTTACAGTTAAATTTACTTTGGTATACATTTGTTTCCCAGGTAATCTCATAAGTTATGATAAAAGTATGTGATGAAATTTCCATTAATTTCCAAAAGTCGGTATATAATAAAACCAACCAAGCTATGTTGGTGTAACATGTTTATTAGTTTAACAAAAATGTGGTTACTACATATTTTCATATCTAGTAAGCATTGAAACGATTGAATAAATATTACAACTACTATTAAGACAGCTATACAATCTTTTTTAGGCTTTAGTACAAATGTTGTGTGTTAAATAAGTTGTGACATATCAAAATCAAATCTGCAATATAATAACCAAATTCTCAAGAAAATTGATTATTAATTTTTTTGTACTAGTTTTAAATTGTTTATAGGCGATTAAACCACTGTAACATAAAAATATAATTTTTTTTCCTAAAAAAATCCTAATGCAAGAACGTTTTTTTACATTACAGTAAAATTTGAGCATAGAATAAAAAAAAATAATTCACTATATTTCTCAAATGATATAACAGAATTCCACTTCTATTTTTTTGCTGTAATGTAAAACCTGCTGAAAATTTTATAACAAAATTATGCAGTCTAAATAAAAAATAATCACATGTGAATTGTTCTAGTCATAATCCAATATTTACTTATAATTTATATGCTAAGTCTGTGGAGACGAGGTCACAGTGTCGAAACAAGGCTTGCAAACAGGTACTGGTATCTGGGAGAGATGTCCAGGAAGGGCAACTTTTTTTGTTATGCAACGTTGGCAGAATACATCACCACATTTCCGACAGTGCATCTTAAAAGAAAAAAACAAAACTTTATATTATAACTATTAATGTAACGAGATTATTATGCTGTTTAGTTTTTAGGATATACGTTAATATAAATCTACATACATATATATATATATATATATATATATATATATATATATATATATATATATATATATATATATATTAAACTATTTTTGTGTTGACTGTATAATTTTAATTTGAATATTTTAAGATAGCTCAGTTATTTATTATTATATCGTTTTGTAACTATTATATATTTATTAATTCGGGAGCATGAAACCCTTTTTTCTCTTTGAGTCCTGGCTTTTTATAATGTTGTATTTGTTTAAATAAAAAGAAAACACTTTATTTTTAAATAGATTTAATTTTTTTTTAAAGAAATAATTTTATTTGATAATAATAATTTGAGACGCCTATGGATATATTATACCTACTTATTTATTTTGATAATTTCTTCAGTGCGCGTGCGTGAAAAAACTAGTCATGCGCTTTAGCATAAAACGAACAATTCTTACACGTAAGAAGCATCTATACATATTATACAAACATAGTTTGTTGACGATGCAGACAAGTGAATGGTTCAAACACATAAAAGAATTTATATAGAAATCATAGTTATATATGATACAAATTGCTGTAGAAAGATAATAGTTATCTACATAGATAGAAATATAGGAATTATATACAGACGGACATAGTTATTACATTAATAAAATTTCAAGCACCATATTTATGCGATTACAAGATGGCGTAAGTACATATTTTAATTTATTTAAATTCGGCCTTTTTATTAATATTAACGATTTATGCAATTAATTAACTATATAAAGTCTGTTCTCTTTCTTTTTCAGATCGATCATATTCGCAAATGTTTATCAATTTATGAAATCAAGTACTTATTTGAGTATTTTGAGTTTTTATTCTGATTATTGGCCAATAATATTTTAAACACACTGACCTGTTGTTCTTGAATTGGGATGAATGTCTCTGGACCCCAGGAATACTCCTCTGAAGCTCCAAAAACCAAAAATGATGAGAAATTTCGAAGATTCTTGCCGAAAAACTCGATATAATTAACTGTGAGTATTAATAAGATTGTTTTTTATAGTACTTTATAGTTTTAATTGTGTTAAACTGGGAATTTCTTGAAATTTCTGGAACATTATCACACACACTCCTCGCTTCTTGACACCAGCTTCCCAATTTTTTTAAAGCGTCCCCTCGATTCTCCACTTTTTTCAACAAAACAGTCTTTTGTTTTTCTTTAGGTCACTATTTCAAAGTTTATTTGTTGATTCACAATTTGTTCTGTCATATTTTATAACCAATAAAATATTGTCCTTTGCAATCAAATTAATTGAAACTTCTTTCACTTATTAGAAAAGTTTCATACATACACTCTTTTACATTATTAGTTCATTTATAGAGTTCCTATGAGTTTTTTTTTATCATACAAATAAATTAAAGTTGGTTATACTTAGATACATTTAAATGGTACAACATCCAATATTGTTATTGACAGTTTATCACTGTTACACTCATATTATTTATAAATATAAATTCTTTTATGTTATTTGTCTATACTCTTTGCATTATATTATTCATAATAAACTTTAACAAATTATTATTTATTGATTCAACGTTTATTTTATTTACCATACATCATTTGTATATATGTCTTTATTTGTTTATCTATGAAAATCTATTGAATTATATTCTATTCAATATTTGTATTTGTTTTTATTCTTAAATTAATGATTATAATGAATTAACTATAATAATATTTGTTTACATTTCAGATGAACAGCTGATTATGTTATGGAAAATAATCTTCGTCTTAGGCAACTTTATTTCCATCATTACATTGGTTAGGCAATCTCTATATTTTATGTTATTATTGAGGTAATTTATTTTTCTATTATATTGTTATAGACAATTATTTAATATATCTTTACTTGATATGTTGTTTAAATTAAGAAAAGTGTTTCCTTTTTATTTGTTTTCTTAAATTATATTATTTTCATATATTTTCATACTAGCAACATATTTTTATAGAACTAATTCTCTTACTATCTATGATATCTGGTTCAATATATATATATATATATATATATATATATATATATATATATATATATATATATATATATATATATATATATATATATATATATATATATATATATGTTTTGTTTCTCTTTTTAATATAAGTTTTCAATGCTTGTAAATTGACCGCTATTCATAATTAAACAACGTTAAATGGTTATTGTCTTGCCTTATTCGAGGACACACTGTATACAACACTGGTCTTCGAATCAGGCTAAATAATTAACTACTATCTGTCACTTCGATATACAGGTTCGAAGAGAATAGATATCTCAACGAAACTTGTGCGCGAGTGCCAATCTTCAGTGTTTCACGATACCAACCCTAACATAAGAAGATACAGTCCATTTATTGGAAGGGGAAGGTTGCAACCTTTGGAAGAAGTCAGGAAAAAAAAGGTAAGAAGTAATCCTTTGACGATTTTAATTCCTAATCGGTCAACTTTTCTACCCAAATTCAACATTTTTTTTGGTCACTTCGGCGGATTCAATGTTTTCTCATTTCAAATTTCATAAGTTAGAGTATTAATATTTCTATCATTTTAGAATAAATAATAATTTTCGTAATTTTTAAACACGTAAATTTATTAATACTGAAGGTCAATTGGCATTGGCACTCTTAATTTTTTGCTCTGAAACAATTAACTTTTTGCTAATTGTAAATTTATCGATTAGTTTGGAAATTAAAAGGCAATCTTTATTTATTCTGAACAACGGTAACACTGTATGCAGTTTGTCTCACACTTATTTAATAATATTTAAAAATAAAAAGAGATATTGTTAATTGTGTATTAGTATCCGTATTGAAATAACGTTGCGCTCTTTAATGTGACTAACATATGTCTCGTTTATAATGGATATTTCACGCCAATATTATTTGTTTTATTTAATAAAACATCTCTTGATAATTCAACTCCTCCTTTAACGTTCTAGTTTTAATAACTGACGTTCAACTTTCGATGTAATAAATAGTTGATTGAATACAAAAAAGATTATTTCACCGAAATTTTAGTTGAAATTTTATTCAAGGATTATTTTGAGATTGAATTTGAACTTTTTCAATACATATATCGTTATCAGTAAGAATAAACATTTCTAAAAAGGTTACTTTGGGATTGTTTATCGGAAATAGAGCAATTTTTCTTCTTTTGTTTAATTGTTCACTTAGCTTTGGATTCATTCTCCTTCACAAATAAATAAAAAAATGGCTGCTAGGTTGCGTGAAGCAAAAACACTGAGGGAATCTGCGGTGGATAGAATTTCAATTCTTTATAATATGGCAGAACAAGCTAAAATTGACAAAAGTGTCCATAGTCATTTTAAAGCTCGATCATCAGAATTAAAGTCTTTTTACAGTGAATTCAATATGCAACACACTGCTATTATTACAATGTTGTCTGCAAGTAAAGACGCCGACGTAGGTACGGAAACACTTCTTCGTCAACAAGTGGATGACCAATATTATAATATATTAACGATTCATTCTGAATTATTTGATACTGCTTCTACTTCTGATAACAAGAACCAAACCTCCACCGTCAAGTTACCTAAACTCAATATTCCAGTTGTTAAAATCATTTAACATGTGCGTCGACCCCGCCAAATTTATTAGATCTATTCAAATCCAATATTGTAGAATCGCCGTTACCTCGGCTACCTTCGACCCGATATGCGTAGCGAACTACCGAAAATCGCCATTCCATGTCCGAGTACCACAGCGGCACCATGCGAATCATCTCTCGCCGATTTTGGTTCCTTTGTAGTTTCCTGGTTCAGAGTGTTTTTGAAAGAAATAAATAGTGATTAGTTTAGAATTATAATGAAGCCTAAATCTGGTAAGATAACTAATAGTCATATTTATTTGAAGATATTGATTTAATTGCCGGTTACCGCCAGACAACAATTTTTTCGCGGTGTTGCCAAATCTGGGGTCCGTTGGATGCGAGGTGGATTACACTTAACTTTGTTTATAATAATCTATTTTGAATAGCGATTAATTGGTGCGGGATTATTATGTGCGCAAATTTTCATCTTATGTACAGACGTATATGTGTGTCACATTCATAATTTACAATTTTCTCTTTAATGTACTGTTGGAGCTTGCAAAGCATAAATCGTTAGTAACATTTTTTGGTAGTTTTATTTATTATTTTCCGTGGTAACACGGTGGTCCTTCGATTGTTATAGCTACAGGAAGGCCCCTATCAAAGAAAAACTATAAGGAATTTCTTTGGCAGCCTGCTGCAGTCCACTGAAGGCGTAAGGTCAAAGGAGTTTTAAACATAGTTTTTTATGGTCCTTCGAGCCGGATCTTTTGAACATTATAGACTCGCTTTAGGTAAATGCTAATAGACAATATAGACTAAATTCGTTAAAGCAAAAGCAGAAATTTAGTGGAAAAACAATTTTTACATTTCCGTGATTAGAATAAAATTTATGTGCGCGAAGTGCCGTCCGCAGGGATCGGGAAATACGACTTGGTTTGGCAACACCGTGCTACGTGGGACTTTAAATTTACAAGCAAATATGTATTTCAACATGCAGCTGCATGAAGCCTCGCTCAGCAGAAAAAATTAAAGAAGGAGCTTTGAGAACATAAGATGTCGGCGCCTTTATGTTTTTTCTTTTTCTGTTGTGTATGAAATTTTAGACTTTGTTTTTATAACGTTTTTCTATTATGAATGTTGTTGGAACACAAACTGACTTGCCATTCTAAGAAGAAATTTTTCAGTTTAGTATTCAAAATAGTAGTATGTACTAGGAGAGTTCTGGGCCACTACTTCAAAAATCTCCGCTTGGTGGCGCTGAGAGTGGCGGCGCGCGCGTTTTTAATTTTAGGCCGCCATTTTTAGTCCTGTTTTAAAAATCTGAAAAAAAACTTCAGTGAGATTCGATCGCACAACCTTCGGGTCTATAGCAAGGCATTCAACACATGCCGCCATAAGCTCTCATATATATTATTAGCGAAGAAATGTATTGCTACCGCGCGCACGCTTCTTGCTGTAAAATGTGACGTAGTCGAGAAAGATCCGTTAGGATGATAAGGCGGCGCGCTACCGGGTTCTTGCTGTAAAATGTGACGTAGTCGAGAAAGATCCGTTAGGATGATAAGGCGGCGCGCTACCGATGCAAATAATCCTTTCAAACCTACGCCACCGACTACAGGTCATCATAGACCTCATCCACCAAATAAAAATTTATGCGACATAACGCCGGAGTATATGTTTACTGCGATGGCTGGTACATTTGAAAATTATCACTTATATATTATTTATAAAGATTTTCTATGGAAAATGGATTTGAATTCGAAACTTATTCCCTCAGAACCAGAAATGCTCGATGATTATCTACCCGAAGAAGTGGGCTCCATAATTCAGATTTTTCAAAGTTCTACCGGTAATTTAATAGCAGTCAATAAAGATGTTCGTAAATACTATATAGCAGATTTCCCAGGTTTGCGAATACTTGAGCAAGGTAATTTACTTATACCAAAAAATTCTCAAATAAACACAATGTTTCAAAGCAACCACGGAAAAATGTATGTATTTTACAATAACAATAATTATATTGAATATGATAAGAGCTTAAAAAATGTCTTAAATAGAGGACAAATTAAAGATATTTTCCCTGGACTACCCGCAGATGTTACAGGAGCATTCCAGTACATTGACGGACACATGTACTTTTTCAAAAACACCACATACTACAAATATAATGAGTTTACCAAAAAACTTGTTGCAGCCGGACCCTTCAATTGGAACCTATTTGATATCCCATGTCCTAATGGAGACCTTTTAAATCATCTCAAGACTTTATTAACAAAAATAATTTCTTTTTATCAATAATATTTTTAAAATAAACTTTTGCAAATAATTAAATTGTTTTTCTGAAATTCTGTAATCACAACAGGAAATGATAAATATGAAAATAAAATCAACTCACCACAGAAATTTTGTAAAATTGATATGACTCAACCCACAATTAGAAAAAATCAACATAACAACAGGAAATGCGATATATCAAACGCATACAAAAATAATAGTTTATCACAATTTCACGAAAGTGATATGGAATCCTTGAAAAAAGGTATAAATACATTTTTTGGTATTACGACAACGATAGTTCCATATTGACAATGTTTTCATACAATTTATTAAATATTTCGCTACCGACGATAGGATTCGAACCATCGATCACACATTCTCATGCGTTAATAGTCTTTTAGCATGCTAGCAAGACCACCAAGTTATTATCATATCAGAGTATATTGTGAAAGCGAATTTAGAATTTATCGAAATATTACATTTATTTTTAATTCAGATTGTATCACAACAACAACAAATATTCAACTGTTAGACGTTATCTGCATCGTTTTTAGATTATTATCGTATACGGGATGTACAAAGACGCCATAAGGGCACAAGCATCTCTGATTAGTCAGTTTGGAGTCAAATAAACACCATTATGATGAAGTCAATGACCAGAGGGTTTACAAGAATCATACCTGAAGACAGTGACCAGAGGGTGTCGTTGATCAATGGTAAAGAAGAAGAGATAAGCGATAAGTTTTACAATAATATACCGATATACGATGTGTTGTCATAAATATGTTACTACGATGATCAGTATACAAGATGTCTACGATACCAAAAGGACACAAACATCTCTGATTAGTCAGTTTGGAGTCGAATAAACACCATTGTAATGAAGTCAATGACCAGAGGGTTTACAAGAATCATACCTGAAGACAATGACCAGAGGGTGCCGTTGATCAATGGGAAAGAAGAAGAGATAAGCGATAAGTTTTTCAATAATATACCGATATACGAGGTGTTGTCATAAATATGTTACTACGATGATCAGTATACAAGATGTCTACGATACCAAAAGGGCACAAGCACCTCTGATTAGTCAGTTTGGGGTCAAATAAACACCATTATGATGAAGTCAATGACCACAGAGGGTTTACAAGAATCATACCTGAAGACAATGACCACAGAGGGTGTCGTTAATTGATGGGAAAGAAGAAGAGATAAGCGATAAGTTTTACAATAATATACCGATATACAGGGTGTTGTCATAAATATGTTACTATGATGATCGGTATACAAGACGTCAACAATGCCATAAGGGCACAAGCATCTCTGATTGGTCAGATTGGAGACAAATAAACATCATTGTGATGAAGACAATGACCACAGAGGGTTTACAAGAATCATACCTGAAGACAATGACCAGAGGGTGTCGTTGATTGATGGGAAAGAAGAAGAGATAAGCGATAAGTTTTGCAAATATACAAGGAGTATCAAAAGAGTCATCTGAAGAAGTGATCGACAATGACCAGAGGGTGCCGTTAACCATCGCCGTATGTGTCGTATGACAAATGTGTCTTATGTCGAATGGACCTTCCGTCGTATGCCCCATCTGTTCTGTGATATCATGTAAATGGTGTGACGTAAGCAACGTTACCATTAGGACGCTAGCATATCTCTGATTGGTCAGATTGAAGTCGAATAAACGACCCCATGATTGTTAGACTATTATCGTATACATGATGTACAAAGACGCCATAAGGGCACTAGCATCTCTCTGATTGGTCGGATCGAAGTTGAATAAACACCATTGTGAAGAAGAGATAAACCACTACGTTCGATATACGGGGTGTTTGTCATAAAATTCGTTATTTCTTTCCCGTTATCAATTATTGTGGTTTTTTTTATACGAGACGTCTGACGTTTGACACGTGACGTATGACAAGTAACGTGTGACACGTGACGTATGACGTCTAACACGCGACGTTAAACACGTGACGGTTGACGTTACAAACGACGTTTGACACGTTACACGCGACGTTAGACGTGCCGTTAGACACGTGACGTATGACGTTTAACATGACACACGACGTTTGACATTACGGGAAAAATCTAAAGCTACGTTTCGAAGATCATCATCACATCTAAACACGAGACGTTTGATACGTGACGTATGACGTTCAACACGTGACGTTGAACACGTGACGTTTGACGTATGACGTTTGACACGTTACACGCGACGTTACGTGACGTATGACGTTCAACACGCGACGTTAAACACGTGACGTTTGACGTGTGACGTTTGACACGTTACACGCGACGTTAGACGTGGCGTTAGACACGTGACATTTGACGTTAAACGTGACGAGGTCTCTATAATATTAGTATTTGTTAAACTCTCATGTAATATACTGGTTGAGAATATACAGGATGTCTTAATAAAAATGCGAATCATTCCATAAACAATTTATTATTTAGACATTACAATGGTAATACAGTATTCAAAAACCAATGCCGGAGACGCTCTACATTTCTTTGGGCACAAGAGTATAGACCAGTAGCGTGACAAGGATTTGGATCTCGTTCAAAGTTTCCTGTAGCACATGGTGTTCCATCAAACTTGCAAACATCAATAATGTGGGGAAACACACCAAAAATGTGACATTTCTTTAGTAGAAATTCTGCTTTCTGATGTCCGCGTACGTATATAAAATCGGCAGCATACAATAGCTTAGTTGCCAATATATCATTTAATTTGGAGTACTCAATGTCACCTGAAGAGTATCGAATACCATGCACATTCTTCTCCAAGTATGACACCGTCTTCTTATCCTGGTCGCTTAACGTAGAAATTGATTGGCATGGTAGGAATATGTAGTGACTTTGCTTAAAACCAACTTCAATGGTGAGTTCTTTGACAACAAAGAATCCATCTATAACGAAACCTTGAATGTCTACGAGTGCAACTCTCATGATGACGTCTGCTCGAATACTGACGTACTGCACTTCAATTTAGAGTCTTGACTATTTCTGTGAGGGGGAAATACTCCATTACGCAGTCGTGTATTATAACACAATATACTTTGGTGTTTTCGGGAAAACCAATGTTTGCTTCAATGTCAAGTTTTACATCGACTGTGGACGATTTCATACTTTCTTCTTGTTTCGAGCAATCGATAACAAACAATGCACGCTTCTTGAAAGAGGGATAATCCAACAGAGGGCGCTTCTGTGCCGAATTCGTATAGCTAGGATAAAATTCTGTATAGTTGAAATAGGCCTCATTGTAATCATTTTTAGTGAAATCCAACTGCATTCTTTCATTGGGATAATATTCCCCATTTAGCGATAGTCTGATACTTTGAATGTCGGCGTTGTCGAATAAAGTAGGGTCGGCTGTGCTGTTGTCACGTTTGTTGGTTTGAAAGAAAACAATAACATAACGAGGTCGTTCGACTGAAGTTGTAGTTTTAACAGCCCAAACTTCACGTCTAGCATTTCTGGTAATTGCAGGCAGTTCGTGTATCTCCCACTTTCTAAATGGAATAACTATAGGCTGATCCTTTTGAATGGCCTTCATAAGTTCCAACTTAATATCATCATTAGGATAGATATGCCTGATTTTCAATTCGATGCTGGTAATGTTGATGTTAACGGTTGTAGTGGAAAGTGTACCAGAAACGTTTTTTTCTGTGATAAGCACACAATCGTTATCGTTTCGAGCTCGAACCAAACGTATTGTTTGTCGTCCACACGTAATCATAGGATAGTCGTTGAAAATGTTGAAAATATGCTTTAGAGGAATTTGAAGGTTAAATGATTTGTCGCTGGTATTCAGGATGGGGTCTTTGGGATAATTCCACCCAGCTATAGCCATATGATTGGAATCTTCTTGATTGTAGCATGTCATGGCACGTACAGCGCTAACGATTCCAGGATCCCGAACAGTTTCCATCTCTCTTGCACTTTCACTATATGTACACGAATCGAAAAGGAAAGCACCAACATTATTTGCCAGCTTCACATCACCCCCTCCATGCACAGTGAGTGATCCTTTAATACACAACAAAGTTTCATTTATTGCAAAAAACGAATCAACTTGATTGATGCTGAATTCCACAATGTCGCTGCAACTGAACGATTTGATGAACGGAGCATATGTTCTGTACTCAGCTTTGCGAATCGATTCATCGAAACTAGGCTTGCGATAGATATCAAACATTGAAGGCATATCGTTCATACGAGAACGTTTTACATACTCGGTCGTCATTGTCGTTGTTTTTTCAACAAAAAACCCAAAGACTGCAAATACAATGTATTAGCAAATGTGAGCCGCTTCTGATGCTGCTTTGAAGAATGCCGCGTAACTAATGGCGTTGAATGTGCAGCAGAACGTCTTATATGATTAATTATCAATCCCATCTGTTGCTTCTCGCTCTAAGCTCCAACACCAAAGTGCTCTTTTCACCACGAAAGTTTATAGGATGACCGTCTTGGTCCACAGCCAACACTGTAATGTTGGTTATTTCACGTTGTGGTATAACAGGTAAATAAAGTAAATTATGTGGTGTTTCGTCAATGGCGTACCCAGGATCCACTTTTATGATAAATTCGTAAATAGTATGAGCAGGTCTGTCTGCGTCGAAGGCTCCCGTGGTAATGTTACATTCGAAACGTATGCTAGATACTTTTATAATTTTGACGGGTAGATCTGAAGAGTGCCATCGTTTGGGTTCGAGTATCTCTGTTGAAAATCCTAGTATCTTTCCTAGACTGTTGGGTTGTTCAAACGAAATTCTATATTTACTGAAAATCATGCACTGTAACGTATTATTGTTGGGTTTTAGTGCAAATATAGTTCCCGGTCTAAGTGAATTGCTGCCACTCAACTTCTCGAGTATATACGTTTCAATATCGGCGATTTCGTAACATCCTGTAGGTAAATCGAAGCTTTGTAGCTTGTTGTTGTCATCATAGTAGTAAAACTTGCAATCTTCAATGTTTGGTATGCTATGGTATGAGTGGAATGAACGCAGCGCTAATTCGTAGTCTTTCTCCGGATGGAGTACAATAGGTGTAGGCGGTTGGAAGGTAAATACGTGATTTGAACTGTTTACTCTCAACAACTGCGACATGATGACTGATGTAAGTCGACGTATGAAGGCAGTTTAAATAATACATAGAATACTTTACAAGATTTATTTGACACACAAAATACATTTCAAGGTTTACTTAATGCACGTTGACAAAGAAAACAAGATGCTTGAGAACTTGCAGGACCGTCCCAATGCGTCGTCCAATCGGGGCGGTTGTAGTGAACGAAGCACGGCAGACGAATTTGTAGTTCATAACTTGTTTTGTAATCATTAGGAAGTTTATACCATATATCTAGCAATTCAGACGGACTAACACATTCTATCAGGTATCGAATGGGAACGTCTTTTAGTTCTTCAGCAGTAAAACTTCTCAGAGGTTTTTGGTGTTGCGTTAATAATTTAATGTTCTCCATTGTTCCAAGGATGTTGAAGTAGAAATTTCAAACACAAATGTCCACAATTGAACTGATTGTAGTTTTGTAACTGATTGTTGTTATAAAAAATTTCAACTTTCCTTCCTCCCAGATACTTTACAAGTTCTTTGGGTGGCTTCAAATTACCAAATGAATCGAAATAATCAATGACATTATTTTTCTTTATATATGCTACCCAATGTGTTCCACTGTTTTTGGACGAGTCCAAGTTAACCACTGCACACTCTTGTTGTCGAGGACCGGATTTAGGTAGAGTGTCTCGCATGAAAACGCCTCGAAAATGTTTAATATTATATAATTTTGCATAATGTGCAATATCGGTGTCGTACAGTGGACGTGGACGATTCGGTAGCTTCATCGCGAGTTTTTTGGCTTTTTCAAATACAATCCAAATCCTCGACCTCCAGCATACTTTTTCAGATATAGGCCATTTCCAACATGTTCCATAGCCTTATTATGACGTATGTCTTCTTCCAATTTCTTTCGAGCATTATTAGCATCAATAACAGTCTTTGCAACTCCTGCAGCTCCACCCGATAACGCTCCAAGAGCTGAAAGTCCAGCAAATAAAGGTATAAGAGGAAGAAAACCTCCAGATTTAGGTACAGGTATTACGCGAGGTACGTTAACTTGCTTCGATCCACCAAATTCGTGAATAAGTGCTTTAGCTGCTCTTAGGGCGTACATAGCAGTCTGTTTTAGAGATGATCCTTTTTTCATGGATTTCCCCACTTTCGCAACAAAATTTCGATGGAAGGAACGTCGTTTGTTTGATCCCATCCCCAACTTTCGTTTAACCTTCATGCCGCCTGTAACAAGTAATGCAGCACTCTTTTCTCCCAGAGTAGCGTCTTTTGCTTTGACTCGATCCCAAGCTTTATCTTCCAACACTTTGTCGGCTTTGTGACGTTCTTCAAGAGACTTGTTTTGCGAATATGCAATATCGTGCTGTTTACAAGCGTTGTCTAAAGGATTAATACCAACGTCACCACGTGCCAGACGTTTTTGTAACTTTGTTCCTGCTGTAAATGGAGAGAGAGTATAAGTATTTAACAGTTATAGTCACGTGATCACTTACGTCCACAATAATTGTAGGCGGGTAAATGAAGTTCAATTGGTAATTTATTGATTAGAGAATTTAAAAGACCTTCTCCCTCAAACACCAACATTAAGACTGATCTGAGACGATGTGATGATAGCCATATATATTGAAAACACTTTAATTGCACTCACCACAAAATGAGGATCGTTCAACAAGAACAGACGCTACCCATTGAAAATCTAGACTTTACATCTAAACCAAGTGTTGGTAAACATGGAAAACTACTACCAAATTCATTTCGGGCCATCATCTGCGGTCCTAGTGGGTGTGGTAAAACAAACGTCATGTTATCACTTTTATTCAATCCAAATGGCGCTAAATTCAAAAATGTTTACGTCTATTCCAAGTCATTGTTTCAGCCGAAATATCAATTGCTGCAGGAAGTACTAGGAGAAGTTAAAGGTGTCGGTTACTTTCCATTTAAAGACAATGAGGAAATTGTTAGTCCAAACGAAGCGAGATCCAACTCGATATTCATATTCGATGATGTCGCCTGCGATGGTCAACAGAAAATTCGGGAATATTATTCAATGTGTAGGCACAGAGACATTGATGCGGCCTACCTATGTCAAACATACTCAAAAATACCGAAACAACTCATACGAGACAATTGTAATATGATTGTGTTATTCAAGCAGGATGAAATTAACCTAAAGCATATATTTGATGAGCACGTGTCACCAGATATGACATTTGAAGAATTTAAAAAGATTTGCTCAGACTGTTGGTCGACCGACAAATATGGAACGTTGGTAATTGTAAAGGATTTTGCTTTAAATAGCGGTAGGTATCGTATTGGCTTCGATAAATATATAAAGGTGTAAGTCAAGTGTACATGCTACTAGTCTGCATCATCATGTCCGACGATAAGGTTGCAATTGCTTTGCGTAAGAAGAAAGTTAATGAATTGGCGAGATCAATTCGCAAGAAATATTTAGCGTTAAAATTGGGCAAATCAGAGCGCGATGAGTCTCTTAATAAACTATTTAAACCGATATCTACACCGCTAAAGGAAATTGTAGAGTCCTCAAAGACATTGCAGAAAACCATTTCAAATTTGAATCCAATTAAAAAGGAAGAGGAGGTAAAAAAAGAAGAAGAAAAACTAGATGATGTGTTTGTAGCACCGTCTTTTCTGGAATCGGAATCTGTAGCTGAAACAGATGAGGCGGGAGATATTATACGCCCTGAATCTCCAGAGGAGATGCGTCCTGACGTTTCGCATGAAGCTTTTCAAGAATATATGGAACAATACCCCGCCATCAGTTTAAAATACATTGAGGATTATTTTCAAAAAGATGATAAAATTGACAAAAATTACGGTCCTATCTATGATGATATGTTTGGGTGGATGTTGGGTAAACGTCGAATTGCCTTTGATAAAACAAACGGTAATATAAACGTGCTACAGGATGGTAACAAAGAGGCGGGATTCTTGCCTGGAACTCGAGGATTGTACGAGCTGTTATTTTACAACGATCCGCAATATGAAGAGGAAGATTTAAAACATTACAAAATTCTGTTAAACAATACACAAGTCCATCTTGATACTCTCAATCGCCTTAAAGGTTCAAGTACTGACAAATACAAATATATAATTAAACCATTATTTAAAATACCGCGATCAGACTCGGTACCGAGTAGATCACAAAATATGTCTCCAACTCAACGATCTGGCTCCATGTCAACTAGAACTCGCCTGAAATCAATTCCACTTAATAAGGGAAGAGGACTTGGCTTAACGTACAACGAAAAACCTATGGAATATATTTATTGGGATGATCCAAATGAATTGGTGGAACGTTTGAAATTATTGATTGCTTCAAAAGAGGCAGGTAATACGTCCAACGACAACGAAATAGTTGCCATCATAAATGAGCTAAAAGTTGCCAATATAATTGAATAACCAAAAAAAGTCTACTCATTTCAATAATGCCTGTCGATAAGTTCGGACACCGACGTCGTCATGCTAATGAACGGATTACACCTTATATGCCGAAAGTAGCACACACTCCGGACGGTAATATTGATGCTGAAAATGTGAGAATCTGTAATGTTAAGACGCCGACTACAAGTAGCGATGCTGTCAATAAACTTTATGTCGATGAGCAAATGCAAGTGTATCATAATGAACTTGGAGTACTTCAAAACAAAATCAACGACATTAATTCATTTATTTCGAGAAATCCGCCAGTCGCAGCTCGAGATATGGCAACTAAAAAGTACGTCGATGATGTGATTGTTGTGACCAAAGATAATATGAGACAAGAATTCAAATCTTTTGTTCAAGGTTTTGGGGAAATATTTTTAAAAGATATACAACAACAATTCCAAGGAAAAATCGATAAGCATGAAGTATCCATAAACGAATTACGAACAAATTACTTGAAGAAAGGTATCAAATAGTATCGAAAAGATATCATCAGTTGAGAACGTGTATGCGCTTACGAAGCATGTCGTCCAAAATACAGCTTGTTAACGAACTCCACAAACCGATGCGTAAAAATTATCCGCGCAGACGTACAATTGTCAAAGGTATAGATGATTTATGGCAAATGGATTTAGCCGAAATGCGACCTTACGCTCATCAAAATAAAAACCATAAAATGATTCTAGTCGTTATCGATTGTTTTTCAAAGTTTTTGTGGACACGACCATTAAAGACAAAGACTGGCGAAGAGCTTACTCGTGCATTCTCGGACATTCTCACACACGCAGATCGAACGCCCAAAAATCTTCAATCGGACCAAGGAACGGAATTTTACAACAACAAGTTTCAACAATTAATGAAAAAACATGGAATTAATCACTATAGCGTATTTAGTACAAAAAAAGCTGCAATGGCCGAACGAGTAATACGATCATTGAAATCAAAACTATATAAACATTTCAGTTTAAATGGCACCTACAAATGGATAGATATTCTACCAGAAATTACAAACGAATACAATAATACAAAGCATTCAACTACCAAGTATAAGCCCTCCCAAGTCAATAAATCCAACGAAGAAGCTATTTTAAACCAAACCTATAAACATCTAAAGATTGCAGGACCACGAAAATTCAAAGTCGGTGATATTGTTCGTATAAGCAAGTCGAAACATGTCTTTGAAAAAGGATACACACCCAATTGGACGACAGAACTATTCAAAATCATTAAAGTGAAAATAACCAATCCTGCCACCTATTTGCTTGAGGACATGTATGGAGTACCAATCAGTGGAGGGTTTTATGAGGAAGAGCTGCAGAAAACGTCAAATCCAGACATTTACTTGGTGGAAAAGGTACTTAGAAGAAAAGGCAACAAAATGTATGTTAAATGGCTTGGATTAGACGGAAAGTATAATAGTTGGATTGGAAAAACAGATGTTGTTGTTGTGTAACCACTTTTCATTTCAAGTTATGAGAACTGTGGTTTTGTAGCGAAGAGAATTAACCGCAAAGATAGATAGGAGTTGATATAAATTGGAGTGAGCTGTAGGTTAGATTGTTAGTCGTCAATATGAGTTCTCAAGATAGCGGTTTTAGTAGCTGTGCTACAGAAAATTATAATTATAGTGCTGAATTTGATCGTATTTTGGAAATGTATGAAATAGCTGCTAAAAAAGAAGATCAGTACCTGTTGTATATTGAGTATCCTACACATACGAATTTCCAAATTGGTTGTGGTTTAAGTCCCGCAAGAACGTTCAGTAGCGCAATCACTCTATCAGCAACGAATAAACCTACGAAAATCTCCTTCAGCACTTTCGAATGGGCTACGTTTATCGATATTTTAAATAATAATTCATTCATAGATGAACCACTTCCAGCGTTTTACGATGATTATGAGCCGGAGACGATACAATGTGGCGACTACTGTACCATTCATCAAGTAATATTCGATTGTGTAAAATGGTTGGAAGTAATCAAACACGGCGTCAGCTTCCCTTTAACTCAACAAGATGTTCATCAAATTCTACAACTCCATTATCATCTCATTTCCCCTCGTCTCACCCATTTGGAATCTCTAAATTTTGGTGAATACTACAGAAATGTGATTGAACTTATTAGGAATTTTGCTCAAAATAATGGACATTTAAGTAAATTTGAGTTATTGTATACTATATGTGATTGTAGTGATAGCGTATTGTCTGTAGCACTTAGAGAATTTATATATTTCTATAAAGCTAAAGTTGTAAATGATTTAGATGCTGTAATAAATTGATTAATTAACATTATTGTTTGTTTTTATTTCCTCACGTCCTTCTCACGTCACGTGAGTCGTTTGAAGAATTTACTAAACAAAGTTACTATTGGTCACAAGCACGATCAATATACAAGATGTTGATGAAAAAAAATTCATAACTAAGTATTACATTTTTATTGATAAATATTTATAATTTTGTGTAACAGAGTTTTTAATTGATTCAATAGCGTATCTTCAGGGCAGGGTACTCCAAATAGACTCCAAGTAAATGGTTTCGCATCAACAACTTTACGGATATATTCACTGTATTTGTAATATATGTCTTTGTAGAAAAAGTAAATGTATCCATCTGTATATCGAAATGCAGATGTTATGCCTTCGGGAACTCCTGGAAAGACGTCATGCAAATATCCTCTATTAATAGTATGCCCTTCTGCATTAAATTCAATGTAGGAATTGTTATTGTACAGCAGATACATCTGTCCGCTATTGGTTTGAAATACAGCATTAATTACGGCATATCGGGGTATGGGAAGCGGAAAAGAGTCATATATATTCAAATTTGGAAATGCAGCTGCATAATATTGATTGTTGCTGAACGTAACTAAATCCCCCACAGAGTTTTGAAACACATGAGAGACGTTTGAGGATGCCAGTTCTTTTGGTAGGTAATCGACAATTAATTCTGGGGTTTTTGGTATATGCATATCGTTTAAATCTAGTCTCCATAAATATTTTTCGTGTCCCACATACATTCTATAGTTTGGAAAAAGTGGGGCCATCGCGAGAAACATAAAGTCCGGAGTACGAATTTCACACAGGTTCTTTTTATTTCCTCCTCCTCCTCTTTCTATAGGCATAATTCTTCTTCTGGGTTCAGATCGTGGCGTTGATTTTACTGTAGTTGTCGTCGCTGTAGTGAATGTAGAATGTTCGATGTATTTTCTTTGCGCCCCATACAAAGCTATCGTCGCGTTTTTATCGTCTTCATCCAGTTCTACTCTATCTGTTTGATACCAAGGGTACATGATGGCCGATTTAACTTCGCTATGCGCTAAGCCGATAGCATGTCCAATTTCATGAGTTAAAACCATTAAAAAACTAACCATCCCTTCTGGAACCTTGAAATCATCTCCAAAATACCAGTTTAGGTTCATATCTAGATGAATTTCAATACATTTACTATATGGGTTGGGATAATAAGAGTGACCCAACACACCATTACCAAGATCGAATGGACATTGATCAGTTCCATGACAGTCGCTTCGAAAATAGTGCTTTCTATTGGTGATAGTTATAGTAATGTCTGGTTTTATTTTGGTCATTTTCACATTTTTGAACTTCAAATTGGATGCTGATTGCCATGTATCAAAAGCAAGCTTCGCTGTTTTTAAATGCGCGTCGGTAGCTTGTGGAAAATACCAAAGTAATTCTGTTTTGTTCCATTTTGAATGTATAACATAATTATTATCACCCTTTATACATCGAGGTCTCTTCATCAAATCAATAGTTTCTTTATTAGGCGTTCCATCTACAGGAAGATTATATTTTTCTTGAAAATTAATAAGAACGGCTTCAAAGTCAGTTAATGAATTTTGACTTGAATTCATATAACCATATTTCTCGAAAAATGATTTAGCGTACGACACATTATCATTTTCGGTGCATGAGGCTGCAGAAACTAGGATCAATACATATATACTCTTCAACATCTTGAATGATACTAATCATTAGAGAATACAAAAACGTTATTTTATATTTTTTTTCTTATTGATATGATAAAATTAGAACATATTCGTTATTTCTTTCCCGTTATCAATTATTGTGGTTTTTTGATATTTCACATTGCTGTTTTTTCATCGATTATGAATGTAGCTAATATAATGAATTTATTCTCTACATTATTTTTTACTCCACCGTATATATAGGGAACATCGAATTCTGATTATAAAAATAATATGTTTTATTCGTCAGCAATACTGCAAAGTTTAATTTTAAACCTTGTGGTGAAAATGATAATGGATTATTGAAAAACATGTTTACAATTTTGATAAATTTTAATATTTTTACATAATGAAAATGCCCCCCGGTAGCGCGCCGCCTTATCATCCTAACGGATCTTTCTCGACTACGTCACATTTTACAGCAAGAACCCGGTAGCGCGCCGCCTTATCATCCTAACGGATCTTTCTCGACTACGTCACATTTTACAGCAAGAAGCGTACGGTGCGCTCACATTGCAGCAATACTACCTTCCTTCGCTAATAATATGCATGAGAGCTTATGGCGGCATGTGTTGAACGTCTTGCTATAGACGCGAAGGTTGTGCGATCGAATCTCACTGAAGTTTTTTTTCAGATTTTTAAAACAGGACTAAAAATGGCGGCCTAAAATTAAAAACGCGCGCGCCGCCACTCTCAGCGCCACCAAGCGGAGATTTTTGAAGTAGTGGCCCAGAACTCTCCTAGTACATACTACTCAAAATACTGTTTAATTTTTATCTAGAATAGAGCGCCTTAAATTTGATTTTTTTTAAGAAACTCAGGAATTCGCAATTACTAATAGCACTGAGTTATTAAAGTATGGTTTTTTCTTTAAATTTAATAGTTCTCGTTTAAAATTTGGGAATAATTTATTTGTTCATTGCTTATATTACTCTTGTATATTGTCGTATTTATTTTATGGTAATTACAATTTTAGTACTGTATACGATTATTGACGTTTTTACTGTGTTAATAATTAGTTTCCGGTTAATTACTCTTGTCAAAGATGACTTCGCAATTATCACATTTAAAAAATAAACGAGCCGGTGCTAAGGCCCAACTTACACGGTTTGAAAGATTCTTAGCTAATATTACTGGTGAAGAAGAATCTTACCTTCTTAAAATTAAACTAGATAGTTTAATAGGACATTATAGTAACTATCAAGAAATTCAGTCTGAAATTTTAGGTATAGCTTTAACCTCGGATGAAACTTTGTCTGACAGCGGACCAGAGGATCTCATATCTGATAGATTCGAGTTATGCATAGCAAAATTTAGTTCTTTATTCGACAAAGCTAATAAAAATACATCTCGCTCTAGTGATAATTGTAATGTAGTTTTACCCAAAATAAATATTAAACCGTTTACAGGTCAGGCGTCAGAATGGACGTCCTTTCTTGATTTGTTTTCAGCTTTAGTTTTGAAAAATCCTAAACTTCAGTGTGATAGCGAAAAATTTTATTATCTAAAAAGCTTGCTTCGTGGCCAGCCACTCGAATTAATAGATAGTTTAAGTGTAACTAACCGGAATCTAGAGGTAGCTTTGGACATTTTAAAAAACACTTATGAGGATAAATCTAAATTGTTAAATTCTCTATTCTCATCATTGTTGGATCAAAAACCTATAGTTAAGAGTAATGCGGCTAGTTTAAGAGATTTCTACGTCGCATCCAAAAAGACACTAGAACAAATAAGAAATCTGAATTTAGAATCAGAACTTATGTTCGAGACTCTGGTGGTCTTTCTTTTAGAACAAAAATTAGATTTCATTACTAGACGAGAATTTGAAAACGAAAGAAAACCAATGGAATTAGTAAATACTCATGAATTTTTTGAGTTTATTAAAAGACGCTATAGTGTGTTAGAAAACTTAAATTTATTTGACTCTGGACATAAAAAGGAATCCAAACCACAGGATAGTAAACCTCGTGTCACTTTGCATACTAGTTTTGGTGATAAACCCCATATCCAATCTTCTTCATCTCAATCCAATAGGTCTGGTTGTGTACTCTGTTCAGACACCTCACATTTATTATATCGCTGTAGTAAATTCTTAGCTCTTTCACCCGTTGACAGGCATAAAGTTGCAAAAACAAACAAATTATGTTTAAACTGTTTAAGTTCTCAGCATTTAATTGCTAGCTGCAAATCTCTTCATCGTTGCTTGAGTTGCAGTAAGTCTCATCACTCTCTCCTTCATTTTGAATTTAATTCTAATTCTCGTTCTGCTAATAGTAGCAGTTCTTCAAATAGAAGTGCTCCTCCCGCTCGTAACTCTGGAAGTTCTCCGGATCCTGGACCGAGCTCCAACATGAATAGAGTTGCAAATGTTGTAAACAGAGATTCTTCTCAATGCAATTCCATTGTAAGGAACAATTCGGAAGTAGATCATGTTGTCTCCTCTTCCAGTGTCCAGCAATCTTCGCTGGCAGCAACTAGTTTGTTTGATAAGATTGTGTTGTTACCCACTGCTATGGTAAATGTACATTGTAAAAATGGGAAAACTATAACAGTTCGTTTGCTTCTCGACTCTGCAAGTCAAATGAGTATAATCAAAAGATCCCTTGCTGATTCTTTAGGTACTCCTTATAGATCTCACGTGGTAAATATTTCTGGTCTTGGTAATAATAGATGTACCCATAGTAATAATGTCATAGATGTTGTTTTTAGCTCTTTGGTGGAACCCTTCAAGGTTTTTAATATAACTTGCTCTGTCATTGATCAAATTACCAATAAATTACCTCAATTTGTTATACCGCCCGATAAAATTTGTTTACCAGATCATGTTAAATTGGATTTAGCTGACCCTTTGTTTTTTGAACCTGGGGAAATTCAAATATTGGTAGGGGCGGATGTGTACTTCTGTCTTCTAAAAGATGAAATCTTCAGGATGGGGGATAACATGCCCACGCTTATGAACACTCATCTAGGTTATGTAGTAGCTGGCCCTGTTCCAGAAATGCGCGTAGACAAATGCAATAAAACTAATTTTGCTCTTTCCTTTTTAACAGTAGAAAGTGAAAATTTAGTTGATGCTCCGAGTATTGACGAATTAATTGAGAAGTTTTGGAAAATCGAGGACATTCCTGATTCAGAGGGTCATTCCTTTGAAGATGAACTAGTAGAAAATATTTTTCTTCAAACTACCAAAATTTTACCGTCTGGAAGGTATCAAGTAGACATGCCTTTGATAGTAGATCCTAGTAAAAAATTAGGTCATTCACTTTCGATAGCCAAGCGTCGTTTCAATCACTTGGAGAAAAAGTTCGAAAAAAATGCCGATTTTTTTGAAACATACAAGCAAGTCTTGACTGATTATATTTATTTAGACCATGCTAGAGTGGTACCGCTTTCGTTGTTTTGTAATCTCACTAATGAGATTAAATACTTTGTTCCTCATAGAGCAGTTATACGCTCTTCATCTGTTTCCTCTAAATGTAGAATAGTTTTCGACTACTCGTGTCGATCTGACACTGGGGTCTCTCTCAACGATCTTACTTATAAAGGGTATCAAGTCCAAGACAATTTATTCGACATACTTTGTCGCTTTAGATCCTTTCGCTATGTTTTATGTGCGGACATCCAAATGATGTACCGGATGATTGAGATAAACCCTGCTCATCGTCACTTGCAAAATGTGCTTTGGCGTGACAGTCCTGCAGATGCATATCAATGCATAGAACTTTCTCGGCTTAGTTTCGGCCAAAACTGTGCCCCATACCTAGCGACTAGAGTCCTCAAAGACATCGCTTTAAATAATACATCTTTTCCTCTAGCTCAGAAAGCCCTGCTTTCGCAAACCTACATGGATGACATTCTTAGTGGAGTCAACAATCATGACGAATTAGAAACTCTTTATTTTCAATTAAGCACAGTACTTAGTAAACATGGGTTTAAACTGCACAAGTGGCATTCAAACTCGTTAAAATTCCTCCAGTCTCTCTCTCTTGATCCTAACTTAGAATTGGATTTAAATTTGGAAAATTCTCCTTGTAAGATTCTTGGCATAAAATGGAATTCTTCCCTTGATTTACTCCAAATTAGTGGTTCAGCCCTGCCTGACCTGCCTTGTTTGACAAAACGAAGCGTTTTGTCCATTATCGCTAGTACTTTTGACCCTTTGGGTATAGTAAACCCTCTAATCGTACTTGGGAAACTTATAATGCAATCTCTCTGGCAACTTCAGCTAGACTGGGATACTCCTATAAAAGACGTCAATATTCTTAAGCAATGGAACATGTTTGTCAAAAATCTTTCCGATTTACCTCAGCTCGCAATCCCTCGACTTCTAACGCAAAATAAAAAGTTAATTCATGTCTCTTTGCATGGTTTTTGTGATGCCAGCCAAGTAGCTTATGGTTGTTGTATATATTTAGTAGCCTCTTATTCGGATCACTCTATTTCTTCTTCACTTGTTGCATCTAAGTCTAGAGTTAGTCCGTTGAAGGCTAAATTGACTATTCCTAAACTAGAGCTCAATTCTATGGTTCTTTTGTCTAATTTAGTTGTCCGAATAAAAAACATTTTCTCTTCATGTTATTCTTTCCAATCCATAAACTTATGGTCTGACTCCCTGGTTTTCCTTTCTTGGGTGAAACACAAGGCGAGTAAATTCACTCCTTTTGTGGCTCGGCGTGTTCTCACTATTCAACAGAATAGTGCAGGTTCAACCTGGAGACACATTAGATCTCATTTGAACCCAGCTGACATTCTTTCACGAGGAACTTTTTCCAAGGATGTTCAGCCCTTCTGGCTACATGGTCCTGAATTTTTATGTCAAATTGAAGACTATAATTCATTAGATACATTTTCTATTGTTGATGTATTGCCCGAAGTTAAAAAGGTAAATCTAGCTTCTCTCAAATCTCCGGTTAATCCCTTTAAGGAATGGTTCCCAGAGTTTCCTCAATTCCAAAAACTGCGTGGATCCATTGCTTATCTATTTCGGTTCATTAACAATTGTCGCAGAGTCAGCGACAAAGTTACTGGACCTCTATCCGTAGAGGAACTTGGAGTTTCCTTGGATTTTATTATACTTCAAACTCAGAAAGAGCATTTCTCTAGAGAAATAGAAAATCTATCTCAAAACAAGCCCCTTGTAAACAAATCACTCCTACCGCTCAATCTTTTCCTAGACAATAATAGAATTATACGTGTAGGTGGCAGACTTCAGAATGCCGAACTCAACTTTGATAAGAAGTTCCCAATGTTACTTCCTTCTAATGATATCATAGTCACTAGATTAGTAGAAAGTGAACACCGTAGACTTGGGCATAGTGGTCCACAAAATGTTTTAGCGAACCTTCGTCAAATTTATTGGCCTCTTGGTGGAGTACGTACCATCAAGAAAATTCTCTCCAAATGCATTACTTGCTATCGGTTTCATGCTCAGTTTTCTTCACAAATCATGTCCCCATTACCAGCTGATCGTGTTCAACCAACTAGAGCTTTTTTCAAAGTTGGTGTTGACTTTGCTGGACCTATCTCATTACGATCCTCAAGACTTCGTAAGGCCCCTTTGCTCAAAGCCTATATAGCTATTTTTGTGTGTATGGTGACTAAAGCCATACACATCGAATTGGTCACTAGCTTAACGACTGATGGTTTTATAGCATGTTTAAAAAGATTTATTGGTCGTAGAGGTAACCCCAAGGTTATTTATAGTGACAGAGGCACGAATTTTATTGGTGCCCGAAATCAATTGAAAGATCTCGCAGATTTTCTCAGATCTAATGACACTCTTGAAAAAATCTCAAGTTATCTTACTTCAACCGAAATTTCTTGGAAATTTATTCCTTCACGCTCACCCCACTGGGGAGGTCTATGGGAGGCCGCTGTTAAGAGCGCCAAATCCCATTTGGTTAGATTATTAGGCACGTCTATCTTCACTTACGAAGAGACTGCCACCATTCTCATTCAAATTGAGGCCATTTTAAATAGCCGTCCGTTGTACGCCCTATCCAACGATCCTAATGATTTGTTACCATTGACCCCGGGTCATTTTCTAATTGGTTGCCCCTTGACGGCCTTTCCCGAAGAAGACATCAGTGAGACTCCTCCTAATAGATTGTCCTTTTGGACTCAATGCACCCAGATCCAACAGAGATTCTGGAAGCGCTGGTCAATTGATTACTTGCACCAATTGCAACACCGTCCCAAGTGGCAGACGGTTGAAAAAAACCTATCTGTGGGAGATTTAGTTCTGGTCCTTTCGGAGGACAGACCTCCCCTTAATTGGCCTGTAGCTAGAATTTTAGAACTTATCCCTGGTCGTGACGGTAAGTTCCGAGTTGCTAGAATAAAAACTAGTGATGGCGAATACACTCGCCCCATTGTTAAATTAGCCCTGCTCCCTTTAGAAACTTAGTTCACCCCTAACACAGTTACTTTCTGAGTCCGGAGTACTTCCTGGCAATAACCCATGGCTAGTGTGGACACCAACGGGCAATATTCTAGACCTCCGTTGTTTCTTTATAGGGACTTTATACTTGTAGAATATGGTTTGTTTACTTCTTCTTTTTTTGTTTGTTCTCCCCTTTGTTGTTTCTCTCTTCTAGTACCTTCCCCCCCCCAGTATGTTAAAATCATTTAACATGTGCGTCGACCCCGCCAAATTTATTAGATCTATTCAAATCCAATATTGTAGAATCGCCGTTACCTCGGCTACCTTCGACCCGATATGCGTAGCGAACTACCGAAAATCGCCATTCCATGTCCGAGTACCACAGCGGCACCATGCGAATCATCTCTCGTCGATTTTGGTTCCTTTGTAGTTTCCTGGTTCAGAGTGTTTTTGAAAGAAATAAATAGTGATTAGTTTAGAATTATAATGAAGCCTAAATCTGGTAAGATAACTAATAGTCATATTTATTTGAAGATATTGATTTAATTGCCGGTTACCGCCAGACAACAATTTTTTCGCGGTGTTGCCAAATCTGGGGTCCGTTGGATGCGAGGTGGATTACACTTAACTTTGTTTATAATAATCTATTTTGAATAGCGATTAATTGGTGCGGGATTATTATGTGCGCAAATTTTCATCTTATGTACAGACGTATATGTGTGTCACATTCATAATTTACAATTTTCTCTTTAATGTACTGTTGGAGCTTGTAAAGCATAAATCGTTAGTAACATTTTTTGGTAGTTTTATTTATTATTTTCCGTGGTAACACGGTGGTCCTTCGATTGTTATAGCTACAGGAAGGCCCCTATCAAAGAAAAACTATAAGGAATTTCTTTGGCAGCCTGCTGCAGTCCACTGAAGGCGTAAGGTCAAAGGAGTTTTAAACACCAGTATTTTCTGGAGACATGAAATTGTGGCCTACCTTTTTTGATCTATATAAATATCTAATTCATAATAATACATCTCTCTCTAGCGTCGAAAAATTTAGATATTTAATTTCATCACTCTCTGGTGAAGCTCTCATTCTCGTTAAAAATATCAATCATACGGAAGACAATTATGAGGTAGCATACAAAAAATTAGTAAAACACTTCCAAAATATTCGTACATTAGCTACCTACATTCTACTGGGAACAAATTTATAATACTCAGAAAATAAATTTAGAATCTCAAAAAGGCGCTGAGGCAAGTGTTGGCACTATTTTCCAATAATTTAGAAGCTCTTAAAAATTTGGGATTGCCGGTGAACGATTGAGATTATATACTTTTTCACATGTTAAGCAAAAAAATTGACTCTGAAACGCTTCATCGTTTCGAACAACAAAATCCCTGTCCATCCTCAGATATTCCAAAATACGATGATTTGTATAAATTTCTTGAGAAACAGTGTGATGCATATGACTCGGTGGTATTGATACACGCCCCAAAGAAAAGTATTTCTTCAAGTAACAAATCTGCATTCATAAAAACTGCAAAACCGCAAAGTTCTGCCTTTCTTACTAATACAGAACAAACTAAATGTGCTCTATGTAAGTCGGATCACTCAATATATAAGTGCTCTACTTTCTCTTCTAAAGCGCCTAAAGAGGGATTTGAGTTATCTAAACAGTATAAATGGTGTACTAATTGCTTAGGTAGTAAACATTCTACCAACAATTGTAGTTCCAGTAGTGGATGGAAAATCTGTCAGAAAAGGCATCATACCCTGTTACATTTTGATGAGCCAGGTGCTAAAACTTGCGGTATCGTAGGCACTACCTTTCCCTCAATTTTTACTAAAGAATCCAGTTGCCATGACTCAATACCGTAGTTCTGCTACTGTCTTACATACCTCAGTCTCTTCTTGTAATTTATTACCTACTGCTCAGGTGGAGGTGCTTGATACTCGTGGATATTTTCAAAAGGTTAAAGTATTAATTGATGGGTGCAGTCAAGTGTCTCTTATTGCTGAAAAATGTGCTAAAATATTAGGTTTACCTCGATTCGATACTCCTATGCAAATTGGTGGAGTAGAGGATAGTGGAACCTTTTCCCGAAAGTCCATCCATTGTACCTTAAAACCCCTTGGAAAGACAGTCCCATCCTTTAATATAGATGCTCAAATATTATCCAAAATTTGCAATAATATGCCAGTTCATTCCTTTTCTACTGATTCATTCTCTCACACTGCTAGTTTAGATCTGGCCGATAAAACGTTCAACATCTCGTCTTCTATAGACATGCTGCTCGAAGTTGACGTATTCTCAAAAATAATAAAACTTGATAAAATTCAAGGAGCAGAAGGTGAACCGACTGCTGTAAATACGAGTTTTGGATGGATTTTAATGGGTAAAATGAATGTTCCTCACAAAATACTCGTTCATTCCTTTCTATTGTCATGCCTTACTTCTCTAGATTTAACTCTACAAAAATTCTGGGAACTCGAGGGCATCCCTCCATCTTATCAAATATCGGACGAAGATAAGAAATGTGAAACTATCTTCCAAGAGTCTTACATAAGGTTAGGTACTGGTCGTTTCGGTGTTTCTCTTCCCTTCAAAAGTCCTGATCCATTTTTTGGGGATACTAGAACACCTGCTCTTAAGAGATTAAAAGCCATGGAACTGCGTCTTCTAAAATATTCTCAGCTGTATTCTGAATATAATAAGTTTATGAAAGACTACTTGTCTACAGACCATATGGTCCGGGTAGAACCTCCTTCGTTATTTGAAAGGGTTTACTATATTCCTCATCATTGCGTAAAAAATCCTAATAGTAATACAACTAGACTCAGAGTTGTTTTTGATGCTTCTTTTAAATCTCCTATGGGGATATCTCTAAATGATTCTCTTCTTGTCGGTCAAAAGTTGCAAAAGGATATCGTAGGAATTTTACTACGATTCAGACTGCATCCCTTTGTTTTTATCGCCGATATCAAACAAATGTACAGGCAAATCTTAATAACGGAAGAGGATCAGAATTATCAAAGAATTCTCTGGCGATTTTCTCCCCAAAATTCTGTTCAAGATTTTAAGCTTACCACTGTAACTTATGGTGTATCATCGGCTCCTTTTCTTGATCTTCGCATTATTAATCAGTTAGTTCATGAAGAAAGAAAATATTTTCCTCGAGCTGCAACCTCACTTTCCTCAGATATTTATATTGATGATGTCATAACCGGTGGTTTTACTATAGAAGAAGCGAAGCTTTTGCAGTCTGAATTAATTTCCATGTTAGCTAAAGGGGGTTTTGTCTTAAGAAAATGGACATGTAAACATCCCGACTTAATGCAAAATTTACCTCCAGACGATTGTCAAAACTCTCTTTCCTCTTTTGACTCTCATGATTTTGTAATTAAAGTCTTAGGTCTAAGGTGGAATATTCTTTAGATACGTTCTCTTATGAAGTTCAGCCTCTCTCTAGCTCTTGTTCTAAACGTATAATTCTCTCGGAAGTGGCTAGGATGTATGACCCAGTTGGTTTCCTAGCTCCACTTTCCTTTTTTGCCAAGTATATGCTCCAATACCTCTGGAGTTTAGGCTTGGACTGGGACGAAATTCCTCCCCAAGATCTAATTGATAAATGGGCGCAGTCTGAGCTTCTGCTCCTCTCACAGATCAGTATATCCCGTTGTTTACCCACGAAGTTTATTTCGTGCGAATTGCATGGCTTCTCTGATAGTTCAGAAAAAGGCTACTCTGCGGTGACCTATTTTAGGTTTACTGGTACAGATAACACCTCTCAGATTTACTTAATTAGTGCCAAAACTAGAGTTGCTCCACTTAAAGTCCTTTCAATAGCGCAGTTAGAACTGTGTGCAGCAGTTTTGTTAGCTGATTTAATAGACTTTATACTTGGTTCCTTCCAGGAATGAAATTTTTGCATGGTCTGATTCCATAGTAACCTTATCATGGATTAAATCACCCGCATGGCGTTGGAAAACCTTTGTAAGCCACCGTGTGGCTCACATACAAGAAAGGGTTGCTGCAGATCGTTGGCATTTTGTTCAGACGACTTGTAATCCAGCAGATTGTGCCTCCCGAGGCCTACTGCCGGGACAAATTATCAATCATTCTTTGTGGTTTTTGGCTCTCTATGGTTGATCAACCCAAGGAAGCAGTGGCCAGAATCTTCAATTTCTGTTGTATCTTGTCCCGAAGAAAAACCATTAGTTCTTACTACTTTTGTGTCACTAGATACACTCGACTATATCCTAAACAAATTCTCGTCACTAAATAAAATTAAGCGTGTTATTGGCCATGCCTTTTGTTTCATTCATAATATAAGATACTCTACCAATAAAATATTTGGCCCCTTTACTGATTCCGAACTTCAAAGTGCTCTTTTGATCTTGGTTAAAAGAGTACAACACTTATGTTTCTCATCTGAGATTGAAAATTTGATAGCCGGTACTGCTTTATCGAAACCTTTCAGGAAACAAAATCCTTTTATCGATAAGGGTGGAATTCTGAGGGTGGGGGGACGTTTACAGTTTTCAGGATTAGCATATGATCAAAAATATCCGGCTATTTTACCTCGTCAGCACCGGTTGACTGATTTAATCGTAGAAAGTATTCACAAGGAGCACTGTCATCCGGGGCTTCAGCATGTCACTTTCTCATTTCTCAAAATTTTTGGATTCTCTCCGCTAAACGAGCAATTCGTCGAGTTTTGAACCAATGTCATCGATGTTTCCGACTAAAACCAGTGTCATATCCCTTTTATGGGAAATTTACCTCCTCGTCGAATCAAACAAATTAAACCCTTTGCTTGTGTTGGGGTGGATTGTGGTGGGCCTTTTTTGGTTACACCTCTTAAGGGACGCGGTATCAAGTCTCAAAAGGCATATATCTGCCTTTTTGTATGTTTTGCAACAAAGGCACTTCATCTAGAGTTAGTCTCCAGTCTCTCTTCTGATGCATTCGTAGCAGCATTACGTTGCTTTGTAGCACGGCGTGGTAGGTGCTCACAGATTTTTTGCGACAATGGCACTAATTTTATTGAGGCTTCTCGAATGCTCAATGAATATATGCAACGTCAAATGGTTATTGTCTTGCCTTATTCGAGGACACACTGTATACAACACTGGTCTTCGAATCAGGCTAAATAATTAACTACTATCTGTCACTTCGATATACGGGTTCGAAGAGAATAGATATCTCAACAAAACTTGTGCGCGAGTGCCGATCTTCAGTGTTTCACGATACCAACCCTAACATAAGAAGATACAGTCCATTTATTAGAAGGGGAAGGTTGCAACCTTTGGAAGAAGTCAGGATAAAAAAAGGTAAGAAGTAATCCTTTGACGATTTTAATTCCTAATCGGTCAACTTTTCTACCCAAATTCAACATATGCGATTTATAATAATCCAGGACGTTGCCAGGCGACGAGGCGCTTTGCACCGAGTCGCCTGAAGCAACTTCCGAGATTTATTTAAATTGCATAATAATCTAGTTACATTCAAAGCTTTATCGTATCATTGAGGATGATGTGAAAATAAAATCAACAACGTTGGTTTTTGTCTTAGAGTAATAATAAACATAGAGAGGGCTATTCATTCATAAACACGTTTATTTTTGCGGCTAACAATTCTAAACGCCAGTAGTGAAATAATGAATGAATTACGTAAAGTAGGGATGGTATTGTAGATACATGGCCCTGGTAATTTCGGCTGGTTTTCTGACAAACTTAGCACAGACGAACCAAGATAATCCAAAAGCATTAAATTAATTAACTTAAAAGTTTATTTTGTCACTTAAAGTCTTGAAAAGCAGATCAAAACGAAAGAACTAAACGTTTACTCTCTAGTCGTAATGGCGCACGTATCAACAAACCACGTTTGACATTATTTACTATAATACTACGGCGTGTTTAAAATGATCGTCGATCACACTCTGACGATATTTGCATCTCTCTTTATATGGTAATTAAACAGGGACAAAACTACTAAATAGATTACTATTGACACATTAAACAGGTACTGAAATTTTGAGCAATATTGCCACTTTTAGTTATAACCATAAAGGTATCTAAGGATACAACAAATACTTGTTTAAAATTTATATAAGAATATGCCTTTATTAAATAAAATTCAAGTATTATTCATTATTTTTAAAAGCAGCGACTCAAATGCATAAATTAGTATGACTTTTTTTATTTGCATAACTTTTTAAACAATTTTCAATTAAACTTCTAATTTCTTTTTTCCCGCAACTAAAGAGGATTTGTAAATATGGCAAAGCAGTGGAAGTGTCCGCAAGTGAGCTTAGAATGTGACTCAATGTTTGGGACAGGAAAAAATCAAAACAAACATATCTATTTTATTTGTTAGTCTGAGGTTATTGTCATTTTAGCGTGCCATACAAATTAATATATTCTTAATTAAAACTTATAAAACTGTGGCGAAAATCTTGGCAGATATTGATATTCCTGAAAATATATACTTGCGGCTGCTAACACTGTAAGATTAGATTTGCTTCCGGATAAATCAAAAATCCATTACAAAAAAGAATACATTCAGTTTTGTGAGTGGCGAAATACAGAACAAGTTCAAGGTGCTGGAGAAACGGTACTATTTGCTTATTTTATGAAAATATCAAATTAATGCCCTCCATCATCTTTGTGGCCAACATATTCTATGTTACGAGTTGATTTGGAGTTGAAGGAAAGAGTGGAAATCGACAAGTATGGCACTTTGATACGATTTATTAAGAAAAAAATGTGGGATATAGATCGAAAAAATCGAAACTATTCACAAAAGTGAATTTGTTCGTACTACCTCAGACGAGACATTTTTATGGCGAAAGTAGCTTTTTTAATTGGAATTGGCGGAGCTTGCAGAGCCAATAAATTAACGAAAATGTTGACATTCTAAAGAGCCAGCTAATAATCACAATTCCTGATTAAAAAACCCATAAGGAAAGGCTTTTTGCGGTGATATCTGACAGAGACGTTATTCCTGTGTCATTATTTAAAAAATATATAGCATTACGACCAGCTCATACTACACATAGAAGATTGTTCGTATCATACAGAAACGGAAAATACACCGTTCAGCCTTGCGGTATTCATTTCTTTTCTAAAATACCTGAGAAAGTTGCTACATATCTCAAACTCGAAAATCTAACTATGTATACTGGTCATTGTATTAGAAGATCTTCAGCAACTTTTCTTGTTAATGCGGGTGAAGACATATTAGATTTACAAGGACTTGTTCCCACCAAGTTGGGAATCGAGTAATGTTGCAAGAAAGTAATTAGAAGACAACTTGAGTTATATTGCGCGAAAAATTCAAGTTGGAGACGTTTCTGTAAAGTGTTTCATGTACGAAAGAGACCATCGAACTTGTAACATGTCGTTGTGACATGTTTCTATTTTCATTAGTTATTTAGGAGCGTTACTTATTCTTCAGCTACTCCCACCTCTAATTCAAAACCAATTTTATTCCAATTTGTTAAGAACGCGCCGTATGAACGTTTTTTATTTAAACGACGATTCAGGTCGAACCGGTCGCTTGTTCATTCTTCGCTGAGAAGCAAATTCAATATTCAATCTTTAAATAATATTTGTGTGTTGTTTTAAATTTTCTTGTTGGTAAGTCTCTCTATATCTTTTCAAATTGTAGTTGTGTGCTTACCAATCATTCTATTTTGTTTTTTCTATTTGGTTAAAATATTTTAAATAGTTATTTTTATATGGTGTTTCCATTTTTTCGCCGTTATTATCTTTCCTTAAAAAATTGGTGGCGTCTAAATTTATTTTATGAAGCGAATTTATAACAAATTGTTTATGGTTATTTCTCACTGAATTAAATTTGCATTTTCTGATTATTTTGGGAACAAGACGTATAAGAATGAACATATTTCTGTGGTTTTATTTTAAAAATTAAATTCACTTTTTGTATGTATAGGAGTATAAGCTCCTAATCTGTTCATTTTATTCCTCCTTTTCTATTTTTCTTATTGTTTCTTCTGTTTTTTTTTTCCTTTTTTCCCTACAGCTCTGTAGCCCCTACCGCACCGCACCAATAGGTCGATTGACCCCAGAAGTCGCCAGTCCAGAGTCGAGACAGACCACAATGGCTCAAGAACCGGTTAATACCGCTAAGAGCTGTAAGTCCCGAGTCTCCCCAAGATAAGTCTCTAACTTATTTTCGGTAGATATAAAATCTTAAGTTGGACATTTTTATTGTAATAACTGATTTTTTATTCGTATTGTATTGTGAATTTAATTTTTTGTTAAATAAATCCATTTGTCTCGTAATTTTTGTTATTGTTTCACCCTATCCCACTTGAGGTAATAAAAAATAGTGTAATTGAGGCCGAATTCACCATCTGAGCAGAGTCCCAAAGCCGGGTAAGCTCAAGTATTAGTGACAAATAAGAATGTTGCTGGCCAAACTTCAGCCGACAGTCGCCAAAAATGGTGCAGGTGTATCTATCAATTTTGAAACCAGTTAAAACATTCATGTCTATTTTTATAAATAGATTTATAATAAAAGTAACCAAAGTATTATGTTTTGTAACTAATGTATTATGTGTTATTGTGTTTGTTATAAAGATTTAACTTAAAGGAAGCTTAATTTTCAATGATATGACAAATTATATAATACTTTTGTTGACTCAAAGACTAACAATTGCTCTCTAAGGCCACTACGGTTGTACTAGAAATGCCTAACAAATTTATAAAGTATAATACATTTACTTACCTTCTTATTTAACTGGCCTAATGATAGCGAACAACTGCACTCATTTGTATTTCTCAAAGTTTTCCAATCAATTGCTACCGAATCAACTTCTTTGGCAAGGAGATCCATGTCTAAAAGTTCTGCAGAAACTTTATCTTGTCCTCTAAGAGGATGATCTTGGTCTGCATTTTCCATTTCTTTAGATGTATTTTTCTCATATTGCATTTTGTTGTCCAAATACACGTTATTGCACAACTGATCTCGCTTTGACTTATTTTTCTTTCTTTCCACAGTTCTTGTGATAAGGGATTTTACAGATGACAACCTCTAAACAATAAAAAATTTATATTTCAATAAGACGAACTTTATTTCAAGGAGTATTTTTCTCTTTATTCCGCATCAACTACAAATAAGGGGACTATAATATACAGAAATTAATAATTAGTAAATATATGTCAATATCTTTTAGATATGCCACAATATTTTCAAAACTCATTGCATTAACGTGTTTTACCAATTGAATTTTATGAAACGTTTCACAATATGCAGGATTGTTTTTTAGAAAATATAATTTTTGTGTGACCTAAATGAAGACGATTAACTTTAATTCTGTTAGCACGGTTTTTAAAAAGAATCAAAGAGTCAACAAACTTAATTATAAGTTAGGTATACACCGTTAAAATGTGTTCACAAATATTTAGAAACATAATATGTATATAGACATTAACATTTGCTGGGAATTGTGACATGGCACTTGAAATTTAGTAATTAGTAGCAATTTCGAATGTACACTGCAGATGAAGATGTTGCTCTGTCTCCCCAATATGATGTATAGACCTCTAGGTCAACCCCTAATGATATCACACATCTACGATACCAACAGTCACTTTGTAGATTTAAATACGATTTTAATTCCTTGGAAAAACTCACCTTAGTTAAATACTTGACGTGTTCGTCTAAAGAAAATACATAGTCTGAAGTAACTAGTAGTAAATCAGCTTGTGGTTCTCTAGGATGTATTCCGCTTTCAAATCTGCAGTACATACTTCTCCAGAATCTACAATTTTAAAACATTCAGTAAAATTACGTCAAACTAAATATTATTAGGTAATTTAAAGAGAGTGCTACTTCTTTCGCTTGTACAAGAATTTCTTGAAATGATTGGTCGAATTGACGCCATAAATTCACCAATTACTTACTTAATATTTTGAGGTATTAAGTTAGGAATGAGCACATCAGGACTTTCTTCTGGACTGTACAATGGATTTATATACTCGTTAAGATGATTAGCCATATATCCCCAAAGAGAAAATGTTCTTTCTGATAATCTAAAACAATATATGAATGAATTACCTCTACTGTACTAATAAAGATCAATATTTTATCTGTGGTGACGTTAATGTAAACTTTTTGAATCATAGTAGCCAAAATGTTGTCTAGTCAATGTGTGGAAGGAGTTCAATATCAGGCATCATATAAAAGTTCCAATCAGAATAACAAGGCCAACTTCCACTGGTATACATAATTTTTTCACCAATTTTGCTATAGATAATGTTAAAGCTAGTGATACTTTTCTGTCTGATCATGCTTATCAGGTATGTTCTTAAATTACAGATTTTCCAAGGGAAAATAGTGGTCTATACATTTACACAAGACACCTAAATGATTCAAATAAATACACCTTCCAAAATAGTTTATTAAAAGAGGGATGGCATGACATGTACCCAGCCAAGGACTTTCATGTAAAGTTCTTATTGTTTTATGCATCTTTCCTATATAATTACAATACAGTCATCACCAAAACAAAGAAAATGATTAAACCAAGTAAACATAAACATCAATTGAATGAACAAGTTGAGAAAAGAGATAGATTACACTGAAAGTTATAAAAGGCTGAAATGGGAGCACAAAAAAGCTAAAAATTATTTGAAAGAAATAAATAATGATATAATTCAGAATAGCAGTAACATGATGAAGGAATCGTGGAATATAATAAATGAAAGCAATGGGAAAACCATAAATTCATTAAGTAATTCACTTATAATTGAAGAGGGAAAAATTTCATTAACAATTATTTTATTAAAATAAATCAAAATCATACTTCTCCAAATTATAATGTAAAAATTGATTCATCTCACAGAAGTTTTCTTCTTTTTCCAATCACTGCGGAGGTAATAGTTTCAATCATATATAAAACCACATGTGAACCAGCAGAATGTATGGATGAAATTAATGGTAAAATTCTAAGATAGGTTGCTGCATATATTGCCGAGCCACTATCCTACCTAATAAACAAATCTTTTACATCAGCTTGTTTCCTGATATAAATAAATCCAAATGTATCCCTATTTATAAACAAAGGTCAGTAAGGGATATCGAAAACTATCGCCTGATCTGTATACCAAGCCAAATCACTAAAATATTTGAGTCAGCTTACTATTCACAACTCATGAAATACCTCAAGCATTTCCGTATGTAACAAGCTCTTCAAAATGGATTGAGGAAAAATATTTACAATCATAGTCATTGAAGTCTGCTTGGAATTCATTTATAAAGCATTTAATAACAAAGAAAACACTATGGGACTTTTCTATGATTTCAGCTGAGCATTTGACACTGTGGATCACAATCTCTTACTGTGGAAGTTGTATGAAATGGGAATACATGGAAAACCTTTGATTGGACAGAATCGTATATATCAAATAGAACTCAAGTCATCATAAACAATAACGCTAGATCTGATCCACTTGAAACGTTAACGTTGCAGTCAACATTTCAAATAATGATATAGATAAATAATTTCGCAAAGTAAGTTAATTTTTTTGGTGAAATAGACCACACGTCTATCTGGTTTATAATTTAAATAAAATTAATTGTTTATCGAAAATTGATTTGTGGTGGAATAGACGTCGAGTATATCCCGTCCAAAAATCAATAATGGTATTTCCGAATGTGGACTTGACCAAAATGTTTCAAAATAGATGTTTGTGCAGAAATTCCGATAATAGTTTGAATATTGGTTTTTATTTGAAATATAACAGATTCCTTTGAACAAATCAGCTGGGATTACTGGTACGTAATAAGTTCGTGCAACTCATATTTCCTTTATATGTTCTTATATTTCTTTTTTTAATTTACTTAAACTGAAATAGATGTTTGTCCAGTACGAATCCTTAAGCTAAGTTGGTTAATTAAAAATAAAAATAATTATAAAAATTTCATGTATTTATCTGGACCGATATCGAAATTTGTCATATTCCGAAAGTATCATTTGTAACACAGTGTAATATTGTACCATAATCTCTGGTACGTACAATTTTAACCATCATATACCTGGACCGTATTCCAATTCAGATCTATAGTCACCACCATAAGAATTTAGGTGTTTCATGGTGGTACTATAACAGCTATTTGGAAATAAAAATTTTCCTGGTTTGAGTACCTGTCAAATATCTCTCAAAAGAAGATTTCCCTGGTGTCTGATACTAGCTATCCACTTCAAGATAGGTAGTTTAATTTGTAAGGCTTCGCCAATGTTATCATTTCGAATTAAGGTTATATTTTTTTTGAACAAAGCCCTGAGAACTGGCTTTGTTATCACCAAACACAAATTCAGTTTGGAAAGAACCTACACTCTACTCATTTTTTTATATACAACCCTGAAAGTAGTAGTTTTTTTGTTTCTCACTCCAATCTATAATAGGTGTGCCACAAGGTTAGATAGTTGGCCCTCTGTTCTTTATAATATTTGTCAGTGATATTAGCAAATTCTGTTAGACCCCAAATCATTTCATACAATAGGCTCATAATACCATTATACGTATGGCAAATAATCAAATCGAACAACTTATTGAAAACAGTAATAGGGCATCTTATGAGTTTAACCGTTATTGTAAGGAGAATGGTCTAGCATTAAATGCAACAAAAACCCATCACATGCGTTTTCTGCCGAGAAATGGTTCACCTGATTATGAATTTTACCTACATATAGATAACAGATCCATCAAAAGTGTGGAAACCATAACATTTTTAGGAATAACATTAGATTCTAAACTTACCTAGGAAGCTCACATAGATACAGTTAGAGGACAACAATAGAAAGAGGGGGAAATTTCGACCATATGAGAAGTAAAGGAGCGGGATTCTTGAAATAAGAACGCGCGAAATGTTTGAATTTAAATGAAGGGTAAAAATCAATGCATGATGTTAAATGGATTTTAACAATATTTGAATCATTTAGAACCATAACTTGGTTAAACTGATAGATTTTATTACATATTTAATCAAAAGATAACATGATTAATGGCTATTATAATTTAACAAAGCAGTACAAATAAACTTGAGATTACTGTCACTCAGTATGCTGCCAAATCAAATTCAAAGTAATGATTTAAGACACTAAATATCATCATAGGTATAATTTTCTATCACTGAACTAAGAAAAAATTAAAAGCTTCACCTCACCCTAGAGTTGCCCTTTTCGGATTGTGAATATTCACTTACCTTAAATCTAATCTATCTTTTTCACAATTTCCAATAAAAGTTCCAAACTGACACGAATGCACATGATCGTGTAATGTGAACAAAAATGTCTCATTAAATTGAAAAGACATTGGAAACTGTTCCATCAATTGCCACGTGGCATCTAAAAGTTGGGTGAATATCGGTGAGTTTTCTTTATTTTCAGTTTGTATATGTCCACATCGTTCTGAAAATTTGTGTCCAAATGATAACCAATCTTTTTCAATCAGTGCCTGAAAAATGAAATATTGGAAATTTGTAATGTGTGCAATTCTAAGTCAGTTTAATGGAATCTGATTTTGTTTGACATGTAAAATGTGGCCACATACTTCATAATGAGAAGAGGATTCTCGAGGTATTAATACCAATTGTTTATCAAAGCGGTAAATGGTATAATAAGTAAATAATATACTGTTTTCAAATTAAAAGATTAATATATCAAATTAATAATTAGAAAACAATAAATCTATTAAGGTAACAACCAAAAAATTTCCATTTTTAATCAGAACTTACTTCAAAGAAAAAATGATTGTTTTTCTCATGTATCTGTGAACTTCCCTAATAAACTTAATTATCTTGCTTACCTGATAACCTGATATTGTTCTATAATACGGATCTAATAGAATTGAAGCCAATGAACAGACTTGCGCAGTTCTGTCCCAACCATCTGAGCAATGTACCAGAACACTTATACCCTCCACAAGTGCCTCTGTTATAAACAATGAAGTATCCAATATGGACTTTATATGTCTTAACCAGCCACTAGATTCTAACCCACTAAGAAAGCTCGCCATTGTTGGATTTTTTTGTTCACATGCTAATAAACATAAAAAAAAGTACAATAACAATAACATTTTTATAGAATATATTTTTTAATTGAAATAAGCGAAATTGTCAAAGATGATAAATAAGGGATTCTTTTGAAATTTGAAATCGTCCAATAAATACCATAAACGAATAGCAAAAAAACAATTTGAAAAAGTACAACTGCACAATTAGAAAATATTCAAAATTAAATCGCATGTGGCAGCTAATTACAATATATGTTAAATACAATAACTTACTTTCAACAACTTTTGAAAGACTATTTCGCATCACATGTATATTCTCAATACCGAGAAAATGAAATTTAGTATTTTCATAGAAAGCTTCATTTTCATATCCTTTACCAGCTGCTCTATTTGCTATAGCATTGATCTGAAAACAGATTTTTCATAATATGATATTTGTTGTATAGTTTATTTACGATAAAAAGACGATTTTTAGTTACTTTCCTGCTTATCAGAATAAATATTAATTTACCAACTGTGAATACAATTTATCCTCAACAGCCAAGGCAATTTACAGCTAACGGGTTGGCAAAACTTCAAGACGTTGTCAAATCAACTGGTAAAATTCCCCAGTTTGTTTTGACGTTTATTGACATTCGATCATCGTCTAATATTTACAAGTTTTTTTGGTGCTTTTAAATTAATTGCTTCTTTAAGATTAAAAAACAGTTATTTTCATAACTAATTATTTAGGCAAATCTGCAGTGTGTGGTTAATAAAATGCTGAAGCAGCTAAACAGAAACTGTCAAGAGATGGTAACATCTTTGTTGAGCTATTTTGAACGAGAATGACGAAATGGGGGCCCGCTTCTCCCGGTAACTGCTGTAAGAGACGTAAGTAATAGTATGTATGTATGTTACATATTTAAATGTAAATGATTAAATGTTTTTAATGTTAGGTTAGGTTAATTAAACTTGATAATATATTGTTCTTTCATAAATTGAAGTAATTATATTATAGAGTTGCAGGAGCTTTACAACTTAGCGTTACCACTGTTAACGCCAAGCATAATAGAGGTGAATAGCCTAAAAGCCCACCTAAAAAGAGACAACGCATAAAACCTACTTTTGAAATTGATAATTTTGATTAAAATGCTTTCCGAAATGTTATATACGAAATGTATGGAAACAGTGAGAATATTGAATTTACTGTTTTATTTTATTCACAGTTAACTAACACATTTTTTCAGAGGAACACATAACCTTGAAAACTTTAAGAGACAAACTCCAGGAGCGTGAACTCTTTAATGGTTGTTTAAGATCACTCTGGAAGATAGTGAAAAATATTGGATTCAAATACCAAAAAGATGATCCTCGTCGTGGTTTAATGGAGTTGCCACATATTGCATTAAAACGTGTACATTTTCTACATGAATGTCAAGATAAAAAAGGAAGGTTTATATCAATTTGTGTTTTTGGATGAGACCTTGATATTTAAAGACGGTACTGTTGGACGTTCTTGGCAAGATTCTAATCATAGAAGCGTGAAAAAAACCAAAATTGGTGGTCCAAGGTAATTGAATAATAAAATTTAACAATTAATTTATGATGTACTAACATTCCTGCCATTTTAAGACTTTTTCAAATATTTACTAGTCACACTATTTTATTTAAATCTATATAATTATTAATAGTTATTTTGAGCAATGCAGTCTATCTAGGAAATCTAGTAGTAATTTGTTATTTCCTTATTGTAGGTATATTGTATAGATGCTGGTTCCTCTTCTGGATTTATTCCTGGAGCAGGGCTGGTTTTTCCTTCCAAAAAACAAGATGGTGATTACCACGGTGAAATGAACCGTGAAATTTTTTTGCATTGGTTTGAATACCAGCTTTTAGTGAACTTGGAAGAACCTGCCACAAGTGTAATGGATAATGCAAGTTATCACAGTACAGTGATCAATAAAGTACCTACAACATCCACCAAAAAGGCTGATATACAGAACTGGTTGATACAAAATGATATTCCTTTTGAAAATACTTTCCTCAAAACCCAATTATTGAATTTAGTACAACGGTAAGTTGATATAAACATTTTTCAATATATTATGGTAATAGTTAGATAACTTTTTTTGTTTAAATATATGCATTTTTGTAGGAATAAACCACCAACAGTATATGAAGCTGACATATTATCTGAAAAATATGGTCACAAAGTGCTTCGACTTCCCCCTTACCACTGTATGTTCAACCCAATTGAACATATTTGGGGCATAGTTAAAAATTTTTATAGAGATCATGTGGGAACTGATGGTTCTTCAACAGAACAAGCAATAGGTGTATGGAAAAAGTTTTTGGAAAAAGTGACTCCTGATATTTGGTCAAAGACAGTAGATTAGATTAGATTTTAACGGGGTTACAGTGCACTGAAACCAAAAGTTTATTGTGCCCCCCCTATCAGAGCTGTTCTCGCTACTACTACAGCTCGCCTTCCAGTTCCAAGGTTCTAATGAACTCAAGTATTTGGGACGGCTTCAGCGAGGTTAGGTACTCACTCTTACAAGTTTCTTGTCCAAAGCATTTCTTGCGTTGGCTTGCAATGGCGAGGCATTCCAGAACTAGGTGATCAGGAGTTACATCCTCCTCCCCACAGAATCTACACTCGTCAATATCTGCTAGACCTATTCTCATTAAGTGCTTCCTAAGGCGGCAGTGTCCTGTAAGAAAGCCCGTGAGGAGATGTAGCTTATCTTTACTGAGGTCCAAATATCTTTTGGACCTAGCAGTGTCAAAGTTCCCCAGGAACATTTTGGAATGTTCCAACCCGGGAAGGCGCCGCCAGAGTGCTTCTGTTTCGGTTTCCTCTTTCTTCCGAAACTCTTTCTTGTAGGAGCATTTTGCTACACCACAGAAAGGCTCCGGGCCAATAAAAGGCATTTGTGCTCCTTTCCTGGCAAGTGTATTGGCCTCTTCATTTCCCGTGATTCCCGAGTGGCCAGGAACCCAGACTAAAGAGACCCTGTTATTCTTGCCTAATTCATCAAGTTTTGTTCGGCACTCCCATGCCAACTATGAGTCAATGCTTTGATAGCTGCTTGACTATCAGAATGGATCTATATGTCTGGTAGTTTCTTTCTAGGTTCATTTCCACGCATCTTTCGATCGCAAGTATTTCTGCCTGAAAGACGCTCGGGAAGGAGCCTAACGATAATGAGTATCTGGTGCCAGGCCCAAATACTCCAGCGCCTGCTCCAATGGTGGTTTTTGAACCATCCGTACACCATCTAATGGTGTTTTCTTTGAGAGTTTGGGTGGTGTATTCCCTTTCCCAGTCTCTCCTCGTATTTAGCATCGTGGTGAAATTCTTTTCGATGCTTACTTTCCTGATCATTTCGTCACTGGAAAGATTCGCTAATGAGGTGTATCTTGTCAGAGAGGACCAAGCTCCCTGATTTTTAATACTCTCATTGCCTGAACCTTCCTTAGATATTCTAAGAATTGCCTCTTGGGCAGATCTTTCTATCACCAGATGTAGAGGTGTGAGAGCTGTAATGATCTCAAGTGCCCTAGTTGGACACGTTCTCATGATGTGATGCACACACAGGCAAGCCTTTGAACTTTATCGAGGGTTTTCCTCATGCTGTACTGACTTGCTTTTGTGTGCCAAACTATTGCTCCATACGTAATTGCTGGTCTCACAATCATGGCGTACATCCATCGCAGTATTTTTGGGTTACAGCCCCACCTCTTACCAGCTAGATTTCTGCACGCCATCAAAGCTCTTATTGCTTTACTAGCAGTTATTTCAACATGCTTATTATTCCACAGAAGCTTACTGTCTAGGGTTATCCCTAGATATTTAACCTCTGATTTCCATTCTATGATTTCCCCGTTTAAGGATATGGGTTTCATGGCTGGAAGTGTTCTTTTCCGGGTAAATGGAATTACTATGGTCTTGCTTGGGTTAATGTTTAGCCCCACTGACAAGCACCATTGCTCAATGATTCTGTCAAAGACAGTAAAGCACACTGAAAAAATTATACAAGATGGGTGGGATAGAGAAGTAGTATTTGAAATACAGGATGTGCCTCCACTTATTATTAATTTTGACAGTGACGATTAAGATAGTGATGATTTTGTAGTGGAGTAGTGGAAATCTTGTGTTTTATTTTTTGTATATTTTTATCCAATTTGCTTTATTTCCACCTTTTCAAAATCACTAATAACTATTATTAAATTAGGTACAGTTATTTTATAATACACAAATTAAAACAACGACCACAGTATCCCTACATAAATCATACTGATAAAATGGGAGATTTTTTATTTTTATATCTTGTAACAAAATTTTATTTGGTGTATCTATATTTTTCTTTTCCATTCTATTTTTATTATAATAAATATAATAGATATTGTATGAAGAAACAATATTTGAATTTGCATGAAGATGATTACAGCTTGTATTGATTCCTTCTAGCGTAAACCCTTACAGTGCTTTTGAAGATGGTTCTATAGAGCATAGAATAAGGTATAAGGACCTACAGTTCGTCATTTAACCCTCTTCTATGTAAAATAATTAAATGTTAATTCGAATATAGAATGATTGGTTACTGTTTGTTGTATCTTATCCATAGTTTTTCATGAATAAATATTTATATTAAATTAATCAAGCCTATCATACAAGCCTTTTATTTTTAAATCAATATTTTTGATTTACGCCCTACGAGGCACGGAACAATGAAAAAGAAGAACTGTCAATCTAACATCAGATTGACTTTTCTAGTTTTCGTTAAGTAAAGGAAAAAACTACAGCTTGGCAACATCACAATATTTTGTTTTGCAACGTCATCGTCTTTTTACCGTAAATAAACTATATAACATTAAACTAATTTTTCATGGTTATTGTTTTGAAAAAATAATAAAATATACCATTCTTCTTATCCAGAATAAGTGAAGTTCTTATAGTATGCTATAATTAATTCTTACCTTTGGTCTTGTGTCTACTACATAAATATAAGTAGCATTAGGATTTGTTTTAAGAACATGGTTCAACATTGTCTCATCTTCTAAACATCTTGCACTAAATCCCGACAAAGGTTGACTACACCTACATATACTTGCTTTGTTCTTATATAAATATGATAAAACTGGCAACCTCCCTTTTGAGCGAAACCTTGAGCTGCCTGTTAAAATATTAGGACTTGCTTTACTTGGGACATAAAGGAGTTGTGGGTATGTATCACATAGCTAAAATTATAATGGTCACAATCAACACATTAAAAATACATATAATATTTATGTAGTAAAGTAGTGTAATAATTAAAAGTAGGGGAGACGTTCACTAATGTTCAAGAAACACAATAACTAAGATAGAAACATTAGCATGAAAAAATATCAAAGGTGCAAAAAATGACGTCTATAAAGCTGGCATGATCACATAAGCTGAATCGGTTGGGAATAAGGGCAACAATTAGTGCTCATTTAGTGCCAAAAGCTGAAATTTGATGCTCTCATATCTTACTAGAAAATGAGAATTCTGCTAACTTTTAATTAATCTAGCAGTGTACACCCCCATACACCGTAAGCATTCAATATTGGTTCTAAAGCAAAATACAGAAAAATTAGTGCTCAATGATTTTTTTTCAATTTTTATTATCAAAACTTCTAGTATGACACTCTGAGCATGTTCCTGGGGTGAATACATAGATCTACATCAGTAATTAATTATTCTATGGTGTTAGGTATTTAGTGCTCAATTAGTGCTGGCGATATGTGATAAGAGATTTGACGGAATCGTTTTTTTTTTCAATTTTTTATTATCAAAACTACTAATATGACACTCTGAGCATGTTCCTGGGTGAATACACAAATCTGCATCAGTAATTAATAATTCTATATTATTAGGTATTTAGTGCTCAATTAGTGCTAGCAATATGTGATAAGAGATTGAAAGGAAAAATTTATTTTCAATTTTTATTATCAAAACTTCTAGTATGAGACTCTGAACATGTACCTGGAGTGAATACACAGATCTGTATCAATAATTAATGATTCTATGGGGTTTGGTATTTAGTGCTCAATTAGTGCTGAGTGTAAAATAGCAATACTTTTCTTGGAACAATTTTTTAATGATCAAATCTGCTAAATTGACACTTTGAGCATGTGCCTGGGGTAAATAATAATAATAATAATAATATTTATTCGTATTTGCATACAGCAGCCATCCACAGATGGATATACACGTCAGTTCCAATTCTAAAAGCTAATCGAGTACGCAGCATAAGCTAAGACATTTAAAATTAAGATTTATACATAAAGATACATAGTATAACATTCGCATTTACATATTAAGATTTATACATAAATAAACTGAATAACAGTTACACACTAGGTAAAAGACTATGAGCTGATAATTTGAGTAAATGAACCCCGATATACAATTTGGGGTGAACATGCTATGCCGTTATAGCAAGCTAGATTCATAGTACTCGTTCAGATTATAATAAGCCCCTTGCAACAATATGCGTTTTATTGACGATTTGAACTAGGTTAGATTCATTTTTTTAATTTCTCGAGGTAGATGATTGTAAAGTTTGATTCCCAAATAGTCCGGTGATTTTTCAGTACGAGATAGATTGTGTCTAATGATATCAAAATCATGAGCGTTCCTGGTAAAATATGTATGATAATCAGAATGTGTTAGAAACCTTAGAGAGTTGTTTTTAACATAAAGGAGAGTTTTGTATATTAGGATAGATGGTAGGGTTATAATATTATTCTCTTTAAAGATTTGTCTGCATGTGTTACCATGTGGAATATTAAAGATAAGTCTCAGTATTCTTTTCTGTTTCATAAATAATTTTTCTGAGCCAACAGTGTTACCCCATAGACAGACATTATATGTAAGATGACTATACACCAAATAATAGTACACACTAATGAGTGTATTCAAATTCGATGTTTTCTTCAGTTGTACAATGGCATAAAAAGCTAAGTTGAGTTTCTTACTGATATGCTCACATAGTTACATTAGTAATGAATGATTCTATGGTGTTAAGGTATTTACTGGTCAATTAGTGCTAGCAATATGTGATAAGATATTTAACGAAATTTTTTTCCAATTTTTATTATCAAAACTTCTAGTATAACACTTTAAGCATGTTCCAGGGGTAAAGACACATATTTACATTAGTAATGAATGATTCTATGGTGTTCGGCATTTAGTGTTCAATTAGTGCTGGCAATATGTGAAAACGGATTTAACGGAAACTTTTTTTTTCAATTTTTATTATCAAAACTTCTAGTATGACACTCTGAATATGCTCCTGGAGTGAATACACAGATCTGTATCAATAATTAATGATTCTATGAGGTTTGGTATTTAGTGCTCAATTAGTGCTGACCGTAAAATAGCAATAATTTACTTGTAACAATTTTTCAATATTTTTTAATGATCAAATCTGCTAGATTGACACTTTGAGCATGATCCTGGGGTAAATATACTTATTTACATTAGTAATGAATAATTCTATGGTGTTAGGTATTTAGGGCTCAATTAATGCTGGCGATATATGATAAGAAATTTAACAGAAAATATGAGTCCATAACAGAACACAAATTTATTAAAATATATTATTTTATGATAGAAAGTGTTGGTAGGATAGTCTAAGTAAGATCCGGGGGTGAATACACAGCTGCAATGTAATATTGTGGCTGTCAAAAACGATTTTTAACCGTGCTGTTAAATTTGATTTAACATTGCGATTTTAACTACATCGGTGTTAAGTTTACAGCTGTTACGGATAGTTGTACAGAATAACCCCGTTAGTCACACTTCTACAAGCTCAGAATATTTGTAGCAATTATTAAAGAGCTAGATTGTTTTTAAGGTGATTATTAGAATGCCTATAAAATGTGAGAATATCAATGAACCCTTCTATATTAGACTGAGTATGACTGATTTCTAAAAATAACTTTATACAGTCTGCGTCGTTGCATATACAAACTATAGTTCAGTCCATATTTAGAAAAAGTATGTTAGCAGTCCTACATGATATGTTTGAGAAACTATTGCAAATCGGTCATGAAAATGATTGTTTTTGTTTACTTTATCCAATCTGCCATTGTTCAGAAATTAAAATATGCAATATGCAGTTTTGACCGAGTCAAGGTCCTAACGTTCGACAGAAAGATGTTATGGACCAATTATGTGAAACAGTTTGCAGCAGTCGCTAGAGTGGATAATTAGTCCGATAAGGAGAAGGCAGTGAACTTAACCATTGCGCTTCGGCCAGATGCATTAGATGTACTTCAGGCGATACCTCTGGAAGAGATAGATGACTTCGAGCAGCTGAAGAAGAAGAGGTTGGACATGCGATATTGTCACGAAAATTCAGAACACTTATACCAATTCCAGCTGAAGAACCAAAGGCGGAAACGTGACGAAACTCTTTAAGAGTATGAGCTGAATATTGCCCGATTATTTGCTTATCCATCAGCACCAGAGAACATAATGGAATGTTTAGGCACCAGGCCTTTATTGACGGCTTACGTGACCACCATATGGAGAGGACTCTTCTATTAGCCCATCCCATTTGCGTCTATTAATAGACTGTCTTACATAAAAATTTTCAATCTAAAATCGTTAAAAAAGTTTTTACCGTGTTCAGTCTGTCTATAATACGAAACGATTATATTGATCAAATAATTCAAACAAGTAACGAGACTGACGATTCACTCAAAGACTCAGTCGAAATTTATTTTATTTTATTTTGACCGATTTTGATAGAAAAAATAAGACAATGTAATCGTTTCATATTACAAGACTGAATATTGTAAAAATAAAAGATGAAAATTTTGTTGTAGTGTATAATCCAGTACCATAATTGTAGAGAGTGACTCATATTTTCAACATAGAACTTTGTGAGGGGAAAGGAAAGGAAAGGAGACATAGGTGGTTATTATTAAAAATAATCTTCAGCATTTTTTAATAAACAAAACAACTATAACAGACACTCTTCACCAACTAATTTCCGATAAAAAAATATCAAATTATAAGGAAACCCAAGCATCACAAACACCCACTAAGAACTTACCTGACTCTGGTACATCATATAGTATAGTGATAGGTTCGGTCGAACACGACTTTTCCGAAAACGAAATTAATGAACACTTAACAAAATGCAAAATAGAACATCGTTATTGCAAACGAATTATATCAAGAGCAACAAACAAACCAACATTAATGATTAGAGTAATCACACCCTGTTTAAAGGCATCAGAAAAGTTGCTGGTGGAGGGGATGTTCTATAAACACAGATACTACCCAGTTTATCCAAGCAACCCTCCGGCACCAATCCCACCACCTTGTTATCACTGTCAAGCATTCACTCACGCACGTGAATACTGCACAACACCTATAGAATGCACCAAATGTGAAGGTCCTCACCACTATAGCAAATGAGGCAGTCATCTACCACCAAAATGTGCATCATGCGGAGCTGAAGACCATTCAGCATGGTCCTTGAAGTGCCCTCGTAGACCAACTAAGCCAATCGAAGGAATTCCTAATAGTCAGATCAAGACACTCAACAAGAAATACCACGAAATCGACCCGAAAATAACCAAAAACTCCAAAATACATTCAGCAGTCACAATTTACGATATGATTATTGACACTTAAGTCAACAAACTAAATAAAATGAATAGCACCAACAGAGATGACGAAAAAATTCGTCGCCCAATACTCCATAGACACAGTTGCGCATTTCTCGGGAAATTGACTCTATATTTTGATGTTCGACTTGCGGCAACCTTCGACGACTTCGCCCATTCAACCTATCCAAGGGAATAATGATATTCAAGTTCACGTCGACGCTTAAAATCATGTACGCCAATCTCAACAGTTACTCACCGAGAAAACACCTCATCAACAACATTATTGAGAGGCATAAAATAAACTGTGCATTATTTGTGGAAACAAAAACAAAAGAAAATAGTAACACAAACTACAGAAACTGGAACACTCTACAACTAAATGGAAACATAGTTAACACTAATGTGCGTAGTGGAAGTTTGATGACTAAAAATGCTAAAAGAAAACCCTCCCATAGTGAATAACCCGCTTAATGTGGTGCTTCACTTTTCAATTCCATTTCTAGGAGATAAACTACACATTTTTCTTGTATATATTCACCCAAATGCACCCATCGAACAAACGCTTTTCAACAAAGCCTCCCTATACAAATACGTTGTGATAATAGATCTAAATGTGAATCGGAATAAAAGCAGACAAATAAAGGATTTTATCAATAATGCACCCTTCGAAATGGCGTTTACTCCTCCAACCTTTAGAATGACCAATAACCCAGACCAGATCGTGTAATATACACGAAAAACATCAAAAATAATAGTAACAGTAGAAACCCATCCAGATTTAGGAACAGAACATGATGCAATAGAAATAACCATCGACCTACAAAGATGAATCATAGAGAAAGAAATAATAAAAAATAACATCAAGAAGTGTGATATAGACAAACTTAACGAAAAGTTGAAGGAGTACATTGATCGTATGGAGGACGATCCGATTGATAGAGGAAAAATTGAACAATTCAACACCACAATAACATCACTCACAATAGAAAACAGCCCAGACCTGAAAATAAAATACTACATCCACAAACTACCACCATACATTATCAAAATGATAAAAAACATAAGAAAAATGCATAAGGATTATCTGAGAGATACCAATGTTGAGGCAAAAATGCAACTCAACAATTACAACAAAAATGTACAAGCCCTAATTAGACAATACAAAGAACACAAATGGGCTACAGTGTGTACTGAAATAAGTAAAGATTACTGGCAACAGATTAGAAAACTAACATACTACAAAGTAATATCAAAATCACAGCCAATTGAAGAAAACAACATTATGTATGCCACCGATGAAGAAAAAGCAGAAGTATTTGCAAATTACTACAAGGAAACGTTCAGAGAAAACCATGAACCCCAATACGACCATCAAATATATGATGAAATCGGACATTGGTATGATGAATACTTTGAAAGGGAACACGGAGCACACAACAGTAATATAGAAGATGTGTATTTTGAAATATTAAGCAAAGGAGAGAGTACTGCTCCAGGACATGACCACATTACTAAAGATCTATTACGAAAACTGAGTGAAAAGATACACAGATATCTCATCAAAATATATGAGTACTGTTTGAAGCATCACTACTTTCCTGGTGAGTGGAAGCAGGGAACCATTATCACCATTCCTAAACCTAATACGAACCATCATAGAGCAAAAAACTACCGTCCTATCACTTCTCTTTCAGTTTTGGGAAAGCAACTCAAAAACATCATGATATATCTGTTACAAAATGAAATCGGACACAAATTTCCTGATTACCAATTCGGCTTTAAATATCAAACTTCTACCATTCACCCAGTAACCATTTTAACGTCCAACATTCAAGTTAACCAACTAATGGGAAACCACTCTGCAGCCCTATTTCTTGATATAAGCAAGGCATTTGATAGTATTTGGCACAAAGGACTACTATACAAACTAATGACACCAGAATGCCCTTGATATTTGATCCTACTCCTGAAAGACTATCTTGAGAACAGAACTCTGCAATTCAAAATCAACGACCAATACTCGGCAACATTCCACAACGAACAAGGAGGTCCATAAGTATCGCCATTGTCTGCCCTTCTATATAATGTTTACTGTCACGACATATACAACTACAGTCATCAACAGGACTACTTCAATAACAATCGTTACATTTTGCAGTATGCTGATGACATGGCCTTGACTAGTCACAACAGAAACCTCTCGAAAACCATTGAAAATCTACAAGTATTGTTAGACAGGACCCTGATCTGGTTCAACAAATGGAGGCTGAAAGTTAATCCAAACAAGTCACAATATATAATATTTAACCACGATAATTCACCAAACTCACCTAAAATAAATATAGACGGCACAGACATTCTCCGCGTAAACTATGCGAGGTATCTGGGGGTAGACATAGACCGCAAATTGAACTTTAAACAACATGCTAACAACATAAATGTAACAGTAAGAGCAAATACTTTCGGAGTTTAACATTCAAGAATTCAGGGATAAGTAAGAAAACAGCTGTACATATATATAGTTCAAAATGCCAACCTATCCTAGAATACTGTCAGTCAATAAACCTTACTGCAAAGACTCCTACCTTTAAGACACTTCAAACTGCAGAAACCACTTCCTTGAGAACCATAACGATGATAAGACACCCCAGAAATCCTCTGCACAACCCACCCAATAACCTACTGGAATTGTCCCCATAAATCAACGCATACACAACCTATCTGAAAAGATTGTACATAAAGAACACAACCTAGAGATACTAAGCTGGTTCTGTACAAACAGGAATCAAGAAAGAAGGCCACACAGAAAATATCCACTCAATACCATATGGTAGCACTTTCAATATTTAAGGAATAAGAAGACCACATACCAAATTTTTTTGTTTTTCTTTCTTCTTTTTATATATTTTTAATTTAATACTATTATCTAATAATTATACAAACAACCATGTAATATATTGTAACAGGCTGAAGGACCTTGGTGGATGGCCTATTGGGTGACCCAATAAAGTACACTAATTTATTATTATTATTATTATAGGTTTTTGTAAACGTGTAAGATATTAAATAGATTTGGCAATAAACTGCTAATTTGTTTATTAATTAATACTGAATATTTCTCCTTTGGTCAGTATTAAAAAAATAGTAACTATTAAAATCAACTTTTATTTACAGGCAAATGTCTAATTTGATTGGCCTATTAAATCTCTTTACAACATGAGTCACTATCTACATTTACAATACTGAACTATAAAACCAGGCGCCAATTTTTCATTGCATTTTTTCCACTTCTGAACAATGGCAGATTGGATAAAGTGAACAAACACAATAATTTTTCATGAGTGATTTGCATTAGATTTTGTAAAAGTCATATCACATAGGACTGCCAACATATACTTTTTTCAAGTATAGATGAGACGTTATTTTGCGAAATCAATCATTAACTGCTGTTCTATAAGCTAACATCAATATTTTCATATTGTAGTTTGAATTTGTTCAAGTTAGTTTTTGTTTATTTCTGTTTTATATCACCACAAATAAATTTAGATGGATTCGTTTTATGTTGCTGCTTTCAAACTTCAGAACAGTAGCATACAATATTGTAATAATTGACAAGTTGTTTTACCTCATAGTTTACATTTAAATTTGTGATACACCACTGATCATTTGGTACTCCCATTCTTTGATACTCAGATTGCAAATCATGAAAATTCCATCCAACAGATCTTTGAATTTCTTCTATGGGGGGTGTATATGAAAAACAATATAATTCTTCGATTCTAGTTGGTTGAGATAATTGTTGTAGAGTAACATATACATCATGGCAGTCTCTTTCCTTGGGTATAACAAAGGTTACAGATAAAAATGTTTTGGTTCTTATCAAAAGGGGAGAACCAGTTGTAGATAACGGGAGTTTTTCTAGGTTAGCTATGTGCATATGAAGAATCTGAAATTAAGCAAAACGTATTTTGTCATTATAAATTATTGGGTACAAAGGTTAGGCTTATTTATTTTATCAGAAATATAAATATTTAATTTTCTTGTGTATTGCAATTTAATGGTTGGTTTTAGCTGACACCAACAATAAAGTACATTTAAAATATAAATTACTCGGGATGATATTTAATATAATTAATGTATTTAACAAAATTATGTTGATAGCTGAAGTAAATCCCAATAGGTATAGAAAAAAAATTTTAGTATACTATGATTTGTCAAGCTTGGTATTAAAAAAAATAGTACACTTTCAGATTATGGGAAAATGCTGTATTCTCCTTTATATTAATTAAAATATCTGACCTCTTTGATTAAAACTAATCAGCTGTAGCTTAAATATGTAGGGCAATAGAATTTAAACAGTTATTTTGGAACTTTCTGCATTCATGATTATGTATGTAACAAAAGAGCTAGAAAACTAAAATTTATTACAGAAAGCGGCTATTATACTATATTTATATTTTTGTAAGACACTACCTAAACATACCCAGGTTTCCTTTTTTTCATCAGGTTCTACAAAAATTAAATGGGTTGTAGTTAAATATAATGTTCCCTGTGATGGAGTCTTTGAGTACCTGTCAAGCATACGAACAGTTTCCACCTAGTAAATAAATATATGTTAATAAATCAAAAGTCCCTTAAACCATAAATCAAGCGTAATTAAAACTGATTACCTTTGGAGTTTTAATATGTTCCATAACTTGCAACTAACCTCCTCGACGTGTTTATTACTATTTATACTGATTTATCCAATTGTTTTGTAAGGTAAGGAAAGTAAAATATTAGGTGGAAATATATAGATCCTTTTTGTTGCTGACGGACTCGACAGACATATGTTTTGACATTTGACACTGACAAACTGGTTACGTTCTTCAACTAAACGACAGATGTACACTCTCACACTCTAGACCCTGGACGAATATTATTCGTCCAAGCGACGAAACGTAGTTCCGTGTCCAAGCTCTAGACAGTTTATGACCTCATCATTACTTTAGAATACTTATTGAAAATGTTTTAAATATCCTTTTCCGACGACCACTATAAAAAATGGCACATTTCATACAGTTTTCCTTGAGTGAAAATTTAAAATTGTATACAATTTCAATACGAAGACGAACGAAGGGACATATCCGTGTGAAATGAAAAAATTGAGAAATTTAATTGGCCGACGGCTGTGTGTTTTTATTTTGCACACATTTCGATGATTATCGATGTCTAGCTTCCCGCACAGCGGCATAATTATTTTGTGCGCAGTTTTATTTCAAGAGTGCTTTGCCGAAAGACATTTTAAGTTTGACTTTTGAACTGTTAAGCGAGTAAAAAAGCGAATTGAAGAGAATTATTGAATTTTCTGTGATTGTGAGTCTGATACTCATAAAATGCAAAACTTTTCGTTTCAAACCTTAGAGTAATAATAAACACAGAGAGGGCTATTCATTCATAAACACGTTTATTTTTGCGGCCAACAATTCTAAACGCCAGTAGTAAAATTATGAATGAATTACAAAAAGTGGGGAGGGTATTGTAGATACATGGCCTTGGTAATTTCGGCTGTTTTCCTGACAAACTTGACACCGACGAACCATGATTCGAAATGGGTACCCCTTTTTCAAAACTGATTGCACCGTTGGCTCACTGCATGACGTTTCCATTAAACGACAAAGCTAAAGAGGCGTTTGAAGATCTTAAAACATCGATTGCAGATTCGGCTATCAAATGCATCGACGAATCATTGGAATTTGTAATAGAAACTGATGCATCCGAAAACGCAATAGCTGCGACTCTTTCGCAACAAGGACGCCCAGTGGAATTTTTCTTTCGAACTTTGTCTCCGTCGGAAAGAAATCACTCTGCCATCGAGAAGAAATCGCTAAGGAAATGGCGACATTTCTTACTGAATACACAATTTAAGTTGATTACTGATCAACAATCAGTTTAGTTTATGTTCAATTCTCAAAACAAAATAGCAAAATCAATAAAAATAGGTAAAAAAACTTTTTAAGTTAAACGGTTTTATGTTAAACATACATTGCAATGCTTAAGATAAATGTACTAAAAACCAAAAAATAATAAAATAGATACAGTCGTGGGAATTATAAACATATGCATAGACTAGACTAAAATACAACCGTGGGGCACGTCAATTGTCTACAATCGTTGATTAAAATTTTTGTTTTGTAATGTTACACTATAATTAGGCAGTTGTTCAACCGACAATTGACGTGCCCCACGGTTTTATTTTAGTCTAGTCTATGCATATGTTTATAATTCCCACGACTGTATCTATTTTATTATTTTTTGGTTTTTAGTACATTTATCTTAAACATTGCAATGTATGTTTAACATAAAACCGTTTAACTTAAAAAGTTTTTTTACCTATTTTTATTTTTTGGTTTTTAGTTTTTATTTCGCATTCTGTTTAATTCATTTAGTGCTTCATTATTGCAAGGTTTCTTGCCCGTTAGTTTATTGCAGTCCAACTCTTTGGTAGCGGCGGCCATCTTAGATTTCAATTTTGCATAGTAAATTGTATTCTACTTGTTGAGACCTTTCATTTGATACCCATGTTGATGGGATTGATAAAACCTACGTTATCCGCCATTTTGTAGAGGCCGTTATCTTGGATTTTAATTTTATATAGTATATTGTATTCTACTGGTTGAGCACTTTCATTTGATACCCATATTGATGGGATTGATAAAACCTACGTTATCCACCATTTTGTAGCGGCCGCCATCTTGGATTTAAATTTTTTATAGTATATTGTATTCTGCTTGTTGAGCCCTTTCATTTGATACCCATGTTGATGGGATTGATAAAACCTACGTTATCCGCCATTTTGTAGCTGCCGCCATCTTGGATTTCAATTTTTTATAGTATATTGTATTCTGCTTGTTGAGCCCTTTCATTTGATACCCATATTGATGGGATTAATAAAACATAAATTATCCGCCATTTTGTAGCGGCGGCCATATTGAATTTATAATGATAATGAATAAACATAATTGTATTGTCACCAAAATCCAAAGTGTATACAAAATTTCAGATTAATCGGTTGACAGGAAGAGGGTGAAATTTGAATTACTAAATTTGACCCAAGAATAAATAAAACAAACGGGGTGAGCTAAATAAAACCGTTTAAAAACGAGAAAATTCTGCGATGGAGATTCGAATAATATCCGAATATAAGTATGACATAAAATATATAGACCTGGGCAAATTTAATTCTGTTGCAGACCAGAGACAACACTCTCTGATGCAGACGCATTCACTAGAATTCACTGTAATCTAGCAACGAACGAACAAACATTGGAACAATTACACACTACTCTCTGTTATCCTGGAGTAACCACTGACCTATAAACAACAATTATTTATAGGTCAGTGGGAGTAACTCGTTTATAATTATGTTATACTCGATAGTCGAAATTGTGTAAAGTGAGTCAGAGCTATCTAATCAACACTTTGGTTAAAGCGCAGTTGCCATATGTATTCTAGAGAGAAATGCTGTATTTTATAAATACACTTCAAATCCATTGTGTCAATATTTCAGGTACAAAAGATGCAATGTAATTAAGTCAATACCAATTTAATATATTTATTTCAAATTTCAAGCAGACTAATAATGATTAGTTTACTTGAAATGTGAAATAAAGTGTTTATGTATATTTCTTGAACGCAAAGTTTGTTGTGAAAAACTCGCCGATTTGACAATGTTGGAGAGTCGCTTCAATGTTCCGGCTTTGAGAACGAGATAGATAGATCGAGCTACGCGAATGAGACAGTGATAGTAAACAGTTATGTGAGGTGTTTATTCTCTTCATGAGCGTAACATCAGTATTTGTGTTGTGGTTTTGTGTGATAAATCGGTTATTATTGGTATTTATTGTAATATTTATATCGGTATATTTAGTGACAATAATGGCGGAGTTTAGCGGTGTTGGCGATAAAAAACGGCGTCGTAACAATTTAATTCGGGAAGAAAAAGTCCTCATATTAAATGTGTACGAAGGACTGCGTGCCATGGACAAACAGTTGGGTGTTAGTGACGCTGTGATTAAGTGCAGTTATTCAACTAAAGTTTCTGAGAGTACTATATACAATATTCTAAAGAAATCGCGGGACGGATCTTTGACAAGAGAACGAGGTGAAAACTGTAAACCGGAAAGTAGGGGAAGAAAGAAAATTGTTTTGGACGACCAAACACGGAATGCTATACGTAGGGAAATACATTCTTTTTATTTTAGGAATGAAATCCCCTCGGTAGCTAAATTGAGCAAGGTAATAGAAGCTGATGATACTTTACCAAACATCAGTGATAAAGTTTTGAGACGAACTTTAAAATTAATGAATTTTCGTTACCAAACAAGAAGTAGAAACAGTGCCTTAATTGAACGAAATGACATTGTGGAATGGAGGAGAAATTATTTAAAACAGATACAACAGTTTCGTAACGAAGGACGGCACATATATTATCTTGACGAAACATGGTTAAATGAAGGCCACACTGTGTCAAAAGTGTGGCAAGACATGAATATACGAAGCAATCGACAAGCCTTTATGGAGGGTTTCTCTTCCGGTTTAAAAGCTCCCTCTGGGAAAGGACGTCGACTGATTATTACTCACATTGGCAGCGAGGAAGGATTTGTAGAAGGTGGATTACTAAGTTTTCAGTCCAAAAAAACTGTCGATTACCATGAAGAGATGGATGGTAACCGGTTTGAAACATGGTTTAGATCAATTTTAACAAAGGTAACTCCTGGTTCAGTGATAGTTATGGATAATGCTTCATACCACTCTCGTCGACTGGAGCAAATACCTACTTCAGCTAGCCGCAAGAGGGTTATAATTGATTGGTTAGAGAGTAAAAGCATTCCGCACAACGAGGCAATGCTAAAAGTTGAATTATTATCTCTCGTACGGAAACATAAAAGCAGTCATATTAAGTACGTTGTCGATGAAATGGCGAAAGATTTCAACGTCTCAGTTGTTAGACTTCCTCCCTACCACTGTGAGTTAAACCCCATCGAGCTGGTTTGGGCCCAAGTGAAAAATTATGTTGCGAGAAAAAACAGTACATTCAAAATGGCTGACGTTGAGAAACTGTTTGACGAGGCGCTGCATACCGTTACTGCTGAGAGTTGGCGTAAATGTATTCAACACGTATTAAAAGAAGAAATAAAGTTTTGGGATTTAGACATACGTGTAGAAGTAATGACGGAACCACTCATTATCGATATAGAAGGAGAAAGTGATGATTCTGAGGAGTCGTCAGGGAGTGATACCGCTTCCAGTTAGTCAGACATTTTACAAGTGACCTCGCAACATACCTATACTTATTGGTAATTTATTTTGGTCTTGACAAACAACTTTTTTTTTAGTTTTAGTAGTAGTAAGTTGGAATTGACTTTTAAACATTTTTTTATTTTGTTTTAACTTACTTATGAACAACTTGTGATAAGTTCTTATTTCAAATGTTAAAAATTGAAATTCCAGATATTTCAGTATTCGCACCCTTAAACTATGATACGCTTATGGAGTTCACTTTAAATCGGTAGATAACCGATGACGTCACTTTACAGAATTTCGACTATCGACTTTTTTATATACATCTTATTATAGCTCATCCTTAAAAATGTGTATTATTCTTGGTAACACCCTGTATATACATAATGATACCTACCATAATAATTTCGTATTTCTGTTCTCTCAAATTTAAACGCCAGAGCGTACAAGAACATTTTCTATTTATTTTTTATTTAGGACTATTAAGAACCCTTCAAAAATGATGCGCTCATGAAGTTCGCTTCTGCAACTGATTTTATGGACAGTAAGAGCGATGAGTCACTTTACAGAATTTCGACTATCGAGTATAGAAGTAAAAATTTGGCATCATTTTCAATAGATGAAATAAGAAGAATAACAAATATGTGTCCGATATGCTGCGAATTGAAACCACGATTCGTCAAGTTATTAGGAAAATTGATAAAAGCGACAACACCGTTATTTGAGAGGCTTAATATCGATATTTATTACAGTGATCATTGACGAATATTCACGATTTCCTTTTGCCTTCCCATGTTCTGATGTGTCAGCAGCGACGGTAATACAGAATTTACATAATCTTTTTACTGTAATCGGAATACCACATCCTATATCCATTCTGATAGAGGCTCATCTTTTATATCTGATGAAGTTAAGAGATAAGTTTAACGTGGCGACCATCAGTCGCACTGCACCTTATAACCCTCAAGGAAATGGCCAAGTAGAAATATATAATTGTACAATCTGGAAGACTATTATGTTGGCACTCAAGTCCCGTATGCTAAAGACCTCTCAATGGGAAATTGTCCTTCAAGATGCCCTTTATTGTGTTCGGTCACTTCTTTGTACTGCCACTAATGAAACTCCACATGAACGCATGTTTCAACATCCTCGGAGGTCACCGAATGGCGAGTCGATCCCATCGTGGTTGTTGACTCCCGGAAAAGTATGCGTCAAGTGAGGTCATCTAAATACGAACCACTCGTCGACGAAGTAGATCTATTAGAAGCAGACACTAATCATGCTCTTGTCCGTCTTCAGAATGGCCGAGAACTGACAGTATCTCTGAAACAACAAGAGTTCTTAAATTTACCGATACATCTATCGGTAAATACGGTGTCTACCAAAGCCGTTCTTAAATTTACCGATAGATTGTCGATAGAATCATCCCAGCGTTCTGAAATTCACCGATAGTTCTATCGAACATCCATCAGTTCTACCGGGCTTTAGACTCGATAAATCTGGTAGATTTGGAAGGGGAAAGCACAATCAGAGAGCAGAATCATCAATCATATGCAATGACAATGAACAATTATAGAGATTGTTTATTTATTGAGGTTAGTTGTTTTGTTAAAAATTTTATACTTGTGTTTTTGTTAATAAAAATGGATTATGAAATGGAATTATCCTATAATGGTGAAATGTTTAAAGTGATGGTGGACCTAAATACGCACGTCATGCTTTTACGAGGTGAAATTTTGTATCGAATTAAAAATTAATAAATGACAGTGTATATTTATTTTGTAGACATGTCCCTCCGAGAAGAGTATGCAAAAGCAATTTACAATAAGATGAAAAGAGATAATGGTAATCTTAAATATCATAATATTATATTAAACACTATATTTCAATATACTTTTAGAAACCAATACTTCATCAGGTACTTCTACTGAATGTTTTTTTACTTGTAAAAGTTCAGTTGAGAGTACAGCAACAGCTTCCGAAGTGAAAATATCTGCCATACCTTCCACTTCTTATATGCCATTAAAAAGTACTTACGACTCCAGGTTCCCTGGCTCAAATGCCATAGGACAATTGAATGTATGATGATCATGTTATTATTGTCCACACATTTTACATAAGTATGCATTTCAGGTAAAAAAACAAGCCAAATAACAGCCAAAGTGATGTTGAAAAAACCGCATTTATTTGGAGTGATAGTTTAAGTAGATGTTTACTTGAATGTCGATTACAAAGGGAGACCCAGTTTTCAAATCCAACATGCAAAAAAAGTAAGCTTTGGAAGTTGGTGGCTGATGAGGTGAATAATATAACGGGCATTGAAGTGACACCTAACGCATGTGACAACAAATACAGGGGTCTATTGACAACTTATAGGACCAATAAACAAAAGCAAAAGAAAACTGGAGAAAGTGCAATAACGTGGCAGTATTTTGAAATTATGGATGTAGTCTTGGGACAGAATGATTCAAGTGATCCACCTGTTGCGAATTTGCGCGACTCACTCGATGTCCCCAGTGATGTCTCCATAAACGAAGATGAAAAAATAAATAATTCAGAAACGAAAACTAGCAAGAAAAGAACGTTGAATACTCTTTCTCTCCAAATGTACTTATATGAAAAGAATAAATTAGAAGAAAAAAAAGCCGAAAGGGAAAATAAGAAAGATGAAGAAAAACGATTATGGAAAGAAGAAAAATGGGAGGAAACAAAAAAGCTTAAAGAGAAAGAAATTGATGCGATAGTAGCTCTAGCAAAAGCTATAACTGAAAAGAAATATGATGCATAAGACTGATCTGTTACTAAGTATTGGTGATTATTATTCAGTGGTATTATTTTTTGTTCTTTTAGGCTTATTTGTTGTGATTTTTTTATAATTTTAAAGTTCTTATTGTGATTATTTTGTTTGCTCAATGCATTTTATAGAAGTATTATTTTTTGTTTGTTTTTTAGGCATATTGATTCTGAATTTTTGTTATTTTTTATTATTTTAAAGTTGTTCTTGTGATTATTTTGGTTGCTCAGTTGCAAAGAATTATTTGCAATCTTTAATATAAGTATTTTGTTATATATTTTTGGAAATATTTTCAGTTTTTGCTGTGATGTTTGTTTTTCATTATGTGAAAAAAAATTAAATAAGATTCTGCATTATTTGTATTCTTAGTTGATCTGCTTCATGGTCAACAGGATCATTATTAATTTCTTCATGTCTAACATCATCAGGTTCTTCATCCATTAGAATATTATCATTCAATGAAATATTATGGAGAGCGCAACTGGCAATTATATAGTATTTTATGTATTGTAATTCATAAACTTCCAAAAATTTTAGTCGTCGAAATAAACCTTTTAAATGACCATATGTGTTTTCAATTAGCACTCTCGATGAACTTAATCGTGTATTAAATTTTTTCTGTTGCCTTGTTAGATGTCCGTTATCTCTAAAAGGCACCATAATAAATTTATCCAGGGGATATGCAGAATCTCCGATCAAATATGTACCAGTTGGCAACCAGTTTTCCATATCAGTTGACAGTTTTTCATAAATTTTTGAAGATTTCCACATCCTAGCGTCGTGGAAGCTTCCTGGCCACCCACATGAGACATTAATAATTTCTTTTTTATAGTTGCAAATAGCCTGCAGCAATACTGAATACGATCCTTTTCTGTTGTAGTAGGAGTTATCTGGTTTCCCAGGAATCAATATATGTGTACCATCTACACAGCCAAAAACATTAGGGAAGCTTACATTTCCTCTTAGATTGTTAAATCCATTTACATTGTTCATAGCCTCTGTTCCTGTTGGCCATATAATGTATTTGTCAGAGATTCTTGATATCATTTTGCATATTGTTAGAACCACTGTATGTGCATGGCCCTTGTGTATTCCGAACCGGTCTGCAATTGATCGGTAGCTTTCTCGATTTGCCAGTGTCCATATGGAAATTAAAATGCCTTTTTCCAAAGAAATTTTTGTTCTACCTTTCACATCTATGTAGCTGGTACTCAAGTTAGATTTTAATTTCTCCACAGACTCTCTGGACATTCGAAAATATGCTTTAAAATCATCCAGAGAATACATTGGTACAGTAACTTCGAAGTAATTGGAGGCGGTGATATGTTGTCTTCTTTCACCAAAAAGAACAAGTACTTCAGTATCACTGTCACTGCTGGGAGTACTTGAAGTTGCCTCACTTGAAGAAGAGTCATTCAAAATGTCTCCACCAAATATACATTTTGTCAAAACATATGCTGCTGCTAAATCTTCCATTTTTTAGAAACTGAAAATTATAAGATGGTAATTACTTAATGTCACTAAAACTCTTAAGACAAAAAATTGTAGAATATATGTCTTATATTCAACACTATTTAATACATACCTTTACAGTGCTAAAAACGTGGAATAAAAATTATTAATCAAATCAAATGATGTGGTAATACAAAAAATAAAAGTTTCCATGCGTCAATCCTAATAAATATGGCTGCTGTGCTGGTTTGAAAATGATTCTCAAATTTATTTTCTTTCTTTTTTAATTTTTTTTCAATCTACCATAGAATCTAACACCAATACGTTCTTATAATCGTCTACCGATAGATACACTTCATTCTACCTGACATATCACAGACATCTATCGATAGAGTCTATCGGTGGATTTTAAGAACTTCTCCTTGTGGCGAAGGAAAAGAAGTGCCAACAGTTACGAATAGCGATCAAACTGAAACAGATTCTCAAACACAAGGTGGCACCAATTACCCAGAATCTACTACCAATGATATATTACAGTCTCTGAATACCTCCGACTCTTATGAAATACCGCAACAACCTAAAACTTTTAAAACGACTAGCATTGAAGCCCAAGTAATTGAGCTAAGAAAATCTAATAGAGAACGACGTATTCCAAGTAATTTATAAGATTTCGTCATTAATACTGGGGGGGGGGGGAAATGCAGTATATTTGATAAGCGGGTTATTTACAGTTTAGCGTTTTTAACGGTTCTTGTGAACACATACTTAGTTTTAATATTTTTGGCGAATGTTTCTTTACTTGTCATAATTAATTATCTTGAATTATATCGAATAAAGTTCGTGTATTGAGAGTTTAATTATTTCTGTTCAGATCACCCGGAATATGAAATTTAAAATTCAAAAGATACACGTGTGTGACGTTTAAAAGACAAAAGATAAACGAGATGTGACTTTTCGCATTTTAAACAAGTGTTTAAGAGTCGTTTTGCGCAAGTCAAACCCGTGTTTATAATGCGGTTTTAGTAACGGAAGTAGAAAAAATTACTTTAAATAGTATTTCATTTTTCTAACAAAACAACAACAGGTTTCAACAAAATCTATATACATTTGGATAGTTTTTTTCATGGGCGCATTTTCCACAAGAGTTTTGTCTGTTCCCTTCTAACCACAATATGCAAGCAAAAACATTGCAAAACATAAATATAGCAAAATTAATTCTATAACATGAAGAAAATATAGTATTCTTCTCGCATGTAACGCTTATTTTTTTGAACAATAACTTTATTATAAGACTAGAACACAACTGTATACCTACAATATTAATAGTCTCTTACCACTTTTGCATATTTCTGTTGCATCTTTAAATGCGCTAAGCTCACAGAAAGCAATTGGTGTATACGTCAAGTAAAACTAGTCAGAGTTTAATTTCGAACACGCTTTTAAGGATGATTGGAAACAAATGTGGGAATGACCAGTTAGATCTTAGGAAGAAAATAGTAAAAGGGATAAATAACAAGACTGATATTAATGTTGAAGGAATGATTAGAGTTTTCGTAGGCTTAGAGAAACAGGGATGCCAAACCTCACGATTAATCGTGAGATCTCACGATTTGAGTGAAGATCTCACGATCTAACGATTTCACTACATATTCTCACGATTTTTTAATACATTACATACTCAAGCACAACGAAAAATAAGTATGACTGCGAAATAAAAAAATGGTAACATTGTAAAATATTGTCGATTTGTCTTATATCGAAATTATTCTCGCCTAGTCTATGCCGTATCGGTGAATCCGGGAAATGAGAACCCAAAATTCAAAAGTGTATATTGTTTAGTCTTTAATTTATTATCTTTGCCATACTCCAGTGCCAACGCCTATCGTATCTTTTAATTGGCCAATTTAAATAAAACACCTTTAAGAAATCGTCTTAAGACGGATACATTAAGGTGTATTACACACAAAAAGTTTGGTTTCCAACCTTGGCCAATGCCACAATTTTAAAATTGACTGATATTTAAAAAAAAAATAAGTAATCCCGGCTATTACTGAAATATAAAATCTGATTCGAATTAAGATTCAGATTAATTTTTTTATATATTTAATTAATTAGGTATATTGTTTCAGTTTTTTTTATTTGTTGACTATCATTACATTTTAATTTGTTTTATATTATTTCATTTTAATAATATTTTGTTACATTTTTAATTTGTATTATATTTCATTACACAGAGTATTTTTTAATTTGAATGTTTTGTTCTGCCTACCTCGTTTAATTTATGCAACAACTATTATCAAACAAATAAAGAAGGTTTGACAACACCCCATTTCCCATTATTCCGAAATCTCACGATTTTTTCCGAAATATCACGATTTTTTTTTTCAAATCTCACGAATTTTACTTATATTCATTTGGCATCCCTGTAGAGAAATCATTTGATAACATGAACCAGTGCATATTATTTCAAATATGTGGGACAAAGATGTAGATTTGCTAACAACCCGTATATAAGTAAAGGATGATCATTTTGATAAAAAACAGGGAGAGACATTCGAAAATAGAAGATATCCAGCATGATTAAATAAAGGAAATTCTTAGTTTGAGTTTTGATCTTTCAGAATTCCTTTAATCTGAACTTGAGATTCACTCTTATGCAAATATATTTTAGTTTGTATACTAGTATCAACAATTTCCTATTCTGTACTGAGCCACAACCACTTTCTTGGTTGGTTCTTGAATACTTATCAGAATACTAGAAAAATTATAACAATGTATAAATTTTTGAGGATTGGCTAAATTAAACAATAATTATTTTTTAAATACATTATTTTGATTTATTTTTTAGGTTTTATATTGACTAGATTTTTGTACTTAGATTGCAAATCCAAGTTATTTGATCTTATCTCTACTGTGGTAAGACAGAAAATGATATTGAGGCTGAGAAAATTTTCAGAAATCTCTTGAAATGAATATTTACGTTCAATTAATAACAGATATTTTATGAGAATGATGCATTTTGAGATTCACTGTAAATGATAGTTTAAATATATAATTTGAAAACAAGCCCATAGTTTTTTTAATACATTACCTGTATTTTAAAAACTCTATAAAATCACAACACATTTCATAAGTGCCAAAATACATGGCAGAGGTGATACAAGCTTTGAGCAAACTGGGTGATAGCCCTTTATAAAACCCTCCCACACTTTCTTCCCTATAAACATTACTAATTGCATCAAGCATTCCCTTACATTTAAACAATTTCCCAAAAATAGTTCTACCTTCTTCAAAACCTTGGATTTGCATTCTCTTTTTAACCAGATCTAAAGGATATATTACAGTTTTTGAACACAGACCCGCTAAGCTACCCGATACAAGACTATTCGATAAAGTTACATCACCCTGTGCTAATAAATTAGTATATAAATTGTTAAAAAATTTGTATGACATAAACTGAACACCAGCATGAGGTGCTACTTGTACGATTGTTGGTAAAAGACCACGGAAAAATTTCAGTAATCCCTCATTTTGAAATATATCTCTACATGAATGTATGAGCCCATTGTAAATAATTTTTTGTTCACTTTGAGCAACTAAACGAGTCCGAATTACATCAAATGGAAAAGAAACTACAGTTGCCACACTACCTAAAACACAAACATTAACAAAAACTGTAATCACTTCAAAAATAAAAAAATCGTTACCTGCAATTGATCCACTTAGAAAATGAATCAGAAATGAATATTTTTTGTTTACATCTAATAATTCAACTTCATTAACTAAAAGTTCAAATGTGGAAAACTGTACCATGCCATAGCTAATAGATAGTAACTGTGCAGGCACATGGCCTTTCCAAAAAGCTTTAATACTCTCTTCATGTAGAATCAAACCTGCTGCCTGATGTAAGGATTTGTATTTGGACACTGCATTGCCAGCTATAGGTTCGACTTGAAGCTGTAATCTTATTTTTAATACATCAAGTGGTTGAGTAAGAGCTCGAGTTATGAATCCAGAACCACCGCCAGCTAGAGCATAATCAAAATTATTCAATTTTTTAATCTTAGTTGAAGTTTCATCCATACTGAATATGCATTACGTAAATTTCAACTATATTTAAATTACTGAAAAACATAATTCAATTCTTAAAAACTATGAATAGTAAAATGAGGCTCATTAATTCCTTCATTTTTTTGGTTTGTATTAAAATCTTATATATGGATAAATAAAAAATTGTGGTCTTTTAACTTTTTGATTATATCATTGGATATTTCGACAATTTTAAATAATCAAATATACATCAACGAACTAACCTATCTTTTTATTGACTTTGACATATTGTCACATCAAATCGAAGATTGAGTGATAGGCTTATCGGATTAAGAGGACAGCGCCATGGTGGTGAAAACCGTAAACTACTGAATATAGAGTGTCATGTTTATAATATGGTGTTTTGTGTACTTAGGGCCACTTGCACCGTAATTGTTAACTATGGTTTACGAGCTAAACCAAGTTTTAAGTATATGCTTATCTTGCACCGTCACTTAAACCGAGTTTAATTGCCTTAACTAGCTGATAAATTAAATCTCCCAAATTCTACAGATTATACAAAGTTTAAGGCTAAGGTTTGAATTCTAACCGTACATTTTCATTATATTCCGTAAATCACCTCGGTTGCTTCGGTCCCGATTTTTGTATTCCGTAAATACACACCCGCTGAAATATATTCGATTTATGGAACGCCTCTCTATGAGCCTACTCTTCATTGAACAACTAGAGCGTAGCGTTATATATAAACAGGGCTATAAGTGGTATTTTTTATATAAAAATATGGATTATTTGGAATTGGAAGAAGACATTTTCTTGAGGATAACTTAGATACTTTGGAAATGAGCGATTTCGGCTTTCGTAGGCGTATTTATGAAAGGTCAAATTATTTTGATGACTTGTGTTTTTGATTATATTCCGAGTTGAACTTCGTCAACTGGCGTAGACATTCAACTAGATAAATAATCTTAATTTGATAAAACTAATGTCGAAATTAATAATTCATTGTGTACAAATTCACAAGAATGGTACAAAGTTATGAATGTTGAACTTCGGTGGTTTCAGATCGGAAGACACTTTATGTTTCGTTTTGATGAATACTTACTTGGCTCGTATAGAAACTAAGTAACGATGTGTTAGACTTAGTATCTCTGACTGTTTGAGTTTGAATGAAGTTACTTCGATATGTAACGACGACTCGATGAACTCGATTGAGTGTTGAACTCGCTTCGATGAGTATTAAAAACAAAACTGATTTCTTCACGTTGTAAGACGTGTTAAATAGAAATCTGCAAGCAGCGTGTTTACACGTGGATTGGGTTGACTAAAAGGAAATAAACATTTCCTATTGGCCAGTATCATTTGACTCGCCGGGATCATCGACAAGAATCAACAATGGACGCCTACAATAGATATTTCAATTTCTATTAAATACTCCAATAACAAGACCGTTCTATTCTAACCTTTTTACTCAGAAAGTTTATTCAAACGTTTCTTACAAGCTTCCGACCATCGACCATGAAAATTCACGCACAAAGTGACAATAAGTCACAGTTATAGTTTTGCTCTAGGGTTTTGCAATACAATAGATAATAGTGTAAAACGTGACATTTTCCTAAATTTTTAACTATAGGATTCAAATATAATGCGACAATATGTCTCTCACGACTTTCAAAATGTGTTATGTCAATGCTCCAACAAAACTATTTACAATTATTATTGCGAAACGTGATATTTTAAAAGTAGTTAACAAAAGCTGCGAATAAAGTGTAACTACCCTTTGAATTTACAACAATACAAAAGATCTATCAACTCTTTAACACATTTTTACAGCGCTAGCAACTGAAATGAATTTACTCCTTAAATATATACAATGACGAAAAGAAGTAACATACTGTTACGAAACAGCACACTGGTATAGTCCCTAAAACCGACCCTGTCTAAGCCAGGCATAATAGTTAAAATTATGGCGGATACGCAGTTATAAAAAACTGTTTACGATTGAGACTATCTCATCTAGAACTGGTTTTTGTGACCAGAGTTATCTAGAAAAGGCCAGAAAAATTATTTGTGTGTATAAGCCGCAGCCCGGAATTCTCTAGTACAAAAGGCACTAGTATATAAGGGGACTGATCAGGAAGAGTTAGTTTAGTTTTATAATTTGACATCGTGAGTTGAACAGTAAATAAGTGCATATAAATTAAGTGATTATATAAATTAGTTTAAGTGAATGTACTGAGTATATATAAATTAAGTATTAGTGATTAGTTTAGTGTTTAAATAAATTAAGTAAGTGAACCTACCGTGTGTTTAAAATTTATCCCACCCGTTTATTGTTTAAATAAATAACAAAAACATTACCTTGGTGTCAGGTGTGGGGTAATATAAATAAATTGCTACGTAAAAATGGCCAAGAGACTATGTGATCTGAAAGTCACGGAATTAAGAGCAGAATTGGAAGATCGTGAGTTGGAAACGTCCGGTGAATTAGTAGAAAGACTTAAAGTGGCACTGGAAAATGACGGCTTTGATCCAGAAACAGTTTTATTTAATGACGAGGTTTCCACCTTAATCTCGTCCATTTCTGCTAACATGGACGAGAAGATTTCTGTCATGGAAGAGAACATTTCTGCTAATATTTCTGCTAACATGGACGACAAGATTTCTGCCATGGAAGAGAACATGGACGAGAAGATTTCTACTATGAAGAATGATATTTCGGCTAACATGGACGAGAAGATTTCTACTATAAAGAATAATATTTCGGCTAACATGGACGAGAAGATTTATGCCATGGAAGAGAACATGGACGAGAAGATTTCTACTTTAAAGAACGATATATCTGCCGATTCTTATTGATGAAAAACGACATTGCCGCTGATATTGAAAATGAAATTTCGTCACTAAAATCTGAAATCGAGGATAAGATGTCAACAATGGACGAGAAAATCGAGAATAAAATGTTATCGATGGACGAGAAAATCGAGAATAAAATGTCAACGATGGACGACAAAATCGAGAATAAGATTACAACGATAGACGAGAAAATCAAGGAGTTAGAGGAAAATATTGTATTCAAGAACGCGAGGCACGCCAGAGGAAGAAAAGAAGTCCGAGCAAACGTAGCTTTGCAAGCCGGAAACACTACCTAAGTTTGAAGACATTGGCAGTTTTAACCGAGTCAAGGCCCCAACGTTCGATGGAAAAATGTCGTGGACCAATTATGTGAAACAATTTGAAGCAGCCGCTAGAGTGAATAATTGGTCTAATAAGGAGAAAGCAGTGAACTTAACCATCGCGCTTCGCGGAGATGCCTTAGATGTACTCCAGATGATACCTTTGGAAGAAACGGATGACTTCGAGCAGCTGAAGAAGAGGTTGGACATGCGATATGGTCATGAACATCTAGAACATTTGTACCAATCTCAACTGAAGATCCGAAGGCAGAAATGGGATGAATACCTTCAAGAATATGAAATGGACATTGCTCGACTAGTTCGATTTGCTTATCCGTCAGCACCAGAGAACATGATGGAATGTCTGGGCATCCAGGCCTTTATTGATGGCTTACGTGACCCCGATATGCAGAGGACGCTTCGTTTAGCCCATCCCAAAATATTAGTTGACGCATTGACAGCTGCTCTTGAATATGAAGCAGCAACGAAGGCTTCAGGATATAACAAAATCAGGACCATCCAAGAAGAAGGTGACGAAGACATATTTGACCAGTTCGTCAGTTTAATAAAAAGTATGATGGACAAGAAGCCAAGAAACGGGGAAACACAAATCCAATTGGGAATTGGCGCAGAAAAGTTCACACATACGGTAATCGTAGCTGACATTGAAGAAGACGTGATTCTGGGAATGGACGTAATGAATGTACATGGTTTCCAATTAGACGTTAGGAACAGAACAATTAAAGTGGGTTCCGAGGAGGTATTCCTGCATCCATATGAAGGCAGCGCGGTATTGGCAGCTGTACAGGAAGATACCGTTCTACCTGCACGAAGCGAAACCATGATAGTAGCACGGCTACAGGGAATCATGGAGGAAGGTACACCGGTTATGATGGAACCAAGGAACCATGACGAGGAGGTTGGCAAAGGAGTACTAATTGGAAAAGGATTGGTCACGTCTGCGAAAGAGATCCCAGTACGTGTAATAAACGTGAACGATTACCCAAATACCATCAAGAAGGAAACCAAGATTGGATCCTGCGTACCAGTGACGTCTATAGTTCGTCAAACAACGACCACTGACAATTCTAATGCCAGATTCGAACAAATGTTATCAGTAGCTGGTCAATCTTTGGATCGAGCTGAAAAAAGAGAATGAGAGAATTTCTCTTGCAGTATCGCGACTTATTCGTACCAAAAGGAGGAAAGACTGGCAGAACATCAGCCGTCAAACACAAAATAGATACTGGTAATGCTAAACCAATTAGGCAAGCAGCTCGAACATTACAACACAAATATCTTACGTTTTTAAAAGGATCGTAAACAATATAATTCAAGATTTTCTAATCTCGAACATACTCCTTCCGTTGAGAGAATACGATCAATTATAAAGTCTATGAATGCTCAGCTTCAGCATTAGTAGGTAGAAGCGGAAGTAACGTTACCTTCTTCACATTTCGGACAACTGAAGATTTCGCAGTTTTCACTAAAACAGAACGTAGTACACCGTCACTACCGGGGTAGCTCTTCCCAGGACCAATTGTGAGGGCGGAGTGTTGTCTTCTCGTAGTAAGGCCACAGCCCCTTCGTGAATATCAGGACCGGTTTTTTCCCATTTGGTGCGAACAGTCAACTCGTTCTGGTATTCCTTGCTCCACCAGGTCCAGAAATGGGGTTTAACCTTAAGTATTTGCTGCTCGTGAGACATATGTTTACTGGTAGTCGGGGGGTAATCACGACTTTGCAAGTTGGTTAATAAATTATCTATTAATAAATTGCCAGGAATAAGGGTCAGAAGAAATATTAGTTTCGTTTTCGATGATATACACATTAAATCGTCCATACGTAAATAACCGGTCGCGACCAGCGACTTTGTACAAATGCTTTTTAAACCCTTTCAATGTTGCTTTGCCTAATTTCCCAACACGTGGTGGCTGAGGAAACTTTGCCTTGAAGGAGCCACAACATATAGTTTTATATGTGTATACATTCAACTACGTCCGTCAATAATTACATATCTACGGCACGGCGTATCGAGAATAAACTTTGCTGAATCACAGCTTGTAAATATTTTTTCTGAAAATACATCTCATAACTAAAATGATCACATGTCTAATTTTTAACAAGATAAGGGAGTATTTATTAGCGTCAAATGTTGAATTAGACACAATCAAACGGTCGCCTGCCCTCATTATCACTTCTTTGTCCCGAAAAGGATTTATCAATCGCCGAGGAAAAGCTGGAGGCCAACGTAATGTAATTTCATAATCGGACCAATAAAAAGTTTGAATTTCTTTTCAGAGGCCCGTATTTACAATTTCCATAAATGTAGACCAGAGGTGTGCCCCTAAGAGCTCTAATTTCGGTATTGTTATCTTCTCGATACAACACGAGATTTAACACATGATAATTTCACTTTAATTTTTCTTAAGAGATATAGTGTGCGTAAGTAAACGCGTGCGACGGATGCCATTTCAGTTGCATCGGAAAGTCCATGTAATTGAACGCCTTTAACATCGGCGGTAATTACGGTACGTCGAAATAATAACAGATCATTTGACGGTGATGGCTGGCAATATGTTTGCCATTCAATATACAATTTAATAAGTAACGATTCGTTCCAATCGAGCTTATAATTCCACAAGTATTTTAAGATTATTTTCCCGAGTACAATCACGGAAGCCAATAACCCTAACGGTTCGAATAGTTTGAAAACTCCGAATAGTGTTATCCGTTTGGAAACCTTAATCTGAATAGGTTTCAGTATATACATATTCGTGTCGTTTCGCATGGTATATATTTTGCATTCATCTTTACTTAATTGATGTAAACATTGAATTGCTAGATACGAAGCACATGTAATATCGAATATGACGATATTTAATTCAAAAATTCGTAAGTTTTTCATTTGATCTCTCCAAATGAGACATTGAAATCGGTATTTGTTTCTAACTAAAAATTGTTGACACATTCGCTTTAAATCACCTGCAATCACGATAGAGTTTTCTCAAACTCGACTAGAAGTAGTTAATAAACTAGTGAATAAAATTCCTTTGACATTGAGTTTCCAGTGGACTGCAGCAGGCTGCCAAAGAAATCCCTATAGTTTTTAATTGATAGTGGCCTTCAAGAATCTATAAATATCGAAGGACCACCGTGTTACCACGGAAAATAATAAATAAAACCATTGAAAAATGTCATTGACGATTTATGTTTCTTAAGTTCCAACAGTACATAAAACAAGTAAATGGAAAATTATGAATGTAATACACGTCTACATCAGTACATAATATGAAAAGTTAATAACGTAATAATCACGCACAAATAAATCGCTCTTCAAAAAATAAATTATGAGTAAAGTAAGGTGTAATCCACCTCGCATCCAAATGGACCCCAGAGTTGGCAACACCGCGAAAAAATTGATGTTGCCTGGCGGTAACCGGCAATTAAATGAATATTTCCAAATAAATAACTATTGGTTATCTTACCAAATTTAAGTTTCACTCTCTAAAACTAATCACTATTTATATTTCTTTCCAAAAAAGCTTTGTCCCGCAAAAACTACAATATACATAACTAAACTGACGAGTGATGATTCGCATGGTGCCGTGGTGGTACTCGGACATGGAATATCGATTTTTGATTGCTCGCTATGCATCGACGTTCCTCGGGTCGAAGGCAGCCGAGGTAACGGCGGTTCAATAATATTGGATTTGAATCTAATTTTGAAATTTGGCGGGGTCGACGCAAATGTTAAAATGATTTTAACAACTAGGTTGACTGTTATGACCGGTATACAGGGCGTCATTCGACGGTACGCCTGTAGAAGTCTCTAAAGAACCGTCGTATACCTCACCTACTTTCGTAGTTGGACTCGTTTCCTTACTGATTGCGTGATGAGATAAATAATAAGCATCTGATATCAACGTATTGTCCACTACAGGGAACATGGGAAGTTTGTTCGATTCTTGATTTTCAGGAGCTTCTAATTTGCTTTCTTCCACAAACATAGTAGTCTCAGCTTCTAAAAATTTGCCTCGTTCTATAGGCAGTGTAGTGCCTGTTCCTATTAAGATGTCTTGTTCTACAGGTAGTGTTGTGCCTATTCTTACTGATATGTCGACCGGTGCAGGTCGATGAAACTCTGGTTCTGCTACTTTGATTTGCTCTACAGGCAGTGTAGTGCCTGTTTCTACCAATTTGATTTGTTCTACAGGCAGTGAAGTACCTGTTCCTACTAAGATGTCGACCGGTTCAGGTCGATGAAACTCTGTTTCCACTACTTTGATTTGTTCTACAGGCAGTGTTGTGCCTTTGGTACTAAGATGTCAACCGATTCAGGTCGATGAAACTCTGGTTCTGCTAATTTGATCTTAGCAGGTATAACTTTATCTGCTCACGTTGTATCGATTAATATGACACAACGTGAGAGATTACTGGTACGTTTACAACGGTGGATGTCTTTTTATCAGCGTTTAAACGTGTTTTGTTGGCCGTTTGCACGGTATCTACTGGTTGCACTGCACGGTATCTACTGCATGGTAGAGCTGCGAATTTATGGAAAAACCTTTTAGCTCGCGACGTTTCCCACATAAAGCTCTCTTCGTAGTAGCTACGTTGATCAATTTCCTCTTGATCTAACTCATCTATTTTATCTTGAAGTGAATCAAATTTTTCGATTGATTCGGTTGTCCTATTTAATCTCGCTTGTAGAATATTCATTGGCGCTCGCGGGTTCATCGTTTGCTTGTTCAACGACTCTTCTCAATGTCGTAATGGTTGTTAATATATAATCGCGTTGTCGTCTTAATTTCCTAAGTTCAGCTATTTTGAATCTAGTTTACGCATAAATAAGATAAGGAATATCAACAATGTTTACACGATACTAATACGTAAACAGGACGGATAATTGGCACATTTAAATACAAAACTGACCAACTTACCTTGATTATCCTGTTTGCTGCTGTGATGAATCCTTGGAACTACGATTTGAACTACGATCAAAACTGCTAATTGAACTGCAATTATAACTGCTATGTTGCGATTTGAACTGCTAATTGGACTGCGATTAGAACTGCTATGCTGCGATTTGAGCTGCTATACTTACACTACGATTTGAACTGCTATACTTTGATTTGAACTGCTCTCTTGGTACTGGCACTTTACAATGTTATATAACAATACTTGTTATATCCGAAGCTCGAAGGACCAATGTTTTTGATTGTATGTCGAGTTGAACTTCGTCGACTGGCGTAGACATTCAACTAGATAAATAATCTTAATTTGACAAAATTAATATCGAAATTAATAATTTATTATGTACAAATTCACAAGAATGGTACAAAGTTATGAATGTTGAACTTCGGTGGTTTCAGATCGGAAGACACTTTATGTTTCGTTTTGATGAATACTTACTTGGCTCGTATAGAAACTAAGTAACGATGTGTTAGACTTAGTATCTCTGACTGTTTGACTTTGAGTGAAGTTACTTCGATATGTAACGACGACTCGATTGACTCGATTGAGTGTTGAACTAAGTTATGAACTAACTTGAGTATTGAACTGATTTCGTTATTGAGTGCTGAACTCGCTTCGATGAGTAGTGAACTGATTTCGTCATTGAGTGTCGAACTCGCTTCGATGAGTATTAAAAACAAAACTGATTTCTTCACGTTATAAGACGTGTTAAATAGAAATCTGCAAGGGGCGTGTTTACACGTGGATTGGGTTGACTAAAAGGAAATAAACATTTCCTATTGGCCAGTATCATTTGACTCGCCGGGATCATCGACAAGAATCAACAATGGACATCTGCAATAGATATTTCAATTTCTATTGAATACTCCAATAGCAAGACCGTCCTATTGTAACCTTTTTACTCAGAAAGGTTATTCAAATGTTTTATTACAGGCATCCGACCATCTACCATAAAAATTCACGCACAAGGTGAAAATAAGTTACAATTTTAGTTATGCTTTAGGGTTTTTACAACACAATAGATAATAGTGTGAAACGTGACATTTTCCTAAATTTTTAAATATAGGATTTCAAACACAATGAGACAATATGTCTCTCACGACTTTCAAAATGTGTTATGCCAATGCTCCAACAAAACTATTTACAATTATTATTGCGAAACGTGATATTTTAAAAGTAGTTAACAAAAGCTGCGAATAAAGTGTAACTACCCTTTGAATTTACAACAATACAAGAGATCTATCAATTATATTTAACACATTTTTACAGCGCTAGCAACTGAAATGAATTTACGCCTTAAAATATATACAATGACGAAAAGAAGTAACATACAAATATCTTACATATTTTTAAAAGCATCCTAAACAATATAATTCAAGATTTTCTAATCTCGAACAACTTATTGGATTAATTGAGTTTTTTTAGAACATTCAGATTATAAAAAGGGACAGTTCTATGACTTCTGGAAATAATAGAAGATCAACTGGAATATTGCCATGACTAGTAAGTTTATCATAGAATCATTATTTTTTGGTCAGTGATAAAGAAAAAAAGGGAAAAATAAAAGCACATAATTACTACTTCCTTATTTTTTATAAACCATGTATCATATAACCAATTAATCAGCTCCTAACCATCCTAAATTTTATGTAAGTTCAGGGATCTAGACCTTACACATAAAAAGGATCCTACGTTTTATGAGATTCCATTTCTCTTTATATTTAATTCAAGGAGAACTTATTTAGCCATTTTTGGGATCTTTAAACATTTCGAGGGCTCAATTTTTATTATTAAACCTAAACTAATTGCACGGTTTATACTATATAATAAAGAAATATGTGAGAAACTGTTTGAAGTTTAATTTTAGGTCACCTTTGAGAACCTGTCCAGAGAAATAATACACCAAAAATAATTAAAACAAAATAACAAGTATTTTTATTTGTTTTGTTAAACGTATTTCTAGTTTATCCAAGCCGAATAATAAAAATGGTTGAGTAACAGTGGTCATAAAAAAATTAATAATTAAAAAATATTTATTAGGTATTTAATTAACACATTTCGGAATTTTAAAAGGTCTTTTTGACTAAACCCTGTCTTCCCATATCCAGGGTCATGATTATAATAAATTCGACAGAAGATTCTAGAATCCTAGGATTATTGCACAAACTAAATACTAATTAAAAGACCACTGAGATTATACTCCACAAAAAACACTCATTTATTGGCCAAACTGCCAAACGAGTAGAATCTAGGTTAAGAATAATGGAAATAAAGATAGTACAATACCAACCTAAAGAAAAATTACCAAAACTGTGGCTTAACTTTAATCTACTTTAAATAAATGACTGTGCTAGCCAAACAGTTAATCTAAGTTTTAATAAGTTAAACTTAGCTTTGTTAACAGAAGTTTTGCACTAGTATTGTGCAAGCATGGCCCTTATATAAATAAGTGTGGTTGTCTTCAGTATTTTGGACATACATTTTATTGATTCAAAATGGCGTGCTTACGTAATGACTCTTGTTGGGTGCCTCGCTGTAATTCATGGTCAAGGAAGTTATTCGCTTATATCTTTTCGATAACAAGACACATAATTATGACGTTTAAGATTAGCTTTACCTCTATATTGATCAAGATTCATGATTTATGGTTGATTTAATAGTTCAACTCATACATTAGCGTATTTAGTTCTTTAAGGAACCTCTCCAATACCTAATCTGCAGTTGCTCTAATTTAATCTTGAATTTTTGCTATTTTAAGAACTTTATACTCTAGAGAAGTAGATTAATGTTCATATATAAAAATCATCCCTTTCATTTAGTTGATATTAGACCTTCACATTTATTAGGAGCAATAGGTATAGGTGCAATAACCACTGTAATATGATAATTTGAATGATTCCACTCATATAATAACAATTTATTAATAATCGGATTAACAATTACAATATTTATTATATATTAATGATGACGAGATAGTTATTGTTCGAGAAAGAACTTATCGCGGATTACATACATTTTAAGTAACTAAATGTTGACGTTGAGGAATACTTTTATTTATTACATTCGATGTATTCTCTTTTGTTTCATTTTTTGGGGATTCTTTCATAATTCAGTGATGACAGATACTGAAAATAATATCAAAATTATTGTCCAAGAACGATCTAAACGAAAAGTTCCTACGTACCTGATCTGAAATATCAAGTTATAAAACAGAAATGGATATTTTTAAAATATTTTACCTCTAATAATTATATAGCTTTCCCCTCTCTATTGGTCCTCTACAAAACTCTGTGCTGATTACATTTTGTACTAGCTTACTCAAATTTCAAATTTAACCGTTGAGGCGCTGGCATCTACGCAGAAGTTCCGAATAGCGTTATATAACAAGTATGTAGACTTGCTTTGTTTGGATAGTGTAGTACTTTTTGAATTTTTGGTTTTTCTGTCCACTATTATTTTTATTATTATAATATGTTCCTAACATGGAAAGCAGTGATGTACAGTGTATGTAAATAATACAATCAAAATTACCTAAAAATAAAAGTAAATATCCCAAAAAATATCGTAACTATATAAAATAGAAATAGCCCGGCGAATGATTTTTTCTGTGAATTCGCAAATCGCAATTCGCGTCTGTATGAAAGAAGCTCTAAAGTGTTACAAAAAAAATACTGAACTCAACAATTTATTGTTCAGCCAATGATGTTTACATTCAATTTTATTGCAAATAATATTATGAATAAAAAAATTTCATTTATTGCAAGCACCACAAAATTGAATATCGTTCTATGCAATCAAAGTTGATTAAGCGCAAACTCACAACACTTTGCGCAAATACGTGTCGCAGAATATGGTAAACTAATGTTTACGTCACGGCCGCGTCACCAAAAAATTTTAGTTGTATCTTTTTCTTGGAGGTGTCTCGTTGTGGAAGATTTTAATATAGCATAATAATGGAAATTGTACAAGAATTTTCCAACCAATATATTCTTTATATACCCGTAGCTATAGTTATAATTGGGGCGATTTTGGTATTTACTTTTGGATTTAAAACTGCTGTACAACCACCCTTTGACAAATTATCCTTAGATGATAGAAAGTCGGCTGGGAAAAAAAGGAAACTTAAGGAAAAGGTAAAAGAAACCTAATTTATTTAATTAATGTAGTTTTCAGTCACAATGTTATTTACAAGAGGCACATTTTTTCAAACATATGCTGGATTTGCCCGCACTAAGATCTTCACCATGTTGTTGTTTAAAAGTAAATAAATTATATTTAGGTTATTTCCTTAGTCTATAGATGAATTTGGTAATATAAATTTGAGTTTAACTTTTTTAAACATTGCACATGTATTTTGCTCACAAAATCTATCACACCTACACTTCCTGTTGATTTTTATAACTTTGTAATTACAATTCACAGTTGTTTTGTTTCAATACATTTTTAGAGATTAAGCTTATCGCAATTTTGTGCTGACCTTTTTGCAATTACCTAAAATTTGGCAAGCAGAAACATATACATAATCACCCAAATATAACTGGACTGTGAAGTTTTTTTATTCATTTTACAATATCTGATTTGAGACAAGACGAGAATATGGAAGATATCCAAGTTTGATATCAACTGAAATATTGAATATAAATAGCTAAATTGTCATATGCTATTAATATCCAGACAATTAATTTAAAATTAATGTATTGAGAGCTTGCTCAATACTGTGTAAAATATAAAATGTCTGAGAAAATATATAATTGTCTACCAGAAATAACCAAGAGACAAATTACTTAATATTACTACATAACACACTGACAATCCCTTGGCGATATATCTTTTCAGCAATGAATGTTGGAATGACTACATGCAATTTTCCATTCTGCTAGATACATTTTCTATAACTATTTAGAGAGTTACTTAGACCTCGTTTCGAAAGAAAAGAAGCCACCTGTTGTAGTATGCACGAACTTGTCAAAACCAATCAGCATAAATCTTCGTTCTACACCATTCGTTGTTGCTAAGCAATGTAGATAAATAAGACAGAATTTGGTTTCTGCAATTGTCAATATTCCAACTTCAGGGGTCTTCTCTTGTAAAACTGAGTCTATCCGAATTATTAGTCAACAAGCAAAACAAAATAAATGTTTTTAGAAAAAGGTTTAATTTATAGCTGTGTATTTACATATTTATCTTTTGTTAAGAAACTGACTGCTAATGGTCATATCACTAGTGGAGATCAGAAATCAGACAAGTCGCCATCTAAAGAATCCAAAAAGTCACCACAAAAGGAACCTGCTGAACCTAAATTAGACAAGAAAGAAAAGAAATCCGAAAAGCAAAATGAGAAATCCAAGAAGCTGGAAACCAAGAAAATTGAAGAAAGCAAAAACAAGAAGAACATAAACAAATCTTCTGAAAAACCAGTAGATTTTGATGATGGTAATTGGGAAACAGTGCCTGCCAAAGCTGACAAGAAAAAGAAAGAACAATCTCCTGTTAAGAAAGATAAGAAAGCAGCTAAAAAAGAAAAAGATGCTAAAGCAGAGAAGGCCGAAATAGAAAAACTGGTCAAAGATGCTGTTAATAAGGAACTCAGAGAAAAAGAAAAGGAAGTGATAGTTGAAGAGAAAAAAGTAGAAGAACCCATTAAGATCGAAGAAGTTATTAGTGTACAGGAAAAGAAAGACAAAAAGAAGAAAGAAAAAAAGCCCAAAAAAGAAGATGCCGAAAGACCTGTACAAGAAGAAGTTAAAATAAAACAAGTAGATGTGAAGAAAGAAGTTAAAAATGAAGTTAAGAATGTAGCTCCTCCAAAACCTTCAGTACCTGAAAAAATTGAGGCCCCTGTGAATGTTGCCCCTCAAGAATCTGCTCCTGTTTTTGATGAATTAGGTGGTAAGTATTCAATATAATTTTTTATATTATATGGCCTTTTCAAGCAACAGTTTAAACCGAACTTAATATAGATAAATAAAAGACATAAAGACTATTGGCGTTAAATTCTGAGATATATGGCTACTGAAATCTCTGTGTCTCATAAATCACTTTGTACCATTTTAAACAATCGTTTTGGCATGAAACAGCTAGATGCAAAAGATTTATATTTTCCACAATCTGGTAAATGTTGTTCAAGACAAGTTACGAGTCAGTTTGTATTCCACATGCATTGTAACTGGTGAGACATGGGCTTGTGAGTTTGACAGTCAATAAGCTTCATAATGGCACGTTCCAATTGATCCTAAATGGAAAAACTCACAGTTTTTTTTCAATTATTGAAGTGTTAGTGGGCTTTCACATTAAAGTAGCATGCAATGTGCGGTTTGCTACCAGGAAGCAAGCAACTACGTTGCAACTGGCGTCTAAATGATTTATTTTCATACCAAAGTCGCTCTGTGCGACATTTTTATCATCAGAGCCTGCTGGGAAATAATAAAATATGTCGTCAAAAGAAGACAATATTACGTTGATTGGTGCTGTGATTGCAAGGAGGAGAAAACTCTGGATTCATCCGTATTTACGAGATAATGCCAATACACATACCTCTCGATAGTCTGAACAAAACCTATATTAAATTGTTCATCATCCGGTAAACATATTTTGCTAGACACCAAAAAAAAACTAAAAATTAATTAACTTGGACACTAAACAAGTAAAACAATGTCTGCGTGGGTTGGAAATACGTGGCAAAGTAACAAATTATATGACCTGTCTAATATGCGAGAAAAGGATTGGTTTACACACAAAAAAGTTATTTTGAAAACATTTTTTGAGTTATTTTTATGTTTCTCATCAAGAACAACACGAAAAAATGGTTTTTAGAAAAAAATCCTGTATGTATGTAGTTGTTGTCGGCCATTTTTCGTTACATGTCTTGTTAGCACGATACAGCCTCCGGAGTGCAACAAATCATCAATTTTATGATTGAATATAGTTTAGGACATCTCACAGATGAACCCTATTGATTTTCAGCTCACAATAGCCAGTACAACGGGTGCTATGGTACTTGAAGTACGGCATTTTTGTCATTTTTTGAGAAATTTCAGATTGTTAGCATGATACAGCCTCCGGAGTGCAAAAAGTCACCAATTTTATGATTAAATATTGTTCAGAACATCTCACAGATGAACCCTATTGTTCTCAGCTCACCACAGCCAGTACAACAGGTGATATAGTACTTTAAGTACGACATTTGTCATTTTTGGAGAAATTTCAGTTTGTTAGCACGATACAGCCTCCGGATTATATACAAGTGACCAATTTTATGATTGGATATTATTCAGGGCATCTCAAAGATGAACCTTATTGAGATTCAGCTCACTAAAGCCAGTACAACGAGTGCTATGGTACTTGGGGTACCATATTTTTGTCATTTTTGGAGAATTTTCAGATTGTTAGCACGATACAGCCTCCAGCATGTACACAAGTGACCCATTTTATGATTGAATATTGTTCAGGGAGTCTTATAGATGAACCTTATTGATTTTTAGCTCACCAGGGCTAGTACAACGTGTGCTATGGTACCTGAAGTGCCACATTTTTTGTCCTTTTTGGAGACATTTCGGGTTAGTACGATACAGCCTCTGGAGTGTATACAAGTGGCCAATTTTATAATTGGATATTTTTCAAGGTGTCTCACAGATGTACCCTATTGATTTTCAGCTGACTATAGCGAGTATAGCGTGTCCTATAAATCCAGATATACTGCATTTTTGGTTACTTTTGGAGAAATTTCGGTTCGTTAACACGATATATCCCCAGAAGTGTATACAAATGACAATTTTATGATAGAATATTATTCAGGGCATCTCACAGATGCGGAAAAGTTAGTTTTAATCCTCAAAACCGTTTATTTTATACTTGAGTCACATGTTACATGTTTCCAACTTGAATTTCTGTGACACCACAGGGCATGAAACCCTCCATTTATTTGTATAGGTTTTAAAATAAACAGCCTGCTTCCTGGCAGCAAGTAACACATGTGTGAAAACCTACTTAAGAACATAATTGTCACAGAGTGAGAATATAAACATTATCTGAGTTTACAGTAGAGTTTGAAACAAAATTTGTCATAAAACACCAGATTTGTGTAAAGAAAACTCATGGATTTTGCTACTTGATGCTGCACCATCTAACAAGAAAATTGTTGTGAATGAATTCTTGGCAAAAAACGTGGCAAATATTATCAAACATCTTTGATAAACTTTCGTTTCTTTCCAAAACAGAAGTTACCACTACAAAGCATTCATTTTCAGTCAACAGAATCCTTGAAATAAATTTGCAGCACGTACTGAGGTTAATGCCTGAATATGCGTTTAAAGCAGGGTTGGAAAAAATCATGATTTTTCGAAAAAATCGAATAAATCGTGATTTTTTGAAAAACAACGATATTTTTGATTTTACTATACAGTTTAGCTATATTTTTGCGTAAAACGGAACACACACTTGGGTGTCGGTGCTGTATTTTGTAAACTTCGCTTGCAATTGCAGTTTTATATTTGTTCTAATGTAGTTCTAAAAGCATTCATTCAATAAGTTTTTGTTTAATGTTGTTATTGCTGTGTTGCGTGCAAAACTAATTCATTATAAATAAAAATTCCTCGCCAAAGAGATGGGATTTGGGAACATTTTACAGAAAAAAAGCACTTCCAGAAATGGCTATCGAGTAATATATGCAACAAATGTAAAAAAGAAATTCAAGGACTGACTCAGAGTGGCAAAAGCTACTGAAAGTATGTGAAGAGAACAGGGACGTCATAGATCCTGTTATTAGACCAAAAGTTGAAAACATGGTCATAAAGAGATCAGTGGAAGATTTCTAATAATTTTGAAGCCAATATCTGTTACACTGGATACTTTACAAAGAAATAATGCATGGCCTGGAAGAAACTTGAAGTTAAATTCAAATAAACTGTATTAAATATTAGCCAAATGTTGAAGTTTCAAAAGAGATATAAACAAGCAATGACTCCTAGTCACTTTTTTGGCATTTTTATTAGACCCAACCCAAACAGAATTCACGCTGATAGAGGAAGAAGAAGAAAGTGCGTTAGAGGAAGCACGAAATCACTATGATGGTCCAGTTTTGCTACCATTGATAGTAAAACTTAAGTCAAAATAAAAACCATTTAAAATTGTGATGTTCGCAGGGGAAGTGGTAAAAAATATCACATCACTAGAGTGGTGGATATCACAGAAAAATATATTTAGTGAAGAGGAACAGTCAAAGATTTTTCCAATGGTAAAGCAATTGTTTAGGCCAATTGCTTGCTCAGCTGCTGTGGAAAGAGTGTTTTCCCATCTTTGAAATTGTTCATAGTAAATTAAGAAACTGAATGGGAATTGATAAGGCTTGAAAACTAGTTTTTTATTCAAGACTTATAATAATATTGATTTCTCAGATGTAAAAGACCTTAGTCGTTTGAAATATATTTTCATGTTGATTTCTGTGAAAAAAAGTTGATTAAATCATTGACTTTTATTGAAAAAATCATTTGATTTAAATCGTGGATGAAATGAAATTTGGATGAAAAATACATAGTTTTTGTTTCATTAACTGATTCTGAGTACTTTTTTGTCACTGTGTCATTACCAGACTCTCTTAAATCACTTTTATACAGAGTTTATTCAAATAATTTTCTGCGAATGAAATCTGTCACTAATCAAGGAGCTTGAAATCCAGTCTACCAACTGCAATTAACCTGTTTCTTCTGAAGATTTAAAAAAGATCCGCCAGAGACAGCACTAGTGGGGGGTCCATATCTTTTTATTTTCCTATTGACAGTAACGTTAAACGTACATAGTAAAAATGGAATTAACGGAAGATGATGTATCAGGAGCAAAATTGAAATTTGCAAAAATTCAAGATCATCTTGCCTGGGATTTGAAACGATGGGTTACATGTCGTGCTTTACCTGCTTCAAGTAACAAAAATATATTCGTAGAAAGGTTACTTGTCATTGACAGTTCAGTTTATTTTATTTGTTGTCATTTTAATTTATTAATGGATTGACATCTAGAGCATAACCTTATAAAATTAACAGTTATTAATATTTGATACACTCACTGATAACGGAATTGGAGTTTCTATTGTAGGACCACTTGCATTTATGAAATGTTTAGTATGATACAATTCGTAAATGCACAATGTTTGGTAGGCATGATAATTGATTTTTATCATTACTTTTCTGCCCAACCTATCTAATATGCGAGAAAAGTATTGATTTACCCCAAAAAGTTGGATTTTTCGATTTTTTTTTAGTTATTTTTACGTTTTTCACCAAGAACAACACTAAAAACGGTTTTAGAAAAAAAATTCTGTGTGTATGTCATCGTCAGCCACTTTTCGTAACATGTCTTGTTAGCACGATACAGCCTCTGGAGTGCAACAAGTCACCAATTTTATGACTGAATATTGTTCAGGACATCCCACAGATGAACCCTATTGATTTTCAGCTCACCAGAGCCAGTACAACGGGTGCTATGGTACTTGAAGTACGACATTTTTGGAGAAATTTCAGTTTGTTAGCACGATACAGTGTCCGGAGTGCAACAAGTCACCAATTTTATGATTGAATATTGTTCAGGACATCTTGCTGACTATCCCTATTGATTTTTAGCTCATTGGAGCCAGTACAACGGGTGCTATGGTACAACATTTTTGTCATTTTTGGAGAATTTTCAGATTGTTAGCAAGATTCAACCTTCGGAGTTTATACAAATAACCAATTTGATGATTGGATATTGTTCAGGGACACTTATAGAAAAACCTTATTGATTTTTAGCTCACAGGAGCTGGTACAACGGGTGATATTGTACTAGAAGTGCCATATTTTTGGAGAAATTTCGGGTTGTTAACATGATACAGCCTCCGAAGTATATACAAGTGACAATTTTGTCATAGGATATTGTTCAGGGCGTCTCACAGATGCCGAAAAGTTAGTTCTAATATTTAAGACCGTTTATTTTTTATTCACTTTATTAATTTATTTATTTTAATAAGACGTGCATTTAATGTTACTGTCAATTGGAAAATTATAACATATGTACCCCCCACTTTAAGTCTTCAGAGGAAACAGACTAATTTAATTTAAATTATATTTACTTCTAGATACCTGGACTGATTCCAAGGCAACTAAGAAAACAAGCAAGAAAAAAGCTCGCAGGGACAACTAAAATAGATCATCTGAGACTTAAAAATAAACTATTTCAGCCTGTACACTAGGATTTAAGGGTGACAGGTAAATGTGATCACAAAACCAGAAGCATCTAGCTACGAGACTCAGATCTCTATAACCAATATAAAAAGACTTGACTATTGATTACCCTAAATCTATCTAGTTCATATATGATAGCCATTGTTGAAAGTTGTTTTTTTTAATTACATCACACGTAGGTTTTTGTTTATAGTTTTTGATACAATTTGAGAGATTATTTATAGGTTTATTTTTATAATATAACATAAGGATTGAGCAGATATAGATATTTTTGAAATGTATAGTAGTTGGCTATCATATGTGACAATCATTGCAGAGCTTGATAATTTACAGAAAAATATAAACCGTTCCACCATTCAATTATCTTGATGAACTCTGGGAGTTTTGAATATTTCAATATGTATAAAAAGCTTTTAAAACAATTTTCGTGATCAGGATCGTGAAATTGTAAATAGAGGAGTAGTAAACATTTTGTGTTACATTAAATCAATATTCAAATTGATCAATTGAAGTTTACTAAAGTGTTTTATGTTTGTGAACACCTGAACTAACTGATTGGACTTGAAAAGATTGTACAGTGCCTTGGTATAGACTTGTAATAGTAGATTTTGTCTACAATTTAAAGTCACGATTATATATTTCCAATAACAAAAATTCTGTTTTTATCATATTCCTTGTGGTTATTAGGTTTTTAAATCCATATCCGCAATTGCTTTGCGTTTATTATTTATCTATTCATTATTTCTTATTTTTGTTTGCCCTATTTTTAGTACTGAGTTTAGGTGCTGGCTTACTAGGTAACCAGTGTAGTAGTGTTTTTTATCTTATAATAATTGTTTAGTCTGCTCCATTTACTTTTATTTGTTTAGGAGCATTTGATTACTGTTGCATATATTTTTGTATTTATATTTTTATTGCAATACAACTTCTAGTGCTGTAAGATATTGTTGATACTGTATTTTTGCTTGGTTTTATTAATGGATTTTTGTTCTGATATTACTTAATTTCGTTTTTCTTTTTAAACATTTTTTATTGCTTTTTATACCTTCACCTTTTATTTACTATCATTACTTCCTGTATATGTTTTCAAAAGCTTCTGTATAAACGTTTCTTAGTATTAAGAGGATTTTTCCTGAAAACAAATCAGTCAATGACAATTATCCAAACAATGCACTTAAATTACTACTTCTCTAGTATCTATAAGGAGAAAGTGAAAAGTGTAGTGAACGGGTGTTTTTTCTTTTTTTAATTTTGCTCTGCAAAAAGGGGTGTAATCACTTTTGAGAAGTTAAGTCGCAGATGTATTTTTATAATTTAAGTAAGTTAACTTTAAGTAGTTATTAGCCTATCGTGTAAAATATGTTAAAAGAGCTTATAAAACGGGATTGCCAAAAATTGTTGCAATTTTATTATTTTTAGTTAATTAAGTGATTTATATACTGTTGTTTTTTAACTAGATCATTTAACATAAAGTTGATTTTGTTATGTTGAAATATATTTTACGCTAAAAATTAGAAAAATTTACATATCATTTTTACTAATATAATAAATTGTTGTGGTCTGTTAAAAATGAAATCTAATAGTATATTGAAAAGAGAAAACATTTTAATGTGGAATGCTATTAATTATTAATCAGTTGCTTAAATAAGTGCACATGAGTTAACATCAGACTTAATTTTGTGTTTATGTTCTTTTTTACTTTCAGATGACAGCAATATTTTCAGTAGATACCGACTTTTTTTCTAATAAAAATAAAAAGAAATAGGAAAAACATACTCTAGACAAAGAATTGAATACTTTAGTTTGAAATATTTTACATTTTTACATTTTAAATCCTCTAAGCCTATGATTCTTATGTGAATAAAAAAATAGGAACCAATATTGTACTGTCACTGAAGATTAAAAGTACCGCAAGTAATGAGTATAAAAGAACGGGTATTGATATTAAAAGTAACGAATCTGTAGAAGTATTCAAAAGTAACGAAAGTTTACATCAGTAGCATTTAATACCTACCCTCAGAATAGTAGTATATTTTAAGTTAACAAAGATTAGGGTCAACTTCCTTCATTTGAATGATTTCTGAACAAAATGCCGAAGTAAATATATGATTCAGATTTATTTAATTATTATGATTTGGAAAATAAACAACAATCTTAAGCATAAAGAAAACAAATAGCCACTAAAAAATTGTTCACTGTTTTCAAGCTTTATAAAAATGTTTTTAATTTTCCTCTGTCGATTAGCTCTGATTAAAATTTATGTCAATTGGATTAGCTAAAACTGTTTTCCACTAGTTGAATTTTTTATAGCTTTGCTTCAGCTATTTTCTTCTGTCTATCAAAAGGGATAGACTTAAATTTGCAGGCTCTTGATTTGCCAGTTTTAAGTTTCCTCGAAATTAATGTGTACCTTGTCAATTTAAAAATGATTTTGTGTAAATTTTTGATTTTTGAAGAAAATCTATTTTCTCTTCTCTTTCTGTTTTATTCTATATTTTCTTAAATTATTGGGAAGTTGCAACCTTGCAATTATTTCAACTTCACTTTAAATAAGCAAAGCATACAGTATTGTAATCTAATTTATACATATTGTTAGTAAAATTTAAATTCCCTCCTGTGAATTCCCAGGAACAAACATTTTTTATAAAACTAACACCATTTAAGATTGATATTCTTACATACAGAAAATTACTCCAGGAAAAATACTGACATTGTGCAACTGAGAAATGATTAAAAAAAGGATATTTGTTTGTATATTTTTATACATTCTATGAGATTATACTATCTTGAGAGGTGTTATATTGATAATAGCATTCAAAATATATCTTCGATAATTGCATTATTATGGACTTTGTAATGTTTGTGATATTTCTATGATTGACTAATTATTGAAAATAGAATGGACAAGGATTTGAGGGCTTGGGAAGGAATTATTTTATTTGGAGTGGTCTGTAATTTGTTTATTTCCGTCTTTCACTCTCAGGTACCTTGCAGAAGACCTCCGTTGACTGGATACTGGAAATACTAGCTTTGAGTAGCTAATTCACTTCCTTTGATAATTAATTGATCGTAGATAAAACTCTTTTTACAACTATCTTGTAGCTGACACTTTTTCCTAGGCGAGGATGATGAATTTAAAACTTGCTTCACAATTTCATGTGTATAATGACGACTTGTAAATACATTACATAGACGAAAGATAACCCTAAGCATTACTTAATACATTTTTCTATTTATATAATAATAATAATACTTTATTCATCCTTTTTGATCATAGTAAATGATATAGGACAGGTCAAATAGAAAAGAGGATTTTACATTAAATATTACTTACATATCAGACAGTTAAATTAAAATAGTTTGTTTAAGAACTCTGACATATCATAAAAACATTTGACAATTAAATTTTTTTGCTTGAAAACATTGAAATTATTCTCATATCATATAGCTAGGCAAATGATTTAGGAATTTTTATAGATAGGACCTTTTTCAAACAATGAAGTTTCATGTTTTGGTAGCCGGATAAGCTTACCAGACCTAGTTGGGTAATCATGGAAATCAGAATTAAGATTAAAATCATTGAGATTACTTTTTGTATATAATATGCACTTTTTGATGTAAATAGAATAAAATGTTAGAATACTGAAATCTTTAAAATAATTTCTGTATGTTTCTCTATAATCTAGATTAAAAATTAGACAGATAATCCTTTTTTGAGAAATAAAAACCCTTGAGGCATTGATTGCAACCCCCAGAGAATGACATTGTAGGATATATGGGAGTATACTATTGCATAATAGATATTAATCAATTGACTGGTTGTAAACATATTTTTTAACTGCAATATTGCAAAGTAATTGCTATCTAATTTTTTACAAATGTGGTTGATATTGTTAGTCCAACTCATATTTTTATCAAGGTAGGTTCCCAGAAGATTTGTAGAACCTGAAAAAGAAACATCAGTACCCTTTACTGAGATACTACTATCTTCAGGAATATTTGTCCTTGTAAAAAATGCATAAGGATGGTTTTTGTAGAATTCACTATCAGAGAATTCCTTTCACACCAACTGAGATATTCTTTTGATAAAATATTCATCTTTAAAAGTAGCCCATCTAGAGATTCAGCATCAATCGTTAATATGGTGTCATCTGCATATAGTATCAAATGATTGGGGCTAACATATCTAGAAAGATCATTTATGTATAGCAAAAATATCAGAGGATTCAAGATTGAACCTTGAGGTACGCCAATTTCTACAGGTTGGGGGAGGGACTTCCGATCTTCGATCCTAACAATAATTTTTCTGGCTTCTAAGTATGATTTCAGCCATGATAAAAATTTGCCCCGAAACCCTAAATCTCGTAATTTATTTAATCAAAGAAGAGTGCACCCACATACCTCTTCCTATCCAATGATGTGTGTCCAAAAGCAAGTAGAGCTATGGAGGCATTCTCCGTTTGATCTGCCAGGCAAGAAACAATGCTGATGGTTTGACAAAACATTATACTTTTTAAGGAAAGAATACTTTTGTTTATAAAGATATTTTTCTATTACTTTACATAAAACAATTTGGACAGTTATTGGGCGATACTTGTCAAGACTACGAAGGCTATATTTTTTATGTATTGGTGTAACCATTGCTATCTTTAAATTATATGGAAACGTTTCTGTTTCCACTGAGTAATTGGTAATGTCTCCTAGAGTACCAGCAATTTGTGGACCTATACTTTTAATGATCTTTGTCGAAAGACAGTCAACACCCTCGGCATTAACATACTTTAGGCAATTAATTACATCCAATACATCTTCAAGGATATCGGGATTGATATAAAAAGTATTAGCGACATACATTGTTGTATATATTTTAAAACTACTGCCAGTAAAGTGAGTATTTATTGCATTTTAGTATTGTACATAGTATACTCGATCTATAATCTACATGAAAGTTAAGTCCTAGATGATCACCAAGTTGCATATCAATCACATTTTCATTATATTCAGTCATATTAGTTAAGAAATAGTCAACTTTAGTTTTTGTTGTTTTCATGTTTTTTATTTGTGAAAATCCGTGTTGGTTCACAATTTTTTAAGTTTAAGTTAAAACTCTGCATTAAGTAAATTAGTAATGTTCTTTATCATTATATATTATAATAATCAATGTTAATGTCTCCACAAAGAATAATGGGTTCCATGCAGCCATATTGCTGGATTCATCGCAGTATTAAGGTTATACCTATATACAATTACTTTAAAAGAGCTGTAAATCTCCGGATATTTCGAATTTAATATTAACACTGCTTCCGGAAAATGTGGTTAACCTATTTCACGTAGATCATCTGCTGTCAAGCTGGGGTCCACTCTGTAGATATGGAGATCTGCAAATTTGGGAACACCCTTAATATCCTTGCCATTTAGTTATTTTATTATATAACTGGATTACTTGCCTCTGCTTTCATTTATAATTCTTTATAGGTGTATAGTATATAATTAGGTTTTATGACGTAGATGCAAATAAAATTCCTCTCTTAATACCAATGACAGATTGTCTTGTGTAACACATTATTATCAGATTTGTAAATTTTGATTTTAACTGATCTAAAAAATCTAAAATCTTATGAAATGTGTTCAATATCTGCTGGTCCATAAACTGGGTAATTAGTTGTTCTTGCTTTCATTTATAATTTTTTTAGGTGTATAGTATTTAATTAGGTTTTATGGCTTAGATGCAAGTAAAATTCGATTAACTACCAATGACAGATTGTCTTGTGTAACAAATGATCAGATTTCCATATTTCGATTTTAACTGATCTAAAAAATTCAGATCCAATTTATATGATTTGTTATATATCGGGGCACAGCCCTAATTTTTATGTTACTCTGTTATATTCTTTATTCCCAAAAATGGAGCATTTTTTTGGCAATCCTTATTACTTAATTGTAGGTGCAGCAAACATGAGTGTCAACTATATGTAATATCGGCTAGTTTTTGCCGTAATTCAGCATTCCAATGGTGAAAACCTTTAAAATTTAGGTTAAGTTTAAAAACGTTTTGTAGCCTAGACAGTGTGCCAAAATTAATAAAAAAAACTAAGGTAAATAATCTAAAACAGGGTGTCTGCCAATGAAAATAAATAAAGTAATTCATTTTCAGCTGAACAAGAGATAAATGTTTATAGTTTTACAAAAGGATAGAAATAATAATTAATAGATATTCATATTTGCATTTGTAATTACATTATGTACGTTTTTACACAGCAGATACTCTGATGGTCTTCTTTAAAAAAGTGCAAGTTTAGGACTAATTTAAAATGATCGAAAAGAAGATTATTATTAAAATTGTTTCATTGTAATATTCCAATCGTAAATAAACTAGAGCAAATAAACTAGAGCAAATATACATTTTTAATGTACTGTATTGTCTGATATGTCCAAGAATTATTTAAAATAAACATAAATTATGATTCAATATAATGATCTAAAATCCCCATTAATAAATATCTGCTTGTTGTTTTTTTTTATATTTTTGCCCTTTTGTATCCTTGTCTATTGAATATCAGGAACAATGTTTGATTGTTAATACTAACTATATAAATAAGTTTTTTAAATGTTTAAATGTATATTTGCCTAATAATCATATTTGTTTTCAAAAACTTGTATTCTTTTTAAAGAAATGAAAAAAACCTACAAACTAAACTATTCAATGAAATTAAATGGCCTTATAGTTGGCAAATTAACAAAACCTTAATTAGTTTAAGAATATATTTTTGCGATACATGGATGTACTCATTTGAGAGTTTTTAGCTGTAAATTGTATGTCTTCCAATTATGTTTTGTATTCTATAGAAAATTATATTTGAGTTACGCTTGTTTCGATACTAGTTTTCATGACGAACCACTTCTTTCATAGGTATTTATTTAACTTTGCTTTCTGCCTGTATTCTTAGATGCAGTTGTACAAATGGTCATTAAGTTGAAGTCCAAAGTGTCGAGCGTTATACCAATATCAACTATTTCTTTTGGAACCCAGATAAAATTAACTTTTGTAAAGGTCACTCTAATAGTAAGAAAAACAGTAAAACCTTTAATTTATATAAAGTGTATATTTTATTTTTGTTTATTGCAAAATTTCAGAAAATATCCCAAAATTACAAATATACTTTACAGAATAACATTTAAAATTGACGAGAACGTTGTTAAAAGAGGGGTTAAAAGGACTGTGGCACAAAATAGAAATATCTACAGTTGAATTATTGGATCTTTATCCGTGCGTCATTTATCGCACGGGTAAAGATCTAATAATTCAACTGTACTTTAGTTTTATGTTAAATATGTAACTTAAACATCTACATTGGATTAAAGTGGCCATCATTTGTATAACTGTATCGTAAATAATATATTTAGTTCTTTATATCGGCAGAGTCGTGTATTTTCAAAATCGATGTTCTGACGTTGACATGTGTCAAGATTAGGAATCATTATCTTGATCAATAATATCCCAATAAACCAGAAGGTACAGTAAGATATCTATGAATTGACACATCATTATACAGAATTAAAAAAACATGATTTTTGAGGAGTGATAATTTTAAGTAGATATTAGCAAAATAATAAACATATTGTTACCTATTTATTGTGTTGTTTTTTACAATAAATTTTTCTGGTTTCTTGGGTGAGGCTGTTATTTGCATTACCAAACTACTTGTGTATGCATTCTATAGTAATAGTGTCTCTAATGTTAGGGTACGTCCATAGTGCACACTTTCCAGCTTTCTGGCTCCCTGCATAAACCGCGGCAGTTACAAACAGCGTTGTAAAACCGCGTGATTATCATAGTGCAACACGCGTATGACCGCCTGTCAGTTTGCAACATGGAGATGGTACGTGTGGAATTACGCTGGAAAGAAGGACTAACGGCCATGAAATTAATAATACTCGCCTTCAAGTAGGTGAATTCAACTGATACTTCACCCCGAAATATAATAATAATCATCATCCAGTCTTCTGCGTCCAAAGTTGAACATAGGCCTCCCCTAAATTATTCCAGTTGTGACGGTTCTCATATTCTTGTAGCCAGTTGCCCGCGATTCTTTTGTCATTGTCGGTCCATCGTGTAGTGGTCTGCCTCTACTCCCCTTGTCTGCTCGTGGTCTCCACCCTATCATTTTTCTGGTCCACGTCCCATCAGTCATTCTGGCCACATGACCGGCCCAGTTACACTTAAGCCATGTTATGCGCTCGATAACATCCTTGACGCCTGTCGTTATTCTTATTTCCTGTCCCAGTAGCGACCTTTCCATTCCTCTTTGAGCTACTCCGAGTTTGGTTGCTACGACCTGGGTTAAGGAGAGTGCTTCGACACCGTAAGTCATAACTGGGAGTACACATTGGTCTTCTTTTTTAGGTGATTTGATTTGGATTTTATTTACCTAAGTATTTATATTTGTGGGCTAGTATTATTTCGTTACCACCGACCTTTAGGTTTTCACTTGGTATCAAATTTGTCATGAATTGCGTCTTTCCAAAGTTTATATTTAAACCGACTTCTTTGTTTGCAAACGGCATCTAACTCAGTAATCATAGTTCTAATCTCTCCTAAGTTGTCCGCTATTAGAGTTATGTCGTCGGCAAATCGCAGGTGGGGGAGCATTTTGCTGTCAATACAGATTCTGTTGGTGTCACAGTCCAACTGCTTGAAAGCATATTCCAGCACTGCCGTAAGAATTTTGGGAAATAACGTGTCCTCTTGTCTAATTCCCCTTTTGACTTTTATACATTTTGTATCTTTATGCAATCTGACGGTCATGGTAGCATTGCTGTATATGTCTTTCAACAGTTAAGAGTACCGGTAGTCTATACGGCTTTCCTCCTTTCATTACACTGCTTATTTCAATCGTATCGAATGCTTTGTGGAAGTCGACGAAGGCCAGGACCAAGGGACGGTTGTATTCGATGTATTTTTCTATAAGGCCTTTTATACAGTGGGGGTGATCGTTAGTGTCAAAGTTTGTCCTTAAACCCGCCTGTTCCCTAGGTTGATAGAAGTCCAATTTTCTTTCTAATCGATTTGTTATTATTCTTGTGAATTGCTTGTAGAGGTGGTTTAACAGGCGTATGAGTCGGTAGTTTTCAAGATTTGTTGGATCGCCCTTCTTGTGTATTAAAATTATTAGCGCATTGTGCTATCTGGTAGGTGATTCGCCTTGGTGCAGACATAAGTTGAACAGTTCCTTTATGTTCTCTAAAAGTCTGCCCACTCCGATCTTTACGGCTTCTATAGCAGTACCGTCTTCACCCGGAGCTTTATTTCTTTTCATTTTTTTCAGTGCGTTTCTTATTTCATCTGTTGTTATATCTGGCATTTCTTCCGATTCTTGGTTAACTACTCTTTTTCCAGAGTTATCTATGTTTCTGTTTGTTGCTAATCAAGGTTTTGTCGACTCTTGTATAATTCTGTATAGAATTCTTCTATCACTCTTAATATTTCTTCTCTGTTGGTGGTTATATTTCCATTTTTGTCTTTTAATTTGATTAATTCTTTTTTGCTTTTGTTTAATTTTCTCCTTAGAACTTTGAGACTTTTATTATCTTCGATCGTTTGTTGGATTTGTTCACTTTTGTACTTTCGGTTTTCTCTTCTCATAGATTTGGATATTCTCTTGTTTATCTCTCTAAGTTCGTGGTGTTCTTTGTTTTTATTGCTTTGCGTTTCTCTCCTCTCTTCCAGTAATGTTTGTGTTTGATGACTTAGTCTATTGGTATTTGATTTCTTTTGGCAATTAACTTTCTGGGTTTCCTCTATATCTCTCAGTATAATGTCATTTAAAGTATTGACATCTTGGTCTGTGTTTTTCTTGCTTTCAAGGATAGTGTTGATGTGTTCTTGGAATGTGTCTATTTTCAGGGTTTTTCCAGGTAGGTGTGCATTTCTTTTTAATCATACGATACCTCTCTTTTCCAAGGCCTATTTCTATAGAGGCTCTCTCCATTCTGTGGTCGCTACGCATTGAAAACTGGTTTCAGGCTGTGATGATAAAATCGATTTCATTTTGGGATTTTCCATCGGGGCTCTGCCATGTCCATCTTCGATGATCCTTTTTGTAGAAGAAGCTGCTTATTTGTAATAGGTTCTTTTCTAGCAGGAAACTAAGTAAAGTTGCACCGCGTTCGTTTCTGCTTCCCCAATGAAATTTTCCTAGTGATGTTTCTGCAGCACTCGTACTTTCAATTTTAGCGTTGAAGTCACCGCATATTATGTTAAAATATGTCACTGTGTCATTTAGGGCTAATGTGATGTCATCATAAAATTCTTCTACTTTATAGTCCGCGTGATCACTTGTCGGAGGATATACTTGCACAATTTTTAAAGTATATCTTTTGCTAAGCTTCAAGATTAGGAGAGACACTTTTCACTGATATGAAGTTTTCTGCGTACAAAGAAGCCGATGCCTCCCATTGTTTCAGTTTCGCTACCTTCAAGCTTTCTCCTCGTTGCTTTACCTCACTGACCCACTACATCCCATTTAATTTTCGACATATCTGTTTCCATCTCAATGACTCTTTCTTCTGTTGATATAGTTCTAGCATTGTATGTGGCGACACTGAGCGTTAGGGGCCTTTTACGTTTAGTACAGTTTCTTGTTATAGTCTGGACCCCCCCCCAGAATCCGTGGGACTGGTTTAGTTTAGCCTGTAGGTCGATGCAGTTGCCCGGGGTGTGGAACGTGGGGCCATAAGTGAGAATTGGGTGCCCTATGAGGACCAGTTATCGCCGACTACTCACTGACTATGTCATTGAGTACGACCGTCCCTGATGAAAGGCACTACCTCTACAGTGCATCCATATACATCCCATAATAATAATTGAAATAAACAAATAATGACCCTTCAATCTTATGTCACAAATGACACTTTAGAAATTAAAATATCTTTATCTGTTTCCATTTTGTTCTAAAAACCATCGAGCCTGGAAGTACAGAACATGATAAAACACATCAAACTAAACGAGCGAGCAAAGGGGGTAGGCGGTTCGAGCGGGAAAATAATGATAATTCATTCCGGTTTTAGGGGATAGAAGCGGTTTGAACAGGTGGAAGCTGGGAACTATAACCTCGCTAATTCAGTTTTTGCTACTTTTTCTCCCCTCTCAACTGCCGCGATAAAGCGGGAGGCTAGAAGCGATGCACTATGGACGTACCGTGATGACAGATTTATTTATTCTCTGCTTCATACATTTATTTATGCAAGTTTATATTGATAATACAATAACTTTTGTACTAATAACAGTTCTTCTGTATTCATAACTTTGAAAAAATATAGTACCTATCAGTCAAAATCTATAACAAAAAAGACAACATTGCACTGTCATATCCTTATAGTATATAAAAATGAACTGGAACTAGTCGGGGCTGTTGACACTCCACGTCTTCCTCAGAGAACTTATTGAGGATTGTGTATGTGTGCGATATTGTGGAATAACACCTTACCACATGATTTTTAATTTTTGTGTCATAAAAATATATGTGATAGAATGTGTAAGACACACTGAAAAAATATTTAAAAAAATGTATGTCTTACAACTGAATGTCAAATTTTGACTTGTGTCAAGTTAGACACAAACTGCGAAAATAATAACAATGTTAATTTTTGACAAGTGCCCTATTTGGCATGAATTTCAAAAAAACAAGTACTAGAATAAAATGAATTATATTTTATAAAAGTAAAAAACATACACCATTCCATGTGGAATTTAATAAAACAGTTGCGATCCTTGTTCAGACAGAAATACCAAACATTTGACACATAATATTTAGAATTTTTCCTTACAATCTGGATATTTGCACCTCTGTCGTTCTTCATTTACTATGGGCAAATTATTTTTAGTTTTCTGTTCTTATTTCTTGTGCTGGAATCTGCGAAAAAGGGTATTTTTTTCGTCAGATCAAGTTGAGATTGTAAGCTGGTACTTGGCCTTCTTTTTTCCCTGAAGTATAAGTATCTAGCTATTGACGCATATCGTATCGAGGAAATGGAAAAATGGTTCAAATTTGAATTCTGTAGTACCCTAACAAAGAATCGAGGAGATGTATTACTCCCATATACTGCAACACGTTGCGGGTGGGCGATTTCTTTATGGCTCCTAGATTTTCTGCAGAATCTCTTCACAACAGATATGGGGCTGACTTGGTAGGTATTCACAATTTCATTATAAGAACCATGAAACAATGGATATGTCCGCACCATCTACATTGGTCACTACTTCAACAATTGTACCTTTACCCTTTTTCTTTCATAGCCATTTCATTGAGAAATTCGAAATTATGCAGACTATTCCCTCTTACTATCCCTAATCGTAAAATACCATTTTTGGTGAGGTAGGAGAAGGCGGGGTAGTAGCACACCAAAAATTTAGAATGCATATTATGCAGTATATTTAGCAGTTAAACGTGTAATCACCTTTACTAATACAAAATGTTTTATATATGTATACTTAAACTCTCTAATGTTATAAATTGTGGGTGGTGCTGGCTTTTATGAATTTTATATATAGCGCGCTATTTCCCATACCTATTGGGGTAATAGCATTATAATATAGGGGTAACAGCGTTGTCTTGAGGTAATAGCGTATACTATATTCTACTACAGTACAGTCTCTATAATCCGGCCGTGCGCCACTCCGGCACGTCCAGTAATCCGGCACTCGGCGTCGGAGGAGGGGTCAGCTGTTTTCATGTTTCTGCATGTCTAGGGTAGAGCGCCTCGAAGTAAACAAGTCAGTCGCATTAGACCTGCCGTGAATGACTATTAGTGTCTGTGCCTTTTTCCTGTAGTGCCTACGGATTTGGTATTTTGAAAATACGCCATGTCGGACAAACAGAAACATGTCACCTTAACTTTAGATAAAAAGTACGAAATTTTAAAACGTTTGGAAAAAGGTGAAAAGTTAGCTCATTTGTCTAAGGAGTACAACATTGGCCGTGCGACAAAACACGACATAAAACAGAAGAAGGACCGAATTGAGTCGTTTTTCCAGAGTAAAGAATCATCTTCCAGTGTAAGAAAAACTTTGAAAACAGGTGAGTTTCCACAAGTAGAATATGCACTTTAAGCTTGGTTCATGCAAGAAAGAAACAGGCTCACGCCTATTTCAGGTGAAATTCTTATGGAAAAGGCTAAGTTTTTTTATCATAAAATTATGAAAAAGGATGACTTTTGTGCAAGTGTGGGTTGGCTTGACAAATTCAAAAGGCGTTTTGGAATTCGATTGTTAACTTTAACCGGTGAGAAGCTTTCATGTGATGTAGAATCTGTTGGGCCCTTTGTTGAAAAATTTAAAAAAATCGTTAACCAAATGGACCTAGGCCCAAATCAAGTCTATAACGCAGACGAGAGTGGTTTGTTTTGGCGCCTTTTGCCAAAAAAAAAACATTTGTTCATAGGGCTGAAGCTAGTGCTCCTGGCCGCAAATTGGCTAAAGACAGAATTACTTTTATGCCGTGCGCTAATGCTAGCGGCACTCATAAGCTAGATATGCTTGTCATTGGGAAATCAAAAAATCCCAGGGTTTTTAAAAATGTAAATTTGCCTGTTTTATACAAAAACCAAACTAAGGGATGGATGACCAAAACACTTTTCAGCGAATGGTTCCATATAAACTTTGTTCCTTCGGTAAGAAAGTTTTTGAAAAAACAGAACTTGCCCCAGAAAGCCATATTGGTTCTTGACAACTGTCCTGGACATCCTGATGCAGAGGACTTAAAATCTGAAGATGGTCTAATATGCACGTTATTTTTGCCCCCAAATGTAACTCCGTTACTTCAACCAATGGACCAGAACGTAATTCAGACTGTAAAAACAAGTTACAAAAAAAGCCTGTTGTACAGTGTTTTGTCAAAAGAGGAAAGTGTTGTTCAATCCTTGAAAAGCACTAATCTCAAAGATGTTGTTTTTAACCTAGCAGGTGCTTGGAAAAACCTTTCAACAAAAACACTTGTTTGTTCATGGGTGAAGCTGTGGCCTTCTCTTACTTTATTAGTTGCATACAAAATTAAGAGGAAAAATGACTCTGATACTCAGCTAAACAAAGAAACCGATATTGAGCTAAATAACTTAAGAGAGGCAATTTCTGAGCAGCTTTTGGATGATGCAGACGACCTGACAACAGCTGATGTGAACAGCTGGTTAGCTGGAGACAATGAAGAACAACATCAGCTCATGACAGTTGACGAGATCATCGCAGACGTACTGGACAACAGTGACGAGGACGAGACGGAGGGGGGTTCTATAGAAATTCTTACCCATCCACACACAGTGAACAACGAGAAGGCTGTGAATGCTCTTGCTACTGCTATCACATGGGCTGAGGAAAATGGCGCGGAAGCATCTGACATTCTAATGTTAAAGCGACTACAGAAAAATGCTTTGAGGATTTCTTTAAATGCCAAAAAACAAAAAACTATTAAACACTTTTTCCCACTTACATATTTAAGCTCTTCGTAATTGTGTTAAATCTAGTTATAAACAAACCGTTTTTTTACATTGACCTTAACTGTGTTTTGCTTATAATATTTTTATCGATTTATACATAATATTATGTAATGATTTTTATACTGTACTTAACAAATAACTGGTTAATTAATAGCCATTATAATAACCATTCATAATAAAATCATATTATTTTTTACAATACATACTGTACCTATATTTTAACTTGCTTTGTAGTAATTATACGATGTTTTTATGGTCTATTTAGCTTTTTTTTTACCATATCTCCACTAATCCGGCAATCCGGCACTACCGATCTCAATATAGGGCCGGATTAGCGAGATCCTACTGTACTTTATTTGGTATGAAAAATAGTTAAAATATTATTCAATATACCTAACAAAAAACGAAAATTTACTCCCAAATACAAATAAAAAACCATAAACACTACAAACAATGTAAATGAAATGTATTAAATATATATAATATAAAACTAAAATTTACTCCTAAAATACAAAACAAATCAGAAACATTACAAATAAAAAGAATAAAATATGTATAAAAAATCACCCGACTTTCAAGTCCCCGAAGGACACACTAAACCTCAAATGCGACATTTGTCTCTTTGTGCTACCTTGTAAAGTGGGCTCAGGCAATTTCATTTTAATGTCCATTTTTGGTACAAGTGATATATCTAATATATCTGGAAGGTAGAAATGTTGATCTAATTTCTTACTCCTTCGGAAAAATTAAATTTCATACTCTCCATTTTGTTGTTTTCCTCGGTGAACACACGGCCCACGTAATAAAGTACATTTAGATTACTTATTCTAAATTGTACTAAAACATAGTCAAGTTTCTTTATTTCACCTACTTCACATTCTAAATTTACTTCAGCATCACTTATTTCAAATTCTTCTGTTTCGTTTTCTATGGACGAGGATTCAGTATCAGAGATTTTCATTGTCCACTTTTCTTCTCTTAATAACATTAGTTTTTGCATTTTTCTTTCGGTTTAATGTAGTTGTTTATACATATATTTCTTTCAGCTAACTTTCTTTTATAACATTTTCGGCTTTTTTGATCTTCTCAACCTGTTGTTCTTTTAATTCTAATTCAGCTCGTAACGGTGTTGAAGTTAGAATTTCAGAGTGTTTCTTTCTTATGTTTCGTTTTTTCCTTTTGGAATTGAATTTTGGAAGTAGGAAAAATATCGTCAACGGAAATATCACCGCTTGAAGTAGATACAATAAAATAGTTCTGCTTGTTTTGAATAGTTGGCGGAGTTGTTTCATTTTCAGTTTGCAGTTTGCACAACATCAAAACTTGACGTAAACGGAATAGCTTCTTCGCTTCTTTTCACGATTTTAATACTATTTATTTGTGTTACAGAATCATGAGCAATGAAATCTTTGTCAGCAAATATACTAGAATCATATGGAAAAATTCCGGTAGATTTAAAGCCATTAACGCCTTTTTCCGCATAGCAAACCTTTTTATAAGAATGTCCAAACAATTCCGCAATTTCATAAATCGTTACCCTTTTTCCAGGATTTGCTTTCATCCAGCTGACGCAATAGTTGTTAAACGCAGTCTTGAGTGGTCTGAAAAATACGACGTCTAATGGTTGTATTCTATGGCTCGAGTGAGGAGGTAACGAAATCAGGTCCACTCCATTTTGCTTGGCTAAGTCGTATATTGCCAGAGATATATGGTTCTCATGATTATCTAGCACTAGGCAAACGTGGTGATACGTTGATGGATGGACAATTTCTATAAAGTGTTGACAGTGAACCACGACAAATATTTCAGTATTACTCCAGCCATTAGGACTTACTGCACCTTTGGAGCCAGGCGGTGCGTTCTTCATAAGTCTTTCATTAAATATTTTTCGAGGGAATATTAAAAACGGTGGTATATAAGTTCCCGCAGCACTAAAACAGCATATGGCAGTAACCGAATCTCCCCGTTCAGCACTTGTGACTTTTAAAGTTTGTTTTATTCCTCTTTGGGCAATTATTTTCGAAGGTTTATGTACAGTATGGAATCCACTTTCATCGACATTATATATATATATATATATATATATATATATATATATATAATGTCCTTTAAATATTATAAATTTAATATTCTTTAATTGTAATTGCCCCGCGTTGTGAGCCAAATTATAATATCTTGTCGCAGCGACAATTATTGTACATACAACTTAAGTACGTATTCTATTTCAATTTTGACAGTAGTTGTCAAAAAAAAATATGCCTGGCGCCAATAAATATCAATCTAAAGATGAATTTATATACAATCGACCTATTACTCCTATCTCAGGGTGAGATCAAAGTTGTTCAAAATTAATTCTTCAAATTTATTTGTTTTTTTAACGTATTTCCAAATTAAATGTTTCACAATTAACAAACTCTCGAATAACTGTTAATTCAATATAATAAAAGACCCTTTAATTATTTTATGACATTTACTATTTTACTGTCATTGAAAATCAACCAAATGTCACTGATTAAATTGAAAATTCTATTAATGTAAAATGATAAGTTCAACGAGATTGGATACTAAATGAATACTACCGTGAGTTAGAATCAAAATTATATATTATACTATCAGATACGCAAATTCAACAAAAATATTATTCCCAAAAATACCATAAAAGGTCAACAGTCGTAATCTCTACAAAAACTTAAAATTAGAATACAACTATGCTAGAATTTAACCTAATTAATTATTATTATCAAACGTTCAACTTGTAATTTACACTTGACGTGTATCAATGTCAAATAACGAAATTTCTGCTCAAATTGTCTATTCACTTGATGTTAAAACTGATATATGTATCGATAATTTTGGTATATTTCAAAATTTCTTATATAGATGCATCTAAATTTTCAACTGTATTTAAAAAGGCCTGATATTTCTCGAGAAATAAATTTAAAAACTGGAGTGAACTCACCAAATGGATCAGGAAAACTAGTAGGCTTTGGAGATCTCAGAGATATTTGCGGGTGACGGTTCATAAAATTCTTATAAAAATCCCATCCTGCTATTTCCTCTCCATTTTTATTTTCAAATCGGCTGTGAACACCTATTTTTTGCAAACTGGCAGGCAATTTCACGAAATTCTTTTATTATTAACCCTAAAAATCTCCGAGACATTAATTAAATATTCTTCTAAAAGTGCTTCTTGCTCTTCTCTAAAGACTCGTTTTCTTCCAACATTTTTTGGAACAACTGCAATTTTTAACGAATTTCTACATCTGCCTTTAATGTGATCTCTTAAAGTGCTTGGCGGAATTGAATATTGTCTACTAGCATCCATTATAGTAATTGAACCCTCTCTAATATTTTTTATGGCATTTTCAAAATCTGTCGTGTCCCATTTGGCCCTTACACCTTTTTTATGATAGTTTCTCATCATTCTGAAATAAAAAATATGTATGAATAAATCCTGATGTTTCTTGGGACAATAGCGCTTATACGCTATTACTCCATGTAACTGTATGCGCTATTGCCCCATCAAACAATTTATATTTATGCGCGGAAAAAAATATTTAATAAATAATAAATCAAGCAATTTTGTGTGTAAAATCATACCTATATTACCCATATACTATATAGTAATAAGATTAATAAGGTATATCTTCTACTTACTTTCTCAAACATTTTTCAAAAGTCTACCCCTTGAGTTCTCACAGGGTACCAATTTACGAAACAATTTTAATGTGTCACATGCGTAATATCACGCCCGAATTTCAATGAACACTAAGTCGGCTATTGTGACATCAATTGGTTGGCGTCTTTGGATATGGTAGGAGGTACAGTTTCGGTAATAAATTCGCATACGCTATTCCCCGGAGTGCCCTAAACCAGTTGTTGAAAAATAATTTGTAGGACAGATTCCTGGGAATTGTTTCTAAAAGTTTCACAACAACATTGCTGTTTGCTCCTAGGTCTGCTTGATTTTTTTCAATAAAAATAAAAATCATACGATAATCCAGACACCCAGATTAGAACATAAACCTTCTATCCCCACTTATGGTCTTTCTTGGGATTATATTGTTTGAGACATGATCGCACTTTTGTCGGCATTATTTGTTCATCTACGGCCATATGCTCTTCCTTAGGAACAAGCAACGTTCACGAATTTTGTTTAGCAATGGACGTATCTTGAACAGCTCATCACACCTTTGCTGCCCTCGGGGAACCTGGCATCTATTGTCATTGAAGTAAAGAAATCGTTTGATTTCTTCGAATATATTGCAGATTACAGCATGTGAGATGCAGGGATTATCCAGCGAATTGTTTCAGTATTACCTGGTTGAAGGGAGTTGAATAATTGACATATATATGCAAACACCGCAAAAAAGGCAAAGTTCCTCTTTGGATATATTGAGCGGTTTTTCAGACCTACTTTGTATGCCAAAAAGGTTAGACTGTTCAGCTATATACGTGAAAATTTCATGGGTGAAAAATAAATTGAATATGATCCTCAACTTCTATGATAATTGGAACTTTACGAAGTCTTCAGAAACGGCTAGGAACCTATTCTGCCAGGCAACTTTTTTTTCGGTTTTTGCATTGTAATTTTTTACATTTTTGCTAGTCTATGTCGATGGTAAATTTGTACCACTATGTTGATCTCGTAAAGTTGACGTAATATGGAATGGGGCATGTCGCTGTCACTTTCAGTTTCGTCGATGATATATACCTTCTTCAGTTGATGAAGCACTACTTTCTAAGACTACTGTAGAGTTTTCTAGATTGATTTGTACATTCTTGTGATGGTCTTCATCAGAAGATAAATTTTCATCATCAATCCCATTAGACATTGGAATTTGTACATTTCTATTACCATAAAATGTTTGGCAATTTATCTGAAAAAATAAAACGCCTGTTACAAACATATTATTTTTTTATGTCATATTGTCCCAAATATGGCACAAGTAAAGAAAGGCAGTTTGTGTCTCGTATTTATGTAAACAAATGTTCTGCACGACATCAATAGTGACCCAACACTTATATTTTTAGAAATAATTTTTTTCTACACAACATAGGCCAAAATCACAAAAATATTCAACTTTCCATAACCTCAAATAAGCTAGCGCGTGTCGACAGCCAGCTGTACACTAAATTATGCATTACATACACGCGTTAGCTGGTGGAGAGTATTTAGAGGCTAAGATGTAAAGAAGTGAGCATGTCAAATATGGGACAACTTGAATGTATGTCTTAAACTGTTTGGGAACTTAAAAATAAGATATTTTTGTATTTGTGCCAAGCGTGGCACAGTATGCGGTAAGGGGTTAAGATTGCATTGGTCTGATATATTTTTATTTAACAAAAAAAATGTTATTCAAATTTAACTTAGTGCTGGACAAGTAGTCAGTTAAAAATGTGGCATTAATTCTTTTCCTAATTTTTTTTACTTGTTTTCATTTTTTTTTGTCCACATTAATATATTCCAATTTTAGTATTTGTCGTAAAATAATAACCCTTAGATATCGAAAGATAAAGGCTTAATTTAGCAAAACTGTGACATTACAATTAAACACATAACGTCAATGGTTGTCAAGACAATGTGAACATGCAATCACCTCATTCTCCCTCGCAGGAGAAGAGTCCAATGGAGACATAGTCTTCAAGATGCTTTAGAGGTCTTCTGTTTCTTCTATGTCGATCATCATGCGTTCCTTCTTGACCTGCGGCGAAGGATCTTGAATATCTGACCTGGAAGGCCCACAGAAAGGGACAGGAGAACAAAAAGGAACAGGTGGCTGAAAGGCCTGTGCACGGGGCGGAGAAGGTGGTAGGTCTATTGGATCCGGGCGTTCCAAATTCAAGTCTCCACTAGAGGCCAGTTGTTTGAGAGAGACTATAGATTCACGTCCGTCATCGAATCGGACATGGACATATTGAGGATTGGCCTCGATGGACCCATTTCGAGTAATGAGAGAACATCCCTAGTGCGCGTTTCATGGCTGAAGCGTCAGAAGGAAGAGGCAGCTCCTGTAATGGTTTGAATCTATCTGAGTCTGGACGCATAGACTTGTTAGAAATTTGATACCCAAGGAGAGTTATTGTATTTTGAGAGAATCTGCATTTATCTAGGTTCAACGTTAAATTATGTTTCTTTTCTGCACTTAGAAATCGTTCAAGGTTCCTATCGTGATCATCTTGCCCCCTTCCACCGATCGTAACGTCATCAAGATATGCATATACTCCATCAAGGCATTCTTTCTTTATAATATTGTCAATGGTCTTCTGAAAACAGGCTACTCCATTTGTTACCCCGAAAGGAATGCGACGAAATTGGTAAAGAGTTCCATTGGCTTCAAAAGCCGTATACTGTTTTTCCGACTCTAGTATCGGTATCTGATGGTATGCATTCTTCAAGTCAATTGTGCTGAATACATCGTAATTAGCTATAGTTGAGACTAACTTTTCAATATTTGGTAAAGGGTAGGCGTCAAGTAAAGTGAATTTGTTAATAGTCTGAGAGTAATCTATTACTAAGCGTTTCTTGTGATTTTCGTTTCTCGTTATTAAAACCTGAGCTCTTCAAGGTGATGAACTCTCCTCTATGATCCCTTCACGAACTAGTTTCTCGACTTCAGATTTAATGAATATTTCATCAGCTTCGGAAAAACGGCGAGATTTAGTAGCTACGGGACGGCAGCCGTCAACTAAGTGTTCAAATAGTCGAGGTGGTTTAACTTCGGCACAAGCGACGTTACAAAGAGAAAAAGTGAGTTTGAAACCACCGAATTGTAGTCGAACTGAAGAGTGGAGTTTCATAATGCCATGCCCTATAAGAACGTCATAACATAGACTGTGTATTACTAAAAGCTTAGTTTTGGGGTATGATTCGCTTTGAAGATGAAGGTTTTCCAAAATGTACCCATTAATTTTAGATTGGAGTGAAGTGGAAGCCATCTTCACCTCTCGGTTCTCAGGATGAATTTTGAATTTATTCCTCTTGGCATAGGAGTAGTCAACAAAGCTGTTAGAACTACCAGTGTCTACAATTATGCTGGATGGGATATCATTTACTCGCCCAAAACGACTGCTCTGGAGAGCCCTCCTGGAGAAGCGGCTGATGTGATAGTAGCTAACAACGTAGAAGCGGATGTCGACTCACCCTTTAATCTGGATTGGCATACCTTCTGGAAGTGGCTCTTTTTATCACAAGTTTTGCAAATCGCTTCTAGAGCAGGACATTCATATCTAGAACGATGTCTGGGTCCACCACAAAAGTAGCATTTTCCATGTCGAGATTGCTGAAACGTAGAGGCTGAATTAAGTGTAGATTTACAATTATCTAATCCGTCAGAGGCTGGAAGAGATGTAAGAGTTTCCAAACTATTACAGTTAGAATCGGAAATATAGGTTGCTGTTTTGTAAGATAATGCGAGTTTTTGGGCAAATTCTAGGGAACGTGCTATCTTTTCCACTTGTTCAAGATTCAGCGTGACGTTTTCCAAAATGCGTTGTCGGATTAGAGGAGAGTTAAGGCCGCTTATGAATGCATCACGTAGATACTCATTACAGTACGTCAGCGCATCTACAGATTTGAAGTTGCAGTCTCTGCTTATTGTTCGGAGGGCCTGCAAGTATTGGTCAACCGACTCTCTATTCTGCTGTCTTCGATTCGCTAATAGGTGGCTAGCAAAGAGTTCATTCGGTTGAGGTGCAAATAGTCCTTTAAGAACGTCAATGGCCTCAGTATAAGTCTTACTCTCGGAAATGAATTCCTAATTTTCGAATGATAAAAAATTAACCAATACCTGGAGCTTCTTCTCTTCGGGTACCTTGGATTCCTCAATGAAACTTGTCAGTGTTTGAAGAAAGTATTTCCATTCCTTAGCGGAAGTTGGCGAATCAGGCGATCCGTTGGATTTTTCTGGTTTCAAAATTCGGCTATCCATCACGAAGGTTGTATCGAATACAATTTTTGCTAAATAAATTGTCGTAAAATAATAACCCCTTTGATATCGAAAGATAAAGGCTTTATGTAGCAAAACTGTGACATTACAATTAAACGCTAATTCCGTGTTCAAGTCTCTTGTCTATATAATAAACAATTCCAAGGATATTGGTCTTGAACTCAATTTCAGCAAATTCGATTTATTTTTCTTAGAATCACCAAATAATCTAACCATTGATAAATTTAATTCTGTAGCACCAGGCATAACAATTGCCAACAGACAAAATTTATTTCTATTGGGTGCTCCTTTATTAAACGAATCCTTTCTATCAGCTTTCAATGAAAAACTAACCTTTTTCAAAAAAATGTCATATCGTTTATCCTGGTTACCAACACATATTGCTTATTACCTTCTCAAGAATTGCCTGTTAATTCCAAAACTAACATATATCTTAAGATGTAGTCCGACCTGGTTACATAATGATATCTCAATCAATTTTGACAATGCCATTCGTCATTCATTAGAGTCATTAATTAACATTAAATTAGAGGACCTTTCTTGGAAACAAGCTTCACTACCTGTTTCATATGGTGATTTAGGAATTCGCTCAATCGTTTCAGTAGCTCTTCCTTCTTTTTTGTCATCATTAAATATTTCAAAAAATTTCATTAATTACATTCTGCTTATATTTTTCCACACACAAGACCCTTTATTAATGGAGGCAGAAAATATTTGGTCATTACAATCTAACAAAGTTGTACCCGATGATTATAAATCCTTTCAAAAATCCTGGGATATTCCTTTATTGAACATTGAAAAAGAAAATCTGCTTCAGAAAGCTATCAATTTACCAGACAAGGCTCGTTTGAATGCAGCATTTTCAAAGGAATCAGGAGCATGGTTGAACGCTTTACTGTCGGCCCCATTAGGTACGCTTTTAGATGACGAAAGTTTCCGTATTTCTATTGGTCTCCGTTTAGGTTGTCAAATTTGTGTAAAACATCGCTGTCGTTGCGGAGCTGATGTTGATGAATATAGTGGACACGGCCTAAGCTGCAAATTAAGTGCCGGCCGTTTTTCACGTCATTCTGTAGTAAATTACCTAATCAAACGAGGCATGGCATCTGCCTGTTCGTCGGAACCGTTAGGTACTTGCCGCGACGACGGTAAACGTCCAGATGGTATGACCCTCATTCCATGGCAACGCGGCAGACCAGTTATTTGGGATTTCACTTGCACTGACACTTGGGCTCAGTCCCATGTCCGATCCACATCTACTTCCGCAGGCGCTGCAGCTTTACAAGGCGAAACTTTTAAAATCAATAAATACAAAAAATTGGAGAACATTTACATTTTTATTCCTGTAGCAATTGAAACCTCTGGTGTTTTCGGTCATGAAGCTTTAAAATTCATTAAAGAAATCGGTAAAAAAATATTAGTAGAAACCAATGATTCAAGAGCAACTTTGTTCTTTATACAACAAATAAGTATTGCAATTCAAATAAGAAACGCTTCATCTTTTCTCGGTAGGTTTCCCCGTTCTAAGCCTCTAGAAGAACTTTTTATGAAACCTAATCATAAGAAACGTAATTCTTCTACCACTTTCAAACTTTCTCACATTACAGACCCTAAATCATGTGATCTTTCCTTTTTCCGAAATTCTTATTTAACATCTTCATTCTCTTCTTCAGAATGTGTGCCTTCTGATAATACATGCGTTGACAATTTAATAAATTATGACCCCAACAAGCTTTTGGGCCTCAGTGTACTAAAACATACAGATAACCACCAGCCAGATGATGTCCCATTCATTGGAATACTGAAGAAGATGACTGCTAGAGAATGATGCGATTCCTATACGCAATAGATTATCTCTAACCAAAACACTTTTCAAATCCGTAATATCTACATCCAATTCAGTAGCAAACATCATCAATTCAAATTCCTTATCACGCCGATCAAGTGAGAAAGACAATAATAGAATCCGAGATTATTCGTACAATGATAGTAGTTGCGAAAGAGCTTTTAACAATATTTCCACATTCAGATCCATAAAGGGTATTCCCCAAGATTCTTTGGGTCTCAAAGGCCTCAAAAATATTGGTAACACATGTTTCATGAATAGTATTATCCAATGCCTATCAAACACAAGGTGGCTATTAGAATATCTAAAGAAAGACTCATACATAAGATATATTAACATAAACATATCTAGCATGAAAGGAACACTAATTAAAGCATTTGCTGGAGTTATTCAAGAGCTTTGGTCTGAAGACGGTTCAGACAGAGTGGTTAATACAGTATCATTGAAAACTAAGATTCAGCGATTTACTTCAAGGTTCAACATGATGCACAGGAGTTTCTTCGTTACCTATTAGCAGGACTTCATGAAGATGTCAACAAGGTATATGAAAAACCAAAACCCATATTAACAGAAATTGATGACAAATTTAGTGATATCGAGAAAGCACAAGAATTTTGGTTAAGATATGCGAGAATGGACAACTCCAAGATTATGGATAACTTTGTCGGTCAATTAAAATCAACAATCAAGTGCATACACTGTGGTCACTGTTCAGTTACCTACGATTCTTTTTGGGACTTATCCTTTCCGTTACCACAAAGAACAGGTCAATTACGACTTTCACAATGTTTAGATTCGTTTACAAGAGAAGAAACACTCGACGGTGATGAGAAACCAACTTGTTTGATATGTAAGGAACGAAGACGATGCATTAAATCATTCTCAATTCATAAATTTCCGAAAATACTGGTTATTCACCTGAAGCGCTTTTCGCAAACAGAAAGTTTTAGTGGAAAACTTATTGATTCAATAGATTTTCCAATAGAAGGGCTTGATATGAACCATTACGCGGCTGATAATGTAGCACCTTGTATGTACAACCTCTACGCTATATCTAATCACTGTGGAACCACTTATAATGGTCACTACACAGCATTTTGCCGACATCCCTACACGGGACAGTGGCACGAATATAACGATTCAAGAGTGCTATTAATATCGTGGATATCTTTAGTCAGTGGAGAAGCATATGTTCTCTTCTATGAACAAGATGACACAAAATCCCACCTTTAAGTTTAATAATTTTTTTATTAGTTTTTAAATTGTATATTTTCATTGTGAATCAATATCTTATTTGTTTTTTTTTCTGCAAAATTTATTTATATATTCATATATACATTGTATCCGTTTAAATATAAATAAAATAAAAAAAAATTAAACATATAACGTCAATGGTTCTCAAGGCAATGTGAACATGCAATCACCTCAGTATTAAATAATTATTCCTACATTGTTGAGATTTGGCAATGAAAAGACTGTAGCACAAGTGATTCCCAAAGTATGATATTGCCAATTTACATTTTGCAAATGAGTGATTTTATAAAATGTATTGAAATATAATGTTAAATAATTTTAAATATGTAGAAAGAATAATACTGATGTTCATATGTGAAAGGATTTTAAAATATTTGCAACAAATAATGGAATTCAATTAAAGTATCTGTCTTATCAATTTAAATAGATAAGAATTGTGAAATAAAAGTAATTTCATTATTTTGAAATGTTCGTAAAGCCAATTAACAACATCAGATGTTCTTAGAAAAAACAACAGGTTTGAGCAGAAAAAGGAACATCAGGATTCGTATAGACGCATTGAAAAACGGTAATAAAACTACATAATGTAATTTCATTATTTTAAAATGTTCGTAAAGCCAATTAACAACCTCAAATGTTCTTAGAAAAAACAACAGGTTTAAGCAGAAAAAGGAACATCAGGATTCGTATAGACGTTTTGAAAAACGGTAATAAAACTACATAATGTAATTTCATTATTTTAAAATGTTCGTAAAGCCAATTAACAACCTCAAATGTTCTTAGAAAAAACAACAGGTTTAAGCAGAAAAAGGAACATCAGGATTCGTATAGACGTTTTGAAAAACGGTAATAAAACTACATAAGTCCTATTAGACATAATCAGTTAATTTACTTTAAGCACTATCCATCTTCCATTTTTTGTACTGTTGTTATAGTATAGGCTGTGGTATTTATGGCGATATATTAGGTACATTCAAACAATAACAGGAGTATTCATATTTGATATATGTCAATGTCATGAATGTGCGATTCTCATATGTGAACCCAAAAACTAATTTAGTCAATGGGTAAATGTACGTCGTAGATAAGAAAGACTGATTTAAGAATCAGAAAAAGTAGTTTTGTTTAAATCAAAGAGAGTTGAAGTAAATGTGTATAATGCAAAATCAGACCACTTAAAAATATTTCGTTTAATGGTTTTATTATTCTATAGTAATACCACAGTTAAAATAGTAGAAATTGCAAAAAATCGTAACGGGTCCGTATTTTGTATTAAAAATATACTTCAACTCTCCGTAGGGTTTATTTTTTGAAAATTTCGGTACCGTAAGTTTAATACTAGTTCTAAGGCCTAAAATATATTTTTGTGCTGTCGTGTTGTCCCATATATGTATGTTTATACGAATAATTCATAAAAATGTGACTTTCATTGACGCACGGTATTTTTTTATTATAAAATGTTTTCTATTTTTTATTTGATCAAATCTCATGCGGCAATGTAATATATAACGATTCAAATAGAATGCGAAATGATGAATAAACGCATATAGGTTTGCAAAAATCGGATTTTCCAAAAATGGTACAATTTGTAGAATCTGTAATTCTGACTGTAATAAATAATGCGTTAATGAATAGTATATTGTGTACTTAGGCGCGAAAGTGCTGGTTTTCCGGGCCGACAGAAGAGATGGCCAGGCTCGGCTACGCCTAGCCTGGCCACTTCTGGAGGCCCGGAAAACCACTTTCGCGGCGTGGAACACACAATAGTTTTTTCGTGCAACCGGACGCAAAACAAGCATTTTGCAGCCGCAACAGAGGCCGCAAAATGATATTTTGCGGCCGTTACCCAGAGTGACGGCCGACAAACATTTTTACGGCCGTTCCCATAGTGACTGCCGGCAAACTGAACGCCACTACAGCATTTAACATTTCTGAAATATGACAATAACAATGTATTTCGAACCAAAAACTATTTCCAAATTCACAACAGAAACATACTTTATTTTTGATATATATTAACATTGATTGTACTGTTTATATTATTACTGATATTCATCCCTGAAGATGAAGCAACTAAATCTATTGTTTCTGAACAATCATTATTTATATTAGACAAAAACGTATTATTTTCTTTGGACATTAACATTTTGCGATTGACTACATTTGAACTAGATGCTACAGTGCCAGAAATTGCATCGGAAATTTTGTTCTTATTATGGATGGAATCCTCGACATATCCTTCCGCTACAGTAGTGGACTTCCATCCACCGTGGCGTTTAAGAACTGATATATCAGCACCTGTATTGGCAAGCAGCGTGGCGGAACTTCTTCTGAAACTGTGGCCTGTGTATGCCTCACTATTTGGTAATCCGAGATATTTTGCAATCATACTAGGTATTTTTCCAATCGTATGCACTCCAACAACCTGTGCCGAGCACTCTCCATTTTCATATCTCAGAAATAGACGACGAATAGCAGTATGTTTTGGTCGAAGAGTTACATATTTATAGTAAATTCTTATATAATCTTGATCAGTAATGGTAAAAACACGCTTTTGATCAGTTTTAGTATCAGGAACAATTACTATCAATACAGTTTTGTCTTCCTGAATATCTTCGAGGGTCATTCTCACTAATTCATCTCGTCGCAATGCTCCTGATATTCCCATTATCAAAACTACCTATAATAATAATTATTATGAATAAAACATCATACTTCACTTTTTTTCCATATTTATATACCTTCCACAGTAGATGATTTGCATCACTAGCTTGTTTGAGGAATGAATCAATTTGCTCGTGCGTTAAAACTTTTGATTTCTTTGCTCGATAACCAACTGACTTTTTCTTGAGGAACGGTACCAACTTTAAAAACTTCTTTACGTCAATTCCATCTCGTACGTTAAGCATAGTCTTTAACATAGAATAAATGCTCCATAAAGTTGAACTCTTCACAACTTTTGATCGCTGCATCAAATATCCTAATAATATGTTTTCTGACACCGTCTTGACATTTTGGTTGACACACCAATCTTTGAAGTTGCTGTAACATTTTTCATATTTCCGTTTAGATTTTTCGGGTATCAAATCAGAAAGTGCTGAGTCTATGAGATCTCTCAGCTCAGGAGGAGTGCAAGTAACTGAAATATCGCTATCGGACATCTTCACGACTTCACGAGAAATGTCAAATTGATTTGTATTGCTAAATATTTCATCTCCATAGAAACATTGTGATATTGACGTGTAATTTTCTCTATTCGCGTTGAAACGCTGACGTTTCTAAAGAGACATAATGTTTATTGAAATTATGTAATTTTCACGGTTGCACGAAAAATATTGTGTATACTATGGCCGCGAAATGTTTTCGCGACCTCGAGATTATCTTGCCTCGGCGATAATCTCTCTTTCGGAACGCGAAAAAGCATTTTGCGGCCTTATGAACGAGTCATAGAAAATGGCAAATTAGTTGTTGAAACGTCGTTTATTTAGAAAACAGAAAAAATCTCAACAATAGAGCAGTTTTAAATTTATTTCATAATGCTAAAGAGTCAAAACAAAACAATTATTACTTAATATTAAAAACATGATTATTAATTACACACTTTTTAAACGTAATCCCTTGCTTTGATAAATTAGACAGTTGAAATTGGTTTGAAGAAATGATGCCAAAAGATGAATCTTCATTAATGTTGTCATTTGAATTGTTAGAAGCCACTTCGGTACAAGTGCTTTCGGGTTGAATATTCGTTCACGTCGGCCCTAATATTTTTTTCGCTGTTGTGATTTTATTTTCTAAAGAATTATCTATATAGCCTTCTGCTACACTATTGGATTTCCAGCCACCATGTCTCTTGAGCGCTAATATATCGGCTCCTGCATCTGCGTAGAGAGTGGAAGAAGTTCTTCGAAAACAGTGACCAGTATAGTCTTTGTAGTCGGTCAGTTTTAAATATCTAGCAATTTTGCTAGGTATACTTCCAATTGTATGATGCCCAACATTTTGTGCCTGACATTTTCCTGCACTGTATTTAACAAGCAAACGTCTTGAATTCATATTTATCGGGCGTAACATGAAATATTTTTTACAGATACTAATTAAATCAATTTCACCATTGCAAATCGTAAACGTACGCTTCTTATTAGTCTTGGTATCTGGGATATGTATTACTAATATATCGTCTTTATCTAATACGTCATCAGTTGACATTTGTGTCTACTCAATCGATCTGCACGCTCCAGCAATTCCTATTATAAGTACCACCTATAAGAACATTTGAATTAACCAATATTATTATATTAGCAGTATATATTACCTTGAACATTAAATAAATCTCATCGGGCACTTCCAGCAAAAATTTGTTTATATCTTGCCTGTTAAATACATTTGATTTTTTAGGAACGTAACCTTTCGTTTCCTTTTTTAGAAATGCATATACTTTGGTATATGTTCGAATATCTATGTCATGTTTGGCCAATAGCGATGTTTTAATCATTGAAAAAATTGACCATAAAGTGGATGATTTGTATTTTGAAGACAACTCTGACATGTAACTTAAAATAACATTTTCACTGTATCTTTTAATGTTATGCAATGAACACCAATCCATAAAATGATCATATCTTCGGTAATATTTTCTCTTCGATTTTTCAGGTAGTAGATTTAATGTAGCCTGTCTTGCTATTTGAGTTATCTCTTCCGGTGTAGAATAGCCGTCAGATTCATCCATATTGTGTAATACACTGTTTTCTATTTTAGTTTTAATGACAAAGAAATAATAAAGCCACAATTTGAAATTTAAAAGTGACAACCGTCATTTCTAATAGGGTGCCATCTAGTGTCATTTTTGTGAAGTTGTTTTCCCTGCCTAGCCATTCTATGCCATTTTTCTCGCCTAGCCGTGAAAATACCTACTTTCCCGTCCCGATAGAGTCACGAAAATTGGGTTTTCGAGTAGTGTAGGATAAAAAAGAACATTCTCATTTCGTTGACGTATTTTTCAAAAGTTTTCGTAACTTTATCACTAATTTATAGCTTCCTTAGTAAGCATTGATTAAGATACCACATGTAACTTCTGTATGGGCGATGCTCTGTAAACTCGTAATGGCTCATACAAACTCTGTCCTTGCATATTTTTTTTAACATTTTCATAAAAATATAATAGTATATCTTAGGATGTAACTGTTACTTTTAGAACATAAGAGGGCCAATTGAATTTATTAGCCTGTCCAAGCGAGGGTTGGTTAATACCAAAAGTAAATACCGTATCGTCATATCGAGGATTGGTATTAACCGTGATGTCATCGTTTGATGTCAAATTACGTCAAGGTTGACATTCATTAAAACTGAAGTTCTTAAGTTTGTAAATAGGAAAACAATAATGAACACTGAAAAACAAATCAAAACAGCGAAAATCTAACTAAACAAATCCTCTAGACCGTTCAGAAAGTAGATAATAACATTGGTATTACAATCTAGTAATAATTGAAATAATCCGATTTAATATCTTCTGGAATCGAAACATACCGTATGCGTTTGAAAGATTACTTCGATGTATAGATTACGAAATCGGGAAGAATTTAAAACTCAATTGAAACTTTATTTTGTACTAAAAGTTTTAAATATTTCCAGTTTTTGAGAAAGTTGCTGTGGTTATAAACATAGCTTGTAAATGACACCCTGTATATTGTACAATTGTAAATAGACCTTGTGATTGGTTTTTGATATTCGTATTTTTAATGTTATTTTTTAATGTTATTGGATGTTTTATCGAAATAGATACAGGGTGTAGATATATGAAGATACAATTTTCTGTTTTTTTTTATTTATTATTATTTTTTATTCTTAGTTCAATTTATTTTTGACAGTGAGTTTTTAAGTGTTTTTAATTCTATTTCGTTTGTTAAAAAATATCCTCATTTTTAAGTAGATTAATTTATGTTTTAAGTACTTTCATATGTAATGTAAAGTTTTTTTTGTATCCTTAGTGGAATGTTATCTTTTGGGGACCATTTTTAAAATATATTTGAAAAAAAATTGAGTTTTATTTAATAAAAATTGAACAAACTAACGAAAAAATTTCTTATTTATTTATTGCACGTTTTGCCTCCTTTTTGGATGTAAATATTTGATGTGAGAAGGACTAAAATACCAGGTGTCCTTTAGTAAATATTACTACATCAACTTCTGACTCCGGTATTTTCTCATTTTTTAAATGTCAACTATGTATTGGAATTGATACATTTCTGGTTAAAAATAATAAAATACTCATTCTTTAAAATATTTATTTATTTAAAAAAATCTAACAATATCACATGAAAAATATTTTTACAAATTTTCAGTCAATGCAAAAACAAAAACGTATCTTGAGATTATCTACAGACCTACCATAAAGTTGGCCCTACTGCCGGAGCCACTGCGTGTACAGATCGGGCATTAGGAACCGGTAGTACATGAGCAGGTGCCGCAGGAGCATAGGAGGGTGCAGTAAAAGGAAAAGGTACTCCAAAAGAACTTGGGATGTGACTAGGTAATCCAATTGGAGCTGGTACTGGTGCAGGTAAAAATGCAGGTTGCGCTATTGGTTGTGGAATTGGGCCTGGTAGAGCAATAGTAGCTGATGGAGGTGGAAATGCTGCTGATCCAGGCACAAAATGGGGTACTCCAAAACCTTTACTAACAATTGCGGGTGGATTTAAAACTCCTGCTGCCAAAGGTGCCGATAAAACGTCAAGACCTTTGGTGAATGTGCTAACTTGGGCGGCAAATGGTCGAATGTTCTGCGGTGCTATTAAGGTGTATCGTATAGGTTGTGCTACAGGAACTACGCTGGCTTTAATTTGAAGGACATTTATGGTAAGTAGTACTAATGAGATCTGCAAATTTAAAATAAAACATTAGATGTTGGATGTACTGATTATTTTTAATGCTAAATCGATTATTTTTTTTTAAATATGCAAGGAAGCAAGACTGACTAGAACATTTCTCGTAAATAGTTTTTCATATTCAACGCAATACAGTAAATATGTCGTGTTTTCCGTGTAGTTTGTGATTACAAAGATTTGGAAAATATCTTACAAATTAAAATTGAGAAAACAGTATTTATACATTTTAGTTGGTCAATTGGCCAAACATTGACGCAGCTCATCAAAACAAAAATATTTCAAGAGAACAATTAATCGCACTATGTGAGTAATAGTAGAATCTGATCACTCTCGAATTTGGAATAATCATAAAAATAATTTGTAATTTAGAAAGCCATAAAAGTGTCAAAAATTCTATGTTGCCCAATTAGAAAGGCATAATAATACATTTCAAGTTTAATTATATTAATTATAGTATGTTGAAGAATAAGCACTACTACCTATACTTGAATTCAGTGGAGGCGCCAGCTTCTTCTTTTCGGTTGGGCGATACCCGGTACAAAAATTTGGAGGGTGGGCAGTAAAAATTTGGATTATTTCGGTTTATACAGATATCTGCGTACCTAATTTAAATATTTCAGATTTGTAAAATTTCAACTAGTATTAATAAATGGGATAAAAAAACACTCTGGCACTATTTTAAAGTTTATTTTACACAGAAACACATTATTTGCAAAACGTTAGACGGTTAGACATTAAAAAAGAGCTATCTTTCTATTGTTATGTTTAGTGGCAAACAAATCTATTGTCTTTGCAGAACCATTTTCAATTTGTACCAATCATTATCAAAGGCCGGTGCCACATCTAAGAAGACAGTGGAACAGACCTTTTTTCTTCCAAGGATTTTTCACTACTGTTCGTGATTCTATGAACTTGATCTATGGTCGAGTGGTTTTCTCTAAAAACAAATTGATGGGCGGGAATCAGTTTTTTATCATCTATTATTCTTCTTCTTTTAAGGAGTAGTTTTTCATAGAGCCTCGAGATGACAGACGTCGGTCTGTAGGATCACACTTCATGAGGAGGCTTTCCTCATTTGGAGATCATAATGACCCCTGTAATTTTCCACATCTTAGGAACATACTTCAATCTGAATGATGCGTTGATAAGATTGGTAAGTTTTACTATGGCCTTTTTTGTTAGTTGTTTTAGAACTTCGCCAGTAATCAGATTAAAGCCAGTGGCTTTTTCAGGATCGATGTTTGTTCTAATCAACTCAAAAACTTCCAACATCTTCTGGTTCATTCCAATCTTCAGGATCTTCTCCACCATTCGATTGGAAGGTAGTCTGTAGTTGTTCTGCGGATCTGCATGCTTTTTAATATTGTTTGGAGCCCACACTATTGATGTTACATTCTTGAACTAATTATAAATTTAATCTTAATAATTGATTTTAAATTATTTCGATTGTATAAAATTTTAAATTTCTTCCTTCTTTCTCCAACGTGGCAGTTCCCAACCATTTGACATTAAAAATCATATAATTCTCAAATTAGATGTCAATGAAGTATTTTTTTGGTTATGGAATCTGTCAGATTATAAATCATTAGTGCTATTCAATGCGACAATCGATTACAATCATTTCCTGTCATATAAAAAACAACATGTTCAACAATACATTTTCGCTATCAATCGATCACTCTGATTATAATCGGTCTAAAATTAGGATGCTATTGAAAACAATCGTAAATCGGAAGCATGTGATTGGTCGAAAAATTTAAATGAACTACCGTTTGTCCATGGGTTATGTGATCTGAGTGATATTTTGCAATTGTATATTATATTTTTAGAGCAGCTTCTATAAAATTGTTTTAAACGTGATTAAACTAAATGAACTTGTGAAAAGTGTGAAATACACGTGAAATTAACCAAAATAACGATGAGGTTATGTCAATATTGATTTATAAAATGACATGACAAATGACAATTTTTTTTTTGTAGTTCAACGATTCGATTTCGATTATAAACAAAATCGGAATCAAGATCGAAGTGTTGAATAGCACTATTGTCATGAGGATTATTTATCGAAGTATTCTATGTTTTTTGATTATATGTCCTGGTATATTTACTTATTTACTGCTCAATTTACCTAATTTACTTCATGTATATTCCAAATATTTTTAAATACACAATAATAATATTCCATCCCATATTAATATTTCAGGATGGTATGACAAATAAATTTTCAAAAATTAAATTTATATGTATTCCAAGGAAGTAAAAGAGAAAACAAGTAACCTCTTTTAAAAGAAAAGATTAAATGAAATTGTAAAGAAATACATAACATCTATTTTATTAGACACCCTTCCACTTGCAAGAGATTTGTAACAACAATATTGCGACCGCACGTGTCAAAAAAAGTTCTATGTAGTACAGACTACCCTGACTACCGACCGGACCGACAAAGCGGGTGTTTATTTTATGATACATTAAAAGGCTTCCGACTGATAAGCGGGCGTCTTCAGACAAAGCATATGTCGTAAATACAATAAATCAAATAGACAGCAACAAGTAAAATAAAATAATATAGATATTTTATTTCTTCAGTTTTTGTGTAGCTCAAAATAATATTTCTTATAGTACGGTCCAATATTGAAAGCGATGGTTTAAGTTTTCTTTTATTCTATTCATGAGGTTTGCTATTGTTTGTCTCCATTTAACAGGTTGGGCAGACGGTTGGGCGAGAACAATTTAGGTTGGGCGCTCGCCCAACCGCGCCCACCCCTGACGCCGCCACTGCTTGCATTACATGAAAAAAAGATAGTATTTAACCGTTTGTTTAAGGGAAATAATTGAAATTAAAAGTGTTGACTATGGGTTATTTCTGCCGAAAATAGGCAAAAGTAATTTTTTTAAACTGTACTTTGTAAAAAAATTTGATGCAGAAAAATCTGTCGTAATTACAGGCCTAGAAACTTCCAACAGAACAAAAATAGAAGAATGCAACGGCAGCGTATATAGGAAAGATAAATGTAGTTTATTCTAGATTTTAGTTCGCCATTAATTGTACAGCTAAATTTCAAATTGTAACCAATTTTTGTAAACAAATTTTTTTAAAAGTATTTTCTCCAGTAAAATACGAAATTTGCGCAGTCCAAAGCAGGATTCGTACGGTTGTGAAGAACTTTAACGCATACTGCCGATTGAAGAACTTCCACAATTTGATGTTTTAGCATATCTAGTGCGGTTTCGAAAGAATCTACCATCGCTAAAGAACATGAGTGCTGCGATCAACTGTGAGAACCAAGTTCCTTATTTTTACCTTTCGTTATCTTTTAAAAAGAGTATATAGGAAATAAATTTTTAATATTTTGAATTTATTTTTTTATGAATGATATAGAAGATTTACTAAGAATATTTGATGTTTAATATTAAAGGAAAAATAAATAAAAATAGTTTTGAGAATTTAGATTTATCTAATAATTTAAAGAATATATAAGAGTGGCTACATCAACTACAAAGTCTGCCATTAATTGGGAACAATTAAAATTAGAGAATATTAAGCTTTACGATGGCTACAGTAATAATTTGAACAAATTTATCACAAGCTGTGAAATATTGATTGAAACTTACACTTATTATAATGATGTGGCGGTCAATAATCGTATATTGGAGTGTATATAGGAAAAATTGGTGGGAAACCCGGATGCTATGGTCGGGAATAGAATTGAATTAGATACGTGCCCTAAAATTAAAGAGGCATTGAGACAATGTTTCTCAGCTGGGGGGATTTAGACTGCATGTTGCAAGAATTACCAAGAACGAGGCCGTTTAAAAATAAAAATCTGATAGATTTTGAACCTAGGCTTCAGCTATTAAAAAGTAAAGTAATTCAAAGAATCAGTAATGATTTTAATTTAAACGAAAACGGCGCTAAACACCTTCATAGCAGCAAAAACCAAATTCTTTAGAAGATGCAATGGCTTATGAGGATAAGTTTGAGAATTTTGAAAGATTGTATGGTCAATTTAGTGAACCAAAGTAATTTTTTAAAAATAATAACAATTTCAAATCATTATTTAATAATTTTAGTTATCATTGAAATAATAATTTTGATTATTCTAGAAATAACAATTATAATCAATACCCAATACAGAGCCGGATTAAGACATTAGAGCGCCCTAGGCTGACATCAGTTTAGCGCCTCTAAACTAGGAAAGTAAAAATATAAATACAAGTAAAATAAAACGCGTTTCACAAAATATAGATGTATTTGTGAAAATGTACAAATCGATTATTTAAAGGTGGATTTTACGACACTTAATACTTGGAAATTTTTGTATGATATCGTCAAAATTTCTTTATATACATAATATTGAGAGGTCAGCAGTTTTATCGTCTGTTAAAGAATTTCTTAAGTAATTTTTTACTCGTTTTAACACGGAGAAGGACCTTTCGCCTGTACAATTCATCACTGGAAGACACAGATATTTTCTTAAAATAATGTCCATGTTGGGAAACTTACAAATTAAATTTCTGCTGCGGAGTGTTTGCAACCATGACATAGTTTTTGATGTTTTTTTTCTCAGAGTTGGGTGAGTCCAGAGTTTGAATAAAATATTTGAATTGTACACATTCATTTTCAAAATTACAATCCAAATCTCTAGTATAAATTCCTTGAAGATGTCAGCACTTTTCTTTTATTATAATGTCTTTAGTGTTTTCTAAGTTTGTAATAAAACCAAAAGATTCATTGATTTCATCGTACAAATTTTTTCGCCTCTCGAGTTCTAATACTATATTGTCTACAACCACGTAGAACATATTTACTTCCATATCTGTCCTACCGTCAAAAGTAGTTTCTCCAACATCACTCTCCTGGCAAACATTTCTTTTTTTTCTTCCTTTTCGAATCCAACGTATAGGTACTACATTTTGTTAACAATTTACCGCTTTCCTCGTATTTGTTATAAGTTGTTCTCATTTCCGTAACAAAGTGAATTAATGATTTATAGAGTTGAACGGCTGTCACTATATCCATACTTTGCTTTTGCAAAGACTGGCTTGTTTTGTGGAATTGAATTAAAATATCTCTCCAGAAAGAGAGTATAATACCAGTCTCCAAGCTTAACATTTTTTGCAATACACCCTTCCCATCAGCTTTTGTTTTACGTGCTTGCGAGGTATCATTGATAATAAAATTCAAAGCTTCTTTAAAAGCATCGTAACTGTCATAAAGAGCGATGCAGGCATCGACCCTACCTGACCATCTAGTAGCTGAAAGTTTTTTAGGCACAAGTAGTTCTGACCCACTCACAGTTCTGTTACGTGTTAAACACTCTTTTATTATTTCCCACCTATAGGTTGATGCTGAAAAGAAAGTGTATATTTCTTCCACAAACAAGAAGAAATTTGTTACAACAGGAGAACACTCTGCAGTGCAGGTTCCTACTAAATTCAGTGAATGGGCAGCACATGGTACACATTTTTCCAATTTGTTCTTTTCCTTGATTCTAGCTTGCAAACCACAATATCGACCAGAGATGTTACTAGCGTTATCGTAAGATTGTCCTCTACAGTTCTGTATGTCTAATGACATATGTTCTAAAACTTTAAAAACTGCTGTTTCCATACTTGAAGCTTTGTGCCCTACCTTAGCAGCAAATGTAATAAATCGTTCTACTACCGAACCATTTTCAATTACATATCTGAGAGCAACAGTAAGTTGGTCAGTATGGGATATGTCGGGTGTAGAATCTATGATTATTGCAAAATATTTCGTGTTTTTTATTTCTAATGCCAATTATTCTCTTAGATCAACCGCCATGAGTTTTATAAATTCAACACAAATAGTTGATGACAAATAAGAAACATTTCCTTTTCCTGGATTGCCTTTTGTTTTAATGTGGGTTTTCAGAAACGGATCGAATCTTGCTAAAAGCTCTAACGAACCTAGGTAGTTGCCGTTATCAATAGCTCCAAACGTTTCACTAGAACCCCTAAATGCTAAGCCACGCGATGTCAAAAATTTTATAACTGCAACTACTCGATTAAGTATGTTAACCCAGTAATATCTTCCTGCAAGGTACTGCTTATTAACTTCGGTTTCTATTTTCCCTAAGACATTTGATCGCGCAATATACGCCTTCGCATTTTCACAGTGTTCAGAAGAGTTTTCATGTTCAGAAATCCGATGGGTATTTTTCCAGTCGTTCAATCCAGTCACGAAATAATTTGTTTTTGTCCGGTTAAATAATTTACAATACAAACAATAAACATTTCCTGTTAGTGCTGAATATAATAGCCATTGACGACGTACAGTTTCCCCGTTGTGCAAAGTTTTGAAAAACATATTTTTTGAAGCAAATCTACTATGAATATCATTAATTCGTTTCGATTTTTTGAAATCCATTTTACAAATTTCTTGTACCCTTACAGATGGGTTCATTACAATGTAATTTATGAAACTTTCGGTTATAGCCCATCCAGCTGGGTCTGTGAAATCGACTTTTGAAAATACATAATTCTGACGTTTCTTGAGGATTGCTTGATGAAGATGCACAGTCCTGAACTTCATCAGTATCAGAATTGCATGAGTTTATTGCGGTTTCTAGAGGATACAAAAATAAAAATTACATTCTTACACCGCGTTATTCAATTATCTGCTTACCTCTATCCATAATATCATCATTACTGAGAGTTAATTGTTGTTCATTATCTGCATCGGCTTCCGTACCTCGAACAGGTTGACAACAAAAAGAATTTAATTTGGGTATTTTTTTCAATAACTTCTCCATTTTATCTTGCTTTTCTTTTTCAGCCTTCTTCCTTTCCCACCCACTAAGTTTTCTACTTCCTCCACTTCCACTAATTTTTTTCGATAAAATGATAAACAAGACAAAAATACCGGAACTGATAGATATTATTTTAATTGACGATTACTCGATTACTGCTAGCGACTGAACTAACTCAACTGAGTACCTTCAATTTTTAAAATAAATGTTTCCAAAGTTTACCAATTTTTTTTGTAAACTTTGATGTTGCGTTTTCAATCACCCTTTGTCGGTTTTTTTTGTTTTGACGAGCGCAAGGTGCACGTGGCGGTCCTTTGCATATTAGCATATTTATCTCTGGCGGCATCCCGTCACTGCCGCAAATCAGCAAAAAGAGATTTGTCTATAGTTACCACAATACCGCATTGATAATCAAAATATATGGATGTAAGGCGGTGCTTTTCAATCTATCCAAGTATTCAAACCCGGCCAACTGAAATAATGATGTCTCTATTCACTAATGTTGTCAATAAAACTTTGTTTAATATTGGTGCCTTACAACACATTCGATCTCCACGAAAAAAATACGTATACAGCAAAAATTATTTGCACGAATTGTGACTATGATTAGTGGTTAGTCCGGTCAGTCGGTGCCTATTTCTTTCACGGCGCCCTATGCTATAGCCTAGTCAGCCTATTGGGTAATATGGCACTGACCCAATATAATAAAAATAATAATGATAACAATTAGCAAAGATCAACTTTTCTAAGTTAACCTATAAGTATTCAACCACGGCCTCAGCAACCACGAAATGACCCCACTAATTGTCAGGTGTTTGTACCAAGGGATAATGTATTTAGACCGCACCAGATACCTGCAAATAAACTACCCAAACCAGAACCGATGTCAACAACATCGAGAAATTTTGCAGACTATCCTCCAAGACAATAGTAATTGTACTTAACAAAATAATAATAATAAAATATTCCAGAAGAATAATCAATATTTCCGTAATATTGGCCAAAAATGAAATCGAAGAAGATAATTTCAGACTACCCACGGACAATAAATTCGAATTTTCTGTAGGACCAACTGAAAAATTATTAGAACCTATACCTGACAATAAAGCAAATAGGAAAGTTTTAGAAAGCACATTTAGGCAAACCTAAACTTGCGGCTGAATCTTTATCAAAATTGAAACCAAATGATGATGTTAATGCATTTGAAACAAACAATAATTCAAAAGGAAGCTGATCATTTGCCAGAAATGGAAACTCATGAACACATATTCATTACCAGATTTATCATATTTATTTAATATTGAAAATATTCTATAAAATAATGAAATAGAGAATAATGAAAATAATAACAAAAACATTTATATATCTGATTTACAAATAAAATCACCAAATAAACATTTCTATTGAACGACACTGATTTAAAAATAGTTCATACGTCATTGGAAAACCCAATCATGGAAATAAAAGGAAATACAAGAAAAATAGATAGGGAAATAATCAAAACAAATAAAAATATGAATATTTTTAAAGAATAAGTAAGTCAAGTGAATGTAAATGATATGGAAAATGAAAACTTTAACAAGACGATGGAAGAAAATATTCAGATTAATAATTATGAAATTATTAAAAACAAAAATATAAATGTTTTGTTATCCCTTTTTTACTTAGAGATAATAAATGGAACGGGAAGTTTTGTATTTAACACTTAGCTCGACGGACCTTTATATTTTGTTCACCGTAGTATACGTAGGATGGCGGTTTTATAAATTAAACAATTACTTCACTTTCATTTAAATATATTGATCGAAGATATAAATTGTTTTTTTGCTTGAACAATCAAGAATTTCACTGATGTAGACGCGTTTTACACTTTTGGTTATTTATCACATTATGTTAATTGTAAAAATGATTCACCGGTCTCAAGCCGTTGTGTTCTTATGAGTATAGTACCATTATGTACGATGTCTGGCTGATGAAGAGTATGAAGGATGACTGGGAAGTTCTTAAAATTGGTGTATTATTCATATTTATAGGTCGATTAAAGTGAGTGGGAAGTATTAGTCATATTTATAGGCCGGTTAAAGTGAGTGGGAAGTACACGTGTGGGTTGGTTTTTTTGCTGATGCCGATTGCTTGGAAATATTAAGTGGAAAATTCCTAGAACAATAATCTTCTGTATTTTTTATGTGGTAGTAATCGTTAAAATGGAATTTTGTTGATGTAAGAAATAATAAATATTTGAGAAATATGATATATTTCTTCAAGTGGTCTAATCGTTAAAATGGAATTTTGTCGACGTAAGAGAAATTAAATGTTTGAGAAATATGATATATTTCTTTATATAGTTTGTGCAAGATATATGAATTATGTTATTCAGGGGAAGTTAAAATAAAAATCACAGGAGAATTTGGTTGTTAAATCAAATTCGTACAATAAATGAAACAATAAATAAGAAAATCGAAGAAAGAAACGAGAAAATGAATGAAAATATAAAGAATTATATACATAACAAAAATGATGATAGAAATAAGAAGATAGAAGAAAGTAAACAGAAAATTAATAAAAAACAAAAGAATACAAATAAAAAAATTTTTGACTGAAATTAGAAGATAGAATAAAAAACAAAAACGTAGATGAAGAAAGCGATAAACAAGAAAATTCAGAATCGTAAAGGTAAAGTAATAGGACAAGCCAGCATTCAAAGATTGTAAAAATTCATAAGAAAACATTGGGAACCTTTTGTATTAAGATGGTTCTCAATACAAGAAGTTATTAAATGGCATGGAGTATATGGTTAATGTATGTACATATGTAATTAGAATAGATAATAGATGAAATTATAATAACAATAAGAAAAATTTAAATAATTATTATTTAGCTATAACAGTAGAACTAGACATTAATAACAACAAGGTAATTAGACAATACAAATATATACCTATAATAATAATATTCAAAGAAAATATTCGATTTTCGATTATATGTAACAATACCCAAATTTAATATGGAACAAAATATAATCAAATTTATTAAAGAATAAATTAATCCTGAACGAAATTATGCTCTAAATTTTCAAAATTATTTCCTAATGGAAATATTTGTAGCTGCTAAAAATTCAATGTTTAAACGTGTTCATTGTACAAAAGTATTAAAAGATGTAGAAACTATAGAAGAACAAAAATACAAAATTGAATATTATCATATGCATATAAAAAAGGACATGCGGGGATTAATGAACTTAAAAATTCAATTCGCTCAAAACATTATTGGCCAAACATGTCAGACGATATAGAAAATTACATTAATAATAGTGAGGTATGTCAGAAAAATAAATACGATAGGATTCCTTCCGTAATTAAATTCAATTTAACTCTTACATCGGCCAAAACTTTTTATCACGTACATATCGATTTTTTTAAAATATCTAATCAAGCATTTTTAACAATAATTGATACATTTTCTCGCTATGGACAAAGCATAACGGGCGTTTCCATTGTTGAAAACGAATTGAGTTATATAACGCATCATGGTTTTCCATGTAAAATTAAAGGACCAGAATTTAAAAATAATGTCTTGTAAGACTTTTGTAAATTACGTGAGATTGAACTTCACTATACCACGGCGAAAAATAGTAATTATAATTCACATGTAGAACGTGTCCATTCTAGTCTAATTGAACACTTTCGATGTCTTCGAGAGAAAGATTGAACCCCTAATCAACTCATGAAATATGCAATTCTTTCATACATTGCTTCTCAAAAGTGAAGAAAATGAGAGTGCCTTTGAAGATAAACCAGCCATAAACGTGAACGATTTTGTTTTGGTCGAATTTGAGGCCAAGAAACGAGCCGTTCATTACATAGGACAAGTACTAAAATTAGAAGAAGATAGGTCAGATTTTTAAGAAAAAAAAAGGTCATAAATTTAACTTTCCCCATTACTAGTGACATCGCGCATATCACTCCTGATGAAGTAGTGCGCTTGCTAGCAGCCCCATCTTCCAGTTCAACCAAATGTATTATTTGGTTCAACATCAAGAGATATTTTTCAATTCGACGTTGATGTTGAGAACTACAACTGTTTGTAATTTTAAGCAATTTTTACGATTTTTTTAAACGTTTATTAGTTAAGAGATACTTTATTTAATTCTAAATTTTTTTATTTTATTTAACCATGAATATAAATAATTTTTAGTTATTATTTCTAACTTTATCAATTAATTAAGGTATATGTTAAAAAGAAAACTTCCATTTGTAATTGATAATAAAGGTTGTCAAAAAATTACCATAACTTTGTTATTTTTAAAACATCGTCAAAATTTTTGCCCAGTTGGAAAGGCAATTTCTTAAAGAATTGATTCGTGCTTATTACGCCAGTAACTTTGCCATGGTATTAAAAATATAGGCGTTGGCAAAGTTAACCCGTTCGCAGTGCCGAATGTTTGAATTTGAAAAAATATATTAAACTAAGTCGTATATAGCACTCAAATTTTACAGAATTGCTTGAAAAACATTAACATTTCATATAGTTGCTTTTCAAGTTTAAAGCTTAAATAATAGAATTGATACAAATAAAAAACTACAAAAACCAGGGCAAAGTAACCCCACTCTACGGTACTCATTTTACTTTCAATAATTGATTAGAAATAAACGGTTTTAAAGATCAAAACTAATTTTTCCGCATTTGTGAGACACCCTGAACTTTATCCTATCATAAAATTGTCACCTGTATACACTTGGGAGTCTGTACCGTGTTAACAAACCGAAATTTCTCAATAATTGACCAAAAATGTGGCCCTTCTGGTACCATAGCACCCGTTGTACTATCTCCAGTGACCTGAAAATCAATAAGGTTCATCTATATAACACCCTCAACAATACCCAATTATAGAAATGGTCACTTATAAACACTCCAGAGGCTGTATTGTGCTAACAAACTGAAAATTCTTCAAAAATGGCAAAAAATTGGAACTTCAAGTACCATAGCACCCGTTGTACTGGCTCTAGTCAGCTGAACATTAAAATAGTTCATCTGTGAGACGCTTTGAACAATAATCAATCATAAAATTGGTCACTTGTATACACTCGGGAGGCTGTATCGTGCTAACAAACCGAAATTTCTCCAAAAATAACCAAAAATTTAGTATATCTGGATTTATAGGACCCGCTGTACTCGCTCTAGTCAACTGAAAATCAATAGGGATATTTCTCCAAAAATGAAAAAAATGTCGTACTTCAAGTATGTACCATAGCACCCGTTGTACTGGCTCTGGTGAGCTGAAAATCAAGAGGGTTCATCTGTGATATGTCCTGAACAATATTCAATCATAAAATTGATGACTTGTTGCAATCCGGAGGCTATATCGTGCTAACAAGACCATGTTACGAAAAGTAGCCGACGACGACATACACACGGGATTTTCTTCTTCTAAAAACCGTTTTTTCGCATCGTTCTTGATGCAAAACGTAAAAATAGCTCAAAAAAAATATCCCAAATTCCAACTTTATTTGGGGTAAACCAAGACTTTTCTCGCATATTAGATAGGTTGGGCGGAAAAGTAATACAATACAATTTTGCATTTATAAGTACTTATGAATACTAGAAAATATATTAGTTTGGAAAATGGTTCATAAAATTAATTAGATGTAACTACTGCGGGTTTTGACATGGTATTCATCCTTAAATGTGCTACAAATGTTTAAAACAACATTTTAAAACAGTACCACGATCATTTTAGACGATGACAAAGAATAAGTAACATCATAAGAATTCGTATAACTTTATTCTTGTTCTTCAACTGACTAGTACAGTATATGTACCTACTTCATATCAGTTTTTATAATCATATTTTGTACAATATACTTTACTTACAATTTTTGAATGCATCTTCTTAGTGATAGTAACAAAGGCAATCGAAAGACTACTGCTCTGTTTACAATTTACTAAATGTTTATATATATCCTACTCATTATTTTCTAATTATTACTTACAAAGAAATGTGAAATTGATACATTTCGAATACGTCTTCTTGTCTTATACGTGATAGTTTTTCACTATCAAGGCAATATATCGGATTAAAGAATGATACAATGGTTATTAGATAATATTTTATATAACACTTTCATTGACGATATATCAATATAGATGGATATATTTGCAATACATTGACCTACAAATTATCACCTATTATAGATGAAATAGTTTAATAGGATATATTATTAAGCAAAAATATATTGACAATGACCTTCGCATGAAACATAAACATGTCCTAGAAAGATGCAATCAATGTCGCAAATAATTTATTGCTATGACGGGTAAAATGGGATTATATCCTATACTCTCACGCATGTAGAGGTAATTAATACTGTTTATAAAAAAGACAATCTGGAAGAATTGGTACCAATTTTATTTGGAAGTTACATATTTTCGTTGTTGTAGTGAATAATACAATATTTTCTTTACGTTCAAATAATACAAATTATTATTATGCTTATAAGAATGGAAATTATGATTACCAATTATTCATTTAATATATCAACTTTTTTTCTCAATGGGCCTTAACAGCTGAGGATATATTGGGCCCACCAATCTCTTTTATTTTTCTGTGGGGCCCACAGACAAATAATAGAGGAAAGACGGGCAACTCGCTGCCAAAAAATGCCTCATGTGCTGCCATCTTTATTTGTCACCAAAAACTAAAAGAAGGGTTCTGTCGTCGATTCTAGCTTTTAAATGGTGGTAAATTCCAATTGTGTGATATAGCGGAAAATTTAAATTCGATTGATTTATAAATTCTAAGAATGGGGAAAGGATGCAACAACTCAGTTAAAATTTAGTTTAGAGTATAATTCCACAAAAAATCGTATTACAAACATATCTAACAGATTTTATAATTAATATCATTAACGTCACACATTTTGTGGTTTAAGTGGAAAGGAAAGGCAACTTTATTCTAAATTATCCTCAGCAATGAAATCTACAAAAACAATATACATAGTAGTTTAAATCTGATAGTATTACAATAAAATGCTTACCAGGTAAATTTAAAAAAGGCAGTGCATATTTTTTTAGATTTCCCCCTCTTTTACATATATCCAAAAAATGATAACCACAAACTACTTTCCACCTTAAAATGCTTCTTGGATGGTTTAATAAACTAGGATTATTGATTCGTTCCAACCAAATATTTTTTATATGCTCGTCCGCGGGAATAAAAATAAAATATTAATATAAATTACTCATTTTAATTATGATATTTATAACCTACCTTGTCGCATCTTGATCTTGGTTAAAGCAATTGGGAACAACACGCTCTCGAGGGGCTGGCATTTTGAATTAAATCAATAAAATTAAATAAATTAATAACCAAACAACATGCAAAAAATTTGAATGTCTGTCATATAATTGATATTAGTCTCCCTTACTATTTAAATTCTCGTATTGTGTATAATATTCGCCCTTACTATTGTTTCTGGATTGTCACATTGTCACATTTATACATACTGTCAAGTTGATACTTATGTGTATGTTTTGTGGATTAAAGCCTAAAAGTCGAAGGTTTTTTTTATATTACAATTTAATCCACAAAAACTACTGAAGGATTACAAATGGATAAGTTTTTACGTCCCGAGAAAATCGACGTGAATGCCAATAACACTAACGCTTCCAAGGAATGGAAACACTGGTATACGACTTTAAAAAATTTTCTGGAGAGTACAAAGCCGGAAAATCATGACAAACTCAAACTTCTCATCAACTACATATCTCCAACAGTTTTCGAACTCATCTGTGAATGTACGACCTACGAAGATGCTATCAAAACACTAGAAAATGCGTATAGCAAACCTGTGAATGAAATATATGCTAGACATATTCTTGCTACGAGGAAACAAGAAAATGGTGAGTCGATAGATCAGTATTTACAGCCCCTTAAGATACTGAGTAAAGAATGCAATTTTAAAGCAGTAACTGCTGAAGAAAACAGAAATGACTTCATAAGAGACACCTTCATCAGAGGTTTAGTAACACCTCATATCCGTCAACGACTTTTGGAGAATAGTACTCTCACACTAGACCAGGCAGTTTCTCAATCAAGATCATTGGAAAGTGCACAAAAATATTCAGAATCTTACAATTTTCCATCATATTAGTCTTGCGTCAATGCAACATCTTCCAATACTGCTGGAGAACATCCGAACCATTCCGAAGTAATGAATCGTGTCGAAAATATTTCTTTTAATGCTGTTACCACACAAAAATGTTATTTCTGTGGCGGAAACAAGCATCCTCGCACCGTATGCCCTGCGCGGGCCAAGATCTGTCAGTACTGTAAGAGGTTGGGACATTTTTCTATGGTTTGTATGAAGTTAAAACTGGCAAAAGAAAATAAATCAACTTCAGCTTCCACCCTAATGGCTTTCACCTCGTCTAACCATTCCCATTGTTCAACTGAAACTACAACTTCGGACCACATTATTGCTTCTACAAACCATCCTCTCAGTTTATCAAAAAGTCTTGTTAATGTTAAAATAAACAACATGCACGCTACTTTCCTGATAGACACGGGCAGCTCTGATAGTTATCTAAACTATACTTTCGCTAAGGAGCGTAAATTCAACATACATCCCAGCTCTGGAAAAGTTTCAATGGCTTCAGTTTCTCTGTCTTCATCAATAAATGGTTACTGCTATATAGACTTGGAAATTCTTGGGAATGTTTATACAAATTTCAAAGTATCTCTTCTACCAAAATTGTGCACTGATTTAATAATTGGTCACGATATTATGAAGCAGCACTCCAAACTTGACATCAGTTTTGGTGGAAGCAAACCTCCTCTCTCTATATGCTGCCTCACTGAAGCGAAAGTCGCTCCTCCCCTTCTTTTCGGCAATCTAACCAAAAATTGTAGACCCATAGCTTGTAAACCTCGACGACATTCGGAAGAAGATGAAAAATTTATCACGAACGAAATCAAAAATCTGCTGAAAGAGGGTATAATTGAAGAAAGTATGTCACCTTGGAGAGCACAAGTTTTGGTAACGAAGAATGAACGTCACAGAAAGAGAATGGTCATAGATTATTCGCAGACCATCAATAAGTTCACCTTGTTGGACGCGTATCCTGTTCCGAATATTGAAGATCTGGTTGCTAAAATTGCCAAATATCGAGTGTTCAGTTCTATTGACCTGAAAAGTGCTTACCACCAAATCCCTATTGCAGACAGCGAAAAATTTTACACAGCTTTCGAAGCATGTGGTCGACTGTATCAATTTCGTCGGATTCCGTTCGGCGTTACTAATGGAGTAGCCTGTTTTCAAAGAACCCTTGATAAAATAATATCAGATGAGAATTTAAAAGAGGTATTCACCTATTTGGATGACATAACTGTATGCGGCGAAGATCGGTCAACACATGATATAAATCTCAGGAAGTTTATGTCCGTCATCGACAAATATCAGCTTACAATTAATGAAAATAAGTCTAAATTTTCACAAAAATCTATATGTCTTCTAGGGTATGTGATAGAAAATAGTACTTTGAAACCTGACCCTAGTAGATTTGAACCACTCTTGAAGTTACCTGTGCCACAAGATATTTCTTCTCTACGACGAATAATTGGAATGTTTGCCCACTACTCCAGGTGGATCCCAAAATATTCTGATAAAATCAGAAGACTTATTGACTGTAAGTCATTTCCCGTACCAGCTGATGCTGCCAAAATGTTCAATGAATTGAAAGACGATATTGCAAAAGCTCTTTTGTGGGCAGTCTCTGGTGATGAACCATTGGTCATTGAAACATATGCGTCAGACATTGCTTCTGAAATTGAGATAACTGAAAATCTTCCAAGTAATACTGAACCAGAAGTACCTACAGTCCGTCGTTCTGCTAGAGAGCGACATCCTCCGGAGTATTTAAGTTGCTATGAACTTTAATAAACCTGGGGAGAATGTCATATAATTGATATGAGTCTCCCTTACTATTTAAATTCTCGTATTGTGTATAATATTCGCCCTTCTTACTATTGTTTCTGGATTGTCACATTGTCACATTTATACATACTGTCAAGTTGATACTTATGTGTATGTTTTGTGGATTAAAGCCTAAAAGTCGAAGGTTTTTTTTTATATTACAATGCCTAACCTCAATTATTTGTCTGTGGATGTCAAAGTGATTTACGAACGAGAACGAACGCGACCGAAATTATTCCCCAATTTGTAGGCCTCAGCTACTAGGGCTATTCAGCCTAACGCAACCAAAGTTGACTTGTTCTTCGTGACACATATAGATGGCGCGAAGAACGTGTATCTTTTTTAATAAGTATAAGTGCCCACCCCCTGATTGGGCCGATGAGTAATTAAAGTTATAAAACATATAAACAAAGTGCTATTCAACACTTCGATCTTGATTCCGATTTTGCTTATAATCGAAATCGAAAACGGATTGATGTTTGTTGAACGACCAAAAAAAATTGACATTTGTCATGCCATTTTACAAGTCAAATAAATCAATAGTGACATAACCTTATCATTACATTACTTCATTTCACGTGTATTTCACACTTTTCTCAAGTTCATTCAGTTTAATTTCATAGAAGATGTTCTGTTAACTAAAAATGTAACATACAATTGCAAATATCACTCACATCACATAACCCATAGATAAACGGTAGTTTTTTTAAATTTTTCGACCAATCATATGCTTCCGATTTACGATTGATTTCAATAGCATCATAATTTTAACCGATTATAATCAGAGTGATCGATTGTAATCGAAAATGTATTGTTGAACATGTTGTTTTTTAAATGACAGGAAATGATTGTAATCGATTGACGCGTTGAATAGCACTATATGCACTCGTTGATTATTCAGCGAGAGTGTGTTAGGCTACAGTTATAGTGGATGCTTGTTCTGACAAACACGTCAATATTGTTGGTCAGATTACGATGGTTATAGTGCATACGAATTCTGTGTGTTGTCGAGATATTCAGATATGGCTGAAACTGATAATTTAGCTCATCATTTGCAATTTTTAAACAGCCCTTTTTAAAAAATACTACGTATGATGGGCAAAACCCAAAACGAAACGCGTGAATAAACTTTTTTCTTCAAGTCCATATAACGCTTTACTTCAAGACCTGCTAGAGCAGCCAAACACATTTTTCGGGTACTTTAGAATTATTTGAAAATAATGTAATGCAGATAGATATATTTCACTGAGGTGGCTTGTGGCCTCTAAATCTAGATTACATTCTCCAGCCTTATTCCTCTTATGAAGTCTGTCAGCTTAGAGATTGAATCTTTCATATAGTTCCTTGCCAGTGGATTTAGCGTGCCTAGTACCGAGAACCGCACGTTTGTTAAACTGTCGCAGTGACGTAGAATGTGCTCCGCAGTTCCTTCCTCTGATAGATAGAATCTACATAAGGACTCCTCTGTAAACCCCATCAATTTTAGATGCCTGTTGAGCTTACAATGCACTCTTAACATTCCCACAACAGTTTTAACCGTTTTCCTGTCTTGTTCTAATATAAACTGTTTCGCTTGTCTTTGGCGTGGGGAATTCTTACACCATGTACTAGAATTATTTTCCACCCATTTTTTTGCTGCCACTTTTGTTACTGATTTTGCAGCGCTGCAGAAGGGTTCCGGTGCAACGAATGGCATTGACGCAGTTTGCTTAGCCATTTCGTCTGTCTTTTCGGTGCCGTTATGACCCTTGTGCCTCACTACCCAAGCCCCCGTGACTTTACTACGGTCACCCAGCATGTTATATGTTCTTTCCTGCCTTTTGATTTCCTCCACACAGTAGTGGATCGCCGTCATTTCCACCTGGAAAATTGTGGCATCTTCTGTTAAGCTTACTGGGAAATATATCCCTTGTTATAGCCCACTACACCTGCTCCTACGCCTTCCGATATATTTGAGCCGTTCGTGTACTATATAGCTTCTGCCTGTATGAATACACCTCCTTTCCCGTCTACCTACCGGGTATAGGTACTTTGAATTTATTATTAAAGCTATATTTTGCGACCGCTGTATCAATGGGTTGCTCCATTACATTGTACGTTTTCAGCTCCGCCATTAGCTTCCGATAATCCGCACTATGCTTCTGGCTGTTGATTATTTATTAATATGTCCATTACATACGTGGTCTCGTCTTGTACGAAAAAGTGGTGTGGCTGTAGATTCAGCAAGACTTCCATAGCAGCTGTGGGAGTAGTTCTTATGATCCCCGTAATACACAGGCAAGCTAGTCTTTGTGTGTTACTTAATAGCCTTATAGTCTCCCTTTGCTGCGTCTTTGTCCACTACACCACCGACCCATAGGTTACCTACCATTGGCCTAACCACGCTTGTGTATAACCATAGGGTCATTTTAGGATTCAGTCCCCAGTTCTTTTACCACACGTACTTTTGCATCTGCCCAATGATATAGCAGCTTTTTGTGTGGTTTTCAATAAGGTAGTATTCCATGTGAGCTTATGATCAAAAAGTACCCCAAGGTATTTTATTTCTTTGGCAAATGCATTCTCCGTTTCTCCTAGCACTGGTGTTTTTATACCTGGAAGTGCCGTTTGTTTGGAGAAGTTGACCACATATGTTTTCTGAGCATTGACTGTAAATCACTCTTGTTTATATCAGTTCAAACATTTGCACAACACAAGTGAGTTTATTTAAACTTTTTTATTTAAATGAAATAGTTTTAAATACCTGTTCACTTTTTCTTTTTAATTCACCTCATTGATTGTTTTTTTAGATTACCTCCTGGAACACCACACAGTCTATCGTGCTTGGGTAATAGCCAAAATTGATGTTATATTTCATCCACATCAATACATTTTAAATGGAATTCCATAGTCCAGCTCTTTCTGAAATGTATCGTGGAGACACCATTTCCACGATACGATACGTTACTTGTTTATACAGATAAAATTTACGGTTAGTATAATTTTTACCAATTTTCTTGTTAAATCTAGGTTTATTTACTTGATTTATAAATTTGTTGAGTTACAATTAAGAACAATGCATTTCTTTTATAGTTACCACTCCAATGTACTGCTTTTCGAATAGTTTTGAAACATTTTTCCCAAAATTTTGCTTTTCACCCATTCAACTCTACCAAAAAGAATTCTACCTAGTCAATAGTGTACATTATCAACAACTTATTCAATTTTTTCAGTTTTTAATACGCTTGCCGCTGATCAAAATATTTCAAATCTAATCCACCAATCAAAATTGGCTATAAAAATTCTTGTTGACAAATTCCACTTCAAGTTTTAAATTGCTCATCTATCCTTCTAGGACATTCGGTTTAATATTTTTGAATGATTAAATCTGATATATTACTTCGTTTAAAATTATTCCAAAATTATTACCCGTTTGCCTATTTTAGCTTTGGAGATACCAGATAGCTATGCACCCTTAATTTCTTCGTCTGCCATGCAGTCTACCTTTTCTATTGATTCGACCCGGACATATTTTGTAGTTTCTGGCCTTTTCGCTTGGGACATATCTTCAGGGTATCCTGGCCTTGTGGCCTGCGGTTAATCTCCAGATGCTCCCTGTCCTACGGCCTTAGGAACCTATTATTTCTTTTCCGAGTTCTCTTGCTTTTTCGCATTAGGTACTCGGTCTTTTTTGTTTTATTTAGGTCCATTTGTCTCCCCCCAGTAGCTAGGGAAACTAGTCCACCCTCGCAGAGCCCCACATGGGGGGGGGGGTAAGGTCTACACACTACGGGGTGCGTCCTGTTACCCAAAAGGAACCGTTCAAAAAAGCTATCACCCTAGTGCCATTCATATGTCGCTACAGTATCTTCACAGGTTAGCTTAGGGGATATTTATCGACCTCCCAGTCTAGATCTGATAAGTCCAGCTGCAACAGGGTGACCACGTGAAGGGTGCGATCTATGATCACATACTTCCAATCATGTTTGGAGTACCCAGTGGTCTTGGGATATTTTAAAGAGGTGCAATGTCCTAGGATTCTCCGTGTCTGTTTTCCTTTCAACTTTATACCAATTGGAAAAGGATCAGAACCACTCGGCCCCATGTTATGTAAACAAACTGAATATCAAAATAAATTTGAATATTTACAATTACATTCCATTTCTCTACCGATATTTTATCAAATCTGGCAAGATATATCTTTACTATGGTAGTTTTTTTGCTTCATATCTCATAAATATTTTAATATCTATTTTTCAAAAATTAATCTGATACGTTTTTCGATTTCTATCATACGTTTATGGATACAAATTGCAACAGTTTGTATATAAAAATAAAATTTTAATAGTAGTTCGTTCTGCTTTGTGATGCTCCAGGTTTCTGAGCCGTAAGTTATGATAAGATATTCTTGTAACGATTAATTATTCATCAATTTGCCAGCATTTTACGGAACACTTACCGTGTTTATCATTGTTTATAATTAGGTAATGCGTTTTGATCCATTTATGAAATTACCTTAATCAGACTTTAATGTCTGGTTATAGAAATATAGATTTTCACTTTTTAGAAAATACTCTGGTTGTCGAAATTTCTACCTAAAATAATCACTGTACGTATGTATTCCATACGCGACATCATTGTATAATAAAGTATTTTATTGCATGACAATGTCTATTACAAACGTATCATCCAACAAGACGTTGCTTTGCATATCAATTTTGGGGACTTACGAAAATTGAAAAAGTGACCTAAAAGCATAGATACTTGAAAATTTTTGAAGTAGGGTGGGACCATGTTGAGATCGATATAAAAGACTTTGTTCTGTTCGAAATAAGCATATCGAAACTATCTAATCGTTTAAACATGTTTCAATACGTAAGTATTTTTTCCCTTTTATAATTAAAATTGAGTCGAAGATAAATGTATCAACTGATTTGTTTTTATTGAATGGAGACATCATTCTTAGTATTCGCAAAATTGATAAGTCATAAATATTTAGCAAAAAATAAGTTTTCGAAAATTATTTTACTCTCCAAAAATAACTAACGGTTGATTACTTTTGGTTTTAAAATCAGATTTGATGCTAATTATTTGCTCTAATGCTTTAACAGAAACATTTATTTTCTTTTGTTACCTAACTTCAACTTCTAATTTAATTGTACTAAAAGTTTTATATTTTTTTCCACGTATTTTCAAGTTCGTTTGAAGTCTGTATGACTTTTAATTCGATTTTGTTGTTTGTCTGGCTCTTTCTTCCCAAAGTAGGACAACTTCGTATTTTCGTTTAACTTTTATTATTATTTGAAAAATCTTTATAGTAATTTTGATACAGTTATCTCCAAATATATTTATTTAATTCTTTCCAGAACCATTTATTTTTCTTCGACTGTTAAAACTTTCCTTATGGCGAAACTCATCAAATATTTGTTTGCTTAACAGGTTATTATTTCCTTTAAAATATCGTCAAATATATCTAATACAGTATTTACAGCAACCACGAATAATTACTTTCCTTATTTTCATTTCGAGGTTAAAAATGAAAACTTCTTTCAGGTATTGTGATGAAAGTTTAACTCTCTGTTCCGAAACATTCATTTTTGTAATATCTCTGTACAGTTTTCTAATCTTTTTAATGAAATACTTTATTTTATATCACAATATATGACTATACAGATCACTTTAGTTATCGTTGATCTTTGCACATCTTGTGTTCTTTTATGTACTCTCCAATAATATTTTTGGAATAAAACATAACCTGATTTAATAGTATTATAAGATATTAGCTTCGCAGAAACATTTTTATTATATTCTTATAAGCAAAACCTTCAATTTCTTCATAACATATTATTCTTGTTATACCAATTTAAAATTTATTTCCAGGTTGTTATCTTAGCTCTTGCTGCTACTGCCATGGCTGACCCAGTCGCCAAACCAGACCCAAGTTTCGTTGCAGCTCCTCTAGCAGTAGCTCCAGCAATAGCACCAGCAGTAGTTACCGCGCAGAGTTCCCAAGTCTTCGCTCGCCAATACAATGCCTTAGCAACCGGGTTAGCTCCTCTAGTAGCTCCCGCTCCCTATGCCGCAGCTCCTCTAGTTGCCGCACCAGCGGCTCCTCTAGTAGCCGCACCAGCGGCTCCTCTAGTAGCAGCCCCAGCTGCTCCTTTTCTAGGAAGTTATAGGTATGCATCTCCATACGCATATTTTGTTTGAAGACTATAGGAATTACTGTGATGTGTAAATAGGCTGAATAAATTTGTTTCATAGCAATATGGTTTTTCTTTATTTATAGTCACTCTTTAGATACAATTCCTCTTATTAGAGAGCTTACTTCACTCAAAGATAAAGAAAATGGAAAACTCCTAAGCAATAGAAAAGCTAAGCTCTGAAATATTAGTTTTCATACAAAATGTCTGAACAAAGTTATGAGTGTGAATAAATAATTTCATTTATCTTAGTTCCATATAGTCTCCACTATAAGGCCGGTATTAGACTGTAAAAGTTCTTTGACAAAGACCTTTTGTAAAAGATTTCACAATATATCTTTTATATTATTTGTTTTTCAAAACTTTGCGGACTATATTACACTATGTAAAAGATTTATGACAAAAAGGTATTGCAGTGTGTATAAAAAAGGTTAGGTTAATTGAACATAAATGGACGAACAAGAAGTAGCGGCCTGTGCGGCGTCATTTACAGCCATTCTGACTGTGTGCTTAATAAAAATGAAAAAGAAGAAAATAAAAACTCGGCGATTGTGGGTAAGACCATGGGTTGCAAGGCGAGAATTGAGAGGAGTTCACCAGAATCTACTTCGAGAACTTCAGTCGGAGGATATCAAGGCGTATAACAATTATTTACGAATGGATGAAGATACTTTCAAGTTCGTTGTTTCAAAAATATCTCCACTTATTTGCAAACAAAACACACATTTAAGAAATCCCATTAGTGTTGAAGAACGTCTTATGGTTACTCTTAGATTTTTAGCAACAGGAGAAAGTTATGCAAGCCTGCAATATAGTAGCCGTATACCGCAATGCACTCTGTCAGGAATAATACCATAAACATGTGAAGCTATTTACAGGGCACTGAAGGGAGAATACCTAAAGGTAAACATTCATGTCCAAAAAATGGTGTTTATTATTTATTTATGAACATTATCGTTATAATCAGAGCTTGTTATATTTGCCAGAAATAACGCATTATGAATTAAATCGGTTACGTTGTTGTCATATGGCTGGTAACTTGTGCTGTTGGTACTGCTATTATTTGACAACGGCCTTGATTGCTGAGTTTCAAGCCATTCGTTTCTTGATGAATCTTGAAATGATGCAGGGCTAGGTGGCATAGTCGGTTGGTCAATCTGGTCCCAAGTTTCCATCAACACTTTTTGTATTTTTCTTTTCGCCTGTCGTACGATATAATCGTTACTGGCATCTTTGATTCCTCGCAACTCAGTAACGATAAACTGACCAAACGAATCAAGCGCATCAAGTTCTTTTACTGCCGGTTTATCTTTAACAATGTTGGACAATTCTGTCATGGCATTTGAAGCCTTAACACTTAATGCATCGTACGTACAGACGATTTTTTCTTCTTATTTTTGGGTCCGGAAACCGTTGTGTCATCTTGTGCCGTAAAGGCCGCTGTCATTAGTGACTTCTCTGGTAAGGAATCACTGTTAGCAGTGTGTGATGGCTGAAACAAATGAAAATAACTATTTTAGATTGTATCCAAATATACTTTTTGTAGGTTCCTTCAACAGAAAACGAGTGGGAAGTTATTGCAAGAGAGTTTGAAGACAAATGGAATTGGTGATAGTGGAGTGTATGCCAAAAGCAAACTGAGAAGATGTCTCATAGATAGAGCACAACTAAATATACCAGATGGTAGGAGACTTCCAGGTACAAATATTGTTGCACCTTACGTGGTACTTGCTGACGATGCTTTCCCACTAAGTTACAATATCATGAAACCATATCCATTGAAAAATATAACAAAAGAAGAAAAAATTTTCAACTACAGGTTAAGTCGAGGACGAAGAATGGTTGAAAGTAGTTTTGGAATTTTGGCTAGTCGCTTCAGGGTTTTTTTAACTACGATACATTTATCTCCAGAAAAGGTAACATTGATAACACTTGCTGCTTGCACACTTCACAAGTTGCTAACAGAAAAAAGAAAACACCTGTATACACGTCAAGAAATAATTTGTAGAACTGAAAGTGGTCAACAGTTTCTTGATATTCATACTGAAGAGGAACTTCCTGAAATGGAACCTCTGTTTAGACAACTTGAGATTGGTGGAAACCGTCATGGACGCGAAATAAGAGACAATTTTAAAGATTTTTATAATGGTCCTGGAACAGTGCCATGGCAAGATAAATATGCCTAAACTTACCTCATCCTCAATTACTCCAGCACCATCTATGTCACCAACAGTTTCAGTTGGCTCTGGACGTGGGGCAGGATCCAAATTGGATGTAGATTCATCTGCATCAGTCGCTTTGTCCAAAAATTTTAATAGAGGAAACCAATAGACCGTAGGCGTATAAATCTCATCTCCCTCAGCACCACTTTTTATGCTTCTTGTCACCTATGAATATAAAAAATATTGTAACAACCGATACATAATAAATAACTAAATAATTAATTTACCTTCAATTTTTCCGCCAAGTACTGACTTCTTATACCATTTAACTTCTTTTTAACGTCATTAACTGTACAATCTTCACTAATTGTTTTTATCGACTCCGCTATTCTCTGGTAAGCCTCCAATCTTTTATTTCTGTTTTTATAGTCAGCATGAACACTGTTATATAAAAATTCGTTTGCTTCATATTCACTGATTAACAATTTAGTAGCACGAACGTTCCACGAAAACTTATTTTCCGCCATGTTGTTTACTTTAACCTGCTTTTTAACGCCACTTCTTTTATCAAATGTAGTCACCTGCTGCTATGTTTTACAACAGATCTTTTATCCAAGAAACAGTTTATAAAATATAGCATATTACACCATAAATGTTTTCATCATATTTCTTTTATAAAAGTTCTTTGTCAAAGAACTTTTACAGTCAAATACCGGCCTACGACAGGAATCTTAGATAAAGATTGTATAAGCTATCTTTGTTAAATCAACTATTGTGTTCAACATCGCTCTTGAATATATCATTAGACAGGCTAATAACCCCCACAACACTATTCCATAATAATGGTTGCTAGCTTTTGCCAAAGGAAACAATAAGCTGAAAGTCAATAAAACCTTTATCAGTCTCGAGAAACAGGAAACTAAGCATAAATGAGGGCAAAACAAAATATAAATGTACATCACCAGAAATAACTTTAACAGAGCTGTAGCTGGAAAGAACATGGCATTGAAAGAAGATAACTTCGAACAAGTTGAACAGCTTAATTCACTGTTCTGCACGAAAATCCTCTCCGCCAAACAAATAAGTTATTTCAATAAGCCCTACCTATTAAACTCTTACAACTACCTTTGAATTGTCGTATCACGTAACAGAATCCAGAGAGTACCAACATGCTTTAAGCAGATGTAAGTATTTATAGTTTATTTACGATAAAAAGACGATGATGTCATTTTTAGTTACTTTCCTGCTTATCAGAATAAATATTAATTTACCAACCGTGAATACAATTTATCCTCAACAGCCAGGGCAATTTACAGCTAACGGGTTGGCAAAACTTCAAGACGTTGTCAAATCAACTGGTAACATTCCCCAGTTTGTTTTGACGTTTATTGACATTCGATCATCGTCTAATATTTACAAGTTTTTTCGGTGCTTTTAAATTCATTGCTTATTTAAGATTAAAAAACAGTTATTTTCATAACTAATTATTTAGGCAGTTCTGCAGTGTGTGATTAATAAAATGCCGAAGCAGCTGAACAGAAAATGTAGATGGTAACATCGTTGTTGAGCTATTTTGAACGAGAATGCCGAAATGGGGACCCGCTTGTCCCTCTTACGTAAGTAATAGTATTCGCTATTCATCATTATTAATATTATTGTTACATATTTAAATGTAAATGATTAAATGTTTTTAATGTTAGGTTAGGTTAATTAAACTTGATAATATATCATTCTTTCATAAATTGAAGTAATTATATTGCAGAGAGTTGCAGAAGCTTTACAATTTAGCGTTACCACTGTTAACCGTATTACCGCCAAGCATAATAGAGGTGAACAGCCTAAAAGCCCACCTAAAAAAAGACAACGCATAAAACCTACTGTTGAAATTAATAACTTTGATCAAAATGTTATATACTAAATGTATGGAAACAGTGAGTATTTTCAATTTACTGTTTTATTTTATTCACATTTAACTAACACAATATTTTTTCAGAGGAACACATAACCTTGAAAACTTTAAGAGACAAACTCCAGGAGCGTGAACTCTTTAATGGTTGTTTAACATCACTCTGGAAGATAGTGACAAATATTGGATTCAAATACCAAAAAGATGATCCTCGTCGTGGTTTAATGGAGTTGCCACATATTGCATTAAAACGTGTACATTTTCTACATGAATATGTCAAGATAAAAAGGGAAGGTTTATATTAATTTATGTTTTTGCATGAGACCTGGATATTTAAAGACGGTACTGTTGGTCGTTCTTGGCAAGATTCTAATCATAGAAGCGTGAAAAAAACCAAAATTAGTGGTCCAAGGTAATTGAATAATAAAATTTAGCAATTAATTTATGATGTACTAATATTCCTGCCATTTTAAGACCTTTTCAAATATTTACTAGTCACACTATTTTATTTAAATCTATATAATTATTAATAGTTGTTTTGAGCTATGCAGTCTATCTAGGAAACCTAGTAGTAATTTGTTATTTCCTTATTGCAGGTATATAGTATTGTATGCTGGTTCCTCTTCTGGATTTATTCCTGGAGCAGGGCTGGTTTTTTCTTCCAAAAAATCAAGATAGTGATTACAACGGTGAAATGAACCGAGACATTTTTTTGCATTGATTTGAATACCTGCTTTTAGTGAACTTGGAAGAACCGGCCACAACTGTAATGGATAATGCAAGTTATCACAGTACAGTGATCAATAAAGTACCAACAACATCTACCAAAAAGGCTGATATACAGAACTGATTGATACAAAATGATATTCCTTTCGAAAATACTTTCCTCAAAACCCAATTATTCAATTTAGTACAACGGTAAGTTGATATAAACATTTTTCAATATATTATGGTAATACTAAGATAACTTATTTTGTTTAAATATATGCATTTTTGTAGGAATAAACTACCAACAGTATATGAAGCTGACATATTATCTGAAAAATATGGTCACAAAGTGCTTCGACTTGCCCCTTACCACTGTATGTTCAACCAAATTGAACAGGAAGTGTCCCTAAAATGGGATACTTAAGGTTTGAGTAGCCATAAATAATCGAGAAATCAAGAAAATCTCGCCAAAAATTTACAAACATGTTCTCTAAAGTGTTTTTCATTATATGTCCAAACAATTTTTACAACAACATATAAATATCAAAAATATAATGCTTTTTTCAAAAAAAGTGCAACTGTCCCGTTTTAGGGAGTATTATGTTAAAAATGGGATACCTTATATTTTTAAAATGGGATAGTAATTCATATGTTAATTTACTTGTCAAACTTATTCCAAAATTATAACAAGGTTTTACTTAAAAATGTTTTATTGGACATAAAAATATTAAAATAAACAAAAGAAGCGATCCACTATTAAAATAAACAAACAAAAATAGAAATTAGGAAGAAACGCAATAATCGCAGAGAAAGTTTTCCTTGTCTTCCTCTGCTCCGGAATAAGCATCATGCACCCATCGGTTACAACCCACACATTGGATCCAGCCTTCTCCTTTTTTACTCTCACTAAAATTGTTTCCACAATAAAAGCATTCAGGGTCACTGTCGTCTTCAGATGTGCTAAAATCCACGGCCTTTTCAATCTTGGCAACAGCTTTCTTTTTGTTTTTAGTTTTTCCAATTTTTCTCTTTATATTAGGACGTTTATTGATTTCTTTCGATCACTTTTGTTCCAATGAATTTCTTAATTCTGTTTTGTAAGGAGTGCTGCTTAAAACAACAGTTTCACCAGTTTTTTTCTTTTTGGAGGTCTGTGGTGTTTTCTTAGTCACTTTGGGATACGGTAGAATTGTTTCCGGTGAGAAGTACAGTGTCTCGCTCAAAACTTCTTTTTGGCCTTTCGACGTTGAAGGTTGAGGAGTGTAGGGGGTATTCTCTTCTGATATTCCCGACGGTATTGTTGGTGTTTCAGGTAGCACTTCTTGTTGAACCTCATCTACGTTATCATTTTCATCGAGATGTGAACCACTTTCCGCAACTTCTCTAATGTTATTGTGAACGGGAACCTCTTCGGGAACATCAGTAGGTTGTGCAGCAGAAAACATATCTTCGGTGAATACATTACGATCAACTGGGTATATACCTGTCTTCCTAAAACCATTTATTGCGTTTGTAGGAGTGCTGGCTCGCAAATAAGCCTTACCAAATAATTCTGCAAGTTGATATATAGTGACTACTCTTCCAGGATGATTACGTAGAAAACATTCAACTTCTTGATTGTAGAAAGTTGAAAGGGGAGCCATGAATGAAACATCAAGGAGTTGCATTTTGTGGCTACAATACGGAGGTAAACATAAAATAGTGACAGAATACTTTCTGGCTTTCTCTATAACGTTCAAATTTTGTGTGTGTGTTTTATGTCCATCTAAAATCAACAATATAGGGGCGTTTTGGGATGCACCAGAGAACTTCAAAAAATGGTCAAACCATTGCTCAAATAAATCGAGTTGCATATAACCTGTGGGCTGGCAGGCACAAATTGTTTCAGGAGGCGCACCATTTAGAAACTCTACTTTCATGCGAACACGTGGAAATATAAACATAGGAGGAATATAGCTGCCAGCAGCATTCATACAAATAACTGCGGTACACAAAGTGCTACGTTCAGCAGAAGTAAGTGACCCTACTTGCTTACGTCCTTTCAATGCAATCACCCTCGATGGACGTCCCTGTACAGTGGTGATCCCTGTCTCATCAACATTGTAGATTTTTGATGGAGAATAATTATGTTTTTGTTGAAGTGGTTCAAGTAGGTCAAAAAATTTGGAAACGTTTATTCGGTTGAAACTTCTGGCACGTGCAGCTGAGGTTGCTTCTGGAATTCGAAGTGATAGTCTATTTCTTTTAAGGAAATTTTGCAACCAGTGCCAACCAGCTTTCTTCTCAACGGTACTGAAGTGGTGCGATATGTTATTCTGTTCAGCAAACTGATAAGCTAAACGTCGCACGGAATCAGTGGTCAAACCAAACATCAATGTCTCCATGTTGGTAATAAACCGAACAAGGTCCATTTCTTGCGCCTCATTAAACGTAACAAGTCTGCTACCTAAACCTTTGAGAGAATCTTTTCTTATTTTGTTTTTTCCTTTAACACGACGTTCTAAAGTACTCTTTGGTACGTGGCAAAGTTTTGCCGCTTTCAGATAACCACATTCTCGATTTAATACCATGTCTATTGCTTTTTTCATGTTCTCCTCAGACCACCCCTGTCGGTTGGTTTTTCTTGAGTATGCACCCGCCATATTGTGTATCTATTGATACTGCAACAAAGAAAAAGCAGGTAAAAAATGTTATCAAAATAGTTTAGGTAAAATGGGATATCTCATTTTAAACAAATGCCACATATCCCGTTTTATCTATACCTCAAGATTTGACTTCCGTGAATTTTACAAACTTAACTTTAAAATATATTGATGAACTTTCATGACTATATCAACGTTTAACATCTTATCTGATTCTTTAAAAATTATCAACAGATTCTCTTCACAAATAAAGAAGCAATCCTTACTATTATGAGTTAATATTATTACATTAAAATATTGAAAAACATAAAAACTTACGTGTGTCAACAATCACATTCACTATGAAACTGAAAGTCCGTTATCAAGTTTAAAATCAGTACAGCTTGCGCTTGGGCAATATTTCGCTAGATGGCAACACTCGTTTCACAAAAAAAAACATGGTATCCCGTTTTAGATTACTGTCCCATTTTAAGGACACTTCCCCTAATTCAGATTTTTCAACTTTCTATTTCTTAATATAAAGTACTTCAATATTTGACTGTAAATATGGAAAAAGGAAAATTGTTCTTCCGACAGGTCTATAAACTATTTTTGGTTACCCTTTTGGTAAACATTTTAGGGTCTTCTAAATAGGGAGAACATCCATTCATACGATTAAAATATTTTACACTAATAGTTTTACACGGTTGTAGTTTAATGGCCCTTAAAATAGTTTTTAGGGACAAGGTAAATAAACGGCTTTATATGAAATATAATAATAGTTAGACACGATAGAAATTCCCAGAGATTTAATGATTTAATAACTTGAAGTTTTTATAAAATTTGAAATAAAAGCAGCTGTGGGATGAATAAATTATCAGGAAATATTCTCAGGACATCGGCTTCTTGTATATTAAGAGTTTTTCAGGCAATTTTAAAAGAATTTTTAAGGCATTTTTTAACAAACTTCTGTATAAATACAATTTTTTGTACTGAAAGTTAAATAGGAAAGAGAGGAAGGTTAAGAGAAACACAAATATACAGTGTTGGGAACATTACGAGGGAACATACGTTTTACCGTCAATGTGTTAGAAAGAGACAAAATACATATAAATTCAGTGTATTACTCTTCTTCGCTAACAGGGTATCATAAAGTGAGAAACTGTGAGAAACTGTATGTGTAATGGGATGTCTTTTACTTACAGTTTTAAATAAACAAATTAGAAATGCATTCAGACTATTACTAGTCACTTTACCACAGCAAAATGTTGTATAAACAACTCATTATTTTCAAGATCGCAATGAAAGAAGTTGATGTTAGAAATACAGATGTAAACAGTTTAGTTTATTAATTGAGAAATAATAAGGTTGTACTATACTGATAGCTTAATGCAATGAACAATAAAAAAATCAACATTACTTTCGTTTATCCCTTCATGATTAATTTACAAAGAAATAATTCAGTAGTAATAAACTAATTCACTATATCAGTTCGGGTAGTGCACGCTAATACGATTTGAACAATAAATTAAAACCTACCTAGTAGGTATTTGAAATAAGTACCACTCAAAAATCACTGGAAGATAGCTAAAAAAATTACATTCGTCGATATTGAGGGTATAATTAATGAATATAAGCATAATAATTTTCATTAACATCATAAGGAATAATCTATGGCAACAATACAGAGTCGAAAAGCGACAATATGTTGTTATAAAACAAGTGTATTCAGTGTATCATCATTTTTTTTAACAGGATATCATAAAATGAGAAATAAGTCGTATGCTAACTGTCTTGTAGTTTTAAAAATATCTCAATGTAAACCGCCTGTTTCCTACGCTCCTGATAAAACGATTTCGTTTGCATCTCTAATTATTCTATTTTTATCTGTCTCCTCTCTTCATTTTCAATTCACGCATTAGATTGTAAGTGGCCTTAAAATGTCCATTTTTATTTGTGAGAGGAATCAGTCACATTTAATTTCAACGTAAAACGATAACCTCTTACGGCGAACGGAAAATTCTAACGGTCACATGGCGTTACCAGTGTGTCAGAGAAGGACAATCATGAGACAGAGAATTGCATTGGTTTGAATACCAGCTTTTAGTGAACTTGGAAGAGCCTGCCACAATTGTAATGGATAATGCAAGTTATCACAGTACAGTGATCAATAAAGTACCAACAACAGCTACCAAAAAGGCTGATATACAGAACTGGTTGATACAAAATTATATTCCTTTTGAAAATACTTTCCTCAAAACCCAATTATTCAATTTAGTACAACGGTAAGTTGATATAAACATTTTTCAATATATTATGGTAATACTTAGATAACTTATTTTGTTTAAATATATGCATTTTTGTAGGAATAAACCACCAACAGTATATGAAGCTGACATATTATCTGAAAAATATGGTCTTAAAGTGCTTCGACTTCCCCCTTACCACTGTATGTTCAACCCAATTGAACATATTTGGGGCATAGTTAAAAATTTTTATAGAGATCATGTGGGAACTGATGGTTCTTCAACAGAACAAGCAATAGGTGTATGGAAAAAGTCTTTAGAAAAAGTGACTCCTGATATTTGGTCAAAGACAGTAGAGCACACTGAAAAAATTATACAAGATGGGTGGGATAGAGAAGTACTATTTGATAGACAGGATGTGCCTCCACTTACTATTAATTTTGACAGTGACGATGAGGATAGTGATGATTTTGTAGTGGAGTAGTGGAAATCTTGAGTTTTATTTTTTGTATATTTTTATCTAATTTGCTTTATGCCCACCTTTCAAAATCACTAATAACTATTATTAAATTAATTAGGTACAGTTATTTTATAATACACAAATTAAAACAACGACCACAGTATCTCTACATAAGTAATACTGATAAAATGGGAGATTTTTTATTTTTATATCTTGTAACAAAATTTTATTTTGTGTATCTATATTTTTCTTTTCCATTCTATTTTTATTATAATAAATATAATAGATATTGTATAAAGAAACAATAATTTGTATGATGATGATTACAGCTTGCATTGATTCCTTTTAGCGTAAACCCTTGCAGTGCTCTTGAAGATGGTTCTATAGAGCATAGAATAAGGTATAAAGACCTACAGTTCGTTATCTAAATGTTAATTCGAATATAGAATGATTGGTTACTGTTTCTTGTATCTTATCCATAGTTTTTCATGAATAAATATTTATATTATATTAATCAAGCCTATCATACAAGCCTTTTATTTTCAAATAAATATTTTTGACTTACGCCCTACGAGGCAAGGAACAATGAAAAAGAAGAACTGTCAATCTAACATCAGATTGACTTTTCTAGTTTTCGTTAAGTAATGGAAAAAACTAGAGCTTGGCAACATCAATATTTTGTTTTGCAACGTCATCGTCTTTTTATCGTAAATAAACTATACATGTGCGATATTTATCTTTCTATAGCATAATGGGGTGCAACGTTGCCAAGTCTACGTTCTCTCTTAGTCTAGTGAAATTGTGCCAAATCTAGCAACACCGCATGGGATTGTCTGGGGATGTTCCCCATCTACGAAGTCTCAGATCCTAGGGCTTCAAATAAAGGAGATAGCATTCAACCCCCTTGTAATTCCATATTACATCGTACCCCTCAGGAGTCGGAAGGACAGCTACTTATTGAAGGGCCGCTGTATACAAAAATCGTTCTCAATACTCTCGATTCCCAAATATAACGATTTCTTTTAAGACAGAAAGTAACATAAGTACAAAATTGTTAAATGTAAAAACAAAAATATCACCATTAAAGAAATCTGGTATATATAGGTACTTAAATGTCCAGAATGTAATGCTGTCTATTTGGGTCAGACTCTTAGAAATTTTGAAATCCGATACAGTGAACACTTACGAGCATACAGATTAAAACAACCAGATAAATCCCACTACGCCAGACATCTACTTGACACCAATCATTCATTGACAACTAACACAGAACTAGAAGTACTACATATTTGTGATAAGAAACAAGAACTGGTTTTCCTTGAAGAATTGGAAATTAGAAGACACCCACAATATGAAGTCGTCAATGAACAGATAAATCTAGGGAGTTCTCCACTTTTAAACTGTCTTCTTAAGTGATAATTGTAAAGATCAGCAGATATAGTTTTCCTGGTTTTCTATATCATTGCACAGTTACACTGATCTTAATTGGGAAAAATGATATCCAGGATATCCCCATAAGGCTAATAATATCTAAGCTTTAATATTTGTAATATCATATCTTCTTTTTTCTATTAACATATATTAAGTCAATCACAAGGTAGGTCACTTCTTGGACTAGCCTAAAATAATTAAACATCAGGTAGGCTTCAAATAAAATGTAACTTCTGTCATTCTGACGATGATATTTAGGTAATATCGAAGCAATTGTCAATTTTTTAGAATTTTTAACATTTTTTCAATACATATTGTGGAATTAGCTAGAAACAGTAAGTTTCATTTAAAACACTAATATGAGCAGATTCCACAAACTAATGGTCGAGACAGTTAATTTAATAAAAACTAAATTGAATAAGAAAGTAAGTAAGAAGTGGTTGGTTTACATTTTTTGTATAGTTCATTAATTATTTTTAATGCAGAGTTGCGTGAACTTAATGAACAGCAAACTAAACAAAAAATGTGTTACTTAGGGCCCCCTAAAGTCTCAGGCCCTTACTCACTGCGTGCCCTCGCATACAAGGAGTTACGCACCTGGCTGGAGGTTGGACATGTAAGACGACAAACAGATGATAAAATCTTGAAACTAGCATGTGTATAAGCTCCAACTGATGGGTGGGACGCCCAAGTCTCTGCTTGAGGGACGATACAAAATGGAAGTGAAGTTCTGCTAGATAGGAAGAAAATTGTGAAGTCGCCTAAAACCCATCAGAAGCTGTAACGCCATAATGTCTCTTGCTTTCGCTTTCATCTCCTGAGCTCCTTTCTCTCTTTCAAGTATTCTTAAGTGCAGCATACCATTTTTATGCCTTTCCTTTATTAGTAGAGGAGAGTGTAGTAGTACCTTGGAACAATTTTCAGTTTACACAATATTTTAAGAAGTTCTCTTAAAAATAAAGCAACCATTTATTATTTGCCATACAGCACAAACACTCTCCCCTATTATCTGTATATGACACACTCATTCTAGTATACTGGATCTTTATCTCCATTTACATTATATATGTTTGATTCGATTCTCCTATCTTCTCTACTTTCTCCTGAGATATAAGTTTCAATTCCATATACTGACATTAGTATAATAACTATTTTGTAAGAGGCAATTTGGTCTTTCTAGATACTTTTTCAGTTTATTACACCGCCCTACAAAATTTAAAAAAAATTTTGTTGCTAAGTATTTTTGAACGAATTTAGGGTAATTCAGGTCTGCTGAATTCAAAAATAAAAGCAGTTTTTCCAAATTGGCTCTAGTTTTTGAGGTAATGGATATATAATTTTTTAAGGAATTTAGCCATAACATATGCTTTTTAATGAAATTAACTGTCTCGACCCTTACTTCGTGGAATCTGCTCATATTAATGTTTTAATTGAAACTCACGGTTACTAGTTAATTCCACAATATAATAGAAGTTATTGAATATTCAATACCTTTTATTATATTGTGGAATTAACTAGAAGCCGTGAGTTTCATTCAAAACACTATTATATGCTTTTTATTTTTTAAGAATAATTTACGCAGATACGAGAGCTCGACCCTGTTTAGTGAGCGTACCACGTGCCGACTGCTGATCACGTGATCAGTGCGTGCACTTGTTTGTCTTGTGTCTCTTGATTTTAACTGTCAGTTCAGCGTAGTCAGTTGTTCTACTAAGAGTTAGCGTCGCGGTTATTGTGCTTTTCTTACGTATTTTGTGTATTTAGTTCTTATTGCCTACCTAGTGAAGTAATTTAAATTTGATAGACGTCAAGTGGAAGGTAGGAGTACATGTGACAAATATTTGTACCTATATTTTTAAATATAGTTACTCTTTTTTCAGAGGAATGAGTTCTTCACGCAGAAGCTGTTTGAACAGCCCTAATGTCTTCTGCTACATTTGTGGCGAATATACTGTAGCGAAACAAAGAAAAAGTATCACAGATTTTGTTAGACAAGCGTATCAAGCTTATTTCGGCGTACAGCTTGGAGACCAAGACAAGTCCTGGGCTCCCCATATATTGTGCAAAACGTGTGTCGAATGTTTACGACAGTGGTCAAACGAAAAAAGAAAAAGTTTGAAATTTGATGTGCCCATGGTGTGGAGAGAACCTAAAAACCACCATGATGATTGTTATTTTTGTTTAGTAAAAGGTTTTAACAAATACAAGAAAGGCAAATGGGATTATCCTGATTTAGAATCAGCACGAAGACCTGTGCCACATAGCGAAGAGATTCCCGTACCAGTATATACAACACTGTCAGATGTTCTGATGGCGGAAGAAGAAGAAGAAATTAAGGACCAGTACAGTAGTAGTGGAAGTGAATGTGAGCAGGAAATACAATCAACACCACAGCAGTTCTCTCAAGAAGAACTGAATGACCTGATACGGGATCTCGGTCTGATAGGCAGGCATCTGAACCTCTGGCATCCAGATTAAAAGAAAAAAAATTGTCTACAACCAGATATAAAAATAACCATTTATAGAACACGAGAGGTGAAACTTGTTCCTTACTTTAGCCAAGATGAAGATCTTATTTATTGCAACAACATTCCCGGACTTTTTCGTCAAATGGGAATACAATTTGTTCCAGGTGATTGGCGACTATTCATAGACAGTTCCAGTAGAAGCTTAAAGTGTGTTTTGCTACACAATGGCAACCGATATGCGTCAATTCCTATCGCCCATTCAACAAAACTTAAGGAAGAATATCAAAACATCAACTTGGTATTACAGAAACTATCCTATGAAGAACATCAGTTTTCCATTTATGTTGATCTAAAAATGGTCAACTTCTTGCTTGGGCAGCAAGGTGGGTACACAAAATACCCTTGTTTTATCTGCTTGTGGGATAGTAGGACGAAGCAAGATCATTAGAATATGGTTAATTGGCCAATAAGAGAAAATATGACTGTAGGAACAGCAAATGCCATAAACGAACCATTGGTTGGCCGTGAAAAAATCATTCTCCCACCGCTCCACATCAAGTTAGGACTAATGAAACAATTTGTTAAGGCTTTGAGTAAAGATGGCGAGTACTTCAAATACATTTGTAGATCGTTTCCTAGACTAAGTATGGAAAAGCTAAAAGCGGGTATTTTTGATGGCCCTCAAATTTGCAAACTTATTAAAGACTCTAATTTTACAAATCACATAACGACACTTGAAGCTGCTGCTTGGTGTAGCTTTGTTATGGTAGTTAAAAATTTCTTGGGTAATCACAAAGCGGACAATTACGAGGAATTAGTGCAACAGATGTTATTAAACTTTAAAAACTTGGGTACTAATATGAGTATTAAAGTACACTTTCTTCACAGCCACTTGGATACATTTCCCGACAATCTTGGCAATTTCAGTGAGGAACAAGGGGAACGGTTCCACCAGGATATAAAGGGGATGGAGGTAAGGTATCAGGGCAGATGGGATCATCATATGATGGCAGACTATTGTTGGAGTCTCCAACGTGATGTACCTGACGGTCCTCATAAAAGAAAATCCTACAAAAAGAGCTTCTTTCCTACGAATCAGATGTAATTTCCTAAATTAAATTATTTCTTTGCTGTTATACCTAATCAATAAATGAATTTTATTATTTTTTCGTTTCTCTTTTTTTGAAACCACTTTAATATTTTTTACTAAAAGTTGCTTATAAGGGCCATTGGTCTATTAAAATGATATTTTTCTCTATCTTATCACATTTTAATAATATATCTCTAAAATTAGAGCCAATTCACCTAAATGGACTTCAAATTCGTGATCAGCACCACGAAATTACCTAGAAATCGCTCAAATATTGTTGACAATAAAATTAGTGTTGGTCAGTGTTATCAATTATTGTTATTTCATTAATCCCGCGTCAACCTTTTTTCCTTCATCGCTATCATCATTGATATCAATACCTAGACAGAAGTAGTTTTGAGCTTCGAATTCCGCTTATCTTTAGTCTTACCAAAAAACATTTCTTCACTCCTTTTCTTTGTAGTATTGTCATTATCGTCAATTTGAAGTTTCCTTCATTAATTTTAAAGATTACTACCTCTGTTACTTCTATGAATTATTTGCAAAGTTCTTTTCTAATGTTTATGTAGTAGTATGGCATTGAAGACTACAGTGGACAGTAAATCTCATTATGTTAGTCATATATTCGTCATAGAACTGTTTACTTTCAATTCTCCACGTTTATATAACAAAATTATTTTTATGTCTCCTAAAATCCAAAATGCAAACCTTGAATATTCAAGAGTTAAATTTCTATGTAGAAATAAAAACTATAAATAATGTTTCTACTAAAATTTATTCTAATTAATAAATAAGTAACACAATGTTGTTCATCTCATGCACTGAAATTTCATGTTTCAATTCTTGAACATCATCGAATTTTTTGTAATCCACTTTAATGATATCCATAAGCTAGACCTTTTCCCAAACCTGAAACAAATGGATGATACATTAACTTGCACTAAATAGATTTATCAATTAACATCTCAGATAAGTAAAATAGCCAGTTACTTGCTAGGTATCTGATATATTTTTGTCAAAACACCCCAAGATTTCTACAAAACGTTTGTTGAATCTAATCACATCTAACTACTTATTGTTTGCTAGTAATAAAATTGTATAAATTCAATTCTTACCAAGTCCCCCCCATGGTGCAGCGGCATAAGCTACAGGAGCAGCGGCATAAGCTACAGGAGCAGCGGCATAAGCTACAGGAGCAGCGACTTTGGTGATAATGGGAGCGGCGACAGCAACGGGAGCAGCTACTTTAGTCACAACGGCAGTTGGATTAAGAGCTAGCAGTTGTTGTTTTGCCAGGAAGTTGCTCCGTGAGCAACAGCTACTGCTGGGGCGTGAGCAACGGCTATAGATGGAGCTAGGGCTACTGGAGCGGCAGATAGATAACCGTGACCGTCGTCATAAGATCCTAGACCAATAACGCCGGCTTTGGCGGTGCAGATAATCATAGCGATAACACACTGAAAAAAATATTTTATAAATAGTAAATATTTATACATTAAGGGAGTTAATATGATGTTAACTCCCGGAGGGAAAATGAGTTTTCCGAGTGAGTTAAGATTTAGTTACTCCCGTGGTGTATACAACAATTTCTTCTGAATCTATTACGATTTAACAAAGTGGATTTTTTATTTGAATTTGATGGTCAAACAACCGAATTGCATCCGTAATTAACATTTTTTGCAGTTACCAATGAGTTGTTTAATCATTACGCATGCTCGGCGATAATGATCGCTATGTTCTGGTCCCGAGGAAGTCTAAAGAAGTGTATGAGAAAGAATACACAAGATTTCAATAGTGGTTGAGCAACAATCATATTGAAATTGAAATCATTGGATGCACAGTATTATTGACATTTACATACAAAAAATGGTATGTAACCTTCAAAATATATGATACTTAGTAATTTCACTTATTTCTATGTATTTAAATTTAGACTTAAATTTCTCCGAATTCGCTGTTGACCAAACGCTCTATGTCGAAATATATGATATTATAGTCTGTTTCTTATTGTCTGACAGCACGCGAATAGGTCACAGATGCTAGTCAGGTAGTAAACCATAAGCGTCCCCGTTCATCTAAGGAATTTATTTACTATTTAATTTTATACCCGATCTGATATATAAAGGTAATATAAATGTAAATTCGGTTAGTTAAAACAACTGACTGACCTTCATACATTTGTAGAGTACATACAGTTAAAACAATAAATTATTTTTGAAATAATCTTGTAACGCAACTATTCTGACTGTTATTTCATTAATTATCTTGAGAATTTGAAGCATGTCAATTCTTGGGAGACATATTAACAAACCATTTATCAATTCATTCTCCAGATAATTACTTTCTGATTTTCGAAATGTTGATAATAACTTTCCAAGAAATATTACAATAGGGTCCTACTAGGGATTGTCCCAATGACTACTTAGAAATTTCGCAGGTATATACTCAGGTGAAACTTGGTCTCGCCCAAATTTGTATAATTTGTTATGCTTAGAGTCGCTTATGTTCCATAAGTGTTAACTGTGTTGTGAAAAATGTCTTCAAGTTTTACCCCAGTAAAGTGTAAGAGCGTGCTTAGCTTACAAACGAAGACTGTAGTGTTAAATGTGCATGATGCTGTTGTACATCAAATGCCGGCTGCTACTGTTAGAAATATAGTTTCGACACGTTCCGATATGACAGGAGTTAATGAATCTACTATTTACAGGCTTCTAAGAGAGAGGAAAAATGGAAATATATCTCCACCTAAAAAGTCAACTGCAAGAAAACCATTTGACCTTGATGAACATATGCAAAATACAATAAGACGAAAAGTATATGAATTATATTTTAAAAAAGAGATCCCAACCCTAGACATAATTCTAAGAATGGAGGAGGACGAGAATTTGCCTGATATAGGGCGAAAAACTTTGTGGAAAATATTACACAAATTAAATTTTACTTGGGAGAAGAAAAGTCGCAAATCAGTGCTAATCGACAACGAAGAAATAATATGTTGGAGACGCCAGTATTTACGAGATATCCGAAAATACAGACAGGAGAGAAGACAAATCTATTATCTAGATGAGACATGGCTCAATGAAGGACATTCAGTAAAAAAATATGGCAGGACAAAAGTATTCAAACCAGTCGTCAAGCTTTCATAGAAGGTTTATCTACTGGACTGAAAACTCCTATCGGTAAAGGTCGCTGACTAATAATAACGCATATTGGATGCAATCAAGGGTTCGTTGAAGGTGGTTTACTGGAGTTTCAATCAACATCAACCAAAGACTATCATGAAAAAATGACTGCAGATGTTTTTGAAGAGTATTTTACACAAATGGTCGAATTAATTTCAAATAATGCTGTAATCGTTATGGACAATGCCATTCGCGATTAACAGAAAATCTTCCATCTACCTCTTGAAGAAAAGCTGATATTAGAAACTGGTTAATCGTAAAAGATATACCAATTGAAGATGATATGTTGAAAAAAGAACTTTTAAAGGTTGCTTCAGATCACAAGCTACAATTTAAAAAGTTTGTTATTTGATGAAATAGCCAAGAATCGTGGGATAACAGTGCTTCGTTTGCCGCCATATCATTGTGAATTAAATGCGATAGAGTTAATATGGGCCCAAATGAAAGGTTATGTAGCTAGACATAATAAAACATTTAAAATGAAAGATGTTCGTGAACTCATGAAGTACTCATTGACAACAATAACTGAATAGAACTGGAGAGATGCTGTGAATCATGTAATTAAAGAGGAAGAGAAAATGTGGGTTTTAGATAACCTCATAGACCAAACTATGGAACCGATAGTGATCTCTCTCGACGAGTCTTCGGATAATTCTTGTATGGCCAGCGAAGAGGATGATACTATATATTGAATTTTATATTTCCTATAAATGGTATGTTTACTTTACTTAATATACATTAATTCATTGTCAATAAATTTGAATTATGAAAATTAAACTATATTTTCTTTAATTAATTTAATTTAATAAAAATGAAAATGTAACTTGTTAATAGGCCTAAACGAATTAATTTTATTTCAACTGTAATGTTGACCGAATCTAATTAAATAAGCAAAATGAACTAATATCGTAATCTCCGCCACTGCCGCACTGTTTATCGTTTATCTGGCATTGTTCAGTTTTATTACCATATTGTATTTTGAGCTGAAACAGGGATGTACAGATAACTAATACGGACACCTACTTGTTTTGCATTAGAATTTTAGTATTTACTTGTAAAATTCTTAGGATCACTCTGTAAGAGATAATTTTCTATTTGAATATTTAATGAGGCTACTGTGCTGTCAGACATTAAGAAATAGACTATACTTCATAACAAACTCGACATTAGACAATTTATTGAATTAAAAGGGTTTCTAAAAAGAAAAAGCAAAGGTTGTGAGCCAAAGTAAGTCTGCAACATTTGGTCGGGGGGATATTGTCAATTTCTTGCAGAATGTACCTGACAAGAGTTATCTATTGTATAATGTACCTATTATTTTTCCGCCCAACCTATCTAATATGCGAGAAAAGTATTAGTTTACCCCAAAAAAGTTGGAATTTTGGATTATTTTTACGTTTTTCAACAGGAGCAACACGAAAAAACGGTTTTTAGAAAAAAAATCCTGTTTGTATGTCGTCTTCGTCGGCCACTTTTCGTAACAAGGTCTTGCTGGCACAACACAGCCTCCGTAGTGCAACAAGTCAGTAATTTTATGATCGAAAATTGTTCAGGACACCTTAAAGATTAACCCTATTGATTTTCAGCCTACCAGATCCAGTATAACGGATGCTATGGTACTTGAAATACGATATTTTTGTCATTTTTCGAGAAATTTAAGTTTGTTAGCACGATACAACCTTAGTGGCGCAACAAGAAGTTATCAATTTTATGATTGAATATTGTTCAGGATATCTCACAGATGAAACCTATTGATTTTCAGCTCACCAGAGCCAGTACAGCGGGTACTATGGTACTGGAAGTACCAATTTTTTGTTATTTTTGGAGAATTTTCAGTTTGTTAGCACGATACCGCCTCTGGAGTGTCTAAAAGTGACGAACTTCATAATAGAATATTGTTCAGGGCGTCTTATAGATGAACCTAATTGATTTTCAGCTCACTGGAGCCAGTACAACGGGTGCTATGGCACTGGAAGTGCCACATTTTTGGATAAATTTCGGATTGTTAACACGATACAGAATCCGAAGTGTAAACAAGTGACCAATAATTAGATATTTTTCAGTGTGGGGTACAGAGGAATGAATCTTATTGATTTTCAGCTCACTAGAGCGTGTATAACGGGTCCTATACATCGAGAAATACTACATTTTTGGTTATTTTTGGAGAAATTTCGGTTTATTAGCCTCCGAAGTGTATACAAGTGACAAGTTCATGATAGGTTATTGTTCAGGGCGTCCCACTGATGCGGAAAAGGTAGTTTTAAACTTTAAAACCGTTTTTATTTTGACAACTGCACCCAGGGGCGTATCTAGGGGTTGGCGAATGTTTCGCATTTCGAACAAATGAGTGAACTTATAAGATATTGATGTTTCTAGTGGTGAGGCTCAAATCGTCGAGACTTTTGTTGATTTTATTGTTAGCCACAAGAAAACTGATGAGGGGATCTCAGATTAAATTTTAACAAAATGGAACGAAGATGGATTGGACATTAATGATTGTCGGGTCCAAGACTTAGATAACGATGCTTACATTAGGAACATCAATGACCTAGCTACATTTGTGCCATGTGCCGCGCACAGCTTGAATTTGGTGTACATGCAGCAAAAGTACACCATTTTTTGGAATTATACAAAATATATTCTGTTTTGCCAGTGGTTCAACCATACGATGGGAATGTTTGAAGAAGTATTTGGATAGCACTCTAAAGGGGGTGCGATACAAGCATAGACAAAAACATTAATTTCAACTTTATCGGCCTGCTTTATTTGTGATCAGAAATATTAATATCAGGTGATTGTATAAATAAGTCATTGCAAGCTAAAGACACGTCTCTTGATAATGCATAGAAACTGTTAAATGGCCTGTCCACGACCATGTGATGAAATTTGGTTTGGGAGTCATAAATGAAATTTTATTTTATTTCATATAACTTGTTCTACGGTCGAATAATTCTCCGAGGTGATGGTTCGCAATTGGAAGTGGAGATGGCGCCAGCTAACTACTTCTGGAAATTGTGTAGCCCCACGACCCAAATAGAATTTGTTAGAAGGCGGACTCTTCAGTTTGGGTTAGAGAATCCGAACTAGAAGGCATTACGGCGCTCTTGAAGGGACCTAAGAAGGTCGAAACTGGTCAACGTACCCATTGTGCCATTCTTCTTACTGCTGCAAATCAACACAGATATCTGTATCGACAAAAGGGTCAAGCGACGTCACGTTTTTCGAAGGTGATGTAATTCAATATTCTGCGTGGAATTAGTCAGGAAGGTAGTTGTTGTTCTCTTTGAAGAAAACGGTAACACTACTATTTCGAAATTATTAATATTTCGAATGAAACGTAGATGTATGGTAGACAACCGCAACTTCTATATCATATAGACACACCCCGTATATAAAATTTTATTTTATTTCATACAACTTGTTCTACGGTTGAATAATTCTCTGAGGTAATGGTTCGCAATTAAAAGTGGAGATGGCGCCAGCTATCTACTTCTGGTCGATCGACGTCACGCTCTTCGAAGGAGATGTTATTCAATACTCTGCGTGGTATTAGCCAGGAAGGTAGTTGTTGTCCTCTTCGAGGAACGGTCAGACTACTGTTTCGAATGAAACGTAGATTCATAGTAGATAACCGCAATTTATATACCATATACACCTCGTATATGATATGTTATTTTAAATATATATATATATATATATATATATATATATATATATATATATATATATATATATATATATATATATATTATTTTCGTAACTCCTATAATCGAATATTAAAAACTTCCCAAAAATGGCAAAACTTACCACACGGATCATTTTGATTTCTTCTTTATGGTATAAATACACACTGAATGTAATACACTTAAGTCACTGTTGGATACAATGATCTCCATCTATTCGTTCTATTATTTTATATGAATTGTGTTACGCCCCACCGAATCTGTATGAATCAACTTTATTAAAATTACTAAACAAGATCAGTACACTAGGACTAGTACCAATGGATGTTTGAGGGGGGTAAAAGTCTTTCAAATTTAGTCCTCGATAATGGATGGAAAAATAAGTTTATTACAACTTTCAATGGTTACCGTACAGGGGCGACTTTACATATTCAAGATATAAATAGGTATATCTTCAGAATTTATTTTATTAATTTTTTTTTATTTGGGTTCGGTAAAACATAATATATTTTTAATTTTATTATAAATAATAGTATGCTCTGCAGAAATAGCCCGCACTTTAAATTTCAATCATTTCTCTTAAATCTACGTTTAAGGGCTAATTTTTTGTGCAATCGTAATAATAGTGTGTATTTTTCAGCATACTGTAATGTTTTTCTAATTTATTTAAACAGTAAACGGGTGGGATAAACTTTAAACACTCTGTGGGTTCACTTATTTAATTTATTTAAACACTACACTATTCACTAATTATATACACAGTATATTCACTTAAACTAATTTATATAAACAGTTCACTAATTTATATTCACTTATTTACTTGCTTATTTCACGATGTCAAATTATCAACTATACTAAACTTTTCTTATATAATAATGCCTTTTTCACTAGATAATTCTAGATTACAAAAACAATTAGCTTTCTGGAATTTTCTAGATAAGACTGGTCACAAAAACAATGTAGATAAGATAGTCACTATTCCTAAACAATTCTAGGAAACCCTGCGCGTCCGCCATAATTTTAAATTTCATACCTGGCTCAGACAGAGTCGGATTTAGGGACTATACCAGTGTGCTGTTTCGTAACATTACTCCCTCCTTAAATGGAAGTTCCTCCTAGAACTTTTGTGTAGCCGAGACTGGATGTTTGAATCGGCAACTGGCCCCATTTCTACACTTTCCGATCTTATGGAAATAGCAGGGCACCGGAGACCGATAACGGGGGTTGTAGCTGCAAATTATTATCTGGACACCTGTATCTTGAAAGATAATCTCTACCATGTTCCTGATAACTCGCCAATCCAACTGGTTACTCGCTATCTTAGGATAGCCAGTTTCTTAACGCTGGATTCCAACACATGGTCTCGTAGGTTTCGAAGTGCTTCCCACACATCGCGGTAGGTAGATCGATCTTGGACATTCATTTTTAGTTACCACGTAGAAGACGTACTGCGAATTATGTTTCAGTGTCTCGCCAGGGGCTGGAATCTGGTCTTCTTTCGAAAGACGGTTGCCCACTCTCGTGCATTCTTGATACGGGCGGGTATGTTGTTTGCCAGTGAAGAATCTTCCGGGAGAGTGAACAAATCTTGTTGTTGTTCCGAAGTGATTCCATATCTAGCTTTCCCGGTACCTCCTTATGCGCCCATAAATTCATCGAAGGTAGGGTCAGACATATCTCGAATATGGTTTACTCCTTTCTCTAGGTCATGGTCTCCTTCGAATGGCGCTAGTCGGTTTCGGTGAACTACTTTTGGTTTTCCGTTGGGGATCTTGCTTATGCGATATATAACATCATCGATGCTTTTCTTGATTAAGTATGGACCTTCCTAGGATTTTTGTAATTTTGGAGAAAATCCTTTTCTTCTCGTCGGGTTGTGTAACCATACTTTGTCCCCTTCTTTAAAACCGCCTTCTGTGGCCTGCGTGTCGTACCGACTTTTCATTCTGTCGCTGGCAACTTGAAGATTTGTTCGAACTAATACATGAATATCATCCAGCCTTCTTCTCAATTGTATCACGTAGTCTTCGCCTGCTAGATCTTCTCCAGGTCGACAGCCAAATTCCAGGTCACAAGAAAGCCTCATTTCAAGTCCAAACAGGATTTTTGCAGGTGTTTCACACGTGAACTCATTGATGGCAGATCGATAAGCCAATGCGAATAGGGAAAGATACTTATCCCAATCTCTCTGATGGCTGGAAACCACTTTGGATAGGTATTTTCCAATAGTCCTGTTCATTCTCTCGACCATTCCATCTGACTGTGGATGTAATGCTGTAGTCCTGGTCTTCTTCATTCCCAGCATCTCGCAAATCTCCTGGAATAGATGGCTTTCGAAATTTCTTCCCTGGTCACTGTGGACTTCCAAGGGCACTCCATATCGGCTGATAAATTTCTTCACCACTACATCCACGACAGTTGTGGCATCTTGGTTCGGGATAGCGTAAATTTCCACCCACTGTGTGAAATAATCCATTACAACCAGTATGTATTTGCTACCATTTTCTGTCGTCGGAAATGGTCCAGCGATATCTAAAGCAATCCTTTCGAAAGGGCTTCCAACATTATACTGTTTCATAGGTGCCTTTCTCTTGCGATGTGGTCCATTACTCGTAGCACAAGTCGTACATTTCTTACACCAGTCCTTCACATCGTCGGAGCTGTTCATCCAATAAAACCTTTCACGGACTCGCTGAAGAGTTTTCTTCTTCACTCCCAGATGACCTCCCGATGGACTGTCGTGTAATTTCTTCAGTACCTCAGCTACTCTCGTTCTAGGGATAACTAGCTGTCTCCTCATCTCGGAACCATCATCGTTTTCAAGGACTCTTTTCAACAGCCCTTCTTCCAGGACAAGGAAGTCCCACTGAGCCCAATACGCCTTGGGTTTCGGTGAAAACCTTGACACTGCTTGCCAGGTAGGTCGCCGATTTTCTTCCTTCCATTGCCGGATCATCTTCAGGTGATGATCATTCTCCTGATTTCTGATCTTGGTGGGTGACCATTCTTCATTGACTACTGTAATTCTTGAAACAGCGACTTCCTTAGATTTCGACTTGTTGTATTGTAAATAGTCTACAGGGCATGACCGTCTAAGCAAAGAGTTGGCTTTTCGGTGATTCACATCAGCTGGATGTTCACCCCTGTCTGATTTCCCCTGTGACTGGAGTTCTTGGGTTACAGGAGTCTTGGGGCGCTTAGTCGGACTGCGTACGAGCTCTAGCTCGCCACGCTTCCGGCATTTGATCTGCTTCTTCGGCTTCTTGTCTGCCATACCTTTCAACAAGTTGACGATCTGGTCAATTTTGTCATCGTCACCTTCTTCCTGTATGGTTCTACCTTTGTTGTATCTGGAAGTCATCGTGGCTGCTTCTTATTCAAGAGCAGCAGTCAACACGTCGACTAATGTTTTGGGACGGGCTAAACAAAGCGTTCTCTGCATATTGGGGTCACGTAAGCCATCAATAATGGCCTGGATGTCCAGACATTTCATCATGTTCTCTGGTGCTGATGGATAAGCAAATCGAATTAGTCGGGCAATATCCACTTCATACTCTTGAAGGGATTCGTCACGTTTCTGCATTCGGTTCCTTAACTGGAATCTGTACAAATGTTCCAAATGTTCGTTACCATATCGCATGTCCAACCTCTTCTTCAGCTGCTCGAAGTCATCCGTTTCTTCCAAAAGTATCGTCTGAAGTACATCTAAGGCATCTCCCCGAGGCGCGATAGTTAAGTTCACTGTTTTCTCCTTGTCGGACCAATTATTCACTCTAGCGGCTGCTTCAAATTGTTTCACATAATTGGTCCACGACATTTTTGCATCGAACGTTGGGGCCTTGACTCGGGTAAAACTGCGAATATCATCTGTCTTGTGTTGTGTTTCTGACTTGCAGATCTCGATCTTCTTTTCTTCTGCTGAAGTGTCTTGTGTTTTTAAATCGGCAATCTTTGTCTCTAACTCCTTGATTTTCTCTTCCATTCGATTTTCCATCGTTATCATCTTATTCTCCATGTCTAATGTTAGAGACGAAATTTTAATCTCGACTTCAGCAGCAATGTCATTTTTCAATGATAAGATATTATTCTTCATAGCAGAAATCTTCTCGTCCATATTAGTAGAAACCTTGTCCATGTTAGCAGAATTATCGTTCTTCATGGTTGAAATCTTCTTGTCCATAGCAGAAAAATCATTTTTCACATTAGTTGAAATTTTTTCTTCCATGGCAGAAATTGACGAGATAAGGTGGAAGCCTCGTCATTGAATAAAAATAATTTTGGATCAAAGCCGTCATTTTCCAGTGCCACTTTAAGTCTTTCTACTAATTCACTTTTTTTACTGGACATTTCCAACTCACGATCTTCCAATTCTGCTCTTAATTCCGTGACTTTCAGATCACATAGTCTCTTGGCCATTTTTAGGTAACAATTTATTTATATTACCCCACACCTGACACCAATATAATGTTTTTCTAATTTATTTAAACAGTAAACGGGTGGGATAAACTTTTAACACTCTGTGGGTTCACTTATTTAATTTATTTAAACACTACACTATCCACTAATTATATACACAGTATATTCACTTAAACTAATTTATATAAACAGTTCACTAATTTATATTCACTTATTTATCTCACGATGTCAAATTATCAACTATACTAAACTCTTCTTGATCGGTCCCTTATATATTAATGCCTTTTTCACTAGATAATTCTAGATTACAAAAACAATTGGCTTTCTGGCATTTTCTAGATAAGACTGGTCACAAAAACAATGTAGATAAGATAGTCACTATTCGTAAATAATTCTAGGAAACCCTGCGCGTCCGCCATAATTTTAACTTTCATACCTGGCTTAGACAGAGTCGGATTTAGGGGACTATACCAGTGTGCTTTTCCGTAAAAATACTATAATTTGAATAAATCAAATTCAAATTCAATATCGGGCATATATCTTTAGAAGCCTTCCTTTTTACTCGAGAATGCTGCCCAGAAAATAAATTTTTATTGTGGCTATCAATGCTGGCTTTAAAATGTAGCTAAAAAAAGGCTTTACAATTTGGATAAAAAAGATTTAGTTTCGTAAATCAACTACAAAAGTTTTGGTTTTAAATTACAACTAGTGGATCTTTAAAATGTCGCAGCTCTTTCTTGTATTTAAAACCCTTCAAGATAAATAAATAAAAAGGGTCTCCAGTTTTTAATTCTTTCACTTACCTATTTATTTATTATTTAGACTAATTTTTGCGATTTATTTTGATGTTTCAGCGCTATATTATTGACTTTTCCGAAATGTGTACCCTTACAGGTGTGGGTTATTTAGTGGAGCTGAGTAGGTCGCTATTATTCTCCACTCATTTCTGTCCTGCGTCAGCCTTTTTATGTCACCCTATTTTAAGTTTCTCTTACTTGGTGCGGCCTTCGCATCCTCTAATCATGCTCTTCCTCTCTACTTCTTATACAGTGCGGTAGTAAATTGTGCCCCCCCCCCCTTCATATAACTTCTGAAAGGAATGAGATATAATAATGAAACAAAAACTAGATTAAACTAGAGGAAATTATACTATGACTAGTAATAGTGGCAAGCACCTGACTTCAATTGTGTGATAGAGGGCGTTACTATCTTCAAAATTTGTATTGGAAACTAAGGTAACAAAATACCTCATTTGAAAGATATTTTAATTATCTTTACGGCAATAAAAACTTAATTATGATTTTTAAGTGGTTTTAGTGACATATCGTGAAGTAAATGAATGAAGCCAATCGACAGTTTGAGTGCTTCAATACAAAGGGAAGCCAATAAAAGTGTATCTTTCTCAAAGCATTAAGAAGCAAATTGTGGCATTTTTCTCCACAAGAACCAGTTATGTGGCAACTGTTCATATCGAAAATCAAAGCACCTTTAATTCGGCGTGAAATACGATCATTTGCTTGCCAGAAGCGTCGGTGAATTGAGGGAAACCAATACGACGAATCATTCTGCTTTACGAGAATACGAACTCATCGCATACAATAGGCGAGTATTTGGGCACACAATAAATGATCAAATTGATGGATCATCCGCCTTTGACCCTCGACTGACTTAATAATTTCTTCTTGTTCCCACTTAAAGATAAACTGCGTGGATACCGATTTTCATCTCATGCGGTTGAGACCTTCAGAAAGCATGTTTGAAAGCTACCATTTTTTAACTGGACGGTAATATTGGCTTCTTACTAGGAAATACGTATAATCGAGTTGAAATGCGTACAGTGACTTTGAACTTCAAAAATACGTTTGATTCCCTAACACTTGTGAACTGAGTCCTGAAAAGTAACTATTCCAAATGTCAATCGCTCTCTATATTAAATGTCGAAGTTGTCAAACGTATTACACTTTTGAATCAATCTAGAGGAGCAATAATTGATGTTATTCAAATAATTTGTTTAATCATAACCTCCTTTTTACACAATTCCTTCTGTGTAGTTTCATAAATTGAATAATATATCATTTTGTTTATAAAGATAATCCGACACATTGTATTACCGACCAGAAAATATATGTTTATCCGGTCCTGTATCTTTTATTAGGCGTTCTTAGATCGGGCAGTTTACTTGACACCGATTTATCCTAATTTTTGTTGTTCTCCAAGAAAACGTACGATTGTAATGCAATGAATGTATTATTAATAGTGCTAAACGATATGGTATCGCAATATATGACAGTTCTTTTTTTAAAATCGAATGAAAAATAAGCTGGAGGCTAAGATAAAATTGATATAAAGCTACTGTAAAAAGGTACTTCCTACTCAGACTTTATTAACAAATACTTTCAACAGTTTTTGAATAATGAATAATGTTTTGTTTGTACTTGAACAATGTGTGGTGAATTAATTTGAGTTACAGTATTTGGACGTTAATTCTTTTTTAATATGAAATAATGGAGATTTAGGTTTTGTTTATTTGCAAGCAATTATTGTTATACAGAGTAGAAAGTTTAACTGGAACGTATTTAAAGTCGTCTAAATTGATAGAATTTAATTGGATTGGTTCCATTTGAAAATTTGCTATTTCACTTGAAAATGATAAATTTGGAAAGTTTATTAGTTTCAGTTCGGTGTGATAATTTTCAAAATGTTTAAATTTAATACCATCAATGTCCACTTCGCACTTCGAATCAAGTTCTAGAATAAAAGTTCCCTGAATTGGAAAATTGTCTTTGTTACATCCGCACTTTTGATTACCTACACTTATTTCAGGAGATATTAGAATCCAATGAATCTTCTCTAATTTTTGGATTCGTAATTTAGGCATTCGAACAGTTAATGGATGGCATGATGAGAAGTTTTTGAAGTAGCGAAGCATCTGGATTTCACATGTAATTTCTTCTTGGATGATAACGGGTCCATTCTGGTAGCAAATGTACTGTTCAGATGAAACTTCTTGACAATTCTCGTCGAAAAACATATAGAAAAGGTCATTTAGGATAAGGAATTTCGCTTGAGGTAGAATTACTTTGAAGGAGTTTTGCGTGAGTACAGGCAATGAGTATATGTGGAAATAATTGTACGTTTCGCTTTCTACTATAGGAATTTCCAAGTTAAATACTATTTTGTATCCCTTGGTATAACATTTTACTTCTGTGACCTTTTCATATAAAAGAATATTTTCTACTTTTGGTTCAAATGGAAGCTTATTGAATTTCAATTAATATATGTTTATTTCCAAATTTCAAATATTACAATAAATTTTTCATAATGATAACAATAGAATATTGATTAGGATTGTAAACATTGAGAAGACCCATTAGAACCCGTAGGTTGCGCATGACCTATTACTTCTTGTCTAATAAACCAACATACAGTTACATCATCATCATGAAACAATATTACAAGCATACTGTGCATAGACAATTGAAATTGAAAAGATATTTTTTTTTACTTTGTGAAACAACCAATGGAATATAAATATCACGATTAGCTTTCGATGAATTGTATAACAATATCTATCTCCAAATTCAGAAGATACTCTTTGAATATTTTTTTTATCATTGAAACTGAATTTATGTGCGGTATATAATTCTTGTACGTTTCGTCTAGAAAATTGAAAAATCTGCTTGCTAAGTAAGTAAAACAGCGTTGACCTACTCTTTTTCTCGATGTAGCAACCTGTACATATAAATTTGTTTTATTTCTTGTAAGATAATCATGTGATAATTCTAGAAGAGATGTTCTGTTTTTATAAATGAAGATGACAACACTGTGCAAGTACAACTTTCTTAGACAGAGGACACCTGCGTCCACGAATATTTTTTTAGAGGAGTAAACATATTCATTTTTGTAAATTATTTTCAAAATTTTTTTCTGGAGAATATCCAATTTCCTGAGATGGGTGTATAATGCACCACCCCAACTAAGGATACCGTACCTTAGTCTGGACTCCACAAGAGCACTGTACAAAACTTTGAGGTGTGCGGTATCTAATATTTTGTTCAGGCATTTAAATTTGTATGTCAATAATCTGAGGCTTTTGGTAATTTCATTAATTTGTTGGTCCCACCTGAGATGAGAGTCAATATCTTATTTTGTCAGTGTGTCTTATTGTTTTCCTTAAATCTTCATCATCCAAAGTTAGTTCTCGAAATGGGGGTGGGTTTACATTGTAACTCGAAAAAGGTACGTAAAATGTTTTTTCAAAATTCATTGTAAGTAATTTGTGATTGAGCCAGTTTACGATACGTTTCAAATCAGTTTCCATTTTCTTTTTTAGCTCATCCCAATTTTCGGCACTATGCAGAATGGCAGTATCATCTGCGAAACTGATAATCTGTCCCGTACTTTTATGAGAAGGAAGTAGATTAATAATATATAGGGAGAATAATAGTGGTCCAAGTACTGTCATCTGTGGTACCCCAAATTTGATGTTTTTTTCTTCACTAAGCACTCTGCCTATTTTCACACGTTGTTTACGACAATTAAGATAACTTGCCATAAGCCCCAATGCTACACCTCGTATACCTGCGTCCCGCAAGGCATCCAACAACTGCGCATGACTGACAGTGTCAAACGCCTTTGCAAGATCCAGAAACACACAAGCTGTTGGTTTACTCTCATCCAATAATTTGTAAATACCTCCGCCTAGCTTCGAAATAGTATCATTAGTAGACAAATTTTCTCTAAAACCAAATTGTAAGGGCGAAATTATACTATTTTTAATAAAGAAGTTGCTTAATCTACTTTTGAATGTCTTTTCAAACACTTTAGCTATTGATGTAATCAAAGAAATTGGGCGGTAGTTGGATGTTTTACATTTATCCCCTTTTTTGAATACTGGAGTTACTATCGACATTTTGAACTCTGCAGGACATGTACCAGTTCTATATATTTGATTTATTAAATGTTCTAGTTGTTTAGATATTTCTACTGATACTGCTTGCAAAGTCTCTGCAGTGATTTTGTCTATGCCTGGAGATTTATTTATTTTCAATGAATTTAATATATTTAATATTTCTTTTTCTGTTACGGGCTCTAGAAATAAACTATTTCCTATGGAGGTTCTTTTTGGTAGGGGTCCAGATGGTTTCTCTATTTTACCAGCATATGTTTCACCAACATCGACAAAATATTCATTGAAAACTGTTGCGACTGATTTTTCATCAGATATTAATTTATTGTCTTTTGTAAGTATTTGTTTTACAGTCTCAGACATTTTTGTTTTTGTTGAGTTTACAATCTTCCACAAGTTTTTAGAATAATTTTTATTTTTATATATTTCACTGTTGTAAAAATTGACCTTATTTATTTTTATGAGTCTATTAACATCATTCCGGTAGTAATGATATTGATTCTTTTTATCAATATCATCAGGATGTTCTTTATGTTCTCTGTGTAATTCATTTCTTCTGTTGATTGAAGTGATAAGCCCCTTTGTTATCCATTTTTACGTTTTATATCTCTTCGTTTTATTTTAATTTCTTTGGTATTTTGTTTTATTAAGTTTTGCAAAGTGTTCATCAATGATTTTGCTAATTTATTAACATCATTAATTTTAAAATAATTTTCCCAACCGTAATTATGCAAGTCTCTCTTTAGATTGCTATAGTTGATAAATTTTCTGTTGTGTTAGCGGGGTAATTAAGATTATTGCTTTATGATCTGTAATTGAGCTATCGAAGACGCCAGAGATTGATTTACTCACAATTTCATCATTTTTTACATTGACAAAAATATGATCTATGCAAGTCGCGGAGCCCCGATCAACACGCGTATTATTTATCATTGATATGAAGTTGTACTCGCTCAGTGTGTCTAAGTATTCCGAAATTATTTCACTATCATCATTCAGATTAAGATTTAAGTCCCCAGCAAAGATATGACAAGATATTGGCATATTTTTACAATTTTCCAGGTATTCTTTCAAGTTTGTTAGAAATGCCTTAGCATCTATTGATGGAGGTCTATAAACCGCTGTTATAAGAATAGAATTTTTTTCGTGCGTTACTTTTGTTTGTATTATTTTACATTCCCCTATATATATGATTTTGTTAGAAGATGTAATCGTTTTTTTCAAATAAATGACAGTACCGTCTTTCCTATTTATCTCTCCGTGATTGTAAAACATGTTGTAATTGTCTATTTGATAGAAATTCTCATATTCTACTAACGTTTCTGTCAGAATGATGCAATCGAAGTCATTTCTCAATTGGTTCATTAGTATTTCCAGTTGATCGAAATTTTTTTTGCATGCTTCTAATATTCTGGTGTAATAAGCTAAAGTATTTTGTCCCACCCTGAAATATAATTTCGTTCATTTACAATCATTATTTCATTTAAAAGTTTTATAGGTTCAATTATTGAATTATGAACTGTATTTAATTTGGAAAATGTGATAGCTACTTCGATTTTCTCTAGAATATTGTGAATTAATTGATAAGTTGGAGCGATTTGAGAAACCAGTGTATCCGCGACATAAAGGCGATAATCTCCTTCTTCTTGTTTGTAATAAGTTTCAATTTCCTCTATTCGTTTCAATAAAGTTTGTTGACTTTGTGCCAATGTGTTTGTATTATTTTTAAAAATATTAATAGAATTTTGAAGAAGTGTTATTTGTGAATTGACTATATTATTTAATTTTGATTGATTTTCAGAAAGTGTGTTAATTGCTTTATCATATTTTTCTGCATCGTTTTGATCTAGATTGCCCGTTAAAGACTTAATTATTGAGCCAAGTCCGTTTATTATTCCTCTTTTCATTCTTATATTAGAAACAGGATTTACCTAATTTAACTAGATTTGTATTTTTTGTTCTAAATTTAATATTAGGTTGCACATACTTTCAAATTCATTAATTAGCACGGATTTATCTTCATATTTTGGAAATGTTTGCTGAATACTTTTAAAGTGATTTTGTATAGCTTCAAATTAGGTTACTATATCTGAAATGTCGAAAGTTTGAATAAAAGACCAAAAATCAATTTTATTTTGAGCATTACCTAATTTATAAGGTAGAAGAAGAGGTATTATTTAAGTTATGGAGTCTTGGGTGGGGTGATCCCTCATGGATGTAGATGGACAGTCTGTAACAGTTGGAGGTTGTTTTAGTTCCTTTATATGTATTATCTCCTTTTTATTTTGATTTTTCTTATAAGTTATTTCTACTTTGTTCCTATCTAAAATTTCGGTTATTTCATAAGGTCCTATAAATTTATTATCTTTTTTACTTAAATACTATTTGTCCGAACTTAAAATCAGTATTAGTATTACCTTTTTGATTATTCTTATCTACAATTTTATCATTTTGTTTTTCTATTGTTTCTTTTACATTTTCATATACATGTTTAAGTTTATCTTTATAATTTTCATCATAATCTGAGTAAAATGCTACGGGAATAAAAATTTCATTTGGATATCGCGAATTAGTGTATCCGAAGGTTAATTCGAAAGGAATAAATTTAGTGCTAGTATGTATTCAGCTATTGTAACCTAAAATTGCATAATCAATTAAATCATCTTCATTAGGATACATTTCTTTTAGAATTCTGAGATGTTCTATTAGACTGGAATTGAATCGTTCTGCTACACTGTTTGATTCGTGATGTCCTACTGTGCCAAAATGTATTTTATGTCATACTAGTTCATTATTGTGTTTTTATTGCTTAGTTACCAACTATCTAATGCCTGCGGGCATAAAGAGAAATAATTTTTTGTTTAACTTATTTCATAACCTTTATTAATGAAATTACAAACGGAATATAGTAATATATGTAACCATTCGATGAACATTATTTTGACGAATTAACATAAAATTGGCAGTTCTGAAAAGATCCGGTGATAGTTAAGTTGCCTGCCAAAGATTCATGTTTCATTGTTTGAGTATCAAATTTCTGTACCGAATCGCCTCTAAATATCCTTCAGAAACCGACATACTCTTCCATCCACCATGGCGCTTCATCGTTGTCATACTGGCTCCAACCTCTGCAAGAAGAGTGGCCGACGTTCGACGCATACAATGACCTGTATATTTCTCATTGTTGACCTCAGAAAACTTTTAATTCGTTTCATCACCGAAAAAGACCGTTCGGCCGAACAATTCGTCACAAACAAACAGAGGTACATCCTAAACGCAATGTCCAAATTGGGGAAACTGAAACTATTCTGCAGATTCTTTGTCCTTATTAAATTTGACATTTGTATAATAATACCATCTTTACTGTGAACAATGTTTGTTGTATTCTTCTGTTCACATAAACACCAAAATTGGCTTCTACCACTTTTATTTTCTAAAGTAAATGAATGTAATTTTTCTTGTATATATCGATTAAAATGCATACACTCAGAAATAAATGAGTCTTCTAAATCTTCGTGATAAGAAGTTATAAGGTTTTTCGCATACTTATCAAATTCTATTTGAGATATATTTTTTTGATAAAGGCACTCTAATATTTTATCTAATATTTTAAATGTTTCCTTATATCCTGTGCATCTCTTTGTGAATTCCACGTCAATCTTATCGAGAATCGTTAAATATGTTTCTACTCGAAACTTATCCCTTCCGTGCAACAAAACTTCCCCTTCTCTAGTTTCGTCAGGCTGTAATTTTCTAAAACGTTTTCGTTTAGAGCTTGTGTCATATTCTATGTCGGATGTCAATGATATTTTAGCGGCTTCACTCTCGTAATAATCAAACATATCTCTTAATGATGATACAAATTTAAAAAGCGAGTCATAGAGATCGATAACTTCATTTAAACAGATATCTGTAGACTGCAGTCTGATCTGCACTGCATAAAATCTTTCCATCAATGTTGCCCACATAGTTGTCAAAAACGCGGTTTCAAATCGGTCTAGATAACGAATAATACCTTCAGCCTCAGTACGAGTGACAGGTTTTTCAGAAATGTCATCGGCGATGGTGGTTAAGACTTCATAAATATGTATAATTTTTCTACAAACTACGACATGCATCAGCTCTAGCAGCCCATCTTGTGACAAAAACTTTTTACAACAGAATTATCTTTCGACTTTTCAAGCAAAACAGCTTCTCTTCATTCCCTCGAAAAGGCAAACCTCGACTGGACAACTTCTTGATGACAGCAACAACTCTATGAAGAACACCTTTCGAGTATTTTGCTTGTGCTTCTAAATGTATTTTTAAAGATTTGTCGATTCCTACTGCTTCTCCACGTTTCAATATCAAAATTTCACACTGTTTGTAAATTTGTGAATTTTCATGTATTTGAATTCTTTGCTCAGCATGTTTCCAGTCCGAAAAACCTTTAGAAAATTGATTATTTTCTTTGCTGAAGAGACAACAGGGAGCACAGTACACATTTCCAGTTCGAGGAGAATATATCAAATATAAACGATTTCTTTTCTCTCTATTCGCCATAGTTCTTACGAACAGGGATTTTGAAAGAAAACGTGACTTATCAGTATAAACACGTTTTGAGTTACAAAAGTCCGAATCCAGATTTTGGTTTATTGGGTTTTTTAATAACATGTCTATAGTGAAGTCATTAATTACCCATTCAGAAGGGTCACAGCTAATCACGCTATTGGTACTGGAACTAATATCCTTGCTGGTTGAGGTTTCACATTCACTATTATTGAATTCACTAAAGTCACTACGGTCAACATTGTCATTTACAGAACATTTATTAGAAACTTTGTTTTCGTGACAAGTGGCGTTAATAATGTCATTGTCACTCCCACTCGGAGCCTGGTTAGAAGTAGAAACGAAAAAACTGTCTATTTTTATAGTTTTGATTAGCACATCACTCTGTTCATTTACTTTTTTTGCCCTTAGTTTTGCATATTGATGTCCACTGAGTCTTTTTCTTCCATCCATAATTGTCGACACTCGATTTTACTGAAAATTTAGACACTGTATACACAATAGAGAGTTTTAGCAAGACGTTTAATATATTACGATAACGTTATTTCCTGAAAGAAGTATTAGAAGTACAGTCGTGCAATAACGTTACGACAAACTAAACGTACGTCTTGCTAAAACTTCCTAATAAATGCACATTCAAAACCTAGTTCAAAACTATTTGGTTTTCGTTACGTGTGTCCGTGCGAGGCAAAATGTTAATAACACAGTGCTTTTCATTCCGACACACTTGTGGACTTGTGCACTCGTAGGGGGTAGCATTCCTAGCGAGCATGCGTTGTATGACAGGCTTATCTGAGTTAGCGTCATCTACGTAATTCACCAAGTTTAGATCACTTGTTGACGGGGGAAATATAAACGGTCTGACAGTAAATTCTATAAGGAAATAGTTATAAAACTGTTTTTATGTTTTTTTAATAACTTTAATTTTTTTACCGAGAAGCATTTGCCGCCCCTCAAATTTTGCCGCTGTGGGCCCGGGCCCCACGGGCCCCTTATGATGATCCAGGACTGTTCGCTATAATAAACGGGATTTTTCCAAACGTGTTTTTTCCTACTGGATGTACAGTACATCGACCTTGTCTATAGGTCAGAAAAAGCCTTTTTTCTGAGCAACCACGTGGCCGTAGTGACATATAATCTCTTATTAGCTTTAAACTGTTCATTTCACCCTCATCTATAATGGTAAAAATGCGTTTTTTATCGGTCTTTGTCTCTGGTACATTTACCACAAAAACCATTTTTCTATCTTCTACATGAGTAACTAGCATGTTCACAAGTTCTTGCCGTCGACGTCCACCAAATATTAATGCAACTTTGTTCATTAAAAACGTGTCTTTCGGTGCCTTATGAATAAATTTTAAAACATCTTCTCTAGACAGAATTTTAGACTTCTTTGGTTTGTAGCCTTTTGAAGTTTGCTTCAAATATTCCATTAATTTATGGTGATTACCAATGTTAATATTTTCATTTACTATTAAAGTCTTCTTTACCATGGAATATTTGGACCACAAAGAAACTCGGAGAAAATGTTTTAGCGAGATCGCCGAAGTAACATAGTTTCATTAACATCTTTTACGTAGTTTTCTTGCATCAAATTTAATAATTTTTCGTATTCCATGTCGTAAGCTTCTTTAGATTTTTTTGGCAACACGTTTTCAGTTGCTTTCTTTGCTTTTTCAATAACTTCGTCAGGAATTCCAAAATCTTCGTTCATTTTGACTTCTAACTTTGACACATATAAAAATTATTGTGATTTTATGACATTTACGTTTGTCAACATTCGCCTAGCAACGATAGTGTCTACTATGATAAAATGGCAATGTTATTAATTCAAACAGGATTTTTTAAAATACTGATTTGTATTGAGATTGGATTGCAATAACGAACTAGTATGACATAAAAGTTTGTATGTACCTCGAGCATAAACAGAGGGTTCGTAAGACGTCGCCCTCAGGGCATAAACATCTATTCTAATTAACCCTTTTTTCACTTGGGTTATTAGATGAAACGGTAAGTTTTTCATTGCTAAATGTTTTTCTCGAAGGACCGTACATTGTATTCACTGTTGTAGGATGTTTGATTAAATGTTTTCTCGATGAAATTAAACACTTATTTCACTTTCATGTTGCTATATTGCAGGAATTTATAACTTTTTCTTTTGCGTAGACAATTAAGAAATTCACTTGATCATACGCGTTACATTTTGATTATTTAGCACATAATCTGCTGGAGTAACGAATGTTTAATGATTAATTACATATGTTTTTTACCAGGACCAAATGCCGGGTGCTCTTATAACATGAGTACCATTATGTACGACAGTTAAATATGATGAGAGAAAATGTAATGTAGTTGACATATTTATATATCGGTTAACGTGGTTACGAGGAAGGAGAAAAATAATAGAATTTGAAACGTAACGGTCAGATACAGCGAGTGAAAATTTGCAGTTAGGATGATTTTTGTTGCCTGAAAAGGTTATATGACCAGAATATTTGAATTGTGTTATACAGGGGAAGTTGAAAATAAAAATCACAGGAATCAAATTCGAACAACATATACTTATACCCTTGGTACATAAATAACTATTTATTTTATGTAAATTCAAAATTTCTTTTACAGTATCATTATTAAATTCAGTACTATGGTCAAGAATTATTTTTTCTGGTATTACAAAAGAACAATAGTATATTATACACCAAGGTGGTGAAGACTATTATTATTGACCCAGCACCAAGGCTATTTCACGAGGGGCTCTGCCCCGAGCGGAATAAGATGCGAGGCCTATAAATGTCTTCACCACCGTGGCGTATATACAATTTTTTCCACTACTAGCCAAATTTAAGACAAAAATTTAAAAACTTTCTTGTAAAAATAGAGTAGCACAGGAATGTAAATTCGCCTTTCCACTAATAAAACAATAATTAAGTAGTCTTATAGAGATTGATATTTCCACTAGTGAAACTTATTTGTAAACAACAGGTGCGTTCATAAACGATAACTTATAACTCAATCGTTGATGAGCGCTCACAGAGCAACAAATATTAATTGTTGACGTGTATCTGCTGAACAATAATTTTTTTGGAAAACATTAATATTGAAATTATATAATAGAAGATTTGCAGGAACCATTACCACATGATTATAATGTAAGAAGACGTGGTATTTGTGAAAAAAACAGGAGTTATGATGAAGAAACAATTCCAGCGTATAATGTTATGTATCAAAGTGTGTTCACAGATCATTCACGCAACGGTTGTGTTTTCTGAACGCGCCCAACGTTTGTAATTATCGCCATGTTGTAGTTACGGGATGTTATCAGTCATTATTGGTGGAGCGCGAATTATAAACTAATGTCATTTTTATTCAAATAATTTTATCGTGTTAGGTAATTTCAAAAAGCAAATTGTTGAAGAGATTCTCCTGGGTACACAAAATTATGTTTGTAGACAAAGAAATTTAAGAAATTATACGCATATATTAGTCCGGGAAAGTAAGGTCGAAAAATCTGTTAACTATCAAAATTTTCCCATAACTGATTTATCATTTTTAAATGAAAATATATTGACCCAGCATCACTCTCCTAGATTGTCTAATAATTTCCACTGGAGCTTGCAACGCAGCTTGCAAGCACAGCTCAGACCACCTAAAATACAAGTGAATTATGCTCGTGTCATTCCTGGAGTGTTCTGACAAAAAAATCGTAGAGATGAAAATTGAAGCAAATCTTATGCTCTTGAAGGTGACGTAAATAGTTTTTTCAATAAAAAATTTTTCAATCTTAAATTTTCCAAAAATTGGAATAATTTACGAAAATTATATTTTTAGTTGGTAATTATAAATTAAATATTAATATCGAGGTCAAATTTTTTTTTTCAATCGCGTCTAAATTTATGAATATTAACGATATTGAGAAACGGTTTGTTGCAATCGACAGAGTGAAAGTTATATTTTTATAAATAACAAAAACAAAATTTTTAAAAAAATGTTTACATAATTTTTTAGAACATTTACCGAAAATAAAAATGTTTACATCTAGTTTTTTCTCATTATGGCGTTGGAAAATTTCTTTTGTTCTGTTCTGTTTGTTTTTGAAAGACGAGTATTATGAAAAAAAAAATTTTCAGATGCGACTTTTACAAGCTGTTATAAACAAATTCAAAATCTGCTAGATACTGTCATAATATTAATTGAAATTTTCAAATTTTGATCACTTCGCTAGGTTGTTGAATACCAACTCAACTTAAACACAATTTTTCATTTTTCTACCGTTAATTGGTCCATTCAAAAGAGAACAGTAATCCTAGCTCGCTCGGCCAAACGGTGCGGCGGCAGCTGCTTGGCGTTCTGGTGGGGGGTCAGCCCTCATTCTCTTCGAACGCCCAAAAGACCCTTACTAACATGACTGACGACGTACTTGGCATACATTGTACGATATTATGTAAAAATTGCGAAGGCAAAAACTGTTGTAACATCGAAATTTTAAGTACGGTATTTGACAATGACGAGGATGATAATGAATCTCTGAGTGATGAGCTAAATTTTGATATGACTCAATTAGTTGATTGTGAACTTGCAATTGATAGTAGCAATAATATCGATGAGGATTTGTTTGCTAATGATAATGACGAGGAAAATTGTACAGAGCCATTTCCTCAGAGACCAAAAAGGGCAAGAATTTGTAGAATATAGATGTAAATTTGTAAATAAATATTATTCTTAGTATCTACGTTTCGAATTATGTATAATATATATATATATATATATATATATATATATATATATAATAAATGGATTTATAGATATAAATTATAAATATCATTGTACCTTATTTCTAGCACTATGTAATGGTTGATAATAACCATACTATTAGCAAACTACAAATGCAAAATTTTTACTAAAAAAACCAAAATAAAAGCTTGAGCTTCGTTCAACTGCGAACGAGCGCTGACCCCCACCACAACGCCAAGCAGTTGCCGCAGCGCCGTTTGGCCGAGCGAGCTAGGATTACTATTCTCTTTTGAATGGACCAATTGACGGTAGAAAAATGAAAATTTGTGTTTAAGTTGAGTTGGGATTCGACAACCTAGCGAAGTGATCAAAATTTGAAAATTTCAATCAATATTATCAGAAAATCTAACAGACTTTGAATTTGTTTATGTCAACTTGTAAAAGTCGCATCTAAAAAATTTTTTTTTAAATACTCGTCTTTCAAAGACACACATACTTATAACGTGAAAACATATTTTAAACAAATTTTTCAACGCCAAAATGAGAAAAAACTAGATGGAAAAAATTTTATTTTCGGTAAATGTTCTAAAAAATTATGTAAAGAAATTTTTAAAAATTTTGTTTATGTTATTTATAAAAATATAACTTTCACTCTGTCGATTGCAACAAACCGTTTCTCAATATCGTTAATGTTCATAAATTTAGATGCGATTGAAAAAAAAATTTGTTTCCAATTTGCACAGCCGTCATTTTGAGTTTTCCAAATCTGAAAAAATGTAATTTTTTAGAAGTTTGCCCTCTATGTTTATCTATGTTTTGACCTCGATATTAATATTTTATTTATAATTACCAACCAAAAATATAATTTTCGTAAATTTTTTCAATTTTTGGAAAATTTAAGATCGGAAATTTTTTTTTTGAAAAAACTGTTTACTTCACCTTCAAGGGCATAAGATTTTCTTCAATTCTCATCTCTACGATTTTTTTGTAAGAACACATCCAGGAATGACACGAGCATAAATCACTTGAATTTTAGGTGGTCTGAGCTGTGCTTGCAAGCTGCGTCGCAAGCTCCAGTGGAAATTATTAGACAACCTAGGAGAGTGATGCTGGGTCAATATATTTTCATTTAAAAATGAAAAATCAATTATGGGAAACTTTTGACTTTTATTTCCTTGCTTTCCCGGACTATATATATAGAGTATTGCTGAACAACATGGACACCCTATAGTGAAACTTCCTCCTTATTTTTGTATTTTCAATCCCATCGAGTTAATTTGGGCACAATTAGAACATAGAATAAAAAAGTAATCAAAATCGAAGATGAGTATAAGAATATTGGGCAAGTCCATATTAATGCAGGAAATAAATTTATTATTGATTCACAAGACGATAGTGATAGTGAAGCAGATGATATGGGGGAGGAATTAATAGAGTTTTTGGAAGAAGAAAATTAATTAAGCTTAATATATTTTTCATGTTACTTATATAGTAGTGACAAACAGGAGTTAGACATAATGTTTATTTTTAATGAATTGTTTTATTCATTGTTATAAAATTCATAGAATTTTGTTTTGTTCATAAAAAATCGAATAGGATTCACGTCTGGTATCCCGATTAAACCGAACGCCCTTTCAACAATTACGTAACATCAAATACAATATAGGTATTGCTAGAAGTAAACAGAATATTAATACCTTCCAGAGTCTAGTTCCGCAGCATAACTTTACACAATTACATTACTGCACTATATGTTTTGCGCCAACTGTACCTTCATTTATGTAATAAAAATATGTTTATGTCGCCCAAAATCCAAAATTACAATGATTATTTCATAGTTTGGAAAGATATTGGAATGTGATTACTTAATCCTATCAGATTTGTTTCAAAAAAGATGTAAATCTTGAATATTCAACAGTGAGTTTCTATTTAGGGATAAAAACTATATTATATTTTTTTTACTAAAATTTATTCTAATTAATAAATAAGTAACACAATGTTGCTCATCTCATGCACTCAAATTTCATGTTTCGATTGTTGAAAATCATCGAATCTTTTCTAATCCACTTTAATGATATCCATAAGCTAGACTTTTTCCCAAACCTGAAACAAATGAATGAAACATTAACATTAAATATATTTATCAATTAACATGGCCAGTTACTTGCTAAGTATCTGACCTAATATTTTTATCAAAACACATCATGACTTTTTTAAAACGTTTTAATTATATTACTAGATTGTTGAATCTAACTACTTATCGTTTGCTAGTGATACAATTGTATACATTCTATTCTTACCAAGTCCCCCCCATGGTGCAGCGGCATAAGCTACAGGAGCAGCGACTTTGGTGATAAAGGGAGCGGCGACAGCAACGGGAGCAGCTACTTTAGTAACAACGGCAGTTGGATTAAGAGCTAGCAAGTTGTTGTTTTGCCAGGAAGTTGCTCCGTGAGCAACTGCTACTGCTGGAGCGTGAGCAACGGCTATAGATGGAGCTAGAGCTACTGGAGCGGCAGCTAGATAACCGTGACCGTCGTCATAAGATCCTAGACCAATAACGCCGGCTTTGGCGGTGCAGATAATCATAGCGATAACACACTGAAAAAAATATTTTATAAAGTAAATAATAGATACTCATACATTATGGAAGTTAATATGATGTTAATTGTCGGAGGGAATTAACATTTTTAACATTTAGTTACTGCTGTGGTGTATACAATATTTTATTTCTTACGAATCAATTACGATTCAACAAAGGGTTTTTAAAACAGGCTATTTTATTTGAATTTGATGGCCAAACTATCTTATTGCATCCGTAACACTTTTCGTGGTTGCTAACGTTGTTTATTTATAACGCTTGTTTAATTATTATTGTTTTCGCCAAATTTTCGCTGCAAAAATTAATTTCCTCAAAAGTAATACAAAATGTTGATAAAGCTTGGTCTGTTCTGGTCCTGGGGAAGTTTAAAGAAGTGTATGAGGAAGAATACACAAGATTTCAAGAGTGATTGAGCAACAATCACATTGAAATTGAAACCATTGGACCACAGTATTATTGGCTTACTTTCAATAAATTGTATGAAACCTTCATAATAACTGACACCTAGTAATTTCACTTATCTGTATTTATTAAAATTTAAACTTCTCCGAATTCCCTGTGGACCTATGCTGAAATATATGATATTACTTCATAACAAACTCGACATTAGACAATTAATTGAATTGGAAGCGTTTCACTTTCTAGAGCCCTACTGTTAATTTTGCTACTAAAATAAGATAAAAATGAGATTCAAGGAAAAATAAGTTTATGTTTATTTCAGGAGGGGGGCAAAAAACTATCTGGCAGTGCATTCAGAAAAGCTAGATCAGCCAGAGACGAAGGGGATAAGAAACTGGCCCTTAACATGGGGAAATGGCTGAAGCAGCAAGTACAACCTACGTCTTCATATAAGATCACCCATGATGATAATGGCAATGGAAATGCAGAAGAAGAACAATTGGAAGGTTCCATTGAAAATTATGAGGATGAAGACAAATTAGAAGAAGCAGAAATGGGTTCTGTTGAATTGGAGGTTACTTACGACGACGACGAAGTTTCCCAAGAATATCAACATAATGAAAGTGGAACCGCTACAGAGAGAAAGGTACAAGAAATAGTATATGATGACCCTTGTAAATGGCCAAATGTTACAGATTCTGTTCCTGTCAAACTTGGGGAACATAGTCCACAAACAGTAAATATAGAAATTTTTGAATTCCCAATTTTAGAGGATGGAAGACACTTAAGTTGTAAGTGGTTTTTTTAAAGACCTACCTAATGGTGGAAATCTTAAAAGACAGTGGAAATTGTACAATGCATAAAAAAATGCAGTTTCTTGTTTTCCTTCTTTTTCGAGAACATTCTAATTCTAGCACTGGGATATTTGCTGATATCAAATAAGAGTTTAATGGCTGGTAGCATCTCAACCCCCATATCAAACTACATGAAAACTAGGAAATTCACAGAAATTGTTATTTGAAATGGGAAGAACTAGATGTGAGACTCAAAAAAATGTATCTTTTGATGCAGATTTTTAAAAATCTATTAACACGGAGACGGAAAGGTGGCAAAATATATTAAAAATTTTTGTAGATGTAATTTTGCACTGTGCAAAAAACAATTTACCTCTTAGGTGGTCATCATATTCAATATCCAATAAAACTGTGGGGTGTTTTTAAGCACTTTGGATCTTATAAGCCATTGCCACCCCCAACTGCAACAACACAATGAATTTGTGAGATGAAGGAAGAATGCTACGAGTTATTTTTCACCTGAGATCCAAAATAAAGTAATTAAGCTTCTTGGGAACAGAGTGCACTCACATATCTTAATGAAAATTAAATCAGCAAAGTATTTTTCAATTATGTTCGACTGTACCCGAGATGTTTCGCAATCCGAACAAATGAGGTTATAAGATACCTTAATTTTTCTAGTGATAAGGCTCAAATCGTCGAGAATTTTGTTGATTTTATTGTTAGCCACAAAAAGACTGGTGAAGGGATCTCAGATGAAATTCTAATTAAATTGACAAAAGATGGTCTGGACATCAATGTTCGCGGTGGCCAAGGCTTCTATAACGGATCGACCACTGCAGGAATTTACAACGGCGTACAGGCTCACATTGGGAACGTGAATGACTTAGCTAGATTTGTTCCATGTGCCACTCACAGCTTGAATTTTGTTGGTGTACATGCAACAGAAGTATCTCCAATGATGATCACATTTTTTGGAATTGTACAGAGTATATTCTGTTTTGCCAGTGGTTCAACTATACAATGGAACTGCTTGAACAAGTATTTGAATAGCACTCTAAAGGGACACAGTGATACACGATGGTCATCAAAAAGACAGACCATCACTTCCACTGAGAAAAACATAAAAGGTTTATACACTACTCTGAAGGTAATGACCAACGATCAAGAATGGAATAATGAAACCAATTTTGGGGCTTCAAACATAATCAAAAACATTATTTTCAAGTTGATCTGCCTGCTCTATATGTGATCAGAAATATTAATAAAAATTGATAGTACAAATAAGTCATTTCCAGCTAAAGACACGTCTCTTGTCATTGCATCGAAACTGTTAAATGGCCTGTCCAGAAACATGTGATGAAATTGACATTAAGAGTTATTTTTCAAATAAACAAATTAAGAGATGTGAGACCTTATCATCAGAAATGGCCGTTGATGAAAGCTGCCCCATATCTCAAAAACAAGAATTAAAAAACGAGAATGTTTTTGTGTTTATGGCAAGTTAATAACCGAAATGAGTAACAGATCAGAGGCCTACACAAAAGTGCCAGAGATTTGGGATTCTTATCAGAGTAATCCCTACAAAAAACAACAGTCTTTGATTTGGAAAACTGCCAAATATTTTGGCCTCAAGTACAGCAGAGACGTGGACGATGTTGAAATTGTCAGAGAAATTGAAATTTTCAAATTCCATATGAACGAGTTGTTTCAACAGTTAGGCTCGGCCTCCCACCCAATTTTGCAGGCAATTCATAAGTACCAGCTAAGAGATACCTGCCCCAATATCGAAATTGCATTAAGATTTTACCTTACAATGCCCGTTAGTGTCGCATCGTGTGAAAGGACGTTTAGTAAGCCCAAATTGATTAAGAACTATTTACGATAAAGTACTGGCCAAACACGCCTGACTAATTCGGCAATCTTATCTATTAAGTACGAAACAGCTTCAAAACTTTGATGGTGTCATAAATGAATTTGCTTCAATTAATGCACGTAAAGTGAAATTTTAGGTTAAAATATCAGGAACTGGAACAGGAAATTTTTATTCTATATCAATTTTTTTTCTCTTAAAGTAGTGAAATAAGTAGTAATTAAGTAAAGTAAATAATGTATCAAATTACCTTCTTCGTTGTTATTGTCTTTTAAACCTGATCCTAAATAAATTTTAAAGTATGGCAATATAAATAAAAAAATTAGCTAGCACGGAATTTTGCAATGGGCGCAGGAATGGCAAGATACATCCCTGACCGCAAAATATTTTTGTGATGGCGCCAGCTAACTACTTCTAGTAAATATGTAACTCCACGAGCCAAATAGAAGTTGTTAGAAGGTGGACTCTTCAGTTTGGACTAGAGACTAGAACTATAAGGTATTACGGCGCTCTTGTAGAGACCCAAGAATGTCGAAACCGGTCAGCCTACTATGCCCTTCTTCTTACTGTTGCGAATCAAAACAGACGTCACTACCCACAAAAGGGTCGATCGACGTCACGTTCTCTTCGATGGGGATTTAATTCAATATTCTGCGTGGTATTAGCCAGGAAGGTAGTTATTGTCCTCTTCGAGGAACGGTCAGACTACTATTTCGAAATTATTTCGAATGAAACGTAGGTGCATAGTGGACAACCGCAATTTATATTTATATACCATATATACACACATCGTATATGAAATTTTATTTTATTTCATACGATTGTTCTATGATCGAATAATTCTCTGAAGGGATAGTTAGCAATTGGAAGTGGAGATGGCGCCAGCTAATTACTTCTGGTAAGTGTGTAACCCCACGAGCCAAATAGAAGTTGTTAGAAGACGGACTCTTCAGTTTGGATTAGAGACTCCGAACTATGAGGCATTACGGCGCTCTTGAAGAGATCCAAGAATATCGAAAACGATCAGAGTTACTCCATTCTTCTTACAGTTGCGAATCAACACAAATGTCTGTATCGACAAAAGGGTCGATCGACGTCACGTTCTTCGAAGGGAATGTAGTTAAATATTCTGCGTGGTAATAGCCAGGAAGGTAGTTGTGGATCTCTTCGGAGAACGGTCAAACTACAAACTACCTAACGTAGGTGTATACTGGACAACCGCTATTTATATATCATATAGACACACCTCGTATATATATATATATATATATATATATATATATATATATATATATATTATTTTCGTAACTCCTATAATCGAATATTAAAAACTTCCCAAAAATGGCAAAACTTACCACACGGATCATTTTGATTTCTTCTTTATGGTATAAATACACACTGAATGTAATACACTTAAGTCACTGTTGGATACAATGATCTCCATCTATTCGTTCTATTATTTTATAGGAATTGTGTTACACCCCACCGAATCTGTATGAATCAACTTTATTAAAATCACTAAACTAGATCAGTACACTAGGACTAGTACCAATGGATGTTTGAGGGGGGTAAAAGTCTTTCAAATTTAGTCCTCGGTAATGAATGAAAAAATAAGTTCATTACAACATTCAATAATTACCGTACAGGGGCGACTTTGCACATTCAATATATAAATAGGTATATAATCCTCTGCAAAAGTGTATAGATCTTGAAAACCAATAAAAATACTTTTGACAAAATTAATTTGTTTATTCTTTTGATTATCAATACAGAAATAGCAACAATCGTATGAGTTAGTCAGTGAATGGTAATAGTGGCTTCTTACTAGAAAACAATATAATCGAGTTGAAATGCGTACAGTGACGTTGAACCTTAAAAATACGTATGGTTTCTTCACACTTGTCATCTGAGTTATTCCTGAAAAGTAACTACTCCAAATGTTAATCGTTCACTATATTAAAAAATGCCGAAGTTCACAAACATATTACACTTTTGAATCAGTTTAGAGGAACAATTGATGTTATTCAAATAATTTGTCAATTATAATCTCCTTTTTATACAATTTCTCCTGTGTAGTTTTATAAATTTTTTAATATATCATTTTGTTATTAAAGATAATCCGACACATTGGATTAAAGACCAGAAAATACATGTTTATACGGTCCTGTATTTTTTATTAGGCGTTCTTAGATCAGGCGATTTACTTGACCGATTTATCCTAATTTTTGTTGTTCTCCAAGAAAATGTACGTGTGTAATGCAATGAATGTATTATTAATAGTGCTAATCGATAATAGTATATTAAAGTATAAGTGGATAAAGAGGTCTTTCAAACACGCGCGAATTTTCGAGCACGACAGCGCAGCCGGAGTGCTCGAAATAGAGCAAGTGTTTGAAAGACCAGTTATCCACGAATACTTTACGCTATTTTTTTTATTGGTGCACTTTGAAATCATAAAATATTATTATTATATTATTACTACAAAAAAATGGAAGTCCGTCATCGATGTCCAGCCAAGTTTCGTGAAAGTCAAATAGTATTTATTTTTATTTGACGTTACGAGGTACTGCTGTCAGATCAATAAGTTTCTTTATTTATATTTAAAAGGATACAATGTATATATGAGTATATAAATAAATTTTGCCGAAAAAACCAAATAAGACATTGGTTCCCAATGAAAATATACAATTTAAAAACTAATAAAAAAAGTTGTCATTGATACTTACGTTTCTCAAGTTGTTGTTACCATAGGGACTTTAAAAAACGCGCGTGTTTGAAAGTTCGATTTAAACACGCTGAGGCGTGCTTTAAAAAGGTAATATGAGGCATCAATAAAAAAAAGTTTCGTAAAATAATATGACAGTTGTTTTTTTAAAATCGAATGAAAACTAATCTAGAGACTAAGTTAAAATTTATATAAAACTACTATATCAAGTTACTTCCTACTCAGACTTTATTAACAGCTACTTTCAACAGTCTTTGAATAATGACAGCGTGTTTTGTTTGTACTTGGACAATAGGTGCGTTCTTTTGACTGAGATCTCAGATCACTTCAGTTAAGGTGATCTGAGATAAAGTGATGTGAGTAAGCACCAAAAAGAACGACATCTCAATTGAAGCGCGCGATCTGTCGACGCATGCTTGAATAAGAAACAAAACATATAATAATAATAATGTTATTGTATCCATAATTTGTAACAAAAGAAAAATAGATTATGTGTGTTTATATGTCAATGGTTAAAACTATAGATAACCTTGGTTAAAACTACAAATAACCCAAGCAAATCAAATATTTGTTCATCCCCTCCACTTTATTTCCAACTCAAGTCCAACTGATTCCCCCTTACAACACATTCAGCATCGGTAAAAGGGGAGGAAAAATATCAGCTCACTTAAAGTGAGTAAAACAAAAAGAACGCTCACATTACTGATGTGACCTGAGATCTCAGTCAAAAAGAACGCACCTAATGCGTGGTGAATTAATTTGAGTCACAGTAATTGAATGTTAATTCTTTCTAATATGAAATAACAGATATTCAGGTTTTATTCATTTGCAAGCAATTATTGTTATGCAAAGTGTAACTGGAACAAATTCTGTAACTTAATAAATAAAGCAAAAACAAACACGTATTACTTTTCCGCCCAACCTATCTAATATGCGAGAAAAGTATTGATTTACCCCAAAAAAAGTTGGAAATTTGAAATTTTTTTTTGAGTTATTTTTACGTTTTCCATTAACAACAATACGAAAAAATGGTTTCTAGAAAAAAAATCCTGTGTGTATGTCGTCGTCGTCGTCGTTGTCGTCGGCCACTTTTCGTTACATGTCTTGTTAGCACGATACAGCCTTCGGAGTGCAACAAGTCACCAATTTTATGATTGAATATTATTCAGGATATCTCACAGATGAATCCTATTGATTTTCAGCTCACCAGAGCCAGTACAACGGGTGCTATGGTACTTGAAGTACAACATTTTTGTCATTTTTTGATAAATTTCAGATTGTTTGCACGCTACAGCTTCCGGAGTGCAACAAATCACCAATCTTGAGATTGGATATTATTCAGGGTGTATCAAAGATGAACCCTATTGATATTCAGCTCACTAAAGCCAGTACAACCATTGCTATGGTACTTGAAGTATCAAATTTTTGTCATTTTCAGTTTGTTAGCACGATACAGCCTCCACAGTGTACCTATACAAGTGACGAAGTGTTGTACTGTGACTGCGAAGTTACAGGTAGAGGAGGAAAGTTTTGTGTATTATTAAAAACAGCAAATCTGTTATTTGTTGTGATTTTTGAATATGTAGGGTTGTTAACTATGGTTTCGGCTTCTTTAAAAGAAATATTTTTAAACGCCCTTTCTCTTTTGATGTTATGTTGTTTTGTATACATAGGACATTTTTTGGAAATCGTAGGGTGATTGTTGGTTTGGCAATATATGCAAAACTGCCAGGGTTTGGGCATTCTGTGCCCTTGGTATGTACATCATCACATATTTGACACCTTTGTGACTTTGATTTACACAATTTCGCTGTGTGGCCATATCTTAAACAGCTATAGCATTGTACAACCGGGTGAATATAATAGTCCGGGAAAGTAAGGAAATAAAAGTCAAAAGTTTCCCATAATTGATTTTTCATTTTTAAATGAAAATATATTGACCCAGCATCACTCTCCTAGATTGTCTAATAATTTCCGCTGGAGCTTGCGACGCAGCTTGCAAGCACAGCTCAGACCACCTAAAATTCAAGTGATTTATGCTCGTGTCATTTCTGGATGTGTTCTTACAAAAAATCGTAGAGATGAAAATTGAAGCAAAGCTTAAGCCTTGAAGGTGACGTAAATAGTTTTTAAAAAATTTTTTCCGATCTTAAATTTTCCAAAAATTGAAAAAAATTACGAAAATTATATTTTTGGTTGGTAATTATAAATAAAATATTAATATCGAGGTCAAAACATAGATAAACATAGAGGGCAAACTTCTAAAAATTTACATTTTTTCAGATTTGGAAAATTCAAAATGGCGGCTGCGCAAATTGGAAACAAATTTTTTTTTCAATCGCGTCTAAATTTATGAACATTAACGATATTGAGAAACGGTTTGTTGCAATCGACAGAGTGAAAGTTATATTTTTATAAATAACGTAAACAAAATTTTTTAAAATTTTTTTACATAATTTTTTAGAACATTTACCGAAAATAAAAATTTTTCCATCTAGTTTTGTCTCATTTTGGCGTTGAAAAATTGGTTTAAAATATGTTTTCACGTTATAAATATGTGTGTCTTTAAAAGACGAGTATTTAAAAAAAATTTTTAGATGCGACTTTTACAAGTTGAGATAAACAAATTCAAAGTCTGTTAGATGCTGTGATAATATTGATTGAAATTTTCAAATTTTGATCACTTCGCTAGGTTGTCGAATCCCGTTTCAACTTAAACACAAATTTTCATTTTTCTACCGTCAATTGGTCCATTCAAAAGAGAATAGTAATCCTAGCTCGCTCGGCCAAACGGTGCGGCGGCAGCTGCTTGGCGTTATGGTGGGGGTCAGCGCTCGTTCGCAGTTGAACGAAGCAAAAGCTTTTATTTTGGTTTTCTTTGTAAAAAATTTGCATTTGTGGTTTGCTAATAGAATGATTATTATCAACCATTACATATTGCTAGAAATAAGGTACAATGATATTTATAATTTATATCTATAAATCCATCCAAGTTCACAATCAACTAATTGAATCATATCAAAATTTAGCTCATCACTCAGAGATTCATTATCATCCTCGTCATTGTCAAATGCCGTACTTACAATTTCGATGTTACAACAGTTTTTGCCTTCGCAATTTTTACAAAATATCGTACAATGTATGCCAACTTTTTTACAACCACACCTGGTAGTAGAGCACCCTGTGGTACAAGAACACGAAATAATGTTCAATAATTCGTCGGGTACAAGTACGTCGTCAGTCATGTTAGTATGGGTCTTTTGGGTGTTTGAAGATCATGAGCGCTGACCCCCCACCAGAACGCCAAGCAGCTGCCGCCGCACCGTTTGGCCGAGCGAGCTAGGATTACTGTTCTCTTTTGAATGGACCAATTAACGGTAGAAAAATGAAAATTTGTGTTTAAGTTGAGTTGGGATTCAACAACCTAGCGAAGTGATCAAAATTTGAAAATTTCAATTAATATTATGACAACGTCTAGCAGATTTCGAATTTGTTTATCTCAGCTTGTAAAAGTCGCATCTGAAAAATTTTTTTTTCAGAATACTCGTCTTTCAAAAACAAATATATTTACAACGTAAAAAGATATTTTTCAACGCCAAAATGAGAAAAAACTAGATGTAAAAATTTTTATTTTCGGTAAATGCTCTAAAAAATTATGTAAAAAAATTTTTAAAAATTTTGTTTGTTATTTATAAAAATATGACTTTCACTCTGTCGATTGCAACAAACCGTTTCTCAATATCGGTAATGTTCATAAATTTAGACACGATTGAAAAAAAAATTTGTTTCCAATTTGCGCAGCCGCCATTTTGAATTTTCCAAATCTGAAAAAATGTAAATTTTTAGAAGTTTGCCCTCTATGTTTATCTATGTTTTGACCTCGATTTTAATATTTTATTTATAATTACCAACCAAAAATATAATTTTCGTAATTTTTTTCAATTTTTGGAAAATTTAAGATTGGAAATTTTTTTTTAAAAAAACTATTTACGTCACCTTCAAGAGCATAAGATTTGCTTCAATTTTCATCTGCACGATTTTTTTGTAAGACCACATCCAGGAATGACACGAGCATAAATCACTTGAATTTTAGGTGGTCTGAGCTGTGCTTGCAAGCTGCGTCGCAAGCTCCAGTGGAAATTATTAGACAATCTAGGAGAGTGATGCTGGGTCAATATATTTTCATTTAAACATGAAAAATCAGTTATGGGAAAGTTTTGATAGTTAACAGATTTTTCGACCTTACTTTCCCGGACTATAAGGCTCCACGGAAAATGAACTTAAATTAATTTAAATTTTTTCGGGAATGAAGTTTCCTTCAAAAGTGACAATTATTAGTTGCCGATCAACAAATTTGGTTTCACCTTCACCATCCGTAACCCTTCTCTTCATCCGTTGAACTTTGACCATCTTCATATTATCGCATTAAATGTTTTTGAGTAAAAAATCTTCAGAAAAGAAAGTACCTACCCATCTCACAAGACCTTTGCGATGATTATAAAATGTGGGAATGGAATGTACGCAACTAACTGATTTATTTCCATGATTTCATGGCTTACTATAATGAATTCGCTATATCGTAGTTTTTAAAAAATACTTTTACTCTACTTACTCCTACCGATATTAGAGATATATTGCCAATTGCAATACTGCGGTATTTATGTTGCGATATTTTAATAACTCTCTACCTAAAATTGATTTAGAAATAAGAGATATTGCAATCACTGTTATTTAAGAGGGGCCTTCTCACAGGTATATAAACCTAAAAACCTACACAATACTAGTTACTAATTTAGTAATTATTTGGTTCAAAATATTTACGATAGATGTCGATAGTAGTACTGAATCGGCTTTTACTCATTTTCTCTCTCTGTCTTTCCACTCTTGACGGTTCAAAGAAACGCATCTCTGTTCGAATGTTTTGATTTAAAATATTTCAACTTCTTGTGAGCACAGAAACCTTATCGCTGCTTTTTATGTTGCATCCAAACCACAGCACACCTGTGCATAGATAAGAGAATATTATATACACGGATCCAAACAAAATTTGTTGACATAATTTCCATTCGAGTGTAGATTTTTGATTATTTAAGAGTTTCATAAATGTTTTTGAAAGGAATAAATTGTTAAAAAGTACGTAATCGTATCGAGCCGATATCAAAAATTATAGTTATGATAATGTAAATTATCCTGCAATCCGTATTTTTTAATTTTAAAAGCAATGTTTGAGGTTATGTGTACTGGATTATTTGATTAATGTGAGATAAATAGTACTGATGGTTTGTTCTAGTATCATCAAACCATCTTTCAACATTCTCTTGAAACCCTGTTTTAATGATAATATGGGTTTGTTAGCGAAAAGCGAAAAATGCTTAATTGAAGTGAAGTGACCTTTGAAGTATCTGAATGAAGAAAAATTAAAACCGCTCTCAAAAGACAAGAATTGCATAATTCATTTTGATGAATATATAATAATGATAATTGAAAAATATAACTATTATAACCTGATACAAGGTGCATTACATATTGCATGAAAAGACATGTGCTATTTAATAATATGGATACCAAGTGACAGCATTGCGGAAATTGCTCGAAATTAAGAATGGAAGAAAAATATACATACTTTAAAAACATTCTACCTTTCAAAATTTGTACTATTTATATTAACGTAATAAAATGTTTTCATGACTATAAATTTTTGTTTGTTTCATGCTAAGAAAATTAAACTGCGGAAAAGTTGCAAATTTACATGATTTAAAATAGGCCATTTAGTCTGAAAACACAGAACGTCATGTCACAACTTTGCCTCAATCTAATCATATTTGTATCAGTTTCAGAGTTCCTGTTGGTTGCTTTCAAATTTTATTTGACATGTAGGCTCTTTTTTTAACTACATGTGTAAATATATTCAATTTTATCTAGAAACAAATAATATAAACCAAGAGTTTCCAAATTTATTATACAAAGAAATATTTTCTTGTAATACAATGCTTTACATTTAATAGAAAGAGGAAAGTAAGGTACAGTGAGGAATTTAAATTTAAAATAGCAAACGTTTAAAAAACTTACAAAGCAACTATAACAACTAATAAAAAGATTAAAGCGCAAGATCTCTAATGACAAATAATAATGTATATATTGTGGGGAGATCGATATATACAGTACAAAATCTAACATACAATCAACATGTACAAGTTTGCTTCTACCTTGTTTGCTAAGATTTATCATATGTTGTGGAGATTGGAACTGAAACATTTTTCCTTCATTATACAAAAAAATAGTTGGTTCATTCCCTTTTTTCCATGACAGATACACATATGTGTGATTACCTGAATGGTAAATATTTTTTTGGTTTTTGTATTATTACTTTTCCATCCAACTCATCTAATATGCGAGAAAAGTATAGGTTTACCCAAAACAAAAAAAAGTTGGAATTTTGTATTTTTTTGAGTTGTTTTTACGTACGAACAACACAAAAAGATGGTTTTTAGAAAAGAAAACCTATCTGTATAAGTCGATACAGGCCCCGAAGTGCAACAAGTAGACAAAATTAACTTTTTAGTCGTCCTTTGTTTTACAATTTTTTTTTAATATCAACAACTAAGATTATTACTAAGTCATCCTTTAATAATAATTTGGTTTCTTATTTTCTTTGGTTTTTTGAAATGCTTATATAATCAAACAATTTGCAAGGAAATTTTGACTATTGGCTAGACAAAGTTTTAAAATATTTATGGTTCAAATATTTTCCCATCCTAATTACAAATACACCTTGTCATTCTCTTGTTAAAACTGTTCTTAAAAAGACTTATTGTATGACGGAGGTAATGGAGTATGGAACTCTTAAGGAAAAAGTGGCTAAGAGCATTTTTGAACAAGTACAAAATGTTGTGGTGGTTGATTCAGGATTGTGGGAAGATGTTCAACACGGTTTTCTAGGTGCTTCTCCTGATGGTAAATATATTTAACATTACAAATAATTACCATGTGTTATAAATTATTTTTGCACATACATTTATTGATAAAATATTTTAGGGCTTGTAGGTGATGATGCACTACTTGAAATAAAATGCCTACACTCTGCATCAAAACTGAATTTACAAACAAATACAATAAGCGAAATAATTGATCTCATGAAGAACAAAATTTGTCTAGAAAAACACAACAATAAAATTCAACTTAAGCGGCATCACAATTACTATTATCAGGTATAAACATGATATATTTATTCCAAAGAACAAAAACTCAAAATCATTCTTACATAATATATTTAATCACTTTGATGTATTTACCAACAATAAATAAGAATAACATTAAAAAGTAGTTATTTGTGTAATAGGTGCAAAAAGTGCATTTTTGTTGCAATTAAGCATGAAGCACTAAACAGAATCTTGTGGAGTAAATATAAATAGCATTCACGAAGCACACATTTACTCATTTAGCATGAAAATTACTTAATTATAATCACTTACAAATACAATACACACTCCGTTTTCTGTGGTTTAGCACAGAAAACGGACCATTGTCCGTATTTTGTGCACTAAACAATAAATTTAGGATATTTTTATGAACACAAAACATATGACAACAGCATATTTGACCCATAGAGAAAGTTATAATATTATTTGTCTATAAATTGACCGTCGTCTTCTGTCATTGTTCTATATTGTTCTATACAGCGCCATGCATCAAGACGGTGGAGCGGTTGAACTAAAGTAAAAAGATGTTCGTTTGCAAAAATTTGCGCACAACAAATCTTAAAAAATACAATGATTTGAGATTTCATATTTTCAGGATCGAATTCTCTAGGCTTCCTTTTGGGGATCAGGTTTTGGTGTCCAGATTGATGATCACAAATTGTGAAAACTGGCAAAATCACTTAATGGCTTATATCTTTTTTATAACAATATAAAACTCAACCAAAATACCTGATCCCCAAGACAAAGGTCCAAGTTATATTGTGTTAAAATTTCCACACTTAATTTCCCTGCGTTCTTTATATTTGTTCTGTACAAAATGACCTACATTTTGTTGCAAATCACGGGTGCCAACTGTTTTCAGGTTCCTAAAACGTGAGGCCCCTCTTAATAACGTAGCGCAGCGTTAGGAAGGAAGTAACATAACCTGTCTTTTTTTTTGTACTTAATTTTTTTTTAAAAGTTGAATCCAAAAACCAATTAAACTTACTATTTGCATACTTGGTAAAATGAAATGTAATCAAGAATGGATGAAATTGGACATTAGAAAACCGATGCGTTTTGTTTTGAGAACTGGGCAGGACAATTATATACGGTATTTACAATAACGCTCTAGGGTACGTAACCGTAAATTATACGAAGCGCTAACGTTATTAGCGTTAGAGACGTAAAGAAGTGAATCGCGCATTCAATAAATGTCTAAATACCGCAAGCGTAATTACCGCGAAGCATTTTTTACCAAGCAATATCTCTCTATTATATCTACTATGTTTTGTTTGAATTTGTCTTCAGTTAACAAAAAATATCCCATTTTCATTGGAAATAACCTGCCGTTTTTGTTCATGTGCTCTACAAAAATGTAAAAGGGACCTTTATCTTCCATAGTGTATTTATTTGTTAAATTGAATCATTTTAAATCTTTATAGTAATCTTTGTTGTTTGTAGTGTCCATATAATTATCGGGCGGCTCTGGGCCGCCCGTGTTGGTGTTCATAATTAATTATTTAAACTTGTCTTTTCAAGAACTCGTTCCAGAGCAAAAAATTATAAATAGAAATTGAGAGGAAAAAATTAATGTGATAGAATCACGAGGTACTTTAATTAAGTTATGATTAACCAATAATATACCTAGTGTGAAAATTAAGTAAATTAACTAAAAATAGGTGTAATTATCTAGAAATGATTTCCTAGTCAGGCACACAAAACATGTGTTAACAGTTCGACTGCCAATACACAACTGACTCAAGACTCAACTGAGTCGCCCTTTAGATATCGGCATATTTTCCAGATAAGGAGCACGTCGTTGCCTACAATTTTTGTTTAATAATTAACTTTTAAGGATAATATCCATAATAACGGAGTTAGCGACCGTTGTCACACTAACAACTTACCCTAAATATGTAATAAAATGCGCACTCTTTATCAACCTTTATCTCACAAACTAACATGTTTGGAGAAAAAATATAATTAGGTATTTTAAATACTTCCTAACGACCTGTTATTCAGCACTAAACTTTTCTTTCACTATATTCTCATCATACAGGGTGGGGAATCTTCTGACTTCGGAGGATTACATCGTTGTGGTAAGAGATAAAACTTCAAAGTTTTGTGTGAGCTAATACAGTTACTGAGGGCACATTTTGAAAATACTTTTGATTCTACAGGGTATTCCAAAACCACAAACTTACATTTTTTTAAATACGTACTATACTTTGTTTTAGAATCGAAAAGATCTCAGCGAGAGCGTTACAAAAATATAGCATTCTAATACTTATGTTCAAGATTGTAAAATCTTGAAATTTATTTGTTAAGATACCTTTAAAATATGTGAGACATTTGTATGCCTCCCTTTTTTTTATTGTATATATTTAAGGCGTAAATTCATTTTAGTTAATAGCTTTGTAGAAATATGTTGCAGAATTGATAACATTTTTATATTGTTGTAAATTCAAAGGATAATTTCATTGTATTTTCAAAATACTTTAAAATATCACGTTTTCCAACAATGATTGTAAATTGTTTTGTATGGGCATATGCATAGCACCTTTTTTGAAAGTCGACATCTTGATGCATTGTCCTATAGTTAAGAAGTTAGGAAAAGGTCACGTTTCACCCTATTATATATTGTATTGTAAAAACCCTAAATTTAGTGTCAATTCTGCATGAATTTTATGGTCGAGGTTCGGAAGACATGAAAGACATTTTTGAATCACCTTTCTGAGTAAATAGGTTATAATTGCTATTGTAGTATTCCATAGAAATTTAACTTATTATTGGCGGCACCCATAGTTGATTCTTGTCTAGGAACCCGACCAGTTAAATGATACTGGCCAATAGGAAATATTTATTTTCGTTTGGTCAACCCAATCCACGTGTAAACACACCCCTCGCAGATTTCTACTTAACACGTCTCACAACGTGAAGAAATCAGTTACTTCTCATTCATAGAATCGAGCGCAATGCTCAACAACAAAAATAGTTACTTCTCATTCATCGAATCGAGCGCAATGCTCAACAACAAAAATAGTTACTTCTCATTCATCGAATCGAGCGCAATGCTCAACAACAAAAATAGTTACTTCTCATTCATGGAATCGAGCGCAATGCTCAACAACAAAAATAGTTACTTCTCACTCATCGAATCGAGCGAAACGCTCAACAGCAAAGTTAGTTTTTAACTCATCGAATCGAGCGCAATGCTCAGCAACGAAGTTAGTTTTTAACTCATCGAAACGAGCGCAAGGCTCAACAACAAAGTTAGTTTTTCACTCGTCAGTTCTACACTTCTAGACGCGAGTTTTACATTCATCGACGCGAGTTTTACACACTCATCGAATCGAGCTCAACGCTCAATAACAAAGTTAGTTTAAAATTCATCAAATCGAAACATAAAGTGTCTTCCGATCTGAAATTCAGCGTTCACAACTCAACTTTGTAACATTTTGTAAATTTGTATATAATAAATTATTAATTTCGACATTAACTTTGTCAAATTAAGATTATTTATTTAGTTGAATGTCCACGCCAGTTGACGAAGTTCAACTAGAAATATAATCAAAAACAACTTATATGGGTGTTTTAAAAATATATGTCCAATTATTGGCAAAAAAGACCTCCTCTTTAACATTCTGCAAAACAGTAAATCAAAATAAATTAACAGGTCTTTGTATTCAGTTATCATTCACATATCATTGGCTGCTCAGTATTAATTACTTTTTTACCTGTGGCTTCTTTAATACAGGGTGACACAAAACGCAAATCAAGCAATACCTCAAAATTTTCAAATTAATCACCCTATAAGTCTTTTTACAATTTGTTACTACAATTAATAATATTTGAAACGATGTAGTACATTTAGGGTATACGTTAATGGAAAACCGTAAATATTTTATGATAATGGTCAAAAACAAGTATTTTACGTTCATAACTTAAATGGTATTAAATTTTTACATGCAACGTCTTGTAAATTTTAACATTTCTAAGGCATCAATTTTAATCGTAATTTTGGATGCATCTAAAATATCTTTTACTTTTATTCTTACCATTAGAGGAAGGAAACACTTGATCGGAATTATGCTGGAAGCAATATTTCTGTTTACTGTAAGTAGGCTAATGTCATTATAGTACTAATAAATATAAAAACAATTTGCAGTCTTTACGAAATAATTAAGTCATCACAAACAGTATATCTTTGTTATGTAAAATGCAAGCTTGTATTTTATTTTCTAACTTTTTCTATTTTTAAAAAACTAACAATTATGGAAACCAACATTATAAAAACACTTACATTTACATAAATAAACATTGACATTTTATAAAAAGCATAGTTTATGCTAAGTGTTCAAAATGGCGACCATGTACTTCCATACACTTCTCAATTCTTTTCAAAAACGAGGATCTTACTCTTTCTAGCATAGCTGGAGTTATTGTGGAAAATGCGTTACGAATCCTTTCTTTCATGTCTTCTCTGGTAGTAGGTTCTGTTTGATACACAAGTTGCTTGATGTATCCCCATAAAAATAAATCCATCGGTGTGAGATCTAGAGATCGAGAAGGCCACGAAATTGGTCCACCACGTCATATCCACCTGTCGGTAAAATGTCTGTTTAACCACCGACGTACACAACAAACATAATGTACAGATGCTCCATCTTCTTGTGTTTAAATCAACTTCCTCCAATAACTCTCCCAAATGGTTTTTTAGAAAATTGTAATAACTTCTTCCAGTGAGGCTACCTTCAAAAAAGTATGGTCCTATAACTGTATCTCCTACGATTCCTCCCCATGCATTTATGGACCATTTAGTTTGGGTCGTTGTACGAAACACATGTGGAGTACTATCCGAATAAAAATGAAAATTTCGGCGGTTGACGAAACCATTTCTGTGAAACGTGGCCTCGTCACTAAATAAAACATTTTTTAAAAAATCTGGATATCCATTAATTAATCCACTGAACCACTCGCAAATATTTATTCTTATTGGAAAATCTCTCTCCAAAAGCTCTTGGTGCATCTGTATCTTATACGGATGAAATTTATTCTTTTTTATTATTCTTCCTATTGTTCGTCTACTAATGTCTAATTCAGTACTAAGTTTTCTAGTACTTGTATTAGGATTCTCAACCAAATTTGTCATTACTAAAAATTCGTTATCCTCATTGAAAACACGTTTTGGAAGAGTATGAGGTTGATAGGAAACATTACCTGATGTGTCGAATCTTTCCTTAAGTCTCAAGAAAGATCTTTCGGTTGGATGTTTTCGATTGGGATATCTTTCACGATATACTCTTGAAGCGAGTAAACAATTTTTTGAACATTATCCTAACACGTAAATCATATTGATCATGTCTTCCAGCGGAAAATTCATTATAGTTATTTATTATTTAAATCTAACAACACAAACGAAGAATACAGCAATATTTCTTTGACATTTATTAGTAGATACTATTTTGACAGCAGCCCACTTGATGTAATCAAAAATATGGCTTGATTATGCTTCGCTCTTTCTCAAACAAGCCTATAATAACAATTCTTGAAAGTGAAACATGCATAAATATAAAATTTTTGATAATTCCAAGAACCTACGGTATTCACAAACATTTTATATCATTGATTAGATATTGTAAATGCATCCAAAATTACGATTAAAATGTATGCCTTAGAAATGTTAAAGACTTTGCATGTAAAAATTTAATACCATTTAATTTGTGTTTTTGACCATTATCATAAAATATTTACGGTTTTCCATTAACTCATAACCTAAATGTACTACATCGTTGGAAAGCTTATTAATTGTACTAACAAATTGTAAAAAGACTTATAGGGTGATTCATTTAAAAATTTTGAGATATTGCTTGATTTGCGTTTTGTGTCACCCTGTATTAAAGAAGCCACAGATAAAAAAGCAATTAATACTGAGCACAGCCAATGATATGTGAATGATAACTGAATACAAAGACCTGTTAATTTATTTTGATTTACTGTTTTGCAGAGTGTTAAAGAGGAGGTCTTTTTTGCCAATAATTGGCCATATCTTTTCAAAACACCCATATAAATATTAGAATGCTATATTTTTGTAACGCTCTCGCTGAGATCTTTTCGATTCTAAAACAAAGTATAGTACGTTTCATTTAAAAAAATGTAAGTTTGTGTTGTTACGTGGTTTTGGAATACCCTGTAGAATCGAAAGTATTTTCAAAATATGCCCTCAGTAAATGTATTAGCTCACACAAAACTTTGAAGTTTTATCTCTTACCACAACGATGTAATCCTCCGAAGTCAGAAGATTGCCCCACCCGGTATATAGTTTCTTGTTCTACAATAGAAGTTTGTAATAGTATATCTTTGTATATTAAAGTACTAGCTGACCCGGCCACGCGTTGCTGTGGCTAAATTTTTGTTATATTACATTATAGTAAACAATCTAAGAGGAACAATAAGAGAACATCAGTCACGGAGTCCACTATGTCTTTTCACACAGATGGTATTTGTAAAAAAATATGGTGATCTCCTTATTTGACTTTCTACTACTATAACCCTTTAGTACAATGAAATTATTTACGAACAAAGACGAAAATGTTGATGTTGGTATACAAATTCACTGGATTGAGATTTGAAGGGGAAGTACGTTGAACACAATTAATTAAAATGTTCTTACACTTGATATTAAGCAGAAATAAATAGGTACAAAATGAAAATTTATCAGATTTATTATTTCCATTTAATTTTATAACAAATATAAGTATATTACAGTAAATAACATGTGACGCTTAAACTCATGAATGAGGTAGGCAAGGCAGACAGTCTTAAACTTTTAAACATTAATATCTATTTTTTTGAATTATAAATACTTTCAATTTCAATTTAATTTAACACCAATCGGAAAAAAATCTGAAAAACTTGTTATCATAGCACATTGAAATAATAAGTGCTAAATATTTTTTAATAGAGGTTAAATAAAAACAATAAAAAAAATATTTGTACAACTATTGAAAAAGTGTAGGAAATTGTGTATCATTTTTGCATTGACATTTTAATTAAATTTTATAATTATGTGATAATACTTACATACATATATTCAAATTAAATTATAAAGTTTTGATCAATGAAGCACAAATAAGTAAAAAACAGGATTAATTTCACTGTATTATCTTCATTATAATATGAATTCAATTTACACTTCAGTCTAAGTAACACGTGGCCGGCTATGCTAACACCAAAAATTTATAAAAGTGGAAATAATTGAATTATACGGTATTTCGTTTTAATAATTCACTACAAAATAAATTTACTTAATTTTATAGCGTCAACAACACGTGGTAATTATGCTGTTAAAATGTAGCTTATATGACACGTTCGTAGATTTACCATAGCAGCGCCATCTATTGATTACTTACTCAACCCAGTCGAAAGGTATCGACATCTGTTAGAATCATTTGGAGTTAACAGATAATTGTGACTGTCAAATAATAACAGACAAATAATTAGCTGAATTATACGGTATTTCGTTCACTACAAAATAAATTGAATTAATTTTATGGCGTCAACAACACGTGGTAATTATGCTGTTAAAATGTAGCTTATATGACACGTTCGTAGATTTACCATAGCAGCGCCATCTATTGATTACTTACTCAACCCAGTCGAAAGGTATCGACATCTGTTAGAATCATTTGGACTTAACAGATAATTGTGAATAGTGACTAATAACAGACAAATAATTAGCAATAAATTAAAATTGCGACTATAATTTGAGATTTAAACTATCCTATCTCTCAAGTTGGATCGAACTGCACATGGTGTGCGAATTTTATTATAATCGGTTAAGTGGTTTAGGAGTCCATTGAGGACAAACATTGTGACACGAGATTTATATATATTTAGATAAGTGGATAAAGAGGTCTTTCAAACACGCGCGATTTTTCGAGCACGACGGCACAGCCGAGTGCTCGAAATAGAGCAAGTGTTTGAAAGACCAGTTATCCACGAATACTTTACGCTATTTTTTTTTTATTGGTGCACTTTGGAATCATAAAATATTATTATTATATTATTACTACAAAAAAATGGAAGTCCATCCTCGATGCCCAGCCAAGTTTCGTGAACGTCAAATAATATTTATTTTTATTTGACGTTACGGGGTACTGCTGTCAGATCAATAATCAAAAAGTTTCTTTATTTATATTTAAAAGGATACAGTGTATATATGAATATATAAATACATTTTGCAGAAAAAACCAAATAAGACATTGGTTCCCAACGAAAATATACTATTTAAAAACTAATAAAAAAAGTTGTCATTGATACCTACGTTTCTCAAGTTGTTGTTGTTACCATGGGGACTTTAAAAAACGCGCGTGTTTGAAAGTTCGATTTAAACACGATGACGCGTGCTTTAAAAAGGTAATATGAGGCATCAATAAAAAAAATTGATAAAGAATTTTGTTTTTTTTTATTTTAATTTATTGAATATATTTACAAAATATACAAAAATAAATAATTTCGTTGCTCATCTCCTAGTAAATATATTGTTGAAAGCTTAATGATGAAGAACAGCTACGGGATGGTGGGCGACAGCAACGGAATGGTGAGCTATAGCGACAGGAGCATGAGCTACAGCGATTGGCGCATGTGCTACAGCGATAGGAGCGTGAGCAATAGCTACAGGAGCGTGAGCAACAGCTACAGGAGCGTGAGCAACAGCTACTTTATGTGCTACAATTGGAACAGGATTAATCGAAAGAGAGTTGCTGTTTTGATGCGAAGTAGCCGTGTGAGCAACCGCAATAACAGGTTTGTGATCCAGTATTATGCCAGCGTTGACTGCGCAAAGTAGCACAGCAAGTACCAACTGAAACAAAAATAATTATTAAGTTCAAATAATAAAACTAATAATGAAAGTGATTTCTTTAGGATTTGAGTATTGGATCTGAAAAATGTTTTATTTCAATTTTAATAACATATTTATATTTAAAAATAAATTCGCTTGTAATACCTCCAGAACCAGAAAACCGCACGACGGGTAGCATATGTTTAATAGAAAGAACACACAATACCTGATTTAGAGAATAAATAACTATAGCGTTATTTTCACTCAAACACCTATTCTGACCTTTTTTCATGTTTCTTAATGAAACTTTTTGATAATATTCAAAAAATAACGTGGAAGAAATCAGTGTAAGTAGTGAAATAGCTATATTAACAAATCACAACCATTTTGTATTTCGAAAAACAACCTGTTAACTCCGCCATCCATTGGAATTTGTTAATTTCACATACATTTCCTTGGAGGCTTTTACTAATCAGAATGTGCATTTCAAATAAAAGAGACCATAATATTGGAAAGGCGAACAAATTTATTATCTCCCAAGTATAAATCATAGTTCAGTATAGTTCAAGAATAGTATGTAGACTACGACAAAAAGAGCTTTAATTCGAAATATAAAATTAGGTTACTTTGAGATATAAAGTTAACAATCAAGACACCTAAGTATTTCACAAGCTATTTGCTACATATAGTACTGAATCACACTTCGTCTGATATCGTGATAAAGATGATGACGATGACAATTCTCGGTTTAACCATATAAACAATTAAATTTACTGTTTCGACCCTAACTGTGTAGAATCTACTCATGTTATTGTTATAAACGAAACTGTTTCTAAACACACTGCGCAACTTATTTAACGCACAACCAAAAAATTACCTCAACTTTGATCTATTTTCGACATTTTTTGTTCGTATTTGTTGACTTTTTTTCAAATTGTAGGTTTTTCTCTTAGGAATATCACCACTGTCTTCGTTGTTTTGGCTAAACGAATAATTTTGATATTATACCAGGTGCTATAAAAATGTTATGTTTTTTTACGAAATTTCAAATTATAGCCAATTTAAAGCCTCATGTTTCTTCTACATTTTCTTTTTATATTCATTTGTTCATTTTTGTTACTTCATGAAATACACCGGTTTGGAACACCAGGTGCTTTTATTCACATGAAATTCTTTATCCGACAACTCAAACAGCTAGGACGCTATGGAAATCCAAGATTACACGTCATAAACTGACAACTTGGGTCATTAGTTTTTTGTTAACAGTCCAGCAATAATTAGTGAATGATGGAACGCCAAACCAGAAATTTAACTCGTGATGAATGTGTTGAGGCAGCTACGTTACATGGTGAAGGGTGGAGTTACAACAACATAGCGGAAGGTTGGGACTGTGTCACAAAACTGTAGCGAGAGCAATTCAAAGGTACGCGGAAACAGGAAAACATTTCAGACGAGCTGGTCAAGGTAGAACTCGTGTTACCACTGTTCTCCATCACTATTTAAAAGTAAGTGCTGTAAGGCAACGATTTATAACTGCAATAAATTTAAGAACACAAATTGTACGTCGACGACTAAGGGAGGCAAATTTAAGACCCAGGATTGCTGCTCGAGGACCCGCCTTAACAGTATCATCGAACAGCCAGACTGAATTTTGTCAATGAGCACGTTAATTGGTTGGAAGCAGATTGGAATCGTATTCTTTGGACTGATGAGTCAAGGTTCAGTTTGTATAATTATGACAGACGTATTCGCGTCTACCGAAAACCCGATGAGTGATACAGCCAAAGCAATTTTTTGTACACAACTTTATATGGAGGTGGATCCGTCATGTTGTGGGGTGGAATATCTTTGACGAGGCGAACGGACTTGGTAACTTTGAATGGAAATCTCAATTCTGAATGATACATCACAGACATTCTCGAAGAACCTGGTGTGCTTTATGCCCCCTATATAGGACCCAATTCTTTACATACCTACTGTTGGTATATGACATATTCATAAGACAAATTGAAGCAGCTAGAACTAGACAAAAATCTGTTATAAGAGTTGTCCCATTTATTATTGGCCGCAACTGTACAAAACAAAAGGCCACAAACTTTGATCAGCTCGAAGCATACAAAGAAGTGTAGATCATTGAAATAGAGATATTAGTTTTGTACATGGGTGAGTTTACAAATAACGGGTAACCCAATGTTATTAGTCAATAGATACGAAGTGTTACTATATTTTGTTATTATTTCATATTATTTTAAAACAATTAAAAGTCTTTTATTTCGTCACTCCATTTCAGCTATCATCTATTTGACATACAAGTTTGTAAAACACTGCAATATATTGTATTAAATACTACCTTCAATTTGAGAAAACTATTTCATTACAATCTATGATGTACTTAGTACTGTATATCATAACTTGCATAAAGTAAGATTCTCATCGTTTATTTAGAAAATAATAAGAAACTTTATGTTTAGTTTTATGCGTCAGTCCGTTGTGAGTTGTTTGAATCTGAATTTTTTGCTAAATTATACTGATATATGTAACCATCAGAGGCTTGGTTGTAAAAGGTTGTCCACGGGGAGGGGTGTTCTCGCCACTACTGTGGAACATAGTCATAGAATCCTTGGTCAGCCACCTCAACGAAAGCAACTTCTACACAATAGCATACGCAGATGACCTAATGATTCTGCTAACAGGAAGATTCGAGGAGACACTCTGGTCTTTAATGCATGAGGCCCTCAATATCATAGAACAATGGTGCAGAGACCATTCGCTGTCAATAAATCCAAAAAAGATGGAGATGGTTCTTTTCACGAAAAAAGGAAGCTTGCAAAACATCAAGCCCCAAAGCTCCTAGATACCAAACTTCATTTCTCTTCAGAGGTGAGATATATAGGGGTCACCTTTGACAGTAAGTTAACGTGGAACTCTCACTTAGAAAACAGAGTTAAAAAAGCATATATTTCTTATGAGCTCTGTCGTAGAACCATCGGCCGCACCTGAGGAATGTCACCTAGGATCAACACTGCCATCATCAGACCTATGCTAACTAACGTACGGCGCGATTGCCTGGGCAGCTAAAGCAAACCAGCTGACAGTCGTCCGTAAACTGGATAAAATCCAAAGAACAACATGCCTCAACACTACAGGAGGCATGAGAACCACACCAACAAGAGCTATGGAGGCAATCCTCGGTCTCACTCCCCTGGACATATACATCAAGGAGGTTGTTTTGATGACCATGACACGTCTACGCTCTACCGGTATACAGCCTGATGTAGGATCCGGTAAACTGAGACGTAACTTGTGGCATGAGGCCCTCAGGGAGGTCCCACTGCTGCAGGCCAATACAGACTCGATTCCACCGCGATATGCCTTCCACAGGCCCTACAAGGTAATATTTAAAAACAACATACAAGACCCAACAGAAGAAGACGCAATCCGCATCTTCACAGATGGGTCTAAATCAAATGTGGGCCCAGGATGTGGAATTTTCTCCAGACTCCTGAATCTAAACATAAAATGGGCAATGGGCTGCAATGGAAGTGTTGCTCAAACAGAGCTAGCTCACTGCTATCTGCATCGCTGCAAAAGAGACTACCAAAAGGAAAGCCACTGGTAATAACATATACATCCTTACGGACAGTAGACAAACACTACTAGCCCTGAACAGACCACGTATTACATCAGGCCTAATACTAGAATGTCACATGGCCTTAATCGAAGCCTGTAACAACAACACGGTCACTTTAGGCTGGATTAAGGGCCATGAGAAATCGAAAGGAAACCGTATTGCAGACTCGCTAGCCAGGAAGGCAGCCTCCCAAAAACTCTTAGGACCTGGCACTTTCATTGGTCTATCGGCGTCAGCGACGGCCGACCTATTAAAGGAACACTCCCTTAATACGTTTAAGGGTAGATGGGACGACGCAGAAGGCTGCAGGCTTGCCAAGGAACTGCTACAATATCCGGACAGCAAAGTAGACAAAAAATACGTGACTCTGAACAGTCGGAACCTACGAACAGCCACGGGTATTCTGACTGGTCACTGCCACCTACGAAAACACCTCCACAGACTGGGTCTCTCTGACACCCCACTTTATACAGGATGTGAGCAAGAAGATGAGACTGTCGAGCACATTCTTTGCGAATGTCAGACACTCTCTCATCTTAGGTTTCATGTATGCGGCGAGCACCGACTAACACACGCCAGTATGACGGAACTTAATTCAGGCGACGTTATCGCCTACTTCAAAGAAAGGAAAAAGACATCGAAAAGGCTCGCTTAGCTAGAATTAAAAGCAAATCCACTAAATTAGCTCGATACAAAGAAAAACAAACATTGCAGTACTTTAAAAGGAGAAATAGCAAAGAAAGAAAGTTACAGAAGTCGGGAAATCGGGAGCAAGGATTAACTAGAAAACAATGGAAAAAATAGTCATCAAACTACAAGCAAAAAAAAACAAATATGATAGACACCACTGATAATTTTGAACGCCAGATACTCCTTCAACTACTGACGATGAAGCACAACCAATATTTGAGGGAATGAAGGAATGACATCTATTATTAACGAAGACCAAAGAGCAAAAGAAGCAAAGAAGGAGTTTGCTTCTGTTATCCGCGAGAGATGTCCATGTATAATGGATGGGATCGATGGAAAAAGATGAATATCTTGATTAACAGAAGGCCGTCACAAATGGTCGTCTTTATAGGAACACTATTGGTGCATCAGATGTCCGGCTCATCTTACATTCCCAACAATCTTACAATTAAATCACTAAGTTGTTTCTGCACGCTAACATATGTGATCATGATAAGCTAGGATCTATTCATTATCAGAGTAAGCATAGTACACGTATAAAATACTCCTTCCATATTCACAGACTCTGAAGATGGTGATAAACCACTATCCACTTTCTTGAGAGACATTAATAACTACTCTAAATTGGATAGTCATCTATAAACACTAGCGGCTATTTACAACAACAAAGTGCTAAATACGTTTTGGTCAAATACCTCACAAGGAATACAGAATATCGTTATGCAGCAGCCTGCTCCTCTGTTGACGATGAAGACGATGAATGAGAGTAACAGAATGTCACTCTGTTTAAACTGAATGAAAGAGATATATCAGATGTTCCGATAGAATAAAAAAGGGTATAGAATATTTTACCAATTTAAGAAAAATATTGCTGGTTTTGGAAAGAAATTATTGTAGTATAAAACTATTTTGAAGCATTATTTTTTATTGAGAAAAATATCTCATATTGCAGTTATTATGCATGTAAGGCATAGATTGACATATTTTAGTTTCTATTATTTGTTGAGTTTTAGAATCAATATAATGTTATTAAAAATGACAGAAGGCTCTTTTGAAGACTAAGTTAATTTACGTTTCATAGTATTACTTGGTAGTTGTTATTAATTCAATGTTAATTGGCATTTGTTTGTTGATTACTTAGAAAATATATATTTTTAAGATACTCTAACTAAAAGTAATATAAGTTAAGTAATAAAACGGTATATAAAATAGTAAATATTCTTTCTCCTGTATTCCAGATAAATAGTTTTTTTGTAATAATGTCATTAGTGAATTAAGATTGTGCCATTATTAGATTTGCAAACATTTGTTCTCATTCTTGATCAATTTTATACATTACTTAACGAAGTTGTTTATTTTGTAAGTACTGTGTTACCGTCATTAGTCCCCTGGCAGTCAAATTCGGAAAAATTGAAATATATCAGAATATAATGTAAAAAGTGACTGGCCCGATCACGAGTACCATATTTTCACACATTAGTTTTCCTATATACCCGAATTTGTAAACATTTGATTTAAAAACTATAGTCAACATTAGATCCCTGAAAGTTACCCGTTATTTCTAGAATCACTCATATGACAATACTGTTGATACATAATGTAAAAGAGACCGTATGTTGATAAAAACTTCAATTAATGTTGCCAAAACACAAAACTTTAGGAGATCTCAACTCCCGTAAAATTTACGTGGTGCAAATATTCCGTCATGTTTGTTTTGGAAGATGCTCTAATCATAAGAAATACACTTGTCAAGTCAAGTTAGGTTCAAGCGAGTACTTTCGGCACCAGAATATGTGAATTAATTTATCACCTACCATTTTTAACACCTTGTATACTATGAAGACAGAGTTAGCTGAAAAGATGCTGTGGATTAGGAGAAAAACAACATTTCAAGTCAAATGCTACCGAAAAACCCAAAATTCTAGGTAGTCAATGTTTCTTTCATTATTAGATTTAAAAAAAAAGTATTTCAAAAAATACTTACCAATTTGAACATATTAGCTATGATTTGTCAGGTATTGCAAAAACAAAGAAGAACGTAACTGTCTGTAATTATTAACCAACGATATCTCTGATTTTATATGGTTTCCCCACTGGTATTCAGTCAGTTGCCCTCTACCTAACTAGGGTACGTCCTCTCTTTTTCTTTTTATTTTAATTTATCAACCTTACCAAACAACAAATGAGATATGTCTGAATTGTCAAATCAATTTTTCATCCAAATCAGCGGCGTCCCAATCACATTTTTTATGTAAGATTGTTGTTTAATTGAAATAACACAACGTTGATATGAATGATAATAGCATCTTGTTTGCTCTAAATTGCAAATTCAGGTAAATATGGTATTCCTTTTTCTGGCGATTTCTTTCGGCCATAAATTTTGTAAATTATTTACTCACTTAAACGATGCATTTTTCATAGATTGAATTTTGTTCTGCGAAAACTTTTCTAAATGCTCTATCTTCTAGGTAGGTGATATAATGTATAACTTCTAATGTTTCATACGCTTTTTGAATTGTTTTAAATTGATATCCCAAATAATTTTGTGAATAACTTACCGCATTAAGTTTGTTGCATTTTGTAAAGTGTATTCATGTGTATATTCAATACCTTTCACATTTTTTGAGGTAACCCCTAATAAGTAGTAGTCAGTCATATTTATTATTAATTTCTTATTTTGTCTGATGATGAAGTTGTAAGCATTAAAAATATTACAATCAAAGAGTCTTTGAATTGTTTCGCAAACTTCTACCACAAGAATATTTAATTTAGGAAAAGTTTTATTTTTCTGTAATAATTTTGGCTTCATTTTGTAGTAAAACTAAAAATATTTTGTTTCGTTGCAATGAAATGTTCAAATAATTTTTCATTTTCTTGATGATGATTGTTATTGTCGTTTTGTAGCTCGGATTTATTTTTTAAATCTCTTCCCATCCTACACGAATTTGTTTTACGTCGAACCGACAAAATAAAAACAAAAGATCAATTTTATGTGCTTCAAAAGTCCTGAGACCAACCATTTCATTCATGAAGTACAAGTAATTAACAAAAGTAAAGTAAATGTTCAAATGTATGACCATGTACATTGACACAATGTGATACCTTGTTAAAGGATTTCTAGTATCGGGTGTCTGATTAAGAGATGTAATCCGCTTTATCTCAGAATCTATTGATCGTATAACATGGGAAAAAATTGTACAACAAAGTCGCATACGAGAAACTGCTGGAAATTATATTCAAGTTTATTACTCCACCGCTAGAGGGCGTACTTGATAATAACACAAAAACATAATCTTTCTTTAATAAATGCACAGTGATAATAATAATAATGGCTTAACAACCCTAGTGCGGTTGCACCGCAAAAATGCTCTCTAGATCCTCTTGTTGGGGTGGATCAGACCCCATATTCGATGTCTACACTTTTTCGCTTATTTCCCACCACAACTTCCTGTTTCCTGTCTTTTTCTGTCAGTTTAAAACTTCTACTCTTCTTAGGTCATCCTCCACCTCCTTTAACCATTCTGTCCTAAGCCTGCCACCTCTTTTTCTACCACCAGGTTCCCATATTGTATGTATTGTACCTTATCTCCATACATGCCCCAACCATTTAAGAGGGGCCTCCTCACAGGTATATAAATCTAAAAACTTACACAATACTAGTTACTTATCTAGTAATTATTTGGTTCAAATTATTTACGATAGATGTCGATAGTAGTACTGAATCGACTTTTACTTATTCAACATATTTTCTATCTCTGTCTTTCCAGTCTTGACGGACGGTTCAAAGAAACGTATCTCTGTTCGGATGTTTTGGTTTCAAATATCTCAACTTTTTGTGAGTACAGAAACCTTATCCCTGTTTTTTAGGGTCCATCCAAACCACAGCATAGCTGTGATCCAAACAAAACTTGCTGACATAAGTATTTCCATTTGAGTGTAGATTTTTGATTATTTAAGCGTTTCATAAGTATTTTTGAAAGGAATAAATTGTTAAAAAGTAAGTAATCGTATCTACCCAATATCAAAAATTATAGTTATGATAATGTAAATTATCCTGCAATCCGTATTTTTTAATTTTAAAAGCTATGTTTGAGGTTATGTTCACTGGATTATTTGATTAATGTGAAAATATGAGATGTTTGTTCTAGCATCATCAAAGCATCTTTCAACGTTCTCTTGAAACCCTGTTTTAATGATAATATGGGTTTGTTAGCGAAAAATGCTTAATTGAAGTGAAGTGACCTTTCAAGTATCTGAATTAAAAAAATTAAAACTGCTCTCAAAAGACAAGAATTGCATAATTCATTTTGATAAAAATATAATAGTGATAATTGAAAAATATAACTATTATCACCTGATACAAGGTGCATTACTTGTTGCATGAAAGGATATGTGCTATTTAATAATATGGATACCGTAAGTACAGCATTGTGGGAAATGCTAGAAATCAAGAATGGAAGAAAAATATACATACTTTAAAAACATTCTACCTTTCAAAATTTGTACCATTTTTATTAATATACAGATACACATATGTTTGATCACGTGAATGGTAAATAATTTTTTGTTTTTATATAATACATTATTGGTATTATTACTTTTCCGTCCAACCCATCTAATACGCGAGAAAAGCATTGGTTTACCCAAAAAAAAGTTGTAATTTTGGATTTTTTGAGTTGTTTTTACATTTTTCAGCAACAACAACACACAAAAATGGTTACAGCCCCCGAAGTGCAACAAGTCACCAATTTTATGATTGAATATTGTTCAGGACATCTCACAGATGAACCCTTTTGATTTTTCGCTCACCCGATCCAGTAGAACGGGTGCTATGATACTTGAAGTATGACATTTTTGGAGAAATTTCAGTTTGTTAGTACCATACAGCCTCCGGAGTGTATACAAATGACCAATTTCAATTGGATATTATTCAGAGCTTTTTATAGATGAACCTTATTGATTTTCAGCTCACTAGAGCTACTACAACGGGTTCTATGGGTCCTGAAGTGCCACATTTTAGGAGAAATTTCGGGTTGTTAGCAGAATACAGCCTCCGGAGTGTATACAAATGACCAATTTCATGATTGGATATTATTCAGAGCAGCTTATAGATGAACCCTATAGATTTTCAGCTCACTAGAGCTGGTACAACGGGTGCTATGATACCTGAAGTGCAACATTTTTTGGAGAAATTCCGGGTTGTTAGCACGATACAGCTTCCGGAGTGTACACACGTGAACAATTTTATAATTTGAGCCCTATTGATTTTCACCTCACTAGAGCGAGTATAACGGGTCATATTCTCGTTAGAAGCGGTATTACCATTTCTAGAGTAGGTAGACTAATTTAATTTTTTAGTCGTCCTTTGTTTTATATATTTTTTTTAATATCAACACTATTACTAAGTCATCTTTTAATAATAATTTGGGTTCTTATTTTCTTTGATTTTTTTAAATGCTTATATAATCAATTAATTTGCATGGTAATTTCGATTATTGACTTGATAAAGTTTCAAAACATTTATGGTTCAAAGATTTTTAAAATGTAATGTTACTTACTTCAATCATAGGCTATGGCAAGCTAAAAAGTAGATAACCATCCTCATATCTTATAAAATCCAACATCGAGCACAGATCAAGTGTTGGTCTATGATGTACAGATCATATAACTATTATTAAAACTGTTTATTGACGTGCAAAGTGCGCCTCTCCTTATTGATTGCCAAACTTACGCTATTACAAATATTGTTATGTAGGGAGAAACTTAAAACATTGTTTATAATTACTTTTGAAATCGTTTTCCGTATAATTTTAATAAATAAAACGTAATGGTAGTCTCTTAGATCAACTTAAACATATCTTTTTAAGGTTTGTAATGGAGTTTGGGATTTAAAAAAATATTTATTTTCTTCTATAACTTAAAAACAGCTAAAGTGCGGCAACCCAGCAATAAACTAGAACACGCAATGATCTAATAAACCAATCATTTCTCTTATAGCAAAGATTATGTCTTATAGTAAATGCAACGCAGTCCTCACTCAGTGCCCCACTCGACTCCTCCTCACGTTTTACCAATAAGCAATCTTGGGTACACATTTAATAATAATCACTTACAAATACAATACACACTAAATTATAAATTTCGGATATTTTTATGGACACAAAACATATGACAACAACATTTGACGCATAGAGAAAGTAATAATACTATTTGTCTATGATTTGACCGTCGCCATCTGCCATTGAAGTTCTATACAGCGCCATCCATCAATACGGTGGAACGGTTGAACTAAAGTAAAAAGTTGTTCGTTTGCAAAAATTTTGCGTGCAACAAATCTCAAAAAACACAATGATTTGAGATTTCATATTTTCAGAATCGAATTCTCTGGGCTTCCTTTTGGGGATCAGGTTTTGGCGTCCAAATTAGTGACCACAAATTCTCAAAACTGTCAAAATCACACTATCACTTAATGGCTTATATCTTTTTTATAACAAGATAAAACTTAACCAATATACCTGATCCCCAAGACAAAGGTCCAAGTTATATTGTGTTAAAATTTCAACACTTAATTTCACTGCGTTCTTTAGATTTGTTGTTTACAAATTGGCCTAAATGTTGTTGCAAGGCAGGAGTGCCGTTTTCAGGTTCCTAAAACGTGAGGTCCCTCTAAACTCGCTGAACTTTGATTTTATTCATAACAACTTCGTTATTGAGTTCATCAGTTATTTCTCGGTTCGTTCTTATCCTATATACCCCTTCACTAATTTTTACTGGGCCCATTATTGTTCTGATTATCTTTCTTTTCGTTCTTCTCAATTTCTCCGCATCATTTTTCGCTAGCGTCATTGTTTCATCTGAGTACATCATTACTGGTCTAATAATCGTTTTATATATTTGATCTTCGTTCGTTGTGTGAGTAGTTTACTTTTCAATAATTTCTTGTTAGCATGGAAGGCTCTATTTATATTAATTATTTTTTCTTCAATCTCAGTACTCCTGTTTCCTTTATTATTGATCATACTTAAACTTTTCTACTTCCATAAGTTCATACTCGCCAACTTTAACCTTTCCACCTTGACATTGATTTCCAAATCTCATTATTTTTGTTTTATTTTCATTGATTTTTAAACCCATCCGCTTTTCCTCTGTAACTATCTCGCTTAACATTGTCTCCATTATAGATCTTCTCTTTACAAGTTTAAAAATACTATATCATCAGCGTAGGCGATTATTTGTCCACCACTTGACCTTAAATTTCTTTTATGAATTTTCCTCATTATGTATTCTAATGCTAAGTTAAATAGTGTTGCCGATAGCGAGCCTCACTCCTTTGTTAATCACAAACTCATCAGATTCTCCTTTAGGTGTTAGTATGCTGACCCTTGTTTCGCTCATAGTCATCCTGATTAGCCTTCGCAGTTACGCATATACTCCTTGTTCTTTTAGTGCTGTCAATAGATGGTTTCTTTTGATTGAGTCAAAGGCCTGTTGAAAATCTATGAAAAGCATTTCTCTGTCTATTTGGTGTTTTTTCCATTATTTGTTTTATTGTATGTTTTGCGTATATTGTCGATCAACCTTGTGTGAAGCCGCATTGATATTGAACTAATATATCTTGAGTGCTACTACAGTATCCGCCAAAATAAACAGTACCGAAAATAGAATTAAAAATTAATTTTTAATTTCTGTAATGTAAGTGTTCAAAATGTTCACCATTTCGACGCAAACAAGCTTCATATCGATTTTGTAAGTCAATAAACATATTTATAAAAAGTGGTTGATGTAACTGCCGAAAAATATTTTGTATTCTTTCCCGTAGTTCGGCAATATTCGCCGGCAGATTTTCCGAGTGAAATATTTTGTCCTACATTATGCCCCAAATGTATGCGTCAGGTGGCGTCAGATCAGGTGAATGAGAAGGATATTCGAAGTCTGTTCCCCGAGAAATTATTCTATTATCGAAATGCTGATGGAGTAAGTCTAAGGTGCGCACAGCTGTATTGCTCGTTGCACCATCTTGTTGGAACCATTGTGTGCGAAACTGTAGATTTCGTGCACGGCTAAAGTTATTTAGATCTCTCACAAAAGGTATAATAATTTTCTCTCTATAACGCTCTTGGTTGACAGTAAGTGGATTCTGATTATCATCTTCAACGAAATAAGGACCAATCATTCCATGACCAGATACCGCGCACCAAACGGTAACTCGAAGACTGTGGAGATGACATCAGGACGTTCAAATCCAAGGAATCTGGTTGTTTGTCGATTAATATAGCCGCTAAGATGAACGTGACTCTCGTCTGAAAACCATATGTTGTTCAAAAATTCGGGATCTTCGTAAATTGAACTCAACATGCGACCACAGTAAATTTCTCTTGCACGTTTGCCCGCAGCATTTAGTCGTTGTCCAACTTGAATACGGTATGGATAACCACCAATTGATTTGAACATGCGACGTAAAGACGTTTCACTAATGTTGAGATTACGTGCAGTTCTTACAAGACTTCTTTGAGGTGATTGCACAACTTGGTTAAAAACACGTCCTTCATTTTCGTTAGTGCATACTGTTTTTCGACGACCTGAAGAACATTTACGTTGACACAATACACTACCAGTGCGACGAAATTTTTCAACAACAGCTAACATCACACTTTTACTAGGAGCTGCTTTATTAAATTTTTGTTGATATTTTATTGACACCTGTTCTAAGCTTGGACCATCATTACGACATTTACCGTATGAACGAAAATAATGCTCTACCAAAAAAACTTTTTCTTCCGTTGTTAGAACAATTTTTAAATCAAATTTAACTGCAGCGTACTATTAATATATCAACTAATGACAATTAAGTCAAATATGACAAATCCATATTACATAAACAACTCCACAGCACTCTCTGTTTCGGTACTGTTTATTTTGGCGGATACCGTAGCTAATCGTTTTTGTATTGCTGTTGATAGAATCTTATATGCAACGTTTAATAGGGTAATACCCCTATAGTTACTGCATTGGTGATGATCACCTTTCTTGTGTATAGTAATAATTTGTCCGATTTCCCATTCTTTTGGCATCCTTTTCTCAAACCATATTTTCCTGATCAGTTGGTATATTCTTTCATGAAGTTTCATTCCTCCATACTTTATCAGCTCTATGCTTATTTCATCTTTACCAGGAACTTTTCCATTTCTCATATTGCTTATGATTTCCTTAACTTCCTCTATTGTTATTTCTTTTGATAAGGCTCGTTGATCATACTCCTCCTGTTCTTCGTTCTCTTCTGTGTTTGGTTCAGTTAGCAAGTCCTTAAAGTAATCTGCTCATATTTGTTTATATTGGTGGTCTTCTTTATCCTTTATTACCGTGACATTTGCTTTGTATGTTTTATTAGCTTCGTTTACATTTTTGTAGAAACTCTTTGTATTTCTGTTTAAACTTTCCTTTTCTATTTCTCTAACAGTATTATCCATTCATAATAATAATAATAATAATAATAATAATAATAATAATAATAATAATAATAATAATGTTTATTCATCATAAATGTACAATCAAGTATAATTTTGATAAAACAATGTCAAGTGAAATAAACAATGGCATCACTGAAGGAGCAATCGTAGAAAATTACTCCTTGTGCGTGATATAGCCTCTAAATATAATAAAGATACTTAAGAATAAAATATAAATTTAAAATTAGATAAAGTATAAGAATAAAACATATGGGTAGAAATTGCATCACATAAAATAAAATATCAGAATTGTTAAAATTATCACTTTCAGGTAAGTTACACATAAAGTGTTTATCATAATCGGGTTCAGTGTCTCATACACATATATTACAGTCATACGATTTTGATCCCATGTGAGTATCACATAAGATTTAATATCACAATTGGTAAAAGCGTAACATCCAGGTAGGTTTCACATAATGTGAGTGTCATAATCGGGGTTCAGGTCACATACACATGCATTACAGTATTATAAGTTTGATGAATAATTTGTTGAAGGTTTAAATTATTTTTTGGAATATCTGTCTAGCATTGAAGCCAATTCTTAACTTTTATTTTAAAAATTTCGTTGCTTCGGCTGGTTTTTATTGTTTCAGGTAACAATTCCCAAATTTTTGGACCTAGAAAGCTGCAGTGCCTCTGACCCACTGTTTTAATACATTTCGGTACCACGACGCTGTAGTTTCGCCTTCTTGTATTATATAGATGATCTGGGTGCGTTATTTCAATTTTATTATTGTAAATTCCTTGTAACATATTTTGGCAATAGAGTTGTCTAATATCAAAAATGCCGCATTCGTTATACAAATTATCGGTAGAGTACGTCTTTCCTTAGCCAAGGATTATTTTGAGAATCGTCTTCTGCACTATATTCAGACTATTTAAATGCATATTATTTACGCCTCCCCATCCTATAATACCGTATATAAGTTGAGATTGGATTAGGCTATAATATATAGTTTTCAACTGAGAATTTTCAAGGAATTCTTTCAACAGTTTGAATCTTGATATGAATCCACGTAGTTTTCTTGTTAGGTACGATATATGTAAGTTCCATTTCATATGTCTGTCAATTTGTATACCAAGGTATTTTATTGAGCTGGCTTCTGGAATGGATATATTTTGATTTATATTTAATGGACCCATATTCGGCAAGTTATTGCTATAGGAGGTGAAAGGTAAGTATTTGGTCTTTTCCGCGTTCACAGTTAATTTATTGTATTGGAACCATTTAAAGATGTTGTTGAAGTCTTTTTCCGTCTTTGCTTTCAGTTGTTGCCATGTGTTGTCACTGTAAATTACTGCCATGTCATCAGCATAACTTATAATATTACCTACCGTTGTCATTTTCAACAGGCTGTTTATGTAGATAGTGAATAGTAGGGGACCTAAGACCGTGTCTTGAGGAACCCCGTAAGTGATTGTCCTCGGAGTGCTCACCACACCATCAATATCTACTACTTTTCCTTATCATCTTATTACTCTCCCTTCTGATCAATTCGTATTGTTTTCTGTCTTCAATTCTGTTTGTTTTCATCCATCTTAGTCTTGCTCTGACTTTCATTTCTATTACACTTCTACAACTTTCATTAAACCCTTCTTTTTTCATGCAGGTCTTTGTTCTACCCAGATGATTGCTGGCTGCCGTTTGCAAGCTCTTTTTTATATTATTCCATTCCTCCTCGATAGTTTCCCCTTCATCTTCATGTTCTGTTCTCTATATATGCAGCATATTCTTTCCGCGTGTTTTGTGTCATTTATCCTTCTTATTTTCTGGTTTATTTTCGCCATAACCATGAAGTGATCCAAGTCCGCACATGCTCCTATGTATGATCTGACATTTCTTACTGATGTGTGTTTTCTTCTATTTACCATCACGTGATCTATTAGTGAGCCTGTTTTTGATCGGGTGATACCCAGGTCATTTTATGATTTTCATGGTGCCGAAATTTGGTACTGCTGCACTCTGGAGGCTGTATCATGTTAACAAAAATGGCCGACGACGACGACAACGACGACGACGACATACACACAGGATTTTTTTTTCTAAAAACCGTTTTTTCGTGTTGTTCTTGATGGCAAACGTAAAAATAACTCAACATTTTTTTTCAAAATTCCAACTTTTTTGGGGTAAACCAATAATTTTCTCGCATATTGGATAGGTTGGGCGGAAAAGTAATACTAGTTTTCTTCAGTTATTTAGTTAATTTAAAATGTAAATAAACAGTTTTAAGGATTAAAACTAACTTTCCGCATCTGTGAGATACTCTGAACAATATTCTATCATAAAATTGTTACTTGTATACACTTCGGGAAATGTATTGTGCTATCAAACCGAAATTTCTCCCAAAATATCTGGATTTATAGGACTCACTGTATTCGCTCTAGTCAGATGAAAATCAATAGAGTATATCTCTGAGACACCTTGAAAAATGTCCAATTATAAAATTGGTCACTTGTACACACTCCGGAGGCTGTATCGTGCTAATAACCCGAAATTTCTCCAAAAAGGACCAAAAATGTGGCACTTCAGGTACCATAACTCCCGTTGTACTAGCTTTGGTGAGATGAAAATCAATAAAGTTCATCTATAAGACGCCCTGAACAATATTCAATCATAAAATTTGGTCACTTGAATACACTCTGGAGGCTGTATCGTGCTAACAAACTGAAAATTCTTCAAAAATGACAAAAATTTTATATTTCAAGTACCATAGCACTCGCTGTACTGGCTTTAGTGAGTTGAATATCAATAGGGTTCATCTGTGAGAGGTCCTGAATAATATTCAATTATAAAATTGGTGACTTGTTGCACTCCGGAAGCAGTATCGTATAACAAACTGAAATGTCTCAAAAAATGACAAAGATGTCGTACTTCAAGTACTATAGCACCGGTTGTACTGGCTCTGGTCAGCTGAAAACCCATAGGGTTCATATGTGAGATATCATGAACAATGTTCAATAATAAAATTGGTGACATTTTGCACTTCGGAGGCTGTATCGTGCTAACAAGATGTAAAGAAAAGTGGCCGACGACGACATACATATACGATTTTTTTTCTAAAAACCGTTTTTTCGCGTTTTTCTTGTTGAAAAACGTAAATATAACTCAATTTTTTTTCAAAATTCCAACTTTTTCGGAGTAAACCAATACTTTTTTCTACAACTACTATGTAAAACACGCTTTTCTACACAAATTTTTATTCGCAAAGTAAGCCTTTTCTTAATTAGTTTGATATCCGTTAGAAAAGTAATAATGTAGAGTGTGGGAAAAGTACACGTTATGGTACTTTTCCGCACGGAAATGTCACTTTGCCCACGGAAATGTCAATGTCAAATTTTATTGACAATACTTTATAGTGGATTTCTGAGAGTTCAAATTTTAAATTTAAACTAAAAACTCTGTAAGTAAACTATTTTTTAGATTATGTATTTCAGTTTATTGATTATAGATTATAAACAAATTCATTTATTACCCATTATTTTAGGAACTATGAACCGAGATCATAATTTATCTTTCGAGTTGTCGAATTCCGATATTGAGAATACTCCTCCAGATATTATCGAAAAGGCTCAAAATGCAATCGAAAATTTGTTACCTGAAGTCTCAAAAAACAAATATCAAAAACAATACAGCAAATTTATGAACTGGAGGGAAATAAACAATATTAAATCATTCTCAGAAAATGTTTTGTTGGCTTATTTTCAAGAAATTTCTGCAAACTTTAAACCGTCTACACTGTGGTCTATATATTCAATGATAAGGAGCCTCATAAGTATCAAACATAACATAGATATTTCAAAGTATACAAAACTTCGAGCATGTTTAAAAAAGCAAAACGAAAAAAGCTGTGACAAAAAAATCCCTTATGCCGGGTCCACATTAAACCGACAAAACAAAAACATAAAACAAAACAAAACATCTTTAAAACTGTTATGCAACAAAACAGTTTCGAAACAAAGTCCACACCGCAGACCATTTATTCAAAACAAAACAGTAACAAACACTCCATGTTTCAGTTTTGTTTTTGCAGTCCACACTAGAAGCATGTTTCGTTACCGTTTCCGTAATGTTGAAGAAGACGACGATTTCGTATTAATGGCTGGATATTATTATATTTTTTTAAATTTGAAGCGGAAAAAAAGACGTTTTTGGGTGAGGCCCACTTTGCGAAGGCGAACGAGTCATGGAGTCGAAAATTTAATTACAGATATCCGTGAAGACGATATTGGTTTATCAGGCGAGATACGTTCTAGTTTTACCAATTTTTTGCGAATGTCAAACAAAGATTTTGAAAGCTTATTAGAATTAGTTGGGCCAGTCATACACAAGAAAAATACGAATTTTAGAAATTCTATTTCCATAACAGAACGCTTAGCTGTTACCTTAAGATTTCTGGCAACCGGTGATTCATATCATAGTCTCATGTATCAGACAAGAATATCTAAGCAATCAATTTCACAAATTGTTCCAGAAACATGTGAAGCTTTAGTACAAGTTCTGACTGGTTTTGTTAAGGTAAGTAAATTAGCTTGCAATTATTTTTAATTGAAAACGCAATCGTATAATTTAATGGCATGTGTTTTAATTTATTAAAAATAAGTACAGAATATATATTTTAAAAAAATAAACACCTTGTCGACGAAGTTGATTATTCTCGGTCCCATTCATCAGTAACTATCGTGTTTTCATTCGTAAAGTCCATAGCTGATTGTGATGTCGGCTGAACAGCTGCGAGCGGCTCCAGATAAGTGGGATTTGGCAGAGATTGTACACTGGACAGCTGTGAGTACGACTGGACGCTCGGCGGATTTGAATAAGTCTGCGAAATGGAAGAATGGTCAGTGGTAGTGGAATTTGGCAAAGATTGTACACTGGCTAGCTGTGAGTATGACTGAATGCTAGATGGATTTGAATAACTCTGCGAAATGGAAGAAGATGCTGGCGAGACTGCTGGTAAGCGAACGTATTGTGAGAGTTCTTGATGTACATGAGAAGTTTGAGGGGGTTCATTGTATTTGCCTAATTCGGCTTCGTATAGTAGATTATTTATTTGATGTTCTATGGTTATCTGTGCGTAATGAGTCGGTAAATTGCGCAGTTTTCGTGCAACAATCTCGCCAAATATATCAAAATCGTCAGGCTGGGTTTTACGTTCTTGCCTGTCGTGATGCACAGACTTTATCATCGAATATATTTCTTCACATCGCTTGTCGGTAGTATTTTTTGCTACCGGCTTTTTCTTTATTGCTGATGTATTTTGTTCATGCGAAGTCGATTTTTCAATAGATGAATGGGGAACTTCATTCCTAGATGCGTCTAGTTCTGTACCATCGTCATTATCGACAATAACTTCCGTTATTTCTTCTTCCCCTTCTTCGCTGCTATAGGATTCGTCCGATCTCTGTAACAAAGAGAAAAAAAGTAGCAATTACTGTGAATTTTTTAATAAAAAGGGAAGTCAAGTTCAGTCTAATTTGAGAAGATGTAACCCTCCGTTATTTTTTTTTTGTTTAGGGTCATTTAGGGATTTTTTAGGAGATTTATGTAATATAATTCTAGTGACAGTCATGTATTTTAATTTGTTCAGAAGAAGGCATTAATTGACAGTGTAACTCTAAATCACGATATTTTTGTTTCAGACACCTAGCAGTGAAGAGGAATGGAAACAGATTAGCAACGATTATAATAAAATTTGGAACTTTCCTTTATGTCTAGGCGCAATGGACGGAAAGCATATTTTAATTGAAGCTCCTGCTGTTAGTGGGAGTGAATTTTACAACTATAAAGGTACATTTAGTATTGTACTTTTTGCAATAGTGGACGCAAATTATAATTTTCTTTACGCTAACGTTGGATGTCAAGGCCGTATTTCAGACGGCGGTGTATTTAAAAATACCTCCTTTTATAAATTGATGGTAGATGGACGATTAAACTTGCCCCCAAAAACTATTCTTGCTGGAAGGAAAAACGAATCTCCTTATGTTTTTGTTGCGGACGATGCTTTTCCCCTTACTCCTCATATAATGAAGCCATATAGTGGTCACCAAGAAAAAGGGTCTATAAAAAGAATATTTAATTACAGGCTTAGCCGCGCGCGAAGAGTTGTGGAGAATGCATTCGGTATTTTGGCAGCCAAATTTCGCGTGCTTCGCAAACCTATATTACTACAACCCAAAAAGACTGAACAATTGGTTATGGCGTGCATTTACCTTCACAATTACTTACGGAAAAGCTTGTCATCTAGAAATAGGTACACACCACCAGGGAGTTTCGATATTGAACACTTAGATAGTGGTACACTTGAAAATGGTGAATGGAGAAAAATGACTGAAAATCAGCAATCTTTTCGAAGTTTAAGTCGCACTGCTCGAAAACCCTCACTGGAAGCCGCAGCCATTAGAGATGAATTCGCAGAGTACTTTGTTTCAGACCAAGGGCAAGTTCCTTGGCAAATAAAATACTGCTAGTTAATAAAACTTGTAACTTTCTGCATATAAACATATTCTAGTTGTTAATAAATAAGCATGTTAATTACTTACTTGTTTATCTATGGACAATCCTCCAGCTTCTTGACTTTTATGCGGTTTATTCTTGTCCTTAAGAAAACTCATAAGCGCATATCCAAACCATTTTGATATAAACTTTTGTCCCGAGCCAGATTTTTTGCACTGTTTATAATTCCTTCTTTCTCTTTGATATTGAGAGTTGATATTTCTTATTTTTCTCTCAATTTCTTCCTCTGACAAATTTAGAGATCGTCCAATTTCCTCTAAAGCATCAGCCTTTTTATAGCGATTTTTATATTCACTATTTGTTGGATCCCATAACAATGGGGTTTCTCGATACAATTCGATTAATTTACAAGTGTTATCCACAGTCCACTTCGTTTTTTCCGACATCGTTTCACAGTAACAAATAAACATACGCGAACGATACTTTAAGTTTTGTTTCTCTGTCCACACTGAATCGACACAGTTCCCGATAAAGCGAACAAAACAGAAACCTTTTGATATTTACCGACAAGCGACGGGACTCGAAATTGTTGCGGAATCCGGCGACAAAACAGTGCCGAGACAAAAAAGTCGCTGAAATGTTGCATCTTTGTTGCAGAATTGTTGAAAAACATGAAGTTTCTGTTTTGTTTCTCTTTTGTCGGTTTGATGTGGACCCGGCTTTACATTGACATCTACTGAAATCCATAAATTTTTAGAAGAAGCGCCAGACAATATCTATCTACTCGTCAAAGTAAGTCATAATTTTAAAGATTATATTTAGTCATTCAATCTATTATTATTTAGTAACCAATGTACTTCATAATATAGAAAAATCGAAATAAAAAACTTAAAATAAAATAAAGCAGCGGAAAGACCTAAATACAGTATTTCATAATTGTTGCCGCGATAGCTTAGTGGAAAACACATCAGCATTGGAACCAAGAGGCCCGGGTTCAAATCCTGTCGAATTTTTTATTTGCAATTTATTTAATCTTTTTACTTTAATTTTGGAACTAAATTAAAATTTTAATTTCAATCACCAATTTACTTGTAGGTTGTCATGGCTTTTGGATTAGTCGGAGCATGTCGAAGGGAAGAATTATGGAAATTAACTATTGATAACGTAAAAGATTTACAAGAAGCCTTATTGGTGAATGTTCCAATAACTAAGACAAAAATACCACGTACATTTACTGTAGTTGGAAAATTCTATGATTTATACAAAAAATATGCACGTCTGCGTCCACAAAATACAAATGAGAAGAGGTTATTTCTTAATTACCAACACGGAAAATGCACGCGGCAAGTAGTGGGCATAAATTAATTTCTTAAATATGCCTAAACAAATTGCAGAATATTTAAAATTACCTAACTCTAAATTGTACACGGGTCATTGTTTTAGACGATCTTCAGCTACAATTTTGGCAAATTCAGGCGGAGACTTATTAAAATTGAAGCGACATGGTGGATGGCGCTCAAATACAGTGGCGGAAGGATATATTGACGACTCGATATCAAACAAAATTGATATTGCCAACAAAATTGAAAAATCTATTGTACCTGGGACTTCGACTTCATATAATATTATTCCTAATGAAAAACAAGCATCAACATCATCGTTGACAAACATTAACGATAACTTATCATCAAAAATAGATAATATACCAGGCATAACAATTCGAAATTGTTCCAATTTTACTATCAACTTTTAACTAATTTTTCTATATTCTGTGTTCATTTCTTAAATTCGTTCTGTTTAAGTTAAATAAAATACATATATAAGTTATTTTTTTGTTTAATTAATAAACGTAGTTGTAGAAATAATATTGTGTACAACTCGTACGCAAAGCACTTTTCCCACACGCTGGATTTGCGGCACTCGCCTTACGGCTCGTGCCACAAAGTTCTACGCTCGTAGGAAAAATAACGCTTTGCGCACTTGTACAGTCTACTATTCTCGCATATTAGATAGGTTGGGCGGAAAAGTAATGATGAGATAAGTATATTTTTATTTAATTAGATTCACTGTTTGGACCCTTACTGTGTGGAATCTACTCATGTTAGTTTTTCAAATGAAACTAACTGTTTCCTAATAATTCCACAATATAATGAAAAACCAATAAAAAATCTAAAGAATTGGGAATTGTTTCAATATCATTCTGACGATAATATTTGATGATATCGAAACAATTGTCAATTTTTTAGAATTCTTATCATTTTTTCTTTACATTGTGTTACATTATTTTGAAACAGTTAGTTTCGTTTAAGCAAGTAATATTTTTTTTGTTTATAAAGGGATATGTCCACTTATTTTCTAATCGCATACTGACATATAAAACGCGTCATCTATCTCTATGTCATCCCTAAAATTTCAATTTTTAAAAAACGATTCAACTTTAAGTCTTATTGAGAATTAAAAAAACTGTCTTAACTCCCTTTTCTCCAGCACCATGGAATTACTTTAACGGTATTTAACTATAAATGAAACCCTTAAATAAGTAGTCCAGAATGTCGCTGGTAAAACAATATTTTCAATTAAAACATTCTGAATTGCAAATTTATTTTTTGCATAAAATTAAATTCACGTTTAATTGAAACATATAAACAAGATTTAGTTGTTTAATTACCTTGCTTTTGACAAGAAACTGTTATTACGTTTCGATAAATCAGAAACCGAACACCCGCAAATATTTTGAATAATTAAATTTAGTATAGTAGTAGAAAAAAATTAGTTAAACGAGCTTTGATGGTTTCTGAAGAAGATAATTTGGTTATCGAAACGTGTAGGGACAGAAAGAAAGCGGGTTACCTGCTCGCTGGTTCCTGGCGGCGCCGATGGATGCAAGCTAGCACAGAGCGTAGCTATTCTTGACCGTTCGCATCTTTCAAGGTCGTGCGCATCTCATGATTCTGCGAATGACAATAGCTTTGTTCGTAGAGAGTCTGCAACGGTTGGTGATTATTTCATACTGATCATGCGTCGCCTCCAACGGTTTGGGATTTACTATCCATTTTTATGTTCTACGAACGCATTTCGTATTGCTGCTCATTCTTCTGTTTCGGTTATGAAAATTTAGATAAAGGGACAAAAAAGAAGAATATAATACGTTTTTTTAAGTTTGGTTTTGTGCGCTGTGGTTCAATAGATGTTAATAAGGCGGTTTATAGTTCTTATCATAGCAACGGAAAAGTTTATTATTTATTTATATTTATATTGATAGATTGACTGGTTACTTATTTGAGTAGGATAATGGATAATGGTAGGTTTATATTTATATCGAAACAATTGTCAAAAATTATCTCACAATTTTCGAATTTTTTTCAATATATTGTGGAATCAATTAGAAACAGTTAGTTTAACTTGAAAATATATTTCTATTATTGATTCATTAATTAATTTCTATACCTATATTAATTACACTTAGAAACATAGATGTCCTTTAGTTTCAGACTCCCTCCGAGAATTTTTTGTTTTCCAAGGTCCAAGTACCTCTTCAGGTGAAAACGAAGATATCAATGTCACTTGGACAAGGAGTAGTACACTAATTTTATTGGAACCGTATAAAACATTAAAAAAAGATGTTGGCACATTGAAATTTAAAAGCTTTAAAAAATGTGGGAGGTAATATCAATCAAATTGAAGGAAGAATACAATATTAATTGCACTCCATCTCAGTGCGAGAACAGATGGAGAGTTCTCGAAAGAAATTTTAAAAAAATATAAGGATAATGCCAACAAAACTGGAAGGAGTAGAAAAGACTTCGAATATGCTAATGAAATTGAGGACATTATTGGCCATAAGAAAAATGTAATTCCCGAATGTCTACTAGAAACAAATGAAACATTTGAAGTACCTGTTTTAGATGTAGAAAATACATTACCAGACAACATAGAACCTACAAAAACAACAAAGAGTACTTTTAGTAACAGAAAAAAAATTATAACCAGAAGGCAGAGCATTCTGATTCAACTTAAAAAAGAAAAAATCGAACTCTCCAAACAAAAATTAGTATTTAAAAAAGAAAAATTTGAAAAGCTCCTTGAAATAGAAAAGGAGAGAAGAAGAAAAAATGACTTAGTAGAGGAAAATATATCTGTTTTAAGAGAGAAAAATGAGATATTAAGAAAAATTGCCTATGGGAATGTACATTTTTTAGACGAATAGTTTTTGTTAATATTATTTGATTTTTTTGTGATGGTTTTTTTTAATAATTTTAAGTTTCTTTTAAATTTGTTTATATAGGTACATTCATTATTTATTTAAGTTTGTTTTGTTTTAGGTTTTGTTATATTTACATACATCGCATTTTTTGATTAGTTAAAAAAGCAAATATTCCAAAATAAATTTTATTAAAATATTAATCTAGAACTAACATATTTGCAATTCTATTCCTTAAATTGAATCCATCATTTCTGTTATTTATTTCATTTATTTCTTCTATTGGTTGAATGTCGGCAGCTTCTTCGGGATTTTCTCCTACATTTTCGGGCAACTTATCATTTAGTGCCAAGTTATGTAGTACACAACATGCCCTTATAAAATACACACAGTCTCTAATTTTCCTGAGTTTCAAATGATAGAGTTGCCTAAATTTTTGTTTTAAAATTCCAAAAAAACAATGTTCGATAACATACCTATTTTTGAATAATTTTACATTAAAATTTGTTTGTACTCTTCCCAAATTACCCATGTCTCTATAGGGAGTGAGCAAGTGGGGTAAACATGGATAACCACTATCCCCTAATAAATAATAGTTGCCACATTTTTCTTCTATATTCCTATTTAATGATGATGCTCGAAAGACCCGACTATCATGTACTGATCCAGGAAAGCCTATAGACACATCTCTTATTTTTCTTTTATGATCACAAACGACTTGAAGCTGAAAAATAAATGAATATTATGCATTGCAAGTATTCAACATAAATATATACATTTTGGAGAAGTTTTTAAGCAAGATTTTCCTAGTGTATCACTTTTATATATCAGTTTTTTACTTTTGGTGTGTGTTGATACATTTTCTCGCAGACCATTATTTTTATATGAACTGTAATGAGCCTTTAAACATAAATAATCTTAATACAGATAACAATACCTCATTAGACTGATTATAAATTACAAAATTAAACGTTTCCGTTTTTAAAGACTGATTGTAATTTCTTATACTGCATATAATATAGGTATACAGTATATGTATACTAAGTAAGTTAATGCTAATAGACACAATAGTTAATTACTGCACCAATACTTACGTGAATAGAATAAAAGCGCTTTCTATTTATGTAGGAATCTGGATCTTCTTCTGGTTTATCGATTCTTACATGGGAACCATCTATTGCTCCAATAACCCCAGGGAACCCATTTTGTCGAAAATGTCTCTCAATTGTTGCTTTCTCATTTGCATCAGGCCAATCAATAACATTTGCAGATAAGTTTGATAAAAAATATATCATTTTAACAATGATTTTTCGTAAAGAGCTCAGAGATATATCAAATCTATCTGCTACATCCCGATATGAGGCAGCTTCATGTCCAGCAAACCATAGGAAAATCAGAATATGTTGTAAAGCAGATATTTTTCCAAACTCTCCAACTTGGTGAAAAAAATACCTGGATCCCTCCAATCTTCTAGCCAGATCATTCGCTACTGCCCTAGAGACCCGAAAATGTTCGAAGAATTCAAAATCGCTGTACGCGCCCATAGCGTGGTTAAAAAAATGTTCATTCCGATGTTTCGGTTGACGATTCAATACATCGTATTCGTCAGTATCACTACTTGAACTTGATGAAGAAATATCGCTTCCTAACAAAGCGTCAGAAGAATCACTAAAATCAGAGGAATCCATCACCTACAATTTTAGACAGCAATTTATTTAAAAATTATTTTATATTTTCGTAATATGTACTCACCTCAATTCTACATAAACTATTATTAAGTCAAAACAAATTCAAACCATAAAAATCCAAATCAATAAGATTCTAGGTTACATATCTGATTATGAGCAATATTCAAAGTGCGCATGACCGTGATTAAAAATTTGGAAAATAGTCAGAGATTATTCCAACTATTCCCAATCAGTTGCCAATCACTTATTTTTTTACTACGAACACCCAACTAATAATTGGAAACTGTCGGCGATTCTTCTACGAACGCCAAATATTCAATGCGCATGCGATTTGCAGTTGGAAACGGTTGCTGATCGCTCTACGAATAAAGCTAATGACTTTTGGTATTCTTGACCATCCGTAACTATGCGATTATGCGTATTTTACAACGAGTGGTGTTTGTTGATCGCAAACGATTTGCGTATGCGATTCCATAGATATTTAATAGGTTATGTTCCTGAATTTTGTATGCATAAGTTGTTTTTGTGAAGTATATATTTATCGACACTCAAAGTTAGAATAAAAATTAATGTTATTCTGATATTCGTATCATAATACAAGTGATACTAGTTGAGGTTTGATAATAAAATTTTTGGAATGGATGACCTACAATTTATAGCAAATTTGGAGAATTTAGAAAATGCAGATGAACAAATCAATAGACACAACCGTTTCGAAAACATTGACCTATTTGAGGCATTGAGTGAACATCAGTTTTTACAGTTATTTAGGTTAACAAAAAGATTATGCAGATATTTGATTGAAACATTAACTCCTTTCTTGCGGCCTCAAAGAAGGCCTACGGACTTGAGTGTAACAACCACAGTTAGCACCTACCTAATAAGGATGTTTATCCTTGTTTACAAGTTTTTTCATTCAATAGGTTTTTGTAGCTTGTCGATTTTTTGCCTCTGGAAGTTATCAAATGGACATTGGAAGTAATATATTTGTATCGGTGCCTCCGCCATCTGTCTCCTCCAGATGTATAGAAGAAGTCACTAATGCTTTGAATGAACCAGAATTATTCAACAAATGGGTACATTTTCCAGAAATTTTCAAGAATTGAATGCTATAAGACTAAGGTAGATACCTATTAGTTGAAATACTGGTTAGATTAACCAATACAAAAATTAATTTTGCAGATTTTATGAAGCTTATAATTTTCCTGGGGTTGTTGGCTGTGTTGATTGCACACATGTACCAATATTTCCCCCAAAAATAGAAGATGAGGATTATCCAGAACATATTTATGTCAATCGCAAAGGATATCATTCTATTAATGTTCAGTTGGTAAGCTCATCATGGAAATCACAATTTAACTTGAAATGATCAAACATGATCTTCATCTTCTAATATGATCTTGTTTTCAGATTTGTGACAGTAGATTGAGAATTATAAATGTGAATGCAAAATATCCAGGAAGCACCCATGATGCATATATTTTGGGAAATTCAAAAATTTTGAATTTTTTTACCAATTTACATGCCCAGGGACACACACATTATTATTTATTAGGTAGATATTCTATGATGAAAAATTTATATAGGTAATTCCTATATTTATATCTTTTATTAGGTGACACTGGATATCCTCTCAGGACATGGCTTCTTACACCACTGGAAGGTGAACTTCCTGAAAATTCACCAGAATGGAACTATAAAGCTGCACAAAAAAGAACAAGATGTTTGATAGAGAGATGTAATGGAGTTCTGAAAATGAGATTCAGATGCTTATTCAAGCATAGAGTACTGCACTATAGACCTTCTGTGGCATGTAGAATAATAAATTCTTGTGTTGTACTTCACAACATGTGCATTGAGTACAACACACCAGTGCCAGAAAACGAGGACAGAGGGGAAAACCATGATTTTGGTATAATTTTAAATAGAAATGGCCCTGAAGAAAATATTGAATACCATGCAGCTGTAGGTCGAGTGAATCATCAACTTGCTGCAGGACGAAGAGCAAGAACTCAATTAATAAATAACTACTTTCGGAATAATAATTAGTACCGCTAGAGATAAAAATAATCTTGTGAATAGTATGAATGGTAAATAAATCGTTTAAAAAAATCTCGTGTTTCATTTTCAGAAAAGTTCCCATCCTTCTATTTCGGAACTAAGTAATGGATTTCATAAAATAAAAGTCATGAGGCACTTCAATAATCTTATATCACAAAAAAATAAACAAAATGAATAGAAATAAGGAACACAGTAAACAAAGATAAACTTTAAACACAAAGTATCCTATACTCTAGAATAACAAATATCTCAGAACTAAAAAAAACAGCCTTTCAACATCACAAAGTTAACTAGGAAAATAAAAATCAACAAAATGAACTAACATATAAAAAAAATTTAACTTAAAATCAACTAATTACTGTTACAAAATCTTTAAGACTCTAGGGCACAAGCTGTTCTTTCTTTAGCAGCTTTAGATTTTTCTTTAGAAGTTGCTGACTTTTCTTTGGCAATTACCATCCTCTCTAATATAATAATTTTCTTACTAAAATATTCTGATGTTATTTCATTTTTTTTCTCAAGGCTAGCCTTATAACTCTCCTCAGCCTCAGATGCATAAATCAACTTCTTTCTTGAAGCCCGAGGAACTTTTCTTTTGAAAACTTCCGAAGTTTTTGTTTCCTCAGGTATCATCTCATTGATATTGAGATTGTTCTCTTTTTCTACCCTATTTTCAAAAACAGAATCTGAATTGACCTCAACAGCACCGATTTGTTAAGAGGTTTCAAATGAAAAATCTGTCATTGATTCCATCACATTTGTGTCTCCCAACTGGCTGGTTTTTGTTTTGGTTCTGGACCTTATATCATGTCATGTCTAAAACAAATGTGGAAATATTTTTACATTGAATAGAATTCACATATTTTATAATGTACCTTCCTCCAGGATTTCCAATCCTTACATGCCCCTCCACCACAGCTGTTCAATATTTTTGTAATATATTCCCACAATCTTTGGGCATATTTCAAAGAAAAATCGTTCGAAAATTTACCGGTTGTTAGTTTTGTATTTTCTTTCATGAATTCCAACAACAATCTTTTTTGTTCCATAGAAGCATTTGCTTGCTTCCTAATTTTGGTATTAATATTGACTGTAGAGTTCATTTTTATAGAATAAATTAATAAACTTAACACATTTCAATAGCTTATTTACATTCGAAATTATAACAAAATGTCATTTGTAACGTCAACTAACGCTGAATTGCGCTGTTGTCAAGTGTATTTGAGCAGTAGAATAATACCATTCGTATGATTTTGCGTAGGGTGCTCGAGAATATCATTTTAAGGAAATATTCGCAAATGGAGCATTCGCAGGCTTGCGTATACGTGACGTTGCGAACGATGTCAAGAGCAAAAATGTCTTCTAAATCAGTTGAAGAAATTTTGTTGAACAATCTCTTTTCAAAATTAAATAGGCGGAAAAGATGTATTCATCCTATTAATTAAAATAGAACACAATTTGGAGAATATCATAAGTTGTTTAAAGAATTAAAATATTCTCCAGATCGCTTTTATTGCTATATGGGAATGAATCTAGATACAATTATCTACCTTTTAGAGAAAATTCAACATGGGCTTATGAAAACATAGTGCAACTGGCATAAACAACATTGTTCAATGATATATCTTCTATTTCAGATATTTGGCAACTGGATGTTCATTTAAAAATATTTCATTTTCATTTCGCGTGAGAGCTTCAACTGTGGGAGCAATTATGAGAGAGAGAGAGATTGGAAATTATATGGCAATAACTACAACCATAATATATGCCTCAACCAACAAAAAATCAGTTTAAAGCTATATCAAAGGATTTTTATAAAATTTGGAATTTCCCAAACGGTATTGGAACAATAGATGGAAAACATGTACGCATATTATGCCCTAAAAATTTTGGATCCATGTTTTTTAATTAGAAAAAATATTTTTCGATAGTTTATCAGGGAGTAGTGGATGCGATTTACAGCTATAGAGATGTTGGAGGTTATGGGAAGCAAAGTGATGGAGGTACTTTTCAAGCCTCCAACTTTTATACGAGACTGATAAGAAAGGAAATACACGTACCTGAATCTGCTTTTTCTAATATTCCAATAGACCAAGAAACGATTACTGTTTTTAAATGAAACTTACCGTTTCTAAATAATTCCACAATATATCGAAAAAAAAAGTTAAATAATCTAAGAAATGAAATTTGACAATTGTTTCGATATTAAATATCATCGTCAGAATGACATAAGTTACATTTCAGTTTATTCCTACCTATGTTTAATAATTATTTTTGGCTAGACCAAGAAGTGACCTACCTAGTGATTGACTTAATATATGTTATTAGAAAAAAGAAGAAGATATGATATTACAAATATTAACGCTTTGATATTATTAGACCTATGGGGATACTCTGGATATATTTTTCCCCATTAAGATCAGTATAACTGTGCAATGATATATAAAACCACGACAACTATATCTGTTAATTTCAGACCATAAAACTTTCATCAATCGGTTCAGCCGAGCAAGGAAATCTGTTGAATGTGTGTTTGAAATACTATATGCAAAATGGCGTCTACTTACCAAAGCAATTGAAACTGACGTTAATACAGCAGATAATATTAGATGTGTCTGTATTTTACATAATCTTATTTTAAAAAAGGAAGAATTCGAGCGACATCTTACTGATGTCGAAATAATAAGAAATAACCATCAAGGCTTTGTTGTAAGACCATCAATAATATCAGCTGTAGCCATAAGAGATCTTTTCAAAACTTTATAATGAATAATCCTTTAGTACAGCGGTTCCCAAACTTTTTCTTTCCGCGACCCATTTTAGCCCATACGTTTTAGCCGCGACCCCCTAAAAATAACTTGAAGCGTCATGAGCAACGAGGGACTGAGAGAGAGAGCAGCTGAGCAGAGAGAAATTCGTCCAAAACAAAGGCGGACAGAGTTGGAGGGGCTAGCTATGGAAGTGGCAGAGGCAGTAGGCGGAGGGGTGGAGAACATCCAGTTCGAGTTGAGCAGTGGCCATGTACGTGTCTTGTGTTTTGTTCGCTCGCGTATTTTTTGATTTTGTTCTAACTATGGATAAGTTCGTTAAGCGTGCAGGACCTTCGACTTCTCATGATGATCATGAACAAAAGAGGGTAAAGGTGAGAAAGTATATTGACAGTTATATTAAGTATGGATTTACGGAGCTCGGAAATCGGCCACAGCGTGTTATTTGCAGTGAGTTGTTATCGGCCAAGAGTATGAAACCTTTCAAGATGATTCGCCATTTAGAAAGTAAACATCCCAGCTTTAAAAATAAGCCAGTCAATTTTTTGAACGTAAGTTAACTGCTTTAGATTACCAGAAAAATTCAGTAGTTCAGTTAAGTGGAAATAATATGCGCAAAAGTGCTTTGCTAGCATCGTATCAAGTGGCTTTACGAATAGCAAAGAAAGGTAAACCACACACGATTGCTGAAGAGCTCATTCTACCTGCTGCTCAGGATATGCTTTCAACTATGATCAGCCCGGATGCAGCTAAGAAGCTTTCCACCATTCCTCTGTCGAACAATTCGGTGGGGAGGCGCATTACCGAGATGGCTCAAGACATAAAGGATCAGTTGAAAACAAAATTGCAGAAAAGTGAGTACTTTTCCATTCAAGTTGAAGAGTCTACGGACGTATCGAGTTTGGCGCAGTTTATGTGCTGTGTTCGCTTTGAGAGTGACGGTAGTGTGGAAGAAGACATTTTATTTTGCAAACCTTTGCCTGACCACGCCTCAAGTGAGGAAATGTTTAAAATGTTCATGTCTGAAAACGATTCGCTTCAAATTGACTTTCAAAAGTGTATTTCAATCTGCAGTGATGGTGCCAAAGCAATGACTGGGAAAGACAGCGGTTTCGTGAGACGGATGAAAAATGTCATACCTAATGGCACTTGGGTTCATTGTTTTCTACATCGCCAGGCATTAGCTACCAAGATCATACCCACTGAGCTAAAAACAGTGTTTAGCGAAATTGTTAAGTTGGTTAATTTTGTAAAAAGCCGGCCATTACAATGTCGACTGTTATCACAGTTATGCGAAGAAATGGAGGCACAATACAAATGCCTCTTGCTTCACATAGAGGCAAGGTGGCTGTCACGAGGGAAGGTGTTTTTTCGAGTGTTCGTTTTGCGCTCTGAGCTTAAGACATTTTTTTTAGTTGCAAACAAAGACCTCGCCGGTTTTTTTAGTGACAATGAATCGCTGTTAAAACTTGCTTATTTAGCGAACATATTTCATCAGCTGAACGATCTCAACGTTTTCTTGCAGGGAAGAGACAAAACCATACTTTTTTCACAAGACAAAGTCAATTCGTTTTTTAGGAAATTATCCACTTGGTCAACCAGGGTTGAGAAGAATATATTTGAAAACTTTGATCTGACAAATGAGCTCATCACATCCCTTGATCAAAGCGATGAAGATTATCCCGACATTTACAACCTGTCCAAACTGGTTACTACTCACTTGCAAGATCTACGAGAGCAGATCCTTAGCTACATTTCCGAGGATCAACACACCGGTTGGAACTGGGTATTTAGCCCCTTCAACGAGCAGGCTGTGAACGAGGTGGACTTAAACCCACTGTTTCATGAGCACCCAAGATGTAGACAAATTCTGGCTACAAAGAAGAGCTGAGTATCTAAGCTTAACATCACTCTGAGAATCATCATGCCCTTTGCAACATCCTACCTCTGCGAACTCGGATTTTCTACATTGGTCAACATTGAAACCAAGACAAGAAATCGACTGGACGTAGAAGACGATCTTATTGTATGTGTTTCTAAAACTAAGCCAAATTTTATGAAACTTGTTGACAAAAAACAGGCCCATGTTTCTCACTAAAGAAGTCTTTTTATCCTTAAAAATGCATTAATCATTAGATGTAAAAATTAGATTAAATGATTCTGTTTTGTTTTGATAAAATCTGTAAAATATATTGATATTTTGTAAATAAACAAAGTTCTTTAATTCAAAACTCATAATGGCCGTTTAAGTTTAAGTACATAGTTCACCGTTATTTGTATACAGTAGATTTAAAGGGATTAAAAAAAATAGTTATATCAAGGAATTTGTTGTATCGAAGTTCGTTATATCAAGGTTCCACTGTACATCTCGCGAATAGCCCGCGACGCCCCTAGGGGTCGCGATCCCCAGTTTGGGAACCTAGGCTTTAGTATATATTTGATTATTTTCTATTGAACGGAAATATTCAATATTAGTACAAAATAAAAACTTCCTTCTTCTCTAGGGAGGAAAAGTACGACTTTGCTCCCTACAATGAGGCCAGGAAATGTATATTTTGGATAGAGGCAGGCGGAAATAGCTATTTGTATAACAAGGGAGCACAGTGCTACTTTTCCTCCCGAGGATAAAATTTACTGCCCGACGCGTAGCCCATGTTATACATATGATTTTTCCTCCTCCCTCAAATAACAAGACATTTTCAATAATTTATTTATGAAATTAACAAACAAAATTAATAAATACTACTTCTTTTACGAAACGTGGCTGGGCATCGAGGATGGGCTTCTAAAATGCTTGGCTCGGCATCGAGGACAGACTTCTAAAATGCTTGGCTAGGCATCGGGGGTGTACGTTTTTATTTGTACTTAAAATCCCTTGATATTTTAACTGTCCCTTTATATCCCTTGGGTCTAACATGTGAGACTAAAGTAACCACTTTAGTCTCGGAATTGCAAAAATTATTTCATTGATAACGTACTATGACGTCACTTTTACTTTTCCTCCCTAGAGAGGAAAAGTACGCTATTGTTAACCTAGGTCAATAATGGACAAATTCAAATATTTTGAGAATCCAGGGATAGTAGTTTGACAAAAACTTGTGCAACATAATTTTGTGTACCCAGGAGATTCTCTTTAACGTATTTGCTTTTTGAAATTACCTAACATGATAAAATTATTTGAATAGAAATTCCATTAGTTTATAATTCGCGCTCAACCAATAATGACTGATGACATCTCGTAACTAAAACATGGCGATAATTACAAACGTTGGGTGCGTTCAGAAAACATTACCGTTGCGTGAATGTTCTGTGAACGCACTTTGATACATAACATTATACGCTGGAATTGTTTCTTCATAATAATTCCTGTTTTTTTCACGACTGCCACATCTTCTTACCTTATAATCATGTAGTAATGGTTCCTGAAAATCTTCTATTGCATGGGTTATAATATTTCTGTTTGTGTCAATTATATTACCAAGATCTAATAACGCAAGAATTAGATTGTACCTATCTAGCCATAATTTCAATATTAATGTTTTCCAAAAAACTGATCGTTCAGCAGACACACGTCAACCATTATTATTTGTTGCTCAGGGAGCGCTCATAAACGGTTGAGTTATAAGTTATGTTTTATGAACGCACCTGTTCTTGACAGATACGTTTTACTAGTGGATTGTACTGTACTGTATTAGACTACTTGATTATTGTTTTATTAGTGGAAAGGCGAATTTACATTCCTGTGCTACTCGATTTTTACTAGAAATTTTTTTTAATTTTTGTCTTAAATTTGGCTAGTAGTGGAAAAAATTGTGTATGCACTACGGTGGTGAAGACATTTATAGGCCTCGCACTTTATTCCGCTCGGGGAAAAGCCCCTCGCGAAATAATCTTGATACTCGGTCAATAATAACAGTCTTCACCACCTTGGTGTATAATATACTATTTCCTTTAATTCGGGATGCAACATTAATATTGTAAGCCTTTCAAAAGCAGATGTAGGGAATGATCATTATATAAAAATTCTAATCGAACGATTTTCAACAGTATTTGTACTTTTCCGCCAATCTTATCTACGATGCGAGAAAAGTATAGGTTAACTCCAAAAAAAATTTGAATATTTTATTTATTTATACGAAAAATGTGTTTTTAGAAAAAATCCTGTGTGTATATCTTGTTAACATGAAACAGTCTCTGCATAATGATCAGGGCATCTCACAGATGAACTATATTGATTTTCAGCTCACCAGAGCATGTACAACGGGTCGTATAAATCCAGATATACTACATTTTTGGTAATTTTTGGAGAAAGTGTAATTTTATGATTGAATATTGTCCAGGGCGTCTCATAGATGAACCCCATTGATTTTCAGCACACTAGAACCAGTACTACGGGTCCTATAAATCGAGATATATAACAGTTTAGGAGATTTCGGTATATCAACACGATACAGCTTCCAGAGTCCGGAAAAGTTGGTTTTAATCCTTAAAACCGTTTATTTAAATATAGTGTGCTGAAATTGTAAATATTTAGATTGATAAATTGGAGTTTTCATTCGGTCGTTCAAAAAATATCACCTGTTGATTCATTTGAATGTAAACTAGTCATATATTTAATAACTAAATTCTCCATACTTTTCATTGCCGTCAGCGGTTTTATCTCACAACGTTGGCAAGTTCCAAATACATACATATAGACTCGAATGTACTGAAGTAACTGAAGCGTTTCAGTTATATAACAACTTATGTGTCTATCTTGTATTGACAAAAAATGGAAGCCGTTGTTCCAATAATTCACAGTTAATTAAGCAATAAAGCGTGGGTTTTGAAATATATATTTTTACATACAACAGACATCTAATCACAGGAATTAATAGCGTATAACTGGAATGTGAATTGTGTAATATTATAATTGCGAGGGTGAACAATACACCGGGTGTTCAAATAAGGAGGGAGGTACCTAATACCAGGAAGTAAATAGCAACAAATATAACCAAACCTAAGTAAATTGTGTAGAAAAATTGTAAAGGTATTTTCGACTTTTTGATAATGCATGTAAGGGTTAATGACAATCCGAGAACTAATATCTCTCCAAAAGTATTCACACTGGTACTGGAGAATGTATTCAAGAAATTACCATGGCAAAAAAGGGTATCAAAATAGTTGGTGCGTTTCTTAGATACCTGCGTTTCGCTGAAAATATCGTTCTTATTTCAAGTGACCCAAATGAACTGAAATCAAAAGTTTACGACGGAAAATTCAGAACTGAGGTCTGTGACAATGGTGCTCCGTAGCAGGGTCATTATTATATACAAGTACAAGACGTTGGATTTGCTGTAGCAATTGCGAGCAGGTTCAACAAAAGTCACAATAAATCACATTGGACTGCAGCGAAGAGGATTTTCCGATATATGAAAGCAATCATTGCAACACGAATTGAAGTCGACAAGAATAAATGTTCCCAGATTCACGGATTCGAAGATGCAGATTGGGCCAATGAAGTCAACGACATATATTCAATAAGTGGAACTGTTTTCATTTTATAAGGTGGGTGCATTTCTTGGTTCAGTAAAAAGAAGAATACCGTTGTTCTTTCTACTACGGAGGCTGAATATATGGCTCTAACTTCAACTTGGCTATGTGGTTACGTCAGTTCGCGAAAGAAATCGATCCCAGCTCAGTGGATCAACCAACTACAATTTTTTGCGACAACCAAGGGGCAGTCGATTTGGCAGGAATCACTAGATACCGAAAAAAAAACCAAACATATCGATGTCAAATATCATTTCCAAAGAGAACATTTAGAATCTGAGGATATCCATATTCAATTTCGATTCACTGATTTAATGGTTGCTGATGATTTAACAAAACCATTGTTCCACTGTAAATTAGAATATCCCAAGAAAGCGATGGGACTAATTGAATGATCAAGCGCAAGTGAAACTGTAGGTTTTTGAACTTGATGAAAGTTTTTCTTTTTGTTATGATTTTTTTTTCTTTTTGTTATGATTTTTTATCTGTTATGTTTCTTGGTTACATATCTATGTACAGTTGATTTTAGATTAAAAGTAAACTAGCAGTTCGTTAATAATTTTCTATCAGTAAAAACTACAAAAATCTATCAGATTCCATCACTGTCTATGTATTTTGAAGAGACTATAATTTTATTTAACATATTTTAACACACTGTATTGTATAACCCTATTTTTTAGTACTAAACCTTCAATATAGTTTATTTACGATAAAAAGAAGATGATGTCATTTTTAGTTACTTTCCTGCTTATCAGAATAAATATTAATTTACCAACCGTGAATACAATTTATCCTCAACAGCCAGGGCAATTTACAGCTAACGAGTTGGCAAAACTTCAAGACGTTATCAAATCAACTGGTAAAATTCCCCAGTTTGTTTTGACGTTTATTGACATTCGATCATCGTCTAATATTTACAAGTTTTTTTGGTGCTTTTAAATTCATTGCTTCTTTAAGATTAAAAAAAACAGTTATTGTCATAACTAATTATTTAGGCAAATCTGCAGTGTGTGGTTAATAAAATGCCGAAGCAGCTGAACAGAAAATGTCAAGAGATGGTAACATCTTTGTTGAGCTATTTTGAACGAGAATGCCGAAATGTGGGCCAGCTTCTCCCCCTTACTGCTGTAAGAGACGTAAGTAATAGTATTCGCTATTTGTATTCATCATTATTAATATTATTATTGCATATTTAAATGTAAATGATTAAATGTTTTTAACGTTAGGTTAGATTAATTAAACTTGATAATATATTATTCTTTCATAAATTGAAGTATTATATTGTAGAGATGCAGAAGCTTTACAACTTAGCGTTACCACTGTTAACCGTATTGCCTTCAAGCATAATAGAGGTGAACAGCCTAAAAGCCTACCCAAAAAGAGATAACGCATAAAACCTACTGTTGAAATTGATAACTTTGATCAAAATGCTTTCCGAAATGTTATATACGAAATGTATGGAAACAGTGAGTATATTGAATTTACTGTTTTATTTTATTCACAATTAACTAACACAATCTTTTTTCAGAGGAACACATAACCTTGAAAACTTTAAGAGACAAACTCCAGGAGCGTGAACTCTTTAATGGTTGTTTAACATCACTCTGGAAGATACTGAAAAATATTGGATTCAAATACCAAAAAGATGATCCTTGTCGTGGTTTAATGGAATTGCCACATATTGCATTAAAACGTGTACATTGTCTACATGAATATGTCAAGATAAAAAGGGAAGGTTCATATCAATTTGTGTTTTTGGATGAGACCTGGATATTTAAAGACGGTACTGTTGGACGTTCTTGGCAAGATTCTAATCATAGAAGCGTGAAAAAAGCCAAAATTGGTGGTCCAAGGTAATTGAATAATAAAATTTAGCAATTAATTTATGATGTACTAACATTCCTGCCATTTTAAGACCTTTTCAAATATTTACTAGTCACACTATTTTATATAAATCTATATAATTATTAATAGTGCTTTTGAGCTATGCAGTCTATCTAGGAAACCTAGTAGTAATTTGTATTTCCTTATTGTAGGTATATAGTATTACATGCTGGTTCCTCTTCTGGATTTATTCCTGGAGCAGGGCTGGTTTTTTCTTCCAAAAAACAAGATGGTGATTACCACGGTGAAATGAACCGAGAAAATGTTTTGCATTGGTTTGAATACCAGCTTTTAGTGAACTTGGAAGAACCTGCCACAAATGTAATGGATAATGCAAGTTATCACAGTACAGTGATCAATGAAGTACCAAGAACAGCTACCAAAAAGCCTGATATACAGAACTGATTGATACAAAGTGATATTCCTTTTGAAAATACTTTCCTCAAAACCCAGTTATTGAACTTTGTACAACGGTAAGTTGATATAAACATCTTTCAATATATTATGGTAATACTTAGATAACTTATTTTGTTTAAATATATTCATTTTTGTAGGAATAAACCACCAACAGTATATGAAGCTGACACATTATCTGAAAAATATGGTCACAAAGTGCTTCGACTTCCCCCTTACCACTGTATGTTCAACCCAATTGAACATATTTGGGGCATAGATAAAAAAAAATTTATAGGGATCATGTGGGAACTGATGGTTCTTCAACAGAACAAGCAATAGGTGTATGGAAAAAGACTTTAGAAAAAGTGACTCCTGATATTTGGTCAAAGACAGTAGAGCACACTGAAAAAATTATACAAGATGGGTGGGATAGGGAAGTAGTATTTGATAGACAGGATGTGCCTCCACTTATTATTAATCTTGTGTTTTATTTTTTGTATATTTTTATTCAATTTTTTCTATTTCAACTTTTTCAAAATAACAAATAACTATTATTAAATTGATTAGGTACAGTTATTTTATAATACACAAATTAAAACAACGACCACAGTATCTCTACATAAATAATACTGATAAAATGGGAGATTTTTTATTTTTATATCTTGTAACAAAATTTTATTTTGTGTAGGTATCTATATTTTTCTTTTCCATTCTATTTTTATTATAATAAATATAATAGATATTGTATAAAGAAACAATATTTAAATTTGCATGAAGATGATTACGGCTTGTATTGATTCTTTTTAGCGTAAACCCTTGCAGTGCCCTTGAAAATGGTTCTATAGAGCATAGAATAAGGTATAAGGACCTACAGTTCGTCATTTAACCCTTTTCTATGTAAAATAATTAAATGTTAATTCGAATATAAAATGATTGGTTACTGTTTCTTGTATTTTATCCATAGTTTTTCATGAATAAATATTAATATTAAATTAATCAAGTCTATCAGACAAGCCTTTTATTTTTAAATAAATATTTTTGACTTACGCCCTACGAGGCACGAAACAAAGAAAAGGAAGAACTGTCAATCTAACATCAGATTGACTTTTCCAGTTTTCGTTAGGAAAAAACTACAGCTTGGCAACATCACAATATTTTGTTTCGCAACGTCATCGTCTTTTTATCGTAAATAAACTATATCTCAAACTTCTCGCGCGGTGAGCCACTTCTGACCCCGGATTCAGAATTTCAACACGAAAAACACCTCGGAAATATTCCCCCATTTTCCAAGAGCCAAACCATGTATAATTGATAGTATAAAATAAACCGTTGTTTTTTGGAAGTTGAAACCAAAATCAAAATATTATTTTTTATGTACATTTAAATCATTCAAAGCAAATTTTACTGCTTAAATTAAAGACATTTTTGTTTATTTACTAAAAATGAATAAACACATTTACTCTGACCCGATTAAAAACCTGCTACGATATAAGTCCTACAAATAATGGTATTAATTAATCACTTTGATTCTTAATCAATCTGTTGACGTCCTTGCTACAATTTCTATTATTATGTAGGTACTAGAAAGGACGGGGGAAGCCCAGATTTATTGCGATCGACTAGTTACGTCTACTTGAATTTTATCGGCATTTTTGTTTTATATTCCCATAAAAATTTATGCAGGTTAGGCTTTTTCGAATTAATGGCTAAAACTGCATTCGCAAATTCAATATTTTGTGTATAAATTAAATTAATAAATGTTCATAAGCTGGAAATATGGTTATCGTAAACAATATTAGTGTTATCAGCAAGAAACTGCCTGATATTGGAAAATTTCTTCACAAATAAAGGGAAAGGGAATAAAATGATATGATTATTTTATACAGACCAACTTGTTTATTTGAATTTGATGCGGAGCGTAAATTTTTATGCCTCTTTTTTTCAGTTAATATCATCGAGTGGACGAAGGTGCAAAGCGCGTTCGCTGCCGAGGCGTATTTTCTTCAGTGATGAAATTAACTTCATCTTTTGGAATGTGACCCTGCATCACCATTTGCCTGATTTCGTGTTTAAAAGCGACGTTAACATAAACTTCACATATTGTACTTTTAAAATCAAAGGCCGGAAAGCTGAAAACGAGTTAATATAATATATTGTGATATAAATGTATAGTGGTGCAATACGTTGCTTCCAAAAAAAATTAAGATGCCTAATACTTTATTTCAAAGTAATAAAAAAGGAAAATAAGAACTCTTTGGATAACAATATAACATAAACTCGAACATAGTGTTACGAAACAGCACACTGGTATAGTCCTTAAATACGACTCTGTCTAAGCCAGGTATGAAAGTGTATAAAATTATGGCGGACGCGCAGGGATTTTTTATAACTACGATTGTGACATCTTATTTAGAAATTTTTTTGTGACCAGTCTTATCTAGAAAATGCCAGAGCCAATTGTTTTTGTGTAAGCCGCAATCCAGAATTTTCCAGTAAAAAAGGCACTAATATATATATAAAGGACCGACCAGAGTTAGTTTAGTGGATAAAGTGATCTCGAGAAATATACAATAGCAAGCAGTAAATAAGTGAATATGAATTAGTTGAGTGTTTATATAAATTAGTTTAAGTGAATATACTATGTATATAATTAGTGAATAAATAAATTAAGTAAGTGAACCTACCGTGTGTTTAAAATTTAACCCACCCGTTATAAAAACGTTTTAATAAATAAGGAAAACATTACATTGGTGTCAGAAGTGGGAAAATATAAATAAATTGCTACGTAAAAATGACCAAGAGACTATGTGATCTGAAAGTCACGGAATTAAGAGTAGAATTGGAAGATCGTGAGTTGGAAACGTCCGGTGAGAAAAGTGAATTAGTAGAAAGACTTAAAGTGGCTCTGGAAAATGATGGCTTTGATCCAGAAACAGTTTTATTTAATGACGAGGCTTCCACCTTAATCTCCTCAATTTCTGCTAACATGAACGAGAAGATTTCTGCTACGAAGAACGACATTTCTGCTAATATTTCTACTCACATGGACGAGAAGATTTTAACAATGGAACGATATTTCTGCTAGCATGGGCAAACTTTCTGCCGATATCTTATTGATGAAAAATGACATTGCCGCTGACGTGGAAAATAAAATTTCGTCGCTTAAATCGGATATGGAGAATAGAATGACAACGATGGACGAAAAAATCAAGGAGTTAGAGAGTAAGATAACAGATTTAAGAACACAAGACACGCCAGCAGATAAAAAGAAGATCGAGATATGCAAGCCAGCAACACAACCCAAGACAGAAGATATTAGCAATTTTGCCCGAGTCGAGGCTCCAACGTTCGACGGAAAGACATCGTAGACCAATTATGTGAAATAATTTGAAGCAGCCGCTAGAGTAAATAATTGGTCCGATAGGAAGGAGGTAGCAAACTTTACTATAGCGCTTCGGGGAGATGCGTTAGATGTACTTCAGACGATACTTTTGAAAGAAACGGAAGAATTCTAGCAGCTGAAGAAGACGTTGGACATGCGATATGGTCACGAACATTTGGAAAATTTGTACAGATTCCAGCTGAAGAACCGAAGGCGGAAACGTGACGGAACCTTTCAAGAGTATGAACTGGATATTGCCCGACTAGTTCGATTTGTTTATCCATCAGCACCAGAGAACATGATGGAATGTTTAGGCATCCAGGCCTTTATTGACGGCTTATGTGACCATGATATGGAACAGACGCTTCGATTAGCCCATCCTAAAACATTAGTCGATGCATTGACTGCTGCTCTTGAATATGAAGCAGCCACGATGGCTTCGGGATACAACAAAGGTAGGACCATGCAGGAAAAAGGTGACGATGACAGACTTGATCAGATCGTCAACCTGTTGAAAGGTATGGTAGACAAGAAGCCGAAGAAAATCGGGTGCTGTAATTGTGGCGAGCTAGAGAATGCACGCAGTTCGTGTAAGCGTCCTACGATTCCTGCAAACCAAGAACCTCTTAAATGCAGAGCAGCCAAGAAAAGATCGCGGTAAAACAAAAGTAAGACCATGCAGGAAGAAGATGACGATGACACACTTGACCAGATCGTCAACTTGTTGAAAGGTATGGCAGACAAGATGCCGAAGAAGATCAAATATCGGAAGTGTGGCGAGCTAGAGCACGTACGCAGTCCGTCTAAGCGCCCCAAGATTCATGTAACCCAAGAAATCCAGTCACAGGGGAAATCAGACAGGGGTGAACATCCAGCTGATGTGAATCACCGAAAAGCCAACTATTTGCCTAGACGGTCATGTCCTGTAGACTATTCACAATGCAACAAGTCGAAATCTGAGGAAGTTGCAGTTTCAAGAATTACTGGAGTGAATGAAGAATGGTCACCCAACATGATCAGAGAAGATCAGGAGAATGATCCTTGCCTAAAGATGATCCGGCAATGGAAGGAAGACAATCCGCGACCTACATGGCAAGAAGTGTCAAGATTTTCACCGAAACTCAAGGCGTATTGGGCTCAGTGGGACTCCCATGTCCTGGAAGAAGGGCTGTTGAAAAGAGTTCTTGAAAACGATGATGGTACCGAGATGAGGAGACAGCTAGTTATCCCTAGAACGAGAGTAGCTGAGGTACTGAAGAAGTTACACGACAGTCCATCGGGAGGTCATCTGGGAGTGAAGAAAACCCTTCAGCGAGTCGGTGAAAGGTTTTATTGGATGAACAGCTCCGACGATGTGAAGGACTGGTGTAAGAAATGTACGACTTGTGCTACGAGTAATGGACCACATCGCAAGAGAAAGGCACCTATGAAACAGTATAATGTTGGAATCCCTTTCGAAAGGATTGCTTTAGACATCGCTGGACCAATTCCGACGACAGAAAATGGTGGTAAATACATCCTGGTTATAATGGATTATTTCACGAAGTGGGTGGAAATTTACGCGATCCCGAATCAAGAGGCCACAACTGTCGCGGATATGTTGGTGAAAGAATTTATCAGCCGATATGGAGTGCCCTTGGAAGTTCACAGTGATCAGGGAAGAAATTTCGAAAGCCATCTATTCCAGGAAATTTGCAACAAGCTGGGAATGAAGAAGACTAGGACAACAGCATTACATCCACAGTCAGATGGAATGGTCGAGAGAATGAACAGGACTATTGGAAAATACCTGTCCAAAGTAGTTTCCAGCCATCAGAGAGATTGGGACCAGTATCTTTCCCTATTCGCATCGGCTTATCGATCTGCCGTGTATGAGTCCACGGGTGAAACACCTGCGAAAATCCTGTTTGGACGTGAAATGAGGCTTCCTTGTGACCTGGAATTTGGCTGTCGGTCTGGAGAAAATCTAGCAGGCGAAGACTACGTGATCCAATTGAGAAGAAGGCTGGACGATATTCATAAATTAGTTCGAACAAATCTTCAAGTTGCCAGCGACAGAATGTAAAGTCGGTACGACACGCAGGCCACAGAAGGCGGTTTTAAAGAAGGGGACAAAGTATGGTTACACAACCCGACGAGGAGAAAAGTATTTTCTCCAAAATTACAAAAATCCTGGGAAGGTCCATACTTAATCAAGAAAAGGATCAATGATGTTATATATCGCATAAGCAAGATCCCAACGGAAAACCAAAAGTAGTTCACCAAAACCGACTAGCGCCATTCGAAGGAGACCATGACCTAGAGAAAGTAGTAAACCATATTCGAGATGTATCTGAACCTATCATCGATGAATTTATGGGCGCGTATGGAGGTACCGGGAAAGCTAGATATGGAGTTACTTCAGAACAACGACAAGATTTGTTCACTCTTCCGGAAGATTATTCACTGGCATACAACATCCCCGCCCGTCTCTAGAGCGCACGAGGGTTGGCATCCGTCTTTCGAAAGAAGTTCGGGCAATTAAAAAAACTTGAAGACCAGATTCCAGCCCCTGGCAAGACACTGAAACTGAAACATAATTCGCGGTACGTCTTCTATGTGATAACTAAAAATGAATTTCAAGATCGATATATCTACCTACCGCGATATGTGGGAAGCACTTCGAAACCTACGAGACCATGTGTTGGAATCCAGCGTGAAGAAAGTGGCTATGCCTAAGATAGCGAGTAACCAGTTGGATTGGCGAATCATCAGGAACATGGTAGATATTATCTTTCAAGATACCGGTGTCCAGATATTAATTTGCAGCTACAACCCCCGTTATCAGTATCCGATGAATACGGTGCCCTGCTACTTCCATAAGATCGGAAGGTGTAGAAATGGGGCCAGTTGCCGATTCAAACATCCAGTCTCGTCTACACAAAAGTTCCATGAGGAACTTCCATTTAAGGAGGGGGTAATGTTACGAAACAGCACACTGGTATAGTCCCTAAATCCGACTCTGTCTAAGCCAGGTATGAAAGTTAAAATGATGGCGGACGCGCAGGGATTTTTTATAACTGTTTACGATTTTGACTATCTTATCTAGACACTGTTTGTGTGACCAGTCTTATCTAGAAAATGCCAGAGCCAATTGTTTTTGTGTAAGCCGCAATCCAGAATTTTCTAGTAAAAAAGCACTAATATACATATAAAAGACCGACCAGAGTTAGTTTAGTAGATAAAGTGATCTCGTGAAATAAACAATAGCAAACAGTAAATAAGTGAATATGAATTAGTTTAAGTGAATGTACTGTGTATATAATTAGTGAATAAATAAATTAAGTAAGTGAACCTACCGTGTGTTTAAAATTAATGCTACCCGTAATAAAAACGTTTTAATAAATAAGGAAAACATTACAATAGTATATAATAAACAAAAATTTATATAAAAAAACTTTGAAAGAACTGAAACTGACAGTGCAAAATACAGGTAAGAAACGTTATTTGGAAATTTGGAGTATTATTTGGAGAAAACCAGGAGTTTCATCGTCAAGGTCCGAGTTCGAGTCTTCGGAGAAATATTCTGATTCTGATTCCACAGAATCGCCATCCTGGGAATACTCAATATCCATTTCAGCCTGCTTCAATAGCAAAAATGGCCTAAATTTAAGCTAGACTGAATTGCAACAAGTTTTTGTACCTTATTCTCTGTTGGTCTATTCCTTTTTTTAGTATGAATGACACCATGCAAAGACCGATGGCGGTCCATTTAAAATTCAGGAAGCAAATGGCATAAGTGGCTAGGAGGTACACACGTGGATGGGTGCTGCTCGCAGATTCCCATAGAGAATTCCTACTAAAGAATACCTTTTTGGTTCTGAAGTGAGCTAAATTTGCCATTACTCCTCCTGCACCGAACTGTAATAAAATCAGTTGCCAATATAACTTGGTCTTCATTCAATTGCTTTCCTTTAAAACGAGAACCAAGATTTGCTTAAAATGGATAAGTTTACAACATTCAGAGCGCTATTTTACCCATATTAATAACTTTTGTCTGGTCAGTCAGGTGATTTATCTAGTCTAAAAAGCATCGTCAATAATATATTTTTTAATGTTTACGTCGACACCGGGATGATCTACCAATACAGTGCATTGCAAAAGTCTCCTTATTTTTTAAAATTGAGTTGACAGTACTAAATAAAGAACTCCATCTTGTTTTAGCAGGTACGTTAAAGGAAACTATTTTGTTTTCTGGATAATTTTCCACCTGAGCATCTTTAAACGCGGCATATATTATGTGTTGCCTTTTAAAATATTTACAAATTTTTCTGGACTGTTGACTTTCTGTTTTTAATTTTACAATATACGATTCTATTGATCAGAGTGGCTACTTCCTCTGGGATGAGACTCTCAGCTCAAAGGGAGCTTCAGAAATTGGCACATGCCTGTCAAATTATTTGCAAAACCTACCTCAGACTGTCTCCCATGTGCCTAGCTTTTCAGATACTTGCGGAGGGCAGAACCAGTAGTTTCGTTCTGGTTTAGATAGTATGTACAAAGTCCAAGGAAACTCCTAACTTAATGTTTGTCGGTTGGCTGTGGCCATTGTTGAATGGAAGCGATTTTCTCTGGATCCACCGGCACTCCTTCATTGCTCACTATATATCCCAGATAGTTGACTCGGTTTTGGAATAGCTCAGATTTCTTCGGGTTTAATATGAGCTGGGCAGCTTGAAGTCATTTGAATACATCCTTCAAATTTTCAGGTGCTCGTCAAATCGATCACGCATGTCTTCCAAGATAACCCAAGACATTTTCCATGAATCTTTCAAATGTCGCGAACACATTACAAATCCCGAATGGCATGACGTTGAGTTGCCATAATTCAGATCCGGTGCTAAAAGCAGTCTTTTCTTTGCCGTCTGGATCCATTTCTACTTGCCAATAACCAGATTTCAAATCCAAGGTGGAAAACAGTTTGCTGCCGACCAAAGTGTCTAGCGTATCGTCGATTCGAAGAAGAGGATAGCTGTCTTTCTTCGTCATGTTGTTCAGCTGGCGATAGTCCACGCAGAATATCCTACTTCCATCTTTTTTCTTAACGAGCACTACTGGAAGCACCCGTGGACTAGTACATGATTCAATTACTTTCCCTTCTTCCATATTTCGAATTATTCACTCAGCTTCTTCTCTCTTCGCTCGTAGTAGTCTTTGACCTGATTTCCTAATTGGCTTGGCATTACCAGTATCGATTTTGCGTTTGACGGCTGATGTTCTACCAGTCTTCCCTCCTTTTGGTACGAATAGATCTTGATACTGTAAGAGAAATTATCTCATTATCCTTTTCTCATCTCTATGCAAGGATTGACCAGCTCCTGATAACATCTGTTCGAATCTGGTATTGGAATTGTCTGCTGCCGTTGTTTGGCGAACTATAGACGTCACTGGTAGGCAGGATCCAATCTTGGTTTCCTTCTTGATGGTAATTGGGTAATCGTTCACGTTTATCACATGTACTGGGAACTCCTTCACCGACATAACCAATCCTACTATCATGGTTTCGCTTCGTGCAGGTAGAACGGCATCTTCCTGTACAGCTGCCAACACCGTGCCGCCTTTATATGGATGCAGGAATATCTCTTCGGAACCTACATTATCGATTTTGTTTCTAAAGTCCAATCGGAAACCGTGTAGATTCATTACGTCCATTTCTAGAATCACATATCGTCTCGATGGTAAAAGCTTCTTTTTGGAGTTTATTATCTCTGGCCGTATAATGGTTCTAAGTAGTTGCTCCACTGACTACCAGCAGAGTCCTGGGGCGGTTACACGAACTGCGTACATGCCCTAGCTCGCCACAATTCTAGGATCTCATCTTTTTCGACTTCTTGTCTACCATACTCTTTATCAAGTTGACGATCTGGTCAAATCTGTCTTCGTCACTTTCTTCATGGATGGTCCTAACTTTGTTATATCCCGAAGCTTTAATTGCTGCTTCATATTCAAGACCAGCATTCAATGCATCGACCAATGTTTTGAGATCGGCAGATTGGCAGATTGGGGTCACGTAAGCCATCAATAGAGGCCTAGATGCCCAGACATTCTATCATGTTCTCTGGTGCTGATGGATAAGCAAATCGAACTAGTCGGGCAATATCCAATTCGTACTCTTGAGGGGTTTCATCACGTTTCTGCCTTCAATTCTTCAGCTGTGATAGGTAAAAATGTTCTAGATGTTCGTGACCATATCGCATGTCCAACCTTTTCTTCAGCTGCTCGAAGTCATCCGTTTCTTCAAGTGGTATCGTCCGAAGTACATCTAAGCCATCTCCCCGAAACGCGATGGTTAAGTTTACTGCCTTCTCCCCATCGGACCAATGTCTTTCCGTCGAACGTTGGGGACTTGACTCTGCGAGTATCTTCTATCTTGGGTTATCTTTCTGGCTTGTAGGGTTTTATTTGTTCGATCTCCTTTTCATCTGCTTCCGTTTGTGTTCTTAAATCTGTTATCTTTCTCTCTAACTCCTTGATTTTCTCGTCCATCTGATTTCCCATCGTTGCCATCTTACTCTCAATATCCGATTTTATTTTCTCGTTCATCATTGTCTTTTTGCAATGATAAGATATCGGCAGAAATATCGTTCTTCATAGTTAACATAATATAGTAATTACTGATAAAATAAATTTAAATTATTAGTGAAAATATTGTAGTAATTTAGTGATTCAAATGAATTTAAATAGTGTAAATATTTAAATAAATGTGGGTGTAAATAAAACACAGACTCTAGTTAAAATAAATTTATTACAATAAGTACATTTATTGGATTCTTGGTTGAAGTGCCCAAAGTCAAAATACGTATACATGTATTGTTAGAATAATAATTGAAGTTTCTTGCTGTCCACCTTCAGAAACAGTTCAGTAGATATTGTGAAAATATTGTGTCTGTGAATAAAGAAAAAAACAATTAAATTAATGGTAGAAGTATCCATGAGAAATGGGTGTATCACACAGGGTCATCCGGCGCACTTCGTGAAAGTGGAACAAGTGCATTTAAAATTTATAGCTAAAGTACAGCATCTACCGTCATACATTATATAGGTATTGCAATAATTAAACTAGTAATTCAAGTAACGGGTACGTAAGTAATTTTGTATAATATTTAGAAAATATGTAGATCAATGTTTTATGTAGAATTTTCCTTATTGATGTAATCGTTTGTTTCTGTAAACGTACCGAACATATTTTTTGATTTAAAGTAAAGATAAAATCCGTAGACAATGTACAGAGTGATTCGTTGGGAGTTGAAATCTAGAAATTTGGGGTTTCTGGATATGAGTTACCTTTTTTGGTACCGTGTATAATTTTTTTTAGTACACTGTATCTTGCAAACGGATGCCGTTTCGAAATTTTTCTACTGAGCAAGCCCAACATAGTTGGCAGTGCTTTATCTATACTAGCAACGGGGCCACCTTTTTTTGAAAACCCCTGTATATATGGTTTTGTTGCATTTACTTTTTGCAGATTAGTTGACCAAAACCAATATTAGAATTATTATTATCTTGCGTGAACTTTAAAACAGTGAGATAAAATAATGTAGTTATAAGTTAGTTAGTGATAAGAGAAGAAAGATATTTACATTGTTTTATGGTTCATTTTATTTTTAATTTGTTTATAAGATATCTTTTATAATTTCACAATAATAAACAATAATCCATTCGTGACCAGAGCGTATGGCAAAATTTTAGTAATAGTAACGATAATTAACAGTGTGTTATATGGTTAAGAGCGCAAATTACTGAGACTATGAAGAAATCAGGTAGGTACTTTTTGAATAAATCTTTTTCAACTATTCTTTTTGTTTGTTTCTTTAATTTCTGTTAGAAATATAAAATATAATTCAAAACAGAATCCACATCAAACAAAACAATCAACACCAAGCTAAAAAAATAGGTAAAATAATATCTTAGTTATTTTGTATATGTCGCAAAGCTTTACAGGGCATACATGCGAATGCAAGTGTAAATATTCTTTTTGTATATGGCGCGTACAAAATTTTTTGAACGCAAATTAACATATCGAGGGCTAAAACGCAGGACCTCGTAACCCTCAAAACGTAAAATGTTCAGGAAACGAGAAAAACTATTTTGAGTTATAAATAGCCGCTAGTTTTCGGACTTGCAGTATTTATTCGCTTAAAAATGACAATAAAATATTTGCTATAATATTAAAAATACACCAATTCATTTTTTTTCAACATACGGTCACTTACGTGGTAATGTCTTATCAGGGTATGTCAGTTACATGGTAATGCCACATTGTAGGTTAATAATAAAGAATTCTTTCATGAACTGAAAAGCAGGAAACCATGATTGTTTTTCATTAGTAATTTGTGTAATAAAATAAAAAACGAATAAGCAAACTTATTAATACATAAGCATACATCATTTAATACACACAACACATTTAATAAACAAAATATTATAACATAACATAAAATAATCATTATTATAGGTACTTATAAAAAATAATGGTATTTTCTTTGGCAAAGAATAAAACGAAAATAAAATAAATCTCTAGAAAAATCTACTTGCGTGGAAGGGAGTCGTAAAAACTCCAGCAGTCTTTCGGAATAACTTGTTTAATCGCTTGACGGTGTGAGTATTTCACGCTAGAAATAGGCAGTTTCTCCTTAAATAGTTGGGGAAATATGACATTCCCTAATGCTATGTTTTTAGGTCTGATTGGTAGATCCTTAAAATCATCTTCAAAGTTAAGTTTGTACCTAATTTTACCTCCATGGTACTGCAACGCGCGTATGTCAACAACATTATTGCCACTACCCGTTCTGCTAGGCCGTATTGAACTGTATTTAAGGTAGTCTTTATGGGCATAATTTTTGTAGAAGCTGAAGTCCATGCTTTTGACCAAGTAAGGATTTTTATTGCGAGAGTCCTTAGTTATACGATGATAATCACTGGGCAAGTAGATCTCCTTATTTTTGAGGGAAGACTCTATGGCATTGTGAACAGAGTCACACTCCATTTGAGTGTAACCTTTTCTAAATATTTTTGTGTAATACAAACTTTGTACTTTTCTGAAACGTGAAGCAACGCGTTGGCCATTACACAATTACGATTCTGGGCAGTGCACCCATCTGAGTAGATAATAATAGAAATAATTGGGTTAGACAAATACAAAAAATTTTCTTCTAAGTAGTCTACAAGAAGCGAAGCATAGGTAGAAGCTTGACCGTCCGCGTTTGTCTCGTCGAACCAGTAAAAAGTACCTTGTTTATTTCTTAAATTATAGATGGTAAAGTTATGACCACACAACTTTGTCCTGTAATATAAAGGGCTAGCTTGTAGTTGCGGTGCTAACTTCACAGATTGTGCATCCATCACAATAACGTGGCACTGAACGCCTATGGAATTTTCCTTATCTTCATCTTTTTCCTTCCGTACCCGATTTTTTCTGTTTATGTGTTCGCTGTATTCCGGTTCAGTTAAATTGTTGTTTTTATATCTGAAACACGTATCACACTGATCTTTTCTAGTACGAAATAAGGATAATTTCATTTCTTCAGCCATTTTTGTCAACGTTACAACAGACAAAGAATGTGTCTTGTTGTTTTCTTGGTATTCTGTTTTGTATACCCTGTGAAGTTGAGCGAATGATTGAAACTGTTGCTCGAAGTATAGCTTATCAGTGTCTCTCCTGCAGTAATGCGAGGGGAGTTTGTTTAGATTATTTAAAAACTGTCTTAGAAAGCTTCGATCTTCCTTAAATAAATCAATTCCTTTATTTCGTTGACTTAATTCTTCTTCGGTACTTTTATTCATCCTATGTTGGCTTCCAGTTGACCATGATCTTATGGATCATTCTCCCAAAGAAAGAGTATGCGAATACATGGTTTTGCACACAGGTATTTCATCATTTCCACAAATCAAAAAATATTTCAGGGTTACATTTCGTTCAGTTACCTTGGGTCTGGCTTTTTCATTGACTTTAGCAGTGTTACTAACGTACACTTTCCGTTGATCCCATGTCATGTTAGTCCAGAAATGTTCAAAGATGTTTTTACGCATTTCTTCTGTTACTTTGTAACATTTTATTTTTGATTCTTTGATTTTTTCTTTACAGCTGCACCTTGCACCTATTTTTCTATTCATTCTCGGTACATCATGAAATGTATTGCGTTAAATTCTTATTGATTAACCTCTTATTTTGCTTTTTCTTAAGCGTCTTTCTTTTGGTATCTTGTTTCTCATTTTCCTTTTCTATAACAATTTCATCTACCTGTTCAAGTTCCTGTAGCTGTGTTGCATCTGCACCCACCTCTTCCACGCTTTCTGATTGACTTTCGGCTTCCGGAATGTAGTATTTGTCGTGAACGTTATTATTCTCTTCTGGCATAAAATGCGCCATACTTGCTAAATCATCCAAAACGTTTTCGTTTCCAAACATAGCTTCCTCACTGGATTTTTCAGATAACATAGCGCCGTCTTCATGTGGCCGTGTCTTATCTTCATTTACCTGTTCCATTAGTTCTTCTATTGCTTTATTATCATTACCTCTTGGAATGTAGCTTTCATTATGGGCGTCTTTTTCATTTTGGAAACAAATTAGGTTTGTCATTTCCGACAATACACCAGTTGTATTGCGAGTTTCGTTAGGAACGAAGACTACCTCGGCTTCTCTGATAATATCAGAAATATCTTGGGGTGATAAGGCTTCATTTAGAATAATATTGTTTGATAAATCCATTTCAGTGATTTCTTGAAGTGAAAAACGTTGATTGTCCTCATTGGTGTTACTACATTGCGCTATTCTGGCCATTTCCATGATTTTTCTTGTTCGACTAGACATTTTTCTATGCAACAGTAGCTCGTATCTACTCTAAAGCATGTGAAGCAGGACCTAGTATCTAACGCCTGCAATAAAATGTTAGTTTTTTTACATAAAATTATTAACAACTCAAAGCAATCGTTATGAAAGTTTTGAAACGAATGCTTAATTAGGAATCTAATCACAAACTTTAACCCTCCACTTTACTTCTTTCATATTTACAAGCGATTTTCAAGATCACTTACCTTGAAAGTTTGCTTCAGGGGCGGGAAGGTGAACACTGTGACGTTTACGAGGTAGTGCTTCAGAAAATCAAACGAAATAAGTTACGAGTTACTGTTTTGTTTGATTTTAACAGGCTGATAATTGTCATAAAATTAGTTCCTTTCACGCATAGATGGCGCTTATAAAATTGAAGTCTGAGGCATCAAAATTTTCTAAAAAAGTGTTAGTTACGAGGTCCTGCGTTTTAGGCCCCGATATGTGGCTTGCTGGAATGTTTCTTTGGATTTTATTGGGTTGGAATATAGTAATAAAAAGAACCGTGACAAAATATTGTCTATATATCTATTTAAGGACTTTGGACAAACCTATGATAGCTATTCTATCATAGGTTTGTCCGGAAAAATGTTATATAGAATAGGGAAATGCCGACAACGCTAATACGTTTGGAAATAATGAGAATGGAAATGACAAAAGGAACCGACTTGGAACAGATGAAAGTCTTAGTTTTCAGAACAGAAGAGGAGTTGAACAGGGCAATCCGCTTTTCACAGTTTGGCGATCTTATTTAATAATAATTAACCATTGTACATGTTCAAACTGATAAAACATGATAAAAACCATGAAGAAGCTGTAAAGAGTAATAAGACGATTGGATAAAAAACGGCTAAATTTGGTATAGTAATTGACAAACACGAATGGGACAGATACAAGAAAAGTTAGAATTGGAATGGCGACTAGTGGTTACTGACAGTGGCAGTTTCGAAAAGCAGGAGACCGAAACTAGAACAGCAAAAGGTTACCAAAAATGTGAAATGTTGAGGCCAGTGATGAGACCAAAATATGTACTAAGATAGTACACAATAGTAATCAGGCCCACGGCAGCATACGACTGCGGAGCATAGACACTTAATTATCCAGAAAAGAAACATAGAAAGGTGGGGTTGTTTTTATCCAATAATGTTATATTGTCATAATCAAAATTATGACCTGTCTTTAGATGGTGTTCAACTGTGGCACATGTATTTTTGTGTAGTCTGCAGTCACTTTTATGTTGAGTGATTCTTTGCTTTAACCATTGGGACGTTTGGCCTATGTAACACCCTCGGAGAATTTGGAGAAGTCATTTGTCATTGTGTTGATTGGTGTTTGGGTAGGGATGTTATGAGTTCGTTTTTGTTGGGTAGGTTTTCAGGGAAATAATTTTGGTAGGCGTTTGTTTTGTTGGTCTAGGGATTCACAGTTGGGATTGGGGCGGGAATATACTTAACAGGATCAGCTTTGATTCTTTGGTTTTGAGACCGCTTTTCTTCTAGCCAAATTATCCTTTTGACGTATTCAGAGCAGACATCGGCATTTGCGGGATGGTGTCCATCGCAGTTGGCGCATTTGGCTTGCTTCATCCTGTCTTTGGTGCATTCGGGCGTTAGGTGTGGTCCTGCACATTTCAAACATCGGGGGGTTCTTCCACAGTTTGCGGTTGCGTGACCCTACAATTGACATATATGGCACTGTATGATAGGTTTATTTTGCCTACGATGCTCTTGTGTGCTCTATAACTCTGACATTTTTATTAAGAAGCCCCAGAGTTGTTTTAGAGACAGTAATAACGAGGTCCAAAGGTCTTCCCTTGGTACTCATTCTATATATATGTCTTTAGTTTGAATCTTGTATGTTTTCCCCATTTCTTCTTTTATATCGGCGGTTTGTAGACCCTCTGCTAAAGCCCGTAAGTCGAATGCATGAGTTTTATCCTCTCTCCTAGAGTAGGTGTGGAATGGGATTTTTTCTTTTAGTAAACTTCGTTTTAGTGAATACAGTCGATTAATTGTTCGTATATTTAATTTCGGAAGTATTTTTAATTTCGTCTTTTAGTCGGTTTACCCTGTGAGCCGAAACGTTGCCATCAATTATGATTGCCGGGTATGTAGTACTGTTTTTTGTTTGCGTTTGATTTAGTGTTTTCCTTTTGTTCTCCTGAGTGATTTCGTGCTCTTCATTTGTACTGGATACTGCGTTATTAAGGTTCCAGAATTTGATTTTTTTTCTTTGAGTGTTATCTGATTTTTGGTCTACTTCTTCATCTGTTGTCTCGGATTGTGATTCATATTTGTTTGTAGACTCAACAATTTCTGGTTTGTTGTTTTGTTTAATGAAATTGCTAAACGAGGTGAATCTTTTTGGTTTTTGAAACTCTGGGGATTGTGCGATTTCATAGTTAGCCATTTGGATTGCGGTTTCTTCGGTCTCTTGTGCCCAGGATGTATTTGCCGGTTTGTGTATTTCGGCTGATACAATTGTGCTCTTTTTGAGTCTTATATTGTTTTCTGCATTATCTGATGAATCCGCATTTATTTACAGTCCTATGGTGTCCTCTTTTATAGGGGAAGCCGATTTATTGTTATCAATAATAATGTAATGTTTTTCTTATTTATTTAGACAATAAACGGGTGGGATAAATTTCCAACACTCGGTATGGCTACTTACTAATTTATTGAAACACTAACTCACTAACACTTAATTTATATATACTTAACTAATCACTTAATTATTAATTTATATTAACTGTATATTCACTCAAACTAATTTATATAAACACTTTATATTCATTTATTTACTGTTTAACTCACGATGTCAAATTATAAACTGAACTGACTCTTCCTGATCAGTCCCTTATATATTAAAGCCGTTTTTACTAGTAAATTCTGGGCTGCGGCTTACAGTCACAAAAATTTTTTCTGGCCTTTTCTAGGTAACTCTGGTCACAAAAACAATGTTTACATAAGATAGTCGTAAACTCGTAAACAGTTTTTTTATAACTGCGTATCCGCCATAATTTTAACTTTTATACCTGGCTTAGACAGAGTCGGTTTTAGGGACTATACCAGTGTGCTGTTTCGTAACATTACCCCCTCCTTAAATGGAAGTTCCTCCTGGAACTTTTGTGTAGCCGAGACTGGATGTTTGAATCAGCAACTGGCCCCATTTCTACACTTTTCGATCTTATGGAAATAGCAGGGCACCGTCTTCATCGGATACTGATAACGGGGGTTGTAGCTGCAAATTAATATCTGGACACCGGTATCTTGAAAGATAATCTCTACCATGTTCCTGATGATCCGCCAATCCAACTGGTTACTCGCTATCTTAGGCATAGCCAGTTTCTTCACGTTGGATTCCAACACATGGTCTCGGAGGTTTCGAAGTGCTTCCCACACATCTCGGTAGGTAGATCGATCTTGGAATTCATTTTTAGTTACCACGTAGAAGACGTACCGCGGATTATGTTTCAGTTTCAGTGTCTTGCCAGGGGCTGGAATCTGGTCTTCAAGTTTTTCTAATTGCCACAACTTCTTTCGAAAGACGGTTGCCAACCCTCGTGCGTTCTTGATACGGGCGGGGATGTTGTATGCCAGTGAATAATCTTCCGGGAGAGTGAATAAATCTTGTTGTTGTTCCGAAGTGACTCCATATCTAGCTTTCCCGGTACCTCCATACGCGCCCATAAATTCATCGAAGGTGGGGTCAGACACATCTCGAATAAGGTTTACTCCTTCCTCCAGGTCATGGTCTCCTTCGAATGGCGCTAGCCGGTTTTGGTGAACTACTTTTGGTTTTCCGTTGGGGATCTTGCTTATGCGATATATAACATCATTAATCCTTTTCTTGATTAAGTATGGACCTTCCCAGGATTTTTGTAATTTTGGAGAAAATCCTTTTCTCATCGCCGGGTTGTGTAGCCATACTTTGTCCCCTTCTTTAAAACCGCCTTCTGTGGCCTGCGTGTCGTACCGACTTTTCATTCTGTCGCTGGCAACTTAAAGATTTGTTCGAACTAATTCATGAATATTGTCCAGCCTTGTTCTCAATTGGATTGCGTAGTCTTCGCCTGCTAGATCTTCTCCAGGCCGGCAGCCAAATTCCAGGTCACAAGGAAGCCTCATTTTACGTCCAAACAGGATTTTCGCCAATGCGAATAGGGAAAGATACTGGTCCCAATCTCTCTGATGGCTGGATACTACTTTGGACAGGTATTTTCCAATAGTCCTGTTCATTCTCTCGACCATTCTATCTGACTGTGGATGTAATGCTGTTGTCCTGGTCTTCTTCATTCCCAGCTTCTCGCAAATTTCCTGGAATAGATGACTTTCCCAGAATCACGTCTTCTTTAATCAGTCAGCTACTATTACCGTATGCGTGAACTTTTCTGCGCCAATTCCCAATTGGATTTGTGACTCACCGTAAACGTTGGCACTCTCACCTGTGGCGGTCCGCAGTCGCAGTCTCGTTGGTAAAAGCTTCTTCTTTGAGTTTATTAGTTCTGGTCGTATAATGGTTCTAGTTGCTCCAGTGTCAACCAGCAAATCATATTTCTTGCCATTTACTTCGCCAGCCACATATACACTGTCGTTGCGACATCTGAGAGAAGCTATCAGTATGAAAGGGTCTTTGGAACGATCATGGGTCGGTGCTGCCCCCTCGTAGCCGACCCGTTCTAGTTTTCCTGTGTCTGGGGTTCTTGGTGTGCAGGAGCCTTGGAGCGCTTACACGAACTACGTACATACCCTAGCTCGCCACAATTCCAGCATCTGCTCTATCTCGGCTTCTTGTCAATCATACTTTTTATTAAACTGACGAATTGGTCAAATCTGTCTTCGTCACCTTCTTCTTGGATGGTCCTAATTTTGTTATATCCTGAAGCCTTCGTTGTTCCTTCATATTCAAGGGCAGCTGTCAATGCGTCGACTAATGTTTTCGGATGGGCTAAACGAAGCGTCCTCTGCATATCGGGGTCACGTAAGCCATCAATACAGGCCTGGATGCCCAGACATTCCATCATGTCCTCTGGTGCTGACGGATAAGCAAATCGAACTAGTCGGGCAATGTCCACTTCTTGAAGGGATTCATCACGTTTCTGCCTTCGATTCTTCAGCTGAGATTGGTACAAATGTTCTAAATGTTCATGACCATATCGCATGTCCAACCTGCTCGAAGTCATCCGTTTCTTCCAAAGGTATCGTCTGGAGTACATCTAAGGCATCTCCGCGAAGCGCGATGGTTAAGTTCACTGCCTTCTCTCTATCGGACCAATTATTCACTCTAGCGGCTGCTTCAAATTGTTTCACATAATTGGTCCACGACATTTTTCCATCGAACGGGTAAAACTGCAAATATCATCTGTCTTGGGTTGTGTTTCTTGCTTGCAGATCTCTATCTGCTTTTCTTCTGCTGAAGTGTCTTGTGTTCTTAAATCGGCAATATTTGTTTCTAACTCCTTAATTTTCTCGTCCATCTGATTTTCCATCGTTGTCATCTTATTCTCCATGTCTGATTTTAGAGACGAAATTTTATTCTCGACTTCAGCAGCAATGTCATTTTTCAATGATAAGATATCTGCAGAAATATCATTCTTCATAGCAGAAATCTTCTCGTCCATGACAGAAAAATCGTTCTTTATATTAGCAGAAATATCGCTTTTCATTGTGGTAATCTTCTCCTCTATATCAGCAGAAATATAAGCAGAAATTGACGAGATTAAGGTGGAAGCCTCGTCATTGAATAAAAATGATTCTGGATCAAAGCCGTAATTTTCCAGTGCCACTTTAAGTCTTTCTACTAATTCGCTTTTCTTACCAGACCTTTCCAACTCACGATCTTCCAATTCTGCTCTTAATTCCGCCATTTTCAGATCACATAGTCTCTTGGCCATTTTTATGTTGCAATTTATTTATATTATCCCACTTCTGACACCAATGTAATGTTTTTCTTATTTATTTAGACAATAAACGGGTGGGATAAATTTTAAACACTCGGTATGGCTACTTACTAATTTATTGAAACACTAACTCAATAACACTTAATTTATATATACTTAACTAATCACTTAATTATTAATTTATATTAACTGTATATTCACTCAAACTAATTTATATAAACACTTTATTTTCACTTATTTACTGTTTAACTCACGATGTCAAATTATAAACTGAACTGACTCTTCCTGATCAGTCCCTTATATATTAAAGCCGTTTTTACTAGTAAATTCTGGGCTGCGGCTTACACAGTCACAAATAATTTTTCTGGCCTTTTCTAGATAGGTCTGGTCACAAAAACAATGTTTAGATAAGATAGTCACAATCGTAAACAGTATCCGCCATAATTTTAACTTTCATACCTGGCTTAGACAGAGTCGGTTTTAGGGACTATACCAGTGTGTTATTTCGTAACAATAAGTTTGTCCGGGGTTTAAGTGGTTTTCGTATTACTGCCACGGCAGATTGGTATAGATAGCGTAGGGTTTGGAGATATGGTGTTCCCTCTTGAGTTTTCGTCTATTGTACTGATTGAATTTTCTATACACTTTTTATTTGTGCTTCCTAGACACTTTTCTTTCTCGCTGTGGTCTATACACCTTTTTTCAATTCTAGATACTTTTTAATTTGTTGCTTTGATATTTCAATCGCCGGAGATAGTGTATTTATATCCATTTCGGTCTAAGCACTTTTTTTGGGATTTTTATGGAATCCGGTGTGATTTTAGGAGGAGTTTTAATATTAATTGTCTTTTGTCCACGAATCGTCGTCTATGTACACTAATTGTAAATATTTTTTTTTTATTTTTTAATTTTAGCGTTTTATGTTTGCGGTTAATTTCATTTGAGTATTTAGATGTGTTTTGGTTTGATATGTTGGCTGATTGCCCTAGTTCACCGCTTTGTTTGGCTTCCCAATCACTTTTTTTGATGAGATTGTTTTTTTTATCCCAGAAGAAATAGTTTTTAAATTTTGATTTTTATGTAGTACAAGTGGTTAAATGCAGGCTTGCAGCGTGGTATAATTATTTCCAACATAAAGTGTGTGATTTTGGTTAAAAGTGCATATAAAATACTTTTTCTCATACAAGTATTTCAGTGTGCTACAACTTTTTGTTAGAGAGGAATAAAAAATTCTTCATTAGTGAATAACAGATAAGACAAGTCCAAATATTTAAACCAGTTTCAGACTATGTAAAGGGAACTTAAAGTAAAATGAAATATGGAATGCTCGATATGTAATGTTATAAAACAACCAACAAAAGATATAAAAGTACCCTTCTTTTCTTGTGACTCATGCAAAAATTACACCTGCGTTGAATGTAGTGAATTAACTACAACCGAACTTAGATGTATGAATTTACAGAAAAGAAATTTGAAATATTATTGTAAAAGGTGCAGTAAATTTGAGCTTCTAAATGTTTTACAAAATACCATTAACGATAAAAATAGAATTATAGAAGATCAAGAACTAATAGTCAAATTGCTGAAAGAAAAAATTGAAAATCTAGAGAAAAACAACCAAAAATCTTATGCTAATGCATTGCAACAGAATAAAGAAACTGCAGGGACAAACATTATAAAACCCAATATTCCGGCTATTATTGTAAAAACAAAAAAATCACAATCGTTTGACAAAACAAAAGTGGATTTAAATAAAATAAATCCTGGGGAAATTAAAGTTGGTATCAATAATACATTAACAAATCCGGTAATATGATAATTAAATGCCATAAAAAAAATGAAGTCGAGATCCTTAAACAAACACTAATCAATAAATTAAAAGATAATTACAACGTTGAATTAAGTCAATTAAGGTTACCGCAAAAATGACCGAAGCATTAGAAAGATTTTAAGCAAACATAAAACCATATTCCCATTTTTCTTTTCATTTAAATCTCTAAAATCCGTCGCCATTGCCTTTACTTTGTCCATGCCAATAATTCCGTTGTGATTTATTTTTTTGTCAACGGTATCCAAAATATATAAAACTCTTGCTGCTGGCTTAATCCTTTAAATTTTTAGTTTTGAGTGCATTGCAGTTTTAACATATTTTATATTTATTAGGAGGACCTGGATATGCTAGTCCATTGGATGCTATGAAAAATGGACCAAGAGAAAAACTATTATATGTAGTTTGCATCAATCCTAACGAAGGTGAGGATCTTTTAGCTACAGTTGATGTGGATCCAGATTCACCGGAATATTGTCAGGTAAATAAAAGTATATAAATGTTTTCTTTTATTTCCCATCAACAACTACAAAGAGGTAGTAGCGACTTAAATAACTATAATAAATGGAAATCAAATCAGAATGTCTTTCACAATATTTTAGAAATAAAAATTTTCAGTAAGAATTTTAGATCACTTAACAATGTGTTATCAACTCGATTAAATTGTTCAAAATTGTTGTAAAATCTGTAAATATTTTATTCTAGTATCCTGATTGTCTGAAGTATAGCCATCTTGAGGACGCGTTTTCGTCGTTGAGTGATAAATAGTAAAGTATTGGCGTTCCGTTTAAAGTATCATTTTCTATCGTGTGATTATACTTTTTAAATGTATGTATGTATGTATATTATTGTAATAGGGGTGTATCTGGGACAGCATATTTAAAAAATGTGGAGTATTTTCGGTTAATATCTTAAATGCATTTAGAGGGATGGGAATGAGGTAAGAGGAAGAACTGAAAGTAGTCGATGATGTGAATAATATCGGGACCAAAGATTACACCAAAAGGGGAAAAGAGACCAATGAAAAACAAAGAAATAGAACAAGCGATTGTTATAAGATACATAAAACAACAAAGACTGGATACATAATAAGAAGAAGATAAACAGACATAATTAGAAAAGTAACTCAATGGATTCCACTATGGTCGAAAATATGGGGCAGAACGAAAAAGACTTGGAGTAACTAGATAGAGGACGACATTGGGGTACTGATAATTGTAGACTGGAAGCAGAAATGCCGTAATGGATAGGAATGGAACCATATAACAAAGCAGCCAAGACCAACGAGTGATTCACCGCAAAATCAGGATTTAAAAACACAATTCTAAGGATTGATCGGCTTGATGGTGATAATCGACATATAATTGATATGGACAACTCATTTATGCAGCATAACATTTATTTCAACAATTTTTTATTTAATAATAAAGATAATCCGTTGTTGACTTCAGCAAATAATCACGGATTAAGTAAAATAACTGTATTGTTTGTATTTGTAAAGGTCAGAGGTTGATAACTTGTCTTGTTTATTTAAAATTATTTACTAATTTTTTATTTAAGACTAGAGGTGAAATGATATCCAGAAACACATTATAATCACGAAATTATCAAAATTTTTATAATTCTTTAGTTTAAAAAATATCATTCAATCATTCATTCCACAGATAATGGAATTCGGACGCATGTTTCAATCGAGTATTGCTCTTGACTCGTTCTTAAGACAATTTCATAAACTTGATAATACTTAAGAGTGGACGGAGAAGAGACGGAAGAGTTTGTGGTAACCCAAGGTCTAAGACGAGGGGACCCATTACCTACTATGCTGTTCAAGCTGGTCTTACTGAATAGCTTAAGAAATAGCGTAATAAACAGTCATGTATATGAGGGGTTTTAATAGCAAAGAGAAAAAGGGGTTTACCACCAATAATTATAAATATACCAGCTCAGAAACAATAAAGGAAGGGAATAATCATAAACGCTATAACTAGAAATTAAGAATTGCCGAACAATCTCAAATGCAACGAAAAAGGTAGAGATAGTCATCAAACTGGCCGAGGGTTATAGATGTGGTAGACAAAGTAATCTGCAAACTAGGAAAAATAAAGTTCTTAGGACGAAACAGATGAACGGTGGGAAATATGTACAAATAACAAGATATATGCGTTGTACAATGATCCAACCAGTGGTTGGGATATTGGGAAAGAATGGATCAGAACAGGGATTTCAAAGATATAGTAAATGAAGAGGAGATGACCGAGAACGAAATGAGAAGGAGCGCATTACAAGACGTCGTCAAAAAACAACCGAACTGGACACCTTTAGCAACAGAAATATGAAGCACATAGAATAATAATGGTCTAACTCCAATAATTTGAAAATTGGCGCCAGTCATCTAAAAAGTATCAATCTACCTTGATCTGTCATTATATAAGTGGTCTAACTCCATACTTCAGTTTCTGATCAATAGATGGCACTATCTTACTCTTATTGTGATTGAATTTCATTATAGTTCAGTATAAAAATGGTACAACTATCACATTCAGAATAATACTGGAACATCTTAGGAGTTAGACCATTATTACTTGCAATAACCGGACGTTACAGAGCGTCTTGTGTGTTTATGGTGGAATAAAAGTTTTATAATGGACGAATTTGGTGATTTCAGTGACTCAGGGTCTGAATATATACCCAGCGAAAGCGGAGAATCTTCTGGTAAGTCTAATTTTCATACTTTAAGTCAATATTGAGTTAATTATAGAAACATAACCTAAAAAATTTGAAAACAATTTTTGCCAATAAATTCGTGCTCTAAGATAGGTTCAATTATTTCCAAATTCATTTTTAAATCGATGCTATATATTTTTTTATTATCTGAGAAGTATAAAAAGTGTCAAACCGATTTTAATGCATATTTTTGCTATTATAGATGCAGAAGCTTCACATGACGAACAGTTAGGATTTGACGAGGGATTTGACGTTGTAGAGCAGGACCCACAACCATCCACAAGTATGGGAAATGTTTTATATCTCAAATAATACACATTTTACAGGTTTTGAAATATTTACAGGGGACCTTGCAAAAATCAAAAGCAGAAAACAATCGAGGAGCGAGAAAAATTGGAAAATTAATACTAAAAAAAAGAGAAATAATGGAAAAGAGTACGATTCTAGAAGAGGGTTAAAAATGAACGCAAAACAATTCGAAAACATTGACTGCAACTGCAGAAAGAAGTGTATTGTTTTATTTTCATTTAACGAAAGACAAAACGCGTTTGAATCATTTTGGAGGCTTGGCGATTATGTGGCGCAAAATAGTTACATTTTTGGTTTAGTAAAAGCTTCACCCGTGAATAGAAAACGCCCAAAAGATGGATCTCCTTTAGGAACGCATACCCATTTTCAATACGTGCTGAAGACTAATAATAAAACACATAGAGTTTGCAAGAAATATTTTCTTGATACATTTAAAATAAGTAACGGCCGTCTGCACAGATGCATTTCGAAATGAGAAGCATCAGATTGCAGAGAGCTAAGAGGTACAACAGGCTCTAGAAAGTTGGCCGATTCTGATATTGTGAGGCATATAAAAACATTTCCGGCTTATCAAAGCCATTATTCTAGAATTAAAAATCCAAATAGAAAGTATTTAAACAGCGGTCTAGCTGTAAAGAAGATGTATGATCTTTATGTAGAGGAATGTCGAATCCAGAATATTGAACCAAAAAAATTGAAATAATATTATCAGGTATTTAATACCAAATTTAATTTGCATTTTAAAATTCCCCATCGACACCTGCAAGCTGTGCGATGATCTAGAGTTAAAACTAAAAGGTGCCGACAACGAAGATATCAAAAAAAATATTTCAGCTCAAAAGGAGTTGCATTTACGGAAAGCAGAATCGGCGAGAAAGTGTTTACGAAACGATTCGAAGAAAGCTGCAGAAGCATACATAGTAACATTTGATTTACAAAAGGCTTTGCCTTTTCCTAAGCTTACAACGTATGTGGCTTACTACAAAAGAAATCTGTATTTGTATAATCTGGGAATACATTCCTTCAACAGCAATACTGGTTACATGTACGTATGGAATGAAATACAGGGAGGGCGTGGTTCACAAGACATTGCAACTTGTTTAGTAAAGCATTTAAAGCTTTATGCTGGAAATCATAAACATGTCATTGCTTATTCAGATTCTTGTACAGGACAGAATCGGAATATAAAGATGAGTTTATCTCTGCTAAAACTTGTACAAGATCCAGAAGTTGAAATCAACGTCATAGATCTTAAATTTTTGGTATCTGGACACTCTTTTCTTCCTAACGATGGCGAATTTGGTATAATAGAGTCTGAAAGCAGACACCATTGCGTGATTTATCATCCAGATGAGTGGATAGATATAATAAAAAACTCCAAGCGAAAGGAACCTAAGTGTGTAGTATCTGAAATTCAACATGAAGAGTTTTTAAGCACGACAAATTTAGAAAATTTGATTACCAATCGGAAAACTACTACGGATGGATATAACTTTAGCTGGCTTAAAATAAGATGGCTCTTCGATTTCAGAGAGATCTACCCCTTCAATTTCAATTTAAGGAAACTCTAAATCCAGAAACTGAATTTCATATTGTTGATCTTTCCAAAAAGAAAATTGTTGGTAGGCCTAGTAGGGGTTTGACTAATGTAATGCAACAACTACTTTATCACACAAGAAGAACTGTGACAGCTGCAAAGAAGAAAGACCTGATGGACTGCCCTACATACCACCCGTACACCATAATTTTTATAAAAACTTGCCCACTGAGACAGTCACCCGAGGTTCTGCTCAACAAAACCTGGAAGATAGATCTTCTGACGATGAAATGATTTATGATTAGACCAACTTGAACAAAATCGTTCAGATTTATAGTGGTCCACATTTGTTTGTTTGCTTCCTAGTTTTAAAGTGTTTTTTGCAAAAATTCTCGATGTGTTATAAAACCTACTTATGTTTTACTGTATTGGTTGAGAATAAACATTCACGTTATGTTCAAAAATTTTGTTGAATTTTTTATTCGAATTTTTATGAGCCTAATTATTGGAAATTAACTTGTTTGGTTTCAACAAGCACAGGACAGGACAGCATGGAGAAATATGAAAGAGGCTTACGTCCAGGAGTGAATAAGAAGTGGCTGAGAAAGAAGAAGAAGAACTTGTTTGGAGTTAGACCATTATTATTCTATGTGCCTCATATAATATAAGGAAGAAGCAGCAGCATGACAAGATTTCGCCAAAAAGAAACCGAACTGGTAACCTTTAGCAACAGACATAGATCAATATTCTAGTGAATAAATGCTCTTGATATAATCTATTTTGAAGAGAAACCGGACCATTAGACTTAAAATCAAGAATATGTATTCACTCAAATCACAATAAAAGAGGTCTAAGAATTGTAGAAAAATGTCTTTGGTGCTTCGGCACAATGTTGATCTTAGTAGCAGTTATGTATGTATATTTTCAATTCAGACATTTCTATACGCTTCTCCTATTTCACATTCACACTTTATCTATTTCTTTTGTTTTTTGCTATTACATTGTTAGTTACTCTTTCAGTTTGTCTGCAAACTAACCATTTATCCCATTTTCAGTTTCAATTATTCTTTGGTAAATTTCCAATCAAATAGATGCTAGTAATGATAGCAAGTAATTTTCCAATTCTGGTTTTTCTTCTTTTCTATGAGAAGTATTCAATTATGTCCAGTCACCGGGTATTTTCTAAGCCTCATTCCTCCTTACTGATTCACCAAAGCCATTGTTTCATCTTATTCCAACCCTATTTTATAATTTCTACATCATTATCACCTACTACTTTACACTGTTTTGTATTCTTTAGGACTTTTGTAGTTGTATACCATCTCCTAAAAATATAAATACTTTCTGTTTTATATTATTGTAATTAAATTCACTGTCTCGACCCTTACTTCGTGGAATATGCTCATATTAGTGTTTTTAAATGAAACTCACGGTCTCTAGTTAATTCCACAATATAATAAAAGTTATTGAAAATTCTAAAAAATTGACAATCGTTTCGATAAATCAATATCATCGTCAGCATGACAGAAGTTACATTTCATTTTATGCCTACCTGATGTTTAGTAGTTATTTTTGGCTAGACCAAGTAGTAACCTAACTTGTGATTGGCTTAATATATGTTTATAGAAAAAAGAAGAAGATGTGATATTACAAATATTGAAGCTTATATATTATTAGCCCTATGGTGATATCCTGGATATCATTTTTCCAATTGAGATCAGTATAACTGTGCAATGATAAAGAAAACCAGGATAACTATATCTGCTGATCTTTACAATTATCACTTGAGAAGACAGTTTATTAGTGGTGAGCTCCCTAGATTTAACTATTCATTGACAACTTCATATTGTGGGTTTCTTAAATGTCTTCTAATTTCCAGTTCTTCAAGGAAATCCAGTTCTTGTTTCTTTTCACAAATATGCAGCACTTCTAGTTCTGTGTTAGGTGTCAGTGAATGATTGGTGTCAAGTAGATGTTTTGCGTAGTGGGATTTATCTGGTTGTTTTAATATGTATGCTCGTAAGTGCTCACTGTATCGTATTTCAAAATTCCTAAGGGTCTGACCCAAATAGACAGCATTACATTCTGGACATTTGAGTTTATATATACCTGACATCTTTAATAGTGGTATTTTTGTTTTTACATTTAACAATTTTGTACTAACGTTACTTTCTGTTTGAAAAGAAATTGTTGTATTCGTTGCTGAAGATATTATCTTTGAAATAATATTAGAAATATTTCCTGCATATGTGATGGTTTTATAAGTTTTAATTTCATCAGCTTATTTAGGATATATTAGTTGTAATGCCACTTTTTCTTATTTTTTACTAATTAGCTTATTTATCATATCTAATGGATAGCCGTTAGATGTTGCTATTTGTCTAATTGTATTAATCTCTCTATCAAAATTACATTTGTTCATAGGAACTGAAAAAGCTCTATGTATCATTGAATTATATGCTGCTAGTCTGTGTGACACAGGGTGGTTAGAATTGAACGGAATTGTTACATAAGTTTGTGTTGGTTTTCGGTAAATTGAATAATCAAGTACATTATCAACTCTTTGAATTTTTAAATCAAGAAAATTGATTGAGCTATTTTCTTCAATTTCTAATGTAAATTTAATTTTCGGGTGTAAATTATTGATGTGGTTGAAAAATACATCTAATTGTCGTTCACTACCCATAAAACAAGCTAATATGTCATCTACATATCTATACCAAATTAAAATATTTTTCGAAATATTACTTTCAAAGATCTTTCTTTCTAAATTGTCCATAAAAATGTTTGCTAAAATAGGTGATATAGGGCTTCCCATTGGTAAACCTTCATTTTAAATATATATCTTATTGTCAAAAGTGAAATAATTCTGATTAATGCATACATCAAATAAATTAAGTATATCTGATGTTATTCCTGGATTAATATTTTTATCTTCTAGTAATTTTCTTACAAGTATTAGACATTCTTTAGGAGGAGTTTTAGTAAACATATTGGTTACATCGAACGAAATGAGTTTATAGTTGTCTTGCAAGTGGATTGCTTTCAACTTTTTGATTAGTTCTATTGAATTTCTAATTGAGTACTGAGATTCATTTCCGTAAGTATTGAGTATATTGTTGAGCTTCTTTGCCAATATATTATTAGGAGCATTAACATAAGAGACTACAGGTCTAATTGGTTTCGTTATTTTATGTAATTTAACTGTTCCATATAATTGTGGACAATGAGGATTCTTATGTATGATAGACCTCTTTTCGTAATCATTTAAAAGATAATTTGAATTATTAACAATATCCCTTACGTTATTAGAAAACTTTTTTGTTGGGTCTGCTTTAAGAACTTTTACATCGCTGGATTCTATAAAGTTATATACTTCGGAATTGTAATTTTCAGTCGTCAAAATGACAGTTGTGTTCCCCTTATCAGATTTTGTAACTGTTAGGTTATTATCCTCTATCTTCTTTTTTTTGCACTTAAAACTGTAATGTAATTTTTTGTTTGACGTTTAACTTTTGATGGTTCAATATTTTTGATTGAATTGGCAATTTTTAATTTCTCATAAAGAAAATTATTTGAATTAGATTTTTAAGCTATTTCTGACTCTGTAGCTATAATTTGTCTAATATTATTCGTAAATTTTGGTGGTATGCTGTACTTTAAACCTTTATTTAAAAATTCTATTTCACTTTCTGTAAAATTAGTGTCTGAAAGGTTTTCAAATCGTGGTGCAAAGTGTGTTGGTATGTAGGTACATACAGTTTCATGATGTTTTGAGTATTGAATTTTATGTTGTGTGTGTTCAAGATTCTGTAGCTTCTTTTCATGTTTCTTAAATTTCATATGCTTCATCGTGCTGACATTTTCTCTCATTTTGTCATTCAAACAGTCAAATTCTACTGGATGTAATTGGAATGTGAGTTCTGAATGTACAACTCTCGAAGATTTGACCCGACTGTACCAGAAGTTACTACAAAAATGTTACAAAGCATCACAAAACATGTGGTTTAACCAAGAATGCCTTAGGAAAAAGGTAATACCAAATTATGTGGATATAAGATGTCACACTAAAACACCACAAGCACAAAAAGCTATAAAATGTGCTCAACGAGTTTGGATAAAATCAGAATGTAAGAAATGGTTCAAAGTTAGAGACTCCTTAGACAACTACATAAAAGTTGTACATTCAGAACTCACGTTCCAATTACATCCAGTAGAATTTGACTGTTTGGATGACAAAATTAGAGAGAATGTCAGCACGATGAAGCATATGAAATTTAAGAAACAAGAAAAGAAGCTATAGAATCTTGAACACACACAACATAAAATTCAATACTCAAAACATCATGAAACTGTAAGTACCTACACACCAACACACTTTGCACCACGATTTGAAAACCTTTCAAACACTAATTTTACAGATAGTGAAATAGAATTTTTAAATAAAGGTTTAAAGTACAGCATACCACCAAATTTTACGAATAATATTAGACAAATTATAGCTACAGAGTCAGAAATAGCTTTAAAATCTAATTCAAATAATTTTCTTTATGAGAAATTAAAAATTGCCAATTTAATCAAAAATATTGAACCTTCAAAAGTTAACCGTCAAACAAAAAATGACATTACAGTTTTAAATGCAATAAAAAAGAAGATAGAGGATAATAACTTAACAGTTACAAAATCTGATAAGGGGAACACAACTGTCATTTTGACGACTGAAAATTACAATTCCAAAGTATATAATTTTATAGAATCCAGCGATGTAAAAGTTCTTAAAGCAGACCCAACAAAAAAGTTTTCTAATAATGTAAGGGATATTGTTAATAATTCAAATTATCTTTTAAATGATTACGAAAAGAGGTCTATCATACATAAGAATCCTCATTGTCCACAATTATATGGAACAGTTAAATTACATAAAATAACTAAACCAATTAGACCTGTAGTTGCTTATGTTAATGCTCCTAATAATATATTGGCAAAAAAGCTCAACAATATACTCAATACTTACGGATATGAATCTCAGTACTCAATTAGAAATTCAATAGAACTAATCAAAAAGTTGAAAGCAATCCACTTGCAAGATAACTATAAACTCATTTCGTTCGATGTAACTAATATGTTTACCAGAACTCCTCCTAAAGAATGTCTAATACTTGTAAGAAAATTACTAGAAGATAAAAATATTAATCCAGGAATAATATCAGATATACTTAATTTATTTGATGTATGCATTAATCAGAATTATTTCACTTCTGACAATAAGATATATATTCAAAATGAAGGTTTACCAATGGGAAGCCCTATATCACCTATTTTAGCAAACATTTTTATGGACAATTTAGAAACAAAGATCTTTGAAAGTAATATTTCGAAAAATATTTTATTTTGGTATAGATATGTAGATGACATATTAGCTTGTTTTATGGGTAGTGAACGATAATTAGATGTATTTTTCAACCACATCAATAATTTACACCCGAAAATTAAATTTACATTAGAATTTGAAGAAAATAACTCAATCAATTTTCTTGATTTAAAAATTCAAAGAGTTAATAATGTACTTGATTATTCAATTTACCGAAAACCAACACAGACTGATGTGACAATTCCATTCAATTCTAACCACCCTATGTCACACAGACTAGCAGCATATAATTCAATGATACATAGAGCTTTTTCAGTTCCTATGAACAAATGTAATTTTGATAGAGAGATTAATACAATTAGACAAATAGCAACATCTAACGGTTATCCATTAGATATGATAAATAAGCTAATTAGTAAAAAAGAAGAAAAAGTGGCATTACAACTAATATATCCTAAACAAGCTGATGAAATTAAAACTTATAAAACCATCACATATGCAGGAAATATTTCTAATAATATTTCAAAGATAATATCTTCAGCAACGAATACAACAATTTCTTTTAAAACAGAAAGTAACGTTAGTACAAAATTGCTAAATGTAAAAACAAAAATACCACTTTTAAAGAAGTCAGGTATATATAAACTCAAATGTCCAGAATGTAATGCTGTCTATTTGGGTCAGACCCTTAGGAATTTTGAAATACGATACAGTGAGCACTTACGAGCATACAGATTAAAACAACCAGATAAATCCCACTACGCAAAACATCTACTTGACACCAATCATTCATTGACACCTAACACAGAACTAGAAGTGCTGCATATTTGTGAAAAGAAACAAGAACTGGATTTCCTTGAAGAACTGGAAATTAGAAGACATTTAAGAAACCCACAATATGAAGTTGTCAACGAACAGTTAAATCTAGGGAGTTCTCCACTAATAAACTGTCTTCTTAAGTGATAATTGTAAAGATCAACAGATATAGTTTTCCTGGTTTTCTATATCATTGCACAGTTATACTGATCTTAATTGGAAAAATGATATCCAGGGTATCACCATGGGGCTAATAATATCTAAGCTTCAATATTTGTAATATCACATCTTCTTCTTTTTTCTATAAACATATATTAAGCCAATCACAAGTTAGGTTACTTCTTGGTCTAGCCAAAAATAACTACTAAACATCAGGTAGGCATAAAATGAAATGTAACTTCTGTCATTCTGACGATGATATTGATTTATCGAAACAATTGTCAATTTTTTAGAATTTTCAATAACTTTTATTATATTGTGGAATTAACTAGAGACCGTGCGTTTCATTTAAAAACACTAATTAATGTAATTGCTCAATTAAATACGTAGGTCGCAGAATAGTGTTTTCTCTTGCGAAAAGCTAACTGCCAAATTAAAAAATATTGTATGCTTTTAGTTAATATTTGAATATTTTTATGATTCCAGATTGTTCATCGATTAAGAACTGGAAACAAAAACGATGAACTACATCATTCTGGATGGAACGTATGTTCTAGCAAACATTGTTCTGAGGGATGTTCCAATGGTAATGTTCGTGATAAACTTGTATTGCCAGCTTTAGGATCTGACAGAATCTACGTGGTAGATGTGGGAAAAAATCCAAGAGCTCCCGAGTTTCATAAGGTATATTAGATTTGCAACTAATAAGCAAAAAACCATACATGTATAGCCTTTTGCGTGGAATTATACTCACTTTGCGGTATTTCAGTTTTTTTCAACTTACCTAAATTTTGGAGAAAAATTAGTTTAATACTTTGACAAGTAGAATAAACAGCAACAATTACACAAAATATATAATAAGAACAGAAGCAGCATTACTGATAAATATTTCCAATCGATTGGTAACATTATTAGTAGACTAATCTATAACCTTTTGGTAAATTTAGTGCGACATATCGTGAATTTTGTTAACCGATTTAGTAGGTGCTTTATTTTTGTAAAAAAGCACTTAATATCAAGTTCAAATGGAAGGTTCATGTTACAAAGAAAAAAGGAGGAAATAAATGTGAATTTCAGAACAAATCAAAGCTAATTGAAAGACACTCCAGTCTTTCTTCATATAATTGAATTTACAAATAAGATTTTTGATTAGCTGGAAGTGTCCTAAAGTATAACACAAACAATAAAATTATACGTGCTAGAAAAATTGCTTTATGCTCAAGATAATGCAGAAGTATTGCAACTGCGGAACAACCATCAACTCTATCGTGAGTGTGAATCGTATTGCTTTATTGGTAGTAGTTAATAAATACATATATTCAGGTTCACTAATTGATAACAATGGTACATGGGAAGGTGGACTAAAACATTGTAATAGCGTGAACAGCCTTAATAATATCTGGAAAGATTTAGCTATTACTAAAAACACTTAATTAAAGCTGCTAAACTTATTGGTAGCCACTTATGGATCACAAACTTCGGCCTTGATGAAAAGTGACATCAAAGGTCTTTACGGAAACTATCGGGTTAGTTAGATCTACAACCGACTTTTATAATTTTGCGCTCGTTTACTTGATCCGATAGAACTAACCTCTTTCGAAAAGTTGTAGAGGTTATTTATTTATTTATACCCAAACAGGTTTATAACCTTATTACATGGATATTAGAAATTGAATAAACAAAAATTTACTTAAGATTAAAATAATATAATAACATGATCTACCATATAAACACTATAAACACAAGGATTCTAGAACCAAGACGACAGAACTCACACCTCTCAATTTCTACATTTGATTTAAATAATTTGACAATTAAAAATTTAGAATTAAGCATAAAGTGGCGAAAAGAGCAAGATGCCCACACACCCTCCCACGATACTCAACAATGGGTACTGTCCAGTCAATGTCAATAAATGTATTCAGATTATTGGCCAATGTCAATATGGCTTCTAATGGAGAATGTACACAAGTTCGTATTTTTTCGAATAATAATGGACAGCGGGTTGGCCTCGCTGGAGCTTTAAATGGTATTATACCTAACAGACTACTTGAATTTATATCATTATGAATTATCTTATAGAGAAACATCATACTTGCAATTTTCCTTCTATTCGCCAATGAAATTAGTCCAAATTCCTCTCGCAATCTAGATGACCTTATTGTCTTGTAATATGGCCATACATGGTACTTCTTGAAATATAATTGCCTAAGAAATTTGTTCTGTACCTTTTCTACTAAATTTATATGCACTTGTGCCTGTTCACCCCAAATCATAGATGCGTATTCCAAGTTTGATCTAAACAACATATTAAATAAAATCTTTATAGTTTCTGTACTTGAGAAGGGAAAACTTGTTACAAACCCTAGATTAGCTTTTTTTACTAATCGGTTAATGTGTGGTACAAATGATAGTTGCTCGTTATATACGAGTATAACCCCTAAATCTTTAATTTCTCGTTGTAGAGAATCCGTCCCCATCAAAGAATTAAATATTATAGGTTCCTTTTTTTTGTAATAGACATACTCCCACATTTATTAATATTGTAATGTTTTTGTTATTTATTTAGACAATAAACGGGTGGGATAAATTTCAAACACTCGGTATGGCTACTTACTAATTTATTTAAACACTAACTCACTAATCACTAACACTTAATTTATATATACATTATATTCACTTAGACTAAGTTATATAAACAGTTCACTAATTTATATTCACTAATTTATTTGTTTATCTCACGATGTCAAATTATCAACTAAACTAACTCTTCCTGATCAGTCCCCTTATATATTAGTGCCTTTTGTACCAGAGAATTCCGGGCTGCGGCTTATACACACAAATGATTTTTCTGGCCTTTTCTAGATAACTCTGGTCACAAAAACCAGTTCTAGATAAGATAGTCTCAATCGTAAACCGTTTTTCATAACTGCGTATCCGCCATAATTTTAACTATTATACCTGGCTTAGACATGGTCGGTTTTAGGGACTATACCAGTGTGCTGTTTCGTAACATTACCCCCTCCTTAAATGGAAGTTCCTCCTGGAACTTTTGTGTAGCCGAGACTGGATGTTTGAATCGGCAACTGGCCCCATTTCTACACTTTCCGATCTTATGGAAATAGCAGGGCACCGTCTTCATCGGATACTGATAACGGGGGTTGTAGCTACAAATTAATATCTGGACACCGGTATCTTGAAAGATAATTTCTACCATGTTCCTGATGATTCGCCAATCCAACTGGTTACTCGCTATCTTAGGCATAGCCAGTTTTTTCACGTTGGATTCCAACACATGGTCTCGGAGGTTTCGAAGTGCTTCCCACACATCGCGGTAGGTAGATCGATCTTGGAATTCATTTTTAGTTACCACGTAGAAGACTTGCCGCGAATTATGTTTCAGTTTCAGTGCCTTGCCAGGGGCTGGAATCTGGTCTTCAAGTTTTTCTAATTGCCCGAACTTTCTAAATACGGTTGCCAACCCTCGTGCGTTCTTGATACGGGCGGGGATGTTGTATGCCAGTGAATAATCTTCCGGGAGAGTGGACAAATCTTGTTGTTGTTCCGAAGTTACTCCATATCTAGCTTTCCCAGTACCTCCATACGCGCCCATAAATTCATCGAAGGTGGGGTCAGACACATCTCGAATGAGGTTTACTTCTTCCTCCAAGTCATGGTCTCGTTCGAATGGCGCTAGTCGGTTTTGGTGAACTACTTTTGGTTTTCCGTTGGGGATCTTGCTTATGCGATATATAACATCATTGATCCTTTTCTTGATTAAGTATGGACCTTCCCAGGATTTTTGTAATTTTGGAGAAAATCCTTTTCTCCTCGCCGTGTTTTGTAGCCATACTTTGTCCCCTTCTTTAAAACCGCCTTCTGTGGCCTGCGTGTTGTACCGACTTTTCATTCTGTCGCTGGCAACTTGAAGATTTGTTCGAACTAATTCATGAATATCGTCCAGCCTTCTTCTCAATTGGATTGCGTACTCTTCGCCTGCTAGATCTTCTCCAGGCCGGCAGCCAAATTCCAGGTCACAAGGAAGCCTCATTTCACGTCCAAACAGGATATTCGCCGGTGTTTCACCCGTGGACTCATTGACAGCAGATCGATAAGCCAATGCGAATAGGGAAAGATACTGGTCCCAATCTCTCTGATGGCTGGATACTACTTTGGACAAGTATTTTCCAATAGTCCTGTTCATTCTCTCGACCATTCCATCTGACTGTGGATGTAATGCTGTTGTCCTGGTCTTCTTCATTCCCAGCTTCTCGTAAATCTCCTGGAATAGATGGCTTTCCCTGGTCACTGTGGACTTCCAAGGGCACTCCATATCGGCTGATAAATTCTTTCACCAATACTTCTGCTACAGTTGTGGCCTCTTGGTTGGGAATAGCGTAAATTTCCACCCATTTTGTGAAATAATCACTTTTCTTACCGGACGTTTCCAACTCACGATCTTCCAATTCCGCTCGTAATTCCGCCACTTTCAGGTCCCTTAATCTCTTGGCCATTTTTACGTAGATATTTATTTATATTACCCCACACCTGACACCAATGTAATGTTTTTGTTATTTATTCAGACAATAAACGGGTGGGATAAAATTCAAACACTCGGTATGGCTACTTACTAATTTATTTAAACACTAACTCACTAGTCACTAACACTTAATTTATATATACAGTATATTCACTAAGACTAAGTTATATAAACAGTTCACTAATTTATTTGTTTATCTCACGATGTCAAATTATCAACTAAACTAACTCTTCCTGATCAGTCCCCTTATATACTAGTGCATTTTGTACCAGAGAATTTCGGGCTGCACAAATGATTTTTCTTGCCTTTTCTAGATAACTCTGGTCACAAAAACCAGTTCAATCGTAAACAGTTTTTTATAACTGCGTATCCGCCATAATTTTAACTATTATACCTGGCTTAGACAGGGTCGGTTTTAGGGACTATACCAGTGTGCTGTTTCGTAACAATATTAAAATTTAATTTATTTTGGATACTCCATTCCAGTATGCTATTGATATCCCTCTGAATCATGACGCAATCTCTAGCTGATCTAATTTTTTTAAATATTTTAAAGTCGTCCGCAAACAATAAACAATCAGAAAATTGTATACACTTGCCTATATCATTAATGAATAATAGGAACAGAAGTGGTCCCAAGTTAGAACCCTGGGGGACCCCAGAATTCGCGTGAAACTTCCCCGATGTATTACCATTGTGCTTGACCACGAAATACCTATCTTGAAGGTAGCTTCATAATAATAAATCGTTTGATAAACTAAATGAGTTCAATTTCTTCAAAACTACGTCATGCTGAACAGTATCAAATGCTTTTTGAAAATCTGTGTAAATAACGTCTAGTTGTATAGTCTTTCTTCAAAAGATTGGTTTGCCGATTCTGTAAACAACATCAGATTCGTATTTATTGATCGACCCGACATGTATCCATGTTGTTGGTCTATAATACTATTTTTAACATGGTTGTAAAGATGGAAATATAAAATTTGTTCCAACAATTTAGAAGGAGCGCACATGATTGATACCCCTCTATAATTTTCAATATCTTTCTTGTTACCTGATTTGTGAATTGGAACGTATGTTGACAATTTTCATTTTACTGGAAAATATGAGTGTTTAAGGATAACATTAAAAATATGCATTTCATAACTTGATTTTTCATCGTTGTGAGCAGTAGAGAAAAATTTTTAAGCAATCTCATCATCATTTACTATTTGCCCGTTTACACTAAATATTTCTACCTGACTTCCGTTAGATCATTTTTTTAACCGTATGTCCAGAAGGAATTTATATCACTCTTTACATTCTCTTCAATTTGCCTCAAATAATTCTTGTGTTCATTATTAATTAAATATTTTAGATCCCTTCTGGACTGTAAATATTTGGAATTGTAATAGTCTGAAACATATCTTAGTTTCCTAAAATTATTTTTATCTTTTAATAACCGCTTGATTTGTGGGGTGAACCATTTTGGAAATTTATGGTAATTGTTGTAAGTTTTATATTTCGGAACAGTGACTTCAAAAATATCGTAAATTTTTTTGTAAAAAATTTCAAGTGCTGAATCTACATTGTCATTGTTTGTAACGTCTATCCAACATGTATCTCTCAACATTTCGCTCATCAATTGAAAATTAGCTCTTTTAAAATTAAATTTGTACGAGTTAATTCCATTTAACCCCACTAGAGCGGTAGGGTAACTTGGGTTATTGTGTGATTACTATAAACAAAAATTCCAATTTTGTTATATACATAACTTCTCACATAAAAAATGGAAGAAGTGGAAAATTTATTGCACTTCGTTGTATAGCGACAGCTCAGAAATGGTTTCTCGGATGAGTAATGAAATGCTTTCGGATACCCCCAGAACCGAGTAACAACTAGTCACGTGATTTTAAGAATCCAGTACTTGATCCACGTTAAATTTCGGTAAATACTTCAACAAAATGGATTCCTTCACAATGTTGGCATACAGGCGCCTACTACGGATATACTGGACAGTTTAAAAAAAACAGATATTTATAGATTTTAAGAAATTAGATGTACATTAATATTTGGTCTTACTAAACCAGTTTCTATGGAAACTTGAAGCCCACCAAAAGTTATTAAGAAATTATGGGCAGAGTGTTACAACTATCTTATCTATATCTTATATGATTTTCCTAAAACGAGCGACAGATGCTAAGAAATGTCTTATATAATTGTTATTATAAATTTATTATTATGAATATATTATTTCAATTTTAGGTAGTGGAAGGAACGGAGATGAGGAAGTTTAACTGCAGTACTCCCCATACAGCACATTGCCTTGCTAATGGAGAAATAATGATATCGACCATGGGAGATAATGAAGGAAACGCGAAGTCTGATTTTATACTATTAGACAGCAAAACGTTTGAAGTCAAAGGTAAAATGTTAAACTATTTTTACTATAATATCCTAATTTATTCGACATTCCATAGATTTCAATATACAAGAGTACTAACTACAGTTATTAGTGACAAGGACTCCAAGTTATTTTATATATTTGTCACACCCTCCTACAACCATTACCCCTCAAATCGATCTTTTTAGTCCATTTTTGAATCCTCCTTGCCTGTCTCGCTGGGCTTCAATTGTCATTTTTCGGATTCTCTATCAAGCTTACTGGTTTGTTTAACAGTGTATCATTGACATTATTGTTCGGAATATTCTCTCTCTATGTACAAGGTGGGCAAATAAGAGAGGTAAGCGGCTGTATCTCAGAAACTAATGATTGTAGAGAGTTACGGTGAAAAATTTTGTAGGTAAAGTGGGCAAGGGAAAATGCTGGAAATTATTTTTAAGTTTCCAAGATGGCCGCCAGTGGATGTTTCCACTATCTTGAATCACATAAAGTTGCGTTTTAATATTAACTTAAAGTCGGACAATTTTTCTCTATCTTTCGAAATAAAGTGGTGGGGGGTATTAGAATGTTGTTTTAAATAAATGCCTGTTACCAGGTACCAGGTAGAAAACGTACCGCGAATTGTGTTTGAGTCTCAGTGTCTTGCCAGGGGCTAGCATCTGATCTTCAAGTTTATCTAATTTCCCAAACTTCTTTCGAAAGACGGTTGCCAACCCTCGTGCGTGTTTGTTATTGGCGGAGATGTTATGTGCTAGTGGGTACTCTTCCGGAAGCGTGAACAAATCTTGTTTTTGTTCTGTAGTGACTCCGTATCTAGCTTTCCCGGTACTTCCGTATGCACCCATAAATTTTTCGAAGGCTGGGTCAGACTCTTGTTGTAGATGGTTCACCCCTTCCTCTTTGTCATGGTCTCCTTCGAATCGCGCTAGTCGGTCCTCTTCTTGATTAAGTATGGACCTTCCCATGATTTCTGTAATTTTGGAGAAAATCCTTTTCTCCTTGTCGGGTTATGTAACCATACTTTGTCCCCTTCTTTGAAACTGCCTTGTGTGGATTGCGTATCATACCGTTTCTTCATTCTGCCACTGGCAACTTGAAAATTCGTTCGAACGAATTAGTACACATCATCCATCCTTCTTCTTAATTTGATCACGTAATATTCTCGTGCTAGATCTTCGCTAGGCCGACAGCCAAACTCCAGGTCACAAGGAATCCTCATTTCACGTCCAAATAGGATTTTCGCAGGGGTTTCACCCATGGACTCATTTATGGCAGATCGATAAGCCAACGCAAATAGGGAAAGATACTGGTCCTTATCCCTCTGGTGGCTGGAAACTACATTGGACAGGTATTTTCCAATGGTCCTGTTCATTTTTTCGACCATTTCATCTGACTGTGGATGCACCGCTGTTGCCCTGGTCTTCTTTATTCCCAGCTTGTCACAAATTTCTTGGAATACCTGGCTTTCGAAATTTTTTCATTGATCGCTGTGGACCTCCAAGAGCGCTCCATATCGGCTGATAAATTCTTTCAGCAGTACATCCGCGACAGTTTTGGCCTCTTGATTCGGGATCGCATAAATTTCCACCCACTTTGTGAAATAATCCATTACTACCAGGATGTATTTACCACCATTTTCTGTCATCGGAAAAGGTCCAGCGATGTCTAAAGTAATCCTTTCGAAAGGGCTTCCAACATTATATTGTTCCATGGGCGCCTTTCTCTTGCGATGTGGTCCATTACTCGTAGCACAAGTCGTACATTTCTTAGACCAGTCCTTAACATCGTCGGAGCTGTTCATCCAATAAAACCTTTCACGGACTCGCTGAAGGGTTATCTTCCCTACCAGATGAACTCCCGATGGACTCTCGTGTAACTTTTTCAGTACCTCAGCTACTCTTGTTCTCGAGATAACTAGCCTCTCGGAACTATCATCGTTTTCAAGGACCCTTTTCAACAGACCTTCTTCTAAGACAAGGGAGTTCCACTGAGCCCAATATGATTTGAGTGTCGGTGAAAATCTTGACACTTCTTGCCATGTAAGTCGCCAATTTTCTTCCTTCCATTGCCGGATCATCTTCAGGTGAGGATCATTCTCCTGATCTTTGCTGATTCTGGTGGCTGACCATTCTTCGTAGACTACTGTAGTTCTTGAAACTGCAACTTCCTTAGTTTTCGACATGTTGCATTGAGAATAGTCTACAACGCCTGACCGTCTAGGCAGAGAGTCGGCTTTTCGGTGATTCACATCAGCTAGATGTTCACCCCTGTCTGATTTTCCATGTGACTGGGTTACAGGAGTCTTGGGACGCTTAGACGGGCTGCGTACGTGCTCTAGCTGACCACACTTCCGGCATTTGATCTTCTTCGGCTTCTTGTCTGCCATACTTTTCAACAAGTTGACGATCTGGTCAAGTCTGTTATCGTCCCCTTCTTCCTGCTTGGTCTTACCCTTTTGCCGCGAATTATTCGTGGCTGCTTTGCATTTAAGAGTTTCTTAGTTTACAGGAGTCGTAGGACGCTTACACAAGCTGCGAACATGCTCTACTCGCCACAATTACAGAACCAGATCTACTTTGGCTTCTTGTCTACCATACCTTTCAACAAGTTGACGAACTGGTCAAGTTTGTCATCGTTACCTTCTTCCTGCATGGTCCTACCTTTGTTATATCCCGAAGCCATCGTGGCTGCTTCGTATTCAGGAGCAGCAGTTAATGCATCGACCAATGTTTTGGGATGGGTTAAACGAAGCGTCCTCTGCATATCGGAGACACGTAAGCCCAGACATTTCATCATGTTCTCTGGGGCTGATGGATGCAAATCGAACTAATCGGGTAATATCGACTTCATACTCTTGGAGGGTGTTCGGAACACGTCCGAACATATTATTCATTTAAATTTAGATAGGCAAGGCCTGTCAGTCAAAAAATTGATTGATATTGAAAAAAGAGAAATGTCAACAAAAAAATGTCAATTAATTATTCCACATACGCAGAGCGTTACTTCCCTTAAAAAAAAAGAAATTTGTAATTTCATTCCTAGAGCGGATAATTACAGTAGATAATTATTAATAAAATTAAGTGTTTTGAAGTGAAAAAGGCCAATTGTAAGTACTTAATCATTTTAGTTACATTTAGTATTCGAGCTGATCTACCAATTTTCTGATTAAAGCGGCGTAGTAAGTTTGTAAATAATTATATTTTTGTCAACTTTAAATAAATAAATCAGTCATCCTTGTCAGAAGTTAATCTTGCACGAACTAGCGTTTTATTTGGAGATTTTCAATCCACTGTCAAAAGGATTATCGAAGAGAAAGTTTGAGTAATTACCGAAAGTGTCAAAGTCAAAACCATGAAAGGGCTGGCTTTATCATATGGTCCTTCGAGCCGGATGCATTGGATATTTTCTGACAAAAATAGTTCCTGTTTGTTCCTGCATTGTATTAAAAATACAACGACCTTCCAAGTGGTGATTACAAATATTTTCTGGGTGAAAATATCTCGTTCCTGTTCCGTTCCTGATTTCCATTAGGCAATTTGGAGAATACTGCTGTTCTGTTTATTTTTAAAATTTGTTTCTTATAATTAGATTAAGTTTCTTACAGATATATTTCTTATTTCAAGGTAGACAGCTCATTAGTAATTAGTAATATTGTTCTTTTTAAAGAAATTCCAGGCCCGTATGTTAAATAATTCGAACTCAATATCCATAAATTAAATAAAAATTTAATTTCTTCCATTTAGTTAGTAAATTAATTATTAAAAAAGTTGTGGTAAATATTCCAGGGCCGTACTAAACAATTTTCCATTCCATAGCGATTTATTTGTTTTAAATAATATCGCCTACATACTGTTATTGACTGTTTAATGATATATTTTATTTTGATTTCGATTAGTTTCTTTTAAGAAAGAAAAACTTTACGTTTGTAGTGCTTTACATAAGGTCGCTTCAACATTAGTGTCGCATAAGAAGCTTCGATTTCGTGTAGTGAAAGCGAGCGAAAAGTGCATTTTCCACAGAACCCTGCGCGGTTCTTACATTTTAGAATAGTTGTATAATTTCTAGTTTCAATAGTTTGAGTTTTTCGTTTCAAAACACACAATGCAAGCCTTTCTAAAAGCTAGAAAGAATGCTAAATCCGCGATCACACAAACCCAAAATTGGATTATCGCAAATATAGATTCTGAAACAGATATTTTCCTTCTTAAAACTAAATTAGATAAATTGGAGTGCGAGATAGTTAAATATAACGACGCTCAAAATGAAATTGAGGATTTGGACGTTAATAAAAAAGATACGGAAGATAGAGATTCATATCAAGATAAATTTGATAGATCAATTGCTTGTCTTAAACAAAAAATTCACAGTTTATCTGTACCTCCTACTCCAGCTTCGAATCCTAACCTTAATCAATCCGCTCCAATAACAAATGAGCAAAACTTAGGGGTAAAACTTCCCCAAATTTCTATACCCCACTTTGCCGGTGATTACACTAAGTGGGCCCCGTTTTATCAATTGTTTACAGCCTTGATAAAGAATAACGTTCAGCTAACAAATGTTCAAAGGTTAATTTACCTAAAGTCCTATTTGAAAGGAGAACCGTTATCTCTTATTGAATCCTTAGAAATAACCAATGGCAATTTTGAAATTGCAGTCAATATTTTAGAAAGTAGGTACGAAAACAGTTTAGCTATTATAAATTCACATTTAAATTCAATAATAGATAGTCCTAGCATAACTAAATGTACACCATTTACCTTGAGAGAATTTTTAGTAAATGTGCGAAAAAATTTAGAATCCTTAAAAAATCTAAAATGTCCAACCCAACATTGGGATTTAATTGTCCTCAACATCCTCATGAGAAAGCTAGACTATGGCTCTAAAAGAGAGTATCAATCCAATAGAGATTCAAAATCAGATCCTACTTTAAAGGAATTTTTCGAGATTATCGAAGCCAGATGCAACGCCCTAGAATCCTTAAGTACTCCTTCACACTCCGCTTCATATGAAGTAAAAACCGAAAAAAGTGCCTCAAAGGCAAATTCCAAAACTTCGTTACATGTAAAGAACGTGTCTCCTAGTTCGCCTACGAGTAAACGACGAACTTGTTGGCTTTGCAAAATTATTGATCACGATATCTACAAATGCTCCATTTTTTCCAGGCTTAGTACTGATGAAAAATATCAGTTTCTGAAGTCGCAATCCTTATGTTTCAATTGTTTGGGGGCAAAGCATTCACTGACAGAGTGTAAGTCTAGAGGTTGTTCCTTATGTGGCAAAAAACACCACACACTCCTTCACCGAACTTCTGTATCAACTAATAGTTCTCCAAATGTTCATAATTCCAATTATAGTCCGAGAACGTTTTCTAGTCCACAATATAGTACCGGAGCCATTCCTAGGAATGTTCAAATCTCCAATTATAACCAGGATCGGTGAGCACAGTCTTGTCAATCGCCAACTCCTAACTCTGCAGATGCAATACCTTTCCGAAATGCCGAGTCTGAAGCTCAAGTTAATGTGTCTCCGCCCTCGGGGCCATTCTCCCTCTCTGTAGATCAAGGTGGTCCCGAAGTTCTATTGGCCACAGCGGTCGTATATGTTCTTTCCGATAATGGTAACCTTGTTAAGGCTAGAATAATTCTAGACAACGGCAGCCAATGTTCTTTCGCTTCTGAAAAATTCGTTAGAAGAATGCATCTCAAAACCTATGATAATCAAATCCAATTTTCCGGCATTAAATGCACTCCTACAATTTCGAACAAAATGATAGACATTCTAATTTTCTCCAATACTAAGGAGGATTATAAACTCAAAGTTTCATGTGCAGTACTCCCTGTAATTACTTCTATATTGCCTAGAATTCCGTTGAATAGACATAAGTTGAACATTCCTCCAATGTTCAAACTGGCTGATCCAGATTTCCATGTCCCGTCCGATGTGGACATCCTCTTGGGCGCTGATGCTTATTATGAAATTTTACTTCCACAGATCTATCGACTGGGTCCTAAACTTCCTACTCTCCAGCTGACAAGGTTTGGATGGGTAATTGGAGGACAATTACCTCCACAAAGTGCTTCTAAAGATAATAAAGTTGCTCTTTTTTGTCAAAATACTTCCGAGCATGGTGACTCGTTAGACACAATTCTTTCAAAATTCTGGGAAGTCGAAGAACTCTCAGAAGTCAAGTCCTTGTCAGCTGACGAATTATTGGCTGAACAAAGTTTCATTCAAACACACGTTCGTTTGGAAGACGGAACTTTCCAAGTGAATTTTCCTTTCAAAGATCCCACCGGTAATAATCCACTCGGTAACTCTTTCCATATTGCAAAAAAGCGATTTTGCAACTTAGAAAAACGTTTCCAAAATAACCCAGAGTTATTTTCAGATTATAAAAGATTCATTGATGAATATGTTTCTTTGAAACATGCAACCTACGTTCCATTTGATGCCAACGACAAACCCGTTGAGAACAAATACTTCCTTCCACATCACTGTGTGATCAAACATTCCAGTGAAACCACTAAACTCAGGGTAGTTTTTGATGCTTCCAGCAAAACTTCGACTGGATTTTCCTTGAATGATATCCTACACAAAGGCTACGGAGTTCAGCCGGACCTATATGACATACTATGTCGGTTTCGTTTATACAAGTTTGTCCTGACCTGTGATATCCAGAAAATGTATCGCCAGGTTAGAATGAATCCTTCGCAATTGCACTTCCAGAATATCTTGTGGAGAAACTCACCGCAAGAGGATCTTAAATGCATCCAACTCTCCACGGTGACTTATGGAGTCACTTGTTCGTCATTTCTTGCTACAAGAGTTCTAAAAGAACTCGCTTCCAATTCCAATGAGTTTTCTTCTGCGCAAAGAGCCTTGTTACATCAAACGTACGTAGATGATGTACTTCATGGTGTTGATTCAATATCCGAGTTGGAAGAGTCCTATCACCAACTCAATACATTATTAAATTCCGCGGGTTTCCGACTGCATAAATGGTCATCCAATTGCTCGCAATTTCGACAAAAATATTATGACTCCTCTAACCCAATTCAACTTGAAATAGAAATGGAAGACACTCCCAATAAGGTTTTGGGGCTATGCTGGAATCCGTCCTCGGACGAATTTGCCATCTCCTTACCTAAACTCATTCCTTCAGAAACTCCTTCTAAGCGCAAGGCGTTATCCCTCATAGCTCAGATGTTTGATCCAATCGGAAACTTGAGCCCATTCATAGTCGTAGGAAAGATTTTCATTCAAAGATTGTGGCTATCAAAGCTTTCCTGGGATGAACCTATAACTCCTGAACTAGCCCAAGAATGGAAAAAATTCATATCCTCCATTGATTTCTTAAGACGTTTGAAAATTCCTAGATATCTGTTTTCCGATAAATCAATAATAAAGGTTCAAATTCATGGCTTTGCTGATAGTAGCGAGCGAGCTTATGGTTCCTGTTTATATTTCAGAACTATTTATTCCGACAACACCGTCTCCAACACTTTAGTAAGTTCCAAGTCGAGAGTTACGCCTCTCAAGACGGTTTCACTTCCGCGCCTTGAACTATGCGCAATGGTACTACTTTCTAAGTTAACCCAAAGGATTCTCAAGATATTCGAGAATTGTGTAGAATTCGAATCCATCAATCTGTGGACTGACTCCCAGATAGCCCTCTGCTGGATTCAATCACATCCTTCCCGCTGGCATACATTTGTAGCCAACAGAGTTTCCCAAATTCAAATTTCCATTCCGCAAGCTAATTGGAGGCATGTTCGCTCTTCTAAAAATCCTGCCGATTTGCTGCCCAGAGGAGTACTCGCTTCCGATCTCTTAAATTCCGAGCTATGGTGGAATGGTCCTGATTTCCTGTCCTAATTAAATGTCGACTTTTCTAAATTCACGTTGAAACCTCCGAATGTCGTACCCGAACAAAAGGGCAACAAGCTTCAAGTGTTGGTGGCAACCACCAACTGCGAATTCATATTTTGGAACCCCATATTTGAAAAGTTTTCTTCGTTCAATAAGTTGTTGCATACTATAGCTTATATACTCCGGTTTGTGTCCAATTCCAAGGGCAATGAACCAAGACTCCACGGCACCTTGTCCATATCAGAAATAAATTCTGCCTTAGTGCTGGTCCTTCGAAACTTACAGTTCAAATACTTTTCCAAGGAGATTTCAGAATTGAAATCCCTGAAACCCATTTCCGACAAAGGCATATTAGCCCTCAATCCTTTTATTAATGATAAAGGACTCATCTGCGTCGGAGGCCGTTTGCGACATGCAGACGTTCCTGAGCCTCATAAGCATCCCGTGCTCCTTCCTGCCAGAAACCACGTAGTTTCCCTCCTGCTCAAGAGAGAACATGTCAGATTGGGACACGCTGGTGCCCAATCCGTTCTTGCTAACGTCCGTTTGCAATATTGGCCTCTGAATGGAATCAGGGAAGTAAAAAGAGTGATTCATGAATGTATGACTTGTTTCCGTTTCCGAGCTGTTTCTGCTCAACAAATTATGTCCGACTTGCCAGCAGACAGAGTCAAGCCTTCGAGACCCTTTGAAAGGGTAGGCATCGATTATGGTGGCCCTTTCTTTATAAAATCTTCCCGCCTCCAAAAAGCTTCTATCACAAAGTGTTACATGGCGGTTTTCATATTCATGACCACAAAGGCCATCCACTTGGAACTAGTGTCCTCCTTATCCACTGAAGCCTTCTTGCTCACCCTGAAGCGTTTCATTTCACGTAGGGGAACTCCTACAGTTATCTACAGTGACAACGCCACCAATTATGTAGGCGCCAAAAATCATTTGAAGGAATTGCGCGAATTCTTCTCTAATTCCAATTTATCCGATCACATCAAAACATTCGCTTCTGAAGCCAGCTTCGAGTGGAAGTTCATTCCTCCTCGCAGTCCCCATTGGGGAGGTCTGTGGGAATCCGCTGTCCGTGGTGCGAAAAGACACTTGCAACGTATCGCTGGAAACGCTCAACTCACCTTCGAGGAGTTGAGTACCGTTCTCACCCAAATTGAGGCTATCCTAAACTCTAGACCATTATGTCCTGTATCTAGTGATCCCAATGACTTCCAAGTCCTAACTCCCGGCCATTTCCTGATTGGCTGTCCTCTAACCTCCTATCCTGACCACAGTTTCACACACCTGCCTGAAAACAGACTTGCACACTGGCAGAGATGTTCACAAATGCAACAATACTTCTGGAAAAGATGGACTACAGAGTACTTAAACCGTTTACAAAATCGGCCCAAATGGCTAGCCCCTTCGAAGAATCTCCAGGTCAATGACTTGGTCCTGTTAAAGGAAGATGATACTCCTCCCCTTCACTGGCCTTTGGCAAGAATTGTCGAGGTTATTCCTGGCGTGGACCAAAGAGTGCGTGCTATAAAACTCCGTACCAAAGAAGGCACATTCGTTAGACCGATTACCAAGGTTTGTCCTCTGCCCAGTGCAGACTCTAGTCCGTAATCAACCTGCACACAGTTGCTTCGTTGATTGCGTTCTCGGGTTGTCTTTCGATGATAGTATCGTCGCGCCATTTCATTCGCGCGTTGTTCCACCTTTCCTTGCTTTTCCTTCTTATTGAAATCCGATATTTCAACAGGGCGGGAGTATGTTCGGAACACGTCCGAACATATTATTCATTTAAATTCAGATAGGCAAGGCCTGTCAGTCAAAAAATTGATTGATATTGAAAAAAGAGAAATGTCAAAAAAAAATGTCAATTAATTATTCCACATACGCAGAGCGTTACTTCCCTTAAAAAAAAAGAAATTTGTAATTTCATTCCTAGAGCGGATAATTACAGTAGATAATTATTAATAAAATTAAGTGTTTTGAAGTGAAAAAGGCCAATTGTAAGTACTTAATCATTTTAGTTACATTTAGTATTCGAGCTGATCTACCAATTTTCTGATTAAAGCGGCGTAGTAAGTTTGTAAATAATTATATTTTTGTCAACTTTAAATAAATAAATCAGTCATCCTTGTCAGAAGTTAATCTTGCACGAACTAGCGTTTTATTTGGAGATTTTCAATCCACTGTCAAAAGGATTATCGAAGAGAAAGTTTGAGTAATTACCGAAAGTGTCAAAGTCAAAACCATGAAAGGGCTGGCTTTATCAGAGGGATTCATCGCATTTCTGCTTTCGGTCCTTCAGCTAGGATCAACACAAATGTTCTAGATGTTCATGACCATATCGCATGTCCAACATCTTCTTCAGCTGCTCGAACTCATCCGTTTCTTTCAAAGGTATCGTCTGAAGTACATCTAAGGCATCTCCCCGAAGCACGATGGTTGAGTTTACGGCCTTCTCCCTGTCGGACCAATTATTCACTCTAGCAGCGGCTTCGAAATGTTTCACATAATTCGTCCACGACATTATTCCATCGAACGTTGGGGACTTGACTCGGGTAAAACTGCCAATGTCTTCTAACTTAGGGCGTGTTTCTGGCTTGCAAGGTATTGTTCGCTCCGTCTTCTTTTCTTCCGCTGGTGTGTCTTGAGTTCTTAAATCTGTCATCTTTCTTTCTAACTCCTTGATTTTCTCGTCCATCTGGTTTTCCATCATTGACATCTTATTCTCAATATCCGATTTTAGAGACGAAATTTTATTTTCGACATCAGCGGCAATGTCGTTTTTCATTGATAAAATATCGGCAGATATATTGTTCTTCATAGCAGAGATATCATCATTCACATTAGCAGAAATATCGTTTATCATAGCTGACATTTTCTCGTCCATGTTAGCAGAGATATCGTTCTTCATAGTGGAAATCTTCTCGTCCATAGCAGAAATTGCCGAGATTAAGGTGGCAGCCTCGTCTTTGAATAAAAATGTTTCTGGATCTAAACCATCACTTACCAGTGCCATTATGAGTCTTTCTACTAACTCACTCTTCTTACCGGTCGTTTCCAACTCACGATTTTCCAATTCTGCTTTTAGTTCCGTCACTTTCAGGTCACTAAGTCACTTGCCTATGCCTACGTCTTATTTATATTTATATTACCCCACACCTGACACCAATGTAATGTTTTTCTTATTTATTTAAAGGTTTTTATTTCAACGGGTGTGATAAATTCATACACACGGTAGGTAGCTCACTTAATTTATTTGTTCAATAAACTATTCACTAATTCATATTATATACACAGTATATGCACTTAAACTAATTTATATAAACACTTCACTACTCTTTCTATTCTTAGACTATTTACTTGTTCACTTGTTTATCTCACGAGACTCTTCCTGCTGGTCGTTATTCTTTATATAAGTGCCTTGTTGCTAGATAATTCTAGATTGCGGCTTATACAAAAACATTCGCCTCCCAGGAATTTTCTAGATAAGGCTGGTCACAAAACAATGTCTAGATAAGATAGTCACAAAAAATCGTAAACAGTTCTAAGAAATCCCTTCGTATCCGGTGAAATTTTAACTTTCATACATTGCTTATACAAAGTCCCTGAATAGGGACTACACCAGTGTGCTGTTTCGTAACAATAATATAATCAGAATAACACCGAATTGTGTATTTGAGAGTATGTGCTAAGATAATTGGAATAAGGTAAAATTATTTACCTATAATTTTTCAAAATATTCCTAACGGTTGTTCGTGCTATTCCTAAGTCTAGATACAATGTTCTAATTCCTACATGTCTATCAAATTCTATGTGAGCCAAGACATTGATAATGTTTTCTTCGGTCCTTCCATTGCGACGCCTGCGACTTTTAGGACGACGAAAACTTCCAGTATCGCGTATTCGCTGTACCAAGCGCAGAAACATTCTTCTCTCGTAATGACGGCGATCTGGATACCGTGCCGCGTACTGTCTTGCAGCTATGGCTGCATTTTGAAAACACTCGAAATAAATCGCAATAATGTCAACGGCTTCATTGTTTATGAGAGGCATTTTGATTAAAAAGTATTCAAATTATACGCAATCAACAATATTGGGCTGCGTGTGACAAAAGTTTGATGTTACTTGGCAATATTTTTGTTAGGCGATTGTCGTGTCAATGGCCTACTACTTGCCTTCTTATCGAAAGCAACCGACGCATTTTTAAATGGGTATATATGAATTTTCCTGGTTTAGTATTTTTTTTAATAATTTGAGTTAGGAAAAAGATATTAAGATGCGGTTTGTGCAGGCTTATTGGTTGGTTATTTGTCTATTTTCAACTCTAAAAAAGTCATATCATCGCATTTAAATTTTTTGAGAAAATCCAATAGTTTGGTTATAATATCAAATAACGCAAAGAGAATGTGTATTTAAAGAAGTAAGCATTTTACTTTATTTTTTCCTAAAAAAAATTAAGTTTCCTAGTCAACAGCGCCAGTTTTAGAGTTTATGATCAGTACAATAGGAGACAGGCAAGTGAAATTAATATGCATCATCAAAATGAATCACGCGAGATCATAGTCGCGAAATCATGAAAACTTTTGGCCTAGTGCGAACAGTCGCGATCGCGATAACGCTTTTAAATCGCCGTTATTTAAAAATCGCGATCCCCGGTAACGGCGTTATGCAAATATCGCTGTTTACCTCATCACTAGTACATATAGTTGTTGATGTTCTCCAATACTGCCTAGAGAGACAAGATGCGTTTGATTCGATAAATAAGGAAAGATCCTTTCCAGTAGTGACTTCTTTCAGTACGTTTCTAAATCATCATCGAGCAGTAGAAGCATATTGAACGTAGTAGATAAGCATGTAAAGAAAACAGCTAGAATATCAGGATACATAAGGAAAAACAGAACGAGAATAGAAAGTAAGACGCGTGTCTATAAGACTTACATTAGGCCTATACTATGTCGCAGAAACAATATCGAAAATGATAACAACAGAAATAAAAATATTGCGAACAATAAAGGGGACCGCAATTCACGACACAATATGGAACACAGACATTAAGAGGATTATCATGGAGACTAATTTTTTTTCCAAATTTATATTTTAAATTCCCTCTTTATAACACTAGATGAGGATTCCATAAAAAATAATTTACCAGTGGCTTCTAGGTACACCCAATATATATATATATATATATATATATATATATATATATATAACTTGCATCATCGATTGCTTAGAGATTAAGATACAAAAACCTTCAAAAGCCGTGAATCAATCACTATCACTTACTATCACGATCAGAATATAAAATGACCAGTACCATTAAGTGCCTTGTGTCTCCAAATGGTTTAGTGAATTATATTCCACTTAGTTATGTCGGAAGAATAACGGATACATGTTTACTTGAAACATGTGATTTTATAAAGTGTTTGCAACCAGGCACGTGTGTGATGGCCGACAACGGATTTAAGCATGTGCAACGCTATTTACATAAACAGCGAGTGCAACTTGTACGACCTCAAAGTGTTTCAACTGGCCCTAAACTAACAAAACGTGAGGCAAGTGAAACCAAGGAGTACTAAGTGGGCCTAGAATAAAGAGCCTGACAAATCACGTGGAGTTTGTAGGCATCTAAAACGCCGATACGACAGCTGAATATCATCGTCGTAAGAGAGCAGATCACGGAATTGTCAGGACCTCGTCCTTTTACAAGAAGAAGAAGACATATCTAAAACTTAAACCCATTATTATGTCTACATATTTTAAGAGTTTTTTATATTATTACACATAACTTTAAAACGATATAATTCGAAATATTTCTAGTTCAGGAGAAGTTATTTTGTATGACAGTACTTCAAATGTATTACAGTTTTGCACAGAAGGTATTGGCAACAAAAGGACTTCAACAAAAAGGTGCTATGTACGGTATTACATGAACAGTGCATGTATACCGTAGATATTGCGGCTAATTTCGGATTATCGACGTTCTACTCTACTTATAAACATATTGTAACTAACTGATTTTGGTTGATATACCAGTTAAAACAAGATATATTTCTTTTTCTGATTCATTTTGCGGTGGTAGTTTAACGATTTTCAATCATTTCTCTATTCTTCACACGAGTACTATTAGTGATTCGCACGAGACTCTCGTTTTCGAGAGTCTCGCATGGTCTCGTCTCGTTTTCGAGACGAGACTCGAGACGTTACTCGGACCAGACGAGACTTTTGTTTGGTCTCGTCTCGAGTCTCGTGCATGAGGTATCGCGTCTCGCGCGAGAGTCTCGCAGGTGAATATTTCTGAATAAACATCAATTTATTTTGATAAGAATTTATTTATAAGCATAATACCAAGAATTGCTTTTAAAAGCCTCTGGCGGTGTTATCGGTTGACGGTAATCACTTTGTATTTCTGAAGCGCGCCGCCGTCTTTCAGCCCTATTCCGACAGCCATAAATTTTGCGATATGTACGTGTCCTATCCTATTGTGATCGAATAAATAAAGATCATTATTGAAAATAAAAGTTTAAATTTCTCCCCAGTTTAGTTATTCGTTGTTCGTTCGTGGATAGTGGTAGTTGTTCGAATTTTTGATATACTGAATTCTAAGGCAAATGAAGAATTGAGTAATGATAGTGTCGATGAGGAAGCCGAAGTTGATGAAATTGAAGATAATTCTAATGCACTATGTAAAATACGTTCTACCTTTTCGAAAATTAAACGGTCAGAACAACTTTTAATTGAGTTCCGAAGTGCATGCGAGGTAACTGGTAATTCTCGCCAATTAACACCTGTGTTGGATGTGCCTACACACTGGAATTCCAGTAATGATATGTTGAAAGTAGCTCTTGAAGCTAGATATGGACTTGGTGTACTGTGTCAAAATGTTGTTGATTTAAAACAATATGCTCTTATGGATAATGAATGGATTCTGCTAGAAAAAGTGCATACATTACTAGTCAACTTTCAAATTCTTTCCAAAAAGCTCGGAGGAGAGAAATACGCTACATTACCTATGGTGGTTGTATGTATCAATATCCTAATAGATAATATTGAGAACATAATATTTAAATGGGACTAAAAGGTAGATCGAACCACTGTCGAAGAGCAGCTTATTGTTAGTTTTCAGGCTGCTAGAGACAAAATATTAAAGCATTATCGTAAAGCTAATCGGATTTATGCTGCAGTTTCAATTCTCGATCCGCGGCATAAGTTAGAAGCGTTTAATATGACAACATGGGGCGAAGAATTAAAAGATACTTCGATTCAGAAATTTCAAGATATATACAAAGCCTATTTTAATCAATCAGAAGATTCAGAAGGACAATGTACGAAAAAAACGGCGGCGAGGGAACGAGAAGATCCTAGACCGGAAAAGTCAGATTTTTAAATTGATGTTGATGTTTTGTATGCAGTAAACCCTACGCATGCAAAAGGAGAATGGATGCAGAAGCTTCAAAAATACTATTCTATGCCTCGATGTAATAAAGAAACAGATATACTACAATGATGGAAAATGCATGCTTCTGAATTTCCTATTCTAAGTTTAATGGCACGAGATCTCTTAAGCATACCGGCTATTTCAGTCCCGGCGGAAAGATTATTCTCACGTGCTGCATTAACTATAAGAAAACATCGAAAACGCCTCAACAATGAATCTGCTCGATATTTGTTGTGTCTAAACGACTGAAAAACAAAAACATTTGCAACAGAGAGGGCTAAGGGCTGTTTTTGACCTTTGATTTTTTCAGTTATTTCATTTATAAAATAATGTTATGTTTTTATTTTCTTTAGTTGTATTACTTTCTAATACATGTAATTCTTCAACAATTGTAATTTTCTCTTCCGACTCTTATATTATAGCAAATATTTAAGTATTCCTTATTGCACTGAAACAATAAGATTATGAATGATGAGATTTTCATACTTTTACGAGACTCTCGTACGAGAAACGAGACGAGACTGGAGGTTGCGAGACGAGACTTATCATTGCATCGGCGAGACAAGTCTTTGTGAAAATCTCGTATCGTTGGTCTCGTGCGAACCACTAAGTACTATGATTGAATTGGACGCGTGTTTCTAATTTACTCGTTAAAAAGTTAGGTCTCCAAAGTCCCAGTTCCAACAAGTCTACGTAAAAAAAATTTACATGTTTTTCAGGCTAATTTATAGGAGTAAGGATTGTGGAAAACATCTGGAAAATGATTGTTCCTTGGTTCGGATAACGTTGGCAAAACTATATTGTTACATATGCTTAAAGATTATAGGCAACACGTCTTCTAATTTACCTGACGAACCTTAATTTTGATAATAAACAAAGTTATTCAATATAATTGATAATCTCCTTGATTAAGTTTGTTGGCTATTTTAAATTATATGTTCATTTAAATAATTTATTTCAGGAACTTGGGTCAAAAATGGAAAATCTGCGAAATTTAACTACGATTTCTGGTACCAACCCTACTTTGACGTAATGATTTCTACAGAATGGGGAGTACCAAAATTATTTAAGCACGGTTACCACAAATCTCATGCTGAAAATTCTGAAATATACGGACGTAGCCTCAACTTCTTCTCATGGAGTAAGAGAGAATTGATACAAACAATTAATTTGGGAGAAGATGGTATTGCTCCTTTGGAAGTTAGGTTTCTACATAATCCGAAAGAACCTCAAGGATATGTAGGGTGTGCTGTAAATTCCAATATTTACAGGTAGGCACTAAATACGGCTAAACTAAGAACTAGATACATATATTTAATTTACGTATTTTACAATTGATTCAGACCCAGATTTATTTGAATGGAATTTGTGTCGGCCCTTTATTCTTTTATAAATGTTAATTTGTATTTTGATTTTATAGGTTTTATAGGAAAGAAGATGGTACTTGGGTAGCCGACAAAGTAATAGACATTCCGCCTAAAAAAGTTTCTGGATGGGATGATCCTTATATACAGGGTAGGTATATAATAGTATATTAAGTACCAAGGGTCAAAAAAGTTACTTTAGTCATGAGTTTTATTCGAGTGATTAAAGACGTTTTTAACACGAGGTGCTAATTATACTTTTTCTTCGTCCGCAGGATTGAAAGAATTATATTGAGGTAAGTGTACGTTAATTCGACAGTGACCATAATTTCGACACATTCTAATATATTACGTGAAATTAAGAAATTAATAGAATTTTACCGTCTCATAATAAGTTTAGAGACATCTATGAACATTTCTGAATATGTCGTGTAGCGGTTTTCTCTTTTAGTGACATGTTAGCGTATGATATTTAAGATAAGGGAAGTTCTTAAATTTACCGATACATCTATCGGTAAATACGGTATCTACCAAAGCCGTTCTTAAATTTACCGAAAGATTGTCGATAGAATCATCGCAGCGTTCTTAAATTCACCGATAGTTCTATCCACAGATAACCCACAGATAGATGAGACACTGAATGTGGCGCCATCTAAAGAGCCTGTCGACTAAACAATTGAGTGATGTTAAAAAGATTTCTGTAATTTTAGGTTTTGGTGGTATATTCAGATTTACTGTATTTTAATTATCTTATTTCAAAATAACCATTTATAGTCCATCATTTGATATTTCATTCAATTTAACTCCATTAACTCAATAATGATTAGATGTTGAGTTAAATTAAATGAAATATCAAATGATGGACCGTAAATGCTTAATTAAATTTGAAAAAAATAAAACAGTAATCATATAAACAGTTTATTTATTTTAGTATAGAAATACACAACAAATAATTTCTTTCACAAAGAACTTTTCTTAACAAACATAATGACAATAAATAAACTATAATGTAAAAACAATGCAATACTTAAAAAATAATTTGAGTAACATACATTCTAGATTGGAGTATTTTTTAAATGAAGTTAAGTCAAGATAAATGTATAAAATTATTTATGATAAGTTTATATTAATTTATTTATTTATTATTATACTCCAAAAATACGCAGAGCTGGACAAACTACTGGAGTATAACTGCTACTTACTTAATCAAAAAAAGTGTTAGTAGTTAACTACTATTTTTGCCAACTTTCTGTGAAAGAAAACATTTGAGTATAATTACTGTGAACGTAAGAACAAAAGTAATTAAAATACTTTTAAAGGAAAATTTGTTAATTACTGCCCAGCTCTGGAAATGCAAGGTGCGAAGTAATTACATATAAGAGTGCTAAACAGCACTTGTGACTGTACATTATTTAAAATAATATATCTAACAGTATTAAATAGGTTTATATCACAAGCTTAAACCTAGTATATTGCATATTTGTATATTTCTACATTTGAAATCATTCCGTTCTTATGAAACCATTGCATAAGGCAGTTTAAGTTACTCTGCAGCTCCTGGTAGTATATGATTGTTAAAATGTTTCTTAAGGGCTCTTAAAAATCCCACTGTCTCGTGGAAGTCCTTTCTCGTTTCTGGTTGAGGTTCTATAAGTAAACATACAAAATAACAAAAATAAATAAGTAAATACACAAATATGTTTGGAAATTTATATCAACAAAAGAAAACAAAATGCGTTTACTATTGAAATAATAAGTTTACACATGTTTTTGTACTATGCCAAAAAAAATATCAAAAAATGTTTGAATATTTAAATTTTTTTGGTTTTTTTGAATTCCTTTTTTTGGAGTATTCGATTTTTTAAAAAATTCTTGATTTTGTTTGGTTTTAACTATTTTTTGATTTATTGTTTTTTTATTTTTTGTCTTTATTGGATTTTTAGTTAACTCTAGATCAAATATTTAGACGTAATGCCTCAACAATAGTTAATACTCACTTTCATTTTCCATAAATTGTCATACCATGGGCTATATATGAAAATCGGCAAAGCGATCAATCCCATAGCTAGTGGAGGGAATAGCTATAACATAAAATAAAACCCAGATTATTATTTTTTCAATGGGTACATTTTAAAATGGAATTGTCTGAGTGTGGTGAACACACTACATATAAATTGAGTGAACGAAAAGACGAGTACTGAGTGTGTCATTTTATTAAAATTCCATCTAAGTGCTTTCATCCATTAGGCCATTCTCAAAGCTGTCGACAAGAGAAAAACATACAACGGGTGTCAAAAAACATCAAACCCTGTAACTTCTATATACAATGGAATGAAATGTTTGATGTTACATCATTACTTAAGTAAAATTTGTTAAAATTACCCTATAAAGAGGGTGTACACACATATCATTTAGTTGATAATTTCAAATTAGACGTTTCGTTATGTGAATTACAATTGTACACCCTCTTTATAGGGTAATTTTAACAAATTTTACTTAAATAATGATGTAACATCAAACATTTTATTTCATTGTATGTAGCAGTACAGGGTTTGATGTTTTTTGACACCTGTTGTATGTTTTTTTCTTGATGACAGCTTTGAGAATGGTCTAATGGTTGAAAGCGCTTGCTGCAATTTTAATGAAATTACACACTCAGTACTCGTCTTTTCATTCACTCAATTTACATTTTAAAATGTCCAAAATTATAGCATGCTATATTGAATACAATAAAACTTCAAAACCATCAATTTATGCTAATTTCCACTCATATGGGAAGGCAAATCATAACGTCTTAATAACCTCAATTCGTCTTTCTCAAATCTAAGTAAACACTGTTTTTGAAAATGAAGGGAATATATTCTCCATCGTTTCCTCGTCGACAAATTTAATAATTTATTACCACTGAGTTTCAGCCATATTAATTTTATCTTCCAGGGTTGGAGGAACACAACTGTAAAAAGGAATATTCACTTAAGTAATGCAACAATTTTCAGTTTAGCTAATGCAAAAAACAATCATGGTCTCTAAAGTTGTCGATTAAATTAGTAAAAATTCTGTGTTTTATAAAAATAAAGAGAGTGGTTGTTAATTGAGAAAGAAAAAATGCTCAAATTTTTTAATAAAACTTACCGAGTACACCACTTATTAGACTCCTTCAGAATACTTTTTGACATTGTCTTTTCAATTAATAACAATAAAGCAACGAAACAACAGATAAATATTACACTATAGCAATTAAAAAATACACCAAAATACCGAAACCTTATAATAACCTCAACACTTAAACTAAGAAACGATAACAGTATACTAACAGATGAAGCGCAATATGACATCGCGCATACGCAGTAATAAAAATCAATAAAATTTGATTACTAACGACGTTACAGATTTCGTTAATTTTTTGGAATTACATATATCGTAACTAACAAGAAAACTACGTGGATTCATATCAAGATTCAAACTGTTGAAAGAATTCCTTGAAAATTCTGAGTTGAAAACTATATATTATAGCCTAATCCAATCCCAACTTTATACGGTATTATAGGATGGGGAGGCGTAAATGATACGCATTTAAATAGTCTGAATATCGTGCAGAAGACGATTCTCAAAATAATCCTTGGCAAAGGAAAGACGTACTCTACCGATAATTTGTATAACGAATGCGGCATTTTTGATATTAGACAACTCTATTGCCAAAATATGTTACAAGGAATTTACAATAATAAAATTGAAATAACGCACCCAGATCATCTATATAATACAAGAAGGCGAAACTACAGCGTCGTGGTACCGAAATGTATTAAAACAGTGGGTCAGAGGCACTGCAGCTTTCTAGGTCCAAAAATTTGGGAATTGTTACCTGAAACAATAAAAACCAGCCGAAGCAACGAAATTTTTAAAATAAAAGTTAAGAATTGGCTTCAATGCTAGACAGATATTCCAAAAAATAATTTAAACCTTCAACAAATTATTCATCAAACTTATAATACTGTAATGCATGTGTATGTGACCTGAACCCCGATTATGACACTCACATTATGTGAAACCTACTTGGATGTTACCCTTTTACCAATTGTGATATTAAATCTTATGTGATACTCACATGGGATCAAAATCGTATGACTGTAATATATGTGTATATGAGACACTGAACCCGATTATGATAAACACTTTATGTGTAACTTACCTGAAAGTGATAATTTTACCAATTCTGATATTTTATTTTATGTGATGCAATTTCTACCCATATGTTTTATACTTATACTTTATCTAATTTTAAATTTATATTTTATTCATAAGTATCTTTATTATATTTAGAGGCTATATCACGCACAAGGAGTAATTTTCTACGATTGCTCCTTCAGTGATGCCATTGTTTATTTCACTCAGCTCACAAGTACTAGTCACTTGACATTGTTTTATCAAAATTATACTTGATTGTACATTTATGATGAATAAACATTATTATTATTATCTACCGATTTTAGTTAGTCGACAGGCTCTATAGATGGCACGGTCTGCAGTATCCCTAGCCTGGTTCTATCGAACATCCATCAGTTCTACCGGGCTTTAGACTCGATAAATCTGGTAGATTTGGAAAGGGAAAGCACAATCATCAATCATATGTAATGACAATGAACAATCTTATAAAGATTGTTTATTTATTGAAGTTAGTTGTTTTGTTTTGTTAAAAATTTTATACTTGTTTTTTATTGTTAATAAAAATGGATTATGAAATGGAATTATCCTATAATGGTGAAATATTTAAAGTGATGGTGGACCTAAATACGCACGTCATGCTTTTACGAGGTGAAATTTTGTATCGAATTAAAAATTAATAAATCACAGTGTATATTTATTTTGTAGACATGTCCCTCCGATATTTTTTTCAATCTACCATAGGATCTAACCAATACGTTCTTATAATTGTCTACCGATAGATCAACTTCATTCTACCTGACATTTATCTGACATATCACAGGCCTATCGATAGAGTCTATCGGTGGATTTTAAGAACTTTTCCATAGTAAATGTGTCAGACAGTTGAGTTGTGGCGACTACTTTCAGGGCGTGAATTTCAATTCCTCTGGGGAGATTTTGTATTTACATGATGAAATATAGATTATTGTTAGATATAAAGCTGTTGTTTCGAATATATAGTAGATAATATGATAGTTTTTAGGGGTGTCGAATTTAGGTACGCTAAATCTAGTTACTAACCAAATATCGCCACCGGGTGTCGAAATTGCGGACATTTTCCGTTAGACCTAAAAATGTTCCATCTTTTCTAAAGTAAAATATATATCATGCATTGCATCTCATTTGTAGCCAGAGTGATATAGAAACGACCGGTCCTAAATTCGACATGGGTGTTGAAATTAGATACCTTGAGCCTCTAAATTCGACACTGCTATATTATTACCAAACTTATCAACCATATTTTATTTTTCTCAGGATCTTTGGAAAGAAGTTTCAGTATGGAAGGAAAACATATTTTAATTATCGACCCGAAGATTCAAAAAAGGCACTCAAATCAATTAAAGATGGAACACCTTGCGCTACGGCAGCCAAAATGTATAATGTGCCACGAACTACATTAAAAGGAAAAATAAAAGGTGGAGTACCAGAAATATGTAAAAGTGGCGCTTCACCAATCTTATCATCAGAAGAAGAGAAGTTGCTATCGCAATGGATAATTAATTTGGGTAAAATGGATTTTCCTGTTACCAAGTATCAATTGCTGAAAAGTATTGAACTCTTGATGAAACAATTGAAAAGGCCCAATCCTTTTTCTGAAAGACGTCCAGGACGACACTGGTATGAAGGATTTCTTCGTAGACATCCCGAAATTGGTGAAAGAATGTCACAGAATCTCTGTGCATCTAGAGCAGCTGTATCTGTTCAGGGAGTTAGGAGGTGGTTTGAAGAGATATTAGATTATTCCTATTTCAGAAGAAATTGGAATAAGTGAGCCAGAAAGAATATTTAATAGCGACGAATCCGCATTTTTCTTGTATCCCAAAGGAAATAAAGTGACGATGAGAAGGAATGTTTGACTGTATTAATAACAGGTATGCATATGTATATGTACGCTTTGGCTTATAACTCTTCAGTATAAAGAATTTGTTTTGAAGAATGCCAAATGTCATAATTAATTAGAAACCCAATTCCTCTAATTAATTATTATGATTTTTAAAGAACGTGACCCTTCATTTTATGTTTTAGGGAATGCTGCTGGACACTTAGCACCACCAATGGGGATGTATTTGTATGAAAGGATCCCAAAACATGTAGCTTTAAGTATGCCAACTGGATATGTATTGGAAGATCCGAAAATGGTTGGATGACTTCCGACTCATTTTATGAGTACATCCCTGGTTAATATGTCAGAAAATCAAATTTCCAGTTATTTTGTATGTAGATGGTCACAAATCACATATCACGTCTCCATTAAGTGATTTTTGTAGAGAAAAGAATATAATTCTAATTAGTTTACTCCCAAACTCGACTCATATTCTCCAACCACTAGATGTGGGTTTATAAAGCACTGAAAAATAGTTGGAAAAAAGCGACAAAAGCAATAGAAAAAATTAAAAATATAGAATATATATTAAACAACGCATTTCGAGCGTGCGGGCTATGTCAATTTGATGCAGAGAATGTAGATTACAGGAAAATAATTAACAATAACTTTGCAGAGTCAATACCAAAGAGTGACAATAAATTAATCGACAATAAAATTGTTGACCATCTACAATTTATTGAGAATCAAATCGAAGCTCAATTATTCGCATATTTTTATAACCTTAAAGGAAAGGAATGGCACTCCGACACAGAGAATAGAGGGTTGTATCAGCTTTGGTTGAAAATTTTCAAAAAAACAGGTCTATATTTTAAAAGAATAGAGCCACAACTGACAAACGAGGAAACAGGGGAAGTTCTTACTGAGAATCTTATGAATAAAATTGAAAATGAGCCGAATAATATAATTATTGAAGTCGAAGAAGACTGGATGAAGACTGGCCAGATAGGATTGTTGTTGATGATGATATAAGTATAGAAATACGAGAAATATCTTCAACAGAAAAAGAATAAAATAGTTTCGGTAATAGTGCCATTGTTAAAGTATCAGGAAATGATAGGGAGGACAAATCAGAAGATAAGAAAGAGCAATTATCACTAGAAAATGGAGAAATAAATGAAAGTGAAGAGAGTAAATTGACCGACATGAAACGCCAGACACTCGATAAAGATCAAAATCATTCTGCAGTTGACGATAATATTTCTAGTAAAAGCACCAATCCTATTGTAGAAGATCAAATTGGAATCATCGATACCGACAGCGAATTAAACATTCCTCTTGCACTGATAGTAGACAAAATCAGAAGTCAAGAACGAACACCAGGAAAAAAAGTCGACATAAACCTGATACAAATGAACGATGCTCCAAAGTTCTGACAGGTGTTGAAGTACCAAGTCCATTTAAAAAAGCCCTATTTTGGCTAGATACCTCGATTCCTCAAAATCAAACAAAGAGAAAAAAGGAGAAAATTCCGTCTGTCACTACATCGAATGCCTAGCGTGAATATTATTTAAAGAAAACTGCCGAAAAAGAAAGAATAAACAATGAAAAAGAAGAAAGAAAACGGAAACGAGAGCAAAAGAAACTTGACCTAGAAAGTAAGAAAAAATGCAAAAAACTACAACACTAAAAAAATAAGAAGATGGGAAAGGAGAACAAAAACTCAGGTCACTATGAACACAAACAGACTAAACTAAAAATCGGCACAGAGATTCTGGAAGTAGGATACCACGTCATTGTCAATTTCCAGGGTGATCTTTATCCAGGTATAATAACCCATATAAGATAAAATGAAGCTATGATTAGTGCAATGGAAAAGTGTGGAAATAATTGGAAATGGCCTCAAGAGAAGGACGAAATATGGTACAGATTTGAAGAAATAGAGGATATAATCGAACCACCAGAATTATTAGAAAAAAACCTGTTTAATGTTAAAGAAATATCTGATTTTGTTTAATGTTCGAATAAATTAAAATATATTTTATTTACATTTTTTATTTCACCCCCAAAAACTAAAATGTAATATTAATTATTAATTTAATTTGTTTATATTATTTGTGTCGAAACTAGGGACAATTTAGTGTCGATATTAGGAAACGTGTCGAAATTAGATTCTACAGTCTGACGAATTAAAGGACACTGTAAAAATGTGGGTCTCGAATTTATGTTCACATAAAATAAATCAATATTCTTTTTTTCTCTCATATTTTGTTTGTAATTACAAGTTTTTTTTTAAAAAAAGGACTGTTCCGACTCCTAAAGAATTTTTTTAAGCATAAAAATTATCTTATTCAAATTAATGAGAGAATAATTACATTAGACCTGTTAAACTGTCGAAATTTGGGACATTTACCTTATATTTTGATTATATTCATACATGATGGACGATGGCTGACTGACATATCAAATGATACAGAGCAACAAAATTATCACGGAATATGAAATTTAAGATACGAAAGATACTCTTGATGTGACGTTTAAAAAACAAAAGATAAATGAGATGTGACTTTACGCATTTTAAACACTAGTGTTTAAAGAGTCGTTTTCCGCATGTTAAACCTGTGTTTTAAATGAGGTTTTAGTAACGGAAGTAGAAAAATGTATTTATTACTAGCTGATGATATGTTGAGTTTATTTAGTCATATATTTATTCATTTGTATTTAAAGCTGGGATACTTTTGGGATATATATTTTTATAATTGAAAGACATCTTTCACCCCCTGACATCTATCAACACACTACGACCATAATGTTCGATAGGAAGCTTGCGATTTGTAGTTTTTGTTGAAAGATGAAAAACAGGTGGTGAAAAACGTGTATTATAATTCAAATAACCAACTCATCCACAAACTTTTTCCATTCTTAATTCATTAATTATTATTTTTATAGTGTTATGCAACATTTTCAATATATACGAAATTTAAAAAAGTATTTCATGTTACAGGAATGATAACGGACATTTTAATATCCTTGGATGATAAATATCTATACTTCAACAATTGGCTGCATGGAGACGTTAGACAATACGATATAACAGACAGGGCTCATCCAAAATTAACAGGTACAACTATTATGTATTAATTTATATCGCCTTTTCCCAACTCTAGAACTGTTTCGAAGTTCGATACGGCTAAGAAATTTCGATAAATTCAATATGAATAATACTGAAGTAGTTATCAGCTATCAAGGAAAATTATTCAAATATGAGCTTAGTCAGTTATATTTTTCAATTTCTGCGATATCTACTGATTTTAACACAGTTTTCTTGAATGCACTTTCTTTATAGGTCAAGTATTCCTCGGCGGGAGAGTACTAAATGATTCAGACCTCCATGTTTTAGAAGATTCAGAACTAGAAGATCAACCTAAACCAGTGTATATTAAAGGTAAACGATTTGCAGCTGGTCCTCAAATGATGCAACTCTCTTTAGACGGCAAAAGATTGTATGTTACTTCCAGCATTTTATCTAGTTGGGACAGACAATTCTATCCGGAAGCTATTAAGACTGGTACTAAAATGGTGAAACTCGACATTGATCCCGAAAAAGGAGGAATGAAACTCGATGAAAACTTCTTGGTTGATTTCGGAGAAGGACCAGATGGACCTCTATTGGCCCATGAACCAAGGTTAGTGAAAAATATTGAATTTACAATTTGGAATAAATTATTGTATTTATAAAAAATATTACACAAAAAAATAGATTTAGATTCAATCACTTCATTCCACTCTCTACAACTTTTAAAATGGGAGGATAGGGTGATGAAGATCTTACAACAACCTGACTTCACACCATTGGTGACCGCCACGGTCTAACGGAATTGTGCTTTGTCTGATAATCAAGACGATCCGAGTTCCAGCCCGGGTCTGGACAACATCGAAAATAAAAATTCGGCGAGCCGCCTGTCAGAAGGCAATGGTAAGCCATCAACAGTATTCTGCCTAGTATAGCCTCCACCTATAGACGTTCTGATCAGTAAGGTCACTTCTATCTATGGTAACTTGAGAGAACAACATAGCTGGAATCCTACATCTGATCACGGGCATCAAGAAGATTTTTTATGGTAATATGTGGAAAACATGGCAAATAAAATGAAAATACGCAGTTTAACTAAATCATTATTTATTTAAAAAAAGTTTTTAACACAACGGGTGGGATAAATTTATAGACACGATATGTCTACTTTCTTGATTTATTTATACTATTCACTAATACTTAATTTATGTATATACTTAACTTCTAATTTATATTTAATAGACTGTATATTCACTTACACTTAATTTATATAAATATTTCACTACCAAATTATATTTCAAATATACTGTTCAGTATTATTCACTATTGCTATATTCACGTCTGTTCATTACTAGATTAAATTGTAGACTGAACTGCGCTTGGTAGGTAGTCGCTTATATATTAAAAAAAAATTTCTGGAAGAGTTGGATTCATGAAATTTCTTGATTGCGGCTCCCAACAAACAATCTACCTTAGAAATACTTCTATTAAAACAATCACAAAAAATAGTCCTTCCCAGAAATCAGTGCTTCAAAGAGTTGAATTGATGATGGTCTTGCCGTTAATGGGACATATCGTAACTTCAAATTGACGTGACTTGGAGAAGAAAGATCGTATTTTAGCTCAGTGATTATTGAAGAAGGGTAGTACTAAGGAGAAACCCTTAAAATTTTTTGAAAATAACACTAATTTTTAATAAGGAGGGGGGGGGGAATTGAGCCACCTTAAACTTCTACTAGATATGACTTATTTGCCCCAATATGTGGGGTGAGTGAATCAACCCTATGGGGCAAATGAGCCCTTATATACTAATTCAACAATTGTCACAAACAGTGGCGGGTCATTGGGTCAATGGCATCCAATTAAAAAATAATTTAAAAAAATATTTAAATAGATATATAAAAAAATTAAATATACCTACTATACATATAGTATAGTATTAAATACTAATAGTAAGTATTTCTCTTAAATAAAAAATAAAATTTACCTAAAATGTTTCAAGACCTCGTGTAAACGTTTTTCAAGACGACCGTGTAAACGTTACTTCGCAGCGAGTACCTACAACTCTGCGAAATTCTAAATAGCAATGTCCATCGATGACCTCAACGCGTTAAATGGGGACGGAATCTGCCGAACGTTGACAATCTTCGTAACGTGAAAGAAACACGCCCGAAGTTTACATGTGTTGGGTCAAAAGCCCGGGTTAATATCGATGATGAATCGACTTACGTCGTTCGATTATTACACGCTTAGAAAAGAGATGAGTAGAGGGGTTGGCAGGCTGCGCTATATTTTGATTCAAAGGAGATCATTTTGAAGTCAAATAAGATGTGTGCTTTGATGTAATAAGTTGTTATTGTAGTGTTTTTAAATGAAACTCAAGGTCTCTAGTTAATTCCACAATATAATACAAGTTATTGAAAATTCTAAAAAATTGACAATTGTTTCGATAAATCAATATCATCGTCAGAATGACAGAAGTTACATTTCATTTTATGCCTACCTCATGTTTAGTAGTTATATTTTTGGCTAGACCAAGAAGTAACCTAACTTGTGATTGGCTTAATATATGTTTATAGAAAAAGAAGAAGATGTGATATTACAAATATTGAAGCTTAGATATTATTAGCCCTATGGTGATATCCTGGATATCATTTTTCCAATTAAGATCAGTATAACTGTGCAATGATATAGAAAACCAGGAAAACTACGAGTATATCTGCTGATCTTTACAATTATCACTTAAGAAGACAGTTTATTAGTGGAGAATTCCCTAGATTTAACTGTTCATTGACAACTTCATATTGTGGGTTTCTTAAATGTCTTCTAATTTCCAGTTCTTCAAGGAAATCCAGTTCTTGTTTCTTTTCTGGAAATTAGAAGACATTTAAGAAACCCACAATATGAAGTTGTCAATGAACAGTTAAATCTAGGGAATTCTCCACTAATAAACTGTCTTCTTAAGTGATAATTGTAAAGATCAGCAGATATAGTTTTCCTGGTTTTCTATATCATTGCACAGTTATACTGATCTTAATTGGAAAAATGATATCCAGGATATCACCATAGGGCTAATAATATCTAAGCTTCAATATTTGTAATATCACATCTTCATCTTTTTCTATAAACATATATTAAGCAAATCACAAGTTAGGTTACTTCTTGGTCTAGCCAAAAATATAACTACTAAACATCAGGTAGGCATAAAATGAAATGTAACTTCTGTCATTCTGACGATGATATTGATTTATCGAAACAATTGTCAATTTTTTAGAATTTTCAATAACTTGTATTATATTGTGGAATTAACTAGAGACCTTGAGTTTCATTTAAAAACACTAATATGAGCATATTCCACGAAGTAAGGGCCGAGATAGTCAATTTCAGTTGTTATTGTTATTATTTTGATTTTTGATTCGTTTTTTTGAGGGCTTGTGTTTTAATTATTTGGTGTTATTTGATTCTACGCCTTTTATCATGTCTGTGGTGCAAATGGTTCAAAATTTGAGAACGAAAAGTGAATTAAATTTTGAAAATCTATTAAAACTAAAGGAAGGTGGTCGTCCTCTTCCAGATTTAAAAATTAAACAGACTAGTAAGGACAAGAACAAAGAAGTTCATCGCAATTTTCGCAGGCCTATGTATGATTTGTCTGATTGGATTTGCGGATGTGAAGTAAGTGATGCATTTTACTGTTTCGTTTGTTTGCTTTTTTCGAATAATTCTTTATGGTGTAAAAACGGTGTCCAAGACTTGAAACATTTAAAATAAAAAAAACATAGTTTATCGGCAGACCATATGAAATGTGCCATGAGTTTTGCTACAATCGGTACTGTGGATATTCGTTCTCAATTAAACAATTACAGACAATCGGTAAGAATTTTTAATGAAAATGTGTCGAAAACAGATATATTATAAATAAAATAAATGACTGTGTGAAATTTTGTGGGGCGTTTGAACTTGCTTTGCGAGGGCACGACGAGACAGAATCTTCTGTAAACCCGGGAATACTTCGTGGACTTATAAATTTTGTTTCAGAGCTGGATCCAATATTCAAAGAATACTTGGATAAGGCTACAGTTTTTAAGGGTACTTCTAAAACTGTACAAAATTAATTACTTGATTCAATGTTATCGGTGGCTCAAGAACAACTTAAATTGGAGATTCAGTCAGCCGAATATATCGCAGCCCAGGTGGATGAAATTACTGATAGCTCGAACAGAACTCAAATGATTTTTATTATACGGTACATTTTATCCGGTGTCTTTCACGAAAGGTTTATAAAATTTGTAAATGCTACCGGCACCACAGCCGAACATTTATCGGAGATAATTTTTAAAGAATTAGAGGTACTAGAAATTAATAAAACACCGGAAAAATTAATTGGACAGAGATGACGGAGCTTCTACTATGAGTGGTCGATTAGACGGAGTACAAAAAAAAATTGAAGAACGATATCCTCAAGCAAATTTTATTCATTGTTATGCTCACCAATTAAATTTAATTCTGCAAAAAGCAGCAAGTCAGAATAAAAATGTTGAAGTTTTTTTTTGCCAATTTACAGGGATTTTCCACATTTTTTAGTTGATCTGCAAAACGTACAGCGATTCTCGATGAATTTGTTAAAGTACGTTTACCTAGAGCGGCACAGACAAGGTGGTATTTTAATACGCGTTGTGTGGACACCGTATTTTTGTATCAAGCTGATTTTCTGGCTTCAATAGAAAAGATAATTGAGGTTGAAGAAGACTCAAATACAATTAATCAAGCAATAGGATTAAAAACTTTTTTGCAAAGCGTGGATTTCCTTTATTGGCTAAATTTTTTCCATTTAATAATGCCTAACTGTGAAGTTTTTTTTAATCAACTTCAAAAACATGGTATTGACGTGATATTGGTGAAAAAAAATATAGACTCATTTAAAATGTCAATTCAAAAAGTCAGGGACCATATTTTATTGAATGAAATATTTCCCGAAGCACCTTTATCTTCTTCAACACTTGGTGCAAAAAGACCAAGGAAAATGAAGACTCAAAGCGCCAAGTTGCTTTGGAGGTTTGCGATATAATAATTTCTGAGATTAACCACCGCTTTAGTCATCGAACATAATTGGAATTTATGGACGATGCTATAGTTTCAGTGATCATTTAGTCATCGTCCATGGACGATGATTTAGTGATTGCCCAGTTATTTTACAGCGACCAGTTCGAACAATATAAAATCAATTTTCCAGATCGTATTCTTAAGTCAATAAGAGAAAACTTTTCTAGTATTAATTACTTAAAACTAAAAACTGAACTTCAAGTTATTTATGAACTCGATGATTTTAATAGGAGTTCAGGAGCTGTGCCAATGCTGCAATTGTTTATTAATAACAATCTCTCGGAAACTTTTTCGGAAACTGTAAAATTGTTGTCTATTTTATGTACATTACCAATGACAACTGTAGAAAGCGAAAGATGTTTTTCTACATTAAAGAGAATCAAGACATTTTTGCGTAATACTATGGGACAGGAGATATTGTCGGCGTTAGCTATGTTAAGCATAGAAAAACAATTTGTGAATAGTATTCATAATTTTAATGAAAGGATTATTGATCACTTTGCAAATACAAAAGATCGAAGGCTTCACTTAAATTTTAAAAAGATTTAGATTAATTATCATCTAATTTAAGTTTGTCATATTTAATATGTAGAAAAAAGAATAAAATGTGGTTGTTTTTTAAGAGAGCATTATTTTTATATAAAACAAGCGTGGCCCAAAAATTTTTTTGCCTCTCTGGCTTTGGTAAAGAACTCCACAAATTTTGCGTTTTTAGCGATTTTAACGACTTCTGGGCAAAAATTGGGCATGGTTTTTCGAAAAATTCGTGTCGTTCTGTATTTTAAGATTTTGGTCACATCGTCTATGACCCCCCTATAAAATTAACCACGAGCCGCCACTGGTCACAAAGATAATTGAAGCACTAAGGGCTAAAGTGGATCAAGTCCATAAATGATAGTTTTAAGATAATCAAGGTTAGGTTAGGTTAGGTTAGGTTAATTAACACTGGTGGAATCCTAAAGTGCTTTAGAAAATAACTTTCCCCACGACTATGTAATAATATATACATTCCTGTTAGATATTAAATTGAAGAATGATTTAAATTCTACACCCCGTGGATTCCAGCCTTAAATTCATGGCCTGCCAGCCAATCACATCCTTATATTTTCGGAATTCACGGGCCTTCTACGGGCAGATCGTCAGAATTAGATTACCTTGCAAACTGAAAGTTACACGTCGCGTGTAGCAGCCGCTAGTCACACAAGTCACAATTTAAAACGTCGAATATTAATTGCTGATATCTCATAAATACATGTGGAGACATTTCTGCTCTTAAGTGACAAGGTGGGTGGAAGAGCATGTCGGTTGCAGAAAGCTACGTGGATAATTCTATGATAAACAAAATGTATACAAGAACTCTTAATAATATTCAACAAACATCATCAAATACTCATACTTTAAATGCAGTCAATTTTGATCAAGTGTCAACACCATCAGTGGTAAATATTACTAACGGCACTAATGTCACGATTAATTTTGTCAGAAGGTAAATTTACACTACAGGCACCTATATATAATATCCGTTTTGTTTAGCTGTTTTTGTTATAATGAAAATGTTTAATTAATGATTAGAAAAGGCTGAGTGAAAATAAAAACATCTGTTCAATTATTTATTCAAAGAATAATTTTTTCTTTGTATAGTCGTGGAGAAAGTATAGTCTTCTACTTGCGCATAATGGCTATTATTCACTCGGATGATTACAGCACTCGCTTGCGGCTCGTGTCGTAATTTTCATCCTCGTGAATAATAGCCATCACTATACGCTTGTTGAAGAATATACTATTCTTTTATATGGTGTAGAATGAAGACTACCTCAGCCATAAGTCGTAATTTGAAAATTCAATTATTATAAATCATAATTAGTTGAACTTGATCCACTTTGGCCCTGAAATATTTTTTACATACAATGGACAAAATGAATATGACACAGTGAAAATGAAAATACTTTATTACTTTTAAACAAGTGCATAAAAGAATAAAATAAAAGTTTAAAATTAAGCTTCAATTTTTGTCATCATCTGATCCCGCAATTTACATAACCAGGGTTATGTGCGACCTTGTAGCAATTTCAGTCCGTAGGTTGTTAAAATGGCTGTATGTATCTGGAGGTAGAAATCGTAAAAGGGAAAGCATATCCTTTTTCTTCGCCTTAGTTAGCACTCTTCGAGTTTCGTAAAGTGGTTCTTGCTTCTCAACACATTTAGAAATAGTTACTTTCGAGAATGCAACATTTTCATTTAAAGTATTTTTAAATTGTAATATCCAAGGTTTCTCTCGCTCAAACCTTACCCACCTTATCTCTAACCACTTGACCACCTCATCAGTTTATTTTACTATCATGTCTTCGAGTTTTTTCGTTGATAACATTTCAGGAGTTGTTACTTTGACAACTATAAAGGGCTTCTTAGTTTTGGATTTCTTGACCACATAATCCAGTGAATCTAATCCTCAGGGGTAAAGATTTGAATAGTCTTGCGTGACGCTGATTCTATTACTCCGAAATCTTAATCATTAGGCAAAAATGAGTGGCCTGAAACCAAAAATTTATGATCAATTGTTTTAATGTTTAATTGACTATCTAAGACCAAGTTCATTAATGTAGCGGCGACTTTAATGTTTCGATTTTGAGCAGTGCATGAGTCTGAGTAAATAATAACATGTGTATGGTGCTTAGCCTCTATCCTAATAAGTTTAGCAAGCATATATGCTACTTTTTGGGACCATCTCCCTCTTTCTGCCTCGTGCGATAAATGCTTAAACCCATTACCATTGTTAAAAGAATGGGGTCCAAAATTGTACACGTACAGGTTTCACTTATAGTATGCTACAGGTGTAGTCAATTTTGGATATGGTAGAGTCTTCTGTAAGTCAAAAGTTGCAGCATAACATTCATCTAATGCAGCAGCTTTGTCATTTTTAAGAGATTGTCTAGCTTGTAAAGCTTTGGCCACGTGCAGTTTCTTTTCCAATTCAAATTTTCCACACCGATACAAGTCAGTTGTTTCGGCCAATATATTCAATTGAAGTTCGTCACATCGACTACATTTATCTTTTGCAGGAAGTTTAAAGTGTAAATTGAACTTGGTAGAGAGAGCATGACAGTAAAATTTTTGTTTCACAACTTGCTTTCCTTCGCTTGAGCATTTCTCAACGTGTAAGTCATACATTTTCCGAATATTCAAATCAGGATAAAGATACGTCCTTTCCGGATTTTTCCCCTCTATAGTGGTTTTGATTTGCTACTATATCAGAATCATCAAATTTATTAACTGGATTTTATTCCGCGAGAATCAATAACGGCATGAACTTCAGGCTTTGATACCTGCATCTGTAAAACCTACCACGACTAAGTTGAAGAATTTCAAGAAAATACTTTTTGCACACCGTTTGACAATTGACACGGTTCTTTAAATTGTAGGAATACGTAACATACTTCTCACTACGATTCCCATCTCGAATTCGTTTACGTTCTACTGTGTGACTCATAACTGAACTTCTAATATAAACATTCTGTTTGCTGAAATCTCCTAACTTCCAAAATGATTCAAATATGCGCTTTGCCTTTTCTTTTTTCCCGTGTGTCTTCATTTTTCTTTCTTTTTTTACCCCTTTCTTTATTTGCTTGCTCGTCTTCTTGAATAGGCCTGCTGGGTTCAGGAATTGACGAAGAAAGAGCTGCAACTACATCCGCCTGGTTTAAATCGGAGTTATCTGCATAGAAAAATATACCATATATTTTTATAAACAGGTTTTTAATGTGAAAAAGCATATTTTTCTGAATTACAAATCAGCAACAGTGAAAGCTATCCAAAACACGTGATCCAAAATGACGCCACGTACGCAGACACTATTTATATTCTACATAATTAAAGAGAGACAAACACGAAATTTAATAATATAGCCCTTGGTAGGCAGTCTTAGTGCGTCCTCGTTTTATTTAACTAAATAATGAGAAGCAAATTTAAGTTTGACAGCTTCTTGGACAACAAAGTAAAAAAAAGCAATCCAAATCGATTCAAAAGAGGTTATGTTATTATGCTATTTTTATATTACTTTACCTTCAGTTTCTGAAGTAGTTGATTCGTTTTGCGATGGCACATAGTCTGAGGATGAATCAGAATAGTCCATATGTTCGTCTGAATCCATTATTTTGCTATTTTGTCACTTTGACAAGGTAATTTTGGCAACCAACACACGAGCGGTACACAAACAGAAGCCACGTGCTTCGATTTTAGACTTGATGCACTTTAGCTACAGTGCCTTTATACAAGACAGTAGCGACAATAGAGCCTAAGCTCCGCCCATCCGCCATTAATAATCAAAATTTAAACGCCGGAATAGGGATTTTACATCGATATCGATACTGAATTTTATGTTATGCCTGCAACTCAGTTATAAAATTCAATTTTAATGCATACTATGGCATGACTATTAACTAAAGTATCAAAAAAATATTTTTCTTTGGTAATTCAAATCACTCATTTTAAAATTATTTGTAAATTCGATTTCAATATCTAGGTATATTTAAAAGATTTCCAAATGACTTACTTGACTTCATGATAAAAATAGCTAGAGTAAATAATTTGATTTAACAAAAAAAACAAATTTTCTATTCTTTAAATCTGTAATTGAAATTTTAATTTTTGAAGAGGAAATAGGTAACACATATACCTATTATGATGTTTGCAATTAGTTGGGTTTTAATACAAAATTCGTCTATACTATTACATATTATTATGAAATTTACTGTCTCAACCCCTACTTTATGGAATCGACTCATATTACTGTGTTTTACATGAAACTAACTGTTTCTAGATAGTTCCACAATATATTGATAAAATGTTAAAAATTCTAAGAAATTTGACAACCGTTTCTATACTAAAAATATCATCGAAACAATTGTCAAATTTCTTAGAATTTTTAACATTTTATCATCATATTGTGGAATAATCAAGAAACAGTTTCATTTAAAACAGTAACATTTTATTATGTTTTATTACTGGGAAGAAAGGGAAAATAATAAAAAAACATAAGATAAAGCATACGTTTAGATGTGTACAACAATACTTCTTATAATTACAATTTTAGGGAAGATAGAATTTAAGGCGGTGAATATTGAATATGTTAAAAAATAGTGATCATAATTATCATGAAATTTAAAAAGCCTATAAACTTATATTAGAAGTGAGATAATTTCTGGAATTGTTTCTCTGAGCAGCTGGGATTCTATTTGTCGTTTGGTAAGAAGCTTTCTTTTTGTTTTTCCGTGATAAAAGTAAAGATTGTAGGGACTGTAGTTAATTTTAATTTCCTACATTTCTGGGGCAAAGTGTACCTCAAACATATACAGATGTAATTCATTACAGAATGTAATAATAACTGACAATAATTATTTTAGAGAATTTAAGAAAACGCCAAACATTTCAATAACTATTGAGTAGTTCATCAGGTAACTGATTTAAATTTTTATCATGTATGTATATGTAAGTTACATGTTACCTAATAATAATAATTACAATAACTCTTTAATAGATATTTCTCCTTAATAAAAATAAATCAATACACTTTTCACCTCACACAGTGCTGAAGCATTCATTGTTTTCCAATTGTCCCTTCTCCCCTTAATAGCCCATTCCTTTCTAGGAGTAGGATCTTTGGGAAAATACTTCTATACAAATCCCTTTGTAGAACAATACTTGCAGCTCAATGCTGAATAAACCGTCATACTTCCAAACAATCACTGATTCTAAAACAAGTAACAATAGTTATATTATACATTCACTTGAAATTGTAGTTTTTTGTACCTACCTTGTTATCTACAAATATGATGATTTGTTAACAGTGACACACAAATTACAGCTGTATAATTTGTACAGACACAGCAAAACCGTCCCCAAAACCGTTATAGGTATTTACTCTTTTCAACAGTTGCAAACTACAATAGGTATGGTTCAAAATCCTGATCAGGGAGAAAAATTCGCAAACGAACTAATGAAATTAAGTCAACAAATTAAAAAAACACTTTACTTTAGCAATACACAAAGATCTGATATAAAATACGACGTGAATACAACTAAAACACTGACTAATCAAAACACTGACCACGTATTGTTGCCACTGTCTTGTATAAAGCCACTGTAACTTTAGCACGGAAAAACGGATGCCATCTATTGGAGAGTAACAATAGTAGGGACTTAGTTCACTATGGCATTGAAAATATAGGTATGTTCCAACCAACACAAAAACCGTACAATTACGATACAAACCCAGTTGACCTGCTGATTATTGAATATAATAAGTCTGTGTAATTTACATCAAATTTGCTGCGTTATTGAGATTGTACGGTAATAAACGGTATTTACTTCGGTTGGAACAAACCTTTTATATCTATAAAGAGTATTAATTGACAACCGGAGTGTGACGTAGATCTTGGGCAGATTAGGGGTTACTTTCCATACAAACTTTTGACAGTGTTTATTGTGTTATAAGAAAGTTTTGTAAAATTAGTGTGTAGAAGCTATTTTCTTATTTTTATAACCGTAAGTACTGTTTGCATATTACTTATATTCTGAAGAAACACGTTTTGTTATTCTAAAATTGGCAGAAATATAACCGCACTTTATAAAATATACTTTATATAAAACATATTGAAATTTATTTAAATGATATTCAACATTACAGCACTTATTTTAAAATATACTTACATAACAAAAAAAATAAAACCACTTTGTAACAATAACTTACAAGATACGAAAATCACAAAAACCAACAAACTTTGTTTGGAAAGTAGATACTGACCAACCCTAACAAGATAGCCGATTGAAGTCATCACTCCGGTCGTCTATTCCCAACAATCTCGCAACTAAAAAGACGCTTGAAAAATTATTTTGATGTTTTGGAAACGTAAAAAACTATTATTGTAATAAGAACGATAATTGAACAGTCGAAAATTGATATTTTGAGAAACATTAACACTGATTTTTTTTATTTTTTAGATATCCTGGTGGTGATTGTACTTCAGATATCTGGCTGGCACAAGAATAAAATTGTTGATAGCCTCAACGCACTGCTATAATCTGATATTTTTTTTATTGTAAGATTAAATGTTTTGAAAGACCCGATTAAGATATTTTACTTATCTAATTACATATATTTGTTTACATACTTATAACTTATTTTTAATATATCAAATACTAATCTAAATAGTCCAGTAAAATAATGCCTGAAATCAAATTTTTTATACAACTTTGCATTTTTGATATAATGTAGTTTCAAAGATCCAATAACAAGGTGTAAATTTGTTAGCATCTACAATCCCCGGCAAGTGTTGAAAACAAATTTTATGTGTTTTTTCGCAATTTCACGAAAGCGGGGAAAGTTAGACAAAAAAATTCTGAATAAAAATTGTAGCCTTAAAATTTTACATAAAAAATGTGTCTTCACATTTTTTCCTCCATTCAAAATCAAATGAGTCAGGGAAGTTTTACATTTAAAAAATCGTAAGTAGTAGAAAAATAAGCCAATTAAAATTTGAAAAAAAAATGTGTACCTGACGAAACACCAGCTAAAAATATTTTTTCAATTTATTTGTTAACTTTTAAGCATTCAAATTTCCATTTAGAGTCGAGGTACACTGTACAGACGCTCTGTGTATCAGTGAAAGATTATTTACTTTTAATAGTGTTCCACAGACATTACAAACAATTAAAGTGCACCAAAAACGTTAGCTTAGGCAGGCCGCACACCGAAGATGCACGACACATGCATAACGCATTTGTATCCGCAACATTTGTGTTTACAAACTAGTGGAGCCACAAATGCTACGTGTATATGCACACCAGGATTGCAGCGCGCAAGTTGTTAGCACTTGCAGCTATGCATCATGGCATCGTCTCCATCGTCCGATGAAGATGATTTTTTAATGTGAAATTTAATTAGAAATAAAGAAAGACGTTGTTACTGGGTCCATCCTTATCATGATGGTTGTGCAACCGTTGGTAATTTCAAAGTTTCAGAAGAATTGGAGCATGATGAAGAAAAGTTTTATTCGTACTATAGAATGTCTCAAACCACTTATAAATTGTTATTGGATTTAGTTGGGCCAAGTATAACAAAGCAGAATACAAACTATAGAGAATCAATTTGTCCAAGCGAACGTTTATTAATAACTTTAAGGTAAGTAAACATTAGTTGAATATTTTTTCAATTACGACGAATCATTTTCCCTCTCATTTACCATACCTACCTACTTTTAGAAATTAGAAAAAAAATGAAACTAAACTAGAATAAATCAAACTAAACTAAAATAAATGAAACTAAACTAAGAATTGTGCATGTCAGGAAGTTGTTCTTGCGAAAATATCTCTGAAACTTGTGATGGTTGCTGTGTGTTGGTGGCTTGTTTAATTTCGTTGCTAAAATTCTTATAACATGTTGTTGTATTTGTGGCATTGGTAGACGATGACTCGTCAGAATATATTATAATTGGTGGTGGTTCTGGGTATTTAATATTTTCAATTAGATTTAGTACCCCTTTTTGAAATGTTAACTGCTCACGAGATGTCATTGATTGCATTTGAGGCACCAAGCTTAAAAGAAACAACTCACATGGATCTTTGCTTGTAGGCGCTTGTGTTTTGGCTTCTATTTTCTGTTTTTTTAGGGAAAAATAATCGATAGCGCATTGATCTACAGCACTAAGCGGCGGTTTAGATCTTTTGGGCTGGTTTTGGTAGATGCTAGATGACGGCTTGCTAATGGAATCCAATTTTTCTTCTCTGGACTGATCCATGTTAGTAACTGGTTTTGATTTCGATTGGGTTTTGTAAATGCTAGATGACGGTGTGTGCGGCTGGGGAAGAGAGTCAGGAGATGGCGAGCGAATGGAGAATTATTCTTCACTGTATTGATGGATGTTAGCATCCGGTTTTGATTTCTTGGACTGATTTCTCAAAGTGTTAAATGGCGGTGTGTGTGGCTGTGTAGAAGACCTAGGAGATGGCGAGTTAATGTGTTCATCCATAGTGTGCATTGAAGGAGAACCTGCAGCCGATGATAGTTCGTCTTGTGAATTAAAATCCTCAAGATTTCCAGCGTTGTTATTTTCAGATTCATCCTCCTGAACAAATACGTGAGTCCTATTTTGAGTTTGACCAATATTTCCCTCTTGGCTACGATTTTTTGTAAATGGATTTAAAAATCTTAAATATGGGCCTAGGTAAAACTATTTCTTCGATCCTGCACCAGAACCACTTTTAGGTTTAGCATTCAAACTTCGTATGTATGATGAACGTATGGATTTCCACTTTACTTTGAAATCATTACCTGTAGGTATTGAAAAAAAATTCTTATGGATACCAACAAAAAACATTTAAGACTAATAAAACATGTGCTCATGGTATTTTTATAGGCTGATAAAGCTTTCAAAAAAATAAAATCGAACTTTTTGCGGTGCCTATTTAATTTTTTATATGCAATTTTTATTGCAGACATTTAGCTACTGGATCATCGTTCCGATCAATGTCCTATATATTTATGAGAGGGGAAACGACTATTGGAAAAATCGTTGGTGAAGCTTGTGACGCCATATGGAAAGTTCTGCAGCCATTATACATGGAGAAACCAACAGCAAATGAATGGCTAAATATATCATCTGGAATTTACCAAACTGCCTAGGTGCAATAGATGGGAAACATATTCGCATTAAAAAACCTTCAAATTCTGGATCTTCCTATTATAATTATAAAGAGTACTTTTTTATTAACCTTATGGCGTGTTCTGATGCTAATCTATAATATAAAAATGAATCGCAAAATGTGTTGGTAAGCGCATAACTCAACAACGCCTCGACCAATTTGGCCAAATCTTTTTTTAAAATGTTCGTTGAAGTTCAAGGATGGTTTTTACGGCGAGAAAAATTAGAATTATTTCTGGAAAAACCCTAAAAATAGCCCTTTTCTTTTTCCCATACAAATGATTTGTAACTAAAACGTAGTCAATTTGAGCTTCATTGCTATGGTATAAAGTTCATATTAAATTACAAGCACTCACTGTTGTCTAAGCAATGTAGGTGTGTTCCTAACGTCAAAGATCATATCTATCAAAACAATGTGCGTGTGTGCGTTGGAGCACAGAATACATAGTTGGAGGAGTTTAATTGTCAACTGATACACGAAACAAATTCGTATATCGTGTTTTGTGCAGAGTGTTTACTTAGTTAGTGTTTGTTTAGTTCGTGATTAGTGAAAAAATAATTTATATTTGATATGCCTCCTATAAGACGAAGCAATTTAGGTAGAAGAACCAGAAATGCTACAAACCAAGCTATTTACCGATCTAATCGTACTGCACAAGAACGTGACGACGAAAATGAACGTGAAAGAATTCGGATATCACAAACGCGTGAAGCGAGAGGGCGACATTCAACTAATAATCGCGCAAGTTTGAATCGAGCTGCTTTCAGTTACGATGTGTCAATTGACTACAGTAACTACCAATGTGTTGTTATTGGTTCTATGAACTCGGTTTGCTCACACTGTAAGGCATTAAAATACAAAAACGAAGCCAATGGATTGTGTTGCGCAAATGGTAAAGTAAAATTGATACCATTGGATCCACCACCAGAACCATTGTACTCATTGGTTTCAGGAATAGGAACAGATTCTATACACTTTTTGACACATATCCAACAATATAACAATTGCTTTCAAATGACTTCATTTGGGGCAACAAATGTAGTTCGGGAAAATTTTATGCCAACTTTCAAGGTATGTATTATAGCAGTTACTCATAATTATTTTAGCGAACAAAATTTTCTGTCAGCAAAGTTAAGATGTGTCACTAATCTTCAATTTCTTAATCACTAATATATCACTTAGTCATCATATTATATGGTGATTCAGTTTCAGTGACACTTTTATTATATTTTATATTTGATAGATATTAGTTAAAACTAAATATATACTTTTTAAGATCAAATATTATTTAAGTTTGATCACTGACAATCCATTAATTTATACCACACCATAATATTTTTTTTTATTTACAGATACAAGGGCAAATATATCACAGAGCAGATTCACTGTTACCAGTGTCAGATAGCGACAACAAATTCCTGCAAATTTATTTTATGGGCAATTCACCACAAGAAATTGATCTGCGTTGTGCACATAACAATTTAGTAAAGAGGTCTATTGTAGAACAATTACAAACTTTATTTCATCAACACAATCAATTGATTATATTGTTTAAAACTGCCCTGGATCTGATGCCATCCGATAATCACAAAATTGTAATCAGAGCTGATAAAACACCTGCAGGTCAACATACAAGACGTTTTAATGCACCAACTATTGATGAAGTTGCTATCGTTGTAGTTGGAGAAAACTTGGAATCCCGTGATATTATTTTACATCGTCGGAATGATCAATTACAACGTATAAAGGAAACACACCGCTCATATGATGCACTGCAATATCCCATTATATTTTGGCAAGGTGAAGATGGCTACAATTTCTCAATAAAAATGATAAATCCCATTACAGGTAACTAAAATATTAGTTTAGCTATGGCGATAATATCTCAGTCATTATATTATGTATTTTAATTTTATATTTGAATGTTATTAAAACAAAATATATTTACAGGTTCTGAAACCAACAAAAAAGTCAGTTCAATGAACTATTATTCATACCGCCTAATGATTCGGGAAAATGAAGAAAATCACATATTGAAATGTCGGCGATTATATCACAAATATGTTGTAGACATGTATGTTAAAATTGAAACGGAGAGATTAACATTCATCAGGTTGAATGAAACCAAACTCCGATCTGAAGAGTATATTCACCTTCGAGATGCGATTAATACTGATGGAAATGCACAGAATGTCGGTCGGATGACTATTCTTCCAGCAACATACATCGGAAGCCCTCGGCATATGCACGAATATGCTCAAGATGCCATGTCGTATGTTCGTCATTATGGTACAGCAGATTTGTTCATCACATTTACATGCAATCCGCAATGGATAGAAATCAAGCAGGAGTTATTCCCTGGGCAATCACCCATTGATCGTCATGATATTACAGCCAGAGTCTTTAGACAAAAGTTGAAATCTTTAATGGATTTCATCGTAAAACATAATGTGTTTGGTGAGACACGCTGCTGGATGTATTCTGTGGAGTGGCAGAAACGAGGATTGCCACATGCACACATTTTGATTTGGTTGGTTGAAAAGATAAGGCCAAATGAAGTTGATGCAGTGATATCAGCTGAAATCCCTAATGTACAAGTAGATCCTGGATTGCATGAGGTAGTTATCAAAAACATGATACATGGTCCCTGTGGAACTCTTAATCAAAATTCACCGTGTATGATGGATGGTAAATGTTCAAAACGATATCCACGGACATTAATATCGGAAACAATTACTGGTAATGACGGTTATCCATTGTATCGTCGCAGATCGACAGCAGACAATGGAAAATCAACAATTGTCAAATTAAATCAACAAGATATTGAAATAGATAATCGTTGGATTGTTCCATATTCACCCATTTTATCAAAGACATTCAAAGCACACATCAACGTTGAATCTTGCCATTCAGTGAAATCTATTAAATACATTTGCAAATATGTAACCAAAGGGAGTGATATGGCTGTGATTAGAATTGGTGCAGAGAATTCCAATGATGAAGTTACCCAATACCAAATGGGCCGCTATGTCAGTAGTAATGAAGCAGTTTGGCGAATATTTTCTTTTCCTATTCATGAGATACACCCTTCTGTTGTTCACTTAGCTGTGCATTTAGAAAATGGACAAAGAGTGTATTTTACAGCACAGAACGCAGTACAAAGAGCTGCTCAGCCACCATCTACTACATTAACCAGTTTTTTTGAGACATGCCAAAGCGATGATTTCGCACAAACATTGCTATATTCTGAAATGCCAAAATATTATACCTGGAATCAATCCTCAAGGAGATTTATACGACGGAAACAAGGAAAACCAGTTCCAGGTTATACAGATGTATATTCCACCGATGCGATTGGCCGGATTTATTCAGTACATCCAAGCAATGATGAATGTTTTTATTTACGACTGCTATTAGTCAATGTACGTGGCCCAACATCATTCCAACAGTTACGAACTGTTGATGGTGAATTGTGTGGATCCTACAGAGAAGCCTGTCAACGTTTGCAATTGCTTGAAAATGACGCTCATTGGGATCAAACTCTCAATGATGCTGTAATATCATCACACGCTCATCAAATACGAACATTGTTTTCTATAATCATATCTACATGCTTCCCATCAAACCCAATTGATTTGTGGATCAAGTACAAAGATTATATGTGTGATGATATTTTGTATCAAATACGGAATAGAATGGGAAATCCAAATATACAAATCAGTGAAGAAATTTACAATGAAGCATTGATTTCAATTGAGGACATGTGCTTGATAATGTCAAACAAACTATTAATTCAATTAGGCCTGATCGCGCCCAATCGTCCAATGCATGACACTTTTAACCAAGAGTTGCATCGAGAAAAACTGTATGATCTCAACGCTTTGAAAGAATTAATTCAAACAAATCTTCCACTGTTAAATGAACAACAGAAGTATGTATTTGAAACTCTTATGAAAGTAACAAATGATGAAACTGGAGGGATTTACTTCTTAGATGCACCTGGTGGTACAGGAAAAACTTTTTTGATTTCATTGATATTAGCAACAATTCGCTCACAAAATAAAATTGCACTTGCACTCGCTTCGTCGGGAATCGCAGCAACTTTGCTTGAAGGTGGTCGAACAGCCCATTCAGCACTAAAATTGCCATTAAATATGCAAAGCAATGAAACTCCAACCTGCAACGTTTCGAAGAACTCTGCAATGGCAAAGGTTTTGCAGCAATGTAAATTGATTGTTTGGGATGAATGCACGATGGCACATAAAAAATCTTTGGAGGCTTTAGACAGAACCTTAAAAGATCTACGGAGCAATAATAATCGATTTGGTGGTGCAATGATTTTATTAGCAGGAGATTTTCGTCAAACATTGCCAGTGATTCCACGATCAACGCCAGCTGATGAACTCAATGCATGTCTAAAGTCCTCCAATTTGTGGAAACATGTCAAAGTACTTCATTTAAGCAAGAATATGCGTGTCGAGTTGCAAAATGACCAATCTGGAAACATATTCTCTAAACAACTCATTGACATTGGTAATGGCAAATTTCCTATAGACATGTTGACTGGCTGCATTAACTTTCCTCAAAGTTTTTGTCAGTTAACTCGATCAAAAGATGAACTTATTCAGAAGGTGTTTCCAGATGTTTCTCAAAATTACAGAAACCATGATTGGTTGAGCGAACGAGCTATACTGGCTGCAAAAAACATAGATGTAAATGAATTAAATTTGAAAATTCAAGAACAAATTACAGGCGAATTGAGGATATATAAATCAGTTGATTCGGCTACTAATCAAGATGATGTAGTCAACTATCCACCGGAATTTTTAAACTCGCTGGATTTGCCAGGATTGCCACCTCACAATCTCCAATTAAAGGTTGGATCGGTGGTTATAATGTTGCGAAATATCAACCAACCGCGTCTTTGCAACGGTACACGGTTAGCGATAAAAAAATTACTAAACAATGTGATAGAAGCAACTATACTCAAAGGAAAGTATAAAGGAGAAGATGTTCTCATACCGCGCATCCCAATGATTCCGACTGATGTGCCATTTGAGTTTAAACGACTACAGTTTCCAGTGCGGCTTGCTTTTGCTATGACTATAAACAAGTCCCAGGGGCAATCATTAAGTGTTTGTGGTATTAATTTAGAAAACCCATGTTTCTCACATGGTCAATTGTATGTTGCCTGTTCCCGTGTTGGAAAACCATCAGATTTGTTTATCTATGCGCCAGGTAATCAAACAAAAAACATCGTATACCACAAAGCACTACAATGATAATAATAATAATTATGATTCACATGATTAACAATAAAGCGATTACTTACTTTTAAATCCTTATATATGTTTTATTTAATTATTTTTTATTCACAACGCCCTATCACCAGGGTGACGGTTCTGTTCAGGAGAATTTTTTTAAATACGTAGGCAAAAAAACTGCCACATTACAAATCTTTTTGACAGGACGAAGTCTGTCGGGTCAGCTAGTGGATTATTTACAAGTATAGATGTTGGTGATTATGGCAGAAATAATGATGCTGGTGTATTTAAAAATTCTGGATTGTGCCAAGCGCTATTAAACGGTACTTTAAACATTCCTAACCCATCTCCTTTGCCTGGGGAAGAAGAATTTGGGAGACCTTTTAATTATTATTTTGTGGCTGACGAGGCATTTCCCCTTTCCAGACATATAATTAGACCATATAGTCAAAGAGCTCTGAATAATGATCGCAGAATTTTTAATTATCGTTTGTCTCGTGTACGAAAAATCATAGAATGTGCATTTGGCATGCTTGTGTCAAAATTCCGCGCATTCGAAATACCCATGTCATGTTCAGTGGAGAAAGTCGTTAAAATTGTAAAAGCTGCATGTGTATTGCATAATTTCATCAAACAAAATGAACAAATTAAGTTTACCCCTATTCTTGAAAACATAATGAAAGTAAATATCTGCACCCGTGATATCCGACATAAATTACAAGGAAGGCCAAATAATGAGGCAGTTGAAGCTCGAAATTATTTATGTCAATATTTTAGAAAACCCTATGGTGCCGCGCCTTGACAAAATAACTACACAGTTTAGTATTAATTAGTCAAACTTGTCCAAAAATAAAACAGACAAAATAGTACCGATATGTTTATACAAAATTGCACTTGTATCCCTAAATTACTTACCTGATTAATTAAATTTGTTGCCTATTTTGGCCCATATCATTTCTGTTACTCTCCTATTACTGTAATCTGCAAGAGTGTGATCGTGAATTGCAGGGTTTTGCTCAATTTCGTAAATAAAAGCAATACAAAATTCTAGATCGTTCTTCATGTTTCTAATGTGTCGCCTATACCGCGCCGCAAAAATAGAACATGCTCTATTCGAGCAATCTGTGGCTTGACTGCAGACACGCTGCAAAAGTATCGCGCCACAATTGTTTATCCAGTGTGCGTGGTCATATTCGAATATACACGAGCAATAAATGTGTCGCGATGCATTTGCATCCTGTATGCGGCGTGCATCTTTGGTGTGCGGCCTGGCTTAGTCAGCTAATTACACAACTGTTGAAGAATCGTCAGAAATTGTTTATCGCTTTTTATGTGCCTACCTAAACAATGCGACAAATCTTCTAGCTGCATATCCTTATAGTAATTTAATAAACAACCCACAAACAAAATTGAATCGTCGCATTTGGCAATATCAGCGATGATTTAAGAACATCTACTGTTGAAACAACCTTGATTAGCAATAGGCAAATAAGTGGCAATATTTCCTACGTTGCCGCCGCCAAGTCTAAACCTCAACCAGAATTCCCTAAAAGAGAACAAGCTATAATAATCCACTCAGGACCCAATATTGCTCTACATGACTACGTCAAAGCAATTGGTGACATAATAAACCTCAAAAATATCGGTTACGGCTCGAGAATATCCAACAACAGGATTTGCATATATCTAAACAAAGTCGAACTTGTAAATGAAATCATAACTAACCATCCAGTCGCATCAATCCACTCTACGAACTTATCAGTAACGAGACTAGTTACACCAGCAAAGCGAATTGTAATATCCAATATTTCACCATACTTTTCATATGATATAGAAAATTTTATACATGATCCAGGATATCAACTAGCTTCCCCTATATTATCTAATTTAATAGCTGGCGTCCCAGGCGATGCATATTCACATATACTAAGTTTCAGAAGACAAGCCTCCTACAAATAACTTCAAACAAATTCAAACAGTAATAATAATACTCATGGATGGCTCATCATACACAATATTTCTCTCCACAGATAAAATGGAATGCTTCCTTTGCAAACTCACCGGCCATGTAGCCCAGAATTGCACCAGCACCCAAAGCAGTTAAACTCAATTATATCTTGAACTTCAAATTCCACCTCTCCAACAACCCGAACCAATAACTCCCTACACTACACAACCTACTACCATATTTCAACACGCACAAGAAAGCAGTTACGCACTCACACAACATTCCTCAACAAATCTAGCCCGTGATAACGCCCCATGAAGGCAAAAAAGACCAAGTGCCCTAATCATCAGACCTACAAACTACTAATCTAATCAATGAAGAACCATCCGATATGCCACCCCTACCCAAGTGACCATTTTACAGAGCAGCTACGTTCCTGATATATCACACGTGTTACTTGTTCTATCACAGAGACAACACGAGAAAAACGCGTTAACATAACATATATATCTCTGTGATGCTCCTATGTCCTCCCTAAAAAGGGAGCAAAACTCTTTTCTAAACGCCAAATGATGTCGCTTATATGTCGCAGTTACGGAGCGAAACTCTTTTCTTAAGCGCCAAATGATGTCTCTTTTCTGTCACAGCTATGTCTCAGAGATGTTTCAGTTTTGTGTCAACTACGTCTGTAGAGGAGGTAAACGTTTTACGGAAATGCTACACCGAGAAAAATATGACAATAGAACTGATTCTTAAACTTTTTAAATTATTTTAGATAATATTTTTTCCTCCTACCCCTATAGAAAGTACACACTTTCCTTACTCAAATCAGGGAGGAAACTCATACTTTTTCTCCCTAGGGAGGAAAGTATTTTTCCTCCCCCTCATTTCAAGTAAGTTGTAAACGATGAAACTTGTGAATTCATTATATTCATATTGTTTCCATAATTTCTAGAACATCCTGTATATCCTGTTTTTTTGGTAAAAATCAAACATTAATGTTACTTCAACGTAGTTCTTCAATACAAATTTCAACTTCAGGAATCTTAGATATACGTTTTTTGAGTTCAGAATAAGAAAAGCATAGTATGCTGTGGCTCACTGGCAGTAAACACGGCGATTGACTTTTGAGGTGCAAAGTCGCTACATTCATTAAACTTAGTTGAATTTTTGAAAAATGGAGAGCGATTCAAGTGATTTTGAATTTCCAAATACACCACCTAATATTAAGGATCAAGCCAACATAGCGTCATTAACCTTACTACCACAAAAATCTAAAGACAGGTATGAAAAACAATATGCACAATATAAGCATGCAATGGGCTGAAGACAACAAGATACATAAATATTCAGAGAATGTTTTACTGGCATATTTTTCACTACAAGGAAATAAATATTCAAAAAAAGGTGGGTAGGAGGAAAAATCATATGTATCACATGGGAGTAAAGTGCCTTTTCCTCCCTTGGATGTTTACTGCCCTCCGCTTCGCGTCGGTCAGTAAAGTACATCCTGCGGGAGGAAAAGTGACACTTTCCTCCCTAGTAATACAAATAGCTATTACTGTACGTTGTAAATGTATAATTGACAGTTGCATTATAAAGTAAAATATAATCTACAACAATGCAAAGTTGAGGAAACTAGTATTATTTAGTAGGTTTCCTGGACAAATCAAATATAAACATTATTGCAAATTTTTTATTAAATATAATAAAAACTGTCATTTAAAATTATTCATTATTTTTCCGTTTGTTTGCGCTGCTTCCCTTGACGGGTCCAGTCGGCAGCAATTTTCTCAAATTCCTTCTCTGTATATGTCATGTCAGTGTTTACGGGATCTGAAAGTATTTTTTTATTATTTCAGTTTGTTTCATCGAAAAACGACAAAACACGTTTTTCTCAACTAAACTGTTCAAAGGTAAATGTTTCAGTTTTCAACACTCTAATAGTTGAATGACGTGTACCTTTAATCACAGCAATTAATTTCAGGTTGCTAAGCTGGAAATTTTTCCTGTCGCCACGGCTGTGCCCTAGCCAGCTGGCTTGTGCAATTAATTCATTGCAGAACGCTCTTTTCAAAACTCTACAAATTTTGTCTTTTAGGGTTATCCATCCATTCTCTTAAAATATAGGACCTGAATTAAAACAATAACTTATAGTAATAAAAAATAAATAAAAATAGTTGAGATAATGTCAAATGTACACTTAACCGAATATTGTATAGCAGCATATTGTATGCTTAAGACACTAAAATTGGGAGATTCAGAACAGGTCTTATTATTGATAAAAATAAAAGTTTGTAGTAAATTAGATTAATAACAAATTCAGTGAAACTATCATACATTACAGATTGAATTTATATAATTTTTTTATGTGTCAATCACTACTTTTTTATAAGACTGCAGGTCCCTCTCCACTCTGCCATTAATTTCCTTTAGGACATCAACGTTATCAATTTGAAATGCTGATATGATGCTTTGAACATCATCATCTTCAAGATTTAAATTATTAGTCATGCCTGTAGTATTGAGTGATTGCAATTCTAGAAGGATTTTTGCCAAAATTCTATTTGTCTTGACAAATTCTTCTGCAAAACAATTATATTTTCAACTTTATTATGCTCTGTTCATGATGTGAAGTACTGTATTCATTTGTTCGTCATTTATAAACACATATTTATTGGAATGAAAAATACCTAATAAAAACGTCGTCATAAGGTGCGTTCTTTTTGACTGAGATCTCAGTTAATCTCAGCTCACATCAGTAATGTGAGCGTTCTTTTTGTTTTACTCACTTTAAGTGAGCTGAGATTTTTCCTCCCCCTTCACCGATGCTGAATGTGTTGTAAGGGGGTATCAGTTGGAATTGAGTCGGAAATAAAGTGGAGGGGATGAAGAAATATTTGATTTCGTTGGTTTATATGTAGTTTTAACCAAGGTTATCTAAGGTTTTAACCATTGACATATAAATAATAAACAGACATAATCTATTTTTCTTTTGTTACAAATGATGGATACATTAATTAACATTATTAGATGCTGATACGAATCTGTCGTATAGTTTAAATCTATCGACAGATCGCGCGCTTCAATTGAGATGTCGTTCTTTTTGGTGCTTACTCACATCACTTTATCTCAGATCACCTTAACTGAAGTGATCTAAGATCTCAGTCAAAAAGAACGCACCAAATATCAGATAACTTAAATATAGATTGCACCACAGTATATAGATTCGTTTCAGGTTTACTTATTCTGACAGAAATTTTTTTCAATATATTTCTGACTACACTGATATCATGCCCTCTGTTGCAAACTTCTATTAGAGGTTTACTATCACATTAATAATATAGCCCCTAACACATAAAATATACATTAAGACGCAAGCAGGTAACTTGATGTATTTGATATAGGCTCCAGAAGGAGACAGACTTTTTATTAATCCTTTCGCCAGTAAAAATAGTTGTACTAAAATGATTAAATAAATCTTTTATTTGTACATAAATTATTTTAAATATCTATTTGAGCTCCCAAAATGTTTTGTTATAAGAAAATTAGGCTTTATGTTCATTATATTATTGTAAAAGATAAAATAAGAAATAAAAAATAGTCACACGTACACCTTTAACATATGTTCCCAACTCATTGATAAGCTGATCTGGAAACAAAAATTGTCATGAGATATACACACGCCAATCATTTTGGCATTTTTTCACATTCAAACACTCATCCAAATTTTATATTTGGTTTTTTAAAGTGCAAGATATTTATATATATATATATATATTTATATATATATATATATATATTATATATATATATATATATATATATATATATATATATATATATTGAACCAGTCCTCTAATATATATAAATAATTCACGTATGAGATTGAATATTAAAAAGATTTTTTATTGATACGTAGGGTGTATCATCAGACACAACCTAGTTAAAAAACTAAATTTAACATAAACGAATGAATGAAGTAAGCAAATGTATAATCAAATATTGAGAAAACCAATTATAAAGAAAGGATTAAAGGATAAGGAATAAAATTTTAATGATAACATTATAATTAACTATAAAAATTTTACCTTCACAATTAAATCCTAAGGTCAAGTCAATGTCAACAATTTTCAAAATCATCTGAACACTGCCATGTCAATATCTGGATGAAGTAGAATGTTGTTTGTTTGAAACCTAAAATAACAAGAATTAATACTCAACTTACTAATTGATTAACGATATTCACAGACGATGGTAGTAAAAGTTTACAATTTGAAAAAGAAGTTATAAAAAAAGAAAAACTTTATGAAAGATGACATACGGAACAGAGCCATGTTATATGTCATGGAAATCTGTTAACTAAATAAAATTTAATGAACAGGAAGTAATAAAATCTAGTGATTTTCTTGCCAACCTAAAATCATTGCTTTGGAATTGAATATAAAACATAAAATGCAAATTTGGAAATAAATAAAAGTTTATATAAAATAAAATTAGTAAAAATTCATAAATTGAAAACTAAACAGTTTCATATATATAAATGATCATTTTAGGTTGTAGAAATTGTATATTTAATTGTAAATAAAAAGGGAATTACAACAAATTTTGGGATTGTAATACATGTAAAGGACATTTTATATATTCCCTAAGACATTATAAACCCATTTATATAAGTGGTATTATCCTCCAGAACAATTTCAATCAAAGAATTTTGTATTTTCATGAAAAACACTCAAATTGACAATTGTCGAATAGAAAAATAATATAAGGAGACTGTGTTTTTGATATGGGAAAAAGTTTGTTGATTTTAAAAAAATTGAGAGTCGGGCGTTGGTAGAAGAATAGTGAGCATCTATGTATCTCTCCTCTACAAAATTTTTGAGAAAACTATGTAAAAGTAAATAATTTTAAGTTAAAAACCATTATAAAATAATAATATCAATTTTGTTTAGACCGTGTAATAAAATGCAGTGTGCAGAAATAGTATTTCTTTGATAAGAAATTCTCAAGAAAAAGAGACGCTTTGCAGCAGTTCCACGGTGCCGAGAATTGGAAATAAGGTCGGTGGTTTTTAAGTTTTTTTAATTTGGAATTCCAAAGAGAAAGAAATAGTGAACAATAAAAAAATATTATTTGAACGTTTAAATTAAAATTTCTAAATAAAGGCCAAAAACTATAAAAAATGATGAATATCATTTCATATCCATGTAATTTTAATTATCATGCAACTTTAATAATAGTTATAATTTGTACTTACTTGTAAAAAAAATTTATTTCACATCATCATATTTTACATTGCACGTAAACTACCATTCCACTTTTATTTTGTTCTAATGCATGCTTAACTATTTCTATAACTATTCATCATTCACTTTACTCGCATTTTGGTATATGTATGTAACTGTAATTTCCAATAATATATCGATGATTGCAATGAATTTAAGAACGTTAAATTTATAAAAACATTCATATAAACAACGTCGACTGTGAACCATACGTTTTGTGTCGTTGTGAAACGATATACGAGGATGTGTTTCTCCTATGCGCCGACGCAGTCAATCTAAGCATTCAGTGCGCATGACCAGTCAAGAATGCAGGAGCGGTGTAAAGAAAATTTGTGTAAAAAGAATTTGAATATAATCTCAACAATTTATTAAATCATTTCATTAAAGTGTTGGTATTTTTTTTATCATTCTATTTAATATTCATAATACATTTAGAAAAAGGTGCTTAATTAATTCATTCTATAATAATATTTGGAGTCGATAAAAACATAGGTATATATTTTATTCAGGAATAAAACATATTAGAAAAATTTCAAAATTCAATATTTAAATGTGTATCAAAGTTATACATATGCGTCCAGAACTCAAAGGGAGAAGTCTCATGCTGCCGACTATCATATAAATTATAAATAAATTCAAATTTCACTGATTATTATCATGAGCTAGCTGAAGGTAAAGTAAAAAAAGGTAAAATATAGAATACAATAAAAACAAATAATAATATATAAAATTCTCATCAGCATCAGTAAAAATTAAATAATTATAATATATATATATATATATATATATATATATACTAAGTAAATTAAGGTATTTCTGGATAATCCCTGGCATAAATGAGTGGCTGAATGCCAAATAGGTCAAAATATTTGCTACGATCGATAAAAAGTTTAAGTAATTGTTAAACATAAAAAATTACCTGTTGACACATTAATAATGGTCATATCTCTTGCATCCTCTGATTGTATTGCACTTTTTGCCTGGACCATGCCGTATTCTTCCAATCCATCAGTCTGAACAGAGGAAGAAAATATTTTTTAAAATGATGAACAGTCCACAGAACTCAAGTAAACTTACATCAACAAACAATTGGATGGAGTTCCCATTCTCTGATCTCTGATCCTGATTATCATCAGATTCCTCAAACTGATTTTGTGATTCCTGTTCTAGACTGATTTCAAATTGAAAACTACTTTTAATACCTGGATATTCTGGCAACTTAGACATGACTAGAAAAAAATATAAAAATTATAGAACTAATATTTACACGAAAAACTTCAATACATGCAGTTTCAATGTCTGTAACTATCCAACCCACAATAGAAATAATTTTTATACTTTTGTAGTTAAAAGTTGCAACACACAATTCATTGTTTTTTAAAAGCCTAGACCTAGAGACTGTTACGCGCTTTATTTAATTATTGTCTACTCGCTAGCTCCAGAAGCGCAACCTCATGCCCAAGCTCAGTTCGGTCGGGGGTGGGTATGCGAAAATTCCTATTTTATTTATATTTTATTTAGTTGTTAAAAGTGGGCGCCACCAGTTAAATTTTAATGAGCCAGCCCTAACTAGTAGACCGCCACGACGGTCAGGATGGAGCAGACAATATATAAGATGTTAGGTATACAATGAAAATTCTATATTACTATTTACACAAAAAAAGAGACTATATACAAACAACTTCTTCACCAAAACGGAAGGAAATATACATAATTGAAATGCGCTACTGTGACGTCACGGAGCCGCTTACAAAAGAAAATACAATGCTTAAACCTATTATTAACTAATTCACTACGGACTACCAAAGGGGTCTGTTCGCCCCTAACATAAGTTTTCGAACATATAGTTCCACAATAATGCAACTAACGTAGGCGGAGAAGCTATACTTATTCTCTTGGTCTCCCCTGACTGAGACCCTACAATGTTGAAAATAATTAAAATGACTTACCAATCACATCCATCACGTTTACATTACCTCTGTTAGAGGGTTCTTATCCTATTCTCTCTAAACTCCTCTTTTTCGACTCTACAAATCCTCATGCGCTTTTACTCTTTCCACAATTTTCCTTCGACACCTGATTCCTCAACAAAATTAGCCAAAATTTAATTAACTCCTTCGTATTCAACTCAAATTTTATTTTTGACAAATCCTACGTACGATCTCCCTGACAGCAAGCAGACTCCTTGATAATATATTAAAACGTCAAACTGATGTTTATCAAATACAATTCGATTGAGACTACATTGATCTATCAATGAACTCTCAAAGTAAGCTTGTCAGCGGAGAATGTAGGTAGTGAACAGGTAATTTAAAGGGAATCTTTCGGTTTCTTAAATGTACATGACCGATGTGATTGATAATGTCAACAAAAAGGTACCTATAAATTCGAAACAATATAAAATTTATTAACAAAAGTATAAATAAAGTGTTGCGGGGTGAGTTGCAAGATCAGCCCGTAACAATACTATACTATTGTATATAACTATTATACTTTTTAAAATGATTTATTAGCTGGAGCGCTAAAAATAAAAAGGAACATAAACATAATACACTGCAAATCTGCTCCATGTACGTAATTCAACTTCAAAAGATTGGTTTTTGAATTTGGCTGACTACTATTAGGTAGAAAAATGTGCCTGTTAGCACCAACATGAACAGTATCATCTATGTTTGAAAGAACACTTTGAGAATTGTTTGGGGGGAAACGTAAATAATCAGATGAGGTTGAAAGTGTACAAGTGTAACTATTAGGTATCTGATTTATTTCTGAAATTGGCATCAGTATTTGGCTAGACGAAGAAGCAATAGGACTAACAGGAGTTGATAAGGAAGCAATAGGACTAACAGGAGTTGATGAGGAAGCAATAGGAGCAGATAATTTATTACATAAGGAATCTTCAGTTCCTACATTTTGTAGAATATTGGAAGTAACCCTACGCCGATGTCTTTTAGATAATAACTTGAACGATTTTCATTGAGCTCTGGGCATATTGAATAAAATAAATATAAAACATAAACATTATATACTTATCTGCTTTGTCTCTTTTATATTTTCATACCTTTACACCACTGGCAGCATTTGGAATTCAGTTCGGATTGGTTAATCAGCTGGATTACGTAAATAAAAGAATAAATGATATAGTTTTTAGATTTCCAGAAGTTTTTAATGAAAGAATCGGTAAGCTAAAATTAAATTATATCTTAAAAGCAATGCTACCCCAATATTTCGTAAAGCTCGCACAGTTCCTCTTGCTTTTAAGCAAGGTGTTACAGAAGAATTAGAAAGACTAGAAAAAGAAGGTATTATATCTAAAACTGAAACATCAGAATGAGCTACACATTTAGTTCCAGTTTTAAAAGAAAACGGCACGGTAAGATTGTGTGGTGATTACAGTGTAACTGTAAATAAATATCTGGAGAATATGGAATATCCTTTACCAAGGGCTAAGGAAATTTTCTCTAAGACTCATACAGGAAAATATTATACTAAATTAGAATTGTGTAGGGCTTATAATCAATTTGAAGTAGACAAGGAATCAAGCAAAATTTTAACGTTGAGTACTCATAAGGGATTGTATACTGTCAACAGACTTCCATTTAGAATTAAAGTAGCTAGTTTTATATTTCAAAGATATTTGGAACAGCTTTTAAAAGATATACCCTCTTGTGTTTGTTATTTAGATGATATTATTTTAACAGGTGAAAACGAAGAGGAACATCTGAAGACATTGATCTTAGTACTGGAGCAGCTAAAAAAAGCTGGACTGGCCGTAAATTTGGATAAATGTGAATTTTTCAAATCAGAAGTCGAATATTTAGGTCATGTGATTGGCAGGGATGGATTGAAAACAAGCGAGAAGAAAATACAAGTGATTAAAGATGCACCAAGACCAGAAAATCTAACGGAGGTGAGACCTTTCCTAGGCATGGTAAACTATTATTCAAAATGTATACCAAACGCTTCAGTGATACTAAAACCAATCTATAATTTATTAAATAAAACCACTAAATTCGAGTGGGACGAACAATGCAATATTGCGTTTTTAAAAATCAAAGAGATATTGTCATCAAAACTTGTATGAACCCATTTTAACCCGAATTTACCAATTGTATTAACTTGTGATGCAAGTACTTTGAGAATTTCAGCAGTATTAGCACATGAAATGCCTGATAAGACTGAGAGAATAATAGCTTGTGTTTCTAGAACGCTGCAACCAAGCGATACAAATTACCCAACAATACATTTGGAAAGTTCAAGCATTTACTGGGGTTTAACAAAATTTTATCAATATTTGTACGGAAAAAAATTCAAAATTAGAACAGATCATAAGCCATTAATATCATTATTTCATCCTGAGAAAGGTATACCGCAAATGCATGCCAGCCGTATGCAACGCTGGGCAGCATTTTTATCAAGTTTTAATTATGATATTGAATATATAAAAGGAAAGAATAATATTATAGCTGATTATTTAAGTAGGGCACCTTTAAAAATTAATTACATTTCAGATGAATTTGAGGGTCTAGGTAACTATGTAAATTTTGTAAGTACGCTAAAGGAACAAAGGATCAGTATCGAAGAAATAAGACGAAAGACCGAAAAGGATGTTATTTTAAAAGAGGTAATAAAGAATGTACGACAAGAGAAATGGCCAGAGACGTCAGAAGAAATGAAACCATACTATCACAGGAAACACGAGATGATAGTGGACAAAGGAATTTTAATATGGGGACATAGGATCGTTATTCCGAGGTCACTCCAAGGAAAAATGCTGGACGAACTTCACCAGCACCATTTCGGCATAGTAAAAACAAAGAGTATAGCAAGATCGTATGTTTATTGGCCTAAAATAGACAAGCAAATCGAGGAAACATGTAGAAAGTGTATGTGCTGTATGGAAAACAAGCCAGCGCCACCGAAAACTCTACTAACGCCATGGAAGGTTGAAACTGAGCCATGGGCACGAGTGAGTATGGACTTTCTGGGGCCTATAAGAGGTAAAATGGTACTAATGATAGTGGACGCATATAGCAAATGGCCAGAAGCACATATTATGAGCCATATAACAGCACAAGAAACGGAAGAGAAAATCAAGGGGACATTTGCCAGATTTGGTATTCCTAAAACAATAGTGACGGACAACGGAACGCAATTTACAGCAGAAACAATGCAAGAATTCTTTAAGAGAAATAACATTCAACATATCACTTCTCCCCCTGGTCATCCACAGTCAAATGGAGCAGCGGAAAACATCGTAAAAACTTTCAAAAGCAATGTCAAAGCCAGAGCAATGGATATAAGTAACAAGGGTAAGACTCTTGACTTAATAATTTCAGAATTTCTATTTTCTCATAGGACAACACCTCATATAACAACTAAAGAAACACCAGCAAAGTTAATGATGGGTAGACAGCTCAGAAATAGAGCAGCTATACTTAAGGAATCCATAGAATGGAGAGAAAATAAGGAAGAAGAGGAAATCGGAACAGAAAACAGCCATCAGAATGCTCAAGAACGACAGATTAAGTATTTTAAGGTAAATAAGAGAGAATTCGAAACAGGAGAAACAGTAGCAGTAGCGGATTATGCTAATCCGAATCAAAGAAAGTGGACAAAGGCAGGTTATTGCAAGAAGAATAGGCAAAACTACATACCTATGTAGACTGGAAGATGAGAGGCTCTGGAAAAGACATGCAAACCAGATACATAGAAGAGACGGAGAGAAGGAACAGGATCAGGTAGAGCGAAATACAGATGTAAGAAAGAAACTAGGCGTGATAAAACGGTATTGTTGGGAAAATGTGCCTGAAGGAACAAAACAGATGGTAAATAGTCGTGAAATTGTAAATAATAATGAAATTATTGTTACAGATGAATTGGTAGTGCAAGACCACGTTGCAATTAGCCACCCAGCTGAGCCACCTATCCGAACTGAACATTCCGAACCACAACAGACAGGCTCATTCATTCCGATTGATCCATAACAGCCCCCGGAATCATCGGAACCCAGGAGTAGAACAAATATTGTAAAACAAGAACTACAAAAACGCCAGCAAAATTCAAAGATTTTGTAAGAGAGATTGACTGAAATATGTAATTATTGTTAAAATATTTTTATTTGGATGGATGTAAAAAACTTTTAGATTTAATTTATAAAAAAAAATCCCAATTATTTTTAAGATTTTATTTGTTTTTGTATGTATATGTATGTGATTTTGGAGTTGTAGATGACATGGATTTAGGAAAGTTTGATAGTGGAATTGAGAGCATACTAGTGTTACCTTTAATAATATAGATTTAAATTATTACTACATAAAGATTGGGGTTTTTCTAATATAACGTCATTTAATATTGTACTGTACCCATTGTTAAGTATTCGGAATAATTTATATTACACAAGTAAAATAATTGTAGAGTCATGGAGTAATTTAAATTTAGGGTGCAGACATTATTACAATGCTAAATAAACGCTCACAGGAGCTAGACTAACAAAGGGGGGTGTAATATCGGAGATAGTATTAACCTGGCAACAATGTCTAACCTTAGGAGCACATGCTCATTAGGATAAAAGAGAAACAAACCAGTCTGATTTCAACCGCTATCGGACAAACACCAAATAAAATATAATGTATCTATCGTAGCTAAGATATAGGCATTAAAGTTATTGTGAATAAACATGGGTTTTATTAAAAGGACAAATATTTAAACAAAGTGGATACACCACACTTTTATATTTTCATACCTTTACACCACTGGCATATCACTGTTTCGCGCTCGTTTAGAATAGGCATAACCTCAACCGTTTTTCACGATAAATATTCTCTTCTTTTTTTTGGTAATCAAATATGGAACGTTGCTCTGTATGATAAGCTTAAAAACTACGAAGCTAAACAACGTAATAATGCTCTCTTTTCACTCTCAATATGAAATATCGCTATAAGGTAGAAAATCTACTTCAATGTTATGTAGGAGTTATATGTAACCGGTACAAAGTATTTACATAGTATCTATACGTTTGTAATAAATATGGAACATGTTTTGTCCTAGAAACGTAGCGGTGACGAGGAAGCACTATATAGTAATACTCCCTTTTTTATCTTAAAATACTATATCACAGTGACATAGATGGTCACTTGGGTAAATATCAATCCATTAACAAAAAAATTAAAAACAGATCCCCCAAAATCCAACAAAGCTGAACTCTCTCAAAACTCAAAAACCATAATACAAAACTGCTACATAAAAACGAAAGCTTATTTATTCTGCCTATTGATAATTTTCTCGAATTTCTTGAAAACGCTCTTGGAAACAGCAATCCTCTTGCTGAAGCAAAACGATTCACACTAAATATTATAAGCCTTTTAGACAACATATATCTAGTTAATAAATCTATGGAGGACAGATCTGCAAAAAATAGATTCACCAGACTATCCAGAAAACTTAAAAAAGCACTGAAAATCGAACACGGTAACATAGAAAGTAGAACCTCAATATCATATCCGAAGATATGTCTGAAACATATCAATCAGATAGCTCCCAAAACTCACCTCAAATACACTACATTTTCACCTTACTATAGTGGAATTACGATGGATTTTATACTCGCCTAGAAAAGTTGTGACAACTAATCACTGACACTAAAGTTAATATAATCTGTCTCCAAGAAACCAACTTTACCGACTCACTCAAAAAAGCGCTAAAAAGCTTCCTGGACTATCACTTTCTCAGACCCGACCCTCTCAGAGCCAGCAGCGGCTGTTCATTCCATCTTCGTCTCAAACGAACTATACTCTGAACAAATTCATCTGAATACATAACTCGAAGCCACGGCAGTTAACCTGTGGTTCCCCAATAAAATAAAAATCGGCATCGTATATATTCCTCCCAGGCACAATCTAACCGAAGTAGAACTAGATAACTTAATACGACAGCTACCGAACCCCTTCATCTTAACTGGCGATTTTAACGCACACAACACAACTATCTGGGGTTCCAACAAAACATTCGGACGTGGGAACATGATAGAAAAGTTCCTTAATAACAACGTAGCTATCCTAAATACCGGTTTCAGCACACACTTTAACATATCTTCCGGTATATTCAGTTCAATTGATCTCAGCTTTAGTGATCCGAAATCCTATCCCACCCTATCATGGTAAAAATTATATGATTTATACGATAGCAACAATTTCTCTATTTACCCGCCGTACTGAAAATATACTTTCCAAATGCAATCCAACAAACAATTGAAAACTTTAACAGTTGCATCATCACAGCTGCAAAAGGACAAATTAACCTTTCCTCAAATCATAAAATAATTCCCTGGTGGAATAGCGAATGCGAAACGACAGTCCGTCAAAGTACAACAGCCCTGAACAGATAACGTCGAGCTAAAAATATCGAAAAACTAATTAACTAAGCTAAGTTCATAATTAAAAACAGTAAAAAAGCCTCCTGGCAAATATTTGTATCATCACTCACAATAAACACCTTCAAAACACAAATATGGTCAAAAATAAAAAATCTAATGACATAAAACACATCAAAAAATACCTGCCATACTACACGAAGGACATATTGTTAACAATAATGAAAAAATTGCAGAACTTCTCGGGAAAATTTTCGAAAACAAATTTACAAGCTCTACTGTAGAATACACAGATTCATACAGTCCATCTCGTTCTCCACAAAAACATGATGAAGACGTCACTGCCGTTTTATCACATATCACCAAAGATGAACTTAAATGCCATCAAATCCTGAAAATACTCAACCGCGGGACCTGATCAAATCCTTTTATATTGAACGATGAAATAAAACAATATAATTTGTTTAAATCTTCATTTATTTGAACTAATGTTTAATTTAAACTTGTTGACGCGTTTCACTAACACAGTAGCTTTGTCAAAACGAATGAAGGTATAATATAAAAATGTTTTAATATATACAGTGCGTAAATACAGAAATCTATTTACTAATGTTAACAATGGTATTGAAATAAATTACCTGGAAATTCATTCACTACAAACATTCCTAAGCTATCTTCTAGGTAAAAAGGTTTAATAAAGGAGACTGATTGATATATATTTGGTCGTTAAGAAGATTACCTGAATATTTATTTTTGTTAATCTCAAGGGCCTCTAATAAATTTAAACTAAAGGATTTACCGACTACATGGAGAATTTCAAAATTTGGGTTGAAAATGTGTTGGTTTTCTAATAAATGATTTGAATAGTTAGAATCTAATTTTTGTTGTCATAGCTACGTTTGTGTTCCGAAATTCTAGTTTTAAAAGTTCTAAAAGTTCTACCGATATAAATTTTATCACAGTTGTCATTACCACATTTTAATTCATAAACTCCTGATTTGTTTAATTTTGAAGATTTAGATTTATTATTTTTAATGAATTTGGATAAATTGTAATCAGTTTTAAAGGAAATATTCATGTCTAAAGTTTCTAAAAATGATTTAATTTTTAAGGATGGTGTTCCAAAGTATGTTAAGCTTTTAAATTGTTTATTATTTTTATCTGAAGGGAAAACTTGTTCTAAAGTCTGTTTTTTTATCTTTTTATTTATGATATTGTCAATTAAATTTGGATCGTAATTATTATTAACTGCTATTTGTTTTATGATATTTAATTCTTTGTTATAATTATTAATATTTAATGGGACTGTTAAGAGTCTGTGTATCATACTATTGAAAGCTGCTAGTTTATGACTGAATGGGTGTACCGGACTATTATGAATTGTAATATTAGTATGTGATGGTTTATGAAATATAGAAAAATCATGTTTATTATTTATATTAAAAATTGTAAGGTCTAGAAAGTTTATAGACTTATTTTGTTCAAGCTCTACGGTAAATTTGATATTATTGTGAATCGAGTTTATGTAAGTAATGAAGCTCTCTAATTGTCTATTTATACCGATGAAGCTAGTTAAAATGTCGTCCACATATCGGTGCCAGTACATAATTTTTTTACTAAAGGGGTGTTCATGAATTATTTTTTCTATATTATCCTTGAAAATTTCTGCTAGTAGGGGGCTGAGGGGGTTTCCCATAATCAAAACGTCTTTACTGCTATAAACCTCTCCATCGATATGAAAATAATTTTAATTCAAACACACTTTTAATAAAGTCATGATATCAGAGTGAATTATAGGATTAACATTATTGTATGTGAGCAAGTTATCAACAAGAGTTATAGTTTATTTAGGAGGTATACTAGGGAATAGATTTGTTACATCGAACGATATGAATTTAGAATTCTGGGGTAGTTTTTGATATATAATCTTCTTTAGGTAATGCTAGACCATACAATTTCAAATATAAATAATAAACATGATTTTTCTATATTTCATAAGCCATCACATACAGATATTACAATTCATAATAGTTCGGTCCACCCATTCAGTCATAAACTAGCAGCTTTCAATAGTATGATACACAGACTCTTAACAGTCCCATTAAACATTAATAATTATAACAAAGAATTAAATATCATAAAACAAATAGCAGTTAATAATAATTACGATCCAAATTTAATTGACAATATCATAAATAGAAAGAATAAAAAAACAGACTTTAGAACAAGTATTCCCTTCAGATAAAAATAATAATAAACAATTTGAAAGCTTAACATACTTTGGAACACCATCTTTAAAAATTAAATCATTTTTAGAAACTTTAGACATGAATATTTCCTTTAAAACTGAATACAATTTATCCAAATTCGTTAAAAATAATAAATCTAAATCTTCATAATTAAACAAATCAGGAGTTTATAAATTAAAATGTGGTAATGACAACTGTGAAAAAATTTATATGGGTAGAACTTTTAGAAATTTTAAAACTAGAATTTCGGAACACAAACGTAGCCATGACAACAAAAAATTAGATTCTAACTATTCAAATCATTTATTAGAAAACCAACACGTTTTCGACCCAAATTTTGAAATTCTCCATGTATTCGGTAAATCCTTTAGTTTAAATTCATTAGAGGCCCTTGAGGATAACAAAAATAAATATTCAGGTAATCTTCTTAACGACCAAATAGATATCAATCACTCTCCTTTATTAAACCTTTTTACCTAGAAGATAGCTTAGGAATGTTTGTAGTGAATGAATTTTCAGGTAATTTCTTTCAATACCATTGTTAACGTTAGTAAATAGAATTCTGTATTTATGCACTGTATATATTAAGACATTTTTATATTTTATACCTAGGCGAATCAATATCGCATCAATATATGGCGAACCATAACGCCATGCCGTTTATATGTAGTATAAATAAAACACATAACTTTTCACTATTACCTGTATTCCACAACTTACATAAATATTGTATTTGTTAGCTGGTCACTTAACTGATCACTTAGTGGAAGGTGCATTTATATTTTTGTATAATTAATTTTAATACTTTTAATATGCCGGGTGACTATGATCAACCATTGTCACCGGAGTGCCTTTTTCGATAATCAAAAACACGTAGAGCCGCGCCAGAGGGGGGACAAACTTCGCGCTCATGTCAAAATGTGGGTCGATTTTTAGAGTTGTAACTAATTGAGTGATCATACCGCTGATGACGTCAATGACTCGTTTTGCGCGCAGAAACTATTTTAATAGATGAATTCAGTTCGAATATTATTCGTTTTGCCAAAGCTACTGTGTTAGTGAAACGCATCAACAAGTTTAAATTGAACATTAGTTCAAATAAATGAAGATTTAAACAAATTATATTGTTTTATTCCATCGTTCAGTATGGATCTTCATCAAGTAAAATCCTCATCTATTCAATCCTTTTATATTCCTGAAAAACCTATCATCCCTATATATCACAAAATTATTCGATCTTGTCACTAAAATATGGTCAACCGGTCACATTCCCAATATTTGGCGTCAGTCCCTTATAATACCTATAAAAAACCCGATCAACTTCTCATTCATACTAAATCGTACCGGCCAATTTCATTAACATGTACCCTATGAAAATTAATGGACAAAATAGTCAATAACCGACTAACCTGGTATCTCCAAACATATCGCGTAATTAACGAAGCCCAATCAGGTTTTATAAGGAATCGATCTACTATGGATAACCTCTTCCTTTTACATACATACATACATAACTGAAGCCCTATCCCGAAAACATGAAGTGATAGCAGCCTTTTTCGACATCGAAGTCGCTTTCGACCATATAACAAAATCCTCCATTCTTAAGAAACTCAAAGAAAATGGTGTATTGACAAATAATATCTACTCCGTCATTCAAGATTTTCTTACTCCCCGGACCTTTAAAATAATAATAACCAACGGATGCACCTCTAAATATTTCGCTCATAATAACGGAGTACCTCAAGGCTCTATTATTACCACCACTTAATTTATCTGAGTTATCAACGATATTTCTCAAAACTTCCAAATACCAGCTGACGATCTAATCATCTATAGCGAATCATCAAGTTTAGTAGGAAAAATAATGATGATATATATATATATATATATATATATATATATATATATTAAACTTATCGTCATAAATTTTAAACAGAATAACTCCCAAAAATATATGAAATTGTAACATTGTCAAAGGACGAATAGAGGTTACCTTCTCAAAAATATATATAATTATCATTTTTACGTATGAACCGATATAATGAAATATATCTCATATCCAATTGAACGTCTATGATATCAATTATCTTTTATAATTATAAATACACTAGTATTATTAGAAATCAGTACCTGAATTTTTCATATTGTAAACATCGTGAGTCATCAAAGCAAATTTCATTCCTTGATACACTATAAATTCATAATTTATTCACAGCACAGAGGATGACATGTATATTTCACCTAGAATATTAAAAGAATCTGAAATAAAATAAAATTATTATTGGGTAATAATAAACAGAAAATTTTGATACGAATATACAAACGAATTAATCACAGTTGTCGAAAGTCAACTATTGAAATGTCAATTCAAAGCGGATGAAAAATATCATAGAAGATTAATAGCAGAATAGTCAACCACAGACATATTTCGAAGTCTGAAGTATTGATTTTTTTTAAAGCTGTTTATATAAAAAAGGTTATTGTACTGAATAATAGGATGAGTTTATATAAGATAATGGTCTAGTAAAATAACAGAAAGGGTTTGAAAAATATTATAAAGGATTATAACGAATTATTGATTGTAGATTTATTGATATGTTCATTTAAAGTGGGAGAGATGTTATTAGTGTATTAAATTATAAGACATAGTTTGGAACTATTTAAGAGGTAGAAAAGTATAATGAATTATTTTAAAATTTTCACAAATACTTAGGAACAATAATAATGAGGGAAAGAAAAGATAAATTTAATATAAAACATCTAATAAACAAGGTTGTAATATCTAGCAACTTGGTAGTGTTTTGTTTGAAATAACAAGGCTAGCAACCGGGAGTTGTTGATTTGAAAAAAGAAGGAAGGTATCTGGGGTGATTCGAAGCGGATGAACATGTAAGAGAATTTTTTCTTAAAATTTTATTGAAATTATGCAAAAATCATGTAAATTTGAAATAAAAACATAATACAAAAGATAAAGTAGAATACGAGAAACGTTTAGACCAGAAATTAACAGTAAAACATAATTATTTGTGGAAATATATAGAATTTAAAATTTGATTGGGGACGCTATGCAAGAATTTTGATTATATTATCACATTAAAGTGAAGAACATTCAGAAGCATCTTTAAACTGTATAAGGCGAATATAGCTAACAATTTAATAAATTTATTGACTTACCTGTATTCGAAAATATCGAGTTGGTGTCCACGATTCCAGAAGAGAGTCCAGCCTGATACCAGAGGAAGAATCGGGAACAGAGTGCACTTACTAAACTTTTAAGTGATACACAGGTCAGTTTTTTTTAATAATTTACATGGTATACCATAATAAAAAGTCAGACTTATAATTTATTTGGCCAAATTTCACTATGAACAATTTTTAGCAATTTAAGAATATCCATTTCATGTAATTTAGTAATAATAGTAAGGGTTTTCACAAATTTTTCATTATAATCATAATGTTTTTCAATTTTATCAAGATTCACCATTATATAAACTAAATTTTGTTGACTTGTCTGTATATCATTTCTACCATCCACAGAACATAAAATGAGTGATATCATAGAGGTTAAATAGGTATGTTCCGCGCTCAGATTCAAAGCACATGTTGAGTAAATTATGGTAAGACAATATTCAAACTATACAATTTCATATATTTTCATATCATCCGGGACCCAACGAGAGTAAAGTGTTCTCATGCTCACCATTCATATAAATACATATAACAATTTAAAATATTAACAATATAAAGATCACTGAGCTAGCCATACATACATATATATATATATATATATATATATATATATATATATATATATATATATATATATATATATATGTATAGAATTTAAAAATCATAGATAAATAAATTTCATTCTCATTAATAAAAAAAAAGAAAAATTAATAAAATTATATAATAAACTATAATAAACGTATAAAAAAAATAACAACAATATATATATATATATATATATATACAGGGTGGTCCTTAAGTAATTGTACATAGAAATATGGTAGATTCCTGACTTTAAAATATTACGATTTAAACCAACTTGCTTTAATAAAATGTTGCTTATAAGGAATATACAGGATGTTGAAGGTAAAATTTTAAAATTTCTTTTTTGCAATAACTTAAACGTTTTTGGATATGTATACATAAAAATTTGGAAATAGAGGTTTTTCGGCACGAAAAATTATAATCTGGTACCTACTTCGATGTAATTTGCAGAGGGCGCCACATAGGGTACATTTGTGGCATCAATGTGCCCTGAATTTTTTTGCTGTTCAAGTTAGCGGTATTTTTGTAAAAGAATATTGAAGCCACGTTATTTTAATAGAAAAAAGGTATACTTGTGATTAACCTTAAAACTTAACGGTTTATGATATAATCGCATTTTAGGGATCAGCTGCATGATTATTATTGAAAACATTTAGAAAACAGATTTAAGAAAAACTGAGCTAAATAACATTATAACTTCAATTGTGTCACATTAAATGTTCGATATGTCCTCCATTCTCGTCGATGCATTTATCTACACAATCCATAAAAGATCGTCTCATATTAAACAAGATCATTGGATCAAAAAATACCGCTGCTCTATTTATTTCTTCCCAAAGTTGGTCGCTTGCATTTATGGGATCCTTATAAACAAGTTGTTTCATTGCACCCCATACACCGAAGTCGAGAGAATTCAAGTCTGGACTACGTGCTGGCCAAGGAAAATGGCTACCACGACCAATCCAGCGTTCAGGAAATTTGTTATTCAAATATGTTTTGACTGCTCTCGTATAATGCGGCGGTGCACCATCTTGCATGAACCACATATTTTTTCTTATATTCAGTGGCAATTCTTCCAATAGATTATTGAAATCATTTTGCAAAAAATGTAAGTAGTTCTCACCATTCAAATTACGAGGTAACTCGTATGGTCCTAAGAAATTGTTACCAATGATACCACACCATACGTTTATTTTGAATTCATATTGGAAATGGCTTACTCGTTTATCATGGGGATTTTCAATAGCCCAAAGATGATTGTTCCTTAAATTGAAAATACCACGGCGGTTGAATGTAGCTTCGTCGGTAAATAATATTCTGTCGACGACGGTGTGATTAAGATTTTGCCTGTTTCGGATAGCACTTGCAAATTGGTATCTTAACGGTAGATCTGCTGGCAATAAATTTTGTACCGGAGTAAAATGGTATGGGTGATACTTCTCGAGGTGTAGTCTTTTTGAAATAGAAGTTTTACTGATTTGTAAAGCAGCAGATAAACGCCGTGTACTAACTTGAGGATCATCTTCAATGCGAACCATTATTTCGTCATCTTTATCAGGCGTAATTATTCTTGATCGGCCTAAGTTATCACGCTTAGGACGAAACGTACCACTATCGCCTAAATTTCTAAATAGATTCTGGAATGTTTGATGATTAGGTTGTTGCCTGTTTGGATATCTTCTAAAATATTCTCGTTTCGCAGCTCGCCCATCAAAATTTTGCTGACAGTAAATAGCAACCATATCTCTCATATCTGTATTAGAATAATTATTATGCCTCGGCATTTTCTGTTTTTTTTAAATTAACTAATAAAATGCAAACTAAATATTACAAGACTGACAAGACTGACAAGACTTCGCTGTCAAAATCATTCGTGACGTCAGCCTACTATGTTAATAGTTTCCGAAATGAATAATTATTACTTTGGGAAGAAATAAATAGAGCGGCAGGTGTTTTTGATCCAATGATGTTGTTTAATATGAGACGATCTTTTATGGAACGTGTAGATAAATGCATCGACGAGAATGGAGGAAATATCGATCATTTAATGTGACACAACTGAAGTTATAATGTTATTTAGTTTAGTTTTTTTTAATTTGTTTTCTAAATGTTTTTAATAATAATCAAGCAGCTGATCCATAAAATGCGATTATATCGAAAACCGTTATGTTTTAAGGTTAATAACAAGTATACCTTTTTTCTATTAAAATAACGTGGCTTTAATATTCTTTTACAAAAATACTGCTAACTTAAACAGCAAAAAAATTTAGGGCACATTGATGCCACAAAGGTGGCCTATGTAGCGCCCTCTATAAAAACTACATCGAAGTAGGTACCAGATTATGATTTTTCGTACCCAAAAACCTCTATTTCCAAATTTTCATGTATACATATCCAAAAACGTTGAAGTTATTGCAAAAAAGAAATTTTAAAATTTAACCTTTAACATCCTGTATATTCCTTATTAGCAAGATTTTATTAAAGTAAGTTGGTTTAAATCGTAATATCTTAAAGTCAGGAATCTACCATATTTCTATGTACAATTACTTAAGGACCACCCTGTATATATATATATATATATATATATATACTTAAGTTTTTTGAGGTTCTTTGACTATAGTTATATTTTTCAAGAATATGTCAAACTAAAAGAATGTGAATTGTAATGGACAAAACAATTGAAATTACAAAAAAACTCACCTCGACGTGTAGTATTCCGAAACATTATTAACATTTATCCCATATTGTATCCCTAACATTCACAACACAAATTTTAAAATATTTTTGCTAAGCCTTTATTTAAAAACATATACTTTAAAAAGACAATAACAGAACGTATATATCGTTATAAATATCACTTGGTGGCATGGTTTCGTTTTAGTGTGAGACTAATTAAATTTATCATAGGAGTGGAATGTAAGTTGTATTCAGTTTGTCTATATCTTTTTTGTCGTTTATACAGTAGGAGGATTTTTGAAAAGCTACCATTTCATAGAACTCTCGTTTCTTAAGATTATTCTCTGTTTTTCGAATTTTAGTGTCTGTATAATTGAACTTATGGTTTTTATTCCTTTCGTGGTTAGTTAGTGCTGTAGCATTTTTTTGTCATATTTATGGCTCTTTATTCGGTTTTCTAAGTATTGTGACGATTGGCCAATATAAGTAGCTTCGCAGTTATTGCATGGAATCTCATAAACAATATTACTTTTTTTTTAATTTCGGAGTTTTTGATTTTAGCATAGAGAAATGTTTCGATAACAGATTATAAGGTTTATGACATATTTTTAAGTTGTGATTAATAAATAAATGTTGAAATTGTTGTGACCATCCGTTAACGAAGGGAAGAGAAATAAAATGTTGTTTGATATTACTATTTTATTTTTTATTTTTTTAGTTGTAAAAATTATGTACTCTGTCTTTGAAAATTTTATTAATTAGAGTTTTTGGATAATCATTCAACCTTAATGCATTTTTCGCTCTAATAATACTTGTTTTTCGGAACTCCGAATCGGAAAGCTTTATTGCACGATCTGCAAGGCCAATCACTACCGATTTCTTTTGAGAAGAAGGATGGTTTGAATTGAAATTGATATACCTCGAAGACCATGTGTCTTTAGTGAACCACTCTATTTCAGTAACCCTTATTTTGCGTGAATTACCCATGAATCTCTTTGTTGTTGTTGTTAACATATCACGCGATATTCCTACATCATCTTTGTTATTTACCATGGGTCGGAAGGTTCATGGCGGGGGGACTATATGCGCCTCCGTGTCGATGTTGGTTGTTGTCCTGAAAACTCGGGATCTTCCAATTGAAGACACAAATGAGCGTTTGGTTTCCCTGCTGAAATCCGTTATTTTGTGTTTTCCCATGTTTCGATTAACATCTTTGCTCCCAAATTGCACATCCTTATTTGGTTATGCCGTGCTGAAGAGGCAAAAGAGCCAGAAACATGCATGTTCACGGTTACCACTCTATTTCAGTAACCCTTATTTTGCGTGAATTACCCATGAATCTCTTTGTTGTTGTTGTTAACATATCACGCGATATTCCTACATCATCTTTATATATATATATATATATATATATATATATATATATATATATATATATATATATATATCATCATTATTTTTCCTACTAAACTTGATGATTTTAGATTTAGTGGCACAAAAGGTTAATCCAATGTTGGAGGACTGGTTACTGACATGGTTTATTACTGTTTGTAAGATGGTACAGGCTGTTTTTACCATCGCTATAGATGATTACATCGTCAGCTGGTATTTGGTATTTTTACAATAACTGTATTTTATGTAATTTAATTTTAATATTTATACATATTCTTTTGAAAATGCTCCTAAAATAAGAGCGAAACATCAAGTTTAATAAATCTTTATTCGAAAATATATTTTAACTAATATATTTATTTCATACCACATCCTTTGAACCCAAGAAGATATAATTCTACATATATATTGAACTTATCGTAGTAAATATTAAAGAGAATGAGACACAAATATATGAAATTTGAACTTTGTCAGATGGTGAATAGAGATTACTTTCTTCAGACAGTTAGAATTATCATTTATACGTATAATTATAAGTAAGAAATATATCTCATACCAAATCAAACACCTATGATATCAATTATCCTTTATAACTATATAAATACATCAATAATATTGAAAATCGTTACCTTAGATTTCAGTTGTAAACAATGAGTCATAAATTCTAATCCATCCTTGGTAAATTATAAATTCATATTGTTTTTTATTAGCAGCATAGTTGATCATCTGTATATTTTATCTAGAATATCAAAATGAATCTGAAAAGAACATGAAATTATTATTATTCGATGATAATAAACAGGATATTTTATGAAATTGACTGTCTCGACCCTTACTTCGTGGAATATGCTCATATTAGTGTTTTTAAATGAAACTCAAGGTCTCTAGTTAATTCCACAATATAATACAAGTTATTGAAAATTCTAAAAAATTGACAATTGTTTCGATAAATCAATATCATCGTCAGAATGACAGAAGTTACATTTCATTTTATGCCTACCTGATGTTTAGTAGTTATATTTTTGGCTAGACCAAGAAGTAACCTAACTTGTGATTGGCTTAATTTATGTTTATAGAAAAAAAAAAGAAGAAGATGTGATATTACAAATATTGAAGCTTAGATATTATTGGCCCTATGGTGATATCCTGGATATCATTATTCCAATTAAGATCAGTATAACTGTGCAATGATATAGAAAACCAGGAAAACTATATCTGCTGATCTTTACAATTATCACTTAAGAAGACAGTTTATTAGTGGAGAATTCCCTAGATTTAACTGTTCATTGACAACTTCATATTGTGGGTTTCTTAAATGTCTTCTAATTTCCAGTTCTTCAAGGAAATCCAGTTCTTGTTTCTTTTCACAAATATGCAGCACTTCTAGCAACGAATGCAACAATTTCTTTTAAAACAGAAAGTAACGTTAGTACAAAATTGTTAAATGTAAAAACAAAAATACCACTATTAAAGAAGTCAGGTATATATAAACTCAAATGTCCAGAATGTAATGCTGTCTATTTGGGTCAGACCCTTAGGAATTTTGAAATACGATACAGTGAGCACTTACGAGCTTACAGATTAAAACAACCAGATAAATCTCACTACGCAAAACATCTACTTGACACCAATCATTCATTGACACCTAACACAGAACTAGAAGTGCTGCATATTTGTGAAAAGAAACAAGAACTGGATTTCCTTGAAGAACTGGAAATTAGAAGACATTTAAGAAACCCACAATATGAAGTTGTCAATGAACAGTTAAATCTAGGGAATTCTCCACTAATAAACTGTCTTCTTAAGTGATAATTGTATAGTTTTCCTGGTTTTCTATATCATTGCACAGTTATACTGATCTTAATTGGAATAATGATATCCAGGATATCACCATAGGGCCAATAATATCTAAGCTTCAATATTTGTAATATCACATCTTCTTCTTTTTTTTTTTTTTTTTTTTTTTCTATAAACATAAATTAAGCCAATCACAAGTTAGGTTACTTCTTGGTCTAGCCAAAAATATAACTACTAAACATCAGGTAGGCATAAAATGAAATGTAACTTCTGTCATTCTGACGATGATATTGATTTATCGAAACAATTGTCAATTTTTTAGAATTTTCAATAACTTGTATTATATTGTGGAATTAACTAGAGACCTTGAGTTTCATTTAAAAACACTAATAGGATATTTTATACTCATATACAAACAAGTTATCACATTTGTTGAAATGAAATCATTGAACTGTCACTACATACAACGTCACGTCATGTAGCATAGAACTAAAACATAGAAATATATTCAACCACAGAAGTAAATTAGAATTTTGAAATATTGAATATTTGCAAAGCGGATGGAATGTTTAAGAATATGTAATTGTATTAAATGATAGGACAAGTTCATAGGAGATAATTGGTAAATTATATATAAGAAATGAATTGGAAGGCATTATGAAAGATTTTAAGGACGTAATGATTGTAAATTCATTGATATTTAAAATTTAAAGTGGGATAGATACTATCATTGTAAATAAATATAAGATATATTTTGGAAATTGTTCACATGTAAATAGGTATAATGAATTATTTTGAAATTTTACACAAATAATTAATAACAATAGGAAGCAGCGTTGTTGTACTTCAGTCAGAGCAGCTTTGAAAAATGTTTAGTTTGTACGGATTCCTTAACTGCCACTCTCTCGACAAAAAATCGTTTTTCTGCAAATGAATGGGTTGTACGCATTCAAGAATTATCAACCCATCTATACAGTATGCAAAGGACTATTTCAATAATGTGGATACCTGGGCATACCGATATTACCGGTAATACTGAAGCTGATCTAGTAGCAAAAAAAGCCACAAGCGGAACAGTTGACAAAGGCATACCTAACACCTTTCTGGATATGAAAACGGATATAAAGAATAAAATTTACGAAGCATGGCAGAACAGATGGAATACATATGACGGACAATTAAGACACATTAAACCGAGTGTACAAAAATGGTTCTACTCCAAAACTCTTACAAGGCGTGAACAAGTCGTCCTCAGCCGATTAAGGATAGGCCACACAAACCTAACCCATTTACACCTCCTCCTTGGAAAGAACAAACCCAGATGTGAGAAGTGCGGCATCCCACTGACAACCCAACATATATTAACTTGTGCAGCCTTCAATTTTCACAGACAATTCCTCAAAATACCCCAGATCGAAAACATTCTTAGAAGCCAAAATGACGAGCTTAACCAGGTGATAACTTATCTAAAGTCCACAAATTTATTTTATAAAATATAAATTACCCCAATGATATATCGACGAGCACAATGACCTAGATGTCGATGCTCAAACACAAAAAAAACAATAGGAATAAGAAGAAGACAATTAAATTAACTATTAAACATTCAATAAAAAGACTATGAAATATCTAGCAACTCAGTAGTGTTTTGTTTCAAATAACAAGACTAGCAACAAAAGTTTGTTGATTTGAAAAACAAAGGAGTGTGTGGTGTGATGCTTAGGAAAATTGACATGTAAGAAAATCTTTCTAAAAATTTAACTAAAATAAGTGAAAATTGTTTGAAATTTAAGTAAAAACTGAATATAAATGATAAAGTATAACCTAAGTAACATTTAGAGCAGAAAATATTTCTAAATAACAATTATTTGTGGAAATTATCAACTATTGAATTTGAGAAGGGACGCTATGCGTAAATTTTAAGTAAATTCCTACATGATAGTCTCATGTATTTGATTAAAAGCATTTAGGATCATCGCAAAACATTTTAAGTCAAGTGAGAAGAACAATTTAATAAATAATATTGACTTACCTGCGATACAAACTAGCGAATTTATTTCCACGATTTGAAGAGAGTCCAGCTTCATTCCAGGAGGGGAGAACAGGAATAGAGTGCACATAAAGAGACTTCCAAGTGTTATGAACAGGTCAGTGTATATATAATTTATATGGTACCATTTAAAACAATTCAGACACATATATAACTAATTTGGCCTAATTTCACGTATAACTATTTTCTAAGTATAAGAATATTCAATTTGTATAGTAGTTTGTAATAATAATTTGTTTAACTGAAGTTTTTCCTTAATAGTGATAATGTTTTTCAATTCGATGATTCATAATTATATATACTAAATTTTGACTCTTCTGCATTTTATTTATGTCATATATTGATGATAGACAAAGGTATGATATCATAGAGGTTGAATAGGTATGTTCCGCGCTAACACTTGCACTATTTTTGTAGGAAACAATGGTAAGGTAATATTTGATAAATGCAAATTTCATATATTTTAATTATCTTGAACCCAACGAGAGTAAGTTTCTCCGTTAAACCATTAAATCAATAAATAAAAATATAAATCATATAACCTGAGCTAGTCAATTCAACAATTCATAAACAGTATAAAACCATAAATTATAAATAAAAAAAATAACTAAAATAAGATAAAATATATTATAATATATATATATATATATATATATATATATATATATATATATATATTAAGACAAATAAATTGTCTTAGAAAATTTTAGCTAGAATAATGTACCAAATAACAATAAATGATTTATAAAATATTAGATAAATTTGGCACACACTGTGGAAATTTGAAAAGTACCTAAGTAATTAATCAGAAGTTAGGTAAAGATTTTGAAATTGAAATGAAATCAAAATGGTACAGTGTAATAAAGAAACATACCGTCACAAGCCATTGACCAAAGTCCAGGAGTATAGAAGATTATTTTATTGATTGTAAATTATTTTAGATATTATGTAGCATTTTAATTATAGGAAGGTAGAGTAATTTACCCGAACATACAGAGTATGTTATAAAATTTATATTTGTCAAGTGCGGGTGACAAATGGTGACAATTTAAGGTTATAGAAGAAAGTTAGTGATGAGTAAGGAGAAAGGATACTTGTTCTGTCTAATGACTACTCTCTGATTGTTTGCGGTAAAAAAAAAAGATACAAATCCAGGTGACTAAGAGATAAATAAGGGAGTGTCATTAAGAAAATTTTGAAAGAGCTGTCAAGAGTTAAAATAATTTTAAAAGAGGTCAGAGATTTCAAAAAAGAGATATAATTGATGAAATGGAGGTCTTTTGAACATACACTATAAGATATAAAGAGAAAAAGAAAGAAGACTGAATTGGATTCGTTTTTTTGCAAATTTTTCATGAACATTCCTGGATGATATGTAAATTGAAGAGATAAGAAAATATTTGAAAGATATATGAATGGTAAAGGGGATAATTTCCCAACATTTATAAAAAGAATAAGAAAAGTTAAATGGTATATACCTTATGCTTTGGTTTAGTGAGGAGTTCAATAATTATTGAAGAGGATTTCCTTAATTAAGTGTATTTGACAATTGAACTGCAAGGTAACAAGTCTTTATAAATATTTTGTCCGAGAAATCATCATTGTTCAGTATTTTTCATTGTAAATTTATAGGTTAAGTTTCTTCTCTTTTATTTAGTAGAGAGAATGCATTCCATCTATTACGTCCAATAATAACAATCTTTAATTCTTCATGTATATTTATTGTTAACTTAAATTTGGTAATTCGTTATTCAAAATTACAAACTTAACAAAGTAATAGACGTATTTTGGAATTGATTAGTTTTTTTATTTGGAGTAGTTTATTGTGTGTTATAATATAGTGAATGTCTGACACAGTTGGAGGCCATAGGTCTGGAAAAATGAGATATTGAACCCGTACGCCCAGAGTGCGGAAGCAAAGAGTTCTCAATTAAGATAAAGTTACATAAAACTAAAATTTTAAAATTTAAATCTAGTGAAAATTATTATATAGCCGGAGCCCAGAAATTCAAATTTGATAAAATAAACTGTTTGTTAAAGCCAATTTATAATTTGACAGTGACATTAAACAAAATTTCATTTTAATTTTCCAAATTTATATTACAATAGAAATAAATATCGTCACAATATATATATATATATATATATATATATATATATATATATATATATATAATAAGTAACGAATAGATTAATGGGTATTGCACGCAAATAGAAGGGGCTACTGAAAAAAGTGGTAACCGCAGACATGCATGTTTCTGGCTCATTAGCCGTCATCGGTACGGTACAACCAAGAAAAGATGTGAAACATGGGAGCAAAGTTGGTGAATGAAACATGAGAAAATATAACAGAATTCAGCAGGATAGTCAAACACAACATTTGCGTCAGTAATATTAGATCTCGAATTTTCGAGAAAACAACCAACATAGACACGGAGGTGCATATAACACTCCCGTCTGAAACTTCCGACCCAGATCAATGAAATAACAACAAGATGTACGAATAGAGCGTGACATATAAACAATAAGTAACGAATAGATTAATGGGTATTGCACGCAAATAGAAGAAGGGGCTACTGAAAAAAGTGGTAACCGCAGACATGCATGTTTCTGGCTCATTAGCCGTCATCGGTACGGTACAACCAAGAAAAGATGTGAAACATGGGAGCAAAGTTGGTGAATGAAACATGAGAAAATATAACAGAATTCAGCAGGATAGTCAAACACAACATTTGCGTCAGTAATATTAGAAGATTTCGAATTTTCGAGACAACAACCAACCAATAATCTATTCGTTACTTATTGTTTATATGTCACGCACTATTCGTACATCTTGTTGTTATTTCATTGATCTGGGTCGGAAGTTTCAGACGGGAGTGTAATATGCACCTCCGTGTCTATGTTGGCTGTTATCTCCAAAATTCGAGATCTTCTAATATTACTGACGCAAATGTTGTGTTTGACTATCCTGCTGAATTCTGTTATATTTTCTCATGTTTCATTCACCAACTTTGCTCCCATGTTTCACATCTTTTCTTGGTTGTACCGTACCGATGACGGCTAATGAGCCAGAAACATGCATGTCTGCGGTTACCACTTTTTTTAGTAGCCCCTTCTTCTATTTGCGTGCAATACCCATTAATCTATTCGTTACTTATTGTTTATATGTCACGCACTATTCGTACATCTTGTTACTGAGCTTTTTCATAGACCTTAACACCTACAGCTTTTGTATTTAACATTTTTCTCTAAATCGTACATTAAAACATTTATTTAAGAAAATTCACAAATTTACCATTTTTTTTGCTTTCGATTTGATGCCAAAATGTTACTGTGGTTTTTTGTACATCTCAAAACATTCTATTACTTCTGTATCTAATTTTTTATTTTGGATATTATGCAAAAATTCTACTGAAATGAGCCCGTCCAATTGGTCCTGTGCCATTGGGATTTTTTAAAATTTACGGAATCCCTTCAACTTAAAACTTCCCTAGTAGATAGTGGGACACTAGACGCACGTTTTAGGAGGGGTTAGTGACATCACCGGAAGCTCGATTGGCGGTAACCTAACATAGCAAACCCCACGTACCGGAAGGCGGCCATCTTGGATTTCTGCGCACGCGCCGTCGTATGGCCCCCACCAGCCGTGACGTCATCAACGGAAGCTCAAAAGGCGGTAACCTAACATAGCAAACCCCACGTACCGGAAGGCGGCCATCTTGGATTTCACGCACCGTATGTGACGTATGGGCCGTCCGTCAAATGTGTCATCTGTCAACCCCGTCACGTGTGCCAACTGTCAAATGTGTCGTATGCCCCATACGTGCGTTCTGTTGTATGTGTCATCTGTCAAATGTATCGTATGCCCCATCTGTTCTATGTGGCGTACGTGCGTTCTGTTGTATGTGTCATCTGTCAAATGTATCGTATGCCCCATCTGTTCTATGTCGCCATGTATATAGTGTGACGTATGCCCCATCTATTCTGTGATATCATCTTTATGATTTTTCTATGTCGCCATGTATATAGTGTGACGTATGCCCCATCTGTTCTGTGATGAACTCCACTGATTTTTCTATGTTGCCATGTATATAGTGTGACGTAAGCAGTGTTTTCGTATATCATCATATCCTCCACGTATTTTGTATATAGTGTGTGACGTAAGCAGTGTTTTCGTACAATTTATTAAATATTTCGCTAGCGACGATAGGATTCGAACCATCGATCACACATTCTCATGCGTTAATAGTCTTTTAGCATGCTAGCAAGACCACCAAGTTATAATCATATCAATGCATATTGTGAAGGCGAATTTAGAATTTATCGAAATATTACATTTATTTTTAATTCAGATTGTATCACAACAACAACAAATATTCAACTGTTAGACGTTATCTACATTGTTATTGTATTTCGAATAGCTATGTAAACACCATAAGGGGTAGTAGCAAATAAATATCGATTTGTGTTAGTAAACGGCATTTTAAACAGTAATTATCATTACTGGTTGAGTATATACAGGATGTCTTAATAAAAATGCAAGTCATTCCATAAACAATTTATTATTATTTAGATACATTATTTACAATGGTAATACAGTATTTAAAAACCAGTGACGTAAACGTTCTAAATTTCTTTGGGCACATGAGTATAGCCCAGTGGCGTGGCAAGGATTTGGATCACGTTCAAAGTTTCCTGTCGCACAAGGTGTACCATCGAACTTGCAAACATCAATAATATGGGGAAATACACTAAAAATGTGGCATTTCTTCAATAGAAATTCTGCTTTCTGATGCCCCCGTACGTATATAAAGTCTGCAGCATACAGTAGCTTAGTTGCCAATATATCATCCAATTTGGAGTACTCAATGTCACCTGAAGAATATCGAATACCATGCACATTCTTCTCCAAGTATGATACAGTTTTCTTATCCTGATTGCCTAACGTAGAAATTGATTGGCTAGGTAAGAATATGTAGTGACTCTGCTTAAAACCAACCTCGATGCAGAGTTCTTTTACAACAAAGACTCCGTCTATAACGAAACCCTGAATGTCTACTATCGCAACTCTCATGATGAAGGCTGCTCGAATACTGACGTACAACTGTGACATACATCTCAATTTAGAGTCTTAACTATTTCTGTGAGGGGAAAATACTCCATTACGCAGTCATGTATTATAACACAATATACTTTGGTGTTTTCGGGGAAACCAATGTTTGCTTCAATATCGAGTTTTACATCGACTGTGGACGATTTCATACTTTCTTCCTGTTTCGAGCAATCAATAACAAATAATGTATGTTTCTTGAAAGAAGAATAATCCAACAGAGGGCGCTTCTGTGTTGAATTCATATAGCTAGGATAAAATTCGGTATAGTTGAAATAGGCTTCATTGTAGTCATTTTTAGTAAAATCCAACTGCATTCTTTCATTAGGCCAATATTCCCCATTTAGCGATAGTCGGATACTTTGAATGTCGGCGTTGTCGAATAGGGTGGGATCGGTTTTGTTGTTGTCACGTTTGTTGGTTTGAAAGAAAACAATAACGTAACGAGGTCTTTCGACTGAAGTTGTAGTTTTTACAGCCCAAACTTCACGTCTAGCATTTCTGGTAATTGCAGGCAGCTCGTGTATCTCCCACTTTCTAAATGGAATAACTATAGGATGATCCTTTTGAATGGCCTTCATGAGTTCCAACTTAATATCATCATTAGGATAAATGTGTTTGATTTTTAATTCAATGTTGGCAATGTTGATGTTAACGGTTGTAGTGGAAACTGTACCAGAAACGTTTTTCTCCGTGATTAGCACACAATCGTTATCGTTTCGAGCTCGAACCAAACGTATTGTTTGTCGTCCACACGTAATCATAGGATAGTCGTTGAAAATGTTGAAAATGTGCTTAAGAGGAATTTGAAGGTTAAATGATTTATCGAGAGAATTTAGGATGGGGTCTTTGGGATAATTCCATCCTGCTATAGCCATATGATTGGAATCTTCTTGATTGTAGCATGTCATGGCACGTACAGCGCTAACGATTCCAGGATCTCGAACAGTTTCCATCTCTCTCGCACTTTCGCTATATGTACATGAATCGAAAAGGAAAGCACCAACATTATTTGCCAGCTTCACATCACCTCCTCCTTGCACATTGAGTGATCCTTTAATACACAACAAAGTTTCATTCATTGCAAAAAACGAATCAACTTGATTGATGCTGAATTCCACAATGTCACTGCAACTGAATGATTTGATGAATGGGGCATATGTTCTGTACTCGGCTTTGCGAATCGATTCATCGAAACTAGGCTTACGATAAATATCAAACATCGGAGGCACATCCTCCATACGAGTACGTTTTACATACTTAGTCGTCATTGTTGTTGTTGTTGTCGCCGTTTTTCTTTCAACAAAAGGTCTAAAGATTGCAAAAACAATTTGTTGACAAATGTAAGTCGCTGTCGATGTTGCTTTGAAGAATGCTGCGTAACTAATGACGTTGAATGTGCAGCAGAACGTCTTTTATGATTAATTATCAATCCCATCTGTTGCTTCTCGCTCTAAGTTCCAACACCAAAGTACTCCTTTCACCACGAAAGTTTATAGGATGACCGTCTTGATCCACAGCCAATACTGTAATGTTGGTTATTTCACGTTGAGGTATAACGGGTAAATAGAGTAAATTATGTGGGGTTTCGTCAATAGCGTACCCAGGATCCACTTTTATGATAAATTCGTAAATAGTATGAGCAGGTCTGTCAGCGTCGAAGGCCCCCGTGTTAATGTTACATTCGAAGCGTATGCTGGATACTTTTATAATTTTAACGGGTAGATCTGAAGAGTGCCACTGTTTGGGTTCGAGCATATCTGCAGAAAATCCTAATATCTTCCCTAGACTGTTGTGTTGTGCAAACGAAATTCTATATTTACTGAAAATCATGCATTGTAACGTATTATTGTTGGGTTTTAGTGTGAATATAGTTTCCGGTCTGAGTGAATTGTTGCCACCCAACTTGTCGAGTATATACGTTTCAATATCGGCGAGTTCGTAACATCCTGTAGGTAAATCGAAACTTTGTAGCACGTTGTTGTCGTCATAGTAGTAAAACTTGCAATTTTCAATGTTTGGTATGCTATGGTATGAGTGAAATGAACGCAGCGCTATTTCATAGTCTTTCTCCGGATGGAGCACAATAGGTGTAGGTGGTTGGAAGGTAAATACGTGATTTGTACTGTTCACTCTCAACAGCTGTGACATGATGACTGATGTGAGTCAACGTATGAATGCTGTTTAAATAATACACACACACACACACAGAATACTTTACAAGATTTATTTGACATACAAAATACATTTCAAGAGTTATTTAATGCACGTTGACATAGAAAACAAGATGCTTGAGAACTGGCAGGACCATCCCAATGTGTTGTCCAATCGGGGCGGTTGTAGTGAACGAAGCATGGTAGACGAATTTGTAGCTCAAAATTTGCTTTGTAATCATTGGGAAGTTTATGCCATATATCTAGCAATTCAGACGGACTAACACATTCTATCAGGTATCGAATGGGAACGTGTTTCAGTTCTTCAGCAGTAAAACTTCTCAGAGGTTTTTGGTGTTGCATTAATAACGATAATAATAATGTAATGCCTTTCTCATCATCCCCCATTGTTCGATGATTGTTGAAGTAGAAATTTCAAACACAAATGTCCACAATTGAACTGATTGTAGTTTTGTAACTGATTATCGTTATAAAAAATTTCAACTTTCCTTCCTCCCAGATACTTTACAAGTTCTTTGGGTGGCTTCAAATTACCAAATGAATCGAAATACTCGATGACATTATTTTTCTTTATATATGCTACCCAATGTGTTCCACTGTTTTTGGACGAGTCCAAGTTAACCACTGCACATTCTTGTTGTCGAGGACCGTATTTAGGTAGAGTGTCTCGCATGAAAACGCCTCGAAAATGTTTAATATTATATAATTTTGCATAATGTGCAATATCGGTGTCGTACAGTGGACGATTCGGTAGCTTCATCGCGAGTTTTTTGGCTTTTTCAAATACAATCCAAATCCTCGACCTCCAGCATACTTTTTCAGATATAGGCCATTTCCAACATGTTCCATAGCCTTATTATGACGTATGTCTTCTTCCAATTTCTTTCGAGCATTATTAGCATCAATAACAGTCTTTGCAACTCCTGCAGCTCCACCCGATAACGCTCCAAGAGCTGAAAGTCCAGCAAATAAAGGTATAAGAGGAAGAAAACCTCCAGATTTAGGTACAGGTATTACGCGAGGTACGTTAACTTGCTTCGATCCACCAAATTCGTGAATAAGTGCTTTAGCTGCTCTTAGGGCGTACATAGCAGTCTGTTTTAGAGATGATCCTTTTTTCATGGATTTCCCCACTTTCGCAACAAAATTTCGATAGAAGGAACGTCGTTTGTTTGATCCCATCCCCAACTTTCGTTTAACCTTCATGCCGCCTGTAACAAGTAATGCAGCACTCTTTTCTCCCAGAGTAGCGTCTTTTGCTTTGACTCGAGCCCAAGCTTTATCTTCCAACACTTTGTCGGCTTTGTGACGTTCTTCAAGAGACTTGTTTTGCGAATATGCAATATCGTGCTGTTTACAAGCGTTGTCTAAAGGATTAATACCAACGTCACCACGTGCCAGACGTTTTTGTAACTTTGTTCCTGCTGTAAATGGAGAGAGAGTATAAGTATTTAACAGTTATAGTCACGTGATCACTTACGTCCACAATAATTGTAGGCGGGTAAATGAAGTTCAATTGGTAATTTATTGATTAGAGAATTTAAAAGACCTTCTCCCTCAAACACCAACATTAAGACTGATCTGAGACGATGTGATGATAGCCATATATATTGAAAACACTTTAATTGCACTCACCACAAAATGAGGATCGTTCAACAAGAACAGACGCTACCCATTGAAAATCTAGACTTTACATCTAAACCAAGTGTTGGTAAACATGGAAAACTACTACCAAATTCATTTCGGGCCATCATCTGCGGTCCTAGTGGGTGTGGTAAAACAAATGTTATCACTTTTATTCAATCCAAATGGCGCTAAATTCAAAAATGTTTACGTCTATTCCAAGTCATTGTTTCAGCCGAAATATCAATTGCTGCAGGAAGTACTAGGAGAAGTTAAAGGTGTCGGTTACTTTCCATTTAAAGACAATGAGGAAATTGTTAGTCCAAACGAAGCGAGATCCAACTCGATATTCATATTCGATGATGTCGCCTGCGATGGTCAACAGAAAATTCGGGAATATTATTCAATGTGTAGGCACAGAGACATTGATGCGGCCTACCTATGTCAAACATACTCAAAAATACCGAAACAACTCATACGAGACAATTGTAATATGATTGTGTTATTCAAGCAGGATGAAATTAACCTAAAACATATATTTGATGAGCACGTGTCACCAGATATGTCATTTGAAGAATTTAAAAAGATTTGCTCTGAATGTTGGTCGTCCGACAACTATGGAACATTGGTAATTGTAAAGGATTTTTCTTTAAATAGCGGCAGGTATCGTAAAGGCTTCGATAAATACATAAATGTGTAAGCCAAGCATACATGCTACTAGTCTACATCATCATGTCCGACGATAAGGTTGCAATTGCTCTGCGCAAGAAGAAAGTTAGTGAATTGGCGAGATCTATTCGCAAAAAATATTTAGCTTTGAAATTGGGAAAATCGGAGCAAGATGAGACTCTAAATAAACTATTTAAACCGATATCCGCACCGCTAAAGGAAATCGTTAAATCCTCAAAGTCACTACAAAAAACTCTAGTTTCAAATTTTACTCTCAAAGAGGAACCGAAGAAGGAGGAGGAAGAAGACAAAGAACCTGCTACTACACGCGACAATGATGATGATGTATTTACACCGTTTCTCGAATCAAAACCAGTAGCTGAGACGGATGAATCGGGAAATATCGTACGTCCCGAATCTCCAGAGGAGATGCGTCCTAACGTTTCACATGAAGCTTTTGAAGAATATATGGATCAATACCCTTCAATTAGTCGGGAATACATTGAAGACTATTTTCGGGGAGATGATAACATTGATAGGAATTATGGTCCTACATACAATGATGATATCGGTTGGATGTTGGGTCAACGTCGAATTGCGTTCGATAAAAGAAACGGTAATATAAACGTGCTACAGGATGGTGAAAAAGAGGCTGGATACTTACCTGGAACTCGAGGATTTTACGAGCTTTTATTTTACAACGATCCTCAATATAAAGAGGAAGATTTGAAAAATTACAAAAGTCTACTAACTCTTACCAAAGTTCATCTCGATGCACGTAATCGTCTGAAAAGTTCTAGGACAGATAAATATCATTACATTATTAAGCCCCTCTTTGCGACTAGACCAAAATCAACCCCATCAGTCATTAGTAGTAGTAGTAGTAGTAGTAGTAGTAGTAGTAGTAATATAATCCGACCTCCATCAGCTCGAATATTAAAGAAACTACAAGCTATTCAAAGTCCATCATATAGTAATGTGAGAAAGGGGCTTTTGTCATACAACGAAAAACCGATGGAATACATTTATTGGGACGATCCAAATGAATTGGTTGAACGTTTAAAATTGTTGATTGCATCCAAGGAGGCTGGCAACACATCCAACGATAACGAAATAGTTGCCATCATAAATGAACTAAGGGAAGCCGATATAATAGAATAATCGAAAAAAGTCTATTCATTTCAATCATGTCTGTCGATAAGTTTGGACATCGTCGTCGTCATGCTAATGAACGGGTTACTCCGTATATGCCGAAAGTAGCATATCCACACACTCCGGACGGTAATATTGATGCTGAAAATGTGAGAATCTGTAATGTTAAGACGCCGACTACAAGTAGCGATGCTGTCAATAAACTTTATGTCGATGAGCAAATGCAAGTGTATCATAATGAACTTGTAGTACTTCAAAACAAAATCAACGACATTAATTCATTTATTTCGAGAAATCCGCCAGTCGCAGCTCGAGATATGGCAACTAAAAAGTACGTCGATGATGTGATTGTTGTGATCAAAGATAATATGAGACAAGAATTCAAATCTTTTGTTCAAGGTTTTGGGGAAATATTTTTAAAAGATATACAACAACAATTCCAAGGAAAAATCGATAAGCATGAAGTATCCATAAACGAATTACGAACAAATTACTTGAAGAAAGGTATCAAATAGTATCGAAAAGATATCATCAGTTGAGAACGTGTATGCGCTTACGAAGCATGTCGTCCAAAATACAGCTTGTTAACGAACTCCACAAACCGATGCGTAAAAATTATCCGCGCAGACGTACAATTGTCAAAGGTATAGATGATTTATGGCAAATGGATTTAGCTGAAATGCGACCTTACGCTCATCAAAATAAAAACCATAAAATGATTCTAGTCGTTATCGATTGTTTTTCAAAGTTTTTGTGGACACGACCATTAAAGACAAAGACTGGCGAAGAGCTAACTCGTGCATTCTCAGACATTCTCGCACACGCAGATCGATCGCCCAAAAATCTTCAATCGGACCAAGGAACGGAATTTTACAACAACAAGTTTCAACAATTAATGAAAAAACATGGAATTAATCACTATAGCGTATTTAGTACGAAAAAAGCTGCAATGGCCGAACGAGTAATACGATCATTGAAATCAAAACTATATAAACATTTCAGTTTAAATGGCACCTACAAATGGATAGATATTCTACCAGAAATTACAAACGAATACAATAATACAAAGCATTCAACTACCAAGTATAAGCCCTCCCAAGTCAATAAATCCAACGAAGAAGCTATTTTAAACCAAACCTATAAACATCTAAAGATTGCAGGACCACGAAAATTCAAAGTCGGTGATATTGTTCGTATAAGCAAGTCGAAGCATGCCTTTGAAAAAGGATACACACCCAATTGGACGACAGAACTATTCAAAATCATTAAAGTGAAAATAACCAATCCTGCCACCTATTTGCTTGAGGACATGTATGGAGTACCAATCAGTGGAGGGTTTTACGAGGAAGAGCTGCAGAAAACATCAAATCCAGACATTTACTTGGTGGAAAAGGTACTTAGAAGAAAAGGCAACAAAATGTATGTTAAGTGGCTTGGATTAGACGGAAAGTATAATAGCTGCATTGGAAAAACAGATGTTGTTGTTGTGTAAACACTTTTCATTTCAAGTTATGGGAACTGTGGTTTTGTAGCGAAGAGAATTAACCGCAAAGATAGATAGGAGTTGATATAAATTGGAGTGAGCTGTAGGTTAGATTGTTAGTCATCAATATGAGTTCTCAAGATAGCGGTTTTAGTAGCTGTGCTACAGAAAATTATAATTATAGTGCTGAATTAGATCGTATTTTGGAAATGTATGAAATAGCTGCTAAAAAAGAAGATCAGTACCTATTGTATATCGAGTATCCTACACATACGAATTTCCAAATTGGTTGTGGTTTAAGTCCCGCAAGAACGTTCAGTAGCGCAATCACTCTATCAGCAACGAATAAACCTACGAAAATCTCCTTCAGCACTTTCGAATGGGCCACGTTTATCGATATTTTAAATAATAATTCATTCATAGATGAATCACTTCCAGCGTTTTACGATGATTATGAGCCGGAGACGATACAATGTGGCGACTACTGTACCATTCATCAAGTAATATTCGATTGTGTAAAATGGTTGGAAGTAATCAAACACGGCGTCAGCTTCCCTTTAACTCAACAAGATGTTCATCAAATTCTACAACTCCATCATCATATCATTTCCCCTCGTCTCACCCATTTGGAATCTCTAAATTTTGGTGAATACTACAGAAATGTGATTGAACTTATTAGGAATTTTGCTCAAAATAATGGACATTTAAGTAAATTTGAGTTATTGTATACTATATGTGATTGTAGTGATAGCGTATTGTCTGTAGCACTTAGAGAATTTATATATTTCTATAAAGCTAAAGTTGTAAATGATTTAGATGATGTAATAAATTGATTAATTAACATTATTGTTTGTTTTTATTTCCTCACGTCCTTCTCACGTCACGTGAGTCGTTTGAAGAATTTACTAAACAAAGTTACTATTGGTCACAAGCACGATCAATATACAAGATGTTGATGAAAAAAATAAAATTCATAACTAAGTATTACATTTTTATTGATAAATATTTATAATTTTGTGTAACAGAGTTTTTAATTGATTCAATAGCGTATCTTCAGGGCAGGGTACTCCAAATAGACTCCAAGTAAATGGTTTCGCATCAACAACTTTACGGATATATTCACTGTATTTGTAATATATGTCTTTGTAGAAATGCAGATGTTACGCCTTCGGGAACTCCTGGAAAGACGTCATGCAAATATCCTCTATTAATAGTATGTCCTTCTGCATTAAATTCAATGTAGGAATTGTTATTGTACAGCAGATACATCTGTCCGCTATTGGTTTGAAATACAGCATTAATTACGGCATATCGGGGTATGGGAAGCGAAAAAGAGTCATATATATTCAAATTTGGAAATGCAGCTGCATAATATTGATTGTTGCTGAACGTAACTAAATCCCCCACAGAGTTTTGAAACACATGAGAGATGTTTGAGGATACCAGTTCTTTTGGTAGGTAATCGACAATTAATTCTGGGGTTTTTGGTATATGCATATCGTTTAAATCTAGTCTCCATAAATATTTTTCGTGGCCCACATACATTCTATAGTTTGGAAAAAGTGGGGCCGTCGCAAGAAACATAAAGTCCGGAGTACGAATTTCACACAGGTTCTTTTTATTTCCTCCTCCTCCTCTTTCTATAGGCATAATTCTTCTTCTGGGTTCAGATCGTGGCGTTGATTTTACTGTAGTTGTCGTCGCTGTAGTGAATGTAGAATTTTCGTTGTATTTTCTTTGCGCCCCATACAAAGCTATCGTCGCGTTTTTATCGTCTTCATCCAGTTCTACTCTATCTGTTTGATACCAAGGGTACATGATGGCCGATTTAACTTCGCTATGTGCTAAGCCGATAGCATGTCCAATTTCGTGAGTTAAAACCATTAAAAAACTAACCATCCCTTCTGGAACCTTGAAATCATCTCCAAAATACCAGTTTAGGTTCATATCTAGATGAATTTCAATACATTTACTATACGGGTTGGGATAATAAGAATGACCCAACACACCATTACCAAGATCGAATGGACATTGATCAGTTCCATGACAGTCGCTTCGAAAATAGTGCTTTCTATTGGTGACGGTTATAGTGATGTCTGGCTTTATTTTAGCCGTTTTCACATTTTTAAACTTCAAATTGGATGCTGATTGCCATGTATCAAAAGCAAGCTTCGCTGTTTTTAAATGCGCGTCGGTAGCTTGTGGAAAATACCAAAGTAATTCTGTTTTGTTCCATTTTGAATGTATAACATAATTATTATCACCCTTTATACATCGAGGTCTCTTCATCAAATCAATAGTTTCTTTATTAGGCGTTCCATCTACAGGAAGATTATATTTTTCTTGAAAATTAATAAGAACGGCTTCAAAGTCAGTTAATGAATTTTGACTTGAATTCATATAACCATATTTTTCGAAAAATGATTTAGCGTACGACACATTATCATTTTCGGTGCATGAGGCTGTAGAAACTAGGATCAATACGTATATACTCTTCAACATATTGAATGATACTAATCATTAAAGGATATAAAAACATTATTTTATATTTTTTTTTCTTATTGATGTGATAAAATTAGAACATCTTCGTTATTTCTTTCCCGTTATCAGTTATTGTGGTTTTTGATATTTCGCATTACTGTTTTTTCATCGATTATAAATGTAACTAATATAATGAATTTATTCTCTATATTCTTTTTTACTCCACCGTATATATAGTGAACATCGAATTCTGATTATAATAATAATATGTTTTATTCGTTAACAATACAGCAATGTTTAATTTTAAACTTTGTGGTAGGAAATAGATAAGGGATTATTGAAAACATGTTTACAAAATTTGGTAAATTTAATATTTTTACATAATGAAAATAAATAAGGTTAATAATAATATACAAATCATTTAAAAATATTGTTTAGCTCATCATCATTCATGTTTCGAGTCTTGTGGGGCGGATTCGATTTAATGGATATGCTACTGTTTGCGGTGTTTGACGTTTAAAGATGTAATCTATAGCATTTGAAATCTCCTGTTGTTTCCCTGCTTTCTGTAATTCTTCAGGAGGCATCCAATTTATCGTGAGCTTCCCCCATTTATTTGGATTTGAATCGGCACTAAGATGTAGGTTTTCAATTTGCATCATAACCTTTTTCTTATCTTCATAAAAAGTAATATCCTTATTCAATCGATCTATTTTCATTATAAATTCCTCAATTCGACGTCTGTACTCAACAAAAGACATGTCTCTAATGATTTGATTCCATTTATTTTGATTTGAATCTGAGATGTGGGTTTTCAGTGTGTATCATAAATTCATTATACGGGGTGTGGTCAACAAAAAGATGGGTCTCTATTGATTCCATTTATTTTGATTTGAATCAATACATGGATTTCTCTTATCTTCACGTAACGTCCTTATTCAATCGATGTTATACGAAAACACTGATTGCGTCACACTATATACATGGACAATGTAGGTTGGCAGTATTGACGAAAGATCGACTTTAATCCAGACAACAATAGCAGAGTGTCCTTTTGGCATCGTAGACATCTTGTATACTGATCATCGTAGTAAGATATTTATGACAACCCCCGGTATATCGGTATATTATTGAAAAACTTATCTCTTCTTCTTCTTTCCCATTGATCAACGACACCCTCTGGTCATTGTCTTCAGGTATGATTCTTCTAAGCCCTCCGGTTATTGTCCTCATCATAATGGTGTTTATTTGACTCCAATCTGACCAATCAGAGATGCTTGTGTCCTTTTGGCATCGTAGACATCTTGTTTACTGATCATCGTAGTAACATATTTATGACAGCACCTCGTATATCGGTATATTATTGTAAAACTTATCGCTTATCTCTTCTTCTTTCCCATTGATCAGCGACACCCTCTGGTCATTGTCTTCAGGTACGATTCTTGTAAATCCTCCGGTCATTGACTTCATCATAATGGTGTTTATTTGGTTCCAATCTGACCAATCAGAGATGCTTGTGCCCTTTTGGTATCGTAGACATCTTGTTTACTGATCATCGTAGTAACATATTTATGACAGCACCTCGTATATCGGTATATTATTGTAAAACTTATCGCTTATCTCTTCTTCTTTCCCATTGATCAACGGCATCCTCTATACATGATATCATAGAACAGATGGGGCATACGTCACACTATATACATGGCGACATAGAAAAATCATAAAGATGATATCACAGAATAGATGGGGCATACGTCACACTATATACATGGCGACATAGAACAGATGGGGCATACGATACATTTGACAGATGACACATACAACAGAACGCACGTATGGGGCATACGACACATTTGACAGTTGGCACACGTGACGGGGTTGACAGATGACACATTTGACGGACGGCCCATACGTCACATACGGTGCGTGAAATCCAAGATGGCCGCCTTCCGGTACGTGGGGTTTGCTATGTTAGGTTACCGCCTTTTGAGCTTCCGTTGATGACGTCACGGCTGGTGGGGGCCATACGACGGCGCGTGCGCAGAAATCCAAGATGGCCGCCTTCCGGTACGTGGGGTTTGCTATGTTAGGTTACCGCCAATCGAGCTTCCGGTGACGTTACTACCCCCTCCTAAAACGTGCGTCTAGTGTCCCACTATCTACTTTCCCTAACTCATTTAATATTGAAGGGAGGAAAAAAGTCAAGAGACATTTTTATGTAAAATTTTAAGCGCTACATTTATTTTATCTAACTTTTACCGTTTTCTATTAATTGCAAAAAAATACTTTTTAATTTTTTTTCTACCCTAGCCCGGAGTTACGGACACTAAAATCGTTACACATTGTTATTGTATCTTTGAAACTAGATTATACCAAAAATGCAAAATTGTGTAAAAAAATTTTATTTTGCACCTTATTTTACTGGACTATATAATTAACGTGATTATCCTGAAAGTATATGAAAGTAAATACATTTAATAAACAGCGATCAGTCTAGCCGTGACCTCCAGCAAGCAGGATGGAAAAACCTAGTGAGTTAATTTTTATCTTACATTAAACTTAATTGATTATTAATGGACCTAAAACGCTGAAGTAAAAAACACATACATTCTTGATATATTTTATTTCCTACGTACATATTCTTTGTATAATACGAAGAAAATCAACCAAATCATCTAATTAACTGACACAATTAGTACCTAGGTTAACTATCATGAGAATTTTTTCAATCACTTAGTGTTATTTGTTAATAAATATTTCGTACATATTGTATTATGATAATTAGAAACTAAAAAAATTCAATTCAAATTCAACTGCAAAAATAATGCAAGAAAAATATTTTTAAGAATACAATATTAAATTTGATCCTTTCGCGAACATAATAACAGATTGGAAGAATTACAAGAGTGCATAAACAAAAAATAAAATGAAATTAATGGCATATCAGAAAGATTAGATGAAACTGAAATCTACCAAACGCGTAATATGCTAAGATTTGATGGATTTAATGAGGCAGATAATGAAAATTTGATCTCGCTATTTACAAATCTGGTCAACAACACAATGAAAATTAAATGTACAAATCTGGACATATCCAATATTTACAGATTAGGCAAACTAAATGCACAACAAGGTAGGCCTAGAACAATAATCATGAATTTGCATCTATCCCCAAGAGAAATGAAGTATTCAAATCTAAGGGTACCCTTAAGCAGACGGGTGTCTATGTAAATGAATTTCTAACGAAAAATAGATATGATTTATTAAGAAAATATCAACAAAAATATGGCAAAAAGGAATCTTGCAGTGTGAATGGAAATATATTTGCCAGAATAAATAACAATGTCAAGAAAATCTCTACAGAAGCTGACCTTGCCTAATAGTATATGGACACCTTTAAGCAGTAGAGTATTTAAACTTTATGTTTGCCTTTTTTCTTCTTTTTTTTGTTGGAACTCTTTTTTTGTTTTAGGTATCGATAACAATAATTGTACTGTAGGTATTTAATCAATTTTTATCTTTATTATTAAGGTGGAATTCTTTTCGATTCGTATACATAAACGATTATATCTTTGTACTATCGATTATTTTTAATTTAAATAAGATATTGAATTGCCAATAATGTTGAGTATTTTAATCTAGTCTTATTTGTAATTGAACATTAGTTATAATCTTAGTTATATTTTTTGTGCAATATTAATTTGATTATTTCATGTTTGCCGCAATATTTTAACGCATATTTATGCGTACAGGATAACTCTCACGTGACATGCATATACAGTATGTCCCATCTATCTATAATATACCAAAACTGTAGAGGGTTGAGCACAAAAACATCAGAAATATATACGAATAGCTTAGAAGGTTATAACGATGTAATAATATAGTAACGGACAAAATAATTTTGAATTCTAGATAATCTTGTCTGAATTTGTGAAATTTTATGTAAATTATCTGCTTGCTCGAGAAAAGAGTGAAATTTTGTTAATTATGGCTTTAAAACCACTCGACGTTAGTTGTTTTATTTCATCAGAGAATTGGGTCGTACTAAGATGTAAAACCTTTTTGTTTGGTAGCAAATGCCTACTCTAAACTTTTTCAACAAGTATTTGGTTTCCCTTGTTCTCTCCAAAAGTTCAAAGGTGACCATCGGTATTCTGTCAGCTGGTTGTTTTGTGTGGTTTGGCCCTCTTATGATGATTCCCGATAGCATTTTTCCTTTTTCTTTGTTCTCGATGTCGTCATAATTGGCACATATCGGAAATATGCTAAATGCGCCCCTGATTTTGCTGTGTTCTCTGGGCCCTCCTGAGTATGCTCCCGCTATCCCAGAAAATGTGTTTGTCTACTTTGATGAGTAAATTGCTGAGTTGGTTCGCAGAAGCGGTTTGAACAAGGAGTCTACTGCTTTTTCTGATAGATAAACACTATTATATTATTTGGAGACTCCCAAGCTTCTATGACTTCTTCTAATATGTTGTTGGTTTCGAATCCTTCATGCCCATTTATTGTGAATTTTTTATGTTTGGTAATTTCAGCTGTCATTGTTTGTATTACTGCCTCCACCATCTCTTTATCTAAAGGATGGGGTATGCAATGGGGAATTAATATATACCGACACCTACAACGTCTTTAGGGCTGACAGGAATTTTGAACTTACAGGTAAAACTAAAGGAGGGGGAGTGCTTGTGGCCATTAAGAGAAAATACATAATTTTAAATGTGACTCGGCAAGTTTCCATGTGCGATGTGTTAGTTTTGGATATTGAATTTTCAAAAACCAATATTTATACCATTATAGGGGCTTACATACCCCGTAGTGCCACTTTAAATGAATATATTGTTTGTTTTCAATTTTTGCAAACTTGTATAAAATAACATTGATAAAACGTTAATAGTGGGGGACTTTAATTTACCTGAAATGAAGGGTTGCAAAAGTTTAGATTCAAGAAATGTTAGTGCTAAAACGCTAACACTAAAAGATTTTTTAAATTTTAATTCATTAGAATTGTACAATGATATCAAAAATATTCAAGGAAAGACACTAGTTCTAGTTATTATGTTAGAATTAAATAGTACTAATCGCACTGTAGAAAGAGAACAATTTCCTTTGGTACAGGAAGACGCACTACACCCCACTTTAATGATTAATATAAATTTAAAACAACGAGAAGAGTTAATTGCAAATAACTTGACCGATAACAAATATAATTTTAAAAAGGCTAATTTTAATTTATTATATGAACTAATGAGGGATTTGAAGTGGGAAAATGTAACGAATGAGAATAATGTACATTTGTCTGTGGATAATTATTATATGAATCTCAATAATATATTCAGTAGAGCAGTACCGCTTTATAAAACGCATAAGTATTTTGGAGAATTTCCACCGTGGTTTGATGCTGAAATTGTTAAATTGTTAAAAGCAAAAAATAACTACAGGAAAATGAAGCATGTCTCTACCTACTACAATGATAAATATTTTGAAGTTAGAAGACAATTAGAGTCATTGATAAGGCGTAAACATAAAGAAAATTTAAGTAATTTTGAACAGAATATAACAGCGGATATAAATAATTTCTGAAACAATATTGGGCAAAAAAAAAAGATAATAGATCGCAAATACATTCATATACTTTAGGTGGTGATACGGCGACAAATGAAAATGCTGCGGAGAAATTTTCAGAATTTTTTCCTTCTGTTCATCTGAAAAATCTCATTATAGTACAGATTATGTAAATACAAATAAATGTCAAATCAATACATATAACTTAAATGAAATACTATTAATAGTCTATATACGCTGAGTATTAATAATAAATTGTATCTAAGCATTAAAAAATGTTATGTCATGTCTATCACGAAAAAAAGAGCCACTTATTTTTGATTATATCATGCACGCAGATACTTTAAGCCGAACTAATGAGATGCGAGATCTAGGAGTCGTTTATAATAATCAACTATCATTTGCCACACATATAGAAAACACTGTAAATAGCTGCAATAGAACCTTACGCTTCATTCTGAGACAAAGTTCAACATTCTCTAATTTGGATACAGTAAAATTACTGTACAATACCTTTGTTTTGCCAAAATTAGATTTTGCATCTATTATTTGGGAACAACAACCACACATTTACTTGAATTATCTTGAAAAAATACAGAATAAGTCTTTGCGCCATCACTATTTTAAAAAATTTCACCACTGGCCCGATTACAACACGTCATAAGAAGCGAAATGCTAAGAAAAGAATTTAAAATAAGTGTTTTTAAATGAAACTCAAGGTCTCTAGTTAATTCCACAATATAATACAAGTTATTGAAAATTCTAAAAAATTGACAATTGTTTCGATAAATCAATATCATCGTCAGAATGACAGAAGTTACATTTCATTTTATGCCTACCTGATGTTTAGTAGTTATATTTTTGGCTAGACCAAGAAGTAACCTAACTTGTGATTGGCTTAATATATGTTTATAGTAAAAGAAGAAGATGTGATATTACAAATATTGAAGCTTAGATATTATTAGCCCTATGGTGATATCCTGGATATCATTTTTCCAATTAAGATCAGTATAACTGTGCAATGATATAGAAAACCAGGAAAACTATATCTGCTGATCTTTACAATTATCACTTAAGAAGACAGTTTATTAGTGGAGAATTCCCTAGATTTAACTGTTCATTGACAACTTCATATTGAGGGTTTCTTAAATGTCTTCTAATTTCCAGTTCTTCAAGGAAATCCAGTTCTTGTTTCTTTTCACAAATATGCAGCACTTCTAGTTCTGTGTTAGGTGTCAATGAATGATTGGTATCAAGTAGATGTTTTGCGTAGTGGGATTTATCTGGTTGTTTTAATCTGTAAGCTCGTAAGTGCTCACTGTATCGTATTTCAAAATTCCTAAGGGTCTGACCCAAATAGACAGCATTACATTCTGGACATTTGAGTTTATATATACCTGACTTCTTTAATAGTGGTATTTTTGTTTTTACATTTAACAATTTTGTACTAACGTTACTTTCTGTTTTAAAAGAAATTGTTGCATTCGTTGCTGAAGATATTATCTTTGAAATATTATTAGAAATATTTCCTGCATATGTGATGGTTTTATAAGTTTTAATTTCATCAGCTTGCTTAGGATATATTAGTTGTAATGCCACTTTTTTCTCTTTTTTACTAATTAGTTTATTTATCATATCTAATGGATAACCGTTAGATGTTGCTATTTGTCTAATTGTATTAATCTCTCTATCAAAATTACAGTTGTTCATAGGAACTGAAAAAGCTCTATGTATCATTGAATTATATGCTGCTAGTCTGTGTGAGACAGGGTGGTTAGAATTGAATGGAATTGTCACATCAGTCTGTGTTGGTTTTCGGTAAATTGAATAATCAAGTACATTATTAACTCTTTGAATTTTTAAATCAAGAAAATTGATTGAGCTATTTTCTTCAATTTCTAATGTAAATTTAATTTTCGGGTGTAAATTATTGATGTGGTTGAAAAACACATCTAATTGTCGTTCACTACCCATAAAACAAGCTAATATGTCATCCACATATCTATACCAAAATAAAATATTTTTCGAAATATTACTTTCAAAGATCTTTCTTTCTAAATTGTCCATAAAAATGTTTGCTAAAATAGGTGATATAGGGCTTCCCATTGGTAAACCTTCATTTTGAATATATATCTTATTGTCAAAAGTGAAATAATTCTGATTAATGCATACATCAAATAAATTAAGTATATCTGATATTATTCCTGGATTAATATTTTTATCTTCTAGTAATTTTCTTACAAGTATTAGACATTCTTTAGGAGGAATTTTAGTAAACATATTAGTTACATCGAACGATATGAGTTTATAGTTATCTTGCAAGTGGATTGATTTCAACTTTTTGATTAGATCTATTGAATTTCTAATTGAGTACTGAGATTCATATCCGTAAGTATTGAGTATATTGTTGAGCTTTTTTGCCAATATATTATTAGGAGCATTAACATAAGAGACTACAGGTCTAATTGGTTTCGTTATTTTATGTAATTTAACTGTTCCATATAATTGTGGACAATGAGGATTCTTATGTATGATAGACCTCTTTTCGTAATCATTTAAAAGATAATTTGAATTATTAACAATATCCCTTACATTATTAGAAAACTTCTTTGTTGGGTCTGCTTTAAGAACTTTTACATCGCTGGATTCTATAAAGTTATATACTTTGGAATTGTAATTTTCAGTCGTCAAAATGACAGTAGCATTCCCCTTATCGGATTTTGTAACTGTTAGGTTATTGTTCTCTATCTTCTCTTTTATTGCGTATAAAACTTCAAAGAGTTAATAATGTACTTGATTATTCAATTTACCGAAAACCAACACAGACTGATGTGACAATTCCATTCAATTCTAACCACCCTGTCTCACACAGACTAGCAGCATATAATTCAATGATACATAGAGCTTTTTCAGTTCCTATGAACAACTGTAATTTTGATAAAGAGATTAATACAATTAGACAAATAGCAACATCTAACGGTTATCCATTAGATATGATAAATAAACTAATTAGTAAAAAAGAGAAAAAAGTGGCATTACAACTAATATATCCTAAGCAAGCTGATGAAATTAAAACTTATAAAACCATCACATATGCAGGAAATATTTCTAATAATATTTCAAAGATAATATCTTCAGCAACGAATGCAACAATTTCTTTTAAAACAGAAAGTAACGTTAGTACAAAATTGTTAAATGTAAAAACAAAAATACCACTATTAAAGAAGTCAGGTATATATAAACTCAAATGTCCAGAATGTAATGCTGTCTATTTGGGTCAGACCCTTAGGAATTTTGAGATACGATACAGTGAGCACTTACGAGCTTACAGATTAAAACAACCAGATAAATCCCACTACGCAAAACATCTACTTGACACCAATCATTCATTGACACCTAACACAGAACTAGAAGTGCTGCATATGTGTGAAAAGAAACAAGAACTGGATTTCCTTGAAGAACTGGAAATTAGAAGACATTTAAGAAACCCTCAATATGAAGTTGTCAATGAACAGTTAAATCTAGGGAATTCTCCACTGATAAACTGTCTTCTTAAGTGATAATTGTAAAGATCAGCAGATATAGTTTTCCTGGTTTTCTATATCATTGCACAGTTATACTGATCTTAATTGGAAAAATGATATCCAGGATATCACCATAGGGCTAATAATATCTAAGCTTCAATATTTGTAATATCACATCTTCTTCTTTTACTATAAACATATATTAAGCCAATCACAAGTTAGGTTACTTCTTGGTCTAGCCAAAAATATAACTACTAAACATCAGGTAGGCATAAAATGAAATGTAACTTCTGTCATTCTGATGATGATATTGATTTATCGAAACAATTGTCAATTTTTTAGAATTTTCAATAACTTGTATTATATTGTGGAATTAACTAGAGACCTTGAGTTTCATTTAAAAACACTGATATGAGCATATTCCACGAAGTAAGGGTCGAGACAGTCAATTTAATTTAAAATAAAATCATTGCATGTTAGACGAAAGATAACAACGATGAAATTCTTGTTTAAACTGATGACTAACCAAGTCTCATCAAATAATCAATCATCGTCAAATTCCCCATTGCTACAACTAGCAAATCATATAAACGCAATGCAAGACATAGGTTGGACCCTTGCATTTAATTTTCATCTCTGTCCCAACTCACGAAAGTTCTTATGTTTTTGTGTTCATACCTTTACCTTTACTTTTGTTTACCTTCACTTTTCTTTTTCTTTAGTACAGTTGCATTAGTATAGATTTAAGATGTCTATAGTCACCAGATTAATTTTAAAAAACATATTTATATCCATATAAAAAGTCCAGAGTGCCTGTTTGGATTTATTGTAAATAAATAAATAAATAATATTTAAGGAAGCTCGTGATGCTAGAAATAGAAAAGAATTGCAAGTTATTCCTGAAAAAATAAAGCTATGTTCTGTAGCATTAGACAGAAGAAATATAACAAAAATAGCAAAATTATGGAATATAGACGAACCTGATTTCAAAAAAGATTGTTTCACATAGCTTCCTACGAATTAATTTGGAGGGAAAGCTGTAAATTGTAAAATGTATTATTTTAATGAAGAAAAATACCAAGATACTTCCAAATAGATCCTGAAGATAACGAAAATCTTGTTAGTAATTTAAGAGACCAATCAGTTAAAAATGCGACAAATATACAAACCCAACAACAAAATATTGAAATAAGTAAATGAAATTAACTGTCTCGACCCTTACTTCGTGGAATCTACTCATATTAATGTTTTAAATGAAACTCACGGTTTCTAGTTAATACCACAATATAATAAAAATTGTTAAAAATTCTAAAAAATTGACAATTGTTTCGATAAATCAATATCATCGTCAGAATGAGAGAAGTTACATTTCATTTGATGCCTACCTGTTATTTTTGGCTAGACCAAGAAGTGACCTAACTTGTGATTGACTTAATATATGTTAATAGAAAAAAGAAGGTGTAATATTACAAATATTGAAGCTTAGATATTATTAGCCCTATGGTGATATCCTGGATATCATTTTTCCAATTAAGATCAGTATAACTGTGCAATTATATAGAAAACTATATCTGCTGATCTTTACAATTATCACTTAAGAAGACAGTTTATTAGTGGAGAGCTTCCTAGATTTAACTGTTCATTGAACTCTTCATATTGTGGGTTTCTTACATGTCTTCTAATTTCCAATTCTTCAAGGAAATCCAGTTCTTGTTTCTTTTCACAAATATGCAGCACTTCTAGTTTTGTGTTAGGTGTCAATGAATGATTGGTGTCAAGTAGATGTTTTGCGTAGTGAGATTGATCTGGTTGTTTTAATCTGTATGCTCGTAAGTGTTCACTGTATCGGATTTCAAAATTCCTAAGGGTCTGATCAAATGGTGGTATTTTTGTTTTTACATTTAACAATTTTGTACTAACGTTACTTTCAACCACATCAATAATTTACACCCAAAAATTAAATTTCGATTAGAAATTGAAGAAAATAGCTCAATCAATTTTCTTGACTTAAAAATTCAAAGAGTTAATAATGTACTTGATTATTCAATTTACCGAAAACCAACACAGACTGATGTGACAATTCCATTTAATTCCAATCACCCCATGTCCCATAAACTAGCGGCATATAATTCAATGATACATAGAGCTTTTTCAGTTCCTATGAACAAATGTAATTTTGATAGAGAGATTAATACAATTAGACAAATAGCAACATCCAACGGTTATCCATTAGATATGATAAATAAGCAAATTAATAAAAAAGAGGAAAAAGTGGCATTACAACTAATATTTCCTAAACAAACTGATGAAATAAAAAGTTATAAAACCGTCACATATGCAGGAAATTTCTAATAATATTTCAAAGATAATAACTTCAGCAACGAATACAACAATTTCTTTTAAAACAGAAAGTAACGTTAGTACAAAATTGTTAAATGTAAAAACAAAAATACCACCATTAAAGAAGTCAGGTATATATAAACTCAAATGTCCAGAATGTAATGCTGTCTATTTGGGTCAGACCCTTAGGAACTTTGAAATCCGATACAGTGAACACTTACGAGCATACAGATTAAAACAACCAGATAAATCCCACTACCCAAAACATCTACTTGACACCAATAATTCATTGACACCTAACACAAAACTAGAAGTGCTGCATATTTGTGAAAAGAAACAAGAACTGGATTTCCTTGAAGAATTGGAAATTAGAAGACATTTAAGAAACCCACAATATGAAGTTGTCAATGAACAGTTAAATCTAGGGAGTTCTCCACTAATAAACTGTCTTCTTAAGTGATAATTGTAAAGATCAGCAGATATAGTTTTCTTGGTAACATATATTAAGTCAATCACAAGTTAGGTCACTTCTTGGTCTAGCCAAAATAACTACTAAACATCAGGTAGGCGTCAAATGAAATGTAACTTCTGTCATTCTGACGATGATATTGATTTATCGAAACAATTGTCAATTGTCAACTGCTCTTTCAATTAATTTGTTGTGTTAATCATTAATTCATTGTTCAATAAAAATTAAGTTTTTTGTTTTTTATTCTTATGTTCTGTCGTTCATTTATCTTATCAAAAAACACGCGAACATTTTTTTATTGGATAAATTTGTCGTTTTATCTCAACATTTTTCCATCAGTAATTTCACTCTAAAAACTGACATTTGATAAAAATGTCAGTATTTTTCGTAAAATTACTGATTGGCAAAATGTTTCGATACAAAGAGAAATTTATCCGATAAAAAAAGCTCTTGTGTTTTTACCCTTGAAAAACACTAGTGAAATAGTCAACACAAACCAATACAAATATAGTGGGATTAATTTTTAATTGATTAAGAATTGTGTTAATTATATAATTGACGTTGCTGTTAGATTAATCGATCAAGGAGGCACATATTTAAAAAGCAACTTTAAAGGGATTTACCGCTAAGTTGACTCAACTTTCCGCTATAATCAAGCGCAATTTGAGAGTCAAATTACCAGTTCAAGGCATTCGTTTTTCAATCGATAGAAGACATAAAATAAAATTCGTGGCTAGTACTGAAGTCGCTTTTTGAAAACTATTTTTAAAAAGTGTTTCATGAATGGATACATAAATATTTTGATTTTTGTCACCATAGTATGTATAGAGTACACCAGTCGAGTATAATAAATTTAAATATACACTTTTAACATAATGAAATTGACTGTCTCGACCCTTACTTCGTGGAATATGCTGACGATGATATTGATTTATCGAAACAATTGTCAATTTTTTAGAATTTTCAATAACTTGTATTATATTGTGGAATTAACTAGAGACCTTGAGTTTCATTTAAAAACACTTTTAACATAGTTAACTTAAATTGGTTAGGTTCTGTGAAATGCGGTCCAGGATATGCCAGTCCTTTGGATGCTATGAAATATGGACCAAAAGAAAAACTTTTGTATGTAGTTTGTATTAATCCAAACAAAGGAGATGATAAAACAGACCTTTTAGCCACAGTTGATGTAGATCCAAATTCGCCAACTTATTGTCAGGTAAGTAATTATTTTTCTAAGCAATCTATTCTACTACATAATTATATGAAATTAACTGTCTCGACCCTTACTTCGTGGAATATGCTCATATTAGTGGAATTAACTAGAGACCGTGAGTTTCATTTAAAAACACTAACATAATTATATAAATAATGATGGAATTAAAAATCATTTCTACTGTGTTTTTTAGATAATTCACCGTTTAAGGACTGGTAATAAAGGTGATGAATTACACCATTCTGGATGGAATGTCTGTTCCAGTTGCCACAACTGCCACGGGCTAGTACGTGATAAACTGCTCCTACCAGCAATAGGATCAGATAGAATATATGTAGTGGATGTTGGAAAAAATCCAAAAAAGCCTGAATTTCACAAGGTAACGTGTAAATTTAAGATTAAAATGAATTTTTACGATTTTTTAAAATAAATTTTTACTATTTTCAAAACCAAGAGTCACTAAATCCAAACAAATACGTAGTATAAAGTATTATAATTATTATGTATACTTTTATGTGCAACTTTTTATTATTACTTTTCCGCCCAACCTATTTAATATGCGAGAAAAGTATTGGTTAGCCCCAAAAAAAGTTGGAATTTTGAAAACATTTTTTGTGTTATTTTTACGTTTTCCATCAACTACACGAAAAAACGGTTTTTAGAAAAAAATCCTGTGTGTATGTCGTCGTCGTCGTCGTTGTCGTCGGCCACTTTTCCTTACATGTCTTGTTAGCACGATACAGCCTCCGGAGTGCAATAAGTCACAAATTTTATGATGGAATGTTGTTAAGGACATGTCACAGATGAACCCTATTAATTTTCAGCTCACCAGAGCCAGTACAACGGGTGCTATGGTACTTGAAGCACGACATTTTGTAATTTTTTGAGAAATTTCAGTTTGTTAGCACGATACAGCCTCCGGAGTTCAACACGTCACCAATTTTATGATTGACTATTATTCAGGACATCTCACTGATGAACCCTATTGATTTTCAGCTCACCAGAGACAATACAACAGGTTCTACAGTACTTTAAGTACAATATTTTTGGAGAAGTTTCAGTTTGTTAGCACGATACGGCCTCAGGAGTATATACAAGTGCCCAATTTCATGATTTGATATTATTCATAGCGTCTCAAAGATGAATCCCATTGATATTCAGCTCACTAAAGCCAGTACAACGGGTGCTATGGTACTTGAAATACCAAATTTTTGTCATTTTTGGAGAATTTTCAGTTTTTTAGCACGATACAGCCTCCAGGGAGTATACGATTGATTAATTTTATGATTGAATATTGTTCAAGGTGTCTCACAAATGTACCCTATTGATTTTCAGTTGACTAGAGCGAGTACAACGGGTCTTATAAATCCAGATATAAAAAATTTGTTGTTATTTTTGGAGAAATTTCGATTTGTTAGCACGATACATCCCCCGAAGTGTATACAAGTAACAATTTTATGATAGAATATTGTTCAGGGCTACAGATGCGGAAAAGTTAGTTTTAATCTTTAAACTCGTTTATTACTCTTCCGCCCAAACTATGTATATGCGAGAAAAGTATTGGTTTACCCCAAAAAAAGTTGGAATTTTGAATTTTTTCAAGTTATTTTCACGTTTTCCATCAACAACAATACGAAAAAACGGTTTATAGAAAAAAAATCCTGTGTGTATTTCGTCGTCGTCGTTGTCGTCGGCCACTTTTCCTTAGATGTCTTGTTAACACGATGCAGCCTCTGGAGTGCAATAAGTCACCAGTTTTATGATTGAATGTTGTTAAGGACATGTCACAGATGAACCCTATTGATTTTCAGCTCACCATATCCAACGGGTGCAATGGTAGTTAAAGTACAACTTTTTTGTAATTTTTTGAGAAATTTCAGTTTTTTAGCACGATACAGCCTCCGGAGTGCAACAAGTCACCAATTTTATGATTGAGTATAATTCAGAACATCTCACAGATGAAACCTATTGATTTTCAGCTCACCAGAGCCAGTACAACGGGTGCTATGTTACTTGAAATACGACATTTTGTCATTTTTTGAAAATTTTCAGTTTGTTAGCACGATACGAGCGAGTACAGAGAGTCCCATAAATCCAGATATACTAAATTTGTTGTTATTTTTGGAGAAATTTCGATTTGTTAGCACGATATATCCCCCGAAGTGTATACAAGTAACAATTTTATGATAGAATATTGTTCAGGGCCGCAGATGCGGAAAAGTTAGTTTTAATCTTTAAAACCGTTTATTTTTTAATGCTTTCTGATGGAAATTTTCATTTAATTATTAACAGAATACCTAATACGAATGAAATAAAGTGGTAGGGGAGTGGAAATTCAAATGTTTTTAAAGAAACTGATATTACTTTTTGGCATGATCGATTTTAACGAACTTGGTGTCATTTAGAAGGGCTGAATTTCTCTTCAAATAATTCTCTTTCGATGTTGTACTTTTGAATTTTTATGTCGCCGTTGAATGGCGATGTCTGGAAAACCATACTGTTATTTTTGGGGGGACATGGGTGTTCGGAAAACCGATTTTTTTCGGATTCTATTGATTCGCACATACATATTTATGTACAGATAAATTAAACCGTATTTATGTATAATATAATATCTTCAATGCCAAATAGGAATTAATGAAGAAAGACTGCAGACAGTCTTTTAATACAACAGGTACTAGGAGCAATTAACGTTTAAAAAAACTTCAGCCACTTACGAGGTCACGCACTTTTTTAAGATATTTCATACTGGTCGCTTTCAGTTTATGTTTCAAATTAACTAAGGCAATATCTGAGCAAGTAACGGGTTAAGTAGCACCAATTATGCGAAGTTGGTTTTGATGAGGTACTAACGATGGTGTCAGCCTTCTTATTCATGGGGTCTCAAATTGCGCTATTCTGTATAATTTGGTACCCGGGCGCAGTAGTTTAGTTAAGCAGTCGTTGGTTTGATCGACGCGATGTTCGGATAATCGACGATCCACTGTGATTATTTTTACATCGTTTAAAAGAGAATTGAAGTGTCTACACTTTTGGTAAAATAATAATGTTTGTAATATGTTCAGAAATATAAAAACTAAAAGAATGTTGGTGGTGTACATTTTACACAGTTAACTGAACACTTCGTATATTTTAGTACACATACATATCTATCGTTTCGGCAACGTGGCGTTAAGTGCGCTTAAACTATTTCAATATACTACTGCAGCGGTTCCCAAACTGTGGTACGCGTACCACTGGTGGTACGCGGGAACGTTGCTGGTAGTACGCGAGTGAAGTTCGAAAATTGGTATACTCTACTAGTAGCGTGAGGGTGAGCGAGCAGCGGATGGAGGGGTGACAGTCGGAGTGGGAAAGATTGTGAGGGCGTGGAGGGGAGTAGCGCCGTTCAAGGCCGCGCGCTTTGTTATTGTGTTGTGCCAGATGCCAGTCAGCCAGTCCCAGTCGCCTGTCTGTCATCTCAGCGAGCACTATCTACTACGTAGCTCCGTAGAAAACCTAACCTGCAGTTTGACGTGTTGTTGTTTATATAGAGTTTGTGTCTATCAGTCAGTGAGAATAACATTGTTGGTAAGTGTTAGCTGTCGAATTGAAATGGATAAGTTTTTGGTAAGATCTACGTGTAGTAGTTCTAAAAAGCAAAGAACTTTGTCACCGGAACAAGAAAAGCCTATTGCAGCAGGAACAGATGCTGAGCAACCAAGCTGTTCCTCTACTTCTACGCCTTTGTTACGAACTTGTGAAAACAAAAAGAAATCAGGTAAACGTAAATATGATGAGAAGTATTTATCGTTTGGTTTTACTTATACTGGAAATTTCAGTGAACCTGTTCCACAATGTGTCATTTGTTTAGAAACTTTGTCAAATCATTCGATGAAACCATCACTTTTATTGCGTCATTTTAATACAAAGCATATCAATCTCATAAACAAGCCATTAGAGTTTTTTAAACGGAAGGAGTCTGAGTTAAAAGTGAATAAAGGAGCAATCACTTCATTTACGGGGTTAAACACTAGGGCTGTTGAAGCTTCATACAAGGTTAGTCTGAGAATAGCACAAGAACTAAAACCTCATACTATTGGAGAGACTCTAATTTTGCCAGCAGCTAAAGACCTTGTTTCCACAATTATAGGTGATAAAGAGGGAAAACAGCTCGATGTGGTTTCCTTGTCTGATAATACTGTTTCAAGAAGAATATCTAATATGGCTTTAAATGTAAAAGACATTTTACTCAAGAAAGTGAACAGTAGTAAATACTTTGCGATACAAGTGGACGAAACAACAGATGTCGCAAATTTGGCTCAACTGTTATGTTATGTTCGCTATGAAGAAAAATACTCAGTTGGTGAAGATATGTTATTTTGTGAAACTCTTTCAGCTCATACTACTGGAGAAGACATATTTTATAAAGTAAATGAATTTGTGCTCAGGAATGGAATGGATTGGAAGAAATGTGTTGGTATATGCACGGATGGTGCGAGAGCCATGACAGGAGCTCATAGTGGATTGGTAACTAAAATAAAAAAAGAAGCTCCGGAGGCACAACATATTCACTGCAGCCTTCACAGAGAAGCGCTTGTAACAAAACGCTGTCCAGCACAACTAAAAACTGTTTTGAACGAGGCTGTAAAGACAGTGAATTTTATTAAGAGCAGAGCCTTGAATTCACGCCTTTTTCACAACTTATGTCAAGAAATGGACAGTATTCATAAACAACTACTGCTCCACACAGAAGTTAGGTGGCTTTCAAGAGGAAAGATGCTGACTCGCGTTTTTGAGTTACGTCACGAGATATTGATTTTTTTAACAGATTCTGATTTTGAGCTACGAAGTCGTTTTACTGATGAACTATGGCTGTGTCGACTGGCTTACTTAGCTGACATTTTTTCAAAACTCAATGATGTGAACATGAGTTTTCAAGGTACTTCTAATACCCCGTTTCGAGTGTGTGACAAAATTAATGCCTTGAAACAAAAAATCACCTTTGCAGATGATGAAGCCAAGAAAAGCAAGGTTTCGTTTTTTCCTTCTCTCAGCACTTTTGTTGAAGAAAATGAGCTTTCACTTAGTAAGACAGTTCTTAGTGATATCAGTGACCATTGTAACATTTTGAAGGAAAACTTGAGCATTTACTTCCCAGAAAACTATAAAGAACATTTGTGGATGAAAACCCCGTTTAGTGACATTAAGAAAATGACAATCCCAGAGAATCTCTCATTAGCCGAAAAAGATCAACTGTTCGACTTAAATTGTGACTCAGATTTGAAGGAAGTTTTTGATAAAGCTACCCTGATTGACTTTTGGATTCAACGACGCCAAGACTACGGTGAAATCGCCAACCGAGCAGTCAAGTTTTTACTCCCATTTTCAACATCCTACTTATGTGAAGCTGCGTTTTCTTCTCTTTGTTACCTTAAAAACAAATACAGAAATAGGCTGGCTTGTGTTGAAAATGACTTGCGTTTGAAGCTAAGCCCAATAAAACCAGACATTGCAACTTTAAGCAAATCGCTACAAGCTCATCCTTCTCATTAACTTGTGTGTACTTATGTTTGAATTTGTTGTATTGTTTTCCAAATACAGTTTTGTTCTACACCTTAAAGTTTATTTATATTCTTTCATCCTAATTTTTATTTCAAAATAAGCATTGGTTATAACTATGAAAAGTTTAATTTTAACTAATTTATTTACAACTAACTGCAAAGAACTAAATAAACATTGTTTTAAAGTAAAGTACTTAAAATGCTAAATGTTATTTTTTAATTGTTATTTACAAACTTTACTATGTTGGCAATGGAATGATGATTAATCATTTTTATACTGGTGGTACATGAAAGGAAGACTTCATATTAGGTGGTACGCCATCAAAAAAGTTTGGGAACCGCTGTACTACTGCATTAAACCCTTAATTACGAGATTTGCATGGCATATTATTTGGTGTAAATCGAGATTAGTGACAATAGAATGATAAACTTATGGATTAGTTAAACAGTTTTGAAACTTTTCAAAAATAAACAAGTTGTTTACACTTAGATATTAATAAACTGATAGTGATAAAAAGTGATCTGTGGCAATTTACCAACACTGGAATTGAAACCTCGACAGAATTTGAAGAGGTGTTGCCAGATTTTTCAGACAGCTGGGAAAGAAAAGAAAATCAAAGTTTCGATGAAAGGAAAGTACAAATTAACAAAACAAAACCACAGTATCGATAAAACACAGATTTTCGACGGGTTGACTGGGATCTGTTTTTACCGCGGTCTGTGGTAAAAATGACTGATAAGGACAAGATCGAAAAAATGTTTGAAACATTACAAGAAAACATGAAATAGTTGGGAAACCAATTCGAGAACATTGCAATAGCCATACGAGATCTACAACAGGAAAATAAGAATCTCAAGGAAAAAGTAGATGTTCAGGAAAATAGAATAGGACAGTTAGAAAGAATGATCAGATCAAAGAATATTGTAATAAAAGGCGATAAAAGAGCAGGAGAACGAAAAGAAACTAAATGAGAAGATAGAAATAGTGATGGAAAAGATTGGAGTTGAATTAGATAATGCTACAGATATAAGGATATTAAAAGAATAGGAAAGTACACAAAACATAGAACCAGACCAATATTAATAAAAGTGCCAAGGGAAACACAAGAGTGGAGATTTTTAAAAAATCCAAAAACCTCAAGCGTAGAAATGTCTGGAATGAGAAAGCACTGAAGAAAATTGTCAAAAGATAACAAGAACGGAAGAAAAAACTAAAAATAACAGATGAGACACATAGGAAACAAAATGAACTGGTAACGAAAACAGACAATGTAATGGAAAATAGAATAAACATAAAAACTAAAAAAAAATGAAACAACAACTGGGAAACTAATGACAGACGAAGCAAAGGAACAAGGAAATGATCAGGAAGTATCCCAAAACGAAGTAACATTTTGAAAAATAAATATACTTGTGGTAGGTACATAGAACATTAGAAGCATAAACGTAAAAGAAGAGTTAATAGAAGAAATTGAAAAAGCGTATCTGGATATATTGGTAAGTACGAAAACAAACTAAAAAGGACAAGGACAATTCCAAATGAACGGATACATGATACTATATAGCAATGTAAAACAACAGTCAAGAGCAACAGAGGGAGTGGGGTGTATAATCAAAGATAAATTTATTCAAAAAGTAAAACAATGGGAATTATTAAAATAACCTCAATTATTTCAGGAATTCTAGTATATATCCACTGGTAATTAGGAATTTTACATTATTTAATAATCAATCAACTACAGTTTTTACCAGTTTGTCCCAAGTATAAAGTAGGTACTGCATCTCGTTTTAAATTTGTTCTATTATTTTTGGCTTGGAATTTCCAATCCTCAGAAGAGTGGACATCACAAACTCTATAGTTCCGAATGACTTTATCTTTATCCTGGGTTAGTAAATATTAATGTTATTCATCCACATACGAAAAAGCTAACAAAAAAGAAATTGTTATTTATAAGGAAATTCCTATCGGCACATATGAAGTAAAATAAAGCAAAACAACTTATTCAAAACTATTTCTATTGTGAACAATTTGACAAACAAATTTATAATGTGAATGCTATGGGAATATATTTTTTATATACATAAGAATATTATGTTTTTCTACAACTGCTATGAAAAGTGACGTATTTCTCATAGCTAATTTCAAAACCACATATTGCTCATACTGTGAGAAATATCATTTCTCACGGCACTTTACCCACACTACATACATTTATATGGAGAATCAACGAAAATCGACGAAAATTTAGTTGAGAGAGAGAAGTTCGTAAATGAATTTGAGATAGGTTGGAGTTTTCTTGGTTGTGTGTTCTTTTCTTGTTGGTGCCCTGGTGTAGGATAGGTTTCCTCTTCAGGGCTGAGTTGGGGGTGTGTTGGATGGGCTGTAAGTGTGGAAGACGAACCATGTATCGTTGTCGATACATAGATATATGCGTTGGGCTGGCTAGGTGTCAGAAATTATGAAAATTGAGTGTTATTTACTGGTTTTGGAATGTCTCCGATATTTTAAGAGCGATGTATTAGGAATACTGAAGATTTATAATTTTTGGTTTTTTGGAGTTATGTGAAAAAGTGTATAGGAGACATTTTTCAAAAGTGTATGGAATTTGGTATTTTGTTGGAATTTGACGGAAAGTTGCGGTGACGTGCCTTCGGTGGTTTGGGACTGTTTACGGTGGTCGGTGGTATAATAACAATCTTAAATCTAAAAATGCGGGTGCGTCGATCGTCGGTCTATTTGGCTAGAGAATAAATTCACAGAGTATGCAGGAAAACCGCAAAATCATGCAACACCGACGTGGGTGGTGTGGGGCGGGTGAAAAGTACAGGGTTTGTCCAAAGTGTTGAACAAATTAATGAGAGTTTTGAAATGATAGTTATTGAGTATAGGCTGATTATCTAAGAATAGTGTTTCAGGTGCAGGGTGAAAATGTAGGGCAGAATTTGTTGTGGTCCGAAAGATGATGTGAGATTATAGTGAGGTTTGTATTCAATTTAACGAATTGAAATTTGGGATTCGTCTAGGTAGTTAATATATTCGTCTGGTAGGTCGTCGTAGGCAGTGGCTAACAAGCGTAGAGGAGGAAAGGGGAGCTTCCTTTTGGGTTTTCTATCTAGGGGTCGTCTATTGGCGACCCACGGAGTGCGTAGAGTGTTTGTCAAGATTTCATTGCCCGATTCGATTGTACGACTAACGTATCGGGCTGGAACATTCCAAAAAGTTCCTGGGGAACTTTGACAGTGCTAGGTCCAAAAAAAATTTGGACCTCAGTAAAAATAAGCTACATCTCCTCACGGGCTTTCTTACAGGACACTTCCACCTTAGGAAGCACTTAATGAGAATAGGTCTAGCAGAGATTGACGAGTGTAGATTCTGTGGGGAGGAGGATGAAACTCCTGATCACCTAGTTCTGGAATGCCTCGCCATTGCAAGCCAACGCAAGAAATGCTTCGGACAAGAAACTTGTAAGATTGAGGACCTAACCTCGTTGAAGCCGTCCCAAATACTTGAGTTCACTAGAACCTTGGAAGTGGAAGGCGAGCTATAGTAGTAGCGACAACAGCTCTGATAGGGGGGCACAATAAACCTTTGGTTTCAGTGCACTGTAACCCCGTTAAAATCTAATCTAATCTAACGTATCGGGCTTGTAAATTATTGAGCCGTTCAGGAATTGGCTCGATGTCGGTATTGACATAGACGGTGGGGCTGGGAGAGTATGGTGCTTTGTATTGGCAGTATCTCAAGATTGACTGCTCGGAAGTTCGTAATCTTTTGACAAGATGGTTGGGAAGGGTGCAGTAGACGTTTGCTCTATAGTCGATTATTGGACGGATATATGTTTTATACGTATGAAGTAAGGTGGTAGGGTGTGTGCGTCCGAATGTGCCGCCGAGTGCCTTGAGAAGATTAACTCTCCGTCGGACTTTGTTTAAAGTGTCCATTAGGTCAGGCATCCAGTTGAGAGTGTAAGTGAATTTCACTCCCAAATAGACGACTTGCGTACGGATTTCGAGTCGATCACCCCAGAGCACGAGGCGGAAGTTTGTAGGAAGAAGTCGTTCGCTCATGATATCAGGGTGTTGGAAGACGATGGCTTGTGTTGTTTGAGGGTTGAGGGTCACCCGCCATTTCCTGCACCAATTAGAAAATTGGGACAGTAGATTTTGGGCTCGAATGTTGAGAGAGCGAATGTCTGTGGCAGAGATAATTAGTGCGGTGTCATCCGCGTATAGTTGGATGTTATCACGAGGATGTCGTGGAACTGGAGTGTCATACGTATAAATTATGTATAATAGAGGAGCGAGTATCGAGCCCTGTGCAACGCCAGTTTGGGGTGTAAAGGAGTCGGATATGCTATAACCAACTTTGACGCTGATCGACCGGTCGGTAAGATAGGAGTATAATAATTTGACGATTTGGTTTGGCAATCGGATGCTCGGTAGTTTTCTCACTAGTCCGGCGTGCCAGACTTGATCGAAAGCCTTCTGAACGTCCATGAGGATGGCGGCAGAACAGCGTCGTTGATTTAGAGCTCGGGTGACGATTGTTTGAAGGTTGGTGGTGGCGTTCTGACAAGAGTGGCCCGGCCTGAATCCGTATTGAAAAGCCGGAATTATATTATTTTCGGTACAGAAGTCCCAGATTCTTTCCTTTAACAATCGTTCAAGGACTTTACCTAGGACGCTGATTAATGGGATGGGCCGGTATGATTCAGGCTTTGTGGGGTCTTGGCTGGGCTGGGTCTACGTTGGCTGATTTCCAGCAACGAGGAAAGTAAGAAAATGCCAGGCAGGCGTTCAGCAGGGCGCAGAGCGGTGGAAAAATCTCTTCTGGCAGGTTTTTAAGTGCCTGTCTCGAGATTCCATCGTGCCCTGGGGCACTGTTTTTCCCCGCTCGGCACGCCAGCTGAACTCCTTCGATTGTGAAGGGTGTTAGAAGTGGAGAGTTCTCATTTAGCTGAATATGGACATGTGGGCTTCGTGTTATATTGCGGGTAAGGTGGTCTGTTTCGATGGCAAAGCCCCGAAGAAATCTTGGATTGTCAGGGGGTGAAAAGACAGTTTGTAGGTTATCTTTGAAGGCAGTGGCTTTGTCTTCGGAGGTGTAGATCTTCTGTCCTTGCACTTCAAGATGTGATTCCACCTTTCTCTTGAGGCCGACGAGGCGGTGGAATTTTTGCCAAAACACGCGCCCTTGTCTGAAGTCCAGTCCGGCGGTTTCGGCCTTCCATTTTCTCTGCTTTTCAGCATTGATTTCGTACCGAACCTGGGCATTTAGACGGTTCCATTGTGTCTTGACTGCGGGGTCTCGAGTGCGGACGTATAACCCGTATAAATGTCTTTTCTGGCGAATTTTTTGAAGAATTCTTTGCGGAAGGGCGTGAAAGTTGGTATGTATGGTGGTGAGAGGAACGGCGATGTCTTGTGCATCGATTAAGAGGGATTGGAATTCTTCTGCGTGATTATCTATGTCATCAGCGTTCTGATGAATGACGGGTTGTGGTAAATTGGTTGAGACGTGGTTTGCGAAGAAATTCCAATCGGCTTTTTTGAAATTGCGAAATGTAAAATTCGTTGACGGTGGTGGTATTGGATTATTTAATGTGGTTTTGACCAGTAGTGGAACGTGGTCTGATGTGATAGGCCTATAAAGCACTCGTCGTCCACGCGTGTGTATAATCTGTCAGTGCAGATTATATGATCTCGACTATGGAGGAGCCGAGGTGACTTATTAGGGTTGGATTATTGTTTCTAATCCGCGAGATGGGAAGTGAGACAAGTTGGTCGGCGAGTAATCTGCCGTTGGGGTTGGTGTGTGTGTCACCGAAAAGGGTGTTTCGTGAGTTTAAGTCACCCATTATTATGGCTCGTGGTAGAGAGGATGCATATTCGAGGAGGTCGATTGATAATGGTTGGTTGGGGTGTTTGTAATAAGAAAAGAAAGTCGTCGTGGTATTATCCCACGATATGTCGATGGCTATGCAATCCAGGTTCTGTTGAGACAGAAGTGCGGGGAGAGGGTGTGGTGACGCGGGGAGTCCGTTGCGGACGAGAAGTCCGTTGCCGTGTCAGTAGATGTTCCTGTCTAAGTGGAAAGTGGTATAGCCAGTGAAGCGAGGGGGGTTTTTTAACAGAGTGTCAGTGATTGAAAGAATTTGAATGTTTTGGGAGTGCAAAAGATGTCGTTTCCTGGCTAGACCTTGGCAATTCACGGTCCCGATTACGAAGTCCATGACTTAATTTTGGCGTTTGGGGGTGAAAGCAAAGTGAACGCGGTTGCCCGCGCCACTTGTTACGGTACAGTTGTAGCCGTAAAACTAAGGAACGAGGTGAGAGAGTGTGTCAGCCACTAGGCCACGAGCTGTGGGGACGGCATTCATGATTGTCGTAGCTAAAATTTCAATTAAAATTTTAGCGTCGGTCGAGAGGTCGTAAGGGGTTGGTGGTTTTTCTAGTGTTACTGGAGCGGTTTCTTGTGGGGTTTTAGGAGTTTCCAGCCGCTTCGGACATTTGGGGTGGTAGGTGGCGTGCGGACCGCCACAATTTTTGCAAGTGGGTTCTTTTGCCTTAGGGCAATCGTTTGGTTTGTGGTCAGATGCACCACAGGAAGGACAGACCGGTTTGGCCTTGCATGACTCGGCAAGGTGGCCTGTGCTGGTGCATCTTACGCAGTATTTGGGTACGCCATTTCGGAATCGGTTAGGATTCGAAACATTGTGGTGGGACGGCCCCGACGACGGGAGTGAATGCGCCAGGATCTGATGTGGGGGAATTTAAGATCGGTGAGGATTTCCTCGAATTCTTCTTCTGAGACGGAAGTGTCTGCAGACGAGCGAGAAGGTTGGTTTTCGATTGCGTGATTGCGATCTAGTGTGGGGAGATGGGCTGAGTGGGACGACGATGACTCGGTCGTCGCCGATGGTGTTTCGAAGCCTTTTTGCAAAGGCCTCGTGGTGGATGCTGGCGCGGATCCTGAGAAGGGCGGTGCAGTTTAGATTCGCCTTTAAGTAGGAGATTTCCCCTCTCAACAATTCGTTCGTGTTGAGGAGATTGAAAAGCTCCCGCTGAGAGACGTATCACGGTAGTTTTCGAATGTTAAGTGTCTGAAGCGGAACTTGTTGGTTTTGTTGGGAAGTTGGTTGCTGTTGATGTTGGGTAGAGCGGGATTGTTGGGTAGAAGGGGCCTGTTGGGTTTTGGTGGCAGGTGGTGGAGGGGAGGAATTCTTCGATCTCTCTTGGGTATCGCTCCCAAGAGAGTGAAGTCCCCTTCTTGTTCTCGGCGGCTGTTGGATTGTCGGTTGGTTTTTGGAGTTGAGTGGATGGAAGTGTGAGATTAATGAGATTGCGCGGAATGGACAGAACGGGACCTGGAGGAGCTTCGAGAGTTGGTTTGGGCTTTAAGTTGGTTGGTTACGTCCCGTAGTTCGGTTCTGAATCGTTGGTTTTCTGTTTTAAGTTCGGCGAGTTATTTGGTTATGTGTTGGAGGGCGGCTACAGCGTCAGTGGGTAGATTAGGTGTTATCGGGGGGAACTCTTCGTGAGAAGAGATCGATGGCACCGTTTGGCTCCGGGTTTTAATCGGAGAACGGGTTGAGGAGGCCATTATAGATTGTATGGGGCGGAAGAGGACGAAGCAGAAGGTTGCTTCGTTGTTAGTTTCGGGGATGCGGACAAAAGCCGGACAGCGGACTCACTGCCGGAGGGAGTTTCCTCCCCGGTTAAAGGTTTCCTGACCCTTTTGTCTGCAGGTTAGTGTTTATAGTCACCTGAATTGATTCCGTCCTCCGTTGGCTGGATGGTAGTTGGCACTTCTCGTTGGTATTGTACACTATTTGTTTGCTTCAAGCAACTTTCATAAATAAAATCGCTCTATGAAGAGCAGAAATAAAATTGCTCGATACAAATAAAGCGTCCTATAAAGGACGAGTTGAGATGAGAATCTCAATGTATTTGTCGGGTCCGGTGGCAAGCGCTGCTGGAAGTGCCTGATTTGAATCAGTGACCAGGTTATTCGCTGGAGCTCCTACTTGCTGGTATCCTTTCCCGGTCGATGTGTTCACTACGCATCTGGAGAAGAAAAATTAAGTTTTTCTACAACTGCTATGAAAAGTGACGTATTTCTCACAGCTTACTTAATTTCAAAACCACATATTGCTCATACTGTGAGAAATATTATTTCTCACAGCACTTTGCCCACACTACATACATTTATATGGAGAATCAACGAAAATTGACGAAAATTTAGTTGGCTATTGTCAGCTTTAAATAGTTGACACAACTGTCAATTATAGAAGTTTCTTAAATTCTTAAGGTAGTTTTATTTCGTGGTTTGATAAAAATCGCAATTTCCATTAAATATTATTTTATTAGGACATAATTATACCAATTTATAATAAATAAATAATATGGATACTGGCGATTTTGATAATACTCCGCCAGAGATATTGGAAAAAGCAGCAAAAGTGACTTTAGATTTGTTGCCGGAAATTTCACGAAAAAAGTATGAATTAGCATACGAGAAAATTTATGGAATGGAGAAGAAATACAAAAGTAAAGTCTCTTTCGGAAAGTGTACTTTTGGTATACTTTGAAGAGTTGTCGGAAACTTTAAAGGCGTCTACACTTTGGTCACAGTATTCAATGCTGCGAAGTACTATCAATATAAAAAATAACATTGATATATCCACGTATCAAAAATTACGTTCATTTTTGAAAAGAAAGTCCGACAATTACGTCCCCAAAAAATCAAACATATTGACAGCAGACCAACTACAGAGATTTTTAAACGAGCTCCAGACAAGGAATATCTACTAATAAAGGTAAATTTATTTAGAAGGAACTATTTTTAGAATTTTATTTTATTTTTTCCTTGAATTAACATAGATTTTTCTAATTAGTGGGTTTTTCAATAGATAAAAAGAATTAAATAACCATTAAAAATTCTATTTCAAATTACGGTATATAGAAATGTGTACTTTTAACCAATACATTTAAATTAGATAGTGGTGAAGTGGATAGTGTGTCCGCTTGGAACTGAGTAGTTCCGGGCTCGAAACTCTGGGGCGGCAAATACTTTTTTGTAAAATATGAATCCTGTTTTTTTTTATTTGCAGACAGCAGTAGCTATAGGCATAGCAGGGGCATGTCGTAGAGAGGAGTTGTGGAAGTTAAGAATCGATAATTTAGAGGATTTAAATTCAGCTTTACTTGTGAAATTAGATAACACGAAAACAAAAAAGCCAAGAACGTTCACTGTAACGGGAGAATTTTATGAGATATATAAAAAATATGCTGCTCTTCGACCGATTGATTTGTCAGAAAAACGTTTCTTTTTAAATTACCAACACGGAAAATGTACTAAACAGGTAGTTGGCATTAACAAATTCGGCAGTATGGCTAAGACAATTGCAATTTTTTTAAAATTAGAAAACCCCCATCTATACACAGGTCACTGCTTCAGACGTTCTTCGGCAACAATTTTAGTAAATGCAGGAGGGGATATATTAACCTTAAAGCGCCATGGAGGATGGCAATCCAGTACCGTGGCAGAAGGATACGTCGAGGAATCTATTAATATATTATAATAAAATTAACGTTAATGTTTTTAAATGAAACTCGCGGTCTCTAGTTAATTCCACAATATAATACAAGTTATTGAAAATTCTAAAAAATTGACAATTGTTTCGATAAATCAATATCATCGTCAGAATGACAGAAGTTACATTTCATTTTATGCCTACCTGATGTTTAGTAGTTATTTTTGGCTAGACCAAGAAGTAACCTAACTTGTGATTGGCTTAATATATGTTTATAGAAAAAAGAAGAAGATGTGATATTACAAATATTGAAGCTTAGATATTATTAGCCCTATGGTGATATCCTGGATATCATTTTTCCAATTAAGATCAGTATAACTGTGCAATGATGTAGAAAACCAGGAAAACTATATCTGCTGATCTTTACAATTATCACTTAAGAAGACAGTTTATTAGTGGAGAACTCCCTAGATTTAACTGTTCATTGACAACTTCATATTGTGGGTTTCTTAAATGTCTTCTAATTTCCAGTTCTTCAAGGAAATCCAGTTCTTGTTTCTTTTCACAAATATGCAGCACTTCTAGTTCTGTGTTAGGTGTCAATGAATGATTGGTGTCAAGTAGATGTTTTGCGTAGTGGGATTTATCTGGTTGTTTTAATCTGTATGCTCGTAAGTGCTCACTGTATCGTATTTCAAAATTCCTAAGGGTCTGACCCAAATAGACAGCATTACATTCTGGACATTTGAGTTTATAAATACCTGACTTCTTTAATAGTGGTATTTTTGTTTTTACATTTAACAATTTTGTACTAACGTTACTTTCTGTTTTAAAAGAAATTGTTGTATTCGTTGCTGAAGATATTATCTTTGAAATATTATTAGAAATATTTCCTGCATATGTGATGGTTTTATAAGTTTTAATTTCTTCAGCTTGTTTAGGATATATTAGTTGTAATGCCACTTTTTCTTATTTTTTACTAATTAGCTTATTTATCATATCTAATGGATAACCGTTAGATGTTGCTATTTGTCTAATTGTATTAATCTCTCTATCAAAATTACATTTATTAATAGGAACTGAAAAAGCTCTATGTATCATTGAATTGTATGCTGCTAGTCTGTGTGACATAGGGTGGTTAGAATTGAATGGAATTGTCACATCAGTCTGTGTTGGTTTTCGGTAAATTGAATAATCAAGTACATTATTAACTCATTGAATTTTTAAATGAAGAAAATTGATTGAGCTGTTTTCTTCAATTTCTAATGTAAATTTAATTTTTGGGTGTAAATTATTGATGTGGTTGAAAAAAACATCTAATTGTCGTTCACTACCCATAAATCATGCTAATATGTCATCTACATATCTATACCAAAATAAAATATTTTTCGAAATATTACTTTCAAAGATCTTTCTTTCTAAATTGTCCATAAAAATGTTTGCTAAAATAGGTGATATAGGGCTTCCCATTGGTAAACCTTCATTTTGAATATATATCTTATTGTCAAAAGTGAAATAATTCTGATTAATGCATACATCAAATAAATTAAGTATATCTGATATTATTCCTGGAATAATATTTTTATCTTCTAGTAATTTTCTTACAAGTATTAGACATTCTTTAGGAGGAATTTTAGTAAACATATTAGTTACATCGAACGAAATGAGTTTATAGTTATCTTGCAAGTGGATTGCTTTCAACTTTTTGATTAGTTCTATTGAATTTCTAATTGAGTACTGAGATTCGTATCCGTAAGTATTGAGTATATTGTTGAGCTTCTTTGCCAATATATTATTAGGAGCATTAACATAAGAGACTACAGGTCTAAATGGTTTCGTTATTTTATGTAATTTAACTTGGTCTAGCCAAAAATAACTACTAAACATCAGGTAGGCATAAAATGAAATGTAACTTCTGTCATTCTGACGATGATATTGATTTATCGGAACAATTGTCAATATTTTAGAATTTTCAATAACTTTTATTATATTGTGGAATTAACTAGAGACCTTGAGTTTCATTTAAAAACATTAATATGAGCATATTCCACGAAGTAAGGGTCGAGACAGTTAATTTAGTTAAAATTAACGTTGCTAATAAAATCGTCAACTCCATTGAAAAACCACTCGAACTCTTCACAGAAATGGAGACAGAAAATGCACCGTATATGAACGATCGACCCTCAACGTCTACAATCAACATAACAGAAAATTTAATAAAAAGAAATTACGTTCCGGGTTTGACTATACAGAACTGTAAAAATTTCACAATCAACTACAATTTTAAATAATATTATTTAACAGTTAAGAGGATACTTTAGTATTATTATGGTTTTACTAATCTTAAAAATAAATATCAAGTTACATTTCTTTTATTCTTTCAATTTGTGCAGTCGTAGAAAAATTATTGTGTGCAACATGTGGGAAATGTACTTTCCTCACTCGTGTGTTTGCGGCACTTTTCCCACTTGTTGCACAATATACTATTTAATGCGAAACATTGCGTTGACCAAAAAGTTATAAATATGATGTGCTTCATTAGTCCTACATTTTTAGGTCTTTATAAATAAAAGATTATAAGATATAAGATCTTTAGGAAAAGCGTGCATTGGCTTTTCAGTGTTCTTAAAAGAACAATTAGGTACACGACACGTGTAAATACCATTATTAAAATGAAATAAGAATCAAATATAATATCAATAATAATAAAAAAAGATAAGAATGATGAAATCGAAAACTCGAAATAACGAATATTCAATATTTATATATTAAGTTGACGTTAAAATCGACACGGAACCACCGTGATATCGAAAACAGCAGATTTTACCAACAATAAAATATAATTTATTACCAACTGCGGAACTGCGCTTAATTGTTGTTAGTAAGAACCAAAAAGTGAACAACCTCTGTCCTTCTATTATAGACTAGAGAGCTAAAGACTGCTTCTTATTCTATGATCATTCTGCCGTCTTGATGTTTTTTTGAAGTTTTTTACAAAGATTTTTTTTGGCTGGCGATGACCGTATGCTTACAGACAGCTGTTGACCGATATACGCACAATGAAATAATGAATTTTTGAGATGGCATTGTTGATAGAAACAAATGATATTTTAAATTTAAACATTAACTTTTGTTTAAGGAAAATAAAATTTTATTGTTCTAAAGCATATTTATTTCCTATTACTAATTTTATTGTTTAAGTCAATCTACCAACAATCTATATAAAAAATTAAGATTTGTTTACTGAAGAATTTGTTTGTTAAGTTAAATGAAGTTTTTTCATATTAAATAAATATTTTTCAAACAAATTGATTTTGTCAGGCTAACAAAACGTTTTTCTCTGTGCTTCAGTCCAAATTTTTATTGTTGCTTGACCAATCAGAGCGTAGTTTCTGTGTGGCATGTGGCTATCACCCTTGTTTATATATAACGGAGCGTAGCGTATATATAAACAAGGCTATCACGCACTGTACATTTGTTTACTCTTCATCTAGAGCTAGGGGACTGCCAGAGCCAGACATACACGTTAACGTGTTGTAACGACTAGAAATGTGTTCATTGTCGCTATAGTATGTAGGGTGTTACAAACCTCGCGAACGGTGGATTAGCCAGGTATCCAGTTAATCAAGGTATGCAACATATAGGCTCATTAATAATTTATAAATGCAGACCAAGTTGAAGAGTCTAGCACACCTCCAGACTCAGTATAAGGGCGATGGAGCCCGAGAGATCGTTGGTATCATATTTTCTCAATTTTCAGCAGTTTGTCTTGTTTCTCGTTGACTTTGCAAAAACTTCCACTTCCAAATGCAACTGATCTCACTTGCAAAACTGTCAAAGAACTGAACTTTATGTCTAAATCACAATCTACTTTTCTACAATCAATAATTCAATTAGTTTATTTGCGAAATTTGCTCTTCTGTATTATTTTTATTTAGGTAATCGAAGGAAGAGAATTAAAAAAATACAATTGCAGAACTCCCCACACGGTACACTGTTTAGCAAATGGAGAGATTATGATTTCGGTTCTGGGTGACAATGAAGATAATTCAAAATCAGAATTCATCCTTATAGATGCGAAAACTTTCAAGGTGAAAGGTAAAATATTCTTTGTTTGTAGATAAGATTAAATTTCATTATAATAAAAAAGAAAATTGTAAAAATTTCGTTTACAAGGATACATTTATTTCCCGACAAAATAGAAGTTGATAAAAATCTATAAATAATGTATCTATTGTTTTCTAAATTACTTTTTAAGGAACTTGGATAAAAGGCAAGAAAGCACCGCATTTTAATTACGATTTTTGGTACCAACCTTATTTCGATGTGATGGTGTCGTCAGAATGGGGTGCTCCTAAATTTTTCAAACGTGGTTTTGATCTATCTGATACCGCACCTGATCGCTACGGACGTAGTATCAACTTTTTTTCATGGAAGAAAAAGGAGCTAATACAAAGCATTAATTTGGGAGAAGAAGGCATTGCTCCGTTGGAAGTTAGGTTTTTACATAATCCAAAAGAACCTCAGGGATATGTCGGATGTGCTATTGATGCCAATATCTATAGGTGAGTTAAATTTAACGAAAAAAGTTTTTATTCTATTTTTGGTTATCATTGCTTCATATTTAGGTTTTACCGAAAAGAAGATGGTACTTGGACAGCAGATAAAGTTATAGATATCCCTGCGAAAAAAGTTACAGGATGGATCACTCCTTACATACAAGGTATAGTCAGTTTCACGAAAGTTGTGCCAACTTGTTGTCAAAACCACCGCCATATTGTAATATTGAAAATGAGTAGCGTAAAACGATTTCACATTTTGTAAATTAACACAAAATTGGAATATTAAAATGATATTAATAATTTATTTATCATGATATGACAGATCATTTGAAGATTTAAAGTTTTATCGCTATGTTGCTTATAGGTTATTGTTAAGTTCAATGAAGTGTTATGTAGTATTACAATTAAAAACAAAGTAATTTGCATACTTACCTCAAGTCATAAGTAGTTACATAATTTTGGTATCAAAAAGGTAGAAAAAACACAAAATAGGATGTTATAAAATTGTTTATTTTAATTCATGAAAAATAGAGGTAGAAAAATTCCAATATAAAGCAATCACAAATTTTTAATCTAAACAAAATACCCTTACACAAACATTTAAATACACAATCTATTTTTTATTAGGATAGTCTACCCGCTTCTCCTTATTTATTATTTAACAAACTTCCTTTTCTTCTGGAATTTGTATGACTTGAACATTTTTGTTTTTTCAAATGCCTTATTGAGTGTTCCTGAGTTTAAATTGTGGATGAAATCATAAATTTGTGAAATGGAAATCCAGTTGAATTGAAGTATTTTTCGAAAAATATTGATGAAATTTCAATTATAATTACCTTTATTTCTTCAGTGAGAATCAATGTTTTCTTGTAGACCTGTGTTATTAATCGCTTTCAGAGTCTCTAAAAAATTCAATAACACTAGTAGATTTGTCAGACGATCCTGTATTTACATTAAACTAGAGGTTCTACAGTATTATCAAAAATGTTCTCTTTTTAATCCATTCAGATTCGCATTTCTTTACATCTTCGCAAATAGAACACCATTCTTAAACAGACATCTCAGAAATATTCTACCTGACTAATTTCAAATATATTCCTGTTAAATCGTACCATACCTTGGATTGCACGTGCGAACTGTGAATGTATATAAGTATGTTTCATCAGTATATACAATATTCCAGCCTTCGGTTCTGTATTTAATATGTTCTAAGAATTTTTTTTTGTTTCTCGCATCAACCAAATTGGTTATTAGCGATGGCTTTAATAATACAATCACAGCTTATAAAGTAGCGAGGTATTTGACAAATATTTATAAATATTATCCACATCGCAATCCTTTCCCAGCAGGGTATTCATGTCATTTGGAAAATTACATATTCATGCGTAAGTTTAGTGTGACCTATTCTTAATCTGGTTATTACGACCTGTTTTAAGCGATTACTGCATATTCGCGGCCACTGTTTGACACTTCCCATTATTTATCTTAATTTTTGGAGTTATCCTTGCCACTCCGATTGACACCGAGAATTAATTTTCATTTTGATGTAGGTTTTCACGTCACTGTAAACCGCACTGTTCACTGTATGTACATCTCTGCATACTGTAGCGTCTTTTGCATGTTTGTCAGCATCTTCGTTTCCTTGTATTCCTTGATGAGAGGGCACCCATAAGAATAAGTTGTTGTTTTGTAGTAGATGCAGTTGAATCTTGATTTGTAGTTCAAGAGGGTTGTTAGTGTAAATATTTTTCAAGGTACTTAGGGCACTTAAGGAGTCTGTTATTATTACAGTTTTTTGCAGGTTTGACGATTGAATTTCGATTAAAGCTTGTAGGATAGCATATATTTCTCCTGTATACACAGAACTTACGTCTGGTAATTTATATTTCAAACGTGGTTTATAGGAAGTGATAACAGCAGCTCCAACTCCATTTTGGGTTTTGGATGCATCAGTATATATTTTATGAAAGTTAGAATACATGGAGAGTTTCGTGTGAAACTTCTGATATACTGTGGAGGCTGGAGTTTCTGCCTTGTTAAAGTTGGTTAAGCTGGTGTCTATGCTCGGAATTTTAATAAGCCATGGCGGTGGTATATCATCAACATTTGCTTCTAGTATGGAAGGTATCTGCATGTCTAGTTGTATGATATATTTGGAAACTCTCTAATAGAAGTGCTAGTCGACTCTTTTCCTGAATTCGTAGGTGTTTTGATATCTATTTGCAACTGTGTTATTGTAGTTTGGATGTTCTTGGTTGCCCATTATATCTAGTACTGGCATATGACAGTGTCAGGTATTGCCTTCTTTTATCTAGTGATTGCTCTCCTAGTTCTTCTTGTAAGCTTTCGATAGGGAATGTTCTATAAGCTCCATAAATGATGCACAATGCTTGGTTTGCTATGACATCTAAACGTTTTAATATGCGTTTTTTAGCGAAGGCATAGGCGATGTATCCATAATCGATCTTGGATCTAATAAGATGCCTGTAGATTAGTAGTAAAGTGCCTCGATCAGATCCCCACTCTCTGTTTGAGAGGACTTTCAATAGATTTAGTCCATTCCCAGAAATGTGATTTTTGAAACATACCCGAGGGGACTACCATTTAGTTCAAGTAGTGGCTTTTGGCCTACTTCTCTCCTAGAGAACATCATACATTTGGTTTTCTCTGCAGAGAAATGAAAACCGGAGTCCTTAGATCATTTTTCAAGTATGTTTATGTGTGATTGTAGAATAGATTTCATTGTTGTTAGATTTTTACTTTTTATGTACATTACCAGATCATCCGCATACAGTCGGACTTTTATTGATTTCTGTATATTACTGGTGATGTTAATTATAGATATAAGGAATAAAGTTGGGCTGATTACTGATCCCTGCGGTGTTCCATGTTGTTGTGTTTTTAGATCGGAGATCGAGCCGTTTATCCTAACTTGGAAACTTCTATTATTTAGAAAATTGTAAATAAAAGCCAGCATGTTTCCGTCTATATTCCATTCTTGCAAGGTTTTTACTATGTTAGGCCTCCATGCCGTATCGAATGCTTTGTTTATGTCAAAAAATACAGCTATAAATTTCTGATTGTATGCTAAATCCTCATGTATGTCGCTTTTTAAGTCGATGATGTAATCGATTGTACTTTTGTGTTTTCCAAATCCACTCTGTTCAGGTATTATCAATTTTCTTCGTTCTAATTCCCAAACAAGTCTGTTATTGATTATTTTTTCTAGTAATTTGCACATGGTGCAAGTTAGGGATATGGGTCTATAAGAGTCAACAAATAATTTATTTTTCCCTGTCTTCTGAATGGGTATAATCATTCCTTGTGACCATTTTTTGGGAACGTATGTTTTGTCCATATTTGATTAAATATTTTTAGCAGTGTTGCTTTAGCTGTATCTGGGAAATGTTGCAGAGAGCTAATAGGCATGTTGTCTGACCCTGGGCTGCAATCATCAAAAGAAGTAAATGCTTCGTCAAACTCGCTCTTTAGGAGGGGCTTGTAGATGTCGGTGTCTATATTGTTAATGTGAAAGTTGCGTGGTTTCATTACTTTCCAGGAAATTTTCTTCGAAAACAGCATCGCTAGATTATTTCTCGTAATTGCTGGCTAGTAAATCAGCAATTTGTTTTGTATTGCTAATGATTTGTCCGTTATCTTCTAAGGCAGCAATTCTCTGATATGATTTGTGTCCCGATATTTGTCTAATTTTTTTTAAGATAGTGCTAATATTAGTTGAACTATTTATATTTTATACGTATGTCTTCCAGCACTCTTTCCTTCTTTTTTTAGCGTATATCTTGTCTTAGCTCTAAGGTTCTTAAAACTTGCTAGATTTTTAGGAGTCTTGTGTTTTTTGTAGCGATTAAATGCTGCTTTACTTGCTTTTATTGCCTGACGACATTCGTCATTCCACCTGGATTCTGGCTTCTGATGGTTTCTGTCATCCCAATACTGTGCTTGGCGGCTTGTTCAATAATTTTGGTAAATTCGTTAACTGTTTCGTCGATATCTTCTGTTATTTTGTATTGAGAAAGTAGTGTTTCAATATTTAGGAAGAATTGATTCCAGTTTGCATTGTTAAGACGCCATTTTTGTAAAGGTTTGTTATTTTCTGCGCCGGTTCTAATGTCAGAGATTATTATTGGGAAGTGATCGCTATCATAGAGATATGGCATTACCTCCCAGTTTAAGAGAGGAGTAATAGCGGCATCACATATTGCCACGTCTATAGCAGACGATGTCCCATTGTATGAGTTGAATCTTGTGTTAGATCCATTGTTAAGCAAAGTGAGGTTGTAGTCATTCATAATTTCCTGAATAAGATTACCTCTATCATCTTGTTTCTCCGATCCCCACAATAAGTTGTGACCGTTGAAGTCACGAGGGTGAGGTATTTGTTCAATCAAGTTCACCAAATCATTTTTATTGAGATTAATATATTAATATTAGGTCTGTTCCAACCAACACAAAAACCATACAATTACGATACACACCCAGTTGACCTTTTTTTTAGTCACGAGGGGGTTAGGGTTCAGGTGACCTAATTGTTGCCGCTCAGCCATTGATTGGCTTATTGTGCATCCTCACTCACAGGTATTAAGCAGAGTCCCATCCTAAATTATTAGCGAACATTGAGATTCGTCAGACTATGTTTTCCTGCATTTTCTTCTGATTTGTGCCTAGGAAGATATCTAGACAGGAGGCTCGCCTTCTGCACAGGGCAGGGCAATCGAAGACCACGTGCTTTGCGGTTTGTTCTACTTCTCCACACATCCTGCAAATGGGATTTGTTATTTCAATCCCCATTTTCACTACGTGTGCGTTGAATATCCAGTGGCCCGTTATGAATCCTACCAGTTTTCGCAGTTGTTTCGTACCCAGTCTAAAAGCACTTGCTGCGTAGGAACTCGATGGTCCTTTCAGCATTCTTTTGGACTGAGCATGTCCCGTGATTCTGTTCCAGCGTTTTTGGTGTTCAAGCGACACCCAGTTGGAAACAGTTTTTCGTACGGCGCTGTATGCAACGCCGTATGCTGGTTCTGGTCCCATGAGGGTGAGATGAGCTCCTTTCTTGGCACACTTATCAACTCCCTCATTTCCATCTACCCCTGTATGGCTTGACACCCAAGTAAGAATGACTCTATTGTCTTTTGCCAAGGTTTTCAAGGTATTGTGACAGTCCCACACTATCTTCGACGTATAGCTGTGGCTTGCTAAGGCCAAAAGGGCCGCCCGACTGTCCGTGTTCACATAGATGGTCTTTTTGTTATATTTCCTGTCGATGCATGTTCTGCCGCATTCGATTAGTGCAGCTATTTCTGCTTGAAATACGGTCGTCATTTTGCCAAGACAAACACTTATGATTTGCCTGGGTCTGACGCCGTAAACGCCTGCTCTTGTACCCGTTAGGGTCTTTGACCCGTCGGTGTACCAGGTGATACTGTTCAACATGCGTTGAGGTTCTCCCTGGGTCCATTCGGATCTGCCACTCAAGTTGACACGATATGGTATCTCAGTTTCCACGACCTTGGGCATTCTCTCAGGTGGCATTTCGATGATGTCGCACCTCATGTTGTCGTGTATTTTAGTATGTTTCATAGCATGGTGCTTGCACGAGTTGCCATTGCACTGAATTCTGTATGCAGCCATTTTAACCTCCCCCTGTATATAGAGATCTAATGGTGGGATGTTTAGCAGTATTTCCAATGCTTCGGTTGGGGTGCCCTTCATGGCGCCTGTAATATTCAGACACGCAGCTCCCTGCACTTTAGAAAGCGTTTTGGCGGCTGTGCTTTGCTGAACTTTAAGCCACCATGCGATCGCACCATACACCATCATTGGTCTGATTACTCTGGTGTACAACCAGTTTACCATTGTCGGAGTTAGTCCCCAGGTGCACCCAATTGCTCGTCTCATCGTCATTAGCGTAATCTGAGAACGGCTTGTGATGCTCGCTAGATGGCTGTTCCAGGTTAGCTTGTCATCTAACCGGATTCCTAGATACTTTGCCTCCCTGGCAACCTTTATCTGATTGCCGAAGAGTTTTGGCACACTAGTAATCTCTGCGATGCGCTGTTTTGTAAATGGTACCATGATGGTTTTCGAGGGATTGACAGACAATTCCTCCGCATCACACCATCTCTCCACTACGGACATTGCCCTCTGCATTAGTTCCAGGCAGATGCCCACGTGTTTTCCTCATATTAGAATGATGATGTCGTCAGCATATCCTTGAGCATACCACCCCTGCTTGTTTAGTTAGACAAGAAGGTCGTCGACTATCAGATTCCACAGCTTTGGTGACAGAACGCCTCCCTGTGGGCATCCTCTTTCTGTCACCACCTCTCTTGTGACACCACACAGGGATGCTTGTGCTCTCCTGCTGCGTAGCATGTTCTCTATCCATCGGGTGATTGTTCTGTCTGTGCCTCTGGATTCCAGCTTTGACAATATTGAGCGAGTGCTCGTGTTGTCAAATGCTCCTTCGATATCCAGGAACACAGCCAGTGCAACTTCTTTGTAAGTAATGGCTTGCTCTATCTTGCTCACCAAGCTATGCAAGGCTGTTTCGCAAGATTTGCCACTTTGGTAGCCATGTTGATTGGGGTGCAGCGGCTTGTCGCCCAGCACCATGACCCTCAAATGCCTATCTATCATCTTCTCTAGTGCCTTAAGAAAAAATTACAAGAGACTTATCGGACGATGAGCCTTTGCAGTATCGTAAGAGGGTCTTCCAGGTTTTGGTATGAATACCACCTTGGAGATTTTCCACACCGTAGGTATAACTCCTGTGGCTAGGCTTAGTCTGAACAGATTCACAAATCTTGGAGTTATTATGTCGGCGCTTTTTTGGAGTAGTACAGGGTAAATTCCGTCCATTCCAGGCGCCTTGAAGGGATTGAAAGATTGAATAGCCCATGTCACAGACCCATATGTGACTATGGACTATGCACAAGTCCAGCTATCACGAGTTGCCAGACCGCGGGCAACTTGCCGTTCTTCTCTGACCGTCTCAGGGCAGGTCTCGGTATATGAGTTCATTATGGCATTGTTAATGTCACAAGTCATTCTCTCAACCCCTTGCCCTGAGACTAACCCAGTTGACCTGCTGATTAGTAAATATAATAAGTCTGTGTAATTTACATCAAATTTGCTGCTTTACTGAGATTGTACGGTACTAGAACGGTATTTACTTCGGTTGGAACAAACCTACAACAGCTTCTAGATATGAGATTATGTCGTTGACTGTCTCGACCCTTACTTCGTGGAATATGCTCATATTAGTGTTTTTAAATGAAACTCAAGGTCTCTAGTTAATTCCACAATATAATACAAGTTATTGAAAATTTTAAAAAATTGACAATTGTTTCGATAAATCAATATCATGATAACTAACAGTCTTAAAATATTCGAAATCAAAATTATTCTACAAATATACAACCAGAAACATAACCCTCAAATGTCAATTTAAAAAATTGCTTCAGCATAAATCATCTACACCAGTGGTCATTAACACTAAGCGACGTAGATAAACAAGACAGAATGTGGTTTCTGCGATTGTCAATCCAACATCAAGTGTCTTCAACTTTCGTGAAATGTTTAATTAATCACTTTCCTCCATTTTGTGCCTCAAGTTCAAATACTTATTTGAGATGACTAATATAATTCAAAAAAAAATTCTTAAAAGTGTTCCAATCAATCCGGTCCTGGTTTATATTCACATGATTGAACAAACTGAACTTTAAGTAAAGCCCCCATAATATTCTTGTAGGTCTGATTTCTGATATTCTAATATCATTGGATGATAAATATTTATACTTTAATAACTGGATACATGGAGATGTCAGGCAATATGACATAACTGATAGAGCTCATCCTAAGCTGACAGGTAAATATTTTATTTAGATATTATTATTTTTATGTCATACTAGTTCATTATTGTGTTTTTATTGCTTAGTTACCAACTATCCAATATCGTACTTTATGCCCGTGCGGGCATAAAGTTCACTTTGTGGCCCGCGCGGGCATAAAGAGAAATAATTTTTTGTTTAACTTATTTCATAATCTTTATTAATGAAATTACAAACGGAATATAGTAATATATGTAAATATTCGATGAACATTATTTTGACGAATTAACATAAAATTGGCAGTTCTGAAAAGATCCAATGATAGTTAAGTTGCCTGCCTAAGATTCACGTTTCATTGTTTGAGTATCAAATTTCTGTACCGAAGCGCCTCTTAATATCCTTCAGCAACCGACATACTCTTCCATCCACCATGGCACTTCATCGTGGTCATACTGGCTCCAACCTCTGCAAGAAGAGTTGCTGACGTTCGACGAATACAATGACCTGTATATTTCTCAGGATCATTTAAACCCAGATATTTCGCTATAATGGACGGGATTTTTCCAAACGTGTTTTTTCCTATTGAATGTACAGTACATCGACATTGTCTATAGGTCAGAAAAAGCCTTTTTTCTGAGCAACCACGTGGCCGTAGTGACATACAATCTCTTACTAGCTTTAAACTGTTCATTTCACCCTCATCTATAATGATAAAAATGCGTTTTTTATCGGTCTTTGTCTCTGGTATATTTACCACAAAATCCATCTTCTGCATGAGTAACTAACATGTTCACAAGTTCTTGCCGTTGACATCCACCAAATATTAATGCAACTTTGTTCATTAAAAACGTCTCGTTCGGTGCCTTATGAATAAATTTTAAAACATCTTCTCTAGACAGAATTTTAAAGTTCTGTGGTTTGTAGCCTTTTGAAGTTTGCTTCAAATATTCCATTAACTTATGGTAATTACCAATGTTAATATTTTCATTTATTATTAAAGTCTTCTTTACCATGGAATATTTGGACCACAAGGAACTCGGAGAAAATGTTTTAACGAGATCGCCGAAGTATCCATGCAACATAGTCTCATTAACATCTTTTATTTACAACCATATATGTAATGCTGTCATTACTAACGTCATTGAAGGTTGGGAAGTGTCACATTACACACTTTTACTTCCCGCCCTCACTTCCCGCCCTCACTTACCGCCCTCATTTCATCTATTCTAGATAAATATTTTTTATATTTAAAAAAATAACATATTTTTTTTACAAATTTTATAATATCTATTTAGTAGACGGCTTCTTTTGTCTGGTATGTTCTCCAAAATATGCCAGGAGTACACTTTCGGAACCGATATTTTTAACCTTTTTTTCATTGCACCACTTCCTATATAATTCAATGGCTTTTAGATACCGATGCTTACTTTTCTCTGGCACCAAGCCCTGGACTGCTGCGTGAGCAGCCTGTCGTACTTCAGGTGGGGTACAATCTATAAATTCTTCGTCGGAAGACATTGTTTTCAATTTATAATTCGCGAATTTAACCCTGGTACATCACACTTATTTTTTGAGACAAGTACTTCACACTCGGGTCTCAGAAACCCAAAGCTATTTTTTAGCAAAAAATCAAAAAATTTAAATATTTTATGATTTCGGGAGAATAACTAAATTTCGTAGTTTGCGTAGAAAAAAAATATAATCATGGTGTTTTATTTCACAAAGAGATATATTTATTGAAAGTGAAAAAAAACAAAATAACATCCAAACATGAAACATTTTTTTGAAAAAAAAAATAACATGAAATTCAAATTATTATCTACGAATACAAACTCTATATCTATCCTTGTAACAAAAAATAAACTCTTTTGACATTATCAGTCTTAATTATTCTTAGCCAGGTCTTCAGTTTCTTGGATCTTGATGTTCGCATTCACAGCATAGCTGAGCTCTATGCTCCATACAGTATGGCATGTGACACGCAGAACACGCAAAATTAGTTTTTCTATCTTTCCCTTTTGGACAGAAGGAGCATCTAACTTTTTTTGCTAAATGAACATCATGTTGTGGTGGGGCGACTTCAATTCCGAGAATTTCAGAAATTTTTTGCCGCAATGGTTTTTGTAACGTACTAACTGTCAAACGTTCTCGTAAACATGGTTCAATTAGACTCATTCCTAACTGCTTCAAAAAAGATTTTCGATTATTTTGTCTATCTTCTTTCCAGTGTGGATTTGCTAGAGAAAACAAAACCATTGCATTTATTCCACTAGCATCAAGTATATTGAAAAAAACTCGTAGTGGCCAACGTCTAGTCTTTCGTGAAGTAGTGTACGAATGGCAGAGCTGATCGAATGTATCTGTCCCTCCCTTTGTTTCATTATAAGAATGTATAATATTGGGCTTCCCAGTAATGGCATTTAGGGAGTCATCAGAATGCAATGTTGACAGCAAAAGTACAATTTTGTTTGGTTTAGGAGTGTATGAAACAAGAGTTTTATTTCTATCAAAAGCAAATAGCGATGTACGTACTTCATTTTTTTTGTAGAGAGGAAGTAGGTATTTCTCTCGTATTCTTTCTCAAAGTTCCTAGGAGAGCTAATTGATACTGTTCTAACATTTGTTCAGCTAGGGGAATTGACGTAAACCAATTGTCAACTGTGAGGTTTCGATTAGTTCCATGTATTGGTTCTGAAAGTTTTCGGACATAATAAGCCGGTACTGATTCACTGTTTTCTGTAGTTACTCTTCCTGCGTATGGAATTGCATTGAGTATATAATAAGTTTTTGAATCATTCAACATCATTATTTTAATTCCATACTTATCAGGCTTACTAGCCATGTAAATTCGGAACGGGCATTTCCCTCTGTATCATACGAGCTGTTCATCTATAGTACAGCATTCATATGGTGTATAGTACGATTTACAATTATCCACAAAAATGTCAAATAATTCCCGTATAGGTGCAAATTTATCAACCAACCTTTTTTCGGCTCTAGTATCTTTACCATCAAACCTTAGACATAATGCAATAAACTGAAATCGCTGCTGTGACATTGTCGCCCGAAATATTCCATTTCCAAATTTTACTGACCAAAGTTCATCTAAGTCATCGAAGTAGCAGCCCAATAAAATCCTTGACATCTGCTTTATTTACTGGTCTTGTATAACTCTGTTGTCTAATATCATTGCATTTACGAGTAATTTCTTCATTTGTGTATAAAACAATAATATCTATCATTTGTTCGTTGAACAACAAATTCCAAGCTTGTTCAGCTGAACTGTCCTGGCTTCTCGTTTAGGGCCAGGTAAATGCATTACAATGTTTTCTTGTCTTGTACGATGACCATTTTTCCCCTGTAAACCATGGACATTTCTAACTGGTTGATCCAATACTTCGTCTTCATTTTCGCTTTGGTCACTGTTGCTATCTGAGAGTTGCTCTTCAACATAATCTTCGTCAGAATCTTCTCCTACAAACATATCGTCAACGATCTCGTTTTCGCCCTCATTCTCCCATAAATTTTCTGCCTCTCTCTGCAATTCCACCTCGGTTAATCGACGACGATTTTCTCTGCTAATTGAAGCCATTATACTAAAATAAATAAACGTAAGTTAAAACAAAATGATTACCATAAACATCACACTTGGGTATGTGGAACTCATGCTCGTATTTTTGAAAATATCGCAGTTTCACTCAAATGTAGCAAAACACTAAGTCGGCTAACTGTTGACTGAATTTACATAGACTCGACGCAAACAAACCACTCATGCTCATGTCACATTACAATGAAGGACGCTCTGGGTTTCTGAGACCCAACAGTGCAGTTCCAGGGTTAATATCCAACTTTATATGACATTTATTGACTTTATCTGACATTTACTCATATTGGTTACAATTGTGTACCCCGTAGTCACGGTAACAATATATCTACTTGATTATTCCGAGAAACCGCGTTCTTAATAATTTGTCGTTAAATGTAATATTTTAGGAATGTTCAGAACGAAACAGAGATTTATTAATTTTGATCGAAATATGATGGTTGTAAATAAAATAGTATACAAACCTCGGTAGGAAGTTTCATTCCTGTCTCGAGATCATAGCTAACCTCGACTCTTTGCGTCTCGGTTAACTAACTGATCTCACGACAGGAATGAATCACTTCCCACCTCGGTGTGTAATATACTATTACGTATTTTTCTTGCATCCAATTTAATAATTTTTCGTATTCCATATCGTAAGCTTCTTTAGACTTTTTTTGGCAACAAATTTTCAGTTGCTTCTTTGCTTTTTCAATAATTTCGTCAGGAATTCCAAAATCTTCGTTCATTTTGATTTCTAACTATGACACATAAAAATTATTGTGATTTTATGACATTTACGTTTGTCAACATTCGCCTAGCAACGATAGTGTCTACTATGATAAAATGGCAATGTTATTAATTCAAACAGGATTTTTTTAAATACTGATTTGTATTGAGATTGAACTGCAATAACGAACTAGTATGACATAAAAGTTTGTATGTACCTCGGGCATAAACAGATGTGTATACCCTCGCACTCAGGGCATAAACATCTATTTATACCCTTGGAACATAAATAACTATTGTAAAATTTTCTAATACTAATGAATGATACTATGTTTTTTTCAATGCAAGACTGTAAACAGATAATTGTTTTGTATGTCTTTGTTGCTGCTTATTTTTTGCATTAAAAAGTCAATGATTTTCCATTTCTATTATCAGACAACTAACTGCCTCTGTTATTAAAATCTTAGATTATACAGGGTGGACCGGATTTAATTGACGTATACAGAGATCTCGTAAACCGCAATAGATACAATATCGATTAAATGGAGAAAAAGTTTGGTATATTTATGAGGAATAAGATGTTTCAAAAAAATTTTAAATATCTCGACTAGTTCCGGAGATATTCGACAAAATCCGAAAATGGTCCTTTTCGTTTTTTAAATGTGCCGTTGTTATTATAAAAGATATCAAAAGAATTATTCCCAACTTTTTTTAATAAACGACGTTTTCTATAAATTACCATACCAAAAATTTCTATACGACGTTTCGTATTTACAGGATCACCATCAACATAATTTTTTTAAATGCGGACCTGAATTTTTTATTGAAATATTTTTTACGTTTTGAATAGATACATACAATGGTATAGCATACTTGGCGATTCTACCACGTTTCGTCTTTCAAAAATCAACATCTTCTTTAAGTCCGCCCTACTTTACTAAAGTCAAGTTAATAATTTTAAATATTCGGCATTAAATAAGAATTTTGAAAGAAAATGAATGCACTGAACATGTGCCCAAAAATCTGTTAAATTGGTTAACGGGAAATGTATGAAAATCGGTTAACAAGAACTAGGTGTTACATGCAGAACTAAATAAAATCGCTTTATAACTTCGTAGTAGTATCCAACTTTTGAAAATTTGAAAATAGTACCGTTTCTTTTTTATCAAATCAAGCAGTCTGTAAATAATTTACGTAATCGAAATTTCCATAAAATATTTCCTAACGTAATGTTGAATACAATCTATTTTTTCTACAACTGCTATGAAAAGTAGCAAATTTCTCATAGCTTACATTATTTCAAAACCATATATTTCTCACGGCACTTTGCCCACACTACATACATTTATATGGTAGGGGATCCTCGATGTCCAGCCAATTTCAGAAACTTATACTCGATGCCCAGCCGTTTTCGGTGGGGGTCCTCGATGTTTAGACTTTTTCTACAAAACTATTTAGTTGTATTCTTTAAATTTGTGCAGTTGTAGAAAAAGTATAGTGTGCATCATGTGGGAAAAGTACTTTTCTCACTCGTGTGTTTGCGGCAACAAACTTCCACACTCGTGAGAAAAGTTGAACTTTTCCCACTTGTTGCACAATATACTATTCTTACACGTTTGTTCCTATCTTTAATATTTCTAGATTTACATTCACGATTTTCTTTAAAAATAATGTTAGCCGTGGATGTCACAACCTTAGAGTAATAATAAAAGCTGAGGTCACAACCAAAACTTTTGTCAAACTGCTTATTTATCTGTCAATTGAAATAGGGGTTACTAGGTATTTCCTTTGATTTTTAAGTTTCAAATGATTTAAAAAGTAAATAAATATTATGGCTCGTTACACTGACGAAGAAAAGAAAGATATGTAATACGGGCTTAAATAGGTATACCACATACGTGTATAGGTTATTCATTGATATGTTAGGTGTCGGGGAGCGATCTTTAAAACATATGTTTACTGTTTAAGCCATAAAGGTTAGATCATTTACTCATTTACACCTAGATTAGTTAATAGGTTTGAGCTGAATAATTTTGTAGGCTGAGACCTTTAAAATAAGAAGCAGAAGTTGATATATTCTTCTTTTTTAATTTTTCTATTGTCAACTTTGGCAACGTTGTTAAAAAATTTCACGTAAATATTAGAATTTTCACACTTCTCATATTGAATTTTTACTGTTAATATGTGTTTCCGCGGAGAAATTTTTGGTTTTCCAGGTTAGTTAATTAATGTTTTATACTGTAAAAATTTTTTTTTCAAATTCGTGCTACATACAGATTCTCAAATTTTTCCTATTTTCTTAATAATATTCAATACTTTATAATATTACTCTGATATTTAATAAATATCATTTACCATGTCAGAACTCAGAATGTATTTTAACCGTTCTTCTTTTTTTTTTGTATATTTATGGCCTCCGCCTTGTCAGTACTTAATCATAGCTGGTTTTCGCTTTGACCATTTAAATTTTAAATAATCAAAGATTTTTGGAATAATTATACTCGATGAGACTAAGTAGTAAGATATACATATATTATTGCTGTATTAGAGCAGAATCAGACACTTGCTCTGGATTTTTATTTTATTTAAATGTTTATGTTTGTCATAAATCATCACAAAACTGACAAGAATGACAGATGAGTGCAACAAAAATTTTGTTGCACTAGTACAAAAAAGAACCACTTTTTCCATTAAATGTGTTTCACAAAAGTGTTGTTTTTTGCATTAATGTAGAAAAAAATATGTAACTAACTTAACACTGTCACTGTTTCTTGTAAATTGTCAATTGGGACAGGGACAACTTTAATTTGATGCGTTACTACTAACTGAAGGGAAGGGTGCAAAGGCTAGTGTTAATTTGGCACCCCTATAAACAAACAGATGTATTTTATAGTTGATACAATGAAAAGATAAACGTGGAATACAAACAGCGCAAAAATGCAGTAAAATCAAAAGGACAAATCAAATAACCTGGATTATATTTTTTCATAACTGATATTCATTCTAGTAGATTCCAAATGTATGATGCCACCAGTGGCGTAACTACGGGGGGATGAGGGGTATAGAACTCCCCCCCCCCACCCTAAAAATTAAAAAAATCTAAAACATAATCACGGCGAACCTACTTGATTGAAATGGGGTCAACTTTCGTTTAGCTGAAATCAGTTATGGAAAAACTGTTGCCATGGCAGTCATGACCATGGTAACGGGTACACAAAAACCTAAATCATATGGTGAGGAAATGCGCGGTTGCCAAGTTGACCCCACTTTCGTTTAGCTGAAATCGGTTGTGGAAAAACTGTTGTTATGGCAACGATTGTAGTGATTAGTAGTAAACAAAAACTGTTGATAGCTGTTCATAAACATTTTCCATTTGGTTATTGTGTATGTACGTATTCCTGATAGTATTGAATAATGTGGATAATCATGTGTAATATGTAATGATTCAAAATATTTCAACTAACTTCGATGTGTGGATAATTATAATAGAACCTCTCTGAACATGCTGCTCAATAAGTGATATTAGGCTGTGTGCATTCCTCTTATTATCGGGACATACAATTAATCTCAAATCGTCTGAATCTTGAGCAATCAAACCCAAAACCCAGTGTCCTTCTACAATTCGTCCTCGATTGTATTTCCTTTGTCCAAATGTGGATTCATCAATCTGAAAAGTCAGTATGTTTATGAACGAAGAATCTGGATAAAATTGGATTTCCGTTTGAGATACAGAAACAGATTGATACCGCGAGCGAAGCGAGCGCGCCGTGTCGACCCTGCGCGCATTTTTCACTTTATGCATTTACTCACCATATGATTTGGGTTTTTGTTTACTACTAATCGCAACAATCGTTGCCATGAAAACAGTATTTTCATAATTGATTTCAGCTACACGAAAGTTGGGTCAACTTGGCAACCGCGCATTTCCTCACCATATTATTTAGGTTCTTGTGTACGAGTTACCATGTCAATGGCTGCAATGGCAACAGTTTTTCCATAACTGATTTCAGCTAAAAGAAAGTGGGGTCAACTTGGCAACCGCGCATTTCCTCATCGTATGATTTGGGTTTTTGTTTACTACCAATCACCACAATCGTTGCCATGGCAACAGTTTTTTCATAACTGATTTCATCTAAACGAAAGTTGAGCCTTGAAATGTACTTAAAGCTGGGAACTGTAGGCTATAATTTTATAAGAAATCCAAGGTAAACTTCAGTTTTAGGGGCTTAAAATTTGAAAAAATTTCCGGTACCCAGACCTCCTGGTAGTTCAAGCCCCACCCCCCTCCCCCCGAATTTCATCCTAGTTACGCCACTGGATGCCACCAGTACTAAACGTTGATTTTAAGCAAAATCGTACCTTTTCTCTCCCATTTCTACAATAAACTTTCAATTATGTTTAAGGTCAATTATTCTTGGGTGGTAAAATTCTTTCCGATTCATCTATAAAAGTGATCGAAGATAAAGAACTTGAAAGACAGCCAGATCCAGTCTACGTTAAAGGAAAAAGATTCGAAGGAGGTCCTCAAATGATACAACTTTCTTTAGACGGTAAAAGATTGTATGTGAATTCTAGTCTCTTATCACCTTGGGATAGGCAGTTTTATCCAGATTTAGTTAAAATAGGAACAAGAATGCTGAAAATTGATATAGATACTGAGAATGGGGGTATGAAATTAGATGAAAATTTTCTAGTGGATTTTGGAGAAGGCCCGGATGGACCTTTACTAGCGCATGAGATCAGGTTTGTATCAACGTTTATGAAATTTATGTGTCTTTATTTAAAAATCGTGAAAGTGAAATAGAAAATACCAACAAAAACCAACGGATTTTATCAAACTTGGTCTCGTTGGAAAAAGCATTTATTGTTCCATCAAACTCATCCTACACTGTCTCATGTCTAATTTTTATTGATGCCGCTAGAGCGCGTTTTTTGATATTATAATTGCAGAAAATTGCAAATATCTCTAAAAAATAAAATGCAATAATATGACTTTTTTTCATTTAGTGATAACCGTATATCGATATTTTATTCCTAGCCTTAAATATCGAAGAAAGAAAATTTAGTTATCATAAAATTTGAAAAAGACGCTATTACACCGGTAATTATTCTTATTTATTTGTATTTTTTCAAGATTCAGTGATAGAATTTCAATTCAATTCAATTCAAAAATGAATAGATACGCACATCAAGTATCAAGAAACTAAGGTTTCACAAAGTTGCTCAACCGTGATTTCATGAAACTTAAAATTTTCGTTTTACTGCCAAAGTTTCGTACTGTTTCGTCATTCTTCTGAGCGTAGTGATCAGCGTTTATTAATTGAATTCGTGTATTTTTTCGTAGTGTGTGGTTAGACTTAAAGGTACATTTTCACGTGACGCTGGAAGCTCAAAAAATGAGCTTCAAAAGCTGTCACGTGACTAAATGGAACGCTCAAATATGTAGCTTCCATGAAAAAGGTATTTCAGCGTCAAAATTGGAGGGTCTTGCAAATAAAATACATATACAACCTAAATTTAATTGTTCCTGTTAATAATTATATTGATAAGCAAGTGTAAAAATGTCAAATAACGATCGATATGTTGCCGAATATCATCAAAAATATACTGAATGGTATAATCGGAATATACAAAAGTGTAAGCATTGAATATAAATGATAGATTCCAATTCTTCATTCATTTTTCTCAATATTTATATACTCTTTGTTAACACATTAATAAACCATCGAGCAAATAATAATTATTCGATTTGTCTATGGAGTAAGGAGTAACACAGTTCAAGCCACTGTTGCCAAAGTTGTCGATTTTTCCTCAAATTGGGGATTTTTTAACGCAGTGACGAAATTATTAGGGATTTTAAATTTTATTGGTAGAAAGTGAAAACCTAGTAAATTTGCTTACTTTTCATTAAGTAAGGTACCAAGCTATATTCTGTTTATTTGTGATGAGATATAGATGAGAATATGTTTTTATTTTGAGGTTGTTATGTGCATTGAAAAAATTGTATGAAATTAACTGTCTCGACCCTTACTTCGTGGAATATGCTCATATTAGTGTTTTTAAATGAAACTCACGGTTTCTAGTTAATTCCGCAATATAATAAAAGTTATTGAAAATTCTAAGAAATTGACAATTGTTTCGATAAATCAATATCATCGTCAGAATGACAGAAGTTACATTTCATTTGATGCCTACCTGATGTTTAGTAGTTATTTTTGGCTAGACCAAGAAGTGACCTAACTTGTGATTGACTTAATATATGTTAATAGAAAAAAGAAGAAGATGTGATATTACAAATATTGAAGCTTAGATATTATTAGCCCTATGGTGATATCCTGGATATCATTTTTTCAATTAAGATCAGTATAACTGTGCAATGATATATAAAACCAGGAAAACTATATCTGCTGATCTTTACAATTATCACTTAAGAAGACAGTTTATTAGTGGAGAACTCCCTAGATTTAACTGTTCATTGACAACTTCATATTGTGGGTTTCTTAAATGTCTTCTAATTTCCAATTCTTCAAGGAAATCCAGTTCTTGTTTCTTTTCACAAATATGCAGCACTTCTAGTTTTGTGTTAGGTGTCAATGAATGATTTGTGTCAAGTAGATGTTTTGCATAGTGGGATTTATCTGGTTGTTTTAATCTGTATGCTCGTAAGTGCTCACTGTATCGTATTTCAAAATTCCTAAGGGTCTGACCCAAATAGACAGCATTACATTCTGGACATTTGAGTTTATATATACCTGACTTCTTTAATAGTGGTATTTTTGTTTTTACATTTAACAATTTTGTACTAACGTTACTTTCTGTTTTAAAAGAAATTGTTGTATTCGTTGCTGAAGATATTATCTTTGAAATATTATTAGAAATATTTCCTGCATATGTGATGGTTTTATAAGTTTTAATTTCATCAGCTTGTTTAGGATATATTAGTTGTAATGCCACTTTTTCTTCTTTTTTACTAATTAGCTTATTTATCATATCTAATGGATAACCGTTAGATGTCGCTGTTCTAAATTAACCCTTTTTACTTTGGGTTAATTAGAGGGAATGTAGTTTCTTTGTTGTTATACGATGTACTCGAAGGACCAAATGGGTATTTTTCACTTTAGGTATGATGTAAATGATGTACTGTACGATGCAATGAAACACTTATGTCACTTTAGATTTTATATTGTCATGAAGTTATAATTTATTTATTTTGCGTCGACAATTAAGACTTCACTTATTAACTAATAACTGGGAGTATTTTGCACATACTTCGATGATTTATTAAATGATTAAAGCTTAAGGACTGGTTGTTCCCCGTATCAAAACGCCGGGTGATTTTACGAAGTGAGGTACCTTGTTGTACCACGTTGTATGATGAAAAGAGAGTGAATGTAGGTTATATGTCGTATTTATATGTATGGTGACGTAGGGTCCACTTGGTCGGATCTAACCAATGGGATACGAGTATTTTAAAATGTAATGTTGAAACACAAGTGAAATTGCCAGTTGGAGATATGTTTTTTTTTGGGGTTTTCAACGGTTTCGTAGAAACAGATATCAGGGTTTGGACGAGCGTTTTTATGAAGAGATAAGCTGTCGGGGACTTTCATATGTTCAGTGGAATTTCAGAAAACGATATTTACCTGTTTTTCTTAGGTGTTAGTAAATTTAAATGACTTTTTTGGTGATGTAAAGAAATATTAACTGTTGAAAATAAGGATATATTTAGTTATATGTTTTGAGCATAATATTCGAAAGGTAGTATACAGGGGAAGTTGAAATAAAATCACGGGAGAATTTGGTAATTAAAACCAAATTCGAACAGTCGCTATTTGTCTAATTGTATTAATATCTCTATCAACATTACATTTGTTCATAGGAACTGAAAAAGCTCTATGTATCATTGAATTATATGCTGCTAGTCTGTGTGACATAGGGTGGTTAGAATTGAATGGAATTGTCACATCAGTCTGTGTTGGTTTTCGGAAGCCCTATATCACCTATTTTAGCAAACATTTTTATGGACAATTTAGAAAGAAAGATCTTTGAAAGTAATATTTCGAAAAATATTTTATTTTGATATAGATATGTAGATGACATATTAGCTTGTTTTATGGGTAGTGAACGACAATTAGATTTATTTTTCAACCACATCAATAATTTACACCCGAAAATTAAATTTACGTTAGAAATTGAAGAAAATAGCTCAATCAATTTTCTTGATTTAAAAATTCAAAGAGTTAATAATGTACTTGATTATTCAATTTACCGAAAACCAACACAGACTGATGTGACAATTCCATTCAATTCTAACCATCCTATGTCACACAGACTAGCAGCATATAATTCAATGATATATAGAGCTTTTTCGGTTCCTATGAACAAATGTAATTTTGATAGAGAGATTAATACAATTAGACAAATAGCGACATCTAACGGTTATCCATTAGATATGATAAATAAGCTAATTAGTAAAAAAGAAGAAAAAGTGGCATTACAACTAATATATCCTAAACAAGCTTATGAAATTAAAACTTATAAAACCATCACATATGCAGGAAATATTTCTAATAATATTTCAAAGATAACATCTTCAGCAACGAATACAACAATTTCTTTTAAAACAGAAAGTAACGTTAGTACAAAATTGTTAAATGTAAACTCAAATGTCCCGAATGTAATGCTGTCTATTTGGGTCAGACCCTTAGGAATTTTGAAATACGATACAGTGAGCACTTACGAGCATACAGATTAAAACAACCAGATAAATCCCACTACGCAAAACATCTACTTGACATCAATCATTCATTGACACCTAACACAGAACTAGAAGTGCTGCATATTTGTGAAAAGAAACAAGAACTGGATTTCCTTGAAGAACAGGAAATTAGAAGACATTTAAGAAACCCACAATATGAAGTTGTCAATGAACAGTTAAATCTAGGGAGTTCTCCACTAACAAACTGTCTTCTTAAGGATAATTGTAAAGATCAGCAGATATAGTTTTCCTGGTTTTCTATATCATTGCACAGTTATACTGATCTTAATTGGAAAAATGATATCCAGGATATCACCATAGGGCTAATAATATCTAAGCTTCAATATTTGTAATATCACATCTTCTTCTTTTTTCTATAAACATATATTAAGCGAATCACAAGTTAGGTTACTTCTTGGTCTAGCCAAAAATAACTACTAAGCATCAGGTAGGCATAAAATGAAATGTAACTTCTGTCGATGATATTGATTTATCGAAACAATTGTCAATTTTTTAGAATTTTCAATAACTTTTATTATATTGTGGATACAACTAGAGACCGTGAGTTTCATTTAAAAACACTAAAAAATTGTATCTTGATTTTATATAATTGTATGCATTTTATAATAAAAAGTTTATTTGTACAAGCTTTGTTACATTTAATTTAATATGTTGGGAATTTTTAAATCACGGTTGACACGGTTTTGGTAAGATGGTTGAGGATGTAAATATTTTTCGCCTGGCAACACTGGTTCAAGCTGAATATCGACGCTGAATGTTGGTTTAAAACGAACGTCCTAAAGCGAAACTAAAACTGCACATTTAGTCATGTAACCACCGGTTTGAGCGTCAAAATTTGAGCTTCGAGCGTCACGTGAAATTGTACTGTGCTAAACGATGAAACGTGGGTTGAGACATTCTGTAGAATTTTCCACTTCGGCATTTAATTCCTTTGCAACTACTTAACTACTGTGCTGCCTATCTTAGATGAGTGGATGAACCCAGTACTTACTTCTTCTCTTTTGATTCGTAACCATCAACACAGCATTCGCACATCCTCGACGACGACATTGTTGAAACTAAATAATTTTATTGGTATGCGGCAATTATGAAACAAGCTAAATAAATTTCATGAAATTTATTTCACGAAACTAGTTTCCTCAGTGTACTTCTACAGCCAGGATAACAAACTGTTTCATTGCTAATTTGTGACATTATTTTGATCACTCTTAGTTTTTGACATTTATTAAGACCTAATATTGTACTGTAGTTAATTTCAACTAAGATAGTGATTTCCAGATCATAGACTATATCGTCAACTTCACAATTTAAACTAACTCGACCTATAATTGGTAATCTATTATTAGAATATGAATTCAGTTCTACAGATGTACTTCAAATTTTGTTATTGTCATTTAAATATCTGAAAACTATCCGTTTATCTATCTATTTCACATTGTGCTATCGTTCGTTTTCTCTAATTAATTGACAAAATTGTGAATTTTGAGTATAATATTGACCGTATGTACTATAATAGTTGATATCCTACTTTTGACACTATGTTATAGGTGAATAAATTTCAAATATTTGGAAGACATGTAGAATCAATAATAATTTTAGACAAAATACCTATTATTTTCTTTTATTTTAAAATTCATGTGATGTATAAGTACAACTTATTGATTATCATAATTAATGATTCTAAAGTATGTTGAATATAAGATTATATACTTGGAAGTCCCCACAAGATACTGATAGAAAGGTAGTCAGAAACCAGATAGACTCTAAAGTGTTTCAAGGATCAGATATAAGTGTGTGGTCGCCTTTTGTGTGTGTAAGTTGAACAATCTATGAAATAAACTATAACCTTATATAAAACTGATAGCACAGCCTAATGAACACTGATAGGTACAACAAATAAATAATTTTTAAGTTCATACAAGGAAAATAGATCATAGTACACACCGCTTATCAAGAGGATTCAATAAAACCTTCAAATACTTATTATCTTATAGGTATAAATACATTATCGTTTGATTATTACTAATGATAAGTAAATTTTAAGTAAAGCTGCCCGTACACAATTTTCTGTCGTAGAAGAAACAGAAAATAATCAGACGGTAACTTTAGAATTATTAAGAGACGAGATTTTACGAAACAGAACCGAGCTCAAATCTCAAATAAAAGCCTCAGAAACTCGTTTGTTAATGAAAATAGAAGATTTGAAAAACAAGTCATGAAACTGACAAATTCTTAAAAGGAAGTGGAACTGTTACGAAAGGGAAATAAAATAACTCAATAGTGGTATTTGTACTAAATATCCTGCAACCAATAAAAATAGATTCCATTTGTGCTGAACTAGAAAGTTTGCTGGAAGTTCATATTACTCCTAACGACATTAACGACATCTATCAACTGGGTAAACACACGAAATGTCCTTTAAAGGTTGAATTTTCAACCAACTGGAAGCAGAAAGAAGTACTTAAAAACTGTTTAAAATTGAAAAGAAACGACATATCAATTGCAAACGACCAAACGCAACAACAAAGAAAAGAGAAAACAATCCTGAGGAAACACTTGAAACTTGCAATAGAGGACAATATAGAGTGCTACATCAAAGGTAAAATTATTTACGTTGATAACACTCCTTGCAGAATTGAAGTGTTGGTTGAAACGGATGAGAAAATTGATAAAAGTACTATATAGTGCACCACCGTCACCAGATCCAGTCAAAAAACAGTACAGTTAACACAGGTAGCATCTATAACAATATCTAACGAGAAGAAACTTTTACAACAGAAAACTGATAGACCCAATGTTGTCACACACCTGCAGGGAAATAAAGGCCGAACGGGCTAGCTCAAGATACATTTTATAGTGTCTAAATTTTTTAGTGTTTAATTGTATTCCGTGATATGCCACATACATGCTTGCCTTTGTCGTAATTCTGCTTAGTTTGTTTGTTTGTTTATTCACCATGTTTGTATTACTTTGATTTATTTCTATTTCAAAATCTTAAATAATTTTGTATTACTTGTATACTTTAACTGCTAGTAAAGCAATAAGAGCTTTGATGGCGTGCAGAAATCTAGCTGGTAAGAGGTGGGGCTGTAACCCAAAAATACTGCGATGGATGTACGCCATGATTGTGAGATCAGCAATTACGTATGGGGAAATAGTCTGGCATACAAAAGCAAGTCAGTAAAACACGAGGAAGACCCTCGACAAAGTTCAAAGGCTTGCCTGTGTGTGCATCACTGGAGCTAAGAGAACGTGGCCAACTAGGGCACTTGAGATCATTACAGATCTCACGCCTCTACATCTAGTGATAGAAAGATCTGCCCAAGAGACAATTCTTGGAATATCTAAGGAAGGTTCAGGCAATGAGAGTATTAAAAATCAGGGAGCCTGGTTCTCTCTAACAAAATACATCTCATCAACGAATCTTCCCAGTGACGAAATGATCAAGAAAGTAAATATCGAAAAGAGTTTCACTACGATGCTAAATACGAGGAGAGACTGGGAAAGGGAATACACCACCCAAACTCTCAAAGAAAACACTATTAGATGGTATACGGATGGTTCAAAAACCACCGCTGGAGCAGGCGCTGGAGTATTTGGGCTTGGCACTAGATACTCATTATCATTAGGTTCCTTCTCGAGAGTCTCTCAGGCAGAAATACTTGCGATTGAAACATGCGTGGAAATGAACCTAGAAAGAAACGATCAGGAATGTGACATATCGATCCATTCTGATAGTCAAGCAGAGCTATTGAACTCCCATGTCGTTGACTCAAAGTTGGCATGGGACTGCCGAAGAAAACTTGATGAATTAGGCAAGAATAACAGGGTCTCTTTAGTCTGGGTTCCTGGCCTCTCGAGAATCACAGTAAATGAAGAGGCCAATACACTTGCCAGGAAAGGAGCACAAACGCCCTTTATTGGCCCGGAGCCTTTCTGTGGTGTAGGAAAATGCTCCTATAAGAAAGTTTCGGAAGAAGGAGGAAACCGAAAGAGAAGTACTCTGGCGGTGCCTTCCCGGGTTGGAATATTCCAAAAAGTTCCTGCGGAACTTTGACACTGCTAGTTCCATAAAATATTTGGACCTCAGTAAAAATAAGCTACATCTCCTCACGGGCTTTCTTACAGAACACTGCCGCCTTTGGAAGCATCTAATGAGAATAAGTCTAGCAGAAATTGACGAGTGTAGATTCTGTGGGGAGGAGGATGAAACTCCGGATCAACTAGTTCTGGAATGCCTCGCCATTGCAAGCCAACGCCAGAAATGCTTCGAACAAGAAACTTGTAAGAGTGAGGATATAACCTCGTTGAAGCCGTTCCAAATACTAGAGTTCATTAGAACCTTGGAACTGGAAGGCGAGCTGTAGTAGTAGCAAGAACAGTTCTGATAGGGGGGCACAATAAACCTTAGGTTACAGTGCATTGTAACCCTGTTAAAATCTAATCTAATCTAATAATTTAAGTAAATAAATATTATTATTATATTAATTCACAACATAATCCTCTAATTGCTAAAATGCGCACCACACTAAAGAAGATAGCGAAAGGGTGCAGCCAAAATCATATCGAAGTAAACAAACTGCAAAAACCAGAAATTAGACATGACTTCAAAAAATAATAAACGAAAACATAACACAGATTGACTCTCATGAATGGGGAAGCTTCAAAATGACAATAATGGAACCAAGCAAAACATTATTTCGAAAAGAAAAGAAGAAGCATAACAGGAATAGATGGCAGATGACATCTTGCAGCTAATGGACAAAAGAAGATCGTTAAAAAAGTAATGATAAATACAAAAGGACATAAGGTCAAAAACTAAACAAGCAAAAGAAGAATTTTTCGATAGAAAATGTGCAGAACTGCAAGCCAAATATGACCACGATAATATACACAAGAAAGTTAAAGAATACACAAAAACGCAGTCAACAACAGATTTTGATAGATGAGAATGATAAACTAATAATAAAAATCGAAGAGAAGTAAAAATGTGGGAAATTATGTAAAAGATCTATTCGAAGACAAATGAAAGACAAATAACCTTGAGAACACCCAATGAGATGAATGAAAGAGGAGATTCTATTACATAAGTTAAATGTTATCCCCTATTTCAGGGAGTCATTCATTGTGCAATGGGTTGTTTTATTGTTATTTTAATAGTTAGTGACACTGTTTTAACCACTATATCTTAATTTGTTTTAAATGTTTCTCCTGATTGTGAGGATTTGCTGTACACCCTACCATCTAAGTAAATTGAGTCTAACTGGCTTTAGGCCCTTAAAAACATTTTTATTTCATCTGGATACTGGAAGATCAATTTTCTTACTCTTACAGGGTGCACAAATGATGGTTTGTCAAATCCTGTACCAAAATACAAAATTGGTTTCTTCTCTATCAGTATTTTAGTAAGACACAATTTAGATATCAAAACCAATGCTAAACAAATAAACAATATATGATATGCTGATGACGCGGTTTTGTTGGCAGAAACTCTAGAAGACCTACAGATTTTACTAAATACAGTAGTAGAAAGTAGAAGAACAAGAGCTCTCATTAAACATAAATAAAGCAAAGTTTATTATGCTAATATCAAAAACAACACAAAATATTGGGAATTTCAACATTCATAACCTGGCGGTTGAACTTGTGAGACGATATACTTATCTTGGGTTATGTATAAATGAGAACAACGATCAACGATAGCTCTGTTGAAATAATAAGGCGCATAGAGAAAGCAAGAAATACATTCATGAAAATGAAAAGAGTTCTAAATAGTCGAGATCTGAGTCTGGTATTAAAGATGCGGCTAGTGAGATACTACGTATTGTATGTACTGTACAAGGACAATGAAGAGAATACATACCCGACGCCTCGAGAGTTTTGAAATGTGGATATATCGCCGAATTCTGAGAATACCATGGGAAGAGAAAGTTACTAACGATACGGTATTAACAAGAATAAAAAAACAGAGAGTATTGCTAACTAACTATAAAAAAAGAAAACCTCAGTATCTGAGACACGTTATGAGAGGAGAGAAGAGTGTTTATAATTTTTGGAGATAAGTATTATCTACTTCAATTAATCATAGAAGGAAAAATCGTGGGAAAAAGAACGGTAGAGAGAAGAATGGCTGCAATAATCAACTATTTAGAGCGGCGACTTCCAAAATTCCGTATACAAAGGTTATCACGCAAAATTCGGATTGCCTTTTGATTATTCCAACCTTCAGAATGAAGACGGCACACTTAAAGAAGAACAAAGAAGAAGTTCCAACCGAAAATATAAATGGATTTACGACCAATTCATCCCTAATTTTTAAATGTAATAAGGAAATAGACTCTTATATGACATCATAATAAAATTAAACTATCAAAATTTTTGAAAATATATGCGGTATAAATATATGTTAACGTATGAAACTGCGTATGTATATAATCTAGAAATTATTTTTATTAGTTTGATTGGAGAATCTTCTTAAAAAACTATTCATTAATATTCAACTAATTTTTCAGATACCCTGGTGGCGACTGTACATCTGATATTTGGTTGGCTCAGGATTAAGAAAACTTTACATATAACTATGAATAACAAGGGTGAAGCTAAGAATAAAGATTATTAAATTTGTTTCTAGAAATATTTAGGATGTGAATAGATTTATTTGGATATCTTATCTTTAATTGTAATTATGAAGTAAATATATATAATGAAAAGCTTTATATTTATTAAGCCTATACCTTTTATTCATTGTCTTAATTCCAAGCATATTTGTTCTGCATGTATTGAACATCTATTTAAGTATGTGTACACACACATATCTCACATCTTTTCGATAAAAATTTTTAAATATTTTCAGTAGAGGGATTACATAGGATATTACTCAAAGTAGTCGAAAACAACATAATATTTTAGACACAAAACATATTTTTGAAAACAATTCCTTCAAGTGAATTTTAATTTATAATTAGATGTGAAGATGGTGCTATATTATTGCAGTTTGTCAACTTACTTTTTTGTCGGCGTGTGCCATATCTTTAACGGAGGCAAGCAGATATGGGCATGACAAATAATAATTCAAAAGTATAAATATTATTCTGTTTTCACAGTAATTACTGCTGTCTGTTGTGAAAGACTTCGATAGCACCATAAAAACCGTATTAGAATATACTGCAAATAAAGATAAAAGTATTGTGGATTGTCTACAGGTGAGAGAAATAAAGTTGTACCAGTTCGTAAAGGTTAGAATAATGCAACACACTACTTCCACGTGTTTAACATGTTGCCTATACCTTACACACACAAATCTTACTGTTGCAATACGATGTAAGAAATATTAAACTAGAATCTACTCCCAGTATATGCAATTACTCAATCCAACGCAGTTAAGTGTCGTCTGTGTTATTAAATGGGGGTAATAATCAAATTGATACTGTCTCATTTATCAAATGTTTATAAAATATAAATATTATAATTGTTTGATTACTATAGAGAATCGATAAACTTTGTATCGATGCACAGTCGATTGTTAGAAATCAACGATTAATGTTTGAGTATTCGATCATTTTCTTGTCAGTTGATAAAATGTTTTTGTGACGGTACGACGTGTATATATGTGAAGGATTCGATCAAATTTTGACTGACCTTTTCTGTGACCTCTTAAATTTAGTAAATAACTCTTTGTGACAGTTTATTTAATCAACTAGTGTGTGATCTCATGTTGTTTTTGTCCACACATTGACTTTCATTATAAAGTAAGTACGGTCATTTTTTGTTATTGCCGCTTTCCAGTTAGTTGTGTAGTTTATAAGTTTTTTGTAAATGTTGGTCAGTGTTGTCAAAATCAATAAAATCTAAACTGCATGTTAAATATTTTAGTCACTGTCAGCTGAGTTAACAAAACTATTCATGAAAATTGACTTGTTACGTAAAATCAAAAGAAAACCAGAATGCTATATATTGATCCATGTAAAAATTTTAAGCAAGATTTGTTATTGATTATTCTGTAATTATACTGTAACATGTTGATGTAAAATCACCTAAAAAAATTCAAAAAAGAATTTTAAGCTTTGTTAATAGAAGAAAATCCTCAAACAGATGATTTAAATATTGTTTTGATTGAGAACTATAACTTGTATTCAAATAATGTGTCAATGAAGATCTGTTTATTATTAAAAATAATTAATAGGTTAGCGTTGTTGTTGTTTGTATAGCCTGTTTTATATTACATTCTATTTTTAGGATGTATCATGTAGAGCATCGAATTTATGTATAATTATTATATTAACTTTTGTGCAACAACATTAGTCGTGCCGTATTCGTAGCTTTTTTGTCAACTTGTTGCAGTAATATACGTATTGGGTGAATCAAAGAGTTGAATGAGGAACATTTTAGATTTAATTGTGTAGGGTTAAATAATAAAGATAATGCCTTTTATAAATATAGAAATGAATAAAACATTCTAAAAATAGATTCATAGCGAAAGACGTATATGTAAGTTCAGTGTAAGAAAGTCCAGATATGGGATGCTTTTTAAAATTGGGTTTTGGGTTCATATTTTTTTACTGATAGTCACAAATTGCGGAAACGAATACTTTTCGAGATTTTCAAAATTAGTAAAATTCACTTCGTGCGAAGGGTACGTTCGCCTTTATGAAGCATGAATTTCGGGTGTGAAGCGTTTTAGCTAGGCAAGCATTTTGTAATATTTAGAGTTTCTAATAGTAGATTACATTATTTTACATTGATATCAATAATAAAATTTGCGGATTATTCAATTTTTTTTAAAATAATAATGATTTAAAATGGGACCACTTTTTGACGCTGAGTAATTTGAGTGTGTCTGATTGGTTATTTTGTGATATGTATATGCGTATTTATTACGATTAATAGACTTATTCACTTTTAGTGCTTAGTTTTTTATTGTAAGTGATTCGTTTTTGTGTGTTCTGATTTTTAATTGTTTGTTTCGAAATATTAATTATTATTAGTGTTGTTGATAATGAACGAGGACGTAGTTGATTTTGAACAACTTGTTCGTTTATTTATCAATGAAAAAGACGCTATTGACCGTCTAAGGCAATGGGGTCTCTTAAGGGAAAATTTCCGTTGTACAGCTAGAAACTGTAGGAGGTATTGCACTACAATACGAAGCAGGAAAGCTGTGTTGGGACATGTATTTTATTGCCGACATTGTAGAAAGCCATATTCAATTTTGAAAGACTCTTTTTTTGTAAATATGAGAATCCCCATAAGGAAGGTGGTATATTTGATATTTTTCTGGAGCAAGTTAACGCCAGCGTCCGTGGCATCCAGATTATTCAATATAAGGGTGTCCACTGTCCATCAATATTATAGATTCATTAGAGATATAGCTAGTTGGAAACTGCTGCAAGTTATTCCAGTTAGGTGGAGTGGGACCTATAGTAGAAATTGATGAAAGCGTTATCACAAAACGAAAATACAATGTTGGGAGAATTGTGTCACCGAAATGGGTTCTAGGACTTGTGGATACTACCACTAAAAGAGGAGTGATTGTCTACATAAAAAATTAGTCACGAGACGCTATTATTCCTGAAATCAAGAAGTATGTTTTACCAGGAACTGAAATTTGGACTGATAAGTGGAGAGCATATGAGTGCCTTACTACACTGGATGGTGTATCACCCTACAGTAATAAGGCAGTTAATCATACACAGAACTTTGTGGATCCAAACACTGGAGCAAATACCAATTTTGTTGAAGGATACTGGGCGATTATGAAGCAGTTTTGCAGAAGGCTGGGAGTGATGCATTCCACATTGCTTCCAGAACATGTGGACCATTTCATGTGGAATGAAATATATGGGAAGAAATATTGTAAAACATATTGGAGAAAAATATATATTTTGAAACGTGTTTTTGTTGTTGTTTTAATTTGTTTTTCACCTGTATCCAATTTATTATATTGTAGCGATAGTGATATTAAGCTGATAAGGAGAGATATTATTCATTGATCTGTGTCAAAGGTTGTGAAGAGGATCTAAGGATTTTTACGATTTTACATGTTTTTTAAAATTAATTAAAATTCTCGAATCCTCTTCTCGACCTTTGACACAGATCAATGAATAATATCTATCCTTGTCAGCTTAATATCACTATCGCTACAATATAATCAATTGGATCCGTTGCTTCGATGAGACTTAATCATAATAAATACGCATAATATAGGTACACATCACAACATAACCTATCAGACACGCTCAAATTAATCCGCGTTATAAAATAGTCCCATTTTAAATCATTAATTTTTTTTAATAATTGAATTATCTGCAAGTTTTTTTATTGACATCTTTATAAAATAGTGTAATCTACTATCAGAAACTTTAAAAATGACAAAATGTCGCAAAATAACCTATCAGACACACACAAATTTCTCCGCATTAAAAAGTAGTCCCATTTTAAATCATTAATATTTTTTAAAAAACTGAATAATCCGCAAATTTTTTTATTGATATCATTGTAAAATAGTGTAATATACTATTAGAAACTCTAAATATCACAAAATGCTTGCCTAGCTAAAACGTTTTACACCCCTATCTGTAAAAAATACGAATTCGAAAGTCGACCAGGGGCATATTAAAGCCGAGCCTTGAAATATATTGATATTTTTATCCAGTCCATTGGGTATGAGAGGAATCCCTCAGAATTTTCAAATAGCATTTGTTAAATGTGGTACCTAGATACTTATCTTTTCGGATTTACTGTTGCCAAACGTCTATTACCCTAGCGCAACTATTTCATAACCAGGCACCCAAAAGTATACAGGGCGCGTATTCTGTTTCTATGAGTATAGAGAGGAAATTTCTTTCTATTTCGGGAACCTATTCTGTACCATTCTTTCTATAGTTATCTATTCGGAAATGCTCAGCTATAGAGAACTGATAATTATTGGATGTAAAAACATTGACCTGCTTTTAGGGGAATTTGGGATATCTTTTGATTAAGTCGGCAACAATAGCAACATTTGATTGTTTATTTCTCAGGAGGAAAATAGTTACGAGAATTATTTCATATTTCATTGTGGGAGTCAATTATTATGTGTGTGGTGTAAATATTATAAACTATAGCATAGCATATTATCTGTTCTTAGTTTTCGTTTTTTTAATCTTTATTGCGAGTACATTATAAAGTATGGACCCAATTCATTTGCTACAAGTAGAAGATGAAGAACGACAAAACCAATTAAGTTTAGAGAGAATTTATTAATCCTTAAAATCACCAATGTTAAATATATTGAATTTTTTAAGAATGGGATTAATGACAAAAATTAAGAAGTTTAGTAATTAATTTAACACAATGTTCAACACAGAAATATTTCACATTTATAGTTAACACCGTAAATTGCCATAGATAGTATTAATGATATTAATAATACTTAATTACTCCAAAAATTATTTTTCCAACATACATAAATAGATATATGTATATATAAACCACCAAACACCATAAAGATAACATACCCCATATGCACCTTTCCTTTGAAGAAAAGTAAACATGTCAACAAAGATAAATCTAATAGATTGTGTGTTAAAAAGAGACAGGGATACTCAAAACATCGTAGCAAGACCAAAAATGGTCTTTCTATTACCTTCTAAGGAAGGAAGTTGTGTTCGTGACACACGACAATTGACCAATGCGGAAATAGCTTACAGAATAAGGTAAAGTGGTATAGAGAATGTATAGAAAGAAATTTCCTTTCTATGATCATACAGAATACGCGTACAGTATTTTTTTGCTAGTTTGTGCCGCAAGAAATGATTTTGTCGTTCAAATAGTTCTTGTAAAAAATGCGGTTATGCTAGCGAAACTATAGCCCATTGATGCTAGCGAAACTATAGCCCAATGAAGCTAACGAGACTATAGCCCAATGAAGCTAGCGAAACTATAGTCCAATGAAGCTAATGAAACGAGACCAACAGCATATTTTGTTGCTGAAAGATAGGGTAGGTAGGATTTATCAGAAAATCAACCCTTCGCGGGGGCTGAACTACCCCGATCCCCGGAAAACGTAATCTTACGTATTTCCAGAACAAAAGCAGCTAGCGACATGAGACCAACGCTTTATTTTGTTGCTGGGGGATAGCGGAATTAGATTCATAAAATTATTAACCGTTCACGGGGGAGTAACTACCCCGATACTCGAAAAAATGTCATTTTACGTATCTCGAAAACCAAAGCATCTAGGGACACGAGACCAACGCCTTATTTTGTTGCTGGAAGGTAGCTGTTCAAGATTGTAAAATCTTGAATTTTATTGTTTACGATACTTTTAAAATATGTAAGATATTTGTATGCGTCCTTTTTTCATTGTATATATTTAAGGCGTAAATTCCTTTTAGTTAATAGCGTTGTAAAATATGTTTCAGAATTGATAAGATTTTTTATATTATTGTACATTCAAAGGATAGTTTCATTTTATTTTCAACTTTTGTTAAATACCTTTAAAATATCACGTTTTGCAACAATAATTGTAAATAGTTTTGTTTGGGCATTGAAGTAGCTCATTTTTGAATGTCGACCTCAATTTGACGTCTATACTCGACAAAAACCATACCGCTAATGATTCATAGAGATTCTAACGCCCTTATGACATCTTTGTACACCCTGTATGACATAATTAAAAAGGTACTTTATTGAGTTTTTCGTTCCCTATTAACAATGAAAAAAGAAAATATTTATATATACAATATATATAAGGCAGCCGATGTCCAGGCGATTTTCTTATCCATTCTTCCTTCCGGTAAGTACTCACGGCTCCTTGCTATTGCATTGTCCGATTATTTTGATTTGAATACAACTTTGTCCCTAATAAAGTTTTTCACTCCTACCATCTTTCGACTTGAGTTTTCCCAGAAAAACAGCTGAAAAACTGGGTTTCGAAATGATACGGGGTAATAGTTTTCGAGAAGGCAACATGGCTGACGTTGATTTGTTGTTATATAATATGTGAATTATTAGTAAGTTTGAGTTTCGTGGCGCAAAGGCCTCGCGGTGTGTTTACTGCGAGACTTTTGTTCCCTTTGTGAAATATGGGTTTGGAATTCAACAACCAAATTATGTAATTAGCGATCCATGCAGAAGCCTACACCCACTATCTCGGATGCCTTCTGCGCGATTTGCGTCTTTGAGTTTGTTTCGAAGATCTTGTGGCAGACAGTAGTTATAAAAATTATGTGAGATTTTGTTGATAAAGTCTTTGATAGTGGGTATATTTGCCTTGTCATGTAGCCAGGAGGTTTTAGGTAATTTCGGATAAACCGCATTATGGTTTAGTGTCATTCTGAGACACTTATTTTGTATCACCTGCAGGGAGTGAAAATTATGTTTAGTGCCTGTGTAGTAAATGGGTGCAGCGTAAGTGAGTATAGGTCTTATGATTTGTTTATAAAGTAATATTTTGTCTTGACTTGTGAGTTTACTGTTTTTACATATGAGTGGATATAATCGACACATTGCAATCTTAGCCTTTTGTATTTGTTGTGATATGTGCGCATTTGCCGAGGTATTTCCTTGCATAGTATACCCTAAAAACTTTAGGGTATTGCTAGGAGCAATGTAATGCCCATTTACACAAAGCTGAGATTGCAATGGATCGGCTTTCCTAGCTATTCATCTGACTAATAAATACTCGGTTTTTGAAGGATTAATAGCTAGTTTGTGTTCATTGAAATAGGGTGAAATTTTGGTGTTAATATGTGATTGTACCGTGTTGAGTGCTTGTTCTTGATTCTTTGCAGTTGCTACAAAACAAGTGTCGTCAGCGTACATAGCAGTTAATAATTTTGGGGATGTAGGGAGGTCATGAACGAAAAGGGAGTATAACAAAGGTGATAATACAGAGCCCTGTATGACATCTTTCATGACTATATCCTGTATAAATGTTACCGTTCAGTCTTCCGTCCGACTAGTGGAATCATTATTAACAAACACAATAATAGTAGATATACATTGTAGTGCCATCTTTATACACCCTGTAAGAAGAGCTTCGTTTTGATGATGATTATCGAAACGTCGCTTTAGATTTTCGTAATAGAGACCTCATCACGTGTATTGTCAAACGTCACGTTTAACGTCAAATGTCACGTGTCTAACGCCACGTCTAACGTCGCCTGTAACGTGTCAAACGTCATATGTCAAACGTCGTGTATAACGTGTCACGTGTTTAACGTTGCGTCAAACGTCGTGTTTAACGTCGCGTGTTGAACGTCATACGTCACGTATCAAACATCGCGTGTCTAGATGTGATGATGATCATCGAAACGTTGCTTCAGATTTTTTCCGTAATGTCAAACGTCGCGTGTTAAACGTCATACGTCACGTGTCAACCACCGCCCTTTTGGCTCGAAAAAGTTTTCGCGATAACGCCCTTTTGTTCGATGACCTTGTATATCGAATGCCCAGCGCCCCATTTGAATCACCCGCCAACGACCGCCAATGATCAGCGCCATCTAGCGGCGAAAATTGGAAACAGTGAGCCAGGACCAACTTAGTATATCTACTTAGTATATCTACTCGCGCTTACGCGCTCGTGCGGTTTCCAAACAACAATTTGTTTCTCAAAATCGAAGAAATTTGTATTTCGATAATCATCATTACTCTTGTTGTATTACTATTGACAATCCCACTCATGTATAATAACTCCCATTTGTGAGTACAAAAATCGTAGTTTGCTATCGGCTAAATAGGAAGGAACAGAAATGAAAGTGGATAAAAATATCGGATAAATTACGTTAGCGTAGCAACGCTAGGATTTACCGTTTGTTTATCAAGCGTTGAGCGTCGCATCATTTCTACAATTGTAAACGTCAAAGCTGGATTTAACAGCAAGTATATCGAGATTTGGAAATATTTGCGAGGTAGAAATAGTAAGGGAAATTGAAAAATAAACTCCAGAAAATACATTCATTCAAATACCACGCGAGTTCAGATCTAGCAGGATATTTTTTCCAGTAGTTTTCTCATACTTACTTTCATATAGGTAATTTAACTCGATCTTTTCAGGCAAAATCACGAGGTCGATTATTAGGAAGCAGTTGAAAATTCCCTATATATTAGGTGAAATTCCCTTTTTCCCTATTGCATCAAAAAATCTCTAGAACTAGGGAAGAGTTCCCTAGGTTGGCATCACTGCTATGAAGGTACACGAAACGGCCGCTCGCCACGTATTTGTGGTGGGGAATGCCGACGCGTAAAGGATCTTGCGGAGTCTGTGAGACGCATGGTCACCAGTTAAGGGTTAAAAAATTTGAAATTATCAAAAGTAACTAAATATCAATTTTCGAATATATTTTACCCAGCCAAACTACTTTTTAGAGGTGTTCAAACAGACATAATATCAACTGTGACTAATATGAATTTAAACACCACAGCTGAGTACATCTTCTAAATTATTGTAAATGGGATGCCCTTTAATTTTAGACATAGAAGTACAGTAGTAAAAAGTATATTGAACGGGAAAGGTATATTGTATAAAAAGATAGTTTTATTTTTTAACTCAATATAATTATGCGATGTCTCTATACATTATAATGGAAGGAATTGTAAATGTGTCATTACGGACCCGCTCCACCTTTTTCTTTAGATCGTCGGATTCATACCATGTATTATTTGCCATTCGGCTGTAACACTTGTAATGGCAGACATCAGATTCGGACATACGACGTGCATATCTCGGAGGTTCATAATGCACGACTCCGGATAATTCATATAAGTTATTATTAACTGTTGCCATTCGGATTATTGTTGTTAAATCCTTCAATTTTATTTTGCTAATATTGTAACTACCCTGCGACACATCTAGCAGTATTATTGGACCTATTGAGAAAAATAAATGCATTTATGACTTAAATAATTTACATAGTTAAATTTATATGTCAATAATAAACTTTTGCTGTATTTCAAATAAATTATAATGTATCTCTTAATATTTGGTCATAATTGGGAATGCTTAAACAAATTTAAAAACAGTGGATAGTTGCTTTAAACAATAGAGAATTATTATGAATCAGAAATAGGAGCAGTAGATCAAAGACAATCATCTAAAAAACAAAAAATATCACCTTTCGGTATTTGCGAGGGTAACAAAAAATGGTTTTAAATTGTTTGTCCATCAGAACCGTCTGACGTGATATCATTGCACATCTTTACTAAGCCGCCAAGCAGTTAAAAAAAGTGACAACACCAGAGCAAAGTTTACAGAATAAGTAAACTTTGACCAGAGTATGATCGTTCTTTTAACCACTTCGAACTATTTACGCATTATTACGCACATGCACTAGAAAATTTTTTTGTCTCGTTAAAGGATCGCCGCGGCTATCACAAAAGATCTCACTGAAAATAAAAATAAGAGTTATGGTATCTATAACAAATATAGAATTATATTAATATAGTATTTTATTAGAGACAAAACAATACATAATATATGAAAACAAAAATTTCTGGGAAGTACCTGGTTAGGTAGGTGCCATGTTTCATAAAACACTTCATCTAAGGGGTTGTCTAGTTTTCCATCCATTTTGAACTTTAATCAGAATGAATGCTGTGAGGTGAAGCACATTAAAAAGCCTTTTTTAAGGAAAACAGTGTGGATAAAAATTGGTCCTATATTCGAAAATTGATAATATTTAGTTACTTTAGGTAATTTCACATTTTTAAACGATTTACTTGGAAATTAATAATACACGTGGTCTAATTTACTATCATATTTAATAAATAAAATTATATTATTATAAAAAACGCTTTTGGGTACAAATTAGTCCTAAACTAAAAGTTTAAAGGTATGGTGTTGGAATTTGATTTTGTAAAAGTGGGGGTGTAAGCTTGAGCTTAAGCTAGCACCCCCACTTTAAATAGCGGTTTTTCAGAAAAACCTAGTGGGTACGAATTATTTTCTTTTGGGTACAAATAAGTCCTTTATTCAAAGTTTAGATGTATGCCAATAAAATTTGATTTTGTCAATGTGGGGGTGTTAGCTTGAGCTCAAGCTAGTGATTTTTCAGAAAAACTAAGTGGGTACAAATTCTAATTTTTTGGGTACAAATTAGTCCTAAATTAGTTCTAAATTGCACATAAGTTTTTTTTTAATTTGAAAAAGGGGGGTGCCAACTTTACTGACGTCCGACAAACTCGTCTCGTCCCCTGCCACCATTCACCGTTTTTACTATACACTTTTTCAATATGTCTCCTAGTCACTTTTCTAAATAAAATTCCAGACAACTTTAAAAAATGGTTGTCTCAGTAAATTCCAAAAGCTCCCTAAGAGTAACGGAGGCACCCAAAATTCCGTTAAACGTCCATAGCTGTATGAACCTGGAACCTGAAAAAAATCTCATTTTCAGCTCACACTACAAACGATATAGGTAATTGCAGTAAACGATGAAATAAAACAATATAGTTTGTTTAAATCTTCATATATTTATATATGAAGATTTAAACAAACTATATTGTTTTATTTCATCGTTCAGTATGGATCTTCATCAAGTAAAAGCCTCATCTATTCAATAATTGCAGTAATTTTTTTATTTTTGTACTAGTAATTATAATGCCCGAAAAATGAAATCGTCAAATTAAACCATAACCATATTATCAGATAAAAACGAAAACCACTTTAATACATCTAAAATCGTTTGCAGTATATTGTAGTACAATTTTTAATTTTGTAGTAAGAATATTAGTATTTGAAAACTTGAAATAATCGAAAAAAACGATAAAAAAATAATCTCATTTTAGCCTTACACTTACTAAAAAAGATGTAGGTAATTGTAGTAAAATTTTTATATTTGTAGTAGAAATTGTATTTTTTTTTTTTATAGAATATGGTATTATAGTAAAAAATAAATCGTTCTAGTCAAAGAAAATTATTAAAACTTTATTAATTGAAATATAATGAAGGTTTGAAAAAATTCACACAAAAAAAACACTAACGAATATAATTCTATAGAAAGTAAACACAAAATTATAACTCGATTAAAAACTTGAAAATGGTAACACAATGTATGCTAAACAAAAAACCTGGAGCTAGATACTATTATTGTTCTTCCCTGCACTTGGGACAAACACAGGTAATTGCTCTAAACATAAATAAGTATTGCATTTATAACAAGAAAATCTAGTTTTTCTATTTTTTTCCACCCGCAGAGGGTACATCTACCAGGGGGTAGCAATCTTCCTGGAAGCTATATCTTCTGTGTTAGTAACTTCCATTAGTCTTAGCTTCAATGTCTTCGGAAGATTCGTAATAGTTGCTCTCCTTTGCAACTGAGGATGGATTAATAAGTTTGCTATATATCTCAAAAAATGTCGTCGACGTAAATCATTTTTATCGGAATTGTTAGCTTTGTATATAACTTGATAATTGATTCCTGCAACATTCAACGTGCCGTAAAATATCACCATGGGCCATCTTGTACTGTTAGGGAGCAATCGTATGAAGCACACAACTTGTCGACAACATCAACACCTCCTTTTGTCTTATTAAATGTACTAACAATTACCGGTTTACATTTCTCACCAGTATCAGGATCAATATCGTCATGCAGTGATTCCCAACGGGGGCGATACCGCCCCCCTGTGGGCGCTGCAGCCTTTTAGGGGGGCGGTAGCGGATTCAGAAGCAAATAATAAGCAGTCAAGAGGAATGGTGAAATAAAAATGATTTAATAAGGGTTAATAAGCAGTTTTAAATTAGCATTAATAATAATACTAATAATTATAATAATTTCTTTTAGTTCAGAATAGAAGTATATGACTTGTCCTCGCACGTTGATAAGCGAACGCGCGATGTTCATATAAAATAACATGTTTCGACATGTTCGCACACAGACAGGTTGAATCATGCACGAAATGAAACGTATAAAAGCAACAGCTCTACGCATTTTTTGTTAGTTAGTTGTATGTGCTTGGCCGCGATATATAGTCGTGAATCATAAGCTCTGCCGTAGTAAATAATCGTGAGTGGTGTGTCATTTAATAAACATTACTATCTATAAATCTATTGAGAATTTAATTTTTGTAAAAAAATGGCTGAATCTACTTCTAAATTAAAAAATAAATGCCGGCAATACAGTATTGAATATTTAATATATGGATTTACGGAATCTTCTACAAACAAATCATTACCTATGTGTTTAATTTGCCGAAAACTTTTTTCAAATGAAGCTATGAAGCCCTCTAGGCTACAAGAGCATTCACATAAAATGCATCCTGATAAGAAGAACAAAGATATATTCTATTTTCAAGAACTCGAAAAAAATATTTAAAACAGCCTACTATATCAAACCTTTTTACATCGTCTTCTAAACGAGACGATGATGGGCTACGAGCCTCATATAACGTTTCATTGTTAATTGCAAAGTCAGGAATACCACACACCATTGGCGAGGAATTAATTTTGCCGGCAGTCGAAGAGATATTAAAAACTGTTCTCCATCATAAGACACCATTTGATATCATTAAAAAAATTCCTCTCAGTAATAATTCAGTGCAATGACCGGGCGTCATAAGGGTTTTATAGCACATTTGAGAAAAGCAGTGCCAAATGTACTCGCTGTACATTGTATTATTCACCGTCAGCATTTGGTTGCAAAAAAATTAAATGAACGTCTGCATGCGTCCCTCAATAACGTTATTAAAGCAATCAATATCATTAGAAGCAATTCATTGAATGACCGTTTGTTTCATAAGCTTTGCAATGAAAATGATGAAGACTACAATCGCTTGCTGCTGCACACAGAAGTACGTTGGCTCTCTAAAGGTGTTTGTCTGAATCGTTTTTTCAATCTATTTGACTCAGTGTTGGAATTTCTTGAAGAAAACGAACAATTGCGCGAAAACCTGATTACGTCAAAAAATGACATCGCTTATTTGACGGACCTGTTTAAAGTATTTAATCAAGTTAATCTACAATTGCAAGGTGATGATTTAAATTTAATTAAAACTAAAAACGTCATAGCTGCTTTTGCAGGAAAACTTCTTATATTCAAAAGAAATCTTGGTAGAGATGAGTACAACCATTTTACCACATTATCAACAGTGTCTGCAAAACCGGAAGATTTACTTACTTACTGCCACCACTTGGGAGTTCTTCATGTTGATTTTACAGAGCGTTTCCAAGATATTTTAAACATGGAAATACCAAGTTGGGTTATAGATCCTTTCGCAAACACAGATACTGAAGGCTCATCAAATTTGGAAGAGGAGCTATTAGAACTCACAACTAACGAAGAACTGAAAGTAAAATTCAAACGTGGATATCAAGAGTTCTGGCTTCAAAAACCAATACCAGTTCTCTATCCTGGATTGTGGACAATAGTACAGAAGTTGTTAATTGCATTTCCTTCGTCCTGTATGGCTGATCGTGCATTCAGTGCAGTAACTGATTTGCTGTCAAAGAAGAGGAACAGACTACACATCATTGAACGTGGCAATCTGCGATTGTTGTTAACGAAATTGGAACCCGATATTAACAAACTGGTAACACTCCACCAGCCTCAACCGTCTCATTGATTTTTTCTTTATTATTAATTTCGTATTTCTTATTGTATTGCATTTCTTATTTCTATTGTGATTGTATTTCTTATTGATTCTGTGTTTATATTTAAAGGTTTAATAAACTTAGACATTAACTGAAATTAAAGCTAAATACAGATCAATTGGGACGGTACGGATGATATTCAAATAAAATTAACTACTTTGGACTAACCAGCGACGGGGGGGGGGGGGGGGTCGGTGAAATTTTTGTTCTCTTCTATAGGGGGCGGTGGTTCAGAAAAGGTTGGGAACCACTGGTCATGATGATGCATACTGGATGTTAATACAACATTTTTTCCTTTCTTTGTTACATATGAAACAATTGTTAAACCATCGATGAAGCCAAACATACTTGTGTGGATGGGTCGTTTAGTAGGTTTTGAAAATTCACTTGGTAGTTCAGTTTTATTTTTTCTTATTGTTCCAATTACAGTTATTTTGTAATCCTGAAGTAATTTTTGCACCAATTGAATAGATGTAAACCAGTTATCCATCGTAGGTTAATATGTGAACCAGAAAGATGTTTACACATTCTGATAACCAAGTCATAGGTTTGGTTGGAAAGTTTATATGGCCCTTCAGGTTGGGATCCCACGTAGACTTCCATGTTAGAAGTATACAAGAAATCGGAACCTCTGCAGACTCATTGTAGGAAAAAACATTTCTAAGCCATATACACCTCTTCTCCAAAGATCCTCGGCATTTGAGCGATTGGAGTGACCAAGACCAGATAAATATAAGAGTCCTATAAAAGCCCGAATTTCAATGTTGTCTGTTTGATTAGCATCTCTGTTTCTTGAAAAATTGGCTTGGATAGACAAAATGTATTTATTCGTACTTTCAACAATAATTCCAAATATCCTAAGCGGTCTTTAATCACTTGGTTGCCTGTGTGTGCCCTGATAAGCGGATTATTATGTTATCCTGCCTCGTTCTAACAGTTTTTGGCCGTGGAGGATGCTTTTTCCAATGTGTGGTACCATTCTCACTTAAAAGAAAATGACTAAATGTGGGCTCGTTATTTCAGTTTATACTATATTTCAAAATACCTATATAAAAAAATGGAGAAGTTTTATGCTCAACACCTTCTTGCGTATCTGAAATTTCCTGTTCAGAATCACTTTCATGAATTACAAGTTCCTCATTGTCCTGTTCCTCTTCATCAGATTCATATTCAAAAACAATTCCTTCACTATCACTATCATCTAGTCCTACATCATATGCAGCAACTGCCAAAAGTCGACTGAACTTCGATCGTAATGGCCGTTCAGCCAAATTTGGTACGCATCTTAGTGTTTACAACATAGGGTCTCACAAACAATGGCGCGACTACCGTAAGGTTAAATCATTAACACATCATCAAATAAAAAACGAAAACTACTTAAATACATCTTAAATCGTTTGTAGTATATTGTAGTACAATTTAAAATTGTGAACTAAGAGAATTAATTTCTGAAAATAATGGAATAAACCGACAAAAAATTGATCATCAGGGGATTAAAATTACCCTATATATTAGGCCTGATACTCGTATAATATGGTTAATACGGATTTCAATCGCGGTATAACTCAACTCGGATAATCCAGGGATCGAAAAATAGAGACTCGGATAATCGAGAGTCTACTGTATCAAAATATCTATATTTATATATATTACATAATATTTATGTGTATGGTCTTTATTATTGTTTCCTTTAACCTCTATAAATTCATTGACATTAAATAAAAGATGTGCTTCCAAACATCTGATCGAGCGAGCGCCGCCTAGCTACAGAAAGGCTCCCACCAATGAGAGAATAGTTTAGATTATATTTGTAATTTGAATTATATCGTACGTTAAATCAGAGAACGTTAAAAATACAAAAATTGTAATAATTACCTATAGTATATACAGGTGTCCAGTCTCAAAACCGAACATAGGGAATAACATTGAGATAGGTATTACATTTTACATTTCTTTGTATAATTTTAGTTTTAGTTTTCTGATTGGTTTTTTGAGCTGATTTGATTAATGTTAGTGTAAGAGTTATTAATTTTAATTTACTAATCGATATTTTATTTAAAAAAATATATTATTTTTAATTTGACCATAAATGTCAAATTAAATTGTATCAAATCTAAAAATCAAGGCATATCATATAATTAATATTTTTTTTAAACTGAAATTACAATTAACTTATAATTATTGTAGAATCAAATTCCATTAAAAATACAATTGCTAGCGCTCTTCGAAGCGCAAACAACTTACCATTCTTGTGTTATCATTATCTTTTCTGTACGTTAAACTGGCGAGAAAAAATCAATCCGCTGTTAATTACAATGCTAGAATTTTATGTTCGCGTTTGAGGACAGATATACTGTATTATTTTAGTTTAGGCAGGCATTGCTGTTCGAAATTTGGTGTCGGTATTGAATTATCAAGGGTAATAATAAATATAAGTTGTATAAAAAGTGACATGCTAAGTATTATCAGACAATATATATAGGCCTCCCGCAAAGTTGGAAAAATTCTTATACACGTTATCTTTATACATAATGGCTTTAAAATATAATTAGTAAATATATACAGATCAGATAATACCTTAGGTACTATAGGTAGTAAGTGGGTAAATCCACTTACAGGACAAACTGCAACGTGTGATGAAGCAGTTACACTTAAATTCACTTTGATGTGCTATATATCCACTGTTTATTTCTGTATGTACATTGAAAATCAGAATTCACAGAAAATTTTGAGTTTGGCTGGCATAAGAAATAATTTACTACACTTTCTCAAACATTTTCGATAGTTCAGCTTTATCTAAAACACCCTCAGTGTGCATCCACATGAGTACATGATCACGAATCCCTTGTAACCACGTAACTACTACCAACCAATTAGAGTGCTGGATGGTTTTACGTACGTCCGTGAAGGTAATCACGGAGAGAAGTTTGTTAATTTCAACTTCAGTATGTGTTTTCTGTCCGTTTTGTTTACATTTTTTAAATTTATTTTGGCTGTTTTGTTTTTGGGGTTTGGAACGTTGTTAGTTTGTGTTTTACGATGTCGGCTGAACAAACGCAGTTCAAATGTGGATATTGTGGCTTTGATTTGATCGTTGCCACACAGTTTTCTTTTTCAACCCCTTGGGCATAGCTGCAAGGAGTTAAAGATAATTATTACTAGTCATTCTTAAAAAACACTAGATTCTAACAGAAAATAAACAACTTACATAGAAATATTGACAAAATACGAAAAATCAAAAGTTCAAAACGTTAAAAAAATAGTCCACAAAACCAAACAACAATAAAAGGAAATGACAATTGACAATATTGACAGTCATGGATACGATGCTCTATTTGGATGACGTAAAATTGACGTACACGTGACGATCGTGATCACGTACCCATGTGGATGCAGCCTCAGCGTTTATATTTACTTTTAACTGAAACTGTTGTCTGTTTTCAGATAACAAGTTCAGGTAATTTTTAAGAGAATAGAAAAGATTGTATGCTCGCGCACTTCCTTAGTTTGTACGGATAATGTCCACATCCTTGCTCTATAATACTATAAAAAATACTTATTTGATTTGTTTTTACCTTCTTTGCTTGAGCCTAATATGCAAAAATCAGTATTTTATTTTACTCTTATACTTATAGGACAAAGCAGCGAAGTGCACGCCCGTACTTATAAACTCCACTAAGTTATTTTAAAGGTTACCATTCTGGTAGATTACCAGAGTTTTTAAATAAAAAAAGACTCTTAATTAAGTGATATTAAATAGATAATTAAAAAAAAATTAAAGCAATTTTATATTAATTTATTTCAAAATATGTATGTATTCAATTTATAAATATTCTTTATACAGAATGTCCGTCCTCAAACGCGAACATAGGATTTTAGCATTGTAATTAACTGCGGATTGATTATTGTTTGCAAGTTTAACTTACAAGAAAGATAGTGATATTAAAAGAATGGTAGATTTTTTGCGCATCGAATGGCGCTAATAATCATTGAATTTTTAATGGAATTTTGAGTTCACAATTAATAATTGTAATTTCGGTTTAGAAAGATATTAAATGGATATGCATAGCATCTTGTAAACCTAAAACATAATATATACCTAAGTCAGTAAAAAAATTGGCACCACTTTACAAATATTTGTAGATCAAACCTCTTCTTGTTTAGTTTTGTTTTTTACATATGTAATTTTTGATCTCCATGCTCTATCCACATGCATAATAGCTTTTTAGTTTCTGAACCAACCATAACTGAGCTCCATGCAGGAAAATATTGTTCTGCATCGTCACTCATGAATACATTAGCTTTAATGTCCCCTGCAACTTCCTTTACTGTGCTTATTAAAATATTTTATTACTAGATAATATTCCCGATTTGCAAAAAGAAAACCTACAGCAAACCCTTCACCAAAATCATCTACCACTAACATTGATATTAAATTAAAGTCGTAAGGATTTGTTTCATGCGTAACATCCATGCAGATGATTCCTCCAGTTCCAATTTTTTTCACGATTTGTACTTGACATTTTGTCATTATACATAACAAAAAGTCTTCATGTTTTACAGAATATTCTGTGCTAACTGAACCTTGTTTTTTATATAATATTACAGAATTATTCTCGATGCATTGTGTTTGTTCGATAATCCATGAATCTACACTAACCGTATCATTAGGATTTTTAATAGCTATATCTTGCAAATCATATTGTTGTAAAATGTTTTGTATGTCCTTCCCAGTTGTCAAGTGTATCCGCTGAAAATGTGAATCCACACTTTCTCTAATTTTATTTAATATTGTTTTAGATGGTATACCTGAAATAGATAAAAAATACATATAGTAGTTGATTTAAAAGTTGCAGATACCAACAATTTACCTTGCATAAGCTGATATGCTATTTCTTTCCTATTTTCAACTGGTAAAGGTATATGAGCTAGTAGCAGATCATGCCCATAGTGACTTTTAAAATACTTAATTTTGATGTCGTTAGAAACAATTTTAAACTGAATACATGATGTACATGTATAACAAGTTTTTGAGATCCTTGTGATTTCAGTACCCGTTTCCTTGATCCATCAGCTATAAGACGTCTGTCTTCCCCCGCTTCTGTTACAGTAATAATAAACTGAACCATTTACTTTACATGTACCACTTTGTTTTATCCAAACAGATGTGCATCTACTTTCTTCCTCAATTTTCCATTTGTTAAAGACTGTAAAGATATTTTTACTTCTTGATTTATGCAATTTACATTGCACAAAATATATACACTTTCATTGGTAGGAGCTTTTCTCGGAGTATCCGAACTCTGCCACAAAATGCAGGTAGTCATTACGGGTTGTTCGAACTCTGCCAGTGTTTAAAATTTTGGAGATTAACTACCAAACCAGTAGGGGTCTAATAGCCTAATCCGATTTAACAATTTACCTTGAACTTTAGGTACTCAAATTCAATAGAAGAAAATATTAATAACATACATATATTTTCAACGTATATTTGCCACTTCTAAAAAATTACATCTACATTACAATAAAATATATTCAATATACATAAACATATTAAAAAAACAAAAAATTAAACGTGTGGAAGATTTTTACATGCAACCGTTTTCACAAACATAAAGCTAGAAATGACATTTTTCCTATATTGATCCAAATGATCATTAATGAAATTTATTTTAACATTAATAGTTTTTTTGGTTTTTTTCTGGCTTTGGTTTGCCGAACGAATTTTCGCGTATACCTCCGTTTGTAAATCCAATAACACACTAGTAAATTGAACAATGTTTCGGTGTGCTTTGTAAAAAGAAGCACCGAAATGCGAATGAAAACTCTCACAAGAATTCGTTGTTCTCTTAAAAAAGGATACATTATTTGCCCAAATAAGTGGTGGAAATATCGAATTTTGCGTTATATATGTTTTATTGACATAATTTCGGAATTCTATAACTCTTTCGTCATTCGGAAGCAAAAAATGTAGTTCATTATAAAAAAATTCTATAACTTCCTCAGGACTAAGATACATAATACCGAAATGTACTTTTAAGTATTCGCCAATTACAGAACCTTTCTGTCTGTACTCTTGTACCAAATGAAACTCCTGAATCTTACGAAACCAAGCTTGACAGAGATGAAATTTACAACCAAAAAGAATTTGATCTCTGCCAAAACATTCATATATAGCGTTATGAATGCTTAGTTCAAAATCTACTACGACTTCTTTAGGTTGAAAATTTAAGCCTACTTCTTTACATTTTTGTCTTAAAATTAAAAACAAATTTGAATATGTTTGACTTGATTTGTCCGGCAGCAAACAAAAAACAAGAGGTACGTAATAGCCGTTTTTAAAACCATGAATGGTAAACATTTGGTAAAAAAAGTTGAACAGTATTTAAAAGTCCCATCCATCAAAATACAATCCGAATTACATAAAAAATTAAGGTTGGAAAAACAGGAGAACACAATAATTTTAAATACCTGGTCTGCTGTTAATAGAAATTCCTCTTCTCGGTTCGTTCGTAATTGTAATTCACGAACACTATTAAATACTTTTTCCTGATTTTTAGGCAATAGGGGTAAAATTTTTCTTCTCGCCGCGTGAATATTTTTCCTTATTCGGTCAATATCTTCGGTGTTGATATCCTCCACGAAATTATTTGACACCAATTCTTGCCGAATTAGTTTGGAGGGTTTCTCAGTGGGATCTTCAGTCGCTTTCCTTTTAATGCTGTTACTCACTGCTTTTCTTGATAGGTTCGTTTCCATAGTATGATTGTGTTCTCCTTTGACTTCTGTGATTGTTTCTTCATCAGAAACGTGGGAGTACACTCTAACTGGACATTTTGCGTTACAGCACTTCCATCTAATGTTTCCACATTTGCTAGTATTAGCTTTCGAAAATTTATAACTGTTCAACACTATTAATTTATTTCCACTTTCACTATACATTGTAGATGCTTTGTTCTCCATTTTGGTCACTGTTTGCTATGTGTACTACACTCTTAACTTCTGTAGATCGATATGAAGTAACTGAATACAACTATAACTCTTATATAGTGTAAGTGAGTGCATCAACATCCTTCCCCTAATCCCCTAAATATCGATCAAAACAATCAAGATTTCTTCAAAATATTTAATACAAGAAATCTTTGAAACCTTTCAGAAATATACATAATTCTATGGGCCTCCGATTTTATCTATTATAAACCCTAATGACTCTAATAGGATTAAACTAAATGGTTGCGGCACAGTTCGAACATTTCAGTAATCCTCAAATTGATACAAGTCAGGTAAAATTTTATTTTGTGGCAGAGTTCGGATATGCCCGCTTTTCTGCAGCTAGGACCTCGTTCTAAACGGTAGTGTAGTTCCACTTAAAGACACTGTGGTTAACTATACCATGTAACTAATACAGAAAGAAAACAAAGTTGATAAGGGATATGTATACTGTAATAAGAAAACCCTTGTAGAAATAATGAATTATTAATCATACTAAAACAATACACGACGTGACTATTGAACTACAAGTAACAAATAGTTATATTACACATACTAATCTTTCTATGTGACTTTTTTAACCAATGACTGGATTATTTACATCGACGGTAATATTTAATATCCTTCGCCCTGTAACTAAGATTTCATTTTCAAATCACGATGAAACTTTGTATCTTGACTATGCCACTGGTAGATTTTTTTCAAATATATTATGAGTTTCATTTCATGTATAAAATTATTTATGAGTGTACATGAAAAAGCTATTTTCGTATTCTTTGTCTACACTGCAAAGCGTCGGTGTATGCAATTTAAAAAATTGTTATGGTACCGCATAAAACGTTCTTGAAGTCATGAAGTATTTTTATATATCACAAGTAAATTGACTATCAGCAATATAATAATTAAAGATTTCTTGGAAACAGGTTGTGTAAATCATATATACATAAAATGTTGAAGATGACAATAGTGTTATATACAGAGTTTATTTTTATGAGGCTTTAGATAGACGTTCCATGTACCACTTTTTGATTGGAATTACTGGGAATTTGTCAATGTTTTGTTCAGAATTATATAACCCAGCTATGTTGGTGATATTCTTACTGAACCTTAGAGTAATAATAAACATAGAGAGGGCTATTCATTCATAAACACGTTTATTTTTGCCGCCAACAATTCTAAACGTCAGTAGTGAAATAATGAATGAATTACAAAAAGTGGGGATGGTATTGTAGCTACATGGCCTTGGTAATTTCGGCCGTTTTTCTGACAAACTTTCCGACGAACCATGATAATCCAAATAAACTGTTTTAAAGATTAAAACTAACTATTCCGCATCTGTGGCCCTGAACAACATTCTATCATAAAATTGTCATTTGTATACACTTCGGGGGATGTATCGTGCTAACAAACCGAAATTTCTCCAAAAATAACCAAAAATGTAGTATATCTGGATTTATAGGACCCGCTGTACTCGTTCTAGTCAGCTGAAAATCAGTAGGGTACATATGTGAGACATCTTGAACAATATTCAATAATAAAATTGGTCACTTTTATACACTCTGGAGGGTGTATCGTGCTAAGAAACTGAAAATTCTCCAAATATGACAAAAATTTGGTACTTCAAGTACCATAGCACCCGTTGTACTGCTGTTAGTGAGCTGAATATCAATAGGGTTCATCTTTGAGACGCTCTGAATAATAGCCAATCATAAAATTGGTCACTTGTATATACTCCGAGGGCTAAAAAACTGAAATTTCCCCAAAAATGACAAAAATATCGTACTTAAAGTACTATAGCACCTGTTGTACTGGCTCTACTCAGCTGAATAATAATAGGGTTCATCTGTGTGATGTCCTGAATAATATTCAATCATAAAATTGGTGACTTGTTGAACTCCAGAGGCTGTATCGTGCCAACAAACTGAAATTTCTCAAAAAAATGACAAAAAAGTCGTACTTCAAGTACAATAGCACCCGTTGTACTGGCTCTGGTGAGCTGAAAATCAATAAGGTTCATCTGTGACATGTCTTTAAGAATATGCAATCATAAAATTGGTGACTTGTTGCACTACGGAGGCTGTATCGTGCTAACAAGACATGTAACGAAAAGTGGCCGACGACGACATATACACAGGATTTTTTTTCTAAAATCCGTTTTTTCGTGTTGTTGTTGACGGAAAACTTAAAAATAACTCAAAACATAATTTCAAAATTTCAACTTTTTTTTGGGGTAAACCAATACTTTTCTCGCATATTAGATAGGTTGGGCGGAAAAGTAAAACATTAAATTAATTAACGTAAAAGTTTCTTTTGTCACTAAAAGTTTTGAAAAACACATCAAAACGAAAGAACTAAATGTTTACTATCTAGTCGTAATGACGCTCGCATAAACAAACCACGTTTGACGATATTTGCATCTCTCTTTATATGGTAATTAAACAAGGACAAAGCTACTAAATAGATTACTATTGACACATTAAACAGGTACTGAAATTTTGAGTTATAACTATAAAGAAGGATACAACAAATACTTGTTTAAAATTTATATAAAAATATGCCTTTATTTTAAATATAATTCAAGTATTATTAATTAATTTTAAAAATAGCGTAAATGCATATGCATAAATTAGTATGACTTTTTTATTTGCTTAACTTTTTAATACCTTTTCAATTAAACTTCTAATTTCATTTTTCCTGCAATTAAACAGACTTTATAAATTTGGCAAAGCAGTGGAAGTGTCCGCAAGTGAGCTTAGAATGTGACTCAATGTTTGGGACAAGAAAAGACCAAAACAAACATATATATTTTATTTGTTAATCTGAGTAATGAACATACTGTTTACTACCAATTCCCCAACAGTTATAATTACACTGTCTGATGCGTGTTTCTATAACCAAGGCATCATCTTCAGAGACTGAGGGTAAACTAAAACTTATCTAGTTTTGTCCTACTTATATACTAACTTTTAGACGCCAATGCAACTCTTCTCGCGGGAAAAATTTCGCAATTCATTTCCATAAATTATAAAGTGAACTACAAGGAATTTGTCCTTTGTCTCTATTTAAAATATTCTTACATCTATTTCAATAGATACTTTCGAAGGAATCCAACAATCTATTATTGGATACATTTTTTAACAATTTTATATGACATAAATTTATTATATTAGAAAAGAGTGATATTTACGATATTAGCTGTCACAATTGTGACGAAAATTATGTTGGGCAAACTAAAAGATCTGTTATCGTTCGCTTTAAGGAGCATTTGGATTACGGAAAAAAGAGTATTGCCGAGAATGCTATCAATCATAATCATATAATAAATTTATAGAGGAATGTAAATTTGTATCCAACAATAGATTTTTGGATGCATTTCAAAGCATTGAAATAGTTAGATATAAGAATAATAGAGACATGGAACCAATTCCTTGTATTTAGATTCAGTAATATGCTATTCGTCTTGAGTCTTTTGCTGAGCCTTTTTCTAGTACATGCTCTCAGTTAAAAATGTGTGCGTATCTTCGTTTATGACATCTTGGAATCTGTGAAAGGCACGCAAAAGTTTTCGACATGCTTTTGTCAGGTCGCGTTTGCCACACCGGCCGCATTTTGCTGCTCACGTAGTTCAACGTGTTAATCTTCCATACCTGCTCGATAATAAAAGTCATTTCTCCTAACCTCTAATGGCCGGGTTTAATTATTCTGAAATTTCGAAGAAATTATAAGTCATAAAACTTGAGGAAGTTAGTGTCGATAGTAGTCCATATAAAATTGTCAGAACATTTTCGCCCCAGCTAATAGACCGCTTTAAATATTTATAAAAAAGTTATATTTTTGCCATTTCATTAGTCTTCCAATTTTTACGCAATAAAGTAAAAATATATGGAAACCGAATTATATAATGCCAGAAAATGGTGAGTGAAGGGATTTATTTTTGGTTTTATATAATTCAGTTTCAATATACGTGTCCCACGAGGTATTCGCCAGTATATATCTCGAAAACTATTTGAACAATGATATTGAAATTTGGCAGTAATAAACCGTGGGTAGTATCACACGTTGATGAAGGTGGTCATCAATTTAAGCTTCAACTGCAGTAAAAGTGTTATTGTATTCCAATTCTTTTTGTTTCAAAGACAGCTTTGTTGTTCAAATAAAAAACCTTTATAAAAATGTGTTTGTTTCTAAGTACCTACCACAAAAAAATAGATATCGCCGAATTATATTCTATTTTTATAAATGAGAGAGTATTAAAATAATAAAGCATTCGTAATACATAGGCGTATCACTTCTTTTAGTAGACAGTTAAAATATTTTTTGAAGTTATACCTCGAGTATTTTCGTATGAAATAACATTTGTATAAATATAATAAATATATCAGGTGTTCAGTACCCAAAAAATTAGATTAGATTAGAATTAGTTTTTCTGAAAAATCGCTATTTTAAGTGAGGGTGCTAGCTTGAGCTCCTATTTCTGATTGATAATAATTTTTTATTGGTTGAAACAACTAACCACTGTTTTTAAATTTGTTTATGTATTCGGAATTATATCCAAATATTAAGAGATCCATTATAATTTATTAGAAATATAGCAAAAGTTTATTATTGGCATATAAATTTAAGTATGTAAATGATTTAAGTCATAAATGCATTTCTTTTTCTCAATAGGTCCAATAATACTGCTAGATGTGTCGTAGGGTAGTTATAATATTAGCAAAATAAAATTGAAGGATTTAACAACAATAATCCGAATGGCAACAGTTAATAATAACTTATATGAATTAGCCGGAGTCTCTGCATTATGAACCTCCCAGATATGCACGTCGTATGTCCGAATCTAATGTCGATTACAAGTGTTACAGCAAATAATACATGGTATGAATCCGACGATCTAAAGAAAAAGGTGGAGCGAGTCCGTAATGACACATTTACAATTCCTTCCATTATAATGTATAAAGAGACATCGCATAATTATATTGAGTGAAAAAATAAATGCTTTTATACAATACCTATACCTTTCCCGTTCAATATACTTTTTAGTACTGTACTTCTATGTCTAAAATTAAAAAGCATCCCAATAGGAGTGCGCGGTTTAAGAGATAAACTACGAATTTGAAATAATTTCAATAATGACTTAGTACAAACTCATAAGTATTGATAATACCTATAATTTAATTAAAATCTATTACTTATATCACTCAAATTATAATTCATTAACCTTTGAAGGTAATTCAATAATTAATTTGGGTTTTATTTAGAATTTACAATAATTTAGAAGATGTACTCAGCTGTGGTGTTTACATTCATATTAGTCACAGTTGATATGTCTGTTTGAACACCTCTAAAAAGAAGTTTGGCTGGGTAAAATATGAGTATACAAATTAGTCCTATATTCGCAAATTAATATTTAGTAACTTTTGATAATTTCAAATATTTTAACGATTCACTTGGAAATTAATAAAACAGGTGGTCTAATTTACTATCTTCTTTTATAAACAAAATGATATACTTCATAATGAAAAAACGATTTTAGGTACAAATTAGTCCTTAATTCAAAGTTTAAAGGTAAGCTGTTGAAATTTGATTTCGTAAAGGTGGAGGTGTTCAAGCCAGCACTTCCACATTAAAACTCCCTTTATAGGGAAAACTGTGTGGGTACAAAGTTTAATTTTTTGGGTAGAAATTAGTCCTATATTCGAAAATTAATAATATTTAGTTATCTTTGATAATTTCTTGGAAATTAATAAAACACGTGGTCTAATTTACTATCATCTTTAATAAACAAAATGAGATAATGAAAAAACGCTTTTGGTTACAAATTAGTCCTAAATGCAAAGTTTTAAGGTATGCTGTTTAAATTGGATTTTATAAAGGTGGACGTGTTCAAGCCAGCACTCCCACATTTAAACTCCTTTTACAGGGAGAACTGTGTGGGTACAAATTTCAATTTTTTTGGGTACAAATTAGTCCTATATTCGAAAATTAATAATATTTACTTATCTTTGATAATTCCAAATCTTTGAACGATTCGCTTGGAAATTAATAAAACACTTGGTCTAATTTACTATCATCTTTAATAAACAAAATTATATGATAATGAAAAAACGCTTTTGGTTACAAATTAGTCCTAAATGCAAAGTTTAAAGGTATGCTGTTGAAATCGGATTTTTAAAGGTGGACGTGTTCAAGCCAGCACTTCCACATTAAAACTCCTTTTACAGGGAAAACTGTGTAGGTACAAATTTTAATTTTTTGGGTACAAATTAGTCCTATATCCGAAAATTAATAATATTCTGTTATCTTTGATAATGTCAAATCTTTTAACGATTCACTTGGAAATTAATAAAACACGTGGTCTAATTTACTATCATCTTTTATAATCAAAATGATATGATAATGAAAAACGCTTTTGAGTACACATTAGTCCTAAATTCAAAGTTTAAAGGTATGCTGTTAAAATTTGATTTTGTACAAGTGGGGGTGCTAGCTTGAGCTTAAACTAGCACCCCCACATTAAATAACGGTTTTTCAGAAAAACTAAGTGGGTACAAATCTTTTGGGTACAAATTAGTCCTTAATTAAAAGTTTAGATTTATGCCAATAAAATTTGATTTTGTCAATCTGGGGGTGTTAGCTTGACCTTAAACTAGCACCCCCACTTTAAATAGTGATTTTTCAGAAAAACTAAGTGGGTACAAATTAGTCCTAAATTAGTTCTAAATTGCACATAAGTTTTTTTTAATTTGAAGCTAGCTTTACTGACGTAACAAAATCGTTTGAACTGCCTAATGTGTACTATTATCAGTCTGCGCTCCTTTCCTGATGGTGGATTTAAACCAGTAGATAAATTATTTAAAAAAGCCTGTATTCGACTTGTAACAGATTCATCTTGCCAAAATTTATTTGGTGTGTGTCCTATTGTTCTGTACAGTGTCTCGTTAACTTTTCTAAAAATGATACCACGTGACCCGTAATGTGACGTTGTAACAAAGTAGCTGATTGCTTAAAATATGTAATACGGTTTATAACTGCGAAATTTCAATATCGTAGTTCAAATAGTTTTCGAGATATATACTGGCCAAAACTTCGTGAGACACCCAGTATATTTTCTTTATTGTGTAAAAATTTGAAGACCAATTAAAATACAATAATATAATATTTTTAATAAATAATTAAAGCGGTTACTCAATAATTAGGAGGGACGAAAATGACCTGGCAATAGTTACATGGATTTAGAATACTATCGAAAATAATTTACACAAGTTTTATGACTGGGAATAAATCGAATCTTTTTTCTTACCCTCTTTGAAATTTTAGGGCAGTTCACCCCGGCTATTGATGGTTGCGAGGAATGACTTATTATCGAATAGGTATTGAAGATTAAAGCTTAATACTCACTTGGCGAAATTCGCGTTTTTTTGACATAATGTGTCAAATCCAGACTGTTGTCGCACATTCGCGTATTTCATCCATACTCACAAATGCGAAATTCGCCTACGCGAAAGTGCGGATAAATCGCAAAAAAGTTGAAATGACTTCAACTATTTTGCGATTTTCTGTCATTACTGTCATTTATATTGTAATTTTGTGATGGTTTGTACAGATCATAAATTTGTTCTTGAGAGATATTAGGTTTGTGTACATACTACACTATAATATCTTCGGAAATAATTGTTGTAATGACAAGCATCCATGACTGTTTTCTTTTTATAAAAATTGCTCAAACACAAACAAATAATAATAAAAATTCTAGGTTATGTTATTTCTCTTGATTTATGACAAACGATACTTGTAAAAATCGCAGAAAACTTAAAATTTTCCGCCGCGAATATTTTTAAATCTGGATTTGACACATTATGTCAAAAAAACGCGAATTTCGCCTAAGTGAGTATTAAGCTTAAATGGGTAACTTTTCATAACTTTTCAAATGACAACTGAACATACGTCACTAGCTATTCCTCTATGTTCAGATAACTCAGGTATAGTTTATTGTTATGCAATAGCTATTGTTGTATTAAAAGCGGAAAGTGATACTTTGCCGCTTGAGGCCGAAAGCGGCAACGCACTTTCTGCTCGAATTGCACACAAGACTTTTTCTACGATCACCTTATTTTTAGACAAATAATTTAAAAAAAACATGAAAAAGCCTTTTACTGCCTCGCAAGGCTCTTCGTGTTCTAAATAAATCTGTACCGCGAATTTCCACGTACCATAGTTCTCGTGCTCTTTTAGATGCTCGATCAGCGGAAGCTGGCTGATGATATCACTTATTAATATAAAAATTCAACAAATTACAAACTCCAGAAGCTTCAATGGTGTCTCACGCGTGTCCTGTGTCCATAACCTCTTCCAATTTGATGTTTTAAGTCAAGGTTTCGAGAAGAAAAATAACTTAATCTATCAAAAACGGCGTAAAAGCAACTAATGACAATTTAAAACTAACAAAAGTCGTAAATGACATTAGGATGACATTTACAAGGTTAAACAAATAGAGGTTCGAAAAATATTGGGAGTAATTAGTTATACACTTTGAATATTTTTAAATATTAACTACAACTATAACATAGGTGTTTTGGATGGGTTTATAAGATGGAAAATAATAATTAAAATGACGTCTGAATCGGTCTAATCTGTAAAGTCTTATAACACTGCGCCGTCGTGCTCGAAAAATCGCGCGTGATTGAAAGACCAGTTATCCACGAATACTTTATGCAATTTTTTTATTGGCGCACTTTGACTTACTACAAAAAAATTGAATTCCGTCCTCGATGCCCAGCAAAGTTTCATTTCATAAAAGTCCGTCCTCGATGCCCAGCCAAGTTTCATTTCATAAAAGTGTATCATCGATGCCCAGCCAAGTTTCGTAAAAGTCCATCCTAAGTAGTATTTATTTTTATTAAAAATGTATATGGATTGATTCCCTCGGGGATTAAATGGGTCCCACCCGCGGGATTAAATGGGTCACTTTAGTCGCTTTGTGTATAATCTACTATTAATATACCTATTATTTACTAACTTTCTTTAGTTTATTGTAAATGAAAACATGTGAGCGGAAATAATGTCAAATTATGACAGATCACGGAAAACATCAACTTTGCGGTTAGATTTGAGTGTGCAAAAGCCTACTTTGGGTAGTGATCGTAGGAAAAATCATTTTATCGCTTGGTTGTCATAGGCTGGAAATTCAATCATTTATACTAAGTTCTGAACTAAAGCCAACCTTTGGGTCTTCAATTGTTTTCTCTAGAGCTTATCTTAGACTTATTCCAAGTATTTGCTGTAATTATAATATCTAAATATTTTCAGTTCAAGTTACTATAATAGAACAACTTAATGGCTAGTTTTTACTCAGTGATTTCAATTTGTTTACAGATAATAAAGCAAACACTTTACGTAAGCAACGAATTTAGTAAAATGTTAACTAGTCGTTAACCCTAAAGCTGCCAACCGAGACCGATTGAGAAATGATGCAACTCTCTGTAACATACAAACCGCCAGAATAATATAAAACCACAAAGTACCGATATACCACATAAATTATCTTTGTAAACGAATGTATTGACAGTTAGTTTATATTATTGTATTAATTATATCATAAATGAAACATGTTGATTTTCTACCAACTAGTTGTCCTTATAAAGGAACTCAAAATTTTTTCTATAAATGGAAAGAAGTATATGTGTTATCGCCATAAATGTGAAGACTATGTTGAGAGACTTAGCTACACAGGACAATTCTGAATTCGCTTCAGGGATTTATGTGAGAAAAATTACATGAAAGCATTTATTTACAATTCAGAATTTAGTTTAAAATGTTGTCATGGGAGTATTTGGCTTAGTCTGCAATGTAATAGCTCTTAAAAGTAAGTTATTATCCAATAAAATTTGAAATTGCCGCAGTATTTAAATTGGGTTCCATTTTCTTGCATCATTGTAAGAAAATTGGAATCCGACGTTAAATATTGCAGGCAACTGCTGAGGAAGCACGAAAAGAAACATTATTCCCAGGGTCTCTTAAAACAATTCAAATGTGATTTAAAAAGCTGATTCAGTTAATAATAACAAGATATATATAATCGAGCTTGAATTCTCCAGATTTCAGCTGCCTTTAAGCAGTCAAAAGCATTTCTGATCTGTGACTGGTTTTTCTTAAGAAGGCTATAGTCTGTTTCTTATTGTCTGACAGCACGCGAACAGGTCACAGATGCTGGTCAGGTAGAAAACCATAAGCGTCGCCATTCATCTAAGAAATTTATTTACTATTTAATTTTATACCCGATCTGATATATAAAGGTAATATAAATTTAAATTCGGTTAGTTAAAAAAACTGACTGACTTTCATACATTTGTAGAGTACATACAGTTGAAACAATAAATAATTTTTGAAATAATCTTGTAACGCAACTATTCTGACTGAATATTTCATTAATTATCTTGAGAATTTGGGGCAGGTCAATTCTTTTATTATATAGAATCTGACAATTAAGCACTGATGATGGCTCTATGTCTAGAGAGCTGAAAGCGCGCTATGCAAAAGTAAATTAAATTTTACACGTGATACAAATATATTTTTCTTTGTTGCCCTATACGTGTACACAGCCACCAGCATCATTTGATATCCTTAAATTCTTGGGAGATATATTAACAAACCATTTATCAATTCATTCTCCAGATAATTACTTTCTGATTTTCGAAATGTTGATAATAACATTTCCAAGAAACATTACAGTAGGGTCCTACTAGGGATTGTCCCAATGACTACTTAGAAATTTTGCAGGTATACGGTGAAACTTGCTTTGTATAATTTGTTTTGCTTAGAGTCGCTTATGTTCCATTAGTGTTGACTATGTTGTGAAAAATGTCTTCAAGTTTTACCCCAGTAAAGTGTAAGCGCGTGCTTAGCTTACAAACGAAGACTGTAGTGTTAAATGTGCATGATGCTGTTGTACTTCAAATGCCGGCTGCTACTTTTAGTAATATAGTTTCGACATGTTCCAATATGACAGGAGTTAGTGAATCTACTATTTACAGGCTTGTAAGAGAGAGGAAAAATGGAAATATATCTCCACCTAAAAAGTCAGCTGGAAGAAAACCATTTGACCTTGATGAACATATGCAAAATACAATAAGACGAAAAGTACATGAATTATATTTTAAAAAATAGATCCCAACCCTTGACATAATTCTAAGAATGGTGAAGGAGGACGAGAATTTGCCTGACATAGGGCGAAAAACTTTGTGGAAAATTTTACACAAATTAAATTTTACTTGGGAGAAGCAAAGTCGCAAATCAGTGCTAATCGACAACGAAGAAATAGTATGTTGGAGACGCCAGTATTTACGAGATATCCGAAAAAACAGACAGGAGGGAAGACAAATCTATTATCTAGATGAGACATGGCTCAATGAAGGACATTTAGTAAAAAAAATATGGCAGGACAAAAGTATTCAAACCAGTCGTCAAGCTTTCATAGAAGGTTTTATCTACTGGACTGAAAACTCCTATCGGTAAAGGTCGCCGACTAATAATAACGCATATTGGATGCAATCAAGGGTTCGTTGAAGGTGGCGTACTGGAGTTTCAGTCAACATCAACCAAAGACTATCATGAATAAATGACTGCAGATGTTTTTGAAGAGTATTTTACACAAATGGTCGATTTATTTCCAAATAATGCTGTAATCGTTATGGACAATGCCACTTATCATTCGCGATTAACAGAAAATCTTCCATCTACCTCTTGGAGAAAAGCTGATATTAGAAACTGGTTAATTGTAAAAGATATACTATTTGAAGATATGTTGAAAAAAGAACTTTTTAAGGTTGCTTCAGATCACAAGCTACAATTTAAAAAGTTTGTTATTGATGAAATAGCCAAGAATCGTGGGATAACAGTACTTCGTTTGCCGCCATACCATTGTGAATTAAATGCGATAGAGTTAATATGGGCCCAAATGAAAGGTTATAAAGCTAGACATAATAAAACATTTAAAATGAAAGATGTTCGTGAACTCATGAAGTACTCATTGACAACAAGAACTGGAGAGATGCTGTGAATCATGTAATTAAAGAGGAAGAGAAAATGTGGGTTTTAGATGACCTCATAGAACAAACTATAGAACCGATAGTGATCTCTCTCGACGAGTCTTCGGATGATTCTTGTATGGCCAGCGAAGAGGATGATACTATAGATTGAATTTTATATTTTCTATAAATGGTATGTTTACTTTACTTAATATACATTAATTCATTGTCAATAAATTTGAATTATGTAAATCAAACTATTGAATAAGCAAAATGAACTAATATCGTAATCTTCGCCACTGCCGCACTGTTTATCGTTTAGCTGGCATTCTTCAGTTTTATTACCATATTGTATTTTGAGCTGAAACAGGGATGTACAGATAACTAATACAGACACCTACTTGTTTTGCATTAGAATTTTAGTATTTACTTGTAAAATTCTTAGGATCACTCTGTAATAGATAATTTTCTATTTGAATATTTAATGAGGCTACTGTGCTGTCAGACATTAAGAAATAGACTATAGCATTCGAAAAATATCAGACTAACCTGAAATTTCAACAGAATATTGTTGAAGGTATGTTTATAGCCCCTTTACGTAATACTAACGATCCGCCCGGATTCGCACGGGTAATTTATAACAAAAGAGGCGAAAATGTGAAGTTACTGCCTTGATAATTGAATTTCTTTATAAACAATATTTGTAGCTGACTTTTCTTTACAAAATAAGAACTAATTTGGTTTTGTAGTAACGCTTGAACGAGCAAATAGCTGTTAATGGAAAAAGATCTCAAGCTTAGGACTAAGCCTGCAACGTTGAATATATACCTCCTTTTTCTAATTAAAATAAAAACAGCATTTGCTTCTAAACAATAATATGGACTGAAATTACCAAATAAATTAACTTCTCTCAACAGTCAATGAATAAATTAATATATTTTGGAAAAATGTCACTACAAATAACAAAAGAAGGAACCTAACAACGCACCAAGCACCGTTTCATAAGAACCAATATTCACAACACAAAAATAACAATTAAATACGAAAAAAAATATGAATACCTATACACCTACAGGGCCGAGCCTAGGGTATCCGCCGCCGGGGTGCAAGTACAAAATATGCCGCCCTATTAGCGTAAATTTGATTAGTGAGACGAGATATGAGGTAAATTTCTAGTCTAGTCGGATAGAAAAGTACCTACCTACGCCGGAAAGATATTCATTAGTAAAAATCGTCTCTATCCAGCAAATGTGTCGAGATATTATTGGAGATAGGAGTAATTGGATAATTCAATGCCGATTTTGAAGTGTATGTATGACGCACCTACTGTTTACATTTTAGATTGGGAAAATTAATAAATAGTTATTTATGCAACAAGTGCAAAAAACACGTTTTGCACGAGTTGCATACAATATTTTTTCTACATTCCTGCAAAAACTGGAAAATTAGAATATAATATATATATCATTTACCATGTCAGAACTCAGAATGTATTTTAAATGTTCTTCTTTTTTTTTGTATATTTATGACCTCCACCTTGTCAGTACTTAATCATAGCTGGTTTTCGCTTTGACCATCTAAATTATAAATAATCAAAGATTTTTGCAATAATTGTAACTCGTTGAGACTAAGTAGTATATTATTGCTGTATTAGAAGCAGGATCAGACACTTGCTCTGGATTTTTATTTTATTTAAGTGTTTATGTTTGTCATAAATCATCACAAAACTGACAAGAATGACAGATGAGTGCAACGAAAAATGTTGTTGCAGTAGTGCAAAAAAGAACCAATTTTTCCATTAAATGTGTTTCACAAAAGTGTTGTTTTTTGCATGAATGTAGAAAATACACATTTTTCAACATTATTTATTGACAAATATATAAAAACGTAAAGAAAACAAAATTTATATTCTTAAGGTAGTAAGAGAAAAGAAAAAATCAAAACAAAACGAAAAAATAACAAAAATATATTCGTACATGGGTTTAAATGTTAAAATCTACTTTTCTTGCCTGCTTTAAAGCAAATTCTTTAATTAAATCTGTAACATCTATACTGGAACAAATATCTTCCTCGATACTAATTACTGCTAAATTTGTAAGTCTCATATTTGATCGTAAGTAGGTTTTAATAAGTTTTAGTTTCGAAAATGATCGCTCCCCATGTGCCACAGTGACCGGCATGGTTAAAAATATTCGTAAGGCTACAAATAAATTAGGGAATATTGCTTTTAAATCGTTAATGACGAGATATGTTACGACTTCTTTGGCCGACATATTACTTTTATCAATAATAAGTACCTTTTCCCTTCGCGTTTTTCGCCCGACTTTCCGCTCTGTCTGCTCTGAACTTTTTATCATTCCCCCAAATTTTTCGGGATTTTCTGCCGATTTGCAAAAGGTTGCGTATTTTGTTTTCGAATGGCCTTCGATTTTTTTAACTAACCGTTTGTGTAAACAACAATAGTTTATATTTAACCTAGTTTCGTTATTTACATTGTTTCTATATTATGGTCCTGCCTCATTTTTGCTAAACAAAAAATATGTCCAGTACTAATTTTTTCTATTTGAAATAAAACATATTGTTTCTGTAACAGGAAAAAAATTTGACATTTTATCTCTGTTGACAGGTAACAAAATACAACTTTTCACGAAATTACTTTTTTCCCCGGGAAAAAAGTGAGTACTTTTTTCCCGGATATATATATATATATATATATATATATATATATTATAATTATTTATTTTAACTTATTTTAGTTATTTATCTATTAAATTTATCTATGATTTTAATTTTGCTTAAATTTTTTATTTATTAAATTGGATTGGCTAGCTCAGGTTATATGATTTATATTTTTATTTATTAGTTTAATGTTTTAATGGAGAGCATGAGAACACTTACTCTCGTTGGGTTCAGGATAAAATTAAACAAGAAAATATATGAAATTTGCATCCCACAAACAACCTGTGAAAATCATCTCCATCAACGCTGTGAATCGATTATATGAAACACAGTAATTCAACCTATGTGTTATGAAACCTTGCCCTGTGTTTGGCAAATGACATGTAAATGAAAATCAACAACTCAAATTTAGTTCCTATAATTATCAGACAAATGTAAAATTGAAAAGCATTATAATCAGTAAATAAAACTTATGTTAAAACAAATATAATACAGTGCAAATTACAAATACCAACTATTATTATATACCTAAAATTATTATTGTGTAATTTGGCCAAATTTATGAATTACGTTTGAGTTTAATATGGTTAACCAAATAAATCGTTAAAAACACTAACCTGACCACAACACTGGGAAGTCTCTAGTATGTTCTATTGATGTGGAATCTTCTGTACCAAAGCTGGATCTCCATCAATCTTGTAGTTACAAACTCTATAGTTTGTATGGCAGGTAAGTTCGTAAATTCTTGTTAAATCACTTAGATATTTTTGCTTATAATGTTTATGTTACAATGATAATGGTTTAGGAAACATATTTTCTCACTATAAAGTGATTACTTTTTGAAAATTCGGGTAGCGTCCCCTCTCAAATTTAAAATCTTTATATTTCCCACAAATTCTTATTATTTCCAAGTATTTTCTTTTCAAAATGTTCAATGTATATTAATTAAATGTTTGCAATGTCTTTTGACTTTAATTTCTAATAATTTTCTTACATGCGTCCTTCTCCATTAGCTTCGCTTCACCAACCTTTTGTTTTTCCAAATCAACAAACTTTTTGTTGTCCGCTTTGTTATTTGTAAAACAAAAAACTTACTACATACTAGATAGAATATGCTTTGTCTTATCTAATGTTTTATATGTCGATAAATGTCTTTATATTTTTCTATGATTATGGATTGTTGATGTAAGATTTCAAACTAATTTACCATTCCTATTTACATACTCATTCTTTCAAAAATCTACCTTATTTTAATTAACAAAATTATATCTATTTGACTTTAAATTTCAATATCAATCCATATACAATCTAGAATGTTCAAATATCTGTCATAACGCCTTTCAATTAAATCTTTACTCATCATTACATATTTATCTATTACAAACTTGGCTCTTTATTTATTTCAGTCATCATATTTTTCTATTATCAATATTTCACAAACATAAATAATTCTATGGTAGAATCTACCTCCGCACTAAGTGTACTTCATTAACAGACATGAAACTTTTAGCTGTCACTCCAGTTATCTCCTTTTTAATATAAACATTACACTTTTGTTGGTATATATCGTGATCTAACATTCTATTTATTTTTAATAATTTATAATAATTTATTTTCTTTTCAGATTCATTGTTAGATGTTCGAAATACTGGATACAAATTATCATTTGCTATATACAAAAAAATGAGTTTATGATTTGTTAAAATATAATTAAAATTTTATGAAAATAATGCAGTTTATAATCTGGAATCCTAAGGTAAATAATGTTACTATTACTTATGTATCTCTTTCGTTTTGAAGCATAACTAATATAATAAATGTTCAATTCAATAGAAAATATATATTCTTCTTATATTATCATCATTAGAAAAGATAATTCCAGCTGTGTGAAACAATTAATTTCCATCTATTACTCTACAAGGTTGCAAATTTCATACTTTTGTGTTCCATTCTTTTTACTGTTTCTTACGATAAGTTCAATATATATATATATATATATATATATATATATATATATATATATATATATATATATAGATAGATAGATAAAGGAAGATATTTGATTTTAGAATATTTTATTGAACATAAGTTACATTTCCTTTATATCAGAGTCAGAGAAAACTCGGAATCAGACATTTTCTAACTTTATATTTTCCAAAATAACTACTAAACAATCACGGAGTTCTCAATTTTTGAATCGAATCACAGAATTAAATTGACATATATTTGATTACTTTGAAGTTTTCCTTAGCAACGCAGGTCTAATTGTCGCTATAACTACAACAGCTTACTGGTTTAAAAATTCAAATTTCATATCGATAACATCCTGACTTTAAATATTGTAATAATATGTTCTTTCACTATTAAATCGTTGTTTTTCCTGTCACAGAAAAAAATAGTGTATTATACACGGGAAAAATATTAGATTTTAGCTCTCGGTTTTTTGTCTCCCTCCGTTTCGCGTCGGAACACAACATAACCTCGAGCGAAAATCTAATACTTTTTTCCCTTGTATAATAAATAACTATTTACCGTGTGTTATGATAGTTACTGATGTAATTTTGCCTTTTTAATATTCGCATTTATTACACAGTCTTTTAGGACCATCACCAAAATCTCCACGTATGACAACACCATCAGTTATACATTTACCTCTACATTGTCTAAAAGACCACAACACAACAAAAAGAAGACGTAAATATTGTTGGGATGCCAGCAAAATATGAAGATTCAATGTTTTACTGTCCTCAGTGTCCAAACGAACCTGGTTCGTGTTTAAACAATTGATTTAGATAATTCCATGAGAATTTGCATAATTCAAATTGGGTGTAGATATTTTACTTTGCTATTTTTCAAGAAAGTAGGCACAAATCATCTCGGTCCCTTCGAACGTAATTTCTAACTTCGTCCCTGTTGTGTTTAGTTCTAATTTCTGGTGTTTTTTATTTGTTCCATGCATGTTGGTTTTTTGTTCTTTTTAAAAATATTTGATAAGTTTTGCAAAAAAATAAAATAATTTCAAAACACATGCCAGCGCCGCGCCAGACGCGGTCATTTTCATTTTATAAGAAAAAAATGTTCATAATATAGACTCAGTCATACATTTATCAATCAATTGTATCACAATATTTTACAAAAACCGTACCGGCATGTAGATATTATGTGACAATTCTACCGGAGACGAATGTGTTACGGAGGAACACCTTAGGTTTCATAATACTGACCTACCTACCTCACCCTCCACTTTTGCAAATCATATTATTTTAACGGAAAACATATTTTTTTTAGAAAATGTGATACCCGCGGAATTTGAATTTTAAATCGTTCGTGGACCATAATTAGGCTACTGCGGCTACCCACTGCTATATAGAGATCTGGACATCAAAGGTAGATCAAGGGTATATTGTACTTAAAGCTAAACACACAGTTTGCTCTTTCAGTGACCTACACGTCTTTTTTTACAAGAAATATTAAGCAAATGTATAGAAAAAAATTTAATTAGTGTTTTTAAATGAAACTCAAGGTCTCTAGTTAATTCCACAATATAATACAAGTTATTGAAAATTTTAAAAAATTGACAATTGTTTCGATAAATCAATATCATCGTCAGAATGACAGAAGTTACATTTCATTTTATGCCTACCTGATGTTTAGTAGTAAATTTTCGCTAGACCAAGAAGTAACCTAACTTGTGATTGGCTTAATATATGTTTATAGAAAAAAGAAGAAGATGTGATATTACAAATATTGAAGCTTAGATATTATTAGCCCTATGGTGATATCCTGGATATCATTTTTCCAATTAAGATCAGTATAACTGTGCAATGATATAGAAAACCAGGAAAACTATATCTGCTGATCTTTACAATTATCACTTAAGAAGACAGTTTATTAGTGGAGAATTCCCTAGATTTAACTGTTCATTGACAACTTCATATTGTGGGTTTCTTAAATGTCTTCTAATTTCCAGTTCTTCAAGGAAATCCAGTTCTTGTTTCTTTTCACAAATATGCACTACTTCTAGTTCTGTGTTAGGTGTCAATGAATGATTGGTGTCAAGTAGATGTTTTGCGTAGTGGGATTTATCTGGTTGTTTTAATCTGTATGCTCGTAAGTGCTCACTGTATCGTACTTCAAAATTCCTAAGGGTCTGACCCAAATAGACAGCATTACATTCTGGACATTCGAGTTTATATATACCTGACTTCTTTAATAGTGGTATTTTTGTTTTTACATTTAACAATTTTGTACTAACGTTACTTTCTGTTTTAAAAGAAATTGTTGTATTCGTTGCTGAAGATATTATCTTTGAAATATTATTAGAAATATTTCCTGCATATGTAATGGTTTTATAAGTTTTAATTTCATCAGCTTGTTTAGGATATATTAGTTGTAATGCCACTTTTTTCTCTTTTTTACTAATTAGCCTATTTATCATATCTAATGGATAACCGTTAGATGTTGCTATTTGTCTAATTGTATTAATCTCTCTATCAAAATTACATTTGTTCATAGGAACTGAAAAAGCTCTATGTATCATTGAATTATATGCCGCTAGTCTGTGTGAGACAGGGTGATTAGAATTGAATGGAATTGTCACATCAGTCTGTGTTGGTTTTCGGTAAATTGAATAATCAAGTACATTATTAACTCTTTGAATTTTTAAATCAAGAAAATTGATTGAGCTATTTTCTTCAATTTCTAATGTAAAGTTAATTTTCGGGTGTAAATTATTGATGTGGTTGAAAAATACATCTAATTGTCGTTCACTACCCATAAAACAAGCTAATATGTCATCTACATATCTATACCAAAATAAAATATTTTTCGAAATATTACTTTCAAAGATCTTTCTTTCTAAATTGTCCATAAAAATGTTTGCTAAAATAGGTGATATAGGGCTTCCCATTGGTAAACCTTCATTTTGAATATATATCTTATTGTCAAAAGTGAAATAATTCTGATTAATGCATACATCAAATAAATTAAGTATATCTGATATTATTCCTGGATTAATATTTTTATCCTCTAGTAATTTTCTTACAAGTATTAGACATTCTTTAGGAGGAATTTTAGTAAACATATTAGTTACATCGAACGATATGAGTTTATAGTTATCTTGCAAGTGGATTGATTTCAACTTTTTGATTAAAACAACCAGATAAATCCCACTACGCAAAACATCTACTTGACACCAATCATTCATTGACACCTAACACAGAACTAGAAGTAGTGCATATTTGTGAAAAGAAACAAGAACTGGATTTCCTTGAAGAACTGGAAATTAGAAGACATTTAAGAAACCCACAATATGAAGTTGTCAATGAACAGTTAAATCTAGGGAATTCTCCACTAATAAACTGTCTTCTTAAGTGATAATTGTAAAGATCAGCAGATATAGTTTTCCTGGTTTTCTATATCATTGCACAGTTATACTGATCTTAATTGGAAAAATGATATCCAGGATATCACCATAGGGCTAATAATATCTAAGCTTCAATATTTGTAATATCACATCTTCTTCTTTTTTCTATAAACATATATTAAGCCAATCACAAGTTAGGTTACTTCTTGGTCTAGCCAAAATTTACTACTAAACATCAGGTAGGCATAAAATGAAATGTAACTTCTGTCATTCTGACGATGATATTGATTTATCGAAACAATTGTCAATTTTTTAAAATTTTCAATAACTTGTATTATATTGTGGAATTAACTAGAGACCTTGAGTTTCGTTTAAAAACACTAATATGAGCATATTCCACGAAGTAAGGGTCGAGACAGTCAATTTCATTAAAAAATTTAATATTTATTCCACTCAATAAAAAAAGTGATTTCAATCAATCATCATTTTTTGAACTTTTCTATATTCCTCAATGGACAATGGAAATTTTTCGATTTCAAGAAATACTAAAATATACATTTTTCTCACTGGTTAGTATGACTCTTTGATAAGGAAAGAGGTCTACGGTCTAACTCTACTTGACACAGAAGAGTTAATCATATCTACAAACAAGAATTCCTTATTTCTTAACTGTTTCAACCAGTATAACATATGGTCCTGTTGTCTTCCTGGAAATCTTTTTTAAAAAATGTAAACATGACACCGTAGTAGATAAGATAAGAGATAAAACAAAGATAGTATTTGAATTGCCACACCCAACTTATTTAAAATCCTTCGTTTTTATAAATGTTAAAAAATCGGACTGAAGAATTGTACAATTAAGTTAAACATCAGGAGACGGTTCAATTTATCATTTTACGGATGAATAATTCTGTGTTAAATCCCAAAATCATCTAATTAAGTTTTTTTAAATATCTTTTATGAAAAAGTAATTATGAGTGCAAAATAATTGATATTGTATTTCGATATTATTATTGAAAGTAAAATGAGTATGTAATTCGACCAAAACTCACACAGGACACATCAGCCAATAAGAAACTGCCAGCTAGAATGTTTACATAACTTTAAAATCTTCTGGTTACTTACTATAAAAAATGAGAGCTTATATACCTTGGTGGCAAATTAAAATTATCTGTATTAATTTTTTCTACTTCCGGTCCTATATATGCACTTACCCCTTTCTAAAATACCGAAAAATCCCTTAGCTCCAAGGGGAAGCAAGCTTATCCACAATAAAGTAATTTTATACTAAAAACTATACGTTTAAAAACTCTGTCTTATTTTGCGACTCAGAGACGCTGATCGCGGAAAAGACATCCGTGATAGTTGGTATAAGCTTCTGCATGGTTGTTATTCAAATATATTCAACCGGCTAGGGCGGTAACCCATTCGATTGTTTCAGCAAAATGGTCTCTTCGGTTTTATTTACAAATATATAATCATTTCGCTTATTATATTCATTTTTTGCTTTCTTAGTATAAGGAATTTCAGTAAAATACAAATTAAAGTATTACCACTACGAAGATTGATAATATTTCAGGGAGTCTCGGGGTTTCGGTTGAATTTGTCATCACATTATCGAAATACTTTTTTTTGGCAGATTAACTAGTTTAATTAATTTATTTTATATTTTTAAGCTTTTTGTTAATTATTCAGTGATCATCCAGTGCAACACTTTCCAAATATTTTGTAATCATCTTCACCTATACAGGACCACGGTTTGCTAGAAATACGTCAAGTGTAAAAGCTAGACATTTTTATGTGCATTCTCACCAGGTAAGAATGTTCGGGGGTTACAAACCTTGAATATGACTTAGCCAGGTGATAAAGGTGTGCAATAAATATGCTCACTTACATTAAAGTAAAAAGTCTTGCTTTTATTTATTATTGTTACAAAGATTTTACAACAGTTTTTATAACCAATTTGAAGGGTCTAACAAACCTCCAAATCCACTACAACGGCGAAAGAATTTGAGAGATCTTTGTCCCTTGTATTTAACAATATTCTTCTAAAAAAGTTTCGAACACATCGTCAAGAAATTAAAAGCTTATTTTTGTCCTATAACCATACAGGTGAATTTGAACACTTGGCGCCTGATGAGTCATCAAAAATAATCGAATCGTTATCACTATACTTAAATCCGATAAGAAACTATTTTATTACCAATTAATTAACGTCTGTATTTATAACGTACATGTGTTTTGCAAAATGTTATTATAAATATATTGCGAGTACTTAAGTTGTAAACTAACCTATATTAAACTGCTCCACAAAAGTTAATGAAGTTCATTAATTCTTAGATTATGTTTTAACAAATTACGATTTTTGGTCACCAAGTATTTATATTTTTTCTTTTATATAAGCGTTTGTGTGCCCTTTTACACAATACGTTTGAAACAACGAAAACAAGAATTTGAGGTCGTGTACCATTTTAATTTTATTAAAAATTAAAGTACATAAGTTAATAATGAGTATGCTTTCCTCTACCATCAATTACAACCAAACAACGCCGCTGCAAACTTTCAATAATCGCCCCTAATACCATTCTGAGCGCTCTGAATTGGATTTTGTTCAATTTATAATGGTTCTGAAGGGAAGAATTATAAATGAGGATAGTGCCAAAATCTAGGTGGAATCTTACCAATCCTCCGTAAATCATCATCAGTAGTTTGGGATCTGTACCCCAGGAATTTCCTGCCAAGACCTCATGACAACTATGTTATTAATATGAATGTTGAATTTTAGTTTATCATCAAAGACGGAATATACCTATTTACAAAATTAATGGAATGTCCATTGACTATTATATTTTGAGGCCTATCTCTAGTAGATCTTCTTTGAAATAACATACATTTTGATTTCAGAATTGACAGTTCCAAACTATTATTCTCCAGCCAATTGGATATATTGCTTAATGTTCATACATTTTCTGACACATAGTGTTTAGGTCATTTCCCTGAACTATAACATTTAGATCATCTGCATATCCAGAAGTAGTAACACTCTCCAATCCCAAATCAAAAATTTCATTAGTGAGAATATTATACAAAAGGGGGCTTAACACTGACCCTTGAGGCAGCCCCTTTTGAACCACCCCAGTGTTAGATACACATCTCGAGAACCTGATAACTTTCGTAGACCAAAATAGTTGATTAATTAAGTTTGATATGTTGAGAAATATTATAACTAGCCAATTTGTTAAGCAGCAGGGGAATTCTGACACTGTCATAGTCATAGCTTTTATGTCTAAGAAAATACTAAAACCCTATTTCCTTGGTTAAAGGCATTAATAACACTGAATCCGGATTGAAATTTACTTAAAAGCCCCTCAGATTCCAGTTTATGGTCAATTCTCTTTTTAATAATACTTTCCAACACCTTCATTACACACAATTGAAGGGCAATATACCTATATCTGCCAATAATAGTAGGGTCTTTAAAAGGCTTTAGTATAGGACATATTATTTGGATTTTCCAGGATTCTGGTATGGATTCCACCATTAAGATAACCATTAAAAATTGAAAGTAGCCCTTCCTTACATAGTAATGGCAGATAATTTAGCTCCGGAATAGTAATATTATCAAGAAAATTATTTCAATTAAAATTATCCCTTACAAATGAAGTGGATATTGAAGAGGTGTACCCATTTTTAAAGCCCTTAATAATCCTCCATGTTGCCGACATGTTAGAGTCCCTTTTTAAAGTTGCACAGAATTCTCTGAAACTATTTCTTTTTTGAGTCTTACGTTCTTTTAGCTTTTGCAACTGCCAAGTTCATTGCCACCGAACTGTTATCCAAATATCTCTTAATGGCGTTTTTTCTTTCCAGTACAACGTTGGTACAAACCCCATCCATAGATTTCCTTCCGCCCTTTTTTGGTGACGCCTCCTTAGTTGCTTGAGTAAGTTACCCGTCTTATTGGTTGTCTCTGATAGTCAAGACAAAACCTAGATGAATAAAACAGTTAATAAGTTTTAACGTAAATCCAATATTTATGAACTTCCCCAACTTTTGTGGAGCAGTTTACTTCCGTAGTATGTATTTAACAACATATACTGTATACTCTATTTTATTTATATTATACTTTGATAGCTGGTAATATAAATTCACCATTTTCAGATAATCTTGGTATGTTCAATTAAATTTATTGTTATAGGAAAGAAATTAAATTATGGCACTTTTCTATGATATTAATTGGCATATTTTTCTTATCGAAATTATATTATCAAGTGCACTGGCTGACTAAATACATTGTGAATATCCTATAGTCATTCTTTTCCGTTTGCCAATTTAGCGATTAAATATTACAAAACGACTGCAACAATGTGGGCTGGACTCGCATCGGGTTGAAACCATAATGTGTTCATCTCAACCAACACTTCGTCTTCCAACAATAACACAAGCAGTTTGTTTCCTAATCGTTGAATTGTAACTCATGAACCGGTTAGATGGCCCACTCATTATCGTAATTATTTTTAAATGGCCATGATCCAATAAAATAATATTATTACCAATAGTTCCTTTTTTAATTTCGTAAATAACTAAATAAAGAAAGGAAAAATCTAAGAAAATACAGGCGAAAGAGGAAAAACAAGATATAAATTAGATAACATAAGTTTCTAATAAGAAAGTCATCTATACTCTATTTGAAAAAGGCAGAAAGCAATAAACCCTTGTAAAACCCTAGAAAGTCTTGTTAAAAATATACGTTTAGTCATTATGTGGTCCAATTAAGTCCACACCAAAGATTATAAAAGGAACGACAATAACACTTGTATAAATTAAATTCACTAAACAGCCTTTGTGACACACTTCTAATAATATGAAGCATGGATGAATGGATTACATATCCGGATAGAAGGTAATTGAAAGGATGTATGTCAAATTTCAAAATTGACAGAAGAAAGGAGAGAAAATTAAAATCTTTTATGGGGTCAATTAAAAGAAAGAATTTTAAGAGTTTAGTAAGAAAGAGATTAAGGTAGTAAAATAGAAAAGCGCAACCACTCTAAAACGTATGCTGCGCATAAAATAAAGAAAAATTGTGGTAAAAGTTAGTATAATCATTAGTATAAAAAATAAAAGAAGACTGATGAATGAAGTAAAAGTAGTAGGCCACTCAAATAATAAAACAGCAGATTATGACAGTAATATAAACGTTGAGAATATAGAATAATCAAAATGTGAGCGCATTACAGTAAATTATATAAAGTTAGTAAAATATAATAAACGTAGGAAGCGATAATAATAAACACTATTTTACAAATTTATAAGCAAATTAAAAAACATTGACATAAAAGACTAAAATGGGGGATTGAGGAAGATCCGAACAACTCAATTTGTAATGCCGTCTATGTCGGTCAGCCTAGTCGTTTATTGGACACCAGAATTAAGGAACACCTTAGTTTCGTTAAAAGATTTCATGATACTGATCCACCGGCTTCGTCCTTTGCTTTTGCAAATTATATTATCTCTGAGAGACATAATTTATCTTTATCAGATGCTAGTAGATTACATAAGTGTTTTAAAGGTCCTAGGACAAATTTACTTGAAATTTTTGATATCAACCAGGTTAATTCCGACAGTAACGTTACTTGTCTCAATGAACAGTTGAAATCTAGGGATCCATAAATCTTCCTCAATCTCCTATTTTAGTCTTTTATTTCAATGTCTTTTAATTTGGTGGTTTTGGTCCGTAGTCTGAAAAAAGTCGTCATTCTTGTCCTCGCTTTCAATGCAGATTTCCGCAAGATTCTCCGTTGTAGAAACCCCATTCAATCGTGTAATGCGTATTGCCCAGGTAAGTCCAAAGGAGACTGAGTTCGATTAAATTAACTGATTTATTTCTAAAGATATTATTTACAAAGATAAAATTAAACTAAAATACAATATTCTATATATATATATATATATATATATATATATATATATATATATATATATATATATTACTTTGGTACGTAATTATATTGAAAATCACGCTCCGACGGTCCGCACTCCTTTGTCGATCGATGTGTACTGACGATCTGAAAGTAGGTTGGTGTAACGATCCGAAACTTCAACAGTGATGTACGGGATTCTCTATGTCCTATGAAATGTTCAGACAGCCAAAGTTGAGAACAACCGATAGATCAATACTCTTTCGGTTATAGTCTCAAGATGTGAGAGTATCGTTTATAGTTAGTCAATCCCCAACTTAACGACTCTCTCGGTTCTATAGGGATGTAGTTATTCTGGCGCGTCAATACCACACCAGAATTATACTAACACTTAGAGCGATCGTTTACAGTCGGTCAATACCCGGCTCAACGTTGCAAACCCTACGGAGATACTGCAGAGTTTTCGATGCGTCAATACCACACCAAAATTCTTCTAACAGTTTGAACAATCGTTCTCGTTTCCGTCAATACCAGAAACCAACGGCCGTTCAAGTGAATGATGTATACAAGTCGAATCAATACTTCGACTTAGTACAACACTCGGCGGTGAATAGTGTAAAGCGTTTAAGGTTAAAGTCAGTACCTTTAACCTACGCTTCGCACTGGAGGCGGCTGAACTTGTAGGAGCTGGAGTCCGTGAACCAAGTTGCTCTCTCATCTGTGGCTTTGCATTTTTTTATACATCTTAGCGGTGGTGGTGGAAGTCTCCTTCCCTTCTATTGTTGATTCTTCGTGCGCATCTTGGCGTGGGGGACTTTGCTGCTCTGGTGGGGTATCGCGTCATCACGGTGTTAACTGGTTTATTGAATCGATATTTCTAGTAATGAATTTATATCATTACAACCGAACATTTAAGTCCAGTCTTTCAGCAGCTGCATGCCCCACCACATCCATTTTTGCAGTTACAAGATACCGATTTTAATAAGGAATCGGGAGCTGGTTTTTCCGCCATTGTTATGGGAGCGTCATGCTTCCAACCCTAGTCTTCAGGATTTTTCTCTATGCCTCTACACTTTACTTGGTGGTTAGGCCTAAAGGCGTAGAATTGCACCACGTCTTTTGTAGGTGGCAAAGAGGCAAAATTAAATTTTCTTTTCAGTGTAGATTTGGCAAACGTTGGAAACGAATCTCTTCCAAACTCTCTTTATCCATGTTACCACCATATAAAACTACAAGAAAGCGTACTCCGGCCTCGGCAATCTCCTGGCATATTGTTGGTTGAAAATTTCAATTATTTCATGAACCGCTCTGTTCTCTTCTATCAGCGTACAAAATTTAGTTTTTCCCTGATTGAATAGGGATGACGTAGTGTCACAACCACTGAAGGCATGCAAGAACAGAATGTGCTTGGTTGTTTCTTTATATTTGAGGCTACTTGCTGAATATATCCTCTCAGCAGATTTTCCTCTTCCAGTTTACGGAAGTAGATAGAATTTTCGGCTGGTGCTAAGCCTGTCAGATGTACTAAAAGGTCAACGTCTTCCCCGACCACAAAAACAGCGTCAAATAGTGATTCACGGCATAAAGAAATTGCAGTGTTGACAATTAGCACATCGGCATCATCTTCAGCTCAAATTTGTTCTTCAGCATCGATATGAGATGAACTCTATTTGTTTAAATTATTTATTTTAGTTATTAACAGCCAAATAAGAAAATATAATACTTTTTTTTCAAATAGTACAACTTCACGGATCTGTAACTCCTAACATATGTGTGCAATAAAAAAAATTTTTCTACGAAAAATGTAGGAAATTTTGTCCTCTTAAATTTGTATAGTTCATCTATTGTCCTGAAAGCCACCGTTTTTGAGTTATTATCAATTTTATGTACCTAAAATCTTGGATTTTTCACTTTGCCCCCAAGTTAAAACCAGAGTAAGTTAATGTTTATCAATTTAGTAGTCAAATTATATCATCCATTTTGACAGGATACGAAACTTCAAAATACAGTTTTTTAAATCACTTATAAGAGAATCCTACTGACATGATAAATATTGACGATACTACCAATGACATACTGCCACTGCAGTTAAGAATAAACAATTTTTTTTAAAACTACTTCGTGTATTCAAAAACTATATCAAGCAGCTTCTTTACAATGTCTTACTGAATATCCAACTTCATCGTGAGTACACCAGATTACATTATAAAGTGAAAAATTCATTTGATTCAAATCCATGGAAAAGCATTGAAATATAATTATTTAAATATTCATACATATTGTCAAATAACGACAAACTCTGTAAAAAAGCAAACAATTGCGATAAACCTTACAAAAAGCTAACAACAATAATTTTAACTAAAGGCGTCCATACACTACATATATTTGAAACAACCAGAATTATGAATGATGCTGCCGTTAAGAAAATAATAGATGAAATTTACAAAAATAAGGAGGAATTAAAGAATGCCATAAAAAGTCAAGTGAAACTAGATTATTACTGACTATTGAAAACCTCAAAACAAGAATCCACGACTTGGAAAAAGAGAATCTCTCTTTGAAAAAAGAGGTTTAATTTCTCGAGAAAAGTAATAAAGAAAACAATATTGTTGTTTTTGGAATAGATATAGAAGAGAAAATATCAGTGGTGTATGTTCTCCAAGAACTAAATAACCGTCTTCAAATTGATATTACTTACAAGGATATAAATAACATATACCAATTAGGAAGAACTAAGAAATGTCCTATTAAAATTGAATTCATTTCGTACTTAACCAAAAAAAAGTCCTACAAAATGTTAAGAAATTGAAAGGTTCTGGTATTTCCATCGTACACGATGTCACAAAAAAGGAACAAAAAGAATACAGAATTTTGAGAAGGCACCTATCAGCAGAAAGGGAGAAAGGTGAAAGGAATTGCTTCATCAGAAGGAAAAAGTTGGTGGTGAATGGGAATGAGTTTGCAGTTGAGGAGTTACAAAGAATCGAAGAAGACGAAGTCTTGCCGAAAGCAAATAGTACCCCTGCCACACCTACGCAAAAACTGCTCCTACACCCTGACAGTCCGGAAAACCAACCATAAACTTCATTAGTGACTTCGAGAGAGAATGCATCAAACGAACTCAAGAAAACCCACAAAAAATTATGAAACTTCGCTCTGATTCGTCTTCATCATATACTGGAAAAAAATAAATACATATTATATTATCAATATCTTAGCTACAAATCTTTACTAATTGTAACCTATCTATTTATATAAATACTGCTTTATACTGGATTACTATCTAATACATCGTCATTTTATATATTGTATAATCGTTATGGATCAGTACATTCGAGATTACGAGTTCAAATCACTCAATACAATCGAACTCGAGCAATTGTGCAGCATATCGAATCACCCTGTTGATGCTTGCAATAACAACTTTTCTTTGGTACATCAAAATATTAGAAGCATAGCGAAAAATATTGATGAATTTGATTTATATTTAAAAGAAACAGATACAGTATTCGATTGCATCATTCTCACAGAAACTTGGTTGATTCAGGATATTAATTTTTTCAGTAAAAGTGGATACGATACTATTTACAGCGAGGGGAATATCAATAAAAACTATGGTGTTGTTGTGTATATGAGGGAGAATTCAAATTACGCTATTAACATTATCAGCATTGATAAATGCAAAGCAATAGAAATTCAAATCAGTTCAGGGTACGTCTGCTTCATGTATTGATCATACCTTTTTGAAATGTAAAACACCTGAGTTCAAGGAAAAATGTATACCAATAATTGTACGCTCACATATCGCAGACCATTACACTCAAATCCCGAAAATGCCGATTGAGTCGGAACCTCTTAGAGCTTTAGCAGACTCATATATAGAATACACGGATTACAAGAACTTGAGAAGGGAATTATGCGAATATGATTGGCATTCATTTTATGAGATGATAGATATATATATAGCTACTACATTCTTCATTAGACTTTATGTGAACTGACAGGAAAGCATACGAAAAGAATAAAAAAGAAAAAGGAGGATAAAAAAAGGAAAGATTGGGTCACAAAAGCAATAATGAAATCAATAAATACAAAAAATCAACTGTACAAAAAATATAGGGAGAATCCAGAAGCTTACGGACAGGAATTTAAGAATTACCGCAATCATCTAAACCGTGTAATGGAAATTTCGAAATTAAACTATTATAGAGCGGAGATTGAAAAAAAGAAAAAAAGCTCAAAACATCTTTGGAACACAATAAACAGTATGGAATGTAAGAAAAAAAAATCAACCATCAAAGAAATTATCACTGATAATGATGTATTGACCGATGACCTAAAAATTGCAAACGCCTTCAATAAACATTATGCGGAAGTGGGGAAAAAACTAGCTTCATTAATTCAAAAACCTATTACTGGTCCAATGCCAAGAAAATCTCTGCCACACTCAATGTTTCTTAAATCTGTAGATGAGGATGAAATATGCCAGATCATAAATTCATTGAAACCAAATAAATCGCCAGGAATTGATAAAATTAAAGCTGAAACTCTCAAAGAAATTCAAATAGAAATCGCCAAACCCATGGCATACCTCATTAATAAAATAATGAAATCTGGTGTATGCCCCTCTATACTCCAAGTAGCTGTTATAAAACCACTTTATAAAAAAGGAAAAAAATGTGTGATTGAAAATTATAGACCAGTTTCACTTATATCCAACATCGCGAAAAATTTTGAAGAAGCTCTCAATGATTATCTAAAGAAAAACAACTTGCTATCAGAAAAACAGTTTGGGTTCAGAGAAGGCAAATCTACCCAAGATGCTATAATAAGCTTAACATCCCAAATTTATAGAGCGATAGATAAAGGAAAACCTAGTCTGTGTGAATTTTTAGACCTATCCAAGGCTTTCGATACTGTAAGCCATACACAGCTTCTCGAAACCTTGGAAGATATAGGAGTTCGGGGAACAACTTATAATCTTCTAGAAAGCTATCTGTACCAGAGAAAACAATTTGTACAAATTGAAAATAAAGTTAGTTCAGAAGAGTTGGTTCAGTTTGGTGTACCACAAGGCACTGTCCTTGGGCCACTATTATTCTCAATATATCTTAACAACTTACTCACCTTGAATAGTACAGGAACTATAATCAACTTCGCAGATGATACAGTGATTTTGTATGAGGATAAAAATTGGCATGACCTGAAAGAAAAAGTGGAAGCTGATATGCCACAAATTATCAATTGGTTTAATCATCAACTATTGACAATAAACTGTGAAAAAACTAAATTTATGACTTTCACGGCTTATAGGAATCATTTACCACATTTCAACACGCTGGATATACGGAACGGCGAGTTGATTGTTGATGTTTCCAGAACAGATACCATTAAATATTTGGGTGTAACGATAGATAGTCATATGAGATGGGACGTTCACACTGAGAATGTGACAAAAACCTTAAGAAGTATGCTGTTCAAATTCAAATATTTGAGCAAATTATTTGACACTTATCACTTGAGGATCATTTACTTCGCTCTGGTGGAATCTCGTATTCAATATGCTGTACTGAGCTGGGGAGGAGTTGCTGCTACTCACTTGAAAAAGTTGGAAACGGTGCAGAAAATTATGTATCGAAAAGAACCAACCTTCTCAAGTAATTTGCTTTTTTTACAAGCAAGAATCTTCGATGTAAGACAAATATTTCTTAATAACATTCTTACTCAAATACACAAAAACAAAAATCTATTAAAAATATCGACCATGAACATTTCACTAGAAAAAAAAAGAATATCACGTTAAAACATCTCTGAGTAGTACAAAAATTGGACAACGAAATATATTTTATCTCATTCCAAAAATTTTTAATTTTCTACCCCCTGAACAAAAAATGAATATAATGAATATAAATTCTCGTCACATGCTGAAAAAAATAATAAGAAAATATGTTCTTAACTTAAATCGAGATCTGGTTCGATCTCCTTTTGATTGACAGACTTTTTAAATCTTCATGTTACTATTAATTGTGTTATATGATTCAATGTCGTTTGTCAATTGGAATGCTCTACAAATTATTTATTTTCTGTATTTTATTGTTAATGTTTTCTATTTTTATTGTTAATTTTCTCGAATTTATTAACGAAATATATTGAATGCCTAAGATGGAAATCAACAACTGTTTTACATTCTGAATATCTGATGTGCTTGAGAAATATTGTAAATATTTTGTATTTTATTGTGAATGTTTTATATTTTTTATTGTTAATTTTCTCTTATTTATATATGAAATGTGTTGAATGTCCAAATGTTAGAAATCAGTATATTAATATAAAAAAGGTTAATTCAAACCTACTTTACATTGTCAATATCTATGCAGAAAGACTATTGGAAATTTAAATGTGTAAAACCCACGCGCAACTTTAGTTTTAGTGGGAATTCCATGTTTATTTACATGTAAACAACAATTTTTATGTAAACCATGTAATAACATTTTGATGAATAAACTTATTATTATTATTATTATTTAACTTATTATTATTATCATATCAAAATAGAAAGTAAGCCTAGTTTGTATTAATGTTTTCTTTATTCTCTTTACATTTTCAATAGCTCTACCGGAAAAAAATGATTGACAGTAATACAGTAATTATTAAGTAAAAGTAAAAAAACAACTCGATGAACTGTAGAGAAATCTGCTCGTGTTATGGTCTCATTAATCAATAGATCTCTTGTAAATTATAAGTTTCTATGAAATAAAACAAATTAATAGCCATTATTACTGGATATGAGGTTAGTTTAAGCATAATTTAACAGATGTTCTATGAATAATCTCTATAATCTTTCTACGTTTAATCGCAGTTTTATGTACAGGATGTAATTGTAACTGTGCATTTATAAATCAGATATAATAATATTTTATACTGGGTGATTCATTGGTAAATGCGCATACAGTTAGGGTAGATGGAGGACACCGAGGGGCTTCTAAATAACCTATATTTTAAGGGTCTATCGTTCTTTATAACCAAGATACAGGGTGATTTATTAATTTTCCCCATTTTTTCAATCAATCATAATATATGACCCACCCTATACATTTTTGTTATATTTGGTTTGTATGTTCGTTGTCCACAGTGGTGTAGATTACCATAATAAAAAAGTCTTATTCCAGGTGCGGCCTTAAAAAAATTAATAAGTAGGTTTCGAGTCGAAACAATACCCTGTATATCAATATTTTAAAATTTTATTTACAAATTTGGAAAGAGCGGGAAAAAATAAGTAAGACTAAAGGTATTTGGTGTTTCCGCATACACTATTTTACTTATTAACTTGAGTCAAATCTAGATGTTTCGATAATGAGGTGCCACAAAATTAACAATTTCTTTCCCAAATGGTACTTTTCCATACAAGAATTATTTGGATGCACGCTCTAATCACTTTGCGGATAGAATTGGGAGCATTCTATACAATTTTTCCGAAGCTAAGAGAAAACGAAGACAATTTTTTTAATTACTTTGGGTACTTACCTTGAACAGAAATTATTTTTTTGATCCACTGGCTATCAGGTTAATACCGAAAGAAACCGTGCGTATATGAACGTTTGAATTGACTTTTGTTCCCCAGACACGAGTTTAGACCTTATAAAAACCTGTTGAAACATATTTTTGTCGAGGGAGTATTCGGTGTTGTACTGTTTCTATTAGGTACCGAACAGACACCGAAGCACCGTTTCACACCTTGTCGGTAGCGACCGAAAACGAACCGAACCGATTGTAACCGCATACGTATGAAACAGGCCTTCGAATAATGTATCACATACTCTTCTTCTTCTTCTTCCTGCTGTGTATAGGCATCATTGCCTGTTTTTCTTCACATCATTGCCTCTGCTCAGTGACCTGGGAGGTTGTCACTCCATCTTTTCCTAGGTCTTCCAAGGCTTCTTTGTCCCTTAATATTTTCACAATTCGTTCTTTCGTCATGCGGTCAATGTGCTCATTCCATTTTATCTTTATATCCAGTACCCAGTCATTGATGTTACCTATCCCGCATGTTCATGTATCACATACTACGTTTCAGTAAATATCTCTATTTGTAGATTTTCAAAATACACACTAAGCGTATCAAATTTCTTTTATTGATGATCTCCAGTTAAAGACAATTTTTCAAAAGTTGGTTTACATTTAGCTACGTACAAAACCGACTTATTTAGAGATAAATCTGTCAAAAAAATATTATCGAGTCGAGGGGACTTGAAAATATAATTCAATGGGTTCCTAAACAATTCCTACATGCTGTTCGTGTTGTCGAAATCGTAAGTTGATCGTAGGATTGCTTAATCAAATAAGTGGCTTTGAAAAAATAATTGCTTGTGATTATTTCTGCGCTATTATATTCAATTTATTTTTGTAATTTATGATCTTTTCACAATAACCTAGCTAGTTATTAATAATAATCGTACACAAAACTAGATACAATGATAGTATATACAGGATGAATCTAATGCGCAGATTGCTACAAAAAAAGATTGCAAGTTCGCAGAAATTTGCCTAAGAAACTATGTAAAAGAGAACCTTTGTAAAGGAAAATAATCAGCTGAATATAAGAATGTGGGAAATTGCAGTGAAAAGTTATCACCCCGAAATATAGTACAACGACTTATTCGAACTTGTCGAAATTAATGATGATGTGTTTTGAAGAGAATATAACCATATAAAAAATTCTAATTTTGTATAAACCATCACACAAGAAAATGTGCACCCTTTAACAGCCTGTATATCACAACCTACTAAGGTTAGAGGAAAAAGTATATGCCATGCGGCGCCTGCATGCATACGAACATACAGAAACCAGTTAGTTAAAGCACAAAGGAAGTCATTAGGTTATGCCTACCCCATACTGTCAAACGAAGCACTACAATTAATTACTAGAATAGTGCCGATAAATCTAGCGATAGAAGAAAGAATCTACAACGATGAGAATCGGAATCCAAAGGAAAGGAACTTTGAATAAACTGCAACAGTTGAAATGTAGCAAAGAAAAAATTACCAACTCACGCAAATTCTTACAATCCGTGGATGTTTCAATACTTACAAAAAGAGAGTAGGAAAATAGAAACAGAACACTGGTCGAAGATTTAGTGAAATAAGCGAAACACTAGATGACTATGGAGATCGAATTGGTCCCTGCACAAGGAATTTTAAGTAAAATTATTGAAAGCGAAAGGTTGAAAAGTAGCAAAGAAAAAATTACCAACTCACGCAAATTCTTACAAAACATGGTTATTTCAATACTTACAAGAAGAGAGTGGGAAAATAGAAACAGAAAGATGTAATTATTGTGAAGAAATCGAGGAGGCGCATCATACACTGGTGAATTGTCGAAGATTTAGTGAAATAAGCGAAAGACTAGATGACTATGGAGATCAAATTGGTCCCTGCACAAGGAATTTTAAGTAAAATTATTGAAAGCGAAAGGTTGAAAAGTAGCAAAGAAAAAATTACCAACTCACGCAAATTCTTACAAAACATGGTTATTTCAATACTTACAAGAAGAGAGTAGGAAAATAGAAACAGAAAGATGTAATTATTGTGAAGAAATCGAGGAGGCGCATCATACACTGGTGAATTGTCGAAGATTTAGTGAAATAAGCGAAAGACTAGATGACTATGGAGATCAAATTGGTCCCTGCACAAGGAATTTTAAGTAAAATTATTGAAAGCGAAAGGTTGAAAAGTAGCAATGAAAAAATTACCAACTCACGCAAATTCTTACAAAACATGGTTATTTCAATACTTACAAGAAGAGAGTGGGAAAATAGAAACAGAAAGATGTAATTATTGTGAAGAAATCGAGGAGGCGCATCATACACTGGTGAATTGTCGAAGATTTAGTGAAATAAGCGAAAGACTAGATGACTATGGAGATCAAATTGGTCCCTGCACAAGGAATTTTAAGTAAAATTATTGAAAGCGAAAGGTTGAAAAGTAGCAAAGAAAAAATTACCAACTCACGCAAATTCTTACAAAACATGGTTATTTCAATACTTACAAGAAGAGAGTGGGAAAATAGAAACAGAAAGATGTAATTATTGTGAAGAAATCGAGGAGGCGCATCATACACTGGTGAATTGTCGAAGATTTAGAAAAATAAGCGAAACACTAGATGACTATGGAGATCGAATTGGTCACTGCAGAAAGAATTTTAAGCAAAATTATTGAAAGCGAAAAGTCATTAAAAATTCCATCTGCGGCAATAACAGAAATAATGAGAATCAAAGAAGCAAAAGAATACATAAGCTCGACAACTGCGTAAATTAAAATACGTGTAAAGAAACCTGCGTGACAGCGAAGTGATATTCTGAGAGATTAGTTTCACTGTAACGGCAGATAGCTACAAAAGATGGAGGATTTTTTTAGTATGTAAAAATCCCACATATCCCAAAGAGAACGGGGAACCTGTTGCGGGTTTTTTTACCTCCAAAAAAGATTTCTAACGATGTATCATTCCCCAAATTTATTGTACTTATTTACTTATTATTTTCCACAGACACTCGTTAGTTCAAAACATATTTAAAAACTTCAATTCAATCAATTTAGTGTCACCATGACAGGATAAGGAAATTACACGCTGTGATACGTTACCTTGGATGAAATAATTGAACATACAGTATGTTTTGTATTTGTTAATTATCCGTATACGTATCTGATTACATCCTTGATAAATGCTCCATCAAATAATCATATTTGAAAAATATCCGATTTTTTTTCAAAAATACAATACACAATTAAGTGTACTTTGGATTACTCGCGGAAATGATTTATAATAGGTATTTATTTCCTGTCACTTGTTATATGCATGATTTATAAATAATATCATTTGTTGCTGAAATTATTTTGTTGCCAAGATAAAAAGTCAAATTGTCAAAGTGTAAATCTCGTATTTTATTATCTATTTTTTTGCCAAATCCATTGTAACGCCAGCAACATTATACAGAATGTAACGAAAAGGCAGGTTATAAATTAAACCTCACATTCTGGGGCTAAAAATAACTCGATTCAACCTAATTTACTTTTTTTTAACTCTTAGAATAATCAGCAATCCATCTATATGGCAATAAGCGTTTGTTGTGATAGTATGATACGAGACTTTGTAGAAAACCTAAAATAATTTTCCAATTACACGCGAATATATAATCTTTGTTATTTCATAATCGAAAGTAATTATCACCAAACATGTTTTAAACAGGTTACGTCCTAATTTATTTCAGAAAAATGAGTTATTTATATTTTTTCACAACTTTGCAAATACGTGCTCTTATAAGCGGACATTTATAAGAGTGCGGCATCCGGGATTTAAGAGTACACACCCTATCTTGACATAAAAAAAGGTTACAAGTAATAATAATCTTTATTCAGCTCATGTTATACATATATATACATAAATCTCTTGTTGTACAATATTATATATGGAACATCAATGTAATACGTATGCGACATGGTAGCCTATTTATGACCTCACGGTTGCGCATAGGCTGCTGAATTGCTTACTTTTACTAAAAATGATTCAAATATATAATGTACTAAATTAAATTGATTCTCCAAAAGTACACAAAACAATATTTCACTTAATTTATAAACAATAGTAGGATAACAAATATATACACATACATACATACATACACACATATTATGTTATTATGTTTGCATGTTTTTTTCACGTTTCTTTCTAAATAAACAATTATATACATACACACACTCACACATATACATATAGCAATGAATCCATTGAATTTCTTACTTCTAAATTTCATAATTTTATCACATTTTACCGAAAGCTCCTCACACATTATTCAATCAATGCTCTCAAAGCTTTCCTGTCACCATTTACAATATATTTTTTCATTAATATTTTAATTAATTGAGGGGAGTTTACGGAATACAAATAAATCTTATACATTTCCGGAAGGTGATTAAATATTTTTCCACTTAGGTACAAATAATATCTTTGTGATACTGATTTACTTACAAAGTGAGTATATACTGTGCCTGTTTCTTTACCTCTTGTTTGATAGTTATATGTCTTTTTTTGTAATATATCTTTATGTTTGTAAGTGTACATTAAAATTGCATAAACATATAATTGTCTGACATCCATAATATTGGTTTCATCATACAATAAATCCGTTGGATACCTAATTTTTTTATTGAATATTATTTTCAGTAATCTCTTTTGAAACATTTCCAGTTTATTTAAATGGTTCTTTGTGGTAGCCCCCCAGCAGATGATGGAGTATTGAAGTCTGGTTTGAACAAGTGTGTAGTAAATAGTTCTAAGGTGAATAACGCTCAATGTTTTTTTGAGAAATTTAAATTTAAAAAGCAACATCCTTAAGGTGTAGGTTAAATTATCTATATGCTTATCCCACCGTAAGTGAGAGTCGAGAGTAACACCCTAGTATTTTATATAACTTTGTCTTTGAAGAGTAATTTCCTGATCGTTATAAGTGACATTGAGTTCATTAAAATCTGGTAATCTGTTAATATAGCTGGCAAAAGTAAAAAAAAATGATTTATTATAATTTATAGTAAGTTTTTTATGATTACACCAATCTATAATTTTTTTTAAGTCATTTTCTGTTTTATACTTTAGTTCTTCCCAAGTATCTGCTTCATAGAAAACAGCCGTGTCATCAGCAAAACTCACAATTTGGCCAGTAGTCGGTTGAATATACAAATTATTCACGTAAATTGAAAATAGTATAGGACCAAGGACTGTCCCTTGTGGTACACCAGTTGTGATTAGTTTGCTTCTGCTAAGCTGATCTTTTACTTTCACTTGTTGATATCGGTTTTTTAGATAGTCTCCGAAAAGTTTTAATGCCATTCCTCGTATCCCTGCATCCTCCAAAGCCAGCAATAACTGTTCGTGATGTATAGTATCGAAGGCCTTGGCTAAATCCAGGAAAATGGTTAAGTTTGGCTTATTAAGATCCACCGAGTGATAAATTTTTTTAGTTAATTCTAGAATTGCATCAGTTGTAGAGAGTCCCTCTCGAAATCCAAATTGTTTTGTAGAAATTATATTATATTTTTTAAGATATTCTTGTAATCTCAAATTTAGAGCTTTCTCTACCACTTTTGCGAAAGTTGTTATTAAGGATATCGGTCTATAATTTGTCACCATTGTCTTATTGCCTTTTTTAAATATTGGTATCACTAAAGATCTCTTGAGTTCAGTGGGAAATTCTCCTTGTAGAAATATTTCATTAACTAAGTGGGTCAAGAGTGGGGTGAATATGTCTGAATTCTCTTTTATTAATTCTGTTTGTATATTATCTATTCCGGGTGATTTCTTGTTTGCTAGTGAGTTTATTATGTTTTTGATTTCTATATTTGTTAAAGGCAACAGAACAATTGAATTTTTCTGAGCATATCTCCTAGGTTGAGGCGTGTTTGGTGGGCTTATGCTTTTTGTAAGAGTAATGCCTACTTCAGTAAAGTAATTGTTAAATTTTTCTGCTAGATCTTTAGCCTCTGTTACCATACGGCCCTCATCAGTATGTATTTCTTTTATGTCATCGTTATTGTTTTTAGCTTTATTTTGTAACTGATTAATAATTTTCCATAGTCCTTTTGAGTTTCCTGAATTTTCATTTATTTGTTTGGTATAGTAATCTTTTTTAGCTTTTCTCAAAACTCTATCAGTTAATGCTCTGTAATTTAAATACGCTTCCTTTTTTTCTATGTTCTCCAAATCTTTTTTATAAACATGATGAAGTCTGTTTCTTTCTGTAATTGAATTAATAATACCTTTGGTTACCCATTGTTGCCTCTTAATATATTTCTTATTTTCTTTAACAACTTTTGTATTTTTACTTATATATTTATTTACCACATTTATTAAATAGCTAACTTTTCCGTTTAAATTATTTATGTTATAAAAGGCTTCCCATCTATGACTCTGAATGTCTTCTTGTAGCTTTTTATTATCAATATTTTTGAAAAATAACTTTTTTACGGTTGTCTCAGCTTGTAAAGGAAGATATGCCATTGTAGCCTTGTGGTCTGTAATATTGGTATCATATGTAGCTGCCATATATTCATCTATCGTATTCAAACTATAAAATATATGATCTATGCAACTTTTCGATGTTCCCTGAATTCTTGTATATTTGTTTATTAACGATAAGAAGTCATATTCACTCAATACATCCAGATATGCAGAAACTAGATCAGTTTGATGTTTAATATTTATATTAAAATCTCCTAAAATCAAGTGTTTCGGAATGTTTAAATTGTTCTTAGTGTCTTCAAGATATGTCCACAACTCATCAAAAAATGCTTCTTCCTTTATCGGTGGCGGTTTATACAGAGATGTAATTAAAAGTTTATTTTTACTAGACAATTTAATTATAGTTTGTACTGCTTTGCACAATCCTATTTGTACTATATTACAATCATAAATTATGTAAACCATATTTAGGTAATTGTTAGTAAAAGACAGAATTTCATTTAAAAAAATTTAATGCTATCAATAAAAACTAAAAACATTTGAAAAACCAACATGCGAAATATACTAAATATAGTCACTCTGAACAGTTAAAACAAACAAAGTCCCGTATCATATACGAAACTAAAACAAATTAAATATATCAAATCAAATTATAATAAAGAAATTAGTACCCCAAAATTAAATTATATATAAAAATATATGTGATTTTTCCTGGAAAACTGTATGTCTTCTAAATCACGGTGTGAAGAATCAAAAGTATTGGATTTTCTGCAATAGGCTTGCTCTAGTTCTTGAAATGCCGCAACCATTGGCAAAATAAATATTTGTTAATAAACGCAGACTCCGATATCATGTTGTATGTACCAGTAAGTGCGTGTAAAAAGAGCTAATCCTTCATCCTTCTTCTGGGAAATGTCGTAGCTGGAGGTATATATGTCCCTGTGGCGCTAAAGCAACATACAGCTGTGACGAGCTGTCCCCGGTTTGCGCTAGATACTTTTCCGACCAGTTTTTTTCCTTTGCTAGATAAAACCTTCGGTAGTTTATTAGTCACTGTCCATACACCCGTTTCGTCCATATTGTAAATGGAGTTTGATGGGTATTTTCTTTCTTCGTATCGATACCTTTTGTGACACAAAAGTCTATAGTTTTGTTTGTATCTGAGGGCCAATGCGTAGGTTCTCCAGTGGATATTTGTTGATAGTTATTAATTTGCCTCCATGGTTTTATAATGAGTTGGTTACGCACGCAACACAGCAATAACAATATTAAACAAAAACCGATTGAATGAACGTTAGAACAAATGTAACACCATAGAGAAATAAACATATTAAGAGAGTGTTCGTTCCCGTATAAACAGTTGGCATCGCGTCGATCTCAGCGCACCCCTTGCGGTTGTCGGAACTAATTCTTACAGGCGGGATATTTAATTTGGTAGTTTGGATTATGGATAGGTAAATTTTACAGTTCGTCTTAAAATTGTTTATTATATAATTATTTCATTCCAAAAAATAAAATTATGTTTAATTTTTTGTAACGAAATAATTATAATAAACAATTGTGAGACAAATAATTTTGGTAATAAATAATAAAACGGCATATATTTAAATTTTTTATTAACCGGCACATAATATAAAAACAAATTAGTAAAAAAATTAGATAAATAAGAAAATAGCAAACATTTAATTTTTTTATTAACCTGCACATAATAAAAAATTTATTTATCACAAAACTACATATTTTTACTAAAATTACATTATATTTAAGAGAGTTAACTCGATAGAATTCAGATCAAATTGCTCAAGTTATTTTAAAATTATTGACAACAAATATTTTAATAAAAAGGAGTTAAAAACTAAATTCCCCATTTCCATGAAGACAGGAACAGGTCTGAAACAAAAAAGAAATTAAACACAGTACATTTAGTTACCGAAAAAATATTTTTGTTCGTTAGTATTTTCACCATCATCATATTTTTTAATTAATAATGATTTATGTTCTCGACAGGTGAACCAATTAAAATGTATACGACCTTTTGCAAAGTGTTCAGTTTTTTCAGTAATATTTTTTACATGACCTAAAAGTGGTAAAATATGATAACAAAGTCATGCAGTATTGAAATAAATTTAACTTATCTTTGTACATAAAGCAGATGTGTTTTCTTTCAAGGAAGTGAACCTATGGTGAATGTCTAAAATATCTGTCAGCAAATTAGCCTTACATTCTTCGCAATTGAAAGTTGTATTTTTTTTACAAGAAAACCAGAGATATAGCTTATTATTTGAGTGTCAAAATTTAAATCATTTAGTTATTAATAGTAGTAGTTAATAGTGAATGGTTTTGGTTTATTATAAAAATTTAAAAAATAATACAATAAACTGAAGTCGTCTGCTTCATAATTTGTGTTGTAGTTCTTGACTATCATTATTGTTACAAAAAATAAGCTTTCTTTCCACGGATAATACAGTACTTTGATTAATGTCATACGGAAGTTTGAAAAATGTTTTGTTCTTTAACTCCAAATTGCCAAGTGGCCAAAAATATTTAATATTAACATTCTTTGCAGTACAACTATACCTGTTGATGACATTTTAAAGGTTCACATACTTTTATTACAACCAAAATCCTAAATAAATTAAGAAACAAACTAAAAGTTATCCTAAAATACTCACCATTGTTTGTGACACCATAACCATGTTTTCCACAATTTTTTGACTTTGACAAACATAAGCCATATTCACGCCAACCAATGTAAGATTGATTTTGTATATTTTCATTTTTTATGACTATGAATATAAACGTAGCGCACAAACCTAATAATTATACCAAAACGTTTTTCACAAAACTTAAACCGAAAACCGAAAAATTGAAACAAAGTAATGTAGTGTATAATGTCAAATGTAAAGATTACCATGGTGAATACGTGGGTCAAACATCTCAATACCTACATAACAGAATATACAATCACAAATACAACATAAAAACCAACAATGAACATTCCACAGCCCTTTCAAAACACGCAATCGAAAACCACCATAGTTTTGATTTTGAAAACATTAAAATTTTAGACAAAGAAGAAAACAGAATCAAACGTGAAATCAAAGAAATGATTTATATCAAAAAGAACAAAAATTCAATTAACTATAAGATGGACCTTCAAAGTCTCCCAAAAATATACAACCATGTGATAGAGTAGCTGTAAGTGTTTTGCATCTTACCCACCTATGACTATTATTTGTATGTTTTATTGATGATTTTATAAATCAGACAGGTTCGAGTACCTTTATTTTATTTTAAAATATTTTAGAACGCAATGTCCACAATCGACAGCAGATTTATAATGTGTAAGTTTTAATAGCTCATTGTTTTAAATTAATTTTGTTTTAGCTTTTATTTTTCAATGTATTATAATTAAGTAACACATTATTCATTGTAGAGAAAAAGAAATACTTGAAAATGGCAATACGCCGAAAAGTAGTTGAGAAAATGAAATAAATAAGAAAAGAATGTGAACAACATAAAAAATCTCGTCATTTTTAACTATATATTGGCTGATTACCAGGAATAAACTAAAACGAAAATTTAAATAATAACGGTCAGGAAATACACACTGGAAAACATTTTCAATGACGTAAAAGTTAATATACTAGGATATTTTATAATCTTTATCCACATTAAAGGCGATATGTTGAAATGTATTGAAATTTATGATATTTTATTCTATTTTGTTTATGTAAACCAGTCTTGTAGTTTGCGACAGTAGAGTCTCCATGCGCGGGTCAGTTGCGCAGAAACGTTGTGCCAGATACCGCCTATGCATCAAACTGTTTCTTATATCATTATTTGTCTATGTGTAACACCTCAATTGCAAACGAAGTTTACAAAATACTGCGCGGGGATTCCCAAGTGCGCGTTCTGTTTTACGCAAAAATATCTAGTGATGCGCACGATGTATCAATGTTTCAAACACATCGATTTTTGTATTTCGATGTTCGATGTTTATATGGATATTTTTTTATTCGATATTTTTTGCGATGATTTTTCGATGTTTTCTTCTATTTTGATTAAAGAAAGCAGAAAGTAAATTAAACATTTAATAGAGCATCCAGGCTTATTTATTCTTTAATATTAATGCTGTAAAATATGTTTCGTAGTTTGTTGCCAAGCCTAACTGTAAAACATTGACTTTCTTTGTCTTACTTACGCACAATCGAAAAAGATGCCCTTATACAAAATTGCAAGGAGGCATTGTTGTGCCTTTGCTGTCATCTCTTTCATATCATTTAAGTATGAAACTAGGTTTTAGTTCTTTTCTATTCTGTTTACTTCTCGAATACCGAAAGTGGGCCGCACAGTCCCACACCCTAAATCGATCAAACCAATTAGCCTAACATCTTTCCTGCTTAAAGGACTTGATAGAGTACTGGATTGCTACATCACGCGGGTAGCATTATAGAACTCCAACCTGAGCATCCAGCAGTACGCTTATCAAACTGGCAAATCAACAGATTTTGCGTTACACAACATAAAGAGATTACGATGGCTATTTTTCTTGACATCGAAGGAGTATTTGACAATGCACTACCGGCCTCCATTGGATCAGCTTTGGCTGAAAAGGGCACTAAACCAGCGATTACCGGCTGGATATATGCCATGCTCACTAATAAAACAGCCACTACATCTCTTCAAGATGAGGCCATTAGCTTTAAGGTTTCCAGGGGTTTCCCGCAGAGTAGAGTGCTATCTCCCCTACTGTGGTCACTCTTGATGGATGACCTGCTTGGTACTCTCGTAGGAAGAGGGGTAGAACTGCAAGCGTATGCAGACGATCTTGTCATTCTGGCAAGGACCATGTCAGGACGGGTAGCATATAATATCCTCCGAAAGACGTTGGACGATGTCCACAGTTGGTGCCAGAGGGAATAGATGTCTATTAACCCTGGTAAAACTGTCATAGTTCCCTACACTAGGAGAAGAACATTGGGGGACCTTCCACCACTTTCCTATAATGATGAGGTTATTCCATTTGCAACGGATGTAAAATATTTGGGGTTTGTCCTAGATAAAAAAACTTACCTGGAACGCTCACTTGGAAAAAGTTATCCATAAGGCTAGACTATCCTTGAGGACGTGTCGCAGGATCTGTGAAAAATCTTGAGGCTTGGGTTCTAAACAAATCTATTGAATATATGTGATGATTGTTAGACCAATGATCACATATGGAGTTATTGCTTGGTGGTCAAAAGCTTTACAGAAAATGGCCCAAGCAAAGCTTTCTGGTATACAGAGACAGGCTTGTATGGTTACTGGTGCCATCAGTACCACACCGTCAATAGCCATGGCACTCCTCCAGGATCAACCTCCTCCTACAGCACATATAATAGTGCATATTTCTAAATGCACAAGTCAGGCTTATACAAAGCAGAGCAGTGTTACATGTCATGTGAACCTACCCTAAGCAGTGACAATAATGGACGGTCAATGTCAACGAATTAGTCAGTAATATTATAACTATATTACAAGCAGAATGCTAGCGGACACTGAAAGTCATAGTGTTCTGTGAATGACCTCTGATATAATGCCTCCAACAGTAAACTACAATCTGCCAAATACCGTCCTATTTCCAAATAGAGATGAATGGGTCCTCCGTAAGGATGAACTTTTAAGAGCAGACATCTGTTGGTACACCCATGGTTCAAAAATACTTCAGACTCTGGTGCGTTTGTATACGGGCGCAGACCTAGGACAACTTCTCTAGGATCCTATACAACCGTATTTCAGGCGGAAATTTACGCCATCGCTTCATGTGTGGAGAGTTTGGAGCAATTCAACTACACATATAGATCAATAAAAAATTTCACGGACAGCCAAGCGGCTTTGAAAGCACTTACCTCCTACCGTGTAACGTCGAAATTGGTTTCAGACTGCCAAAAAAGACTCACCTCAATAGGAGAACGCAACAAAGTATCGCTGATCGGGATTCCTGGCCACTCTGGTATGGATGGAAATGAGAAGGCAGACTCTCTTCCAAGGGAGGGTGCTGAGACTTGGACTGTCAGAGGATAGAATCAGGTATCTGATCTTTAGCAAGGTCTCTCTCTCGCCCTCGGACCTGAAATATCATTCACCGAACAAATTAATTGGCTTCGTTAAGAAGCTGAAGCTGTTTGGTGAAATCTGAATAGGTATGAGCCACAGTAGACTCTTACGAGAATGGAGGGTCTTACACACCCGCTCACTACAAACGTAACCTACTTCTCGAATTCATTATTTATTATTTCATATAAATTGTATCAGATGTATCATGTATCATTAAAATACATTGAATAATAATATTTATTAACAGTTCAATTATTTCTTGCCATATGGCACATTCTTAAAAACATCGATGTTTAGAAACATCGATATTTTCATGCCGATATTTTTACAACATCGATTGTGCATATTCGAGGTATCATTTTAGTCCTAGAGCTGGCTACAAAAAACAGGGTCGATAAGGTGCGCGCCAATTCAGCTTGTAAACTGGCGGCGGCCCCAACTTAATAAATCACCGAACGTCACTTCTTAAGGTCAGCACAGGTCGGATATGAAAATGCCAGCCGGTTTTCCCGGACGAAAAAATTGGCTGAAAACCTCAACGTGCGCGCGCGAAACCTTTTGTAACGAGGGGTTCAAACCTCAAATAAGAGCGGTGTAATAGCGCAAGAAGTTTTGCAGGTCGGAAAACCCTCGTAAGAAGTGATCGAAAGTGTCGGAAAACTCATCTGAAAAAACTCATAACGGGCGCGCGTGAAACCTTTAGTAACGTTTGGTTCAAACCTCAAATAAGAGCGGTGTAATAGTGCAAGAAGTTTTGCGGACCGGAAAACCCTCGTAAGAAGTGATCGAAAGTGTCGGAAAACTCATCTGAAAAACTCATAACGTGCGCGCGTGAAACCTTTAGTAACGTGGGGTTCAAACCTCAAATAAGAGCGGTGTAATAGCGCAAGAAGTTTTGCAAGCCGGAAAACCCTCGTAAGAAGTTATCGAATATGTCGGAAAACTCATCTGAAAAACCTCATAACGTGCGCGCGCGAAACCTTTTGTAACGTGCGGTTTAAGCCTCAAATAAGAGCGGTGTAATAGTGCAAGAAGTTTTGCAGGCCGGAAAACCCTCGTAAGAAGTGATCGAAAGTGCCGGAAAACTCATCTGAAAATCCTCATAACGTACGCGCGCGAAACTTTTTTATTAGGTTTTTGGGGTCTCAACTAAGAGCGGTGTGATAGCGCAAGAAGTTTTGCGGGCCGGAAAACCCCCGAAAAAAAATTGAATAAAATCGGCGTATATTTGAAATGAAAATTTTTCGTATTAGGCTTAATGGAAAATTATTTTTGATATCTCCATTCAAAATACCTGTTTGAGCTACCCGAAATTAAAAAAAAAATCATTTCAAATATACGCCGATTTTCTTCAATTTTTTTCGGGGGTTTTCCGGCCCGCAAAACTTCTTGCGCTATCACACCGCTCTTAGTTGAGACCCCAAAAACCTAATAAAAAAGTTTCGCGCGCGCACGTTATGAGGTTTTTCAGATGAGTTTTCCGGCACTTTCGATCACTTCTTCCGAGGGTTTTCCGGCCTGCAAAACTTCTTGCACTATTACACCGCTCTTATTTGAGGCTTAAACCGAACGTTACAAAAGGTTTCACGCTCGCCCGTTATGAGGTTTTTCAGATGAGTTTTCCGGCACTTCGATCACTTCTTACGAGGGTTTTCCGGCCAGCAAAACTTCTTGCACTATTACACCGCTCTTATTTGAGACTTAAACCGCACGTTACAAAAGGTTTCGCGCGCGCACGTTATGAGGTTTTTCAGATGAGTTTTCCGACACTTTCGATCACTTCTTACGATGGTTTTCCGGCCTGCAAAACTTCTTGCACTATTACACCGCTCTCATTTGAGGCTTACACCGCACGTTACAAAAGGTTTCGCGCACGCACGTTATGAGGTTTTTCAGATGAGTTTTCCGACACTTTCGATCACTTCTTACGAGGGTTTTCCGGCCTGCAAAACTTCTTGCGCTATTACACCGCTCTTATTTGAGGTTTGAACCCCACGTTACTAAAGGTTTCACGCGCGCCCGTTATGAGGTTTTTCAGCCAATTTTTTCGTCCGGGAAAACCGGCTGGCATTTTCATATCCGACCTGTGCTGACCTCAAGAAGTGGCGGTCGGTGATGTATTAAGTTGGGGCCGCCAGTTTACAAGCTAAAATGGCGCGCACCTTATCGACCCTGTTTTTTGTAGCCAGCTCCCCGTCTATTTGATGTCAACATCGATGTTTTCATAATTTTTCGCATCCCTAAGCTAAAATGTACAGTAAAATGAAAAAATCGTGATTAATTATGATTTTTTCCAACCCTGATAACATAACAATTATGTCAGTTTATCTCCAAAAAAAAGATTGAGAATAACGGTTACATGGTTGCCAAATCAAAATGGTTATTTGTACTAATATACATCTTACATGAAAATTATCTAAATAATTATGAAAACCACATCTAAATCAGTTGCGTGGTTTTGGTGAAATTGGCGAATAATCAGACAGGCGCTAAAACCTACTTTGTTTTATTCTATGTAGAGATTACTAATGTTCTTCTGAATATGATCAATGTTGAAATAATGTGTAGATTGGAGATTTTCCAATTTAGCTTTACAAAACTCAGTTAACCTACCATTTAGCAAGGCGTGCGATTTTAAAATCGGGATACTTTCATAAGCCAAATTAAAATCACGAAAACGTTACTTAACTCTGAACGTGCTCGTTTGTGATTTAATAGCATGTTCTAAAATTAATCAATCAAAAATTAAATAACAGGAAATATTCGTAATGCATTATATACATTCTTTTTTATTTATTTTACTTTTATTTTTACTTGAATCACGACGGCATGACAGTTAGAGGTTAAACTAAAAGTTTTGTGAAGGCAAACAAGCTGCAGTCCGAACAGTAAAAAACAGATCTGAGGAGCTGTAATATATATTTTATTATTTCATTCTATTATATGAATCAATTTTAAACGATTGCATGCACCCATTCTTTATATCGGCTGATAAGATTCCGGTTTGACGCAACAAATTCAAATTTAATATTTTTCATAGTAGAACTTCTAACTTTTTTAAATGATATTAACTAAAAAAGTAAAATGAGTAGATTCCACAGAGTAAGGGTTGAAACAATAAATTTCATTAAAGAACTCTAACTAGTGTTGCCGCCGAGACGAGAGATTCTCGTCTCTCGTCTCGCCCTCTCTCGACGAGACGAGAGACAAATTTTCTCTCGTCTGACGAGACGAGACAAGTACCCTCTCTCGTCGAGAAATTCTCGTCTCTCTCGATCACTCTCGAGCAAAAAACGTAATATTTTTTAAGATTTTTGAAATCTTCTTAAATTCGTCTTTGCAAAAATATATGTAATGTCTATATTTGAACCAGCGGTTTTCGAGTTATTCGAATGCAAACATATTATTATTAACAGAATAAAAATGTTTGTGTATTTACTAACCGCGTTGTAAAATTGTTTTCAGTTCCTGAGATACAGTGATTGGTTAAAAACCTCTAAAATTAAATCCTTTCAACTGCAAAGGTTTTAATTTTAGTACAACGTTCTTGAAATAAAATCATTGTATTCTTTTAATTTTTGTAAACTATCGTTACCTTTTTTCATATCACTTGTTATAAGTCTCTGATATATCATGGTCAACTTCATATTTTTAAATACGATCCAGGATTTTTTCATATTAATTTTTGAGTACACAATACCTCAAACACAATGATGTACGTTTCGACACAAATTATACATTGTCAGGAATTTTTTTAAAATATTCTCAGTAGAGTTATGGCTTTTTTAAATATTACCTCTATTTTTGCTTGAGATATAATAAAATTGAGGTAGAAAACAGGAAAAATATAATATTTGAAACATAGGTACTAAAACTATATCAAAAAATTTCCTGACTATCTATGTGTTGAAACGTACATAATTGTAGTTGCACACACAAATGACCACACTATATAAATGCGAAATAAGAGTACGGTGAAAAATGCAATCTTATCAAAAATAAAACGCAAATTTTAATAATTAATTTTCATTCTGAAGAGTCAGAAAAAATATTGCAACAGTTAACATAAAATTTACTAATGAACTAAAAAATATATTACAGATAAGTACCTAGATACAAAAAAAAGTTGATATAATGATGTATAAAAAAAGATTTATTACCTACATTTAGTTAATACTTATACATATATTAGGAACACTAAAAACTTTGGATTTATCATATATAATCATTTTTTAACAAATATATTTTTCTTAAGGCTACACGAATACCAAGAGCTTAAACATAATAATGTTCTCGCTGATTCAGCGGTAAGGCGGTTCCTATGTTTTCTTATTACGAGTCCTGCTTTTGAAAACAGTCTTTCAGCAGGAACACTGGTAGCAGGTATGGCTAATATATCCCTAGCCATTCCAGCAAGATTTGAAAATATTTCCTCATGGTCACCCCACCATCTTAAAATATTGGTATCTCGACCAGCTCTTTCTCCGTCTATATATTTTTGATATTCGACTCTTGCTACCTCTCTATTGTTGGTGTTAATGCTCGGTTTTTTATATAAGCCAGCCATAAATTCGTCACTACTTGTTGATGATGAATCTGTTTCTGTTTCCGTCGCAGTGGCGATAGTAGCAGTTGGTTTTACGTAAAATGAATAGAAGATTCCGTCAAATTTCTTCAAAAATCTTTCTTTAATTTGTCTTCCCCACGGGGTCAAATTAAATGTCCCTATTTTGTGCCTCGGATCTAATACTAACGCCGCACAATAAACCCAATTCGTTTTAAAATAATGCTTCAGCATTTTGTCTCTCCCTGCTTGAAATGCTTCTATTACGGTGTTTTCCACATCTGTCGCTTCTGTATCATTAAAAGAAATTAAAAAAGATTCCAATTTGTCTAGCAATATGTTAAAACCAACTATAACTAAAGGTAATGTTGAGTAGGTTTCTCCACAAAGTGTAGTACTAAGTGATTTAAAATATTTTAAAAATTGACATAATATCAATTAATTTCCATTGCGCTTCTGTTAAAAGTAAGTGACTGAAATCTTCGTTACTTTGAACTAAACTATTCAGGGCCTTTCTTAAACGAATCGCTACATTTAACATATCGCAAGTAGAATTCCATCTTGTAGATACATCTATATTTACTGACACATATTTTATGTTGGCAGCATCACATAACGTTTTCAACAGATTCTGCATTTGTTAAGATTTTTTAATTTTTTTAAACAAACATCGTCAAAGGCGGTAATTCTGTCTCTTGGTTAATTTCGGCCAAATCATCATCGTCGCCCTCTTCAATGGACTCATTTTCCAATTTTGATAGTTTTAATGTATCTTAATGACAATCTTTTGTGTTGAATAAGTGATCTGGGCAATCGTTTTTAATTATATTGTCCAGTTCCTTTAAAAAAGTTGTATTTGCCGCTGCATTATCCACTGTGATTCCGTGCAATTTATCAACAATTCCATAATCCTGTGCACATTTGTAAAATATTTCTGAAATATCTTTTCCAGTATGATTACCATTAGATGGCAAAAATTCTATTACTACTGAATTAAGATTCCAAAATTCATCAATAAAATGTGCTGTTATTCTATAATAGGACTTATAGTTTATAGAAGTTCATCCATCGATTGTGAAAGATATTTGCGATTTATTCTCTTTTGAAACTTCTAATATCTGTTTCTAAACCAAAGTATATGTTTTCATGACCTTTTCTCTAAGGGCTGTTCGTTTTGAGAGTACTGCCCTGGGGTTTAGTTTTTTAAAGAAAGTCTGAGTATGTTCATCGTCAAAAAAGCTAAATGGTAGGTATTTCAAAGACTCCCACTCGACGATATCTTCGTCTTTTACAGGGACCTGAAATAAAAAGGAATGTTGATTCGTGCGGGTTTTTGGAGCACCCTGTATAGACAAAAATAATTTTATAACAGGCATCTCTTAACCCTTATAAGCTTCGTCAAATGTTTTCCTGCTATCTTTATTGGTGCAGGAGATCTTGACCTTTGTCGCACTAATGGGCTACACTGTAATAAATACCAAGCAAAGTTGTATCTCATTTAGGTTAGGCTCTGTTTTATTCGACATATATTGCACACAATTTAAGTCAAATATAGTAGAACCTAACATCAACGCGTTAAAATTTAGCTTGGTTTTTACTATATTTGGTTTAAATCACGAGAGAAGCGAGACGAGACGAGAGAAGGTCGTCTCTCGTCTCGTCGAGAGAGGGCGAGATACACATTTTCTCTCGTCTGGCGAGACGAGACGAGAGAAGGCCTTCTCTCGTCTCGTCTCGCGGCAACACTATAGTTTTTTATTCACGTGTTAAAATTGAATAAAGTTATAAAATTTTCTTGGTATTATATTAGTACACCATATTTAACGACAATAAAGAGATAGTTCAAGTAATTTAGTCGTACAATTATTCTGTACTTTTCGCAATTAGTGACGAAATGTACTTTTTCTACTTCCGTTACTCAAACCGCATTATAAACGCGGGTTTGACATGCACAAAACGACTGTTTAAACACTAGTGTTTAAAATGCGAAAAGTCACATCTCGTTTACCTTTTGTTTTTTAAACGTCAAATCAAGTGTACATTTTGTATGTTAAATTTCATGTTCCATGATAATTTTGTTGTTCTGTGTCATTTGATTTTTCGGTCAGCCGTCAGCCATCGTCCGTTATGTTATGAATATAATTAAAATATAATATAATTGTTTCTTTCCTGCGGGCGAAGAAAAAGTATAGTAAGCACCTCGTATTAAAAACGTCTTTAGTCACTCGTGACTAAAGTAACCTTTTTGACACTTGGTACTTAATATACTATTTTATCACCAGTTGGAAAATATTTCACTTTTCGTAACTAGTTACGAAAAGTAAGAAGTTTCATAACGTCAACGAGTTTTATAAAGTGTCACTTTATATGTCAAAATTAGAAAAAAAAATGTTTGAGTTATGTTTACGGTTTTCATCAAGAAAAATCGGTTTTTAGATTAAAAATCCTGTGTGTATCTCGTCGTTGTCGTCGGCCACTTTTCGTTACATGCCTTGTTAGCACGATACAGCCACCAGAGTCACCAATTTTATGATTGAATATTGTTCAGGACATCTCATAGATGAACCCTATTGATTTTCAGCTCACCAGAACCAGTACAACAAGTGCTATAGTACTTTCAGTACGACATTTTTGTCATTTTTGGAAAAATTACAGTTTGTCAGCGAGATACATCCTCCAGAGTATATACAAGTGACCAACTTTATGATTGGATATTATTCAGGGAGTCTCAAATATGAACCCTATTGATATTCAGATCACTAAAGCCAGTACAACGAGTGCTAGGGTACTTGGAGTACCAAATTTTTGTCATTTTTGGAGAATTTTCAGTTTGTTAGCACGATACAGCCTCCAGAGTGTATACAAGTGACCAATTTTATGATTGAATATTGTTGAGGGCGTCTTATAGATGAACCTTATTGATTTTTAGCTCACGCGAGCTAGTACAACGGGTGCTATGGTACCTCAAGTGCCACAATTTTGGTCCTTTTTGGACAAATTTCGGGTTGTTAACACGAGTGTATACAAGTGACCAATTTTATAATTGGATATGTTTCAAGGTGTCTCACATATGTACCCTATTGATTTTCAGCTGACTAGAGCGAGTACAGCAGGTCCTATAAATCCAGATATATTACATTTAGGGTTATTCTGGAGAAATTTCGGTTTGTTAGCATAATACATCTCCCGAAGTGTATACAAGTGACAATTTTATGATAGAATATTGTTCAAGGACATCTCACAGGTGCGGAAAAGTTAGTTTTAATATCTAAAACCGTTTATTTTAAACGAATTTGGAGATAAACTAAACAAAAATTTCATACAGAATTTCCATTGTCAACAAACTGGATCTGAAGAAAGACTCGTGGTTTATAAATGACAGCGGCGATTTAATGCGTTGTAAACTTGTCGAGGGTCCAAAAATTACCAAGCTCGGTTTTTCTCCCGTCACCATATACTAGGGTTTAGGTTCAACCAACGCGTAGAGCAATGGTCGGCGCTCCGATTTACCGCACAGATCTAATATTGTATATTTTTTTTCGTGAGCGATGTTATGATTGAAGTCACGTTAGAAGATTTTCTTAGTAGATTTCTGTTCCTTACCTTGTATTTTTTTTTCTATAATATCTCGCGATGTTTTTCCTACACGCTTTATGCTCTCTTCAATCTATGAATCTGAGCGAACCATACTCTTCTGATACTTTTTACTTCTTTTCTTTAGTTGATTAAGATTTTTTCTTTTGAGTTTAGTGTACCTGAGATCTTGAGCATTCTATATCACACTTAGTGATAATTTTTTTGTAGATAAGGAAGGTAGTTGTTTTCTTATCTTATCGTTGAGATTTTAGCAATTCATATTTTGGTAGAGGTTACCCCTCTAATTTTTCTGGATATTTTGCTGAGGCGTTTAGCATCTCATATTTTTCGATATTTTAGAATCTCAGTATGGTACCAAGAACTGATATCGTTCCATTTCTGATATTTTTTTTGCTAATAGGAACGAACTCATATTATAATTGCTTACTGCATTTTGTTTCAGTTTTTTTATTATAACTGCATATCATTTGCAATGGTTTATTATCGCTAATTTTGCTCTTTTCTTTTCTTGTGTTCTTATCTTCTCATTGGTCTTACCTTTCCATTTTCATTTCTCGTTTGTTTTCATTATTTTTTTTGAACATGTAAGCACATCTTCTTCTTTTGCTAATCACCACAATATTGATGTTTTGGCTACTTTTCTTCGTAGACTGTTTATGTTTAAAAAAAAGTAATTCTTCGAATTCCTTTTTTTCTCCGAGGAGAGGGGGTGTAACAAGCCGATCGCCTGTTACGATTTCTATCGGACTATGGTATTTTAATTTCGTCGTACTAATGTTTCGAAATTAAAAAACTTCTTTCTTTAACAAAGTTCGTGTATTTAAACAATATCATACATTGGAAAAGTCTCTTCCTATCAGTAAAATTCATGAGTTAGTACCTACATCGTTGGGGTTTCACATATTTGCTGCTCTGCAGCCCCTGGGTAGACCCTATGAAAACACCACCCATACAAGACAACAGAAAACCGGCCGGGATGGATTGAAGACCATATCTCCATCGACTAGGACCTAGCTGAGAGCTGAATAATTCCAGAACCTCACCAAGATAAGTCCTTTGTCTTATACTCAATTCATGGAAATCTAGAATTGGAGATTTTTATTGTATAACGACGTTCGTATTCGTCTTGTATTTTGGATATGCAGTTAATGTGAATTATCTATTGAGTTATTAATAAATATAATTTGCTGAACATTTGATATTTGATTTTCAGCAATTTATATTAACTTGGACTATCGCGTTAAAATATTTTTAGTATTTCGTTTTGTTAAGTTAAAGTAAATATATGGTTTTCCAGCTCTTAACCTTTTTAGTTTTTTTGTTTAATTTAAGTATCGCTTAAAAATCTGGTGGCGTCCAATTTAATATCGATTGTTCACCCGATCCCAGTGATTGCTATAAAAATACATTAACTGGAGTCGAATACCACAACCTGAGGAAGAGTCCCAAGCCGGGGGAGAACATATGTTACAAACACAAAAACGAAAAGACCCTTTTCTCAAATGAAGTAATAATACAAAAAACGCCTATTTTAAGGCCAAAAATAAATCGTTCTTTAAGAAAAGTTTCGAAATTTCAGAAATGACTCTTGAAAGAAACTGTGCTGATGAATTTGACCGAGAAACTTTTGTTTTCTCCTTTAAAATGGTAACTTTTATAAGCCGATATTATAGGTATTAATACATCAAATCAATTCCATGACTCACAATTTGAACATACATCTACTTATTAATATCGCCCTGGTTACCTAGCATCATGAATATTTCAGAAATATCTTTGTTTAGTATGGTAATCAAACCGAAAACAGTTAATTATTTGAAATGTATTAGGGAGGTTAACACATAAAATAGTATAATATTCAACGAGCTGGTAATGATGGCTGTTGCTGACAAGAATAAAGAGAGTAATAACCATTACCCACCAGTAGTATACTATACTTTTTCTATGACTATTAAATAATAAAAACCAGTTTTATTTTGTGGAATAATGATTTTGTTGTTAATTGAGCGAACTGTAATTTTAATTATTTATTTTACTCACACTAATTTATAGAAATGACAATTTTAATACAATGAAAATGAAAGTGCATCTTCTTGCCACGTTGCTCGAAAACCGACGACCCCGTCTTGTCTCGTCTGCGCATGGTCCGTTGTGTCGTCTGCGCATCCCGCGTTGGCTCGTCTGCGCATCGCTTCACGCAGTTAGTTGGTAGGGAGTGCAGTGGCCCAGCTTACAGTCGGTCAAGTGAATTTGCACTTTAACATATTTCATTTATGTTACCTACCTTAGTTACTAAATATATTTCGTCAGAGGCTTCATTCATATTTTTTTTAATTTCCTCTGATTCCAGTGTAAGAGCTTTTTTCTTCAGATTTGCGTTTCAGGAATGATATTATTTCGAAGTAATTTTCAACGTTTATATGGTCATAAATGTTAATAGTGCTTTTGAGCATTGAATATTTATCTTTTTTGAGTTACGCCAATACAAAAATGTACGGTACATTAATTCGTATTTTTACTTGGATTTTTTCGGCAAAAGTTTTTCCACCGTAGCCTTTGCGGTAGCTACATGTTGAGGACCGTACAGTTTTCGAAACTATTGTCGCTTAAAACTTCGGTTAAAATGATGACTATGTCTCCAGCGCTGCCAACCGAAGAAAACAATAATAACTCCACAATATTGCCGAATATTCCGATTGAAGGTTCGGCTCCACCTGTGATATATCGTCAAATTATTTGCGATATACCGCAAAATTTAAATCATTGTATTTTGGCGCGTAAACGTGAACTTTTGCGAATATTCGCAAGTTTGAGAGAAGTTAACTTTGACGCAGATGGGCACTGATCAAATTTGCAATTTACGAGCTTGCGTTATATCGCAAATAAATTCGCGATATATCGCAGATGGGACCGAGCCTTGACTCTTAATAATTTAGTAATATCACTAGATGTTTTCGTTTGTTGAAAATAATTGAGTAATGGAACAAAACATCACTGACCGAGTAATCACTTACATTAATCAATGTATTTAAACTTTAATTAAATTTGGAAAATGATAATTGATTATTAAACTAATAATAGATATCCATGAAATAGGGTATCTTAATAATTAATCAATCAAAGATTAACTTCATTATATTTTTATTCAAAATTTAAAAGAAATTTAGGAAAAATTATCAGTTGATATGACATCAAAACATCCTTTATGTACCTATTTCACAATAACAAAAGCTCTGTTACTAGCATTAGCCCCGTATATCAGACACAACACATATTTCCTTTTTAATTTATGATTACACATCTACCTTAAATAGAATTTAAACACTATTAAATTATGTTGGCACGTGTCATTTTAATACCAAATATTTTCGGTTGGAACGACTGTCGGTCATTGCGAAGGTTAATTATATTCAAATATCCATATTAATCGGATTCCTTCTTTAGATATATTGCCTTTGGTATGATGCACACACTCGAACGAGTAGGTGTTGTGGAGGAAGATGAAAAAGTGCACTTCACATACACGCTCACAGTGGCGAACGGAGAAGATATTTGAGAGGATTAGCATTGCTTAACCTTCATGGGACGGACATCAAAGTTTTACGAAAAGGACTAACTGGGGTCCGAGAAGACCCCATGCGTAAAATTGCAGAAATGCTGTATTTTTCTTTAAATTAAATATATAGAAAAGAAGTTTTATTAAAGTTTTACTATTAACCATTTATTAGTCAAAAATAATCACGAAAAAATACAAAATACCCTAATCACTAATACTACTAGCTACATATCATTTTAACATTTTTTACAAACTATCTCCGATTTTGAATATGTTCTAGGCACACAAAGTTATTACACCTAATACATATTTTTCTGTCTTTTCCTCTTTGACACATATGGCAGCGCCCCCTGGTAATGTTTTGTTGTTCAACTCTATGTTCTGTTGCATCCAGTACTTCGGGAAAAACGTCTGTCATATGCCGTTTTCTATTCGTCGGAATGAATGTATTTATTATTATATCGCCGGAAAACGTTTTTCTTTATGAGTTCTTTTCCTAGTCCCAAAATATACATTTTACGTTTATCCAAACTGTTTTTTCGCCAATCCAGGTTTTGTAGTAATCACAATTTATAAGCATTTATTCCTGCGATATCTATAAGTTGCGAAAATATTGCCATTGGCCAGCGGTTTGACTTTCTCTGCACTGTATATTCTTTGGCCAACTTATCTGAAGTGTCGACAGCACCTTTTGTTTTGTTGTAATGAAGAATAATTTCTGGTTTATAGTGCTGTTCTTCTCCAGCTACTTTACTATCAGTATGCTCACTTGAAAGTAAGATGACAGCATGTTTTTGTTTTGGAACATAGGATACTAGCGTTCTTTGATTTCTAAAAGCAAACATACTTGAAAACTCTTTCTTGTACGATGGCGGTAGAAGTTCCCTGGGAATAAATGTTTTATTTTTCCGGAGGGTTCCACATAAAGTAATATTTTTTTTCCACAACTTGTCAGCAAGTTCTAAACTTGTAAAAAAGTGATCGGTCGTTATTCCAATTCCGCCTTCCAAATGGTCTGTCAAATCTAGGACAACCCTTTGACCTTGACCCTTTTCCGATTTGTTACCTTGTTTTCCTAAAAATTAATAGATACATAGGAATATAAAGTTTGCCTATATTGCTTTTCAAATAACTTACCCAAATAAACTTGCATGTTTGCAATATAAGAAGTGGTGCCCATATTTTTATTCCATACAGGTTTACTCTTCATATAGACTCGGAATGGTGCCTTACCCCTAAATGGTACAAGCTGCTCATCTACACATAGATGGTCGCCAGGATTAAGTGATTAGAAGTGAAAATATCGAATATATCTTATCGGAGCTAGCTTATCTACTAATTTTCGTTCTTGTCTTGTTTGAAAATTATTAAAGCATAAAAATGAAGTAATTTGTTTGAATCTGTCTCTTGACATTGCAGCAGGAATTATAGGACGACAGTAAGAAATATCTTGACACCAGAGCATATCGATAGCCTCTTTCGATCCGTGAAGTGCGCCAAGAATAAGCAACAGTCCAATATAAGATTCAATCTCTGTAGAATCAACAGATACAAAAACTTTAATTTTATTCAGATTTTCTATATTCCATTTATCATAATATGTTTGTGCCGTTCTGTTTGTTTCGGTTACTATTATGTTCAGAATATCCGGAGATGGAAAAGAAGAATAGCGTCTTTTATACTTGAGACATCAGAACTGTAATTTGTAAGGCTTAGAGCATGTCTCCGAATATAAGCTTTTGAACGTCTAACTTTTGTGTTTCCTGGAATTTTTGTTCACTCAGTTCCATCTTTAGATTTATAGACTGGAATGCCCTGGCTGTTACTAACTGTTGGTTCCTCTGGGTTCGTTTTCTCTATACTTTGATCAACAACTATTACATCATTTTTTTCCTCTACTTCTGTGACAATCTCTTCATCTTCTAAGTCACTCAATGTTTCCTCATTGATAACACTATCAAATACTGGATCATCACTTTCAAGTATACGTAACATCTCATCGTCAGTAAGCCCCTTGCGATTGTTTGTAAATAAAAACTGACTCATTTTCAAAACGATGTACCCTACTCGCAATATCACAAGAGACTAACCCGAATATTCAAGTCTAAAAATTATATCGCAGTGCGGGGAATCCCCCATTTGAACTGGTAATTTACATTTTACAATTATATGGATAAATTCCCTGTGAGTAAACAAACGTTAAATGTATGGGATTCCCCGATTTTACTAACAGTTACCGGGATTATTTCATCGGACGTAAAAGGCTGACCGGGGTCTGAAGAGACCCCTGGAATATAAAACTATTTTTTGTTTATACCAGCCAATAAAAACTACTAAATACATCATATTTCATGAAAATAATTCATAAACTGCAGCTAGATGAAAGATCAATGTTTAAAAATTTGCGTTTGCAAAGATACAGCAAAAACATACGTCATGGGGTACAAACGGACCCCGGCCAGTCCTATGAAGGTTAAGTTCGTTCATAGTAAGCATAATTTTTCTTTTTTGATTGTATAGTTGAGTTTTATAACCAGGAACAAAACATTAATTTGTGTCTAGTATATCTATAGGTACTAATCAATTAATTTATCATTAATTTAATAGTATTTCATCAACCATGTAAAAGTTAATAGAAACACAAAAAAAATGTCTATAGTACTATCAAAACCTATCTTTCAACCCTTGAAAATTGGGCCGATTCCGTCATGGAAAAATTCCTGTTTCTTCTACACTTCGAACACTTTTAACAGAGTCCTAGGAATTAACCTACTTAAACCAAAAATATACCTTTATACCTACCTAATAGAATTAACTCAAAAAGATATGGATTACATGCGATTCAAAAGGGGATTGAAGAGATTTTAAAGGAAATATGTATGTTGTAAAGTGATTGTAATAGCTGTTATCGGGCAACTGGTAAAAATCTAAGTGATGTTTTGTCAAATCACCATTTCAATATTACTTTTCCGCCAACCTATCTAATATGCGAGAAAAGTATTGGTTTACCCACAAAAAAGTTGGAAATTTGAAATTTTTTTTTGAGTTATTTTTACGTTATCCATCAACAACAACACGAAAACACGGTTTTTAGAAGAAAAAACCTGTGTGTATGTCGTCGTTGTCGTAGGCCACTTTTCCTTGCAAGTCTTGTTAGCACGATACAGCCTCCGGAGTGCAATAAGTCACCAATTTTATGATGGAATATTGTTAAGGACATTTCACAGATGAACCCTATTGATTTTCAGCTCACCAGAGCCAGTACAACGGGTGCTATAGTACTTGAATTACGACATTTTGTCGTTTTTCGAGAAATTTCAGTTTCTTAGCACGATACAGCCTCCGGAGTTCAACAAGTCACCAATTTTATGATTGAATATTATTCAGGGTATCTCACTGATGAACCCTATTGATTTTCAGCTCACCAGAGCCAATACAACCGGTGCTACAGTACTTTAAGTACGATATTTTTGTCATTTTTGGAGAAGATTCAGTTTGTTAGCACGATACAGCCTCCGGAGTACATACAAGTGATGAATTTTATGATTGGATATTATTCAGAGCGTCTTAAAGATGAACCCTATTGATATTGAGCTCACTAAAGCCTGTACAACGGGTGCTGTGGTACTTGAAGTACCAAATTTTTGTCATTTTTGGAGAATTTTCAGTTTGTTAGCACGGTACAGCCTCCAGAGTATACGATTTATCAACTTTATGAATAAGTATTGTTCAAGGTGTCTCACAGATGTACCCTATTGATTTTCAGTTGACTAGAGCGAGTACAGCGGGTCCTAAAAAACTAGATATACTAAGTTTTTGGTTATTTTTGGAGAAATTTTGGTTTGTTAGCACGATATATCCCCCGTAATGTATACAAGTAACAATTTTATGATAGAATATTGTTCAGGACCACAGATGCGGAAAAGTTAGTTTTAATCTTTAAAACCGTTTATTTTCAAATATATTTTCTATTTACCTTCACAAAATAAAGCACCTCCATCTCTGCGAATGTACATATAGTGAGTCTCCTCGCAATGGCCGTACCTATGAAGTTATTTATTATTTTTATTTTGTGTGTTTCCTATACTACTTACTCCCTCAAGCCATGTTGTTGGGTATTATAAGATATGCGTATCTATAAGTAACTGTATACCAATTCCATTAAATAAACCGCTTATACGCATACTTATATGGATAACACTACTTATTAGGTAATTAAGAAGTTCATTCTTCCTATTTTGGCATATATACGGTCCATTCACTTCTAAATTATATCAGACGTTGTATATGTATTTCGTAAGATATGAACATATCCTTTCTATGTTTTACTTATGTTTCTTCATACAAAGCCCATCCAATTAGTATTATTTTATCTGTTTATTAAACAATAAAATAACATTTAATTCACATAGAATGTGTTATTTACATGGTGTAACAAAAATGTAGGTTGTAAATAATACCACGTAAACCAAACTTCCGCAGTACTCATAAAAAAAAGTTACAACCCGTTGAAGATAACAAATGCAAATTGATTTTTTTTTATATTTCGGAAGTTTTTTGACATATTATAATGACTATTTCACTCACCTACGAAATGAACCAATCAGAAGCTCTAGTCAAGTTCGGCTTACCGATAATACCAAACTTGACTCTTGACTCTGATTGGCCTATCAAGTTCGGTGTTTTCAGATTTGTTTACAGTGCATGTGACAGTTAAACGCCAAATATAAGTGATTACGCTGTGCACGCATTCAAAAATGAGTAGATTTGGGATGAATTCCATCGAATCAGTCAACGAAAAAATCGATGAAAATGTACCGAAAAATACGAGGAAATCGAAGGAGTACGTTTGGAAGCAATTTACCAGATTTTGCGATGAACGAAAATACCTATTAGATGAAGCAACGCCTGTCGAGAGACTAGCTATTATTTTGAAGGACTGGGGCTTCAACATGAGGAAAATCGATGGTTCTGATTAAAAGGAATATATATATATATATATATATATATATATATATATATATATATATATAATTGAAAAATATTTCAGTATGTTATGGTTATTGTTGGTAGTGTAGTATTTCTTTCGATGTCAATGTTTTCTGTTCATTGAAATTTATTGATTTCTCAGGTCAAGTTTTTTGCCAATTTCCTCTAATCCTGCCGAATTTCAGATTTTTTATCTTTTACTCTGTTTGTGAAATAGTCTAATAAAATTCCACTCGTGATTGAATTTATCTCATAAGTCTGTCTTTCATTTATGATCTCAACTGAATTGATTCGAGAAAACACCACTCGTCCTGCGGACTCGTGGTGTTTTCTCGAAACAATTCAGTTTCGTTCAAAAATGAATCGACAGACTTATCGCGAAAATTCAATCACTTGTGGTATTACTACTGAAAATTGACACGTGACTTTCTTACGATTAGAGCATCTTCCAGAACAAAATCGACGACTAATGAAAAACTCAAAGTCAAAATGTCACAAAGTTATTTTATTATAATGAAGATTTACAATGCCTCCATGAGCTGAGCAACTAGTTTCGGCCCACAATTGCCATCTTCAGGCTACAAAGAATGTTTGGGTTAAGGAAGAAAACATTAAACAATGTGTATATCTTACCAAAATGAAAATAATTATTAGTGGGGTAACAAACGTCCACACATAGCGCTGATGAAGGGAAGGATGTAAGAAATGGGGGTTAAACATTTTTGGGTAATTAAGGTGTATTTAGAAAATATTTTAAACTTAGGATTTGAGTTGTAATATCTTGTGACAAATAGAAAAATAGGGGGAGGCGAGAAATTATGGAAAGGAAGTGAAGTGGTAGAAAAACAAAAATTACGAAAACATTGTATAGTTGTAGGTAGGGTAGAGGAACAAATTAGAACTACAATTCAATATAATTAGAGTCCTGATAAGAATGGGAAGGGGAATATTTTCCCTTAATTAATAAATAACAACTCTTATTACATGAATGGAATATGGAGGTGTTAAGGAAACGAAAAAAGGGTTAGCAAGTCTAATATCCAACATCTAAATAAGAAAGAATGGACAACAAAGCGGGGAAGGTCAATCCTTAGAACAGAGAATTGGTTATGGAAACCCGTGGATAGGAATTTAATAAGCGGTAAAAATGTGGACTTAAGGAAGGAGAACGGCTTTTTATCTTGTTCACTAAGATTGAAGTAAGCTAAGAACCATTAAAACATGGCTACAATTATCATATAATGTTGAACCATTATGATATAGTAAAATATACAGGGTGTCCCACGACGTTTTGACAGTTTGATTTCTCGAAAACTGTTCATATGACAAGTATGAAATTTGGCAGATATCAACAGTCAAAACTGATGCTTATACTTATTATAAAATGATCTCCGTTGTTCCTGTCATTTCGGGTCACGTGACCCCAACATAGTTTTTTCAAATGGGACAACCGGTATAATAATACAATCATTCAAAAACAAATTCAACGATACCACACTAGTCATCATTATATTGTGCAGTAATGATAATATGGGCTATCTATTTTTACTTTATTAAAGCAATATTTTGCACTCAAAAATTTAGGTGGCTATGAAACAAATAACTATAGTAGCAACAACATAGGTTGTCATTCATTATTGTTAGGTGAAGTTTATTCAAGAACTGTCATTAATTATTAGTCATAATTAGGGGCAATTAAATGAACATATGTGTAAATTATTTTATTAATAAATGTAACATAGGAAATTAAAAAGTACAAGTGATTAAAAAATTAAAGAAAATGTTCAAATTGATGACCATGTACATTGACACAATGTTCAAACCTTGTTAAAAGATTTCTTTTAAGTGCTGCTGTAATAGTTTCGGGTATTACGGTCCGGCATTCCTGTTTTATTTTATTCTTTAAATCATTTAATCAATCGGGGGTGTGATATGAAGTCGACCTTTTAAGTAACTCCAGAGAAAGAAATCTAAGGATGCAATATACAGAGAATGGTGTCGCCACATAATTGTACCATTTCGACCAATCAATTTTTAAGGAAATGTGTTATCAATATATTCTATAACTGACCAAAAAAAGTGAGGAGATGCTCCATCTTGCTGCAACGACATTGTCTGCCTTTCATGTAAAGGAATATCTTCAAGTAATTCTGCAAGAGTATTTTGAAGAAAATCTAAATATCTTAGCCCCGTTTATGTTTCTTCGTGAAAATAGGGACCAATCAACCGATTGTTAAATAAACCACACCAAGCATTGATTCCCCATATTATTTGAAAATTGGTTTCGCTCATCCACTTTGGATTCTCTTGCGAAAATAATGACCATTATGACGATTAACAATACCATTGTTATGAAATCTACTTTCATCACTCCATAATATTTTTTCTAAAAGAGAAGGGTCATCATTACTTTCAACTGACATTTCAGCAATAAAATTTATTCTCCTATCAGAATCCGCAGGAACCAAACCTTGTGTTAAATGTATTTTATAAGGATTGTATTTGTAATTTTTTTAATACTCCTTGTATTGAACTTCTACTTATTTGTAATTCTTGCTCAAGAAATCGTATTGAGGTGTGTGGATTTACCTGAAGATAAGCCAAAATATTTATCACATCGTCATCTGTTTGAGCGGTCTTTTGTCGAGGAACTTGATTTTTACCACTTGGAAAAGCTTTCGTTCGACATAGACAAAAGTATTTTTGCTTGGAGTTATTCTACGGGGAAAATGATTTCTGTACAAACCTTGAGCATGAGTTTTGGTTTTTCCACATTCTCCATAAATAAGTAGCATGTCAACATATTTACAGCAAGTAAAAATTGAAGTCATTATTTACTTATTATTACAGTGTCTTCACAAGATTACGACTAATAATTAATTACAGTCCTTGAATAAACTTCACCTAACAATAATGAATGACAACCTATATTGTTGCTAGTATAGTTATTTATTTCATAGCCACCTAAATTTTTGAGTGCAAAATATTGCTTTAATAAATTTAGTTATTATCACAATACAATGATGACAAATGTGGTATCGTTGAATTTGTTTTTGAATGTTATATCCAAAATCGTAATATTATACCGGTTGCCCCATTTAAAAAAATTATGTTGGGGTCACGTGACCCAAAATGACAGGAACAACGGAGATAATTTTATAATAAATATAAGCATCAGTTTTGACTGTTTACATCTGCCAAATTTCATACTTGTCATATGAACAGTTTTCGAGAAATCGAACTGTATAGTAAATAGAAGTCCATAACGAAACTGAAATTAAATTTACAACTATACAATTCTGTTCAGCGAAATCACTTTATGACACACCAACAATGGTATGAAGTAGACAATATGGAACATATATCCGGCAGGAGCGTAATTGGAGGAAATATGTCAAATATCCATGTAGAACAATGGGAGGGAAAATTTGAATAACATATAGTTAATTCTACATTTGGAGCAAAATAAAGCGAAGTAAAGTTCAGTAGCAAGAAAGATCAGGTTACTGGAAAGCGCAACAACTATAAACGTATGTTACCCCCGAAATAAAAGCTAACGATACGAATTATGGTAAAAGTTAGCGTAAACAAAATATACTCTGTGAAAAAGAAAAAGACTAGTCAATAAACTAAAAGTAGTAGTCTAGTCAAAAGATAACAAAGAAGATTATGACAGTAGTATTTAACTTAAAAAGAGTGAATCAAATTGTAAACAATTGTAAATAATAATTTCTATAGTAACTTACATATAGTTTGTAAAATATTATTAACGGCGATTTTTACAATAACAAAACTTGACAATATTAAAACTACCCAAAAGCAAGGGAATACACCAAACAATCAACATGGGAGATTGAGGAAGATGTATGGATCTCTTGGTCTTAGTTCATTAAGACAAACAGCGTTGTTATCAGAACTAATCCGGTCAATCTCGAAAATCTCGAGCAAATTCATCCTAGGACCTTTAAAGCACCTATGTAATCGACACGCATCCGATAAAGAAAAATTGTGGTTTTCAGAAATAATGTGATTTGCAAAAGCAGATGGTGAAGCAGGTGGGTCAGTATTTTGAAATCTTTTAACAAAACTAAAGATGTTCTTTAATTCTAGTGTCTAGCTAACGACCAGACTGACCGATATAGACAGCATTACAGTTCTGACAGTTAAATTCATATATACCAGGAGAATGTAACATCGGAACAGAATCTTTGGTGTTAACCAAAAAAGATCTTAGATTGTTATCAGTCTTAAAGCCAAATTTAATCTTATTCCTCTTGAAAATGTTACCAAACTTATAAGATACAGGGCCAAGGAAATGTAAAGAACCAACATACTTAGATACATCATTATTTGAAGTGTTATCGTGTAATGTAATAGTGGGAAAAGTTAGTTTAAATTTATTAAAATGTGTAATGTATATTTTGTTGAATAAAGAGAGTGGACAGTTATTATTAATTGCAATTTGTTTAATAATATTGATTTCCTTATTGAAGGCTTCCTGTGACAAAGGCAATGAAAATGCCCTATGCAAGAAACTATTGAAGGATGCGATTTTATGTGACTGGGGGTGGTTAGAGTGAAAATTAATAACTGTGTCCGTTGTGGTAGGTTTACGATAAATCTGAAAATCCAACCTTCCAGAACTAACATCCCTAGTGATCAACAGATCCAAAAAGGGAATACTATTCTAAAACTCCATCGTAAATTTAATTCTAGGATGAAGGGTGTTAATAAAATCCAAGAAGGTGAAAGCCTCTTGTTGGGTACCGTTAAAAAGAACTATACAATCATCGACATAGCGATAGTAAAAGACTATATATTTTTTTAAAAAGGGATCATCAACATAAGTTTTTTCCAAATTTTTCATGAAAATTTCAGCAAGTAAAGGGCTCAAATTCGAACCCATAGCCAAGCCTGTAGTCTGTTGGTAAAATTTGTTATTAAATTGAAAAAAGTTTTGTTGTAAAGCTAATTGGAGCATGTTCACCACATCAGATATGACATTCGGGCACAAATTATTGGGTTTCAACCAAATTCATACATTCTGAAAAGGGTATACTGGGAAAAAGATTACAAACATCCAATGAGAGCAAAAAAAATAAGATTTAGGAAGCTTAATGTTAGAAATTTTATTACATAGCTCCAATGAATTTTTTATAGAGAAATTATTATTGAAATTAGTTAAGTCTTTAAGTAAATTGTTAAGGAAACAAGAAAGTTTAGAAGTTGGTGAATTCAAGAAAGAAACAACTGGCCTAATGGGTATATTTTCTTTATGAATCTTCGACAATCCATAGAGCAAGGGCGTGGTTGGTGCCATTTGTGTTAATTGGTAATGTTTAGTATTAAACAAATCCAAGGTATCAGTGTATGTTTTAAGTTTATTCTTGAGCTCATTATGAAATTTCACTGTAGGATCAGTTCATAGAGGAGATAAAGAGATATCTGAGTCAATAAAAGATTGTACCTTTTCAACGTAAAGAGCTCCTATCTATTATCACAACACAATTACCTTTATCCACTCTGGTTACTACCAGATCTTCTGTAGTGATCTTATGTTTGAGGTTTTTGAGTTCTGTGAAAGTAAAATTATTATGTCTGGGGTCAGGAAAACCAGTAGGATCGTGGTGTAAACTAGTGTTCTTATTCAAAGTTCTTTGAATTAAAGAAGAAAAATCAGCTCTTATAGCTTCCTTGAGTTTAGTATTTAAAGTAGAAAAATTATATTTCATCCCCATATTGAGTATGCTTAAATGAAGAAAAACTTATATCAATTCTATCTCGATCAACCGATGTTTTTTATTCTTCAACCAATCCAACTTTTTCGACATTCTAAAGAAATTTTATACACCAGCGTCCTCAATCATATCCCTCGCATCTCTATCCAAACAGTTAAACTCCAAGTGAGTTAATTTCTGTGTTAACAAAAAAGAGATACATTTTAGTCGGGTGTTAGTAAAATTTAAAAAGTTATAATGCTTCTTTATCTCCTGGATAATCCAAATCCTTCTCGCCCGTTCAATAGTATATTGTGACGTCTTCGACTGTAATCTAGTGTGGATGGAAATTGATGGAGGGTAAACTTTATAAAACTTACATCTCTGCAAAAACCATATAAGTTGGAGCGTCTTCTTCCTGTCCCACATCGCTCTTTCATATTGTCGGATGATGACCGACAGACTGGCATTCTTTAAAAGTAATATCTCATCCATAGCTCAAATGTGACTAGTATTACAACTAATGAAAAACTCAAAGTCCAAATGTCACAAAGTTATTTTATTATAATGAAGTTTTACAAAGCCTCCATAAGCTGAGCAACTCATTGCATCCCGTAAAAATGTTATGGGAGTGTACGTTACAATTTAATTATTATTGTGGCACCATTAATTGAACATATTATTTTTCCTTTTATACTTCTCAGTTTTTATCGAGGTTCGGCATTTTTTTCATTGCTCTACAAAAACTAGTATTTATTTAGTAAACAATTATTGTTGCTACGGATACCATTACATATTGGCATTAATAATATTAGGTACGTTCCTTTTACATGGAAACTGAGGTGAGGTAAGGTACTCACTTCACCTCAGAATGTCTACTTGGATTAAAAGGAGCAACAAATGCAACCAACTGAAACGACCTGTCATAATTGTCATTCCGTATTTCGCGAAAAACCGATTCCAGTAACTAGAACCATCATCATTCAAGTAATCAAGTATTTTAATATAAATTGTGCAAATGAAGCCTTCGCATTTACCATTGTATGTTTATGATCTATCGCAAAAGCAAAAACACAGTCCTCTGACACAGTCAACATCAACACCTCAGAAATGGTGATCAACACTGACAATATTCAAACTTAAGCTTACTTCCTTACTTTCTCGTTGAGTTCGGAAATCTCACTTGTGAGAATGGTCTCGAGGTAGCTCACGATCGGTAAGGGGGGCGGTAGAAATCTCAGTTTGTCTCACCTCACTAACTGTAAAAGGAACACGACAACAAAGTGAGGTGAGATTATCTGAGATTTCCTGCAAAAGATTAAAATTTGTGTGTGTGTGTGTGTAAATAACTATAATCCATGTTTACATAAGGTTTGTTCCAACACACAAATTTTAATCGTTCCGGAATCGTTATCGAAATTGTTCTTAAGGATTTGTTACGCAGGCGCCAAGTGTTTACCGTTCTATAGTCCGTTTTTAAAAGGCATGGAGTAATAAAAGCTCATTAGGTATGCAAAACCGATACAGGGTGTATAATAAAATATCTCCGAAGTTTATCTATTGTACTAAAATTTCTCATTTGTTACGAATTTCAGGTAGACACCCCGTAACTCTGTATTCGGTTGGGTCGCCTATTGTATTGAAAGGGTCGCTCTATTGTATTTGAATCAACAAATAAACAATTTAATCCTCAGAGGCGTGCAATCAGGACAAAACAAACTTGGTATATGAATATGAAGGCACTATGAAATTATAATTACGAAAACTATTCAAAAGAGTTCACAATATCGATTCAATAAAAACACATTTTTTTGTGTTCCTATTAATAAACAATAAACATAAAATATTATATAAAAAATAGCAAATTTTTTTGCAGTAGGTATCAACTTTACTACTAATATACCGTTTACAATAGGAGAGGAAAACAGAAAAATGCAGGAATAAAGTACGAATTAATGTAATATTTATAAAAAAAAGTCTAACAAATAATAGTGATAACTAACACGTAAACTAGTCTATATATCAGAATCAGACGATTCTGTTGAGCTTCCATTATTAACATTGATTATAAATGGTTCAATCATCTGTTCACTTATATGATCCATTTCCCACATATTTAGTTCTTCTTGTATCACGTGTTCAACACATTTCTTCCAGTTTTCTTTGGTTACGTTACCTAACGCGTCTTCGAATAAAACTTTTACGTCACTCATTTTGAATGTCGTATTCTTTCTTGAAACTTCCCCTTTCACTTGGGCCCATATTAATTCTATGGGATTGAGTTGACAGTGATAAGGAGGAAGCCTCAGCACCGTTATACCACGCGCTGATGCCATTTGATCTACAACGTATCTACCGTTTTTGATCTAGTCTTGCTTTCCGAATATTGCGCAAATAACTCCTCCTCCAAATGACAATGTCGTCTCTATCAATCAACATTGCGTTCCAATAATTTTTTTTATATTCAAATCCAAGTTCCTTCAAAATTTTCCATAATGTACTTCGAGACATTTTCGGAAAATCTGAATCTTCTTGAACCGAAGCCATAATTTTGGAGAGAGTTGGGATCTCTTTTCTAAAGAAAAAAGCATGCACCTTACGCCTTATTCCATTCTTCAAGTCGTCATCCATTTCAAGTTTGGGTCGGCCTGGGGACTTTGCTGGGGTTGTGATGTTTCCATTTTTTTCTCCTTCTTTAAATTATAAATTGTTTTTGAAACACCCATAATTGTTGCAGTAATCTCCACAGTTTCACAGCACTTCCTGTCAAATTCATGATTTTTCTTCTAATTTCTTCGTTCTTCAACGAGGAATAGCAATTATCAGAGTTTTTTCGTTCAGGGACAATGGGCCAACTTTAGGTCGCTTAGATGGTGATAAATCCTCCATATCTGGTCGAATTTGGTTGGAACACTATATAGTTGGAAGGTGTAGTTAGGTGTTTGTCTCGTGGGATGAGAAGAGAACTTGTATAGATGAACAAAAATAAACACCAGTTAACAATAACGGTAAAAAATAATAACAAATAACAGTAATAATGGGGAAATCAATCAACACAGCAGTTTCTCCAGAACAGATGAACTGTAAATTGAAAATATTCAACCTTTCCGCTACTTTTATAGTTGAAAAGTTCTAGTAAGTACATTGTATTATGGGGGCATTTTCTTAGAACTGAAAAGACTATATTTCACAATAATAAAACCATTTTTGAGCTACCTGTTTGTCAAGTTTCTTCAATTACCTGCTAATTGGGTGAAATAATCGGCAAATGGGGTTGGTTTAGATATATATACGTATTTGTATAAAATTGTTATTAACATTTATTTTATTATTTATTGTATGTAGGATTATAACTACATGGAGCTTAGTGGAGGGACTCGTCTACGCCCTTTTATACATAATAATAAATTTTCTGGAAAATTGATGTCAGTCATATAATCCACAGTTTATTATATTATTGATAATTTGAAATATCATTTTAAATAATATTACAAAACGGTTATTTTCGAAAATGAGATAATTTTAGAAGCCCTAACTTTTTTTAAATGACTAAATGAGGTACGCCTATGGTTCCGGCCAAAATGAGTGATTTATTACTCCATGCCTTTTAAAAACGGAGTATAACCTAAAACTAGATATGGATATATGTACTGCGCAAGTCGGTTCCCTTGATACCTGCTTTTATTCAAGTATCGAAATCAATCTTCCTAAACAGATTCCATAACGATACCAAATCGGGTTGGAACAAAACAATTATCGTTCGCTCGTGGTTGGAACGCATTTTTGCTATTGCATATGCGCGTCACCGTTCCAAGAACGGTTTTTTGATGTGTTGGAACAAACCTATAGTTGCCTTTCATTGTTCTAATTTGTATAACTTCCGTTATTTTCTCTTGGATAAAATGCAATACATAAATAAATATGGTTACTGCTCTAGAAAGATTTTCTTGAAATTATTTTAAAGTTACTGACTAAAAAGACGGTTACGTTATTTCACTTTCAAATTCAACCTCCATATTAAAAAATTATTTTCAAGTTCCCGTTTTTTTAGTTTTTTCAAACTGTGATTTTAGTAGCTGATTCATTACAGACTAAGCTAAATAACATTTTCCCAAAAACACTAGTAATAGCTCTTAAGTTTACCTTCGAACAGCCATACTTCACTTTTTGGAAATCTAATACTACCGTGATATTTACTGAAACGTGTTAATTATTAAAAAAATCATTGAAGTGAAATTTTACAAGCTTGCCATATCTGATCAACGCTCATTTTCCTTATATAATACTCAGTGAAGCTTAACGAATTCGAAGATGATTAAAAGTTTGAAGAAATACCACCTGCCTCAGATCTTGATTTGAGAGATGGGAAGTTACAGATAAAAATAAAAATGTGAAATACCCCTGCGGTCAGGTAGCCTACAATTTGTACGGGGCGTCCCATTTTTAAAATAACCATTTAAACGTGTGTCATCGAGCTCTTTTATTACAAATAGGTACGTTAAACGAGGATCTTAAAATTTTTGAAATTAACATCATTACGAAAATTCCAAGATGATTTTGAAACCTACCGACTACATGAAATTTGATTCAAAATACATTTTTATATTGTTCCCTAACTGGTCAGAGATTGTCTACTCTACTCTACTACTTTTATTTATCAACATTATAAATTTTTATTTATTACATAATCACTTAAACCTTAATCCTTTTAGATAAAGTTATTACAACTTGGATGAATGTAACCTCAACCGAATCTTAATTTATTTTTCATTAATATTAAGCATCGCATAAAAAGCCACTCAACATCATTATCAATATGTGGTCCATCTGTCATCTTTCCTTCTCGCTAGATGTCTTGCCCATTCCCACATGAGGAATTTAATCCTTTGTATTATATCCGTTACCTGGGTTCTTTGTCTGATACTCACTCCACTCAGCGGTATATTTGTCAAATATGTAATACATTTTTTTTATTTACCAATTTCTAATTACAATCTGTAAAGCTAGTTACAATATGACTGAGTTCAGTTGCTCAGCTGCAGTTCCTTATAGTCTATAGAAATAAAGACTTTGCTAGAATCTGTTGAGTAGGTCGTACGTGGTAGTTTTTTCAGTCTTCTTCTGATGGGTGTGAATTCCATTAGGTTCTTTACCTGATTATTGGATGTTGTTCAATCCTGGCGACATATTTTTTTGAAAAGTTGCAATCTCTTCTTTAACCTTCATAGGACTGGCCGGGGTCCGTTTGTACCCCATGACGTATGTTTTGCTGTATCTTTGCAAACGCAAATTTTTAAACATTGATCTTTCATCTAGCTGCAGTTTATGAATTATTTTGATAAAATATGATGTATTTAGTAGTTTTTATTGGCTGGTATAAACAAAAAATAGTTTTATATTCCAGGGGTCTCTTCAGACCCCGGTCAGCCTTTTACGTCCGATAAAATAATCCCGGTAACTGTTAGTAAAATCGGGGAATCTCATACATTTAACGTTTGTTTACTCACAGGGAATTTACCCATATAATTGTAAAATGTAAATTACCAGTTCAAATGGGGGATTCCCCGCACTGCGATATAATTTTTAGACTTGAATATTCGGGTTAGTCTCTTGTGATATTGCGAGTAGGGTACATCGTTTTGAAAATGAGTCAGTTTTTATTTACAAACAAACGCAAGGGGCTTACTGACGATGAGATGTTACATATACTTGAAAGTGATGATCCAGAGTTTGATAGTGTTATCAATGAGGAAACATCGAGTGACTTAGAAGATGAAGACATTGTCACAGAAGTAGAGGAAGAAAATGATGTAATAGTTGTTGATCAAAGTATAGATAAAACGAACCCAGAGGAACCAACAGTTAGTAACAGCCAGGGCATTTCTGTATATAAATCTAAAGATGGAACTGAGTGGTCAAAAATTCCAGGAAACACAAAAGTTAGACGTTCAAAAGCTAATATTCGGAGACATGCTCTAGGCCTTACAAATTACAGTTCTGATATCTCAAGTATAAAAGACGCTTTTCTTCTTTTCCTATCTCCGGATATTCTGAACATAATAGTAACCGAAACAAACAGAAAGGCACAAACATATTATGATAAATGGAATATAGAAAATCCGAAAATTAGTAGATAAGCTAGCTCCGATAAGAGATATATTCGATATTTTCACTTCTAATTGTAAAAAATCACTTAATCCTGGCGACCATCTATGTGTAGATGAGCAGCTTGTACCATTTAGGGGTAAGGCACCATTCCGAGTCTATATGAAGAGTAAACCTGATAAGTATGGAATCAAAATATGGGCTCTTGTGGACTGCACCACTTCTTATATTGCAAACATGCAAGTTTATTTGGGTAAGTTATTTGAAAAGCAATATAGGCAAACTTTATATTCCTATATATCTATTAATGTTTAGGAAAACAAGGTAACAAAGCGGAAAAGGGTCAAGGTCAAAGGGTTGTCCTAGATTCAACAGACCATTTGGAAGGCGGATTTGGAATAACGACCGATAACTTTTTTACAAGTTTAGAACTTGCTGACAAGTTGTGGAAAAAAAATATTACTTTATGTGGAACCCCCCGGAAAAATAAAACATTTATTCCCAGGGAACTTCTACCGGCATCGCACAAAAAAGAGTTTTCAAGTATGTTTACTTTTAGAAATCAAAGAACGCTAGTATCCTATGTTCCAAAACAAAAACATGCTGTCATCTTACTTTCAAGTGAGCATACTGATAGTAAAGTAGCTGGAGAAGAACAGCACTATAAACCAGAAATTATTCTTCATTACAACAAAACAAAAGGTGCTGTCGACAGTTCAGATAAGTTGGCCAAAGAATATACAGTGCAGAGAAAGTCAAACCGCTGGCCAATGGCAATATTTTCGCATCTTATAGATATCGCAGGAATAAATGCTTATAAATTGTTGTTACTGCAAAACCGGGATTGGCGAATTTTTAAAATCTTTTCAATATATTGTGGAATTAACTAGAAACAGTAAGTTTCATTTAAAACAGTAAAATGAGTAGATTCCGCGAAGTAAGGGTCGAGACGGTTAATTTCTTCGTTTTTGACAAATTTGTTGGCATTCCCCACTCTTATTCTTTTATATACGTTTTTGGATCATGAACCCAATGTCGTCTTTGTCTTGTGCAAATATAACTTCAAATGTCAGTAATTAAAAAAGAATCAATGTCAGTTAAAACATGGAAAGCCTTAAAATATTTCTATTAACGCTAAAGCAATCCAAAAATCTTCCAAATGAAATATTTTAGATGTATATAATTATTTGCTTAGTTAATATTTAATTGATCCACAAATCAGTTCTCATTATCACCGATCTTGTTTAGATTCGAATTCAATATTTTATATCCAAATCCATAATTTAACAAGTTTGATTTGAAATATATTTTTATTGTTTATTGAAACAAGAATATTTATTGAATTATACTTTGCATTGGCCACCCCGTAATTACACCTGGGATTTCGTCGATAAACGAGCTAGGTAGACTTCAAGCTCTGCTAACCTGACGTGTAACAGGCACCCCATCCCAAGCGCCGGCACTCGGCTTGAGGGTGGATTAAACTAGCATGCAATAATAATATGTAGAATGTAAAAATGTCGTTTGGTATATAAGTGTTATTTCAAATATATACATTTCTTATATCAAATTTGTTCGGAAAACTGATCAGTTAGAGAGAAGTGGATCGTTGTAGTTGATGATGCCAGTACAAATATCTGTTGAAACAAACTTTATATTCTTCAGATGATTGATGGTTTTCATATTATCTCTATTCAAAGCGGAAATAAGTCTCGAATGCATAATGCATTCATTTTCCTCCTAAATACTAATTGTTTGATACTATCAGTGACACTTTAATGGCATTAATTATATGGCGTTGTCCCATTCCTTCTTCCTAGATTTTACCTATTGTTTGTTGTTCTTCTCCTGCTCTATTTAATTCTCTTGAACTTCCAGTCTCTCCCACAATTTCATGCTTTCTTAACATATGTGTTACTGAATTGCTTCATCAAAGTATTTATAACATCTTCTATTGTTTGCCTAGACTAAGAACATATTTATGAGAGTTAACTGCCACTTCAATAATGGTTAAAATGTCGTAAACTAGAGACTTGCGTATTCATTTGTGAGAGGGTTGAAATCTACTCAAAATAATATTAATTTAATTTATATTTACAGCTGTGTGAACAAGAGTTAAGAATCTCGGAATTCCTTTGAAGGAAACAACTTTTTGTACTGTTGTGCACAGTTTATTAAAATTTAATTTGCATAGCGCTTTCGGCCTAATGCCACCTTCAGTGAGATCACTACAAAGATTTTAATTATTAAAATTGAAGATTATGTATAAAAGTTATACGTACTTGTCAATTTACAAGACTAGGGTGTCCAAACATTGTACACTGTTTGAAAAACAAACTACATTGTTTTCACATTTAAAATAATTTAAAATTGTTGACTGTTAAAATTGGATTTAAAATGATGTTAGTATTAAACTACACATTTATCCATTTTGCCAAGTCATTTCCAAAAAAAATTTCTAAAAAAATTATTAATATTTTGATTGACGTAGCGTTCCATCAAGTGGGTGCCGAATTGTCAAAACATGACAAATATCGTTGGATTAATTCTGTGAACCGCATGGCGAGTTCGTCACTCTAACCGACTGGACATCCACCGTCTACCAAGAATAAAAAGACGGCGTTACACGAAGACAGTAACTTGTCTATAGTCTATTTCTTAATGTCTGACAGCACAGTAGCCTCATTAAATATTCAAATAGAAAATTATCTATTACAGAGGGATCCTAAGAATTTTACAAGTAAATACTAAAATTCTAATGCAAAACAATTAGGTGTCTGTATTGGTTATCTGTACATCCCTGTTTCAGCTCAAAATACAATATGGTAATAAAACTGAACAATGCCAGCAAAAGGATAAACAGTGCGGCAGTGGCGGAGATTACAAATATTAGTTCATTTTGCTTATTTAATTAGATTCGGTCAACATTACAGTTGAAATAAAATTCATTCGTTTAGGCCTATTAACAAGTTTCATTTTTATTAAATTAAATTAATTAAAGAAAATATAGTTTAATTCTCATAAATCAAATTTATTGACAATGAATTAATGTATATTAAGTAAAGTAAACATACCATTTATAGGAAATATAAAATTCAATCTATAGTATCATCCTCTTCGCTGGCCATATAAGAATCATCCGAAGACTCGTCGAGAGAGATCACTATCGGTTCTATAGTTTGTTCTATGAGATTATCTAAAACCCACATTTTCTCTTCCTCTTTAATTACATGATTCACAGCATCTCTCCAGTTCTCTTCAGTTATTGTTGTCAATGAGTACTTCATGAGTTCACGAACATCTTTCATTTTAAATGTTTTATTATGTCTAGCTGCATAACCTTTCATTTGGGCCCATATTAACTCTATCGCATTCAATTCACAATGGTATGGCGGCAAACGAAGCACTGTTATCCCACGATTCTTGGCTATTGCATCAATAACAAACTTTTTAAATTGTAGCTTGTGATTTGAAGCAACCTTTAAAAGTTCTTTTTTCAACATATCTTTTACGATTAACCAGTTTCTAAAATCAGCTTTTCTCCAAGAGGTAGATGGAAGATTTTCTATTAATCGCGAATGATAAGTGGCATTGCCCATAACGGTTACAGCATTATTTGGAATTAATTCGACCATTTGTGTAAAATACATCTGCAGTCATTTGAAATTTCAGTAAACCACCTTCAACGAACCCTTGATTGCATCCAATATGCGTTATTATTAGTCGGCGACCTTTACCGATAGGAGTTTCAGTCCAGTAGATAAACCTTCAATGAAAGCTTGACGACTGGTTTGAATACTTTTGTCCTGCCATATTGTTTTCACTGAATGTCCTTCATTGAGCCATGTCTCATCTAGATAATAGATTTGTCTTCCCTCCTGTCTGTATTTTCGGATATCTCGTAAATACTGGCGTCTCCAACATATTATTTCTTCGTTGCCGATTAGCACTGATTTGCGACTTTGCTTCTCCCAAGTAAATTTAATTTGTGTAATATTTTCTACAAAGTTTTTCGCCCTATGTCAGGCAAATTCTCGTCCTCCTTCACCATTCTTAGAATTCTGTCAAGGGTTGAGATCTCTTTTTTAATCATGTAGTTTTCGTCTTATTGTATTTTGCATATGTCATCAAGGTCAAATGGTTTTCTTCCAGTTGACTTTTTAGGTGGAGATATATTTCCATTTTTCCTCTCTCTTAGAAGCCTGAAATAGTAGATTCACTAACTCCTGTCATATTGGGACATGTCGAAACTATATTTCTAACAGTAGCAGCCGGCATTTGATGTACAACAGCATCATGCACATTTAACATTTATGGAACATAGGCAACTCTAAGCAAAACAAATTATACAAATTTGGGCGAGACCAAGTTTCACCGTATGTACCTGCAAAATTTCTAAGTAGTCATTGGGACAATCCCTAGTAGGACCCTATTGTAATGTTTCTTGGAAATGTTATTATCAACATTTCAAAAATCAGAAAGTAATTATCTGGAGAATGAATTGATAAATGGTTTGTTAATATGTCTCCCAAGAATTGACCTGCTTCAAATTCTCAAGATAATTAATGAAATATACAGTCAGAATAGTTGCGTTACAAGATTATTTCAAAAATAATTTATTGTTTTAACTGTATGTGCTCTACAAATGTATGAAAGTCAGTTAGTTGTTTTAACTAACCTAATTTACATTTATATTACCTTTATATATCAGATTGGGTATAAAATTAAATAGTAAATAAATTCCTTAGATGAACTGTGACGCTTATGCTTTACTACCCGACTAGCATCTGTGACCTTTTCGCGTGCTGTCAGTCAATAAGAAACAGACTATAAGTCACTAAAATTCAGTACTAAAAGCAAGCGTTCTTGAAGGAATTGTGCATTTACATGTTTCCAGTAACTTGTCCATTTAGTAAACATATGTTTTCGATTGGATAAGTACCTAAAAACTTTTCGTTTAATTTTTTCATTATGAATTCGAGACAGAAAAAATACATTGTTCAGATGAAAAAATCTATCACATCGTGTGTGAAAGTAGTGATAGAGGAGTTGATTGAAAATTTGCAGAATTAGTTAAACCCAAGTAACAGGATTTGGGTTAGGAAATGGTTGGCAATGCTCTTAAGGGAACTAGTCATTGAAGATATTCAAGAATACAGAAATGGCATGAGAATGTCCCCTTCATTGTTTGAAATACTTCTGGATAAAATATCGCCAGCTATACAGCGATCTGACACGATACTGAGAATGGCCATACCTGCCATAATAAAATTAGAAATAACATTGTCATATTTAGCCACTGGTAATAGTTGTCGAAATCTGCAACAGCATTTTCGAGTTTCTCGACCTGTAATTTCTAAGTTTATTCCAGAAGTGTGCTGGTTCTCCTATTAGTCTAAGATCCGGGATTAGAAAAATATACCCTCATCTGTTATTGAGATGAAACAATTTTTTATAAGCTGATTTCAATATCATGAACTTATAAAAACAACCTCTGCCATCATAAGCCTACTGCAATTAATAGCAATTAATTAATTAACAACTAATTTATTTTTAATTTTTACTTTCTCATGTTACTTACATGTAGTGAGTTAAAACCGTCAATATTTTATATTATACACCTCACTGTAGTAGGCACCCATCTCTATGATTGCTATACTTACCTGCAGCCAGGTGAGGAAAGGTAGATAAATGTAGCTTATTTCCCTTACATGTTAATTAAAAAATCCAAGTACAATAATAAACGGCGTCGAATTATAAACATAATAATGTTTGGCTATCTTATAAAAGGCTGATGCAGCCAAAGATAAATAATAAAAATAAAAATTATCGGCAGCTATGGGAGCTCATTGCGAAGAGAGAGATAGAATAATACATATTCTTTCAACGAACAAAGACAGCGTAAAACACATGCGCGCGCACCACAGGCTCATTTAAAGACCAATTAATGACTTGAAATTAAAAATGGGTAAAAAATAATTTAATAATTTCAAAGTGAAAAAAAAACACTTAATTTTTTTTTATTTTCTGTAAGTCCGTTTTTTTATTTTTCAATAAATATCTTTCTTCTTATTATTTAAATAAATTAATAGCTGCTAAATTTATAGTCGTCATTTAGGAGAATACATACTTTATTAGTAGAAGCCGTTGATGGAGCGTTGTCACCAGAAAATATAACAAAATTTGGTATCTGTAACAAATTATTTTATTGAATTTTGACTCAAAAATAAAAGTCCTTTAATTATAAGCAATTACTTTTTTACATACCTCTTGTGATATAAAAAATTCTTCAAATGCATCTTTATATTTTCCTTTTACATCTGTAATTTTTTTTAAACAATCACGATGATATCCAAATTCATGGGTAATTTTAACATCGAATTTTAAATCACCCTATTTAAACTGTTTTTCTTTACGAAATAAAAGTTTTAAATAACAAACCTCAAATTTTTGCTCATCAAAGTCACACACATCTCCATTTTCACTGCACATGAAACACAGCTTCATTTTTAATTTTTAGTGTGATAATATATTCAAAATGTAATATTCATCCAGTCTGTCACGATGCCACTAAAATTTCTTGGTTATGTTTTGACACGCGGTATTACGGACGGAGCAAGCTTTGGAATTTACTGAGTTTACGACTACGCGCAGTGTACTCCGGGACGCATGCGCAGCTACGCTGTTGTATTCTTGTCTCTTCCACAAAAAGTCAGATTGTCTGTCACTTTTATTAGAATATATTTTTCTTAAATTTTCGAAATTGAACTTTTTATTATAAAGGCTGCAGATGATTTCAAGGTAACTGCCACATCTAAATAAATTCAATTTTTTTTTAATTTTCAAATCATGCTCGTAATTTTTAATTAACATGTGAGGGAAATAGGCTACATTTATCTACCTTTTCTCACCTGGCTGCAGGTAAATATAGCAATCATAGAGATGGGTGCCTACTACAGTGAGGTATATAATATAAAATATTGACGGTTTCAACTTACTACATGTAACTAACATGAGAAAGTAAAAATTAAAAATAAATTAGTTGTTAATTAATTAATTACTATTAATTGCAGCAGGCTTATGATGGCAGAGGTTGTTTTTATAAGTTCATGATATTGAAATCAGCTTATAAAAAATTGTTTCATCTAAATAACAGATGAGGGTATATTTTTCTAATCCCGGATCTTAGACTATATTGTTAGACTCTCTTTCTGACAATGATGAAGTGGAAAGTTAAGAGTACTTTATAATATAAATCGGATTTTAGTCGTAAATCATGACTACCAACTGGTTTTTTCAAAAATTTCGTATTCTGTTTAAATATATACGGGTGTATATATAATGTAACTTAAACATGCTCGCTCGTCAATTGTCAGTTGTTAATGAATTTGCGTGATAGGTGCAGGAAAGTACTATAAAATCTAAAACTATTTTAGGAACGTCGAGTTGCGTTGTAGGGATTCTAAACGCCGCTACGGAAGTTTGTTATTGGTTACGAAACAATGATTAAATGACCATTGAATAATTTATTTTCTACAGTCACGAAAGAGATGAAGGTATGAGCTATTGTGAGATCAGTTAATTGTAATTTTAGATATCAATCAAGCTAATAGGTACATTAATATTTTTAATGTGTCAAGAGTAATTAAAAATATGGCTTCGGCTTTTTCATTGCCTATAAACATTAACATAGAAGCAAAAAAGATCCAATAATAATGGGGTTTGGGTTTTGTTGACGAATGATTATTTTGTCATCATCATGGCATTGTCTTTATGAGAAATACTAAACAGTACGCGGATGGACAGATATTTACAGTCAATGATCATTAGAAACAAATTGGGGTATGAAATCTCAGGGAAAACGGAATATGTTGAACTACCTATCAACCACAACGTGGAGTCACAGTTGACCCATGTTTAACGTTTCTTCTAATGTAACTTGAGAAAAATATGCCTGTTATCATAAATCATTTATTATATATTTAGAACGCTGCTTACTACTAGATATTGCAAAGTAAAAGTGTGATTAAGAAATAAACAACAAAATAAACGGTTTTAAAGATTAAAACTAACTTTTCCGCATCTGTGGCCCTAAACAATATTCTATCATAAAATTGTTACTTATATATGTTACAGACCATATATAAAATTAGACCCTATGTATATGGCCTAGGTCGTATACATACGGTCTAAATTGGACAGACCGTACGTAAAAAATATGATTCTTCATATACGGATTAGACCGTTTATATACGGACTATTGTGATTCAGGCCATATGCTCGATGGCAAAGTTTCCAAGCACGTGGACAATTTACCGCTTTTTTGCTGTTGTTTACAAAGTATTTTATCTAAAATTAACCCGATTTGTGATATTTCAACCACGTTGAGTGTTTTTATTGTCGTATGATACAGATTTTTGGAATGGAATCTAAAAAAAAGGTATTTTATTAAGGTAATAACAATAATTAGTAACATAACCTCACCCAAGTTTTACCTATTAGAGAGATATTCCGCGTGTTGTTTTTGACAACAATTGTCATAACATCGTTTTTTGTTTATTCAGGTTTTATGAACAATTGTATGAGCGACGGAAAAACGTTGCTGAAAACAACCGTGGCTTAACGATAGAAAAGTACTCTGCTCTTATTGTAGAAGTGAAAAGTGCTAAGATTGCTGAGAAAAAGACGCCAAGAATGCATTGGCTTCTGAATCATTATGTTGTATTGTTTATACAGAGCTTAGATAAACTGATAGTACCTCTTAACAATCAATCAGTTAATGTAATATACTACTACACTCTTCAAGAAATACACATATCTACAGGTATGTTGTTCAACAACTATTGTGAAAAAATGCTGAATATTGATAATGTTTTTTTTCACTTACAGGTCATGGAGGTAGAGATCGCATGATGGAAAAAATCAAAGAAAAATACAAGAACATCGTTCGTACTGATATTTTATTATTTATTAACCTGTGCGCACCATGTCAAATGAAGAAAAATAGAGAAAAGAAGGGAATCGTGTCAAAACCCATGATTTTCAAAGATTTGAATTCCCGCTGCCAGGAAGATTTAATAGATTATCAATCCCATGCTGATGGTAAATACAAATTAGTTCTTGTATATCAGGATCATTTGAGAAAATTTGTCATTTTGCGACCACTCGAGTCTAAACGTGCAGAAGAAGGCGCTTACCACCTTGTCGATATTTTTACCATTTTTGGAGCCCCTGTGGTTTTACAATCTGATAATGGCCGTGAATTTTGCAACAGGGTCATTGAAGAATTAAAGACAATGTGGCCCGAACTAAAGCTTGTGGATGGCAAACCACGCCACAGCCAGAGCCAAGGCAGCGTCGAACGCGCCAATCAAGATGTAGAGAACATGCTTACCACATGGATGTTGGAAAACAAAACAGCATTGGAGTCAAGGTTTAAGATTTATACAATTTATGAAGAATACTTCTTTAGTGTTTTTAAATTAAACTCACGGTCTCTAGTTATATATAATAAAAGTTATTGAAAATTCTAAAAAATTGACATATTCCACGAAGTAAGGGCCAATACAGTCAATTTCATTTAATACTTCTTTACATTCTGGGATACAAAGATCTCCATATGAAGTCATTTTCGGGGACTAACCAAAAATTGGAATAAAAACTTCAAATATTCCATTAGAAGCTATAGATAGTGTAACAACTGAAGAAGACTTGGAAAATGTGATTAATTCCATTCATGCTGACATTGCTGGCAATGCAGAAATCGAGCAATCGCATCAATCGGAGATAGAAATTGTTACAGAAACAGAAAAGGTCATAGAAGAGCAGCTGGAAGGAGTATTAGCCGAAAATCATGATAATGGTAAAGAAATTTCATATCCGATATGCAGTACTTGTTTCAATCACGTGAATGAAGAAGGTTTCGATGTTGGAAACCCATGTTTGGAAAATATTTGCAGTTTTTGCACTAGAAACAGAAACATAGCAATGGCAAGAAAAGCTGCTCATGATGGATTAGAGTTACAGGCAAAACGAATGAAAGTAATATCCGATAGCACCCATCCAAAATCGGATCAACTGTAAGAATTCCCGTTCCAGACGTCGATCGAGGCAGAGGAGATGCTAGGTCAGTTTTAGATGTAGTACTAGAAGCCACAGAAGATGGGTTTTACTGCTTAGGAACAAAACAAGGATTTATTTCAAAATACTATAGCCGTTCAGAATTTAGTACGTGCCTGCTACCATTTTGAAAATTGAAGAAGTTTCCAAAGACAGGGAAATTCCTCTTAGATCGGTGGCTACTGCTCAATCGACAGGACATGGGCAAGGTTTCAAAAAATGTAATTGTAAAGGTAAATGTCAATTAAAGAAATGTGCTTGTCGAAAAGGTAATGTATTATGTAATTCTAAATGCCATAATAGCTTAAGTTGTACAAACAAATAAAAAAAGTAAATGTGCTGATTTGTATTCTTTACATACGTATTCTTATGTATAACTCATTTCTATAATAAATAAATTAAAAAAATTGTGCTTAAATATCTTAGAAATATACATATGGCGTAGGTGCAGCTGGGCCGTATATAAATAGACTAGACCTTTTACAAACGGACTAGACAGTTCACTAAAAGACAAGCTTCTTGCACATATGGACTAATATCCTCAGTCCTTTTATATACGGACTAGTCCTTTTATATATAGTCTATTTTTCATAAACGGTCTGTAACATATACACTTCGGAGCATGTATCGTGCTAACAAACCGAAATTTCTCCAAAAATAACCAAAAATTTAGTATATCTGGATTTATAGGACCCTCTGTACTCGCTCTAATCAACTGAAAATCAATAGGGTACATCTGTTAGACACCTTAAACAATATTCAATCATAAAATTGATCAATCGAATACTCTCTGGAGGCTGTATCGTGCTAACAAACTGAAAATTCTTCAAAAATGACAAAAATTTGGCACTTCAAGTGCTATAGCACCCGTTGTACTGGGTTTAGTGAGCTGAATATCGATACGGTTCATCTTTGACACGCTATGAATAATATCCAATCATAAAATAGGTCACTTGTATATACTCCGGAGGCTGTAAAGTGTTAACAAACTGAAACTTTTCCAAAAATGACAAAAATATCGTACTTAAAGTACTGTAGCACCTGTTGTATTGGCTCTGGTGAGCTGAAAATCAATAGGGTTCATCAGTGATATGTCCTGAATAATATTCAATCATAAAATTTGTGACTTGTTGAACTCCGGAGGCTGTATCATGCTAACAAACTAAAATTTCTCAAAAAATGACAAAATGTCGTAGTACTTCAAGTACTATAGCACCCGTTGTACTGGCTCTGGTGAGCTGAAAATCAATAGGGTTCATCTGTGATATGTCCTTAACAATATTCAATCATAAAATTGGTGACTTATTGCACTCCGGAGGCTGTATCGTGCTAACAAGACATGTAAGGAAAAGTGGCAGACTACAACGACGACGACGACATACACACAGGATTTTTTTCTAAAAACCGTTTTTCATGTTGTTGATGGAAAACGTAAAAATAACTCAAAAAAATATTTCACAATTCCAACTTTTTTTGGGGTAAACCAATACTTTTCTCGTATTTAGATAGGTTGGGCGGAAAAGTAATATATAAAAAAGTAAAAAGCTAATTCTGAATTAAGAATGGAAAATAGATTATTTACATTTTTCACAAATACTACCTTGATGTTCTGCATACATATTTTTTCTAAAACGAACACAAAAATATTATGTCCTTTTCGGTCCCGAGATCTTGAGCAAAAGTCACAAGTAACGGTTTTAAGATTTTTGGAGCGACAGATCGTCATGATATCCAAGACAGTCGCGAATAGAATGTCGTCATTTTCTGGGCAATCGTTTATTTTCTGCTCTTTGCTTCTTAAAGTCGACATCCAAAACATCAGATATATTTTTTTAAATTAGCACGAGTATCAATATTGTCCAATTTTAGAATCAGTACAATACAAAAGAATTGATTCCTGCAGCGTTTAACATACCTTATAAAATTCTTACAGGCCACCTTCTCGTTTTGCATTTACAGAGGTTCTTGTTTTCTTCGAAACTAATGGTTGTGAGTACCACTTAAAACCATTACGACCTAATAACCCCGCACGATCTTCTGCAAGTTCTATGTTCATAACATCCTCATCTGTATCTGTAAGTTTGAAGCGTGGGTGACCACACAGCACTTAGGCCACAATTGGCCTATTGTGCATCCTTCTGAGGTTCAGACTTCCTTCTAGCTCGTCATCCAGCCTACTTGTTTGAAGTAGGCGATAACGTCGCCTGAAGTAAGTTCCCTCATACTGACGTATGTTAGCCTGTGCTCGCCGAATACAGAAAACCTAAATTGAAAGAGTGTCGGACATTCGTAAAGAATGTGTTCGACAGTATCATATTCTTGCTCACATCCTCTACATAGTGGGGTATCAGACAGACCTAGTCCGTGGAGGTGTTTTCGTAGGCGGCGGTGACCAGTCAGAATACCCGTGGCTGTTCGTAGTTTCTGCCTGTTCACGGTCACGTATTTTTTGGCTACTTTGCTGTCTGGATACTGTAACAGTTCCTTGACCAGCCTACAGCTTTCTGCGTCGTCCGATCTACCCCCTTAAACTTATTAAGGGAGTGTTCCTTTAATAGGTCAGCCGTCGCTTCGCCGATAGACCAATGAAAATGCCGGGTCCCAAGAGTTTACGGGAGGCTGCTTTCCTGGCTAGCCCTTGATCTAGTCTAAAGATTACCTTGTAGGGCTCATGAAAGGCATATCGCGGTGGAATCGAGTCCGTATTGGTCTGCAGCAGTGGGACCTCTCTGAGGGCCTCATACCATAAGTTACGTCTCAGTTTACAGGATCCTACATCAGGTTGTATACAGGTAGAGCGTAGACGTGTCATGGTCATCAAAACAATCTCCTTGATGTGTATGTCAAGGGGAGTGAGACCAATGATTACCTCCATAGCTCTTGTTGGTGTGGTTTGCATACTTCCTGTTGCGCTGAGGCAAGCTGTTCTTTGGATTTGATCCAGTTTTCGGATGCCTGTCAGCTGGATTACTTTAACTCCCCAGGCAATCGCGCCGTGCGTCAGCATAGGTCTGATGATAGCAGTGTAGATCCAGGCAGTGACCCTAGGTGACATTTCCCAGGTACGGCCGATGGTTCTGCGACACTGTTCATAAGAAATATATGCTTTTTTAACTCTGCTTTCTAAATAAGAGTTCCACGTTAACTTACGTCGAAGGTGACTCCTAAATATCGACGAAAACAAACATGTTTGATTGCTGTGTTCAAATCATTTATAACAACGCTCATTGTCGTATTGCTATTCTATTGTTTCGTCGCTCCCATACGCAGACAGTCTTTACTGATATTTGGTTGAGTATGTTACACATGTTCTAAAATATTCCCCCCATTTTTTCACTAACTGCTGCCATTCTAATGTTATGATCTACTTTTTCCAACTGCGTATGATTTTTAAATCTAACTACACTTTCAGCAGTAAAATATACATTTATACATATTCAACGCTGTAATAATGAATTTATGTTACGGGATTTAAAATGACTTTTGCCGTATTTCTTGAAATACAGCTTTCGAATTTTTATGCGAATTATTCCATTATATCTTTCCGGAAACATACCATAACGAGTACTCAGTAGAAGTTAGAGTAATAAAATGTTTAAATAGAATATTTAAATTTGTTTCTTGCTAAAATACACACCGAACATAAATTCAAACATCCATAGATTTTAAAATCGAAAACAATATTGTATAATAAGCTGTCACTGAACTTCTTTCTGTTTATTGTTTATGTAAATAGATACACAAGTGTGTCGGTACTAAAAGAACCGCTAGATATAGTAAACATACTAGTTGTTATTAACACTTGTTATTAATTTGTTTCATATGAATAAAACATTAATTTGAAAGGCTTAATTCTATCAAGCGCACAGTTTCTTTTGTTTGGTTTCGTTTACACCAAAGTAGGTGACGCTGTGTATTTTTTCATCTGTTCTTTCGCACGAGAGATAAGTTAAAAATTTGGAAAACGAGGTATTTTTATTATTTATTTATGTCGAATTTCTGAAGAGCATCTCAGCATAAAAGTATCAAGTTCATTTCTTCGGAAAAAATTAATTGAGAAATGAAATTGTGCAATTAAAAAATTATGATATTCCTTATTTTTCAGCAATTTCTATTATAGTAAGTCCGGGGGAGATGGCCTTAGTGGTTTTTTTCCATAATATATATTTTACATCAGCCTTTAATCCTTCATAAAAAAATTATGCAGAGTAATTAACAAATTATTATTATCAAATAGAATTAAAAAAAAATCTAAAACTTCCGATTGGCTATGTCTCCTGAGTGGTCCGGGAAAAATGGCCAGGGTAATAGTAGGGGGATGGTGACCAGTGTATTATTCTGCTCTTTTTTCTCCTTCTTCTCTTCTTTTTTTTTTAATTTGGCCACACTTAGAGCACATGTTGTCATTCAAACTCGGTACAGTTTTTATGTACTCATAAAGAGCAAATTATGCATTGCAACCAGTCCTCAATAATTTGGGTAGTATAATAATGTTCCCCACAGCCAACAGTTTCTCCGTAGAAGTTATCGTAGATATAGTTTTCGAAACCTTTTTAGCGAGTACGTTTCTTGGGCGATTATTCAATTGAATACCCAACTTGTCCATTGGAAATACAATTTGATTTGTCTATAACGTCATTTTCTGTCAAAACTTGATCTAACAATTTGGAATAAGCATCCACTCGGTTCAAAGCTTGAGATCTAGCCAATGGAAAACCTTCAAATTTTTGTAGTTTGATATCAGGATTTCTTCTCAAAAACATTTGATTCCAATAGTACCCAACTTTTTCAGTTGTTTTCTTAAATCTGTTAATTATTTTTAGTCATTCTGCAACTGAAGTGCTACCGATCTGACATTATCAATAGTCAATAGCAATCCTTTACACATTGTTTTTATATGATCTCAAGTTTCTTTTTCATTTTGTTTCCCAAAGAACTTGGCCCCGTAGGTCCCTTTTTATCATTATCATTTTTGATTCTTCGGCGGCTTCTTTTGTAGATATTCGGTATCTAAAATTAAATAATAATATATTAAATTGAGCATTAAAATAAAAGATTATAAAAAGGTCATCTTTACCGGAACACTTACCTGTCTTTCCTTAATCGACTAGGAGAGATGGCAACATCAATATAAAAATAAACAAAAGGGTGAAGATTAAAATTTTGAGGTTATAACGCAACACATCAACAATACCTACCATGGTAAAACATAATAATCACATGCTTTTGTTACAAAAATTGATCCACGAAGTCAGAGGTGAACCCATTGAAAACTTTTTGTACTTTCGAAAATAAATAAACAGGTTTTTTGTACTTTGAGATGAGAATAATTACTTTGTGAAACCGCGTTGAGTTTTAAAAGAGGACATTTTTGGAAACGCAATATTTTATTCATCAAGGTTGGTAACAGTAACACCGAACCTTCAACGTCAATAACATAACCCGACTTTATTTATTTATTTATTACGGGAAAACCCCACTATCTATTACAATACAACCATAAATAATACAATAGGGTCAGATATAAAGACCGATACAACATAACCAATTAATTTAAAATAAAATTAACTGTCTCGACCCTTACTTCGTGGAATATGCTCATATTAGTGTTTTTAAATGAAACTCACGGTCTCTAGTTAATTCCACAATATAATACAAGTTATTGAAAATTCTAAAAAATTGACAATTGTTTCGATAAACCAATATCATCGTCAGAATGACAGAAGTTACATTTCATTTTATGCCTACCTGATGTTTAGTAGTTATTTTTGGCTAGACCAAGAAGTAACCTAACTTGTGATTGGCTTAATATATGTCTTTAACATATAGTTGGTAACGTGGTTCAGATCCTGGGCGGGTTGAATTTTTTTTTAGAATATAATGTATTTTCTTGAAAGAAAAACTAATTGCATTGTTTGTATATTTCTCTTTACCAAAGTGGAATCATTGCAATTAAATAATGCTATTATTTTACAGGTTGCCTTAATTATGGGAGCTTGTTTGAAATTACTTCTTGTTTTCATTTTATTATTTATCGGTCGTAGAAAAAATAGTGTATGCAACTCTCATGTAATGGTTATTAATACACTCGCATAAACCATACGAAACGAGCCGTGTATTAATAACCTTCATTACATGATCGTTGCATAATATACTATTTTACTCACTTCTTGATTTATTTTAACTATCACTTTTACGTGCTACTTAGTGGTCTCCACTGACAAAATAGAAATCAGCGTAACGTACCCCCATCTTGTTTTCGAAAAAAATTTAACTGGCCATCTGTCCCGGACTTACCCTATATTTATAGAATGTGTATGTGTGATATTGACTCCGGAATCTATAGATTCCAGTGGTTTAATCTATATTTATTTTTATAATTGCATGGTATTTTTTTAGGGACTTACATCTTAAATTTGTTTGGTAACACAAAAAGCCAATTTCACAGCTGATTGGGTCGCAAACATCAATCTGACCCTCTCAAATGAACTAATTCAGCCATAACGACGGCCTCGCATTAACTATATCCGCAGTTTCTGAAAGTTGGTAAAGTTCTCGTGAAAAACATTCAACTAAATGAATGTTCTTGGCTCTAGGAAAATTCAAACAATTTCTCTCTCAAAAGTTCTATCATTGTTAGGACCTTTCTCAAAAATTCAAGCAATTTCTCGCAAGTAACCACATGAATGTTCGCTAACTTTGGATTACTTTTAAAATGTTCATTTTCATGAAAAAACAGAATAAAAATAATGTTATGTAATAGTAATTTCATATGTATGTGTCTTTATAAGAATAGAAAATACCAATGGCACGAGACCAGTAGGATAAGGCTTATTTCAAGTAACATTTTTGCATCAAAAACAAAAAAATACAATTTATTTTTGGTAAATTTGTGAATTTTCTGAAATAAATGTTTTCGTGTACGCTTAAAAAAGTGTAACTTTTTCGCGTCAGATCAAAAATTAGATACAATAGTTATAGAATGTTTTGAGATGTACAATAAAACAAAGTAACATTTTGGCATCAAATCAAAAACAAAAAAATAATAGCTATTTGCAGAGATTCACTGCTTGACTTGATTTTCAAACTACTTGACTTGACTTGACTTGAACTCAAGTCAAGTAGATTTGTTTAAAGTTCCAGTCAAGTCAAGTATTTATATATCAAGTACTTGAAAAATCAAGTAGTTTTTCAAATTACTTGATTTTAGTTAATGAAAAATAAAGTTTTTTATTATTACATTATAATTACCAAAAAGTAATAAAATAAAAATGCGTGTATGTAAATATTATTTTTTAATGGAAAAACATAAACCAACATTTATTACAACTTTTATTTTTTAATTCCCAAATAACAAAACTAAATAATAAATGGAATAATGGATATAAAAACATAATTTTAAACAATAAACATTTAAAGCAAATCTTGAACGTCTTAACTCGCCATCCATGATTTAAGGCACATAAGACTTCTAATAGATTTATCGCCTAGTCGGTTTCTAGTTTTAGTAACAGTTAAAGCAGCTCGGGAAAATTGCCTTTCAACAGAAGCTGAAGATGCAGGCGTTGCTAAAAAGTCTTTGGCCATTGTGGCAAGGTTTGGAAAAATATTTTCATGCCTTTTCCACCATTCTAAAATATCTTCACTGCTGTCAGCCCTTGGATCAGATGTGTATTTATCTATTTCATAACGCCAGGCCATTTCATCTTTTGGATTGGTAGATTTTCTGAACAGACTCAGTAGATCGATTTCAAACTCTCCGCATCCACAATTTTCAATTGGGTTTAAAGATAAAGATGAAGTTGATGGGACTGGCGGTGACGCAAGCAGTGAGTCGGACCGAAAATACCTCGTTTTGAAAATATTCTCAAAATGTTTGACTGCTTCTGTTTGCAAATCCTGTCCCCAGCGGGAATTGGAGAATGTTTCTACTTTATGTCGGGGGTCTAAAATTAAAACAACACAGTACATCCAGTTGGTTCTCTCATAATGTTTAACGATTTTGTCCCTTGCCGCTTGAATACTATTTATTATTTTCTCATCGGTTTCATTTCTATCGGGATTATTGTCAAGTTCCATAGCCCATGATTCTAGTTTATTCAGAAGCATATTAATACCAATTATCACCATAGGAAGTGTAGAATAACATTCACCTTCTAAAATTGTGGAAATAGTATTAAAAACATGTAGGTATTTGCAAACGCGTTCTATTAAGGACCAGTCTGCATCTGTCGGCTTTAAAGTCTTTAAATTATCTATATTATCACAAAGAATGTTCAAAGCCTTTCTCATATTTAAGCTCCATTGCAACATTTCGAAGGTGGAATTCCACCTTGTTACCACATCAAGTTTAGGCATCGCCATTTTTAAGTTCAGAGTGCTGCAGAATTTTTCAAAATCCTCACGTAAATGTTCAGAGTTTTTGATTTTTTTGGCAAGAGATCGGATTTTTTTTACAGATGAAAGCGAATTGGGATCTTCATCATCATTATCGTCGGTTTCTGATAAAATGTTCGCCGTTTCTGGCGTTTCTTCATATTCAGCATTTCCTTCAAACGTAGAATCAAGAATTCGCATAAAATCTCTGGCACCCAAATTTAAAATGTGCGCAAAACACACGAAGTGACTATTCTTAACATCAATGTCGGAAATATACGTCTTTAGTTCTTTAATAAACGTGAAATTACTATTTGTGTTATCAGTAGTAATACCTTGGATAGACTTTGTAAGATCGTTGAATCGTAATACTTCAAAAAATAGTTGCGCTATTGAACTTCCAGTATGTTTGCCATGTGCTGGCACAAAATCCAAAAGGATACAGTGAAGTTTCCAATTATTATCTATAAAATGGGCGGTAATACCATAGTACCCTTTCATATTCGAAGAAGACCATCCATCGATTTTGAACGAGATTTTTCAATTGCAAGTTTTTAAGAAATATTTAAGTCTTTGCTGCGCTGCCTCAAATGTTTTTACTGTCAAGGATTTCATTTGATTTCTACCGGGTAAATTTACATTTGGATTCAGGTACTTATACATTTTTTTACTTATATCATCCTCAAAAAAACTAAAAGGAAGGTATTTCTGTGCTACATATTCCACAAGTAGTTTTTGAAATTTATCTTGTTGAAAATTGGGTACCACGCTGAGAGTCTGAAAACAAAAGATTGGCAATAATAAATATATGCAGTATGCATATGTACCAATAGATTTAAAACATAATTATTTCAAGTTTAGCTTGTTTGTTTATTCACTGATTATTATTATAATTGGCGGGGGCGAGGCCCAAATTGACCACTGGAAATAAATATTCTAAAACTAACAAGTGAGCCTCATACAAAATTATGTTTAAAAAACGCCACTTCTACAATCCTAAATATTGGTTATACAACACCAACCTGAGGTACTAAATTCTTTACTACTAAATCCAGTTTTAAGTTATTTTTTCATCGAAATGTACCGGTGAGTCACCATATTTTGGCACCTACTTGTAGTATTTATTGTAAGAGTTAGAAGGAAATGTTTCAAACCAAAGTTGTAGGGTTGGGTTAACTCTGAACCGTCAGGAAGTATTAAAAATAGGTATATGACATACTTAATAAAAGTTGAAGAATTTTAAAAGGAATTCGAAACAAAATTTAGAACAGGGTGTTCCATTTAAAAAAACGTATGTTTTATTCGTCACGCTTTTTTGAGCCACACTGTACTGTATAATAATTTTAAATTGTGCATCCTAACAATCTTTACAACTTTTGTATTTACCATATTCTACCAATGAGATAATGAACTTTACTATATCGTTGACTCACCCTGTACACGTACAATCCGTAGTTAGTTACATATAAAGCTAACAAACAAATAGTAATTATTATCGGCTCAAACATCCAAGTAAGTAAACCACAAGGTTTGAACACAGGTTTGAATTAAACATGAAAATAATATGATTATGTCTAAATATTTATACTCGTAATTTCCTACTAAGTATAAGACTATACCACAGTAAAGAAAAACTACTTACATTTTCAGTTTCAGTCTCGCCAGTCTCAGCTCCAGCAAGCCAATTTGAAATTGTACCACGTTTATTGGAGCTTCCGGAAGAATTCGCCTCAAAATTTGGTGGTTGTGAGCTACCAAAAATTTTGTCGTAGACTCTAGTGTGTTTGGATTGCAAATGTCGTCTTAATGATGATGTTCCACAATTTTTCATTTTTAAAACTGTGTTTTTCGTAGTACAAAGCGTACATTTGCCTTGTTTGTCAGTATTTTTTTTACTTTTGGGATCTCGCTCGATTACAAAATACTCCGTAACTTTTTTATTTTTATTAGCTACATTTTTATTAATTTTCATTATTTTTGCAGTCGACCCTGTAATTTCTACATCGGGTTCGATATCTTTAAAGTCCTACGCTTTATCATCTGGTAATTCTGGCACGTATTCTGACCCACTGCTTTGAAACGGTTCTGGTTCCATTTCGGACAAATCACTCACGTAAGACATATTTTATTATTGTCTTCAAATAACATAGAACGTTAAGGGCGATTGTCGTTGCACTACTAACAGTATTCCAGACTAGCACGTCGTCGTTTCGTCAGTAAGCTGCCTGTGTGCGTATATTGCAATTTTCCTGAGCCGGGCTCGATTTTTTGCTGCTGCACAAAGGTGCCATAAATTTTATTTACGACTTGCTTTTGCTGCCCCGCCGCGCGCTGTCACTCCTACCACCGAGTCTTGTTAATGTTCGTTGCTCCTACCTACATGCATGTACATACAGGCTTTATCAATATTCAAGTAATCAAGTAGTTTGAATTTACTTGATATCAAGTCAAGTACTATCGACCGAAAATCAAGTCAAGTATCAAATTTTGAAATGCTTGATTTTTCAAGTCATGTCAAACATTTTTAAAAAACCTCAAGCTACTTGGCTTGATGAATCACTGGCTATTTGTTTACCTAGTCGCGTAAGTAGTAGTTTTCCGGGCATACAGAAGAAATGGCCAGACCAGTGGCGTAACTACGGGGGGATGAGGGTGATAGACTCCCCCCCCCCCCGAACCCTAAAAATAAAATATAATCACAGCAAGCCTACTTGAATGAAATGTACTAAAACTAGAAACTGTAGGCAACAATTTTATAAGAAAAACAAAGCTAAAATACGGTTTTAGGGACTTAAAACTTGAAAAAATTTCCGATTCCCAGATCCTCCGGTAGTTCATACCCCCCTCCTCCCCTCCGAAACTTCATCCTTGTTACGCCACTGGGCCTGACAAGGTGTAATCGAGCCTGGCCACTGTTGGAGGCCTGGAAAACCAATTTCGCGACGTGAAACACACAAGAGTTTTTATCCTACACATAAAATGGTTAGATTCTAAAATGACAAAAAGAGAGGTGGGAAATATTTTGACTGTACCGTTTAATATTATGAGATGAGTGAGTCATAAAAAATGATTTGTTGAAAATAACATTTTCGCTGTACCTTGCAATGCAATAAACACCGATCTATAAATGTTTATATTTTTGGTTATATTTTGCTTTTGACTTTTCAAGTAGCAAAATTAGTGTAGCCTATCTTGCTTTTTGCTTAATCCCTTCCGGTGTAGACTAACTGCCATCAGATTCGTCCATATTATGTAACATATCCTAAAGGTACATTCACAATGAACAAATTAGCAATTAGCCGTAGAACCTTGTAAGCTGTCATTGCAGTTCAGTATTCATAATTACTTAACAGTTTAGCATGTTCAAAAGTTATCTCATTTTGTGAGATTAGACGTTATATTTATTATTAATTTTCTCCACCACTTTGTCTGATTTGAGGCATTGACAAATTATTGTCGAGCGTCAACACTGTAAATTGTTTTAGCCCATAATACAAAGAGGGTGCAACCAAAAATCAGCTAATTATCACATTAAGTTACTCTTTGTGAATGCAATATTTCAATGACGTTCCGAATTTAATTTTCCTAAGCACTAATAATTGTAATTGCATTGTGAATGAAGCTTTAAGTCACAATTTGAAATTTAAAAGTGACAGCCGCGTCGTCATTAATAATAGGGTGCCATCTAGTGTTATTTTTGTGAAGCTGTGTTCCCTGCCTAGCAATTATTTGCCATTTTTCTTGCCTAGCCGTGCAAATACCTACTTTCCCGTCCCGATAGAGCCACGAAACGGGTTTTCGAATAGTGTAGGATAAAAAAAATTCTGGTAAATTTGTGAATTTTCTTAAATAAATGTTTTAATATACGTTTTAAAGAAAAATTTAAAGTGCAACAGTTGTAGAACGTGTTAAGATCTATGAAAAATCTCAGTAACTTTTTTGCGTCAAATGAAAAACAAAGGAAATACGATTTTTTTCAACTTTGACAGGCCACTATTTTGTTTCTCTTGGGCCGATTTGGCTCATTAACGAACTCGTCCAAGATTTTGGCCCAACCGATTTTTGTAGCAGCTAGTTTGATTTCGATCCGTCAAAAAATACGTTCTCTATCATACTTACAAATTCCGTTAAAACACATTATTTTGGCATCAGGAAACACCCAAACGAAAAACAACATTGAAATTTTTCCGAAGTAGCGTCATGCTACTCTCTACAATAGCCCTATTTCATTCTGAAATAAGCCTTAAAATGTCATGGAATACGATATCTTTTAATACAAAAAAATCATTAATATCTCAGCCTTAAATACAAAGGAATATAAATATAACTAAAAACTCTTCGAATCTGTTATTTGCACTTATGTAGTTTTATATAAATTAATACAAATACTTTAATATTTTGAGGCAATAGTAACTCAGGTACAACTAAAATTTCGTTGTCTACATTTAGTCACGTAGGCCACTATTGATGGTGATACGGTCAGGTACAAGATAGTGACTATCTTGTACCCTTCTCTCCTTTATGTTACTGAAATTCAATAACTGAATCTGGATATACATCCAACACAACTTAAAAAGAATGAAGAAATGAACGGACTTCTTCCATTTGAACAATCTAAGTTTGATGTAGTTTAACACACCAGTTTCAATGTGTGTTGAAGAGTGTTCGTGTATCATTTTCACTCACCTCGCTAGTTATGTCTACAGCGTTATCAAGTGGGCACCTGTGAAACTGCATAATAGACACTTTTATACGATATTATATATTCTGTTTGAACACCATTTTAATTCATTCTTTGTATAACTCTCAGTACAGTCTTTATACATTTTTTGTATTATTTCTGCTCTTCGTTAAAATATATTTTTGTATAGTTAATTTTAGTTCTTTTTAAAAAGACATTTTTCGTAAAGAAAAACAAAACTGGCGCAGTCAGTAGGATCGCGCGAGTTGTGAAAACGTGAATTATACAGTGTACCGATTTCTACGGTTTTCGTATAAACTTTCATGACTTTAACGTTTTAACGTTTTGAGCGCGAGTTCTATCTACCCTTTCTGTGGGATCAACAACTGAGAGCAGCCTTCCTGTGGACGTAGTGAGAGGAACCAAAGAGTCGGGGAAGAAGATTTTCTAAACGTAAGTGCCGAATTTCCTTTTCTCGCCTTCCTATACCATTCTTTGGAATTAGTGAAGATATAAATTAAGATATTTTTATTATTATATACATTAAATATATATGAACGATTTGAATAATAGAAACGTTGATGATATTGTAGACGCTTTTAATAATATTTCATTAAACGAAATAAACAGTAACGAAATGGCTACACCAAAAATTAATTGGGATCTTTTCAGATCTAAATTAGCAAATATCAAACCATTTAACGGTGATAGTGAATATTTAAACAAATTTATCACTAGATGTGAGAGTTTAATTGAATCCTATAGAAATTTAAATGATGCCGAATTAAATTCACACTTAATAGAATGTATTCAAGAAAAGTTAGAAGGACGAGCAGCTTTCATGGTCGGTAGTAGAGTAGAGTTAAATACTTGGCAAAAATTGAAAACTGCTTTATTACAGTGTTTTGCTGATAGGCGTGATATAGATTGTTTAGTACAAGAATTAATTAGAGCCAAACCTTTTAAAAATGAGCACCTTATCGATTTTGGTAGCAGGCTTCAGTTAATTCGTAGTAGTGTAATTCAGAGAATAAGTAACGACCCAAATATAAATGTTGTTGAGAGAAATTGTCAAATTATTCAATACGATAAAACTGCACTAAATACTTTCATAGCGGGTTGTAATGGAACGCTAAGAAATAATATGCATTTAAGAAAACCCACATGCTTAGAAGATGCGATGGCATATGTCGCAGAATATGAAAATTTCGAAAGACTTTATGGATCATTACATGATAAAAATTTTCGACAAAATAATTCTAATAATAATAATAATGGTATGCAATATTCGCGATTCCAAAATGTTCAAAGGTCAAATTCAGACCAAAATCAAAATCGTAACCAATATCGAAATTTCGTACCAAATAACAGACCAATTAATAATCATCAACCTACATATAATAATTATCGATATAATCAACCCAATGTCTCAAATAATGTAGGACAAAACAGAGAATATTGGCCTAACCAACCGATACCTGTTCAACCTATCCCACAAAATAATAGATATTTGACGAATCGACAAGTATTTGGTCCAACAAAAAATGTTTTTAAACCTAACCAAATACCACAAAATCAGTTACCAAAACCTGTACCAATGTCGACAACGTCGCGAAATTTCACAGAAAGAAGTCGAATGCCTGTTAATAATACTAACAATAATAATAGATTCTTCCAAACAAATCCACATGTTAAACCAAATTTTGTTTCTGAAGAATTATATTTAAATCAATGTGATAATCCAGAATATGATCCTAACCAATTTAATGAATATGAAGAAGTAGAATTTGATCAACCCGATACGAATGATGAAGTTCAATTTGAGGAAAATTTTCAGATAACCGGGCCTTCCAAAACAAAGACGTAGTTGAAATAAACGTTATTACCGCTAATCCTTTACCGTACATAGAAATTAAGAATCCCAAAGCTAGACTATTAATCGATACTGGTAGTTCTAGATCAATAATAAAACCTTCTATTGTAGAAAAATATTTTCCAGATACAATTTACCATTCCAATACTGTATTATCTACTAGTCTTGGAAGTAAAGATATTAGATTTCAAGCACTCGTGCCTGCATTTGCAGAATTAAAATGTAAAAATTATTTTATTAATTTTGTATTATATGACTTCCACAATTACTTCGATGGAATCATAGGTATTAAAGATCTTGTTAATATGAATTTAAATATTGACCTTGCGAACCAACAATTAGTAGGACCTAATATAAAAATACCATTTAAATTTAGACAACCTGATGATATAGAATTTTCTTTTTCAATAGACGCCGGAGAAAAATGTTTAAAAAATCTCCCAGTAAACATATATAATGGTGATATTATTGTAGAATCGCAAAGTTTAGAAAATATATTTATACCACAGTTACTAAGTACTGCCAAAAATGGATTTGCACCTATTGAAATCCAAAATCACACAAATAAAGCAATAACGATAACATTAAAAGAACCAATACAAGTAACTCCATTTGAACATTCTCAATATGAGTTATTTAAATTTGAAACTTTTGCTAACGATTTTGAAGAGAATAATTTAGCTAATCCTAACGATATTACTAAACTTATCCGAACAAACCACATGAATAAAGAAGAAAAACAACACATTATTAAATTATGTAAAGAATATTCCGATTTATTTCTTAAACCAGGTGATAAGTTAACTTTTACTTCGAATGTTAAACACGTTATAAGGACAAAAGATGAAATACCCGTCCATACAAAATCTTACAGATATCCGTACGTACACAGAGAAGAAATCAGGAAGCAGATACAAGAAATGTTAGATAAAAATATAATCAGACCATCTTGTTCTCCGTGGAGTTCTCCAATCTGGATTGTTAAAAAGAAAATGGACGCATCCAACATTCAAAAATGGAGATTAGTCGTCGATTACCGAAAGATAAATGAGAAAACCATCGATGACAGATATCCGATTCCAAATATATCCGATATTTTAGACAAACTAGGTCGAGCTCAGTATTTCACCACCCTTGACTTAGCAAGCGGATTTCACCAAATACAGATGAGCGAATGCTCTATTGAGAAAACAGCGTTTAACGTAGACGGAGGACATTACGAATATCTTCGAATGCCTTTCGGGTTGAAAAATGCTCCATCCACATTCCAAAGAGCCGTAAATGAAGTTTTAAAGGACCTTCAACATAAGATATGCATGGTGTACATGGATGACATCATCATATTTAGCACGAGCCTTCAAGAACACATCCAAAACTTAAAATTAGTATTTTCAAAATTACGCGAAGCACAGCTAAAGGTACAACTTGACAAATGTGAATTTCTACGTAAAGAAGTCGAATATTTAGGCCACATTGTAACCCCTAATGGAATAAAACCCAATCAGAATAAAATCAGGGCGATTCAAAACTTTCCTATTCCAAAAACACCTAAAGATATTAAATCGTTTTTAGGACTCTTAGGTTATTATAGAAAATTTATAAAAAATTTCGCCAAAGTAACTAAACCAATGACAATATGTTTAAAAAAAGATCATACAGTCGAACATACACCTGAATTTATTAATTGTTTCAATACTTGTAAAAACGTTCTAACGTCAGAACCAGTTCTTGCTTATCCTGACTTTAATAAACCCTTTGAATTAACGACTGACGCTTCAAAATTTGCCATAGGCGCTATATTATCCCAAAATAATCATCCTATTTGCTACGCTAGTAGAACTCTTAATTCAGCCGAAATCAATTATTCCACTATAGAGAAAGAATTGTTAGCAATCGTATGGTCATGTAAATATTTCAGGCCATACTTATTTGGTCAAAAATTCACAATATTTTCAGATCATAAACCCTTACAATGGCTTATGTCTTTGAAAGAGCCTAACTCACGACTTGTACGTTGGCGATTGAAATTAGAAGAATTCGATTACGATATTAAATATTTAAAAGGTAAAAGTAACAAGGCAGCCGATGCACTTTCTCGCTTCCCTAATATGAATGCTTTAGAAACTGCATCACTTGACGTTAATTTAGGTGATATTGAAGAAATTGTAAATCAAGAACTCGAAAGAATTAGTTCATATAACGAATCTACAAATCAACTTCCTAACTTAGACAATATTGACCTTACAACTATTTTAGACGAAAACGAAAGAAACGTATCAGATACCATGATTAATTCATCCCCATTGGACGAAGAAGCGAACCCCAATAATGATGACATCGAAACAGTACACACTTCTGTAGAAAATCCCATTTTATCAATTCCAATATCTGAAAAACCACTAAATATGTATAAAAATCAATTATATTTTACTAGCAATGAAAACCTTTCTTTCAAAGTTAAAAGAGAAAAAATATTCGAAAATATTCGCTTATATGTTACATTACCAGTATTAGACACTGAATCAAACGTAATAAAATTCATTAAGGAATTTATAAATCCTAACCAAAATTATGCTCTTTATTTCCAAAACGAACCCTTATCACGAATGTTTATAGTAACTGCGCAAAAAACATTTAAAAATTCAGCTTTTAAATTTATCATGTGTACCAAAATTCTCACTGATATTCAATCAGTTGACGAACAACGAGAAAAAGTAGAATATTACCATATAAGTAAATCAGGTCACAGAGGTATAAATGAAGTAAAAGCATCCCTTAGTCGTAGATATTATTGGCCAAAAATGATAGAAGAAATAGAACATTTCATAAATAATTGTGAAACCTGTCTGAAAAATAAGTATGACAGAAATCCCCCAGTTATAAAATTCAATTTAACACCCACAGCTTCAAGACCTTTCGAACATATCCATTTAGACGTTTTTTATATATCGAATAAATCGTATTTAACAATCATAGATTCATTTTCAAGATATGGTCAAGCTTATCCGTTAGACAGTATAACAGGAGTATCTGTAGTTGAGAAATTACTTGAATTTATTTCCCATCACGGTCTACCTAGCAAAATTACGTCTGACCAAGGTACAGAATTTAAAAATTTCGATCTTCAAGATTTTTGCAAATTACACCACATCCATCTACATTTTACAACATCAAAAAATAGTAACTCTAACTCTCCAGTCGAGAGATTCCATTCAACACTAATCGAGCATTATCGATGCTTGCAAGAAGAAAATAAAAATTTGAAACCTGATCAACTAATAAAAAATTCAATTTTCTGTTATAATAATAGTATTCATTCAGTTACGAAATATACGCCTTTCGAAATTATTAAAGGTCACATAAACAATCCCGATCCTTTTGATTTAGACGATCATTTAATTATATCAACTTACGTACAAGATCATAAAGAAAATAGTAAAATATTGTATGAAAAGATTAAGCAAAATAATGAATCCACCAAAGAAAAGATTATTCAAAAACGAAATGAAAAACGCGAAAATCCCCCAGATTTTGCAAATCAAGAAACATGCTACGTAAAAACTAAACAGAGAAATAAAAAACTACCTAAATTTAAAAAGACGAAAGTACTAAGTCAAAAAGGTATCCTTATTAAAACTAATAGAGGCACATACCATAAAAATTTGACTAGAAAACCGAGGTTAGTAACAAACAAATTGTTACAGGAATCTAACGATGATGAACCTCCTGACATTGATGACAACATACATCATGATTCTGCAGATACAATGCATTGAAGAGGATGTATCTACCACTAAAATCGAGAGCCTAATCCTTCCAATCCAATTAGGAAATTCTCGTATTATATACAATAAACATACATTTATTCACTATGTAGATTTAGACATTATTTTTAAGCAAGTAAATAATCTAATAAAACATTATTATATCATTAAAGATAGTATTAAAATAATTAATAGTAGTAACCCCATATCGTATCATAATTTAGCACAAAGTATTTTGACAAGGACAGAATCTTTAATTAATTCTTTAGAAATAAAACTGAATAATCTATATCCCCATATCAGAAGTAAAAGAGGACTTGTAAATGCCGTAGGCAAAATTGACAAATGGCTTTTTGGCACACTAGATGCAGATGACGAAGAAAGATATAACAAAGCAATTGATTTACTGCAGAAAAACCAAAAAAATATTATTACAGAAGTTAATTTACAAACCTCTTTATACAAAAAACTTATTGAACACTATAATAAATCTATAAATATTTTAAACAATAATCAAGAGATACTTAAAAATAACTTAGAAAAAATTCAAGCTTCATTTTACCATAAAATAGAAACTCTTGAAAGCTATTTAAGTTTTCAGGGAATTATAACACAAATTAACTTAGATTGCCAGTCAACGATTACATTATTAGATAATTTAGAAAATGCAGTAGTATTTTCCAAATTAAACTCTCTTCATAATTCAATAATTTCTAGTACTGATATTTTCGAAATGATTAAGTATTTACATAAAATATATAACTCTAATCAAATTCCTAAATTTGAGAATTTATTAACTTATTATCAATTTTTGGGCACTCAAGTGTCTATATCAAATTCAAAATTAATTTTCGCTATCCATATACCTATCCTTAAAGAAAAAACCTACGAATTTTATCATATTTTCCCAGTAATCCAAAATCATAAAACTTTTACCCCTCTATTTCCCTATTTGGCACACAAGAATGAAGATAACCAATTCGAGAAGGAAGAATGCCCTCTTCTAGAAGACACATATTATTGCCGACAGAATCCTGTATCCCAAGATAATTGTACAACGCAACTACTCCAAGGAGAAGACCTCTCACATTGCCACATCATTGAAGTAAATTTACAAGAAACAGTCGTCGAACCAGTCACCGAAAACGAAATCTTAATTATACCCGAAAAACCTCAACAAATATTTTCAAAATGTAGAAGTAACAGATATATTCTTGTGACGTCTCCAATTTTAATCAAAATACCAGACTCCTGCGAAGTATGGACTAATAACCAGAAATACATTAATAAAATTCCAATTAGTAATGGCAAGCCGTTTATACTACCAAAAATTGAGATGCAAACGTTAAGTGGTTCCAGAAATTACCAAATTCCGAACATAACCAAAATAGACTTTGAAGAACTTAAAGAAATTAGCAGAATTTCGAAACAATTAGAACCAATTTCAGAAGTGGAAGACAATTCGTATAATTACACAAGCATATTAGGAACAGTTATTGGAATTGCAATTGCCTGCGCCTTAGTCTACATTTTCATTAAATATAGAACCCAAATTTTGAAGATTTTCAAGAAAAAACCAAAGGAAAACCCAACAGAAGATAAGAAAAATTCGAAAAGCCACTCCGTGTTTTTCGAAACTTAAGGAGGGAGGAGTTATGTCTACAGCGTTATCAAGTGGGCACCTGTGAAACTGCATAATAGACACTTTTATACGATATTATATATTCTGTTTGAACACCATTTTAATTCATTCTTTGTATAACTCTCAGTACAGTCTTTATACATTTTTTGTATTATTTCTGCTCTTCGTTAAAATATATTTTTGTATAGTTAATTTTAGTTCTTTTTAAAAAGACATTTTTCGTAAAGAAAAACAAAACTCGCTTGTTTTTTTTTTGCTTTACGTTAATTGAACAAATCTAACGTGAACTAACAGGACTTATTGTCCAAAAAATGAACGCAACAATAAATAATTGAAAAGACAAAAAGTAATTATTTATTCTCTCATCATTTACCTTTTGGTAATACACACAAAAAAAATAATATGAGTTAACAAAAAAATGTTCCGGCATTTGTTTATAAATTGTTTATCAACAATTTGACTTCTTTAATATTTCAAAAAATGGGATGGATTACCGTAGGGAGGAGGGGAGAAACTCATAACGAGAACATATGAGCAGAAAGTGCCATGTGTATTTATTAATTTGATGAATTAACATTTAATAATTTCTCCTATACAGATTTACACAGCCCAGTTTATAACCAATCCTCATTGTACCAACCTACATATTCATTGAATTTTTTAAACGCCTTCAGACATTAACAATTTACAAGATCTGGTTTTTTCTTCAGTCGACTGATCACACTAGATTTATTTCCCGATTAAAGTGGAATAGTAGATAAGTAGACAATGAAAATATCGTAACACTAACTCAATGATTGCATTAGTCGGTTTTAAAGTCCGTTAACGGCCGCAATAGCTAACCAACGGTCAGCATCCTATTAAGAAGTATCCAGTTGTTACAACTGTAAATATAATTGTCTCCAGCTATTCAAAATAGGCTAAAAAAGTGTTTGTTACTAGATTACATAATTTAACCGATTTATAATAACATTATAATGTACGTCGTGGGTGTAAAATTAATTATGTCAACGGAAAAAGCCTATATAGGACAAGCTACAGAGATTTGGAGTGAGCATTTTGTGTAAAAAGTGTTAGAAGAAACCCAGCTGCCCCATTGTTTGGAGAATAGTTTCATATGGTATAGTGAGATCTTTTTCTCTAGACTTTATTATTCATAATTTTGTTATTAACAATTTTATAAAATTTGCTTATAAAATTAAAACTGTTAAGGTAATCGTGATGGTGTCAATAAAGAAATTATAAAGAGTAAAAACACGAAGAAAATGAGAAAATCGGAAAAAACGGCCAGAGTACAATTTTTTCAAAAGTATTCATATTTTTTCAGTTGTAGCGTAGAGTCTCCGGCCAGTACTAGTTTTTAATATAAACTTTATATTTGCAAAAAGCAGACACTGTCCGATGCATACTTTGAATTTGAATTTTTTACTATGCAATTTTCCAGCAGGCCTAAATACGACAAGTTTTGTCCGTATCAATTTACAAAAACGATTTCGAAAGTAGAATTTTCATACTTCAAAACGTTCATCTTGGTTTTGCGATATTCTTATTGGTTGCTGAGATATTCAAATGAATAGGTCATGAAATACGCGCGGGCATCAGTATTACTATATACATATAGAGATGGCAACGATTCATTGAAATAGAATAATATTTTATAACAATTGAACGATTAATTGAATGAAACCAAACTAAATTTTTAGGCAGTAACTTAGTTTTAGCATTGTTAAATAAACTTGGTCTAAATTATAAAAAAAGCCTCAAAGAAACTATAAAAATACATATTTCTAGAAAATCGCACATGTATTTTCTTGGCATTTTTTTTATATTAGGTTATATTTATGCATGTCACTTTCAAGTTGACAAATATAAGAATTAATCGATTAATTTTCGATCAAGGTGAATTGTCTCTACATGTATATAGTAATACTACCAAATCTACGGATATTAGTAAAACTCTGCGCCATGTAAACATCTGAAGTGCATCTATAAAGAATAAAATTTCCGTTTAATAATCAATTAAAGTAATAAAATTTAAATCACAACATTTTTTGAAATCACGTAAAATACCATGTCGTTTATTAAATTTATCCAACTTTTTCTATTTTCAATTGATACAAAGAAGCCGTCTTCCAAATAATTCTCAAATTATTTACTGAAATTTATTCAAATACATTTTTTATATATTGTGATGTTTAAAAGAAAACTCACAAAGAATCTAATTCAGTTTATACACCTACAAGTCCAACATTACGAATATATATATATATATAGAGAAAGAGAGAGACATAAGCTTTATTGTCATGAAAAATTGTACAATTTTATGGACAAAGCGAAATACCATCGTACATCATACCAAATATTGAACTACGCCGATGTAACTCAAAAGTCTAGGGTAGATTGCAGAATTCTGCCACTGAATAATAAGATCTCTCAAGCAGAAACGCCGTTGTCAATCCCCGGAACCTATTGAATGTATTTGCCACTTTTAATTCTAAAGGTAGCTGATTGAATAGTTTTTTGGCATTGAAGGTGATAGAATTTTTTACCAGATAAGTAGATATCGAAATTTTTTCTTCTAGTAGGGTAACTATGAATGGGCCTCTAAATTGTGAAATTGTTTGCGAACCAAACACACGGATTCCAAAATGAATAGAGCAGGAAGAGTTAAAATTTTGTATTTTTTAATATAGAATTCGCAATGCGTCCTACGACTCAAACCTGTAATGCGTATTGCCCAGGTAAGCCCAAAGGAGACAGAGTTCAATTAAATTAACTGATTTATTTCTAAATAAAATATTATTTACAACGACAAAAATAAACTAAAATTCAATAATCTATATATTTCTCCGGTACGTAAATATTTTGAAGGTCACGCTTCGACGGTCCGTATCCTTTCGTCGATTGATAGATACTGATGGTCCGAATAGTATGTAGGTGAAACTATAGCGGTGTGTATTTCGATTCCGGCGATATACTCGACGGTGTACGAGACTCTCTATGTCCTGTGGGACGTTCAGTCAGCCAGGGATATGAGCAACCGGCGGATCAATACTCTTTCGGTTTTAGTCTCAAGATTTAAGCGTATCGTTTGTAGCTAGTCAGTACTCAGCTTAACGAATACTTCTACGTGCAGGGACTGTAGTTATTACGGCGTGTCAATACCACACCGAAATTATACTAACAGTTAAAGCGATCGTTTATAGCCAGTCAGTACCCGGCTTAACGGTGCTTCCCTACGGATATACTGTAGAGCTTTCAGTGTGTCAGTACCACACCGAAATTCTTCTAACAGTTTGAACAATCGTTCTCGTTTCCGTAAATACCAGAAACCAACGGCCGTTCTAATGAATGATGTATAAAGTAGAATCAATACTCCGACTTAGTACAACACTCGGCGAAAGATAGTGTAAAGCGTTTAAGGTTGAAGTCAATACCCTCGACCTATGCTTCGCACTGGAGGCGGCTGAACTTGGAGGAGCAGGAGTCCGTAAACCAAGTCGTCTCTTCCTCTGTTGGTTCGCACTTTTATATCCATCGTGGTAGTAGTGGTGGAAGTCTCTGTCCCTTCTACCGTCGATTCCTCGTGCGCATCCGGCGTGGGGGCTCTGTTGTTCTGGTGGAGTATATCGTCATCGCGGCGATAACTGGTTTTCTGAATAGCGTTTTATAATAATGTATTTATGTCATTACAAACCATAAATATAACGAATAGCTCTTTTTTGTAGTTTGAAAATAGATGTGAAAAGGTGCAAACTACAAGACCCCCAGAAAGTCAAACCATACCGAAGGTGCGATTTGAACAAAAGGTAGTAAGTTGTTAAAGCAGTACAAGAATTAAGTTGTTTAGACACAGATTTAATGGCAAAACAAGCAGAGGATAATTTTTTGGCTAAAATGTCTACATGTACAGACCATTTAAGGGCACTATCAATATGGAGACCAAGAAACTTAATCGAATTTGAAGCTCTTATTACGTCATTGTTAAGCTTGAGAGGTTGCAAAACTCCTTTGTAAGATAAAACTAAAGTTTTCTCAGTGTTAAAACAAAGCCCGTTCGAGTCAGACCAGGACTTAATAATAATGAGATCTTTGCCTATGGTAGAACGTAAAGTTCGTATATCTGAACTGCTCCAGGTTACACTAGTGTCATCGGCAAATAAAGTGAATTTACCATTAATTCGTAAGTCTCTGACATCGTCAATGAATACCAAGAAAAGAATTGGACCTAAAACTGAACCCTGGGGTACACCACTGGTAACTGGTAAATTTTTCGAAACTTTTCCATTTGCTCGTACCAGTTGGTTTCTACATTCCAGGTAAGATTCAAACCATTTTAAAGGAATACCACGGATGCCATAATATTCTAGTTTGTCTATCAAAATTTCATGATCAACACAATCGAAGGCCTTTGCGAAGTCACAAAAAAACGAAGCCGCGAAAAGTTTATTATTAAGAGAGGTATATATTTCATTGAGAACAGAAAACATTGCGTCATTAGTACATTTATTAGGTAGGAAACCGAATTGTTGGAGTATGAAGTACAATATCAAGACACTCAGTATACCAATAAAAAAGAATTCACTATAATTAAATACAAACTAATATTTAAGATATTATTATTACTAGATAGTTGGAAATACTAAAATATTTAATTTAAATATCGATCAAGAATCAATATAAGATTGAATCGTATCGAAATCTCTTCCTCAGAAGAATAGGTTCAGACAATCTCACTAGAGAATAATTTAATACGAAACTTTGATTAACCAATCCTTCTTCTTTAGTTTTAAACCGCTAGAACAATAAAAATAACAATTCATAATTTGCAGGAATCGGAACTAGAAAGTGATGTTTTTCAAAAATGTGACAGCTACAAAATTAAGTAAATAAAATTTTCAAATAAAATCTTTTATTAATAATTATGGTAGTAGGTAGTTATTAATAACACATTGCAACTATAACAAAGCGATTACAAAGCATTGTAACATCAGTAACTGAAATTAACGGCCTAACCTTAATATCGATATTCCCACATATGAAAGTGAAGGAAATATTGTAAATTGGTGCATAAAATTGCGTGAATAACATCCGACGGGTTAGTGTAGTGTTTACAATATATTTCACATGGATTACATGTGAGCAAAGTGTTTTATAACCCTCTAAATGACAAATATTGAAATCCTCTAAAATATGAATAAAACACAAAAGGAACATAATTAATAGTTGATTTTAGTAATAATTTGTAATTAGTTTTAATTTAGTACAATTTTTGCATATCCTGGAGATTTATTAAGAATTTTGAACATTTTTGACCATAAAAGGTAAGGTTAAGAAAACCAAATTTGTCAATTTAGAAGTGTAAGAACCGTTTTCAGAGGAGGACGTTTTATATTTTCCCCTGATATTCATTTGTTTTATAAATAAATAATATCTACAATAAAAAAATTACAATCAAGTTAGTTAAACATAATCCAACTTGACAGTTAAAAAAGAAATTTGAGTAACAGAAGATACTTTTACAAGGAAATTAATATTCTATCAAGAATATTGGTACTCACTAACAAACTCCAGTCCTTAATAATCTCTCCAGTTAATCCACTGCATGTTAATTGCATGTTTATCATTGTTGGTGTTAATGTATGAGTGTTACAAATTAAAAGCAGTAAGTTAATTTGTGTTTCGCTAACGCCCTTTTTCCAAATTATTCTTTTTGCACTATCCGAATATGTACCCAGCTTTAATGCACGTGATCGCTTTGCCCGATGAGGAATTGGAGTGCATTTTGCTGCACTGCAATTCCTAACTAGTAGAGACGAGCAATTGGTGTCACATAGGAACCATTGTAAATGTGCAAACCGTTCTGATCGTTTATAAACAGGTTTGAAAATCAATTGGAATAGAAAACTAATCGTTTACTAACTGTCAGAAACTCTGGTTGAAACACATTTGAGTTAGTGCGCAGAATCCTGACTGTAAAAAACTGTTTCTGACGCAGGTAGGAACAAACCTTATGTATATTGTTCTCGCAGTTCCCAATGACGCCGCACCTGAAGTTACCAATGAGAATAATAAACAAACAACTTAGTATATAAAAGAAACAGTTATAACATTTTTATTTAAATAAATTCTCCAGAAATAAGCAACATTTTGGAAACGTATCATGTATTTACTCTTAAAATATTTACTACAAATTCCTTAATTTTAGAGAGCCTCACATACAGTTAATGAGATTAAAAAATGGCGATAATTACCATAATTTAACTTATAAAATAAAACACAATATTTGTATTAATATTAATATGACTTCTTTTTTTTTCAGGTTAGACTCCATTTCATCGTAAGTAATTATATTTTCTATCAACTATTAATTTGTATATTCCATATATTACTGGAAACATATTTTTAGTTCAAGTTTTATTTATAAAATAAAAAATACATCCATCTTTCTTTAGCTACAAAACAGGAGATTTTCGGTCGCAATCAATCTCATCTATCACCACACATGTTTGTAATTTACCTCGTTTAACACCTGTTTTGAAATTTGAAACGAGGGTGTCTTATTGTTCAAACTATTGCGTTTATAAATGAACTTTTCGTATGGCGTTTCTGGTTATTTTCTATCTATTTTCATCTCGCAGATGCTGTTGTAAAACGGCAACACAAGAAAATTACTTCCCTATCTCGTTTCTTTATGCCTTTGTTACGTATTTAATTAATGATGCTATGTAACTGTGGTCTACAAGACTATTTCAAATGAGAGCAAAAATAAAAATATTGCATGTTGCCTTTTAGAGTTCTTCGTCGATTTTTATTACTTTAGTGAAACAAAAGATATTTTGAATTTTCAAAAATTACTTCCGTAACATGCGAAAGTAATAAAAATTATTGATATTAAAGTTTGACGAATCGTGTTAAAATATGCTATTTTGTATACCACACTAAAACATTATTATATTTTTTTCTTATTTATTTAAATGTTTTCATTACGACGGGTGGGATAAATTTATACACTACTCACTTAATTTATTTATTCACTTAACTATTCACTAACTACACAGTATAATCTCTTACACTAATTTATATAAACACTTCACTACTGTTTATTTAATTAGACTTAATTTATATAAATACTTTACTATTATTAACTATTTCACTGTTCTGCCAAATTGTAAACTGAACTCAGTTGGTAGGTAGTCTCTTATATATTATAATAAATAAATAGTAGAGTAGAGTTTTGTATTTAAGTGTACAAATTCTCTTTATTATAAAGCGCTTTCGACTTTCGTCATCTTCAGTACTTCCTGAAAGTAAATACTCAGTTGAAAGTACAGAAATGTGAGTTGTAAAAGTGAGGTTATAACTTTGGAAACATTATTAGGTGAGTACTTACAAGTCAGGCAAACAGGAAGTTGCTGAATAAATAAAAAACATTGTTACAATTAATATTGTTCTGCTTAATAACTAAACGAGAAACATGTTAAAATTCAGGCCATGTAGTATGCAGCAGCAACGTCAAGTTAACCAGATGCGGAATGTGTAAAGTCAAATGTCAAAAATGTCAAAGTGGAAATACCAGTACCAACCTAAAGAGCGGTCTAGTGAGTATTGAAATGGAAGCGTTACTTAACGTAAATTTCATTATATTTAATCCTCTGATAGAGGAGAAGAAAATCTCTGTCCCAGTTCACTTGTGTGTTTAAACAAAGCTCATTTTCATTAAGTTCTCTGGAGATCTCAAGTGTCTGAAACGAATGCAATCTAAGAAATTCCTTATTATCAATCCTGTGCAAAATTTTTGAAATTCTGTTAAGGCTAAAAGTATGCTTGAGAAATTTGAGATGGTTATCAAATATGGACTTGTCAGGACTCTTCAGATGTTCATTGATGCGAGTCAGAAGTGGTCTGCAGGTTGTACCAATGTAGGAGGCCGGGCAATCAGAACACTCAAGTCTATACACACCGCTACTTTTCAATTTACTTATTTTATCCGTTGAGTTAACTAAATAATTGCTCAAACTGTTGTAAACTTTAAAGGAAACTTTTGTACCAGGTACTGTATCTTCTATGAATTTGGAAATATCCCTGCACATATTTTGATCAAAAATAGGCATGGAAAAGTATTTCGCCAAAGGCGAGTCTTCTGTCTATCCTGTATTTAATTTTATTAATCAATTTATGAATAACGTAAGGTTGGTAGCCATTGTTGACAGCAATCTGTTTTAATATGTTAACCTCGCTGTTGTAATTTGAAGGAGCTAGAGGAATTGTTAAAAGTCTATTAACGTAGTGGTTGAAGGAGGCCATTTTATGTTGCATAGGAAGATGAGTATTGAAAGGTATGACGTGATCAGTCTGAGTGGGTTTTCTGTAAATAGAAAAATCTAATTTGTTGTTCAATTTAGTTACGGTTAGATCCAAAAAGTTTAATCTGTTGTCTGATTTCACCTCAAGGGTAAATTTAATTTTGGGGTGTACATTATTTAAGGATTCAAGTACATACAGAGCATCATTGGAGTTACCTAGAATGAAAACCAGGCAATCATCGACGTAACGAAACCCACTAACATTTTTAGTAATCTTGATAATGTATGAGTTTTCCAAATTTTCCATAAAAAGTCAGCCAAGAACGGAGAGAAAGGGTTACCCATAGCCAAGCCTTCAGGTTGGCTGTAAGATTTCCCATTAAAGACAAAAAAATCTTGAGAAATGCAAAAATTCAACAAAGTTGATATATCAGATCCCTTTAAACTCAAATCCACTTAACAAGTTCATTTCAAAAACCAAAAATTACATAAAGGTTTGTGAAGATCTTTTTTATGAATTCAACAAAACATACAATTTAATTCCTAGCAATCCTCAATTGCCCAGATTATATGGTCTCTTGAAGATACACAAGGAGGGCATTCCAATCAGACCAGTGGTTAGCTTTCACAACACTCCTGTCTCTACTTTGGCAACATGCATCCTACAAGTGATAAAGAGCATCGCCAACTACAAACCGTCCAATTCGGTAAGTAACACTACAGAATTAATTAACAAAAATTAAAAATTTTCGACCACAATACACATATGATATCCTTTGATGTCAGCAACCTGTCTTTTTTTTTGTCACGAGGGGATTAGGGTTCAGGTGCCCTAATTGTTGCCGCTCAGCCATTGATTGGCTTATTGTGCACCCCCACTCACAGGTATTAAGCAGAGCCCCATCCTAAATTCTTAGCGAACATTGAGATTCGTCGGACTATGTTTTCCTGCATTCCCTCCTGATTTGTGCCTAGGAAGATATTTAGACAAGAGGCTCGCCTTCTGCACAGGGCAGGGCAATCGAAGATCACGTGCTTTGCGGTTTCTTCTACTTCTCCACACATCCTGCAAATGGGATTTGTTATTTCAATCCCCATTTTCACTAGGTGTGCGTTGAATATCCAGAGTCCAGTTATGAATCATACCACTTTTCGCAGTTCTTTCCTACCCAGTCTAAAAGCATTTTCTGCGTAGGAACTCGATGGTCCTTTAGCACTCTTTTGGACTGAGCATGTCCCGTGATTCTGTTCCAGCGCTTTTGGTGTTCAAGCGACACCCAGCTGGAAACAGTTTTTCGTACGACGCTATATGAGACGCCGTATGCTGGTTCTGGTCCCATGAGGGTGAGATCAGCTCGTTTCTTGGCACACTTATCAGCTCCCCCATTTCCAGCTACCCCTACCCAGTCTAAGAGCATCCGCTACATTGGAACTAAATGGTCCTTTGAGCATTCTTTTGGACTGAGCGTGCGCCGCAACTCTGTTCCAGCGCTTTTGGTGTTCATGCGACACTCAGTTGAAGACAGTTTTTCGTACGACGCTATATGAGACGCCGTATGCTGGTTCTGGTCCCATGAGGGTGAGATGAGCTCCTTTCTTGGCACACTTATCAGCTCCCTCATTTCCAGCTACCCCTGTATGGCTTGGCACCCAAATAAGAATTACTCTATTGTCTTTTGCCAAGGTTTTCAAGGTATTGTGACAGTCCCACACTATCTTCGACGTATAGCTGTGGCTTGCTAAGGCCAAAAGGGCCGCCCGATTGTCCGTGTTCACATAGATGGTCTTTTTGTTATATTTCCTGTCTATGCATGTTCTGCCGCATTCGATTAGTGCAGCTATTTCTGCTTGAAATACGGTCGTCATTTTGCCAAGGCAAACACTTATGCTTTGCATGGGTCTGACGCCGTAAACGCCTGCTCCTGTACCTGTTAGGGTCTTTGACCCGTCGGTGTACCAGGTGATACTGTTCAACATGCGTTGAGGTTCTCCCTGGGCCCATTCGGATCTGCCACTCAAGTTGACACGATAGGGTATCTCAGTTTCCACGACCTTGGGCATTCTGTCAGGTGGCATTTCGATGATGTCGCACCTCATGTTGTCGTGTGTTTTAGTATGTTTCATAGCATGGTGCTTGCACCAGTTGCCATTGCACTGCATTCTGTATGCAGCCATTTTAGCCTCCCCCTGTATATAGAGATCTAATGGTGGGATGTTTAGCAGTATTTCCAATGCTGCGGTTGGGGTGCCCTTCATGGCGCCTGTAATGCTCAGAGACACGCAGCTCGCTGCACTTTAGAAAGCGTTTTGGCGGCTGTGCTTTGCTGAACTTTAGGCCACCATGCGATCGCACCATACACCATCATTGGTCTGATTACTCTGGTGTACAACCAGTTTACAATTGTCGGAGTTAGTCCCCAGGTGCACCCAATTGCTCGTCTCATCGTCATTAGCGTAATCTGAGAACGGCTTGTGATGCTCGCTATATGGCTGTTCCTGGTTAGCTTGTCATCTAACCGGATTCCTAGATATTTTGCCTCCCTGGCAACCTTTATCTGATTGCCGAAGAGTTTTGGCACACTAGTAATCTCTGCGATTCGCTGTTTTGTAAATGGTACCATGATGGTTTTCGAGGGATTGACAGACAATTCCTCCGCATCACACCATCTCTCCACTACGGACATTGCCCTCTGCACTAGTTCCAGGCAGATGCCCACGTGTTTTCCCCGTATTAGAATGATAATCTCGTCAGCATATCCTTGAGCATACCACCCCTGCTCGTTTAGTGAGACAAGAAGGTCGTCGACTACCAGATTCCACAGCTTTGGTGACAGAACGCCTCCCTGTGGACATCCTCTTTCTGTCTTCACCTCTCTTGTGACACCACACAGGGATGCTTGTGCTCTCCTACTGCTTAGCATGTTCTCTATCCATCGGGTGATTGTCCTGTCTGTGCCTCTGGATTCCAGCTTTGACAATATTGAGCGAGTGCTCGTATTGTCAAATGCTCCTTCGATATCCAGGAACACAGCCAGTGCAACTTCTTTGTAAGTAATGGCTTGCTCTATCTTGCTCACCAAGCTATGCAAGGCTGTTTCTCAAGATTTGCCACTTTGGTAGGCATGTTGATTGGTGTGCAGCGGCTTGTCGCCCAGCACCGTGACCCTCAAATGCCTATCTATCATCTTCTCTAGTGCCTTAAGAAGAAATGACAAGAGACTTATCGTACGATGAGCCTTTGCAGTATCGTAAGAGGGTCTTCCAGGTTTTGGTATGAATACCACCTTGGAGATTTCCCACACCGTAGGTATAACTTCTGTGGCTATGCTTAGTCTGAACAGATTCACAAGTCTTGGAGTTATTATGTCGGCGCTTTTTTGGAGTGGTACAGGGTAAATTTCGTCCATTCCAGGCGCCTTGAAGGGATTGAAAGATTGAATAGCCCATGTCACAGACCCATATTTGACTATGGACTTTGCACAAGTCCAGCTATCACGAGTTGCCAGACCGCGGGCAACTTGCCGTTCTTCTCTGACTTCGCTCGTTGCTTCGACTTGTATTTCGGTGGATCCCGGGAAGTGCGTACTGAGCATTACTGCCAGTGTCTCCTCCGGTCCATCCGTGTGTGAGCCGTCTTCTTTGAGTACGGTCTCTGAAGTGTTAACTGGATTTTCAGCCATGACTCTGTGAAGCTTTGCACAGTCAGAGACAGAAATTTCTCCATGAGCTTCTCTTGGCTTTCCTCACTGCTTTGTTGAATTCAGTGAGCGCCTTCGTCTGACTGTCCCAATTTCCTGTGCGTTTGCACTGATTGTACAGCCTTTGAACGTTCCTTCTCATCGATTCGAGCTTCTTGTTCCACCAACGTGCGTTTCGGTTGGTCGTTCTGACCGTCTCAGGGCAGGTCTTGGTATATGAGTTCATTATGACATTGTTAATGTCACAAGTCATTCTCTCAACCCCTTGTCCTGAGACTGGGTCAAGTGAGGCTAGATTGGTTTCCAATTTCCTCCTAAATTCTTCCAATCTGTATTCCTTGGGTTCCTATAAGTCTCTTTTTTATAGGTCGACTTAATAGTAAAGGATATGTAATTATGATCCGACGCTGAGGCTTCGTCTAATACCTCCCAGCCCTTAATTTTGCTAGCCACAAAGTGGCTGGCCAAAGTTATGTCCAGAACCTCTTCCCTAAGCAAATTCCCCCTTCTTTGTTGGAAAGTTGGCTTGCGGCCCTGATTCAATAAAGTTAGATTCGACTCTATTAGTTAATCAATAAGGTACTCACCCCGTTTATTGGTATTGGAGCTCCCCCAGGCCAGATGGTGGGCATTGGCGTCCATTCCCAAGATGAGGTGCTTCCCCGTCTCTGATTGATGTTCTACTATCCTCATTTACATAGACGGAGGTGCTTCTGTGGAATCGTATGGCAGATACACTGATGCAAGCAGGATTCTGATGTTTCCATCACCTGCCTGCAGGTGTACCTCAGTCACGGCAGTGTCCCTAGAACAACCTGTTTACGTCCATACCTAATTCTGAAACTTTACCTTTAGTGTCAAACATACTTTCTCTACACTCAGTTCCTGATTCTACAAAAACTGATATCTTAACTTTGTTGAATTTTTGCATTTCTCGTGATTTTTTTGTCTTTAATGGGAAATCTTACAGCCAACCCGAAGGCTTGGCTATGGGTAACCCTCTCTCCGTTCTTGGATGACATTTTTATGGAAAATTTGGAGAACTCATACATTATCAACAAGATTAATAAAATTGTTAGTTGGTTTCGTTACGTCGATGATTGCCTGGTTTTCATTGCAGGTAACTCCAATGTTGCTCTGGATTTACTTGAATGTTTAAATAATGTACACCCCAAAATTAAAAATACCCTTGAGGTAGAATCAAACAACAGATTAAACTTTTTGGATCTAACCATAACTAAATTGAACAACAAATTAGATTTTTCCATTTACAGAAAACCCACTCAGACTGATCACGTCATACCTTTGAATTCTCATCATCCTATGCAACATACAATGGCCTCCTTCAACCACTACGTTAAAAGACTTTTAACAATTCCTCTAGTTCCTTCAAATTACAACAGCGAGGTTAACATATTAAAACAGATTGCTGTCAACAATGGCTACCAACCTTACATTATTCATAAATTGATTAACAAAATTAAATACAGGATAGACAGAAGACTCGCTTTCACCACTTCTCCTACAATCCACCCACCTTTGGTGAAATACTTTTCCATACCTTTTTTTGATCAAAATATGTGCAGGGATATTTCCAAATTCATAGAAGATACAGTACCTGGTACAAAAGTTTCCTTTAAAGCTTACAACAGTTTGAGCAATTATTTAGTTAACTCAAAGGATAAAATTAGTAAATTGAAAAGTAGCGGTGTGTATAAACTTGAGTGTTCTGATTGCCCGGCCTTCTACATTGGTAATTGGTAGAACCTGCAGACCACTTCTCACTCGCATCAATGAACATCTGAAGAGACCTGACAAGTCCATATTTGGTAACCATCTCAAATTTCACAAGCATAATTTTAGCCCTAACAGAAACTCAAAATTTTTGCACAGGATTGATAATAAGGAATTTCTTAGATTGGATTTGTTTGAGACACTTGAGATCTCCAGAGAACTTAATGAAAATGAGCTTTGTTTAAACACACAAGTGAACTGGACAGAGATTTTCTTCCCCTCTATCAGAGGATTAAATATAATTAAATTTACGTTAAGTAGGTAACGCTTCCATTTCAATACTCACTAGACCGCTCTTTAGGTTGGTACTGGTATTTCCACTTTGACATTTGACTTTACACATTCCGCATCTGGTTGACGTTGCTTCTGCATACCAGATGGCATGAATTTTAACATGTTTCTCGTTTAGTTATTAAGCAGAACAATATTAATTGTAACAATGTTTTTTATTTATTCAGCAACTTCCTGTTTACCTGACTTGTAAGTACTCACCTAATAATTTTTCCAAAGTTATAACCTCACTTTTACAACTCATATTTATGTACTTTCAACTGAGTATTTACTTTCAGGAAGCACTGAAGATCACGAAAGCGCTTTGCAATAAAGAGAATTTATACACTTAAATACAAAACTCTACTCTATTTATTTATTATTTGAACAAGATGAAAAATATAACTTGGAAAATATTAGGAATTTGATTTTTGGAAAAACGGCAATGATTTTTTCCACTTCTCAATTGCACGCTCACTTTCGTCATCAAAATATGTTGCAATGTCCAGGCTTTTTGTTAAGTTGTTTGTTCAGTTGACCGATTTTTAAAAGTTCTGCAACTGTTTGAAAATGTTCATAATTTATTGGTGATTTCAAGTTACAGTATCTTGGAAAGGATGTTACTTTCAGAAAAATCATCGTGGTAACAAACATCTTAAAGTTTCCCCCAACGTGCCTCTGGAAACACTACTTGGAATACAAATTTAGTTCATACGTCGCTTGCCTCCATATATATTTTGAATTCCAAAAACTACACAGAAACACGGAAAATGAAATTAATGGATACACATTCGTTGCTATATCGAATATCCAAGCTTTTACAGTTTACTCATGTCTCATGTTAAATTCATCTGACGAGAAAACAGCTGTTCACACCCCTAATATCACAAATCAGCATTACCCGAGAAATCTCCTCCCTTTTATGTCGGGTAGACGGGTAGAATTTCGACTCTCTTATTCCTAGACGACCTAGACGTTATTAGATTAGAGTGTTAACACAAATACCGGAGTCAAAAGATATGTTATTGTGAAAATTTTTATTCCAAAATGTTAAATTGAAATAAGAGCATTTCTTACGAAAATCAATGGTCAATTGGGTTTTTGGTCAGAAATTCATTCATGATATTCTTGTACATCCTTGCGTACAAAGTCTCTCTAACGTTGCATAACTCTCATATAATAATTCTTCACATACCACACCGTCTGATAAGAATTTCCATTGTACAACACCGAGATAATAAAAAAAACTGTGATATCGCCTTTCCTTTCGATTGACTTTAAGTCCTTTCTTTCGATTCGGTTCAATTGGAAGGCTCGCTATCAGCAATAGAATATGAAAGAAGCGCATTCGTAAGGAAATATGTATAGACGATGTTCTGAAGCGAATATAAGAGAAATATGTATGTGGGCGGGACATACCGCAACATTTAATAATTTGAGAAAAACTGGAATGGAGACCAATAGCAGACATAGTAAGCCTAGATAGGCCGCACACTATGAAGAGAATTGACTTCCGTTTCGTAAAAAAATATGTAAAAGTATTATTTCCTGTTAAAAATCGCCACGGAAACCATGCCATAAAATTGTGATTTGTTACAGGTTTTCACCTATTTCAACTATTGATAGAGTTACAACAGTAACGGCTCAGGTGTGAGTCGAGATATCATGTTGATTGACACGCTCTCTTTGCGTGGTTAACACGTGCATTTTTTTTCATGAGCCGCCTTTGTAATTTCGGTATACAGAATGTTTCATTAATAATTGGAAATATTTTAAATGAAAAAGACTATCCATCACAAATGTAGTGGGCAACTAGTTTCGGCTCACTGAGCCATCATCAGGCCTGTAAGAGTTATCAAGACAGAAAACGATAAGACATAGACAACATATCGAATTACCTTAAATGTATACATCAATCCCTATGGAAAGTATAATAAAAGGAAAGGAAAAAAGTTTTCTAATAATGTAAGGGATATTGTTAATAATTCAAATTATTTTTTAAGTGATTACGAAAAGAGGTCTATCATACATAAGAATCCTCATTGTCCACAATTATATGGAACCGTTATATTACATAAAATAACGAAACCAATTAGACCTGTAGTTTCTTATGTTAATACTCCTAATAATATATTGGCAAAGAGGCTTAACAATATACTGAATAGTTACGGATATGAATCTCAGTACTCAATTAGAAATTCAATAGAACTAATCAAAAAGTTGAAAGCAATAAACTTGTAAGATAACTATAAACTTATTTCGTTTGATGTTACCAATATGTTCACTAAAATTCCTCCTAAAGAATGTCTAATACTTGTAAGAAAATTACTAGAAAATAAAAATATTAATCCGGGAATAATATCAGATATACTAAATTTATTTGATGTATGTATTAATCAGAATTATTTCACTTTTGACAATAAGATATATATTCAAAATGAAGGTTTACCAATGGGAAGCCCTATATCACCTATTTTAGAAAACATTTTTATGGACAGTTTAGAAAGAAAAACCTTTGAAGGTAATATTTCGAAAAATGTTTTATTTTTGTATAGATATGTAGATGACATATTAGCTTGTTTTATGGGTAGTGAACGACAATTAGATTTATTTTTCAACCACATTAACAATTTACACCCAAAAATTAAATTTACATTAGAAATTGAAGAAAATAGCTCAATCAATTTTCTTGATTTAAAAATTCAAAGAGTTAATAATGTACTTGATTTTTCTATTTACCGAAAACCAACACACACTGATGTGACAATTCCATATAGTTCCAATCACCCCATGTCACATAAACTAGCGGCATATACTTCAATGATACATAGAGCTTTTTCAGTTCCTATGAACAAATGTAATTTTGATAGAGAGATTAATACAATTAGACAAATAGCAACATCCAACGGTTATCCATTACATATGATAAATAAGCTAATTAATAAAAAAGAGGAAAAAATGGCATTACAACTAATATTTACTAAACAAACTGATGAAATAAAACCTTATAAAACCATCACATATGCAGGAAATATTTCTAATAATATTTCAAAGATAATATCTTAGCAACGAATACAACATTAGCTAGAAACAGTGAGTTTCATTTAAAACACTAATATAAGTAGATTCCACGAAGACAGTTATTTTCATTAGATGTTATTATATTTCTAAATCTTTTGTTAATAAGAATGAAATCTATTTGAGTTCTAACAACATGTCCAGGTGTGTCCATTGAAGACTTCCAGGTATACAGTCGCCTGCGAGGTAGCTGAAACAAAGTGTTAGTGAGTACCATTTCTTCTTCCGCAGTAGCGTATGCCCAATCTGAACGGGCCAACCATGTCACCAGACCCACCCATACCAATCTTCGCATTGAAATCGCCCATGATTATTGTTATGTCCTTCTTGGGGATGGTTGTTAGGATGTTCACTAGGTCATGATAAAACTCCTCTATTACTTCCTCAGACTTGTCTGCCGTGGAAGCGTAGACTTGAATAATATTTAAGTTGACAGGAGCAGAGTTTAGTTGTATAAGCATTATTCTCTCCGATAGTGGAACAAAATTGTTAACATATTTTGCTACTCTTACGTTGACGATTATTCCCACGCCATTTGTATGCTCGTCATTTGGACCGCCTGAATAGTATATATGATAATCCATGACTCGGCATTCTCCGTTGTTTGGCCATCGTATCTCGCTGATTCCCATTATTTCTATTGATAACCTTGTCATTTTTTTGATTACATTATAGGCTTTGCCAGCTTCATACAGCGTCCTGACGTTCCAAGTACCTATTTTAAAGATATCCTCTTTTTTGATTCGCAAGGATTTCCCTGGATGAAAACCTAGGAAGCCTTGAGATATGTTGTCTTACTTCCCCTGCCTACTCTTGGTTTCCGAATTCCTTGAGTAGTAAGCGGTTGTTTGTTTTGTACTAAAGCCATGTTAGTTATACTTGATATATCCGTGTGGATCATTAATGCACTTTTTTCTCCTGGCCTTCTGCATCTTCATGCGTTGACTTGTTCGTTCATCCGCTTTTAGGACCGATTTCCTAATCCTAGGGCAAGAAGAAATATTTAGCGTAGTTCTTATGCTCCCCATGCACATGGGGATCGCAATTTGCAATATCTCGACTCAATATTCCTGGCGCCGAAACATTATAAAGTTCTTTTTTTCGGTAGGTTATAGCTGCCCTTATTCCTGTAAATCAGTATTTTGGTTAGAAATACAGTCGAAATTATATCTGCCAATACTGACCTGTAGATAGCCTCATTATTTTCCCGTTCAACATTTTTCTGTCTGGAAGGGGATATCTTTTGTCACCTACAAGGTTATTTAACGTTCCGCGAAAATTTCGCTGAAAGTGGTTTTGACATTCGATTTTCTTTACCGTTAAATTATTATGTGGCCGTGCCTCAATAATATTTTTATAGTCTGTCACCAACCAAAATGTTATATTTTAAATTATACATGGCCACACTTGTTTTAAATCCCTGCACAATAATGTCTGACTCCATGCTGCTGGAACTGCCAATATGATTTTTTGTGCATGTGTGATCTTCAGGTAAACAAACCTTCTTTTTGGACGCGAACATATAGAATTAATTCTTCACTCCTAAATAAAGTACTTTTCCTGTATGCGCTCCTACTATGGCTGCTGCAGCAGTTAGGATATTTTAATATGACTTGATGGAACGTATTCCCCAAGTTCCATCAGCAACAACGGGGACTAAAGTACATTTTTCATAATCTATTGCCCCAATTTCTTTTGCATGAGCCACTTTTTCATTTGCAGCTTCTTTCATTGACAACGCAGCCCCTTTGGCTAAGTCACATGAGACAATGTTGTCATACTTTTGTAAGAAGGATACGACATCGTTGGGATATTTATATTTAGACAAGAAAAAAATTCTTCTAGGCTATAATAAGTTCCTCCAATAGCAATTATACCATTAACTGCACATTCGTCCAAACTTCTATCATTTCTGTACGGGTCTTGCGTGTGTAAATTGAATTCTTCATTACACATGTTGCAATTCAATTACTCTTAATCACGAATGATCACGATACCTACCTATACCTTTATTTTGTCATTTTCAAAACAATACGAGTAATAAAATTTGCTACACAATCCCTTCAGAATAAATCGCGGCTAAAACCAACACCCTAAAAGATTTCTACCACCAACTGGCAAACGAGGGTTATCAATATTTTGTGGTTTCACGTTTATAAATATCTTGTAAATCAGCAGTCGAATATTTCTTTGAGTTTATCGCAATTGAAATAATCAAACCATCAAAATATATCGGTAACTATCAAATCTACAAAAAAAAAGTAAACCATCATGTTGCTCAGAAAAAAAAACACTACAAAATGGCTTAGAACCTATTCTAAATGTGTTATATTTTATAATAGTTTTAATATTTAACAATAAGCCGATTTATTTATATAGCCCTAACATCTGTTTAATAAAACGCTTGTAATTTTTTTAATCAGTTTGATATATTGTAGAAACTAAGTTACTATTAGTGTTTTTAAATGAAACTCACGGTCTCTAGTTAATTCCACAATATAATACAAGTTATTGAAAATTCTAAAAAATTGACAATTGTTTCGATAAATCAATATCATCGTCAGAATGACAGAAGTTACATTTCATTTTATGCCTACCTGATGTTTAGTAGTTATTTTTGGCTAGACCAAGAAGTAACCTAACTTGTGATTGGTTTAATATATGTTTATAGAAAAAGAAGAAGATGTGATATTACAAATATTGAAGCTTAGATATTATTAGCCCTATGGTGATATCCTGGATATCATTTTTCCAATTAAGATCAGTGTAACTGTGTAATGATATAGAAAACCAGGAAAACTATATCTGCTGATCTTTACAATTATCACTTAAGAAGACAGTTTATTAGTGGAGAATTCCCTAGATTTAACTGTTCATCGACAACTTCATATTGTTGGAACTTTACATTGAAACCTCCATAAGATAAAAACGTTGAACCTATCCTTAAGATTTAGCCAAAATAAAGTTCCTTATTCAGTTACAGGGAGTGTTATTTGATAATTTAAAAACAATTTGTGTCCAGTAATTTAAAACTATTTGAAGTATCCTTGTCACATTTGGGTGGAAGTAGGGAATTTTATGGCTACATCAAGAATGTATATTATGCTAGCGTAGCCATTTTACAGGGCACCCTTCGGACCAGGCTAATAATTTGTTCCTAATTTGTAAAATGCCGTTTCCAAGAAAACGCAAACTATTCATCGTGTTTTAGAAGCCATAGCCTAGTAACAAATTGCCCTACTGATTTTAAAGCGATATAGTCCATATTTGGATAATAGCCCTGCAACTAATTCTCCAACTGATTTTTAATTGAAATTCTTTGTGTTTTAGCCGCCATGGCTTAGCAACAATTGCCCGACTGATTTTAAAGCGATATATAGTCCATATTTGACCAGTGGAAGCCCAGCAACAATTTTCCCGAGTGTTTTTTAATTGAAATTCGACGTGTTTTAGTAGCCATAGCCTAGCAACAAATTGCCGTAGTGTTTTTTAATAGAAATTCAACCGCCCACAATTTAATTGGCGTTGTCGGATTTAGAGGATCCACTGTAAATCTGAGAAGATCTGGCGGGAACACGATTCGATCAGATTTAGATCTATTGCCGACGGGGCATTATGTGTCTTACTCGTATCGGAGAGGAAATAGTAGTTGGATGGAAGCAGACGATTTAGTTGGAAGAACTATTAACCGATCCGACAACTATCAAGTTACTCCCACATTAATAGCATACACAATTTAACATTAATTACTATTTTCAAGTTGCTGCTAATAGAAAGATACATAAAATATCTCAATACAATATGATATTAATAATTATAAATACAATATTATGTTATTTATATTAAATGGGGTTATTATTATAAAATATAAATGCATTTATAAAATTAATCAAACCAGTCGTTAGAAACCATTTTATGATATTCCCACCGGGTGGAAACATCTTGATGGAGGTCAACGATACCGATAAAGACGTTTTACACCTTCAGAAAAATATATAATTTTAAAAAATTGCTGCCGTATTACGCTTCGAATGAGAAATTAGCGAAATTGTGGGCGATTGAATTTCAATTAAAAACACTCCGGCGATTTGTTGCTAAGCTATGGCTACTAAAACACCTCGAATTTCAATTAAAAAACACTCGGGGAATTTGTTGCTGGGCTTCTACTGGTCAAATATGGACTATATCGCTTTAAAATCAGTCGGGCAATGTGTTGCTAAGCCATGGCGGCTAAAACATAACGAATTTCATTTAAAAATCAGTCGGGGAATTTGTTGCTGGGCTACTACTATCCAAATATGGACTATATCGCTTTAAAATCAGTAGGGCAATTTGTTGCTAGGATATGGCTACTAAAACACGATGAATTTCAATTAATATGAGATAAGGGATGATTTTTTCGCAGTATCAGTTAGTGTCATCTTTTAGCGACAAATTCCTGTGGATTTATTTTTATTCAATATTACTTATTTTTATAGTTATAGCGTGTGGCTACGCTAGCTTAATATCAAATAATAGTGAGGGGTGGGAAAATAGGGGTAAGGGATGATTTTTCCAGTATCAGTTAGTGTCATCTTTTAGCTACAAATTTCTGTGCATTTAGTTTTTTTCAATATTACTTATTTTTACAGTTATAGCTTGTGGCTACGCTAGCTTAATATCAAATAATAGTGAGGGGTGGGAAAATCGGGGTAAGGGATGATTTTTCCAGTATCGGTTAGTGTCATCTTTTAGCAACAAATTTCTGTGCATTTAGTTTTTTTCAATATCACTTATTTTTATAGTTATAGCGTGTGGCTACGCTAGCTTAATATCAAATAATAGTGAAGGGTGGGAAAATCGGAGTAAAGGATGAGTTTTTTCAGTATCGGTTAGTGTCATCTTTTAGCAACAAATGCATGTGCATTTAGTTTTTTAGTGTGGCTACGCTAGCTGAATATTACGCTAGCATAGTTTACGTTTTCTTGTAAACGGCATTAGCAACAAAATCAAGCTCAGCGTTACAAATTAGCAACAAATTATTAGCCTTGTCCGAAGGATACCCTGTAAAATAGCTACGCTAGTATAATATACATACAACAAGAGGCGTACGACAAGGGCAAGTGAATGGTTGACCCTTCCCAAATTATACGACACTGGCGTAATTGCCATTTTAACACATTTGTTCGATTCTCCAACAATCTCTATATATAATTTAGTAGGGTGTACAGTACCTACAGCTCCCGCTAAGTATGACAAGGATACGTCAAATAGTTTTAAAGTACTGGCCACAAATAGTTTTGAAACTCAGTAAGCACTGTCACATTTCATCTAAGCGATTTAGGTTAAATCTTAATATTTGGAGCTCAAGATTCAATAGTTAAAATATTTCCAATTATTAACCCTAGATAACGGGACATTCGTAAAATTTACGATGGTCAATATTTGTCGAGATATTTCGTTTGTTTCCGGATACCGCAATGAGGCGAGACTATCAGTACCTTCTTATTTAGTTGGCAGCTAGACTTCAGTGTACGAAACATCGCATTATTGTCAATTCAATCACAGATTTTTGCCCTAGATTCGTAAATTTTACGATAGTCCCGTATGTACGTCGGTTATTTTTCGCGCAAGCTCTTTTTGGTTTCATATTGTGAATCGTAGTTTAGGAGACATGTAAGTTATTATTACTATTTATTTTTTACTTATGGCATTCTGAGGATATGTCGTTTCGTTTCAGCAGTATGGCTTCAAAACGGCTATTATCTCAGGCAGAATTAGAAGAAGAAATGCGAAAAATTATGGAGGGAGAAAACAGTGATGCAGATCCATTTGAGAATAGTGGAAGTGACTGGGAAGAAGATAATCTTGAAATAGAATCCACAGAAGAATCAGATGATTCAACTAATGAATCGTCCCTTGATGACAATTTGCCTATGAATGGACAAGAAATTACTACTTCGGCAGACAATATGGACGACGTCGGTCATGAAAATGCTGATGATCAGGTACATCAGCCACAACTCGAAACATCTAAAAAAGATTAATTTCTGGCTCAACTCAAAGCTGTACGTTTGAAAGGAAAGAATGGTCACAAATGGATATGAACATTCGACCAATTGTGCACCAACTTGAGATGCAGCTGACAAACTAGAAGATGGCCCCTGTGTGTGCTAGATGATATGATAAATATGGCCTGCATCAACTTCCAGTACATGATAGATTTGAGTCGCCGTCTTGCTGATCCATGGATGAGGGGATGATCGACCCCAACATCGAAGCGAAATATCCGCCAAGATATTGCTCTAATTTTTGGTATTCAAAATGATTCAAGAAATGCAATCCCTCAGGAAAAGAAACGCAAAACTTGTTTCTACTGCCCCAGTCAAAAAAGATGGACGACAACAACTTATTGTGGACAATGCTGTCATCCTATCTGCGGGCAGCACCGCAGACATTTGCAAAAAATACAGCGATGATGAATAGTAATTTGAATCTTTTATTTATATTCTGTTTTTTCATTTTCTAATAAAGAGTTTCTACCCGTTTTTCTGGGAAGATTTTTCTTAAAATGCGGATTTTTAGTATCGTCGTAAAATTTACGATAGTCCCGTAATGACGTGTTTTGCAATAAGTCCCGTTATCTAGGGTTAATGTAATAACACCCTGTATATTGTTACTCCTAGTTTAGTTCAATTTTCATTTGAAATAAGGCATTTTACGCGAAAATCCAAACAAATTTTCCTAATTGTCTGGACGGTAACATTTAGTTGATTTCAGAACAATGCATTTTCGTGTCCCTTTGCTTTAATGTTTTAGGTAAATAATTCAATTGTCATATTTCAAGGGAGCGAACGAAACTCGTAAATGAATGGTTGATTTAGTAAAATGATTTTTGTATGAGCTCTCTGTGTCCATTTCTAAATTAAAAGACAAAAACAGTTTCAGTGATCCAATTTAATTTTTCATTTTCGCCATTATCTTTCGCCGAAGTCCCTCGTAATATTGGAGTCTGTGACAGGAAGTCTATTTATAAAATTTGAATGTTGATGTTACAAATCTTTTAGAATTTGGTTCATTTCTGGATAACACATTTTTCAACCACTAATTTAAATAGTAGAATTATCTTATTTATGTTAGATAAAAATGAGAAACGTGTTGTGTACGTTTGACGACTTTTTTAATGAGCTTGGGAAAAATTTAATGAAGGTTAATGCATATCGGTATTACTCTGCTCAGACACTAGAAATAATGTCATAATCTAAACAAAGAAAATTCAAATTATCGTAATTAAATAAATTTTATTTATATTTCAAAGAGCCAGTAGAAACCTACTAGTTGGTCATAAGGAATCCGAACTCCACTGCGGTTTGGTAACATTGCCCGATAAAAAATTAATAAAAGATTTTTATAATAGTTATAAAATACCGCAAAACCACTGATTTCACATTAAACATTCCATTCCATGAACCAATCTTGAGAACCAATGTTACAAATAAATGGTAAACTTGTAAATTTTGGTTTGTTTATTTATAATTGTCAATAATATTTCATTAATCAATTAATCATTTTGAATATCGTAAATTTATTGGTGTATAAGAGCAAGTGCAAGATAATAAGTAAAAATGGGAAAATAATATTCATTCATTGAAAACTGTATGAAATAAGACCTAAAATTCATATTGATAAAAAATTAATTAATTAATATCGCTTCTTTTAATAGTAACATCTGAAAATTTCGAGAAAAGACTTTACATCACTCTCGTATTATGCAAGTTAGTTGTTTAATCGACAGGTCTTTTTGGTTTTGTATCCCATTCGTTAATCTGCTTTTCTTGATAGTCCGGTCAATTTAGACTTTCGAAGTTACCTAAATATCATTAAAAACAAAATTTGAAAGTTCCCCATCTTTCCCCTGTAAGGAAAAAAAATTATTCAAGGTCAAGGGTCAAAAAAATGAGTTTTTCGCGATTTTCAGCAAAACGGTAAGTTTTATCATAAAAATACCTCCGACAAAAATTGTAGTTCATAAAACTATCTACAAGAAATTCATCAATACTTTTTTTTCTACGAGCCACTGTTTTTGAGATATAACGATTCAAAAAGTTGTAATCGTCATAATATGCACACGTTTCCTCGCCACCTATGAGGTAGTGTACTTAGCGCGTTTTTTTTAACGTGGTTTCCCCAGTAGGCCTATTCCACGGGTCAGTTTTGATCCTGTTTAATTTGAAACTATTGAAAAATAATGGATATTAGCAGAGATTGAAAAGATAAAAGCAATTTAAGTTAAAAAAAGTAGTGAAATTTAATCGTTCGAGTCGTAACTTTCAAAATCTTCTTCTTGATCGTCTTGTTCTTGTTCTTCTTCATCCTGAGTGTATGTAAACTGCGTTAATAGCGATGTATCGCATGTTGCCTCGTTGGAATCAAACGGATCCTCTACTGTTGGTGATTCATTATTAGAGCACAACCGGCCTTGACAATGTGTACATGCCGGAGAACAGAACAGTCCGACTTTTTTGCAACCACGTTTAGCACTGCATCCCTTTTTGCAGCTGCAAAAAATCGAGTTCAGCAGTTTTTCCGGCGCAGGTGGAAGTAAAGTGTGCACTGGTTCTAATGAATTGTTGACCAACTTCCAACCCCAGTCTATAGGGTCTAGCTGATAACCAAGCCACACTTGAACTTGGTAATATACCCTAAAAAGATGTTGATGAGCAGCAACTGAGGTTGGAGGAAGACAAGCTAATTGTACTTGTTTTTTACTTTTGGTGTTTTTAACGAAACATGCATATCTATACCTATCTAAGCAGGTAGTTTTTTTAGGAGCTCCGTACATAGAAAGAAGAAAGCGAATGCCGTTAGTAATAATTTCTTGTCGAGTAGAATTACTATTTTTAAAAACTTCAGCACATTCAATTAAATTTTGTTTCTCAAATAGTTTGAAAACTGTTATTTTACCCCTCCTGTAAAATGCAGATGTCGTATCACAGCCAGTTATTGCGTGTAAAAATAGTACATGATTTTGACACTTTGCAAAAGTAGATAAACTTTTTGATGAATACATTTCCGATTGATGTTGAACTTTTCCTGGTTTTAAGAAGAAAATAGTTTTTTCAGTTGCAGTTCGAGCAGTCAGTAATACGAGTATGTCTATATCTTCACCAACAACAATAGTTGTATTTGTCAAATTGAATTGCTCTATTGCTGTTTCAATTATCAATACATCAGCATCATTATTAGCTTGTCTCACCAATATATTTTCCGTAGTAAATCTTTCTTTCAACATTGAAATGAACCGAGACTTGTTGTGAGTATTAGAAAGAAATTTTTGTTGGCTGGTTGGAACTGTCATATTTTCATCAAATAAAATATCAATTGATGAAGATGTATATATACGTGGTGTACTCATGCATATTATGACGATTACAACTTTTTGAATCGTTATATCTCAAAAACGGTGGCTCGTAGAGAAAAAAGTATTAATACATTTTTTGTAGATAATTTTATGATCTACAATTTTTGTCTGAAGTATTTTTATGATAAAACTTACCGTTTTGTTGAAAATCGCGAAAAACTCATTTTTTGACCTTTGACCTTGAATAAAAATTTTTCCTTACAGGGGAATGATAGGGAACTTTCAAATTTTGTTTTTAAAGATATTTTAATCAATCTTAACGATTTTCCGCTTGGTGGGAATTTAGGTAACTTTACTCTTATTTTTTGGTCTAATTTGACCGGACTATGATTTCTGGTATTTTTAGATGAGATTTATACCATTTTTCTGCTGAAAAACGTGATGTATGGTTCCTTCTGATATAATTATCCCGAGAAAAAGGCAGTTCATTTTTCTGAAGATTACTATTAAGTGGATCATAGTCAGGAAATATACCACTTATATCTAGTCACCATTTGTCAACATGAGTAATCCTATATAATAGAGACCTAAAATTGGAATTAAAAATGAGGACTCGTCAAATCTAAATGCTTTCGAACTGTGGAACTACCGGAGGATGATGAAGGTTAGATGGGTTTCTAATCAGTTTGTTCTGGAGGGAAAATGGAAAGAGAAAGAAGTAGAGACACGAGCAAAAACCCAAAAACTCAAGTATTTTGGTCACATCTTGAGAAATCAGGAAAAGTATAACGTACTACACCTCATTATCCAAGGGAAGATTTTTGGGGAAAATCGAAAGATATAGTTACGAATTTGAAATACCGTGTTTATTATCTTCGACCGTTGTTAACTTTACCCAGTGGGGAACAATTTATGGACCGTAAATAGCATAGTTGTAAATCAAGACCAAGTACACAGTCCGACCCTACGCAGGAACTTATTTAACATTTTTTATTATCGTTTTTGCGTCACTTGACAAATGCTTTCTTTTAACCTTCCTGTTGTCCGAAACATCATCTTCAGTATCACTGTTGTCACTAATTTCAAGCACTTCATTCTTTATTTCCATTTCATTCGACACAATGTTTTCCCATGGACGAAGCACTGCCATTTTTATTTGCACAATGCACAACGATGAAAAGTCACAGACTGATGATAGACTGCGCCCTTGCTTTACCTGGTGGGTGATTACTCCGACCCTGTTAGGACGCAGGTATAAAGGATACTTTCTAATTTATAAGGAGGCAGTATTTGTGGTCTTTATGCATTCTTGTTGTATTTAACATTTACACAATGCTCCCTGTCATAAACACGGTATTTCAAATTCTCAAGTATACTATCATGGTTGGCCAACCTGAGGAAATAATTCGGGATAAGATAATAATTGCCAACCTGATCCCCAAAGACTGATAGGACATGGCTATGGTATTTTAAGAAGGAGAAATAGGTCTTAATACTGTTCCTGTTGAGTTTGTATAGTTATATGAGCTGATAGTCTTGCCACTTGATCGAACATCTGTAGGTTTGCTGGATCATATGTCGCAGTCATGTTGTCTGTCGTTTTGGTGTAGCTGGTCAGTTTTCCATCTAGCTAGTTACAACAGCTTCTTTGCTTGTGGTAACTCTCTGCAGTTTTACATTTATACCGTTCTTCCCATCTAATTGTTCGGAATTGAATGTATTTAATTTTTCACATAATTCGTTTTTCATCTGCTTTCAACTTACTATACAAGGATTGTCTCTCCTTCTCAATTTATTGCGGTTCTTTAATATCCTCCGTATTGGTCTGTGCTTGGATACCCATTTTACTTTATTTGACGTCGAAATGACCTAATGACCCAGAGTCACGACGTTTCTAAATAATATTAGTTATAATAAACTAATTCTTTAAAAGTGATTATAAAACCAAAAGTAAACTAATATAAAAAAGATATTTGTAGTTCTTCGCTAAATTCAGGTTAACCGACTCATTATTTGAATAAATAATCATAGAAAGTATTTTTTTGTTCAGTGTGGGAAAGTTATAGATTAATAAATTCATTTTATGTTCCAGTTCTACGGAAACAAAAACGTTATCAATAAACGAAATGCGGCTGTTGTATCGATTCGTGAGAACCATTCGAATTTAAATTATTATTTTTGTGCCTTCTCTAAATTTAGATTCCAACTAAACCAATATTGGAAACATAAAAAAGTCAAGGGAGAAAATTGACTATAAATTAAAGATAAAATATGAGTTTTCGGAATGTATATGGATATTGAGAATATTTGAAATGACACTATTATCCGAAGTAAAGCCTGTAATGTGAACCGAACTGCTTACTGTGTGTTGGTTGGATCGATTCTACTTAAGACATTCGCAGCGATTCAAGAAAATCGCAATACTAACAGGTGCTAAAACATTTTTTTCATAACATAATTTGATTTTTTGTAAAACTCCCTTAAGCTTGTATGGTAAATATTTCTAAGTTCTAGTTCTAAAATTTAACCGTCACGCGTACTGCTCACATAAGTTTTATGTGCGGTGCGAATTATGGTTTTTTCCGTCAAGTAGAAATGTTTTGTAAATCAAGCGAACTGTGAGAAAAAATAATATAAAAATTCAGGTACTCGTATATTAATTGTAAGGGTAAAAATTAGTCCTCGCGAAAAATCGCCAGGCCGCTAGAAATCTTGGTTGGTAACGCTGTCACGAACGATTTCCGGCATGGCAGGTGGTATTTTTGAGTCGTTGAAGAAGCCAGTCCTATTCAAATAATACGTCAAAGAAGATGTGTCACTTTTCCTGAGGCCATTTTGTCGTGCGATCAGGTTGAAGGAAAGTTGGTTTATCTCGTGATCAGTCGGTTTTTGGTGCCGTGAAATGCTTTTGTAAATTTACGATTTGTCGGACAATTTCTCAGCCTAAGATCTCCAAAACTATTTTTTTGGTTGGCTGTTAGTTTTATTTGGGCCTTGAAACCGTGGATATTTTTTGGGGTGGAACTTTGGTTCTCTCCACCGAACCTGAACAGCTGTGGATTTTGAGGAATCATAATGAATAAAATTAACAGCCGTAAATATTTGAAAAATTCAGCATTTCCTTATTTTTTCTTAAACATATACACACATCAGAAATGTCTAAGAAACACAGAGTTTTTTCTCGAATAAACATTAATTTGAATTGGATTTTTAAAACTGACATACTGTTATGATGCATGATTTGTTCTCAATGAATTTATCTTAATTTCAGTGCAAAATGATTTTTTTATGAAATAATCAAACAAAAGTCAAGAAATGCACTAATTTAACTGAAATGGTTAACATAATAATCAAGATAAAACATGAGAATCTAACAATTTTTTTTTCAAATAATCTGCATTCCTCCAGTAGCATTAATTAAAGCGACACCATCTTGGGATACTTAAAAATAAATTATCAATTTCGTTTTGAGGTAATTGGGTCAATTCTTGTGTAAGATCTTGAAGACCGTGTAGAAGTGTAATATCCTCATTATCAAACCGATTTCTTACTGTTGCCGCAGTATGTGGCCTTGCATTATCCTGCATGTAACGAAATTCAGGGCCTACAGATACGGTCAATATATTGATTCAAAGTGCCTTTCACTAAAACGGGAAGAGTTCGATGATGTAAAATTATTCCAGATCACATCATTACTTGTAGGCCACCATTAGGACGAACACCCTGTACATATATGAGTCTCTCTTGTCGACCCAATGCATATGTTGCTGTGCCCACCTTAATTTTAGTCCACGATTTCCGTGATATAACATGGGCGTCTGGCTATTGGTATTTGCTAATGCCTCAGAGATTTCACGTGCAGTTGTATGCATATTGCAACGAGCTAATTTTTAGCACAACTATCGCGTTGTTGAATATAAATAATAATCTCACCATTGAGATGTACGTTTATAATAAATAATCGAAAGCCAGACGGTGTAATATGTATATTTACGTTTATGCTTTTTAATTACATGTATGATGGGAACGTCGTTGTTGTTGAATGAAATGAATGAATTTTTATATAATTCAATTTTTTTTTGGTTTCTATGAGACAGAGAATCATTTGTTATTGTCTTTGTTTTTCCCCAGCTCTGTCTTCGAACTACACTCGAAAACGCACCGACAAATTTGACACTCAAACATATCGTCTGACAGTTGCTTGTCAGATATCTGTCATCTACGTTCTTTGCCATTTCAAAACATTCGCGGAATTGATACAAACGAACACAACTAATATGTCAGTTTTGATGATGTTAGGTTAAAAGACCGGGAAGTAAAAAATATTTTTAATAATGTGTGTGGTCGCCATACTACTACCCCGCTAAAAAGAAAAAAGATATAAAAAGATAGGAACTAATTTCCTAAAAAAATAAAATTTGAAAAAAGCGTTAAAATAGTAAAATAAAATGGAAACTCTAATAAATGTGAACTATCGGATTCAAAGTGAATGATACTTTATTTTCCGTAACTCTAGGAACTGATAAAGTATCATTGTCTTCCGATAAAGCGAATGCAGTTTTCAAATTATTAATGTTAATAATTTGTTTCTTGCCATTTTTAAAAATTGTAAACGTACTGCCATCAGTTTTGATGATTTTGAAAGGACCTTCAAACGATGGAGAAAGTGCAGGTTTTAACCCTGGTATTTTAACAAAAACGAAATCAGCTTTTTCTAATTCAGGCGAAACGAATATTTTATTGACTCCATGTCTTGTGGCTGTTTCTGGTATAAAGTGATTAAAATTTTGGCGTAAATGGTCTAAAAATTTATCTGAATCTGGTTCGACATGGGTGTCGACTAAAAATTCACCTGGTAACCTCAAATATTTACCATATACCAACTCCGCTGCAGAGCAATGCAAAATCCTCCTTGAGTGTGGATCTAAGACCCAACAACACAAAAGGAAGATGTTCCTTCGAACTCCCGTTTATAATTAATTTAGCCTTAGGACCGATTTACGTGTTCTATGGAATCGTTCAACCATACATGTCACAACTAGAGATGTCACACCAAGAGATGTCACCCCAAGAGATGTCACACCAAGAGATGTCACTCCCAGGGATGTAACTCCCAGAGATGTCCCTTCCAGACATATCACACCTGAATGTTCAGAATTGCCTCGATGTACCAAAAGATTGAGAAGACCAGCTCAAAGATTGAACCATTGAATCATTCGACAAGAGGAAGTGTTATGTATGTTTCGCTCTAGATATTGTTTCTAATATATGTCAAATTGATAGGTATTTTGTCATTCAATTATAAAATAAACTTCAATTCCAATAACATTTATTTTACACATAATCTAACTATTTAAACCATAAGAACACAATAATAATGACGCACGTCATAATAAAATAATAAGATGAAAGCATATCAGAATTACATCATTCTTTTTGTGATAACTATAATCCTTTTGTTGTGTTTAACGCTATCTACTATTATGAGATGTATCACATTATCAAGTAATTTATCTTGCATGCAATAATATAATAAATGTAATTTTATATACAGAGTGGCCCAAAAGTCTGGAAACGGTCAAGCATTATACCATCGATTAGGGTACTGTCAACTCACAAATGGAGCACATTTTGAACACTTCATAAAGTAACCATTATGATAAAAATGTAATCTTCCAATTGTTACGTTTTAATGTAGTTGAAAATAGTTGGTATTAAAAAATTTATTGGACAATTAGGCGTTGCCAGAATTCTGTTTTATGTATTTAAGACCTTGCAGACTACATAAAACCATAAGTGTTACATTTGATTGAACTCGTATTGAATAGGAGATTCCAATAATGACTGAATATACAGGGTGATGAATTTGAAAAACCAACGTGACCAATAATATAAGAGAAACGGCAAATCTGGCATCATTGTAAATATCAAATCTGGATTCTCCGTATCCCAAAATAAGTGTACCGCAAATTTTGTACAATTAGGACTAGTAATTTACGAGATAATTGGCCGTTTCCAGACTTTTGGGCCCCTCCGTATATACTGAGTAAAAAGATATCTTTGTTTTAGTAAATAAACATGAAATACTGTTTTTAATGTAGCAAAGAAATACGTAAGTACAAAACAGGAACAGAAATTTTTGTTGGAAAATCAGGACCTTAGAACAATGAAGAAACAAATATTGACTTTTTATTTCAAAGACTTTTCTAAAAAAGTACCTAGGGCAAATTGACTACACTAGAGGATAATTTGTAAGAAACAACTAGTAAATAGAAAGTAATGAAAATAACTGAAGAACGAAAAGCAAGTAATTCGATAACCTAAGGGGTATTGTGAATATTTACCAGTAAAGTGTGACAGTATAGATTGTTATTGAGATGATTTATGAACTTTGTAGAGTTGTTCAGAATAACACACGAAGCAAATTTAATTTCTGCTGTAAGATTTTTTTCTCACAATGCAGATATCAAAGATATTGGAGATGATAATGGATCATAAGGGAGCTCTGACTCCACATCCTCCATTCCTCCAGATCCCAATTTGGCTGAGCTATATTTTCTGATACAAAAGTGGGTTGAATAATTTTTAGAACATGATTTGGAGTTGTCTAAGTAACAGTTAGAACTTCTTAGTTCCTACCTGGAGGGTTGAGAAATTATTGTATTCCAATAATAATGTCAAATGTTATTGTCCTCTATAACTCTAGCTCTATAGCCTATATGTGCAGTGGCGTATCCAGACGAGGGCCGGGGGAGGAGGGGGGGAGGTGGCGGTTGTCCTCCCACGCCCTCCCAACTTGGCGCCCCTCACCGCTTAGTGAGTGCATTCACAATAATAGTATATTACGTAACGTGTGTTGTAAGAAGCATTTTACGCACGAACGGAAAAGCTACGCACGAAGCCGCGTAGCGGCGAGTGCGTAATTTCGTGAGTGCGTAAAATGCGTTACAACACGAGCTACGTACTATAATTTATCTACGACCCACTTGTACTTGTGTCTATAATGTTATTAAGGTATTTAAAGTACAAGTAAAAACGTACATCCTCGATGCCCAGCCAAGTTTTATAAAAGTTACTCCTCGATGCCCAGCCAAGCATCTTAGAAGTCCATCCTAAGTAGTATTTGTTTTTATTAGAAATGTATGTAGAATTACCGGAATTGCATAAAATAGCGTAAACAACTTTCGACATTAATTCCTTAGGTAGATTACTTCCCTCAGGAATCAAACACCACCCGCGGGATTAAATGGGCCACTTTAGTCGCTTGGTGTATAATATACTATTGTTTACTAATATGAGATACATTCAGACAGCTAAAAGATGCGGATTGAATGAAACGGAACCAATTATCATATAATTCCAAATAACTCTTAGTAATAAATGCAATATCATATCTAATAAATGTTATCTACCATTTATATATAGAATAAAATTCAACGTCAAATATCTAAGTAATACATTTTGAATAAAATGGCTACGTCTATTGACAGTTGCTAAGTGGTTGCTATGGAAGCCGTGCGATTCAGTTTACAGCCGTGCGTTTTGTTTTACCGTGCGTAATAGACGTCTCACATTTATTGCCGACTGTGTTTTTGACTACTTACAGGGGTGGTCGTAGGTAAACATTTTTTCGTCACACCCTTAATAAAGTATTTAGTAACATACGTATTTCAAAAACAAACACCGTACCTACATGTTTGAAATGCCTGATATAAAAAAAATATTGATTCAAATTTCTGCGGCTCAATTATACAGTTAGTTCTTTGAAATATGTTTTTGTAACGTTTCAAACATAGACGTCAATTCTTAGAATCCTATACGTAGTCATAACAAAGTTCTCCAAAATCAGTGCACGACGCGGCGGTGGTCTTTGTGTTATTTCGGAAAGTGGTTATTGGGATAAGAAAGGTAAGTATTTTTTACTACGATCACTACCCAAAGTAAGCTTTTGCACACTCAAATCTAACCGCAAAGTTGATGTTTATTTATTTATTTATAAACGGGCAAACCCCTCTTTACAATATATATATATATATATATATATATATATATATATTGAACTTATCATAATGAATATTCAAGAGAATGATACACAAATATGAGAAATTTGTAACTTTGTTGAATAACAAATAGAAATCACTTTCTTCAGACAGATAAAATTACTATTTATATTGACAATTATAACTAAACAATATGTATCATATCAAATCGAACATCTATGAGATTAATTATCCTTTATAATATAGAAATATATTAGCAAGATTAAAATTTGTTACCTTTATTTTCAGATTGTAAATAGTTATGAATCACAAAACCTTAACCCATTTTCTTAGTAAATTATAAATCCAAATTGTTATCAGCAACATAGACAATGAATTGTATATTCTATCTAGAATAACAAAAGAATCTGAAAAAGAACATAAAATTATTATTTAAACGATGATAAACAATATATATAACTGATACTAATATGAATACATGTTATATCATTTGTTGATTCTTATGTAGAAGTGTCAGTAAAAACTTCATGTCATGTAACACAGAATTAACAGAGCAGAAATATTTTCAACCATAGAGATATGTTATGTTCGAAGTATTGATTATTTTCAAAACAGCAGGAGTGTTTAAAGATTCATAACAATAGTAAAGGTTAAGCCAAAGTTTATATAAAATAATTGTTGAATTACATATAAAAGAGTAATTGAAAGACATTTTAAGAAGATTATGATTATAAATTCATAGATATTGTAATTTAAAGTGGGATAAAAATTATTATTGATATAAAAATAAGGCATATTTTGGAATGATATTGTATGTAAATAGATATAATGAATTATTTTAAAATTTTTCACAAATAATTAATAACAATAAAAATACGAGGAAAATAATTATAATTAATGTTAGACAGTAAATAAATTAAACCATGATATCTAGTTACTTGTTAGTTTTTTGTTGGAAATAACAAGGCTAGCAACGAGAGTTTTGTTGATTTGGGGAACAATGAATTAGGTGTGGTGGTTCAAAAGCAGATGGACATGTAAGAAAATTTTTCTAATAATTTGTTAAATTCTGCGGAAATCTTTAGAAATCAAAAGCAAAATTGAATTTAAATGATAAATAATAATAATAGAGACATTTCTAGAAGAAAATATTTGTAAACATTCATTATTTGTGGAAAATGCAGCTAATCCATATTTTGAGAAGGGATGCTATGTCTGAATTTTATCAAAAGTCCACAATGGAATATTGATTATTAGTTTCAAAGACATTTAGTAAGATAATAAACATTATAAGTTGTATTTACTGAACAATTAAACTAAAATCTCGACTTACCTACAACAAACTATCAAGTTTGTTTTCCTACGATATTCAACAAGAATCCAGCTTCATTCCAGAGAGATGAATCCGAAGCAGAGTGCACAACAGAAACTTTAAAGTGATAGAAACAGGTCAGTGTATAAACAATTTATATGGTATACCATTAAAAATTTCACAAACATTATTAATTGGCCAAAAGTTCACTATTCGTTGTTTTATATGTATTAAAAATTCTAACCATTTCATGTATATTAGTTTATAGTAATAATTTGTTTTAACTGATTTTACTTCATACCGATAGTGTTTTTCAATTCAATGATAGTTCGTATATATATAAACTAAATTTCATTTCATATGTTTGTTTTTATTTTAACAATTGACATAAATAGTTCCAGAAAATCATCATAGAGGTTCGAATAGGTATGTTCCGCATAGATATTCAAAGCGTTTTCAAAGGAGTTAAAATAATATAATATTTAGTAAATACAAATTTCGCATATTATAATATCTGCCAGAATCTAAAGGGAGTTAAGAGTTCTCATGTTTTCCAATAACACAATAAAGTAAAACAATATAATCAAAATATCCTGAGCTAGCCAATTTACTATATAAATCCATCGACAAAAATAAAAAACATAAAGTAATTAAAAATAATGCTATAGACAAAATTCAAAAATAAATATTGTTTAAATATATTTATTTATAAACTGATAAATACATAAATTTCATATAATAATATATATATATATATATATATATATATATATATATATATACAATAAACAATATAAGAATTAATATTAGAAGATAATAATATATATCACAAGATATCACAGAGTAGCCACTTCATTAAGTGAATTTTTAAAAGTACACAAGCTCACACCAGTTACACATACATCGTTCGTGTTAAGTAGATTGTAGCCATAATTAGTATGGTGAAAAGGAATGCTGAAAAGTTCAGAATTACGTGTTGGTATTCTATTGAATCCAAAATTGATTTGTGCCAACAATTCTGGGCATGATATTACGCCATGAATTAGTTTGTATAATAAAATCAAATCAGATCGATTTCTGCTAGTTTCTAAGGCATGAATTGATATATGCTCTAAGATTTGGGAATAATTGTATGTACCCTGGTATAAGCCCATTTTATAGGCAACACCTCTCAAAAACTTGTTTTGTATACGCTCAAGATGATGGATATGAACTTGATAATGAGGGCTCCAGACAGGAGAGGCATATTGGAGACAAGAATATATGAGTGACATGTATAATGTTTTTGTTGAAAGAATTGAAAATTCCCGTGTATTTCTAAGAACAAAACCTAGTTTTCGAGAACTGCTGCTTACAGTTGAATTTATATGCTGAACAAATGTAAGTTTTCCATCAAATAATACTCCAAGGTCCTTAATAACCGATACTCTTTTTATGATCTTATTATCAATATGATAGTCATTTTGAATTATAGGATGTGCTCTACTAAAAGTAATACATTGGCATTTATCAGGATTCAACAACATTCCATTTGATTCTGACCAGTTTATCAACGAATTAAGATCTTCTTGTAGTTTGTTACAATCAGTTGGTTTTGAGTTGTTTGTATATAATTTTAAGTCATCAGCAAAAAGAAGAAATTCACAATTTTAAAAAATAGTTCCTATGTCATTGATAAAAATGTTAAACAACAGGGGACCCAAGTGCGATCCCTGTGGCACTCCTGATGTGACAAGGAAATAATTGGAAACAAAATTCTTAATTTTAACTAACTGATGTCTATTATAAAGATAGCTATGTAACCAGTTTGTCAACCATGACGGAAAGCCAGCGGCAGACAACTTGTTGATTAATAAGTTGTGGTTCACTTTATCAAAAGCTTTACTGAAGTCAGTATAGACCGAGTCAATTTGATTATGTTCTTCTAGTGCACTGACAATATCGGTTTGATATAATAATAAGTTAGTTACCGTTGATCGACCACCTACAAAACCGTGTTGTTGTTCAATTATTAAATTTTTACAATAAAAAGAAATATGACTGACCAAGAGTTGTTCCAATAATTTTGGTATGGCAGAAAGTTTGCTTATTGGTCTATAGTTTCTGATTTCTCCCTTAGAACCGTTTTTGAAAATAGGCGTTACATAACTATTTCGCCATGTAGTAGGAAATATTTGATTTTTGAGTGACAAATTGAATAAAATTTCTAATGGTTTACTTAAAGAATAAACACACCTTTTCAGAATATACGAAGGAATTCCGTCTGGTCCAGAACTCAGATTGTCTTTCAGTTTCATTATTCCATTAAAAACCTCCAGAAGGGTAATTTTCAAAGGGGGAATCGATACAGTATTAACTGGATTGAAATTTACATAATCAGCAACCTCAATATTGCTATATACACTTCCAAAATGTTCAGCAAACAAATTCACAATATCTGTGCCACAGCTGGCTACATCATCATTGTATGTCATAATATTAGGAATTTCATGATCTTTTTTCAAAGAATTGATGTAGTTCCAAAAATATTTGGGATTAGTTGAGATGTTGTTATCAACCATACCTATGTAGTCACTATAACATAACTTGGATAAATTTTTGCACCTAGTTCTCAAATTACAAAAAGTAGTATAATCATTAGTATCAGACGTCTCTTTGAATCTTTTGTGAGCTATTTTCTTTTCTCTAATTAGTTGCCTCAATTCAGAATTAAACCACACCGGATAATTTGAGGATTTGAGTCTACGAAAAGGTACAAAATTTGCCAAAGCATTATTGAAAATTTGATAAAAATTCTTAACCGCTAATTCAACATTACCACTCAAGAACACATCCCAGTCAATTGCAGCAAAATAATTATTTAAACCAATAAAATCTGAATTTTTAAAATCATAGTAATAAGTATCAAACTTCATACTCTCATGATTAACTGGTAGTACTAAGTCACAGGATAATGCTACATGATGTGGATTGTTGGGCAATAATAGATCAATTGCAAGATTCACTGACATAATGTCTTGCGAATTGGAGAAAACTAAGTCTAAAAATACATTATTGTTATTAGGTATCGTATTAATTTGTTTTAGTTCACTAAAAGAAAAATGTTCATTCAGTATCGATGCTGGATATCCAATTGGTCAATGCTGTAATAGTCTATCCTGATCTTGGGAGTACCAAGTGGCCAATGGCAAGTTATAATCACCAAATAAAAATACTGATGAGTTCATATAATTGAATAGTATATTTTCGACTGACTGACAGTGACTTTCATAGATGACGTTGCCAGAGCCCGGACGAATGTATGTTGAACCAAAAATGAAACTGCTTTTGTTGTGAGTAAGATGTACGAATAGATGTTCAACATCAATATTCACTTCAGTAATTTGATAAACTTGTAAATCAGTCTTAAATGCCATCAAAACTCCTCCACCTCTTTTCAGGTTACTTGTTGATTAATTTCTATCACATCGAAATACTTGATAGTTTTTTAAACCAAGCTCTGAAGTAGCTCTGTTTTCCGTGATCTGTCATAATTTGACATTATTTCCGCTCTAGAGCGTACTTTTCCGCTCACATGTTTTCATTTACAATGAACTAAAGAAAGTTAGTAAATAATAGGTATATTAATAGTACATTATACACCAAGCGGCGAAAGTGACCCATTTAATCCCGCGGATGGGACCCATTTAATCCCCGAGGGAATCAATCCATATACATTTTTAATAAAAATAAATACTACTTAGGATGGACTTTTACGAAACTTGACTGGGCATCGAGGATGTTCTTTTATGAAATGAAACTTGACTGGGCATCGAGGACGGACTTCTATTTTTTTGTAGTAAGTCAAAGTGCGCCAATAAAAAAAATAGCGTAAAGTATTCGTGGATAACTGGTCTTTCAAACACGCGCGATTTTTCGAGCACGACGGCGCAGTGTTATAAGACCTTACAGATTAGACCGATTCAAACGTCATTTTAATTATTATTTTCTATCTTATAAACCCATCCAAAACACCTATGTTATAGTTGTAGTTAATATTTAAAAATATTCAAAGTGTATAAATAATTACTCCCAATATTTTTCGAACTTCAATTTGTTTAACCTTGTAAATGTCATCTTAATGTCGTTTACGGCTTTTGTAAGTTTTAAATTGTCATTAGTTGCTTTTACGCTGTTTTTGATAGATTAAGTTATTTTTCTTCTCGAAACCTTGACTCAAAACATCAAATTACAGGAGGTTATGGACACAGGACACGCGTGAGACACCATTGAAGCCTCTGGAGTTTGTAATTTGTTGAATTTTTGTGTTAATAAGTGATATCATCAGCCAACTTCCGCTGATCGAGCATCTAAAAGAGAACTATGGTACGTGGAAATTCGCGGTACAGATTTATTTAGAACACGAAGAGCTTTGGGACGCAGTAAAAGGCTTTTTCATGTTTTTTTAAATTATTTGTCTAAAAATAAGGTGATCGTAGAAAAAATCTTGTGTGCAATTCGTGCAGAAAGTGCGTTGCCGCTCAAGCGGCAAAGTATCACTTTCCGCTCTTAATACACAAATAGCTATTTCTGCCTACCTCTATGCAAAGTATACATTTCCTGGCCTCATTGTAGGGAGCAAAGTCGTACTTTTCCTCCCTAGGTTGGAAAAGTAAAAGTGACGTCATAGTACGTTATCAATGAAATAATTTTTGCAATTCCGAGACTAAAGTGGTCACTTTAGTCTCACATGTTAGAAACTGTGTTAGATCCAAGGGATATAAAGGGACAGTTAAAATCCCAAGGGATTTGAAGTACAAATAAAAACGTACACCCCCGATGCCCAGCCAAGCATTTTAGAAGTCCGTCCTCGATGCCCAGCCAAGTTTCATAAAAGTCCCTCCTCGATGCCCAGCCAAGCATTTTAGAAGTCCATCCTCGATGCCCAGCCACGTTTCGTAAAAGAAGTAGTATTTATTAATTTTGTTTGTTAGTTTCATAAATAAATTATTGAAAATGTCTTGTTATTTGAGAGAGGCAGAAAAATCATATGTATAACATGGATGTAGAGTGCCTTTTCCTACCTCGAATGATTACTTCATCCTCGGGAGGAAAAGTAGCACTTTCCTCCCTTGTTATACAAATAGCTATTGTTTACAGCTACACCTATAAAAAAGGGTACATATTAAAGGAAAAATCTTTTATTATTGAAATTTGAAATTATTTTATTCGGTATATTTCTGACTGTGCAAGAGGGAGTTTGTCATTTTTATTTTTGTGTAATGGATAAAAAGAAGAAAAAGTCGGGTGCTCAATTCAGAAAAGAAGATCGTAATAAAAAGTTGAAATCAGCAGCAATATACAGGATTTCTTCAAAAAATTCTACCGGAGCCGATACTAGTCTGTGAGAAAATTATATTTTTATTACTATTATGTTTCTTTTTGAGTAAAAGTTTACAATAATATATACATTATTAAACGACATTGTAAAAATGAATATGTTCCCGGCATTCCAATCCAGGAATCGAGTTTTGATTTTTCTGGCATTGAAATTGAAAGAAAGTGGGAAAGGTACATGCGAAAAATTTCCGAGTATGCACGGCGATGACGATAAAGGAGAGAAAATGGCCGAAATGGAATAAAACCAGGAAAAGGACGAAATGGGATCTGGCAAGGAAGTGGTCGAAATCGAATCTGAGCAGGAAATGGTCGAAATCGAATCTTAGCAGGAAATGGTCGAAATGGAATCTGACCAGGAAATGGTTGAAAAGGAATCTGACACCTAGTAGTAGCAGTGGAATTACTTCATTTGAGTACAGCTCAGATCCGTTACTATTTAAAGATAAACACATTAATTTTGGAAGGACCCTGCCAACCAAGACTTAAAAAAAGTTATAATTTTAAACTGGATTCCTACAATAAGCGATTCAGTGTAAACTGGTACCATAAATCTGGAAAAGAAGGACATCAAATACGAGGATGGTTAGTTTATTCGCCTAGGGCTAATAAAATGTTTTTTTTTGTTGGCTCATGTTGTCATAATAAAAGTGTTTGGGCTGATACCAATAGAGGAAATAAAAACTTTAAAAAGGGTATTGAAAAAATAGTACAACATGAGGATAACAGTTCTGTCATTCTGACGATGATAGCAATATCGAAGCAATTGTCAATTTCTTAGAATTTTTAACGTTTTTTCAATTAATTGTGGATTTATCTAGACACAGTTAGTTTCATTTAAAACAGTAATGCAATAGACAACTTTAAAACAATAAATAGTAGAAGAGGTATTTTGTGAATTTTTTTAGATTAAAGTGTAACAGAGTGTTTAGTATTATATTATTTTAATATAAAATAAAAAATTCTATTTTTTTGTTGTTATAAATCCTATTTATTTTTGTTTTCATTCCGAATAATATGATAATGTTATATCTTGACTGTTACTATTCAAGTTTTTTTAAATACTTTTTATAATATAAAATACCGTATTTTCATTATAATAAGAGTGCTTCTAAAGAATCAAAAAGCGCCCCCTTATGTATTTGCCCATCCCACCCCACGTGGCTAGCTACGCCACTGTATATGCGGGTTGCTTAAGGTCACAAAAAAACTATTTTTATAGGTTAATTTGATTATAAACACTTTTTTTCGGTTACTATTATTAGCATATGTATAAAAACAGGTTCAAGTTCCATTTCTTATTTTAGTAAAGACTTTGGTAAAAAATAAATTTATGCATTACACAAAGCAAAACAAAATTTAATAGTCTATTTGGAAGAAGCGCTTTATGGACACCACAAAACAGCGTGAGTCATCTTGTATACCATATTTTATATCTTACAGCTATAAAAAGCAAAAGTATTCGCCGGAAATTGATAGCATATATAAAATTTAAATATATTTCTGCAAAATATATGTTTGATAATAAAATACTAAACAAACTTGTCGTGGTGTATTCGAAGAATGTGAAGCAAGAACCAAAAGTACCTAAATTCTGATCATTAATTCCGATTACTCATGTGAAGAACTTTAGGTTTTCATAATATTTGAACCTGTTGGATGGATTTCGAAGTTTTCGCTAAAATAGGGATTCCCAAAATACCATCATGTTTACCTGAAGGGAATTAATACTGAATGAATCATGATGAGAAAAGATACTAATACATCATCATCACACATCAGAGATACCGAGTGCTACAAAAGCTTTTGTACATAACCTAAAAAAAATTTAATAGCCTAAGTTGCTTCATTTTCCAACATCTTATATAGACAGTGAATAATATTAAAAAGATTGACATTCCGATAATGATATTTGAAGAGATTTAATGGTTTCTTGATAAATATTTAGAAATGACGAATTTTGATTCCTCTTTAGAAAAATGCATCGTCTTGGAGGAGTCCGACACCGTTTCTGCTTTTTTTCCTCCGTGTTCTTCTTTTTAAGACCATGAACAAGTATTTTCCCAAATCTATAGTGGATAGTCTACCCATTCTCCTCGATTTTCTGGCAGAATAGTTTATCTATACCTGCCTTTAAGATCTGGCATTTTTCTTCTACTTTCAGGATCAGAACCTTCTATTGGTCTATGTCAAGGCTTTATTTTAAGCTTTTATCAGCCGTTGCAGCTGTTTCTCTTCTACACACTGACTTCTAGGGAGAAAGAACGTGCCGGAGTGCATTTTGGGATGTCTTCTCCCTTGCACACCATCATTTCGGTCCCTTCCAGCTCTCCAGCTGGAGCTACTCTGCAGACTCTGCTGTTTCACATATGAGTATGAACCCAGGTCGAAAGTGTATTGCATTATCCACCAAAGTTTTGTCTTCTGCACTGAGGATGAACTCAGAGTAAGCTTTGAGGAGAACCACAATTCTAATTGCTTTCACTGCAGCTGCGTAGCCTCCAACTTAGTCGAGGCAATGAAGCATTATGATAGGAAATCCTTTCGGATAGGACGTATCGGAATGCGGTTTTTTGCAATCGCTTGCAAAAATTATTTATATCATTCGTACCTACTTTCTACCTATTACAAACCGGAATTTGCATTGCTGCAGCCAAAAATGCATGCCAAAAATGCATGCAAAAAATGCATTTTTTGAAAGGCCTTTTGGCAAATTTAATAACTTCGTAAAAAAGAGTCAGAATTGGCTCAAGTCGGGTACCCGGGGGTTTTCGAGGTCGCTGATCACGACTATGCTGTTCAAATTGACCCCCCGAACACCTGGAGCTCGGTAACGCCGACGAAAGTCGTCCCCGAGCACTATCCCGAACTTTCGAGAGACGAGAGAAACTGGGCCCCCGGGGTTTTTTTGGGTCGCTGAATTCAAAAATACCATCGGCGAACACCCGGCGACACCTGGTGGGCCCCATCCTGGACGCGGTCGTCATCTTCGAGATTTTCTCTGGAAATATCGACAATAACGAACCGAAAATCGTTATGGGGTCTTTTTGTGTGCTCTAAATCCGAATTTTATGTTAAAAACGACCACCCGAACACCTGGTGTGCCCTAACCTGGCCTTAAACGTCATCCCCGAGGATTTTCCAGACATAATTGAAAAAAACCACCCGAAAATCGTTGCGGGGAGTTTTTTGGCTCGCTGAAATCAAATATGGCACCGGCTAACACCCCACAAACACCTGGTGCACCCTACCCTTGCTCTGAACGTTATCCCCGAGGGGTTTCCAGATACAATTGAAAAAGACCAACCAAAAATCGTTACTGGGGGTTCTTTGAGTCGCTGAATTCAAATATGGTACCGACGCACACGCCGTGCCTGGAAAGCCCTCGGGGATGACGTTCAGAGCCAGGTTAGGGTGCATCAGGTGTCCGTGGGGTGTTGGCCGGTTCCATATTTGATTTCAGCGAGCCAAAAAAATCCTCGTAACAATTTTCAGGTGGTTTTTTTCAATTATTTCTGAAAGACCCTCGGGGATGACGTTCAGGGCCAGGTTAGGGTGCACCAAGTGTTCGATTGGTCGTTTTCAGCATAAAATTCGGATTCAGCAAACACAAAAAGCCCTCATAACGATTTTCGGTTCGTTATTGTTGATATTTCCAGAAAAATTCTCGAAGATAACGACCGCGTCCAGGTTGGGGCCCACCAGGTGTTCGTGGGATGTTCGCCGATGGTATATTCGAATTCAGCGACCCAAAAAACCCCCGGGTGCCCAGTTTCTCTCTTCTCTCGCATAAAGTTCGGGATAGTCCCTGGAGATGACGTTCGTCGGCGTTCCTGAACTCCAGGTGTTCGGGGGGTCAATTTGAACAGCATAATCGTGATCAGCGACCTCGAAAACCCCCGGGTACCCCACTTAAGCCAATTCTGACTCTTATTTACGAAGTTATTAAATTTGCCAACAGGTCTCTCAAAAGATGCATTTTTTGCATGCATTTTTGGCTGCAGCAATGCAACTTCCGGTTTGTATTAGGTACAAAGTAGGTACGAATGATATAAATAATTTTTGCAAGCGAATGCAACCGTATTCCGATACGTCCTATCCTAGAAGATTTCCTATCTTTGGCCTTTTTAGTGCTTCTTTGCCTCGACTAACTGAAGAGGAGGTACCGACTTTGCCCTACCTCTTCTTTTTTTGATGTTTTTGAGGTGTTTTCTCCCGCTTTCTCTTTTCTCATTTGGGAAGTGTTTCATTTAAAAAAAACTATTACTGATGTCACTCAAAGGTAATTCACCCTCTATCATAGATTATTATTTTAAAAAATAGTAAACTGAAATAAAAAATCGACCTGTTTCGCGATTTTTTCATCTTACTCTTTATTTAGCTATTGTTCAATTAATTAAATATTCAATTAATATAATTATGTTCAAGTATAATCTTCAAATAATAACTAAAGATGATAAGATGGTATCAGTGTAAACACAAAATATGTTTCATACTTGAAAATTATAACGGTACAAAAAAAGTGAAATGATCATAACTTCGCACCTATAATTATTCAATGTTTTACATTAAATTTATTTGTGCAGTCTACCTACATTCAATAATTGCTGTGTAAACGTTTTCTGAAACACATTGAACAACGATTTATTGTTATTTCAAATAAAATTAACGGGCAAAAAGCCCATTCACTCGCATTCTACGAAAGTGAAACGCAATAGTAAACAAACAAACAATTTATTAATAATTTAGATTTCGAGAAACGTGATTGATCGTATTTCATTTTTTTGTAATTGATTAGAATTACTCAAACTTATGTTCATCATTATAAAAGTGAAATTTGTAATAAAGTTCTAATTAAATTGGTAATTTATTACAAAAAAATAGGTAAGTATTAATAGGGGAAACCGGGGCCACAATTACCAAAAATTGAATTTTTAGTTGTACCTCCGAAATTATTAAAAATTTAGTCCTCACTTTAACGTCATCTATGACTATTTAGCTATCACGTTATTAACATAAAATAAAAGTCGTGAATAGTTAAATTTTTCTCAAAAAAGTCATCCGTTAATTCTTATCTCGTATTGGGGCTAAAAATAACAGCTATGAGGTAAGTATTAACGTTATGTTAGAAAAAAAAATATGTACATTTAATGAAATTAACTGTCTCGACCCTTACTTCGTGGAATCTGCTCATATTAGTGTTTTAAATGAAACTCACTGTTTCTAGCTAATTAATTCCACAATATAATGAAAAATTTTGAATATTTTAAAAAATTGACAATTGTTTCGATAACTGAATATCATCGTCAGAATGAAGTTACATTTCATTTGATGCCTACCTGATGTTTAGTAGTTATTTTTGGCTAGACCAAGAAGTGACCTACCTTGTGATTGACTTAATATATGTTAATAGAAAAAAGAAGAAGATGTGATATTACAAATATTGAAGCTTAGATATTATTAGCCCTATGGTGATATCCTGGATATCATTTTTCCAATTAAGATCAGTATAACTTATAACGAGAAAAACCTACTAACCCTCTCAGTGCTCGTTATAGGTATTCGGGTTGTCTCACGTGGTACAACCCGTGCTCGCCAGTCGACTAGCTTCGAGTCGAAGAAGGGGTGGATTCTTCAAAAAATTATTATTAAGTTTACAAAAGGGCGCCAGAGAAGTTTTGGCAAGCAACCAAGACTTGCTAAGTTAGCCCACAACTCCTCAGTGGGTTAACAACACTCACTACACACTCCAAAGGTTAAACTGATAGGTAAATTATCATAAGTAAATAAAAGTCAGCAAGTATCCCCTGATTGAAGATTTAATTAGTCTTTGTGGACCAAAGGTCTCTTTTCAAAATATTTATTACAATGTCACTACCAAAAAGGTTACAAATAACGTCTGAGCTCAGCTGAAGGCTGTAATCTCAGAACGTAGATGGGCTGAAGGCCGAAAACTACATAAATCCAAAAATGTCTCACTAATTTATCAGTTACAACTCAAGTAAATAACTGTCAAGCAGATTCTATAAACTCTGAGCAGAGCTGAAGGCTTCAAACTCAGGGCGCAGAAAAGCTGAGGGCCCCAAACTACATCGATGTCTCAATTCTAAAATTCTAGAGAATCGACCAAATTGTTCATGTACAATATCTCAAAAATACAACGATAATATATATATATATATATATATATATATATATATATATATATATATATATATCAAATCAACAATGTAAAGTTACAAGGGTTCACACTTCCGCAATTTATACCAGTATCAATATAAATATAAATAATTGCATAAGCCAAAAATTTAAATAACAACAAGTTTAGCGTTGCTAGAGAAAATACAACTCAAAATTATGTACGGTGCAAGTTATATACATAAAATCATCAGAAATAGGCAAAAATAAACCACTAAATAACGCAATACCAGGTACGTACCGTAGTGTCTTAGCGTATCTTAATCTATGAGCAAAGATTTTAAATTTTTCAAATATCAAGTACAAATGTTAGCGAAATTATATTAATTGCCGCAAAAAAAAGAAAAAGATTTATGCGTCAGTCGAAAACTAACAGCGTCAGAAGTGAAACTTTTTGTTTTATGACGCAAAAACCGCCAATGAGTGTACAAAGAGAATTCATAAATATCAACAACATAAAAAACTATAATTTAATAAAATTATTCCCAAAATAAAAACAATAATTTTTCGGATAGACTATAAAAAACTATTTACAATAAAAGATATACAAAAGTAAATATTCTTTTTAAGAAATTTGAATGCATATTACGTATCCTTCCTTTTTAATACCTAAGAAAAGTTCTGGCCGCCCATGGAGGTATCGAACCCGCGTTTTTCGCGTTATTAGCACGACGCGCTAACCAACTGAGCTTTTTCGTTTGATTTTAAATCGAGTCGAGTGATGACAGAAGGGGAGAACAGCGTTGTTGTTATAATTAGAGCTTCACAAAACTTGTTAGCCTTTACGAGATTACCTCCTAACCAAAACCTCTGTAGTGTCCCATAAAAAGTTTCACTCCAAAAAATATTTCCATAAATAAAGCAACACTAGTTACAACGACTTTCTCTGATGAACTGAGACTTACTTGCTCTTCTACGTACAGGTTAGCAAATATAGCTGAAAGTTTGAAAGTGGACACGCCCACGATGCGCGTTGGTCTCAATGCGGAAAGTAGGAGATAACACAGTTTATGCTTAAACTGTAATGAGTACAGAACTTATCTGTACGGACAAGTATACCTGTTTATTTCCTTTTTCAATATATTTCAATACTCTTGTTACGTTTTATTACATATTTTTTTCAAAATAATACAAATAAATACACAATGCAAAGAAATTTCCTAGTTTTTATCGCCTTAATTTTAAAGGTAAACAATTTCTATATTAATTTCGCACTGGATTATACCAATATCGGCAGAAATTATTAAGCGCTTTTGGTATCCTTTTCCCCCCGAATGCGTTCTCACTTTATCGTTCGCGCAGCGAAGTGGGGATTGATAAACGGAATAACATGATCGCCATCAATAAACAATGCCCTGCGACTAATCTCGGCGTCTCCTCTTTGTGCGGATCTTCGTTAATTTTTTCCGCCTCTCTCACAAGGAGTTTAACAGTTTTGTTAGCTCGACGAGTTAACTCTCATGACAAAACGCTAGTGTCCCATAAAAAGTTTCACTTCAATAAAAAACTTTATATGTGAAGCATAAATGTGAGTTTACTAATGAAGTTGAAGAAATAAGAAAAGGAAAACTGTTCACTTATCCTTTTCCGGCACCAGAACAGGAACTGAAGTTGCTCCAGAATATTCCAACTCTCCTGGAACTGGTCTCACTGACCCATTAAATTCCAATCATTAATGTCCACGTACAAAAACCCCCCTAAAATAGAGAAACGAATTAGCCTCTACATAGGGTTTACATTTTACCCCGGTCAAATTTTCGACGTACCCCCGTAATATCCCACCATACTGACTATATTAAAAACACCCGAAATTCGCAAATAATCATTCATCATGACTTTTACTGTATAAAAGCCACCTACACTGAGGTTAAAAACTATGTGACTGGTTTTTTCCGCATAGCAAAAAAAACTACGATACCAAAAAAAAACCCACAATATAAAAACTATGTCGTTGGACACATCCCTGAATATGTATACAACCCCCGTGATATATTCTTTTTTCCACAAAATATTAAGTAATGAAGAATATGAACTAATAAGAATTTATGAAATGCATCGAAACTATCTCGTGAAATCCAGATTACATACTCCAATAAACTACGAATCAAAACTAAAATTTCTACGTTAAAATACCTATAAAACTGTTAATTCCGAGAAAGTATTTACAACCATTTACCTTGTTAACGAATCCTTCTAACTAATGCCGTCTACGGAAATTTACCTCAAAAAGCAATTCCACTAAGTTTTTATGGAACCCACAGTCATCGACCGTTTTTGGACCAGAAACCTATCGGGTCGGAGCTGCCAATTGTTGGTTCCAGCCGTATTTCTCTTCCCCTATGTCGGAATTGTCGGATTTTCCAATAAAGCACTTATGGCTCCCAGAGCACATGCGAAAATTTTAAGTTGAAGCGGAGTGTTTACACCTTGACGGCAAATGGAGGACTGAAATTTTTAACTTCGTACCGAGAGCGCTGTGACTTCTCCCAGTCGACAGGTTAGCCAATATTAAATTTACGACAGCTCGGCGAATTTTTCGCGTTACAAACTGTGCAATGATATAGAAAACCAGGAAAACTATATCTGCTGATCTTTACAATTATCACTTAAGAATACAGTTTAATAATGGAGAACTCCCTAGATTTATCTGTTAATTGACGACTTCATATTGTGGGTTTCTTAAGTGTCTTCTAATTTCCAACTCTTCAAGGAAATCCAGTTCTTGTTTCTTATCACAAATATGTAGTACTTCTAGATCTGTGTTAGTGTCAATGAATGATTGGTGTCAAGTAAATGCCTGGCGTAGTGGGATTTATCTGATTGTTTTAATTTGTATGCTCGTAAGTGTTCACTGTATCGGATTTCAAAATTTCTAAGGATCTGACCCAAATAGACAGCATTACATTCTGGACATTTGAGTTTATATATACCTGATTTCTTTAATGGTGGTATTTTTGTTTTTACATTTAACAATTTTGTACTTACGTTACTTTCTGTTTTGAAAGAAATTGTTGTATTCGTTGCTAAAGATATTATCTTTGAAATATTATTAGAAATATTTCTGCATATGTGATGGTTTTATAAGTTTTTATTTCTTCAGTTTGTTTAGGAAATATTAGTTGTAATGCCACTTTTTCCTCTTTTTTATTAATTAGCTTATTTATCATATGTACCTTATGGATAACCGTTGGATGTTGCTATTTGTCTGTATTAATCTCTCTATCAAAATTACATTTGTTCATAGGAACTGAAAATGCTATATGTATCATTGAATTATATGCCGCTAGTTTATGTTACATGGGGTGATTGAAACTATATGGAATTGTCACATCAGTGTGTGTTGGTTTTCGGTAAATTGAATAATCAAGTACATTATTAACTCTTTGAATTTTCAAATCAAGAAATTTTGAAATCCGATACAGTAAACACTTACGAGCATACAGATTAAAACAACCAGATAAATCCCATTACGCAAAACATCTACTTGACACCAATCATTCATTGACACCTAACATAGAACTAGAAGTACTACATATTTGTGATAAGAAACAAGAATTGGATTTCCCTGAAGAGTTTGAAATTAGAAGACACTTAAGAAACCCACAATATGAAGTCGTGAATGAACAGATAAATCTAGGGAGCTCTCCACTATTAAACTGTCTTCTTATGTGATAATTGTAAAGAAAAGCGGATATAGTTTTCCTGGATTTCTATATCATTGCACAGTTATACTGATCTTAATTGGAAAAATGATATCCAGGATATCACCATAGGGCTAATAATATCTAAGCTTCAATATTTGCAATATCACATCTTCTTCTTTTTTCTATTGATATATTAAGTCAATCACAAGGTAGGTCACTTCTTGGTCTAGCCAAAAATAACTACTAAACATCAGGTAGGCATCAAATGAAATGTAACTTCTGTCATTCTGACGATGATATTCAGTTATCGAAACAATTGTCAATTTTTTAGAATTTTCAACATTTTTCATTATATAGTGGAATTAGCTAGAAACATTGAGTTTCATTTAAAACACTAATATGTATATTTTGTTGCAAGTGCAATATATAGAGATGTGAATACATTTTCTCATATGAATTGACATTACAAGTAACAAAACATCTAAACATGAACAAAAACGAGAATTCGTTAAATTATTATTGGTATTATCAGCGTTTTTTTGGTTGGTGCCCTTTTTTTGCACGTTGGTTCTTTTCAATGAAGTAGATCTGCTTTCGGGGTCTAACCTCCTCTCCCCACTTTACATGTTTTTTATTTATTTAATTTCCAAGCTTTTAAATATCTACCCCATGCAAGCCAAATTTCTCTCGTAAACTTTCTAAATTCTTTTTTTGGCAAAAATTTTGGATTATTCGCCAAAGAATTACATCAAAACATTCCATATTTACACGGTTACTTTTAGTAATTTCCAGCTGTTGGACTGGAAAAACGATGTATATTATGCTGGCGTAGCCATTTTACAGGGCATCCTCCGGACCAGGCTAATAATTTGTTGCTAATTTGTAACGCCGAGCTTGATTTTGTTGCTAATGCCGTTTCCAAGAAAACGCAAACTATGCTAGCGTAATATTAAGCTAGCGTAGCCGCACGCTATAAGTAATATTAAAAAAACTAATTGCACAGGAATTTGTTGCTAAAAGATGACACTAACCTATACTTCAAAAAATCATCCCTTATCTCATATTAATTGAAAGTCGTCATGTTTTAGACGCCATGGCCTGGCAACAAGTTGCCCGACTGATTTTAATGCAATATAGTCCATATTTGGGCCGTAATCGACAAGCAACAAATTCCTCGAGTGTTTTTTAATTGAAATTTTTTCAACATTAAAAAATCTTTATTAACAATTGTTTATAGTTCCCAAAATACAACTTATCCAAGAATAAAAGAATATCCGGTGGTCTGGCGATCCTTGAATTAGTCGGGTGTATCGTCTACGAAATGTATGCGGCTCATTGCGATCATCGCGTTATCCATATGTTTTGATTCTAAAAATAACTTTGTCCTCTGTATATATTTCTAGCTCCTACGGTATTATTTCGGCTGGATATTCCCTGAAAAGCAGCTGAAAACCAGGGTCTCAATAATTGATAGGGTTTTTAGGTTTGAGGAAAGCAACATGGCAGATGGTATTTTTGGTTTGTTTGTATTGTATTGTAGCTGGGGGTTCATTTAGCCCAGTGTAAAGGGCTGTGCTGAAATCATTCCCCGCTTTTGATGATTCGGCTTAGGAAGTGACAACAAAGTTATATAATTAACGTACCATGCTGAAGCCTGCATCCACTATCATGGGTTGCTTCTGCGCGATTTACGGCTTTGAGTACTTTTCGAAGATTTTCAGGCAGACAGTAATCGTAAAAAAATTTCGAAGTTGTAGTTACGAAGTCTTTGAGAGTGGGTAGATCAGCGTTATCATGTAGCCATGAGATTTTAGGGAGATAGGGGTAAGGTATTTGGTATTTAATTGCCATTCTGAGACACTTGTTCTGTACCACCTGCGGGGAGTGAAAGTGGTGTTTTGTTCCTGTGAGGTAGATTGGTGCTGAATATGTGAGTATAGGGCGTATTATTTGTTTATACTGGGTGTTTCAAAATTGACGCCCGTCCTTTCAAAATATGAATCGGGGGGCTAAAACGAATTAAAACGTAAGAATAAAAAAATTGCATGGTTACAGAGTTATTGACAAAAAACAAAGATCTAACATTCAATGTTTACACTTTATTAAAAACGAATGTTTGTTACAAAACAAGAAATTAATTTATAAAAGGTGTTCAAACAAATCGCCTCCTACTTCAATGCAAATATTTGCACGATTTATCATTGAATCACGAACCCTCTGTAGCATGTTTTCGTCTATAAATGTCACAGCAGCGTGAATACGAGCTACTACATCTTCCGCACTCTCAACAGGTTCAAAGTAAATTTTTCCTTTCAAGAATCCCCAGAAGAAAAAATCTAATGGATTTAGATCTGGAGATCTAGGAGGCCATAGTACGGGTCTACCTCTTCCAATCCAACAGTCGAGGAATGTTCACACTTGTCTACCATAATGTGCAGGAGCACCATTATGTTGGAACCAACAATTCAATCTCGTTGCTAATGGAACTTGATCGAGAAATGGCAGTGGTAAATTGTCGTTTAAAAAATGAAAATACGATGCTGAATTAAGTCGGTTAGGTAACATATTTGGGCCGATCACATTATTGTTTAATAATCCAGCCCAAATGTTTACTGACCATCATCTTTGGTGACATCTTTTACGTATTAAATAAGGGTTTTCATCTCTCCACTCGTGCAAATTATGAGTATTTATCATCCCTGTCTGGGTCAATGTACACTCATCAGTAAACATAATATTTTCTATAAAATGTGGATTATTGTTTACGTTATCCAATAACCATCTACAAAAATTAATCCGAAGCTCCCTATCTCCTTCATGTAAAACTTGAACTTTTTGAGGCTAAATGGATATAAGCCATTCCTTCTTAATAATCTATGAATGGTATCTTTTTGGAAATGCGTTTGTCTCGATGTAACTCGAAGACTTGTATTTGGTTCCGCTTCAACAAAATCAACAATTTGCTCTTCTTGGACGACGTTGAGCGTAGAATGGCGTCCTCCCTTATTTAATCGGGGATTTAAATTACCTGTTTCCAGTAATCTTTGTTCAATCCGTCGTATAGTTTTTGCATCAGGGTGCCGTCGATTTGGGAATTTTACGGTATATGCTCTAGCTGCAGCACTGGCATTATCATTATGCGCACCTAATACTTTTAACATATCAACATATTCTCGATTGGAATAATAACGTTCCATTTTTAAAACAAATAACCGTATGAAATTATACTTATACTTATTATGACAAAAGTTGACAGAACTATAGTATGTACAAAAAGTACGAGGAGTAATAAACCCTAATTAAGTATGCAAAACCTTTACAGGGAGCACCATGAAATTTTTGATAAATCTCTTACTTAAATTACATTTCTTCTGTAAATCTAAAAACCAGGTAGATCGACCCCGTATTTGTTTCAGTTGTAGCAAAGTTTAGGGTTTATTCATTGTTAAATGATTAGCAGATAAGCAATAACGCAATGCAGTGGTGTGTATTTTGGGAAAAAAATACGTTTTAAATTATAATATAATAAAAAATGAAAAGAAATAATCATTGGAATACATTTATTACTTACATTTTATTCTATATCCGACTCGGAAGAGGAAGAATCGTTGTTGACAATAATAATAGGGTCGATTAAATCATCACAAATATTGTCAATTTTCCACATATTTGCCTCTACTTTGATAACATGCTCGATACAGTTTGTCCAATTTTCCTTACTCACATAACTTACAGCACTCTCAAATAATTTCACAACATCGTTTATTTTAAAAGTAGTATTTTTTTTCCAACTTCCCCCTTTACCTGAGCCCATATTAATTCTATGGGATTAAGTTCACAATGATAAGGGGGAAGTCGAAGAACTGATATACCACGAGAAGAAGCCATTTCTTCTACAATGTAGGTTTTGTATTTATTCTTGTTCATTTTTGCAATTCTGTAAAGTTCTTTCCTTAGTGGATCTTTTGGAAACTTAATATTTTTCGAAATAAGCCACTCCAGAAGCTCTGCTTTACGCCAACGACTTGTGGGCAATGCTTCTCGTAACCGTGAATGGTAACTTGCGTTGTCCATAACAATAACAGCCCCTTTTGGAATCAGATCCAACATTTGAACAAACCATTCCTCGAAGACATCCCCATTCATATCTTCGTGATAGTCCCCCGTGCGTTTTGAAATAAAAGTTAATAATCCACCATCAACAAAACCTTCAGAACTTCCAACATGGACAATGATAAGTCTTTTTCCTTTTCCAGATGGTGGCTGCAAACCTAACGACAAACCTTCCACGAATGCCTGCCTTCCGCTTTTAATGTTTTCATCTTGCCAAGATTTGGAAACTGTATATCCAGCATTTATCCATGTTTCGTCTAAGTAGAAGATTTTCAAATTTTGTTCTCTGGCATGTCGAATGCTTCTTAAATAGTCTCTTCTCCAAAAAACTATTTCCGGTTTATCTATCAAGAGAGATTTTCTATTATGTTTTGTATATCTGAAACCCACATCTTTCAAAAGTTTGCATAATGTCATTTTGGAGAATTTTGGATAGTCCGTATCTTCTTGCACTGATGTCATAATTTTGTCAAGTGTTGGAATTTCCTTTCGTAAGTAAAATCCATGGACTTTACGCCTTAGTCTTTGTTTTAATGACTCATCGATCTCAATTGGTTTTCGGCCTGAAGGAGTTTTAGGGGGTTGAAGAGTTCCAATCTTGCTTTCTTTTAGTAATCTATAAATTGTTGATTTAGCAACACACAACATAGCAGCCGTTAATTCCACAATATCATCAACACTTGCACTTGGATCCTTGTTTTTCAATGATATATAACAATTCAATATCAGAGTTTTTTCATTTAAAGATAATGGACCTGTTTTTGGTCGTTTAGATGGTCCTTGGCTTAACGACATTGTTTGGTACTTGCACAATTAACATTCAACAAATGTTTTAAATATATTCCAACTGTTTACAATATTATGACAACCATACAACTTTACTCAAAAAACTAATACTAAGTACTGATTTAATGTACCTACTTTCTTTTAAAATAATATTCACGATAATGTTTCTAAGAAAACTGGGTTGTTTGGAAAATCCCTCTCAATAATTGAATAATCTGTAAATAGGTGTAATCGTATTAAGCCGATTACAGTAGGCCACTTGCCATTTAAAATTTCTGAGAAAAATTCCCCAAACACTACATATAGGAGTAATACAAATAAAAAATATTATGAATAAACGGGCATATCCGAACTCTGCCACAAAATAAAATTTTACCTGACTTGTATCAATTTGAGGATTACTGAAATGTTCGAACTGTGCCGCAACCATTTAGTTTAATCCTATTAGAGTCATTAGGGTTTATAATAGATAAAATCGGAGGCCCATAGAATTATGTATATTTCTGAAAGGTTTCAAAGATTTCTTGAATTAAATATTTTGAAGAAATCTTGATTGTTTTGATCGATATTTAGGGGATTAGGGGAAGGATGTTGATGCACTTACACTATTGCCTAAAAATCGGGAAGAAGTATTTAATAGTGTTCGTGAATTACAATTACGAACGAACCGAGAAGAGGAATTTCTATTAACAGCAGACCAGGTATTTAAAATTATTGTGTTCTCCTGTTTTTCCAACCTTAATTTTTTATGTAATTCGGATTGTATTTTGATGGATGGGACTTTTAAATACTGTTCAACTTTTTTTTACCAAATGTTTACCATTCATGGTTTTAAAAACGGCTATTACGTACCTCTTGTTTTTTGTTTGCTGCCGGACAAATCAAGTCAAACATATTCAAATTTGTTTTTAATTTTAAGACAAAAATGTAAAGAAGTAGGCTTACATTTTCAACCTAAAGAAGTCGTAGTAGATTTTGAACTAAGCATTCATAACGCTATATATGAATGTTTTGGCAGAGATTAAATTTTTTTTGGTTGTAAATTTCATCTCTGTCAAGCTTGGTTTCGTAAGATTCAGGAGTTTCATTTGGTACAAGAGTACAGACAGAAAGGTTCTGTAATTGGCGAATACTTAAAAGTACATTTCGGTATTATGTATCTTAGTCCTGAGGAAGTTGTAGAATTTTTTTATAATGAACTACATTTTTTGCTTCCGAATGACGAAAGAGTTATAGAATTCCGAAATTATGTCAATAAAACATATATAACGCAAAATTCGATATTTCCACCACTTATTTGGGCAAATAATGCATCCTTTTTTAAGAGAACAACGAATTCTTGTGAGAGTTTTCATTCGCATTTCGGTGCTTCTTTTTACAAAGCACATCCCAACATTGTTCAATTTACTAGTGTGTTATTGGATTTACAATCGGAGGTATACGCGAAAATTCGTTCGGCAAACCAAAGCCAGAAAAAAACCAAAAAAACTATTAATGTTAAAATTAATTTCATTAATGATCATTTGGATCAATATAGGAAAAATGTTATTTCTCGCTTTATGTTTGTGAAAACGGTTGCATGTAAAAATCTTCCACACGTTTAATTTTTTGTTTTTTTTATATGTTTATGTATATTGAATATATTTTATTGTAATGTAATGTAGACGTAATTTTTTAGAAGTGGCAAATATACGTTGAAAATATATGTATGTTATCAATATTTTCTTATATTGAATTTGAGTACCTAAAGTTCAAGGTAAATTGTTAAATCGGATTAGGCTATTAGACCCCTACTGGTTTGGTAGTTAATCTCCAAAATTTTAAACACTGGCAGAGTTCGAACAACCCGTAATGACTACCTGCATTTTGTGGCAGAGTTCGGATACTCCGGAATAAACTGTGTTGCCTTTCTTTATCAAACTTACTAAAATTTATGTACCTCTATCACTTTTTTTTATTAAAATTAGTACATCCCGTTACCTCTGACCTAAATCGTATATTCTTTAGCATAGCTGCAACTCATTCGTTCAATACAAAATGTACCTTACGGTATACCCTCTTAAAATATATTTTGGTACGTCTATGAAATCTACTTAAATGAATGATTTATTACTCCTTGTCCTTTCTATATAGACTTTATAATAATTAACATTTAACATTACCTATGCTACTCATTTGTTTTTAGTTGACTTCGTTTTTAATAAAGTGTAAACATTGAATGTTAGATCTTTGTTTTTTGTCAATAACTCTATAACCATAGACATAACGCAATTTTCTTATTCTTACGTTTTAATTCGTTTTAGTCCCCCGATTCATATTCTGAAAGGACGGGCGTCAATTTTGAGACACCCTGTATATAGTTAATTTGTTTTCGGTGTCGAGTTCACTTTGTTTGCTTATAAGAGGGTATAACTGGCCCATTGCAATCTTGTCTTTACGGATTTGTGTACTAATATGCGCATTTGCATTTGTGTCCCCCCCGTGGATTGCATATCCACGGGGGATGATATTATGCTGAGATTGCAATCGGCTGTTTTCAGTGATTCTCCTCCTGAATAATAAATACTCTGTTTTGGAGGCATTTATGGTTAGTTTTTGTTTACTGAAGTAGGATAAGATTTTAGAGTTGATATGTGTTTGTAGATTGTTAAGTGCGTGATCCGGGTTCTTTGCCGATGCTACGAAACAAGTGGCATCGGCACACATAGCTGTTAGAATGTTTGGGGTAGTTGGGATGTCGTGGATGAATATTGCAAAGGTGATAGTACTGAACCTCGCGGGACTCCGGCCTGTATGAGGTAGGGCCCTGCAAGGTTCTCCTCTATTTTGGAGAAAATTTTTCTATTCGTTAAGTATGATTTTAGTATTTTAATTAAGTAATCTGGTTTATTTACTTTAATTAATTTGTACAATAATCCCTGGAGCCATACGGTGTCGAACGCTTTCTGAATGTCAATAGCTACCATTACAGCTTTGTTCTGAATTCTAAAGCCTTCTCTAATATAATTTAGCACATGAATAGTTTGTGATATGGGGTGCTATGACCGCTTCTAAAGCCGTACTGCTCCGAAGGGATAATGTTATTTTTGTCAACAAAAGTTTGTAATCTTTTTAGTATAATTTTATCTATCACCTTTGCGATATTGTTCAATAAGTATATGGGAATGTAGCTATCTATATAACATGGTTGTTTGCTTGCTTTTAATATTAGAATGATATTGGCCACTTTGAGTATATCGGGATAGTAGCCAGATTTGATTATGAAATTTTTAATATATAAAAGTTGTACAAATTATTTCTAGGGCTCTGGTTTCTATTTCCCTCATCACCTCCATAGCTACGCCACTGGAGAGGGTTATAGTGTAAACTATAAATGTAATATTAAGAAATACATAAAAATATAAAGCTTACATTTTGAGATTTTAATTACAAAGATAATCGTGACAGATCTCTTGAACAGAGAGTAACTATTTGAAAAAAGAATTAACTAATTTTTGTTATTAGCACGTTAAAAGTTATTTTAGAAATTTAAATTCGTTTTGCCTATTCTCCAATCCAGTTTAATTCACCTTATTTTTCTATGGCATATATTGTAGTAAACAGTTCCAACAATGATTGTCACTTCTATCAGGTATCTTCATCTTACTCGCTGTATAAAAGTGGGACGTCGTACCTTAATCTGTCTATATTAAATTTCCTCTATTGTGACCAGCTGCTAGTCCAACTGAGAACTCAAAATACCTTTTATGTTAACGATGTCCAATAATAAACGGTAATACTGTACATACCTACAGACACCATTCTAAAGATTCCAAGGAGATACGGTATTGATTGTTTAGCAATCAATTAAAGTGAAATAAATAAAAAACTTGAAACTTGAAAATGAAAGTAGTTGCCAGGTTCAATTTCATTTTAGAGAACAGGTACATAAAAGAGACAGGTAGAAGCAAGTTAAAATTTATAGGAAAACGGGTCGGACCGGACAGTCGAAACATACTTGTAATATTTAAGGTACACCATTTACTTTAATTATGGTTTACAAAAACTGGAAATACATCGTGTAATAACAATACTAACAAACTGCCATCTACGGATGTCAGTAAAACTTTGCGCCATGTACACGTCTCAAGTTACTCTAGAAAGTATAAAATTGCCATTTAATAAACAATTAAAGTACCAAATCAAATTTAGATCACAATAATTTTTGAAATCACGTAAAATACCATATCGTATATTAAATTTATATACCTTTTTCAATTGATACTTACAAAGAAACATTCTTCTAAATAATTCTCAATTTATTGACTGAAATTTATTCAGATAAATTTTTTATATATTCATAGTTATTTTCCAACAAATTTTAAGCTGATCTAAAAAATCATTTGGCAAAAAAATATAAGACTTGGCCCAATTTTTGATATAAGACTGCAATGGACAGCAAGTTGATATAGAAGTGAGAGAAGGGTTTCTGGGCTTTTATGCAGCATTAAAACATAACGCGGCAGATTTAGTAAAATATGTGACTCCATTTCTTATTGACCGAAATATTTATTTAAAAAAATGTGTGGGTCAAGGTTATTATTGAGTCAGTGTGATGAGCGGTATGTATAATGGTGTACAGAAACAGATTTAGGATATTCAGTCTAATGCGGAATGCGTACATTGCACTACTCATAATTTAAATTTGGTAGTTAATGATGCTGTTAGCAGTTGTATCGAACTAGAATTTTATTTCGAAACGTTACAAGAGTTGTATACTTTTTTTGGAAATAGCATGAAACATTGAGATTGCCCAGTAGGGTCGATAAAATTTCTGCAATAAAACTTCCTTTTTTCGAAATCATGAAAACATTATCAGAAATAGATCTCAATAATTCCAGTAAAGAGGAGCGAAGTGAAGCAGAAATTATTAAAACAAAAATAGGAACAAGACGTTGCACAAGATTTGGTTCTTACAGAGATGCAAGAAGCACAGAGTTTACCCCCCTTCAATCTCTGCATACTCGTGTCAACACTAGGACTTCGCATTTCACAATTCAAGCTGCTAAAAGGATTTGGATTATACAGGAAGTCAAGGGTCCCTATAGTCATTTAGATTTCACTAATGTTAAATTGAAATTTGTCTTTTTCTTATTGAGCAAGCACATTTCCCACATTGAGTTTGATATTTTGGATAGACATCAGGGGTATGGTGCAGGATTTTGTTAAGAGTAACTTTGATCACCTTACTCACAAATTTAAGCGCTTGAAAAGTGGTAGTAATCTAACGGTTCATGTTAACTCTCAAAGTTCATCTTTTGTTCGAGGTCCTTTCGGTTTTTCAAATTTCCATTTTCATCCCCGATGTTCTCAACTTGAATTCTTGCACTTTTTCGGAACCTGAAATTGGATTACTTAACAAAGGCCTTAAACATAACCTTTTTTCTCTGAATTCTCACTTGAACATTAGAACTTTCTGGCGCCTCCTTCATGAAGTTAACTTCTGATCCCACCGTCTCCTTTCACAATAATCTTAGATTACAACTTAAGGTTTTTAATCATTTCTTCTCCTCATTTAACAAGAATGTTTATTATATGACCCCTATGAATCCTACTACCCCATTATTATATGGCTTACCTAAAATCCACAAACCTGACATACCCATTAGACCAGTCGTCAGTTTCACTAATTCCCCTACTTTCAAATTATCTTCTTTCCTGAATGATACACGTCGTCATCTTACTTCTTTCCAAAATCAGTTTTCCATTAAAAACTCAGTTGACATATCTGACAGAATTAAAGATTTTTCTATACCTAACGATTCCTTGTTAATCTCTCCAGATGTCAAAAACTTATTTCCTAGCATACACCCTGATGAGTGTATTATGCTGATCAGAGAGTTACTTTTTGCTAATCATATCGACATTTTTTTACTTACATTTACTTACTGTTAAAACAAAAATGTTTAATTTTGAATTCACTTTTATTTGCGATTTTATGCACCGCATACTGAATGCGATATCAATTTGGATGACGTATGTAGAGCATTAGCAGAGTCGAATGCAAAGATGAAAATTTATAGAAATAACTAAGCTAGTGAAACTGCCATAAAATGTGGTATAGATTCCCATTTCGTAGAAAAAAGGCTGCGGACATTTATCTGTAATATCAATCGAAAACAAAGCAGCATCAAAAACTAGATTTGGCTGAAGTCATTGATTCTTCTGCAGAAAATAAGGCTAGAAATATGTTGTAAACAAAACTGGTTATTTTTTTTTAAACATGAGTAATATACTCGGTAATATATATATACGTGGTTTTCAATGTTTTATTTTTATCCACAATTGAATACTTTATATAAATACATAAATAAACCTATCAATTCATTTTGTTTCATTATCTAATAACATTATTTATTCAAGTATATTCCTGAACTGCTCAACTGTAGAACTATGCTCAGGTAAGACACTCGTGCACATACTTACAGTAAGTAGCATTGCTGTGCCCTGCGCTGCGGTGCATGATAAAGAAATGATAAAGTAGCTTTGCTTCTTTGAAGTATTTATATTTCGACTTGATAAAACTGTACAATTTATTAGGGGGCCGCACCTATTTTTCGCACCAGGGCCTCTGACTATCTAGCTACGCCACTGATTACTGGGTATTGTTGGGGTGGTAATGGGCATTCTTGGGTCACTACTGGGCATTCTTGGGTCAGTACTGGGCATTACTGGGTCAATAGTGCGCATTGCTGTGTCAGTAGTGGGCATTACTAGGCAATGGTGTACAAAATTTTGCTAGAGATTTACCTCTCGGGTATCATCTTATGTTGAATTATCTGAAACAATTATTTTTCATTGATAAAATGGGCAGTGTTTTTATTTTTCCAATACAAATATATATGAACAGTTTAACATAATCTCAGTAAAAAATATTTCACTGTTTTCTGCCTCAAGTAGGCAGCTTTTCTCTGAAGCGGAACATGTTTTGATGTACTTGGTCCAAATTTATTACTTAGCATATACCATATGTAAAACTTTTGCAGAGAGGTATTATAATAGCATCATTTTCATCATTGTTATGTTCACCTGCAAATAGTCATTTTCCTTAGTTGCAGATTTTCGTTTTTCGACTACTAATTTTTAAACGGGTGCTACGTTTATAAAACCAATAAAAAAAATTTATGTATTGAATATCACAAAATTGTCAAATGTTATTCACATTGTTGTGCCATAATAACAATTTGTTTCACATACATAAAATTGTAAGATAGGCCATTGATGACAATGTATTAAAAAAAAAGCAAATTTATTCAGCGAAGAGCTTTGTTTCAATAAGTAGACAATAACATGTATAATAATAATTTTAGGTGAACAGATTAAAGTGGTTAATATAATTTATTAGATTGTAATATTAGTAATGGTTATCATCTTTCATTCTAAAGCAAATGTAACTACTCTAACCTTACCTGCTAAATTGTGTATCGGTAATGAAACTAATTTTTAACTTCTTTTGCTGTTGGGCTAAATACATCCTTCATGAAAATGTTCCAAATGAATAAATTCTTATTATTTGTGTGCCTCTTCAATTTTGGTTCAATATTGATTGTAGAATTCATTTTTATATGAGAAATTGATAAACATATTTGAATAGCTTCCACTTTACATTTGACATGACAAATGACATTTGTATTGTAACGTCAACTGACACTGTTGTGAGGACGATACAATTTGATGATTTTAGGAACAGTGCTCGAGAATGTCATTTTTAGGAACTATTCGCAAATAGAGCATTCACAGGCTTGCGTATACATGACGCTGGGAACAAATAGCACCCCGGTTCGAGATTCAGGGCGGATGAAACTCAATTATCGAACACCACGTCTGCAAGAAATGAATCACCAGTGGCGACAGTGATTTTCTTACCGAAATATCGAAACCACGCCTGCCAAACGTTCAACTTTTATTTTTTAGAACTTTTTAATGAATACATGGAAAATTATGATTGATACTGCAAATGGAAGATCATATATGAATTATATGGCAAATGTATGCATAATTTGCCCGTAGATAATAATAGAATTGCGGGGAGAGAAAAAAGACGAAATTTTCGATATAAGAGTGTCTGCCGTCTAGCGCAAAAATATATAGAAGAGGGCGGAGTTGAGACGTGACATGGCGCGAGTGACGAGCAGTCACTCTTGATAAGACATAAATAATACTGCAGTATCACAAAACGCAAAATATGTCGGTATTATTTATTCGAATTATTCTGAAATTATTGTACACTTACGCCGTCAAAATATTTTTTAACACATTCTCAGGAATCGACTCCGGTACTGGCTGAGACTTCTCTTTTATATCTTCTACTGTCTCGAAGGGTAAGTTGAAAAAATGCACCTCAACTTTGGAACAGTCTAGGCGAGCTTTTTTCGGTATCACTCTGCGCCAACTGGCATGTCAAACCCATTTCTCATCACGAGTTGCAATGTGTTTTATCAATGTGAGATCAGAATTAACTCGTTCTTACTTGTTCTCTTCGACTCTTACGCGTTTGAGTTTTTGCAGAAAATACAGGACATAGAAATTTTAGCGGTTATTTCTTCTAGATTGAAACCACTATTTCAGTAATAATTTCCTTTCATTTAGTAATGTTAAACTCAGGATATGATGTTGACGGCCGGTCAGAGCGATGCAAATCTTCTACCACATCTCGAGCGCTTTTGAATAATCTGTACCACTAAAATGCATTTGTTTTTTGATAAAGTCGATTCACCGTAAGCATTATGTAACATTCCGCAGATGAAATTTATCTTCAATGAAATATATAAGACATAATATTTGTTCGATCGCAAAACACTCTTAGATTTATAGTCTTAATAGAGCACTGTAAACAAATTAAATGACAGATAATGTTGTTGCGTTAGTATGGAGAACAGTCGTATGCAAAAAGAATGTTTACCACCCCTTTGAGTGAGCTTTTTAAAAAATAAGGGAGATAGAAGAAATACGCAACTTGATAGGTAGTCAATTTTTCCACGTAAGCTTAAAGTGAGATTAAAATCAAATGTAATATGAGGGGATATGATATTTTTCAAAAATGTTAATCACTCGATGAATTTTTAAATTCTCGTCCATCTTTTATTCTTTATATTCTCTACTTTTTCTCGTATGTATCAGAGCAACTACTTCTAGCTTTAGCGATTTTCCTTTATATTCTCTACTGTTTCCTTAGTTACTACTTCTAGCTTTAACAATTTTCCTTTTTTATTTCTATTTTTATACTTTTATTCAATTTACAGAGCCGCTTAGTGAAAAGAATGATACACGCGTGATCACCGCCATTCTCTGTTTCGAATTTTCATCGAAGCAGCAATGGCTGCGTCGTTAGTGGCTCGATCTAACAGATATAGGCTAATAATAGCAAAGTGATATCTGGCTGAACACATCCTCGCTATGTGGACAATGCATTTGTTTACGTGAGCCGCGTTTGTAAGAGGTATAGCAAACGTGATATGTGAGATGTCATTAATCAATGGGCATTACCAGTATCTTAAAAAATTCATTTTTTTACACATGACGTTATGAAGGGCAGTTTATAACTTACTAGTAACCATTTCTTCATTCCAAATTTTGAAAAAGTGATTTCTTATTCAATATTGAAAACGTGATTTCAATACCTGTAAATTCGAGCGCCCGCTAACTCTGCCGTCAGTGTCGAATTTAATATATGATAATATGATTTAATGAAATTAACTGCCTCGACCCTTACTTCGTGGAATCTACTAATTTTACTGTTTTAAATGAAACTTGCTATTTCTAGATAATTCCACAATATATTGAAATTTTTTTAGAAACTCTAAGAAAATTGACAATTGTTTCGATATTAAATATCATCTTCAGATATTTAACAATTGTTAATTTTCTTAGTTTTTAAAAAAATTTCAATTTATTGTGGATTTATCTAGAAACAGTAAGTTTCATTTAAAACAGCGATATGATTTGTTGAATTTTGTGACAGCGCGGAAAAACCGAAAGATATGCCGATCATCTGTTGGGGCATCATGTGTACAACCCCAATAAAATGACAATTCCGCACTGACGTCGTATAACCCGCGCGTTTCTGGTCGTTTGAATTTTTGGCGTTTTCAATAATTATTATTTCGGTAAATTAATGGGAAAAAATTCAAAAAATCACTAAGAGGTAATTGAGCATCCACAATTTTTAAATATATTTTTTCTGAAAATCACTGGAAATGCCTATCTATCGACTTTATAGTCCGGTCAATTTAGACAATTGAAATAACAAAAATTCCGACAGAGCCAGATTTTTGTGGAGACCTTGGGTTTACCCTAAAAAATAAAAATTTGAAAGTCCCCATCAACCCCATGTGAGCTTAGAAAGTTATTCGGGGTCAAAGGTCAAAATTTCAGGTTTTTTGGATTTTTCTCGAAAACGGTAAATTTTATCACAAAAATATTTCAGACCGAGTTTGTAGATGTCAAAATTCTCTACAAAAATTGTTCCTATGCTTTTTTCTCTATGTATCACCATTCCTGAGATATCGCGATTGTAAGAGTCACGTTCTACATAATATGCACACATTTCCACACCACCTGTGAGGTAGTGTACTCGGCACGTTTTTTAATGTGGTTTCCCCATTAGGCCTATTCCACAAATCATTATGACGTAATTTTAGAGACAATACTTATTTAACTGCATGAAGATTATTAATATTGATTTTGATTATGGAATTTAATTGTCGTCCTGGTTTCTTTTGATATTTCAATCTGATTCATACTCTTCATAGTCAAATTCAACAATCATGTCTTTTTCGATTTCTTCTTCCTCTTGCTGGAGGTTCATAAATTGTTGAAATGAAGATTAATCTCCCTCTGTTGTATTCAATTGGATATTTGAGTAAGACTGACCTTGGCAATTTGTTCACGTTGGAGAACACTCTAACCAGACTTTTCTACAGCCGCATTTGGCACCACAACTTTTCTTGCAATTGCAAAAAATAGTGTTGACGTTTTTCTGGAGCAGGGGGGAGTAAAGTTTTAATCGGTTCCAAAATTTTATTTATTAATTTCCAAAGTCTCCAGAGTTAATTTGATTGCCTTGCCACGTCTGAACTTGATAGTATACTCGATACAAGTGTTGAATAGCAGATGCCGATGTTGGAGAAGACAAGATAGTTGTACTTGCTTCTTGATTCCTGTATTTTTGACATAGGTTAAATATCTGTACTTATCAATACAATCTATTTTTTTGGAGCTCCATAAACAGCAAGAAGAAAGCAAATTCGTTTCGTAATTATTGTTTAAAATGAAAAACGACGCCACACGGACAATAGAATAGCCAGATGTTATTCAAGGCCATGCGGGTAGAGAGGATTCTGTAAGGGGCTGACTTTTTTTTAAATGTATATTTTCTCAATATAGTATATAGTTTGTACATAAAAGAGACATAAATAGGTATTTTTGCTTGCTTGCGCACCTGAATATGTATATATGGAGCAAATATGTGCATCAAGCATCCCTGTGTGATGTCACAAGACGGAAAGAGGATGTCCACAGGGAGGTGTTCTGTAACCAATGCTGTGGAATCTAATAGTCGACGACTTCCTTGTTGCACTAAACGAACGGGGATGGTATGCTCAAGGATACGCTGACGACATTGTTATTCTAATACGGGGAAAACACGTAGGCATCTGCCTGGAACTAATGCAGAGGGCACTGTCCGTAGTGGAGAGATAGTGTGATGAGGAGGGATTGTCTGTCAATCCCTTGAAAACCATCATGGTACCATTCACAAAACAGCGAACTGTGGAGATCACTAGTGTGCCAAAAGTTTTCGGCAATCAGATAAAGGTTGCCAAGGATGCAAAATATCTATGAATCCGGTTAGATGCCAAGCTAACCTGGAACAGCCATCTAGCGAGCATCACAAGCCGTTCTCAGATCACGCTAATAACGATGAGACGAGCAGTTGGGTGCACCTGGGGTCTAACTCCGTCAATGGTTAACTGGTTGTACACCAGAGTAATCAGACCAATGATGGTGTACGGTGCAATTGTGTGGTGACCTAAAGTCCAGCAAAGCACAGCCGCTAAGACGCTTTCTAAAGTGCAGCGAGCTGCGTGTCTGAGCGTTACAGGCGGCATGAAAGGCACTCCAACCGCAGCATTGGAAATACCGCTAAACATCCCACCAATAGATCTATACATACAAGGGGAGGCTAAAATGGCTGCATATAGAATGCAGTGTAATGGCAACTGGTGCAAGCACCATACCATGAAATATACAAAAATACACGACACCATGAGGTGCGACATCCTTGAAATGCCACCTGACAGATTGTCCAAGGTCGTGGAAACTGAGATACCATATCTTGAGTGGCAGATCCGAACGGGGAGAACCTCAACATATGTTGAACAGTATCACCTGGTACACCAACGGGTCAAAGACCCCAACGGGTACAGGAGCAGGCGTCAAGCCGAAATAGCTGCACTAACCGAATGCGGCAGAACATGCATAGACAGGAAATATAACAGAAAGATTATCCATGTGAACACGGACAGTCGGGCAGCTCTTATGGCCTTAGCAAGCCACAGCTGTACATCGAAGATACTGTGGGACTGTCATAATACCTTGAAAACCTCGGCAAAAGCCAATAGGGTAATTCTCACTTGGGTGCCAAGCCATATAGGGGTAGCTGGAAATGAGGGAGCTGATAAGTGTGCCAAGAAAGGAGCTGATCTCACCCTCATGGGACCAGAACCAGCATACGGCGTCTCATATAGCGTCGTACGAAAAAATGTCTCCAACTGGGTGTCGCATGAACACCAAAAGCGCTGGAACAGAGTTGCGGGACACGCTCAGTCCAAAAGAATGCTCAAAGGACCATTTAGTTCCAATGCAGCGGATGCTCTTAGACTGGGTAGGGGTAGCTGGAAATGGGGGAGCTGATAAGTGTGCCAAGAAACGAGCTAATCTCACCCTCATGGGACCAGAACCAGCATACGGCGTCTCATATAGCGTCGTACGAAAAACTGTCTCCAACTGAGTGTCGCATTGACACCAAAAGCACTGGAACAGAGTTGCGGGACACGCTCAGTCCAAAATAATGTTCAAAGGACCATCGACTTCCAATGCAGCGGATGCTCTTAGACTGGGCAGGAAAGAACTGCGAAAAGTGGTAGGATTCCTAACTGGCCACTGGCTATTCAATGAACACCTAGCGAAGATGGGAATTGACGCAACAAAACCCCATTGCAGGATGTGTGGAGAAGTAGAGGAAACCGCAAAGCAGGTTATCTTCGATTGCCCTGCCTTGTGCAGAAGGAGAGCCTCCTCTTTAGATATCTTCCTAGATACAAATCAGGAGGGACTGCAGGAAAGTATAGTCCGACGAATCTCACTGTTCGCTAAGAAATTAGGATAGGACTCTGCTTAATATCTGCGAATAGGGGTGGGTGCACAATAAGCAATTATTGGCTGAGCGGCAACCATTAGGGCACCCGAACCCTAACCCCCTCGTGCATATTATGTAGAACATGACTCTTACAATCGCGATATCTCAGGAACTGTGAAACGTAGATAAAAAATTATAGAGACAATTTTTGTAGAGAATTTTGAGATCTACAACTTTGGTCTGAAGTATTTTGTGATAAAAACGTACCGTTTTCGAGAAAAATCCAAAAAACCTGAAATTTTGACTTTTGACCCCGAATAGCTTTCTGAGCTCACATGGGATTGATGGGGACTTTTAAATTTTCATTTTTTAGGATAAACCCTAAGTTTCCACCAAAATTTGGTTCTATCGGAATTTTTGCTATTCGACCACTATTTTTATGTCTAAATTAACCGGATTATTATTATTATTAATTCTCCAACATGATAAATTATCTGTCACTTCTTTAACTTATCTTGACTGCTTCTAGATATAATAAACTTTAGAGAAACTATCATCAAGACCACATTTGATACAAACCTGTTAAGGACAACCTGTATTCGAGACGGATTCGACCTTGCCATCACTTGTAAAGCCCCAAATGCCCTCAATTACCGTTGTGTTCCTACTTCCGGCCCCAAACCAATATTGTTCATCCTCTTTTCTTTTAATGGCTCTAAACAATGGAGGATATGAACAAAAAAATAATATGTACCATTATTTCCCGCATAACCAGTCAACCAGGCACTTAGTTCCGGTATTTTACTTAACAATTTCACACCACTTGATCGTCACAGGTGGATGTATCAGATTTATATAATAATGAAAAATGAAAAAATACAGTTATTGTTAAATATTTTAAAACGGGTTTGTAACAAATTTATTTATGTGAACAGATTTATTATATCTAAAATCGAATTTAACTTAAAGAAAAAGTAAATTTCTGGGTAATATACAATACTGTAATAAATCCTGCCATTCCCAGAAGTCAGAGAAATTACAAAAAATACTAGAAATATCTCGATAAAACAAGGTCTACAATATTTAATTAGCCGAAAAATAGTGCCGGCTTTAATAATCGAGAAAATTCTACAGCGATTCCCGGGATGCATGGGAAAAAGTCGGGAACGTATAGTATGAGCCAAAATAATGTTATTACTTCATATAAACTTTTTCGTATTCGATTTATAGGCACCCTTTTTCTTCCAATGCGTATCCACTAATGGATATTTGCGATAACATTTTCCATCGCATCTCTTGGCTAATTAAAAGAGACTCGACGTAATTCAAACTAATGAACAACAAGCAGCAATTGCATAGGCACTGGTTAGGGGGATAGCAGGTTAAAATTAAATACTGTATAATTACACTATATGATTTACTTGTTACACATACATAACTTGCACTTTGCAACACGTTATTACAGTATATTAAGGATAATTCAAAAAATACTTACTACTTGTAACAAATCGCCCACACAGGCTGCTGCCGGCCAACGACTCTCCTGACAGCTGGGGAGGGGTATATCATGAACAAGGTTACCAACCGCGGCAAAGTGACAACTGACATATGAAAAGGAGAAGGCAATCTGAACATCTCTATTCCTTGCGGTGTGCATTAACGATTGTACATCGTGTAGCCCCGTCCAGTGTCTGATATTTTGCAGCCAAGACATTGGCGGTTTGGTAGCATCTCCGCTGAGATTCTTCAGTAGCTTCCACGCCCTTCTACTGTTTCCCTTTATGTCCAAACTCTCCATTAGGTCTTCCCATTTGGCTTTGCTATTTTCAGCCATGGCTATCATTAACTCTTCCTCTGCCTGGATAGTGTCCTCCGCACAGGGGTCATCCTCGAATAGGCTCTGGTAACGGTCCAACAAAGGTTTAGCTTCCTTAGACATTCCTGCGATGAACTGCGCTCTGTATCCTCTGGGTATTGTTTTCCTTGAGATCCGTTGGACGAGGCCGATGAAAATGTCGTACATACCAGACTGCGGGGGAATTTTTTCTATCTCTGTGTAGACTCCATTACTGAACCTTTCTCAGTCTGCGTTTTTGGAATTGAACCTCCTCTTGAATGTTGCTTGCTCTGGCTTCACTACTGCATCAACAACGCAGATGATGGGCCTGTGCTGGCTTCGGGGTATTGGTTCGCCTACCAGCTTCTCGCACTGTTTTGCAATTTTGGACGATACGAAGATATCTGGGTTGTATCCTTTTTTCTACCTACCGCTGTTAAAAGATGGTGGTAGTTTCGGGTCATGGATAAGTTGCAGATCTTTTATTTCCGCGCATATTTCGAGATTTTTACCATGATCATCTGTTTCAATATATCCCCAGGCTAGGCTGTGGCAGATAAAATCTCCCATCACAAAATTAATGCTCTGGTCCCTAAAATTCGAGGGTTCTGCAATACTGAACTCTGTATCCGGCGGTTTGTTCACTGATGTGACGCTATATTACGCGTTCCTTACAGTTAGCACTTTAATGTTATCCCTCTCAGGCAGAAATAACGTTTACGCCAGGTCTCGTAAAAATCTCGCTGCGATACTTGTCATGGGGTCAGCTCCATGCCTGCTATTCGGGGTCGATGTTTTGTGTTGCCCCTATGTGTTTCTTGGATCAGTAGAAAATTGCATTCGTGTTTCTTGCACAATTGAGACAATAATTCTTCCTTATCATTAGATATTCCATCGATATTAATCGAGATCGTCACCTTGAAAAGGGCCGTTTTGGTGGCTCCATTCTGGTTTGTGTTTGTACCGGTTGTAGAAGACGTATATTAAGTTGCGGCAGATTTTTTAGGGGGTGCGCTCGGACTGTTACCATAATCTATTACTATTTAATTGCTAATTTATTACCCAAAAATCGATTTTATTGCTCAAGCAGTTCACGAGAAACGCGACACCCCCCTACCTTAATATTAAGCTAAGGCAGCCATATGGATGTTAGAAGAGCAAACAATGACCAGAAAACAAGATATGTAACGTTGGCTCCGAGGATCTACCAGAGATTGTAGAGGAAGAAATTGAAAAAGCTTTAAATCAACTAAAAAACGGAAAGGCGGCAGGCGACGATAACATCATACCGGAAATGTTGAAGGAAGGTGGAAGCCTACTGATAAGGGAGCTTAAATCATTATTTAATACATGCCTAACCGAGGGAAGAATACCATAGGATTGGAACACCGCGATAGTCATACCGATATATAAGAAAGGTGATCCAAGCAACCTAGAAAACTATAGACCAATCAGCCTACTATCACAGATCTACAAGCTTTTTATGAGAATAATAGCAAACCGCCTTGAATACAAACTCTACGCATACCAACCCTATGAGCAGGCGGGCTTCAGGAAAGGCATGAGTACAATAGAACATCTCCACACCGTAAGGACACTGAACGAAAAAGTAACGGAATATAACATCCCCTTTATGGATCGCCTTCATAGATTTTAGAAAGGCCTTCGACACAGTTGAATTTTGGGCAATCATCAGGTCAATGAAAAATGCAAGAATAGACCAACGATATATTGACATTATACAGACACTAAATGACAACTCAAAAATGAAAGTAGGGCTATATGAAGACACCGAGGAAATCACAATTAAAAGAGGCGTTAGACAAGGAGACATTGTGTCACCCAAATTGTTTACACTGATGCTAGAAGACGTCTTCAAGAGCCTAGACTGGGAAGACAGAGGAATTAATATATCGGGAGAAAAACTAAGTAACCTAAGATTTGCTGACGACATTGCCATTTTTGCCCCAAACAGTGAAGAATTACAACACATGCTTATAGAACTACAACAAGAAGCACGAAAAGTAGGCCTAGAAATGAACATTTCCAAAACCAAATTCATGGCAAACCAACGGACGAACATAGAGAGTATAAATGTGCTAGGACAACAGGTAAAGAAGGTGAACTCTTATGTCTACCTAGGTCAAGAGTTAACATTGGGTAAAGCCAATCAAGAACTTGAAATTAACCACAGAATAAATACATCTAGGATGGGCGGCCTACGGGAAGATGCGACACGTCTTCAACTCCAACCTTCCCCTCAAACTAAAAACCAAGGTTTACATGGAATGCATTCTCCCAGTAACAACCTACGGATGTGAAACATGGGTCCTAACAAAGAAAATCTTAAATAAATTAAAGATACACCAAAGATCAATAGAACGAAAAATGATAGGAATAACGCTTAAAGACCATAAAACCAATGAGTGGATAAGAAATAGAACCAAGGTAGAGGACATAGTGATGCGAATAGGCAGTCTTAAATGGAACTGGGCCGGACATGTTGCCCGAAATAAAAACAACTGGAGCGGAAAAATAACAAGATGGAGACCTTGGGGGGAGAAAAGAAGCACCGGCAGACCACAGCAAAGATGGTATGATGACATCAAAAGAACAGCCGGACTTAACTGGAACCAAGTGGCACAGAACAGGGAAAACTGGAAAAATATGAGGGAGGCCTACATCCAAAGGATAGAAAACGGCTAGAAGAGAGAGAGAGCCATATGCATTATCTCGGCAACGGTGAAATCTATCGAAACGAGCTTGGCGCGATAATTTATGCATGGGTCCCGAATCCCGAAAACCACCCCTCGAACTCGACAACCCCCTAGCGGTCTTAAGCTACGGCAGCCCGGAAACGCTATCTCGGCGACGAAAATAGTTAACGACGCGCGATCTTCGGGGCAATACATTGCTAATTAATTGCTGAAAGATGGCATGAGTCCCGGATCCCGAAAATCACCCCCAAGACTCGAACTCGACAACGCCCTAGCGGCCTTAAGCTACGGCAGCCCGGAAACGCTATCTCGGCGACGAAAATAGTTACCGACGCGCGATCTTCGGGGCAATTCATTGCTAATTAATTGCTGAAAGATGGCATGAGTCCCGGATCCCGAAAATCACCCCCAAGACTCGAACTCGACAACCCCCTAGCTGTCTTAAGCTACGGCAGCCCGGAAACGTTATCTCGGCGACGAAAATAGTTACCGACCCGGACTATTTAATTGCTAATTTATTACCCAAAAATCGATTTTACTGCTCAAGCGGTTCACGAGAAACACGACACCCCCCCTACCGTAATATTAAGCTACGGCAGCCATATGCATTATCTCGGCAACGGTGAAAGTTATCGAAACGAGCTTGGCGCGATAATTTATTGCTATTGCTGAAAGTTGCCATGGGTCCCGAATCCCGAAAACCACTACCAAGACTCGATCTCGACAATCCCCTAGCGGTCTTAAGCTACGGCAGCCCAGAAACGCTATATCGGCAACAAAAATAGTTACGGACGCGCGCTCTTCGGGGTAATTTATTGCTGAAAGATGGCATGGGTTCCGAATTCCAAAAACCACCCCCAAGACTCGATCTCGACAATCCCCTGGCGGTTTTAAGCTACGGCAGCCCAGAAACGCTATCTCGGCGACGAAAATAGTTACGGACGCGCGCTCTTCGGGGTAGTTTATTGCTAATTAATTGCTGAAAGATGGCATGGGTCCCGAATCCCGAAAACCACCCCCAAGACTCGATCTCGACAACCCCCTAGCGGACTTAAGCTACGGCAGCCCAGAAACGCTATATCGGCGACGAAAATAGTTACGAACGCGCGCTCTTCGGGGTAATTTATTGCTGAAAGACGGCATGGGTCCCGAATTCCAAAAACCACCCCCAAGACTCGATCTCGACAATCCCCTGGCGGTTTTAAGCTACGGCAGCCCAGAAACGCTATCTCGGCGACGAAAATAGTTACGGACGCGCGCGCTCTTCGGGGTAGTTTATTGCTAATTAATTGCTAAAAGATGGCATGGGTCCCGAATCCCGAAAACCACCCCCAAGACTCGATCTCGACAATCTCCTAGCGGTTTTAAGCTACGGCAGCCCAGAAACGCTATCTCGGCGACGAAAATAGTTACGGACGCGCGCTCTTCGGGGTAGTTTATTGCTAATTAATTGCTGGAAGATGGCATGGGTCCCGAATCCCGAAAACCACCCCCAAGACTCGATCTCGACAGTCTCCTAGCGGTTTTAAGCTACGGCCGCCCAGAAATGCTATATCGGCGGCGAAAATAGTTACAGACGCGCGCTTTTCGGGTAATTTATTGCTAAATTTAATTGCTGAAAGATGGCATGGGTCCCGAATCCCGAAAACCACCCCCAAGACTCGATCTCGACAATCCCCTAGCGGACTTAAGCTACGGCAGCCCAGAAACGCTATATCGGCGACGAAAATAGTTACAGACGCGCGCTCTTCGGGGTAATTTTTTGCTAATTAATTGCTGAAAGATGGCATGGGTTCCGAATCTCGAAAATCACCCCCAGGGTTCGTCCGATTGCGGAATTAGCTTGCAATCTGCGTGGAGTCTCCTTCTGTGCACCCCTATAAATTAATTCGATAGATAATAAAGATATGGCTTCCCGAATACTAGGTATAATACTATAATTATTTTGTGCACCATCGAAATCCAATTGTAAATATTCTATTATTTTTAAAATTATGTTTTTGCTCCAGGCGAATTCTTAATTCTGTATGAAATTGACTGTCTCGACCCTTACTTCGTGGAATATGCTCATATTAGTGTTTTTAAATGAAACTCACGGTCTCTAGTTAATTCCACAATATAATAAAAGTTATTGAAAATTCTAAAAAATTGACAATTGTTTCGATAAATCAATATCTGACGATGATATTGATTTATCGAAACAATTGTCAATTTTTTAGAATCTTCAATAACTTGTATTATATTGTGGAATTAACTAGAGACCGTGAGTTTCATTTAAAAACGCTAATCTTAATTCTGTATTGAATTTAAAAAAGAGCCTGCATTCCACATATGTACGAGTATATTCCGTATCACTGCCATATTCAATCAATTTTTTCGCAAACAAAATCAAATAAGGTTATCGCCTTCCGAGATATTCAGTTTGAATTGATTGATCTGCAATGCAACTAGTCTTCTTTCATGATAATAATGAAATTTATCTCAGCTGGTTTTACAGTACAGCCATCTCCCACCCCAACATATCACCTAAAAATGAACAAAAACTATTCTTTCTTTTAACAGAAAATATTGATTTGCAGTTTTTCTTCCAATAGAGCACATTCTGTATATAATTTTAGCTTCCATCATGATTTAATTGATAGATCTGAAGTATGTTGAAATCTTTATAACATTGTGAATCATATTAATGTGTCCGAAAAGAGAACTTGAATCGTTAGAACGCCCACGAAGTCGACATTATTAGTTGTTATAAAAAGTGAAAGAAATCATTTCATTCTTCCAGTATAAGTAGGTGTATGAAATTAATTGTGAAATTAACTTTATGACATAGCCGTTTTGAATTTGTCGGCTTTTTTGGTTTATAAGTCACCGGATTTCGTAAGCCTACATGTTTTTTTTTATTTTTAAATTAAGCTGGATTGACGATAGTAATCTCGGAGATAATATGCTCTTTTATTAGCCGAGAATTTGGAGAAGCTTTATGACGACATTGGTGTCGTATAAAATACGTGAAAATCTAAAAAGCTGACTTTGCTAGCTCAGTAAAAGCCAATTATTGTGACATGCTCTAAAATTATTACCAGAAATCGTGTTGTAATGTTTCCCTAACCCCCTCAAATTTTTAGAAATATATTGCCAGTGGGTTGGCTAAACAATTTCTGCCCAGACTATGATTCATTAAAAATTCAAAAATTACTCATTTGTTTAATAAATAAATTATGTACCAATCGAAAGTATTAAGCCTATTGTAAGGGATTTTTATAAGTCTCAAGTAAAATACAAAATTAACAACGGTCAATATAAAATACATTAATAGTTAAAAAACAGACGTCAAAATTGAAACATACTGTCAATCGTATGAAAAGTTTCAGGGGTAGGTAGAAAGGCATTTAAATTTCTCCCAAAAACAAACTCATTGGGTGTTAATAACCGAATCAATAGGTGTATTTTTGTACTCAATTAAAGCCATAAATAAATATGCTCCTGAATGTTCAGCTTTTTTCATTACATTTTTGAAAGTTTGCACGTTTCTTTCTACCATCCCGTTCGACTTTGGATAACGGGGACTAGACGTCACATGATTAAAATTCCAAGTTTTTTCAATATCTTGAAATTTGTAATTAATAAAATGATGCGTAAACTGAGTACAACAGTCTGAATAAAGAAACTTAGGTATTCCAAACCTTGCAAAATGACTTTTTAGTTGTAGGATTATAGGTTCTGTTGTTTCACGAGTCAATTCTCTCATCTCAATGTATTTTGAGAAGTAATCAATAATTATCAAAAAATATTTATTTTTAAAGTAAAAAATGTCCATTCCAACACTTTCCCATGGTAAATTAGGAACTTCTCGTAACAACATTTTCTCCACTATGAGTCTTTTGGAATTTTAGACATGTAAGACACTTTTTTCTTTTATCTTCAATCTCCTTAATCATAAATGGCCAAAATAGAATACGCCTGGCTCTATTTTTACATTTTTCAAGTCCTAAAAGTGACTTAAATGTATCAAATTTAACATATCTTTTCTTAAACTTTTAGGAACCAGAACAGAAGAATTTTTAGAAAGCAAACCATTTGTGAAGTACAGATCATATTTGATTGAAAAATAGAATTTAAGTTCCTTGGGTATTTTATCAATAATACCAGGCCAACCGTTATGAATATAGTTTTTTATAGCATTCATTTCTGAATCTTTTGCAGTTTCTTTTTGAAAAAGTTTGAATTTCTCATTAGAGAATGGCAAATTTGACATAATCATGTTAACCCTGGAGTGGACGCGTGTTATTATTTTACAAGAAGGGGCGCGCTGGGTCCCACATACCCAAAAACAAAAACCTAATATTTCTCAAAATCCAAGATATTTTAAAAAAATTGTATCAATTGGTTTTAATGTAGTTAGAAAAGAACATAAAAAACTGCAAACAAAAATATTTTGATTCTTAAAAAAAAATTAAACCAAGATTCACATAAACAATATTTTTTGGCAAGGTTGCACTGAACACCCTGTAGAAATGTTATTCCGCAAATGTCATTCCACAAACTTGGCACACACATACAGTATATTCTAAACAAATGAATTTTTGACAAATACGGCACTTGTATCGCGTTTTGCGATCTTTGCAGAATGCGCATATGCCACGTTTATTTTCCACTACTGACATTGGCACCACAATTTCAGTTCCAGTAAATGTCGCTGCAGCTTGTCTAATTTCTCTTGGTAGGTAATTAGAATGCACTCGTTCTTTCATGTAGTCCATTAATAATGATTTAGCAGGATTTTTTAAAAATATTAGTCTTTCAACCATTGTATTTTCTTCGTTTTCACGTTTTATAGCACTACGTTTATATGTCACAAAATCATTTATTCCAGTAATGTTGAGAAGTCCATAGAAAAGCACCGTTGGCCAACGACGCGTATTCCTAGCCACATTATACTTGGCACACAGTTGGTCCACAGTATCAACTCCACATTTTGTAGAGTTATAAAATGTAATTATCTCTGGTTTGGCATATTCACCAGATTGTGGATCTATACAATCATCATGATGTAGAGTGGACAACAAAATTACATTTTTATTTGGCTTTGGAATGTAGGATACAATAGTTTTATCTTCTGTAAAACCAAACATACTGGATTTTGGATGCCTTTTGGTAAAAAAATCAAATGGTTTTTGCTTTTTATCTTTACGTAGTGTCCCGGCTATGGTTAAGTCATGATTCTTCAGTAAATCATTAGCAGCTGGAACAGATGTAAAGCAATTGTCCATTGTAATATTTCTCCTAGATTTTGAAAGGGGAGAACCCATTCTATTTACAACATCAATATTGGCATTGCGGTTGTGTGTCGCAGTAGACTTCCATATATGTATAAAATGTGCGCGAATCGACTAATGAAAAAACTTTTATTCGATATCTTGCCGGTTTGTTCGGGATATACATCCTAAACCAACAGCGACCCCTAAATGCCCATAACATCTCATCAAGAGTAGCATATCTACCCACTGTGTAGTGCTTCTGACATTTTTCGTTTATATTTTGGAATAATTGTCTGACTGGTGCTAGATTATCCTCCGTTTTCCTAATTTCTCTAGTTCGAATATCATCCATTCGTAAACACCTCGTTAAAAAACGAAATCTTTTAAGTCCAATGGTGGCGGGAAACATCTGGATACCTGTACTATCAGTGGACCAAAATTCAAAAATCGACGTTCTTCCAGCACGATATATACCAGCGAGGTAGAGTAAGCCAAGCAGAGCTTTAATTTCTAATAGACTTGTCGATCTTACATCGGATTTTTTTGCATATCGGTCTTTAATGCTTTCAATATATATATATATATATATATATATATATATATATATATATATATATATATATATATATATATATATATATGTTGGTGTTTAGTACAATTTCATTTAGTGTTGTATCATCAAAAAAAAGTTGCCAACAGTCTACCGGAGGCGAAGCATCTTTAGCAGGTCCTATAACTCCAGGTAATCTAACAATTAGATTATTCTGTCGAGTTTTTTAGAAAACAATATTTGTTCCACTTTGTACCATCTTTTGAATTAAAACATAAATGACTGCGGCTTTCAGCACTTGGATGAACAGGTAATTCTTGCATTACTGCATCATCTTCAGGTTCAATCTCACTGTCAGGTATGTGCTCACTGAGGGATATATCAGCATCAGCTACGGAATCTCTTACGTAAGGGTCCATTATTCTAAAGAAAAAAGTAGTTATAGTACCTGTGTGTAGCTATTTTATAATATGCATAACTTTGGTGCACAAAAATAAAACTTACACAAACAGGCTCGTTGGGTCCAATAGACCGAAATCAGTTCTAGAATCGATGCTATTCACTTCACAGCGCTGAAACTACTAATTAGCGTACATTCTAATCTAACTTGAAGGTACTGAGGCGCACAGACCCCAACGCCCTCTATGGCAAAAGCATTAACTATATTGAAATCTCCGCGGGCCGGACGGACCCGACGCGTCCACTCCAGGGTTAATATTCAATTCAACATCCTGATCAATATCAGTTAAATCATTTGAGTCTCTGTTAAATGATCTTGATAATGCGTCTGCCAGAAAAAGTTCTTTGTCAGGTTTATATTTAATGACGATATCATACTGTTGCAAACGCAACCTTAATCTTTGAAGTCTTAAAGGGATTTCGTTTAATGATTTTTTTAAATTTGTTCCAGGGGCTTATGATCACTTTCAACTATCACAGTTTTTCCAAAAATATATTGATGAAAGCGCTCGCATCCGTGGCAGATAGCAAGTAGCTCCTTCTCTATTTGAGCCCACATTTTTTGATTGGCAGTAAGACTTTTGGAAGCATACGCAACTGGCAAGTTGTTTTGCAGTAGAACTGCATCTAAACCAACACTACTACTATCTACCGATAATACTACTGTTTTTTTATTATCATAATACCTTAAGACAGGGGATTTTTGTAACATTCCTTTAATTTTTTAAAAATCACTTGTGTGGTTTTCATTCCACATAAACTCATTATTTTTCTTTAAGAGCTGTCTTAAGGAATCAGTTACTTGAGAAATGTTTGGTAAAAATTTTGAAATGTAAGTAATCATACCCAAAACCATCTGTAACTCTTTTTTATTTTTTGGTACTTCTAAATCCAATATTCCTTGAATTTTGTCATCATCAGCTTTTAGACCTTCTTCACTCAACACATGTCCTAAATATTTTACCTCTTTCACACCAAACTGACATTTTTTTTAGATTGAACCTCACATTTGCGTTTCTTGCTCTCTTGAACACTTGCTATCAATGCGTTTAGATGTTCTTATTCACTTTCACTATAAACTAAGATGTCATCTATGTACACTTGAATACCAGGCACATCTCCAAAAGTTTCAACAAAGGTGCGTTGAAATACCTCCGGAGCAGAACACAATCCAAAAGGTACTCTTTTATAGCAGTATCTTCCATATTTTCCAGCATTGAATGTTAACTGACTTTTTTCATCAAGTTTAATCTGATAGAAGAATCCTTTGTTAGCATCAAGCGTAGAAAATATTTTTGGTTTTCCCATCTTTGACACTGTTTCCTCAAATGTTGGCAACTGGTAACGTTCTCTAATAATGTTTTTGTTTAAGTTCTGTGGATCTAAACAAACTCGCAATGAATCATCAGATTTTTTCACAACAACCATCGAATTGACCCATTCTGTCGGTTTAGTTACTTTTTTAATTATATTCATTTTTTCCATCTTATCTAATTCTGCTTTAAGTTTTTCTTGAATTCCTATTGGGATTTTTCTAGGAGCTTCTGCAATAGGCTCAGCACCAGGCTTAAGTTTAATTTTGTGAATAATATCTTTTATTTCGCCAATAGATTCAAATCAGTCTTTATTTTCTTGTATTTGTCTGTTTTGAATAACATTTATATTAGCGCGTTTAATCAGCTTGTATTTCTGTATGAATTCCAAATCTATAATACATGGTGAGTCAAGTTCCACAACTTGAAACGTCTCAATATCTTTTATATTGTTTACATTGCATGGTACTCGAATTTCTCCATCTATATTGTCAATAGAGCTTCCATCATAGTTTAATAGCTTTGTAGCAAAATACCTCCAAGACCTCGACTTTAAGCGTTTGCGTGAAGTTCAGTAGATAACTGTTGATTGTATATGGCCAGAGTAGGTATTTTAGTTAAATGATCTTTTATAAGCTGGAAAGACGGTTCTTGTTCTTTTTCCCGTGAAAAAGGTATATATTTCCTGGTCAACGTAGTTAATGGGCGTACAATTTGGACATACTTCCTAAAATGACTGGCAACCCCTATGAACTGTCGTACTTCATGCACATTTCCTGGAGTCCGAAAATTTTTCCCTGCTTTTGCTTCTTCTAATCCTAGACAAATTCAATCTGAACTAGTTTTATGACCCAAGTAATCGATTCCGTTTTTAAAAAAATCCTTAAATGTTGCGATACTTCGTAGGTAAGTCCACATTAAGTTGTGCGGTAGCTGTTCCCACTGCCATAGTCTGGCCTTCGCCATATCCATTAGTAGGGGAAGTCCGTGTAATTTGGACCATTGTGTAAAACGGACCAATTCGATAATTCTAAAAACGGAGTATATAGCGACATCTCACTAATTCGTTACAAACCTTCCCCAACCGAGGTGCACTCAGGAACCTATGTCAATCGAATCAGTTAGTTACTCACAGATTGCCAGTAAGTTCATTTGTAGCACGTGTTGTGTTGTAAGGTTAGGTTATTTTTGTGTCTGAATTTCTACGAAGTGAGTATATATTTCAAAATATCAATGATATTAGGTTGATTCGTACATATTTACGAGAGCCATACTATGATCAAAAAGTGGATAGGTTTATTAGCTTACTTAGAAAAACAAATATGACGAAAATATTACTATCGTGTAAATTGGTCCAATTTCTGTTGTGTAATTTGGTCCTGGTCCGAATTATACGTATTCAATTACAATTTTTTTTTTATTTTTTAAGGATGTCAACGAGATCTGAGAGAAAGAGTAAAGGAGTTTATGGTAAATGGAAACCAGAAAATATGGATGCTGCAATGAAAGCTGTTAATTTAAAACAACTGGGTATACATGAAGCTGCAAAAGCATTTTCAATTCCAAAAACAACGTTAAAAAGAAGATTGGGGAACAGAAATAAATATTCCACTGGAAGCAGTTATATCATCGGAAGGCAAACAGATTTACCTCCGGCAGTGGAAAAAGATCTTGTTAATCACATTCTTCAGTTGGAGCGGATGTTTTATGGACTAACACGTGAAAGGCTGATGAAACTAGCGTACGAAATAGCCGAGAAGAATAATATTAAGACGAGATTTAATGACGAAAAAAAATCAGCTGGTAAATAATGGTACGCAGGCTTCATGAAACGACATCCAAACATAAGTCTGCGTCTCCCTGAAGCAACGTCATTAGCACGAGCTGCAGGATTCAACAAAACTGTTGTTTATAAATTTTTTGACGTTTACGAAAAAATAATAAAGGAAAACGCTATTTCCGCAGATCGTATTTTCAATGCTGATGAGACATCCCACACTGTTGTCCAGAAACCACAGAAAATAATTGCTCAAAAAGGGAAACATCAGATAGGCGCCATAACGTCATCCGAAAGAGGTCAAAATGTTACTGGCATGTATGCAATGAGTGCGACTGGAAGCTTTATTCCTCCAATGTTTATTTTTGCCAGGAATCGTATGAAGGATAGTTTAACGTATGAAGCACCTCCAGGAACTTTATTTAAGTGCCAAGACAAAGGGTGGGTGGATACTGATGGATTTTATCACTGGTTGGATCATTTTATAAAGTATGCCAAACCATCTAAAGAGAACAAGGTGTTAATCGTATTAGATGGACACAGTAGTCATACTCAGAGTATGAGAGCATTAGATTTAGCTCGTAATCATGGTGTTATCATGCTTTCATTTCCTGCACATTGCACACATAAGATGCAACCCCTTGATGTTGGGTTCTTTAAACCATTAAATACTTTCTTCGCTTCCGCAATAACTTCAAAATTATACGATACATCAGGTGAATGTTTGAGTGTTGATAGTATTAGCGGTCTAGTAGGCAAATCGTTTCCCAGAGCAGCTACTATGGAGACAGCTATGAACAGTTTTCGGAAAACAGGATTATGGCCTCCTGACCGTTTTGTCTACAGCGATGTAGATTTTGCAGCTGCGACAGTATCCGAACGACCAATTGATTCAGATGAAAATAACATTAACATTTCTGTAACTAATTCTACTACTTTCCCTTCATCAGAAAACATAAATTTGCTTACAAATAAAACACAGCCATCTACATCACGATCAGTTCTGATGGAAAATACTTCCTTAAATATTTCTACAGGTATCTCATTTAAATCACAACCTATCCAGCAAGAAAATTCTTCAATAACAACATCTGTAACATTCACATCAGATCCTGTACATCAAGCAAACAGTGAAAGCTACTCCCATCAAAAGTTTTGAATCTTCTCCTACCTCATCCCATCCTGTGCATCAAGAAGATACTTTCTCAAATATTTCTGTATTGGCCCCATCCACATCACAATCTATTCTGGAAACTACTCTTTTAAAAATTTCTGAATCTTCCTCATCAACAACGAATTTAGGTGACCTCGAAACCGAACAGTCTACACAGAACCAGTATTATATCCCAGTGGAAATCATTCATGCTCTACCGTCATCAAGTGGGATATCAATGGGACCACGAAAGAAAAAACGGATCAATGTCTCAGGAGTGGTTCTAACTGCAACACCTTATAAAGAACAGTTGAAAATCCAACAAACGCCCAAAACAAACACACATAAACGTAAGTTAGTAGCGACAAAGGAGAAAAGCAACAAGGAAAAAAAGAAGAAAGAGAACGAGGGCAAAAAGACGAAAATCAACGAGGAAAAATGTCATCCAAAGACAAATGAGAAATGCCGCACTGGTCATCAAATTTTTTGCCTTGTTTTCGATGAAAACTATGATGCAGATTGGATTCAGTGCAAAACATGTGAGGGTTGGGCACATGAAGATTGTGCTACCATAACTGATGTCAATTATTATTACTGCAATAACTGTCTATGTTAATGGCAGAATAATAAAAATATCTGTCTTTATTTGTTTTATCTATTTTTTATTGTGTTGACATACTTTGAGACTAAAATATATTAAAACCAAATTACACGACAAATAAAACCGAATTACAAGCCAACAGTCCAAATTACACGAACGGTTCAACTTGCAATAATTTTTTTTTCATTCGAATTGTTCCTAGTTCCGTCATTATGAAATGGAATGTCAATTGTAATTAATGGGTAAAAACAAGAATTTTTTTTAAGATTCTGTTATCACAAATATCAAACTTATCTTAATTTCTGCTTAGGTGGTCCAAATTACACGGATACCCCTAACTGTATTGCATGGCTGCCGTACCATTCCAATTTGATGAGTTTCTTTTTCTCGAATTATCACTATTTCTCACCCAGTTTCAATAAAACCATGTAAAGGGTTACCGTTGACAAAACAATTAACGTCTAGTTTTTGAGAGTTCGCTAAATTTGACTGTCGATTGTATTCTGTTTGACACAACAACGTTGACCTTGAACTGCCTGATTTATTTTTGCGGTACTCTGTCATAACATGCCCAAGTTATTGAAAATGATCCGCCACCGTCGACCGTATCAATTGAGGAGCAACAAAAATTCAGGAGACTTGATGCTAAAGCAAAGTCCATAATCGTTTAGGGTGTGTCAGATAAGCATTTGTATATTGTTAAAGATTGTGCTACTGCAAAAGAGCAATTACAAGCTCTAAAAGATATATTTGTTAGAACAAGTTCTTTTACTAAATTATATTTGTGAAGAAAATTGTGCAGTTTACGCTCTGGAATCAATGAAAGTTTGAAGTACCATTTTTTGAACATCGATTCAATAATACGTGACCTTAAAGACCTTGGATCAACTATCGATGAGAGTGATCGTGTGTGCCACTTACTGTTATCATTGTCATCCAAATTTGATACAGTAGTGACTGCCTTAGAAACAGTTAGTGATGTAAAATAGTTATTTGTAAAACAAGTGTCACAATTCATTTAAGCAAAAAGAAGATGATTATTTGTTTAAAAAAGAGCTTCTTCGTATATGCTCTTGCGATCTATTTATATTATATCATGAACTGAATTATTTTTGTAATACATCTTCACATAGATATCTGGTAATTTATCCCAAAAATCGAACGTTATGTATACCTATATATTGATCCTATACAATATAAAAATAAACAATTGACAAATCATTGATAAATAAACGTTAACGTAATTTATTCATTAATATTTTTAATATACAAATCATTCTAATTTACCTTTAATATAATAATTTGCTAGCTAGAACAACGCTAGACCATTTTATTTATAATTTGTGTCAAGGTTAAAGTCAAATGTCAAATAAAAATATAACTAAATTCAATAACCAACTTGAATAACCAACTATACACTAAAAATTACTATAACAGTGTTCAAAGAGCTTCATTGTGACACTGTAAACAATGTTATAATGAAGTCTCTTTTATACGCGAATTATAAAAATGAATTTTGTGAAGGCCAGGCTGCTGGATGAAGAGCTAATGCTAGGATCTGAACTAGCCAATGCACTTCTAGACAATAATGAAGTGAGTTTTAAAGCTATTACAAAAGCATGTTTTGTATGTGGTATTAATTGTATTTTCCAAGAAAATTGTCCGAAAGTAAATGATGTAAATAGTGCATCTTTGAATATTTCAGGAGCAATCTCCGGACATCAAAACAGAGGCTATTCTAGAAGAAATTATTCTAGACGTCGGAGACGTGGTGTTAGACCTAATCAAGAACAAAACAGACAAGCAAATACAGCTGATGGTGATAAACAAGTTGTTCTTTATGCTGCTAATTTGTGTGACTCAGATGTAAATAGCTTTGTATTGGACTCAGGAGATAGTAATCACTTTGTGAAAGAAAGTATGGAACTCTATATGACTAATGACAAAAATTCAACCATATGAAGCAAACGAAGAAGAAACAGATGAAGAGGAATTTCATGATGCAGAAGACCCAAGAGAAGAAAACAGAGAGGAAAGTTATGAAGAGAGCGAAGAAGAAATTAAAAATGACAACGACGAAGCAATGGAAAATTAAACTCAAAGTGGAAGAAAAATTAGAAGACCAAATCATCTAAATGAATATGAAATTTATGAAGCTTATTGTTTATTGTCTGAATCATATGAAGAGCCGAAGACCTATAATGAAGCCAAAAAGTGTCCAGAATGGAATGAAGCAATCCAAAAAGAATTAAATTCACATCAATCATATATGAGCCTCTACTAATACATTTTTTCGCGTGATTCCTTTGCTTTTGACTTTCTGTAGGTTCGCTTGTAGCGGCCTGCATCTGAATCTGAGCTGCTAATTGAACTGACACTATCACTGCTGCGACTACGCTTTCTATGTCTTCATTTACCCATTATTACGCACTACCGCATTATCACTTTTTACTTAATTCGCGAGTTATATTCCACCGCTGCACTGTAAAGGATTTTTATGTCACAAGTAAAATAAAATTAACAAGAATGATATATTGACAACGGTCAATATAAAATACGTTAATACAGACGTCAACATTAAGATTTAGTTTGTTTTACTATAGATGGAATAACTGATTTTAATTAATTACGTTAGTCTCATTTCATCAAGTAGTAATATCCATTACTTAATTTAATTAATTAAAACAAACAATTATTCACAGCTGCATGCAGTTTGATATGCGTACATGATAATAAAATAAACAAACTAGCTTCCTATCAAACATGTGTTGAGCGACAGACTTAATTCTTCTTACGACAAAGGTATTAACAGTATTTATGTACGGTAAACAACCCATATGGATCGATTTTTAAATAAATTACACAGACGATCTTTTGATAATAATACAAGGGATAATTTATATGTAGAGAAGAACGGAAATAGGAAACATTTTGTGAGAAACGGTATGTACAATATTTATAAATATAATATTTATTTTGTAAATCATTGCCTGAATTATGCCAAACAATAAAACCAGTTGAAAAGCAAAAGTATCAAAAATAGTAGATACTTTTATTTATTATGTTCGGCGGTGTTTTCTTACATAAAAAATGAAAAAAACATAAAGACTGGGAGAAGTTTTCGATTCCTATAAGTAATTTGTTGAAACACTAAATAGATATTGTATATTAGAAAAAAATACTGAGACCATGAAGTGGTTATGGTCTACATTTAAGGATAATAATCCAAGATGAGTGAAGTAAAATCGCAAATGTTTCACAAAGATCTAAAGGAAAGACGATTATTGAAGTAATGAGGAATATCAACAAAGAAATATCCACAAACAAATTGGGTATAACTGTATCCCAACGACAAACAGCCTTATACATTTTACAAAAATGGTATATTCTCGTGATCCAGCTGCATATATTTTATACGAAGATTTGTTAAAAAATTGTCCACTAACGGTTATTGAATATTTAAAAAAAATTGGCATGATATTAAAAATGAATGGATTTTGGTTCCAACTTTTTGAATGCCACAAATAACAGACTAGAATCCCTTAATGGAAAAATAAAGTCGCTATTAGAAAAATACAGATCACTGCCTGATTTTATTGATGACTTTTTTAAACTGGTTGTGATTATGAACGACGAAAGATATCATAAGGCTGCTAATTTCATGTCCAAGTTCCTGTGATTTTCTACGAAACTTACACTTGATAAATATTTCAAATGTTTAATAACTACTTACGCCTTCAAGTTTATCAGGATGTTTTCAATCAGGAGAAGTTTGTTACACATTGACATTTGGTTTCTGATCAACTACATAAGAGAATATGTCATTCCTGGGTGTATATTTTGGAGGAAATATGGGCGAATTATTTTGTGGGAAAACACAGAAAGTTAACTTCGTAAAATCGTCAATCAGGCTAAATACTCTTGCCTGATAGGCTGATCAAGTTTCCGACTTTCTTTCACTTCTTCAATCCCTTTTCTTCCCAGTATGAGGTGGACTGTATTTTCGTGATTATTGCGAGGTTGATACAGCACAAATCACAAAGAGAAAAATGGATTTATTTTTAACTGTTTTCATTGCGTTTATTGAATCATATGACAAATATGGTGTATATCACGGGTAAATTGTTTTCTCAATATTTTCACCGTCTGCGTCAAAAATTTTCGGACGATTTTATCGTCATATCCATTCTGGTCCTGTAAACTATTTTGAAATATTAAAAACTATACTTTTTGTCGATTCCTCGTAAGTTTGTATGAACATTTGTATAAGTCCCTAATACTTCCTTCTTATAATAGTTGTATGTAATTACATTGTAAATCACGTTAGCAAAAATGGAGTGAGCAGTTGGGAGATTAAGCTCGTATTTATAAAAAGAACGTCATGTTTTTAGGTAGCAGTCCTGACGTTTTTATTTATTCAATCAGCAGTGGTGTGAAATTTATTGAAACGTCTCGAGAACTTCCGCACATAATCTTTTCATCGAAGACGTTTTCATCAAGGAGACCTACCAGCTGCTTGTAGCTTTTTATAAATTGGTTATAGTAAATTTCTAGATTTTTAATATTTTGATCGGATAATCTTACTTATAAATATAATTCACCAAATTGTATAAGTATTTTTAAAGTAACCAGGAAGAGAAGACTGAAAAAACGTTCAATAGGAGTAGTTGGAGGATTAGAACAAAACAAATGTCTTCCAGATAAATTATCAAAAGAAATGAATACACAACGTAACAATCAAAATAATAGGAAAAGTAAATAAGAATGTCAAATCTGGTCACCGAAAAAAAAATTGAAAAATGCATTGAAATGTTTTACAAACAAAAATGTTAAATTCCTGTGTTATAATTAGTAAAGTTACGAATTCCATCTTCGCAAACCATCCTTATTAGATACAGGGTGTTTCATTGGGAAAGGGCCTAACTTTAACTGTAGATGGGGATCACTTTGGTGCTTCCAAAAACCTATATTTAATGTGTCTTCTGCACTTTATAACCCAGATACAGGGTGTTTTATAAATGTATCCTATTTCTTTCGAAATTCATAACTTCCGAATTACTCTGTATATTATTTTGAAATTTGGTACACGTAATAACCATTAACTAGAAACTCCATCCAAAGCATCTCCAAAAAGATAATGCAGGTCCGGCTTAACAAAAAATTTCAAAACTTGTTTTTCTTAAAAACAACACCCTATATATAGATTTTTTAAAATTGCTCTTTATAATTAGAAAGAGTATAAAAAATCGAATCTACTTATTTCCTTTTTATTTTTTCGCAGACAATTTTACTACCAAAAATTTACTGTCATTTTTTAGCTTAAAATGAAATCTATTTAATGCATCTAGAGAAGCATCCTAGAAATTCAATTGAGTTTGTATGTTTACGAGTGCAGACCACTAAAAAATGTGATTACAGGGTCGTACTTAGGACATACTCATTCAATTTGTTTCGAATATTTCGAACACCCTGTATAAGGATATGTATCTGGAAACTATGCACTTCTACATTTAGAATAACAAGAGTAAAATACGAGAAATAAATTTATACTTCAAAAAACGTTAAAAGTACTCGTGTAAACTAGATAATACTTCAAGTAGGCTATGAAATAGACACATCATTGAAGTGTGTGTCATTTGTATCTAGTTTATGTCAAACAGTGTTTGATGTTTTGAACTTCCTACAGTATTTTCTTTTTGCCTTCTTCTTCTTTACGTGCCGTCTCCTTTAAGAAGGTTGGCTATCATCATGGCGATTTTTATCTTTGAAGCTGCGGATCTGAACAAATCAACAGAGCTACTGTTGTACCACTGCCTTAGGTTGTTCAACCAGGAGATGCGTCTTCTTCCTATACTTCTTTTACCCTGTATTTTTCCTTGTATAATAGTTTGCAACAGTGTATACCTCTCCCCTCTCATCACGTGGCCCAGATATTGCAATTTTCTGATTTTGATTGTGTTGATTATTTCCTTCTCCTTTCCCATTCTTCTCAATACCTCCTTGTTCGTTGTTCTGCTCACCCAGCTTATTCTGAGGATTCTTCGATATGCCCACATCTCGAATGCTTCCAGTCGGTCAGTGTCGCACTTCTTAAGCGTCCAGGCTTCCATTCCATATAATAGTACTGGTACTATTGCTTAGTGAGTATTAAATCATTATGCCTCATCAATTTTCTAACCGAGAATGCGCAGATATTTTATTTATTTATGGATTTTGTAATGGTAATGGTACAGCTGCAAAAACTGAATACGGAAGAAGGTTTCCTTACCGAAGGTTACCAAACCGTAAAACATTTATTCGTGTTTTTAATTACTTAGGAGAACACGGCAGATTTCCAACTGTTACTTTAAATGAACATCAGGAAAGAAGGCATTTAAATATGGAACAAAATATTTTCAATATTGTTAATAATAATCCGGAGATTAGTACAAGAAGAATTGGACATGCTACAAATGTACCTCGTGTTACTGTTTGGCGGAGACTAAAAAAACATAATCTTTATCCATTTCATATACAAGAAGTACAGCGACTTCAAGCAGGGGACGAAATTCCACGAACGAATTTTAATAATTGGATCATTCGAAATGCAAGAATTTTAAGTAGAGTTCTATTCACGGATTAAGCTCAATTTACAAGAGACGGCGTTTATAATTTACGGAACTCGCACATTTGGGCAGAGGAAAATCCATTTGCTACACATCTTTCCACATAGACTGACTGGCGAAGTCTATTTGGATTTTCTGCAGAATATTTTACCAGTGCTATTAGATGATGTAGATGTAAATGTAGCAGGGATATATTATCAGCATGACGGACTTCGGTGCATTACAGAGGCATAGTAAGAAATTTTTCCTAATTCATGGATAGGCAGAGGTGGTCCCAATAACTGGCCCTCAAGGTCACCTGACTTCAATCCTGTGGATTACCATATTTGGGGATATCTAAAATCAAAAGTATATGCTACCGACATCAATAGCAGAGAAGAACTTCTTCGAAGAACAGAGAATGCCTGCGGAGAAATCAGAAATAATCCAGATGTGATCAGAAAGTCCGTTCGCAATATTACAAAAAGGGCAAGAAAGTGCATAGAGCAGAATGGAGGTCCTTTTGAGCCATTTTTGTAGGTTAAACTTGCTTCGTTTGGACAATGTTCTTAGAATTTCTTGTTTTCTTTTCATGTCAATTAATAAAAATCTCTACGATTTTGGAGGATAAATTTGTTTCTCGTATTTCACTCTTGTTATTCTAAATGTAGAAGTGCATAGTTTCCAGATACATATCCTTATACAGGGTGTTCGACATATTCGAAACATATTGAATGAGTATGTCCTAAGTAAGGCCCTGTAATCACATTTTTCAGTGGTCTGTACTCATAAACTCACAAACTCAATTGAATTTGTAGGATGCTTCTCTAGATGCATTAAATAGATTTCATTTCACTCTAAAAAATAAAAAAAACCTCTCCGATACCATTGTTAACCCCCAAAACGTGCATAAATTATAACTTTGACGGTAAATTTTTGTTAGTAAAATTGTCTGCGGAAAAATAAAAAGGAAATAAGTAGATTCGATTTTTTATACTCTTTCCAATTATAAAGAGCAATTTTAAAAATATCTATATACAGAGTGCTGATTTTAGGAAAGACGAGTTTTGAATTTTCTTGTTAAGCCGGACCTGCATTATCTTTTTGGAGATGCTTTTGATGGAGTTTCTAGGTAATGGTTATTACGTGTACCAAATTTCAAAATAATATACATGGTAACTCGGAAGTTGAGGTTCGAATGAAATAGGATAAATTTATAGAACACCCTGTATCTCGGTTATAAAGTGCAGAAGACACATTAAATATAGGTTTTTGGAAGCACCAAAGTGATCCCCCATCTACTGTTAAAGTTAGGACCTTTCCCAATGAAACACCCCGTATAACTAGTTGTTGGACATCACACTTGATACAAACTTAAGTCATCACAGTTGTACCTGTAACTGTCGATGCAAATATTTGCTTGAGACACTGCCTGAACAAATGCTATTATGAGAACTATTTATTATTCTATTTTCCATAGCCATTTGTCATACTGTGTTGTACTTTGGAATAATATAACTTTGGCCGGTTACACAAAACTGATTGATGCCCCGCGGAAATACACAGTTCAGACTCTGTTCAGGAAGTATGAGATTCTCCTGCTGCCTTGTGTATACATTCTGGGGACTTCGGTTGCTATCAATTCATTGGAATTTCAGATATGATACGAGAAGTCCAGGAGTTTAATATTTTCCAGATTAAGGTTGCGTATTTCTGAGTAAAATAGGCTTAATTTGCATCTGTGTATTTTGTGAATAGTGAATTTAATAATGTCTAGGGTTAGATTCAAACTTCTTGTTAAGCAACGTTTGCAGAAGAAATGATTTTATAGTGAACATGACTACAACTTTTTATAATTCGTTTTTTGTTTATACTATATCTATTTCGTCGGAACATTGTTGTTGGACTCGTGCGACTTTTTTTAATCGTTTTATTTGTTATTCGTTGTTGACAATAAATACAAAACAAATTGCATTTTTTCTGTTAATTCATTATTATGTACTTCCTTTGTATCTTTTTTTATATCAGTCATCCAGAGAACTCTGAACAACAAAAAATCGCAATGTGCGCATTCCTGAATATATCTGGGGCCTTTGACAACACAACTCATGTATCTGTCAAAGAAGTACTAAACAGGCGAGGAGTAAATGAAACCAATTGTAAAATGGATGTATGAGTTATTGACGACGAGAAAATCTGAAACACAGGTGGGGAATCAAACCACCTCAGTTAAAACTACTCGTAGAAATATTCAACACTATACAACAATTAAAAAATAAAACGGCCCCCGGATTAGATGGTATCCATAATATTATAATACAAAATATTCCGAAAAACTACTAACTAACTACATTATCAAAACTGGACATTACCTCGATATGCTCAAGATTTCCAACATTATACCCATCGTCAAACCTAGATTAGATTTAGATTAGATTTTAACGGGGTTACAGTGTACTGAAACAAAAGATTTATTGTGCCCTCCCTATCAGAGTTGTTCTCGCTACTACTACAGCTCGCCTTCCAGTTCCACTGTCAAAGTTCCACAGGAACTTTTTGGAATGATCCAACCCGGGAAGGCACCGCCAGAGTGCTTCTCTTTCGGTTTCCTCTTCCTTCCGAAACTCTTTCTTGTAGGAGCATTTTGCTACACCACAGAAAGGCTCCGGGCCAATAAAGGGCATTTGTGCACCTTTCCTGGTAAGTGTATTGGCCTCTTCATTTCCCGTGATTCCCGAGTGGCCAGGAACAAATACTAAAGAGACCCTGTTATTCTTGTATAATTCATCAAGTTTTCTTCGGCACTCCCATGCCAACTTTGAGTCAATGACATGGGAGCTCAATGCTTTGATAGCTGCTTGACTATCAGAATGGATCGATATGTCACATTTCTGGTAGTTTCTTTCTAGGTTCATTTCCACGCATCTTTCGATCGCAAGTAATTCTGCCTGGAAGACGCTCGGAAAGGTGCCTAACGATAATGAGTATCAGGTGCTAGTCCCAAATACTCCAGCGCCCGCTCCAATGGTGGTTTTTTAACCATCCGTATACCATCTAATGGTGTTTTCTTTGAGAGTTTGGGTGGTGTATTCCCTTTCCCAGCCTCTCCTCGTATTTAGCATCGTGGTGAAATTCTTTTCGATGCTTACTTTCTTGATAATTTCGTCACTGGGAAGATTCGCTAATGAGATGTATATTGTCAGAGAGGACCAAGCTCCCTGATTTTTAATACTCTCATTGCCAGAATCTTCCTTAGATATTCTAAGAATTGCCTCTTGGGCAGATCTTTCAATCACCAGATGTAGAGGTGTGAGATCTGTAATGATCTCAAGTGCCCTAGTTGGACACGTTCTCATAGCTCCAGTGATGCAAACACAGGCAAGCCTTTGAACTTTGTCGAGGGTCTTATTGCTTTACTAGTAGTTATTTCAACATGGTTATTCCACAGAAGCTTACTGTCTAGGGTTATCCCTAGATATTTAACCTCTGATTTCCATTCTATGATTTCCCCGTTTAAGGATATGGGTTTCATGGCTGGAAGTGTTCTTTTCTGGGTAAATGGAATTACTATGGTCTTGCTTGGATTAATGTTTAGCCCCACTGACAAGCACCATTGCTCAATTATTCTGAGGCCCTTTTGTAATAAATCACACAAGGTGCTCTCGAAACCAAGCTCCGTTAGCCTTTAGAGCAACTCATCTACTACGAGGCTCTATAGAAGGGGAGATATCACTCTCCCTTGAGGTGTCCCCCGAGTGGCTTTAACTGAGGTGGTTTGATTCCCCACCTGTGTCTCAGCTAACCTCGTTGTCAACAACTCATACAACCATTTTACAATGGTTTCATTCACTCCTCGCCTTTTTAGTGCTTCTTTGACAGACACATGAGTTGTGTTGTCAAAGGCCCCTAATATATTCAGGAATGCGCACATTGCGATTTCTTTGTTGTTCAGAGTTCTCTGGATGACTTCGGTCAGCTGATACAGAGCCGTCTCAGTTGATCGACCCGCTCTGTAGGCATGCTGACATTTATGAAGTGGTATATTCTCCAGATTCTCTGTTCTTATGTAGTTATCCACTACTTTCGATTTGAGTAGAAACGATGTTAGACAAATGGGTCTAAAAGATCGGGGATCAGTCCCATATTTTTTCCCTATTTTTGGTATGAAGGTTACCCTTGCCCTTCTCCATTTTCTAGGTATTAGACCCACTGCTAGACTGCTTCTTGTAATATTCAGCAGGTGAGGAACAATCTCCTCTATCCCTTGCTGTAGGAGTGCTGGAAATATTCCATCCACTCCTGGTGATTTATATGGTTGAAAGGTACTTATTGCCCATTCCAACCGTTGTCTGGTAAATATTTTCTTAGCAATGTCCCAATCTTCCTTGCGGGATTCTTTGGTGTAGTTCATTGCTATTTCGGTGCTTGTTGCTAGTTCACTACCTGGGAAGTAAGTTCTAAGAAGAAGAATCGATCGTTCCTCTCCACCTTCCGTGTATGAACCGTCTGGCTTTTTCAGAGACATTGTGAGGTTAGTTCTCCCATTTGCCATGACCTTTTGTAGTCTGGCCGCTGTGTGAGTGGAAGTGATCTTTTCGCAAAAGGCTTGAACATTAATCCTTTTGGCCTCCCTAATCTCTTTATTGTACTGAGTAAGCTTCTCAGTGTATCTCTGCCAATTAACGTCACATTTGGCTCTATTAAAGAGCCGACGGACCTCTTTTCTGAGGTTTGACAGGTTCTCATTCCACCAAGGAGCATCCTTTTCTGAACGAGCTTTTGAGAGTGGGCAACTGGAATGAAAAGCTTCCATTATTGCCTCACTGACCTGTTCGACTCTTTGTTCCAGGTCGTAGTGCGGGTGATTTACCCCATTCACTTCGACGTGTTCCAAATTATCCTTCAGATTGGTCTTGTAAAGAGACCAATCAGTATTTCTAGAATTTCGGATTGTAGGAATCGAAGTGGTATTTTCCTCTATCCTAAATTAGACGATCCTATGGTCGGAAAGTGATGGCTCACTCATCACCCTCCAATCTTTTACATTTTTCCTAGCAGAACATTAACAATTGTTACGTCCAGGACCTCTTCTCTTGCTCTCGTGACAAAAGTGGGGGTTGTCCTCACGTTTAAGGTCTCAAGGTTATTTGCTAAGAGATATTCTAATAAACACTCACCTTTTGCGTTGTTATTGGTGCTTCCCCACACGGTATTGTGTGTGTTGGCATCACAACCAATTATAATTGGCAGCCGTCTGCTATCGCAGTGTCTCACTAGCTCTTGTACCTCTTCTGGTGGTGTTATCGGCCCGTCTCCAGCGAAGTAGGCAGAGGCAATGACGATGTCTCGGTCGAAACCCCCAATGTTGAGGTGAACCATGATTGGATACGTATTCTGAAACATATATATATATATATATTTAGGTTATTTCTTATGATTACACAGGCACGCGGAGATACTTGCCTTTGATCATAAATCAATTTAGAATCCTTACATGCCAAACTTTTGATTTGGCCTTCTTTGTTTATCCACGGTTCTTGGATCAGTACAATATCCAGTTGTAGTCTAGCGAACAACCTTGCAATCACGGCTGAAGCTCCCTTCGCGTGATGCTGGTTAATCGGAGCTACATTCGTGAACGTGAAGGTGAATTATTATGGATGAGAGAGGCCGAGTTACTCAGCCTCTATTCATCCCCCTCCTTTCTCTCTCCCTGACCCTCCTCGACCACCATGGCAGTAACTCCCTCGGTAATCGAGCAGGTTTCTTGATCTCGAGTCAGACTGTCGACCTCCAGCCCAGCTTCCCGCGATGCAGAGGCAGTCTCCGCATTCCCAGTCATCCCAGCAGAGCCGGAGGAGATCTCGGGCTGACCCAAGGTCAAGCTTTGGCCTTTTTCCCCCTTTCCAGAGGTTCCGGATGTGGAGGGTATCTCCATGTCCTTTGGATCCTCCGCGGGATTCTTCGTCAAACCTAACAAACAACCATGTTATGTGGATCTACAGACTAATATACCTACTAAACAATATAGCACAAAAATAACATTATTCCCCTGAGCACTAGGGTTTCAGAACCGGACACAGTACTGTGGCCCAAATTATAAGACTAATAAATTATATTCGGGAAGGATTCCAAAATAAAAATAAAACTATTATTGAAATTAACTGTATCGATGATATTGATTTATCGAAACAATTGTCAATTTTTAGAATTTTCAATAACTTTAATTATATTGTGGAATTAACTAGAAACCGTGAGTTTCATTTAAAACACTAATAAAACTATTATGGTTACAATAGATATCCAAAAGGCTTTTGACACCGTACGGCTCGAGGAACTAATTTACAAGCTAATTAAATTAAAAGTACCCAACTATCTAATAAAAATGATAAACTCATATCTTACAAATAGAAAATTCTACGCAAAAATGTATGATCACACGGCAGGTCCAATCTCAATTCAAGCTGAAGTACCTCAAGGTTCGGTGTTTATCACCTTTGCTATACTCCATTTTCATCCATGACCTCCCAACTTCCCCACAAGTATTAACCGCTATATATGCCAATGACACGTATTTTGTAGCATCAAAAAGAACCAACACATGATCACCAAAATCATACCTTATTTCAATGTACACACACTAGCTATCACGCTTCCAAAACAGAGTATTTATTACTCAGAAGAATAGCTAGGAAGGATGATCCATTGCAATCTCAGCTTTGCGTTGACGGACATTACACTGCTCCAAATACTAACCTAAAATATCTATGCAAGGTAATATCAATGCAAACTCACATATATCGCAACAAATACAAAAAACCAAGATTGCAGTGGGAAGACTATAACCACTCATATGCAGACACAGTAACCTCACAAACCAAAAACAGAATTCTAATATACAAACAAATCATAAGACCCATACTGACATACGCAGCACCAAGCACTAAACATAATTTAAATTCCCTGCAGGAGATACAAAATAATTAAGCTTGGTCAAGTCAGCAGAGCTAAAATAGCAAACACGAATAAGAACTAATAGAAATTTAAGTGCTCTTTACGTGCTAATTAGAGCCTTTAATTAAAAATTTCGTGCTCTTTTAGTTTTTCTAATAATTGTTGTTTAAATGTTGCCCGCTAGCTTGAACGAAAGTTAGCAGAGCACTATAAATAATTGGTAAGTAATTAAAAAAAACTTTTGCATACAAATTAAATGCTCTTTAAGTGCTAAGTATTGCCTTTAATTAAAAATTTCGTGCTCTTTTAGTTTTTCTAATAATTGTTGTTTAAATGTTGCCCGCTAGCTTGAAGAAAGTTAGCAGAGCACTATCAATAATTGGTAAGTAATTAAAAAAACTTTTGCACACAAATTAAGTGCTAATTATTGCCTTTAATTAAAAATTTCTTGCTCTTTTAGTTTTTCTAATAAATGTTGTTTAAATGTTGCCCGCTAGCTTGAACGAAAGTTAGCAGAGCACTATTAATAATTGGTAAGTAATTGAAAAAACTATTGCACACAAATTAAGTGCTCTTTAAGTGCTTGCGTTGTTTTAAATTAAAAACTCATGTAGCAATAAATAATAAAATGTTGTAAATGAAAATATTGAAAAATGTTTACAAACGATGCGTCTTTTCACGAGTTTGTTCAAAAAAAGTTACAAAATTCCGTCATGGGCTCGTGATGTTGTAAACTTAAAACATTATCAGCAATAAATAATAAAATGTTGTAAACAATATTTATTTGTTTTTTGTAAAACTTAAATGTTTTTTCCATTTATAGAAAAATTGAAATGTGTGTTTTTCGTGTCGATGCATTTTTTGTGTGATAAAGGAAATTCTGGAAAAAATTACATGTAGGATTTTTAACGCCGAGCGTGATGTTTTCAGTACGAGTCGTAGCCAATAAAGCGCGGCGTGGCGAAGGACGCGGCGGGGAAGGGAGAGACCACTTTTTCAAAGCCTTGGCATTGAAAATGGTTTCTCCTGTCCTCCCCCGTCCTATAGGCGAGTCAACAAGAGCAAAAGTAGACTTTCCACCATTAGTTCCAAAGTTACATGGGTATAATGTGGTACCAAAGACAAAATATGACCTGGTAAATTCAAGAGTTGCGTACACGTGGTCGTATATGCTGTTTTTTTTAAAATGTCTTGTAAATTTCTTCGTATTAAAAAATGTCAAATAACCTTAGTTCCAAAGATATTTTGATAGAAACAAGTTGTATGTTTTGAAATAAAGAATTATTTTATTTGATAAACATTTATTTGAAAACTTTTGGTAAAAGTTAAGTATATATAAACTGAAGATAAAAAACAAAAAACTGTCATATATTACGTTCCACTGATTATGTTGAAAGAAAGTACATTAAAAAGATATCCTGTTCTATTTAACTGTATTTATAACTTCCAGTCACTTTTTACATAACGTCTATTTCTTGTTAGACTTTATTTCCTGATGGTTTATTTATCCATCAATTTTTTATTCTCTCGCGTGCCAAAATTAAAAAAAATATATTATTTTTCCGAAATATTCTGAATACTGAATGTTTTTTTTACCGACTTGTTTAATAATAATAGTATCACACATTTAACTGAGTTTTCGGCCTTAGTTCACATATTTTCTCGAAAAATGATTTTTTTTTATTTATTTCCTTTTTCATTATCGTGTTGGAAATACCAATATACACATTTTGACGTTTATGTTATGTCAGTAGCTCTACTAGTTAAGTTGTGACCGTGCAAAAATATTTTCAATGTTACAAAAATATTAATGAATAAACGATCCAAAATTCAAGTTAGCAGATATATGTTTATAGAAAAACTAAAACAGCACAAAATTTATGTTTGAAAGATATAATTAGCACTTAAAGAGCACTTAATTTTTGTGCAACAGTTTTTTCAATTACTTACCAATTATTGATAGTGCTCTGCTAACTTTACTTCAAGCTAGCGGGCAACATTTAAACAACAATTATTAGAGAAACTAAAAGAGCACGAAATTTTTAATTAAAGGCTGTAATTAGCACATAAAGAGCACTTAAATTTCTATTAGTTCTTATTCGTGTTTGCTATTTTAGCTCTGCTGACTTGACCAAGCTAAATAATTAATTGTCTCAGAATGGCAATAAAGCATAATACGGTATATCCAAAACTTCCAAAAAACTCCTGGTTACATGACAAAGCCAATAATACCCACTATCAAAGACTTCATCAACAAAATTTCAGCAAACTTACTTATGTCTGCCACAAGACCTTTGGTCTAAGCTCAATGCTGAAAGTCGTGCAGAAGGCATCCGAGATAGTGGTTGTAGGCTTCTACATGAATCGTTATTTTCATTTCCACAATTCACATAGGGTTAATCTAATCTCGTATGTATATGCTGATGACATAGTTCTAATAGTCAGAGGCAAGCTCGAGAGCACCTTATGTGATTTATTACAAAAGGAACTCAGAATTATTGAGCAATGGTGCTTGTCAGTGGGGCTAAATATTAACTCAAACACTTCCAGCTATGAAACCCTTTTTAAACGGGGAAAGCATAGAATAGAAAATCTGAAGTTAATTATCTAGGGATAACCCTAGACTTCTGTGGAATAAGCATGTTGAAATAACTGCTAGTAAAGCAATAAACGCAGAAGTCTAGCTTGTAATAATTGGGGCTCTAATCCAAAAATACTGCGATGGATGTACGCCATGATGGTGAGACTAGGAATTACATATGAGGCAATAGTCTGGTATACCAAAGCAAGTCAGAACAGCACGAGGAAGATCCTCGACAAAGTTCAAAGGCTTGCTTGTGTGTGGAGCTATGAGAACGTGTCCAACTAGGGCACTTGAGATCATTACAGATCTCACACCTCTACATCTGGTGATGGAAAGATCAGCCCAAGAGGCAATTCTTAGAATATCTAGGGAAGGTTCAGGCGATGAGGGTATCAAAAATCAGGGAGCCTCTAACAAAATACATCTCATCAGGGAATCTTCCCAGTGACGAAAAGATCAAGAAAGTAAGTATGGAAAAGAACTTCACTACGATGCTAAGTAAGAGGTGAGACTTGTACAGAATCAATGATATTTGGAATGCTGTAAAGAGATCAGTATACTTAAATATTCTTCATTTTTATAAATTAGTATAAGACAAATTTAACACAAATCAGAATGTTAATTTGTCTACTGTGTAACCTCTACTCCCATTCTCTTTGTGGAGATAGATTGTTCTGATTCAATTTCAACTAACCAGCAGATCTTAATATCGTGTAAACATTTTAGCTGGCCAGATTTTCTTGCACGTAGATAAAAGTTTCTTATTAGCTAATATCTTCTGTGTGAGATTTAGTCTAATTAAATGCTCAGTTAAATAGGAATCCAATATCGATGATTTTGCATTTGCAACTATATATTAATTCGCAAAATTTTCCATACAAAATTAATCAGATGTACTGCGAGATTTGACATGGTATTCATCCTTGTATAGCTGAAAAAAACACATCCCTGAACTTTAGTGGCAGTTTGTAATTTAATCTAACAGAATTATTCCTAACTCAGACATATTCAATAGCGTGAAATCCCGTTTAATTGTATTTCCATTATCGTTTTTGTTATGTAAATAAGGTTGTTGAGACACCAGATATCGAATTATTAAATATTTGATTGGAGGGTGTTGATAATTGGAACAATGAACATATAGAATATGTTTGATTGAAGAGTAATAAAACCCACATTCCAATTATGCGGGTGCACAATACATGTGTGAATCGAATAAACAATGACATGTCAGACAGTATAATCAAATGTCTTTTGTTTGATTGTAAACGTTTATACAGTATTGCTCACACTTTCAAACAAATACCAGATGGTATATTACGTAAACTGAGGTTGACGTAAATGTACACATGGTATACAAAGAGACATAAAAGCAACAATTCTGATTTAGTAGAATATTTTCTTTGACTCTGTTAAAATTTAAAAAATCAATTAGATGTACTGACATGGTATTCATCCTTAATGACGGTTCTGCTATGTTTTATTTGAAATCTGCCTTATCCGGATTGTGTAGAATTGAATCCTTTTTATATAAAAATGTACTTATGGGAAAGTGAAAATTGTCCATAAAAATATTGGACTAAAAAATGAATTTATTGTGTTACTTAGCAATCAAGGATAACAAAATTAGATAAACGACATCGGAATAATTTGAAAAAATGTAAAATTACTTTCAAATAAATATTTAAGTCAAATGGAACTTTAGAAACACGAAAAGCTTGTGGATACACAATTACGTATAATTATTGTATTATACTTGCGAATTTGAAATACCGTGTTTATGACAGGGAGCATTGTGTAAATGTTAAATAAAACAAGAATGCATAAAGACCACAGATACTGCCTCCTCAAAAATTAGAAATTATCCTTTATACCTGCGTCCTAACAGGGTCGGAGTAATCACCAACCAGGTAAAGCAAGGGTGCAGTCTATCAGTCTGTGACTTTTCATCGTTGTGCATTGTGCAAATAAAAATGGCAGTGTTTCGTCCATGGGAAAACATTGTGTCGAATGAAATGGAAATAGAGAATGAAGTGATTGAAATTAGTGACAACAGTGATACTGAAGATAATGTTTCGGACAACAGGGAGGTTAAAACAAAACATTTGTCAAGTGACGCAAAAACGATAATAATAGATATTGACGATATAAGTGTCGTAAAGATTCATATTACGAAATGAGATGGGAAATTGGTCAAACGAGGCCGTTAGGCCGAGTTTGATAACCCATTGAATATCGTAATATGAATTTACGATACGAATATAGTAGATTATTTTACTTACTACCAATAATGTTAATTATTTACTCAAAATTAGTCAATATTCCTGAAATTAATGATATTAGAATCATGTAACAAGCAAGCGTTGCGCTCATTGTTGATTTATTTTGCGAACTGTCAATTTGACGCGTTCACTTCAGTTTGGTATAATTGTATCGACATGAGTTCCGACTATGAAAGTGTGGATTCTGATATAGAACTTGCTGCAAATAACGCAATACAACCCCTAGTACCCGCTAAATCCCGCAATAGATACGAAAAAGAATATAAGCGATTCGAAGACTGGTGCAGTTCAAAAAAAGTCCGTGATATATCGTAGAAAATTTTATTAGCTTATTTTGCTGGGAAAGCTGAAAAAGAAAAGGCATCTTCATTATGGACATATTATAGTATGCTGAGAACAATGATATCTATGAAGAAAGTAAATATTCCCAGCTATTGGCACTCATTCTGCAAACTGTCACTTTGACACGTTCATTCCAATTAATTTTACTTACTCTAGTATCTCATTACGAAACTCATATCAGTATCGTAATGATTGATATTACATATTGGTAGTAGGTAAAAAATGTTTACCAAACTCTAATTCAAAAAGGGTGTTCAACTTTTTTCACCGTAACAAGTGAATTAACTAAAGTCCCTATATCTACGGTAAGGGACATTATAAACAAGGGAGAGACAGAAACGAGAAATGAAAAAATATAATGAAAAGCCTAGGAAATATAAATTGGGGATCAGACCAAGCAACGCTACTGCTTATATATAAAACGCTCATCAGGTCAAAAATAGATTACGGCTCCATAGCTTATGCATCTGCCAGAAAAACTGTACTTCGCAAACTTGATGTTATCCATAATACAGCATTAAGAATAGCTTCGGGCTCGTTTACAACATTCCCTAATACCAGCATCCAAAGTCTTCTTGGTGAACCATCATTAAGTTACAGGCGCTCTACATTGAGTTTGAATTACGCGGCTGCTATATCCACTAATGCTGAAAAACCAGTTTACAGTAACACATTCAACAACAGATATAGGGATCTTTTTGATAAAAAACCGCATCTATCTAAGCCATTTTACGCCAGAGTTAGAGAACTTTTTCAGAAGTTTAATTTAGAGCTCCCAACAATGTTTCCATCCACTGTCGAACATCCAGCTCCGTGGACAATTTCTACCCCTTGCTGCCGTACTAACCTGACTGGGCTTGATAGGGAACAAATCGCCATGAAATCTTCGCAGAACTCAACAAGATACTGCATGGCTACAATGACTTTAACTTAGTCTACACGGATGCTTCGAAATCGGAGGCTGGAGTGGGTGCTGCAATAGTGACTACAACTGAATCTTACATCATAAAATTCTCCCCTCACACTAGCATATTTACGGCAGAACTCTATGCTATCTTTCATGCCCTTAAAGTAATTACCTCCTTTCCAAATCCCAAAACCCTAATTTTAACTGATTCCTTAAGTAGCATTCATTCCTTGAAACATCCTTATCCCAAGCACCCAATACTACAATCAATTAAATCACAGCTTCATAATATCCAGAACAACAATAAATCTGTCGATTTCATGTGGATTCCTGCTCACATTGGCATCAGAGGCAACGAAGAAGCGGACCTATGTGCGTGTAACGCAATCGTAAACGTTAATGCCGAACTCATAACAAAGTGCGTGGTGAGTGACTTGAGAACACTTATTCGGGAAAAAGTTCACAACCACTGGCAACAAGACTGGCAGCGATCGCAAGACAAACTTCGCGAATTTAAGTCAACAGTGACGCGGTGGAAGCATCCAACCAGAACACGCAGAGCACAAGTGATTGTCACTAGACTTAGAATAGGGCATTGCAAATTTACGCATACTTATCTTTTCAATAAAGACAATGCTCCTATATGTGATCTATGTCAAGAACATTTAACAGTGAAACATGTCCTGATTAATTGCACTAAGTTTGACACGAACCGGCTAAAATATAGACTACTTACAGATTTAAATATACTCTTAGGTGTAAATTGCCCGGTTAAAAAATTGATGGGATTCTTAAAGGACATTAATTTACTAAACAAAATTTAATATTGTATATTTTTATACACCGCTAATCACCTTGGGTGGAAGCGGATTAGTTTGAATAAAAAAAAATACCGTTGATTTGAAGAGACTGTAATCTATAAAAAATTGCAAATTTGTATTTCTATCTCAGTTTGTATCTCACAAACTAACAAGGTTACAAAACCATTGTATATCGATATTTTAGATATTTCTTTACGATCTAAAATTCCTCTCCTTTACGGTACTTATTTACGTACATATCTGTATATAAGATATGTACTTTTAAATTTTTTTCCATATTTTATAGCATATCACCGTTATGTCATTTTGAGTAAATGTTTTATTTTGTTTTTCAATAACCAGTATCATCCATAACAATATTTCATGAACTAAAAGTTCATTGACTATAATGGATAAAAAAGTCATCAGCTTGTAAACAATTAAAATGCTTCGCATGCGTTTTCGCTTTGTTAACTCGTATTACATCATGTCTAACATTCTAATTGGGCTACAAGAGTCGCCTTCGAAGTTATACATTTTTTATTAAGCGTGTGCGCCATTGTCGGATTATACATGACCCGAAAGGATAATCTGCTTATTTTGCACATAGGATTTACTTCGGAATGAATTGTGATAGAGTGATACCGGATAACTGTTCGTTAGAACTGAAAACTATATATTGATACAGGTCAAGAGAGCTTATTATTCAGTAGGTTAATGCCATATATTTAAACGTACAAACTTACGTATTGATTGTCACTACTGCGATGAAATCCGTATGTTTCTAAGGCTGGTCTTACACAGTATCCAAACCCACGATATCTTCACAGTTTTACTTGATTTCTCCAAAAGTCCCAAAAAGAAATATCAAGTATTTACTATTTATGAAAAGGGAGTTAAACGACCTTTAAAACAAGGTATCACTCAACCCCCATTTCCAATTAAGATTTTAGGGGTTGTCCCCCTTCCTCAGCAAAAATCTAAAAATTTTTTTGTTGCTGTCCATTATTTAAATCAAAAGTTGGCCAACAATATTTCCAAAATATTTTATAATATTTCAGATAATTTTAACGAACTAGTTAACTCTAAGGCTAAAATTGAAAACTATCAAAAAGTGGAATATACAAATTGAGTTGTGGTAATTGCGGCACTACATATATTGGCAAAACTTGTAGAGCTCTGGAAACTTGTGTAAATGAGCATCTCAAACGTCCTGACAAGTTCACATTTGGACACTATTTAAAATTTAATAAACATAATTTTGACTCATTTCTGAATTCCGTTCTCTTAAAAACTGTTACACATAAAATTTCACTTCATTAGACTTCTTAGAGGATATCGAAATTAACCTTTAACTAGTCGCGCGGCGCCATACGGTGCCAACACAAATATAATACCCAGTATTTATTTTGAAATTTTTTTTTTTAAATTATCTCACCCAATTATTCCTCAAATAGGGTATAAAGAATAAGGTACTAAAATATGAAACTATATTTCCAAGTGTTTTCAATTATAGAAGCAATAAACTAATGCGGTGCATTGAAAGGCTCCGTTTGGCACCATGCGACTAGTCACGTAGGTATAAATTTGTCGGCGGATAATGAGTGTTTTATTATCTAGGTAATCAGTTTTTCTCACGTTCGCCTCATAATATTATTTTATGATTATTTGTAAATAAGGGCAATAAAAGAAGCCATTGTTGAAAATCGAATTATTTAGGCTGTGGTTCAATATTTCTATATATGTTTTATTTTATTGAAAATGGTCAGTTCAAGTAAAGATACCAGTAAAAGTTTTAGTGCAGAAGCAGGTCCCAGTTGGCGAAATAAAGTCCCGCTAACTCAAACTGAACTAGAACGTTTGATAAATGATTCTAAAAGTGAATTGGAACTAGATTCAGAAAGTGATGACAGTGTTGCAGAAGATTTTATGGAATATAGTGAACATGATACAGACTCTTGCCAAGAGGATGAATACGAGGATGATGCTTCTCCAACACTTCTACCGACAGATGCTGATTATTATATAGGTAAAGACAAAAATACAAAGTGGAGAAAAGTGCCACCGCCTAAAACCAAAACTCGAAAATCGAATATAATAACACATTTGCCCGGCTGTAAAGGACCTGCAAGAACAATTTCCACGCCTTCAGAGGTTTTTTATCTATTTTTTGATGACTACGTGATGCAACTTCTTGTGACAAACACTAATAATTTTATTACTATTGAAATAAAAGATAAGTTTACACGTGAAAGAGATGCTCGTTTAGTAACTGAAGGTGAAATAAAAGCGTTTTTAGCGATTTTGGTAGTCAGTGGAGTCATGAGATCATCTCATTTGAATTTTGAAGATTTATTTGATGTTGATGTTATGGGTAATGCTTTTTTTTATGCCACTATGAGTAAGCAGCGATTCCTTTTCATAATGCGATGTATTAGGTTTGATGACAAAGCAACAAGAGCAGTGAGACTACAAACTGATAAGTTAGCACCCATTCGTGATATGTTCGATTATTTAGTGAATAAGTGTGCCGAGCTTTATACACCAAGTGAATATCTTACAGTTGATGAACAATTGGTAGCGTTTCGTGGAAATTGCAATTTTCGTCAGTATATTCCTTCCAAACCTAATAAATATAGAATAAAGATATTTGCATTGGTGGATGCCAGAACTTTTTAAAACCTGAAGATGGAAGTTTACTTAGGAAACCAACCAGATGGACCTTTCAAAGTAAGCAATTCTGCCTCAGATGTGGTAATCCGGCTAATTACTCCTGTAAGTAAAACTGGGAGAAACATAACCATGGATAATTGGTTTACCAGTATTCCACTTGCTAATGACTTACTGGAGAATCATAAATTAACATTAGTTGGAACACTAAGAAAGAATAAAATACAAATTCCTTTTGAATTCCAGCCTAATAAAACACGCATTGAAAAAAGCACTCTATTTGGATTTACGAAAACCATTACAACGATGTCGTATGTCCCCAAAAAAAGAAAATCGGTCATACTAATTTCAACTCTACATAGAGATACTGCTATCGATAAAGATTCGGGAGATGCTCAGAAAGCAGAACAATTGACATTTTATAATAGCACGAAAGGTGGAGTGGATACCAACGACAAGCTATGTGCCACATACAATGTTGGAAGAAGAACAAGAAGATGGTCCATGACTATTTTTTTCCATCTTATCAATGTGTGTGCCATAAATGCTCTTGTGATCTATAACTCCACACGCAACGGCGAGCTAATGAAAAGAAGAAATTTTTTGAAAAAATTAGGTCGCGAATTAGCGCAACCCTATCAGATGCAACGAAAGGATGATTCACACATTCCACGCAAAATTAAAAAAAGGGCTGCATAGTTACTTTCAAGAAGAAGCAGAAGAAGAAGTCCAAATCCCTCTTGTTGTTGGTCCAAACCCCAGAAAAAGATGCCATATTTGTCCACGATCAAAAAATAAGTCGAGTAGGATTACTTGTATAGTTTGCCATAAACATGTATGTCAAGATCACCAAAGAAATGTTTGTTCCGATTGTTATAATGATCAATAAAATATTTTCAGTTTTTGTATTATATATTTTGAAGCATGTTATTATTTGTAATGCTTTTTTATTTTTTTTTCATTTTAAAAGATTTGTACCATTATAAGGATATAAAAATTTAATTTTTCTCCTAAAAAAAAGGCGACTCTCAAAAAAAATGCCTCTATTGCACATTGGCGCCACGCGACTACTTATGTGGGTCCAAGCACGCGACTACTTAAAGGTTAAGTTTGAAGTAGGTAACAATAATAATTGTCTTAATATCCAGGTGGACTTGACAGAGACTTTAATCCCTTTTGTCATGACTTGTTATCACAATGGCAGTGTCCTGATCATTTTTAGACGTTTCTTCCCGTCCCAAATAGTCTGCATACTCACAAGCTAATGTTAAAAGTTGCTGCAAGGATAACCCATAATGCATCTTGCTGCAAGTCATCAAATATTCTGAAAACATTTTCTCTTGCTGGACAGTAAATACTTGAGCAACAGTATACTTTGACCCATACAAATTAGAAGGTGACGATTGGTTTTCCTCAGAAACTTTTCAACACGATGTTGCAGAGTTCTAGGTTTAATACCATATTTTTCGGCTACTTTTCTAAGAGATGATACCTTCAAAATAACTTCAAATACGGCGGCGTTGATCCTCTCTTCATCTAAACTACGTCTTTCTATCTTGGGATTGTATGTGCGCACCATTTTCTGATAACAACATAATATATATATATATATATATATATATATATATATATATATATATATATATATATATATATATATATAATTTTAATTCAAAATACTTTTTTACAATTTATAAAATGGATTTAGAGTTTCTTCAAAATAAATCAGTTAGTTATTTTGTATAATTTTGTAAAATCTGTTGATTTACTTAGGTACAGTAAAGTACGGGGCACCTTGATACCTTGTATTTAAGTGCTCCAACAGATATTTTTTTAAATGCAAATTGTACTGAAGAAACTAACTGATTTATTTGGAAAAAATAGTAAATCCATAATATTCGACACCCTAACTCACCTTTGATATATATCAGGGCTTCTTAAACTACAGGTCGCGACCCCATTTGGGATCGTGTAGCAATATTCTGGGGTCACCAGAGATAAAAATACAATTTAACAGAAAATGTTATAAAGATAACATAACAATTATCGTAGATAAATATATCATAAAATCTTCTAGTTCGTAAAGATTGTTTGTACCTGCATTTCTATTAAGAGTATTATAATATCTTGAATAACATTTACTATGAATTATGAAATGTTATTGGAATTAATAAAAAATATAAATTTATTTTTGTCAATCTCTAAAAGCCGAAATAATCCTGAGAAATAATTATCAACAACATTTCTAGGTATTATTGCTGAAGAAATTATATAAGCATTTGTCGGAAGAATTGTTTGTACCTGAATTTCTATTAAGACTATTATAACTTGAACAACATTTACTATGAATTATGAAATGTTATTGGAATTAATAAAAAATATAAATTTATTTTTGTCAATCTCTAAAAACCGAAATGATCCTGAGAAATGTTATCAACAAAATTTCTAGGTATTATTGCTGAAGAAACTATAGGTTTGTTTGTAGAACATAATTTGCTAACGGTTGCCAACCAATTTCTGATTATTATGTACTCATGCGCGGTTTTTGATTGGTTTCAAATCGGTCTGAAATTTTTCACTCTAAGAACGCAAATATGATATTTTCTCTATTTGATACTTTTTGTAAACACAAATGCAACTGTGCCGAAATCCGAATACTAACCTCAATATCTGATTGTTGAAAATAATTTGTGATAAAATATATATTTCTCAAGTTGTGATATTAATATTGAAAATTATAAAGCTGGTATTTTCAGAAAACGGATGGAAAGTATGTTTTTGGTATTTTACCTGTTGTCGACATTTTCTTTATATTATGTTTTTTAGCAAGTGATAACCTGATTCTGGATGAATTTTTAGTGTTTAATATAACAAATAATAATTCCTTAGAACTAGAGAACCCCTTAAAGAGCACTGAGAATACAACTTTTGCTCATTTATTCTCAGATTGTAGCACATCATTTACATGGACAAGAACAAATACTCTTATGCTACTGGATATGTACCAGAAGTATAGGTCAAAGGTTGGCACTTTAGAAATCTGTAATTTTTATTTACTTGTTATCAAATTCAAACACCAAAGAAAAAACAAATAAACAGCTCATTTTTAGTTCCTATTGGATTTATCAATGTGTCATTGTGAACTGCGCATGTCTGACATCTCTCCAGCTTAAAATTTCTTATTAGTCAGCGAATTATTCTGACGGTTGCCAATCAGTTTCAAACCGACTATTTTCTTTGTACGAACGTTGGATTTTTAATCACTGAATTTTGGTTTGGCTTGTGCGAACGCTCTTTAACGAAATGCGCCTGTGCTGTACAGTTGCTAACGGTTTCTTACTGCTCTACGAACGAACCTTATATAAGCATTTCGTTTTATTTTCATTTAGCCATTGTTTGATGTGAACGAAGTGCATGTTATTCCGAATTTGTCAGTTTAAAAAAACTTTTCCATTTATACTCGTATCTTGTTCGATCTACCACCAGCCAGTTAATTGAATTTATTTTTTTGTCAGTGAAAGTAGTAGTGTTAAGAAAATACAAGTTGCTAAGGCATTTAACGATTTGTTTTAAGATTTTAAGTTTATTATTATGTTTTTAATAAATAGTTTTAAATATTTCATAAGTTTTTATAATAATTATCTACAACTACATAATTGTTCCTGTAGGACATAACAACCAGGTATGTATAGTATTAAATTATTGCTCCAAAAAGGGTTTCATATTCTTAACTTTCTTTTGCTGGAGTTTTATTTAATTGTTATTTGAAAAAAATAAAACCATCAAGTAAATATTCATAAACATTTATTATAAAAAATATTTCCAGATTAGAATGAATTTATTTTTTTATCAGTGAAAGTAGTAGTGTTAAGAAAATACAAGTTGCTAAGGCATTTAACGATTTGTTTTAAGATTTTAAGTTTATTATTGTGTTTTTAATAAATAGTTTTAAATATTTCACAAGTTTTCATAATAATTATCTACAACTACATAATTGTTCCTGTAGGACATAAAAACCAGGTATGTATAGTATTAAATTATTGCCCCAAAAAAGGTTTCATATTCTTAACTTTCTTTTGCTGGAGTTTTATTTAATTGTTATTTGAAAAAAATAATACCATCAAGTAAATATTCATAAACATTTATTATAAAAAATATTTCCAGATTAGAATGAATTTATTTTTTTATCAGTGAAAGTAGTAGTGTTAAGAAAATACAAGTTGCTAAGGCATTTAACGATTTGTTTTAAGATTTTAAGTTTATTATTGTGTTTTTAATAAATAGTTTTAAATATTTCACAAGTTTTCATAATAATTATCTACAACTACATAATTGTTCCTGTAGGACATAAAAACCAGGTATGTATAGTATTAAATTATTGCTCCAAAAAAGGTTTCATATTCTTAACTTTCTTTTGCTGGAGTTTTATTTAATTGTTATTTGAAAAAAATAATACTATCAAGTAAATATTCATAAACATTTATTATAAAAAATATTTCCAGATTAGAATGAAATACCACATAGCTATTTTATTTCAAATGTTTTAATTAAAGTTGAAGAAGAGATTTAATCTGGAAACGTCTTTTGTAATAAATCAATTTAATTAGTGGAGTATCGACGCTCTTCTAGTGTGGTCAATTGTCAGTGTCCCCCGTAACAAGATTTTAGTTTTTCTTTTATTTATTCGGTAAATAATAAATCAATTATTATGTGCAATATGTTATTTTTATATATTTATTGTATTTTAGGATCAAAATAATTTTTGCCCATGGATAAATGGCTGAACTTAAATAAGAATGGTAATGACGCAGATGATAATGCTACAAACTCTTCTCAGGCAGGATAAAGTATTGGAAAAGAGGCATCTAATGTGCGAAAAAGAAAATATGATGAGTCTTTTCTTCAATTTAGCTTTACATTTCAAAATTGTAAGGGTAATGAACAACCTCTTTGTTTCATCTGCAATGAATTATTGGCTTCGGAGAGTATGAAACCATCAAAATTAAAAAGACATCTAGAATGAAAGCATGTTTCGTATGTCAATAAACCTATAGAATATTTTGAAAGACTGTGTAAATCTTTAAATAAAGAAAAGAAAAACTTTGAAAATTTTATAACCGTTGATGAAAAATATTTACTAGCATCATATGAAGTTTCATACTGTATTGCTAATAAAAATCCGTTCACCATTGCAGAAGATCTTGTGTTACATGCTGCTATTAAAATGGTAGAAATACTACATGGAAGAAAATATGGCGAATATATTCGAAATATTCCTTTGTCGAACGACACTGTCTCGAATAGAATTTCTGAGATTAACAAGGATCAATTAATACAACTTATTACAAGAATTAAAGAAAGCCCAAAATTTTCAATTCAGTTGGACGAAACAACTGATATTACTAAATTGGCTCAGTTGTTAGTAAATGTCAGGTACGTTTATAAAGAAAGCGTGGAGGAAGAATTGTTATTTTGTCGTCCTATGGAAGACCATACTACAGGGAAAGACATATATTGTAAAGTTGACGAATTTTTAAAAGCAGAAGGTTTAGAATGGAAAAATTGCTGTGGAATATGCACATTTTTTCAAGCTGCTCATTATGATCATATAACTTTTACTCACTGCCTTATTCACCGAAAGGCTCTTGCAGCAAAAAAATTAGCACCAGAATTGAACGATGTGCTTCAGGATGCTGTTAAGATCATAAATTTTATTAAGAGCCACGCCCTTAACAGTCGCTTATTTTCAAATCTCTGTAAGGATACGGATTCCAACTACACAACTTTGTTATTACATGCAGAAGTAAGATGGTTGTCAAGAGGTCAAAGTTTAAGAAGATTATTGTTATTAAAGGACGAGATCGAAATATTTTTAACCGAACGAAAATGTGAACTTGCTGCTTTTTTTCAAAATGACTTATGGCTATCCAAGCTGTGTTATTTGTCAGATATTTTTGCGAAGTTAAACGATCTTAACTTGTCTCTTCAAGGAAAAAATTGCGATATATTTACTTCAAATGATAAAATTGAGAGTAAAGTCGAAAAAAATTCGTTCGAAATGTTTTCCAGTGTCGACAATTTTGTAATCGAGAAAATTCATTGTAAAATTTTTATTGCAAAAACTATTGTAGATCACTTAAAAGCGCTAAAAATACAGTTCCGGACATATTTTATATTAAATATTGATTTCCAAAAAATAGTTTGGATTCAAAAGCCGTTTTGTATTGGCTTAAGTGAGATTGATCACCTGCCACTTAAAGCTCAAGAGGAATTTGCTGAGCTTTCGAGTGACTCAAACTTAAAACTACAATTTCAAAAAAAGCCCTTGACTGTATTCTGGATCGGAACTAGAACTGAATTTCCCACAATGTACTTCTGCCATTCAATACCACATATTTATGTGAAGTTACTTTCTCAGCTTTAACACATATTAAATCCCAATATCGTTCAGCGTTAAAAAATGTTGAAGAGGTCTTACGTCCAGCTGTTTCAAACATTCCACCAAGATTTGATTTGTTATGCAATAAAAAACAGGCACATCCATATCATTAAATTTTTAACTTATACTTTAATTTAATACTTACCACGCAACTACTTGAATATATTCGAGAGAATTAAGACGGTCAGAATCCACTTTTATTTTTGAAACTATAATAAATACAATTTTATAATTTTTGTGTGTAATTCTAAACTTATATATTTTCATATGTATATGTATATTGTTACCTAATAAATAAATCATCAAAAAATATTAATTTATTTTTCTTTTATATTTGTATGGGGTCGTGAATTACAAAAGTTTAAGAAGCCCTGGTATATATAGATCTTCACAAGGTGGTATAAAAGACCGGAAAAATACTTTTACATTTCACGTTTATTTTTAGTTGGCCGCACTGGAAACACGTTACTTCTAGAGCGCCAACGGCTGACTGGTTGTTGGCGCGAACAAGTAGGATTCGTTCAAATATTTCTATGAGCGTTTTAGAGATGTCACCACTCGAATATATTCAATCGATTATTGTATAAGTCTTGTGTATCTATGTGCCCCTTGCATAATTGTGCCCCCCTCCCCCTATTGATAATTGGAATCGTACAATGCGCAAACTAATTTTATTGCGGCATCAGTATCTGAATACTCTGAGCAAAGAATTTATGGTTGAAATGCCATTAAAAGAAGCTTTTTAGAAAATACAAGCTGAGCGAAGAAAAAGTTTGTCGCAATACGTTTGTTATAACATTGGTAATATCAACGTTTAGAGTTAACACGGAAAAGTTCCATGGACGGTCTGCTTTAATTGATCAGAGAGGACCTACAGGAGTTAAGAATAAACTACAGTATGCAAGTGTACAAGGAGTAGTTGACCAGATTAATAGAATACCACGTTATGTTTCGCACTACTGTCGAGATAAAACTGAAGCTAACTTTCTGCAACCAGATATGACTTTACAAAAAATGTATAATTTGTATTACTCTGAAGAAATTTCCCCAGTTAGCATCGCCAGCTATAAAAGAATTTTCTACAGAAAGTTTAATTTACGAACGAAATCAATCAAGAAAGACACATGCAACATATGAGACAAATTTAAAACTGCAACCGATAATGAGAAAAATATGGAATCGAATGAAGAACTCAAAAATAAGCATAATACTCATCTCCTTTTAGCCAAAGAAGCTCAGAACCTTCAGAGACAGGATTTTGAAAGGGCAAAAGGAAATGATGAATTGGAATGTTTAACATTTGATTTAGAAAAAACTCTACTAGTACCCAGAATTCCAACGAATATAGTGTTCTACAAACAGCAGCTTTGGGTGTATAATGCTGGAGTACATAATGGCAAAAAAGATCAAGGATATTTTTACGTATGGGTTGAAGGCCAAGCTGACCGTGGAGGGGCTTAATAAAAAATATCAAGAGTCATCTGCCAGGAACAGTAAAACACCTAATCCTTTAGAGTGATGCATGTAAGGGTCAAAATATTAACATAAAAATTACCCTATTACTTAAATCGATTTTGCACACGAATGAAAACCTTGAAACCATTACTTTGAACTTCTTAATGTCGGGTCATACCTTTCTTCCCAATTACTCAGATTTCAGCAACATTGAGACTGAACTAAAAAGACATCAGCGGCATTATACACCAGATGACTACATTAATATAATGAGAAGTTGTCGCAAGAAAAAGCCCTTTATCCTTTTATTGTCACAAAAATGGAGACCAATGATTTCTTCAGCGTTGAAGATATCGAAAAAAACATAGTTAACAGAAAGGTGACAGAAGAGAAGGAAGAAATAAATTGGCTACATATTAGAAGCATTAAACTAGATGAAGCCGAGCCTTTTTATCTTTTTATAAAACAAAACAAATCTCAAATCAACTCCAAAAGATCATGAAGCTTTGGTACCGCTATGGTCACAAGGCAAACCAATAGCCCTGTCAAAATTTCAAAACCTTGAGGAAATGATGCACCTAATTCCGTCTGATGCTTTAGAGTTCTATACCAATCTTAAAGGCAACAAAAGAATCATAGAGGATGTAGATGGTTTTGATATAGAACAGCTTGATTTTGACATTGAAGATGAAAATTTGTAATAAATGCATCAAAAAATAATCCTGATCTACTATTTTTCGAAGTTAATTGTAATTTTTTTTTTAATTTTTATACATAACAAACCAAGCCACAAACTATCCAGTTTTTTTCTAAAAATTTATATTCTTGTTTTGATTTTACAATAATAAAACTACATTACAATTTAACTATAGGATAGATAAGTTGGAGTCATGAAATTTTTTTCAAAAATTAAATAGGTAATTAATAAAGCAATTAAAAGCTAATTTAATCTTAATTTAAATATTGTGGGTTGGCTGCTTTTTGTTCAACAGGGCCCAAATGAAAGGATTGGACAAGATTTTTGTTCACTCAAAGTGGCTTCTATTCTGCGTAAATTCTGAGATAACAAAGAAAAATGAAGTTTGTATAGGGGTTAAAAAATAGAAGTTGGTACATTTTCCAATTTATATATCATATAATATTCTATTACTGCTTAATCGAAAAACATTATTTCTTGTAATTATTGTGTTCACAATTAAAACCCCTAGAATGTATAGCCTATACTTTAACATAATATGTCTGACAGGCCTGGCCCCTACTCTATACCGTGCTGTAAATTTATTAAAAAGTAATTTGCATAATCATTAATTAGTTAACATCTGAATATTATGCTGATGGTTCGTGTCTACCTCGTATTTTATCTGCAAATTAGAATTTAAAGTAAACACAACTGGGTTTGTTTAAAGACGCTTTCTGTGAAAACCGCTTACTAAGCTAAAGCAAAAAGTTACTTTATCCAACTGACAACGCAGTCTTAGTTAGCAAAACTTTATTTTTCATTTGGAAGCAATAAGTTATTAATAAGGGATAAACAAACTGATAATTACGTGAGAAAGTTTTTTTATCTTGTAAATAAACTTTCCAACTGTCCCGATTTAATCGGGATGTCCCGATTTCAGGTGCTTGTGCCCCCACGGCGGAGCTAATCGTCCCGGTGTTTATTAGTCCTGTAGACCAGGAATGAAAATAACCCCTAGTTGACAGTTTTTATAAACCGATTTTGAATTTTTTTACTTGCAATGTGTTCAGAAAATATATAAAAAAGTGGATTTAATTCGAGGTGTCACAAATTTTTTATTAACTCTGCGTTGGATGCCCTCAGATAATTACACTCAAGGATGTCCTGGGTCTGTCAGACCCCTCATTAAAATTTTTCCTCTAAAATCCCATTTTCTCGGTTTGTAATTAAATAATGTAGTTTTAAAATATATATTTAATGGAATATAAATTTAATAAACTCAATAAAAAATTATTAACAATGAAATATGGTACTAAAAATATAGTCATGGATTTTGAGTGATATACTCATCACATAAAAAATGAGAATGCTCGATGCTTAGGTACATGTAAGATTTGAAAAAAGGATAAAATATTATAATGAAACTCGGTGATACTGTAACTATCTAAATTTATTCGCTTCGGTCTTGTGGTTATACCTAGACTAAACATTTTTACCCATACAAATCCCAAACAGCTCTCTTCACTCTTCACCCATGGTCGTAACTATTTCATGAGAACGATAATATAAGATCGAATAACGTAAAAAACACGTGTTCGAAAGTATATTCCGTCTCAATCTTGTACAACAAACACGGTGCGCAAAATAAAACACTCTGCCATCCTGATAATTTGGTCTGTCCTCAGACCCTAAATATATACTAATCAAGAAACTAAAAAGATATTTAAAGAAACTTGTATCAAAACAACTTATGTAATAGCTATAATGATATTAATACACAAGAAAAATAAAATATAATACTCGGCCATCCTGATAATTTGGTCTGTCCTCAGACCCTATATTATAACTTAACATAAATTCAACACTATATCGTTAGAACATTTTGAAAAGGAAAAAAAAATCAGAAGTTCCTTCTGCTTTTTTTACAGACAACATATTTGCTAAATAAAAATACAAAGACAACGTGGCCAAAAACAATAGCGACGTTCGCTTATAGGCACGTTACCAAGAAAAACACATTAGCGGCGCTCGCTTATAGGCACGTTGCCAAAAAAAACACATTAGCGACGTTCGCTTATAGGCACGTTGCCAAAAAAACACATTAGCGACGTTCGCTTATAGGTACGTTGCCAACAAAAACACATTAGCGACGTTCGCTTATAGGCACGTTGCCAAAAAAAACACATTAGCGACGTTCGCTTATAGGCACGTTGCCAACAAAAACACATTAGCGACGTTCGCTTATAGGCACGTTGCCAACAAAAAACACAGTAGCGACGTTCGCTTATAGGCACGTTGCCAAAAAAACAGTAGCGACGTTCGCTTATAGGCACGTTGCCAAAAAACACAGTAGCGACGTTCACTTATAAACACGTTACTACTAATCCTCTTCGCTCTGTATGCTTATTCATTTTTTTCACATGATCTGCGGCTACAACAGTTCTCTTACGTTTAAATCCCTCCCGCAAGTCTTCAACTTCGTACCTATCATTGAATAATGCCTTTGTGATGCGAAAAGGACCTTTGTATTTGGGATGAAGTTTATGACTACCACCAGTAGTTGATATACTCGTTATTAGTACCCTTACTAAATCTCCTTCGTCATATTTGGTGGCATCTCGTCTTATTTTGTCGTAACGTTGTTTCTGTTTTTTCTGGTCTTTTGTTATATGGTCTGAAATCTTATATCTTAGCTCCTCCAGATCTAGCCTGTCTATTGTATTTTAAACTTCATTCAAAACTATTGCCTCAGCTGCATGTTTTGAATTATAGCCAATGAGCGATTTCATAGGGGTCGAATTAATGCCTTTATTAAAGCTTGTATTGAGTGCACTTTGCACTTACTTCACGAATTTATCCCAGTCTCTTTCGTCTTTACCTGCAGTTGTCGTTGCCAGAGCACTTACAATTGTTTTATTGTAACGTTCACATTGGCCATTGCTTCTTGGTGAGGCAACATCATTTAAAATATGCTTGATTCCGTAAGTATCACTAAATATCTTAAATGTACGGGATGTAAAAGCTGTTCCTCTGTCGCTTATAATTCTGGTAGGTACTCCGAATAGGTGTATTAAGTCAGTTAAAACCCTAATAACATGCTTGCTCTTTTGGTTATGTACTGGCTCGATTACAGTGAATTTAGTAAATGCATCAACCATTACGAAAATATACTTATTTTTTCTTTACTTGTCACAAATGGCCCAACATGGTCTACGTGTAATGTATGAAAGGGAATCGGATGTTTCTCAATGGGGTTCAGTTTACATTCTCGTTTTGAAGACGTCCGTTTGTAATACATACAACTTAGGCACGCATTTACATATTTTGTGACAAATTTTCTCATTTTTGCAAACCAGTAGTTATCTCTCGAATTCTTTGTAGTACTTTTTCTATTCTGAGATGTCCAGAATCATCATGGCACAGACGACAAATTTTACTGGCAAGAATATTGCGAATTTTTCAGACCTGTTCATCCTGCAATTGAGCCGCTGTAATCCAGTCCGCTTCTGTCAAATCTATTTGAAAAATTTCAACTTCTAGATCAGTGCCGGCTATGGGGTTTCTGCTCAGTGCATCAACATGCATCATCTTTTTATCAGCCCTATACTCAATTTCGAAAGTGTACTCCTGAATCTCCAGCCACCATCTTCCAATGCGTGGAATCAAATCCTTTTTAGACAAGGTCGTCCGCAAAGCGTTACAATCAGTGACGACCTTAAAGTTTATATCCAACAAATAGACTCGAAAATATTTTAAATCCGAGGTATCACAAACCTCAATCAAATTCATGGATATGCTACCGGGAGACAAACTGTATAAAAGTAATCGATCATCAGGCTTAACCATAACAACGTGCTCCTGGTTAATAAAATCTCTACCTACTAATAAATCATATTTAAGGTATTTGTCGGGAACAATTATAGCATTTACTCGTGCCGAAACCCCTTGTATAGTAATGATTATTTCACAAAGGGATCTACTATTTAAAAGGGTGCCCATAAAACTACACATAGTTATTTCCTTGGAATCTATACATTGCAGCCCGAATTTCTTAAGGAGGGAATCTTTTATGAGTGTATTAATTTATGAGTCTATTAAACAATTTATTTTTTTGTCAAAAATTCGAGCATGCTGTAAAAATATATTAGGGTGCATGTCTTTTGCTAACAACTCGACCTGATTTCTTTTTTCGCTAAAAAACACTTTTCTTTAGTATGACCCAATCTTTTGCAGTTTGTACATTCGAGGCGTTTTTGTCTGCAATTAACTGAAATATGACCTGATTTACCACAATTGTAGCCCTTTATACGCGTCCCAAGAATGTTTAAATTTTCAAAATTGTTACGATCAGAACTAGTCGAGATTGAAGGTTTATATTTCGCATTGTTCGCATTAAAACTTTTTATTTCGTTAGGCATGTCTCCCACAGTATTAAGATAGGCGTAAAGATCGTTGGCATCCTTATGTTGTGCGACCCTAACGGTTCGCGATATATTCTCGTCATTAATACCACCTATCACTGCATCAATCAAATACGCATCAGGTATAGCTATATTAAGTGCCCTTAGTTTAGACATTTTCTTGAAACAATAATCCCCTAAGTTTTGACCCGGTTTAGTTTCATAATTAGCAGCGTGTTTCAATAAATTAGAAAATGGAACAGACTTACGGAAATAAAGGCTCATTGATGTTTTAATTTCACTCCAGCTCGAGTCATACTCCACGTTTTCGTCATACCATTGACGTGCATTGCCTCGTAATCGGCTTGAAATGAGCCGAAGAATAGTATCGTCGTCCCACTGATACCGTTCTGCTAGACTGTCTACTTTATTCAGCCACTTATTCACTATCACATTATCCCGATTTGGATCAAAAATAGGCACTAAAAATTCGTGTCCCGCACGAATGCTCGTCGTACGCTCCTTTAGTTTAATTATTTCATTTTTTAGCCGTTTTATTGTCCGTTTTCTCCTTGATCTGTTATCGGAACTCGAATTCGAACTTTCACTAACACTTGTCGATGACGAGGATGAACGGTTCCTGTTTCGTTTTTTAAGTTTTCCCATGACGTATAATAATTTTACCTATACCGACAAATAGTTTCAACTGATTTTAAAAAAAAAGAATCCCACCGCAGCTTTGTAAGATTTTAAAAAAGGATAAAATATTATAATGAAACTCGGTGATACTGTAACTATCTAAATTTATTCGCTTCGGTCTTGTGGTTATACCTAGACTAAACATTTTTACCCATACAAATCCCAAACAGCTCTCTTCACTCTTCACCCCCTGTCGTAACTATTTAATGAGAACGATAATATAAGATCGAATAACGTAAACAACACGTGTTCGAAAGTATATTCCGTCTCAATCTTGTACAACAAACACGATGCGCAAAATAAAATATAACATACACTTTGTATTTTTCACAAAAATATTTTGTTTTGCTGCCCTTGCAGTATCTGCCCCTCTTATTAGTATCAGTACACACATTGTTCGCTGTTTATATCACGAGATCACTTTATAAACTGACTTCTCCCGCTGGTCGGTCCTTTATATATAAGTAGCCTTATTTTCTAGATAATTCTAGTTCGCGGCTTACGCAAAAACAATCTCCTCTCTGGAATATTCTTTTATTTTCGGGATATTTCTCAAATGTCGGCTCAATCCTTAAAAGTTCTTCGCAGAACATGTCTATAAAAACAGTCACAAAATATCCCAATAGACCTTCTCAGAATTCGGGCACTTGTCATTTTTTTAACTCCGTCAACATAAGGTTACATGACCGTACTGAGTATCTACTTCGGTGTGCGAGTTCGTAACATTAACCCCTTCTTAAATGGAAGTTCCTCCTGGAACTTTTGTGTAGCCGAGACTGGATGTTTGAATCGGCAACTGGCCCCATTTCTACACTTTCCGATCTTATGGAAATAACAGGACACCGTCTTCATCGAATACTGATAACGGGGGTTGTACAAGCAAATTAATATCTGGACACCGGTATCTTGGAAGATCACATCTACCATGTTCCCGATGACTCGCCAATCCAACTGGTTACTCGCTATCTTAGGCATAGCCAGTTTCTTCACGCTGGATTCCAACACATGGTCTCGTAGGTTTCGAAGTGCTTCCCACACATCGCGGTAGGAAGATCGATCTTGAAATTCATTTTTAATTACCACGTAGAATACGTACCGCGAATTGTGTTTCAGTCTCAGTGTCTTGCCAGGGGCTGGAATCTGGTCTTCAAGTTTTTTTAATTGCCCGCACTTATTTCGAAAGACGGTGGCCAACCCTCGTGCGTTCTTGATACGGGCGGCGATGTTGGATGCCAGTGACAAATCTTGTCGTTGTTCTGAAGTGACTCCCTATCTAGCTTTCCCGGCACCTCCATACGCGCCCATAAATTCATCGAAGGTAGGGTCAGACACATCTCGAATATGGTTTACTCCTTCCTCTAAGTCATGGTCTCCTTCGAATGGCGCTACTTTTGGTGAACTACTTTTGGTTTTCCGTTGGGGATCTTACTTATGCGATATATAACATCATTGATCCTTTGCATGATTAAGTATGGACCTTCCCAGGATTTTTGTATTTTTGGAGACAATCCTTTTCTCCTCGTCGGGTTGTGTAACCATACCTTGTCCCCTTCTTTAAAACCGCCCACTGTGGCCTGCGTGTCGTACCGACTTTTCATTATGTCGCTGGCAACTGGAAGATTTGTTCGAACTAATTCATGAATATCGTTCAACCTTCTTCTCATTTGGATCACGTAGTCGCCTCCTGCTAGATCTTCCCGAGGCCGACAGCCAAATTCCAGGTCACAAGGAAGCCTCATTTCACGTCCAAACAGGATTTTCGCAGGTGTTTCATACGTGGATTCATTCATGGCAGATCGACAAGCCAATGCAAATAGGGAAAGATACTGGTCCCAATCTCTCTGATGACTGGAAACTACTTTGGACAGGTATTTTCCAATGGTCCTGTTCATTCCCTCGGCCATTCCATCTGACTGTGGATGTAATGCTGTTGTCCTGGTCTTCTTCATTACCAGCTTGTTGTAGATGGCTTTCGAAATTTCTTCCCTGGTCACTGTGGACTTCCAAGGGCACTCCATATCGGGTGATAAATTCTTTCACCAATACATCCGCGACAGTTGTGGCCTCTTGGTTCGGGATAGCGTAAATTTCCACCCACTTTGTGAAATAATCCATTACAACCAGTATGTATTTGCCACCATTTTCTGTCGTCGGAATTGGTCCAGCGATATCTAAAGCAATCCTTTCGAAAGGGCTTCCAACATTGTACTGTTTCATAGGTTCCTTTCTCTTGCGATGTGGTCCATTACTCGTAGCACAAGTCGTACATTTTTTACACCAGTTCTTCACATCATCGGATCTGTTCATCCAACAAAACCTCTCACGGATTCGCTGGAGGGTTTTCTTCACTCCCAGATGACCTCCCGATGGACTGTCGTGTTAACTTCTTTAGTACCTCAGCTACTCTTGTTCTCGGGATAACTAGCTGTCTCCTCATCTCAGAACCATCATAGTTTTCAAGGACTCTTTTCAACAGCCCTTCTTCCAGGGCAAGGGAGTGCCACTGAGCCCAATACGCCGTGAGTGTTGGTGAAAATCTTGACACTTCTTGCCAGGTAGGTCGTCGATTTTCTTCCTTCCATTCTCGAATCTGCTTTAGCTGAGGAACATTCTCCTGATCTTCTCTGATCCTGGTGGATGACCATTCTTCGTTGACTACAGTAATTCTTGAAACTGCAGCTTCTCTAGATTCCGCCTTGTTGCAATGGGAGCAGTCTGTTGGGCACGGCCGTCTGGACAGGGAGTCGCCATTTCGGTGACTCACACCAGCTCGATGTTCGATGTTGAAATCGTACTCTCGAAATCGTTCAATCCATCTAGCGATCTGGCACTCGGGATTCTTGAACTGCATCAACCACTTGAGTGCTGCATGATCAGTCCGGATTAAAAACTTCCTACTATAAAGAACCTGGTAAAAGTGTTCCACGGACTTCACTACCGCCAAAATTTCTCTTCTTGTGACGCAGTAATTTCGTTCTGGTTTGGAGAGGACTTTACTAAAATATCCCAGCAATTTTTCTTGCCCTCCTTGGATATGTGAGAGCACTCTTCCAATTCCTACGTTACTTGCGCAGTGTCAAGAATAAAATCTCCCTCTGGCAATGGGTATCCTAATATCGGCGCCGTGGTTAAATGCCTCTTCAAGGTTTCAAAAGCCGTTTGACAGTCTTCGTCCCATTGAAAAGCTCTTGCTTCTTCTGGAAGTTGAGTTAGAGGCTTGGCAATTTCTCCAAACTTCCTCATAAATCTTCTGTAATAGGTGCAAAGTCCAAGGAAACTCCTAATTTGATATTTATCGGTTGGTTGCGGCCATTGCTGAATGGAAGCAATTTTCTCTGGATCCACCGTCACTCCTTCATTGCTCACTATATTACTTAGATAGTTGACTCGGTTTTGGAACAGCTGCCATTTTTTCGGGTTTAACATGAGCAGGGCAGCTGGGAGTCAAATGTCGTATATTGCATTAGAAATTACGGAAAAGTTTAAATTAGTGATAACCAAGATCATTTTGCATTTGTGTGAGTCTGAATGCATGCATTGACATGAACCAAAAAACAAAAACATTTCAGGAATTTTTCATGTAGTTATTTACACACGCCTTCATTATTTTAAACCCCTGTATCTTTCACATCCTTACATCAAATGTATCAATATTCAACCACCGTAGCGCACGATGGGAAGCTTGGGGCTACTACCACATACCACGCATGTGTAGTTTTTGATGCATTTTGCAATATAGGGACACCGAACAAAAACATCCTTTCATATAAATCTCGACTTTTTCTCATCGAACTGTGTTATACGAATCATGGATCGTGGTGATTATCGCCCGTACTTTATTCAGAAAGTGTAAACAAAGTTATGCATACAATTTCTCCGAACAGGTTCTCTTACTATTTTTTGAATGAAAACGTAGAGCAACGATCTCATCGCATCTGCAATACGTTCGTAAATTGTGTTTGTGTGTCAGTTTTATATTAATTATTATTTGAAAGTAATTTCTCGCGTCTCATTCGTATCATGGTGCTCTTCTTATGAGATGGGTGTGTCGTGTGTATGGAAACTCAACCATCTGGTTTCCAATCGTGAAAATTTTTTCTCAAAGCCCTTTCACTTGAGTTTAATCAACATATCACTGTGTATGTGTTGTAAGATTTTCATATGAATTATTAGTGCTGTTAACGAAAGTTAAGGATGTATACCCAATATTAAATTTAATTATTCGATTTAAAGTAGGTTGAAGAATAAACACTACTATTTCGATTACATGTAGAAAAAGAAGTATTAAAAGGTATAATTCCGAATACTTCTACAGCGGACGCGCTTGCCGGCGGCGACTGGTCACCGCGTCTTTGTCAACCTCAGACGCAGTCGCCGGTCGCAGCAACAAGTGGTTTTGTTAGCGCGTCGGGCTTCGCATCTCGCTCTCGCACTACGATTATGATAGTCGATATTTTTAAAAAGTGAATAACAAGTGTTTATTTATAATGGATGATAAAAATTTGTTACTACAATTATTACTTTTATTAGAAGAGGAGGGAGAGCAGGTGTTAGTTCATCAGATTTTCTAGAAAAGACGTAACGTTCAACGTATATTTTTAAACAGGACTGTAAAAAGGGTATTATAAATTATCTATTAACCATTGAAAAGAAGACGAAAAAAGTTTAGAGAGTCTTTTCATTTAAATTTTTACCAATTTGATTTTCTTTTTCCACGTATACAAAGCGAAATAACAATGCAGGCAACAGCGGCAGGCGACAGTGACAAGCGACAGTGACGTCTTGTTTGGAATGTATTTCGTATAGTGTGGAACCGGTAGTATCGTTTGGGCTTTGTCCAGGGAAGAATTGCGTTTAGATTCGACAATAAATATTAGTATTTAACTTACTTTTTATAGTATCCGTTGTATTCTTTAAATTTTTACCAATTTGATTTTCTTTTTCCACGTATACAAAGCGAAATAACAATGCAGGCAACAACGGCAGGCGACAGTGACGTCTTGTTTGGAATGTATTTCGTATAGTGTGGAACCGGTAGTATCGCTTGCGCTTTGTACAGGGAAGAATTGCGTTTAGATTCGACAATAAATATTAGTATTTAACTTACTTTTTATAGTATCCGTTGTATTCAGTGCCTGGCCTAATTTTAAAACGCACGTTTCACGCTTGACAGTTTTTATAGTTGTCTTTTTATTTTCGTTGGATCGCTGTATTTAAAAAAAAATATTTTGTGTTTAAAAACACAGTTTCTTTCATAAATAACGATGAATTCCTAAAAACGCTTCAACAATATTCAGTTGTGTTCTGAAACAGCACTTTTATAAATATCGAAATGAGTTTAAGAAACGCAGCCTTGGCCAGGTCCGTCAAGATGGCCCCCCCGGTTAGATTTTTTCCACCAAAATGCTAGCACACATAAAGGGCACCTAGCACAACCTAGCACAACAATTTTTATAGCTAGCACACCAACTGCTCACAATAAAAATGCTTTTGAATTCGGGTGGGGCCAGGTTAACGCTACCCCCCCCGGTTGGAATTTTGTCGCCAAAATACTAGCACAGATAAAGGACACCTAGCACAACCTAGCACACCATTTTTTGTAGCTAGCACACCAACAGCTTACAATAAAAATGCCTATGAATTCGGGTGGGGCCAGGTTAACGCTAGCCCCTCCCCCCCCCCCGGTTGGAATTTTTTCGCCAAAATGCTAGCATAGATAAAGGACACCTAGCACACCATTTTTTATAGCTAGCACACCAACAGCTTACAATAAAAATGTTTTGGAATGCGGGTGGGGCCAGGCTAACGCTAGCTACCTCCGGTCGGAATTTTTTCGCCAAAATGCTAGCACCAACGAAGGACACCTATCACAATCTAGCACACCATTTTTTATAGCTAGCACAGCAACTACACTTTTAATTCTGGGGAGTGAGACGGAGGTCAGTGAAATAACGCTATACTTACTCGATGAATAAATAAATGGATAAATGAATAATAGGTTGAATATATATGTAAAACGGCTGGTTTAATTGTTTCTTACTGTAGTTATGAAAAATTTTCGGAATATTCCAGTCATATGGTAAAAATTCCAAATGAAGCAGGATCTTTTCGGAGATAACTCTCTGGCAGTGCCGATAATTTCCCTTTTAAGTCCGTATATAAGTAACGTCTAAGTAACAATTGTTATTATCATAATTTTAATTTAAAATATCATAAAAATGTCACGGTTTGAAAACGATTCTTCAAGTTTAATCCAAAAATAAGTGATTGAAAATGTACCAAAAAGGGTAATTAAATACTATGTAATGTTGTGTAAATAATTTAAATTTCGCATTATTACAGTTTTATGTCGTCTAATCGAGAAATATTCTATAGAATTACACTCATGAAAATAGTTAGATCATTAGTTTTACTTATATAGTCCATGTTGCTTGTAATATTATTAGAAAGAACCCAAACATCCGATTCGACCAGTTTGGATGTACCTACAAGGATTTTATTTACTCTTAAGACCCATAAAAACGGCATTATAAAAATGATTCAAATTTTAACAATAGACTTGGTTTAGCGACCCTTTTAAAAAGTCCGATGAGAACTTCAGATGGATTATACCTAGTTTTTAGAAAAATAAAAATACCTATGTCATCAATTTTGCTGCCTTCCATTTAATACCCATATTGTAAGAAAGCAAAAAAATGAGTCCACTTTCTTTAGTCCGGCAACTTTGGTGATCCGCCATGTTGAATTTAGAATGACGTCACATACCTAATCATGGATTGGCATGCAAACTAGACGTATATACAGAATTGTATATATATATATATATATATACTGATTAACCGGCTATAAGAATTAAAAGCTGCACGTTCTAAGTTAACTTGGGAATTTAAAAAAAATCTGATAGTGAAATGCAAAATTTATGTTATCATTACAACGGTTAATTAAACATCAACTTCGGCAATCAATATTCTGGCAAATTTAAATATAAAGTTTGAGTGTTTCTTTTAAATAAGGACTACAGTGAACCACGATCAGTCTAAAACATGTATTCTCAATATATTGGAACATTTTTAGGGATCTCAGCCGCCCCTTCCCAGATTGCATCCAAAGGACATATCCAACACGGCTTCGCTTTTTGGACATTTATTTATCCAACATGTCTGTACGCAAACGTTTGTCGTTGCCTTTTTTATAGTGTGACGTAATTTGCAACTTATTCGTGCACGGATTGTTTCTGATTCCGTGACTAAATGGTTGAATTTAATTATTTTGTTTTATTAAAATTACTATGATTTTAACAAAATTATTTTTAACAGTGAAGGTTTTTTGTATTCTTTCGTTTTTTAGCATTAATTGAAAATAAATAGATAATTATTAATTAAATAATAGTTAATTACATATTAATTAATCAAATACCCTGCTAGATGGGAAAATATAGATATCACGTACAATCTGGCAACATCTTTTTAGGTGCCATTTTTTATAGGAAAATGATGTTTAGGGACAAATACATCCAACATTTTCATTCTTTCGTGTAACCATAGCATTATTTTGCAGACGCCCCCCCCCCTGAATTCAAAAGCATTGTTGATGTACTAGCTATTAAAAATTTTGTGCTAGGTTGTGCTAGGTGTCTTTTCTTTGTGCTAGCATTTTGGCGAAAAAATTCCAACCGGAGGGGGCTAGCGTTAACCTGGCCCCACCCGAATTCAAAGGCATTTTTATTGTGAGCTGTTGGTGTGCTAGCTATAAAAAATGGTGTGCTAGGTATCCTTTATCTGTGCTAGCATTTTGGCGAAAAAATTCCAACCGGGGGGGGCTAGCGTTAACCTGGCCCCACCCGAATTCAAAGGCATTTTTATTGTAAGCTGTTGGTGTGCTAGTTATGAAAAATGGTGTGCTAGGTTGTGCTAGGTGTCCTACATCTGTGCTAGCATTTTGGCGAAAAAATTTCAACCGGGGGGGGGGGGGGGGCTAGCGTTAACCTGGCCCCACCCGAATTTAAAAGCATATTTATTGTGAGCTGTTGGTGTGCTAGCTATAAAAATTGTTTTGCTAGGTTGTGCTAGGTGCCCTTTATGTGTGCTAGCATTTTGGTAACAAAAATCTAACCGGAGGGGCCAGCTTGACGGAGCTGCCTTGGCCAGGTAGTTCGCTTTAAAAATCTTTCTTTGTACAGGCACGTCTGTTCAAGTCAAGATTCAGTCGCTAACTGATATACTTTATGTGATAGCTTCAGTATTATCTTCTTCATTTTCATATCCATGATACCTCAATTTTTTTACCTGAAGAAGGAAATTGGTTTCTTCGGTTTATATTCGTTACTACAACCAAAAGCGGCACACATTTTATAAAACTGAAAGTACACAGGCACAGAACGAAAGTTTGCAGGAGTTTATAAACAAAACACGCACACAGCTGTAAAGTTCGACACAATGAAATCGTCAACTGTAGAATTGTTATTAATTTTAAAATTCCGTTTAATACAGGTTTAAGATAAATCTGCCGAAAATTCATATCACAACTTAATGTGTTATTGAACTTAACGTTTTTGAGCTCTATGAAACCCTTTTATCATCTATATCTATCTATCGAAACTTTGCCTAATTAGTTTGATATTTTTAGCCAGCTAGGTCAGTTCCAGTTTCTTTGAATACATTTCAGTATTTACACATGGATAACAATTATTTGCTGATATGTCCCCACTTATAAATACTAGAAAATATAATTTAGTTTGCAAAATTTTTAATAAAATATATTAATATAATATAAAAAAGTTTATTAGATGTACTGCGGGTTTAAACATGGCATCCTTGAGATGCATGTTTAAATAACTAAATCAAAAACGACATGCAAACATTTAGATTAAATAATATATCTGTTAATAACGATAATAAGTAATTTATCATTTTTAATATATAAATGCTAGATGGTGTGAATTGGTAAAGCCCTACATGCAGTGAAGTAACTAAATGACTCATGTTAGGCAAGACCCGTCTTCGTGACGTTATCTGTTCATTATTACATCAGATAATCATTAAAAATATTCAAGATCCTTGGAAATAACGTGAAATAACTAAACTATAATTTAACGAAATATGTTATTCGTACTTTACTTGTTTTTACACTAAGAAAAATAGGCGATGAATTTTATTTCCTTACCTATTTATGTCTTCCATTAAAATAATCAGTGATCTTTACTTCATTGGCATGAAGTATCAAGTCAACTGCATATCCTCATTTTCTCCTTCTACCAGAGTATCATATATAGCATGTTATAACTTATATTCATTGTGGACGTTTAATAATTTTTATGTACACTTATTAAAACTTCCCTACTACACTCCAAAGACATTGTTTTACTGTCTTTGTACAATTGGACTGTATTACTTTTATCGATTAGGCCGGCGACATATTTGCGGCTGCGGTTGCAACTGCGCGGTCACAACCGCTGTTCTGTAAAATACATGGTTGTTTATGGAATGGTGCCATACTAGCGGCCAAGCGGCAGCAACCGCCTTTGCAACCGCATCTTGCCGCGGTCGCGCGGCTGGCCGTCCGAAATGCAACATGTTGTTACTTGCCAGTCGAGTTTTGTACATGGACGTCTTCGATACCGAAAAATTTATTGTTCTGGTGCAAAGTAAGACGTGCCTGTGGGATGTTTCCGACAAGGCATACAAAGATCGCGACAAAAAAATTACTGCTTGGCAGAAGATTTTAGAAGAAATGTGTCCTAACCACAATTCGTGGAGTCAGGAAGAGAGGAGAGCAAAAGGTAAGAAAAATTCATAACTTAAATAGGTACTTAATAAACTACAAAAAGTGATTTATTTACTTTTTACAAGTTGTATATTAAACAACCACTATATATTTGTTCAGTAAAAAGATTTCTGACATGTTGTCCTCGTAGTTGTTGACCCCCAGTCCCGTGTACATCTGCATCATCTAAGCAGCACGCTAGCGTGTCTTCAAATTTGTAACCATCCCTTCTTCCAACAAAATTGTGCAAGATTCAAGCTGCTTTTATTACCATCACTGCAAAATCTGGTTGCACTAATATGGTACTATGGAATACACGCCACTTATTGGCCAGAATTCCAAAGGCACATTCCACGAACCTTCTAGCTCTTGTTAACCTATAATTGAAAATTCGCTTGTTATCTGTTAGGTTACGCCTTGGATAAGGCCTTAATAAATTTTCGTGTAGAACAAAAGCTTCGTCGCCCACCAGGACATAGGGGTAAACACGATCACCCAAATTTGGAAGAACTGATGGGTTAAGTATTAAACATTATTGTACAGCTTTTTACCAAGAGTACTATGCCTAACCACATTGCAGTCAGATTCTCTTCCATACGTCCATACATCAATGACTGTGAAGCAATAGTTGGCATCAGAAATGGCCATAAGGACAATAGTAAAGTATTTTTTATAATTAAAAATGCCGACCGATTATGTTGTGGTGACATTACACAAATATGTTTTCGTGCAACCGAACGCAAAACAAGCATTTTGCAGCCGCAACAGAGGCCGCAAAATGATATTTTGCGGCCGTTACCCAGAGTGACGGCCGACAAACATTTTTACGGCCGTTCCCATAGTGACTGCCGGCAAACTGAACGCCACTACAGCATTTAACATTTCTGAAATATGACAATAACAATGTATTTCGAACCAAAAACTATTTCCAAAATCACAACGGAAACATACTTTATGATATATATTAACATTGATTGTACTGTTTATATTATTACTGATATTCATCCCTGAAGTTGCTGTAACATTTTTCATATTTCCGTTTAGATTTTTCGGGTATCAAATCAGAAAGTGCTGAGTCTATGAGATCTCTCAGCTCAGGAGGAGTGTAAGTAACTGAAATATCACTATCGCTATCGGACATATTCACGACTTCAGGAGAAATGTTAAATTGATTTGTATTGCTAAATATTTCATCTCCATAGAAACATTGTGATATTGACGTGTAATTTTCTCTATTCGCGTTGAAACGCTGACTTTTCTAAAGAGTCATAATGTTTATTGAAATTATGTAATTTTCACGGTTGCACGAAAAATATTGTGTATACTATGGCCGCGAAATGTTTTCGCGACCTCGAGATTATCTTGCCTCGGCCGGAGCGGCCTCGGCGATAATCTCTCTCTCGGAACGCGAAAGAGCATTTTGCGGCCTTAGTATACAAATAACTATTTCCGTCAACTGCTCCAAGGCAGTGAGGGAAATTGGCTCTCTGATGAAACTTTTCCGCTATATTTTCCCATAATTCAACAGTAGGTTCGGGCATTTCTAGTGGTTGTAAAACAGTCCACAATACAAGACAACAATCTTTAACGATTAGTGTTTTAAATGAAACTCACCGTTTCTAGTTAATTCCACAATATAATGAAAAATATTAAAAATTCTAAAAAATTGACAATTGTTTCGATAACTGAATATCGTTGCAATCGTACTTCTTCCCATTAAAAATGTGTATTGCAAAGCAGCAAAATCCGTTCCAGTCACGAGATACCTAAAATAAAATTATATGAAAATAATCAGTATTGTATTCAGGTATGGGAACAACATGGTTTAATTTAATGAGTGTTTTTAGGGGCTGAACTTCGAAAAAAATAGAAGAATATCAAAGATCGTTTTACCAAAGATTTGAAAAATGATTCGAAGAGCGGCTCAGCAACATCAAAAAAGAAAAAATACGTTTTCTTCGACATGTTGCAGTTTTTAGTTCCGCAAACGCAACAGCTAAAGTAAATTTTAAATACAGCTGAAAAAAGGACAAGCATACATTGTTTACTTTTTTTAGTACCGATTCTAATGTAGTGGTGGAAGTAGCGGAAAGCCCAGAAAGTGAAAATACAGAAGAAACCGAAGACGTTCCGGAAAGATCCACACCATCTTTCAAACGACCAGCAATCCCTTCCAGAACAAAAAATCATTTGAACACAAACTGTTGTCACTTCTAGAAAATAGCAACCACCATCTGGAGCGAAGACGACGACTTCCTTTCGTTTAGGGTAGAAATAATGCAACTTCTCCAAAGGTATACGACTAGAACACCTCAGCCCTCTTTTAATAATCAATTCCGAACTGCTTCATATAATACCTCTATTCCTCAGCCAGTTTATCACCAAACCTTTCCTTCCACATCATTCTCCATTCACTCATCACAATCAGACCCATATTCATGTCATACAGTATAGTCTGTCCTTTCACCCACCGATTCACACTCGTCCGACTTAAGTGAAATCTTAGATTTGTAGATTTGTAGAATTTAACATTGTTTATTTACCAAGAATAAAATTTATTTTCTTACCTTATAGTGACTGTTAATCTCTCTTCCACGGAGATGCAATCTCTGAAGTGACTATTTGATTTTTGCAAGTGGGGTCGCATCAACGTCACTAATTCGTCGAAAGATGTGATGCTCATTCTGTAATAGTTAAAAAACTTCAGGATATTCTTTCAACCGTAGAAAAAGACAATGAAATTGACCATTCGTCAAGCGCGGTTTGTGTAAGGGATTGACCCAGTACCTCCTTTTTCGCTTCGATTTCTTAATTTGAGCATAAATTATAGCAACCGTTTCTACCAAATCCATGTTGATTATTGGACTGACGGACTCGGTATGGCAAGGTGTATGCTTGTATGTTTGAACGTTATAGCGGTTATGACCGCGCGGTTGCAACCACAGCCGCAGCCGCAAATGTGTCACCGGCCTTAAAATCAATATACTTAATTTATTATCATGTCACTTAAATCAAATCCTTTCATAAAGCGCATTTGCGAATTGGATGAATTGAAATAATAACACAAATATATGGTGGTTCCTAATAAAGAAAAATCAAAGATTTATTGTTTTTCAAAATATGGAGATGAATATGCATGCATTTGAACCAATTTTCGAAGCACTTTTTCCTTTCTAAAACATACGTATTGAATACAATCGCTTGTTCAGGTGACAAAAATCGTTAAACACGACAGGGATAAAAAAGTCGTATTTTCTTTCTTTATTTTTAGCCTACTTTCAATCCTTCCATAAATGGATTCCTAATTGATTGGAATCTCCCTATTTTGAGTTCTTATCTGCCATATTAGGCCTGCATGTCTGGCTATAGGTCTTACACTATAAGAATTGATGCACTTCATAGAGCGAGTATGAGATCACGTTTGAACAACAAGCAAGCCTTTGTAAGTAAAACAATGAAGTTATGTTGATAATCATTAACATAAAAAATATTTCGCCGGTATTAGTTTTATATAATAAATACAATAAATAAATATGTACATAATATACTAAAATTGTTTCACTCATCCTAAATTGTTCTTTTGTTAAAATATGTATCTTATGTACCTATTTCAGTTGGTTTTTTTTCAAGTTATTAACAAATAACAAGATGAAGTTTGATTTTATTTACAGATTTTACTTGGCATCCATAAATAAATATAAAATACATAATTATGTCTATATTGTAGGATATGATTTCCATGTTCTTGTTTATAATAGTAAATTAAATATGCAACGAGTTCTTTGGCATATTGCATACAATTATTGTGAATATTCGCAACCAGTTTTTTCTTAAAAGTTTTTTAGTAATAATATATATGCAAAATTGAGTCAGAATTATAAACAACACCAATTTGACAAACGTATACAAAATTTCCAACTCTTGAATCCTAACTGTATAATTAGTAGCTGATATTAATACATGATAAAACTTGAGCTCTGTATATTTAAAAATTTGGATACGAGACCGGACCGGGAGAATAATCCTGTCCTGGCGATGGAGATCAAACCGTTTTAAGACCAGGCGTTCCCAGCTTAAATCGGACTGGATTTGCCTTACACGCTAGGCTGCATAATTGAGAAAAGAATTAGTGACACTAGGGTCAAGATCATTACCGTGGTGAGCAAGTTTTATTACACTGGTGACAGCGGTTTGCGAACCATTCTCAATTGAAATAGAACCCGCCCAGGGAGGGTGTGGTATGACATTAACTTGCTATATTACTGCCTTTTAGGAATATTACTGCTGATGGGGCTGATAAATATTTTCCTAAATTAAAAAAGAAATGCCGGCAATACAGTATTGAATATTTAAAATATGGATTTGCGGAATCTTCTACAAACAAATCATTACCTATGTTTTTAATTTGCCGAAAAGCTTTTTCAAATGAAGCTATGAAACCTTCTAAGCTACAAGAGCATTTACATAAAATGCATCCTGATAAGATGAACAAAGATATATTTTATTTTCAAGAACTCGAAAAACAATATTTAAAACAGCCAACTATATCAAACCTTTTTGCATCGTCTTCTAAACGAGACGATGATGGGCTACGAGCCTCATATAACGTTTCATTGTTAATTGCAAAGTCAGGAAAACCACACACCATTGGCGAGGAATTAATTTTGCCGGCAGTCGAAGAGATATTAAAAACTGTTCTCCATCATAAGACACCATTTGATATCATTAAAAAATTCCTCTCAGTAATAATTTAGTGCAAAGAAGAATAGATGAAATGGCAAATGACGTTGAAATATCATTATGCGATTACCTAAAGACTTGCAAATTTTCCATTCAACTCGATGAATCAACTCTATCAAGTAACGAAGCTCTACTCTTATCATACGTACGATTTATAAAAGAAGAAAAAATTCATCAAGAGTTATTATTTGCTAAGAATTTGGAATCTGATACAAAGGGACATTCTATATTTAATATCATGCAAGAATTTTTTCAAGAGAAAGAAATTCCTATTAGCAATATTTTGTCTGCTGCTACTGATGGTGCTCAGCAATGACCGGGCGTCATAAGGGTTTTATAGCACATTTGAGAAAAGCAGTGCCAAATGTACTCGCTATACATTGTATTATTCACCGTCAGCATTTGGTTGCAAAAAAATTAAATGAACGTCTGCATGCGTCCCTCAATAACGTTATTAAAGCAATCAATATCATTAGAAGCGATTCATTGAAAGACCGTTTGCTTCATAAGCTTTGCAATGAAAATGATGAAGACTACAATCGCTTGCTGCTGCACACAGAAGTACGTTGGCTCTCTAAAGGTATTTGTCTGGATCGTTTTTTCAATCTATTTGACTCAGTGTTGGAATTTCTTGAAGAAAACGAACAATTGCGCGAAAACCTGATTACGTGAAAAAATTACATCGCTTATTTGACGGACCTGTTTAAAGTATTTAATCAAGTTAATCTACAATTGCAAGGTGATGATTTAAATTTAATTAAAACTAAAAACGTCATAGCTGCTTTTGCAGGAAAACTTCTTATATTCAAAAGAAATCTTGGTAGAGGTGAGTACAACCATTTTCCCACAATATCAACAGTGTCTGTAAAACCAAGAGATTTACTTACTTACTGCCAGCACTTGGAAGTTCTTCATGTTGATTTTACAGAGCGTTTCCAAGATATTTTAAACATGGAAATACCAAGTTGGGTTATAGCTCCTTTCGCAAACACAGATACTGAAGGCTCATCAAATTTGGAAGAGGAGCTATTAGAACTCACAACTAACGAAGAACTGAAAGTAAAATTCAAACGTGGATATCAAGAGTTCTGGCTTCAAAAACCAATACCAGTTCTCTATCCTGGATTGTGGACAATAGTACAGAAGTTGTTAATTGCATTTCCTTCGTCCTATTTGGCTGAGCGTGCATTCAGTGCAGTAACTGATTTGCTGTCAAAGAAGAGGAACAGACTACACATCACTGAACGTGGCGATCTGCGATTGATGTTAACGAAATTGGAACCCGATATTAACAAACTGGTAACACTCCACCAGCCTCAACCGTCTCATTGATTTTTTCTTTATTATTAATTTTGTATTTCTTATTGTATTGCATTTCTTATTTCTATTGTGATTGTATTTCTTATTGATTCTGTGTTTATATTTAAAAGTTTAATAAACAATTTTATTGTACATTTGGTAGTCGTTTAATAAATTTCTACTTCATCATTCCTCTAAAATAAAATTTAGACATTAACTGAAATTGAAGCTAAATACAGATCAATTGGGACGGTACAGATGATATTCAAATAAAATTTACTACTTTGGACTAACCAGCGACTGGGTGGGGGGCGGTGAAATTTTTGTTCTCTTCTATAGGGGGCGGTGGTCCAGAAAAGGTTGGGAACCACTGCTTTAGAGCTATAACTATAAAAGCATTTTTCTTAATATGACTAGAAAATGAAATTCCCCTTATTAAAATCCTTATGTTTCGACAAATATCGTCTTTGCAAAGAACATATTTTGATTTTGCATGCCCTCACTGGATGCGATCCAACATCGGCACATTTCAACAAAGGAAAAGTTCAGGTTAAGACAACGTTTGAGAAACATGCCGATTTAACTCACTCGACTCAAATATTTCAAGCAGAAAACTGCCGACCAGATACAGAGTATGTCAGACCGGAAACCATTTTCTGTTAGCTATGAATGGTGCCCCAAAGATGAGGTAAACATTGACAAATTTAGATACACCAATAACATTAAGGCTACACGACTAAATAGACCTGTTAAATTGTCATCCCTTCCACCTATCAGTGAAGCAGCTCGACAGTATATTTATCGAGTTTACTACCAAGTACAGATTTTGGCTAGGGAAAAATCTACACCCAAAGAATGGGGTTGGGATATAAAAAACGACATATTAGAGCCGAAAACAACACTACTGTCACCTGCCCCAAACGAACTATTAAATGCAATATTCTGTAATTTTAAAAAGTTTGCCATGTGTTTACGCTTGTCAGTTACACGCAATTATATATTTGCCATTATATTAAATCACTCTACAAAAGGCAGAGCCATAAATATTATGGCGTCTGGACAGTGTTTACAGTCAAGTGGTTGGACCACACTTATTGTATCTTTTTATACCTGTTTTGAGAGCACATTTGCTAAACGTTATGTTATAAGACTCTGAGATGAGTACTCGTTTCACTTATGTACAATCTTAGTTTTATTTAATTTTTGTAATATAGTTTCAATTGTTTTCCTTTCACTTGACGACTTTTATTCCGACACACATCTCACGAACACCATGCTCTAAAGTTTGTGGTCAGTTTCACGAACGGGCATGCCTGAACGCGTCAACAGAGTTGAAAAACATCGAAGACTTCAATGGCCTTGAGCCTGAAGAGGTTTTGCCAGCAGACATAGCGCCAACAGATATAGAGGAACTCGATACTATGTTGATCGAGGTGCTAGTGGAACTCAGCGAAGACGAAGAGGGAGGTAAGGAAACAAGACGCGTAACCCCAGGTACAAAAAATGGTAGATTAATGTTAAAAAACTTTCCCTGAGATGGAAAACATGGATTAGGCCTTCTGAGGATACCGTGTTAAAAAAAATGCGCCTTACATTCTACTTCAAAAGTGGCGTGGAAAAGAATGTATTTTTTTGTTATTAATTATTTATCATACATTTTTTTATTAATAAACAAATTTTTAACAATTTTAATAATGAAAGTTTTATTTTCCAGACTAACAGATTAGGAAAAATGTATTTTTCTACTTTGCGATTATAATGATTACTTTATGAAACCCCGTTGAGTTTCAACAGAGAGCATTTTTCGAAACGCAATATTTTATTCATCAATCTTGGTAACACTCAACGATTACAGATAGACAGGATTGCTTAGTTCCATTTAACATGTTTTGGAAAAACTGTATCTTATTCGGAGATGCTTGTCAAAAGTTTCGTTTCAATCATTTTGCAGTTTGTATACTGTTTATGTGAGATCCATTCTAGAAAACGCTGGGTCAGCAGGGTATCCTGATCTCGCTAGAGACAACGTCCTATTTAAAAACGTACAAAGAACAACTACACGGATTCCTTTTGGTACGAGAACACCTTCCTATACAGAAATACAGTATACAGTGCTATTCAAAAGTCCCCTCCCCCCTCGTATCTTTTGAACGGCTACACTAACATTAATAAAATTTGGAGGGTGAAAATAAAGTGTTGTAACTTCTCTACGAATGGTAACAGGTGACGTAATAGTAATAGATGACGTCACAGTGCCACTCTGGCCAATAATTTTAAATAGGACCTTATGGCAAGTGATATCTCGTTTGAAAGGCACTGACATTGGCTACATAGCCATATTAATTTTGTTTGGGTTTAAATTAATTTTGACGGATAAATTAAATAAATACCAAAATTATTGAAATTATTTTTTTAAATTCAATTAATCAAATATTAACAATGGATTCTTATAGCAAGTGTTCGAAATGTGCTCCGTCTACTTCCTGACAGTAATACATCCTATTAGTAAACTCTTGTCGTACTCGTTCGAATGTGTCAGCTGAAATAGCATTGCATTCTTCAGTAATTCTTTCTTTCAAAATGCCAATGCTATCTGGTGCCGTAGTATAAACCTTGGATTTCAAGTACCCCCATAGAAAAAAATCTAATGGTGTCAGATCTGGTGACCGAGGTGGCCATTCTATAGGACCTCGCCGGCCGATCCATCTACCTCGACATCCAGGTAACGTTTTACTGCACCATAATAATGTGCAGGAGCACCATCTTGTTGAAATGTTATTTCCAGATGACCGAATTCATCTTGATTATCTTCCAGAATTTCAAGAATTAACGGCTCAATTGCATTTTGTAACATCTCCAGATACACTTCGCCGCTTAAATTTGAATTTAGGAAAACAGGACCAACTATGTGGTTTCCCAAAATACCTGCCCAAACATTGACTTTTTCTGGAAATTGGGCATGTTGTTCACGAAAGGTGTGAGGATTTGTGTCAATCCAATACCTTACATTTTGTGTATTCACATTTCCATTGAGGCAAAAAGTACTTTCGTAACTAAAACAAATTGTTTTTGTGTAATGTGGGTTTTGACTAATTTTATTTGTCATACATTCACAGAATTCGAGTCCTCTGTCGGGGTCGTCATCCGAAAGGTGGTGCACCATTTGTAACTAGTATGGATGAAATTTATTTTTAGCCAACACTCTGTACTGTACTTTCACTTACTTCACAGATAGACGCAACTTTAGTTCAGCAACTATATCAATTTTTCTGTCATCACTAAATGTTGGTCGACCAGATCGTTTGGCATCTTGAACACTACCTGTTGCTTGAAACATGTGAAGAAGCTCCCTCAAATAAGTTCTCGAGATATGGCGATCTGGGTATCTCTCATTAAATAAACGTTCCGCTTCATGGAGATTCTTTCTAGATTCACCAATTATTAAGATAGCTGCTACATTGTCGGCTTGAGTACGTACCATTTTGCCTATGTAAACTCTTAAACGTCTCGTTAAACAATGATAAAATTAAAAATTAAAGCTATTTAGAAAAACTTTGCAAAGCAACAAATACTATTAAATTAAAAACGTCAATGTTTTTGACAACTAACCAGAGGCGGACTGAAAAATCTTCAATATTTAAATGTGAAATAATAATTTTGGTATTTACTTAATTTATCCGTCAAAATGAATTTAAACCCAAACAAAATTAATATGGCTATGTAGCTAATGTCAATGCCTTTCAAACGAGATATCACTTGCCATGAGGTCCTATTTAAAATTATTGGCCAGAGTGGCACTGTGATGTCATCTATTACTATTACGTCACCTGTTACCATTCGTAGAGAAGTTTACAACACTTTATTTTCACCCTCCAAATTTTATTAATGTAAGTGTAGCCGTTCAAAAGATACGAGGGGGGGAGGGGACTTTTGAATAGCACTGTATAGTCAACATAACTTCCTTCAAGCTTCGCCGACATCGTGAAGACCTAATTCGAGATATTAGGGCCCCCGCAGACTGCAGACTTTTTATCGGCCGATAGTTTAGTCGGCACGATGGAAGGAAAACATAATAGTGCCCATCCACAAAAAAGGGGACAAAACAAGATTCGCGAATTATAGAGGAATCTCACTCCTAAACACGGCATATAAAACCCTCTCAAACATCATTCTTAGTAGACTAATCCCTTATGCTGAAAATGTCCTAGGCGAATATCAAGCCGGGTTTAGAGCAAACAGATCAACAATAGATCAACTATTCACGCTGAGACAACTTCTAGAAAAGGGATGGGAGTATAACAGACCCATACACAATCTTTTCATAGACTTTCGACAGGCATCTGATAGCGTAGAAAGAAGCCAAGTATGGAATGCCATGGCGGAGTTCTCAATACCAAAGAAACTCATTCGGATGACCAAAGTCTGTATGGAGGGTGGAATATCTAAAGTACGTGTAAATAATAAACTGTCTGGCAGCCTTGAAATTAACAGTGGACTTAAACAGGGTGATGCGTTATCTCCACTACTTTTTAACCTTGTATTAGAGAAAGCCATGAGGTCGGCCGAAATAAAAACAGAGTTGCTATCGGTTCAAGGTCCCAAGCTGTTACTCGCATATGCAGATGACATAGATCTCGTTGGAGACTCCATCCTATCCACGAAAGACATTTTCAACAAGGTGGAAAGAGCAACAAGTGAAGTAGGGCTGAAGATTAATGAAGAGAAGACGAAATATATGTGTATAAATAGAGCGACACGAAGAGACAGAATAGGACAAAATGTGACGATCAACACCCTTAATTTCGAAAGAGTACAACGTTTTAATTATCTGGGGGCCGTAATCACAGCGGACAACGATGTTACCGAAGAAATAAAATACAGAATCAAATCTGCAAACCGCTGTCTATTTGCACTGAATAAGCTCATAAAATCAAAAAATCTCACAAGAAGTTCAAAGATCAAAATCTATAAATCCATCGTCAGACCTGTAATAACATACGGATGCGAAACGTGGACCATGACCAAAGCAAACGAAGAAAAGCTCACACGCTTTGAACGAAAAATACTTAGAAAAATTTTCGGACCTCACCATGACATCACCACAAACCAGTATAAGATTAGAACCAATATCGAATTAAAAGCACTCTACAACGACGCCGATATTGTCCAAGAAATTAAATCACAGCGACTAAGATGGGCAGGCCACGTGCACAGACTGCATAACGAAAGACTCGTAAAACTGGTATGGGAGGAGATTCCCACAGACAAAAGACCACTCGGACGTCCCAGAATGCGATGGAGAGATAACATCCAAGCAGATCTCCGGAAAATGAACATTCCATTTGACCCTAGGTTGATGGAAGACCGAACAAATTGGAAAAAAGTTGTACAGTCAGCCAAGACCCACCCAGGGTTGTAGCGCTACGTGAAGAAGAAGTTTAGTCGGGTTGGGCTGAAAGTGCGCACACCGAGCCAACTAAACAATTTGGTTGGTGAACAGGGCACTTCTCGAAGTAGTTTGTAACTGTAAAACGGTTGAAGGTTGAAGCGGTCGCACAATGAAAATATTGTCCAGAAAAATTTTTGCTCCCATCATACTCCGGAGGAGGAAAATCAAGAAGAGATTCCGAGAGTAGTGGGTGCATCCCATTCTCAGTGATAGATTAGTTAGTGGAAAATTTTACACTATGTATTCCAAATTACTTGATTACCCGAAAAATGTTTTCGCCTATTATCGAATGAGCATTACCAGCTTCAATGAACTTGTCAAGGTAATTGTACCAGCAATAGCGAAGGAGGATACAAATTTAAGACTTTCTATACCTGTGGAGGAGAGACTGAGCGTTACGATAAAGTAAGATAAACCACAAATACTTTTCAACTATTTTTATTAGAATTAATATTACAAAATTCGGCGTTTTGAGAAATTAAGTTATTTACAAGTCATATATTTGCGATTCATCTGAAAAATTTGAATAATAAGACTGGGTTGTATCGTTGGAGTTGCCAGGTGATGAAATGTTTAGAATGGTTGTCGGTTCCGAAATTGGAAAAGAGGACAAGAGTTGCTGTACTCTGTTGTACGTACATGTTGGCTTAGAAGTAGACTGAACGCACCTAGCTAATCTTATCTGTTTAAAAACGTTAAGAATACTTATTTTAGCATTAAGTTTTTCTTCTGCGGTTAAATTTTGGAGTGAAGGGACCAGTGACAAAGCAAAGTTCACATCTTCATCAGTATTAGGCTCATTTAATGCCTTTAATAATGCTTCATCCACGTCCGTCTGCTTCGGTACATTAGGTTTCTTTTTCCGCTGACGAATAGGGGTGGGAATGGATGAACCAGCTTGATAATCATCCTCATCATTTGATAGAGAATTCTCCTCTTCCAGGTTATCTTCAGTAAGTCGGTTTTCCATGTATGGAAGTAAAAAATAATAACTGTTCAAAGTAGACATATTTACGCCTTTTACTCGCAGCTTGCCCCGACTTAGTGTTCTTTTGAGCGTTTAATTTGCGACGAAAGCAAGTCCTTAAATTAGCCCATTTTTTGCAAATTACGACCTGAAAAATATTGAAATTTAATTAATGTTTTACAGATATTGAAATATAAATAATTTTTATTTTTTACTGATATCTGTCTACAGGAGCTAGTTTCAATACATTATCTTTTGATTATCTGATGGGAGCTTCTACAATACGAGATATTACTAAAACTACATGTGAGCTAATATGGAATATACTTCAACCATTGTACATGTCAACCAAAGAAGAAGGCGACTGGATTAAAATCGCAGACGAATTCTATAGTCGTACAAACTTTCCAAACATGATTGGAGCAATTGATGGCAAACATATACGGATGATACAGCCAGAACATTTCGGTTCATCATATTTCAACTACAAAAAGTTTTTTTCGTGCGTGTTAATGGCTTGGACAGACGCAGATTATAAATTTGTATATATAAACGTTGGTTCTTATGGAACAGCTAGTGATTCGGAAATATTTAAATCATCAGAAATGGGTAAACGGCTGCCCCAAAACCGATTAAATATTCCCTCCGGAAGACATTTGCCTAATGATAATGTCGGAGATGTTATTCCATTCTCTGTCGCAGGGGATGAAGCGTTTGGACTTGGCATTCATATACTACGTCCTTATGCAAAAAGAAATTTAAACTACACCAAACGAATTTTCAACTATAGACATACAAGAGCTCGACGAATGGTTGAGTGTGCTTTTGGGATTCTTGCTAACAAATGGCGTATATTTCACCGACCAATGAATGTCAATATCAACTATTGTGTCCGAATAATTAAAGCTTGCTGTGTCCTGCATAATTAAGTAAGAATCAAAGATGGAATAAATTTCACAGAAACTCTCTATAATTGTCCCATGAATAACTTAACTATAAATGAAGACAACCGAGGAAGAAATAATATGAATAACGTGCGACAGTACATGTCATCATACTTTATTTCTCCCGGAGGCGCGATTGCGTGTCAATATAACAAAGTGTAATAATTGTAAATATATAAATAAAAATTCACATGAATACTCTAATACTTTTATTTTTACGTTCCTACCTTTGTTTTTTCTTCGGCGCTAAGCCGATTCCAATCAAGAACAACTGCTTCGCAAACTTCCTCCCACAGTTTTTTCTTCACATTCGCGTCGGAGTACTCTTTTAAACTTTTTTTATAAAGCGCAGGGCTTTTCACGACTTCTTCAACCAACTTTTCGACGGAACTTTCTACAATCAACAATTGTGATTTGGGCGACGCCATATTCAAAATACACGCACACGACGCCAAATCACAGAGCGAACTGAACTATCGGCCGACTAAACAATCGTCATGTATGCGCAGGCGTGTATGCGCCAATACTGATTAAACAGTCGGCCGATAGTTGGCAGACAGATTACTTTGAATGTAATCGGGTAGCCCATCAAACTTTTTTATCGGCCGATACTGAATCGCTGTAGTGTGCGCATATGCATTCCTCTCCATACTGATTAAGAAGACGACCAAACTATCGGCCGATAAAATGTCTGCAGTCTGCAGTCTTAAAGTACAATTTAGAAAATTCAGATAACATCCTAAATCGGAATAGTCGAAGTCAAAAAATATGTTAGTAGCTCATATTCACAAGAAAACGTAGCCGCCCAGTACTTTAATTAGATAAACATAGATAATGAATGACCCTGTGCATGTATAAATATAAGCATCCTTTCCTTTCAGCATTCAAGTTAAATTATCAAGATAATTTATGATATCTAATACCTAGATATATGTATTGTCCCACTTAGAAAAAACCTTTTGCATAATAACCATTTTGTTAGAGGTGTATCGCTTTGCTTGCCGTGAGAAATTTTATTATAAAATTCTTTTTCAACAGAATGAGTTTTGTTATGAAATAGGCCCTGGTGGAATGTGAAATGCGCTTTGAAGAATTTTTGTTTTCATACAGTGAAACAATGAAATTGGAATTAGGAGGTCATGTGCACTCCGGTTTGAGGTTGTAGGACGGAGTATAGGTGAAAGTACATTATAATAATAATATTTATATGCTAAAAATATATTTTAACGGAATTTAAAAAAGAGAATTTGACGGTATATCTTGTAGTTTACGATTTCCTACAAATATATTACACTAGCACATGAAGCAATGCAATTTAGAGCAAGATAAATTAAATATATAACAAACCAAAACTAGTCTGATTCAGAGGCAAGCTAATGAGATGGAAGATTGTTACTCCTGTTGAATGTTGGATAGAGATATTTTTAAACTTTTATGCCCAATTACCTCTCAGGGAAGGTTACATACAGTTATTTGAGGCTACTAATAAAACAATATGGTTTGGTTGTTTAGCTATATTTGGTTCTGACTTCCATATAATAATAACATGAATTGTGTAGTCTAGAAGAGGCTGTACACTTGCTTCTTGAGCCTTTAAAATAATATGAACATGGTAGTCCTCAGACGAACAGCGCTGGTAACTTGTCAGGTATACAGGAATCTGGAGTCCAAGGTATTCCCAGGACTAATTGGAAACAGAGAGTCCAATGATGATTGGTATTCAAAAGAGGTCTCAAAAAATAAGAATAATTCTGTATCATCCTTTGCTGACAAGGTGTAGGTAATAATAAAAATATATCCATTTTAAATAGGTGAATCAATTATTGTTCCTAAGATATCTTATATTGATTTGTAATTTTTTTTTCTTTATATAGCTAAATTTGACTATCAAAACATGCTAATCTTATAATTGAAACTGACACTATTATTTATTGAGTGAATGAAAACGACGAATACTCAGTGTGTATTAGTTTATTACTTTTCAGCTAAGCGCTTTCGGCTTAATAGCCGAAAGCGCTTAGCTGGAAAGTAATAAACTAATACACACTGAGTATTCGTCGTTTTCATTCACTCAATTTACATCTAGTGTGTACACCATATCCACAGGCATTTCTACTATTAATTATGACATACTAAGCATATCCTAATATCTAAATGACCTAACTCTCCTACAGGAAACTGAAGCTTTCTCAAGCAATAATACAGTTAGCTTATCGAAATCTACGGAAAAGTACAACTTTCACTTAGTAGAGCTAGTTAATAAGTTGGAATCAATATTGAATTTTCTTTGTTTCAATATGATGACCAAGTATTACTTAAGCTACTGATTTTATTAAAAAGCTAAACTGAATATGTCTGTAAAAGCCGCAATTGAAGACTAGTGGTTCTTTTGACCAGTTCCATAAGAATGTGCTTTGCGTTGTTCGAGTTTTCAGTCTATAGAGTATACAATTACTTGATTTTATAACTAGGTACAAGATATTGGAAGTACATAACTTTCGATGTCGGGTGACCTCAAGGTGAATTGAATTTTCAATTACTACAATTGAATTTCCGCATATATTTAATTCTGATTCCCTTCAGGGTACTTATAGGTGCCTTTATCACCAAAGTAATACTTAAGATTACCTGCGAAAATTCTAAAAAAAACTCCGTAAAATGCGGCAAACGTTTCACTCCATACACATGGATAGCAAAAAGAAAGATTTTTTTTTTGTACACTGAAAATTCCCACCTAAATCTATTAGATTCTTAGAATTGTTGGTCAAACTGATTTCAAATATTGGTTTAGCAGTCACTTATGCTTATGGGATTTAGGGACATTTATGAAGTAATGATTTTTGAAGTTTGATAGTGACAATATTGACAATTGATAGATACATGATTAATTATAACTTGTTATCAAAATAAACATTGAATTTTATATGTATTTTAGTTTGAGAATTTGCTTTTATTTCAGTTAGAAAATAATTTTATTTTCATATTTGGTGGTGGGATTTTAGTTTTAGTTAGTTATAAATACTTCTGGTCGAAGCGATACACCTGGTAAGATTGTATCTTGTTTTGTTTCTTAAAAGGTCCTTGAAATGATTTTTGTACATTTAAACGATTTTCTCTAAATAATGCTGGTGTTCTTGGATTGGTAGCCTAATTCCTAACCTTTGGGGGATATATCTAAATGAGCTTGTAACAAGATGTCAACAATGACGTATTTGTTTTAAAACTTGATACCAACAATGCCGCATTATTTCATAATCACTCCGGTGAGTTTCGTAATACGTTTCCTTTATATCTATAAGTTCAGATGTCTTTTTGCTTCATTAACCACCTCTCTGCATTTCTTTCTGTTCCTGCATGTCTTTCTCCAATGGTTAATTTTAACTATATTGATGTTTGCCATTATTTGGCTTTCCCAACTTTCTTTTGTTTTTCCACTCGATCTGTTTGTAACACTTTTAAGTAAAGACTGAGAATTTCTGCGTTGTATATATCTCCACCACGTCAACCTATGTGCCTTTATTACCTTAATAATGTCTTGTCCATCTAGGATATTCTCTATTTCTTTGTTGTTCAATCTCTTCAGCTCTCCATTTTCTAGTCTCTTGGATCGCTACTTTGTCATTTTTTATTTTGGTTTTGCGGCCGATGTTTTTGTCTTTTAGAAATCTGTTGTTATTCCAGTACGCCTTGTTTCCCATTATTCTCTGTGTTACTTCTACACTCCCGTTGTTTTTTCCATTTGTATTTACACCCAAATATCCAAAATTCGATACCTTTTCAAATTTGTATTGTCTGATTTTAATTTCTTTCATATATATTGTTTCTCTTTTGGAACAAATAAAGTATTTTGTCTTCTCCTGATTAATTTCTAGCCCTCTTTCTCTGGCCGCTCTAGTTAGTGTCAATAATGCGTTTTCCAAGCTTTTTTGTCTGTTCCTATCCTAGTAATGCATTGTCATCGGCATAAGCAACAATTTGTGTCGAGGTTTGTGCTACTGTCCTACCATCTAAGGCTCTGATTGTTCCTTCTAACGCTATATTGAAGAGAGTAGTTGATAGGGCCTTACTCCGGTTTCCACTTTTATTCTTCTGGGGCTCCTACAGTTGCTTTTATCGTTGCCACTGATCTATCAATCGTCATTTTTGCAAGTCTTATGAGCTTTGCCGGTATTTCTATATGTCTCATATCCTGTACTAACTTTGATCTCAATACACTGTCAAAAGCCTGTCTAAAATGTATAAATATGATATAACTCCAAGTCGTGTTCATAACATTTCTCTACTGTTTGTGTCAGTATATGGATTATGTCTATTGTCGATCAGCTGTATCTGAATCCTTGTTGGTAATCCCCTATTTTCATATCAGTGTATTTGGTTAGCCTTTGTCTTATTAATGGCGTTAAAACCTTATAAGTTGTGTTGTAGACCTATAATTGTTAAATTGTGAAGGGTCTCCTTTTTTAGTACTGGTGTTATCTATCCTTTTCTCCACTCTATCGGCATGATTTCTTCTCCCATATTTGCCCTATTAATTTGTAGCAGTAAGTAAAACTCAAAATCAGTACTTCAGCATATATTAGTAAAAGGTGAAGAAGGGCAACTAGTTTCGGCTCACTGAGCCATCATCAGGCCTGTAAAAGGTATCAAGATAGAAAAATAGGAATTCACAACATGTCGAATTACCTTAATGTACATCTATCCATGTGTAAATAATTGAAAGAGAAAGCCGCACATGTCCGTGGCATCCAGTTTACTGGATGCCACGGACTTACTGCTATTTACCTACAGACTACATTCGAGATGGATAGTCTTTTTCATCTACTAATTTGTGAATAGCTTGCATCAATTCTGTACGTCTGTTTTTTATTAATTCATTGATTATATTATCAGGACCTGGTGCTTCTTTTCCATTATCTTTGAAAGTCTCTTCGAAATAGTTTTTCCGAAGTCTATTGTCTATGTTTTCATGAGCCTTATTTGTAGCATTTTGTACTTTAATGTATCCAAATAGTCTATCGCTGTTTTTACTCATTGTTTTCAGTTCCTTCATTTACACATCTTGCCAAAGTTTGTTTTTTTCTTTTCTTTATATGTTATCAGTTCTTCTTGCCTTTTTGTTTTTATCCATTCAATTCTTGCTTGGTTTTTATTTTGATTTGCTTTCGCATTCGTTGTCGTAAAATTCTTTTCTTGGTGCTTATTTCCTCCTGTCTAGTGCTTTTTCTGTAGCTTGTGTATCGTTGTCTTTAACTTTAGAAATTAGATATTTCTTAGAAGTAGATTCAGCCATTTTCATACAAAAATTAAATTCTCAATAGATTTATAAATAGTAATGTTTATAAAATGACACACCACTCACGATTATTTACTACGGCAGAGCTTATGATTCACGACTATATATCGCGGCCAAGCACATACAACTAACTAACAAAAAATTCGTAGAGCTGTTGCTTTTATACGCTTCATTTCGTGCATGATTCAACTTGTCTGTGTGCGAACATGTCTAAACATGTTATTTTGTATGAACATCGCGCGTTCGTTTATCAACGTGCGAAGACAAGTCATATACTTCTATTCTGAACTAAAAGAAATTATTATCAATATTAGTATTATTATTAATGCTAATATAAAACTGGCTATTAACCCTTATCAAATCATTTTTATTTCACCATTCCTCTTGACTGCTTATTTGCTTCTGAATCCGCTACCGCCCCCCTAAAAGGCTGCAGCGCCCACAGGGGGGCGCTATCGCCCCCGTTGGGAACCAATGCTCTAAAGTATCAGTATTACCTATTAAAACATGCGCGTTCACTCTATTTCACGCTATATCTCGAAAACACTTGGCCGTACGCAAAAAATGTATATAATCAATTTTATAGCGAATACTATTTTAACCCTAGGATGCATAGAAGAAATTCTCGACAAGAATGCATAGCATTAGTCTCCAAGACTCTTATTTAAAAAAAAACACCAATTTATATTTTACGTTTATTTATCATAACAATAGGTGAAAAACAAGCGTTAGAAATTGAAATAAATATTAAAATTTTTAATTCAAGCATATTGTGCATACTAAAATACTGTGTTCTTTGCATGTTGGTTTATTACACTAGTATAAGTCACTGTACTCATTCTTCCAATTCGTGTAGGACATTCCGAACATCTTCTTTTCTTTTTCAAAACTGAACCGGCTAAGATATTCTCTTCTTCCGAAAGCGTAATAAAAAGTTTCATACTATTTCTTACAATATTTGGAAGTTTTGGGTTTTGTGCTCTTCTTGTCATATATGGTAACACTAATTCGGTTGCTACGTCTTTGATGAACATTCTTCTCTTGTTAGTTTTTCCATCGTGAAAATTTTTATTTTCATGGGTGTACATAACGTAAGCATTTAGAACTGCTAAATCCATTATGTTGTACCAAACTGCGACCGGCCATCGTCTTGTTTGTCGCTTTGTGGTATAGTTGCCTATCATTTGATCCATATGATCAACACCTCCTTTAGTTTTATTATAAAATTTAATTATTTCTGGTTTTTTTGTAGTACTCTCATTATCTACTTAATCGTCGTGATGCATCGAGCTAAGAAGTAGCACAGATTTATTCTTTTTTGGTACATAGCTCACTAACGTCAAATCTTTATTGAAACCAAAAATAGAGGAATAAACACTTCTTTCCTTAGGGGCTTGAAACTCTTTAGGAATTTCCTTCTTCTTTTTGGGCAAAGTTCCCACACAAGTTATTCCAATAAGCAGCTGATATTGTGTTAGTGAAATACTTGTAAAAAAATTGTCAACTGTTGAGTTCTGTCCTGATTTTTTTATGGAAACAGTTAGAGCTTTTACAACATTTTCTGCTACGTTGTACTCTACTGGTTCTCCAGGTTGGCGCCCCCAATATACTTGTCCATCCATGGCAAATCCTGTTTCACTTTCACAAATCCAAAAAAACTTTATTCCATATTTTGCTGGCTTTGAGGGCATGTACTGCATGAAACTGCAACGACCTCTAAAAGCAAGCAATTGTTCATTTATTGTAACGAACTCTTTTGGAACCATTTGTATTTGGCACTGAACTAAAAATAATTCCCATATATGACGAATATGAGCAAATTTATCAGTTTCAAGTCTAACCGAATGCCTTCTTTTGTCATCGAAACGAAGATACTTTTTTATATTTTCAAAACGATTTCCTGCCATTGTAGCTTTGTACATTGGATTCGACATCTTATCAAGAAATAATTCTCTTACAGGAGTATCACAGTTTTTTTCAACACCAGCCAACAATAGCAAACCGAAAAAATAGGTAAAAAAACTTTTTAAGTTAAACGGTTTTATGTTAAACATACATTGCAATGTTTAAGATAAATGTACTAAAAACCAAAAAATAATAAAATAGATACAGTCGTGGGAATTATAAACATATGCATAGACTAGACTAAAATAAAACCGTGGGGCACGTCAATTGTCTACAATCGTTGATTAAAATTTTTGTTTTGTAATGTTACACTATAATTAGGCAGTTGTTCAACCGACAACGATGGACGTGTGATAAGTAGGGCTAGAATGTGGAAACAAGCTAGCAAGCTCGATTATAAGCGAGTTTTAGGGTTTCATAGTGGTGAGCGAGTAGTACTTTTATCATATGTTTTGTCGATTAAAGACAAACTACGAGCAGTGAAACGATTCCTCGCCAGCCAGCAGTGTGAATGTCCAACGATAAACTAGTTGAAACATCTCTTTTATTTGCATGGAGTGTATAACTATTGGAATTTCCATGAGCAAGAAAATAGTAAGTAATTTCCTCACCGTCTGCGGGCCAACTGCCTAACGACGAATTAAACGATTCTTCTATCGCACATTAAGTCGATAATTTGTAGACAATTGACGGTTTTATTTTAGTCTAGTCTATGCATATGTTTATAATTCCCACGACTGTATCTATTTTATTATTTTTTGGTTTTTAGTACATTTATCTTAAACATTGCAATGTATGTTCAACATAAAACCGTTTAACTTAAAAAGTTTTTTTACCTATTTTTATTTTTTGGTTTTTAGTTTTTATTTCGCATTCTGTTTAATTCATTTAGTGCTTCATTATTGCAAGGTTTCTTGCCCGTTAGTTTATTGCAGTCCAACTCCTCTATACGTAGTCCCTGCAAAGATCTTACTCTACTAAGAGCCACGTAGGCTTGACCTTCTTCAAACAGTTTCGCACCTAAGTATACGACATTCTTCTTTCAGCCGTCCCGTAATTGTGCTTAGCTGGAAACTGTATGGCTTTCGGGTGTATAAGATGTACTCCGTCTCTTGCGAAATCAATTCGGACGGAAGGTACATCTGTTGCATACATCTGAGTTCGACGAAATTGAGGCCAAACGATTTCGTTGATGTAGCCTATAGTGCCATTTACTAATCCCTTTGAAACGTCAATATTGGACCGTAGCATGACTTTTGCCCCCACAAATATTTCCAGTTCCGCTGGTAAACCCCCAGTTTTGTTGATATCAGCTGGTATTTCATTTGATACCCATATTGATGGGATTGATAAAACCTACGTTATCCGCCATTTTGTAGCGGCCGCCATCTTGGATTTAAATTTTTTATAGTATATTGTATTCTGCTTGTTGAGCCCTTTCATTTGATACCCATGTTGATGGGATTGATAAAACCTACGTTATCCGCCATCTTGGATTTCAATTTTTTATAGTATATTGTATTCTGCTTGTTGAGCCCTTTCATTTGATACCCATATTGATGGGATTAATAAAACATAAATTATCCGCCATTTTGTAGCGGAGGCCATCTTGAATTTATAATGATAATGAATAAACATAATTGTATTGTCACCAAAATCCAAAGTGTATACAAAATTTCAGATTAATCGGTTGACAGGAAGAGGGTGAAATTTGAATTACTAAATTTGACCCAAGAATAAATAATAAATAAAACAAACGGGGTGAGCTAAATAAAACCGTTTAAAAAAGCATCCATCTCATCTCTTTCGATTTGTGTTCAAATTTTACCTTTTTTTCAAATTCGCGTTTTGCTTCTCGATTAGTACAAAGTATTATTTCATCAACAATTTCAGGCGTAATAAATTTATCCCATGCATCTTTGATACCCAAACTTGATTTCTTCTTTGAGGTCCTAATGTAAATCTTACTATATTGTGTAATCTTACCCTTACTTGTGAGGGCTGAGTAGAATTCCACACAAAATTATGTATTCCAATAAACGTACCATTTGAGACGTCTGAAGGTGAGTTATGATCCGGAATACTATCTGTTTCGCTATCTGAAGAGCTTTCTCCAATGTTACTAGATCCTTCAGGTGGTTGATATTGTTCGTCAGTGTCTGATGTATCACTTTCACTAACAACAATATTCTCATCATCTTCTTCATACCATGCCGTCAAAGTTTCATCAAAATTAGAGTCACTAGGTCGTTTTCTAGATGTACTTGTTGAAGCCATAATTTACAATATGTAAAAAACAAAAAAAAAACCTTATAAATATTGAGATTTTGTAAATAATTACCTAACCTCTCTTACAAAAATAACTTATCAGTATTGCACAATAAAATTACATATAAATAAGTCTTTGTAAACTGTAAGCATTATTATTTTAGGTTTACTTCTAGAAAAGAACAAAGTTAACTGAACAAACCAAAACAAATGATAAAAATCACGTGTTAACTGCACATGTGCATTGGAATAAATACATACATAGTTGCCGATATAAATAGTAAATCAACAAGAGTCTGTCAGACTCATGATATGCATTTAGCGACTGTAAGTGAAAACAATTTTTTTTTGTAAAAATTTGTAAAATACAGAAGTTATGAATACAGTGATATACATTTAAACTAATAATAAACAAATTCTTAAAATAGTAATGCTGTAGGTAAAATACGATAGAATTTGTACCTGTTTAAATTTGTTCATGAGACTCTGAGACTCATGTTATGCATCCTAGTGTTAATTAAGTTTTGTTATGAGTTCTTACGACGTCAGGTTCACTGAAAGCGAGATTTTCGCGAAAACCCAATTTTCATGACCTTTGACCTGCGATATCTCAAGATACACAAGGGTAGGCATATGAGATTTTTTGGTGCTTCATTCGAACATCAAAACGAAGGTCTTTACAAAAAATCAGCTTGTTCGGCCTCACTCCGCAGATGGCCTTTTTTTACCTTATTTCCCTGGAGTATCAGTAGACTCAAGAAGAGTGGGACAGTATGTTAATTAATAACTTGATTTTCGTTTAGTTGACCAAATTGTATGCAAAGAGAGCAGACTTACTCTGTTTTATAATATGTATATTATTAATAGTTGTGTAAATTTGAATTTTTGAATTACTTATTTTGTACATCTAATGTTATTTTTTAATAAAATACCAAAAGATGCTAAAACCTTTTGGATGTTCATGTATTTAGGTCATTCAAATATTGTATTTTTGTTCACTTTTTTTATTTATTTCTCGGAGCTTATGTCATTTGTACGATTTTGAAACATCTTGTATGTTGAAAGGTCACAGTTTAAATTAATTGTTTACATATTGGGCAAAGGAACATATGATCATAATTACCAGTCACGAAGAGAGAGTAATTAAAATTAAGAAATGAAAGAACGTCTTTGTACTGTATGTATATAATTATTATTATTATTAACTGAATTACTTATGAGTTGGGCGATATTCGTTTGAATCACTTAAGTGGAATTATAATTTATTATACAGTTGACATTTTTTAAAATTGAATTAAGAGTTATGGTGTTTTGAGAAGGGCCTTAATTGGTTTACTAAGTAATTTTTTCAAGCCCAAATTGAACGAACTAGAGAATGAGTGTGTATTAGTAAAAAAATTAATAAAGTACAACAATATTTATTTAGTATTTATTCAAATAACAATTATCTTGTTGAGTGTACACATTTCTGATTATTTTTGCTACTGTAGATAGTTCTATTTCCAAAAAAAAAGAATCATTGTATATTAGCTAAAAAGAGCTATTATCTCTGTTATTTTGAATTAAAAAAATGCCATATTTTTTTACCAATTTCAACAAATATTGTGTAATATATGCTGCGATTAGCTAAAATTATGTTTTTTATTAAACTTTTTTTGACTTTTATATTTTGAAATAATTGAATTCTTTTGTTGCAGGTAATCATTAGAAAATACCATGTTAAAACTACATAGTAGAGCATCGTATCTCAACATCTGGATAGAGTTCGGATTCAATTAACCAAAAATCAAAATGTAATTTCTTTCCGTCTTCATACCTAGTTACTCCACGATAATTGTTCTAACCAATGGGTGCTAATATGGGTAAAAATGCATCCCTCTTAGATGCTTTACCATCCGGACAAGGTACATTACATGTGGTCATGTTGGGATTGGACTCTGCTGGAAAAACGACTGCTCTTTACAGATTGAAGTTTGATCAGTATTTGAACACCGTACCTACGATTGGATTTAACTGTGAGAAAGTTAAAGGGATGATTGGAAAAGCAAAGGGTAAGTAATAAATTCGATCTACAAGAGCTATTTACGTTTTTTTTGTATATAAACTAAGAACTATAATCCAATAGAGTACAAGAAGAAGTTTCTGACCTGAACATGAAGATCGGGAATGAAAAAATGTATTAACTATGAAAAATAAAACTAAATTTTAAGAAAAAATGTTTTGTATATTTGTCTAAAACTTTTCAGATAACCATGGTATATAAAGAAGTTTTTTTACCATTTCATAACAGGCACTATTAATGCGGATATCAACTAAAAATAAACTGTAGCTACATCATTTCTGAACATTTTATTTGATTCTCGATTTTAAGAAGGGTGTAACAATACACTTACAATAGAAACTGAAAACAAAACAAATAAATGTCAAAACGTATGATGAATTATTTATTTAAGAATTTACTTGAAAGGACATTCTTCAAATATTCCACAGTAATATGAAATAAACCTTTTTATAAGAAAAGTCTTATAGTGTCATGTTTTCTAAGGTCTCGAGCTACTTTAACAAAAACTTTTTGTCATTTTTTCTAATAAAAGTTTTCTTCAATTGATTATATAATGACAAAACTTTTCAACTAAATGGTTTTGGCCAATGTTTAATAGGTATGCTGGTCAGGTAATGTGGGTAATTTACATATTATGAGTATAGCCAAAACAATCTTTAACTAGAAACTAAAAGATGTTAGAAAATTCACCAGAAAGGGTAAAAACCGAATGGGAGTCACTTTCAAGAATGCAGAAGCTGCTAACAACTTTATTAATGAACAAGACTGGGAAAATTTGGGTTATGAAGTATATATACCGAGTCACAATGTATCAAGCAAAGGTATTGTAAGATTTGTAGATTCGACACTTACAGAACAAGAAATAATTCAGTTTACAACAACAAACATCAATAATTGTAAGGTGCTACATGCCAAGAGAATGAATAGAAGAGCGATCGTTGATGGAAATATAAAGTACATCCCCACAGGCACAGTGTGTTTAACTTTTGCAGGAAAAATCATCCCACGAGAAGTGGAAGTATATGGCCTTCCAACCCTGGTAACTCCATATATAAGCCCTGTAATTCAATGCTATAACTGCTTACTTTATGGACATAGCACAAATCAATGCAGAGGCAAAGCAAAATGCAAAACTTGCAGTAAAAGCTATGACAATGCCTCAAGCTGCAATTTATATTGTATCTACTGCCAAAATAATGATCACTCATCAGTTGATAAAATATGGAAAGAACAAAAAAGACAAAAAGACATTAAACAACTAATGGCATTCTCAAATATCTCATATTACGAAGCTAGCCAACAAATACCATCCAATTCTCCCACCAGCCCACCAAAAAATGACATAGAAAACTTACCAACTTTAAGAAAACAAAACTGAAAAGAACAGGTCAACTCAATTCAAGTACATGAAAGAAGATTAGCAACAATATCCACAACTCCCGAAGTATCATCTTATGTACAAGTAGCCACAACACCCCCAAACAGCAACAGAAAAAGACAAACAGGCTACGACAAAGCCGCACATACCAAATTCCTAAATAATCCAAATGGCAGATCAGAAATAGGAAACAAAATGACAACACATAGTGAACAGCCCCAACAATTAGCAAGAAAAGAGGAAGAAGAAAAACTCCAACTCGATGTAGTACAAGCAATATCATTTTTATCAGAATCCCACAGAGAGCTTGTGTTAACGTTTATGAGAAACTTGATTTCAAATAATTATCTTACCCCCCAGCAAGAAGTGGGTCAGCTAACTGAAATAAACACAGCACAAACATGTACACCTCCATCACCATGCACCAAAAAACAAAATACTTCAGGGGACTATATGGACCTGTCCGACACGGACATGTTCTGATCTCCTGTGCAATATTTGAATTTTATTCGCATTCACTCCACTAACTGTAATCCAGTTCATACAACTCCAACACAGATAATTTGAAGGTAATCATCAGAAACCATAATCCTGATATAATCCTACTAAATGAAACATGGTTAAAACAAAACTATAATACTTCATGCAGAAACTTTCAAATTCTTAGAAACGACAGAGCTGATGACTACGGTGGAACAGCTGTTCTAATAAAAAATACCATCAAATTCATCCCAATAACCTACCAAAGTAACTTTGACAATATAAATATTCAAACACAGGCAATACACCTACCACAACATAACATTAATATTCTAAATATATACTGCCCATCAAGCTCAATACTCAGAATAAATAATTGGATCCATTTTATTCAGCAATTCAAGAAACCCCTACTTATTATGGGAGATCTAAATTGCAACCACCCCGCATGGGGGAGCAAGAAAATAAGTATTAATGGTCGAAACATCATTGACTGCTTAGAGTCACTGCAATTAGTATATCTAAATGATGGGCAGGCTACCAGATTGTCTTCACCAAGTGAGGTTAAATCGGTGGTGGATGTTACCCTAATATCTTCTAGAGTTAACTCTATATGCTACCTGGGAAGTCCTCCTAGATCCTGGAAGTAGTGATCACTACCCAACCATCTGCAACCTTTTTTCCAATAATAAAGACAACCCCAATCAGATAGTAACCACAAAAAGAAGCTGTAAAAAAGCTAACTGGAACACCTTTTATGAACACCTCTGTACAACCCCACAACCCCTAACCCTTCTAACTTTCAATATGAAACATCCCAAGATAATATTATAAAAGCAGCAAATGCGGCAATACCATTTTATAAAATCAAACACAACCAAAAATACAATATCCCTTGGTGGGATAACTCCTGTCAAGTATCCATCAACTGCAGAATATCTGCAATTAAAACATTTACCAACTCCCAACAACTTTATAGCAGTTAAAAGGAACATTGCCTCTACTAGAAAACTCCTCAAGTTCAAAAGAAAGAACAGTTTTCGCAACTTCTGTGCAAAAATAAACCGTAACTCTCCATTAAAAATTATTTGGAATAAAATCAATAAAGCTTCAAATCGTACACCTCACAACAACCTATCAAGTCAACTTCCACCTGGCATTCTGGCTCAAGAAATTTTATCCTCCTTATGCCCACCTATCATTACCAAAAACATACAAACATCCATATCAACAGAAATTGAACCATTCTCCTATCAGGAATATAAATTCACAATAGAGTCAAAAAAAGACTCCGCACCAGGTATGGACCAAATTTCATACTCTATGATTAAACACATGCCAACATCTTTGTCTAAGGATCTACTACAATTTTTTAATGATTGCATGCAAACTGCTACCATTCCACACACATGGAAGCAAACAATTATTCTTCCTCTCATAAAGCCCTACAAAGACAAATTAGTAGCAACGAACTATAGACAAATTGCTATAACTTCATGTGTGGGTAAACTTCTAGAATCACTAATAAAAAACAGGCTGGAATGGTATGTAGAAAACAAAAAATTACTCAATCCCCTACAGTTTGGATTTAGAAGGAATAAAGGTTGTATGGACTGTTTAATGTTTGTAACCTCTCATATCCTTATAAATTATTCAGCCAATGAATACACCATAGGCGTTTTCTTAGACCTCTCAGCTGCATATGACACAGTTAATATCCAACTTCTGTACAAAACATTAATAAACCTAGCCCTACCTAAATATAAAATAAACTTAATTTATGCTTTTATAAATAACAGAGTTATATTCGTCCAAGACATCTTAGGACAAACAATAGGACCTTTGCCAGCTAATCAAGGATCTCCCCTTAGTCCAATCCTGTTTAATCCCTATACCCTACCTATTTATGAGATCCTCCCTAAAAATGTTAATCTTGTTCAATATGCAGATGACATGATACTGAGGTTGGTGGATCGAATGTGAGCCAAATGGTAAATAATTTAAATACATTTTTAGAAAAACTCAACACATGGTTAGACACACATAATCTCAAACTATCAACCAATAAATCTCATACAGTAATGTTTAGTAAAGGAATCATAAAAAGATCTATCCCCAAAATAAAAATAAACATGGACTATGGTAGCCAGATTTTCACCCTCATCAAAAAGAATAAAACAACGTTGGACAAACTTCAAAACCAGGGATTAAGAATAGTTACAGGCAACATGAATTCAACACCAATCCCAGCCTTATTATCAGAAAACGGTGAAATGCCCCTCAAATATCGGAGGGAATGGCTGAGCTCCAAATACTTAATAAAAAACCTGGCAATATCCAATAACCCTATAATCAATATTCTAAAGAAGCTTAATAACATAAGCAAAAACTCAAGATATTGGACTAACATAGAAAAACCAACTCTAATACAAATCCTTGACCGGCTACAACCATCTACTAATATGATGTACACAAAAGAAATATTGCCTTGCTATGAATTTGACCTAGAAATTCGGCTAACTCCATTAAATGTGGCAAATCTTTAATCTAATAAAACTGATGAACTAGCACAAATTCAGTACCAAAAAATTATATCCAAATTTCCGGATCATACAAGAATATTTACAGATGGATCTCTCTATTCCAATGGCACTGTAGGGTTTGGAGTTTACAGTGAAGAACTCAACTATGCATTTCCATCTAGGCCATCAAAATTCACACAAATATGGTTAGAAGAAATTACTGCTATCAACCATGCACTTCAATTCATCTTAAAAACTAACGCTACTAAAGCCATAATCTTCTCAGACTCTAAAACTGCACTACAAAAAATATGTAAATCAGCTTTCTCCAAAGAAACAGAGCATTCGTCAATATTAACTAAACAAGGAATTATACTAGCAAATACTAACGGCTTTAATATTGTACTAGCATAAATCCCAGGCCACTCTGAAATCAAAGGAAACCATAAAGCTGATCAACTAGCTAAAACAGGTTGTTCCCTTACAGTTCCAGCGAATATAAAACTGAATTATCAAAACTACTTCCCAGATATCAAGAAGAGCATATGGGGTAAATGGAACAATGAATAGAGCCTCATAAAACAGAATAAAAAATCGTTCTATTACAAAGTTGTCGAACAATTACCAAAATCTCCCTGGTTTAACCAATACCAATACAAAAACAGAAGACATTTAACAACAGTTATAAGAATGAGAACAGGACACTGTTTAACTCCTTTCCATATGTTTAGAATTGGAATTAAAGATGATCCACTATGTGAATATGGGCAAATAGGATCACTGAACCACATACTACTAGAATGTCCAATTAATATATCAAACCAATTCAACCTTTACATAGAGCTATGCAAAACTAAAATTAGCGCGCCATTTGATATATGTACAATTTTAGCCAATTTAAATGATGAACGATTATCAATAATACACCAATTTATAACTATGTTTAAAATATCCCTTTAACTTAATCTTCTCTTTTATAGACCTGGGTTTCTCCACCTATATCAGAGGTAGCATTTCTGGGTGTGTCCAAGCTTGGCCGCTACCCCCAAGAGAGAAAAGTTAATTTCCTGTGTTGTGAAGTCTTACCTTACTAATACCCCAATACTCACCATAAGTAATATAAAAGTGTAATAACTCATAGTACCTATGCTCAACAGTAGTGCACTTTTGTTTAAGGAAGATATCCATTCTAGAGGGAGGGAAATATTGCCAAGAGCAAGACTTTTTCTTTTTCTCCCCACAGGTATATAACTGGGTAAATTATCCCACAGGATATAGCCCAAAAAAGGAACAAGAAGAAGAAGAGTATGTGCAACCATGTGCGTCGCATTAATATTTTTCCTGTGACAATGGCGGGGTTGACTAATCGTAGCGGATCATTACATTGCGAGACTGCAGATAGAATTTTTCGCTTAGTGATGTAGGATTCGAGTTCAAAATCTAAGGGAGTAAAGCTATGAAAAATACCGTGAGTTAGATTCCACTTAAGCCCAAACATTTTACGTAATATATTATCAAAATAAATTCAAATCTAGATCTAATGCATGAGACTGCACTGCTGATTCTTTATGGCAGCGGTTCTCAAACTTTTTTGGTGACGGAACCCTACAATACAACAATTGTTTTTCAAAATGTATTCTTCATTAATAAGCATAATAAAAGTACAATGTAACAGTTACTACTTATTACTTACTTTACTTAGTAAATTACGATATAACAAGTATAATACTAGAAGATATTAAAAAAGAAAAAAATCTAACTAATGGGAGGTATGAAACCGTTTTTTATTTTTCATCAACTTGTTGATGTCAGGTTTGATAGAAGACAGTTGAAGTCTCATATCAGGTTCGGCGTCCATTATGTATACTAGCACTACAGACCGTGTAGGTCCATGGCTGATGTTTCAACACTAGCGGTGGGTGCTCGGAGTTCCATAGGAAACTCTTCTGCGACAATTTACTAAGTTCAATTGCCACTTTCGCACAGACTATCCGAATGTCCACTACTTCGGTTCGTTCCAAAATTTCTTGTGTTCTGCACCTATTTCCAATTTGCACATTAATATCCTAACCCTTCCATGGCTTGGTTGACAACTTGCCTCCATCTCATCTTGTCATTTGTCTTACTTTTCCAATTTATGATATTAAGTCTTCGTAGGTCCTCTTCAACCTCCGTTTTCCATCTTGTTCTCGGTCTACCTCTCCTTCGCCTTCCTCCTATAGAACTATATATCAATATTTTCGGTAGCCTTCCTGTTCTAATTCTTTCTATATGTCCTAACCATCTTAGTCTTTGAGATTTTATCATTCCAATAATACCCGGATTTTTATATAATTCTTCGAGCTCTTTGTTTGTCCTCCTCATCCATATTCCATTTTGTAATGTTCCCCCAAATATCTTCCTCAATAGTTTTATTTCCCGTATTCGTAGCATTCCTTGTTCTTTTTGGTTTAATATCCATGTTTCTGAGGCATATGTAACTATAGGCCTAATCACAGTCTTGTAAATCCTGATTTCCGCACTCCTTGATATATTTTTGCTTTTCAATAATCTATTCAAGGCATAAATGCAATTATTGCCACGCATTATTCTGTTTTGGATTTCCTCCCTTATATTGGGTTTTCGTGTAATTATTATTCCAAGGTACTCGAATCGATCTATTTCTTCAAATTTATATATCTTTCCTTTGGCTATTTCTACTGTTAAATAATTCCCTTTTATAAAGTCTCGATCTGTCCATTCCATGTATTTTGTTTTCAGTTCATTGATATAGAGCCCTTTTTTCTGCAATATTTTTATTACCTGTCTTATTTCCTCTTTACTTCTCGCTAATACTGCTATGTCATCTGCAAATGCTAAACATTGATGTCTCTTATGATATATAAGTCCAGACCTATTTATGCCTGCTTCTTGAATTACTTTTTCCAATAACAGACTAAAGAGAATAGATGACAGTGGATCGCCTTGTCTTACGCCTTCAGTGACGATGAATTTCTCTGACACACCGTTATTTATTCTTACTTATGTCATCCATTTCCTCGCTGATTACTTTTTCATATCCTTCTTTCTCCTCATTTGTTAATAACCTTGCAACTATTCTATCTTCCATTCGTTTCCTCTTTTCATTTTTGTTTATTGGTATGAGTTGCTTTAATGTGACTCCCACCATGAAATGATCAGAGTCCAGATCGGGTCCTCTATACGTTCGTATATTGGTGATGCATTGGTCTTCTTCGAGTTCAATTAAAACATGGTCGATTTGGTTCATTGTTTTTCCGTCTGGCGATATCCACGTACCTTTATGAATATTTTTACTCAAATTGACTGTCTCGACCCTTACTTCGTGGAATATGCTCATATTAGTGTTTTTAAATGAAACTCACGGTCTCTAGTTAATTCCACAATATAATAAAAGTTATTGAAAATTCTTAAAAATTGATAATTGTTTCGATAAATCAATATCGTCGTCAGAATGACAGAAGTTACATTTCATTTTATGCCTACCTGATGTTTAGTAGTTATTTTTGGCTAGACTAAGAAGTAACCTAACTTGTGATTGGCTTAATATATGTTTATAGAAAAAAGAAGAAGATGTGATATTACAAATATTGAAGCTTAGATATTATTAGCCCTATGGTGATATCCTAGATATATTTTTTCCAATTAAGATCAGTATAACTGTGCAATGATATAGAAAACCAGGAAAACTATATCTGCTGATCTTTACAATTATCACTTAAGAAGACAGTTTATTAGTGGAGAACTCCCTAGATTTAACTGTTCATTGACAACTTCATATTGTGGGTTTCTTAAATGTCTTCTAATTTCCAGTTCTTCAAGGAAATCCAGTTCTTGTTTCTTTTAACAAATAGCAACATCTAACGGTTATCCATTAGATATGATAAATAAGCTAATTAGTAAAAAAGAAGAAAAAGTGGCATTACAACTAATATATCCTAAACAAGCTGATGAAATTAAAACTTATAAAACCATCACATATGCAGGAAATATTTCTAATAATATTTCAAAGATAATATCTTCAGCAACGAATACAACAATTTCTTTTAAAACAGAAAGTAACGTTAGTACGAAATTGTTTAATGTAAACTCAAATGTCCAGAATGTAATGCTGTCTATTTGGGTCAGACCCTTAGGAATTTTGAAATACGATACAGTGAGCACTTACGAGCATACAGATTAAAACAACCAGATAAATCCCACTACGCAAAACATCTATTTGACACCAATCATTCATTGACACCTAACACAGAACTAGAAGTGCTGCATATTTGTGAAAAGAAACAAGAACTGGATTTCCTTGAAGAACTGGAAATTAGAAGACATTTAAGAAACCCACAATATGAAGTTGTCAATGAACAGTTAAATCTAGGGAGTTCTCCACTAATAAACTGTCTTCTTAAGTGTTAATTGTAAAGATCAGCAGATATAGTTTTCCTGGTTTTCTATATCATTGCACAGTTATACTGATCTTAATTGGAAAAATGATATCTAGGATATCACCATAGGGCTAATAATATCTAAGCTTCAATATTTGTAATATCACATCTTCTTCTTTTTTCTATAACCATATATTAAGCCAATCATAAGTTAGGTTACTTCTTGGTCTAGCCAAAAATAACTACTAAACATCAGGTAAGCATAAAATGAAATGTAACTTCTGTCATTCTGACAATCTTTTAGAATTTTCAATAACTTTTATTATATTGTGGAATTAACTAGAGACCGTGAGTTTCATTTAAAAACACTAATATTTTTACGCTGAAAATATGTGCTTTTGATTCTGAGGTTGTGTTCTTTCGCAAAATCTATCAACAATCGGCCATTTTCATTTGTTTTCTCATGCAGACTATATCTTCCAATTGTTGGCATATACGTCTCCTCTTTAACTATCTTGGCGTTGGCGTCTCCCAATACGATTTTCAAATCATAATTGGGGGTATCCTCAAATACTCTGTCAAGATTACTTCTTTCACTTCTATATCCTTCTCTTCTGATGGTGCATGTATGTTTACAAGTGTAATTTTGTGATACTTATTCTTAAAGTGCACAATCTTTCTGAGATGGGTTTAAAGTCCATGACCATCCATTTTAGTTTTTTCCTAACTATAAAACCAGTCCCTAACATTCTGTTTTCGCCCCCACTATTAAAGAATACATAATCTGCCATTTCTTGTGAGCCTTGCCCTAGTTGTTTAGTTTCTTGTAATGCTATGATATCACAATTATATTTTCGAGATTCCTGGTCCAACTGTTTTAATTTTCCTTCTTCATATGACCCTCTGCTATTCCATGTTCCAATTTTATTATATGTTATTTGATCTTTTATGCTTTTTCTTTCATTTTGTGTTTTTCCTGTTCCTATTTCGCGCCAGTTTGTTTTCGTTGTTCCATTACATATTACTTTAGTTAGTTTTTTGATTTATACTTTATTATTTCCAGCCTATCTTTTTCCCTGTTCCAACCCCATACTTCATCGTTTATAATTAGTTTCTGGAATCCAATCTTGACTGATTTCCCGTTAATTTTCTCGACTTGTGCATGATTCCTAATTTTTGCTTGGATTTCTCTTCCTTTTTTGGTCATATCGTCATTTATGTAAACTTTTCTGTGTGTAGCTTTCAGCTTGCTTTTATTTTGCATAACCTTCCTCTTATCGTCTCCACTACTAAGTTCTACTAGGCATGTATTCTCTCCCAGTTTTATTGCGGTATTTACTGCTACTTTAACCCCTATCTCCTTTTCTATAAAATTTTGCATTCCCTCCCGCAATGCTTCCGGTCTATTGGTATCCATCGAGAGTCCTTGAACTACTATATTTTTCCTTCGTTTTCCATTTTCAAGTTTCTCTAGTTTATCACTGACAGAGTTAACTTGCTTTTTTAGTTCATTAATTTCTTCACTAGCTAGATCATTACCCCTCTTCAACTCTTTGATTTGTTTCATATACTCCTTCTGTTCTTCTTTGATTTCCTGTTTGATGCTCTCCATATTTTTTCCTTGTTGATCTTTTATCTCTTTCATATCGGCTGCTAGTTGGTTCATTGGTTTCAATAATTTCCACGGCGTCCATTATATTGCGGTATTTTGTTTACGTGGGTGCATAGGTTGAGAATCCTGTTTCGCATAAATATGTTGCTGGGAACGGGAGAAGAATATTCAGAGTAGTGATGTAGATATTCGGATGGTTTCGATAATCGGATTCTACTACAACTTTATTTACTATTAAACTGGATAAAATGTATATCTTTTGATATTTAAATTGTAAACAAAGTTATTATTATTACTATCGCCTTTTTCCACTACGGTCGTAACCAAGAGGAAGTGCGATATTCAAAACATTACGATATTATAACGACGATGTTCTCTCTAAAAAATCTCATTTATAACTGTCTCTGTAGTATTCATACAACCAGTCGTACACTATTACTTCCCTCACTACCGCTACTTTACATTTCTCATTAGAGCAGTAGTCGTGCTCTCGCGACCTCGTGGGAACCCGACTTTAGCGAATTTGTTCCGTATCTTTGATTAGCAGCTCTAATAATAATTATCTGTTACAGGTATCAACTTTCTAGTTTGGGACGTTGGTGGACAAGAGAAACTTAGGCCTCTTTGGAAGTCTTATACTCGATGCACTGATGGTATAGTGTTTGTCCTAGATAGCGTAGATATGGAACGAATGGAGGAAGCCAAAATGGAACTGATACGGACTGTCAAAGCTCCAGAAAACTCTACAGTACCAATACTAGTACTGGCTAATAAACAAGACCTACCGGGAGCTCGGGAACCTCGCGAATTGGAAAAACTGTTGGGACTCGCGGAGTTAGGAAACGGAGGAGCTCCTGGGGGCCACCTTTGGCACGTACAACCAGCTTGCGCTATAACCGGTGATGGTTTGCACGAAGGCTTGGAAGTTTTGTACGAAATGATCCTCAAAAGGAGGAAGCTGGCGAAAGAACGGAAGAAAAAAGGTAGATGAAGTTTAGTGCTGTGAATTTTTTGGGCTCAATTAGTCGACTATTTCAGTCAGAGTTATCGAACTGAAGTTGTATCAATGATACGGTTGTGTTTTTGGATAGTTACTGTTGTGTTGCAGCTTTATTAGAATTTATACATTGAAAATTTTGGAATAATGTTTTCAGTATTTAATTCTTTCACGATTATCTCAAAATTAGTAATCGGATATAAATGTTATAAACCAAATGATCAATTTGGGGAGTTAATGTTATGAACCAAATTATATTTTTAAATAATTCAAAAAAATTATATGGTTTTTATACAGAAACTTAACCGTTTCTACGTTATTTATGAGTATTATTTAGACTGAGTTTTAATTTATAAAGTGAAACTTGCCCCTCCTTACACTTAAAAATAGTATCTAGCTTGATTGACCAACGATTTCAAGCCTATAATTTTTTATAGTGTTTCTAATATTTTTTTGAATAAATAGAAAACGAATTCACTATGGTACAAAAATTAGAAATAAGTCAATTGGTAGTTGTGTTAAGAAAAAAATAATTTTGGATCTTTATATATAAAAAAAAACAGTTTTCTTCATACCTTTTTAGTATCAATCAACCCCTATAAATGATGAATATGATAATTTTTTGTTTAAGTAATTATTTTTGTTCCTAGATATACGGTGAGCCGATGGACACTTCACCCCAATTTTTAAGATTTAAAATCAAAATTTGGAAAAATGCTTCAACACATCATTTTTTTATTTGAGGGCGAACCAAATTTCAACTTTTTTCACCTTGTAGCTGGGAAATGAACAACCGTTAGAGTTTTATTATGGTTAAAGGGGTTGTGCCGAAGCTCTTTTTAAATGTTTCATCGAGTTCTTTATTACCATGACAGCTTGTCAACATCTTTGAAATAGACTATACTTTTCTTAATGAAAATGCCAAATAATAAAAAAATCAAGTTAATAATCATGTATAGTTTATTTACGATAAAAAGACGATGACGTTGCTAAACAAAAAATTGTGATGTTGCCAAGCTGTAGTTTTTTCCTTTACTTAACGAAAACTAGAAAAGTCAATCTGATGTTAGATTGACAGTTCTTCTTTTTCATTGTTCCGTGCCTCGTGGGGCGTAAGTCAAAAATATTTATTTAAAAATAAAAGGCTTGTATGATAGTCTTGATTAATTTAATATAAATATTTGTTCATGAAAAACTATGGATAAGATACAAGAAACAGTAACCAATCATTCTATATTCGAATTAACATTTAATTATTTTACATAGAAGAGGGTTAAATGACGAACTGTAGGTCCTTATACCTTATTCTATGCTCTATAGAACCATCTTCAAGAGCACTGCAAGGGTTTACACTAAAACGAATCAATACAAGCTGTAATCATCTTCATGCAAATTTAAATATTGTTTCTTTATACAATATCTATTATATTTATTATAATAAAAATAGAATGGAAAAGAAAAATATAGATACACAAAATAAAATTTTGTTACAAGATATAAAAATAAAAAATCTCCCATTTTATCAGTATTATTTATGTAGAGATACTGTGGTCCTTGTTTTAATTAGTGTATTATAAAATAACTGTACCTAATTAATTTGATAATAGTTATTAGTGATTTTGAAAAGGTGGAAATAAAGCAAATTGGATAAAAATATACAAAAAATAAAACACAAGATTTCCACTACTCCACTACAAAATCATCACTATCTTCATCGTCACTGTCAAAATTAATAATAAGTGGAGGCACATCCTGTCTATCAAATACTACTTCTCTATCCTACCCATCTTGTATAATTTTTTCAGTGTGGTCTACTGTCTTTGACCAACTATCAGGAGTCACTTTTTCTAAAGACTTTTTCCATACACCTATTGCTTGTTCTGTGTGAAGAACCATCAGTTCCCACATGATCTCTATAAAACATTTTAACTTTGCCCCAAATATGTTCAATTGGGTTGAACATACAGTGGTAAGGGGGAAGTCAAAGCACTTTGTGACCATATTTTTCAGATTTTCAGATAATATGTCAGCTTCATATACTGTTGGTGGTTTATTCCTACAAAAATGCATATATTTAAACAAAATAAGTTATCTAAGTATTACCATAATATATTGAAAAATGTTTATATCAACCTACCGTTGTTCTAAATTCAATAATTGGGTTTTGAGGAAAGTATTTTCAAAAGGAATATCATTTTGTATCAACCAGTTCTGTATATCAGCCTTTTTGGTAGCTGTTGTTGGTACTTTATTGATCACTGTACTGTGATAACTTGCATTATCCATTACAATTGTGGCAGGTTCTTCCAAGTTCACTAAAAGCTGGTATTCAAACCAATGCAACAAATTTTCTCGGTTTATTTCACCGTGGTAATCACCATCTTGTTTTTTGGAAGAAAAAACTAGCCCTACTCCAGGAATAAATCCAGAAGAGGAACCAGCATGCAATACTATATACCTACAATAAGGAAATAACAAATTACTACTAGGTTTCCTAGATAGACTGCATAGCTCAAACCAACTATTAATAATGATATAGATTTAAATAAAATAGTGTGACTAGTAAATATTTGAAAAGGTCTTAAAATGGCAGGAATGTTAGTACATCATAAATTAATTGCTAAATTTTATTATTCAATTACCTTGGACCACCAATTTTGGTTTTTTTCACGCTTCTATGATTAGAATCTTGCCAAGAACGTCCAACAGTACCGTCTTTAAATATCCAGGTCTCATCCAAAAACACAAATTGATATAAACCTTCCCTTTTTATCTTGACATATTCATGTAGAAAATATACACGTTTTAATGCAATATGTGGCAACTCCATGAAACCACGACGAAGATCATATTTTTGGTATTTTAATTCAATATTTTTCACTATCTTCCAGAGTGATGTTAAACAACCATTAAAGAGTTCACGCTCCTGGAGTTTGTCTCTTAAAGTTTTCAAGGTTATGTGTTCCTCTGAAAAAACATTGTGTTAGTTAATTCTGAATAAAATAAAACAGTAAATTCAATATACTCACTGTTTCCATACGTTTCGTATATAACATTTTGGAAAGCGTTTTGATCAAAGTTATCAATTTCAACAATAGGTTTTATGCGTTGTCTCTTTTTGGGCTTTTAGGCTGTTCACCTCTATTTTGCTTGGCGACAATACGGTTAACAGTGGTAACGCTTCTGTAACTCTCTACAATATAATTACTTCAATTTATGAAAGAATAATATATTATCAAGTTTAATTAACCTAACCTAACATTAAAAACATTTAATCATGTACAGTAAAATATGTAACAATAATATTAATAATGATGAATACAAATAGCGAATACTATTACTTACGTCTCTTACAGCAGTGAGCGGGAGAAGCGGGCCCCCATTTCGGCATTCTCGTTCAAAATAGCTCAACAAAGATGTTACCATCTCTTTACATTTTCTGCTCAGCTGCTTCGGCATTTTATTAACCACACACTACAGATTTGCCTAAATAATTAGTTATGAAAATAACTGTTTTTTTAATCTTAAAGTAGCAATGAATTTAAAAGAAACAAAAAAACTTGTAAATATTAGACGGTGATCGAATGTCAATAAACGTCAAAACAAACTGGGGAATTTTACCAGTTAATTTGACAACGTCTTGAAGTTTTGCCAACCCGTTAGCTGTAAATTGCCCTGGCTGTTGAGGATAAATTGTATTCACGGTTGGTAAATTAATATTTATTCTGATAAGCAGGAAAGTAACTAAAAATGACATCATGGTCTTTTTATCAACAGTAAAAACACAAGAGCTTTTTTTTTATCGGATAAATTTCTCTTTGCAACGAAACAGTTTTGCCAATCACTAATTTTACGAGAAAAACTGACATGATAAAATCGCGACACCGAAGGTGGAGCGATTTTATCTAATGTCAGTTTTTCGAGCAAATTTAGTGATTGGCAAAACTTTGAGTCAAAGAGGAATTTATCTAATAAAAGAAAAGCTCGAGTGTTTTTTGGCAAGATAAATTAACGACAGAATATATGGATGAACAACAACAATAATTGCGACTCATTGTCATTGTGTAAAAGTGACGTCCGCTTACTAGATATTGAGGAAGAGAAGTTTTTATCGCGATAAAAAAGGATGCACCTTTTTTATCGATGGCAAAGTGACAATAACATTTCCAGGTATATGACATTTTAACATTGGAGTTAATTTATCGTAAATAAACTATAAGCATTTTTTCTTGACGAAACAGTTTCGAAGACTGTTTTGAAACAGTTTCGGCGTGACGTAATCTCTAGTGGCGATCGCAAAAATGAAACGTTTTAAAACGTCACGTGATCAGTATCTATCTGTCATCTGCCCTGCCAGCTTCTATTTGTTTACATTTTTTTCAGTCAAATAATAGAGGTTAGGTTGTTTATTTTTGAACATCTTAGCAGAGATTTTTGCGTTTCAATTTCAGTATTAGTTATTAGCCGGGATTCGTAGGTTAATAGATAATTAGTTCACGTTAAGATGGAATATGCACTGTTGTTTAATGAACAAAGCTTTTTAGAAAAATACCTTCTGTTCCTTCGCGGGGATTCCTGTATAATAGATAGTAATTTTGTTATTATGATATTAAGTGATTACGAAAAGCATAACCATTTAAAACTTGACGAAGATTGGGTAAATAAATATATGGAGTATGATTTTTTTAGTTTATTCCGAATTACTCAATCAACAATTTTCTTAGGTACTTGAACTTTTCAAAACAGTCTTAAGAAACAGTATAAATCGTTCTACAATAAAAAAACAGTCTTAAGAAACAATATAAATCGTTCTACAATAAAAAACGGTCTTGAGAAACAGTATAAATCATTTTACAACTAAAAAACAATCCTAAGTTTAAATCATTCTACAACAATAACAGAAAAATGGGGGTACTTAACCCACAAATAGAAAACTGAAAAAAATCTCACAAAAAACAAAGATATTGCAACCAAAAAAAGCATGGCAATATTGTAGTCAAAACAAAAAATATAAGAACAGCATATAAATAAATTAGTCACTTTCACTGCTATCTCTTTTACTTTTTTTATATTGATTGTTTTTATCTCCGTTTTTATTCAAAGCAAAAATGAGTGACATTACTTGCTCATGTCTTTTCTGTGATTCATCTCTCATAAATTCTACCATTGTTTGAAATTCCATTTTTCGACTTTGCTCCGCTCTCTCTGCCAAATTATAAAAATTCTCCAAAATTTTATTTTTATTTGGAGTTACTGTTCTAACACAGTTTTTGAATCTATTTGTTGTATTTGTAGGTGTTTCACTTCCTGAGTTTAATATTACATTTTCTGAGGTCCCAGAATTTGAGGTGGATGATGAACATGGAGGCAAAGAAAATTCATCAGATTTGAAAGTTGAAGGAATTGTATTCTCCTTATCTCTACTAACAGCCATTGAACTCGAGCATTCTTGTAATGAGGTTCTTTTATTATTCAATGAGTCGATTAAGAAAGCTGGATTTGCCTTGTCCTTTTCGCCTACTATTTCATCAATCTCTTCATAAAATGGAGGTTTTTCGATTTTCCCAGAATCACTTGCATCATATTATCGTTTTCCATTTCTTTTTAAATTCTTTGTAGGATTATTGGGTAGCAATATCAGTGATCACAACACAAATACAAAGGAAAGTGAGGTTAATACATTTCGTTATATCTGACAGTTTACCGTCTTGGAACGGTCTAGGAGACGCTTTTAAAACGTTTTGAACCAGAATCAAGTGTGACGTCACAAACGGTTCATGAAAATGGAGTGTTTCAAAACTGTTTGAAACTGTTTCAAAACAGTTTTTCAAGAAAAAATGCTTTATATACATGTCAAATTTATCAGACTGTAAAAAATCTCCGCCATCAACATAAATTTGAAAATTTAATTATTAGGTATTTTTATAAGAAAACAATAGTTTATTTTCAATATTTTGACAAGCTGTCATTTAGTTGTCAATGGAAATAATAATGCTAAATTATATGGTCATAAAGATCTCGATGAAACCTTTAAAAAGTGCTATGGCACGACACCTAGCTTTGGCTACAGGATAAAGCTATGGGGGCAAAAAAGGTGAAATTTGGTTCCCCCTAAAATAAAAAGTGGAAGTGTTTGATTTTAAATCTAAAATTTGGGGTGCAAAGTTTCAATTGACTCACCCCGTATATAAATCAGCTTGTACACGAAAATACATAGGAAGTTGAGAAGAAACAATTTAATAGATATTTTTCTAATATCACAAAAAGAAATTAAATCTGCCGGGATAGGGATATTAAGAGTTGGTAATTCTGGAATCATTACAAGATTCCATAAGAAACACAAGTTACAACTACCATCTACCAACACACACGCAATTTGATACCTGTTATCTTCATCAGAGATCCAAAGTGTACTATTAATTCACTAAAAATCTGAATGGTATTCTTTAATTAAATTCCCAGTTTAATTTGCACCATAAGAAATATAAACGACATTTTAAGAATTTTCGATTATAAATGCGTTTTCAAGCACCTCTGGGGTTGGAAATTGATCCCTGATTTGATATAATGCTTTTCCTCTATTTTTTCACCATCTTATAATTAATAATAAAATTTCCATTTCGTATTTTCTAAAAACATGTATATACAATCTCTTGTTAAAATTGTTTTTGAATCATATATTTTATGTGTAGGAATTTGTTAAAAACACTCGTTTTATATAACTACAGGGTGCCCTTAAAAATTATATAGGTATACAAAATTGAAAATATCATCTTTTTCCATTGGAATTCTTCAAATTATTAGGCTAACATTGGTTATAAGTAGGTACCGTTGAATTGTTATTGGTATTTTTTGTATCAGCTACGTATAGTCAAAAAAAATTCTAAATGTGTACATTTATGAGGTCTTTCAAAAAGTATAAACTAGTATTTTGGTACCATTTGGACCACGACTTTATAATTGTATTTAAGAGCTGCAGACCAAACGGCATATTTAAAAATAAATGTTTAATATTTTTTGATCGACTTGATTAGATATATAAATAGTATATAAGACTTGTAAAAAAACATTTTTAAAATATTTAGACTTTTGCATTGTTTGTATAAACTAGAAAGACCACGTTTATAAAGTGTTACCCGTTTTCATTTTCATACCTATCCACATAATCATTTATTGTGTAAGCTAGGTGACTAAATATAATAAGAGTTTATGTTCATTTGTAATAAAAAATGTACATGTTATTTAATGATGTACATATAATAATATATTTTCGCAAATTTTCCTGAAAATCTTTGTAATTAGAAGAATATTTTTTTAATTATGTAGTAACCTTCAAAAAGTTCAAGGTGATATTTAAAGTTTCAGTTAAAGCAGTGGCACTGAAAGTGGTAAGCCTTCACTTCACCCTCTATGGGGTAAAAGTAGTATCAATCGACAGCAAATGACGAGCTGAATAGAATGAGAGCAGTTTCGACTGCCGGAGACGACTAGGACAAAAGTTACGCCCACTTCTTATCTGATCTTTATTGTTTTTTATTTTTTAAATATTATGAACCTAAAAACATAACCAAATTGAACTTCTACACGTACACCGAATTTCGCCTATGTATAACATCGATGCGCATGCGCAACTTTTGTAGTTTTATCTCAAGAGTCTGGGTAAGCCGCAATAAGTCTTTTCTCCATAGAGATAAAATTGGAATTCAAGTGGGCGTAGTCGTCTCCGACAGTTGAAACTGGTCTCATTCAATGCAGCTCGTGATTTGCTGTCGATTGATACCACTTTTACCCCCCGGAGTGGCGTTTCCTTAAAGTGAAGTCTAGCCCTAAAAGTTTATTTCGACTTCAGTCCATGTGGATTTTGATAATTATTTATATAATAGCAGGAAGCTGAACTGTTCTTAAGGATCATGTACATAGTCCTTATCCGAACCGTCTCCGGACTAATAGTTTGCTTTTCTAATGATATATTTCTCATTTACTGATCTACACTCCATCATAAGAGCAAATGTCCTAACTGCTAAATAATAGTGTTGAGATACAAGTATTAACGTTTTTTGTCAAACATTCTAAACTTTTTCGTTAGCTATGGTTAGCTATTATTTAAATAAAATTATATTTCGATTTATTTCACTAGGTATGTATATAAGCGAATTATAAATATTTCCTATTTCAGTAATAATTTGATCATTTGCGTAGATACGACAATTCGACTATGGATGAGTCAATATTGTTATTAACAACTTGTAAAATACAATACTTTTATCAACTCATAATAACACATCAAAACTGTCAACTGTCATTCCGAAATACAATCGAAAAATTTCAAAAATTCTCACTTCTTCTTTTAAATCTAAACTGTCGCCTTGACAGGTGAGTGTGACTACTCCGCCTATTCAGTCCTCTTCTTCTTACACTCCAAGCTGTCCTTCTGACATCCATAAAAACAGTTGTAACGTTGCTTCCCCTCTTCAAGTTATTTGCTTCGACGTCTTCTCGAAACCATTTGGGTGGGTCATCACCATAATAGCGAGCCAATCTCTGGGTATGAACGACCTTAGATTTACTTGTTGGTGTCAGACGAATGCGAATTAGGTCGTAATTTTTCTTGACCACCAGATAGCAACCTTCCCAATTTCGTTGAAGTTTCGGAGTTAACCCTTTCTTTCTTCTGGGCTGTTACAACCAAACTGCATGACCGGGCTTAAATATCTCTTCTTTAAGGTTTTTATCCAACCGTCTCTTCATCTTTTCGCTGGTTAATTTCGGTCTTATCCTTGCAAACTCGTGAATCTTCTCTAAATTTTGTTGAAGGTTTTCGACATATTGAGGAAGGCTTTGGTCCTACGAAGGAGAAGGTTTTCCAAAAAGTATATCGCTTGGAAGCTTCATTTCCCAACCCGTGACCAACATTGAAAGTGTATAGCCAGTGGATTCATGCTGTGCATTCCGATAAGATAAGAGGAATAATGGAATCTGTTAATCCCAATTGAAATGTGTTGTTTTTAGTAAGTCTGTGTAAAGGTTTGGCTATCTTTCCAAAATTTTGAACAAATTTCCGGTAATATGTACAGAGACCCAAAAATTAACTAAACTCATGTTTATTTCTTGGTTTTGGCTAGTCTTACATCGCTGAAATTTTTGGCGGATCAGTTTTTATTCCCTCCACAAATCACCCATTCCCTCTGCTGACACAACGGGACCCAAATATAAAACTTCACCATGAAATAAGGAGCATTTCTTGGAATTCAAATTAATCAATTTACTGTTTTCGTTCCTTACTCGCATACACTTTTGGTATTACAAGTATTATACCTAATTTCCCTCTTCAATTTTGTTTATTTTTTTCCTGGTAACTAGAAATGTATGTTATTTCAACATCTTGATTTTTCCTACTTTCTAGTTCTTTTGTTCACATTTCAACAATGTTTTTTCAAAATATTCATTATATAAGTAGCTTTTATTGTTTGTAGGCATATAAGAGACAGTATGAATATTCTTTTATGAGTTGGAAATTAAAATGAAATTTTTAAACAGCTTATACTATTTAAATATCACCTTGTATCGAACTTTGTTGGTAATTTTAAACTGCTACTTGTTCGCATTTTTCCAAAAATACAACAGGTACTTGCCAAAATTCTAGATGTGTGTCATCTTGCACTGTATATATTTATGTGATTCACTCCAGCTACTGTTTATTTTAAATATTTCGCCAATCCTTGCAATATTTTCAATGCAAATATTGTTTTTGTCTATTTTTATCAATAAAAGATCTCAGTTTTCACGAATAATATTTTTTCTGGCGTATACAGGGTTGGGATAAAGTATGGAACCAAGTAAATATCTTTTAAACGAAAAGAACGATATTTATGAAAATTTTCAGGTAAGTGCAATGGAACAAAATGCATCTGATGTACATTTTTTTGTTAATAATATACTTCCGATTTAACCGGAAATGCCATCAACTTCTTTAATTTAAATGGGACACCCTATATATTTTTACAGATTTTGAAAGAGCTTGTTATTTTGAATTCATACATACCGAGTTTAGTGTAAAATAATTTGTAAAAACGAGGAATAACTCACTGTTAGTTGTACAATAGGTGTACATTTCATTATTTTAGAATAATGAGAAACAAAATTACTTCAAATGTTCAAAATGCTCGCCGTTTACGCTCGCCGTTTACTTGCTGACAATATGCCAACCTATTAACAAATTCTTGAGTCACTCTTTCCAAGACTTCTCCACGTATTAGTTCACATTCATCAATAATTCTTTGTCTCAATTCCTGTAAGTTTGTTGGTCGTCTAACGGGCTTAGATCCGGAGAACGAGCAGGCCACTCTATTAATCCTCTACGCCCAATCTATCGATTTGGAAAATTCGCATCCAGAAAATCCCTAACCCGTTTATCATAGTGGGAAGGTGCTCCATCTTTTTGAAACCAAACATTTTGAGGTAATTGCCCATTCTGTTGAAGTGCAGGAATAATTTCGTTATTTAGTAGATCCAAATCCTTGTCACCATTCAAGTTTCCGTCGATAAAAAATGGGCCTATAAGCCTATTTTCGACAATTCCCATCCAAACATTTAACTTCTGTGGATGCTGGGTATGTGCTTCATGAATCCAATCATTTGACCAATACCTTAAGTTATGTCGATTAACTGTTCCATTTAAACAAAAAGTTGCCTCGTCCGAAAAAACTATGTTAGAAGCAAAATTTTCGTCGACATTACATATGTCCATTAGCCGTTCGCAAAATTCCAGCCGTCGGTCAAAATCATCGTCTGACAATTCTTGAACCAACTGTATCTTATACGGATGATACTTTTCACTTTTTAATCTTTCTTACAGAACGTCGATTAATACTATGGTTTAGTGTCAAATTTGTGGTGGAAGTTTGAGGTGATTCTTCTAAATCGATTGCAATATTTTGTTTAACAGTTTCGTTCGTTGCAGTCCGCGGTCTTCCAGGTTTTAGCAAATTTTTTACCATCCCAGTTGTATTAAAACGTTGTAATGTTTTAGTTACCGTTGAGCGTGATATAGGATTTCTCTCCGGATGCAAATTATTAAAAATATGACACACTTCTTCATGAGTTCTAACACGATCACCATAACCAATCAACATTCAAATGTCAACACGCTTTTTTGCACTTAATTGAACCATTCTAAATTGTAAAATTTATTTCCGTCAATTAGAATTTGACACTTGGAGAACAAAAGACGTACTAAACAGTACTCGTTTATTTATCACTATGCATACAAACAACATCAATTAGTTTATTTATATAGTTTTTTGCTCTAATGCAAAAAACTCAGAGGAGATTGATTAAATTGCTATATTTCTCGTTTTTACAAATTTTTTTACACTAAACTCACTATGCATGAATTCAAAATAACAAGCTCTTTCAAAATATGTGAAAATATATAGGGTGTCCCATTTAAATTAAAGAAGTTGATGGCGTTTCCGGTTAAACCGGAAGTATATTATTAACAAAAAATGTACATCAGATGCATTTTGTTCCATTACACTTACCTGCAAATTTTCATAAATATCGTTCTTTTCGTTTAAAAGATATTTACTTAGTTCCATACTTTATCCCAACCCTGTATATAAAATTAGTTTATTTTCGGATAAAACAAAATATCAAAATAGGTAATAAGGTAAGTGTCCCAATTATGGACAGCTTAACGAAAAGATGGAAAAAGGAAGGTTTATATAAAAAAAGTTGTTAGAGTTAGACAAGTGATGTTTGTTTATTGTACAGTATCCGCCAAAATAAACAGTACCGAAAATAAAAATAAAAATTAATTTTTAATTTCTGTAATGTAAGTTCATCAAAATGTTCACCATTTCGACGCAAACAAGCTTCATATCGATTTTGTAAGTCAATAAACATATTTATAAAAAGTGGTTGATGTAACTGCCGAAAAATATTTTGTATTCTTTCCCGTAGTTCGGCAATATTCGCCGGCGGATTTTCCGAGTGAAATATTTTGTCCTTCATTATGCGTCAGGTGGCGTCAGATCAGGTGAATGAGAAGGATATTCGAAGTCTGTTCCCCGAGAAATTATTCTATTATCGAAATGCTGACGGAGTAAGTCTAAGGTGCTCACAGCTGTATGGCTCGTTGCACCATCTTGTGCGAAACTGTAGATTTCGTGCACGGCAAAAGTTATTTAGATCTCTCACAAAAGGTATAATAATTTTCTCTCTATAACGCTCTTGGTTGACAGTAAGTGGATTCTGATTATCATCTTCAACGAAATAAGGACCAATCATTCCATGACCAGATACCGCGCACCCAACGGTAACTCGAAGACTGTGGAGATGACATCAGGACGTTCAAATCCAAGGAATCTGGTTGTTTGTCGATTAATATAGCCGCTAAGATGAACGTGACTCTCGTCTGAAAACCATATGTTTTTCAAAAATTCGGGATCTTCGTAAATTAAACTCAACATGCGATCACAGTAAATTTCTCTTGCACGTTTGTCCGCAGCATTTAGTCGTTGTCCAACTTGAATACGGTATGGATAACCACCAATTGATTTGAACATGCGACGTAAAGACGTTTCACTAATGTTGAGGTTACATGCAGTTCTTACAAGACTTCTTTGAGGTGATTGTACAACTTGGTTAAAAACACGTCCTTCATTTTCGTTAGTGCATACTGTTTTTCGACGACCTGAAGAACCTTTACGTTGACACAATACACTACCAGTGCGACGAAATTTTTCAACAACAGCTAACATCACACTTTTACTAGGAGCTGCTTTATTAAAATTTTGTTGATATTTTATTGACACCTGTTCTAAGCTTGGACCATCATTACGACCTTTTCCGTTTGAACGAAAATAATGCTCTACCTTGGTACCCCCGTGTAGCTGTAGACAATCATTGGCGGAGGAGGTTCTCCAGATGCAGTGCACATTAATAATGTTGTAAGACATTCATTTTCATCATTATTGATGAACATGAAAACAGTTTTCTCACCCTTTTTTACTAAAACTTTATCCTGTTTAGGACTTAAAAAGAAGGCAGACTCATCACAATTGAAGACACGAGATGGATGGTCCAAGACATGAAATTTGTCTAATCCACTTAAATATACATTGATTTCGTCAAACCAACTTCGAATTTTTGCTTCTGACACGTTGGCCCGAGAATTTGTTAAATTCTGTGACACTCTGTGAAAATTCTGAGCGCCTTCTTAAAAATGCTTCATACCAGTGACGACCTGGTCTCCCATTGGTAAATGTATTAGCCCTTTTAAGCATTTTCACCAGTAACTGAATACTATCAATCAATTGCGTTTTAGTCGCAGAGACAGAGAACCCAGCATTGGCAATTTGACACATCCACTCTACCAATAAATTCTCCTCTTTTTGGCTAAGGACTGTTTCAGGTCCCATTTTTCCACACATAGGTGATTTTTCAATATGGTGAATCGTCGAACTTTAAACAATTTGCTGGCCTTAGCAGTTGGCATTCCATTTATTACTGCCGATACAGATCTTTCATGGATTCCTCGGAATACTGTAACCTTTTAGTTTTTCCCATAGTATTTGTCAGTCCACTCCACTAATCTAGTTCATAATAAATTCTAAGAGTATTTACTTCACTGAAAAGGAAATGTACTAATTATAGACATCGAAGTGTACCTACTATGGACATAATGTTTATATAGTTTATAACTTTTTCCCTAACGTAAAAAGTGTGTGTCCATAACTGGTATGATAAATGTTTCAAGCATTTTATATTAGAATAAATAGAGAAAGTTAGATTTATACCAAAATTATGAAAAGAAAAGGAAAACATTACATTGTACCAGTTTTGGACATTAGTGTCCAAACTAGTACAAGGTATAAAAATGTTTGACACGTTTAAATTTATAAATAAATGAACCAGAATTGCAAAAATATGTTGAACGACTATTTTTTAAGTAATAATCATATACCACAATAATTAGCCTCTCAGCCTGTTCCTTTAGACAAATTAAAAACATGAGTTATAACTTACCTCTCTCTTAGCACTTGCAGCAACAAAACTCACTGATAAATATCTGGTAGTAAACTGACTAACTTCACACTTTCTTAGAACTAATATTTTGTGAACTAGAGATTATAATTTTATGACTCTAGATATTAAGGACTCGGAAGTTCCTTCCCCATTAGCAGAAATAATTGTAGATTGTAAGATATTCTTATAATGAGAAGAAATATTCTGAAAGTGTACACCATTGGGCCAGTGTCTATATCTGGGACATTTACCTTATATAAATAAAAAAATAAATGAACATTCCTCATGGACATTAAGATGAAGGTAAACCAAAAACATTAACACTTTTTTTATCTCTCTTTATTGGAGTTATTTATTTATAAAAATAGACCAAAAACACAGTTCAAAAAGCCTAAAATGTGATACATTGTACAAATTGCTAAAAAAAACATCAAAAAATGTATAATTAGCTGTGACGTACAATCCAAAAATAATAGTTATTCTAGTTGTTACTACTGCTTATCTTAAAAATTCTTTGAATATATTTTCTAACCCAGCATCTACACTAAACCATCATTTGTAATAGTTGGTATTGTTATTCACACACACACACACACTGGTGTATTATACAACCGAATTCGTTTGTATATAATGCCCTTAATCTTCAATAGGAAGAACTAACAACTACGGATCCTACAAGCATTCTGGTCCATTCCTCAATCAATAAAACTTATTTCGAGTTTTGCCACCAGTCTTCTGCCAAACATATTTCTCGCAATAAAGTTCAGGTCTGCTTAAGAAAATAAGCAGTTCAATATTATATGCGAGAATTGAGGGTACTTCAATATCAATCACCAAATGCTTTGCCAAAATATACTATTCACCATTGGAGTTGATACAATATTTCCAATCCAGAAATGAGCTGTTTTCTGTGAATTGTATAGTTATCGTTCAAATTTTGATTGATTTCCAGTTACTTCACTATGCTGAATATGGAGTCTTGTGCACATATGAATGACTCGTGACCATTTGCTTAATGTATTCTTAGTTTCAAAGTGTGTGCAACATTATAACATGTTTCTTTTAAACATTACATACTTACCAAGTCGTCCTTTGTCGATTGGTATGTATTTGAACAGAAAATATATTGTTAGGTGTTCGGCATATTTCAGTATAGAATCTAAACAATTTTGGATTGTATATTGTACCGCTTTTACCATAATTCATCTTAATAGAATCAACATGTGAATTAACATACAATCTTAGTTGTTTCTAATAGACGCTTTGCCACAATTCGTGCAATTTAGGTAAAAAGAAAATTAACTGTGTTACTGAATGGACGTACAACGTGCTTGCTGAACGTCATTTTTCAAATCGTTGTCTTATAATTGAATAGGATTTTCTTATTTCTAAATGAGATATAATTAATTTTCATTGGTATGTATATAATTAGTTATTATCCGATTTCTAAGTAAATTGTAGTTTGTTACACCTTTTCTCACCATTGAAAGGGAAAATTTCTTTGTTCACGTCGCAGAAATATTATAGAGAACTGTTACGCATCTTAAATTTCATTACATATCGAGAGATTTGTTAAAGTGATATTGTTACAGGTTAAATTTAATTCCTTTATTATTAAATGTAAGAACTAGTTTTTATTGCCTAACATAAATATGAAAATAAAAAGAACATGCTCGATTGCTGCTATCCTTTATCTATGAAAATGTTTGCGTAGTAAATAGGTTCTGTACTTTTTAAGAAATGATTTTATTCATCCTTCCAAAAATAACAAATTTTCACAATGGTTAACGTTACAAGTATTGTTCCATAAATATATTTAATGTAATGCAATTTAAAAACTTTGTTTCAATAGAGCATAATGTATTTCGATGCCAACCCTTAGGCTAAAATGTTAGTTACAACAATGTTTCCACAGGCCTGCAAAAAAATATTCTTTTAAATTGTTTTAGTTTTGATAACTGATTATTGAATAGCTCTTAGTGCTGATTTCAGAAATAATATTGGTTTTGTTCTATCATGTAAAGTTTGTCTACAAAATGAAGTGAAACATGACATATTTTATATCGATATTATTTATGTACAATGTTATTTAAATTGTTTCAAACATAACTAAATCTTAATAATAGAGTCAGAAAAGTTAATAAGGCTTTACCACACTATATTTACAAGTCTTTGTAGTAACGTTTCCTGCTGTGGGATTGAAGATTTTCCCTCTTTAACATGCAGCAGTAGTCAGCCATCAACACAACGTTCCAGCGTCCTTGATATCTTCGTTCCATTTCTTTTATATCCTGGTGAAATCGTTCTCATTGATCCTTACTTACTGCTCCAAGATTTTCCGGAAAATAGTCCATATCAGAATGTAGGAAATGAACTTTAACACTCATATTGCAGCCCAAAAGTTTGTAGTTATTTAGCAGATTGGCAACAATATTGTTGTAATTTGGGTCTTTTTATTTCCTAGGAAGCCAGTTACCAATTGTTTAAAAGACTTCTATGCTTACTTTTCCTGGTCTGCCATTTTCAACTCAAAGTCTTCATCCTTCACAAGTTTCCTTATATCCGGACCAACAAATACCCATTCTTTAAGTTTTGCATCAGAAAGACCGAGAAATTGCTCACAGAGGTATCTGAAACAGTCTCATTCTTTAAGCGATGCTTTGACGAATTGCTTCATTAGTCCCAACTTGATGTGAATGGCGGAAGTAGAATCTTTTTAGGATCCACTAAACTCTTTTTCTCAACATTTTTAAATCCAGGACCCAAAGTGCTTCTTACCGGCCATTCTTTTTTTACGTAGTGTCGATTACAGTCACGACTATCCCATTCACAGAGGAAGCTGGGAAACTTTGTGTAACCACCCTGTTGGCCTACTAACATAGAGTTCACTTTTAAATCTCCACAAACAGTCCATTCATGATCAGAGTACTTACGGTTGTTTAGTACAAATTCGAGGTTCTCACACCATTGTTTCAAGTGAACTGAATGCCTTACTGGTACAGACGCATATTGGTTGCCATTGTGAAGTAGAACAGCTTTCATGCTTCTTTTGGAGGAATCAATGAAGAGTCTCCATTATTTAGGGTCTTATTTTATATTGAATGTCTCCATCAACCCAGGAACATTAGTAACAAAATACAAGATCACCGTCTCGAGAGCAAAAAGGCTCAAATTATTTTTCTCTACTTCTGTAAAAAATACCATTAATATTACTAAAATTTATTGAAAACTTTTTTTCATCGCAGACCTGTGTTATATTGTTTTTGAGAAGTTGATAGATATTTGAAAGTACCTTTAAAAATTTTTTTTAAATAAACAAAAAATATTATGTAGGGGAGAGGGGGGCATCTTTCAACATGTTTGTGTTTGAAGTGGTGGTTTTTTGAATTAAAAAGCAATAAATCAGTAACCAATATACAGAGGCATCATTTTAAGTCTAATCAATGGTTTTTCACAGATAATGATGGCTTAATCTAGTATGATTCGATTTTACGAAATTTTCAAAAATGTTGTTGTAATTGTTGAAAGGTGCCCCCTCATGGGGCACATTTGAACGCAGGTGGGGGCACTTTTGAACGCAGGTGGGGCACATATGAACAGTAAGAAAAGTACACAATTTTCAATAAACTTGTAGACTGTTTCAAATAAAAAGTTTATTCTTAAAAATCTCAAATGAAAATTATTCAATAATACATGAAATAAAGCAAGTTCGATAAGTATAAACTACTACCTATCGGAAATTGTACATTGATTGGTTGGTATTGAAGGAAATTAAAAACTGCGTTCTCTCAGTACCTTTAATGTTTAAAGGAACTGTTAGTTTTCGTAGCACATCCTCAATTTCAACCGTTGAAATATCATCAATGACAGGAAAATAAAATTTGAAACCTTTTCGTCTTAAATATTTAACCTGCAACTCATTATAATTTTTTTCCATTATCTGTCCAACAAAGTGCACAACTGTTTTTTTTGTACAAAACTTTACAACAATGAACTCGCCAACTGACAAATCTTCATTTTTCACTCCAATTTGGCACTCTTCTTCTAAAGAACCTTCGGACAATGGTCCGTCCGAAAATGAATCCCTGTCGCTGGATGTTTCTTTGATGTTGAAAACATTCTTTGTTACCTTGGCTTTTTTCTTTTTGTCAATCATTTGTTGTTCTAATGCATTTTTTTCATGTGTTTCCGTGAGAATCTTGGATTTTCCCCTTTTACCGCCACGAGAATTTTCGGCTCATGGGGGTGCTTTAGGAAACGGGCGTATGGATTCGACAGATACATTGACTGAATTGTCAGATGGTAGCGATAAGTTGTGTGCAGTTTGAGGAAAGGTGCTGCATGATGGAATTTCTTCAGGTGGCAGACTTATTGGATCTGATTCTTGAGGTACTGGAGCTAATACATTGGGCCTGTCAGTGACATTTGAAGCATCGAAATCTTCATCGCTAAACGCATTTCGGTCGAAAGGATATATTCCTGGTTTTTGAAAACCAGCAATTATGTTTTTCATGGTGAAAGAGTTTTCAAATGCCTTGCCAACTAGATGAGCAACATTGTGGATAGTTATCGTTTTGCCTGGATGTGAAAGCATCCAGTCATTTTGAGCCACTTTATATTTTGCCTTAAACGGTGACCTATACATCTAAGGGCTGCAGCCGGTGTGTGCAATGAGGTGGGAAGGTTACCATTAAGATTCCATTTTCCTTTGCTTCCAATGAACAGTGGCTTTCATGGTTATCCATGAGAAGTAAGATGGGATCCTGCATGGAACATCTCGTATGAGTGACTAGATGCTCTAGAGTTTTCAAAAGGAGTGATGCGTTCATCCACCCACTACTTGGACTGTTCATCAGACCTAAGCTGCCTGGTGGAGCACCTATCATAAAGGTTTCATGAAATCTGGCACGCGGAAAAATAAAAACTGGCGGTACAGCATTTCCAGATGCACTCACTATTCCCACCATAGTGACAAGACTTCCACGCTCCCCAGGAACAGCCTGTCCCACCTGCTTCACCCCTTTCGCTGCAATAACATTTGGCGCTTGCACAACCGTCATCACGCCTGTTTCGTCGAGATTAAATATTCTCACGGGTTTGAAAGGATGTTTTTCCAAAGCGCGGCGGAGATTTTCGTAAAACATCATTACATTCGTCTTGTTGAAACTCGTACTTCTTGAGAGACTGGTGTTTTCTGGTTTCTGTAGTGAAAGGTTTTGATGCCTTTTCATGAATCCTTTTACCCAGTCTATACCTGCTTATTTCTTTTCATTCCACTTATCTGGAAATTGTCGTTGAAGCCTGGAAGCATATTCGTAAGCCAGAGTTTGCAGGATTTTATAGGTTAGTCTGTAGTTCATACGCGAACACTTTAAAATATATGAAACCAAAAGTTCTTCTTGCTCGTTCGTAAAAACCTGTCCAAAGCTATGCTTAGACGAGAAATGTTCGCGAGTCCCTTGTGGTTCAACACAGTTTACATTTTTTTTTAGGCGGTAGAAAAGTGCAGTGTGGGTGACACCATAAATTTGGGCAGCTCTTTTTAGGGATAGTTCTTTTTTCTTGTAAGCTTCTATAGCCCTTTGCATATCGTCTTCACTGAACTCTGCCATAGATCTTTTTTTTACATAAGTCCTTACCATTGTAGAAGTCTGAAAAAAAGTAACAACAAAAGTTATTAGCTCTTTTACTACAAACAGTTGAAACGGGGCACCTTTGAACATTGTTCAAATGTGCCCCTGCTGCCTTGTTCAATTGTGCCCCATCTAGCAGCAAATCAAAAAACAAAAGTTTTTAATATTTTAAGTGTACCTACCTATATGTTAGTAACAGTACAATAAATCTTGACAATCGAATATGTAATGGAAGAAACACACAATCTCTAGATTAAAATAACAAAAACTTGCCACGTGATATCTTATAAATAAGCGCGGCGTAAAAAAAAACAATGTGCCGTGTTCCGTGCAAATAACTAACTGATCACATTTGTTTCTAGAGGTTTGTAAGAATATGGACAGTGTTGCCAAATGGTATTTACTAAAAACTCGGCATGCTTGAAAAATTACAGGGCCTGTTCAAAAGTGCCTCCTTCTCCCCTAAGGGTCATCATAAAAGTACTGCTTACTGACGAATTTTTTTGAAGCTTCTTAGTAATACATTTTTAGAATATTTTCTCTAATTTAGTTTGATTTGACATTGTTGACAGATTATCATCATCTCTGTATCTTGAATAAAGATCATATTCTAGTTTTTGTTATGTACATAAAAAAATTATCAATAGTTTACAGTTTTACCTTTGCGAACATCAAGACAATTTGTTGACTAAGTTTATACATGACAATGAAAATAGTTTTTAATAAATTGTTTTGCATAACATTCACTGGTTTAATTTTTAAATAGGAATAGGAATATGGAATTATTTTACCGACATTCCAAACACAGTTATTTTAATACCAAACCAAAGGTGCTCATTCAATCGTAATAATAGAACTACATTCGATATATTATCGATATGTTAATTGAAAATATTCGCTTTTTATTAACGATTCACGTGCATTTTTCAGCTAATTGTCTTAGTTATAATGTCAATGACCAATTGTATAAGAATATCGCTTGAAGTGTGTACACAACTGCCTGTGTAAACTATTAAAATGCAACAGAGCCAGCAACTTAGATGATATTAATCTGGGCTATAAAGGGATATAATAGAGGAGTACGGTTTAATTAAGTCTAATGTTCCTGCTTGATTAATAAATATTAACTAGATAGATATAAAGATTGCATTGCACAGTTTTCTTCTTTTTTATTGTTATTTCAATTTTTTGTTTTCCTCATGTAGTTACATAGACATATATATGTTATTGTATTAATTATTGTTAAAAGACTCGCCATGTTTGTATAAGCTAATACCTGTAAATATGTACCTAAATGTACTATAATTATTATTTCTATTAAATTCGTTTGTTTTTCTTATTGTGTTTGTTTTCTTATCTTCCCCATTAACAATTTGAGCCGGCGTGTATCCCTGTAGAGTTCACGCCGTTTCGTTAGCTAGGTCGGCTGTGTCCAAAAAGTTTCATGTATAGGGGTCAGGCGGGCAAAACGGCGTACTTAAGATTCAAAGTAGAATTTAAAAAACTGCAACTTTGAAGGTTTAACAATAAGGCAAATGTCATTGTTTATTAACTATTTATTACTATAATTTGAAGTTAAAAAAGGTAAACGTTTTTTCTTATTTTACAAAAAGAAGAAAATGCCAAGAAAAGCCTATTGACAAAGTGCGCAAACAAGTACTGCTTCATCACCTTCATCTTCTACACCTGCACATGAATTGTGAGCCCATTTATAGCAATGAGAACAGCTTATCCATCCCTCTGTGGAACTCGAATAAAAGTATTTGCAGTACAAGCAGTCAGTGTCACTATCTTCGCCTTCTGAATCGGACTATACTTCTTTAGTTTTTTTCAATTTTGATTTCTTAATCGTCTGAGATTTGGTTTTATTATCGGCTATCTTTCTTTTCACTGATTTCACCTTGATATCCACCTTTTTTTCTTCAGCCAATTCCAGGTCCGTTTTATAGGGATCAAGACCGAACTATAGAGGCAGCACTTCTGTCGAAAGTAGAGCGCCCTGGTGTTAAATAAGAAAAACATTGTGATGTAAACAGTATAATAAACAACCTACGAAATGCAAAAAATGAATAGATCTTTTTATTTTCTTTGCCAGGAAAAATTGTTGGTATGTAAGAAGGGTGTAGGGGATTATCTGATTTTTGATTATTGACAAAATGAGCACTGCAAAATCTAGTATTTTTATTTGGTTCCCAATCCTCCCGATATTTTCTGAAATGTGATTAAAAAACTTGAAGTGATTCGTTTTGTACAAATGTTTACTTTCTCCCCCTTAATAGTATTTAATTATTTGAACTTATTATATAATATTAAAGTCGGCAAACACATAACTAGTTTTTTAGTTTATATAATCAATGAAATCGTACAGAAAACAACATTTTATTCTCTCGATAATAATCTTTTATTAATGTAAAAAAAATTTAGAACTTTTCTAATAGCTGCCAATTGTAGTATCATACTGATTATGCACAAAATAATAGTTAATAAAATGTTTTAATTAGAACATTTTAATTACATATGGGTTTTTACTGCATTTATCTATTTTTGACGTTTTAAGGTTATCCACGCAGTGTTTAATGGACTTTCGGGGAAACTATAAAATTTCAACTACGTAGTATTTTTATACAGCATATTTGAACAGCCATGAATATAGAAAGATAGTTTTAATGACGACATCACAAACATTTAATATCAGTTTTAAAAAATTAACATTTAAAAACGCTGATTATACAAAACTACTAATACTATACTATATACTAATAGTGTTTACATCACATTGTTTGTGTTTTTTCACGGCAGATGGCATAAACGTCATCTTTCTCGGTCCCTATAGGGTGAAGACGTTAAAATGACAGTTTTTCCCCTTTTTCTTGACACTCGTTTCTTGGATTTATTTCCTTTTTGGCACTGCTAAGATCGCTTCGCGACTTACAATCTCAAAACTAGTTTCACTTTCTTTGGACGATCCTGGTTGAGGCTCGGGTATCTCCTTCCTAATGGATGGTCCTGGTTGAGGCTCAGGCGTCTTCTCTTTAATACACGACCCTGGTTGAGGCTTGGGAGTCTCCTCTCTAATGGACAGTAATTGACTTTCAGGTCCACTGAGACCAACTTCTATATCAGTTGTAGCTGATGGCAAGAAATCTGCTTCAAAAAAAACGGCTATATCCACAGGCCGGTTGCTTTAAAACCATTTATGGCAATATACATTGTAGTTGCTCTTAAATATGCGGCACTGAATAGGCAGGAAATTTGCTGAAATGTTATTACTCGTCCAGGATTTGTTCTAAGCCATTTTCTTATTTCGTCGTCATAATATGAGCTTAGTGGCTTCATAAATGCAACATCTAAGGCTTGAAGACGGTGCGGGCAATGGGGTGGAAAATATATCATTTGTACCACCCCGTTTTCCTTAGCATAATTAATTAACTTGGGAAGTGGAATGATATCGACCTTCCAGGGTGGAGCGGCTTCATGGAGACCATCACATCAAATGAGCCTTACAAGACCTCATGTATACTGTGCCTCCCGTTCATTGGAGCCCCTCCTTCACATTTCGATACAATCTACACAGCCCTCAAAACAGCTGCTAAGAAATGTAAAGTGCTCCCACAACGCTGCTGTTTTGTCGTAGTAAGTCCCTCAATTAAGTGGCCTATTCCAGAGGTCGCTTTCGAAAAAGAATTTTGCCTTGGCGTCCTTACCACCTACAGAAGCTGCTGCGCGACAGCACTCTTTCAGAGCTTATTTACAGGTCCAGCAGTATAACGACTGATCCACCGGCCCCATAAGAACTTCTCAACTCCATATTGTGCACATGTAAAAAAGGGTGAATAGCATAATGCTCCTGTAGGAAGGCAGGGATAAAATGCACTACCATCTTCATAACCTTCAATTCCATTCCTGAAGACTAGGAGGTTAGTATACTGGATGCTACCCAGTATGACGAGGAGATTGGTGTCATTGAAGGAGAACAAGAAATGAATCCTCATTCTCAAGATTCCAAGGATAAGGACCTAGTTTACATGATCGGCGAAAAGCGACCGTCTTTTCCCAAACGGCAAAATATATCGCCAGCATGATTACCTTGTACATCTTGCATGTACATAACTAATACCGTTATCGTTTTCAAGTATACACCTTTTGTTACCTTCAATAAAACATTATTCATTGTAATGCCTTCTTATATTTTGAAACCCATAACATCATTTTGGAGTGTCCCGGTGCGGACCCAATAAAATGAATAAATCGCCTGAATAAAAGGAATAATATAGCAAAATATGAAGTAGCACAGAGGTGTCCCACTGTCCCACAAACGGTTACCCAAGCTACGAGACTACTTTTTGTAGTATTCGTTGTTTTGGAGTTGTGAGCCGAAAAATAAACTTTTTACCCAAATTGGTAAAATATGGCCCAAATTAAAAACGCGATTGCTGCTAAACGAGTGGGCCGAGCTTGTTGAACTAAACATTATTCGACGTGGAATTAAATTGTCTTTAAACAAGCTGTAGGATGCATCGTTTAGGAGTTGTAAGGCGAAAAGTAAACAAAGAATCAACTTTTTAAAAATGGCCCAACTTCAGAAATCGATTGCGGCTAAACCGGTAGACCAAATTTAACAAACCAAACATTATTCAACGCGGTATTTAAGGTTCTTTAAACAAGTTTATAATACAACTTTTTGTATTATGCGTCGTTTAGGAGTTATACGCGAAAAATTTAAACGTGCGAAAATTCCGCGGTTTTTTTTACTCTCAAAACTTACGCAGAAGCCAGAATCCATCGCAAACTCATAGGGCTCTTTTATGGGACCCTCTACAGGTATTAAAACACTTTCCAGCTTTGGGAAGCATATGTCTATTGTGACTGGGTTAACTGCATCATAAATTAATCTTATCTTATGCACCGGCAGGTTGTAAATCCTTAAATCTTCGGTCAAATACTTGTAGCTATAGGGTAAGATAGAGGAGGGAAAAAGGGAATCAATGTCACCTTTCACCGTTATTAATTATAATAAAGCAAAATGATAACCGGTTGATCGATAACTACAAGCGACGGAATTTTAAACAATGCTCTCTCGGCTAGGTACGAATATCTACTACTACTACTGTTCAACGACCAAAATAATACTATGTACTAAAGTTATAAATATGCCAAAACATGCTTTCTTTTTAAAGAATATGATTCTTGATCACGGGAGTAAGATTGTTCACTATCATTGCTGGAATCGCCAAATAATAATGTCAGTTTCTCCCTATAAATTCAGTAATTTGGATTTTATCTTGTATACAAATATGAATTAACCAAAGCCGTACTGAAAATGAGCTCAACAGCCAACTTGCCATTTGGTCCCTCGCCTAAGGCAACAAGATTAAGACTTCAGTTCATCATAAATGTTTTTGATTTATTATAGCTAATGACAACAGCAGGTTTTTCTACTTCCTTTCCATTTATTAGTTTTACTTTGCCGAAACCGGTCTTACCAGTACTAAGCATTAGTACATCCCTTTTATCTTTCCATTCTAGCATTATAAATCCACTATCGCTTTCTTCGGCACATAGTTCACCTTTTTTAATTTTTTGCTACGATTTACTGTCCCAAGATGAGTTTGACAATCTAATAATTTTATAGCTAAAGTGGGGTTAGTATAATAGTTGTCAGTAAACAGAGTCCATCCACTATCTAGAAGATTATCGATAAGATTTAATACCACCTTAGATTAGATTAGATTTTAACGGGGTTACAGTGCATTGAAACCAAATATTTATTGTGCCCCCCCCCTATGAGAGCTTTTCTCGCTACTACTACAGCTCGCCTTCCAGTTCCAAGGTTCTAATGAACTCTAGTATTTGGAACGGCTTCAACGAGGTTAGGTACTCACTCTTACAAGTTTCTTGTCCGAAGCATTTCTTGCGTTGGCTTGCAATGGCGAGGCATTCCAGAACTAGGTGATCCGGAGTTTCATCCTCCTCCCCACAGAATCTACACTCGTCAATATCTGCTAGACCTATTCTCATTAAGTGCTTCCTAAGGCGGCAGTGTCCTGTAAGAAAGCCCGTGAGGAGATGTAGCTTATCTTTACTGAGATCTAAATATTTTTTGGATCTAGCATTGTCAAAGTTCCACAGGAACTTTTTGGAATGTTCCAACCCGGGAAGGCACCGCCAGAGTGCTTCTCTTTCGGTTTCCTCTTTCTTCCGAAACTCTTTCTTGTAGGAGCATTTTGCTACACCACAGAAAGGCTCCGGACCAATAAAGGGCAATTGTGCTCCTATCCTGGCAAGTGTATTGGCCTCTTCATTTCCCGTGATTCCAGAGTGGCCAGGAACCCAGAATAAAGATACCCTGTTATTCTTGCCTAATTCATCAAGTTTTCTTCGGCACTCCCATGTCATCTTTGAGTCAATGACATGGGAGCTCAATGCTTTGATAGGTGCTTGACTATCAGAATGGATTGATATGTCACATTTCTGGTAGTTTCTTTCTAAGTTCATTTCCACGCATCTTTCGATCGCAAGTATTTCTGCCCGAAAGACGCTCGGGAAGGAGCCTAACGATAATGAGTATCTGGTGCCAGGCGCAAATACTCCAGCCGTAGTATATGCGTTTGTTGGACCATAATATATTCGATTATATTATCTGTCATAAAAATTTTGAAACAATCACATGGACTCTGACCCATAAGTGTACTTTATTCCAACATCTTGCCATTAAAACTAAATTCTCTTAGTGACGACTGTATTTGAAAATTGCTTTTATTTGAGTTATATCGCAAATTTTACGGATGAAAATAAAACACGTGGTTACTACGCCAGCTAAATTTCGACTCTCTCTTCGCTGTTCGGACGTCAAGTCTAACAGTGTTGCCAGGTTTTTTGATCAATTCCGTTAGGCTACAACAACGACCCCCCACCATCCCTCCAATTAACAATTTTTTTTGTCAACAACATTGGCTCGTCATCACTGACGGAAATTACAAATTTATCGATCACACTTTGAATTGTTTCTCTAATAATAACTCTTGCATGAGATGTTGAAGCTTCACAATTGTATGTTTGATTCACTTGTTCAGTCTGCAACAAAATGATCGTAGTCAATGACAAATTATACCTAAGTCTTAACAACTTACCATATGTGAAGTTGTTTCTGCCAGTCGCAAACGTTTTGTGGGAGCATTATCCTTAATAGAACTTCCTTTATTATCATATTCCGTTTCTTCGTCCGACGAATTTTCATGTATTGATTGTTCAGTATCAGATTCGGATACATACTCATCGGATAAGTATACATCTCCAAATTCACTTTCTTCGTCACGAGACGTATGACAAGTATTCTCCTCATCAGACATCATTGTATCCCAAAGCTCTTGTATACGCTTTTAATTTTGTTCATAATCTCCCATCTTTACTACAAGAGCGGCAAAAACTCACATGCGGTTCAGACAAATTCTCAAACCATACTGAACTGTTAAACGTGCTAACCACTCGCAAATCACGTGTTTTCGCTATAAAAGTTTGACCACCAGCAGAATACTAAGTGTGTAACCATATGAACATCAGTCCTGCGTTTAGCACAATTATTGCTTTGTTGAATATGTTGTGACTAAAATAAATCTCCGTTGAGGTGTACGTTTATGTATTTGATGGAAACTCTAGTGAATATATAAATACATAGTATATTGATGTTAAGGATTTAAAATTACATGTATAAAATAAAAAATGTCGTCTTTTTTTATTCAAAGAAAAAACCGCATCAACCACGAAGGTTATTAGCGGTGGTGGTACAGTATGACTTATATTAGGTTTATAATATTAATTAATTCCAAAAACTTTAGTACCAACTCGATATCCGGGTTCAAAGCATCACTAAGTTTTTCGGGCAGTCCTGAAGTTAGTCTCTCCTCACTATAGTCGGGACACTGAATGATTATGTGTTTAACGTTCAGTTCTTCGTAACAGGAGACACATATTTTGGGGTGTTCTTTTTTCAGTAGAAACTGGTGCTTGTATCTAGCGTTTCTGATTATTTATGGAGTTGGGAGGTCTCAGAATGTTTCCAGAGATATATCACTTTCGCTTCCGGACACTGTTAGAGCCAGTTTCTAGTTTTCTGTTGAGCTGTTTCATTATGTTCTTTTTCAATTTTGTGATTCTGGTCTTAATGCTACGTTCGGTGAGTGCTGGATATTTAGTAAGTATAGCTAGGAGCGCGCGAACTTTCCCAGTATACTTGCGGGCCACACTGAGGGGGTCCGGGGAACCGAACGAGTCCTCCAGAAAACTGACAATCTGACTATAGTCCAGTGAAAAATTAGACGAATTGTCCTCAAAGAGTTGTTTGGCAGGAGAAACCAGGGATTTAACGGACTGGATTTGTGTTTGAGGCTTCGATTTCTTCTGAGCCTGAGAAATGGAAATGATGAAAGGAGGCTCCAACTTTTCCGCTGTATTCTGAATCGGTGGGCTGATCTCTGAATGAGGCCGCTTATGCGAGGAGGTGTTCATTAAGGTGGAGATTTCTTGGCCTTGAGGGGTAAATCTTCAATTGTGTTATCTTGAATAAGGCTGATTATAGGTTCTGTACCATTCAAGGGAGTTTCTTGAGCTTGAGGAATTATATCTTCTACTGGTTGTTCTTGTAGAGTGTCGGCTATAGGTTCAGTAACAATCTCGTGACAATTAACAGAGATATGATCATTATTCTTACATTTGTAGTACATAAGTCTTCAGAAAGGAAAATACAGTATAGAGTATTATCATAGTATAGGAGAATAGATTCAGGTAAAGGAGAACTATTATTGCTGTTAGGAGCAGGTTGTATGAAGACTTGTCTGTGGAAACTCAATATGTGGCTGTGTTCGGGTTGTGAAATTCCAATCCGAAGACATGTTATAGGTGACATCAGGGATAATCCTAGATCTCTGAGACTCTATTCTATAATGTTGTGAGGGATTGTTGGATATAAGTTAGAAAGGACTAATCGAGTAGATGGTGAGATCAAACGGCGAGCTTTGAGGATTTGACTGTTAACTTCAATTTCTCCTCCTTTATTTAGAAATGTGTCCACTATGGTTTGACTAGAGAGATAGATGCATACTCTGTTGTTCGAAATTTTAGATGAGAAAATTATATCTTTCGGTTGAACTTTCGTTCCAAGGGCGATGATGTATTCATGGATTTTGACTTCTTCCATAGCGGGGAATATGATGGCTTGCTCCTTTGATGGGTATTTGAATGTTTGTACTACTGTAGAATAAGACCGAGTCGGGGTATTCAAAGAGTTTTCTTGATTTGATTTATCATATTGAGTATCCCTGTAGTCAGAGGTACTCGCCATGTCGAAGTTGTTCATATTTTATAAAAGATTTTCAGTAGAATAACTGGCACCACTTCCTCCTAAGTGCGACCCTTAATAGGGGTCTGGCGAAATATTTTCTAAATACTATTATTAATATCTGATATCAAATTGATATTCACTTTTAGTTATTAATTGTTGTTTTACTAACGATCAATAAAAAGTTAAACTGATATTCTTACTGTTTGTTTTGATTCACTGAGAAATATACACTAATTAGTTTTTAACTACTTATTTTATTTATCGTTTCAGAGCGCACAACTGTACTACACAAAGGTTCGACACCCAGTGAAATGTCGTTGTTGATTCAATAATTTTTTGGTTTCTATGATACAGCGAACCATTTGTTATTGTTTCAGTTTTTTGCCGTAGTTCTAGCGTCGATCAGCTCTCGAAAACGCACCGACAAATTTGACATTCAAACATCTCGGCTGACGCATGCTTGTCAGATATCTGTCATCTACGTTCTTTGCCATTTTAAAACGTTCGCGAGATTGATACAAACGAATCCAACTAATATGTCAGTTTTAATGATGTTAGGTTAAATGATCGGGAAGTCAAAAATGTTTTTTATAATGTGTGTGGTCGCCACACTGCCTACCATCAACATTGTAATATTCGGATGAGGTGTATATGGTATCACAATTTAAAATTGTTAAAAAATATTTATTTTCAATAAATACTGTCACACCTGTTTAATTAAATAAAAACTATTCACAAATATTAAAAATAGTTCCCTGGCCATGGGATCCATTTTTTATTACTACACCCGCGCTCAATGTGTTAAAAGAAATGTCAATTTTGATAATACAATTATGAAGAATGAAAGAAAATGCACTATAAGGGTCGATTCTCTTATGAATTCTCGCCATAAGTGAATCCCACTCTACAATTCTGTTAAGTACGGCTCTGCCTCCTTTTGATGTGAGAAGAATCCACACTTCGCCGCCGTTAGAGAAGAACGCAAGCGAAGAAAATTATATTTGTAGTTATGTTCATTTCCTTAGAGTAATAATATACAATAGAGAGGGCTATTAATTCATAAACACATTTATTTTTGCGGCCAACAATTCTAAACGCCAGTAGTGAAATAATGAATGAATTACAAAAAGTGGGGATGGCATTGTAGATACATGACCTTGGTAATTTCGGCTGTTTTTCTGACAAACTTGGCACTGATGAATCATGATAATGCAAAAACATTAAATTAACTTGAAAGTATATTTTGTTACTAAAAGTCTTTGAAAAGCTTTTCAAAACGAAAGAACTAAATGTTTACTCTCTAGTCGCAATGGCGCTTGTATAAACAAACCACGTTTGACATTATTTACTACAATACTACGGCGATTCGAGATTTTCGTGGAGTACACTCTGACGATATTTACATCTCTCTTTATATGGTAATTAAACAAGGACAAAACTACTAAATACATTATCCTTGACACATAAACAGGCACTGAAATTTTGAGCAATGTTGCCACTTTTAGTTATAACCATAAAGGTATCTAAGGTTATAATAAATACTTGTTAAAAATTTATATAAGAGTATGCCTATATTAAATAAAATTCAAGTATTATTAATGAATATTACAAGCAGCGATTCAAATGCATAAATTAGTATGACTTTTTTTTATTTGCATAACTTTTTACCAAATTTTCAATTAAACTTCTAATTTCATTTTTCCTGCAACTAAAGATACGTAGAAGTGTCCGCAAGTGAGCTTAGAATGTGACTTGATGTTTGGGGCAAGAAAAAATGAAAACAAACATATCTATTTTATTTGTTAATGTGATTTCATTTCAACGTATGTTGATAGTTATCATTTATAATACATTCGTAAAATCAGTGTACCAGTAATTGACAGTCCACACACGCATAACATGGTCTTTCTACTGTCTTCAGGTTCATAATCATCACCTTCATCCCCTACTTTAGGCATGGCATCTTCAGAATCCGGCTCATTTTCGAGTTGTTCTCCTGTGTCTTCGGGGGCATCTTCTTCCCCGGCGAAAAAATCATCGACTTCATCGTCCGATGCCATTCCTTATTAAATATTTGAACACAGGTAACTAATTTTAAACAAATTTTATCACGTTTTTAACTAATACACAGCACTAACCAAATAAAATAAAGCACGATGACCGAGTGGGTATACAATATATAAACTACGTACCAAGGAAAATCCAAAGGTTCCAATGTCTAAACTTATAATGTGAAAGTGAATCATTGGCTCCAGAAGCTTATCCTAAATTAAATCGATCTAGAGCATCCAAAGAGGCGGCACAAAATATAGTAGAGGCTAATTCTGAACCGTATGATGATGACTTTGAGGACGAAGAAGACGAGGAAAAGTCAAAGAAAAAACGTAGTTCCAGAGGTAGGCCAAGTAAAAAGAAAGCTGCTACCAAAGTCCCAACTCTTAAGATCAAATTAGGCAAGAGAAAACGAGGCAGTTCGGACGAGAAAGGTGAAAATAGCGTAGGAGGTTCATACCGTGATTCAGATGCAGAATTCGAACAAATGTTACAAGACGCGGAAGAACCTAAATCAACCAACGGTGATGAGACAGCACAACCGTCCGAAGCAAGTGTAGAAGAAGCGCCACAGCCAAAACGCAAAGCTAAAACAAAAATTGGTTGTAAGACGAAAAGGAAGAAGAAAGTTAAGGGTGGTAAACCGAAAGATGAAAACTACAAACACTAAGATTATTGTGAGGTTTGTCAGCAAGGTGGAGAAATTATCCTTTGCGATACTTGTCCGAGAACCCACCATTTGGTATGTTTAGAACCAGAATTAGAAGAGGACGTGGTTCCAAAGATATCAAGTGCTGGGTATGTCTATTTATTTGTTTCGCGACACGTGCTATCCATTTAGTGAGTTTTGTCATTAACCACCGCAGATTTTTTGCAGTTTCACAAACCGACGAGGAATGCCTCGTGAAGTGTTTTCGGACAATGGTACTTATTTTACCAAAGCAAACAAATATTTCAAAAGGTTTTTACTAGATAATGCGTTGACCATTTCGCAAGAGTCGTCTAAAATGAAAATCGAATGGCATTTCATTCCTGCCAATTCGCCTCATTTTGGTGATCTCTGGGAGGCGGGCGTGAAGAGTATTAAATACCATCTCAAAAGAGAGCTGTTGGTTTGTATTGATTTTCAATCCCTACTGATACGTATTGAATCGGCTGTCAATTCTCGTCCTATTTGCCCCGTGAGCTCCAGTCCCGATGACCTTACCGCTTCATCGCCGTCACATTTCCCGATTGGTCGTCCTCTACTGACGGTACCGGACGCATCAACAGTCAATGTACCTGACAATAGAATGACTCAGTTCCAGTTAATACAAAAGGTGCATTAGCAGTTCTGGAATCGATGGCACCTCGAATACATTGGTGAACTCCAGCAAAGAATCAAATGGAAGTAGAACATTGGTGAATTAAAGTTTAATCAACTGGTCAACTGGTATTAGTTAAAGACAATAATTTACCCCCAATGAAATGGAGAATGAGTCGAGTTGTTGGTTTATCCACTGGAAAAGATGGTATCAATCGAGTCGCTCTGATAAAAACAATTGATGGGCTGATCTCCAGAGCCGTGTTTCATCTTTGTCCACTTCCTATTGAAAGTTACTACTTTCAAGGCGGGGAGCATGTTAAGTACGGCTCTGACTCCTTTCGATGTAAGAAGAATCCACACTTCTTTAGCCGAGTGGGGAGTCAGATCGTAGCAAGCCGCCGTTAAGCTTTGTGTACACGGGAGAGTAACTTGGCAAAGTACTTCCTAGAGTAACTTGGGCAAGCGTGTACATCGAAGCAAATAATTTGGCCAAATTCTTGCGGCAAGTGCTATCTCGAGAGTGGCATTTTACATTCTCTAGCAACTTCTTGCAGCAGCGTTTACATCAGATAGTGTAGTACTTTGAATGTTCTGGTAGAGAGAAGACTCAGTTCATGTCACGTCGAAGAAGAATAGCTGCAGCAGTCCTACTGCTGTTAATGAAAAGAAAAGATAAGAAAAACAAGTCCACCAAGACGAAGAGAATATGGGTCAGAAAATGGATAGCAAGAAGACCCACTTTATGTGCATATTCAATGTTATTGTCGGAGCTTAGAAGTGAAGATCCAAAACAGTTTAAAAAAATTTTGCGCATGTCTAAAAAAGACTTTGATTTTTTATTAAATTTAGTTCACGACAAATTACAGAAATCAGACACAAATATGCGTGAATCAATTAAGCCAAGGGAACGTTTAGCTATAACACTTAGATTTTTAGCCACAGGTAAGTTTATTTCAAATGATAAGAACAAAAATAAAGTATTTATGAATTATCTAAAAAACTAAAAATTCAACTGTCAAAAAAAACCTAAAACCGTCCTGTTTTTACAGGGGACTCATATCATTCACTGATGTATCTGTTTCGAATCCCCGTATGTACTGTTGCAAAGATAATCCCGGAGTGCTGCCACGTTGTGAATGAGGTTCTAAAAGAAAAGTACTTTAAGGTGAGTACAAAACATTGTTTTCACTTAATGAACTTACCAGCTTCCTGAGAATAGTATTGTTGATGTGAATTTACTAACTGCGTGTTGTATGGGTAGGGAGATGATGGTTGTGAATATGATGAAGGGTTCCATGCCTCGGAGTTTGAAAACTGTACAGAATGGCATCCCTCATCTTCATCTATTGTTGATACATCAATGATAGCTTTTTGTATTAGACATTTTAATTTGCGTCTGTTACTATCAGATCGCAAAGCTCTTAATTCTGATGCAACGAAGTCTCCGAACACTTGAAACTCGTCCGCAGGTCTATGTAATTCTTGCATGGCTTGTTTGATAAGACGGTCATCGTTGGACACACATTTTTGTTTTTTATTATTTATTTTAGATTTTGGTTCAATCGTTGTTGTTGGTGCTTCAGTCTGTGGTACTTCCAGTTCATTTGTTTCGATATTTTCTTTTTCCTAAAAACATACCAAGAGTTGAATTTAAAAGAAAAACATACATATGTTTATTTTTTAGGTGCCCACAACTAAAGAAGAATGGATGAAACATGCGCAGCACTTTGAGGAAAAATGGAATTTTCCTCACTGCGTAGGGGCGTTAGATGGGAAACATATAGTAATGCAAGCACCTCCTGGAAGTGGAAGTTATTATTATAATTATAAAGGCACGAATAGCATTGTTTTAATGGCATTGGCTGATGCACAGTATAGAATCACTTATGCCAATATTGGCTGCAATGGCAGAGTGTCAGATGGAGGAGTGTTTCATCAGTGTGCTCTGTCGTCGGCCCTCCAAGACAATGCAATAAATTTACCTTCCCCAGAACCACTACATGGTCGCTCTAAAGCTGTGCCATTTGTAATAGTCGCCGATGATGCTTTCCCCTTAAAGCCTTACCTAATGAAGCCGTATCCATTTAAGAATCAGCCAGCCGTTAATCGTGTGTATAACTACCGCTTATCAAGAGCGAGAAGAATAGTGGAAAATGTATTCGGACTAATGGCTAACAGATTTCGGGTCTTAAGAAAACCCATATGTCTTATGCCACATAAAGTGAAAGGAATTGTTACAACAATATGTATGCTCCATAACTTTCTTGTGACAAGTAAGAACTCTATACAAATATACGCCCCGTCGGGAACTTTTGATACCGAAAATGAAAATACAATTATCTTGGGAAGTTGGCGTGATGAAGGTATGCCTAAAGAAAATTTGTTGCCATTGCAAAATGAAAATGCGCACAACTACTCGATAGCTGCTAAAGAAGTCAGAGAAGAATTTAGAGATTATTTTGTTTCGCCTGAGGGAGAAGTACCTTGGCAGTACAAGCATATTTAGTTCTACAGTGTTAACTGAACTACCGTGCCTAAAAATGATATGTTCAATGTAGAACTGTTTAATTAAGTAAAATGTGTGTTTGTCTTAGCAAAGTAATTTTTTAGTCTAAAAATAAATTAAGTATAGTCGAACCCTAAACCAAAAGCTTTTTTGTATGAAAATATATATTAGTACAAGAGATGTTTGAATTTTTGCTTACCATTAAATTATCTTCTGTCTGTACTTCTGTAATTTCATTCATTAAAAATTTTAGTGCATCGAAATACTCCCAAGAAGTTGTATACACTTCATCCGCACCTTCGCCTGTTCTTCTTTTTTTTATTTTTTTACATTCTTGATTCAACTGAGTGCGTAGGTTATGTAGTTTTCGCTGAATTTCCCCTTCGGTAGTGGTGTATTTTTCAGATAAAATTTTTAGAGCTTTTTGCTTCCTATTTCTATCCCTGTACTATTTTGCTTTTATATTCCAGAGTTCTGGATATTCTTGAATTGATTCAATTATAGCATATGTCTCTTCTTTTGTCCAACAGCGATTTGTTTTTGTATCCATTTTTTATTGTCTACTTGCACAAACACTATCTGCACACTTCCAGATCGGTTCGAAATTAATACTAACTTGTTAGATCACTAACGCACGCAACACGTTTACACTTGCAAGTCGTTACTTGCGGCAAGCACTTGACGGAAGCGGTGGAGCTTGCCGCAATCTCACTTGCTGCAAGTGTTTACACCGACAAGTGTTGGTGAAAGCACTCTCAGCAAGTCACTTGCGATAGTTTTACTTGCTCGTGAACACGAGCCTTTAGAGAAGAACGCAAGCGAAGAAAATTATATTTATGTTCATTTCAATGTATATTGATAGTTATCATTTATAATAAATTCGTAAAATCAGTGTACCAGTAATTGACAGTCCACACACACATAACAAATTAATTATTAGGTAGACTGTTCCTAAGTAGTTAATGCATATAACAAATGCCTGATTTCGAGCGTGTATAAATGCATCAAAGCTGGCGACATCTTGTAGAAATTGTCTAGAAAGTGGACATTTCTTCAGTCAAATGCTAGAAAATCTGATCAAAATTGCCTTTTTACACATAAAAAGAGTTTTGCTCGGATAGAAAGTTTATTTGAATTAGACATTGATCCAATACACTGTCTGATCAATCTGACAACTTCTATTATTTTTATAAAGTCGAGAATAGTAATTCACAATAAAAAAACCAGTTTATATAAATATTTACCAAATATATTTACACTTAAAAGTAAAAATAAATATTTAATACAATAATAACCTTAACAAAATAATTCATTCTTGTAAAAAATAAATATATCACATATAAGAACCACATCTTGCAGTCTCTAATTATTCATATTCTTGTTCTTTTTGTGCTCTTATAAATTCGGAGAGTTTTTCAAGATCCATCAAATCATTGTCTCCTGTAAATAATAAGTTTATTGCATTTTAAAACAGAAATGGTAAAATCATACATTTGGTGAGGAAACAAATGTGGACATGAGTAAATGTTATTTTTTATTAGAGGAAATTCCATTATTTCATTTCAATGTTTCACAGAAAACTTTATACAAAGTGTATTCAAAAGTAAGTTGACTTTTTATTTTTCTACAAAAATATTTACAAAGCACTTCTGAAACATGCTTTTTAGCAGTGGCGCACCGAGGGGAGGTTTGGGAGTTACATCCCTCCCCCCTCCCCATGGACTGGTGAAAAAAATTAAGGTACACATATCAAATTAACATTTTAAATCGATTTTTCATATTATGTGTCGAAGATATGTCTAAAACAGTAAGTATGTATTTATATTCACGTCACCTGAAATTTCTACTTTTATTATTTGAAAACCCTGCATAGTAATAAATGATCTGATTATTCGAAGTTTACAAATTTAGTACGACTGAAACTTCCGTTTCTTAAACGTTAACTTCTGTACACAAGCTTTGTCTGGGTTTGTGAATGTATCAGCGAGTGAATCTCCCTCAAAGAAAAAGTCTCGGTGCGCCACTGCTTTTTAGTATAGTCTTGAGCTCTTCCAGTGTTGTGGATTTTACCTCGTCAATTGTGGAAAAGTACCGCCTTTAAACAATTTTTTTATTTTCGGACAGGAGAAAGTCACAGGTAGCTAAATTTGGTGAATACACTGGCTGATACAGTGTTGTTATTGGCTAGAAAATCATAAGCAAGCGTTATCTTCATGCCATGATTTGTTTCACTTCAAATCTAGGCATTTTTTTCATATTGTTTCAAGTAAAAGGCGCAAAATAATAGACCTTTTAGCACGAGCTCATGATGTTTAGGGTGTTCCACATAAGATCCTCGATCCCCTTATCTCGAAAGATATTCAATTTAGAAAAAAAAGTTAAATACAAAGTATTATTATTTTTAAGGGAATTTTTATATTATATACCTTTCACGTATACAGTGTGCTCAGTTTTCTATGGTCAGGAATCAACTTTAAAAATTAAATGGGAAACCCTGTGTATAATTTTGGATGTAAATTCTTCATAAAAAATAAGAGCGACTGTCATTGAGATTTTATATAGCTATCTTTCGTGGTTTAGGATTTAGTAGCCGTTTTTATTTACATTTTTGCTAAAAACGTGATTATTTAAGGTAGTAGGAAAAAATATAAGTATACCATATTTGATGAATCTGCCATTTTAATGTTAACGACGATACCACAATATATAGCTCTAGTTGTTTCCTTTGGCTACAAATTAAATAGGGTGATGTCAGAAATGAATCCGATCGGGATATATAAGATCAACTATAAGTCCATAATTTTAAATGGAACACACATATCATTGCCGATTTCGATTGTTCAAAAAAAATAAAGTAACTTTGTATAAAAAAGCCTATATCCATCTCTAGCCGTTTAGAAAATATTCGCCATTACACTTTTTTTATGCAACAAAAAAATACCTACCTAATAAGTACGAATATGGAGAAAAGAAAGAAAAATAATTTTCTGTAGTAATAAATCCAGAAACACCCCGTGAATACATATTTCGAAGTCCAAACAAAATTATGCGATAGCTCGACCTACATTTTGTTTAGGAGATCGCATATTAGTGACAACATTTAGTAAAATAATTTTAAATATAAATCAGCTTTTCTAAACATGGATTGCAAAATGCCGAAACGAATTTTAGAAATATTAAACACCATTGTTGAAAAAATATATAGTGCAAAACAACACCTTTGAAATATATGTATTCGCTTACACAGCAAAAGTAACCCAAACGTAAGAGGAAAATTGACAGTAAAAAGGGAGACATTGTTCGAACGCGGAGAACAGACGTTGTTCGTTCGCGAAAGGTGTCTGGTAGTTCGACCCTAAACGTAGAGATGAGATAGCGCTCCCCTATCGCCCGACGCGAGTAAGTTTATCAGTTCTTGTAACTGATTTTTGTGTGTGTGTCTGAAAGTAATTTCCTTGCGTCGTGTTCTGAGAGATATCATCGGCGGTACGGACTGCCCCTCAGGCAAGACCTCGGGGAGCGAGTTCGCCGTTTCGTCGCGTCTTCATCCACCGGTAACCAAGTCACTCGGCCCCAGATCAGGAACCTGAAGAAACAGACGCTCTGTAAGTTTCTTTGTAATTTTGTCTATTAGAGGGAAATCTTTTTTTTTTCTGTCTTAACTTGAAAATTCCTGGTTATATTCGTACTGTCACTCGCTGAACCCTAATCCCAAGTATTAGGGAGGGGGTAAAAGTAATTAGATTAGTGACGATTTGTTCGTCGTATTAGTAGTTAGTATACAGGGAATACCCACCTTGGGAGTGAAAGAACTCACTGCCGGCTATTTAAATGTGTTTGTATTTTTTTTTGTGAAAATGCGAATATTGTAGGTATTGTATAACTGGGAAAAATTTTGTTTGCCTATAGGGACACCGCCTTCCCGAGTCACATAATTGTTTCTTTGTTAGACTAAAACTATACGCTTATAATTAGCTGTAACCTATCATAGGCCATCGAAACTCGCTTCCTGACTTGTATCGCATTTTATTGTATTTATTATTTTTTTTCATTTTATTATACTTATGTTTAATTTTTATCATTTGGTTGTAACTGCTGTTGCTGAAGTAATATTTGAATTTCATACCCAAATTTCCGTCCCCAACGGTATATGAAGGAAGCAGGTCATTGGCATAGAAACAGCTCCAAGGACCAGACAGATGAAGCCGAAGGTCGCAAGTCAGCAGATTCCATTTAGGAAATTATTGTTAATCGTTTTGATGACACATAGGAAAGAGTGCATTCCTTTCACGTAATTGTTACGACTGAGTAGCGACGCCGCAGACGTTGGGGTATGTCACTACCGCAATATACGGAGTGTATGAAACAAATCCCTTCGACTGAACAAGTCAAAACCCCAGCATGACATTCGACCTTCGCGCGGTGCCCTTGGGGTTCATTAAATATTGAATTAGGAATATATCTTTCATTAAATATTTCATTAGGAATATATCTGTCATTAAATATCTCATTAGGAACATATATGCCATTAAACATTTTATTAGGAATATATCTGTGATTAAACATTTCTTTAGGAAAAACGTAGGACAGCGAAATTGTTAAGTCTATCCTAATTAAGGATCGTACTGTGTTTATTGTTGGTAATATAGGTACATTTTTTTGTTAAGTTGAATCTCTTTTATTCGTTCCCATACCCAGATCATCCCTATAGTTTTTTTCATGTTTCACGCACGTAGCTGACCGAACGAACCTGGACCTGGCGAATGGTTAAGCCCAGGCTATCCCCACGGAAGCCCTTACCGCTCGAGCCCGAAAAGCCCCCTCACACGATTTCTTTTGGGGAGAATTTCTCGTTCTCCCTCGTGCCAGACGGCACTGGTGACTGCACTGTCTACTTCCTGAGAGAGGAACCGGGCGCACAATAAATAAACGTCGTCACCCACTATTTAGAAGATTTATTAGAGCATAAACTAGCGTTTATTGTAAAGTGGTGGAACAATTTTGTTACAGTGGTAACAGCAGTTATTATATTATACTTATATTTTTTCCTACTACCTTAAATCACATTTTTAGCAAAAAAATAAAAAAAACTAATATTAAATCCTAAACCACGAGAGATATCACTCTTATTTTTTATGAGGAATCCATATCCAAAATAATATACAGGGCGTCCCATTTAATTTTTAAGAGTTGATTCCTGACCATGGAAAACTGGGTACCCTGTATATGTGAAAGGTATATAATATAAAAATTCCCTTAAAATCAATAACACTTTGTATTCAACTTTTTTCCTAAATATAATATCTTTCGAGATACGTGGATAGATGATCTTATGTGGGATACCCGGTACAATACTATTGTAATCAAAGCAAACAATGAGAACAACCTTCACATTTCTGTCGTGATATAGCAAGACCTAACAAGTCGACTTACTAGGTTTTACAATTTTATGCCATTTTTGAGAAGGGCGCGAAAAGTTACCTCATAGAAACTATTTCTTTCTCCCTGCACCCCACTCTAAAGTATATCTTTTACACGAGATTTTTAGTAAGTCTATTAAAATATTACTCAAACTCTTTCAAAAAATGGCATGTCGACTTGCTAGGTTTTGCCAATTTTTTTCCGCAAAAAGTTGATTACAAATTTGTTGGTTCAGTCTACTTGCTAGTTTCTGAATATTTACATTTTTAGTCTTGCCCTAAGAGGCGTCGAGTTATCATCAAGAAGAGAAGTGGAAATTAAATTAGTGTTGTGTTAGTTGAAACTGAAGTAAACAGAAGATGAAAAGAGGGCAGTATTTAGTGAATTTGTGTTTAAAAAACAGGTAAGTATTTATTAAACAATTTAACCAAGAAATAACTGTTTATAGTGGTCCAAAATGGTCTGTTTAGACAGAAAAATCGTATTTTATGGCCAGATATTATAGCAAAATTAACTAACATGTCATGAGGTCGATTTTTGAGAGATGTTTAATGTGAAAAAGTCCCTGACGTTATCTTCACAGCCGTTTTTCATTTTCGCGCTATTTTGAGAATAAGGCATAACTTTTTTATTTAAAGGGATATCAAAATTTTGTAAACACATTGTTGATGCACTTTTTAAAAGCTATCCAGTAGCGCAGTCAGATTTTTTATATAGGGCATTTTTCATCATCGCGCCACCGTTTTGGGTACTTATCTCCAAAAGTGAGGAAAATTTTATCTTGTATTTTTTTACTTTTTTTTGTTGTATATTTTCAGATATTTTAATACTTGATTGTTGTCTGTTTGATTCATGCGAGGATTCATGTAATATTAGAGATTTTTTCCGCAGAGACGATGGCTCTGGAAAAGTTGCACCAAACCATGACAGCGATGACGAAACTAATTTTTCGGATTTTGACAACTCTGATACCGACACAAGTTACGGCCCTACCGCTACTACTACTGACAAAAAACGGAAACTATTTTTTGATTTGAATAATTTAATTTCCTCGGAAGACCACATTCTTGACAACGTTCGTAATTCTTATGAGCCTAGCGAATAATTCGCAAAATTTAATGGAAGATACTTCAATAATATGTGGGGAAGTCTTAATGGATATTTTAAACAAGGTTTCTAATGCTGATGAACCTGTCATGGATGTCACTGATTGTGTAGGCAAGAGCACAACGGATGTTTCCAAGAAGACTTTTGAAACTATCATTGAAAAGCATTGTTTATTACCCCCTTGTATAGAAACGTGCAGAAGAAACTGTTTTTCAAAACTTCAAGAACCTTTTAGAGAAATTATAAGAAAGAAATTCTGGCGGTTCAGTTTTGCTGGAAGGAGACTTTTTTTGGACGCTCATGTGAAAGAATGTAGGATAAAAATGCGACGCCAAGAAGCCCAAACGAGCGCCAAGAAGCCCAAACGAGCACCAGGAATGTTTCGCTTCAATATTTTTTGCCAATGCAAGTTGATGGACCAGAAAACTTCGATAAAGTACAAGTTTATAAAATTATGTTCCTACACACTTTAGGGCTCAAAACAAATGGAATGATAACTTGCCACATTAAAACTAATCGTATATTATACAACAAAGTGGTGAAGACTGTTATTATTGACCGAGCACCAAGATTATCTCGCGAGGGGCTTTGCCCCGAGCGGAATAAGGTGCGAGGCCTATAAATGTCTTCACCACCGTGGTGTATATACAATTTTTTCCACTACTAGCCAAATTTAAGACAAACATTAAAAATATTTCTTGTAAAAATCGAGTAGCACAGGAATGTAAATACGCCTTTCCAAAATAAAACAATAATCAAGTAGTCACAGATTATATATACTCCCTCAAGAAGTCTTATAGTCTGTCCAAGCGAGCGAGTGATTATTACCGGCGGTAATGTCAACAAATGTCAAAATACGTCACGGTTATACTGATCGCTTTGATATAGCGGTATTTACCAATGTCTTTATCTACTTTCTGTACAGTCTAGAGGATTTGTTTAGTTAAATTTTCGCTGTTTTGATTTGTTGTTTACTGTTCATTATCGTTTTCCCATTTAGAAACTTAAGAACTGCCATAAACAAATGTGAAATATCACATCTGTTAACCGCTATAACTCTGCTCCCGACAGGGTTGCTGCTGGTTTTAACCATGACATAATTTGACATCAAACGATGACGTAACGGTTAATACCAATCCTCGCTAGGACGCTACGGTATTTACTTTTGGTATTAACCAACCCTCGCTTGGACAGGCTATTATACAGATTGACATTTCCACTAGTAAAACTTATTTGTAAACAACAGGTGCGTTCATAAAACATAACTTATAACTCAACCGTTGATGAGCGCTCACAGAGCAACAAATAATGGTTGACGTGTGTCTGCTGAACGATAATTTTGTTGGAAAACATTAATATTGAAATTATGGCTAGATACAATCTAATTCTTGCATTATTAGATGATGGTAATATAATTGATACAAACAGAAATATTATAACCCATGCAATAGAAGATTTGCAGGAACTATTACCACATGATTATAATGTAAGAAGACGTGGTATTCATGAAAAAAACAGGAATTATTATGAAGAAACAATTCCAGCGTATAATGTTATGTATCAAAGTGCGTTCACGCAACGGTTGTGTTTTCTGAACGCACCCAACGTTTGTAATTATGGCCATGTTGTTGTTACTGGATGTCATCAGTCGTTATTGGTTGAGCGCGAATTATAAACTAATGGTATTTTTATTCAAATAATTTTATCGTGTTAGGTAATTTCAAAAAGCAAATACGTTAAAGAGAATCTCCTGGGTACACAAAATTATGTTGCACAAGTTTTTCTCAAACTACTATCCCTGGATTCTCAAAACATTTGAATTTGCCCATTATTGACCTAGGTTAACATTAGAATAAATTGTTAACCACTAATAGAGAAATTGAACTTCTCAGTTGGCTAGAAGACGCGATAATAGTCAACTTCATAGCTAGTAGTGGAAAAAAGAAATTATTCAGAAGGAATGGCTAAGACAGTAGATGATAGGGGGCTAACTTCACAGAGCAAATTGCTAAACCAAAAAGAAAAGACTACAGAACTTATAGTAAGTCATATAAATTCCTACAATCCTGTAGTCTCTCATTGAAATTTTGCACATGCGCCCAACAGACGCTATCTGTCTCCTGAATTAACCATTAAAACACTGTGGAAAGACTTTTGTGGTATAAAAAAGATTTCCTATGATCTGTATAGAAAAATATTCGACCAACAAAATATTGGATTCACAAAACCATCTAAAGACGAATGTGTTTCTTGTTTAAAACAAGATATACACATTAAAAATTCAAATCAAAATTGCCAGGAAAGCGGTTGCAGCAGTTGTATTATTTTTGAAAAACACAAAAAGTTTTATACTGAGGCTAGGCAAAGCTATGAAGAAGATTCAAAAAGACAGATAGCCAACAAAGAAAAAGTATATGCTGTGGACATGCAAAAGGTCTTACTTTTGCTCAAAATGTCAACAAAGGAATCTTTCTTCATCCCAAGGTATATTAAAATTATATTTAAGTGAATTTATTCACCAATTAATTATTTATATTTTAGATTAGTCGTTTTTAATGAGATGATAATAAATGCGTGATATGGCGTGAAGCAATACGTGAAACATCATGTAGTAGAAGAGTTTATCTTTTGGGTAGATAACTGTTCAGCCCAAAATAAAAACTGGACGCTATATTCAGCTTTTGTATGTTTTGTGAATGCCGTATGGGGACCCCACAAAATTACATTGAAATATTTCGAATCTGGCCATTCATTTATGGCGGATTCGGTTCTTCGACGTTCTGAGATGAAAAGGCATTCGAATATATATGATTTCGAACAAACTACTCAAAATTATTGAGCAATCATCTAAAAAAAACTAAATGCTTGACTCTTAATTTTTTTGTTTTTTTTTCGTTTGAAGATGGTTCGAAGCAGAGGAAAAATAACCACATACCCCTTTTAGAAAATATAAAGATTGTGGAATTTCATAATGATTCAAGAAATCTTTTTCCAAAGATTCTCATTCCGCTGAAATTTTTACGACTTTTTAAAAAAGAAACTTGTTGCACAATTTCCAGAAAATTCCTATGAAGAACCCCTTGGTTTAAATACTTCTAAGAAAGAAAAAATTTTGAAAACACTTATTCCTTCCTTTGAGGGCGAACGAAAAAACTATTTTGGCAGTTCTTGCCAACCAATGACAATGCTACGGATTTGTGTCAAGTATCTGAAAAGTAATAACACTTTGTTCTTAAGTTAACATACTAGTTTTAAGTTTTTCTGTCAAAAATGTTTCTTCTTAATATAATTTAGTAGGTCAACTTTCAAATTTTTGCATAACTTCGTTATTCGTAAATGATAAACTGGAAATTAGTAATAAGACTTACTAATATTATTTATGTAGTATTTGATGTATTCCTCATTTTTTTAACAATAGCAATTTGAGTTACTAGGGTTTTAAATATTTTTTTAGTTCTTTTCATTAATATAACTTCTATGTAGGAAATCAAGTATATCATTTGTCTACTATTTGTGATATTTTTAGACGAATTTGAGTGATGCCTTTAAAACTGGCTTGCCAAAAAACATAATATCAGTGGCAAAAAAATTTACTTCATGAAAGGACAGCTATGGAATTTGTAAAAAATGCTTTTTCCCAAAACCTTAAAATTAGCGAGTTACTAGGTTTTGCTATATTACGACAGATTTGACTTAACTTAAAGTCTTGACTCTTCTGGTTCAATTATTGATCTGAAGGTAAAAAAAGTACATGGTGCAAAAGAATTTAAAGAACAATATTAAAATTTACAATTTTAAAAGCTACTAGCGGTTTTGGTTCAATTTATATACACATCCCTCATAATGTCAGAAAACATGTTCAAATTCAATCACAAACTAATATAAAATTGTAAAGTTTCAATTGTAGATATCGTCGTTGCGCCTTCAAAACGCGACATGTGCATATTTTTTGCAAAACGTGCTAAGTGTATGTTCGGATTGATGACTCAAGCCGGATGCTTCGTCAAAAGCGACCATGTGATATTCATGCTAGTTTTAATTCTAGGTGAGTTTCATTAAAAAGCGACATGTACAGAATCTAAAACATGCGCCTTCAAAACACGCCATGTGTATAGATGCACATAGCGCATTTGAAGGCGCATTTTTTATGTGTTTATATACACATGTCGCTTTTTGTGACATTACAACAGGTCAGTTCGTGTTGAGTGTTGATATTGGGCACGAAAGTATAGAGCTCAAAGTTTTGTCGTTGAAAATAGTGGTGAACACCCGGTAATAATAGTTTTACAAATCTCTGGACTTTTCTTCTAATGTATGGTACATATCTAAGCTATTACAATTGTTCAAAATAACAACCCTTAACTAGAATGTCTGGTACTTACATAGATTATTACTAGCTAACATAGGTTAGGAAATGGACGTAGTCACTTACTATGTAATTATGTACCTCGTATAATCTTCAGTTTTATTATTCCTCAAATATAATAAATCTATTGTTGTTGTCATTTGTAAATACAAGGTATTTTATGGACTGGGCCAATTTCCTTAACTCCAAGGGCGCAGAAAGAAAAATACCAAGATAGGCAAACTAAATCGCACAATTTGATTCATCTTTGAGCGGTGTTGTGATATTTGATAGAAAATCTTATTAATATTTTATTTTGATGTTACTTATTAGTTGTCAATCTTTTTTATAACGGATTAAAAAAAATTCTCTTCAGAAGGAATTCAATTACAGTTGGAAATGAAATCTACTTTGTTACATTTTTTCTTATTGTAGTTTATATCATGCATGCTTTGTAGTTGTTACTCTTTTGCTTTAAATATATAAATAATTAACTGTGTGCTCTCATACAAAAGTTTTAATAATTTGTTTCATAAAATAAAAAAATACTATTTTCAATGAAAATAAAATATGATTACATATAGTTATTAAATAATGAATCGAATTACAAATTGATCGTTTATGTAAAGATAATTTTGCGGTTGGCTCGAGACTAAATGTGCTTAACCAGGGTATTTTTTTTATAGATTTTGCAATCATGGAGAATACAAGGACAAGAAAAATATTGCTTTTAGCACAAAATATGACAAAACATGACGAAGATGGAAATCTCCTAATGAACCCTACAGAAAAAAGTTATACTAACGAGGAAAATATTATTAGTGTGCTTCCCTTGGATAACATTAGTAGCGCAAATAATACTATTGTCCGATCCAATGTGGAACAGACGCATGATGTTGAAAATCCATTTCCAAATAATACGTTTGAAGAAAATATTATTATTGAAACATTATTTAACGTTCAAGAAGTTCCAAATCCGATAACCATCTCTACGCCTCTTGGTGATACCACAGCTATAAATCTTGATAGCTCTATATTATTATCCATTCCTCTTGACGACTCCACGTCCATACCCGTCGATAACGTCATACCCTCTGAAAGCCCTCTTGTTTTTGAAACACTTAACAAAGAGGGTCAGAAGGATAAAGCCCTTACACAAAATGAAGTTAGCATTAACTTGAACGTAGAACAAAATCAGGCTACAGTGTTTGACATGAACAGTGAAGAAGAAATACAATCAGATGTGGAAGATGCTGATAAAGATAGAAGTTATAGGGAAAGTGAAGAGGATCAAGAGATTAGTGAAGATAATTCATCTAGTGGCAGTAATTTGCAAAATTATGTTGAAGGCAGCAAACAAGAAGCAACCACAGGAAATTCAAGACAATTAAACAAAACTCTAAGGGTGCTTGGCAAAAGGTACCGTGGTTATAAACATGACAGAGGTCCCCGAATAATGAAACCAAAAAAGTGTATTCACACCTTAACTGTCGCAAAATCGAAAAGGTCATATATGTGCGGAAAAATAAGCGAAGATACAAGAAAATCTATTTTCCAACACTTTTGGTCGATGAAATCTTGGGAATCTAAGAAGGCCTACTTAAAAGGTTTGGTTGAGTTTACAATGCCAAAAAGAAGGCAGAAAAATACTAACTTAGATCATCTGAAAAAACACCACGTGTATGATTGCTTCTTACCAACATCGGAAGGTATTAAAGTTAAGAGTGTGTAGGGGCTTCTTTTTGGCTACTTTAAATATAAAGGAGGATTCTTTATCCAGATAGATACAACAAAGTAATCCTACAGCCAACACAGATTTAAATCCTGATGGTGATCTGAATACTAACAAACGAAGATGCGAGGATACAAAACAAGCTAAAACTAAAAATAAACTTAAGTCCGATTCCGTTGCTGAATGGCTAAGCATTTTACCAAAAGTAGAAAGTCATTATTGTAGGGCTTCAAGTTCTCGTACCTATGTAGAGTCTACATTCAATTCAGTAAATCAAATGCACACTGTTTATAAAGAATGGTGTCAAGAAAATGATAAAGATACTGTAGAGAGGAAGAAATTTTGTGAAATGCTGAAAAAAGAAAAAGTTTCCATTTTCAAACCAAGAAAAGATCAATGCGACACTTGTGTTTCATTTAAAGAAGGGAATTTACCAGAGCAAGACTATAAAGAACACATTATAAAGAAGGAAGAAGCTCGACAGGCAAAGCAAGATGCCATCGCTAATATTTCCGATGAAATATTCGTAGTTACCATGGACGTACAAAGCATCTTACTTTGTCCGAAACTCTTAGTTTCAAAGCAATATTATTCCCAAAAGCTCCAAGTTCACAACTTTACTCTTTATATCTCCAATAACAAAGATGTTCATCTTTATGTATGGAGTGAAGAAAACAGAACTGTAACATCAAACGAATTTACGAGCTGCATAATACACCTTGTGAAAAAGCATTCACAGTTCAAGAAAATTATTCTAATTTCAGATGGTTGTGCATACCAAAATAAAAATCGAATATTAGCAAGCGCTTTATCAGATTTTACCAAAATAAGTTCCCTAGAAATTGAACAAATTATATTAGAAGAAGGGCCTACTATGATTGAGGTTGATAGTGTTCATTCAACATTAGAACAACTTTTTCAGCCTCCTATATACACACCCTCCCACTATGTTGATAGAATGGGACAGGCACGAAAAAAACAACCATACATTATAAATCACGTTGATTATTCATGTTTTAGAAATTATGAAGCATTACCCAATAATTTTACTTCAATTCGTCCAGGTAAAAAAAGCGGCGATCCAACTGTAGCCGATATCAGAGGGATGAGATATGTGAACGGGGACACATTTTATAAATTGCGACATTCTGATGAGTGGAAAACCTTACCTCAAAGAAGACTAAAACAAAATGAAATGGAGCCTAAAATCTGTACCATGAACCAAGGAAGATTGAGAAAAAAAAGATTCAAAACTTACAGGCATTGAAGATCTACATGCATAAAGATTACCAACTTCACTATGACCACCTAAAATCAGAGTAGTTTCTTTAACTGTATGAATTACTAGCCTATTTTTTCTATAAAATTCGCAATTACCAAAATATTTTCTATTCTTTCGTGTTCTTAAATAAAGCATCATTATACTTACCTGCTTTTTTTGTAATGCATAACTACCTCTTTTATAGATAATAATAAAAACATACTTCATGCATCAAATAACGATCCCTGTGTCGTAAACGGTCATTTCTAAATAACTACACCTACTTTTTTGTTATTTAATACAACTTCAATATCTATACATTTTACTTCTGTTTCTATTTGTCATTATATAATTTTAGGTAAAAAGTAGCTATGTGTGCCAAAGGCGCATCCAAAATCAGTTATGTGCACTTCATAATAAACAATAATTTATATTATTTACTATTCTTGTTTTCTTTAAAACAATACGCATTAAAATTGTTAACTAGGCAATATATAATGCTAAATCAAGTAAATGGTTCGTATTCCATAACTTCTATGAAAAATATACAGTTTTTGCCCTTTCCTGAACAATTTATAAAAAAGCTCATGTCGCATTTTGAAGGCGCAACGACGATATGTAAATCACCGAATGATAAATGTAAATGCAGTACTCTTGTTGAAAATCATAACAAAATAAAAAATTTGAAATCAATAATCAACTCTAAATTCAAATTTCAGTTTTGAGGTTGGTTAGAAAAAAAATGTTAAATTCATATGTGAAGAGATAATATGTAACATATTATATTGTCTGTCTTTTTGATTAAAGAATGGAAGTGTTGAATATTTTTATGACTTACCTGCATCAAAAATATCTAACTCATCTACCAAAGCAGCTTTACTAATATTGATATCGTCAGAATTGAGACATTCAACTTTCAATTTGTTGGAATTTTGGGAATTCCTAATGGGACTCGACGATGGGTACTTCATATAGGTTGGCCCAGGGTTTAAAATTTCTTTCCCACGCTTATTCAAACATAATACTTCTCTCTTTCCTTTCTTCTGTTTAATAATTGTGCTAACAGGAATATTTGATGTAGATTGTAAGTTTCTTACATCAACTTCTTCTATTACAGTCTTTGTTTCATCACCACATTGAACTTTATTCATTCGGAACAACTTTTTACTGGTATCCTTCATAAGGTTCATTATAATACTTTTGTCCTTGACTGGTGTTAATTTAAGAGATTCTTTGGCACTTTCTTCCAACACTCTAATCTTTTTTGGAATATTGTTAGTATCAGTTTTAGTTTCTCTATTGTCCTTCATTCTACTGTATGTTCTTTTAACTATCGGCTTACATTCCTTTTGAAAATTATCTGCTATGCTTAAAATTTGTCTAGAAGGTTCGTCCAAGGTTAAAGCAGCTGGAAATTTAAATAATGATAGGAATCTATGATAAAACAATCTCCTGCTTTCTTCTACCTCATGTTTACATGATATATCCATTTCATTAAGCTCTTTATAGATGTCATTCTGGATTCTACTCTTAATAGATTGAGGTATGTCCATGGGACAGAAAATTTTATCCTTTGGTGATTTAACAAATTTAAAATTTTTTAGTAACAGACTTCTAACCCCCGTAGTTGTGAAAAAATGTGGTGGAACTATGCGATTAATTTTTGAGTTGCCATGTGTAGTTTGATTTTTACGAAGTTCCTTTAAAATATCTTTGTCTAGGGCATCCAACATTGGATACTTATTTAAATTCTCAGGAATATCTAAATTGACTTTTAATGTATCTAAAAGTATTTCAGTCTCCTCGACTGTATTTCTTAAAACTTGTTGAGGTACGACGCTTACCTCTTGATCGGAATTATTCCAAAAAAACTCAGTTAATAAACTATCAATGTCGGTGAATGGTTTTCTCTCTTCAAAAAAATCGTCATCAGGCGTTTCAACTTTCACAAAATTCACTTCTTTTATATCATGTAACATATCTTCTACTTCCCTGAGCGATGGAATAAGAGGACTATCCTCAAATCTCTTTATTGCTTCCCTAAAAAATGTTCCAATATACTAGATTTTCTACAGAAAATATGTTCTTATTTATAATGCAGAATAAAGATATTTCTAAAAATTAGTTTATTCTCTGTGATACAGAACTATCAAAATTTGGTTCATAAGCATTTAATAAACTATATACATCTATAATTGGAAGGAACTGAGGATAAACAAGAAATAAAAACATGGAATGCATAAACTTCTGTTTGGAAAATGAATCAAAATTAGAAATGCATATAACAATAATGCTATTCAACACTTCGATCTTGATTCCGATTTTGTTTATAATCGAAATCGAAAACGGATTGATGTTTGTTGAACGACCAAAAAAATGTTATTTGTCATGTCATTTTACAAATCAAATAAATCAATATTGACATAACCTCATCATTATTTTGGTTCATTTCACGTGTATTTCACACTTTTCACAAGTTCATTTAGTTTAATCACGTTTAATTTTATAGAAGCTGTTCTGTTAACTAAAAATTTATACTCCGTTTTTAAAAGGCATGGAGTAATAAATCACTCATTTTGGCCGGAACCAACTGCATACCACATTTAGTCATTTAAAAAAAGTTAAGGCTTCTAAAATTATCTCATTTCCGAAAATAACCGTTTTGTAATATTATTTAAAATGAAATTTCAAATTATCAATAATATAATAAATTGTGGATTATATCACTGACATCAATTTTCCAGAAAATTTATTATTATGTATAAAAGGGCGTACACGAGTCCCTCCACTAAGCTCCAGGTAGTTATAATCCTACATACAATAAATAATAAAATAAATGTTAATAACAATTTTATACAAATACATATATATATATATATATATATATATATATATATATATATATATATATATCCAAATCAACCCCATTTGCCGATTATTTCACCCAATTAGCAGGTAATTGAAGAAACTTGACAAACAGGTAGCTCAAAAATGGTTTTATTATTGTGAAATATAGTCTTTACAGTTCTATACTCCGTTTTTAAAAGGCATGGAGTAATAAAAGCTCATTAGGTATGCAAAACCGATACAGGGTGTATAATAAAATATCTCCGAAGTTTATCTAATTTTGTACTAAAATTTCTCATTTGTTACGAATTTCAGGTAGACACCCCATAACTCTGTATTCGGTTGGGTCGCCTATTGTATTGGAAGGGTCGCCTATTGTATTGAAAGGGTCGCTCTATTGTATTTGAATGAACAAATAAACAATTTAATCCTCAGAGGCGTGCAATCAGGACAAAACAAACTTGGTATATGAATATGAAGGCACTATGAAATTATAATTACGAAAACTATTCAAGAGTTCACAATATCGATTCAATAAAAACACATTTTTTTGTGTTCCTATGAATAAACATAAAATATTATATAAAAAATAGCAAATTTTTTTGCAGTAGTTATCAACTTTACTACTAATATACCGTTTACAATAGGAGAGGAAAAAAGAAAAATGCAGGAATAAAGTACGAATTAATGTAATATTTATAAAAAAAGTCTAACAAATAATAGTAATAACTAACACAAAAACTAGTCTATATATCAGAATCAGTTGATTCTGTTGATCTTCCATTATTAAAATTGATTATAAATGGTTCAATCATGTGTTCACTTATATGATCCATTTCCCACATATTTAGTTCTTCTTGTATCACGTGTTCAACACATTTCTTCCAGTTTTCTTTGGTTACGTTACCTAACGCGTCTTCGAATAAAACTTTTACGTCACTCATTTTGAATGTCGTATTCTTTCTTGAAACTTCCCTTTTCACTTGGGCCCATATTAATTCTATGGGATTGAGTTGACAGTGATAAGGAGGAAGCCTCAGCACCGTTATACCACGCGCTGATGCCATTTGATCTACAACGTATCTACTATATTTGTGTTTATGTGAATTGGCCAGTTGCAAGAGCTCATTTTTCAGCGGGTTATCGGGCATTCAATATTTTTCGAGGTTAACCAATCGTGGATATCTTGTTTACGCCATGCAGTTGAAGGTAATTTCTCCACTAACCTGGAGTGATAACTTGCGTTATCCATAACAATGACTGAGCCCGTTGGAATTAGATCTAACATTTGTGAGAAATATTCTTCGAAAACGTCTGCATTCATATCTTCATGATAATCTCCGGTTTGCTTCGACTCAAAGCACAACAATCCACCTTTAACAAAACCTTCGGCAGTTCCGATATGAGTAATGATGAGTCGACGTCCTTTTCCTGCTGGTGGATTGAGGCCTGTTGACCACCCTTCAAGAGCTGCCTGCCTCCGACTTTTGACATTCGTGTCTTGCCAAAACATTGAAACAGTATGACCTTCATTTAACCAAGTCTCATTCAAATAATAAATTCGTTTTTGATCTAGTCTTGCTCTCCGAATATTGCGCAAATAACTCCTCCTCCAAATGACAATGTCGTCTCTATCAATCAACATTGCGTTCCGATAATTTTTTTTTATATTCAAATCCAAGTTCCTTCAAAATTTTCCATTCTGTACTTCGAGACATTTTCGTAAAATCTGAATCTTCTTGAACCGAAGCCATAATTTTGGAGAGAGTTGAGATCTCTAAAGAAAAAAGCATGCACCTTACGCCTTATTCCATTCTTCAAGTCGTCATCCATTTCAAGTTTGGGTCGGCCTGGGGACTTTGCTGGGGCTGTGATGTTTCCATTTTTTTTCTCCTTCATTAAATTATAAATTGTTGTTTTTGAAACACCCATCATTGTTGCAGTAATCTCCACAGTTTCATCAACACTTCCTGTCAAATTCATGATTTTTCTTCTAATTTCTTCGTTCTTCAACGAGGAATAGCAATTTAATATCAGATTTTTTTCGTTCAGCGACAATGGGCCAACTTTAGGTCGCTTAGATGGTGATAAATCCTCCATATCTGGTCGAATTTGGTTGGAACACTATATAGTTGGAAGGTGTAGTTAGGTGTTTGTCTCGTGTGATGAGAAGAGAACTTGTATAGATGAACAAAAATAAACACCAGTTAACAATAACGGTAAAAAATAATAACAAATAACAGTAATAATGGGGAAATCAATCAACACAGCAGTTTCTCCAGAACAGATGAACTGTAAATTGAAAATATTCAACCTTTCCGCTACTTTTATAGTTGAAAAGTTCTAGTAAGTACATTGTATTATGGGGGAATTTTCTTAGAACTGAAAAGACTATATTTCACAATAATAAAACCATTTTTGAGCTACCTGTTTGTCAAGTTTCTTCAATTCCCTGCTAATTGGGTGAAATAATCGGCAAATGGGGTTGGTTTGGATATATATATATATATATATATATATATATATATATATATATATATATATATATATATATATATATATATATATTTGTATAAAATTGTTATTAACATTTATTTTATTATTTATTGTATGTAGGATTATAACTACCTGGAGCTTAGTGGAGGGACTCGTCTACGCCCTTTTATACATAATAATAAATTTTCTGGAAAATTGATGTCCGTGATATAATCCACAGTTTATTATATTATTGATAATTTAAAATTTCATTCTAAATAATATTACAAAACGGTTATTTTCGGAAATAAGATAATTTTAGAAGCCTTAACTTTTTTTAAATGACTAAATGTGGTACGCATATGGTTCCGGCCAAAATGAGTGATTTATTACTCCATACCTTTTAAAAACGGAGTATAAGAAAATGCCCCCATAATACAATGTACTTACTAGAACTTTTCAACTATAAAAGTAGCGGGAAGGTTGAATATTTTCAATTTACAGTTCATCTGTTCTGGAGAAACTGCTGTGTTGATTGATTTCCCCATTATTACTGTTATTTGTTATTATTTTTTACAGTTATTGTTAACTGGTGTTTATTTTTGTTCATCTATACAAGTTCTCTTCTCATCACACGAGACAAACACCTAACTACACCTTCCAACTATATAGTGTTCCAACCAAATTCGACCAGATATGGAGGATTTATCACCATCTAAGCGACCTAAAGTTGGCCCATTGTCGCTGAACGAAAAAAATCTGATATTAAATTGCTATTCCTCGTTGAAGAACGAAGAAATTAGAAGAAAAATCATGAATTTGACAGGAAGTGTTGATGAAACTGTGGAGATTACTGCAACAATGATGGGTGTTTCAAAAACAACAATTTATAATTTAATGAAGGAGAAAAAAAATGGAAACATCACAGCCCCAGCAAAGTCCCCAGGCCGACCCAAACTTGAAATGGATGACGACTTGAAGAATGGAATAAGGCGTAAGGTGCATGCTTTTTTCTTTAGAAAAGAGATCCCAACTCTCTCCAAAATTATGGCTTCGGTTCAAGAAGATTCAGATTTTCCGAAAATGTCTCGAAGTACATTACGGAAAATTTTGAAGGAACTTGGATTTGAATATATAAAAAATTATTGGAACGCAATGTTGATTGATAGAAACGACATTGTCATTTGGAGGAGGAGTTATTTGCGCAGAATTCGGAAACCAAGACTAGATCAAAAACGAATTTATTATTTGGATGAGACTTGGTTAAATGAAGGTTATACTGTTTCAATGTTTTGGCAAGACACGAATGTCAAAAGTCGGAGGCAGGCAGCTCTTGAAGGGTGGTCAACAGGCCTCAATCCACCAGCAGGAAAAGGACGTCGACTCATCATTACTCATATCGGAAGTGCCGAAGGTTTTGTTAAAGGTGGATTATTGTGCTTTGAGTCGAAGCAAACCGGAGATTATCGTGAAGATATGGATGCAGACGTTTTTGAAGAATATTTCTCACAAATCTAATTCCAACGGGCTCAGTCATTGTTATGGATAACGCAAGTTATCACTCCAGGTTAGTGGAGAAATTACCTTCAACTACATGGCATAAACAAGATATCCACGATTGGCTAACCCCGAAAAATATTGAATGCCCAGATAACCCGCTGAAAAATGAGCTCTTGCAACTGGCCAATTCACATAAACACAAATATAGTAGATACGTTGTAGATCAAATGGCATCAGCGCGTGGTATAACGGTGCTGAGGCTTCCTCCTTATCACTGTCAACTCAATCCCATAGAATTAATATGGGCCCAAGTGAAAGGGGAAGTTTCAAGAAAGAATACGACATTCAAAATGAGTGACGTAAGTTTTATTCGAAGACGCGTTAGGTAACGTAACCAAAGAAAACTGGAAGAAATGTGTTGAACACGTGATACAAGAAGAACTAAATATGTGGGAAATGGATCATATAAGTGAACACATGATTGAACCATTTATAATCAATGTTAATAATGGAAGCTCAACAGAATCGTCCGATTCTGATATATAGACTAGTTTTTGTGTTAGTTATTACTATTATTGGTTAGACTTTTTTTTTATAAATATTACATTAATTCGTACTTTATTCCTGCATTTTTCTTTTTTCCTCTCCTATTGTAAACGGTATATTAGTAGTAAAGTTGATACCTACTGCAAAAAAATTTGCTATTTTTTATATAATATTTTATGTTTATTCATAGGAACACAAAAAAATGTGTTTTTATTGAATCGATATTGTGAACTCTTGAATAGTTTTCGTAATTATAATTTCATAGTGCCATCATATTCATATACCAAGTTTGTTTTGTCCTGATTGCACGCCTCTGAGGATTAAATCGTTTATTTGTTCATTCAAATACAATAGAGCGACCCTTTCAATACAATAGGCGACCCAACCGAATACAGAGTTACGGGGTGTCTACCTGAAATTCGTAACAAATGAGAAATTTTAGTACAAAATTAGATAAACTTCGGAGATATTTTATTATACACCCTGTATCGGTTTTGCATACCTAATGAGCTTTTATTACTCCATGCCTTTTAAAAACGGAGTATAATATACAATTGCAAAATATCACTCACATCACATAACCTATAGACCAACGGTAGTTTATTTAAATTTTTCGACAATCACATGCTTCCGATTTACGATTGTTTTCAATAGCACCATAATTTTAGACCGATTATAATCGAACTGATCGATTGATATCGAAAATGTATTGTTGAAAATGTTGTTTTTTAAATGACAGGAAATTATTGTAATCGATTATCGCGTTGAATAGCATTAATAAAACAAAATTGGTACAATCAGAAATCTACAAGTAAAATAAGGAAGTACCTTAAGCATTACTTTCTTAGGTGATGATTTATAGAATATATACAGGAAAAAATTAAACATTATAATGTAGTATACTGGAATATGGAGATAAACAAGATACAAGTAATATAAATATGTGATGTGGATGCTATTAATCAAAGATTAAAATATGGAAATCTAACGTTCAGAATTACAGAAGAAAATACGTCATCATAAGTTGGAAACAGTGATAATGAGAAAACAGACTATAAATTTAAAAGGTAAAACCAATTAACAGAATTCAAATATTTAGGATAAATGATTACACAACCAGGAAAAGTGGAATGGAGATGAAAATTATTTAATAGAAAAGCACATAGCGTAAATAAAAAGATAATAAAACATACTTTAGAACAAGTATTCCCTTCTAGTAAAAATAATAATAAACAGTTTAAAAGCATAACATACTTTGGAAAACTATCCTTAAAAATTAAATCATTTTTAGCAACTTTAGACATGACACGACCACATAGGAAAGTGACATATATCGCACTGTCTAGTTCTATGGAAAAAAAACTTATCCGTACGTGTACGGATAAAAAAGCTGTCAAATTGAATGTTGAAATGCTAGTCTATTTACCTCGCAAATTTATGTATATGTCAAATGCGTATTTCCTAAGTTGATTTGTCCATATAATATAATTTATTTATTTCATTTAAAATTTAAAAAAAAACCACCGAGCCCGGGTTCGAACCCCCTTACTGTTTGTCAGAAATCGAGTGTACCGCTGTAACGTTGTGTTCTTATCAAAGATACTTATAGCGCTAAGAAAATATAGACAACAGTTTATTTATTCTTTTAATTTTTAGAGTGATTCAAATAAATAATTAAATCGGAATCGCAATATTTATGTAACAAAAACAGTTTTATTTCTGATGTTCTGTTTCCAATTGTTGTTAGTTATTAAAATAAATGTTCGTAATATTTTGTGTACCAATATTTATTCCAACTTTTTTATGAAGGCACTCTTTTTCATCGCATAAAAATCACAATTTTCTGGGCCATTTTCAAAGGTAAGTAATCAAAACACATATATAAAACCTCTCATATCTACATAAAAACGCAAGATTATACATGTCTGATTCGGTAAAAGTATATCGCGTGGTCGTTTGAAAAATAGTGTACATAACTTGTGCGAAAGTGATTTTTCACACTCGTGGGATTATCTCACTGGACTTGCGCCTCGTGATACAATACTTCCCTTTGTGTGAAAAATGTCACTTTCCGCACTCGTTACGTAATATGCTATAAAACTGATTACAATTTATCCAAACTCATTTAAAATAACATATCTAAATCTTCAAAATTAAACAAATCAGGAGTTTATAAATTAAAATGTGGTAATGACAACTGTGATAAAATTTATATTGGTAGAACTTTTAGAAATTTCAAAACTAGAATTTCGGAACACAAACGTAACTATGACATGACTCTAACTATGCAAATCATTTATTAGAAAACCGACACATTTTCGACCCAAATTTTGAAATTTTACATATAGAAGGTAAATCCTTTAGTTTAGATCTTTTAGAAGCTCTTGAGATAAACAAAAACAAATATTCAGGTAACCTTCTTAACGAACAAATAGATTTCAATCACTCTCCTTTATTAAACCTTTTTACCTAGAAGATAGTTTAGGAATGTTTGTAACGAATGAATATTAGTATAATCGAATTCTGTATTTATACACTGTATATATTAAAACATTTTTTCAATATACCTTAATTCGTTATAAGAAACCTACTGTGTTAACGAAACGCGTCAACTAGTTTAAATTGAACATTAGTTCAAATATAATGAAGCTTTAAAAAACTAATTAAATTGTTTTATTTCATCGTTAAAAAAGAGATGCCAACAGAAGTATGTTGTTGGTGACATATGCCTCAGATGTTGACATGAAGCCATAAGTGGAAACAAGAAGTTACAGAAAAGATAAAACAAAACTAAACTGGATAAAGCAAGAAACTAAGTACACCAAAAAATGTATAAGTAAAATCAATATATGATAATGTTCAAGAAGGAGAATGGTATGGATATATTTATAATAGATGCATAAAAATAACCTAGCCAGAAAAATGAGTTATGAGCTTGAAAAGATATAAAGTAGAGCAAGAAAGAAGTGACAAGAGAAAAAAATGAGCAATGAGCTTTGAGAGGACAAAAAGCAGACTAAGAGAAAAATGAAGAATATCAAACAAACATTGAGAAAAAACCGGAAGAAACCATAAGATTTGAAAAAACATACTACAAAATAGGAAGGCATAGAAATACTCCTACAATTAGCTCAACTCCATAAATCTATAATGGTAGATAAGCAATGCAAATTAAATAATTATAGTTGGAGTCATGAAATTGACGCTTCTTGTATAGATATTGCTTTTGCAATGAAATATGTTTTTATTACTACAGGCTTATATTTCAAAAAGTGTAGGAGTTATTTCAATTTCATTAACAATTAATTGATTTCTAAATATAAAAAAATAAAACTTACCCAATTACATGTAATCTATCCGTAACATCATAATCAAGGTTATGTTTTCTTCTTGGCACATCTTCTATTGTAGCATTTGGATGAGATTTAAAATATTCGCATATTGTTACGTATCTTTGACGGAGCTGGCCAGCTGCTCTACAGATTTCTTCTTGACGGGAGAGTTGCGTCCACATGGGACCATATTTTTGAACGAATTCATAGATTTGCCGGTCTTCTTCTATTGTCCATGTACCTCTTTTCACAACTTTTTTTAAACTAGAATTGTATCTGGAACAAAGTATGGTAAACATTTTTCAATTAAATTTGCCAATAAGCCCGTCAAAACTTTGTCCCATACAATAACAGTCAGTATATTACAACTTCAGAGCAATCTATGGATAAAGTTTCAAAAATATGTGCCTCATGTTTCAAAACACTTTTAATGGTGATACACAACAAATTGACATGGAAGCAGTACATAATGAAAATGAATAAACAAGTAGAATTTAAAGTTCAAGGGCTAGAGGCTAATAAGCCCCCCATCGATACGACGATTTTAATTGACGTGTAAAACAGGAGGATGAAGGATGTCAGATCAAACCCACAGACTACGATTTTTATTTTAACAGTTTTTTATGATGAACCAAACGTGCCTATTAGCAATGGTGGTTACATTTGCTACGTGGTTAGATTTGGTCCGATCCTCTAATAGTTATTTGTAAAACAAGTGTCACAATGACTCGTTTTGTAGTACGAGTGAAGTTTGCACAACGAACCGCGAAGCGGTGAGTTGTGCAAATCACGAGTACTACAGAAAGTCATTGTGGCACAAGTTTTACACAATATTTTTTATAATTCGCATTTATTTAATTCTTTAAATAAAATAGAATTTCATATAATCCCTGTTTTTAAACTAGGGGGAGTGGTTTGAATTTAAGTTGGCAATTCTGTAGATTCCTAATTGGTCCGATCACAGATGGTTTTATTCAGCACTTCTGACTTTTGACATATTATAACCGAATAATTATGTAAATTGTAAACAAACTTTCATTTAAGCAAAAAGAGGATGATTATTTGTTTAAAAAAGAGCTTCTTCGTATGTGCTCTTGTGATTTATTTATATTCTATCATGAACAGAATTATTTATGTAATACATCTTCACATAGATATCTGGTAATTTATGCCAAAAATCGAACGTTTTGTATACCTATATATTGATCCTGTACATTATAAAAATAAACAACTGACAAATCATTGGTAAATAAACGTTAGCGTACTTTATGCATTAATATTTTTAATATATAAATCATTCTAATTTACCTTTAATATAATAATTTGGTAGTTAGAACAACGCTAGACCATTTTATTTATAATTTGTGTCAATAACCACCTAAATAACTCCACCTTATACATTCGGTATTCTATATGATCTCATTGTATGCTTTATCCACTGGGTTATAATATGAGAAGTGAAGTTGGCTGCAAATCTTTTTAATGGCCAACTGCTTAATAATTGTAACTTTACTGTTATTTTATCATTTTAATAACCTATAAAATATGCTGATTTTCTTTAGTTAATTGGTTTTGATTACTTTCGCGTAAAGTTCAAGCAATATAAAATAAAACCAAAATTTTGATGAAAAATCGAGGACCTAGAGTGACATCAGAGCAGATAGAATGGGTTTTTATGAAGGACCAATTAAATTAACACTTTCTGGTTTAACATATTTTAATTACTGGACTGTATATTTACGCAAGAAACTTTGTATGAAATGTTTCACTTATTTAAACAATATAAAAATATTATTACTAAAAATGGTAAGAGCACGTGGTCAGTCTCTCTTCGCTCTCTCTGCTGTTCTCCCGGCTCGTTTTCCCGCTTCTTGATCTCAGGCCGGTCTCTTTTATTTTTAAGGCGGCGTAGCCAAATTTATTTAAAAGTTCATAATCTCAACATGCCGCCCGCCTTGAAAAGCCCCTTTTCAATAGCCGGAAGTCGATTTGCGATTCAATTGAGCACTACTCGACTTCTATTGGCAACAAACACAATTTGTTTATAGATCGTTTCACGATATTGCCATTTGGCAATTTCACGGACACCACTCTCACTATATTGTTCGCACCCGGGAAGAGCTGCACAACCCTTGCCCACTTTAAAGGTGGAGTATTGTCTTCTATTAGCACTTCCAGGGAACCCACTTTCAAATAGTTTTCGCTATTCTGCTGCCATTTGAAACGAGTTTGCATCTCCGTCAAGTAGTCCCTGGACCAGTGTTGCCAAAATTGTTGTTTCAATTGCTGCAATCGATGGTAGCAATCTAACCTGGTAATCTTGACATCTCTGACGTCTTCTTCGGGAGGACTCGCCAGAGAATTGCCGATTAAAAAATGCGCAGAAGTTAGGGAAAGAATAAAGTCATTGGGATCAGCTGATAAAGGCGTTAAAGGCCTTGAGTTTAAACATGCCTCGATTTGCACAACTAAGGTATACATTTCCTCAAAGGTCAAAGACGAATCAGTCAATACACGCTTTAAATGAAACTTTTTTAGATTTTACGGCTGCTTCCCAAAGACCCCCATATGAGGTGATCGCGCAGGACAGAAGTGCCATTTTATTCTATCCTCTGTCATAAATTTAGATATTGTTTCATTATGTTTCGAGTCATTAATGAGATTGTATAATTCTATAAAATGGTTGTTAGCTCCAACAAAGTTCAATCCGTTATACGAATAAATATTTGAATCTTGAATCTTTTTAGTACGTTTAAAAAACTTGAAGTTGTTAAATCAGTTGCTAATTCGATGTGAATTACCCGAGTGGCAAAATATACAAATATACACATATACGTTTTTATCAATTTGCTACGCCTCAAACTACCATCCTTTATAAAAATAGGTCCGGCATAGTCAATGCCACAATTACTAAATGGTCGACTAGGAGTCACTCTAGAATTTGGTAAGTCTCCCATCAAAAACTTGCATGGTTTAGGATTAGCTTTATAACACCTTATGCACGATTTTACAACATGCTTTACAGCATTTTTTCCGTTCACTGGCCAATATGTCAATCATATGATTGATAACAAGTTTTGAATACCAGCATGTAAGTATTTAATATGAAAATCTGAAATTATTAAGTAAGTAAGTTGGCATTTACTTGGCAAAATAATAGGATGTTGTTGGTTGAATGTCAATTCAGACCTAGACAATCTGCCCCCAACTCTTAAAATATTTTGTTCGTCTAAAAACGGGTTTAAATTTTACTCTGTTTATATTTAATAACATTGAACCTTTTAATTTTGTGATTGCGCCAAATTGATCAACCTTTGTTCGGCAATACAAAGTTCTTCACAAGTTAATGTTTCTTGGTGAGTTTTATTTAAGCAACGATTCCTAAATCTTAATATATATGTGGTTACTCTGACTAACTTTGAAAAAGAAGAAAATCTTCCAAACAAATTAAATTCATTTTCAGATTCAAATTTATCATTACGGTTAGCTAAAGATACAGAATTAGCTTTAATTTTGGGTGAATTTTTTGATAAATGAATTCTGGACCATTGAACCATTTTTTGTTATCTACTAATTCTTCAGGATTTAAACCACGGGAGATAAAATCAGCTGGATTATTATTTGTCCTTACGTGTTTCCATTCATTTACATTTGATATTTCCGTGATTCTTGCGACTCTGTTTGCTACAAATGTCTTGAGTCTGCAAGGTTATATCCCTATCCAGGAAAGAACAATTGTTGAATCGGTAAAATAAAAGGTATTAGAAATGGTTACGTCGAGCGTGCTTTTTATTTTAAGCATTAATTCAACTAGCAAAGTTGCAGCTAACAGTTCCAATCGTGGCAAAGATAAACTTTTTAACGGAGCAACACGTGATTTCTATTCTGGGGTAAAGATATGAATGTAAGTTTACTACAAAGAAACTTTTATTAAACCAACGTATCTAAATGCTGTGAACACATGCTCACAATACTATGTTAATTTAATTTTCATTTATTGTTTACTTCCATGAATTAAAATACACTTACCTTGTTTTTATTTGTGGAACTGAACGATCTGGCAGAAACTCTGCACATTTACTATATTGATTTCCAAATTTTTTCACGCATAACAAGATTATAACATCTTCAGCATCAGAGAATTTTCCTCTTTTCTTATCAGACTGAGTCAAATAGTAAAGGTATCTATGATGAAGTTGAGTCCTAGATCGATTCTTAAAATGTCTACTGATTTTAGTCCAGGGTATAACCGTACCCATCCTATAAAAGTGAAATTAATACTTTAGACAATAGTTAAAATCAAAGAAGGATCAATCTACACATTTTGAGTAAACATAATCCTTAAATTAGTGTTAAAATTGAAGATCTACATTATATTTTTCCTTATTAGATAAATAGGTTATTTAAAATATATAAAAAAATATTATAACATTTGAAAACATTAATTTCTAAGACAAGTCAATAAGAAAGTACTACTACAGTTTGAATACAAAAAATTTTCATGCTTCCATTCCTTACTTATATTTATCCACCAATTGTAATAATTTCCTATCTTCAGTGACTGTGAATTCTCCTTTTTTAAAACCATCATGAAATTGGCTAAAGTAATGCTGGCAAACACTTAAACACGATCTGTTAGTACCCAGTTCTTTTGCTATTGTGATCCAATTCTTAACATGGTACTTCTCCACAAGTGATAATAATTCTTTATTTTCCTTTGCTGTCCATTTTGAATTATTAATTGCTGGATGAGCAAATATATTCCAACATGACCGACATTCAAAATCAGTAAACCTATCTGAAATATTATAAATGATATTCAAAATATCCATCTAATAGTATATTATATACCGCGGGACTGAAGTAGTACATTTAATCCTGAAGGTAAAGTTTATGGCCCGACCGCAGGGAGGGCCATAATTTACCTGAAGGATTAAATGTACTTCAGTCGCAAGGTATATACGATACTTTTCGTACTTCCGGTATGATTTTATTAATTATTTCAATAATTTCAATCAGTTTTTTCTCTCTTCAACTCATTTAATAAACTGTCTTTAAAATAAGTTACCATAGTAACATTGCGTTGTGACAGTTATAATTTAGAAACATTGTCATTACTAATGTCATTGTAAATTTGAATATTAACGTTAATTACCATTCTAATTAATTATATTTTTCAATAAAATATCCCTTAAATTCGTTTGTTTGTGATTTAATCGTTCCGGGAGTTTCGTCAATATTTAATCCCGGAGGGATTAAATGTGACACTTTAGTACCTGTCACAAGGGAGTGAAGTTGTCACTTTAGGCCCGGAAGTACGAAAAATATTATATACAAGGTAGGTCAGAATATTTCCTTGATTTTAATTAGGAAAGATGCGGAAATTGGGACTATAAGGCTATTAAGTAACACACAAATGCTAGCTTGCCTGTGTGTCAAGGATGCCATAAGGACAATAGAGTTCTGGCAGAAAAATCCTCTTTTGTGACCGATTATATGAGGAGATCCAAATGATTAGAAAATGCAGATGGACACAAGAAGAAGACCAAGATCTGAATTGATTTTAGTTGGCTCTAATAAAAAAAAAACATAACAGAAAATAGGCCAACAAAAGATAAAAATTCAGCCAATTCAAAGTGGTCAGCTATTACACTGCTGAATACTGAATTTAAAGAACTAATTACCAGCGAGGTGGTGTTGCAGTTTGGGCAAAATCTAATCTAAACATTGAATGCCTTTTATTGAATCAATATTATTTTGACAAGGATATAGAAATATCTGTACCTCAGAACCAGACGAACGCAAGTCCAAATATTACAATTTTCAGGTTATACCATCATTAAATGTAGAATTTTATTTTACATTAAGCTATAACAACTTAAGTCCTTTGAAAATTCGCCTTTTGTATTTTCTAAGGTAAGTCCTAATCCATGGTTGAGCCAGACAAACGTAACTTCACTTACGTTATTCTGGCGCTGAATGTTTATAGCAACACATTAACACGCAAGTCCTTGGCGCCCTTTTTCAGTAGAAAAGAATCAGTATTGTTATGACAGTCTTGTTTACTGCAATCTATTGTTCTGATAACCTGTTGTTTTTGATTGTTTTTAAGTGTAGTTGGAGAGAATTTATTTAAAATGAATAAAGTTTATTTTTTCTTTACTAGAAAATGATAACCACAAGGAAGATTCAGTTTCAAGTGCTCCTAAAGAAACGAGTCCAGAACCATAATTTACAGAACTAAGGGTAAGTATTCATTTATCATAATGTTTCACTAGATTTGTGCAATTTATTAACCAGTGTTAATAATTATAATTAGAGTTTAGAACATAAGCTTTGTTAATTATTTACCTACACACCACAATATTGTTATACCCTTTCTACCTTCATAACCTTTTCAAGCACAAAATCTTGGCAGGCCCATTTATGTGCGAAAAGTTCTTCTTCTTCTTATTCGTATTTAAGATCTTGCGATCTGTTAGTTTTGAAGGTTCCTCTTTATCATTTCCTGGGAGGTGGACTGCCAACTGTCCTTCCATCTCTCAGGTGGTCTACCGGGTGCTCTTTTCCCTGTTGGTTTCCGTTCAAGTGCGATGCGTGGCAGTCTGCTCTCCTCCATTCTTCTCACATGAGCGTACCAATGTCTTCTTCTTTGTCTCCCCCATCTTACGATGTCTTGCACTCCACATTGTTCCCTGATGTCATTGTTTCTAATTCGGTCTCTTCTTGTTTTTCCCACTATAGTCCTGGGCGTTTTCATTTCGGCTACTCTAAGCATGCTTTTCGTTTTGTTGGTTTCTTCTCTGGTTTCTATTCCGTATGGCATGATTGGCCTGATACAAGTATTATAGATCCTAACCTTGCTATCCTTTCGCATGTATTCGTTTACCCATATTGTTTGCTTTAAGCAACCCGATATGGCAGTCTCTTTGTTAATCTGGGTTCCTAGGTCCTTCACTGGGCCGTGATAACTCGGCAGACCCATACCCAGATATTTGAATTGTGAGACTTGCTCGATGATTTTTCCCTGGACTTCCAGCTTACATCTTACAGGTTCTTTAGCAAAGGTTATGCTTTTCGTTTTTTCTATGGATATGTTCATCACTTGGCTGACCTGGTAGAATTTGTGCAGTTGTCTCTGTAGATCGTCCTGTAGTTGTCTGGGTGTGTCTTCTGTCCTTTCTTGAATATAGGGATAGTTATACTTTTGTGCCATTCCGTAGGTATTTCCGATGTTTCTAAAATTTTGTTGTAGAGAATTTTCAGATGTTTTCCTAGCTTGGGTCCAGCATATTTTAGAAGTTCGTTTGGGTACCCCAAACGAACTGCGAAAAGTTGACTCAACAAAAATACAAACTCCTTTCTTCGTTTATTAATAAACTTGATCTGGTAATACGCACACAATGTTTGACAACATTAAGGAGTTATTGATACAATTTTTCTTACAGACGTTGGGTCCTGATTTTTTAAACAACACCCTGTCTGAGAAGTTTCTACAAACTGCCAGAGATAATAATTTAAACCAATATAATGAAGACCTCTTTAAAGTTCATGTGGAGGACAACTTTGAAGATCATGCAGAGGTTCATTTTGAACCACAAGCTGAGAACCAGATCTCGCTGATACCAGCACAAGGTTAATTAAATAATTTAATTTTAATGTGGGTAAATGTTAGAGTTTTGTTATTGCTAATCAACAAGAGTTAACTGACTTGTTTGACCAATAAACTATTTTTTTAGAACCTGAAGAAATTGTCAACGAGGAACAAAATGTTTTTGAGGATGAGTGGTTTGGTGCTGAAAATGAGTTATTTCAAGACAATGATATAGATGATTCTACTTTCGTTCCCGGCACAGCATCAGACAGTGAATATTCCTCAAATTATTCTTTTGCAGGAGATTCTGACTTGGTTCTGAGAGAGACGGCGTTGAATCCAGTTCCCTTAGTCCCTTACAGTGACTCCGATTCAGAAGATAATGAAAATATTGAAGCGCAAAATAACATAAAAGGTAAGAAAAGGGTAAAAACTGAAAACAAAGTGGAAAAAAAAGTTAAGAAAAATAAAGACACTAGGCGGAAAAGAATATGTTAATACAAAAAATGTCGTCACCAATGAGAAATCTATGAAGCCTCCCTGCCATGCTAATTGTCGTTTAAAATGCAATCAGAAGTTTTCAGAGGAGCAACGTTTGAAAATACACTCTGAGTATTGGAATGCTGAGAGAAGCTGGGACTCAAAAAGACAATTTGTAGTGTCTTCTATAAAAACAAAACTTGTTGTTAGGCAGCGAATTCGACATAGCACAAGAAAGGGCAAAACGAGAGCCATACATTTTTGTTAAACTTGAATCATAAAGAGGAAGTTGTATGCAAAACCTTTTTCCTTTCAATTTCTGAAATGTTTGTGAGAGTTGCCTTAAAAAAAGTTAGTGAGTCTAGGTCGATGACACCAGATCTTAGAGGGAAGCATATTCCAGCAAATAAGTTGCTTGAATAGGATTAAAAATCACATTTCTAAGTTTCCTGTCTACAAAAGCCACTACAGCAGAGAAAGATCAAAACGCAAACATTTAGGTAATCATTTAAATATTTCTTTAATGCACTCGATGTATGTAGATGAGTGTGAGAAAGAAAACATTAAACCAGAGAAGAAATGGGTCTATTCTAAAGTTTTTAACGAATAATTTAACTTGTCTTTCCACTTGCCATACAATGACACCTGTGATGTTTGTCATGAACTAGAATGTCAAATTAAAAGTGAGAAAAATGATGCAAAACGTAATGAACTAAAACTACAAAAAGGAAATCACCTAAAAGAAGCTTCACTTAGGTATGAACTAAAGAGAGAAGACAAGGTAAAAGGTTGTACTACTCAGGGTTTCAGAGTTGTCATGTCTGATCTCCAAAAGTGTCTTCCAACTCCAGATTTGAAGAATTCCTAAAGCTTTACTCAAGAAAACTCTGGACATTAAATAGTACAATTTATAACGCCACCGTGGACAAAAAATGATGTATGATCTGAGATGAAATTACAGCCGATCGAGGGGGGAATGAAATTACATCATGTTTGTTTACTTGGGCATATGATGAGCTTGGAAATCCTGAGATAGTTATTGAAAACTTAACAGTCTGAACTGATAACTGCAGTGGCCAGAACAGGAATATTAACATGATTTTTATGTACTTATGGCCATTGGAAAAAGTTCCCACACTCAAAGAAATCAACCATAAATTCCTGCTTCTGGACATACTCACATGGAAGTTGACGTCAAGCATAGTGTGATTGATGTTAGAAATAATTTTAAATATCGTAACAAGTAGGTTGTTGTTTATTAGTAACTAAAAAAGGAGAAAACTTGAATAAACCCGAAGAGAAAGCAGAATGGAATAAAAAAGATGCTAAAGCACAGAAAGTGATAATGGCAACTATAGATAAAAAGCATTTAATCCATATAATAAACTGTGAAAACTCATGTCAAATGTATAACTAACATTGAAAATTTAGCGTTTCGACTTAAAACATTAAACCAATGTGTTAGTGATGATATGATAATATCTAAAATTCTTTCTACTCTACCTGAAGAATACAAACATTTTGTCACAGCCTGGGAATCAGCCCCATTAACCTTCATAGGACTGGCCGGAGTCCGTTTGTACCCCATGACGTATGTTTTTGCTGTATCTTTGCAAACGCAAATTTTTAAACATTGATCTTTCATCTAGCTGCAGTTTATGAATTATTTTGATAAAATATGATGTATTTAGTAGTTTTTATTGGCTGGTATAAACAAAAAATAGTTTTATATTCCAGAGGTCTCTTCAGACCCCGGTCAGCCTTTTACGTCCAATAAAATAATCCCGGTAACTGTTAGTAAAATCGGGGAATCCCATACATTTAACGTTTGTTTACTCACAGGGAATTTACCCATATAATTGTAAAATGTAAATTACCAGTTCAAATGTGGGATTCCCCGCACTGCGATATAATTTTTAGACTTGAATATTCGGGTTAGTCTCTTGTGATATTGCGAGTAGGGTACATCGTTTTGAAAATGAGTCAGTTTTTATTTAGAAACAATCGCAAGGGGCTTACTGACGATGAGATGTTATGTATACTTGAAAGTGATGATCCAGAGTTTGATAGTGTTATCAATGAGGAAACATCGAGTGACTTAGAAGATGAAGACATTGTCACAGAAGTAGAGGAAGAAAATGATGTAATAGTTGTAGATCAAAGTATAGAGAAAACGAACCCAGAGGAACCAACAGTTTAGTAACAGCCAGGGCATTCCAGTATATAAATCTAAAGATGGAACTGAGTGGTCAAAAATTCCAGGAAACACAAAAGTTAGACGTTCAAAAGCTTATATTCGGAGACATGCTCTAGGCCTTACAAATTACAGTTCTGATATCTCAAGTATAAAAGACGCTTTTCTTCTTTTCCTATCTCCAGATATTCTGAACATAATAGTAACCGAAACAAACAGAAAGGCACAAACATATTATGATAAATGGAATATAGAAAATCCAAATAAAATTAAAGTTTTTGTACCTGTTGATTCTACAGAGATTGAAGCTTATATTGGACTGTTGCTTATTCTTGGCGCACTTCACGGATCGAAAGAGGCTATCGATATGCTCTGGTGTCAAGATATTTCTTACTGTCAAGAGACAGATTCAAACAAATTACTTCATTTTTACGCTTTGATAATTTTCAAACAAGACAGAAACGAAAATTAGTAGATAAGCTAGCTCCGATAAGAGATATATTCGATATTTTCACTTCTAATTGTAAAAAATCACTTAATTCTGGCGACCATCTATGTGTAGATGAGCAGCTTGTACCATTTAGGGGTAAGGCACCATTCCGAGTCTATATGAAGAGTAAACCTGATAAGTATGGAATCAAAATATGGGCTCTTGTGGACTGCACCACTTCTTATATTGCAAACATGCAAGTTTATTTGGGTAAGTTATTTGAAAAGCAATATAGGCAAACTTTATATTCCTATGTATCTATTATTTTTTAGGAAAACAAGGTAACAAAGCGGAAAAGGATCAAGGTCAAAGGGTTGTCCTAGATTTGACAGACCATTTGGAAGGCGGATTTGGAATAACGACCGATAACTTTTTGTTAGTTAGTTTAGAACTTGCTGACAAGTTGTGGAAAAAAAATATTACTTTATGTGGAACCCTCCGGAAAAATAAAACATTTATTCCCAGGGAACTTCTACCGGCATCGTACAAGAAAGAGTTTTCAAGTATGTTTGCTTTTAGAAATCAAAGAACGCTAGTATCCTATGTTCCAAAACAAAAACATGCTGTCATCTTACTTTCAAGTGAACATACTGATAGTAAAGTAGCTGGAGAAGAACAGCACTATAAACCAGAAATTATTCTTCATTACAACAAAACAAAAAGTGCTGTCGACACTTCAGATAAGTTGGCCAAAGAATATACAGTGCAGAGAAAGTCAAACCGCTGGCCAATGGCAATATTTTCGCATCTTATAGATATCACAGGAATAAATGCTTATAAATTGTGGAAAAAACAGTTTGGATAAACGTAAAATGTATATTTTGGGACTAGGAAAAGAACTCATAAAGAAAAACGTTTTCCGGCGGTATAATAATAAATACATTCAGACGAATAGAAAACGGCATATGACAGACGTTTTTCCCGAACTACTGGATGCAACAGAACATAGAGTTGAACAACAAAACATTACCAGGTGGCGCTGCCATATGTGTCAAAGAGGAAAAGACAGAAAATCCAGAAAAATATGTATTAGGTGTAATAACTTTGTGTGCCTAGAACATTCAAAATCGGAGATAGTTTGTAAAAAATGTTAAAATGATATGTAGCTAGTAGTATTAGTGATTAGGGTATTTTGTATTTTTTCGTGATGATTTTTGACTAACAAATGGTTAATAGTAAAACTTTAATAAAACTTCTTTTCTATATATTTAATTTAAAGAAAAATACAGCATTTCTGCAATTTTACTCATGGGGTCTTCTCGCACCCCAGTTAGTCCTTTTCGTAAAATTTTGCTGTCCGTCCCATGACGGTTACCAGAAAGATCATTCATTGACCAATTTAATATCCAGATTAGTTTCAGAAGAAAATAGAATAAAAGTAACAAAAAAAGACGAAAGTGTAACATTTAAAGCTGAAGAAAAGCACATTAAAAAAGGAAAATTTGTTAACCAAGCATCAGGATGTAAGTGTTATAATTGTGGAAAAATTGGACATTTTATGAAAGATTGCAGAGCAAAACAATGTTGTACAATATGTAAAAAGAATAACCATACAGAAGAAAACTGTTTTTTCCGAAAAACTTATGCAAAAGTCTAAAGAGGATGGTAGTAAAGTAAGCTTTCTAACACATGAAAATAAAAATTGTGAATCAAAATTTGATACCACCTTTATCGTAAACTCTGGTTCAACGTCTCATATGTGTAAAAATAGGGATCTTTTTAAATTTGTGAAAAATAAGAAAAGTGAAATCTGTGTAGCAAAGAAAAATGAAACGATGCAAGCAGAAGGTGTTGGACAAATTACTAATAAGTCTTACATTCTAAATAATGTGTTATATGTGCCCGATCTAAGTAAAAATCTTTTATCAGTAAGTACTATAACAGACAAAGGGGGTGATGTAAAATTTACCCAAGATAAAGTTGTTATTTTAAAAAATGGTTTGGAAGTATTAAATGGAGAAAAACAAAGCAATGGGCTATATGAAATAAATTTTTGTAAAGATAATGAAAGCTTGATTGCTGAAAAACAAATAAAATTAAAATCTAGTGAATGGCATAGAAAATTGGGAAACTTATCATTACAGAATTTAAAAAAACTCTTAGATATTTCTAACGGAATGGAAGTAAACAAGAATGATTTTAATAATCTTGAAAAAGAATGTGCATAAAGTCAAAACAAGTCCGAAATCCTTTCTCTACAACAAGGTCAAGAGCTATTCGTCCACTAGAAATATTACATATTTATATCTGTGGTCCAACTGAACCTGAAAAGAATTATATTTCAACTATTTTGGATGATTTTACTCATTATTCAGTTGTATATTTATTAAAACACAAATATGAAGCTACAGATTATCTTAAACAATGTATAGAAGAAATGGAGGCTCATTAAAATGGAAGAGTATACAAGATAAGATGTGACAACGGAGGCGAGTTCTCAAATTTAAAACTAAAACAGTGGTGTAACATGAAGGGGATCGTATTGGATTATACAATACCTCATTCTCCGCAGATGAATGGCAAAGCTGAACGCCTAAACCGAACTCTTCTAGAAAAGGCACGAGCATTAATATTCGACTCAGGACTAACAAAAAAATTTTGGGGTGAAGCTGTTTATGTAGCCACTTATGTACTAAATCACAGTCCAACCGAATCAAGCATTACTGGAAAAACTCCATCGGAAAATTGGACAGGAAAGCAGCCTAATCTGTCCGGACTTCAATTTTTCGGTTGCAAAGCTTTTGCAAAAACCCTAGGATACCTTAAAAAACTAGAGCCAAGAATATATCTTTAGTGGTTATGCACCAAATGGCTATAGATTATTTGATAATTATTAAAAACGAGTAGTAGTTTCTCGAGATGTTATTTTCAAAGATGAAAACCATGAAGATATGCAAAAAGAAGACGAGATTAAAAAACTCGAATCGACTGAAGAAGAAGAAGTAAATCTAAATAATGACAATGGAAATAAAGAAAATCTGAACGATGACAGCGAAAATGAAGAGATTCCGCATCTATACGAAAATTAACAATTTGAACCAATTATAAATTTAGGAGAAGGTGAAATAGAAGACCCAATAGAAAACAGACGAGAAAGAAAAATAAATTTTCCAAAAAGGTATAACGATTATGTAATGTTAACATATCAAGAAGCAGTCAACAGCTCTGAAAAGGAAAATTGGATACAAGCAATAGAAGAAGAAAAGGAGTCTTTAAGAAGAAATAAAACTTGGGACTTAGTTGATTTGTCAGAAGCTAATAAAAAAAAGATTTTGACCAGCAAATGGATGTTCAAATTAAAAAATGATGGAAGATATAAAGCCAGATTAGTAGTACAAGGGTGTCAACAAGAGTATGGGATAGATTTTGAAGATACTTTTAGTCCAGTAGTCAGCTCAACAGCTCTAAAGGTAATGTTTAGCTTAGCAGTCAAAAACAACTACAAAATGAAAAAACTTGACATCAAAACAGCTTTTCTATATGGCGAACTTCATAAAGAGCTCTATATGTCATTACCTGAAGGCTACAAAGTTTGCCGTCTTCGAAAGTTCTTGTATGGTCTGAAACAAGCTCCTCTTCTTTGGAATGAGCATTTTACACGTTTTTTAAAAGATTTTGGTTTGTCTTCACTAAGAAGTGAAAGATGCATATTTAAAAACAAAAAAAGTTATCTTTTCCTTGCTATATATGTTGATGATGGCTTAATCATCATAGAAAATGAACAGGAAATAGAAGATTTAAGGAGAGAATTGAAAAATCGAATGGTAAGAGAAGAGAATAGAAAGAAGTTTAGAAAACGAAAAGCAAATTGAATAGTAAGACAAGTTTCTAGGAACTGTTAAATTTCAGAAACATAGCAACTCTCTCATGTATGAACTCTAGTTTTAAAAAAATATTGTTTTGTTATTTTTAAAATCATAATTAAGATATTTAAAATTAGGAGGTGTTAGAAATAATTTTAAATATGGTAACAAGTAGGTTGTTGTTTATTAGTAACTAAAAAAGGAGAACTGTCAATTTTAAAAGTTTATGTCATGTAATGTTAGCTGCTAATTTTTCTTAAAATAAATTGCATATTTCAACCGGGATAATTACTTTAAAAACTAAAAACCTAACAATTGAAAGAGCAAAAAAGCAAATAAAAAACCTGTTTTTACCACAAATGACGGATTTTATTGCTTCATGCTCTAAAAAGAACCCCTTTGTTGTGAGAAGGATGCGTCTTGAAGACTTTGTAGATTTTCTTTACCTGAGGAGTAAAGATGGCCCATTTGTTTCAAGGAAGAACAAGAGAAAACGGCGAATGTGAATTATGACAATGTAATAGACATGTTTAAAGTGTTATCCGAAGCAACACGTCGAATGCGCTTGTAGATTAATTGATAGGGTATTATCATTATCTATCTTTTACCTCTGGATTCCATGTATTATTACGAATGTTACGTTTTGTTTTTCTAGTTTATTTTTTGGTTCAATATATTTTGTTCTATTACATATACTTGCGTAATTACTAAATATTTTAATTAGAAATGGGGCAATGACGTTTTTTTTATTTCACCGATGAGCCTGCAATGGACTTTTGCGTTATAGAAAAGGCAGCATTATTGCTTAATTATCATTTTTAATAGGCATACTCAAATGAATCAATGCCCCCCCCCCCCAATCAAAAAGTCTGCGCACGCCTATGGCATAAATGTTACATCAGATAAAAATCATGGATACTTGGTTCTGACAAAAATAATTTTCAGAATTGTTCTCGGTGAATAAATTCCACTAAAAGTGTTAACAAAAAGAACTAAACTTACCCTTTACAAAACTTTCTGATACTCTAATCCAATTAATATTTTTATCAGATCCTAATGGTGGTACTTCCAAATTATCTGTATCATCTAACTCTTTTAATCTCAATTCCAAATCCCGAATCTTATTTTCTTTTTCTACATCATCAGAACTGCTCAACTGTTTGATGTTTCTTTTAACTTCGAAAATTTGATTGCAGTTGAAATTAACTTTTACAGCTGTTATAAGTCTGAGTAAATCAAATTTATTCCATCTTTTAACTAGTTGTAAATCATAGTGATTTAGCTCTTTATTTCTTTTCTTTCGTAATACATCATCATTTGAGGGAGCTACGAAAAAATCTTTGCTTTTGAAATAAGGAGCTCCTACACGCCACGATCCTGAGGACTGGGATTGAGCTTTGTGGGCTTCAAAATATTGACTTATCAAATCATTTTTATCTACTATATTTTGCTTACATTCAATCAAAAGATCTTTGGATTTTTTATACAATTGTATCAGTTGTAAATTTTTTTGCCTATTCAGAATTAGTAAATTTTTTAACTCATGGTCCTCACATGAATCTATTATTGCTTTTTCTTCTGATTTTAAAGAAGCATTGGGACTGTATTTGTATATCGTTGAAATGTCAATTTTACTAATTCTATCCAAACCTTCAATTGCAACATCATTATCACTGAAATCTGATGTATCCTGAAATATTTTAATTATATTTTATAGTGATAAGTGGCAATTATTATATTACTTACATATTCTTCATCTTCCTCCTCACTGTCACTCAAATTTATATACTCCTGATATTCTAATTCATTTGAACTATCCTGAAATACGAAATCGTATATTAGTAATAAATATATTAACAGTGAAAAATTGCTACAAACCTCTTGAGAAACCTTTATAATATCTTCAATTTTTTTCAAATCTGCTTCATCATCACTTTCCATCTTTCTAGGCAACTTAGTAAGAGATTGAAATGTAAAATTCCCTTGCTTGTTCTTTTTTCAAATATACTTCAGAAGATATATCACTCTACATGCAGGTCTAGGGAAGGAAGGATTATATTAAAGAAAAAATTGGAAACTGAATTCAAGTTAACCTCTCAATTGGCAGGATAATTATAGTGTTATAGATCAGTTTAAACAAAATGTTAATTTGCGACTTGAATTTCCAATTATTTTTATATTTCAGCCAGATATTCTTGATATTTGGGAGCTACTTCCAAATAGAGGATTACATAATAGGTATTAAGAGTAGTTCTTTATTGGACCAAAACTTAGCTTTTATGTTGATACTGAGTATGTATTTTTAAATTTTTCATAATATGTTTCATCAATGAAACTACTAACAGTTGGTGTGTTCTTAAAGAGCACTCCCATTTTATTTATACTTTGTACCAAGTTTAATGACATCCTATAATACTTAAACTAATATCGTTATAGCAATACAAATTTAAACTATCATCTTACTGAAAACGTAAATATGATGTGGATAGTATTGGATTTTTGGCTTGTTAAACTATATTGCATTTTATCGCTCCTTCGCCATATATCTTTCACTTTTTTAAACACCTTTATTTTTACAGTTTAAAATAAACAAATATAGAATAAATAAATTAATAAGTACTAGCATCAGTAAAAAACAATATTTTAACTCAAAAATATGATAGTAACTCACCCTATTTGCAAAGCAACCTTTTGCACGTGTTTTGCCACTAATGTCTAAAAGACGAAAAGAAAAAATCTTCATTATTAATTTTAAAACTATTTTACAAGCACAAAAGTAATCTGATACAAAAACAATTGAGTTGAACCTAACCTAACTAAACAAATCTGCAGCCACAGAACAAAAATTAATAATTATTAGTTCTATGGCCATACCCTTTGAAATTTTTTGGCACACAAAACATAAATATATGCACACAAAAGATAAACAGTGCGTTTTATAGTTATTTGATGTTGATTATATCCTAAATTTGTTATGTACCAACTACTTCTTCAGCAATTTTTAATTTTCTAAATTGTATCTTTGTCTATTAAATATCAGTTCCTATTACGGGCGCGTTCCACTTGTCACTCAAAACGTTTCTTTTGTGGTTCTACTTATCGATCGCGATAATTGCTGTTCGCGGCGTATGCGTCACAACTGACATTATTACTTTCGCTCATGTCGGACTCACTGAACAACGACCCATTTGAAAAAGTGGGTCGAAGTTAGAGGTGACAAAATATCGATAGTGACGACTATCGATATTTATCGATAGCTGGTACCGTCGTTATCGATAATTATCGATAGTTTTCGATAGTACAAAAAAATAAATGGTCAGAATTTTGATACATGCTACGACTCAAATAAATAAAATATTTCTTGTGAATATCAGATTTTATTGAGAACAAAACTATATGAAAAAACTACAAACAATTCGACTCGAAGTAGGTGTTTAGAAATTACAATAAATTTTTTTGTAGCTAACTTCTTTCACATATCTATTAAACCATAGAATATTATTTTATCTATATCAATTACTCGGTAATCGAATTATAGGAAGTCGTAAATATATAAAATATTGAATTTGGAGTAAAATTTAGATATGAAGTGAATGGAAATACAGTGTATATGATGAAAAATCAGTTACTTGAAATGGCTTTTGAATTCTTCATTTGAATAACGATAATACGTGCCCCAAGTTTTCGATTTTCATGAACGCTAATTTGCAAAATTGCATTCCATTCTTCATCTGAGTTATATAGATTTGGTTGTTATGAGTCTATGATATAGATGAATGACATTTTGATTATATTTGTATATTCAAATTAAGTATAACTATTAAATTGTATATTTTTTTAATATACATTAAGTTATCGAAAAGTTATTAACTTTCAAACGTAACCTCTTCAAGCCTCTGACACCGTCCATAAATTATTGGAATTTATGGACGGTGTCTCTGATTTCTTTTCTTTTACCTACATCGCCGCTTCAGCTAAAAACGTTCCTCATAGTCCACAAACCTAGTTCGATATTACTTGGTATCATCGAATTCCATTATTCTCAGTACTAATGTCCATTTGTAAAATTTTGTGATGAATTGCCAAAAATGTATGACAAATCTCTGACATAAGACATACGATTGTCAATAAACTAACCTAAAGTTTTTAAATATAATGAATTTAAATAAATTGTATTTGTGGAGGTAATTTTTTACCCAATAAATATACAATAACTATGTTCAGTATTATATTTTTTAGGAGAGCACCTTTGCAGACCAATGTAGCATCGGTGATCAATTTGACTCAAATTACTTTTGCAGGCTATAGTACTAAAAATACAAGCTCTAGCAGCAGTAGTAGCAGCTCTAGTTCTGACAGTGATGTAGACTTACCTCTTAAAAAGCTAGATGCAGAAACTAAAAATAAAGAAACGGTTACCAAACTTAACAGTCTCTTACAACAACTAATACAAGTACATATTTAAAACTTTTAATAGATATCACATTTAGTTTAAATTTAAGTAATTACATTCAAATATTTCTTTTTAGAATGATGTAGTGGCTAAAAGTTCTAATTTAGACTTGGCTAAACCTAAAAATAAAAGGATTCCAAAGGAAGAAAGGGGATCAAAAATAGTAGAAAGTACAGGTCAGTCTTTCAGTAGAAAAATAACTCTTAAAGGTACAATTTCCCATGACCCTCGAAGCTCAGATTTTCACGCTCAAACCTGTGGTTACGTGACTAAATGTATAGTTTTAGTGTCGTTATAGAAACTTTCAGCCTCGATTTTCAGCTTGAATTCCAGATTTGTCAGATTGGATGATTAATTTCCAATTGGACCATCGTTTTTATAAAAAGCTACTTTAAATTGGATACAATTGCCTAGTCACCAATCGGTCTACCTTTTTCTGACAATTTTCTATCTGGATGAATTTGTTCAGAAAGAAAGTACGAAATATTTTCAGATTTTAACATGTGCAGGTTTATGGGAATCCGAATTCCTAGAATGAATTGACAGTGCAGCAACCTGCAGATTTCAGTTAAATTATCTTTTTGTGTCTCTTGTAACTACTCTGCACTTCCTCTCCCTTTGAACGTGTTTGTGTGTTTTCTTCCAATATCAGAATTCAGTTGATATTCTATATCACCTTGCAACTTTATATATGTTCATTTATCAACACTCTATTGTAATGTGGGAAAGTAAGGAATATGTACCAAAAAGTATAACAAAGAGTGGGAAAGTTGATCTTCATTCAAAGGTTTAAATTATGCTTACATATTCAAGGGTCTGACTAATTTACTTTTTCTGATTATGTATTTAGGATGGTTTCAAGAAAATATGTGCTTTTTGCAAACTGTAAGAAGGATTTGCGAGTGCATAAAACAGATTTGCTAAAACATGCAGGGACATAGTTACATAAGCAAAATTTTCAAACTACTATTTTCCAACTGTATTATTGGAAAAAGAGCATGATAAAATCCATACTTTTTTCTTTGTTCGCATAATGGAGAAGTCCAATATTTTTTATATATGTTTTTTCTTCATTGAGTAAACGTTAAGTGCAACAAGAGCATTTTGTTGAATCCTTTTCACTTGTTTTAAGTAATGTATATACCGATTATATATTTCTGATAATATTTGGCAACATATTCTCCATATCAATCAATGTATGACAGTTTTACACCCGCTTATCAATGTAATTAACAGTATATACTCTTTTTCACTAACGTAGCGTGTACTAAATTAAATTTAGGTTAGATATGCATTTTATTTGTGAGACATTCCAATTTTGATGCTGGAATATCATTTTCATGGATGCTACAAATAATCACATTTGAACATTTCATAAGTCAAGTGACTGCTTTTGATGCTTAATTTTTGAGCCTCCAGCGTCACGTGAAAATGTACCTTAATTGATTTAATTATCACCATTCAGATGGAATAACGACATAGAATACTGTCATTTACTAGCTAAAACAAAGCCATAAACGGAATTCCAATATTGGCCGCTAGATGGTAATTACGTCTTTGTCACATTCGATAAACTCGATCAGCAAAGACAAGGGCATGTCTACCTAATCATTGTCAATGGAGTTTTTAAGTGTTATTTTGGACTGGTGTTCTATTTTTGTTTTTGGAAGAACAAACTTCACATCTGTATTTTTCCAGAAAATTTCAAATTGCTTGGACATAATAGTAGTTTGTGTCTCTGTATCTCTGAACTCTTGTGCTGTTAAATGGCTTGAATATTTTTTGCGGCCTTTTACTACCAAAATCTGTTTAATCTCTTCAGTTCAAATACAGTTGTATACATTGGACTGCAGGATACAATGAAATCATAATTAACTACCAACAATTTCCCTGTTATATGTAGCTGTGACATACAATTATGACACAAGAATCTTTAACACAAAATTCAATATCGCTTTTTCGTACTGAAAAGGCAGTTTGAAATTTTCTTGGCCAAGAAGTAGGGACCGATTTATATTCCCTACCAGTATGTTTCTATTATCCAGAAATCTAAGAAATATGGAAAGAAAATTGAAGTTAGAGATTGGTTTTGAAAATTTCCTTGACCTTGAGGCATTAGAGACTTTGGTCTCACCATAAATAAGAATACTGTTAACTTTAATGAAGTTTAACTTTTACAATTTATAAGAGGAAATGAAGGATTTCATTACAAAACAAATTAAAAACAGAAATTATAAGAAAAAGGATTTACTGAGTCTAATCTTGTTCCGGTGTTTTATAAAAAAACTATTATGAAATTATATTACATTAGATAAGAACATTGGATGTACTTTTCTGTGTGATATGTTGTGTTATTATAGTAATAATTATAAAAGTTTTTGTTTTGTTAAATATTATTGTTAGTTTTATTTGCTTATGAGATCAAATATTGAGTGACAGTAAAATAAGTAATGTACATGTATAATCTGGAATATTTTCTATTATGTTATGTTTTCTTATGTTACCATTATTAACCTCACGGTTTTATGGTATTTTAGACTAATACAATTATTATTTTTGATTAATAAGTCCAGCTTCAAAATTTATCTATAATATCAAACCTAAGAAAAATATATCTAACATATCAAATAGGTACTGTTCATTCAATATTGTCTATTCTTGAAATAATTACAATTACATATGAGTTGCTGGCCCAACCGAAAATTTTGTGTTTGTGAGTTAGACCCAACAATCAGTAGCATTTGCCTATATTTTATTGTCATAGTGGCCCAAACAACCTTTCTCTATTACCAACTAGATGGCGCAGCATAAACACTAGGGCCGCATCGGGATTTTAATACTTTTTGATACGGAAATGTGGCCTAAGTGACAGTTGGGCCAGTCTGACGTTCCAGATTTTGTAATGTGGCATTGAGGGCTTACGTTATACGTGTATTCATTTATCAAGTATATTATCAGCTTGTTATCTTATATGGGTTTGTGCAGATGTCTGCAACTGTAAGTAGCTGCTTGTATTTTATATGAAGAATGATTCAGATTACTTAATTACTGGTGTGAATTGAAAATATTCATTTTAAAAATTATAACCTAAAATTTATTTGGCAGAAAATTTGTTTCTTATTTTGAAGAATAGTGATTTAAATATAATATTTAATCAAAATTCTTTGTTTCCATTTTGAAATGTCATTTTCTGATACATCCAGTTTTCGTGAACCAAGTGAATTTGACACAGATTCTTAATCTGACTTCAATCTACCATTCGATGCTGAGTCTTCAATGTCTGAGCAAAGTTTGGAAGAAAATGAAGTTGCCAGCCTAGAACACACATTAAGTAAGGGTAAAAAGCGAACACAGATTAAGCAGGGTTGGGCGAGGCATAAATCTAAGATTGGACAGAATTCGGGAAAATCTTATCTTAACTCTAGTAGTAATCTTGTTCCTGAAAATACATTTTTTGATGGTGTCTGTAGCTGTCGTCGGAAATGCCATTCGCTGTTAAGTATTGGAGAAAGAAGAAATATCTTCCAAAGCTTTTACAACTTATCCAATTTTAATTTACAAACTGCTTACATAAATGCGCGAGTAAGTACTGTTAATAAAGGATGAGTTACATCAGCTAGGGATCGTAATAAACGTCAAAAGGCAAGAATCTATACATTACCAAAAGAATCAGGTGAAATGGTAACCGTTTGCAAATCATTTTTCAAGAACTGTTTGAGACTTTAGGATGGAAGACTTACTAGAGCTTTAACAAATAAGACAATGGGTGGCAAACTCACCTCTTTGTCGCTAGATAAGACAGGAAAACACCCTCCTAAGAATAAGACTAAGGAAGAGGATATTCAAAATGTAAAAAAAAATTATAAATAGGTTTGCCAAATACACATCCCACTATAGCCGCCAGAAAAAACCCAATCGAGAGTTTCTCACCCGATTGAAATATTACGGAGCTATTTGAATTGTATGTACAAAGTGAGGAGCCAGAAGTAAAGCTATCCAAAATTGTCTTTTCAAAAATATTTAATGAAGATTTTAATCTTCATTTTCGGTACCCTGTGACCAATACATGCAAAAGATGTGATTCCTATAACATGACAATAAAAAACTGTAATGATGTGCAAAAAAGTATAGTGAAAAAAGAAAAAGAGTTACACTTAAGGATGGCAGAGGCGGCAAATTTCAGGTGGTAAAAATAGAATCTGAAGACTTTAAAAGCACCACTAGGCTAGAGGCGTTAGTCACTAACAGAAAAGAAAGGGACACAAGACATAAAAGTAGAATGGCTGAAAATACAATGGCTTATGTTTAAGGCTGAGGAACCGTTCAACATTTATTTCAAATATTCTAATATCGAGAATGTACTTTTTATAGTGTTAATGTTTCTATGAAAAGAACAGAGGTTACCCAAATGAAAAACCAAGCTTTTAACTTGGACATACTCTATCCTACTGGAAGACCTGTGGAAAAATTAAAACACAAAGATCTTCAAAATCTTTTTCCGTATATTCCGCCAGGGTGTCACGATTTCTACACCAGTTTAAAGACAAATGAACAAGCAGAAGATTTATTTATTTATTTATAAACGAGCTAACCCCTCTTTACAATATATATAGACAATAAACAATATAAGAATTAATATAAGAAGATAATAATATACATCACAAGATATCACAGAGTAGCCACTTCATTAAGTGAATTTTTAAAAGTACACAAGCTCACACCAGTTACACATACATCGTTTGTGTTAAGTAGATTACCCAGTCTCATAATACGAGATATACTGCTATTCTAGCCATAATTAGTGTGGTGAAAAGGAATGCTGAAAAGTTCAGAATTACGTGTTGGTATTCTATTGAATCTAAAATTGATTTGTGCCAACAATTCTGGGCATGATATTACGCCATGAATTAATTTGTACAATAAAATCAGATCGATTTCTGCTAGTTTCTAAGGTATGAATTGATATATGCTCTAAGATTTGGGAATAATTGTATGTACCCCGGTATAAGCCCATTTTATAGGCAACACCTCTCAAAAACCTGTTTTGTATACGCTCAAGATGATGGATATGAACTTGATAATGAGGGCTCCAGACAGGAGAGGCATATTGGTGACAAGAATATATGAGTGACATGTATAATGTTTTTGTTGAAAGAATTGAAAATTCCCGTGTATTTCTAAGAACAAAACCTAGTTTTCGAGAGCTGCTGCTTACAGTTGAATTTATATGCTGAACAAATGTAAGTTTTTCATCAAATAATACTCCAAGGTCCTTAACAACCGATACTCTTTTTATGATCTTATTATCAATATGATAGTCATTTTAAATTATAGGATTTGCTCTACTAAAAGTAATACATTGGCATTTATCAGGATTCAACAACATTCCATTTGATTCTGACCAGTTTATCAACGAATTAAGATCTTCTTGTAGTTTGTTACAATCAGTTGGTTTTGAGTTGTTTGTATATAATTTTAAGTCATCAGCAAAAAGAAGAAATTTACAATTTTTAAAAATAGTTCCTATGTCATTGATAAAAATGTTAAACAACAGGGGACCCAAGTGCGATCTCTGTGGCACTCCTGATGTGACAAGGAAAGAATTGGAAACAAAATTCTTAATTTTAACTAACTGATGTCTATTATAAAGATAGCTATGTAACCAGTTTGTCAACCATGACGGAAAGCCAGCGGCAGACAACTTGTTGATTAATAAGTTGTGGTTCACTTTATCAAAAGCTTTACTGAAGTCAGTATAGACCGAGTCAATTTGATTATGTTGTTCTAGTGCACTGACAATATCGGTTTGATATAATAATAAGTTAGTTACCGTTGATCGACCACCTACAAAACCGTGTTGTTGTTGAATTATTAAATTTTTACAATAAAAAGAAATATGACTGATGACCAAGAGTTGTTCCAATAATTTTGGTATGGCAGAAAGTTTGCTTATTGGTCTATAGTTTCTGATTTCTCCCTTAGAACCGTTTTTGAAAATAGGCGTTAAATAACTATTTCGCCAGGTAGTAGGAAATATTTGATTTTTGAGTGACAAATTGAATAAAATTTCTAATGGTTTACTTAAAGAATAAACACACCTTTTCGGAATATACGAAGGAATTCCGTCTGGTCCAGAACTCAGATTGTCTTTCAGTTTAATTATTCCATTAAAAACCTCCAGAAGGGTAATTTTCAAAGGGGGAATCGATACAGTATTAACTGGATTGAAATTTACATAATCAGCAACCTCAATATTGCTATATACACTTCCAAAACGTTCAGCAAACAAATTCACAATATCTGTGCCACAGCTGGCCACATCATCATTGTATGTCATAATATTAGGAATTCCATGATCTTTTTTCAAAGAATTGATATAGTTCCAAAAATATTTGGGATTAGTTGAGATGTTGTTATGAACCATACCTATGTAGTCACTATAACATAACTTGGATAAATTTTTGCACCTAGTTCTCAAATTACAAAAAGTAGTATAATCATTAGTATCAGACGTCTCTTTGAATCTTATGTGAGCTATTTTCTTTTCTCTAATTAGTTGCTTCAATTCAGAATTAAACCACACCGGATAACTTGAGGATTTGAATCTACGAAAAGGTACAAAATTTGCCAAAGCATTTTTGAAAATTTGATAAAAACTCTTAACCACTAATTCAACATTACCACTCAAGAACACATCCCAGTCAATAGCAGCAAAATAATTATTTAAACCAATAAAATCTGAATTTTTAAAATCATAGTAATAAGTATCAAACTGCATACTCTCATGATTAACTGGTAGTACTAAGTCACAGGATAATGCTACATGATGTGGATTGTTGGGCAATAATAGATCAATTGCAAGATTCACTGACATAATGTCTCGCGAATTGGAGAAAACTAAGTCTAAAAATACATTATTGTTATTAGGTATCGTATTAATTTGTTTTAGTCCACTAAAAGAAAAATGTTCATTCAGTATCGATGCTGGATATCCAATTGGACAATGCTGTAATAGTCCATCCCGATCTTGGGGGTACCAAGTGGCCAATGGCAAATTATAATCACCAAATAAAAATATTGATGAGTTTATATAATTGAATAGTATATTTTCGACTGTCTGACAGTGACTTTCATAGATGACGTTGCCAGAGCCCGGACGAATGTATGTTGAACCAAAAATGAAACTGCTTTTGTTGTGTAAGATGTACGAATAGATGTTCAACATCAATATTCACTTCAGTAATTTGATAAACTTGTAAATCAGTCTTAAATGCCATCAAAACTCCTCCACCTCTTTTCAGGTTACTTGTTGATTCATTTCTATCACATCGAAATACTTGATAGTTTTTTAAACCAAGCTCTGAAGTAGCAAATGAGTCTGTCAACCAAGACGCAACTAGGATTATGATATCGTAATCGCAGCATGCTACAGCATTCTGCAATTCAATTAATTTTGTTCTCAATCCTCCAACATTCTGAAAATAAATCTTGAATTTTTGTAGAGGGGTTTCGCTTAGTTTTTTCTTAGGAGTTTAGTTTCAATAACCGGATGACCTGCTCTATATCGAATAATCAAATTTTGTTCACCATTTTCTCTGCGTAATTTGAAGTCATTGTGAAGCTTCCTAAACGCTTCTTGTTGTAATTTTGTTCTGTCAGGACCAATATTATATCTAGAGGAGGACAAAACTCTTCCTGATTTCAAGGCTTTAGTAACATAATCAGGGTTAGATAAGACTGCTTTGACGGGTCTCTGCTTATTGGATTTATTACCAACTCTTATCACTCGAACAAGCTCCTTTTCAAGAACACCCACGGACTCCAGGATATTAACTACTTTTCTTCTATCATACTCAATACGTTGGTTCAATTCCTGTGCACCTGATTCCTCCATATTATAGATCATCATGTTATTCGCTCGTTGGGAACGTTCATAGACTTCCGATAGAATGAGATCCATATTGTTGGAGGAATTCATTTGTTTCATGGTTTCAATCTCTTTTTTAGGGAATTGATCTCAGATTCTAATGAAGATATTTTATTTAGTAGGTACGGCACTCTTTTAATAGCCGAGCGACAGACCTCACAGAAAAACATTATAATTCTTTTTTTAACAACTACAGCTCGGATTTCGCTTGCACATAAATCACTACATTTTTCCACAAGGTGGAACCAAACTCTGCAGCTATCACATTGTATTTCCTTGTCATCATCCGAAATTTACTGCTTGCAACTCGAGCAGGAGATCGACATTCTAACCTCAATTTTTCAAATACTGTTTTCTTTGTAGAAATATGTCCAGGCAGAACAATTTTGATATGGATTATATACAGTATTATAAGACTTAATCGATTTGTTGAAAACTGTTATTTAAATTTAATTTAGAACCGAAAATTTTTCGTTATTGAATTACGAGAGATGATATTGAACTAAAAACTGATGAATAGGGGACCCAAGTAGACTGTTCATGTTTTATTTGTTAAAACTTTGTATTTGGCAAAGTGCCCCAACAGACTTTTTTCTAAAAATGAAATTTTTTTTGGCTTTTTCTTTTATCATTATACTTATATTTATATTGTATACATTTCTATCCAAATGTTCACTTATGAATTAAATGATAATATAAACCAGAAAAATTAGTTTCAACTTTTGCTACATTTTTAATTGTCTATAATCTCAAAACTCTAATTTTGAACTTAGGTCACTTTGCTTCTGGGCGACTCATAAAGAAATTAGGTTTTTTGGTACAAATCCTTCTAAAAACACCTCATCGTTTTTCACCTCTACTGTAGAATTCAGCGGTTTGTAGTTACGTGGATATTCTACCGCAACGGCGATATACTCTTATTGAACTGGTTAATATTTGGAATAAGAAAACATTTATCTATAGATTACCATAAAGAAACAAATTTTACTTTTTTTAGAAATGAAGTTAGTAAAAGCAGTTGCAGAAGTTGCTAAAGATATTGGTGGCGATACAAAACAAACTGAATCTGAATTGTTGGCAAAACTTTTGGGTCCTACTGATAGCATACCCTCATCTAAAAACTTGAAGTGTGTATAGAAATGACAATTTAAATAATTGATAAATATCCAATATTTACTTCTTTTAGCGATATCATCAAAGGTATGAAAATTGATAGAGAAGTTAAGACTCCTGAAAAGTCTAAAGCAGAGCAAGTAAGGAATATTTTACAACATATGAGAGCAAATCAAAAGCAAGAGTCATCAAAAGAACCTATTAAAATTAGAAAACCTCAACAGTCGAGGACTAAACAAGAAATGTAAGATACCTTAAAAAACCTAATTATTTTATTTTGCAATGCACTTAATGTTGGATCAATCCCCAATATTGTTTTATTAAAATTAATTTGTTAAATAAATCACATTAAGAATAGCTAGTTACAAGCAAGTATATTTTCCAATTAAACTCTTTTGAATTCGGATTTAAAAAATTTCTATTTAAATATTTACAGCAATACTGAATTTGACAGCATTATTTTGATTTTTAATTATTCATGTATTAGTCTCAGATCCGGACCTAAAACTATACCCCTAATCCTTTTTCATGATGAAATATTTTTTTCTCATTAAAATATATAGATAAACAAATCCTGGCATGATTGGCACCCCATCTTGTCTAGGATATTTTTTCCCAATTACGGTAATTTTTTTATTTATAAATTTGGTAATAATCGAATGCAAAGATCATAATAAAGAAATTGCCACTGTTTGATTGCCCACCTTTTTGCTGGTAATAATATCCTCCAATTAGGTGTAAATGGGTTAATAGGAATTAGTAATTTTTCCCTCAATATTTTTCAAAAAAAACCAAAAAATTATATATGTAAATGTAAATAATTTTATTGCAAATCCAATGATATCTGATCGACATTTCAAATCATTGCAAATCTAACAATTGACATGACTTAAAGTACGGCATGACAAAGAACACTATATGCATTATTATGTGGTGTAGAGGATGATAATAGCTGGAACATCAAACTCTTGTCATATTTGTCGCTTTGAATCTGTAATTAAAGGTGTTGAATAGTGATCGTACATTGTATGTATTTATGTAGCTGTTATCATCCATCCTTCTCTACTGCACATAATAATTTATATGTCTTAGTCATTGGGTGTAATGCATCATTTTATGAAAAGCCTATTCAATGGTCATATTGCCAGCAAAAGCTGTAATCAAATATTTCTTAGTTTAACTGAAATATTGCGTCATTTCAGGGATTGCATATTTAAATTCCGTCAAATGCAGTAAACAGTTCAGTGATTAACTGTTACAACTTTTGACGGTTATGTGTTTAGTCATTTGCTGAAAAGTCTGGAAATGTTTGATAATACCCGTTCAAATGCAAATTTTTCATAGTAGTAGAAATAGAATCAAGTAAACAAAAATCGGTCTGAATGATCGACATTTTTATAGTATTTTTGAAAGAAAAAGTCAATATTTCCTTGCACCTGGGTCATTACCAGGCAATGGAACATAATTGTAGGGAAATAATCATTTTTATACTGAAAACTGCAAGAAAATGTAATTTTTTTACAGTTATCTGGAAAAATTATTGAGAACAAGTTATTTCTAAAATTCATTTATTTTTAAGAATTACATAATCATATAATATAACACCAAAGTGTAAGATTTATCGATCAGGATTATCAGCTTCAATTACTTCTATTATTATTATAGTAAAATCCTGTTAATGTCTTCTTCGGTTTTAATAATCTCAATTGGTAATTTTGTAGAGCATAGTCCAATTTTTGGCCAATAGCAGCAGTCTTATCTAACATCCATGCCCGCAGCATATTTTTATGTCCTATCTTTCTATGCTGCTTTGTAACTGGATGTTGTAGTCTTCCATGAACAATTTTCAAGTCAGGCTATAGTTTTACTAATTCAGTAATTACAATATTTACAAACTCATAGCCATTGTCGCTCTGTAGTCTGGTCCTCCAAATTGAAGAAATATTTTTAGTAGTTCTGGTACCACTTCAGCAGACTACTTTATTCTCAATGGACATAGACAGATGAAATGTGGTTAAATGGTCTTGTTAATTCAATAAACATTCTTTGTAGTCTTCATTCTGACATGTCTGGTAATCAGTCAAATCTACTTGACCTCTAGAGCAAAATTCTTTTGAAGGGCTGCAATGGAAATTTCATCACAGAGCCGCGGTAGAATTAACTTGGCGAGGTGTGGAATCTGCTGCTTGCTTGTCTGACTTTTTTCATATCGAATCAAATGTTCTGTAACATATCGAGTTTAATATAAGAGGATATATTGAAAAATTCTTAGACTACTATAGAACCAAACAAAATTTCAATGTGAAAATATTTTATTACTCAACATATTCTCCTCATACAAGTCTCACCTCAGAGAGTATAAAAAAGTCATCAGACAAAAACAAAGAGAGGCATGGAGAATCTACTGCGAGGAAATCGAGGATTTCCCCCAAGCAGCTAGACTCCAAAAATCCCTCTCAAAAGATCCCCACCGTCATATCGGTATACTAACCAGAGAGGATGGCACTAAAGCTGCCAACCTAAAGAAAAGTCTTCAATTATTGATGTCAACTCACTTCCCTGACTCCAGAACCACAAATACGGCGGCCTGGGAGGATGAGGAGAATCACTATCCGACGGACGATGACTGGCGTATATCACGACAGATCGTCGACGCGGACAGACTGAGGTGGGCCATCTTAGGCTTCTCCCCCTTTAAATCCCCGGGAACGGACGGCATTTATCCAGCCCTACTTCAGTGGGGCCTGGATGACCTAATGCCGCACCTGGTAGGAATCCTCAGATCCTCACTGGCACTGAGGTATATTCCAAAAGGTTGGAGAGAAGTCAAAGTCGTGTTCATACCAAAACCAGGAAGAATGGACTATTCCATCCCAAAAGCATATCGACCCATTAGCCTCACATCGTTTTCAATGAAGACTTTAGAGAGGCTGTGCGAACGATACATAAGAGATGTGGTGATAACACGAAATCCACTGCATCCAAATCAACATGCATACACTCCAGGGAGGTCCACCGATTCGGCTCTTCATCTCGTGGCGGGCCGCATCGAGAAATCGTTGGAAAATAAGGAGTCCACCCTGGGTGTATTCATAGACATAGAAGGCGCATTTGATAGAACCACTTTTCCTAAAATAACAAATGCACTTTCCAACAAGAATATCCCCCAAACCATAAATGGCTGGATATATAACATGCTCTCAAAAAGAGCAACATGCTCTCAAAAAGAGCAATCAAAATCAGTGTAGATGATGTAACCATCAGAGGCTTGGTTGTAAAAGGTTGTCCACAGGGAGGGGTGCTCTCACCACTACTATGGAACATGGTCTTAGACTCCTTGGTCAGCCACCTCAATGATAACAACTTCTACACAATAGCATACGCCGATGACCAAGTGATTCTGCTAACAGGAAGATTCGAGGAGACACTCTGCGCTTTAATGCAGGAGGCCCTCAATATCATAGAACAATGGTGCAGAGACCATTTGCTGTCAATAAATCCAAAAAAGACTGAGATGGTCCTCTTCACGAATAAAAGGAAGCTTGAAAAACATCAAACCCCAAAGCTCCTAGATACCAAACTTAATTTCTCTTTAGAGGTGAAATATTTAGGGGTCACCTTTGACAGTAAGTTAACGTGGAACTCCCACTTAGAAAACAGAGTTAAAAAAGCATATATTTCTTATGAGCAGTGTCGTAGAACCATCGGCCGCACCTGGGGAATGTCACCTAAGGTTGCTGCCTGGATCTACACTGCCATCATCAGACCTATGCTAACGTACGGTGCGATTGCCTGGGGAGTTAAGGCAAACCAGCTGACAGTCGTCCGTAAACTGGACCAAATCCAAAGAACAGTATGCCTCAACACAACAGGAGGCATGAGAACCACGCCAACAAGAGCTATGGAGGTAATCCTCGGTCTCACTCCCCTTGACATATACATCAAGGAGGTTGTTTTGATGACCATGGCACGTCTGCGCTCTACTGGTATACAACCTGATGTAGGATCCGGTAAACTGAGACGTAACTTGTGGCATGAGGCCCTCAGGGAGATCCCACTGCTGCAAGCCAATACGGACTCGATTCCACCGCGATATGCCTTCAACAGGCCCTACAAGGTAATCTTTAAAAACAACTCACAAGACCTATTGGAAGAAGGCGCAATCCGCATCTTCACAGACGGGTCTAAATCCAATGTGGGCTCAGGATGTGGTATTTTTTCCAGATCCCTGAATCTAAACATAAAATGGGCAATGGGCTGCAATGCAGGTGTTGCTCAAACAGAGCTCACTGCTATCTGCATCGCTGCTAAAGAGATTACAAAAAGGAAAACCACAGGTAATAATATATACATCCTTACAGACAGTAGACAAACACTACTAGCCCTGAACAGACCACGTATTACATCAGGCCTAGTACTAGAATGTCACATGGCCTTAATCGAAGCCTGTAACAACAACACGGTCACTTTAGGCTGGATCAAGGGCCATGAGAAATCGAAAGGAAACCGTATTGCAGACTCGCTAGCCAGGAAGGCAGCCTCCCAAAAACTCTTGGGACCTGGCACTTTCATTGGTCTATCGGCGTCAGCAACGGCCGACCTATTAAAGGAACACTCCCTTAATAAGTTTAAGGGTAGATGGGACGACGCAGAAGGCTGCAGGCTTGCCAAGGAACTGCTACAGTATCCGGATAGCAAAGTAGCCAAAAAATACGTGACTATGAACAGGCGGAACCTACGAACAACCACGGGAATTCTGACTGGTCACTGCCACCTACAAAAACACCTTCACAGACTGGGTCTATCTAACACCCCACTTTGTAGAGGATGTGAACAAGAAGATGAGACTGTCGAACACATTCTTTGCGAATGTCAGACACTCTCTCAATTTAGGTTTCAAGTATTCGGCGAGCACAGGCTAACATACGCCAATATGAGGGAACTTGTTTCAGGTGACGTTATCGCCTACTTCAAGGAAGTAGGCTGGATGACGAGCTAGAAGGAAGTTTTGAACCTCAGAAGGATGCACAATGGGCCAATTGTGGCCTAAGTGCTGTGGGGCCACCCACCCTTCAAACCTTTACAGATACAGATATTCTCCTCTTAATTGGATACATTTATTACAGCGAACCTGCAACTTCTCTAGACCTTTCAAAAAAATGTTTCTTCTTGCTCTGCAAACCAGACCTCCACAGCTTTTATTACCTCCTCGTTGGAAGAAAATTTACGACGTTTTAAACTTTTTTTTCAGTTGAGGAAAGAGATGATAGTCGGACGGAGCCAAATCTGGTGAATAAGGGGGGTGTTCTAGTAATTCAAACCCTAAATCACGAGTTTTATGCGTGGCAACATGAGATTTGTGTGCAGGGCCGTTGTCCTGCAAAAACAAAACACCTTTGGTTAGCTTTCCGCGTCTTTTCTCTGGTTTACTTTTTTGACGTCAAACTTTACACTGACACTTCTAATAAGTTATTGTTCGTTGTTATGGAAACGCAATATTTTGTTTATGCATGGAACTGGTCTAGGCTAGCTAGATATCAATACATCCTCGTAACCCTGTATTCAGCAAGACTTGCCAAGGTGTTTCAATAATGTGTGCTGAAGGCAAATTTTTAGTAGAAAACTATCCTGCCAGATTATTTGAAAAATTGATGTCAAGAAGAGGCCCAAATATCAAAACCAACAATTATTCTTAAGAAGAAATCGTCACTGGAGAGCCGAAAATGATCACTGGTATGATAATATGCCTATTGGAAGAAATATAATATGTTTCAAAATTGGACAAAATTGTTTACCGAGGCGATTGGCTTGAACACCAAAGAAAAAAGAATACTAATCACTCCAATAGTAGTGGTGTACAAGAGCAATAGCTTATAAAAATTTAAAAATTACGGGTTATAACAATGCCAACTCACTAAAATCCTTCTTGAATATTGACCAAGAACATCATAATCAGATTATTAACAGCATGCGTAGTGGAAATACATCCTCATCAGTTATAGAAACTAACACGTCTGGATCTTCATTTAACTTTTCTAATTGTGTTTTTGTTAATTTCAACTTTAAATAAATTGTTTTTGCTCTGTATTTTTTTCTATAATTAGCAAAAAAAATTCTATTCGAATAACCCTCGAACATTGATAAATACTCAAAAAAATTTTAACATCTTTCTCAAGCTTGTTGCCTATGGGCAATAGACCTCCGCCCGAACAATTATCAATGTTTTTGGGTTATTACTACTGAAAATATCCTTGCCAATCACGCCAGGTTTCGTTGATATATATATTTTATAGAAAAAAAATAGAATAAAATACATTTCATATTTGGTACCCTATATTAAATGTTCAGAAAATGTTATTTTGTTGGGCAGTGTATACTAAAATAATTTATTAACAGGTTATCAGATTGATATAAATGTATGAATTTTTAGATATTAATTCCATGTTGTTTTTCTTATTTTTGTTATGTTATGAACAGGTTGCTTTCACTAAGTGAAATAATACTGATTTTTCAATTACAGGGTATTACAAAAAATAGATCTCTTTGGTAATCAAACTTTGGGTATATTTACTAACAAAGAACTACAAGATAACGAAATAAAAACCTGGCAGATACTTCATGAACAAGATTTAAAATTAGCTGTCACACATCCTCCTTCAAATTACTTTCAGCAAATGATTTTATGGACTGAGCAAGGAAAATTATGGAAATTCCCTATTGACAATGAGCAAGGTATTAGAATTAATTCTTAACTACAAATTTACAATAATTATTAAAAGTACAGTTCCTGTACCAAAGTCTCTCTTAATATGTTTATTATTTGGTGACTGTAATGTATGGTTTTAATGACGATTTGTATGTAATTCTTTTTAATTCATTATACAATCTTATGTCTTATCTGTTCTTTTATTATATAGGATTGGAGGAAGAAAAGAAAGTTGATTTTACAAAGCATATCTTTTTAGAAGAGCACTTGGAACCTTGGTGCCCACCAAAAGGTCCCATTAGACATTATATGGAGTTGGTATGTGTAGGTTTGTCCAAAAATCCATATTTAACTGTTGAAGCGAAAATAGAACATATAGAATGGTATAAAAACTATTTCGACGAGAAAAAGAAACTTTTGCAAGAAGTTGGTGCAATTCCCAGTGAAACTAAAATAGAACATCAAAAACAAATTGAAAAGTAGTTTGTATTAAAAATGAATAGTAAAAATATTTAGAAAACTAAGCTTTGTTTTATAGTAAAGATAAAAAGTTTAATACATTAAATTAATACCAAATATTGAATTTATTACTGTGGTAAGTGATAAATAAGAATGGAAAACATTGATACAACTCAGTGTTATTCCTGTTCCAAAATAATGTTGAACAGCTTTGATTTGGTGGCAAATTGTTGTAGTGCTTTTCTGAAGTACATCGATTGCAGGCTCAATTGAATTTGTAATGTTCGTTAATAAGAGACTGTTAATTGTTTGATGGCGTGAGCTGATAAATTGTAAATTCCAAAAGATGAACCCACTTCTTCGAGCATGCCAAATTTGTTGTTAAAGAAGGATGTAGTATGCGACACATTTAGATGGTGTAAAAGGGAAACCAGATCACACTCCAAGTGAGAACTTACTCTCGAATAATTTTTTGTTTGTTAACTGTTGAATTCACAATCAAACTACCCGTCTGAAAGGACTTCCAAAAATATATAGTATATAGTTATTGTCGTAGTTCCAAAATAAACTAGAGTAAAAACCCCAGAGAAGTTAATTATGACTTTTACCAATATTTACTTTTCAACCATCAAAAAATGTCAATACTATTGAAACGTAAATTTATTACATTGATTACATTGACAAGAGTGCAAATTCTACTCTCTGTGAACAGAATGACAAAAGTAACTACGTGACTTATACTAGAGAAAGTACAACTGCACAAAACGAATGGCTACATATTCTCCTACCTCTTTTATGAATAGCAGTGAGTGAAAGACTTATTTATTTACATTCTAAGTGTAGCCATTGACCATATCTACTAACAGGTTTAATTATCCTACCTACTCTAGTTTTTACAGGTGGGCTAATATCTTACTGTAGGAGAATGGGGGTTGTTGTGTAAATTTCAACGTCAGCTTCAGCTCTGTCCACTCCTAGTTCACCTACTATTTGAGATATACAATAATTTCGTTCCAATTAAACTCGCAGGCTAGTAATCTCAAAATTTTATTACTACAATTAATAATAATCAAGCAACTGATATATGCATCAGTTCCTACAATTAATCATGGCAGTATAAAGTGTCATTGTATTATTCAATACGTGAAGATTAACCAGTACCTCTTAGAAAAATAAATAATTTCGAGCACAATATGACAACCTCGTAAACTAGTACTTCAATTCGGCTGCGCAGTCAATGAGTGCTCAATATAATTTAAACAATAATAAAAGTTATGATTGTTACCAGTTTTTTCCTATCACTTCTTTGAACTGGTATGAATTGAATTGTTCAGTTTATACTTGCAATAAATTATACAAACGAAAGAGCAATCAAGAATATTTTAACTTCACAAACACTCCTTTTTCACCAAGCTTTCATGTCATACTCTTAGTTTTGCCGGTACTACCAGCGCTCGATCGACTCGAACCAATCCGGAGTGATCTTACCTTATATGGTAGAAAAGCTGCTATGCAAAAGCAAAGCGGTTGGAAATGAATTTCCAACACTAAGTTATGACTACTTTCTCCAATATTCGGGATTTCATTTTTCTTCGTAACTTCCAGTTATGGAGGATGGAAATAAGGAGGACCGTCTTGTATAGGGCACAAGTTGAAAAAGTGTCCGCTGTAAGCAGCAAATTACAGTTCAATAACCGTGTAACGCGAAAAATTCGCCGAGCTGTCGTAAATTTAATTTGGCTAACCTGTCGACTGAGAGAGGTCACAGCGCTATCGGTACGGAGTTAAAAATTTCAGTCCTCCAATTGCCGTCAAGGTGAAAACACATCATTTCAACAAAAGATATTTGCATGTGCTCTGGGAGCCATAACGTTATTTCACGGAAAATCCTGATAAATTCTACGTAGGGGAAGAAAATATCGCTCGATTTAACAGATCGAATGTCTGACCCAATAATATACTGATCCAGGGGGTGCCGATGACCAAAGGATACCAGTAGAATTGGTAGATTTAGGAAACCACGTGGAAAATTCCCGTAGACGGCGTTAGCTGGTAGGATTCATTAAAAAGGTAAATGGTTGAAAGATACTTTCTCGGAATTAACAGATTTGTAGGCAATTTAACGTAGAAATTCTGCTTTGATTCGTAATTTATTGGAGTTTGTAATCTGGGTTCGCGGGATAGTTTCGTTATATTTTATAAATTCTTATTAATTCATATTCTTCATGGCTTTATATTTTGTTGAAATAAGAATATATCACAGGGGTTGTATAAACATTCAGGGATGTGTCCAACGACGTAGTTTTTATATTATGGGTTTTTATTGGTATCGTAGTTTTTTTGCTAAGCGGAAAAAAACCAGTCATATAGTTTTTATTCTCAGAGTAGGTGGCTTTTATACAGTTAAAAGTCATGAGGTGTAATTATTTGCGAATTTCGGATATTGTTATTATAGTCAGTATGATAGGATATTACGGGGGTACGTCGAAAATTTGACCGGGGTAAAATGTAAACCCTATGTAGAGGCTAATTCGTTTCTCTATTTTAGGGGGGTTTTTGTATATGGACATTAAATCGCTGATTGGAATTTAATGGGTCAGTGAGACCAGTTCCAGGAGGTCTGGATTAATCTGGAGAAATTTCAGTTCCTCTTCTGGTGCCGGAAAAGGATAAGTTAACAGTTTTCCTTTTCTTATTTCTTCAAACTCAGTAGTAACTTCACATCTATGCTTCACATATTACCGTTTTTTATATTAAGTTTTATTTCCTATTTTTCTTGCGGCAATTACTATAATCTCGTTTATACTTGAATTTTGTATTTAAATTTTTTTTTGAAATCTTGCTCATAGATTAAGATACGCTGGAACACTTGGTACGTACCTAGTATTGCGATATTTAGTAGTTTTTACCTATTTCTAATGGTTTATGTATATAATTTGCGCCGTATATAATTTTGAATTGTATATTCTCCAGCAACGCTAAACTCGTTGTAATTTAAAATTCTGGCTTATGCAATTATTATATTTATATTGATACTGGTATAAATTGCGGAAGTGTGAACCCTTGTAACTATACATTGGTGATTTTGACATATATATATATATATATATATATATATATAATCGTTGTAATTTTTGGAATATTGTACATGAACAATTTGGTCGATTCTCTAGAATTTTTGAATTGAGACATCGGTGTAGTTTGGGGCCCTCAGCTCTACTGCACCCTGAGATTACAGCCTTCAGCTGAGCTCAGACGTTATTTGTAATATTTTTCTTTTGGTAGTGATATTGTATTAAATATTTGAAAAGAGACCTTTGGTCCACCAAGACTAATTAAAATTTCAATCAGGGTGTATTTGCTGACTTTTATTTACTTCTGATAATTTACCTATCAGATTAACCTTTGGAGTGTGTAGTGTGTGTTGTTAACCCACTGAGGAGTTGTGGGCTAACTTAGGAAGTCTTGGGTGCTTGCCAAAACTTCTCTGGCGCCCTTTTTGTATACTTAATAATTTTTGAAGAATCCACCCCTTCTTCGACTCGAAGCTAGTCGATTGGCGAGCACGGGTTGTACCACGTGAGACAACCCGCATACCTATAACGAGCACTGAGAGGGTTGGTAGGTTTTTCTCGTTATAACCGACCACAATAACGCTAGCGTAGCGAGTGGAAAGGACATGAAATTTATTATTTTACAATACTGAAGTTAAGAAATATAAAACAATTATTAATTTTTTATAATAATTGTGAATCATTATCATAAAAATTAATTAACAAACTTAAAAAGAGCTAATTTTATTATCCTACTCTCATAATTTATGGCGCTGTTTTTAAAATCTTTCCACTTGCTACTATGGCGCCACCTTAATTTGCTCCCTGTCAGCGGACACTTTTTCATACACTGAGTTGGTCGTCCTTACTTCTACCCTCCATACTTCCAGTGGATAAAGACACTGAAGGGGTCGAACAAAAGTTTCTCATTGGGTCTTGACCTTCGCTACCCTCGCCACTTTATCTTTTCCTGGAAACAGTTCCTCGATAACTCCAAGCGACCATTCAAGGCGCTTTTTTACATCCGATCCCACGAGCACAATGTCTCCGACTTCTACCGGCAGCATTTTCTTCTCGTTTGCCTTCATCGCAAGCTGCGACAAGTACTCCTTCTTGAAGCGCGACTGTATTTGATCTTGAAGCCGCTTCATGCTCCTATAGGACTCTTACAGGAAGTCAGCATCATTGGTCTCATTCAGAAATTCTGTCAACTTTCCTCGCATGAATGTGTTGGGTGTAAGTGGAATGAGATCTCGGTTATCTTCAGTCACAACTGTAAATGGACGGTCGTTGATCACAGCTGCTACTCCTGCCAACTGGTCATATGATAGCTTCGCCCGGCCTTTAACAGACCGGACCAGTCTCTCCGACCATCCACCCCACCACGCTGCAGTGGGCGGGTTAAAAATCCAGCGAATTTGCTTAGTATTGCTAAGCTCATTGATAGAGTCCCAACCCAACGTCTTGAATAAGTGGTCAGCTCCCACGTAGTTAGTACCAATATCGCTGTATAAGGTACATGGGCGACTACAAATACTTATGAAACGCTCAAGTGCATAAATGAACGCCTCTGTACTTAGACTTGTCACGACATCTAAGTGCACTCCACGAAATACCGCGCATGTGAAGAGAACGATCCAGTCGGTTCATCCTTCAGGTAAATTGGTTCAGCAAGGTCGACTCCGGTGGTGGAAAATGACTCGCTGATTTTCGCGAAGGGCCACCGGGTCAACTGGAACTGCTGTATGTTTCTTGCATTTTATACATTGATGTACTACGTCTTGCTTGCATGAGCTTGCTCATCAGGAATTGGATCCTGCCATGGCAGTAGTACTTATGAGCATCTTGGATCAATGTTTGCACTAGCGGGTGTGGGTGTCGGCTCGGAAACAAGAAATAAAACAAAAGAAAGTCTTCCGTGTCTTAATTCCGTAAGTTTAGTTTTGACACGGAGCAAGTCATCCTTATCCTTGTAGACTACTATACTCGATAGTCGAAATTGTGTAAAGTGAGTCAGAGCTATCTAATCAACACTTTGGTTAAAGCGCAGTTGCCATATGTATTCTAGAGAGAAATGCTGTATTTTATAAATACACTTCAAATCCATTGTGTCAATATTTCAGGTACAAAAGATGCAATGTAATTAAGTCAATACCAATTTAATATATTTATTTCAAATTTCAAGCAGACTAATAATAATTAGTTTACTTGAAATGTGAAATAAAGTGTTTATGTATATTTCTTGAACGCAAAGTTTGTTGTGAAAAACTCGCCGATTTGACAATGTTGGAGAGTCGCTTCAATGTTCCGGCTTTGAGAACGAGATAGATAGATCGAGCTACGCGAATGAGACAGTGATAGTAAACAGTTATGTGAGGTGTTTATTCTCTTCATGAACGTAACATCAGTATTTGTGTTGTGGTTTTGTGTGATAAATCGGTTATTATTGGTATTTATTGTAATATTTATATCGGTATATTTAGTGACAATAATGGCGGAGTGTAGCGGTGTTGGCGATAAAAAACGGCGTCGTAACAATTTAATTCGGGAAGAAAAAGTCCTCATATTAAATGTGTACGAAGGACTGCGTGCCATGGACAAACAGTTGGGTGTTAGTGACGCTGTGATTAAGTGCAGTTATTTAACTAAAGTTTCTGAGAGTACTATATACAATATTCTAAAGAAATCGCGGGACGGATCTTTGACAAGAGAACGAGGTGAAAACTGTAAACCGGAAAGTAGGGGAAGAAAGAAAATTGTTTTGGACGACCTAACACGGAATGCTATACGTAGGGAAATACATTCTTTTTATTTTAGGAATGAAATCCCCTCGGTAGCTAAATTGAGCAAGGTAATAGAAGCTGATGATACTTTACCAAACATCAGTGATAAAGTTTTGAGACGAACTTTAAAATTAATGAATTTTCGTTACCAAACAAGAAGTAGAAACAGTGCCTTAATTGAACGAAATGACATTGTGGAATGGAGGAGAAATTATTTAAAACAGATACGACAGTTTCGTAACGAAGGACGGCACATATATTATCTTGACGAAACGTGGTTAAATGAAGGCCACACTGTGTCAAAAGTGTGGCAAGACATGAATATACGAAGCAATCGACAAGCCTTTATGGAGGGTTTCTCTTCCGGTTTAAAAGCTCCCTCTGGGAAAGGACGTCGACTGATTATCACTCACATTGGCAGCGAGGAAGGATTTGTAGAAGGTGGATTACTAAGTTTTCAGTCCAAAAAAACTGTCGATTACCATGAAGAGATGGATGGTAACCGGTTTGAAACATGGTTTAGATCAATTTTAACAAAGGTAACTCCTTGTTCAGTGATAGTTATGGATAATGCTTCATACCACTCTCGTCGACTGGAGCAAATACCTACTTCAGCTAGCCGCAAGAGGGTTATAATTGATTGGTTAGAGAGTAAAAGCATTCCGCACAACGAGGCAATGCTAAAAGTTGAATTATTATCTCTCGTACGGAAACATAAAAGCAGTTATATTAAGTACGTTGTCGATGAAATGGCGAAAGATTTCAACGTCTCAGTTGTTAGACTTCCTCCCTACCACTGTGAGTTAAACCCCATCGAGCTGGTTTGGGCCCAAGTGAAAAATTATGTTGCGAGAAAAAACAGTACATTCAAAATGGCTGACGTTGAGAAACTGTTTGACGAGGCGCTGCATACCGTTACTGCTGAGAGTTGGCGTAAATGTATTCAACACGTATTAAAAGAAGAAATAAAGTTTTGGGATTTAGACATACGTGTAGAAGTAATGACGGAACCACTCATTATCGATATAGGAGGAGAAAGCGATGATTCTGAGGAGTCGTCAGGGAGTGATACCGCTTCCAGTTAGTCAGACATTTTACAAGTGACCTCGCAACATACCTATACTTATTGGTAATTTATTTTGGTCTTGACAAACAACTTTTTTTTAGTTTTAGTAGTAGTAATTGGAATTGACTTTTAAACATTTTTTTATTTTGTTTTAACTTACTTATGAACAACTTGTGATAAGTTATTATTTCAAATGTTAAAAATTGAAATTCCAGATATTTCAGTATTCGCACCCTTAAACTATGATACGCTCATGGAGTTCACTTTAAATCGGTAGATAACCGATGACGTCACTTTACACAATTTCGACTATCGAGTATAACCCTTGAATGCTGGAACAGTTTTCTGGAAATGACTCCTTTTGAATTTGTCGGATAATAATTTTCTCTGCTGATTTTAATTCAGGGAACGTCAACACTGATGTTAAGCTTCTCTACATGATTTGATAAATCGAAGCACCCATTCCCAAACTGCGACATTTTTTCGGTATCAGGAGAATACAGGTGGCGTGACCCTAGTTACTGTTGCTACTGTTGAAGATGTAGCTCTGCGTTCTTGATTTATTTCTTCTTGGCAAACTTCAACTGTCACTGGCCAATTTCTATTTGAAAGTTTTAGCTAAGCTGGTTCCTCCCACCATCGCGATTCCAAAAGCTGGCTTGGACTATATCCACGAGAAGGAAGATCGACTGGATTATGTATTCCAGGAACATGGCGCCACTGATCACAGCTAGTTGATGCACGTATTTCCTTCTCCCGATTCCCCACGAAAACTCGCCAAACTCCAGCATGTCGAATCCAGGCCAGTGCAATACTGGAGTCACTCCAGAAATGGAATTAAACATCATTAGCACTAGATTTGTTTGTCTTACACCAACTACGCATGCCATTAGTTCCAATCTCGGAATACTTGCACGTTTAATGGAAGCTAACCGGGACTTAGCAGTCAACAATTGGACGTTGATGTGGTTATTGTTCTTGGATCGCATAAAACACACACTTGCGTAAAAATCTGAGTTTGCGTCACAAAATGTGTGCTCTTTTCGTCTGGTGGATGATAGAAGCTGAATCTTCTTCTAATGCGTATCCATTAATGGTGTTTGCGATAACATTTTCCATTGCTACTCTATTCCTTGCGGTGTGTATTAACGATTGTACATCGTGTAGCCCTGTCCACTGTCTGATGTTTCGCAGCCAAGACATTTTTTCCTATCGATCCCTCTCTGGCCTTCGATCAACAGATGCAAGAATTGATATATCGTGTTTCGCATTATATGCCCTAAATATATCGTTTTTCTTTTCTTAATTAATTCAAACAGTTTACGTTGTTTGTTGACGCGACTTAGAACTTCTTCGTTTGTCAGTCTAGCCGTCCAAGGTATCTTAAGGATTCTGCGATACAGCCACATCTCGAAAGCCTCTAATTTGTTAATTGAGGTTGCCTTCCACACCGTGAAGTAGCACCGACCAAACGTAGCACTTAGTGAGCCTCAGGTCAAGGTCAAAATCGGAACAGGCAAGCACTCCGAAACTTCAAGAATGCCTGTCGAGCTTCTTCAATGCGACATTTTATTTCCTTGTCTGATGTCCATTCTTCGAGGAGCTAGGTGCCCAAGTACTTAAATTTATCTACTCTTTCTATGGACTTTGCGTTGAACGTTATGGTGGAGTTTTCAAATATATTTAGGTTTCTGGAGATAATCATAAACTTTGTTTTTTTGGTGTTGGTATCTAGGCTCATGTATTGGCTCTGTTCTCCTATTTTGTTGACCACTTGTTGTAGATCGTGTATGTTATCAGCGATTAAGGCCGTATCGTCTGCATAGCGGATATTGTTAATCTAGACTCCATTAACTTTGACTCCCATTTCGACGTCTTCCAGAGCCTCTGGAAAAATTGCTTCCGAATATAAGTAGAATAGGAGTGAAGACAGCACACATCCCTGTCACACCCCTCTTCTAATCTATATGGTGTTGGACACATTATTGCCTAATTTGATTTGCGCAGTTTGGCTCCAATATAGGTTCCGCATGCATCTTATGTCTTTTTGGTCTATATCAAGCCTATTGAGGAGCTGCATTAATTTGTGATGTTGTACGCTATCAAGCTGAAGGAGACGTGGTATTTTGATTTTGGCGTAATTGACTCATTCCCTCCTTCCACTGCTTAAACTTCTTTTGTATTTCCTCAGGCAATGGCTCGTCCTATCCTATTTTTGGGGTCCATGAATTTTGCAGAAGTAATTTTGGTGGTGCCAATGCGGGACAGGTGAAACCAATGGGATCAAACACCTGTGATAGAATGCTGAGTACTTGTCTCTTGGTAATTTTTTCTGATGTTCCTACGTCCTTGACATCACAGGATAACGTATCCTCACAGCGGTTCCAGAGTAAGCCAAGTAGTCAGTCTTGTCATCATCTGCCCCGGAGTTCAACCCGCACTCATCACTGGTGGACAAGCCGATTCCGAACTCTTCCGAGAAGCTGTGAGCCCATTGTCTGAGTTTCATGTTGGCTCCGCTCATGATTGATATAGCTGCGTTTCGAAAGTTGTGGTATTGTTGCACACTGGAGACAGACGTAATCATATTATCAACATAATAACTTTGTTTTAATGTTCGTGCTACCGGTACGGAGGGCCCTTCCACTTGATCCAGATGGTGATTGATTACAACTCCGAGAAGAAAGGGGCTACATGTCAATCCAAAGACGACCCACAGATGCTTGTAAACTGCTATTCTGCTACAGTCCCTATTCTCCCACCATAAGAACTTTTGATAAGACTGGTCCTCTGCTTGCACTTGTACCATCTGAAACGCTTTCCTTATGTCGGCAGATACTCCATATTTTTCTCTCGGAAGCGTAATAGTTGTTTCGGAATTAACTCTAGCAAGTTCGGGCCTTTGTGAAGAGTGTCGTTGAGGGAGGGGTTCCGACCAACTCTGCAGGAAGCGTCAAAGACTGGTCTAACAGGCGTCGTGACACTCTGTTTGAAGATCGGTCTATGCGGTAAATAATGGCCAGTGTCATCATCCTTCTCCATTTTCTTTTTCGGAAAACATCATGGTAATCTTGCACTTTGTTTTCTGTTTTCTTTCTTAAGTTTTCTGGTGGTGCGCGGATGAGTCGCTTTTCTGCAACTTCTTTGTTGGTTGGAGGCCTTGAATACAAACTAGTGTCGTTCCATGGTAAACCCACTACGCACTTGTGTTTGGTCACGGTAGCAGTAAAGTACGCAAGTGCTTCCTGTTCGTTTTCTTCAGTTGTCTTCGTTTCTATTGGATCAATTATGCGAATAGTGTCAAGTATCCATAATTTGCTGATCTCGAGATCCGTGGTCATCAGTTTGGTAACCACCGTTGCGATATTATTGGCTGCTTTGGTGATTGGTTCTCCCAGTGCCCAGCCAAATAGAGTCTCAATTGCGACAAGTCCGTGTGAAAGTTTCTCCATTTTTCCAGTAAGAACGTGTCCCACAAATTATTGCCAAGTAGGATGTCGATATCTTCACATCCTCCTCCATCAACGTCAGTGGGACTGATTCCTTTTTTCAGCAATTCAACAATTCAAGACCCATTGGGAATTTTCGGTAGTTTACCGCATATGGTACCTCTTTCGAAGAGTTCCAAAGCCTTCACACCTCCACCATTGATCGTTCTTAATGCTACTTTGTACCTTCCACTTAGTTTTACTGGGGACACCACTGCTCCAAATAAGTTCGTGTGAATCCATTCGTCACCTGATTTTTCACACTGCAATTGAGGAATCAGCTTTGCCTTTATGTAACTCCTCTGGCTTCCAGGATCTCCAACCAATCTTGCATTAATTACAGTTCTGCTTCGAGATACAAGCTGAGTCAATGTGTATACATTAATACGTCTGAAGAGCACCGATTAGAGTTGCTTGCTGGCTCTATATTTTTATCTCCTTTTTCGTTGCTAGAACTGTTGTTGGAAACTACAGAGTGCACAACGGATTTGCTTTTGCTTGCCTTTAAAGCAGCGGAAACATAATCGCTTTTCCTCAATTTTCTTCTGTCGCTCGTCTAGTGACATTGATAACGCTTTGACACTCCGGTCAGTCTCATGTTTCTTGTCACAGAATCCGCATCCTGAAGGTGGTTTTGCTGTTGATATGAGTCCGGCTGCGGTGATCATCGTTTCATTATCTTTCTTCTTCCACCGATGACGCCTTCTTGTTTTTCTTCTTCTTGTCATCACTTCCGGTAGAGTTTTCCAAATTCAGTTTGAGCCAACATAATTTGCTGCCCGCTTTCCACTTCTTGCTTGTTGAACTTCATCAATAGGTTTAAACGAGACATCGGTGGTTGCATGGTGGATCCATAAAGTTTAACTTGACTTCCGAGTCAGTTCGATGCAGTTAATTCGACTGAATTCACTGACATCGCAAATGAGGCGGTAGATCGCATAGTGCGAGCCAAAAATATTATAATCAGAGGCGTACCTGAACCCACCTCTGGGGATGCTCAATTTAGAAATTATGATGACACGAATAAAATTAAGCTTGTCTTGGATACTGTCGGATCTCATGAAACCCCCTTCACCTTCTACAGAGTCGGCAAACCGAACCAGAAATTTCCTTGCATGATCAAAGTAGTAATGCCTTCAGAACACCATGCCAAAAACATTGAGGAATAAATCCAAACTTCTCGAGGAAAAGCGTACTGAAAATGTTTCTATAATTGATGAGAAGACGCCCTCACAACAACAACGATTAAGAGAACTTCGAAGTGAACTAGATACCCGTAAAAATAATGGCGAACATGATCTGACAATCAGGTATACTAACGGCACCCAAAAAATCTCGAAATTTCGTTCATAACCTTTCTACCCGCAAATTCAATGACTGGCTCTTTTTATACACAAATTTAAAGTGCAACTTCTTAAACCACAAATTATTTTTATTACCGAAACCTGGCTTAAACCTTCAACTCCAGACCCCTTAACATTACTGGCTATACAATTTATCGTAAAGATAGAGAAAATAGTGTCGGTAGAGGTGTATGCATTTATTTATCCGACGATATTACCACAATTTATCTACTAATATTAAACTATTAGACATACCTGGGATAGATATACACGTAAATATTGCTAAAAATTTATTTTCTCTTAATCTGGTATGCATATATCGCCCCCGTGATACACAACTTGCGATGGACAACATATTGTTTGAAAAGCTTCTTGGTAATTTCATCATTGCTGGAGATTTTAACTTTCCAGAAATATCCTGGCCCATAACCTCATTGTCAGATGTAAATTCACACCACTTATTTAAAAACTTTGTTGCAAATTCGAACCTCACTCAACTTATTACAGAACCCACAAGGTTCAGAATTAATAATCTACCTTCCATTCTAGATCTCATACTAACTAATGATGACCAGCTAATCTCATCTCTTGAAATAAGCTCTCCTGTTGGAAAATCAGACCATGCAGTCATAACTGTCCACGTTCAGTTTATCCAGACATTACCGGGCAAAAATAAAATCACAACTTATGCTACTACTGATTTTTCTAAAGTTGATTCACAGCTGTCCCGACTTGATTGGGACTTAATTTTCACAAAATTATCCGATCCCTCGTTAATGTGGGATGCATTTCATGATACTACTCTCAGGATAATCTCTGCACATACTACTGTCCGTGAGATTTATGAAAACAAACTCAAACCCTGGATAAACCACGCAGCACTACAACGTATGAAGCACAAACGGCGCCTCTGGCATAAATATCAGCGCACACAGCTTCTGAGTGACATCCTGAACCACCGCAGATTTTATAATACCCTTCAACTATCCCTCAAAATTTTGAAGAAAATATCATTTCCAGTGGTAACAGTAAAAAGGTTTTCAAATATATACGATCTTTCCTATCATCAAAAGTTTCCATTCCCCTACTTCAAAAACCCGACCATACTGTGTATGCTCTTCTAATAAAGAGTTTTCTGAGACGCTCTCTTTAGCTTTCTCACAAGTTTTCACTCAAGAACCCAATAATGACAACCTCCCATTAATTAACTGTCCTCGCCTCAAGGCATCTTTAGAACATGTAGTATTTACACCAGACCGTATAAAACAGCACTTACTGAAACTTCGCACTAACGCATCACCTGGTTTAGATGGTCTAACTCCAAAACGCTGCGCAAACTCGCTTGCAACTCCCCTGTCGTTTATTATGCAGACTTCTTTTACTCAAAGTTCCATACCCCCCAGCTGGAAATTAGCATTTATCACCCCCATATTCAAAAAAGGTAACAAACTTGATTCCAATAACTACCACCCGATTAGTCTGCTGCCAGTAGTCAGTAAAGTCATGGAAGCCATTATTTCAGGAGATGATCAAATTTATTCTGGAAAATGTGATTCCAACTCAACAACACGGATTTGTCGCCGGCCGTTCCACCCTAACCAACTTGCTGCATTGTTTTAATGACTGGATATCATCTCTTAACAATCGGCAGTAAGTTGATATTGTCTATCTGGACTTCTCCAAAGCTTTGATCGTGTTCCCAGGCGCAGACTTCTACACAAGCTGGATTGAAGACTTTCTAACAGACAGATATTTCAAAGTAAGAGTTGGCGAAGACTTCTCAAGGGATAGACTGGTGGAAAGTGGAGTACCACAGGGTTCTGTTCTTGGTCCTCTGCTTTTTACGGTTTACACCAGCGATCTTCCTTATCACGTAACTAACAAAATATTTTTGTACGTTGACGACACAAAGATATATACGAATCCAATCACCAACCAACAAACCCTCCAACTGGACTTAAACTCCATCTTCAGATGGTGTTCCCAGTGGCTACTTCCGTTGAACACGGAAAAATGTGTAGTGCTCCGAATTGGTAAAAACAACCCACTACTACCATACTTCGTAGACGGTCGACCATTAACTTTTGTGTTTTCCTATAACGACCTCGGAGTTATCGTAAATAGCAACCTAACTTGGTCTGATCATATAACTTCAGTCTGCAATCGCGCGAACACCAGACTGTATCTCATTCGTAAGTGCTTTTCGAGTGTTTCGTTTCAGTCGTTTTGCAAACTGTATACTATCTATGTCCGACCAATTCTCGAGTACGCCGGTCCAATGCGGTACCCAGACCTAGTTCGCGATAAAAATCTTTTGGAAAATGTTCAAAGAAGAGCCACTCAACTGTCTTTGGCACAGCGAAGACCTTCCTACGAAGAAAGACTCTCCATGGCCTTTGAACGTAGCAGACACCGCGGAGACCTCATTACCATTTTTAAAACATTAAAATTTAATTTTGATAATCTTGATATGATGTTCACCTTAAATCCAGATGACCGCCTTAGAAAACACCTTTTTTAACTCAAAAAAGAAAACTTTACCGTCAGATGAAGACAGAACTACTTACCAAACAGGGTATTCGACAGCTGGAATAATCTTGATGTATCCACAGTTTCTGCACCATCTACTAACTTGTTTAAAAACAGACTTGATCGTACGCTGCTAGAGCACCTATAGTTTATTTGGTATATTGTAGTTATTTTTCAGTTCTTTACCTACTAGTAGGTTACTTAGGTAATTATCCGTTTTTGGGCATAATAGGGACCTGTCCCTCTGCCCTTGTCTAAATATAATAATAATAAATTTTAGAGTTTTTATAAGATGGACCACCAGTTTGGAATTCTGTCCAATCACTCAACTATACAACACTGGCATAGGTTTATCAACATAATATAGATCATGAAAAAAACATATATATGTCAGCATTCTTTCATTTACAGCAAGCACTCAATATCATGTGACATTATGATCTTTTTAAGCCTCCTTTACATGGGTGGAGTAGAATTACATATTGCCACGGGTGAGGTTTAACAGGATCAAAAATTAAAAATCTCCAAATTTTTATTAACATTTCAGGTTTACAAAAATATTAATATAACAATGTTTTTTATACCCGCCTTTGATGTTTAAGGCCATTTAAACATTTTTTACATTACTAATTATCCCCAAAATTTAATTTCAAAATAAAACGCACAATTTTGTTGTCACTTTTATTACATATATAAACGCACAATTTTGTTATCACTTTTATTACATACATAAACAACCAGAAAAGAAAAATATTTTGAAAATTGAAGAAAAACACAAAATGGTAACATAATACTCTAATATAAAAAAATAAAAAATGTCTTACACAAAATACAAGAGGTGTGTTCTTTTTGACTGAGATCTCAGTTAATCTCAGCTCACATCAGTAATGTGAGCGTTCTTTTTGTTTAGCTCACTACTAGCTGCGTTCGTTATTTGCGTCTGATCAATCTTTTTTGTCCGAATCGTTCGTTTATTACATCTAGAGGTAGGCAGATAAATCTGAACCGTTCGGTAATTCCGCTCGGATCAGTCCGATGTAAATCTTTTTGCTCGTTATTTGCGTCTGATCAATCTTTCTAGTCTGAACCGTTCGTTTATTACATCTAGAGGTAGGGAGATAAATCTGAACCGTTCGGTAATTCCGATCGGACCAGTCCGATTTAAATCTGTTGGCTCGGAATATTTTAACCGACGAGAAAAATTAATTTGTTTACCTGTCATGCTGTGAGGTTATGTTGTGTCTCTTAGAAAACGTTTTGTGTACAAACATTTAATTTTTAGATTTTATTTGTCCATTCTCCATGTGTTTGGCAAAAGAGACCGAAATTGAGGAAGACAAAGTATATAAATTTCCTGTATCACAAGAAAATTATAATGACATTATTGCTGGAGGTACATTATTTGTGTTTATGCAATGTTTATCACGTAGGTGTATCCAATTTACTTAGAATTTGTCTGAGAAAGCCCATCTCTGCAAAATGTATGACACATATCACGACATATCTGGGGCTTGGTAGAAAAAGGGCCAATGTCCATTAAGACACTTTAGAGAAAATGTAAATTAAGAAGTTAGAAAGACATCTTCGTTAAATTTATATAATAACTCCACTACTCGCCAATTCATAGGGGCATACAAAAGACCCCTCGTAAGGGGTGAAGTTATAGCCGGCGGTGTAGGAAACTGCATTCCTTTGGAACAGGTTCCAGTGTTATTTGCTTCCAGTAGAATTAAAAAAAACCAGATGAAATTATATATCACAATTTAAATGGAAGAAGTTATCCACATTACCTGTGGAAAATGATATATTTTTAATAAAAAAACCCAATCAATCATAAATATTATTTGATGAAAACAATATGTGAAAAGTTTTTAAATGTCAGAATATATTTTATAGGTAACTAAAATTGAATCCCAACAAGAAGATGGGGATCAAAGCCAACTAACGAAATTATTTCGAGGACAGTGAAAACATACTGTTCTCGATATAAATGAATTTCGTTAATTAAATAAAATAGGTTTAGAGAGTCCTTTTTTGTATTATCTTATAGTTATATAGTATAAGTTAATATGTATGGGTTAATTTTTAGCATACTATCAAATAACGTTTGATAGGAAATAACTATTGTATTTATACTGGCATCACAGTAAAATTGTACTGATTTCAATATATTTTTTCCATTAATACATCGTTTTATTTTTGTATATTGTCATGTATTTGTTACTCTTTAAGTAGATTAGATATACCAAACCATATTATTGTTAGACACTGATGTATATAAGACATTACTTATATTCATTCACATAATCCATAAGTTGAATTATTAATCATACTCTTTAGTTAAATAGTATTAAATAATATGAATCCATATTATATTTTGTTAAGTAAATAAGTTAGTGGAAAATATTTAAAATGTATAAGATGTGTTGTATTTTTATAAAAACAAGTATGACTAAGCGCATATCAATTCGATAACAGAAAGAAATAAGGTATTGGATATTTTTAAGCAGGCATTCTATTGAGTTACAGCGAGAACAGTTGTAAAATTATTAAATAGTGGTTTTTGAAGAATATTGTAATTATTTCAACACCCGTGTAATAATATTCATATTCTACAAATTTGAAATTAAATAAAAGTCCTATCTAATGCATTCATATTTCTTACACCTAGTAGTCCTAATAAATTGACCAACTTTATTTGAATTTAGTGCTTCTCAAGCAATGTAAAACTTTTTCATAACTATAATGGCCTTAAGTTGCATATAATATGTAAAAACAGTTAATGAAAATATTTTGTAAAAAATTGTAATGTTTCACACTAAAAACATAATTAACTTGTAATATTTTCGTTCCTAATTGATACGCCCAGCGCGCTACTCACTTTGAGCACGGAATAAAAAACAATTGTTTTCGTGTTCCATGGTTTGGTGCAAGTGGTGGTTTCATTGTTTAAGGTATATATCTATGGCTTCTGTAAGCTTTACACTGTCGTTTATTTGCTCGAGCCGTTCGTTAATGAAATTTGCTCAGATTAATCTATGATCATGTGACCAAAAATCCGTCGCGTCTGCGATGCAAATACCGAACGCTACTACTTTAAGTGAGCTGAGATTTTTCCTCCCCCTTCACCGATGCTGAATGTGTTGTAACGGGGAATCAGTTGGACTTGAGTCGGAAATACAGTGGAGGGGATGAATTTGATTTGCTTAGGTTATTTCTAGTTTTAACCAAGGTTATAACCATTGACATATAAACACACATAATCTATTTTTCTCTTGTTACAAATTATGGATACAATAACATTATTATTATTATATGTTTTGTTTCTTATTCACGCATGCGTCGACAGATCGCGCGCTTCAATTGAGATGTCGTTCTTTTTGGTGCTTACTCGCATCACTTTATCTCAGATTACCTTAACTGAAGTGATCTGAGATCTCAGTCAAAAAGAACGCACCTAATGTTTCAATTTTTACAAAAAGAATTATGTATTTTGAATAGCGGTATATTCGTCATCATCAGTCGGGATCGTTGAGGCGCTTAATCTCTCTTTCATAGGCATCCATCATACACAAAACTAAAATAATATTTCCACTTAGTATGTGTAATAATAAAATATCAAACTGAACTTACCAATTCCCAATGTATTATCTTCGAAATAAAAAATATCTACATTCAATTCAAAGTATATAAATGCTGAACATCCACTTGCTATAACAAACTGAATATAAATGGGAAAACATACAGCACTACAGTGTTGCCAGATAATTTATATGAATTTTCTTCAATTTCACCTCCAAAATTCTGCAGTGTTGTATGACGTCATTTTGGAGTACACACCCACCGTTAGTAAGGCCAAAGTCTAGGTAATGAATATTTTATATTCCGTAAAATTTAGTGAGGCCAAAAACCAAAGACAAAAGCTGCTGAGTTCTGAAGTAGGTAGGTTACGTACTTAATAAAAGAAATTAAAAATAATTAACTTTAATGACAAAGAAAAACGAAATCACATATTAACTTTATATGCAGAACAAAAAAGTGTCTAGCATAATACCTAATTAGGAATATAATTTTTTTGATTTCATCAAATTTAAATGTTTTTTGTTGACAGACATTTTTACAGAATTTGTACCAGTCTCTTGAAAATGGCTACGCAATACGCAAAGAGAATTCAATGTATTTTCTTGAAGTCTGTTTAGTTTTTTTGGTTTCACATCATTCGTTATCGAAAACACCCTTTCAGCTCCTGCATTTAAGTGTGGTAGCGAAAGTACGAGTAATGCTAAAGTACCAATGTTAAAAAGCAAAATTTCGTATTTAAAGTCTTTGGTATATCTTTTTTGCCAATATTTGGAAATTGACAACTCCAGTAGTTCGACCTTCTCTTCATCACTGAAGTGAAATTGAATATTTCGCCACTCTGTTTCAATTTAATTTTTTTTATCTATAATTGGCTGAAATTTTGTTATAACCGCCAAAAGTTGTTGACATTCCTCAGGTCTTTCTAGTGCCAAAGCAATATTTGCTGTTATAAACACTAACTGATTAAAAAAATTATCTTGCATCGGTAAACGATTCTGCATTTCTCTACAACTAACTGTATAAAATTCTAAACATTTTAAACTAAATTTTTTTGCACATTTTGTTCTAAATTCAAAATAAATTTTTCAGTCAGGCCCTAAGTAAACTTTCCATATATCGACAAAATTACTTGATAGATTGCAGTTAACATTAATTTCATTTGTTTTAATAAAGTTATTATAAAATTTGAAAAAGATACGTCTGCTTTCTGTTGCTAATTAGTGAATAAGAACTATTATGAACTGAAAGAGCGCATTAAAAGAATTATGAAAATTTAGAACATATTTTAGGAATAAAAGGTAGGCCTTGGTTTCGCTAAAATTTAAAGCATCTAGTATAAATTGCGTTTGTTTAAGATGGTCCTCAGTAGAGGCCAGTAGGAAAAAGTGCTGTAAAGTAGACCACATTTCTAAAACCCTTTCAATGCCCTGGTGCAGACACAGCCACATTGTAGAAGAAAGTTTAAAACTTTTTTTTAGAATAATTTAGATACTCCTGTAATTCGGATGGCTGAGCAGATCGTTTACCACTAGCGGATACATATGAACTTAAGGCGCGTAATAAATCCTCGGGAGCTGCAGGTAAAACATTGCATGCAGTACCTACTTGCTATTATAGCTGTACTATGGCAAATACATTTGATTACAACTAATACTTTTGTATCAGCCATTAGTCTTGTCATAAAAGAGTTGTGCTTTCCCAACATTACATTGGTCCCGTCAGAAGCTAACCCAATAATGTTAGTTAAAGGAATATAGCATGCTATATGAAATATTGTTTAAATTGATTATATAAATTTTCTGCTGTTGTACCAGTTGCATCTAATTTTGACATTTCTAGTAATTTAGTCATTAAATTACCTGATTCTGGACAAACATATCTAACTAAAATACATAAGTATTTATCCATACTTAAATCTGTGCTTTCATCAACTAGAATGCTAAAATTGATTAATACATAATACATTATTAATTACTTGTGTTGTTTTAGTTCTTCCAAGTGATATTCCTTTAACAACATCGGGTTTGGTACAAGTGGCCTTAATTAAGTCTACAAAATCATCAGCTACAGAAATACCTGCAAAAAAAGCACTAATTCGAATCTCGGCTGTCGCAATTTCGTCCTTCGTTGATGTTGCAGTCTGGGATACTTCAAACATTCTTTTAACTGATGTTGTCAATTTTCTTGCTTGCACTTTAGCTATATGCTTTTTTGAATTTGCATGCTTAATGATTTCTTGTTTTCCAGCTCTAACTAAAAGTATTACATTACACAACTGACATTTAAATTTCGCGTCTTCATTTGGCACTTCACAAAAGAATTTGAAATATGAACTCATTTCAGTTTTTTTATTGCTTTACCTTTATATTCTTCCTCAATTTTCCAATCTGAATGACACTTTCCTTTAAAAACTGTTTGGTTTTCTCCCTCACTCAACTCGTCACGATATTTTTTTTTGTCGGTGTGTTGTTTTCCCCACCAGAGCTAGTAGAAGCTTCCTGCGAATTGTCTAGTATTATGGAATATCTTAAAATGTGGTACAAAATACCTAATTAATATTTGTTGTGCCAAAGGCACTCATTTAATTAATAAATATGCATACATATTTTAAAATAATTATGTTATTTGCCCCTGAGAATCTTCTTCAGATTCCTATTCTGGTAGCCGACGAGTACACATTACTTATCGGTGCTTTAATAGTACGAGTTTGTGTATCGTGAAAAAGTAGTAAGATAACAGTGTAAACATTATTAGTGCATACATAGAGGTGACCAACTGTAAGTTGCATGAACTTTTTCCATTTCGCAAATTAAAACAAATTAAACAAACATAATTAGCTTAGTCTAATAGACAAAATCAGCTTTTTACTGATTTATATACACAAAATATTCAAGCAGACAGATCCGGCCTCAGAACGTATGAAATCTCCCACAGAAAATTTATTAATTGAAACATGAATACAACCTCTGACGGGGTTTCTGACTACAGGGGCCCCTCTCAAAGTACAGTTACAAATTATCCACAGTCTCAAAATACATCTTATGCATCCGCTCTCACTCAACAAACATTTCCCAGCAAGGAGCAAGCGATTGTGTTTCCAACAATTGATGGATTGTTTCTCCAGGATTACATATACGCACTAGAGTCTCTGATTGGTCCAAAATCTATTATATTTTGCTCAAGAATCTCCAATGGTAGAATATGTATATACCTAATAAACAAACAAGCAGTGGACACTTTTATGAATAAACATAAATCTATAAAAATCGGTAACTCTATACTTGATGGTCGTAGACTCATTACTCCATCTCAACGATTGGTCTTATCAAATGTATGTCCATCTATACCCCATAATGTCTTGGTAAATGAACTGAAACAGTTAGGTCTCACCCTACTGTCGCCTATAACCTTTTTAAAAGTGAATGTGTCGAACCTTGAGTATAGTCATATTCTAAGTTTTCGCCGACAAGTGTACATAAAACCTATCTCAACTCCTACAGATATACCTTCCTCACTCGATTTTGATCAACTGGTGCTCTTGCTCGATAATACAATGGGAGACCCTGACCCTGTAAAAACCATTCTCGAATTCACCTATAATCTTGACAACTTGGCTTTGCAACTTTACCAAATCCGACCTTATCTCACAGAAAGAAGCATTAAATCTCGCTGTACACGACTCAGGACAAGAATCATGAAGCACATTGGCACTCGTTCTACGGATATAGAAAGTGACGCATCATCATCCCAGGAATTGTACTAATGAACAAACTTATAAATATATCTACTACATCAACCCACATTCTTCAGTGGAACCTGAACGGGTTTCACTCGCAGTTACCTATGCTACAGCATTTAATAAGTCAATATAACCCATTCATTGTAGGATTACAGGAAACAAATTTTACTGAAAAGAAAATAACTGGATTAAAAAATTATACAGCTTTCTATAAAAACAGGGTAAACGCAAAGATAGTTAGTGGAGGAGTTGCAATTTACATAAAAAATGACGCTGATGTCCACGAAATATCTCTAAAAACAAATTTAGAAGCTGTTGCAGTCTCTATCAACCTAGAACGAAAAATTCTATTTGCAATGTGTACATACCCCCCAATAAAGAAATTTCAAGTCAAGAACTAACAGATCTCTTCTCTCAAATAACATCTCCACGCATCATTATTGGAGATTTCAACTGCCACAACACCGAATGGGGATGCAAAACGACTTCCAACAAAGGCAAACTGCTATCATCAACTACAGATCTCTGCGGTCTTTGCCTACTGAACAGTGGGGAAGGCACTAGGCTCAACCCCTGCACCGGAGAGACGGCAGCTCTAGACCTTACCTTTTGTGGCCCAAATTTACTAACCGAACTAATTTGGGAAATTCTACCTTTCATTTATAATAGTGATCATGCTCCAATAATTATTAATAACTCCAATGACAGGAATATAACCAATACAAACATTAGTACAAAATGGCAATATAAAAACGCAAATTGGGCACTGTATCAGCAAACAATCGAAGAAAATATAACAAACTTTGAAATAAAATCGGATATAGACGAAACAGTTGATAATTTTGCAAATACCATGTTAGAAGCAGCAAAAGAATCAATAAAAAAAACATTACTGATTAAAAATCGTCAACCCGTACCATGGTGGAACAAAAACTGCCAAGAAGCGGTTAGAGCAAGTAAACATGCTTACAATGTATGGAAAAAGCACAAAAATCAAGAAAACCTGATCGAATTCAAAAAACAAAAAGCAAGATGTAAATACATAATAAAAAAACGCAAAAAGATTCGTGGCATGAATTCGTAGCCAGCATTATTGACAACACTCCACCCACAGAAATTTGTAACAAAATTCGACGAGTATCAGGGAAACGCACCATCACAGGAATACGATCCCTTCAATATCAGAAGAAGCTCACATCTGAAAATGAACTAATAGCCAATGTTTTAGCTGAAACTTACAGAAAACACTCTAGCAACTCAAATTTTTGTGCACAATTTCTCGACTTGAAACAACAACAAGAAAAAGACTTTCCCATAACTATAGATCCAAATGACGATTCTTTATTGAATACTAAAATCTCTGAAACTGAACTTGAAGAAACATTACAAAAAATGAAAAACACAAGTCCAGGACCAGACGAAATCCCTGCAATTTTTATCAAAAATTTGCCTAGCTGTGCCAAAAGAATCTTATTGGACATCTACAATGTTATTTGGACTGAAAACAAATTCCCGAAAAAATGCACAATCATACCTATATTAAAACAGAACAAAAACAAAACTGATCCAGAATCTTATCGGCCAATATCTCTAACATGCGTGATGTGTAAATTATTGGAAAAAATTATAAACCAGCGGTTGATTTGGTATCTAGAGTATCACAACTATATAGCAATGCAACAATGTGGATTCAGGCAACAAAGATCTGCGCAAGACAACATAATCGAACTAGAACCTGTACACGAAGCTTTTGGCACCAATCACAATATTTTTTGACATCCAACGTGCATTTGATGCTGCCTGGCACTACAAAATATTAAAACAATTAACAGAGTGGGGGATACAGGGCCATATGCTTTCATTTATCTCCAGTTTTTTAAGAAACAGATCCTCCCGAACCAAAGTTAATGGAGAACTCTCAAAAATCTTCTTCCATGAAAATGGTTACCCCTCAAGGATCAGTAATTAGTACTACACTTTTTCTCACAGCTATTAATAACATCGTCGATACAGCTACAGCGCCTGTCAAGTACAGATTATATGCAGACGACTTAGTACTTATTGCCAAAGGAAGGAACTTAGAATCAATTTCGAGAATAATTCAAAATCAATTAAGTTCTATAGAAAACTGGTCAAAAGAAACTGGATTTATCTTCTCAACAGAAAAAACGAAATCCATTATCTTTTCAAAACACAACAATAATTATCAACCTTGTCTCACACTATACAATAAAAATCTCAGTTTCGTACAAACTTACAAATTTCTAGGAGTAATATTTGATTCTAAATTAAATTGGAAACATCATATTCTAGAACTCGTGAGGACCTGCAAAAACAACTTAAATATAATTAAAATGTTGAGCAACACAAGTTGGGGATCTGACTCAAATACTCTTCAGAGAATCTATAGAGCAATCATTAGATCTAAAATTGATTATGGAGCAATTGCCTATGGCTCGGCCACAAACACCACTCTCAAACAATTGAATCCCATCCATAATACTGCCATTCGTTTAGCCATCGGAGCATTTTGTACCAGTCCTACTTCAAGTGTACTATGTGAAGCAGGTGAACTACCTTTACATCATAGAAGACAACTACTCAGCATGTCTTATGCTACTAATGTTGCAGCAAACCCACAACATCCAACATATGCCAACACCTTTAAAAATCATAATAGAAATCTGTATCAAAACAAAAAAGAGCAGCTCCAGCATTTTATGAAAGGGTTGCCAATTATTATAACGATTTAGCTATCACCTCCAGTTATATTCTTAGCTAACAACAAACCCAGCACTCCACCTTGGACTATTGCTAGTCCGAAATGCCACTTTGATCTTTGCAGCTTCAATAAACAAAACACACATCCAGCCCTTATTAAGTCCAAATTCCAAAACATACTTAATATTTACCCCTCCCATGTGCAAATCTACACGGATGCATAAAAAACATCGGAAGGAGTAGGAATAGCAGTGAAAGTCCAAAACGATACTCGAATGTACCAACTACCCAAATTATTATCTGTATTCTCTGCAGAGTTATTTGCAATATATCAAGCCCTTATACTTATTCAAGGGAGGCCAGAACAAGAGTACTTAATCATTTCCGACTCTCTAACCTCGATGAAAACTCTCGTAAATATATACAGCCATTGCCCCCTCTCAAAGATGATCAAGCAACAATTCCACTCAATTCGGCATGGCGGAAAAGAGGTTGTATTCATATGGGTACCCTCGCACATAGGAATTCTCGGAAACGAAGAAGCAGACAGGGCAGCACACGAAGCAATTACAAGTGATAGTGCAGTGCGCGAAAACAGAGTGCATGCGTCAGACTACAAATGTCACATAAAATCATTAATTTATAACAAGTGGCAGGCCGAGTGGGATCAATCTAAAGATAAACTGAGACCAATTAAACCAACCATCAAACCTTAAATTAAGAACGTAATGAATAGAAAATGTCAAACTGTGTTAACACGCCTCAGAATTGGTCACACTCGGTTTACTCACCAACATTTAATTACAAAATCTGATGCGCCAGTGTGTGATTTATGTAGAGTTATTGTAACTGTTGAACACTGTCTTGTAGAATGCCCAAAGTACAAACAAAATCGTCAAGCGCACGGACTACCGACCGATTCAAAAAGTATGTTAAATAACACCTTGTTGAATGTAATTGACTTCTTAAAGGAGATCAATCTTTACAATCTAATTTAAATTGCAAACATTCCAATCAATAACAGTACCGCTAAAGCGCTAATAACCCTAGTAGTTGATGCGCTTAAAAAAAATCTTCTTCACTTGAACTCATGTTTAAATGAATCTGTAAACTTTCAAATCGAGAGTCGACACAAATCACAATACACGATTAGGCAAATGCTTAAAACATAACTTCACAGTTTTTATGTTCATACTTCATACCAAACCAATACTTAACATCTAACTTATTAAAAAGCGGGAATCGGCCCAGTTTCACTATAAAAATCTGTAGCACATTGCAATATTTTTATTTTGCTATTGCTAGCGCCATCTCTAGGCCGAATTGCCAATAATTTCGAGTTGTAGCTAAACCATTTTACCGAAAGATGTCATAACGCATACGAAATGAATAAAATAGTTGCAAAAACAAGTGAATCTACAAAAATTCTTCATGTATTAGTGGTTTTAGTAAAATATTCTTCTTTTCTTCATTAGCTCTTTTTGAAGGCTAAAATTCTGCATTTCTGGCAACACTGGGTCCACAGTCGGAATAACCTTGTTGGGGGAAGTACAGATATTTATGGAAATTACAGCCTCCCTCATATATTTTGAAAGCTCTGTATTGACTACTTTCAAATAGAGGGCGTTCCTAATGGTGATGTAAATTAATTACACATTTAGAGGGGTGAGGCATATGAGGACAAACATGGATATAGCTCAAAAACTTATTAAACTTTTTATCAACAAATTTTTCACAAAAATACTTTACTATGAGTATGAAATATACAAGAGATATCAGCTTTGTTAATGAAAATAAAATTCAACAGCGTAGTTTCATTTTGGTATGGACTGAGAGGCCTCACCCGTGTAAAGGAGGGTTAAAATCAAAACTCACCTACCCTACCTTCATGAAATCATATTTTTAAGAAAGACACTTCCAAGTCAAACCAAAGCTTTGTGGTTTTATTTTAACTGAATTCGGGCGAGAAAAGTGTGATTTTATTCTTCCTGCTGTTTTTCTTATTGTGCATAATGTTTCTTGTTACCTTAGTCTATGCCAATAAAAAAATAAAATGAAACTTATAAAAAATTGTACATTTTATTAAAATGCAAGTACAAACTAAAAAAATATCTACGTCACTAGGTGAAAGTACATATTTTAATCTTTGAAACAATTTTGATTTGTTGAAATATTTCTTGAGTTACGTGGTAACAAAATATTTAAATTAATTTCGCCATTTTACATAACCAATCTAAAAAAAGTAAATGTTACAAAAGTACCGCTGTCAATTAGGTATAACGTTAAACTCAAACAAATGACTTTTCCAAATTTTTTTTCGATTATTAAAACGGCTTAACGGCCCTGTATTTTATACTTAATATATTGATATTAAATATCAATGATAAGGTATTATGGACCAAAGCTTTAAGATGAAAACTTTTTATTAATGTCATAACTCAAGAATATATATCTTGATTAAAAACAAACATATTAAATAGTCAAATATTGCTTCTTATAGGAACAGACATTGTAGATAAAATTAAATAAATTTATTTTTCTATAACTGCTGAGCAGTATAATTGTCCTGCATTACTTAACATTGGAGAGAAATGTATCCCCAAAACGCTTTTATCGCGCCAGAATAAAAGACAACTTAAATTAGTCAATACTGATTTGGGAATGATTGCCATTAAGAAAGTTTTTAAAATTGTATAAAAAAATTTCAATCAGTATCAATAACTGAAACTATGCTTGCTCATGACAATATCAGTAGATGAGACCCCAAGCTAGCTTAAAAAAAAAGAAGTTTCAAACATTTACACATTATAAAGTTTAGGAATAACAAAGTTCAAGTATGAAAATAGACTACAGTAGTGAATAATATAAATTTCACTAAAATTTTGCAAATTTCAGTTGATTTTATAAATAAAGAATCGATAGTATCATGAACTATGCCAATAACACACCTTCTCACTTTAAATTATGTCCTAGTTATAAGATTATTCTTCATCACAATTATCCAAAGAAAAATTCATTATAATTGTGCCATATTTTCCATTGAAGTCGTATGCTCAACCTCCTGAGCAAAGAAACAATTTCGAGTTTATCTGTTTAGTCTAAACTATAAGAAACTCAAAATAAAACAGCATCTGGCTTAGTATTCAATATTACCTACAAAACAATTGGGCTTCAGGAAGGTTGTGGTTTTGTTGAATATTATTGATGACATTAATTTTCAACTTTGCAATAAAAGTGTATCAAAATCACCACCAATGGGTTGGAAATACTACCATCATATACTTTTCATAGTAACACATCAGACATATGGAAGCCAGAACATCAACACCCTTTGTATTTATCCTTCATTAATATTCTAAATATTAATTATTGTGGATATTCTAAGCTAACCTGCTGCTGAACTGTATCCATGTAAATTTTGTGATATATACAATGTATTATGAAACAACACAGTTCCATTCACAGAACAAGGAAGTCTAAAATTTAATTCACTTAAGGCTGAATCAATTGTTGAGTCTTTTTCTGTCATTGAATCCAGATCCAAGCGAAGTGATCGAATATTATACATACAGGGTGTCTCAGTGGGTATTTCAGTTTTCATATGCGCCCTGTACCGACCTTGTACAAGCTAAGCAGCGCATGTCACGGCGATCGATTAGGAAGCAGATGAATGCGGATTTTAGTCACCATGGAGCAGTGGTCAGGTGCTCATCGTGCTTTCATGCTGGAGGCATATTTTAAAGCGAACGAGTCCTATACCCTAGCTCGACGTCGGTTTTGTGCCCACTTCAACATTCGGCGCATAGCAGATGCCCCTTCGGCTAATCTTGTAAAATCGTGGGTGCAACGATTTCGAGAAACAGGAAGTGCGATAAATAAACAATACCTTGGTAGCCAGAAAACTGTAAGAACACCAAACAATATTGCAAGAGTACGCCGGGCAGTGAAACAAGAGCCAAGGCGTTCCCTTCGGAAACACACGCAAGCGTTAAATCTCTCACGTGCCAGTTTACACCGTATTTTAAAGCAAGATTTAAAATTTCATCCATATAAAATTCAAATTACGCAATATTTAAAAGAAACAGACTATGCTCGTCGAAAGCAGTTTGCGGAAACCATGATGAACAATTTCTGGAATGCCGATGGCCTAGAGGCGGTGATGTTTAGTGGCGAGGCACACTTTCATTTAAATGGGTATGTAAACAAACATAATGCTCGTTACTGGTCCGAAAACAACTCCAAGGAAAAACATCAGAAACAACTGCATTCCATGGCAGCTAAAGGAATTATTGGACCATATTTTTTTGAAGATAACCGCGGTCGGACCCTTACTGTTAATGCTCAGCTCAGCGATTCAAACTTATCTGCACCCAACCATTCGACGTTTGCCTGGTTATAATGATGGGATATGGTTTCAACAGGATGGTGCTACGCCCCATACCGCAGCAATATCCATGCAGGCCGTTCGGGAGTTGTTTCCAGGCACGCTCATTTCACTGACAGATAACATTCCTTTTCCGCCACGTTCACCGGATCTGACACCTCTGGATTTTTTTATGGGAATACCTATAGTCTGTCGTGTACACTAACCCTCCTGCCAACATCCAAGAATGAAAGGATCGCATTCGCCAAGAAATTAACAACATTCCAGCGGCAATGTGTCAACGCGTCTATGCAAATTTTAGAGACAGATTGGAGGAGTGCTACGTACGCGACGGACAGCATTTAGACGATGTTGTGTTCAAAAAATGAAATCCGCATATATTGTTTGTATTTTGGTGATAATAAAAGTAGTACAGCATTTTCATCGCCCGAGTATTATTTATTTAAAAACTGAAATACCCACTGAGACAATAGTAGTGAAATTGTATTTTTCATTGAAAAGTTGGAAACAATTGAATTTTCCAGAAATCAATTGAAAATGTGTGGTACTTTTGCAATAAAAAGCATACAGAGATGAAGAAACCAAACTGAAATAGTTAGATAATGCTACAGCAACTTGAACTGACTAGAAATAAACAACAGCGTTTTTTTCTTCAGTCTCAAAATTATTCATTTGAGAAATGTACAAATGTAATCAGTTTGACCAAGAACAACTTAAAAAAAAAATTAAAATATTTTAAGTATTTTGTCACCCTATTTTAGCATAAAAACCTTTCTTATTACTTTCTTTTCTTAATAACGAACACATTGATTCTAAAGCAAAATGATTTATTATCAAAAAGAGCAGGTTTTACTAAATCCCACGGTATCGACAGCGCGTTTGATTTTATTGGATTATCAGATAATGGTTGTACTACACTCGTAACCGTCACGTGCAATTCAAGATCGGATTTGTCAATTATTTCGAGCTTGTATCGAAAACGTTCTTGTTGATCTTTTCCCATTTGTTGTAAGTTGAACTTGAAAGCCGAATTGTATGCACCTAAAACATAAATATTTTTAAATTAGAATCAATCAACCTTGATTGCAAAATAAATAGAAGAATTTTATAACTGAGTTGAACTAATGTTGTGCAGAAACCTTGCAGGGAAAAATTGGGGCTGCAACCCAAGGATCCTAAGGTGGATGTACACTGCCTGTTTGCGCCAGTATTTAAATTTTTATTAATAGCCTAGTAATCTTTAAGAACAGATGGTCAGTTGATTCCTTAGTAATAGGCAACACACCTTGCTCATTTATATATAAATAAAAGACAGTTATACTAGTCCGATATAGATAATTAGTGCTGTTAGAAAAAATCCGTTCAGATAGTGTTAGAATAAAACGCTTGAATAAGCCATCTTCATATAAAATATCGTGATTAAATCAATATAAAACCATTTTTCAATCTCAAATAACAGTGAATTCAGAACAGTTGAGTAAACTACGAGTTTGTCAATTTAATTGATTTACCCTATTTATCCGTACCTTTATCCCTACTCTTATTTGCCAAAACTTGGGGGCAGGAGAGCCGGAATTGGGGTTCCTTTTTTTCATCCAGATGATTGCAAATTTTTCTATTCCAGATTAAATTAGTATCTACAGTCCCCTAATAGTCTTTCGAATCATACCGTACACTGTCATAGTGAGAACTATTAATATGTACTGAGCTATTGTATGGAGTAACAGAGTCAGCCCATAGACAACCTCTCTTGAATTCAAAAGCTAGCCTGCACATGTATAACAGGGGCAATAAAAGCATGCCTTACTGTGGCTATGGATGTAATTCTGAACCTCAAGAGATACAGATTGAGTAGAGGAAATTCTGTAGAAAAAAACTCTCCCCTCGCTAGTTAGAGAACGGGAATCCTGGAATATGCCACAGGATGAAATTACGAAAATGTATAGTTTCTTAAAAAAAAATCAATACAGAATAAAGTAATAAAAAAGGAGTGGAATGAAAACACCATTACTAAACACAGTAAGTGTTTGGTTCCTATTTTCCCTTGTTTTAATCCAGAATCCATCCGTTCCATAAATGTGCGGCAATTCTGAAATATAGCGGTCCAATTTTTGTGTGTGCACACGATGAAATCATGGTGAGTTCCTTTTAATTTTTAATCCGGCCCTTTGTCACCAATCTCCAACATTCTTGGTCCTTCGAGCAGGATTTGAATTGTTTATGGAAATATATTCCAACCTAACCTTCAAAACCACATGTAGTTTAATAATTGTCCATAATTGTTAACCTGCCGTGGGTAATATCGATTTATTAATAATAATTTAAATTTATTACGTTGCTTATTGTATATACCAGTGGTCGCCAACCTCTCAATGTGTTGAGCTACTTTGTTAATTTTGGAATAAACAGCGAGCTACTCACACGGAAGCCACGTAACGCAACGTACATGAAATAATCCACAGTTAATTTATCATTATATGTGTTTTTAAAAACACTAATATGAGCATATTCCACGAAGTAAGGGTCGAGACAGTCAATTTCATCATTATATGTATTTATTTTACTATTTAACTGGTAATACATAATACATAGGTACTAATAATAAACTAATATCAAAATAACTAATATTACTAGTACGTACTAGTTCATAGCTACATTCCTACCTACCAAACGAAGGTGTTTGAAAAATAAACACAAACTTTTATCCAGCCACAACGGCATGTCACGTAAGATTTAAAAATAGTTAATAATAACAATAAAAAAATAACGCACTATCATGAACATAAGCATTGAAAAATAAAAAAGCACGTTCAATGAGAATTTTTTTAATGTTTGCAGTATAATTTGATACAGCCATTCGAATACAATTATCCAAATGTTCATTTGTAAGTCGATTGCGATATTTGTTCTTAACAAACTTCATATTGGAAAAAGAAGATTCACACAAATAGGTTGAATTGAATAATGATTTCACTTTCAAGGCAACACGGCATATATCTGAATATTTGTCTTTACTTACAATATGCCAGATACATTTGGTACTTGAGACTAACGATTTTAAGGCTAAATCATTTTGAAACTCAATTACTTCCATTTCTGTTGCAGCGATGTCTTCGCCAAAGTTCTGCATAACACTAAATGCAAACTGTTGGATATAAATTTCCATAAAGGGTGAAACAACAAACTGCGCTACTAAAGCCATTTCGTTGAAATCCTTAAAACGATTTTTGAAGTTATTTTTCAAGGTAGAAATTATTTCTACATGATATTTGCTGTCATAGGGTTCTGATGGATTTTGAGATATTTTTTCTGAAAGAATAGGAAAATGCTTGGCATCGCTGTTAATTAGGTTTTTTTCCCAAAACTCCAGCTTTTTGATAGATGCTTTTATATCAGAAATCATTTCCGCTAGTTCTTTGTCTCTCCCCTGAAGCTGCAAATTAAGTTCGTTTAATTTCTCTGTAATGTCCACGAGAAAACGAAAATCTCTAAGCTAGATTGTATTTTCTAGTTCCGGAGTCGGTAATCTTGTTCACAATTTTTACCACCAGTTTCATAACGTTGTTTAGTTTCAGGAAATTTCCACATAATGCTTGCTGATGGATAATGCAGTGGTAACAAAGAAATTGCGGAAAAATTTCATCTTTACGACATAACGCCACCAGACCCTTATCACAACTCACCATAGCTGGAGCGCCATCGGTTGTCAAGCCTACCATTTTCGATATTGGAGTTTTTCTCGGAAGAAATAATATTTTTTAAATGAGAAAACAACTCCTGTCCAGTAGTGTGTCTTTTCAGTGGAATAATCTTCAAGAAATCTTCTTTAATCGTAAAATCAATAAAAACCATCCTGACGAACACGGCCATCTGGGCAGTGTCAACGACATCTGTTGATTCATCCAGTTGAAGTGAAAAATAAACACAGTTATCTAAGTTAACTGTAAAAAAATATCATTGATCATTACTTCTACACATCTCATCACTGTATTAGCAGAAACTTGCATAGATTTTATCGCTGAAACTATCTCTTCTTTATGTCTAAAGTTGACCCAAAAATACTGCGATGGATGTACGCCATTAATGTGAGACCAGCAATTACATATGGGGCAATAGTTTGGCACACAAAAGCAAGTCAGTACAGCACGAGGAAGACCCTCGACTAAGTTCAAAGGCTTGCCTGTGTGTGCATCACTGGAGCTATGAGAACGTGTACAACTAGGGTACTTGAGATCATTACAGATCTCACACCTTTATATCTGGTGATAGACAGATCTGCCCAAGAGGCAATTCTTAGAATATCTAAGGAAGGTTCAGGCAATGAGAGTATTAAAAATCAGGGAGCTTGGTCCTCTCTGACAAGATACATCTCATTAGCGAAACTTCCCAGTGATGAAATGATCAGTAAACTAAGCATTGAAAAGAATTTCACCACGTTGCTAAATACGAGGAGAGACTGGGAAAGGGAATACCCCACCCAAACTCTCAAAGAAAACACCATTAGATGGTATAAGGATGGTTCAAAAACCACCGTTGGAGCAAGTGCTGGAGTATTTGGTCCTAGCACCAGATACTCATTATCGTTAGGCTCCTTCCCGAGCATCTTTCAGGCAGAAATACCTGCGATCAAAAGATGCGTGGAAATGAACCTAGAAAGAAACTACCAGAAATGTGACATATCGATTCATTCTGATAGTCAAGCAGCTATCAAAGCATTGAGCTCCCATGTCATTGACTCAAAGTTGACATGGGAGTGCCGAAGAAAACTTGATGAATTAGCCAAGAATAACAGGGTCTCTTTAGTGTGGGTTCCTGGCCACTCGGGAATCACGGGAAATGAAAAGGCCAATACACTTGCCAGGAAAGGAGCACAAATGCCCTTTATTGGCCCAGAGCCTTTCTGTGACGTAGCAAAATGCTACTACAAGAAAGAGTTTCGGAAGAAGGAAGAGGAAACTGAAAGAGAAGCACTCTGGCGGTGCCTTCCCAGGTTGGAACATTCCAAAAAGTTCCTGGGGAACTTTGACACTGCTAGATCCAAAAAATATTTGTACCTCAGTAAATATAAGCTACATCTCTTCACGGGGTTTCTTACAGGACACTGCCACCTTAGGAAGCACTTAATGAGAATAGATTTAGCAGAGATTGACGAGTGTAGATTCTGTGGGGAGGAGGATGAAACTCCGGATCACCTAGTTCTGGAATGCCTCGCCATTGCAAGAAATGCTTCGGACAAGAAACTTGTAAGATTGAGGAGCTAACCTCGTTGAAGCCGTCCCAAATAGTAGAGTTCATTAGAACCTTGGAACTGGAAGGCGAGCTGTAGTAGTAGCGAGAACAGCTCTGATAGGGGGGGCACAATAAACCTTTGGTTTCTGCAACGTGAATTTCGTTCACCACTCATAATATTTATCGTCGATGAAAGAGTAACGTAAATTTCGTTTACCCCTCGTAACATCGAATAATACTTCTGGTCGACGCTTGCCGAGTTTTAAAGTTTTCGGAAGAGTTCGTTTCATTTGGATATTTAAACCAATGCGCGTGGACATTCGGCCCTTTATTCATCTAGTTATTGTCGAGTTCAACATTATATCGTATCGAAGTGCATTTCTTTGAAATGGTAAGTTTTCGCTTAAAATGTATAATATTTCTCCGCTAATTCTTTATCACATGGTACTTATTAGTTTCAAATTAATTTTTCTTTAAAACATTCAGTACTAGAGATATTATGTCGATTTCGTTTTTGTTATATATATTATGTTCTGGTTCTTCATACGTTTTTTTGTACCAATGGAATTCTACGTTGAAAACCATCGAAATAAAATTAAGTGAATTCGTAACCTTTCTTACGATTTTTTATTATGCTTTATATCTAAAATCTCGATTAAAATATTGATACAGGAAACATGAACCACGTGTTCTGGTTTTTTATATTTTTTTTATATCAATGGAATTCTACGTTGGAAAGCCATTAAAATATTGATACAGGAAACATGAACCACGTGTTCTGGTTTTTTATATTTTTTTTATATCAATGGAATTCTACGTTGGAAAGCCATTAAAATAAAGATAAATAAATTAGTAACCTTTTTATGATTTTTTATTGTGCTTTTTATTTATGAAATGAATGAATTTTCTTAAAATATTGTAAAATACAGAATATATGAACCACGTTGTTTGATATTATTTCATAATTTTTGTGCACATGTTACTTGTACCTACGGCAATTTCAATCTCCAGATATCCTGCATTTTACTGAATTCAAGAACTATATCTGATTCAAGTGTATTTTCTAGCACTTTTCCTTACCGGCATAAACTCTGCCTTACCAGCCTAACTTTCCGTACCGGCCTAAAGACATTTTACGAGACTAAGCCTTCATAGCGACAGAAGCAATTTTTCCCTCATGAATTCTACCTACTGGGACCACAGCTCTATGCCGAACCGAAGGGGTTGAACGTAGTACAGCCAGATGATTGGTTCCAGATCTACTTTTCAAGTCGTCCAGATCATCATTGGAAAGAAAAAAACCAAGGAAAGTACTAACGTCCATAATCTTTGACAACTTAGATTATTTCCAACAAATGTTCAGATAATATCAACTTAATAGTTTGTACTAATGTAAATTATAACTTTGCAAAATATTTAATTCTCAGCTAAACTTTAGTTTCCTTCAGAATCTGAATTTTTTATTTTTTTGTATTTTAAATTACTTTCAATTCCAGTTTGTTTTTCTAAACTCATAAATTAAATTGTAAAATTTGATAACATTTTCTTTCTCAAAATTTTCATTCAAATTATAATTTTTTTTATAAATAAAACCATTTGTAAATAAATTTTCAATTTTCATGTTACTCAATAAAACTACTTGTAAAATTTAAACAACTTTGTTCATATTTTTTTTATATAACCTTCCAACTTCTTGCGTTGCTGACTGAGATTAGTTGATGTTAGGTAACTTATAAGCTAGTAGAACTCAGGGTGGCGCCCACTTATCTTTCCGTCTCGTTACGTAAAAATAAGTAGGATTACCCGAGAACCGGTAAGACCTACTCCTTGGGTCTCTACTAGTATATAACCCACGACTGAGTAGCTCTCCGACGAGGTGGCCGTAGCATTTCAGTGCACTGTAACCCCGTTAAAATCTAATCTAATCAGGCAGCTATTAAAGCAATGAGCTCTTCAATAATCAGTTCTAAAACAGTTTGGGAATGCTTAGGCATACTCAAAGTAAACTAGGCAGGAATAACATAGTTACCCTGTTGTGGGTACCAGGGCATAGTGGAGTATAAGGGGATTTTGCTAGTTAATCAGCTACCTGATTAACTAGCAAAGGAAGATGCACAAACCCTCTTCTGGGGCCCAGAACACTTTTGTAGAATCAGCATCGATACAATATTGAAACAAATGAAAAAAAGTAACAAGGAAAAGATTGCACTACTGGGACAACATATTAGGGCAAAGACAAGTGAAGATACTACTGGGAAACTATGACCAGAAGAGATGGGAAGAATGCACTAACTACTAGAGCAAGTCCGCACTAAGAGTTTTAACAGAACATTGTCGCTTGAATGGACACCTAAAAAAATTCAAACTGGTAGAGAGAGACGACTGCAGATTCTGTGGGATAGAAGAGGAAACATCGATCCACATACTTCCTGAATGCAAGGCATTTCAGAATCTCAGGGCTGGACACTGGATAGAATAGGAAGATTTACCCAAACTGAAGCCGGATGATGTTCTAAAATTTATCAAAGGACCAGGAAAAAAAGAACAGTTTCAGAGACAGTCGTCAGAAACTGAGTAGAGAATGGGACACAATAGATCTTTTAGGTCTCAGTGAATCCTAACCCCTATCAAGCATGCATGCATAAGTGAGTTGGAAGTTTATGGAAGTACCACAACACCAACAATAACACTTTATTACTGCCTGTAATGTGTTTCGAAAAACTAGTTATCATTTTCAGAAGGTGAATTAATTAGTAAATTTATGCGTTAGTTATTGATAAAGTCCACACAGCCCTACAAAAAAGGTTAATAATTAAAGGGGTCAACATATTTTTCACTTCTCCTAATGAACACTAAAATTTCAACTGAAACATTAAATTCTTCAAAAATATTAATATGAGTTAGTCCCAATAATGACAATTAACTATTTCATTTAAGTGAAAAGCTAATTTGTGAGTCAGTTATCACACGCATTTAGATCTATATTGTACTAGTTATACATACACTTACCTTTAATAGTAAATCTAAAAATGTCTCCAAACGCATACAGAGCAAAGTTATTCTCTTTCTTATCATGAGCGTCTCTAGTATGAATATGATTAATCTTCAAGATATTGTCGCCGTGAACTTCGTTGAGGTGGTTGTAAATCGCTAGTCTTGTTAATTTTGCTCCACATTTCAAAATGCAAGTCGTGTCTGTCAAATCGCAAACTTTCTCATGTTGGCGAATTTTGTCGGATGTAGTAGCTATTCCACAACCGAGCTCTCGATTTTTGCAAGGATAGTGTACTTTAGTAGTAAGTTTTTCTACAGTAAAGTTACGAGTTTTATTCTCTAGTGAGCTACGGCAATTGGGACAACATTGGACTTTTTCCAAACATTCATTACAAAGACTGTGACCTAAAAACAAGAAAATGAATATGGATTATTTCATTGCTTAGTAAAAACGTTTATATCCCATACAACTTCGCTAATCTAGCTCTGCATATCTATACATTTATGTAACATGAGAAGTTAGAAAGAGAAAGTGTTTTTTACCAAAACTATAACATTAAATGTTTCATCCACTTTTCTATGGGATGCAAAATAATGAAATCTGTATTCTAAACAATTATTCACACATTCTACATGAACTTTATATCCAATTTTCAAAAAGATAACCGTGTAGAACTAAGGTAAATGACCAATTATTGACACTATAAAAGCATTTAAATTTCAAAAAAATTTAGGAGTCATAAAGTAACAAAGTTATATTGTTTGAAATTATTAGCATGATATTTTACGATCTTCACTCTATCATTTCCATTATTATCAAACTTTAATGTTTTATTTTAGTTATATAAAAAATTATAAAATAATATTCATGTCAAATCCCAATTATTGACACTTTGTTTTTTGTCAAAACCTGTAATTGACAACCAGTTATTGAGACAGGTAAATAATACTATAAACAACTTACTTTTTTATTTTTTAATTAAATGAAATAAGTATTATATTATTTAAGCTTCAAACACGTCTACCCTTGAGGGAAATTCATACTTTGGCCTCTCGCCTGTACCTAAAATGTTAGGTGTAGGTAAAATTCCTAAAATGGACACGTTGGGCACACAGGATATGTCACTTTCGGTAAAAGTGAATAATGTTTTTCCTTCATTAATTGATTTCATACCCATAACTTTGATTTCTCTCTCGAATTTTTCTTGTATGACACAGGCATATCTGTTATTCCGTTTCCCCCCAGAAAACTTCACAAGGACATAATCGCCCACTGAAGAATTGGAACCATCCTCCAAGTCACTAAAGTCTATATCGTTATCTCAAAAAATATCAACATCACAAAGACTATCGTCACTTCTTCCCATTCTTCACCCTCAGAACTAGCTGACTCTGACAATGCTTTATCTCCTTCTTTTCAGAGTTTTTTTTACATTTATTTTCTCCAGGCATCACAGGTAATTACTGAGGGAATTTTTTCTTCCGACTTCCTCTTTTTGGTTGAAGGTTTAGGGTCTGGCCAAAAGAGAGCTTTTTTAAAAGGAGTGGACACTTTAAAGGGAACTTGGGTAGGAGTGTTTGGAATGGGCGACAGATGTCCTCTCACTTTAGTGACTGTTTTGGATGTACTTTCTTCAATCTGATCTTCTTCTTCTGTGACTGTTTTGGACATACTTGCTTCAATCTGATCTTCTTCTATGATTGTTTTGGACGTACTTGCTTCAATCTTATCTTCCTCAAGTTGCTTGGTGTTTTGTTGAATTTCCTCTATTATTTTGTCCATTTCAGCATTTGATAATACCTATAACCTCTTTATTTTCGTAACTTATTTTTGATTCCTCATTTTGGATTGCTTCACTTGTCGCTACTTCAACTGTCCCATCATTATTATTGACAAATGAATGAGCTGACTACAACTTAAGATTTTTCCAAAATTCAAACAGACTTGACTCTTCCATAAGACCATTCCATTTTTCCTGCAAGCAAATTTTAAACTGTTCTAGTTTTTGAATTTCTATTCTTTCCTCAATGCCTTGTAGTACATTTTCATCTGATATATCGGTGCTGGAACGGTTACGGCCTTTTTAGCTATTTTAGAAAATTGTAGATTTGAAACGTCAAAAGGACATAAGCCGGAAATACGAAACCCTCTAGGTATTGTTTCCTATCATTTATCGTAAACTCATACAAAGATAATCGATGAGTTAGCAAACTCGGCCATGAGGCCTTGTTTGACAAATTTCCCATCTATCAATCTTTACGACACTTATATCCTAGATATCTATTATCTGCCAATTAATTTAAGAATGAACAACTATTAACGATTTGTATTGATCATCAGTGTATCTCAAACGAGATTTTGAATATGTAATATTTTTTATTCATTCACTAACGAATTGAATTCGAACAATTCGAGAATAGGACCAGGAAGATATTTTAAAAGAGTATCTCTCTAATATATTTTCCAAGATATTTTCAATTCCATGAATAATAAGATAATAAGGATTAATACCTCCAGGGACTTCCATAATCCAAAGCATTTTTTAGGCCAGTAGGTATTGATCGAGGCAAATTCCTATTATGCGAATTCCAAGAAAATGATCTTCAAACCTAGTTTGATGAAATTACCCCAAAAACTCTAGCAAAAATATGTAAATACAGTGCTTCCCAAAGTAATATGTTTAAAGCCGCTGCAAAACTTTTGCATTGTGATATTTTCGCGCCGGTGCACTTTAAACTTTAAAAAAACGTGAATCTATCACCAAAGCTATACAGCCACCTGTCCACGCGGCAAACATCGTTCAGAATTTTCTGGTACCCATCAGCATCCACTCATTCACTTCCACGAATTCTTGCTGAGACTGGTCAACAACCTAGTCCCTCTTATAATACGAACTCAACAATTTTTCTGGTACTTGGATAGCATTTGAACTAATGAAGAAATAATTAATGTAATGAAAAAGTAATTAATATAATTTGAACATAATTAAAATACTTGATTATAACAATTAAAAAGCATTTAAAATACTTAAAAAGTACTTGTAGGTACTGAAAAAACTGGAAAATTAATTAACAGGGAATTAAAACAATTAAAGGACTTGGAAATGTAATTAAGTATTTAAAAATTTGTAGTGTACACCATATTTCTAGAGTTGTTTGCCCCTCGATGTAAATTGTAGCTAAAAATCATCACCGAATTGATTCCCATAATCTTAAAATTTGTTTTAAACTTCTAAGTGTAAGTTGGTTAATTGTTAATTAATTAATTTAAAATTGTCAACTATTATAATGCTTATCTTGAAAAATGTCAAAATTGTCAAAATTATCAAAATTCCACACTTACCATTCACACAAATGTAAATAGGTGGTATCATAAATTCGTTGCATACTGGGCATTCTAGTTCTGACAATATATGGTCATCTGGTTGATGATTATTTGAACTAGCAGATGTTTTGTTTGAAGTTTTAAGTGTAACTCCATTTTCTTTGGCAACTTGATGCATTTCCTTCTTATTTTTCTTGACAACTCCAAATCTACAAATCATTAAAAAAAATAACTTCCCTGGTAATTTCTTAATCTAACCAACGAGATACTTTCTTACTAACGGTTCTGGGTTATCTATTTTTAATAAAGGTTCCCCTACTTTTTATAAAGGTGTATAATACATATTGTATTTATAAAATTACAGTTTAATATATATGTACATTACCTCACCATTGTAAGCCAACACAAAAATGCTTCAGATAAGAAACTTGTAAGAGGGAGGATCCCACCACCAGCCTGTTGACACAGTAGTTCATTTTTCACTGAGTCGTATTGCTTTTTGTGACAGAGAGTCTGATCAAATTGGAAAAATACTTTGTTTGCGTGACCTACTTTAACTTTATTTCTTAAGACTTCATGCACCTCTCGAGCAGAAGAAAGAACAACTTTAATTGAGCGATGCCCGTTTTTGTTCTTCCCAAAACTAAAATTTTTGGTATCATTGATGTTTACCAGACATAAATAGAATGGAACCTGACAGACTGGCATACATACGCAAGAACAATAAACCTTACACTGGAAGAGCACCGAGAAGACCAAAAAAAGGTGGGCAGACAACTTGCTATCAACAACAACAGAGTAAGAAGCAGACAAAGAAGAAATCCTAGTCTAGCGAATAATAAGAAGTTAAAATAAAAGCTGGACTCATAACGATCCCATTGAGCCAACTTTTTATTAATGAGTGAAATATACTTTAAAATTAATATTTATTTAAAACTTACCTTACTGCTACTGGACTTATTGGTTCAGAATCCCTTCTAATCATTGGTTGAATTGCTTCTAAATTAACCTCTATCATTTTGTCTTCATTAGCTAAAGTAGCTAACAAGTTTCCAAATGGTTCTAATCGATTTTTTCTTAAAATCAATGAGCTTTTTTCATTCTTATCTTTCAATTCAATTTGAAACTGGTAGTATTGACTTTCTACATTGCTGCCATTTATTAAGACAGTACAATAGTATTTAGTGTCACTATCTTTTAGAAAAATAACCATAGCTAATTTTGTCTGTACATGAGTAAAGTATATTTGATCTGTATTGGGAAGCTCCTCAAAGTAAGGGGTGTCCATTATTAAATCCTAAAGATAATAATAAACAGTTAAAAATTAGTTAACTACCACCTGTTTTACTTACCCTGTGAAATGTATCAATATGTTTTTCCAATTGAGTAGTGTTTCCTTTCCACGGACAACAAAATTCAATCTTATTACCTATCCTGGCAAAGTTAGCAGGGCAGTTTACTATTGCATTTAAGCAACCCATTTCATGATCAAGTACTCGATCCCATGTCAAAATTAAGTTACAACCTTCATCCTTAAACGAGCAGGGAAAAGTCATAAATGCTGCAGTGTTTTCATAAACCATTTGTCTCCACTTATTACCTTGATGATTTTTAGTTATGTAGGAACAACGACCACATATGGACAAAGTATTAGTTTTATCTCCTTCGTTAATTTGTAAACAGTAAATAGGACTTATATTTAAGAATTTATTACAATTAAAACATATATTTTTTGCAATAAAATCTTCAATGTTCGATATTTTAAAAGCTTCGTTGTAATCAACTACATCGGCGTCCATGGTTTCCGGTTTGAATGCTATTTTGATTATTTTTTAACACAAAGCAGCACTATAAAATTATATTTACTCTTAACTAGAGATATAAAAATGATTGAATTTTTTTCCAATGCTTCTTCTTGTTCAATATTCAAAGGCTATTAACAAATAATACATGTGTATTCTTTGCTATTAATTAAAACAAAAAAAAACTAGACACTATAAAACAAAACAAATGTGTTCAATTATGAACTACAACAGTTCAATCCAACTACCTATTATATATACCTTTCCTTTTTATTTCATAACAACATACATTTTGTAGGCAGAAGAAATATCAAATATTATTATAATATACACGGGGAAATATTGCGATTTTGTGGACCCTATAATATATTCTTTATTTGTATTTATCTTTAATTAATTTATATTTATTTGATACTAATCACAAATACTAATCTGTTCTGTGATACTAATCACAGATCATATACTAATCATCTGTTTGACAAATGACAAAATAAAGAAACTTTCAGTTTCCACTAATTGTGGGTAGATAGTAGCACACGTTCCATAAAGGAATATTAGTTAAGGTACGTTTACATTTAGCAAGTTTACTGACGAAAAGTACTTGCGGCCACTAAACTTGGATAGCAATTGTGTCTGCAAAGTGACGAAGTGAGGTCCGCAACCATGGAGACTTCCGCAACGTCTGGCGATAATGACCTTTTGAAAATATGTCTGATTCTTACAGTAATAATATACATAGAGAGGGCTATTCATTCATAAACACGTTTATTTTTGCGGCCCACAATTCTAAACGCCAGTAGTAAAATCATGAATGAATTACAAAAAGTGGGGATTGTATTGTGGATACATCGCCTTGGCGTCATCGTCAAAGCATAGGCGTACCAAATCTATTTAAAAACAACGAATATAAAATTATATTATTGGACTTTTGGTGTTTATAAATATTTCATTTGATGAAATTAAAGTTTGTTGATTTTAATTAATTTAATTAATCTACATATCTAATCAATATATATACAAAAATGAATGTTTGTATATATTTGTTCGCTCTTCACTCCAACACCGTTCAACCGATCATCATGAAAATTGACATATATATGTATTTTCCTATGCAGAATTTGTATTTCCTATCCATTTTGTTGTAACTTTCCACCAGGGGTCGTAGCATATCAACTTCTATATCGTTTACTTTTTCCAGGAGCACAAATGTTTGTGCCACGAGCCGTAAGGCGAGTGCTGCAGATCAAGGGAGTGCGAAAGATGCCTTGCATACGAGTTGTACACAATATTTTTTCTACGACCAAGTTTTTTGATGAAAGCAAAAAGTAACATATAAGTATTTTATTTAAACAACGAACTGCAAGGATTTGAAAAATGAAAAACGGTTAAACCTAGGTATAGTTAATTGTGAAATTTTAACAATTTTGAATTGTTATGCCTGGTGTATCTTTTTTTAATAATAAGTTTTAATTACTTCTAATATTAATATCTGTCACCGAAATTCATTATAAATACAATATTAGATTGTCAAAAGGGGTTTTGACATTGAGATTTCCTTCCCAACAGGTCAGCATACCATCTTCTATACCGTTTACTTTTTCCACGGGCGCAGAAGTTTGTGGCACGACTTGAAAGGCGAGAGCTGAAAATCAATGGAGCGAGAGAAGAGCTTTGCGTACGAGTTGTGCACAATACTTTTTCAACGATCACGTTTATTAATCAAAGAAAAAAGTAACTTATATAGGTGTTTTATTGAAATTTTGAACAGAAATAATTTAGAAAATGAATATTGAAAATGTAGTTAAACGTAGGTACAGTTAATAATGAAATTTGAATAATTTTGAATTGTTCAGCCTCGTCTATCTTTTTTGATAATAAGTTATAATTAATTGTGATATAGTGTTTGTCAAGTCACTGGAACAAACTGTAAATAAATTGTATTGCCTATTACAAAAACCTTTAAACATTTAGGAGAAAATATATACTACAACAAACCTAACTAAAAAACTAACCTATATGCAAGTATACGAGAATCTGAAGTAAGCAATGATACACCACTCATAAATGAATTATTCTCATTTACTGTTACTAGATCATCAACAACTTCTTCTACTGGTAAACTAAAAATAAAACACAATTAACATTTTTTTTGTTTTAATAATAAACTTTTAAATAGCATTACTTTTTTTAATGAAACTAATTGTCAATTTCTTAGAATTTTTAACATATTTTCAATATATTGTGGAATTATCTAGAAACAGTTAGTTTCATTTAGAAAAGTAATATGAGTTGATTCCACAGAGTAAAGGTCGAAACAGAAAATTTTATTAAAAAGCAGTTTAAAAAAATATACTCCCTAATTTCAACATAAACTACTTAAATATTTACCTTTCGACATCACACATCACTTAGAGTAGCACTAGAAGCCTCAGACACATTTTGTGCTGATAAATCTTTTTGATGGCAATCTGAGTTATTTGTTGAAGACCTAAAATAGACATATTCTTTTAACAAATTAATGTAAGTCAACTAACTCAGTCATCATTGCTAACTGAATAACATGAATCATATGTGACAAAATGACCTCTTAAAAAATAAAAATAATAATTTAATTTTTAAATACAGTTCAGTTCCAAAATAGTAGGCACTAAATTCTCAGAAATATTGAATTAAACCAAGAACAATTGTAGTTTAGTTTAGTGCCTACTTTAGTGGAACTGAACTATAGTTATCTAGACAGTCCAGAGTGTCACCAGTCGCCCAATTAAGTAATAACTTATAATTAATAAACTGTTTAAAAATTGTCTTTTATGGCCGCTTTATCAGCTGTAATAAAAAGAACTTATTGTGTTGAAAGGAAATTTTGTTTATCATGACAGTGACTTTTTTATTTTGGGCATTACTTTGGGGGCCCATTGTACCAAGAAAATGTGTTGGTACTTACATTACATCTGGTGGATTAAATTCAAAAACTGACATGGGAAGAGCATCTTTGTTTAGAAACTTACGGTCACTACTCTTATATATGAAATCAGATTGTTTAAAATGCTCCGAACAAATTTCAGGTCGTTTTGGTAGATCATGAGTCTCGCTTAGATCCAGTAAAGCAAGCCAAATTCTTCTTGTTTCAAAATTGGTGAGAAAACTAGAATAAAATAACGCCAAATAGAAATTTGCTTTTTATAATTAAAAGCTTTTAAGCATTTTAAATATTTAAACGAATAATAAAAGTCGCCGCCACTGGATAGCCGTTCAAATACTTACATACCTGTGGAATGAGACTTCGAGGTAATTTCGGCCGATTTTCCGACAGATGGGCACTGACGAACCATGATAATGAAAAACACTAAATTAATTAACTGGAAACCAAATTTAGTCACTAAAAGTCTTGAAACACACACATAACATCGAAAGAACTCAATTTTTACTTGCTAGTCCTAATGGCACTCGTAATAAACAAACCAAGTTTGACAGTATTTACTATAATACTATAATCCAATAGAAATGTTAGTCGAGAACGCTCTGGCGATATTTGTATCTCTCTTTATATCGTACCTGAGCAAAGACAAAACTACTAAATAGTTTATACTAGACAAACAAAGCAGGTACTGAAATTTTCAGCAATGTTGCCATTTGTAGTTACAACAAATACTTGTTTAAAATTTATATAAGAATATGCCTTTATTATATAAAATTCAAGTATTATTAATTAATTTTAAAAGCAGCGACTCAAATGCATAAATTAGTATGACTTTTTTTTATTTGCTTAACTTTTTAACACGTTTTCAATTAAACTTCTAATTTCATTTTTCCTGCATCTAAAGAGGATTTGTAAATATGGCAAAGCAGTGGAAGTGTCCCGCAAGTGAGCTTAGAATGTGACTCAATGGTCGCGTTCATCCACACCAGTTAAGGATCGCTCCGAAAGTAGCGCTCAGTGAGCGCTCATCTCGCACGAATGAACCGACAATTTAAAGTGACATCGATATATGTCTTTGTCATTCGTTTGTTTATTTTTATGTTTCCAAGAAATTTGGTTAGCAGGCCTGCCACATCTACGGAATTTTCCGTAGATCTACGGAATTCAGAAGATGTCTACGGAATCTCCGAAAAGTCTCAAAAATCTACGGAATTTTCAATAACAATGATAATAATTACTATGTACTGTTATACTGTTTGCTTCGAGTTCTCTGAGTAAATTATTTCTCAAAATAATTACTACGAAAACGAAGAGTGCAGAGAGTAGATAACCTGACATAGGCACCAATCTGTATTTTGTGGTTGTTTAACTTACATGAATCATAAATATAATCATAACCAAAAACAGACGAAAAACTTAAAAATCTTCATTATTTAATTCCCACAAATATAAAACAAAAGAAATCCATTTATTGCAGCTTCGGCTACCGATTTTCCTATAGTAATAAGTGAAAATGTGAATTAAATTTCTCGGATAGTTTTGAAAACTTCTGGCCCAATGTATCAGTTTTTAAAAATGCAAATGATGAACTAACATTTCCTTTATTAGTAAAATTAACAAATCACATTAGAATTCTTTCTCATATTTCTGCAACAGTAGAAAGAATTTTTTCTTCAATTAATATAAACAAAAGTAGCACCAGAAACTCATTGATTACCAATACCTACCCAGAGTCGACTACTCCATGCAAAAAAAATTAAAAACAATTACAGTTGCCATAACTTTGAAGCTGAAAAATTGTATATCGTCCAATAAACAAATTCAAAATTCACACAGGCACGCTACTTGAGCGTTCAAGGTCATTAAGGATCAGATGTTCATAAGTTCAGATAACCCCATTCTGTATGTTGAAGCTCTATTCTGGATCTACGGAAATTCTACGGAAATTTGCGAACCAATCTACGGATATTTGATCAGGTGCATGAGGCAGCCCTGTTGGTTAGGTAGTTTTTTTTATCTTTTGATTTTGTTCTATTGTTTACATTATTTTTCGGAAATATTATTTTAATTGTTGATCTAAATCATAAGTATTCATCCATTTCCATTAATCCCGCTTCATCAACACATAACTGATGCACCCCTCAAGTAATTTTATACTCATGACTCAAATTTAAACTATTTACCTACTATAATTATAACCTAACAAAGAAATTACACTACTCTACTTACAGTAACCTTAATATGGGTTCTCTACTATACTACACAAGATGATAGGTACTCAACTAGATTTATTAATACAAAATATTTCAAAAACTACAGGAAAACAATACAATAAATTAAAATATAACACAAGGCAGTAATTTTAATATAACTATTTCTACACTACTTTTACTAAACTAAGATTATAATATACTAAATATATTTAATATTAAATTCTACTTCAAACTACAAAATAACATTAACTAAATCAAAAATCAACTACTATACTCAAAACTTTCAAACAAAACACGTGGGTCACGTGGGGTGAGCGCTACGATCAGGAGCGGATCGTAAAATAAAAGTGATCTTTTAAATGGCGTCCGATTAGTGAGCGATCATAGTAAAATGAACCGGTTCATGCACGCATCTCGGGATCGCTACCTGATTGATCAGGTATCGTGTGTGCGGATGAACGCGACCAATGTTTGGGGCAGGAAAAAGTCAAAATAAACATATCTATTTTATTTATTAATCTGAGGTTAGAACACTACCTACATGAAAGAAAAATAGTTGAATGAGTAGATGGTATGCGTTTTGTGCAGGTACAATTGAAATGAAGATACAAGAATAATTAAATGGGTCACAACATATTAATTTTAAAGTATGTATATATTGACCTCAAGTATTTATAGACCGAAAAAGCTATGACGTCATAAATATAGCCGCTGACAGTTACTGAGGGAAAACAAACATTTATTAACGGTCATTTTACGTTAGTAATATGCTTAAACATGTTTATTGTTAATTTGTCGAGCATTGCGGAGCAGTTTTGTATTGAAATTAAAGTGTTAAAGAAATGTGGAGACAGTTTAAACAGTGGATAATTACTTGATAGTCACTGCAGTGTCACTTTACAAATGAAAAATCGAATAAACTTTTAAAATATTACAACGGTCAGGATAAGACATAAGTTAAATAATTGATTTGTTTTCCCTCAGTGGCCATGTTCTGACGTCACACTTTTTCGGTCAATTTACTTACTTACCTTGCAAAAATGAAGCTGGAATGGCTGTTCGCTTGACTAACTTCGACTATATTGTCTTGTCTGAAGTGTATCGAACACACGAAAATTTTTGTGCAGTTTCTGGGGCGATACTCGTACATTCATTATTTTTTATGACTTTCAACCATTCATGAAACATATCCATGCTGGCTATTAATCATATCTGTACATCCGGAGAACAACATTTATTCATCACTAGTGGTAACGCAATGTTATCTCTATGTCTATGCTTAATACCCAACCATGGACTGAGTGTTTTTCTAACAAAAGTGACCATCACTTTCTAGAAAGAAACAAAGAGAGCTATGCTGCCAAAACCTGTCTCTTTCCTGAAGTTTGGAATAACAAAGGCTAGTGACGTGAACCAATTCGAATAGTAGAAAGAGACAACTACTACAAGAGACAACTACTATGTCTATGGGTTTGTCGGTTGGTGTTAGAGGCATAGAGCGTTCCGTATTCAATTGTGCAGTGAATACAGGCCGAAAAGTATAAGAGGGACAAAGCGAATATGCGCCCAGTAGCCTAGTATTCTGATTGGTCCACGTCACTGGCCTGACTTTCAAAAAAGATACAGGTATAGGCAGCAACAATGAACTGTATACTAACGTAATTGGAACGGCCCCGTATATCGACAAAAGTGAGGCAAATCGAAAATGTAGGCAACCTGTCGTTGTGACTGGTAACTATCTCTTTATATCTTATAGAGTTAAGTGACGTATTACGGAGATTAAGCGATTTTAATAATTGTTTTTGGTTTTATTTTGATTATTCAAGTAAAGTACCCGTTTTATTGATTAAAATATTGAATGATAAGAATTATTTTAGTAATAGAAGTCCCTAAAAAGTATTAACTATAAACATTAATAACATGATATCAGAAATGTCATGACAGGCATTACGGGCGCTTTGGTTTATCTGCATAATCATTAGAAATTAAGAAAAAATATTAGGTAACACAACGTTTTTAACGTTTCAGACTGTATACAGGGTGTTTTTTAATTAGGTACATTAAAGTTAAGGGCGTATTCTTTATTTTCAACTTACGTGTGAAATGGAATTTTCCGTCCATTCTGCTCATTATTACAAGCATACGCGCCACACGAAATCACGTGTTTAAACTAGAAGTGTTTATCTTTGTATAACACGAAAACTCCTTTTAAAGAAAAAATACAATTTTCACACCGGCTTTTAAAATGTCACACGTGACTAAACGCTTTCAAAACCGCAATACTAAACACTTTCTAGATTCTATTTCAACCCGGAATCAACTAAAAAGCCGGTTTAGTCTGTTTAGATCCAAAAAAAAGGTTAATAATTATTTCAAGTACGATTTAGCAAAATATAACGCAATGTGTAGGAGAGAGAGAGGTTACCGTCACAATGAGTCTATCTTTGCCGTTGCCCCTGGCACAAAAATGCTTACATTCGACAACGGTTGGTTCCTTTCCAGGTACAGTCGCTTTGTCTCTTTCTAGAGGATGGTCACTTCTGTGAGGATAACGCTCCATTCTCTATGGTTATGGAGAAATCCCTAATGTCATAAGTCATTGCTGCCAATGTCAATGAAAGGCTACGTTGATAACACTTATATAACAAATACAATAGTGGTAGTAGACCCCGTTTCACGAGAGAAGAAGCCACTTGAAGTTGTAACATTGACAATCGCAGAAACCAAATTCTGTTTTGTATATCTACGTCGCTTAGTAACGACCAATGGCGTAGAACGAAGATTTATGCTGATTGCTTTTGACAAGTTCCTAAAACGACTGCTACTTCTGGTGGCTTCTTCTCTCGTGAAACGGAGTCTAGAATACGATTGCCTATACAGCGTGTCCACGGATGGGGTATCCTATAGGTGAACAATTTTAAAATATTAGTTTTAGTAGTTTTAGTGAAAAATGTCATTGTTGATAAAAAGTTTTGCTTGTTCTGAAACCCCATAAAATGAAATAAAACTAATGCTTTTCAAAACCCGTCTCATTTTATAGCCAGTTTTATGAGAACCGTATGAATTTTTCCACTAAGTTCGAAAATAATGTATTAATCTAGTGAGTGACGTTTACGTTGTACCAAGTAACTTTAAGAAATATTTGTCAACAGTGTTAACTATTCAAGAATTCTTCTTCCTCAACCCATAGTTGTCCACTCCTGGATATAGGTCTCTCTCATTTGTTTCCATGCCTCCCTGTTCCTAGCTATACTTAACCAGTTCTTGCCTGCTACCTTCTTAATGTCATCTACCCATCTCTCCTGTGGGCGTCCTATGCTTCGCTTGGTCTGTCTAGGCCTCCAAACTGTTATTTTATGTGCCCTTCTATCTTTATCCAGTCTAGCCAGGTGACCGGTCCACTGCCACTTCATCTTAGCCGCCTCTTGTATTATATCTAGTTTGTCCTCATTTCTAATTTTGTCGCGGAGTGAGATCCCTAGCATGTTTCGTCCCATTGCTCTTTGGGTTGTTAAAAGCTTGTTTGCAGATGCTTCTGTTAGGCTAATTGTTTCCAATCCGTATGTTTGCCCGTGTAGTCAAATTTATAGGGATCATTTTGTTTTGAAGAATGTGCCGAAAGCTGCCCATGTCAATCTTATGCGACTTTTGATTTCCACGTGTTGATTTTCTTTACCCAATTTAATAGTAAGTCCCAGGTATATATATTCATTTACGCATGTTATTATCTTGAATGGATATGTTGATATCTTCAGAACTCATTATTTTTGTTTTACTATAATTCATATTTCACCCGATATTTATAGATCCTAGATTTAATTCATTTAGCATCTCTTGTAGTTCCGTGACGTTGTTACTTATTAGGACTATGTCGTCTGCGAATCTGAGGTGGTTAAGTCTGGCACCGTCTATATTAATGCATTTGGCCTCCCACTCTAATTTTTTGAAGATGTCTTCGACGGCCAGCGTGAATAGTTTAGGTGAGATGGTGTCTCCCTGACGCACTCCCCTTTCCAATGGTATTTTGTTTGTGATAGTTGTTTCATCAAATCTAATATGTATCGTTGCTTCTTTATAAATATTTTCGATGATTTGGATATACCTCGAATCTATTCTTGCGTTTTGCAGGGCCATTAGGGTTGACCATAATTCCACCGTGTCGAAACCCTTTTGGAAATCAACGAAGGCTAGGTGTAGGGGTACGTACGTTATATTTCGTGCATTTTTCTATGAGGGTACGGACTGTATATAGGTGATCTATCGTACTGTACCCATTTCTAAATTTCGCCTGTTCAACCGGTTGATAAGAATCCAGTTTGGATGTTAGGCGATTCATTATAATTTTTGTGAAAAGTTTATATAAATGTGATAGAAGGGATATAGGCCTGTAATTTTCGACGCTTGTATTATCGTCTTTTTTGAAAAGTAGTATTACTTCAGAGTTGCACCATTCGGTTGGCATTTTACCGGCATGCACGCATTTATTTAGCAGTATTTTTATTGTTTTCTGTAAACTCTTCCTTCCCAGTTTCATTATTTCTGTAGTGACTTGGTATTCGCCTGGGCATCTGTTGTTTTTCATTTGTTTTAGTGTTGTGCTTATTTCTCCCTTCGTGATTTCCGGGAGATCCTCGGATCCGACATTCATGCTGTTTATCTTTTTAACTGTTTTTTGAGTTTAAGATGAATAGAGGCCAGTATAGAAAACTTCAATCGATTTAATGATGTCGTATTTGTTGTGTACTATAATATTGTTTTTCTACACCCGTGTTATAACAATGCACTTATATGCCCATAATCCGTTTCATGATACCCATTACGATACAGATTTTTCATTACGATACAGATTTTTAATCAATAGAAACCCATAATTTTTCAAACATTTGACGTTTATCCTAGGTTCCTATGTAATTATTTTAGATGTCAAAATCAGTACGTATTAAATTTTCGTAGATACCTAACTAAACTTCGATAATTTATTAAAATGTCTGATATAAACGATATAGAAGAATTGCCATCGACTCCTCCACACATATCGGAGAAAGCAGAAAATGCAGTTCAAAATATTTTGCCCCAAAAATCTAAGAAAGTGTACGAAAAACTCTATCAACGGTTTATAGACTGAAGAAATACAATAGTTATTTGTAAAACAAGTGTCACAATGACTCGTTTTGTAGTTCGAGTGAAGTTTGCACAACGAACCGCGAAGCGGTGAGTTGTGCAAATCACGAGTACTACAGAAAGTCATTGTGGCACAAGTTTTACACAATATTTTTTATAATTCGCATTTATTTAATTATTTAAATAAAATAGAATTTCATATAATCCCTATTTTTAAACTAGGAGGAGTTGTTTGAATTTAAGTTGGCAATTCTGTAGATTCCTCATTAGTCAGACCACAGATGGTTTTATTTAGCACTTCTGGCTTTTGACATATTATAACCGAATAATTGTGTAAATTGTAAACAAAAAGAGGATGATTATTTGTTTAAAAAACAGTTTCTTCGTATATGATCTTGCGATCTATTTATATTATATCATGAACAGAATTATTTCTGTAATACATCTTCACATAGATATCTGGTAATTTATCCCAAAAATCGAACGTTTTGTATACCTTATATATTGATCCTATACAATATAAAAATAAACAATTGACAAATCATTGATAAATAAACGTTAACGTACTTTATTCATTAATATTTTTAATATATAAATCATTCTAATTCACCTTTAGTATAATAATTTGCTAGTTAGAACAACGCTAGACCATTTTATTTATAATTTGTGTCAAGGTTAAAGTCAAATGTCAAATAAAAATATAACTAAATTCAATAACCAACTGTACACTAAAAATTACTATAACAGTGTTCAAAGAGCTTCATTGTGACACTGTAAACAATGTTATAATGAAGTCTCTTTTATACGCGAATTATAAAAATAAGATTTCGACATTCTCCGAAAATGTTTTAATTGCTTATTTTCAAGAATTGATGGAAACTATGAAATCTTCTAGTACATGGACACATTATTGAATAATAAAAACATTGGTAAATATAAACCATAATATAGACATTTCTAAATATGTATAAGAAACTACAAGCTTTATTAAAGCGAAAGTCCGAAGGATATGTTGGAAAAAAAGCAAAAATATTTTCACCTGAACAAATAAAAAAGTTTATCTACGAAGCACCCAATGAACGGTTTTCATTTTTAAAAGTAAGTATCTGTCTAACATTGCATTTTTATAAAAATTTCATGATTACATTTTCCATTCGACTCATGCATGATAGGTATATTTGATTAATTTCGAGAGAAGCCATAAACTGAGCTCGTGGCCAAGTGGTTTAAGGCGCTTAGTTTGGGTTAGACTACAGTATGAGTTCCGGGTTCGAAACTACCTGCTTTTTTTTCTTCTCTTTATTTATTGTTGTTGTTTGTTTTTAGGTAGCAATGATTTTTGGAATAATGGGAGCATGTCGAAGGCATGAACTACATGACCTAAAATATGAAAATGTCAAACATATGAATGGAATCTTAATTGTTAATGTGATAGAAACTAAAACAAAAGTACAACGAACATTTACAATTACCGGCGAATACTACGAAATTCGTAAAACATATATGAATCTACGGCCTAAAATTTTCCCCACCCCATCTTTTTTCGTTATTATTTAAACGGAAAATGGACAATTCAAAACATTGGCATTAATAAATTTGGTGATATAGGGAAGAAAATAGCAACATATTTAAATCTGCATGATCCGAATTTATATACAGGGCATTGTTTTCGTAGGACATCTGCAACCGTATTAGTAGATGCCGGTGGTGATATTACTACATTAAAACGCCATGGTGGCTGGAAATCCAATTCAGTGGTAGAAGGCTACATTGAAAATTCGGTTCAGAATAAAATCAGCATTTCCAATACAATATTGAACTCTATTGAGACTAGCAATAATGAAATAAATGTAAATATTCCTTCCACTTCCAGATCAGTGGAACCTGGAATAAACTTTTCAAACTGCACAATAAATAATCTTAATATTTTTAAGAAATCGGATTCATTACAATTATTATATGTTGAATATAAATACAAATATAATGTTTATAGTTTTCTTGTATCTATGGCAATACCTATACCCGAGGTATTAATTACAATTTTGTAGATTTTTTTATAGAAATACGAATAATTACTGTTACCTATTGTGTTCATAAAAATATAAAATTTATGGTTTTTGATTATTTATCGGGTGTAGAAGAAATAGCGTATGCAACTCTCATGTAATGGTTATTAATACACTCGCATAAACCATACGAAACTCGCCTTCAGCTCGTTTCGTATCCCGGTTAATGCTCGTGTATTATACTATTTCATTTCGGGTTTTAGTGATTTTCGTTTTACCTCTCGAAAGTTTTTTGCTCAACACCTTCATCTTGCAGTTATCCTTTATGGTTTCCTCTATAAGTTTCGCATTGTATGTTCTTTTATCCCTTCTTATTCCTTTCTTGACCTGCTTGTTTAAGTCCATGTATTCTTGGGTTGCCCTGTTCTCTGCGTTCCGTCTTTTTTCCAATAGTTTTAGTGTGTCTTGACTTAGCTTTGCATCTTTGTGATTTTGTGTCCTTGCACATATCTTCTTCACCGAAGTTTTCACAGCGCTTGTGATTGTATATGCTAGTTCGTGTATGTCCAGCTGCTCCACCAAAGAGAGGTGGGAAATATTTTTACTGTATCGTTTAATATTATGAGATCGACTCATGGAAAATTGCAGATGAGTTGTTGAAAATAACATTTTCGATGTACCTTTTAATATTGAAAAGAATTGGATAATTATTTACCCTTTTCTATGAAGCTACATGCATCCATAGGCAAAACAACACAAACTAACTACAAAATATATTTCCTTGTTCAACATATTACACAAAAATGATGACAATTTTCTTAAAAAATGCTTTTTGGTGTGACATTTGATTTTTTACTGTCAAATGCTAAAACTCCATCTGCCCGCATTCACTACGCGTTTTTCGCTCCAGCCAATTAGCGGCCGTTCTCAATCAAACCTCCTTATAAGGAACTAACGGACAAGTCGGAAATCAGCCGCTGCCAAGTCCACCCTTCGTTGTTTACATGGATCACATGTGGGTGTAACAATGAAAGTTTATTTTTTGTTGGTAAAAACTCAGGTGGAATTATTTACCAATTTCACCAAATATTATGCAATAAACACCAATTCATAAAATGTTTATATATTTAATTAACTGTCTCAACCCTTACTTTGTGGAATCTACTCATATTAGTGTTTTAAATGAAACTTACTGTTTCTAGTTAACTCCACAGTTTATTGAAAAATGTTAAAAATTATAAAAAATTGACAATTGTTTCGATATTACCTAAATATCATCGTCAGAATGACAGAAGTTACATTTAATTTGATGCCTACCTGATGTTTGATTATTTTTGGCTAGCCAAAAATAATCAAACATCAGGTAGGCATCAAACGAAATGTACCTTCTGTCAATCTGACGATGATATTTAGGTAATATCGAAACAATTGTCAATTTTTTTAGAATTTTTAACATTTTTCAATAAACTGTGGAGTTAACTAGAAACAGTAAGTTTCATTTAAAACATTAATAGTTTATATATTTGGTTATATTTTCCCTGTGACTTTTCAGGTAGCAAATTTAGCCTGTCTTGCTTTGCGTTGATGTAGAACAACCGCCGTCCATATTATGTAACACACTGTTTTCCATCTTAGTTCTAACAACAAAACCCTGAAGTATTAATTTGAAATTTAAAAGTGACAGCCGCGTCGTCATTTATAATAGGGTGCTGTTGGCCTGTTCGTGACAATAAAACGCTAACCAGCAGAACGCTCGTTTGCAGCTATGAAAAAGAAGCACGTGCATAACCATTTGACATTTGTGCGTAGGCTGACAGTAAGCCAGCAACAACAAGTAACGAAAAAACTAAAATTAAATATTATATTTGAAACTAAATAGGACAACGATTGTGGAAATATTGCAGTAGCTGCCACATAGCTATTGTGTGAAATATTAATATTAAAGTGCTTCATCTACTATTTTCGTATCAATTAAAACAAGCCCGTTTAAAACAAATTATAGTGTATATCAGGTGCCATCTAGGGTAATTTTTGTGAATTAGTTTTGCCTGCCTAACCGTGCAAATACCTACTTTTCCGTCTCGATATAGCCACGAAAATTGGGGTTTCAAGTAGTGTAGGATAAAAAATATAATATATTCATAAAAGCAATGCTTTCTATCGAGTAAGATTAGAGATACTTTACGCTGTAATGTATCAAGATCTGATATTTCCCTTTATAGCAATCATGACATAGTATAAATAACGAAACTACTTACCACTTGATGTTTTTACTGCCCATTTAGGTTTTGTCTTGAACGTATGTTTTATTGGTGAATAGTAAAAGGTGAGAAAAAAACACAAACGAAACGTATAAAAGCTCATTTATTTACAATAGGTATTTTAAGTGCATGCAATTTTTAATAAAATTTCAACCCTGTACTTCACAGTGCTTTTTATTTGTAATGAGTATAAAAATTCACGTGAATGAAGCGAATAGTAGGGGAGACTAGAGAGGGTTGATACTATGGGAGGGATGATACGCTTTCAAATTTGCCGCTTAAAGCACTTGTTGCTTGGTACATTTGGTAACAGTGGAACATCTCCATGTGATCAGCACATTTGATGTCTGTTTGCTGTATTAAGAGGCGGTTTTAAGAAATTTGCGCAGAAAATTTGTTTTTACCGTATAAATTACAAAGTTTCGGAAGGTAAGTGTGAGCGTTTTAGTAAAAACTGGTTGAGATTAACCTATTTATAAGTTTTTTATGATATAACCCGGTGTTTTAGCCACCATTTGGTACTAAGTAGATGCTTGAATGTGGATTCTGTTTACAAATATTTCAAGTTTTATAGAATTGGTCACGTACGGGAGGATTGATACATTCCATTTCGGGGAGACTATACATGTATCAAACCTCCCACTCTCTTGGAATTATAGGTTGTACCTACATAAAATGTTCTTTTTAATTTTAGGATGCCTTTCAAATGGAAGAAAAGGAGTAATAGAACACCGGCTTCACCTGAACGGATGGAAAAAACCGTCCAGGAAGTTATAGACGGAGGTAAATTGAGAAGTACGGCTAATAAATATCTCTTAGACAAAATGACACTAAGAAGATATGTTGCCAAATACAAGGAAAAGGGAGAAGAAACGAAGTTTCTTCCAAATTTTGCGACTTCTCAAATATTTAATTCCGAAGAAGAAAAAAGTTTAGCTAAATATTTGCTAACTGCGGCTAAAATGAATTATGGGTTTACTTCGAAAGAGACGAGAAAATTTGCATATTTGTATGCTATAGAAAATAAAAAAAAATCTCCCTTCAAATTGACTAAAAAATGAAATGGCTTCCTATGAGTGGCTTAGAGGGTTTATGGAGAGAAACAATGAACTATCGCTTCGAAAACCAAAACCAACGAGCCTTTCTCGTGGAACAGCTTTTAACCAGCACACTGTAGGAGAATTTTGAAATTTACTTGGCGAAGTACTATGCCGCGATCAATTTGAACCAGATTCAATATACAACTATGATGAGACTGGCGTCCAGACTGTCCACAAACCTAGCAAAATCATTTCAAAAAAAGGACAAAAAACAAGTATACAATGTGACTTCAGGAGATCGAGGCCCGACAGTTACAGTCCTGTGTACCACAAGTGCCATAGGGAATTCTATTCCTCCTTTTTTTGTTTTCCCGCGAGTTCGTGAATAAGGTTATATGGCCATTGGTGCACCACCAGGATCCAAAGCTGCTACTCATCCAAGCGGTTGAATGACATCTGAAAATTTCGAATTATATCTGACAAATTTCATAAAATTCGCAAAATGTAGCAAAGTTAACAAACCCTTACTTATTTTGGATAATCTCAACAGCCATATATCCCCTAATGGTCTAGATATATGCAAGTAAAATGGCATCGTTTTATTAACCATACCGCCACACACAAGTCACCGCTTGCAACCACTTGATGTTGCGGTATACGGTCCGTTCAAAACGTACTTTAATGGAGCTTGCGATGATTTAATGGTAAGAAATCCTGGCCAAACTATTTGTTTGAAAGATATTGGCGCGCTTGTTGGTACTGCATATCAGCGAGCTATTACTCCACTGAATATTAGCAAATTGTTTTCTCAAACTGGTATTTACCCATACAATTCCCACCAATTTATTAATACCGACTTCCTCACTGCAAAGGTTACTGACCGACGTGATTCTCATCAGTCACAAAGTGCTACTGTTAATGATACGTTGGCATTACCTGTTGGCAGAGAACATACCCCAGAATCTACTCCTAGGCCGAAGCCTGAATCTTCCGGCTCATACAAGACTCCCGAAGAAATAAAGCCATTGTCACAGGCACCACCAAGAAAACAACAAACATCAGGAAGAAAATCTGCAAAAATGAAAGTTCTCACTGATACCCCAAATATGGAAGAAATAAAAAATGTCTATGAATAAAGACAAGAACAGAGAAACAAGGGTCAATTTAAAAAAAACCTTATGGGCACTAACAATGTTGTTAAAGTGAAGAAACAAAGAACAATTGAAGAGGAATCTGAATCTGATAATTCTGTATTCGATCCATCATCATCGAATGAAATAACTGATATAGAAGACCAAATAGAAAAAGAGAAAGAATATTATTTTGTTAGAGGAGTAGTAAACTTAAAGGACTATGTTCTAGTAAGTTTTACAACAAAAAAGATAATAAAGCACTATATTGGACAAGTTATAGAAAAAGTGGCAGATGAATATTTAATAAACTTTATGCAGCGGAAGAAACCTGGATACTATTTCGTATATCCTGACGTGGATAAGGTCTAGTTTCTGAAGAAGATGTTATGAAGCTATCGACACCAAATTTTGTAGATAGGACTGCCAGATCCACAAGAAAATAATTATTTGCCGTCAAATTTAATGAATTTTACAATGTCAATTAATAATGAGTGCTTTTAGGTATAATAAATTTTATGGTTTGGCGTATTTTATGGTTTATCTATTTTGTATCAAACCTCCTTTACGTCGTATCAAAGCTCCCTTACCGTGGGAGGGTTGATACACTTAACAGTTTTTAAAAAAATACCAGGTATCTCCTACTATAATCTAAACTGACATGTTTTAACTGCCTACAATTAATTGCAACTTAGTTGGCTATAAAAGGCCGCAAAAACCGATTTCATTGAATGAAAACTTATTTCAATTTCCTAGGTCAAGGATTAACCGTATCAACCCTCCCTAGTCTCCCCTATTTTGAATACCCATTTGGAAGTACTAGTCGTTTTAGTGATTTAATGAACACGCAAACAAACTTTGGTTAGGATAGTGAATCTGTTTTGCCCTTTGCGGAATTATTCGGAGCTCAGACGCCTTTTGATCTCTATTTAATCTTAGATCACATATATTGACATTGATAAACATATGGTTCAAAAAGTCTGCGTCAGGATAGCAGAGACTTACTCCTTTCTTCCGTGTTTATTATTGCAAACAATTGGTATCTACCTACCATCCTCTTATATAGGGACAAATATTAAATTGGCGTCTTCTAAACATTTGAAGAATATATTTTTAATTTTAAAATGTTAACCTTACTTTGATTTTGTGGCTTAGATCATAAAATAACCCTCTCCGTGTGACATGGTCCATACCACAAAATACGGACGATGAATACGGACGATGATAGAATGAAAAGCTAAGCGTTCCCGCGAAAACCTAAGAACTTAGGGCTACAACCACTGCGCGCTGAATGCAGTTATAATTATACTATTATCTAGTAGAGGGTACCATATAAAAGAAAACTTTAAGTAATAAGCCATTTCTTTCTCTATTCTCGTAAAGATGGCAGTCTCATAGAGCTTAATTTACAGTGACTATATACCATACGAGATAGTCACTGTAGTTCAGAGACTCTGCTGTAGTTGGGCTGTGATCTGGGACGACATGAATTATGGCTAATAGAAGCAATGGTGTATTATTTTATAGAAGTAGAAGAAAAATATTCATTTTGAAATCATTTTTATAGCACATGTGTTTGCACTCTTTTTTTAATAGTAGTTATATGATCTGTGTTTGCAGTGATAATTTTTTGCATAGACAAATTATATATTGTTTTTCTTGATATGGATGAAAACTATAAACTCCCTTTAAAATTAAGAAAATGTGTACCGGGTTGTGACTATCGCATGGGTAAAATGCATCGCTTTGCAAAAACTGTTCCGAAAGTATATGGAATGTGGCTAGAAAATATACGTCCGCAGAATTATGATATGTATTCCGTGGAGGACGTATATAAACAGTACGTGGGATGTGAAGAGCACTTTGAAAAAAGTTGTAAAGTTGCAGGTACGAAAAGGGGACTTACTCGTGACGCAGTACCAACGTTACATTTTGCCAGTAATTTGGATCCTACCTCCTACCCCTGGATCAAACTGGAGAAAAGGTAGGTATTTAAATACTCTATAGAATGTTATTGGGTTTTATTGATCAGGAGCAAAAGTTTTCTTTTTTGTATTAATAGATTGTTAGTATTAACATAACCTAGGAACTAATCGCTAACAAGCTGAGACATAAAAGTCCAAAAGTCGTCTATAAAATGTTACATTCATTAAACTGATCCTACTGTTCTGTCAACATTTTGTGTTTTTATACATATATAATTTTTACAGACTTTATCAGTTTTTAAGGATACTATCATGTACGAATTGTTTTGAATGCTTTGTGTTCGTTTTTCAGAGCTAAATAAATGATCTACACTCAAGAACAAGTAAAGTGTGCAATCACACTTGAAAACGGCTATACCTATTTCACAGTTTTGACTTGTTATACATATCCTGTGGTAGATCTTGTTATCAAATCATATTAATAATTATAGTAACAGAGTAATGTTACAAATTCCGCTTGTTTGCCTATAAGAAAGATGACTTCTATCTCGGGTCTCATAAATGTAGGCAGGAGATTCTTATTCGTCATTCAGATAAGAGCCCTGTTTATCATCTTTAAAATGTCCAAGCATATCCTGCCCCAGTAGTAAGTTAACTGTTTAAAGTAGGTATAGCCTTTGTAGTGGAAATACAAGAATCGAATCTTTGGGGGCTGAAATGTCGTTGTAACTAGCAGTAAAAACGTGTTCTGTCGACGGTGAATATATTCAAACTTCCCGATAGCACAAGCCAAAAGTACACAAGCTGAATCCCAACAGTATAGTTTCTTTGTGGACTGCTGGGAAGTTTGGATAAGTTCAACTTTTATGTAAGCTCAACATCTTGAGGTGGCCACACCATCTTTTCCACGTTAATATATTTTAATTATGTATGCTGAACTATAGTTTTTATTATTCTGTATACTTGTTGCAATGTGAGCATTTTCCGTTATAATTATTATTTATATTTTTGTCAGTGTAAGAAATGTTTTTATATTTTTAGTTGAAGTAAGTTTTATTCCTCAGCAATAAGAACTGCCGTAACAGTTCAGTGAGATGATACAATTAGGTACCTTCAACAGGTAGGTTACTGTGTATTGTAAATGTAAAGAATTGTTTATTCTCAGAAATGCAGGCAGAGTTTGTTTCATGTTATACATTCCCAGACTTTACATTTTTTAATGGTTTCATTATTTTTTTGTATGTATGTATGTATGTATGTATGTATGTATGTATGTATGTATGTATGTGTGAATAAATAAAGCCCCACAGAAGGCCTGCTTTTGTCTGGGGTTGTCTAAGGGAACAAAATACACAAAAACAAAAGTAATAATTGTAATGATATCAAATATTCTTTCTATCCATTAACAATCATTTTTACTTGCTGTTGTTGTTTGAACCATTTAACAGTATTTTCCCCTATCCCATTACATACCAGTGATGCATTCACGCAACGCCTTAAATTATATTTTTTGTAGGATAGCATATTTATGAGATCATTTACATGTTTTTTACGAAATTAAGACTATAATTGAACTTAAAAATATTTAGTTTAATTAAGGTATTGTATAAAGGTTCAATAAAACTTTTATTACTTTTTTATTATTTCACCACTTGATGAGTAAGAGGTTAATATTTCACAAATAAATTACTTTGATTGTTATTGAAAGTGCAAACATTTTCTCTTGTTTACATAGATTCTGTATGTTTATTTATACCATCATTTAATAATTGAATCTATTTTAATGTAGTAAACATTAGATTCTTTTTAGATTAGATATAAAATAAAATATATATCTATAATTTTTTATGTTTATTATTGTACTTGTAAATGTTTTTAATGTATCTGTAATAAAAAAAACATGAATTTGTACTAATAAATTTATAAATAAACCGTTTTTTATTTCATCTTCACTTCAGGGTGTAAATTCATTATACATTCAAAAATAAGGCAGTTAATAACAAATGCATTTAGTTGGATAGCACTTTATTGCAATTTTTCGTAATTTTGATTGTATAATGGTGAACTACCTATATTTCTGTTGTACCTCGCAGGTAGTAAATTACATTTTGATTCTAATTCTGAAAGCTCGAACCATGTTCTGTGGTTTGAGCTTTAGAATTTGAATCGAATGTAATTTACTACCTTCGAGATATTGGTAGAACATTAAATATCCGCTTCTATTTACCGCCAGATGGCGGCAGTATCGGAAAAATGGAAACTAAATCTTTTTTAAGGAATCTACATTATCGGCCTATTTGGAGACACAACCGCTGCAGTAATTGTCGCATTACATTTCATACTCGACAAGAGAGCACTTTTCATTCTATCCTCGGGTCCGTTTTCTGTGGTCCATACCTCAACTTTAATCGATGCTTCTTCTACTCTACTCTCATTGCGGGCCGTTCTCAACCAAGCTGCAATTGCACTGCGGCAGTTCTTGGTGGAGTCGCTACGTCTATAATATGTTGTTTGGACCATTACTTCTAGGCAGAAATCGAGATGGGTAAAATAGTTGGATCTTTATATTTCGATTTTCCGTAGTTGATGGGATTAAATCCACAATGAATATCTCTTTATTTTATTAACGTTTCAATTATTAACTCTAGAACAGTTTTCGAAGTGATATAGAAGAATTTTTTCAATTGTCTTATGTCAATCAACGATTTCTGGAGTGAAAATTGTTCCAAAAATATCTATTGGCATTGAAACTTTATTTAGATTGCCTTGCTTACAACTTGATTTGAAACATAAAGCTCACATTTTTTGGTTCAATATTTCCAAATAAAAACCGTTGAATATTTTTTTTCTTTTCTAAGCTAGTCTCACTTTCAACTCCACCCTCGTCGTCAATTCTTTCTAGCAACACACTATTATCATAAAAATCCTTTAAAATAGATAAATCTTCCTCATCACTTTTATATAAATACCACTCGAGCTAAAATAAAATAGTATATTAAAGTATAAGTGGATAAAGAGGTCTTTCAAACACGCGCGATTTTTCGAGCACGACGGCGCAGCCGAGTGCTCGAAATAGAGCAAGTGTTTGAAATACGAGTTATCCACGAATACTTTACGCTATTTTTTTTTATTGGTGCACTTTGGAATCCTAAAATATTATTATTATTATATTATTACTACACAAAAATGGAAGTCCATCCTCGATGCCCAGCCAAGTTTCGTAAACGTCAAATAGTATTTATTTTTAGATCAATAATCAAAAAGTTTCTTTATTTATATTTAAAGGGAAACAATGTATATATGAATATATAAATACATTTTGCAGAAAAAACCAAATAAGACATTGGTTCCCAATGATAATATACAATTTAAAAACTAATAAAAAAAGTTGTCATTGATACTTACGTTTCTCAAGTTGTTGTTGTTACCATGGGGACTTTAAAAAACGCGCGTGTTTGAAAGTTCGATTTAAACACGGTGACGCGTGCTTTAAAAAGGTAATATGCGGCATCAATAAAAAAAAGATTTTTTTTTATTGATGCATCATATTACCTATTTAAAACACGCTTCAGCGTGTTTAAATCGAACTTTCAAACACGCGCGTTTTTTAAAGTCCCTATGGCAACAACAACAACTCGAGAAACGTAAGTATCAATGACAACTTTTTTTATTAGTTTTTAAATTGTATATTTTCATTGTGAACCAACGTCTTATTTGGTTTTTTTCTGCAAAATTTATTTATATATTCATATATACATTGTATCCTTTCAAATATAAATAAAGAAACTTTATGATTATTGATCTGACAGCAGTACCTCGTAACGTCAAATAAAAATAATTACTATTTAGGATGGACTTTCACGAAACTTGGCTGGGCATCGAGGGCGGACTTTTATGAAATGAAACTTGGCTGGGCATCGAGGACGGACTTCCATTTTTTCGTAGTAATAATATAATAATACTATTTTATGATTTCAAAGTGCACCAATAAAAAAAATAGCGTAAAGTATTCGTGGATAACTGCTCTTTCAAACACTTGCTCTATTTCGAGCACGACGGCGCAGCCGGAGTGCTCGAAAAATCACTTATACTTTAATATACTATTACACAGTTGCGTCCGGTGAACTATAGGGAGACACGAATTTTTGACTGATTTTGCGAAAAATTGATAGTACTCACCTATTTTAAAGATTATCCGTCGAAAAATTTGCGGGTTATACACAATTTACAGAGAAAAATGTATCGCACTGTACAGGAAAGTGATCAACAATATATATTCTCACAAATTATAATAAAATTTCAGTTAGTTTGCTGATAATATTATTTAAATTACCACTTTTATAAATATATATAATTGTAAGACAACAAATTTGTATTTGAATAGTTTTAATGACAGAATTGACAGATACCTTTCCGTGAAACGTAATGCATAACCAAAACCATAAATCTAAATATGTATTCTCTAACATTTTCATTTCATAATTCAATGCGAATGAGAACATTTTAAATTTGTTAGGTCATTATAAAAAATAAAATTGTTTGAACCATTTAATTTTAAATGTATATCACGTTTGGTTGGTTCTCTTCATTTTATACTTTATAATATACCATGAAACCAAAACTTGAACATTTATATCAGTAGGGGTGCGTTCACAAACCAACGTCTTGAGTGTAAGTGTTATATTTAGGTACAAAGTGACCGTTCATAAAACATTTAATATATATCTCACACTCTGTAACACAGCGCTCATAAACGCACCACGGGAATCGCCGAAAGTGTACTCTTAGTTACCCGCTCGAGATCGAGTAAATTATTACCCTGACATGCGTAATTCGTATTACACAAATGTTCTTGTTTATAGAGGTTAATGCGTCAGTAATTGTTATTCCGTGGGTTGAGGTTAGCTATAAGTTTCCATCAGCAGAATATTTTCAAATTCCATTGGTAATAATGTTAAAGGTTAAAACACTCGACAATTCCAGTTTTACGCAACCAACGTCTAAATCAAATTTGGACAGTGTCGACCTACAAATAGGTAAGGCGCGCTCTAATCGTTCAAGTTGGCTTCTGCCTAGGTTTCTACCCGGCGTTTGACTGACATGTTACCCTGTCAGAGTTCTCTCCTCACCCCGCCAATATATTATTAATGCACTCTAGCAGTCTAGCGTATATATATATACAGATATGCAAGCAACAAAACAAAATACGATACTTTGTAGCATGGTTGCCAACTGTAATCGACTACTTGAGAATCATGGTATTTTTTACAATATTATTAAGATGCGAAATCAAATATTATTTAAGAAGGGGAAGGGAATATAATCATTGCATTCATCCTTCCCCTTCATGAAAAATATCCAATACTTTGTAACGCGCACATCAGGTTATTCAAGAAGGGGAAGGGAATATAATCAATGGATTCACCCTTCCCCTTCTTGAATAACCTAATAGGCATTACAAAGTATTGGATATTTTTAAAGAAGGGGAAGGGCGAATGCATTCATGCGCGAAGGATGAATCCAATGATTATATTCCTTTCCCCTTCTTGAATAATATTTGATTTCGCATCTTAATAATGTAAAAAATACCATGATTCTCAAGTAGTCAATTACAGCTGGCAACCATGCTACAAAGTATCGTATTCTGTTTTGTTGGTTGCATATCTGTATATATACGCTTGACTGCTAGAGTGCATTCATAATATATTGGCGGGGTGAGGAGAGAACTCTGACAGGGTAACATGTCAGTCAAACGCCGGGTAGAAACCTAGGGAGAAACCAACTTGAACGATTAGAGCGTGCCCTACCTATTTGTAGGTCGACACTGTCCAAATTTTTTGACATTGAAATTATTTTACGTTGGCTGCGGGAAACAGGGATTGTGGAGTGTTTCAACCTTTACCATTATTACCAATGGAATTTGAAAATGTTCTGCTGATGGAAACTTATAGCTAACCTCAACCCACAGAATAACAATTACTGACGCATTAAACTCTATAAACAAGAACATTTGTGTAATACGAATTACGCATGTCAGGGTAATAATTTCCTCGATCTTGAGCGGGTAACTAAGAGTACACTTTCGGCGATTCCCGTGGTGTGTTTATGAACGCTATGTTACAGAGTGTGAGATATATGTTAAATGTTTTATGAACGGTCACTTTGTACCTAAGTATAACTCTTACACTCAAGACGTTGGTTTGTGAACGCACCCCTACTGATATAAATGTTCAAGTTTGGGTTTCATGGTATATTATAAAATATAAAATAAAGAGAACCAAACGTGATATTGATTTATAATTAAATGGTTCAAACAATTTTATTTTTTATAATGACCTAACAAAATTAAAATGTTCTCATTCGCATTGAATGATGAAAAGAAAATGTTAGAGAATTCATATCTAGATTTATGGTTTTGGTTACGCATTACGTTTCACGAAAAGGTATCTGTCAATTCTGTCATTAAAATTATGCACATTGTCTTACAATTATATATATTTATAAAAGTGTTAATTTAGATAATACTATCAGCAAACTAACTGAAACTTTATTATAATTTGTGAGAATATATATTGTTGATCACTTTCCTGTACAGTGCGATACATTTAAACTGTTTTTTGTATAAAATATTTAATCCAAAAGTGATGGTTTACGGGACGAAAAAAAATCTTTTTATGGATTTTTCTCTGTAAATTGTGTATAACCCGCAAATTTTTCGACGGATAATCTTCAAAATAGGTGAGTACTATCGATTTTTCGCAAAATCAGTCAAAAATTCGTGTCTCCCTATAGTTCACCGGACCCTTACAGTTCACTATGGTTTTAATTCCGTCAACTAAGAAAAATATAAAAACAAAGATCCAACTAATTTATATCTCGTTGTCTGACGAGAAGTGATTGATGAATATAGCAAGAGTTTCTGTCTTAGTGTTCTATGTTGTGTGTCGGATAGTTTTGTACTCCTAGAAATAAGATTTTGATAGTTTCTTCTTCTTCTTTTGTTTTAAGGCCTCAGCTGCCAGGGCTATTCGGCCTGTTTTTTGCGTCCGGGATGATTTATGATTGTCTATAATATAGTTTATACGAAAGTAAATATAAACAGAGTGATACCGCACTTATTGTTCAAAATTTTATCTGTAAACTGTTCGGTTTTGAGGTTATATTTTGATGTTTGAAGCACTTAAAAATTTGGAGATGAGTTTAATGTTTTCACTGTTTGGGAATTTCAGCACTATGTCTTGCAGTGTGTAGGGGCCATAAACATTATTTGGAACCTTAACAGATTTATGAAGAAAATCTGTATTAACACTATTTAAGGAACAGTTGAAAAAGATGTGTGAGAGATCTTGTTTTTCACCACATGGGCATGAATCCGAAGGTACTAAGTTGAATTTGTGTAGATATGACAAAGTGGCACAATGGTTGGATCGAATTCTTGAAGAAATATCTCTTCTGGACAAATTGGAAAGTGAAGAAAACCATGGATTTTTTCTTGGATATTTTATGAATTGAGAGTATAGATTTCCTTTTGTCAAGCTGAGTGTAGAGAAAGTAGAATTCCACTTATCTAAGATTGATTTCTTAATAGAATGCACCACATCCGAATGGGGACAAGTTGGGAGGGTGGCACGATTGATAGTTCTCCCAAGATTTGCAAGATCATCGGCTCTAACATTTCCTTGTATAAGACTGTGTCCGGGAATCCAGCCAATTCGTATGTCTTTCCCTTGCTGATTCAACTTGTGTAGTAGCTCCTTTATTTTTAGGACAAATGGATTAGAAGATGAGGAGAAGGATTTTTTATAAATGCATTTTATGGCACTTTGGGAGTCAGAAAAAATTATAGCTTTGATAGTTCACTTGAGATGTATGATTGACATTAAAAAAAATTACGTTTGTCAGTTTATTAAAGTTGATAAAAGCTTCTTCAAGTGCATTTTTACTGCAGTAGAACCCATTACAACAGGTTATGGGTCCAGAGCACAAGAAGAACTAAATATAACGGCTGTAAGCAGACTGAGAAAAGAGTCGATAAATCAATACCAAGTACAAGCAAGGTAAAACTGAAAACTTAAAAAAAGGAGGCTGAAGAACCAAGCAAAATGAATTCGTATACGATTTCGGTTTTAGAAGCAAACAATTTTAATAATTGGCTGTTTAGAATAATGGCAATATGTAGGAGAGAGGGATGTAGTGATGCCATAGATCAAACACCACCAGCAGAAACAGCGAGTCAGACCGACAAAGACAACTGGAGCAAAAAGGATGTGAAAGCGCAATCAATCATAGTTTCAGGTATTTCTGATAAACATCTAGACATCATAAAAGAAAGCACAAGTGCAAAGGAACAAATCGAAGATTTGAAGGCTGTCTTTGTAAGAACCTCGTCGTTGACTAAATTAGCATTGTGGAGAAAATTGATTAACCTGAAAAACGAAGAAATTGAGTAATTTTTGATGGCTCAAGATACTTCCAAACTATTATTGATGATTATTCACATTTTGTAGTGGTAAAGACGCTGAAAACTAGAAATGAGGCAGACGAAAATTTGATAGGTTATATTGAAGAAGCAGAAAGACATAGATAAGTAAAAGTTAAAACAATATATCTAGATAATGGAGGAGAATTCATTAGCCATGTTTTTAAAACATACAGCAAGAAAAAAGGGATAATATTAGAGTATACTATGCCCCATACGCCACAAGAAAACGGGACTGCTGAGAGGATGAACAGAACATTACTTGATAAGATCAGGACAATAATAATTGAATCACAAATACCCAAATATTTGTGGTGTGAGGCAATAAAATGTTCAGTTTATGAGTTGAATCGGCTACCAACAACAGCTTTACCAAGAGGAATGACACCATCTCAAATTTGGCACAATAGAAATGACTTGAGTAAACTGAGAGTTTTTGGTTGTCGATCTTGGTACACAGTATTGCCAAAAGATGAATGCTAGAGCAAAGAAAGCTGTAATGGTTGGCTATTGCGGTGGAGGATGGAGTTTATGGTTACCTGATGAGCAAAAAGTTATAAGATCAAGGGATGTAAAGTTTGATGAATCAGTTATGGAGTATAAAGAAAGAAACAAAACCAAAGATGAAACAATTTCAGATAATGAAACAGTAAGACATATTACTGAAGAAGAAATCGAAACATCAGAAATTGAACAGAACCAAACAGAACGGGACAATGACATGGATGAAACTAACTCAAATAAAGAAATTACTTCAGAAAGGTCTGAAGAGATAGATCATGATACACCTGAAGTACGAGAAGAGGGAATAACAAGAACAGGAAGAACTGTAAAGATGCCATCATATTTAAAATACTATGATGTTTATGTTGCTTAGTGTCTTCTTTCTTCAACATATCAAGAACCGAAAACATTTAGAGAAGCCATCGAACAACCAGAATGGTAAGAATCAATCCAAAAGGAACTAAAATCTCATGAAACATTACAGACATGGACAGAAGCAAAATTACCACTGAATGCACAAGCAACTGAGACTAGATGGATTTTCAAGCTAAAAGAAGATGGTACGAAAAAATCAAGGTTAGTTGCAAAGGGATTTCAAGTTCCCTACGGAGGGGAAGAATTTGACTATGCACCAGTTTGTAGAATCTCAACAATAAGAATGATGTTATCAATTGCGATGGAAAGAGACTACATGATCAAACAAATAGATGATCCAACGGCATTTTTGAATGTCGAATTAGACAACGAAGTTTTTATCAAAAAACCTGAAGGTTTGGCAAGTAAAAGTCGATACCTTAAACTAAACAGCTGAAAGCGCGCTATGCAAAAATAAATTAAATTTTACACGTGATACAAATGTAATGTTTCTTCGTTAAACAGAAGAAACTCTCCAAAATGCTGGAATATCAAATTTAATGAAATTATGACAAAATTACAATTTACAAGATCGGACTACGATTACTGCTTATATGTTAGAGAAAATGTCTACTTAGTTTTATATGTTGACGACGCTCTAATAGTAGGAGAAGAAAAACTTGTAGAATTATTAATTCAAAGTCTTTATGATGAATTTAAAGTCAAAAGAATGTTACAAGTTCAAACATTCTTAGGCATGCAAATGGAATTTACAGAAAATGGACTGAAAATACATCAAACAAAAATGATAAACAGACTTTTGAAAGAATTTGACAAGGAACAATCCAAATCCATATCAACTCCAATGGAAGTCAACTTCAATGTATCTCCAGATGAGGAAATCATAGAAAATGTTCCATATAGAAGATTGATTTGTAGTCTGATGTATATGTCACTAACAACGAGACCTTATATAAGTCAAAGTATATCACTGTTGAGCAGATACCTTGATAAACCAACTACTAGTACTTGGAATGTAGCGAAGAGAGTGTTAAGTTATCTTAACATTACCAAAGAATTTGAACTGACTTACACGAAAGGAAGGACAGGATTAGTCGGGATGTGCGATGCAGATTGTGCTGGAGACAAGCAAACCAGAAAGAGTGTGAGTGGGTTTATAGCGTTCCACAATAATAACCCTATTTCATGGTTTTCGAGGAAGCAGACCTGTGTTGCTATTAGCTCCATAGAAGCCGAATATGTGGCAGCGTCCTTAGCAGCACAACAACTGTTGAATCTTAAAGGAATTTTTAGCGAGTTTGGAAATTAGTTATTTTGCAATGTAACAACCTAAGCGCCATTGCCATAGTTAAAAATTTTGAAAATTCAAAAAGGGAAAACATTGAAATAAAATACCATTTTATAAAAGATTTATGTTTGAAAAAGGTATTTATATTGAAGTATGTTTGTTCTTCTGAAAATATTGCCGACATGTTCACGAAGTCTTTATCAAAAGAAAAATTTGTTAATTTTAGAAATACTATCATTACAGAATAGGTCTTTTGTAGAATCCTAAAGTTTTGCTATTTCATTTAACAATTTGAATGTTTGTTTGTTATTAAAATTCCAACATTAAAATTGAGGGGGCGTGATGAATATAGCTAGAGTTTCTGTCTTAGTGTTCTATGTTGTGTGTCGGATAGTTTTGTACTCCTAGAAATAAGATTTTGATAATTCACTTGAGATGTATGATTGACAATAAAAAAAATTACGTTTGTCAGTTTAGTAAAGTTAATAAAAGCTTCTTCAAGTGTATTTTTACTGCAGTAGAACCCATTACAACAGTAATGATCCAAATGATATAATAAAGACGCAGTGACTCCACCAAGAAACTGCCGCAATGCAAATGTAACTTGGTTGAGAACGGCCCGCAATGAGAGCAGAGCAGATGTTTGGAACATGCCCCACGGAAAGTGTAAAATGGTGCTGTTTACGCACTTAAACCCTTGATGTTTTATGATCTAAGCCCCAAAATCAAACTAAGGATAACATTTTAAAATTAAAAAGATAAACTTCAAAATTTTAGACGCAAGCGCATTATTGGTCCGTACAGAAAAGGATAGTTGAAGGCAATTGTTTGTAATAAGAAGAAAGACGGAAGAAATAAGTACGTCTCTGCTATCCGGGCGCAAGCTTTTTGAACCATATGCTTATCCATGTCAATATAATATATATATATATATATATATATATATAACAAAAGTATTGGTACGTTTGACTGATGAACATATTTTGTGTATATATATATATATATATATATATATATATATATATATATATATATATATATATATATATATATATGATCTAAGATCGAAATCCTAAATCACTACTGCCCCTAACGTAACTACTACTTTCACTAAACTCTTCATCTTTATTAAAAAATAGAGAACTGTAAAATAAAGTTACGAACCATTGTTCAAAATTTACACTATTCATAGAAAACCACTGTTCAGAACTACCATAACAAACAGAACTGTCAAGTAACATTTTGACAGCGTCAAAAACTTCTTCTGTTAATGTGTCGTTGACGATACTTCATCTTTGGGTCACACAGCCACAGAACTAGAATGCAATTTAATAGTCTAAAGATAGTAAAAATTATTGTAATTTGTTACTACTCAAACTACTTCCCTCGCTTAAGATATTTTTCATAAGTTCTAATGAGACTAGATTTACAAAAAAACATTATATAAAATACTATCTTTCAAGATTACTTCGTTCTAATAATTCCCTCAATGCGGAAATATACGTTTGCGCCATTTGTAGAGTTTCGAATTTGCTTAGTTTCTGCTCTGCATCTAGACTAGGTATGACTTCTCTTAATCTATCGAAAGCTTCATTCAATCCGTTCATTCTTCTCCGTTCTCTGGCATTTGCGGCTAATCTTCTTTTTTTCATTATGGTGGGCGAGGTCGGTCGATCTCGTATCAATATTTTTCGTCGACCTAAAATTCAAATTGAACATTTTATTAAAGTTTACGGCTGTATTTCGAAATTTCACCAGCAGCCTAGCTATACTCGATAGTCGAAATTGTGTAAAGTGACGTCATCGGTTATCTACCGATTTAAAGTGAACTCCATGAGCGTATCATAGTTTAAGGGTGCGAATACTGAAATATCTGGAATTTCAATTTTTAACATTTGAAATAATAACTTATCACAAGTTGTTCATAAGTAAGTTAAAACAAAATAAAAAAATGTTTAAAAGTCAATTCCAACTTACTACTACTAAAACTAAAAAAAAGTTGTTTGTCAAGACCAAAATAAATTACCAATAAGTATAGGTATGTTGCGAGGTCACTTGTAAAATGTCTGACTAACTGGAAGCGGTATCACTCCCTGACGACTCCTCAGAATCATCGCTTTCTCCTCCTATATCGATAATGAGTGGTTCCGTCATTACTTCTACACGTATGTCTAAATCCCAAAACTTTATTTCTTCTTTTAATACGTGTTGAATACATTTACGCCAACTCTCAGCAGTAACGGTATGCAGCGCCTCGTCAAACAGTTTCTCAACGTCAGCCATTTTGAATGTACTGTTTTTTCTCGCAACATAATTTTTCACTTGGGCCCAAACCAGCTCGATGGGGTTTAACTCACAGTGGTAGGGAGGAAGTCTAACAACTGAGACGTTGAAATCTTTCGCCATTTCATCGACAACGTACTTAATATAACTGCTTTTATGTTTCCGTACGAGAGATAATAATTCAACTTTTAGCGTTGCCTCGTAGTGCGGAATGCTTTTACTCTCTAACCAATCAATTATAACCCTCTTGCGGCTAGCTGAAGTAGGTATTTGCTCCAGTCGACGAGAGTGGTATGAAGCATTATCCATAACTATCACTGAACCAGGAGTTACCTTTGTTAAAATTGATCTAAACCATGTTTCAAACCGGTTACCATCCATCTCTTCATGGTAATCGATAGTTTTTTTGGACTGATAACTTAGTAATCCACCTTCTACAAATCCTTCCTCGCTGCCAATGTGAGTGATAATCAGTCGACGTCCTTTCCCAGAGGGAGCTTTTAAACCGGAAGAGAAACCCTCCATAAAGGCTTGTCGATTGCTTCGTATATTCATGTCTTGCCACACTTTTGACACAGTGTGGCCTTCATTTAACCATGTTTCGTCAAGATAATATATGTGCCGTCCTTCGTTACGAAACTGTCGTATCTGTTTTAAATAATTTCTCCTCCATTCCACAATGTCATTTCGTTCAATTAAGGCACTGTTTCTACTTCTTGTTTGGTAACGAAAATTCATTAATTTTAAAGTTCGTCTCAAAACTTTATCACTGATGTTTGGTAAAGTATCATCAGCTTCTATTACCTTGCTCAATTTAGCTACCGAGGGGATTTCATTCCTAAAATAAAAAGAATGTATTTCCCTACGTATAGCATTCCGTGTTTGGTCGTCCAAAACAATTTTCTTTCTTCCCCTACTTTCCGGTTTACAGTTTTCACCTCGTTCTCTTGTCAAAGATCCGTCCCACGATTTCTTTAGAATATTGTATATAGTACTCTCAGAAACTTTAGTTAAATAACTGCACTTAATCACAGCGTCACTAACACCCAACTGTTTGTCCATGGCACGCAGTCCTTCGTACACATTTAATATGAGGACTTTTTCTTCCCGAATTAAATTGTTACGACGCCGTTTTTTATCGCCAACACCGCTACACTCCGCCATTATTGTCACTAAGTATACCGATATAAATATTACAATAAATACCAATAATAACCGATTTATCACACAAAACCACAACACAAATACTGATGTTACGTTCATGAAGAGAATAAACACCTCACATAACTGTTTACTATCACTGTCTCATTCGCGTAGCTCGATCTATCTATCTCGTTCTCAAAGCCGGAACATTGAAGCGACTCTCCAACATTGTCAAATCGGCGAGTTTTTCACAACAAACTTTGCGTTCAAGAAATATGCATAAACACTTTATTTCACATTTCAAGTAAACTAATTATTATTAGTCTGCTTGAAATTTGAAATAAATATATTAAATTGGTATTGACTTAATTACATTGCATCTTTTGTACCTGAAATATTGACACAATGGATTTGAAGTGTATTTATAAAATACAGCATTTCTCTCTAGAATACATATGGCAACTGCGCTTTAACCAAAGTGTTGATTAGATAGCTCTGACTCACTTTACACAATTTCGACTATCGAGTATAGTGTATGTGACGTAATGAATTCGACGCCATATTGCACTGGTGAGAAAAGTGTGACGTTGAACTATTTCGGCGGGTGTGTCAATTATTTGAAACAAACACGACTCGTGTTACGCTACATTCGTAATCAATTCGCTGGCCGAGTGGCACTTTGGCACGCATGCTAAGCAAATCTATTTCAGTGTGATCGTTCACAACGGAATTTGGCGTCAGAGTTGAAGTTGAAGTCGTCGAAATTTCTTGCAAGCTGCAAACTTTCAATTCGACTTGCACTCACTGAATTAAAACGAGTTTAGTTTTAGTTCAGTGCTTGCACTTCGTGCCGGGTATGGGACATGCGCATTAATATTTGTTTTTTGATATTTCTGTCTGATAGTTTGACATTTTCATCGAATTGTGTGTTTTTGGTTTGTTTTTCTTGATTTTTCCGTACAACTGATTGATTAAAAAAATGAAATGGAGAAGGAGGACATTACTTCTACTTTACTTGGAACAATGCTGATTTTGATTTAAAAAAAGGCAATTGTTGATGCAGTTTGGTCTTGGTCGTAGAATGGTTTGTAATTGGAAAAAACTGTAACAAATGATTGATATTTCGCGTTGTCAATCACTACTAAACTCCAGACATGTCAATGTAAAATTTCGAAAATTTTATGAAGGCGGCTATTCACTACGCGAACAAGTAATCAAGTACTTGCCAAGTTTCGAGTAATGTGTATAAAGACTTGCCTTTACTCAAATCGAGACTTGCTTCTCGTCAGCTGTCGGTAAATCGTCGCAAGTTAAAGGACGCGAGTACCCGATTGCAATAATTCATACAAAATTGACTTCTAGGCATGTAGTGTGCACCTACAGCTTACTTTCACTTGTACAAGAGTTCCGTAAAGCCGGTGTATTGAACCGGCCGGGCGACATGAAACAAAACATACAATATTTCAAAAAGCGCGCCATCCCAATATCGAAGTGACGCTAGAACCAAGCCAAATCATGCAACATCTACCGTTCCGAGGACGCGCCAGTCTGCCTTAAGTTACGGAACGGTACGAGTGTATGTGTCAGTCAGCCATTTCGAATTTTCTTGTTTTCGAAAGAATAAATTACCCCTGGAAAACTTCATATGTGCCTCTGGTACCCTTAAAGGTAAGTTAATATAAGGTCTGTTCCAACTTACACGAAAATCGTACAATGTACGATACAAATCCAGTTGACCTACTAATTAGTGACTATAATAAGTCTTTGACATCAAATTCAGTAATCAGCAGGTCAACTGGATTTGTATCGTACCTTATACGGCTTTCGTGTCAGTTGGAACAGACCAATAATTTAGTGATTTTTTACACTCTTTCTTAAGACTTAATCATATACTACTCATCCGCTAACACTATCAACGATGCGATAAAAGTATTGGTTTACCCCAAAAAAGTTGAAGTTTTGAGAGATTTTTACGTCTTTCAGTAAGAAAAACACGAAAAAGGAGGGTTTAGAAAAAAATTTCGTGTGCATGTCGTCATCATCATCGTTGTCGACACTTTTTCTAACATGTTTTGTTAGCACGATACAGTCTCCAACGTGCATAAAGTCACCAATTTCGGTTTGTAACCACGATACAGCCTCCGGGACCAATTTTATGATTGGATATTATTCAGGGTATCTCGCTGATGAACCCTATTGATTTTCAGCTCACCGGAGCCAGTACAACGAGTGCTATGGTACTTGAAATACAACATTTTTGGTCATTATTGGAAAAATTTGTTAGCATGATATAGCCTACGTAGTGCGTAAAGTCACCAATTTAATGATTGATATATTTATTGGTTAATTGGCAGTATGAAATTTTCAATTTATATAAAATTAATGGTTCTTCGCCAAATTTAACTTATAAGAAATGAAACTTCAAAAGTTTTTGTTTTTTACCGACGTTTCGAATCCTTTATTTATATAGGTTCATCATCAAGGCTATTCGTATAATATACACATAATGATATCTGCTATCTATCCCAGAAACAGAAACACCTAATACAGTTTATAAAATTGAATGTAACAATTGCAACCAATCATATGTAGGACAAACCTCACAATACTTGAAAAATAGATTACGTAACCACCAAAATGACATCAAAAATTTAAAAAATAATACAGCACTGTCCAGTCATTCTTTTAATACTGGCCATGAATTTAATTTCAACAATTTTCAGATTTTGGATACTGAAACCAATTTTCATAAAAGATGTATCAAAGAAATGATTCGCATTAAGAAAATTCACTTAATTTTCGTGAAGATGTAGATAGATTAGATAATGTGTATAACAATCTAATAAACAAAATTTAATTTCAAACTTGTGATGTCTCCACCTCCCCGTTTCAATTATACCTTCTACAACCGTACTAAGATGTTTTATTATTTTGATGTTTTGTGTTTAAAAAAGAAATTATTTCATATCGCCAAAGATGCATACAGTAAAGATATCTCTACAATTTGAAATATAATATGAATTGAACAATGGAAATGTGTAAACTATAAAAATTAACACAATTTTATGCTGAAAATGACTCAGATGATTTTACAAAATCAATTGTCCTCGTCCTATATGTATGTTTTATTATAATTGTTTTTAAAAAATCCAAAATTGAGGTGAGTTTTTCAATTTTAAGTTTTATAATATAAGAAAAGATAGGGATATTTAACAAATGTTTGTGTAAACTCTCAAATTTATATTTTCAACTTTGATTAAATAATGTCAATATCATCTTTAAATAAATATAAGAAAAGTTTTTTTGTTGTAATGTATTAGCCTTGATGATGAACCTATATAAATAAAGGATTCGAAACGTCGGTAAAAAACAAAAACTTTTGAAGTTTAATTTCTTATAAGAAAAATTTGGCGAAGAACCATTTATTTTATATAAATTTAATGATTGAATATTGTTCAGATGAACTTTTTTGATTTTCAGCTCGCCGGAGTCAGTTCAACGGGTGCTATGGTACCTGAAGTACAACATTTTGATACTTTTTTGAGAAATTTCGGTTTGTTAGCACGATACAGCCTGTGGAGAGTGTAATAAATGACCAATTTTATGACTGAATATTATTCAGGGCATCTCGCAGATTAACCCTATTGATTTTCAGCTCACCTGAGCCAGTACCATGCGTGCTATGGTACCTGAAATACAACATTTTTGGTAATTTTGGTCATTTTTGGAAAAATTTCGATTTGTTAGCATGATACAGCCTCCGGAGTGCATAAAGTCACCAATTTTATGATTGGATATTGTTCAGGGTATCTCATAGATGAACTTTTTTGATTTTCAGCTCACCGAAATTAGTACAACGGGTGCTATGGTACCTGAAGTACAAGATTTTAGATCATTTTTGGTAAAATTTCGGTTTGTTAGCACGATACTGCCTCCGGAGAGTGTAAAAAGTGGACAATTTCATGATTAAATATTGTTAAGGGTATCTCATACATGAACGATATCGATTTTCAGCTTACCGAAGTCAGTTTAAAGGGTACTATGGTACCTAAAGTATAACATTTTTGGAGAAATTTTGGTTTGTTAGCACGATATACAGCCCCCGGAGTGTATAAATGCGTAAAAATTAGTTTTAATATTTGAAACCGTTTATTTTTATTAGATTTTATTATGTATTAATTTTTTTTCGGAAAAATATAAAAAGAAGACATTTCCGTGGGTTTGAAGTTACGTTGAGCTTTTTTAATGAAACTATTTCTAGATAATTCCATAATATACTGAAAAATGGTAAACATTCTAAAAAATTGCTTCGATGTTACTATCTGCCTTCTCATCTCGGAACCATCATCGTTCTCTATGATTCTTTTCAACAGACCTTCTTCCAGCACAAGAGAGTGCCACTGAGCCCAATATGCCTTGAGTGTCGGTGAAAATCTTGACACTTCCAGGTAGGTCGCCGATTTTCATCCTTCCATTGCCGGATCATCTTCAGGTGAGGATCATTCTCCTGATCTTTTCTGATCCTTGTGGGTGACTATTCTTCATTGAATAACGTAGTTCTTGAAACTGCAACTCCCTTAGATTCCGACTTGTTACAGTGAGAATAGTCTACAGGGCATTACCGTCTAGGCAGAGAGTCAGCATTTCGGTAATTCACATCAGCTCGATGTTCACCCCTGTTTAGTTTCCCTTGTGACTGGAGTTCTTGGGTGGCAGGAGTTCTGGCGCGCTTAGACGGGCTGCGTACGTACTCTACCTCACCACACTTCCGGCATTTGATCTTATTCGTCTTCTTGTCTACCATACTCTTTATCAAGTTAACGATATGGTCCAGTCTGTCTTTGTTACCCTCTTCTTGCATGGTCCTAACTTTGTTGTACCCCGATGCGTTTGTTGCTGCTTCATATTCAAGAGCATCTGTCAATGCGCCAACTAATGTTTAGGGATGGGCTAAACGAAGCGTCCTCTGCATATCAGGGTCACGTAATACATCAATAAAGGCCTGGATGCCCAGACATTCCATCATGTTCTCTGATGCTGACGGATAAGCAAATCGAACGAGACGGGCAATATCCACTTCATACTCTTGAAGGGATTCATTGCGTTTCAGCCTACGGTTCTTCAGCTAGAATTGGTACACATGTTCTAAATGTTCGTGACCATATCCCATGTCTAACCTCTTCTTCAGCTGCTATAAATCATCCGTTTCTTCCAAAGGTATCGTGTGAAGTACATCTAAGGCATCTCCCTGAAGCGCGATGGTTAAGTTTACTGGCTTCTCCCTGTCAGACCAATTATTCACTCTAGCGGCTACTTCAAATTGTTTCACATAATTGGTCCACGACATTTTTCCATCGAACGTTGGGGCCTTGACTTGGGTAAAACGGCTAATGTCTTCTAACTTATGGCGAGTTTCTGGCTTGCAAGGTGTTGCTTGCTCGGTCTTGTTTTCTTCCGCTGGCGTGTCTTGAGTTCTTGAATCTGTCATCTTCATTTCTAACTCCTTGATTTTCTCGTCCATCTGGTTTTCCATCTTTGCCATCTTATTCTCAATGTCCTATTTTAGAGACGAACTTTTATTTTCGACGTCAGCGGCAATGTAGTTTTTCACTGATAAGATATCGGCAGAAATCTTGTCCATGTTAGCGGAAATATCGTTCTTCATGGTTAAAATCTTCTCGCCCGTATTAGTCGAAATCTTCTGTTCCATGGCAGATATTGACGAGATTAAGGTGGAATCCTCTTCATTGAATGAAAATGTTTTCTTACCGGACGTTCCTAACTCACGATTTTCCAATTCTTCCTTTAGCTCTGTCACTTTCAGGTCATCTAGTCTCTTGGCCATGTTTACGTGACTATTTATATTACCCCACACCTTTCACCAATGTAATGTTTTTCTTATTTATTTAAAAGTTTTTATTACGACGGGTGGGATAAATTCATACGAGATTTATTCACTAAACTATTCACTAATTTATATAAACACTTCACTACAGTTTATTTACTTAGACTTAATTTATATATTTACTTGTTCACTGTTTATATCACGAGATCAAATTGTAAACTGACTCCGTTAGTAGGTAGCCTCTCTTATATATTAAGTGCCTTTTTTCTGGATCCTTCTAGATTGCGGCTCACGAAAACAATCGCCTCGCCGGAAATGTCTAGATAAGACTGACAACAAAAAATAATGGTAAACAGTTCGAAGAAATCCCTGCGCCTTCGCTAAAATTTTAACTTTTTTAACTTTCATGGACAGAGTCGGATTCAGGGAATACACCAGTGTGCGATTTCGTAACATTATGAACGTCAGAGTGAGTAGATTCCACAGAGAAGGGTCGAAACAATAAATTTCACCTTTGAGTATTTACATCGCTAAAATGTGTTTTTTTTAAATTTATATTGCATTTACAAAATGGGAAAATATAGGAGGAAGCTAGGAAGCCGCCATTTCGCCGACTATGATACGCAAAAAATTTAGTTGGCTTTAGAAGAAAGAAGAATACGTGGAAAATCCTACTATAATCGTAGCCATTAAAACTAATATAAAATTTACTTTATTGCCACCTAATTCAACAGGTGTGTATCGGCCAATGGATGTAGCATTTTTCAAGCTGCTAAAGGCACCATGGAGACTGGAAGTCAATAAATAAAGGAGCTGTACCAAAAGACTTATCCACGGGACTCTTAAAAAATGTTTCGAAGTTATTGATCAAGATAATAGAGTCGCAACAAGCATGTTAAAGGGGGAGTGGACTATTTCCACCTAACAGAGAAGTGGAAGAAGATCATGCTATTATTGACAACGCTTTAGAAATTTTCTTAGAAAATCTTTATAGAGTTCAAACTCAAAACGCAACACGACAAAATAAAAAACAGATACTTCAAATGAAGGCAGGGCCCAGCGAAACCAATTTTTATTGAGGAAGCAATGCTTCTAGGGATTCACATGGGACTAGTGCAACAGCAAGGCCAACGATGCCAAAGAAAAAAAAACGGAAGCACTATCCAGATAGTTCAGAATAAGAAAATTCTGATATTTGGTCTTCGGAAGACACACCAAAAATTTTGAAGGAGAGGAAAGTATTTGGACAGTGTCAAAATTGGAGAATTTCTTTTAGTTATGACGGCCTAGGAAAAAAAAAGTATTCCCAGAATATTTACTAGGCCGGTGAAAGAAGTAACAAAATTATTAGCGAAATTAACTGTCTCGACCCCTTACTTCGTGGAATCTACTCATATTAGTGTTTTAAATGAAACTCAACGTTTCATATTGATATCTGAAAATTATAAGTCAAAAATTTATAACTTTATAAAATCTAGCGATGTAAAAGTTCTTAGAGCAGACCCAACAAAGAAGTTTTCTAATAATGTAAGGGATATTGTTAATAATTCAAATTATCTTTTAAGTGATTACGAAAAGAGGTCCATGATACATAAGAACCCTCATTGTCCACAATTATATGGAACAGTTAAATTACATAAAATAACGAAACCAATTAGACCTGTAGTTTCTTATGTTAATACTCCTAATAATATATTGGCAAAGAAGCTTAACAATATATTCAATAGTTACGGATATGAATCTAAGTACTCAATTAGAAATTCTATAGAACTAATCAAAAAATTAAAAGCTTTCAAATTACAAGATAACGCTAAGCTTATTTCATTTGACGTTACCAATATGTTCACTAAAATTCCTCCTAAAGAATGTCTAATACTTGTAAGAAAATTACTAGAAAATAAAAATATTAATCCAGGAATAATATCAGATATACTTAATTTGTTTGATGTATGTATCAGTCAGAATTATTTCACTTTTGACAATAACATACTCGTATATATTCAAAATAAAGGTTTACCAATGGGAAGCCCTATATCACCTATTTTGGCAAACATTTTTATGGACAGTTTAGAAAGAAAAATCTTTGAAAATGATTTTTCAAAAAATGTTTCATTTTGGTATAGATATGTAGATGACATATTAGCTTGTTTTATAGGTAGTGAACGACATTTAGATATATTTTTCAACCACATTAATAATTTACACTCAAAAATTGAATTTACATTAGAAGTTGAAGAGAATAACTCGATAAATTTTCTTGATTTAAAAATTCAAAGAGTTAATAATGTACTTGATTATGCAATTTACCGAAAACCAACACACACTAATGTGACAATTCCATATAGTTCCAATCACCCCATGTCACATAAACTAGCGGCATATAATTCAATGATACATAGAGCTTTTTCAGTTCCTATGAACAAATGTAATTTTGATAGAGAGATCAATACAATTAGACAAATAGCAACATCTAACGGTTATCCATTGCATATGATAAATAAACTAATTAATAAAAAAGAGGAAAAAGTGGCATTACAACTAATATTTCCTAAACAAACTGAAGAAATAAAAACTTATAAAACCATCACATATGCAGGAAATATTTCTAATAATATTTCAAAGATAATATCTTTAGCAACGAATACAACAATTGCTTTTAAAACAGAAAGTAACGTAAGTACAAAATTGTTAAATTTTCAAACAAAAATAGCAACATTAAAGAAATCAGGTATATATAAACTGAAATGTCCGGAATGTAATGCTGTCTATTTGGGTCAGACCCTTAGAAATTTTGAAATCAGATACAGTGAACACTTACGAGCGTACAGATTAAAACAACCAGATAAATCCCATTACGCAAAACATCTACTTGACATCAACCATTCATTGACACCAAACATAGAACTAGAAGTACTACATATTTGTGATAAGAAACAAGAACTGGATTTCCTTGAAGAGTTGGAAATTAGAAGACACTTAAGAAACCCACAATGAACATATAAATCTAGGGAGTTCTCCACTATTAAACTGTCTTCTTAAGTGATAATTGTAAAGATCAGCAGATATAGTTTTCCTGGTTTTCTATATCATTGCACAGTTATACTGACTGCTCTTAATTGGAAAAATGATATCCAGGATATCACCATAGGGTTAATAATATCTAAGCTTCAATATTTGTAATATCACATCTTCTTATTTTTTCTTTTAACATATATTAAGTCAATCACAAGGTAGGTCACTTCTTGGACTAGCCAAAAATAACTACTAAACATCAGGTAGGCATAAAATGAAATGTAACTTCTGTCATTCTGACGATGATATTCAGTTATCGAAACAATTGTCAGTTTTTTAGAATGTTTAATATTTTTCATTATATTGTGGAATTAGTTAGAAACGTTGAGTTTAATTTAAAACACTAAAATTATTAGCCTTTTAAAACCTACGTTTATAAAAAGAGGAAGGTATTGTTTTTCTGTTGAAATTTAGCACATTCGTGATTTCATAAATGTCAGAATTTGGTATTTTTTGCGAAAAGCTAATTTTCTTTTCATTAAGAAAGCGCAGTTATTTTCGAATTTGTTTTATTTTCTTGTTAGGTTCATAGAAATGTTACCATTTGATATTTTTTTACGAAACGTTTGAATATAATGTTTTATTTTTTAAACTGTGTTTCCTTTTCTTCGTTTTTTCAAAAATTATTTAGGGTTTCTAGTCATCCTCTGTATTCTAAAACTCATTTTCAGAACATTTATTGGCCTAGGAAGGCTATTTTACTTTTTTTAAGAGTTACTTGATGTTTCAAGACGCTCTCCTCGTTGCTGAAATGCTTTAAACGCTCAACATAACGAGCTATTCAAGTCATTCGAAGGGAAGAGTGACTTGAAATACCGGGAAATTTAAAAATACAATAAAGGAGCATAATTTTAGGTTAATATGGGTACCGGAAATCAATTATACGAAGTAAGATTAGATAGACACAGAGAGACATTGTTCGTCAAGAAGGCGTGATTGGTTTTAAAGTTATACCAGTTCAAAGTTGAAAACTGATTAAAGCCCTCTGGTTTTACGGTACTTGCTAAACTATGGTCATGTCAAGTTACTCGCCAAGTACCGCGCAGTGCGTAGCCACCTTAAGCTTTTTCAATTTTTATTCGATAATGATCGCTTAAGGTGCGTCCTCACGGGCCGATTTTTATTGATCGTCAGCATCAAAGTCAATTAAAAAAGAAGAGTGAAGAATCAAACAAAATTGGATATTTCTTGGCTTCCCATCTTTTAACGATTTGGTAAACAGTTAGGCAAGCCACACATCAAGGAAACTAGAAACGTGAAATGTGAAACGAGAAACATGAAATATGAAATACGAAACAGAAAGTTTGTGCTTCATCGATGCACAAACCAAATTAAATTAATTTGTTTCAGTTAGCAATGGACACCGATGACGACGCAGTAGTTGGGGTTGTAACCACATTATTATTATCAAAACACAAAAAGAAATCAAAACTAAAGAAACGACGTTACTGGGTACATCCGTATAACCACATAAATCTTAAACATGGTTCTTATATAGTGTCAAAAGAATTAAGTGAGCATCCGGACAAATTTCAGTCTTTCTATAGAATGTCTGTACAGACATTAGTAGATTAGTTTCCCTTGTCGGGCCTCACATAATTAAAAAGGATACAAATTTTAGACTGGCTTTGGGAGTTGAAGAAAAGTTGTTAATTACACTGAGGTAAGTAAAAACTAAAATTGTTCCATATTATATTGTAATTTAACTAGGTTACAAAACTTAAAATAATACTTCATTCATAAACAACAGCACGAACAAGATTGTTTATCATTATTATTTGAATACTGCAAGTTGCTGTCATAGGAAGACACTGATATTGCCTCGGATACTGAAGAAGAATATGGGGATGGAAAAGGAAGCAGGACATGTTGTACAGTATTATGTACAGAGTCTTCATTTAGAATGTCATCAAAAAGTGCAAAAACTCTTTGTTTGAATCGTCTCTTCTGAGCATCATTTAGTTTTTTTAAGTCGGGGAGTAAGCTTCTCAGGAAAAGTAAGTCGGCATCTTCTTCGTCAGACGATTCTTTCTTTTTTGTGTTTGCATTATATTTGTTACTCAAGGCAGTCAGGCATTGTACAGCTGAGTTTTCCCAATTTTCAGTATGTTTTTGTATTTTGCGTTTTTTGGAAGAGGATCCCTGCGGAGTTTCTTCTGACAACTCGGATGACACGGAGGGAACACTATTACTTTCCAGTAAGTCTGAAGTTGATGTTTCATTAACTTTTTGAATTTGACTTTGTTAAATATTCTTCTGTGAAATATTTGAAATATTTACATTATCCTCTTTTTCAGTAACAGTTTGACTTTCCTCCAGTTGAAAATCACTGTCAGATACCTCAGCTTCATCAGAATCCGCCGTTCCAGTTTGATGTCGACTTTTCGTATATGGTATCAAATACTTCATTGCGTCTTCTAAATAGAAGGGTTTTTTCTTTCTTCCAGAACTGCCGCTTGGTTTCTTGCTTTCTCTTAGATATCTTAAGAGGCTAATTCGTAACATTCTCCATTTCTTTTTACATTCGTCCACTGAAACAATACAAAAAAAATTTATTAGATAGACAAAAATATAGTAGAATTTAGTTATAAACAGTGATAAAACTTCTGCATGGAAAAAAAATAATAATATTTTTTTCTGTTACAGATATCTTGCTACCTGTTCTTCATTTCGAACGCTATCCTTTTACTTTATGAGAGGAGAAACTACCATAGGATATGTAGTAAACGAAACATGTAAAGCTATTTGGAAATATCTCAGAAAAGAATGTATGCCTTTACCATCAGAAAATATGTGGTTGGAAATTGCTAGGAGATATGAAGAACTATGGAATATGCCCAACTGTATAGGTAGCATAGACGGCAAACATATACGGATCCAAGCTCCACCGAAATGTGGCTCTGCTTACTACAATTATAAATCCTATAATTCAATTGTTTTAATGGCAATTGTTGATGCTGATTCTATGTTTACTATGATATATGTAGGCGATTATGGAAGAAACAGCGACGGTGCAGTGTTTACAAATTCACGGATTGGTGGCCTACTCAATGAAAATAAGTTACATATTCCACCGGCCAGATCACTCCCTTGCGATAGTGGCGGTCCTTTTCCAATGTTTTTCGTTGCAGACGAAGCATTTGCATTAAGACAAAGAATTAATGAAGCCATACCCACAACGAACCTTAAATAATGAGAGAAGAATTTTTAACTATCGTCTTTCAAGAGCGAGAAAAAGTGTTGAGTGTGCTTTTGGCATTCTCTGTTCAAAATTTAGAGTATTTTATTCACCAATAGCATGCAATGTGGACAAAGCTGAAAATATTGTAAAAGCTGCATGTGTATTGCACAACTTTATTAGAAAACACGATGGAGTTTTAATATCATCAGATACTTCCTTGCAATTACCACAAAACCTTAATAATCCATCACAATTATGTGGTCGACCAACAGCCGCAGCACTTCAATTAAGAGATAGATTATGTCAATACTTTGTAAAACCAGAAGTGGCTTTACCATGGCAAAATACAGTATGCGTTTAATACAGATTTTTTAGTTAAAATGTATTCGAAATATGTTTAGGCAGTATTTTAAAAAATAGTATTTCATTATTTTCCATATTCTTTTTATTATATTCAGTATTTTAAACTCACCTGTACATTTTACTTCAGCAGTCACCTGTTGCCACGCTTTTTCTTTGAAGTTTCTATTAGAATACTTTTCCAACTTGTAATTATATAGAACCTCATGTTGTTCAATAACTGACACAAACTCTACATTAAATTCTTCGTCGTCTTTCATTTTGAAACTGATTAAATATTGCCTGCAACGCGAAATAACGAGCAACAAGAAACAAAAATATAGAACAGAACCTATTTCATGTAAACACGTTTCTACAAGATTTGCTTCGCTATGACGTCACATGAAATACATTTCGCTGATGTGCATATTCTCATTTACGGCAATGTATACTTATTTTATGAAACGTGTTTCATGTTTCTCGTTTCACATTTCACGTTTCTAGTTTCCTTGATGTGTGGCTTGCCTTATGAAGTACATTGGGATTTATATTGTCATTGGTACGAGTGTCTTATAAAATTAACTTAGCGTACTGTGCTATACAAGGATCCGTCTCAATTCTTAATAAAGATACATTGATTACGAATTCTAGACACGATACTTCTATATTCATACCTATTACTTCGTTGTTTTATTAAACAATGGCTTAACTGAAACAAGCAACATCTAGACAAAAGCGCCAATTTGAATTGACTACGTTACTTAAAAAGATCTGAACTAATTGGCGCCTTCTACATTTTCAATAAATTCAAGGTGCCATCTTTGACAGCAGTCACGTACCTCTTGAGCTCTTCCTATCCTGATGAAGTACCACGGTGGTTCTTTTCTCATCGTCGTTGTTAAACTCACTTCTCTTCAATGTAAAAAAATTGAAATTACCGTAATGAGCTTTTTCTTCTTCCGTTAACGATGTTAAGTCCACAAAATCGTTGCTCGTCGATACAAAACTATCGTAAGTATTGGTGTCATAAATTTCTTGAAGCTCTTTCTGTCGGTATTTGACGATTTCACGTGTTTCCTCCTTTTCTGTTTCTAATTGGGAGAAATAGGGATTTGTTGGATATTGGTCCGACCATGACGGTTGATATCTGTTGTAGTATGATTTTATTATGTCCATTTTCGATTGTTAGAAGGATATATGTGGATGAATACATTTAACTAAAAAAGAAAAAGATATTGACATTTATAAAAATTTCTCTTGTTGTATGTGTGAATAAAAAATCATGCATTACAAAGAAATACTATGTTTATTTAAAAAAGGTGTAATAACCTATCTAATATAAAATATATCTAAATTCGTCACTATTGCCACTATTGTAGTGCCTATTCTGAGTCCATTTGACAGTTAAGTTTTCTCTAAACACCAAAATACCACAAAGCAATGATAAAGAAATGTACAATAATAATCTTTCTAATATAATGAAATTATAAATAAGTTAATTAGTAAAAAAGAGGAAAAAGTGGCATTACAACTATTATTTCCTAAACAAGCTGAACTTATAAAACCATCACATATGCAGGAAATATTACTAATAATATTTCAAAGATAATATCTTCAGCAACGAATACAACAATTTCTTTTAAAACAGAAAGTAACGTTAGTACAAAATTGTTAAATGTAAAAACAAAAATACCACTATTAAAGAAGTCAGATATATATATAAACTCAAATGTCCAGAATGTAATGCTGTCTATTTGGGTCAGACCCTTAGTAATTTTGTAATCCGATACAGTGAACACTTACAAGCATACAGGTTAAAACAACCAGATAAATCTCACTACGCAAAACATCTACTTGACACCAATCATTCATTGATACCTAACACAAAACTAGAAGTGCTGCATATTTGTGAAAAGAAACAAGAACTGGATTTCCTTGAAGAATTGGAAATTAGAAGACATTTAAGTTAAATCTAGGGAGTTCTCCACTAATAAACTGTCTTCTTAAGTGATAATTGTAAAGATCAGCAGATATAGTTTTCCTGGTTTTCTATATCATTGCACAGTTATACTGATCTTAATTGGAAAAATGATATCCAGGATATCACCATAGGGCTAATAATATCTAAGCTTCAATATTTGTAATATCACATCTTTTTCTTTTCTCTATAAACATATATTAAGTCAATCACAAGTTAGGTCACTTCTTGGTCTAGCCAAAAATAACTACTACACTGAAAAAAATAATTTGCTGCCAATACTAAAATTCAGTAATCACAGCAAAAAAGTTTTGTACCTATACAGATAGCTAAATTTTTAGTGCCCAGAACAAATTAATTTACCAACAGGTACTTAGTGTCCACCACTAATGTGTTCAGTAAGAACTACTGACAAAATTTGTATCAATAACTGACTGCCATTTTGCTATGTACCACTATTTAGTGGATATTACTAATTTGTTTAGTAGAGAGTACTGATTGTCATTTTGCTATTTACCACTACTTAGTGGATATTACTGATTAGTTTTGTAGTAGGTACTGATTCATTAGTATTTATCACTGAAAGACTTCATAGCGCATAATAGAAGTACAGTAGTTATGACAAAAGCGTTCAGTGTACACTACTCATGAAATCTGTATTTAATGCTATATCCTTCTAATGCCTGCCACTAGTATTACTTAGTGGAAATTACTAATTAGTTTTGTAGTAATCACTGATTCAATTGGTATTTATCACTGAAAGGCTTCATGGTGCATAATAGAAGTACAGTAGTTATGACAAAAGCGTTTAGTGTACGCTACTCATGAAATGCTATTTCCTTTTAATGTCTGCCACTAGTCTAGTTGGCAAAAGTCCCCCCTGTTAACTTGACTATATGAATTTAAAAACGCTGGAACAGGTCAATTTTGATTTTGAGTGTCCCATTTTTTAACCACGCCCAAGCTATACTGAGTGAAAATTATTTTAGTAGTTTCTTTAATGGGACAACTATATATTTTTCCATATTTGATTAAATATTCTCTTACAAACCCATTGATTATTTCAATCGACGGCGAAGATATGGGCAAAAAACTTGCTCATATGTATAATGAGTATGACTGAACTAGCAGAGATTCAGGTTAAAAGTATGTTGCAATGATATAGGAGGTTTTTCGTCCATATGTTCATAGCCGTTTAACATAATTCGATCAAACTTTGTATCACTGGATTCGTAATGAAAACCCTCAATAACATTTGGAAAAATATACTGGGTGTCCCATAAAAAACACCATATTTACTCAAATGTGGATAACCCTATATACGTTGAGCGTGGTTAAAAAATGGGATTTTCAGAATCAAAATGTTCGAGAGGTTTTTTAATAATCTTTTTTTATTATCGAGTAAATTGAAATTAAAATGTGATGTTTGCTTAAAGGTAGACAACTTATCACAGGTTCATTAAAAAGTTATTTCTAATTTTACTCGGTGTTGATAAAAAGATAGAATGTATTGGGACAAAAGTTCTTTTCTTTTCACAGTTTACCTTACAGAAAATATATCTGTATACAGTGTGTCACTGGATGGAGCTAACAAGAAGAAACTATTTATCTTTGATTTCGTTTGTCAAAAAAGTTTTGGTTGTCAAAAAATTGGGTTTTTCACAAGATAATCAAAGATTAGATTCATAGGATGTTTATAAATTGAGAAAACATGAAAATGCTTCAAAAGAGAAGTACTATTATTTAATATATTATATACAAATTTTGATAAGAGGAGTATGAGCCGCAATTATGGAAAAGACAGAACAAATTTTAAAATAAAAATGTGAATTTTGTGATTTTTCTTCTTTGCATGTTTCATGCATTCTTAATAATTTATTATCACCCTAATCTAATCTCAGATTTTAGATGAGGAACCCATTTTTTGACTAGCAAAGAATGAATTTTTGTTATAAAATCAATAATAAAGATTTTTTCTTCTTGTCAACTCCATCTAGAGACACACTGTATATTGAAACAAAAACATTCAACTAAAATAACAACATGAAGTTACATAATTCTTATTATTCATAAGAACAACGTGGCTAGGAAATGGATCATACAGGTCTTTAACATGAATTCCAAAATATACATTATGGTTAATGATAACTTCATAAGAATGAATGCGAAAATTGAATTGTACAACATCAATTGATTTACAAGAAACGTATAAATCATGATTTATATTATAGAATAATGAGTCTACTAACCCAAACTTAGGAACAAACTCGTCAGTGTCAACAACTACAATCATATTTGGTTTATAAATTACGCCATTAAAAGACGCCCACTTTTTTTGCAACCGATACTAAACGTGTTTGTCGATACGACCCTCTTGTATAGGGACAGCAGCAATAACGTATCAGCAAAAATTATTTCACTAAACCTCTTTTTTCCGTGTAGTGCTCGTGACTGATATTTATGTTAGGATCACTGGGAATTGCACAAACTTTACTCGTAATTTATTTTGCAACCGATACTAAACGTCTTTAGTTTTTGATACGACCCTCTTGTTCCTATAACTAAATTTTTTAGGGACAGCAGCAACATCGTATCAGCAAAAATTATTTTGCTATCTTCACTAAACCTCTTTTTTCCGTGTAAACATCAGGTAGGCATCAAATAAAATGCAACTTCTGTCATTCTGACGATGATATTGATTTATCGAAACAATTGTCAATTTTTTAGAATTTTCAATAACTTTTATTATATTGTGGAATTAACTAGAAACCGTGAGTTTCATTTAATTTAATTTAATACTAATTTCTAATATAAAATTAAAATTCGTCACTATTACCACTTTTGTGGTGCCTATTCTCAGTTAATCTAACAATTAAGTTTATTCTATTCCCTAAAGACAAAAATGTCATAAAGATATACGTATATTTTTTAGTCTTTCTCACTTGATACAAAAAAAAAACGAAAAATTAAATTGGAGTTTATTTCTGTATGTTGTTTTTAATTTCGTCACCCGAATGCAGAAACATCCTAACTCCATTTTTGCCAAAATCGGATTGTTATATCGATGCAGAAGGATCCTAAATCCAATTTTCTATCATAAAGTAGTGCTTTCCAAAGTATGAATATATCCTATCTTTTTTAGCCATATTGTTCTTATGCAGAACTAGCTTAAGTTACTCAATGCGCAGATATGCTATACATAGCGTCATGGGAGTTAGGATACTTGTTTACTACAGGTTTGTTCCTACAAAGAATCCCTAACAAGTCCGTGACAGTTTTCAAACCAACTTTAATGCGCATGTCCGTTTTGGATCGATTCTAAACATGTTTGAAACTAGGTGTAGGAACATCTGATTAACGTCCGCTTAGCTTTTGTTTCTCTGTAACACTTGCTATTTGTGATATAACCTCACTTTGAAGTGCTTGACAAGACAGTATTTATTATTGTTTTTAAACTTATTATTATTTCATTTTTTTCTACATTAGGCCAAGTAATGACTTCAGGAGCAAGATTGTTCAAAAAGTATTATACTCTTTTAATTACCCTGAATAAAGCACTAAGAGTTATATTAAATCTATCAGCTACATCTCGATAGCTGGATGTTTGATGCCCTGCATACCACAAAAAAATATATACATGTTGTAATGCACTCAGTTTTCCATCTGGTCCACTTTGTGGTTTGTAATAAGTGCCAGGCTACAAATTTTTCAGCAATTATATTTGCAGTGGCGGGGGCTAACACGGAAATGTTTTATAAACTCAACTCTATTGAACTGGGGTACTGTTTGTTCAAAAAAGTTTTGATTCTTTGGTCTAACTCGGTCTTCCAATACATCTTCTAAGTCGAAATCTGCATCTGAGTCAGAAAAGTCTGAAATCTCCGATTCGTCGGTTGATTCAAAATCACTCATTTATTAATAAAAAACACTTCAAACACTTGAAAACAAAAATATTTTAGAAATAATTATAAAAGTGACACAGAAGAAAGGTTGGTTTTATTTTTTTTGTAACTGCGCAAGATTCCAACAATTTACTTGTAAAAGATCCGCAAACTGTTCTGACAGTTAGCAAACTATCAGAGAAACGTGTAGGAACAGCGCATCGGTTGTTTCCCAGCACAAATCCAACAATCAGAAACCTTGTTGGACCGCGGCTAAGTCTTTTGCGCCGAATCCGGACTGTCACTAACTGTTTCTGATTACTGTAGGAACAAAGCTTACATAGGATGGTAATTGCGTTGTAGAATTTTGGAGAGGTGAACTTAGGATACCAAGACTGTTTGTTATTCAGGCAACACGTTGTGGTAATTGTTGGTTTGTTGAATTGAGTGACTTAATATTAAAATAAATAGATTGGCACAGTATTTTCAGGAATTACTAAATGATGGTGAGAAAGAGAATTGTGAAGAGGAAGATCTAGCCATAATAGTCCCAAAAAAAGTGGAGGTGACAGAATGCTAAAAACATATGAAGAATAATAAGGAGTGCAGGAGACAACAATATTCCAATAGAAATTTTAAAATATGGAGGCGAACAATTAACTGAGAGAATATGGCAGTTGTTGGAACAAGTATTGCAAGAAGAAAAGATCCCTGTAAATTGGAACAAGGTATTAATAATTCGAATCCTCAAAAAAGGTCCCAAGGAAGAATGCAATAACTACCGCGGAATAGTACTTTTAGACGTAACATATAAAGTTCTAGTTCTGGCAAAGATACTTAAAAATCGATTAGACAAATACCACAATGAAAATGCTATGAGTTTAAGTTCGGCAGCTTTCACCAAATTATCAGTATGTGCTTTTTTGGTATCTATAAACTGGCTCATTTGTGGAGTTGTCTTGCAAGAATTTTCACTCAATTGGTGAGTTTTACTATTAAAGTGCTATAATTACAGGATCATTTTTTATTGCATCTTCCATATCGCCATTTGGTCAACACATTTTAGGCCCGGAAATTTTTCGGTCCATACATTTCTAAAATGTTGAATATACTTTTTTTTTTCTTTCTTGGTGGTAGTCCAGGAATATCATTATCCGAATTGCTCGATTCTTGACTGGAATGAACTCGACTGCTACCTCATATACATCGAGAAGTCCGGCCTTCTCTACTATAACAGGTTGAAGTTCTGAGTTCGACTCCCCAACAGAATCTTTTGAATAAGAAGTGGAGACCGCAGGTTCCTATATACTTTCTGGTACTGGCACATCATACAAAACTTTCCGTTTCCTGATGACAAATCTGTGGGAATATAAATGAATACTGATTCTAGATGGCATAGTATGATATAATATACATACTTGTCCTTAATTATATTTTCGTTTTAAAAAACCTGCAACTGTGAGCGGAACACGTAACCCAAAACAACGATTATAGTTATTATTATTATTAATTCTTAATCATCACATGTATAAAGTTCACTCCATAAACCAGATCAATACAGGGCAGGGAATAACAATATGAGCTATGCAAAGTAGAAAACGGTGGCCTATGGCCAATTCCAATTGTCAAATTTTGCCATACCATAAAACATATTTTGTCCTAATATTTCTTGATATTTCACTATAGAATGAACAAAGAAGATGACACATGTTTTGCTACCTGAACCAGAAATAAATTAGAGCGGGATAGACACACTCACAAAGCGGAGTAGATTGTGATAATTTGGAGTAGCGGAATAAAACACATGCAATGGGAGTAGGTCTACTCCGAACGCAGTAGCTGTGGCAATGCTGACTCAACCACGCTGTTGGCCGGCGTCTTATACAGTGTGGAAACCACTTATGGAATAAAATTCTTTATGTCAATATTTTAGAAAATTATAAAAAATGCCGAAACACGTCAACTTTTGAATTGAGTTGTCCGTTATGTAAACATAAATTTAAATGTACAGGGTGATTCACGCGAGTATGCCATAGTCGGTGTTTTTTTTAATGAAACACCCTGTATATTTGCATATTTTTGAAATCCTCTTAATGAACCGATTCCAACAAACTAAATAATGTATGGTCACTTTCTTCTTGTCAAAATTAGATAAAATCTTGTATGAAACACGTTATGAAATGCTTGTTTGTGTAACTCGTGTCATTTTGCGGGACCTCGCTCGCCCCGCTACGCGGAGCTCGCTCGTCCCGCAAAAATTTCACTCGTAACACAAAATGATGCATTTCATAACTGGTTACATAAATAACACATCAATAACTGACAGAATAGAAAACAATCCACAATATTTACCGATTAAAAACAATCCACATTATTTACCGTTTTTGTTTAATTATTGGCGTTTTTAGGCAATTTTTAGGTATTTTATGATAAAATTCATGGGCGTAGCAGGTTTTGTCTAATAGTTAGTTAGTTTAGATTTCTGATAAATTCATATTTAGCTAATTTAAAAAAGTATCAATATTTCACGTGTAATAAATTATTAATTTTAAAATTTCACCCTGTATAATTCATAATTGACCATACATTATTTAGTTTGTTGGAATCGGTTCATTAAGAGAATTTCAAAAATATGCAAATATACAGAGTGTTTCATTAAAAAACAACAACACCGACTATGGCATACTTGCGTGAATCACCCTGTACATTTAAATTTATGTTTACATAACGCACAACTGAATTCAAAAGTTGACGTGTCTCGGCATTTTTTATAATTTTCTAAAATAATGACATAAAAAATTTTATTCCATAAGTTGTTTCCACACTGTATATAGGTAGTTGGTCCGGTGAATCTTTTCCCATGCGTCATTAATATCTGATAATATAACGAAGACATATATAACGTAGATGAAACTGGGATCACCACATTCCAAAAGCCCGACAGGGTTATAGCGAGAAGAGGCACCAGACAAGTCAGTTCAGTCACGTCAGCTGAGCGTGGAACTTTGGTGACTGTATCTTTTGCATTTAACGCTATTGGAAATGCCTTACGACCTATGTTCGTTTTTCCACGCATCCGGTTCCAATATCACTTTATCAGAGACGGTCCAGTGGGCTCGGGAAATCGTTTGGGATGGATGCAAGAACAAGGATTTTTGATATTTTTTTTATAGCACTTCCAAAAACCTAGCAAGTCTTCGATGCATCAGAAAGTGCTGCTAGTGTTAGATAATCATCCATCATATATTCACATTAATTGTCTTGATTTTTGCAAAGAAAATGGAATAGTGTTGCTCACACCTCCCCCCCTCCACTGTTCCCATAAGCTGCAGCCGTTGGACCGATCTTGTTATGGACCATTCAAGAAAGCTGTCAACATTTATTGCGATGCCCGAATGTGAAACAATCCCGGAAAAACAATTAGTATCTATGAAATTCCTGGCATTGTGGCTTCTGCTGCTCCACGAGCCCTTACTCAAGAAAATATCAAGGCTAGCTTCAAATCAATTGGCATCTATCCGTTCAATCGACACCTTTTCACGGATCGTGATTGCGCTCCATCCTACGTTACCGATAGGCCGGATCCCAGTAACGTCACTCCTGGAACTGCTTTGCAAGCGAGTGATGACATTAGAGACGACAATAAGACCACTGAAGCTGCTGAACCAGGCTGTAGTTTTGAGAAATCTCAATCATCTACGAGCCATCAAATAGCAATTCCCAAAGCCCCACCCAGGAAAGACAATAAAGCTAGAAGAGGAAAGCGGAAATCGGCCATCATACAGATACACCGGAAAAAGAGGCTAATAGAAAAGAGCATGAAGGAAAACAGCTCAAAAAACGAGTTAAGCAGATCAAAAGAAGGGTGGGAGGAGCAAGCAGGCCCAAAATGAAAATATCACCAATATGGTTTCGGATTCCGATGAAGATGAATGTTTTTGCCTGCTGTGTATGGAGACTTTTGGTACAAGTAGGCTTGGAGAAGAATGGGTCCAGTGTAGGGAGTGTAAACATGGAGCTCACGATAACTGCACAGGCGGCAACAGTTTATATGTGTGTCACAATTGCCAATCTGAATAGTTCTTTGACATGTTAGTATTTTTTTAAGGATATACTTGACAATGGTTTCCGTTCCTAGAGCATACAATTTAGTTCGTTTATTTGTATTTTTTTACTGGAAAATAGTTTTTGATAGAAATTTATTAAATTCAATCAGTGATTTCTTTGAAATTAAAGGTGTTTCAACTGACCCTGTATGTGTTTCAATTGATGCAGGGGAAGGGGTCAATTGAAACAATATTTCCATACCTAGGCAATTTGCCTTGATTTCTGGCTCTCCACCAGCCGGATTGACCTGGAGGTGTTTTAATTATGATCAGTTTACTCAAAATCGTTCCAATTGACCCCAGTCTCCCATACGACTTCAGTTTCATCCATTTTAATTCCTTAAAATAAGATTTGAAATGTGGACAATTCGTAGACTCCTACGCATCCCATGGACTGCATATAAAACTAATGAAGAGGTGCTGGAAATGGCCGCTATGCATAGAGAACTTCTGCAAATCGTGAAGTAGAGAAAGGTATCCTATCTTGGACACATACTCAGAGGCGCCAGATACTCAATACCTAGGTTAATTTTGCAAGGAAAAATAGAAGGTAGAAGAGGCCCGGGAAGAAAACAACATTCATGGCTGCGAAACATTAGGGACTGGTGCGGAACTAGAGATGCAGCCACAATCTTCCTAAAGGCAGAAAATGGCACCTTACATTTGACATGAAAGAAGTACAAAGGACCGCCAATGTGCGAGAAGCACAAGGCACAAGAAGAAGAAGAAAATAAGATCATAAAGTGTTTTTGATACCTGAAACGTGTTTACAGTTTTCACCAGATTTCTCCCGAACTGCTAAAACAAAGTTAAGTATTTGGTATTTTTGAAAAGGTAGTTAAACGACCTTTGCAGTGAGGTATCAGTCAACCCCCTTTCCATTTAAGGTTTTAGTAGTTGTGTCCGCCCCCGCTAGAGGGTTAATGTAATTTAGTTGAAAACCAGCCCACACAGTGTCCCCCTTAAAATATGTGTGACGTGGCTTTGTATATTTTTGAATATTCTATAGGGACCGAAATTTCAAATTCCCGCAACTGTGTTAAACATGTTTTATTAATGTATGTCACATCATTAAAATACACGCCGTCAATTTAAGTTAAATCTTTTTCAGTCATTTTGGAAGAAGCGTTTGAATATTGGATATATTTAATTTTAAAATTTGATTTATAGTATTTTTCATTTACGGTACTCACTTTTATTGGTTTTAGTAAATTAATTTACTAATTTTCTTCATGAATATTTAACGTTATCTAATTTATTTATACTTGTAATGATATTTTCGATTCAAATCTATGAGTCACTTTATAAACGACATATGGTGAATATTTGTGTGTGATATATTGACCAATACATAGACCGAACTAATAAATAAAACTGCTGAGAAATTATATTAATAAAATAAATACTATCTTTTATAATGCCTATTGTTCGCAATTTTATTTATTGTTATTAGCATTCACAGCTTTGTAGGTTCCATAGCATTTTATTTACTTTTTTTTCGATTATTTATTTACTTTTATGAATTTTTTTTAATTAGTGTTTTTAAATGAAACTCAAGGTCTCTAGTTAATTTCACAATATAATACAAGTTATTGAAAATTCTAAAAAATTGACAAGTAAGGGTCGAGACAGTCAATTTTTTTTGACTTTAAATTATTTGTGGCAAGGAATTTTCAAAAGTAGGTCCGTTAAGTCCTTTCAAAGAACTGGCGATAATTTGAATTGTGACTAAGTCTTCATAAAAAAAGTATTTCTCTTCACATTTACGACAATTTTCGCATAATTAGCGAATCTAAATAGGTAGAAACAGTTGAAACTGTAATAAAAAAATATTATATATGATTTCTCCTTGTTGAAACTGTAATAGACTATGAAATTAACTGTCTCGACCCTTACTTCGTGGAATCTGCTCATAATAGTGTTTTAAATGAAACTCACGGTTTCTAGTTAATTCCACAATATAATAAAAGCTATTGAAAATTCTAAAAAATTGACAACTGTTTCGATAAATCAATATCATCGTCAGAATGACAGAAGTTACATTTCATTTGATGCCTACCTGATGCTAGTAGTTATTTTTGGCTAGACCAAGAAGTGACCTAACTTGTGATTGACTTAATATATGTTTATAGAAAAAAGAAGAAGATGTGATATTACAAATATTGAAGCTTATATATTATTAGCCCTATGGTGATATCCCGGATTTCATTTTTCCAATTAAGATCAGTATAACTGTGCAATGATATAGAAAACCAGGAAAACTATATCTGCTGATCTTTACAATTATCACTTAAGAAGACAGTTTATTAGTGGAGAACTCCCTAGATTTAACTGTTCATTGACAACTTCATATTGTGGTATGTCCAGAATGTAATGCTGTCTATTTGGGTCAGACCCTTAGGAATTTTGAAATCCGATACAGTGAACACTTACGAGCATACAGATTAAAACAACCAGATAAATCCCACTACGCAAAATATCCACTTGATACCAATCATTCATTGACACCTAACACAAAACTAGAAGTGCTGCATATTTGTGAAAAGAAACAAGAACTGGATTTCTTTGAAGAACTGGAAATTAGAAGATATTTAAGAAACCCACAATATGAAGTTGTCAATGAACAGTTAAATCTAGGGAGTTCTCCACTAATAAACTGTCTTCTTAAGTGATAATTGTAAAGATCAGCAGATATAGTTTTCGTGGTTTTCTATATCATTGCACAGTTATACTGATCTTAATTGGAAAAATGATATCCAGGATATCACCATAGGGCTAATAATATCTAAGCTTCAATATTTGTAATATCACATCTTCTTCTTTTTTCTATAAACATATATTAAGGCAATCACAAGTTAGGTCACTTCTTGGTCTAGCCAAAAATAACTACTAGCATCAGGTAGGCATCAAATGAAATGTAACTTCTGTCATTCTGACGATGATATCGATTTATCGAAACAATTGTCAATATTTTATAATTTTCAACAATTTTCATCATATTGTGGTATTAACTAGAAACCGTGAGTTTCATTTAAAACACTGTAATAGACTAAATTCAATGTTTACTATACTCTAACAACTTGTGGATGACTCATTTTCTATCATGATACCTCGCTTGCATGCCAAGGTATACTTTCAAAGCTATGATTGATAAATTGCACAATAAACTTGTAATTTATCAATTGTAAGTTTGAGTTCTTTCTAAATGGAATCGGCACTAAACTGCAGCACAAATTACCTCAGCTCTGAATGACACACCTATTTTATTAACAACTGTTAAATACATTTATTGTCTGCGGTGCTAATAGAATATTTTGTTGTTGAAAAACCAAAGCCAACAATTGAGAAGAGACTAAAATTGACAAAGCTACATTTAAAAATGGACAATAACCAATGGGAAAATGGCACTTGGATCAAATAGACGTATGTTGAATTTGTCAGTGTTTATGTTAATATTGTAATGTTTTTGTTATTTATTTAAACAATAAACGGGTGGGATAAATTTTAAACACTCGGTATTGCTACTTATTAATTTATTTAAACACTAACTCACTAACACTAATTTATATGTACTTAACTAGTCACTTAAATTTAATTTATATGCACACTAACTTATTAATTTATAACACTTTTATATTCACTTAATTACTGTTTATTTGTCAAGATCACTTTATCAACTCATAAACTATACTCATCCGCTGATCGGTCCTGTATTTATATCAAAGCTTTCTTTACTAGAACATTCCGGATGGGACAAATGCCTTTCGCGATATTTCTTAAAATGCCTTTCGAGAACATGTTTAAAAAAAGACGGTCACAATAAATCCCAATAGACCTTCTCAGAATTCGGCGCGCTCGCCATTTTCTTAACTCCGTTAACATAAGGTTACAGGACCGTACTTAGTATCTGCTTCAGTGTGCGAGTTCGTAACAATATATTGTTTAACGAGTGATGAAAGTAGCATTTTCTGCAAACGAGACAACATGTTCTCAAGTTGCAGAAAATGCTTTTCGTCGAGTAAAACAATATACGTTTTCTACAAGCATGGTTTACTATGTAGGATACTATTTATAAGAGTTGAATTATCTGTAAGTGATCTCGACGAAATCTGCGATTTAGGGGTAAACCCCGTTTCTACCATGTTTGTTTTGGCATCCACCTTTATATTATAATTGAACTTTTTTAAACTTTTGCCATAATATACATACTGTATAAAATCAGAAAAATGAAATCTAATACTGCAACAATAGTTTTTTATTTTATTATTAATTTACAAATAAAAAATGTATTGTGTGTTTCAAAATTTATTTTTGATTTACATATTGATTGATAGTATTACGAAACAGCACACTGGTATAGTTCCTGAATCCGACTCTGTCTAAGCCATGTATGAAAGTTAAAATTATGGCGGACGCGTAGGGATTTCTTAGAACTGTTTACGATTGTAAGAAATTTACGACTTGTGCTACGAGTTATGGACCACATCGCAAGAGAAAGGCACCTATGAAACAGTATAATGTTAGAAGCCCTTTCGAAAGGATTGCTTTAGACATCGCTGGACCATTTCCGACGACAGAAAATGGTGGTAAATACATCCTGGTTGTAATAGATTATTTAACAAAGTGGGTGGAAATTTACGCTATCCCGAACCAAGAGGCCACAACTGTCGCGGATATATTGGTGATTTGTGACAAGTTGGTAATGAAGAAGTCCAGGACATCAGCATTACCTCCACAGTCAGATGGAATGGTCGAAAGAATGAACAGGACTATTGGAAAATACCTGTCCAAAGTAGTTTCCAGCCATCAGAGAGATTGGGACCAGTATCTTTCCCTATTTGCATTGGCTTATCGATCCGCCGTTAATGAGTCCACGGGTGAAATACCTGCGAAAATCCTGCTTGGACGTGAAATGAGGCTTCCTTGTGACCTGGAATTTATATGTCGGCCTGGAGAAGATCTAGCAGGAGAAGACTACGTGATCCAATTGAGAAGGCTGGACGATATTCATGAATTAGTTCGTACCAATCTTCAAGTTGCCAGCGACAGAATGAAAAGTCGGTACGACACGCAGGCCACAGACGGCGGTTTTAAAGAAGGGGACAAAGTATGGCTACACAACCCGGCGAGGAGAAAAGGATTTTCTCCAAAATTACAAAAAGCCTTGGAAGGTCCATACTTAATCAAGAAAAGGATCAATTATGTTATATATCGCATAAGCAAGATCCCCAACGGAAAACCAAAAGTAGTTCACCAAAACCGACTAGCGCCATTCGAAGGGGACCATGACCTAGAGAAAGGAGTAAACCATATTCGAGATGTGTCTGACCCTACCTTCGATGAATTTATGGGCGCGTATGGAGGTACCGGGAAGGCTAGATATGGAGTCACTTCAGAACAACGACAAGATTTGTTCACTCTCCCGGAAGATTATTCACTGGCATACAACATTCCCGCCCGTTTCAAGAACGCACGAGGGTTTGCATCGGTCTTTCGAAAGAAGTTTGGGAATTAGAAAAACTTGAAGACCAGATTCCAGCCCATGGCAAGACACTGAAACTGAAACATAATTCGCGGTACGTCTTGAATTTGATAGCGAGTAACCAGTTGGATTGGCGAGTTATAAGGAACATGATAAAGATTACCTTTCGAGATACCGCTGTCCAGATATTAATTCGCAGCTACAACCCCCGTTATCAGTATCTGATGAAGACGGTGCCCTGCTATTTCCAAAAGATCGGAAAGTGTAGAAATAGGACCAGTTGCCGATTCAAACATCCAGTCTCGGCTACACAAAAGTTCCAGGAGGAACTTCCATTCAAGGAGGGGGTAATGTTACGAAACAGCACACTGGTATAGTCCCTAAATCCGACTCTGTCTAAGCCATGTATGAACGTTAAAATTATGGCGGATGCGCAGGGATTCCTTAGAACTGTTTACGATTGTGACTATCTTATCTAGACATTGTTTTTATGACCAGTCTTATCTAGAAAATGCCAGAGCCAATTGTTTTTGTGTAAGCCGCAATCTAGAATTATCTAGTAAAAAGGCACTCATATATAAAGGACCGACCATGGAGAGTTAGTTTAGTTGATAAAGTGATCTCGACAAATAAACAAGAATACTGTTACGAAACAGCACACTGGTATAGTCCCTGAAACCGACTCTGTCTAAGCCAGGTATAAAAGTTAAAATTATGGCGGATACGCAGTTATAAAAAACTGTTTACGAGTTTACGACTATCTTATGTAAACATTGTTTTTGTGACCAGAGTTATCTAGAAAAGGCCAGAAAAATTATTTGCGACTGTGTAAGCCGCAGTCCAGAATTTACTAGTAAAAACGGCTTTAATATATAAGGGACTGATCAGGAAGAAGCAGGGCAGTATATAATTTGACATCGTGAGTTAAACAGAAAATAAGTGAATATAAATTAAGTGATTATATAAATTAGTTTAAGTGAATGTACTGAGTATATATAAATTAAATGTTAGTGAGTTAGTGTTTAAATAAATTCGTAAGTAGCCATACCGTGTGTTTAAAGTTTATCCCACCCGTTTACTGTTTAAATAAATTAGAAAAACAATACAATAGTTATATTAGAACAGTTATTTAAAATGGTTGGGTTATCAGAAATTTAATATCTGAAATGGCAACTACTTACTTTCGTCACTAGAGACGAACGTTAACGTTATGGGATATTCTATCACTGGTGTCGGAACTGGCGTTTGCGGTAGGAGTAAAACGTGACGAAAGTTATTGATTATTAAATGATTACAGAAAAATAATGTTATGTACCAGTTTATAATGTATTCTGGGTTTGTCAGAAAGACTGTAAAAAGAATATGTCAGGCAATATATTATATTCATTTTCCAGAAAGGAAACAAAACCACAATGAACTTCGCAATCCTACAGGAACTAAATATATACGGTCCTGCGAGTGAGTGATGAATACACAGAAAATAAGCTCTTCAAAAATTATACGGTGGTATAAAATTCACTTCAATTGAATTAAGTTAGCAAGAATAGTAAATAGTAAATGGTGCTGTCCTATGATCAAATATAATTCACCAGAAAATTGTAAGTAGGTCAAAATTTATGTATTTATGTTAGAAATATAATTGCAAATATACCAACTCATTGCCTTACCAATAAAACATTGTCGATTTGCAATTCCGGCACTCCGGCGAAATTAATAAAGAGGAAAACAAAGATATAAGTGAAATAAGAAGAATTAGAACTACAGGAAAATACAAGACAAGGCCTATGTTAATAGAAATAAACGAGTGGAATAAAAAACAAGAAATAATGAGGCCAACCAAGAAACTTAAGGGTACCAACGTCTTTATAGATGAAGATTATTCCAGAGAAATACTGAACCAAAGAAAAATATTAAAAACACATGAAACAAGCAAGAGAAAATGGTCACAGGGCATATACTACATATAACAAATTAAAGATAGACGGAGCAACATACACGGCAGAAAGCTTAGTTAAGATACCGGAAGGAGACGCACACTCCAACAACAAACGTACACTACAGAGAAAAGAAACAAGAACATTTAGTGAAAGATCACTAGGAGAAGAAGAAAAGAATGGTTCAAGAAATTAGCAAGAAATAACACCCAAACTGGATCAATTTCAAAAAACATATAAATCAGTTGGGTAAACAAGTCCACAAAGAATGAAAGATACAAGAGAGGACAACGAAATTACTTATAAGATTAATATTAGTAATTATGGTAGCAATAATGGGGATGGTAATAGTAATTATAATTGTAATAAAACTAGAGATATGCGGAATGTAAAAACAAATGTTGATAATAAAAATGCAATGAGTAATGAAAATATCAAGGTATATGTAAAAGGTAAAATAAGTAAAAACGAAAACAAATACGTCAAACAAAAAAGAAATAGAGTAAAAAAACGAATACCAAGCTTTTAAAAATAGCCACTTGGGATATTAAATCTTATTAAAAATTGATAAAATGGAAGAAACAGTAAGAGAATTGGAAATATACAATATAGATGTAACAGCTGAGCAAGAAACAAGATGGGAAAAATCGGGAGAAATAACAAAAGACAAATGCACGTTTGTTTATAATGGAGAAGAGAGACGGGATAGGAACGGAGTGGGTTTTTATATTAAGAAGGATTTGATGAATAGTATTATTAAATTTACGCTAGGATTGGAGTACTGAGGTTTAAAATGAAAAACGGTAATATCTCAATAATAAATATTTATGCACCCACGGAAACAAAAGAGAATTATTTTTATGAAAAATTAAATGAGGTATGCGAAGATTTTCCAAAAAAAGACGAAGTGATGATATTAGGAAATACAAGTGCCAAAATAGGAAAGGAGGTATATCTAAAACATATAATAGGAAACGGAAGGGGAATGATACATAAAGAAACTAACGACAATGGATATATATTAATTCAGCAAGCAGGATCCCTAAACATGATCTTCCTATCCACAAAATTTGAACACCAAAGAAGACACAAAGTGACATGAAGACACCCATCGGGAGAAAACGAAAATCAAATAGATCATATACTAGCAACAAAAGAAATATGTCGAAATATAACTAATACAAGATCGTACAGAGGAGCTAAGCGGAAACGGACCACTATTTGGTAATAGCGACGATACAAAAATTTAACAATACAAAAACAATATACTGCCCGTAGTAATAATAAAAATGGAATGCTTAAAGTCTATAAAAGGATAAAGTAAAAGAAATTTATGAAAATGCATACAAAAAGAATACAGCAAATCATATATTAAATACAGATATAGAAAACATCTGGCAAGAAATGAAAAATAATATAACAAAAACGGCTCAAGTGGTTCTTAGAAAATCAACAAATAGACCAAGAAGCAAAGATTGTTTTGATAATGAACGTGATGGAATCAGACAAACATGGCAAGAATTAAATGGACTAGGACAAAGAAACAACACGACAGAATTAACTATGAATTAAAAAGGAATGCAGCAAATAATTTATACACAAAGAAAAAAACATATGGTTTAATAAGAAATTGGAAAATATAGAAAAACCAAGATCTCAAAATAAGATAAAGGAATTTTACAAAAACGTAATATTGTACATTGATAAACATAACGATGCACTTACACAATATGTAGATTAGCAGCAATTGCAAGAAGAAGAGGAAGAACAAAGTCCAGAAGCAGATGAATAACAAGATGAATTCAAAAAACTAAAAAATGAAGGCTACAGGGGACGATGAACTAAAAGCAGAATTGTTGAAATAAGGAGGATAAGAATTGCAGGAATTTGTCATCTAATCAAAGAGATATGCAATCAAAATAAGATGCCGGAAAATTGGCATAATCATACCCGTATATAAAAAATGAGACAAGGAAAACTGCCAATATTATAGACCGATAACATTATTAACTGTAACATATAAGATACTTGCCAATTTAATAAATCAACGTCGAAAAGTACGCGCAGAAAAAATTCTCGAATATTACTAAAATGGCTTCAGGCCAGGAAGGTCGACAATTAATGCAATACACACTCTAGAGCAAATATTGCAAAAAAACTGGGAACATAACAGAAATACAGAGGCAGTCTTCATAGAAGTGTTTTAAATGAAACTTACTGTTTCTAGTTAACTCCACAATATATTGAAAAAATGTTAAAAATTCTAAAAAATTGACAATTGTTTCGATATTACCTAAATATCATCGACAGAATGACAGAAGTTACATTTCATTTGATGCCTACCTCATGTTTCATTATTTTTGGCTAGTCCAAGAAGTGACCTACCTTGTGATTGACTTAATATATGTTAATAGTAAAAAGAAGATATGATATTATAAATATTAAAGCTCAGATATTATTAGCCCTATGGAGATATCCTGGATATCATTTTTCCCAATTAATATCAGTATAACTGTGCAATGATATAGAAAACCAGGAAAACTAGATCAGCTGATCTTTACAATTATCACTTAAGAAGACAGTTTAAAAGTAGAGAACTCACTAGATTTATCTGTTAATAGACGACTTCATATTGTGGGTTTCTTAAGTGTCTTCTAATTTCCAATTCTTCAAGGAAATCCAGAAAAGCACCACTTCAATTATTTAGGAGTGATAATTCGAAAAGATGGAAAAGAACGAATGGGAGATAGGATATTGAAAGGAAATCAAGTCTATGTTCGGAATCGAGCAAAGTTAAAAAGTAAAACATTAACAAAACAAAATTAAATATTTATAAGACGATTATTGGGCTAGTTATCACCTACGCAATGGAAACAAGCACAATAACAAAAAAAGAGGAAAATGATCTTAATGTATTAGAGCGAAAAATAATGAGAATAATTCCGGGTCCAGACAAGAGATGGGAGTGTAAGGCGCAAAAGTAATGAAGAAAGAAGATGATAAACTGCAAGGCGAAAGAATTATAAAGTTCATAAAAACATAAAGATTACAATGGGCAGGACATATAATGAGAAGAAAACCATCGGAAATGATCAGGAAAATTACAGAGTGAATTCCGATCTGACCTAGGAAGACCCAGAAAAATATGGAGAGATGCAAAAGAAGATTCAAATAGCATAGGAATAAATAGCTGGAGACTAAAATTCAAAAATAGAATAGAGTGGCAAAAGATAACGAGAATGGCCAGGAGCCACAACAAATTGTGAAAAAAATAGAGGAGAAGAGGATGATCCACCTCAATAAATGGATCATAATGCATTGCATTAGCATTAGCCATAATCCGTATGGATTGAACGGCTTGGTGATGATGAAATATATAAAATGGACTACAATAGGCGAATGCACATTCACAAATGGACAATAAACCAATGGGAAAATGGTACTTGGACCAATAGACGTATGTCGGTCAAAACAAGAAAGAGTTTCAAAACATGTATGGAGGTGGGCTTTGGGCAGTTTTAGCAGCAGTAAACTGGAAAATATATGCAGAACAACAGGATAACAAAGAAGGCTATTTGATCATTTTTGAGGATTCCGACATTTTCAGTGGACTGAAATTATTCGTTCTGGATTCAAAATATTTGTAGCAACTATTAGAGAGCGAATGGCACAAGTTATATGCATTTTTCGAAGAAGCTGAATTTTGTTTTAATTTATTTATTGCATGATAAATTTCTATGCTGATTTGGTGATTGTTTTATGTTTACATTTATATTAATACTGATATATTTTTGTTTTATTTGCTTCTGGTATATTTAATCAGAAATTTTAACAATAATTAAAGATTTTGTTTGATTGGAGCAGATTGTATTTTGATATGCTTGAGGTCAGTAAACTGAGCCGAAACGCCAGAAAAAATTTCTCTGAGAAAATACTTTATTTATTAAAATAGACCAACAATCAAGAACAAATAATGAAGATAAAGTGAAAATTATATTAAAGTGCAGAAAAAAATGAACGGATGAAAAAATTAAAATTTTGGCTCACACTGCACTACAAATAAACCACATCCCTATACCTTGAAAGCAACAATGTAAACATGTGTTTATGTATATAAGCTAAACATTTTTATCAATAAACTCAAAAAATATTTTAAGTTATGCATTTTTTATAATATTTCAATATTGATCCATTGAAAATTTAATTTTGTTCTTTGGAAACTAACTAAGATCTTAATGAAACGAGAAATTGAAAAAACTATCAAAAACGAACAAGATTTCCAGAAGTGGGTAGAAGAAAAAAATCATCAAGAAAAAAAGGAAAAATTAATATTAAATTTGGTTTTTATGATTAGCTCACAGCTTTAAAGTAGTCATAGTCTACTAAATAAATAAAATGTCCAAAAACTACAAGTAAAAAATATTGCAAGTAACCAATAATATAACTTACATTTTAAAATTGTCCATTTAATCCTAACGTTGTCCAATCACTTTTAAATTAAACGTTTAATTCTCAACATCCACAATAATATTCACATCACTAAAATATATAATTAAAACGAGTAAAACAAAAAATAAATTAGTTAAAAAGCAGTAAAAACCAACTGTTACAAAAACCAATCGGTGAAAAAGCGCGAAAGAAATTCAAAGATGCTAAGAAACAAAACAAAAGAAGGGTTGTTGATGGTCCGATGACCCATGCGGAAGTGTTTATAGCTACCATGAACCATCAGAGATAGGTTACGAGGTTTGGATCGGGTAGAATATAATGGGGTACAATGGGGCTGACCTGACACAACTTCGGTCGCGTGCCATCGCTGCCGCATCAGATGATACTTGTACAACCACTTAGGCCGATCCGACACCCGATAACAGGGTTGGATTTAGTTATTTATTGTTCTGTTTCCACTTGAATGTTATTAGTTATTATTACTCGGTATTATTATAGAGTTGTTCTAATCTTCGAACAGAAAAAACACGAGACGTTATCAAATAATTCGTAAAAACGTTTAAAAACGTAGTATCTAGAATTGACATGAAGTAATTCATTAATGTAATTCCATCACTAATTATATAATACAAAAAATAAATGACTATCTGTTCAACTTTCCTTGATACATTTTTACGTTCCTTCTGTGAATTTATGAGATAAAAAAAAGCTTTTCGTCGTTTACTATGGTGTCTGTGTGTTGATGTAAGGGTGTACATTATACGGGGGCTGACTTTCTGAAATATTCAAGTAATTTTTGAAAAATTCGATAACTTTCGATACTTTTTTGAAAAATGCTAGCGTTTTCATGCAATTTGGATTCAGGCTTAAGAAGTCGACGGTTCAAGCGGTCAAGCATGCTCTGGATAAATCGTGCAGTAGGGGAGCTGTCTGGGGAGTCATCAATAAATAGTCTTGACTAAAGGAGTTCCACAAGGCTCGGTAATCGGACCTACACTTTGGAATACGCTGTATGATGGGGTACTTCGTCTGCATCTCCCATCTGGATGCTCAACTACGCAAACGATTTAACACTGGTAGTACGAGCTGAGAAAAAAGAGACTCTCATGAGAAACGCAGACACAGTTCTCGCTCGGTTAGGTGGATGGATGAGTAGGAACGGACTGTAGGAAGCGCCTAGCAAAACGGAAGCAATTATTGTAAAGGGCCCGAGGAAAAGGGAGGATATATGCTTCACACTGGGCGGAACTCAGATAATTCCAAAGAAATACTTGAAATACCTCGGAGTATGGCTAGACGACAAATGTATATTTAATGAGCATATTCGCAGGTCCTGCGAGAAAGCAGACAGGTAAACCACAGCCCTATCTAAACTCCTCCCAAATATGAGGGGATCCAGCACACAGAAGAGGCGCCAGTTATACGGGGTGGTCCAATCAGTTTTGCTTTATGCGGCCCCGGTCTGGAGGAAGATGCTTCTCAGGGTCACTTCAGCCTACCGAACAGTTTCGGCCGCGGCTATTTGAGTGGTAGCAGGGGTGCCGCCAATAGACCTTTTGGCGAAGGAAAGAGCAAGATTGGAAGAGATGGAGGAGGTGACAGATGTGGAGAAGGAGGCGGCAAGGAAGAAGACAATAGAGGAGTGGCAAGTTCAATGGAGTAACAACACTCAGACCGCACAATGGACAAAGCAACTAATCCCTGACCTAGAAGCCTGGATGAAGTGCGGGCATAGGCAGAGGCAATATTACATCACCCACTTTATGATAGGGCATGGCTCTTTTAGGTCTTATACCCACAGAATAGGTAAAGCCACGGACAACCTGTATATATACTGCCGGCAGATGGACGATGCCAAACATACACTTACAAACTGCCAAAGATGGTCCAGAGAAAGAACTCAGTACGAGGCTGATATAGGCAAAAGAGCAACTCCGGAAGAGATATCCTGGGACCGATTCTGTGGAATATTTTATACGATGGAGTGTTGCGATTGAAACATCCCCATGGAGTCACCAGTATAGCATTTGCTGTTGACCTGGCCATATTAATAGAAGGAGAGGTGCCATGAGGAGTTAGTAAGACGACCATGAACGCAATAAATAGAGTTAATAGGTGGTTGGAGAGTCGAGAACTGCAATTAGCGGATCAGAAAACGGAACTGATAGTATTAAAATGCCCGAGGGACAGATGAAATATTCAGGTTAAAATAAAAGGAAGTGAAATACCACTATCAAGAGAAGTCAGATACCTGGGGATACTTTTTGATGACAACAGGAGATTTATCCCACACATCCAAAAGTTGTGTAAAAGGGCGAAGGAAAGGGTTGCCAATCTAAGTAGGTTACTCACTAACGTGAGAGGACCAAAAAGCGGGAAGAGAGGAGTAATGGCTGGAGTTGTACACTCCGTACTATTGTACGGGGCACCAGTATGGCAAAGTACTGAAATATAAGAGGGAAAAGGAACGATTGATAAAGGTGCAGAGGAAAATGCTGCTAAGGGCCATAAGTGGCTACAGGGCGGTGTCGGCAGTCGCGGTCCAAGTGGTGGCAGGAGTTCCTCCCAAAACCTCTGCAGGCCTGGCAAAGAAGATAGGCGGACGAAGATAGCAAGGGCCAATGGACAAAAAGGGTAATACCGGATGTGATGGAATGAGCAGAGAACAAACACCGGGAGACGAATTACTGCATGACCCAGTTCCTAGCGGGACACGGCTCCTTCCGGGCATTTACACTTAAAATAAAAAAAAAACAGAGGACGTTAAATGTATATATTGCAAGAAGAGAGATGATGTGGAGCACACGATTTTCCAGTGCCACAGATTTCAAGAATTAAGAAGCAGGATGAAGATTTCGGTGGGTGAGAGGGTGACTCCTGATAACATAGGAGACTGGATGTTGAGAGACAAAAGAGTGTTCCAGGTAATTAAAGATACAGTCACCGCTATAATGTCCATAAAGGAAAGGGAAGAAAGAAGGAACCACATTATGGCGAACCTACAGGCAAGAGTGTAGTGGAAAGAAGTGGAGGACGGAAAATGTAAATAGATAGGTAGAATTAGATGTATAGATGTAAATAAGTGAATTAACAAGAAACAGGTGCAGGACTGCAAGGAAAGAAGGAAAGGAAAGAATGCATGCAGACGCAGAGACGGAGGGAAGGATGAAAGAAAGACAGGAAAAAAACAGAAAGGAATGAAGGAATTTAACCGTAGTAGGTTGACAGGAATAAAAGACAATTCTGACCTGTAATGCCCATGCCGATAAGGCGCTTCCATAGGTCAGATGGAGCCGAAGAGGGAGGTGGATGTTTTAGTGGGGTAGACAAGCCGAGCGGCTTGGGAGTCCCCACACTGGGTGGTGTTTCTGATTCGCTTTGAGGAAGGTTTTGTCAATATGTACTTTAAATTTTTCATGCCCATAAATGAATTTTGATGTATTTCCCAAACATTTCAATTTCGATTTTCTTAGTCGGCGGCATCAATAATGACCTTTATATTTGTACTCTTCATGACCTGATACTAGATATATGCATAACGTCATTGGGACTTGTGGTCCATATACTAAACTGCAGCCGTTTGCTTTTCCAACCCATTCATAATTTGAAACATTTTTCATACATTATCATAATAAATATTCATTTAATTTAATTAATTCTAAATAAAGATACTTTTGAAAATCAAAATTATTTGACAGTTGTCAAATTAAGTGCCACTTCACTGAAAAGTAACTTGATTCTGTTGGGTTAAAAATCTGTATCGTAATGAAAATCTGTATCATAATGAACTCCATTAAGACAGAGCTTTTATTATTTTAATTAGTGTATTATAAAACAACAGTAGAAAATGGTTATTTGTGTGCATCTGTCGAAAAAGCGTCACTTTGTTTGCTTGATTTTGAGTCGTGAAATAGCACATTTGTTTATCGTAAAATAAAGCTTTGACAACGTAAAAAAATAGTATATTGTTTAACAAAAAACTATTAAAAATAGGCAATCGATCTGGATGCTATGATGATGACAAAAGCGGTGTAATAGGACAATGCATTAGGAAAAAGAAGAAAATAAAAACAAAGTACTAAAAATCAGCACTTTGAATGTAAGAACCATGTTAGAAACTGGAAAAATGGAAGAAATTGCATATGAAATAGGAAGATAGAAAATAGATGTGGCGGCGTTACACAAAATTAGGTGGGGAAGAAAGGGAATCATTGAAAAAAAAGACTACAAACTATTATTTTCAGGAAGAGTTAAACAAGTGCAACAGAGAGTAGCATTTATTGTGGGGAAAAAGCTATAAGAAAATATCTTGGAATTTAGAACAGTTGATGAGAGGATAGCATTCTTGAGAATTGAAGCAAAACCACTTAATTTATCAGTCCTAAACTTATACGCACCAACAGAAACTGCAAAGATGAAGAATAAGAGATATTTTAGGAGAAACTTGAGGAAGAGATTATGAAAGTACATGAAGAAGATACAGTAGTGATTTTGGGAGATTTTAATGCACAGATTGGCAAAGAAGAACATATAAATAATGTGGCAGGCAAACATACTATACGCGAAAAAACCAATAATAATGGATAAAGGCTTTGTATGGTGATACACAGTACAAAAAATGCCTTAAAATTACCTGGACCAAAAACACAGAGCCAAATTGATCATGTCTTAGTACCAAGAGGAAATCAATCAGCAATCAGGGACGTAAGAACGTATAGGGGACCTTGCCCTGACTCAGATCACTACATGGTCAACGCAACTTTGGAACAAAAAATGAAAAGGAAGATCAATAGTAGACATATGGTTAATAAATGGGATATAGAATAGTTAGAAGATATAAAAACTAGAGAGGAATATGGAAATCGCATGGAAATATTACTGGAAGACAAAGAAAAAGGAATGCAAATCAATGAAGTTCAGGACAAATGAAAACAAATAGAAGAATGTATAAATATAAAGACAGAAGAAAAAAATAGGCATTAAAAAGAACAGACCAAGAAAAGGCTGGTATAATGAGGAGTGCAGAATAATAGTAGAATGGAAACGGGATGCTTGGGACAAATGGCTTAGAACGAATAAAGACGAAGACAGGAATGAATATGACAATTTACGAAAACAAGCAAAAAATGCAATAATTGAAATCAAAAGAGAATGGGTGGATACCCCACTAGAGAAACTAGAAGCCGAAAATAATAATAAAAATTCAAAATTATTCTACAAAAAAATTAATACAAAATAGAGTCTGTAAGCCTAAGCAAATTGGAATTAAAGATAAAAATGGAAAGGTGGTAGAAAACGAAACAGAATATAAAGCAAACTGGATGGAATATTTTGGGAATGTATTAACAGAGACGGAAATGCTGGAAGAGTTTTTGGAAGATCAAAAAGTAGAAGAAGATCAAATACCAGAACCAACGCTCGAAGAAATAAAAAAAATCAGCAGGAAAAGCAAAAACGGGAAAGCGCCAGGAAGTGACGGGATAAATATTGAACTAATTAAGTATGGAGGAGAAAAACTAACATATATGGAGGGATGAAAAGATGCTGGAAGAGTGGAGGCTAGGTCAAATAGTAACAATACATAAAAAGGGGCATGGTAAATTCGGTCCCAGCAGGTACCAGATTAAATTAAAAATTGTATACCCTTTTATCGGTAGGTTAATTCCCTCCCAACCAGAGTTTTACGATACTGAAGAGCTTAATCTCTTTCGTAGAATGAAGTAATTATGGTATGGGCTTTTCCGAAAATAGTAGCAATTAGTAGGTAAATGAATAATATAAATACATGAAATGGATTGAAATATGTACCATTTAGTTGCGTATGTTTCCCCAGTTTACATATTAGTCGATTCAAGTATTCTTTGTAGTCTGGCACCATGGATCTTAATATTATTTTGAGTGAAAAAGGAAAGCGTATAGTAGTTATAAATAACTATAAGTATAGTTTTCAAATTTTTTTAAAAAGTGGCGAAAAGCGGTGGACGTGTATAAATAAAAAGTGTAGATCTTATTTGCTTAGTCTGGTTGAAGCCAATGAACAGATAAATCTAGGGAGTTCTCTACTTTTAAACTGTCTTCTTAAGTGATAATTGTAAAGATCAGCAAACTGTCTTCTTAAGTGATAATTGTAAAGATCAGCAGATATAGTTTTCCTGGTTTTCTATATCATTACACAGTTATACTGATCTTAATTGAAAAAAGATATCCAGGATATCTCCATAGGGCTAATAATATCTGAGCTTTAATATTTGTAACATCAGATCGTCTTTCCTTTCTATTAAAATATATTAAGTCAATCACTAGGTAGGTCACTTCTTGGTCTAGCGAAAAATTATTAAACATCAGGTAGGCATTAAATGAAATGCAACTCATGTCATTCTGACGATGATATTAAATATCGAAACAATTGTCAATTTCTGAGAGTTTTTAACATTTTTTAAATATATTGTGGAATTATCTAGAAACTGTAAGTTTCATTTAAAACACTAACTGAATTTAATATTTATGAATATTTTTTATATGGAAATATCACTTATAATTCACAAAACAAAGTAAAACTTATTACTCAAATATTCCAAAACTACACGGCAAAACTACCAAAGTAGTAGAACTGTCGACAACTGATAATTTAAAAAGCAGGTTTGAAGGAATTATTAAAACTCTACCACTCTATTGGAACAACAGACTAAACACTATACTCAAGCAGAGTTTGAGCGTTATCTGTCATCAATCTGTCTATTCATCTCAAGTGCTTTCCGATTTTTACGATGGACAAATACTTTGATATGGTTTTCACTATTTCCTGCCAGTGGAATACTAATTGCAATGATTATAGTAATTCTCGATTATTTTGCAAATAAATTGAAGGAAATTATGTCCAAATGCACACCTTGCGATCAAATTAATATATTTAATGATTATTAGGAATGTATGTTATTCATAAGACAGTAGTTCTTCCGTTACACCTGTAAATAATCAGCCTATTTTAATAACTAGGTGTCGGTGATTATGAAACAAAGAGGGTAACATTTTTTGTAGACACGACGCAAGCGAGATTCCAAGCAGGTATAAAATTAATATACGAGGATTGAATGACAAATAAAGGGTGACTGAATTGAAACATAATTTCCTTGACAGTTTGATAAGTCAATGACTTTTTGAATTTCCAACCTGGTGATTTTTAATGCAGAATCTGGACGTTGGGTTGGAAAACAAACGTGAAGCAAGGAATAGAGAACGAATCATTTAAGCTGTAAATTGATTTCGTGGGAGGTTATTCGGTTTTCCGAAATTAATTTAAACCCAAACAAAAATAATATTGCTATGTAGCCAATGCCAATGCCTTTCAAACGAGATATCACTTGTCATAAGGTCCTATTTAAAATTATTGGCCAGAGTGGCACTGTGACATCATCTATTACTATTACGTCACCTGTTACCATTCGTAGAGAAGTTTACAACACTTTCTTTTCACCCTCCAAATTTTTTGTTCATAGGATTATGATTAAGTGACAAGTCATGATACTAATAAGTCTCTTAAGTTATAAAGTTGAATACATCAACTGGGTTATGTTTCAACCAAAAAACTGTCACTCAAACTGTGACACTTTGACAAACATATAATGTTCCTTCAAATCGAAAAGATCCTTTTGAATTAGTACTTAAAAAGTATCTATATATAAAATATATTTTTTTGTTGTTCCGAGTATGAACTATTTTAATAATTATAAACTCACTTTACACGTAAGTATAGAAAAATTGTTAATTAATGAAATGTACCAACATGTCCATATTTCAGCCTTGAAAAAGAAAATAAAATTTTTCGAAACGTTGGGTAGTGAATAAGAGTTTAATTCAGCCCTACTTACGACGGAATCCCTAAGGTATTGAAAGATTTTTATATATATGTATATATATATATATATATATATTATTGTGAAAAAATAATGCTACACCCTGTATATCAAATAATGAAGAATTAAGATTATGTATTGTAATCTAAAAGAATTTTTTTAAGTCAAAAATTTTTTTTAAACATTTGAATGGAGACAATCTGTACGATCCACTATTCGATAGAGAAGACATACAGAAAGGACAGACTGTATAATGTAGGGATAATTGCGAATAGGTGTGATAAACAATTTATATGAAATAAATTACCTAACGAAACTTTTATCAAAGAGATCAAGTATCAAAATTTGTTCATAATAAGAAACTAAATGCTTTATTCTGTAAAGTCAAGCTAATCTCGTAATATTTGTTGATTAAGACATTAAAATGAGATAGTGTAGATGTTTAGACATAACAGAGCAGGAAAATATAAAATAATGTGAATTTCAGAGAACATGACTTATAAAGAAAACGAATTTTCATTTTGCATACATATTTAAAGGTAACAGCTGTCATCTATTAAAACATTATGAATATTCATTTGACATACATACTTAGAGGTTAGGAAATGTCATTTTAACAATACTAAGAAATATTATTGAATGAAAATAATATAGGAAGTCTAAGCAATTAAAAACCTTAGAATATAATATCATGATATAATGGATGAACATTCCACTGGTTGAAATGAAGAATTTGAGTTATAAAATAAATAGTCAAATTTGATTGGTTAATAAACATTTAAAAAAGATCACATCGGCGACAACTGTGTTGCTAACGAAAAAAAAATCAGAATGTGAGAAAGTTGTTGATTATGGGGGCTATTGACTAGTAGGGTTTTCTTTTTGGGAAGAGATTTTTGGAGCAGCAAAATTTTTTGGGTAAAGTAAATTGAAATCATTTGGAAGACAAAATTTGAATATAGAATTTAAAACAAATACATTATACTTACAAGAGATATATCAGTGTAAGTAGTTTAGTTTATATAAATAATAAAAAAAGGAATTGTTGAATGTTGTAAAACACTAATCATGAATTTTATTTTATAAAATGGTGTCTTGTGTCTGGTGGAAGTAAAATAGCCAAAATAGTTTTCGAAGAACATTGAATAGTGGAATTTGTGTGAGCTGTTTAGACTTTGAAAGAAATACAGCATCGATTCCTGTTTTGGTAGAAGCAGAATGCCAACAGGGAGGTTTTCCAGGAGGAGAATCTGGAACAAACAGAAATCGTGAAGTAAATAAGGTAGTACAAGTTAGTTTATTAATGTATTAAGAGGTCAAGCGTACTTACTAATTTGTAAAAAAAAAACTAAAATTTTGTGATGCATAGACGCTGTTAAGAGTGTATTTCGCCGTTTTCTGAAAGTCAAATGTTTATGAAATTATATAACTGTATTTTAATATTATAATAATATCTCACCAGAGTGCGTGTGATTTGTATGAAAGAGTCATCCTTTTAGATAGTTGATTTTCTTAAAAAAAAAACACTTGTAAAAGTGTAGTGTATTTATTTTCATTAAATTAAATATTGTTTTTCCTTTTGAAGAACGTTTTTTTTTTAAATTACTTGAGTTAATCATTTCATCTGGTGTTTTGTGCACCATCTACTTACCACAGGAAGAAGCTCTGAATGAAATCGATTGAACTATGCAGATATTTTTTAAGTAGGACAGGACCGTATTTAATTTGAAATCATTAAAAAAGTAACATATTCTGATTAACAAATTTATTTTTAAAAATATAAAGCATTTATTAACTTTGGCGCAAACATATATAAAATTATAAAATCATTTTATTTAAAATACTTGAACTCTACCCTGAGATGAGAAGTTTTCATGTTGGTTAAATAAACTGTTTATCATACATATTAAATCCTCAACATACCGGGCAAATTAAACTATTTTCTCACCCAATTCTATTCATAATAATATGTCGGCCCAACGTAGGGCAAATTAAATTCCCATAAAAAATAAACTATAATAAAATGTCACCGCAACGTGGGGCTAATATAGAAATTTAGTAAATAATAATAAAAAGCATTGAAATAAGTTTTTTTTTACTGTATTAAAAGATTTTAAATACATAAAATGGAAAGGAAAATGACATTAAGGGACGGAAAGCAGGTAGGAGTCGAAAGTAGGTCTGATGAAGAAAGAGAAGAGAGGAGTAATGGTAGAGGAGATTTTAAGGTACAATATTTGGAACAGGGGAGAGAACATTCGGAAGAAGACATCGCAGAACAAGGTCAGGAAGAAGAAGATGCACCATTGTCAGAAGAAACAGGACAAGGGGTCAAACAAAAATCGAAAGAGAAAGAGGATATGGACGTGATGAGTATGTTTAAAATGATGATGGGAGAAATGAAAGAAATGAATGGAAATTTAAATCGTGAAATGAATAATATGAATGTAAAGATGGACCAGAATAAGGAAGAAATGAATATTAAAATGGACCAAAATAAGGAAGAATTAAAAAAAGAAATGAATATTAAGATGGACCAGAACAAAGAAGAAATTAAACAAACTAAGGAACTGATAATAAAATTGATGGATGAAAAATTGGGACATTTTGAGAAGATATTGGAAAAATCAAACACATACATAGAAAATAAAACAGAATCCACTAAACAAGAAATAAGAGGAGAGGGGATTGAAAAAACCACAGAAATAGACAATTCACAGATCAACAGAATCAAGGAAATAGAAGAGAAGGAAAAGGATTTCAAAGGAGAGATTCAAATGGATGTAAAGTTACAAAATGAAAATATAAATGATGATACTATAGAACCAAAATTAAGTAATAAAATGGAAATTGATGAAATAAAAATACAAAGACAACTAAATGAGGAGATGATAGATATCAATTTACAGAATCTAGGAAGTGAGGAAGTCATGAAAATTTATGAAAAAGAGATTTATTGGGAAATAACAGACCCAGATGTTAATATATTGAAACGAATAGTGACATATGGTAAGACAAATAATAATAATAATAGGGGGATACAACTTAATTGGAAATTAGAGGAAATGAATAAGATATTACAAGAGACCAAGGAAGAAATAGAAGAAACCATAAGACAGAATATAGAAACAATAATTTATGCAGAAAATCTCGAAATGAGATTAAAACTTGGCAGAAATATAAAGATAATTTATCCAAGAAATTTTAATAGGATAATTAAAAATGAAATGATAGGAAGTGAGAGTATTATGGGAAATGAAATAATAAAAAGAAGAAACAATAATATGAAGAAATTGGAAACACAAATTTTCATGAATCCATTGGGAGAAATTGATGAGATAGGGGACAACAAAATTGAAAAAGACACAGTGGAAAATTTTAAGAAACTTAGGAAGAAGATAGAAGAGAATCAAACAATAAGAGAAGAGGATAAAACGAAATTTAGGAAAAGAAAATTAAATTGAATAATAAGGCTGTATTATAGGACCGGAATCTAGAAGACGAATAAGGAATTGTAAAAGGTCGATAAGGAATATAAAAAAAACAACATGTAAATAAGAAGTTTATAATTAACAAATAATGTTAAAAAAAAAACATATGTAAATATAATGTTGTACATAGATATAAATTAGGATATATAAAGATAATGATGAAAAACAGAAATAATTACATTAACAGATATAATACAAATGGATATTATAACAAAAAAAAACAACAATTATAACAACAATTTAGGAAATAACAATAACTATAATAAGAACGATAGCAAACAAAAACAACTATAACAGAAACTTCAAATAAAATAACAACAAAAATAACAATTACAGAGAACAGTATTCAAAGGAGAGAAGAGAGAGTGATAACATATAAACATCCAAGGGAATATATAAAATTTGGGGAAGAATTAGAATTAAAAGAAATAATGGGATTGATAAATATTAAAGGAAAATTAAATGGAAAAGAAATAAAATTATTAATAGATACAGGTTCGGAAGCGTCCATAATTAAAACAAAACTAATAGAAGAAAACATTGAAAATTATGAAAACAAATTAATTAAAATACCAAAAACTACATTGATAGGAGCAAATGGAAAGAAGCTATGTGAAGTAAATAAGTCTATAATACAAAAGATTGAATTGAAGGATGGGAAAGAAGTTGAAATGCAATTACTGTTAGTGAATAATTTGGAATCAGACATAGTTATAGGAATAGATGAATTAACGAAATATAAAGCAAGAATTGATTTTGAAAAGATGGAGATTGAATTAAATGGTAATAGAATAGAATTTGAAGAAGAAAATATAGAAGAATTGGAAGTTGAAGAGGATAATAAGAAGTTATGGAATATAGAAAGGATTGGAAATATGGAAGTATTGGCAATTGGAGAGGATAATAGGAAGTTATGGAATATAAAGAGGAGTGGAAATATGGAAGAATTGGAATTTGAAGAGGATAATAGGAAGTTATGGAATATGGAGAGGGATGAAATAATGGAAGAATTGGAATTAGTATGTGGAAATAAGGAATATGCTGAGAAAGTGAAGAATTTGATAATTAAGTATAAAGGATTAGTTAAAAAAGAGATGAGAATAGCAAATAACTATGTACATAAGATAGAAGTTAAGGGAATCGAAAATTTCAGAATAAGAACATATCCCATACCTTATAAATATAGGAAAGAAGTTGATTCAGAGATACAAAATATGCTGAAGGATGGTATTATAGAGAGATGTAACACAAGAAAAATAAATTAATAAATTGTACCGATATAAGAGACTCTGAGAAATGTAGAAGTAATAAGTCGCATAACGAACATTAAAGAATTTTCAAAAATGGATTTATAACATGATTTTTTAAACTAATTCCTTTGGATGAAACTTGTAAATGAAACATGTACCTAAAAATAAATTAAAAATTTGTATATATTTAATTATAGTATTATAAATAAATTAAAACTAACTGAAGAGGATACTGCAACACAGGATTCCAAAATCATCTTTGTAACAGCAACCGGAAATAAAAAGAAATGTATTATTAGTAAAATTGAAAGACAATCCTAGAATATAGTACTTGAAGTAAAATTTGCGTTCATAAAATTTTTCTTAGAATAAAAAATTTGAAAAACGCAAAATTTAGGGGATGTTATTGTGAAAAAATAATGCTACACCCTGTATATCAAATAATGAAGAATTAAGATTATGTATTGTAATCTAAAAGAATTTTTTTAAGTCAAAAATTTTTTTTAAACATTTGAATGGAGACAATCTGTACGATCCACTATTCGATAGAGAAGACATACAGAAAGGACAGACTGTATAATGTAGGGATAATTGCGAATAGGTGTGATAAACAATTTATATGAAATAAATTACCTAACGAAACTTTTATCAAAGAGATCAAGTATCAAAATTTGTTCATAATAAGAAACTAAATGCTTTATTCTGTAAAGTCAAGCTAATCTCGTAATATTTGTTGATTAAGACATTAAAATGAGATAGTGTAGATGTTTAGACATAACAGAGCAGGAAAATATAAAATAATGTGAATTTCAGAGAACATGACTTATAAAGAAAACGAATTTTCATTTTGCATACATATTTAAAGGTAACAGCTGTCATCTATTAAAACATTATGAATATTCATTTGACATACATACTTAGAGGTTAGGAAATGTCATTTTAACAATACTAAGAAATATTATTGAATGAAAATAATATAGGAAGTCTAAGCAATTAAAAACCTTAGAATATAATATCATGATATAATGGATGAACATTCCACTGGTTGAAATGAAGAATTTGAGTTATAAAATAAATAGTCAAATTTGATTGGTTAATAAACATTTAAAAAAGATCACATCGGCGACAACTGTGTTGCTAACGAAAAAAAAATCAGAATGTGAGAAAGTTGTTGATTATGGGGGCTATTGACTAGTAGGGTTTTCTTTTTGGGAAGAGATTTTTGGAGCAGCAAAATTTTTTGGGTAAAGTAAATTGAAATCATTTGGAAGACAAAATTTGAATATAGAATTTAAAACAAATACATTATACTTACAAGAGATATATCAGTGTAAGTAGTTTAGTTTATATAAATAATAAAAAAAGGAATTGTTGAATGTTGTAAAACACTAATCATGAATTTTATTTTATAAAATGGTGTCTTGTGTCTGGTGGAAGTAAAATAGCCAAAATAGTTTTCGAAGAACATTGAATAGTGGAATTTGTGTGAGCTGTTTAGACTTTGAAAGAAATACAGCATCGATTCCTGTTTTGGTAGAAGCAGAATGCCAACAGGGAGGTTTTCCAGGAGGAGAATCTGGAACAAACAGAAATCGTGAAGTAAATAAGGTAGTACAAGTTAGTTTATTAATGTATTAAGAGGTCAAGCGTACTTACTAATTTGTAAAAAAAAAACTAAAATTTTGTGATGCATAGACGCTGTTAAGAGTGTATTTCGCCGTTTTCTGAAAGTCAAATGTTTATGAAATTATATAACTGTATTTTAATATTATAATAATATCTCACCAGAGTGCGTGTGATTTGTATGAAAGAGTCATCCTTTTAGATAGTTGATTTTCTTAAAAAAAAAACACTTGTAAAAGTGTAGTGTATTTATTTTCATTAAATTAAATATTGTTTTTCCTTTTGAAGAACGTTTTTTTTTTAAATTACTTGAGTTAATCATTTCATCTGGTGATTTGTGCACCATCTACTTACCACAGGAAGAAGCTCTGAATGAAATCGATTGAACTATGCAGATATTTTTTAAGTAGGACAGGACCGTATTTAATTTGAAATCATTAAAAAAGTAACATATTCTGATTAACAAATTTATTTTTAAAAATATAAAGCATTTATTAACTTTGGCGCAAACATATATAAAATTATAAAATCATTTTATTTAAAATACTTGAACTCTACCCTGAGATGAGAAGTTTTCATGTTGGTTAAATAAACTGTTTATCATACATATTAAATCCTCAACATACCGGGCAAATTAAACTATTTTCTCACCCAATTCTATTCATAATAATATGTCGGCCCAACGTAGGGCAAATTAAATTCCCATATAAAATAAACTATAATAATATACATATACATATAATACACATATATATATATCTATATATAATAAACAACGAATAGATCAGTGGGTATTGCACGCAAATAGAAGAAGGGGCTACTGAAAAGTGTGGTAACCGCAGACATGCATGTTTCTGGCTCATTAGCTGTCATCGGTACGGTACAACCAAGAAAAGATGTGAAACATGGGAGCAAAGGTGTTGAATGAAACATGAGAAAATATAACAGAATTCAGCAGGATAGTCAAACACAACATTTGTGTCAGTAATATTAGAAGATCTCGAATATTCGAGACAACAACCAACATAGACACGGAGGTGCATATAACACTCCCGTCTGAAACTTCCGACCCAGATTATTGAAATAACAACAAGATGTACGAATAGTGCGTGACATATGAACAATAAACAACGAATAGATCAGTGGGTATTGCACGCAAATAGAAGAAGGGGCTACTGAAAAGATCTTCTAATATTACTGACACAAATGTTGTGTTTGACTATCCTGCTGAATTCTGTTATATTTTCTCATGTTTCATTCAACACCTTTGCTCCCATGTTTCACATCTTTTCTTGGTTGTACCGTACCGATGACAGCTAATGAGCCAGAAACATGCATGTCTGCGGTTACCACACTTTTCAGTAGCCCCTTCTTCTATTTGCGTGCAATACCCACTGATCTATTCGTTGTTTATTGTTCATATGTCACGCACTATTCGTACATCTTGTTGTTATTTCAATAATCTGGGTCGGAAGTTTCAGACGGGAGTGTTATATGCACCTCCGTATCTATGTTGGTTGTTGTCTCGAATATTCGAGATCTAATATTACTGACACAAATGTTGTGTTTGACTATCCTGCTGAATTCTGTTATATTTTCTCATGTTTCATTCAACACCTTTGCTCCCATGTTTCACATCTTTTCTTGGTTGTACCGTACCGATGACAGCTAATGAGCCAGAAACATGCATGTCTGCGGTTACCACACTTTTCAGTAGCCCCTTCTTCTATTTGCGTGCAATACCCAGTGATCTATTCGTCGTTTATTGTTCATATGTCACGCACTATTCGTACATCTTATATATATATATATATATATATATATATATATATATTATATACTTTTATTTCTATAAGAGCCCCACGTTTTGGGCACCAAATTATAATATATCTATATTCTTTAATAATATTTGCCCCACGTTCGGGTGACAAATTATAGTATCCTTTTAATGTGTTTTACTAATTTTATTATATTTTATATATGAATATGAATTTATATGATGCTGAATTTAATTTGTAGCTGTCATCACAATTTGTGATAATAACTACACTATTGTGAAAATACCTTTACCTCTAAATATAACCTATAAAATTTTTAATGACAGCAGTTGTCAAATTAATATGCCCGGCTAAATAAATATTAAATTTTATATTATGAAAGATAAATCAATACAACACCAATCAACTCACTCTTTTCTCAGGGAGGGATCAAAGATTTCAACTAATTTGTAAATTTCCAAATAATTTTCTAAATTATGTTTCACACTATTCAAATCTACAGTAACTGTTTATCCAATACACTATAAGACAATTTAAATTATCTTATGACATATATGAATTTACTGTCAGGAGATTAACTAAATGTCACTTATTATACTAAATTTTCTATAGTATAAAAATTATCAAATATAATGAAAATGAATATAAAAAGAGAGCCAAAGAGATTTGGAATTCAAATTTATATAATATATTATCAAAATAACACTTACAAAAATTAAAACTCTTCAAAAATATCATAAACGCATAAACAAAGATAGAATTTTCTATCAAAACTTAATATTAAAAACAATCTATTAGAAATTTCCGATCTAAATAATTTAACCGAAAGTTCAAAATGTCTAAATTTATACTTGATATCTGTCAATGTAAAAAACGTAAATTTTCTTGTTAATTGTCTGTTCCCAAAATTGTCTGCACTTGACGTAGAATTTTATATAAGTAACGTTACTATAATTTAATCATAAGATGCATCTATTTTCGAAATAATTTTGATCAAAGGCCTATTAATTCTCGAGAATAATATATAATATGGACTGGACTCACCAAACTGGATACTAGAAGATCTCGTACGTATTCTAAAACGTATTTTTAGAATTTCCGGAACAAACGTTTCCAAATCAATAATTTAGAAAACGCGAAAAACACTTGCACTTTAGCGGTAATTCTTTGTGAATAGTACACGCACTGGCTTTACAAAAGGCAAGATATGTTGAACTGATAACGATTAGATAAGTTCCCTAATATTCAAAATTAAATTTGAGACAACTCTTATTATGATGTTGTCTCATGGGGATTTCAAATTAAACTAACTAAAATGTTTCAATAAATAATTCTCTCCTCTTTTGGTTACCTAGCATTCTTTTTTTTTTAAAAATTACAAATTTACGTTTTTATATACCAAGAGAGATTTTCATTATTTTATTTATAAGTGCCATTTGCTAATAGAGACATCTGTATTCTGGTTTTTCAAATCGTTTTAAAATCTATCTGTCATTAAGTCTATTCTGCAGTGATGTCATATGAAATTAAAATGTCAAATTTTATTGGTATATTGGACCTTTCTTTATTTCAATGTTTTCTTTAGAATTTAGATAGAGGATATGTATTAATATATATATATATATATATATATATATATATATAAATTCCTTTTGGTTACAATGAACTTGTGGCTTTTTGTGTATCCTTTCTTCCCCGGAATTGTCCGTATCTAAAAAACTAAGAAAATAAATAGTTGGTTTGTGTAAAGGCATTTCTTACGCCTCTGGAGGTACGACCAACTAACAATGTAACTACAAATTGCTGAAGAAATTTAATGAGGCGAACAGAATCGAAGTACCAAGTGCAGTCGCTTTCATGAAAGGGGACTAACATTATTGAACCAAATACCTGGTAGTTAGAAATTAGTAGCTACATAGTGGCTTTGGTCGTTTTTGTTCACTAAGGTATTCTACTCACTTTTATTTCACCACAATGAAAGTCAGTTCGTCTTGTATATTTTTCTGTTCCCTCACTGCATGTTTCACTTCATTCACCATCATTTGTCAAATGGTAATTAAAAAAATGCAAAATATGTAGGTAAATAATAAATACTTAGATTGAAATTGCACTGTTTTATGAAGTGCAATGTGGTAAATGAATTGTTATGTACAAACGTTCAGGAATTTGTAACATATGTTAAATCTAACCGTTTGTAATGAAAAACTAATTTGAAGATTTGTTAGTGTAGCAAAATTTCATTTGTGTTTTACGATAGAATTTTTTTCTAAAACTTACAATTTTTTTTCTATCGTTTAATTAACGAATGTGTTTGAACTAATTGAAAAGTACTTCCGTAAGTGACCTAGACAACTTACAAGTTCAAAGCCATTAAAAATTAAATGGTAAGAAAATGTACTCAATAGCTACTATATTTGACATTTTGCTTATGTCTGATTCATTTATTCGAATTATTACCTTTTTATATTATAGTATTTTAAATACCCATTTGGAATAATAACGTGCTTACTTATAAGTCGTGACTTGGGTAAAACAAAAATTATCAATTAGAGGTAATGCCAAAAGTTTAATAATGTATTAATACCACTGATAAGAGAAGAAAAACTACGATAGGTACATTCCAAATATATGTCATAGGCTGCCCGCTGCCCGCATAGTGCAGTGATACCAACTATATAGAGCGTTTTATAGGGGCAACATTTTTTGGGGATATTTTAAGGGATAAATTTCTATTGCGTTTTTTTCTAAAATGCATAACTTTTCAACAATTGAATTCACATTTCATACATTTATTTATGATAATAAGAATATATTATTAAATATTACTGAAAATATATTTCTCTTTCTTTTATTGTATTGAAAGTGATAAATACTGTTGGGGAGTTTTGGTTAACACGTTCACAATCCAATGACCCACCTATGGGTCATAACAGTGCTTGCTCACATGTCCATGAACCATATTTATCTCATAAAACCGTGTATTTATATAGTTCAATTAGAACGTGGACGTACAAGTAAGGTTTATAATTTGTGAAGGACACTATATAGGAAGGTGAGAGCGTTATTTTAAGACAAAGAAGAAATAAATCGGACAAAAATAAGTAAGCGATTGACGTGCTAATAATTATGCAAAATGCTGAGAAATAAATTACAAACAAAATTAATGATTATTTGAGAAAAAAGGCTTGATTATAATTTCACAGATAGTGTTAACTCTCTTAGCTCTTTTTGCAGCTTCCGTTGATGAGCAGCTTTCTCGTAGTTGTTGGTAACATCCGTGACATCGTTTTCTATACATCTTTTCATCACCTCTGGATAATTCTTTGAGTACATGTATTTAAGAGGGCGATGGAAATCATATATTACAAGAGTATTTACCGTTAACTTCACACAAATAACCTCTGTGGCTATTTTTTTTGAACCAAGTTAACGATTTCTTCAGACACGTATAGTAATTAGCCAGCTGATCGGAGATATCAACACCCTGTTTGCCTTAATTGTAATCTATCACAACTGCAGATTTTAAAACTTCATCTCCATTTCGCTTCATTTTAGAGACCTTTACGTTTGCGCCATGACAGGTTGAAAGTAAATAAACATCGCGTTGATCCTTCCACTTTATGAAGGTTATATAGTCATACTGTGCTGGTGCTACCTGGCCTTTGCGAAGTGTCTGTGAAATTATATGTGCTGGTAAACCTAACCGATTTTTTCTGATAGTCCATAAGAAATTGGTATTTCCCTTATACAAATATATATTTTGCTAGGTCGACACTTGTATACAAGTTGTCTGTAATTAGCAATCTTCCTACGTCCAGCAACGGATCAACAAGTGCAACCACAGTGCTTCTTGGAAGATCCAAACCTAGCAGATTCTGTCCCCTACCGTGATAAATACTTAAATTCCATGTATATTTGTTTGTATCGCAAACTATATACTTTTATACCATATGGATGGGCCTTGGACGGATTATACTGTCGGAAAAGTAAACGGCCACGAGACGGAAGCATAGTCTCGTTTACTACCATAGTGTCGTCGGGGATATACAATTTATGCATATTTTTACGTATTTCTTCAAGTAAAGATTGTATCTTCGATAATCTACTAAGCAATGGTTGACTATTGTCTTGGAAATGCCAGCATCTTAGTAGCAATGCAAATCGATTGTACTTTATGGGTAGCTTGTGAAATGATATGGAACCGTTTTCCAATATGATTCAATGGTAGGAAAATATTTATCAGTCCCATCAGCAGGAATATTCCTAAAAGGCAGTAATATAGCAAGTTAATGTCATACCACACCCTCCCTGGGCGGGTTCTATTTCAATTGAGAATGGTTCGCAAACCGCTGTCACCAGTGTAAAAAAAGTTGCTCACCACGGTAATGATCTTGACCTTAGTGTCACTAATTCTTTTCTCAATTATGCAGCCTAGCGTGTAAGGCAAATCCAGTCCGATTTAAGCTGGGAACGCCTGGTCTTAAAACGGTTTAATCTCCTTCGCCAGGACAGGATCATTTTCCCGGTCCGGTCTCGTATCCAACGTTGATACACACTCTAGGGGAAATTCGGGGTAGGGATGATAAATAAAATATGGTGGAACCACAAAGTTGTATATAAAAAAATATAATAAAACTTTCTCTGTATATATATATATATATATATATATATATATATATATATATAGTTTTTTTATATTATTGGGATTAGGTCCTTATTATAAATCTAACGAAAACTTAGTTTCACAAGAAACATGTTTATTAACGTTTCGGCTATACGGTGTAGCCTTTATCAAAATACTACAAAAAGATAAAAAGCAGTGTCAATATTTATCAAATCAAAACAGCTTACCACAAAACGATGCATATATCCTCCTCAAAGATTTGAGGAAAGTCATCCTTGTTTTAAAACATTTGTTAAAAATAACACGTCAAGAAACTACAAACATTCACAAACGTATAATCGACATTTATAACTTAAGGTGAAAATGAAAGGACAAGTTTTGGTTGAATTCTTGTTTTTTGTGTTTTGTTGTTGGTTTGAACTTAATTATGGTTATATATATATATATATATATATATATATATATATATATATATATATATATATATATGTATATATATATATGTATATATATATATATATATATGTATATATATATATATGTATATATATATATATATATATATATATATATATATATGTATAAAGTGAAAAATATCTATCAAGTTAAATTAAATCATTAGCATCATTCAGATAATGTGAATCTTAGTAGCAGTAGTAATAAAAATTCAATAAAAGGAAATAATCCATAAGGACATAATTTAAACATGTCGAGAAATATTTATGAATAGTATACAATTGATTCAAGAGATTACTATTTAATTTAGTAACTATTTTTCTTTAAAGTATATTTCAAAGTACAGAAGATACAATAACGACAAGTAATACGTCAAATATAATTTTGTACATAATTATGATGATCACTGTATATAGGATCACATGAATTTGAAACCAAAATTCAACTATTATAATTTTATATTTTATTAAACACTTTCAGAAACCCCGTATATTGCATAAACTTTTGAATTATTTGTATGAAACGTCAAGGTCAAAATATCAACGCGTAAAACAACGTTCTGTTAATAGTTCGGGTAGAGTAAATCGGAGTGACTATAGAAGTGCATAGAAACACAGTGAATTTATCTACAATAACGCAAGAAAAGGTATTATGATTCGATAAAAACAATGTTTGTTTATGGACAAATGGATAATGAAAAACAAAAATAAAAACATTTGAATGTTGTTGATTCTGAGCTTGGGAGACGCCGTGTGAATTAATTAGATGGAGGACGTGTTTAATTTTCTCTTCTCCAAAATTTAAAAACTTGATATAATTTAAACAAAAACCTAAAATAAAGTTAACTAAAGTATTTAGTACAATATTGAAAAGTGAACTAACTAAAAATATCATTCGTACTGTAATGTTTTTGTTATTTATTTAAACAATAAACGGGTGGGATAAATTTTAAACACTCGGTATTGCTAATTACTAATTTATTTAAACACTAACTCACTAATACTAATTTATATGTACTTAACTAGTCACTTAAATTTAATTTATATGCATACTAACTTATTAATTTATAACACTTTTATATTCACTTAATTACTGTTTAACTCACTATGGCAAATTATAAACTGAACTCATCCGCTGATCGGTCCTGTATTTATATCAAAAACTTTCTTTACTAGAACATTCGGGATGGGACATGCCTTTCGCGATATTTCTTAAAATGCCTTTCGAGAACATGTTTAAAAAGGACGGTCACAATAGATCCCAATAGACCTTCTCAGAATTCGGCGCGCTCGCCTTTTTCTTAACTCCGTTAACATAAGGTTACAGGGCCGTACTTAGTATCTGCTTCGGTGTGCGAGTTCGTAACATTACCCCCTCCTTAAATGAAAGTTCCTCCTGGAACTTTTGTGTAGCCGAGACTGGATGTTTGAATCGGCAACTAGCCCCATTTCTACACTTTCCGATCTTATGAAAATAGCAGGGCACCGTCTTCATCGGATACTGATAACGGGGGTTGTAGCTGCAAATCAATATCTGGACACCGGTATCTTGAAAGATAATCTCTACCATGTTCCTGATGATTCGCCAATCCAACTGGTTACTCGCTATCTTAGGCATAGCCAGTTTCTTCACGTTGGATTCCAACACGTGGTCTCGGAGGTTTCGAAGTGCTTCCCACACATCGCGGTAGGTAGATCGATCTTGGAATTCATTTTTAGTTACCACGTAGAAAACGTACCGCGAATTATGTTTCAGTTTCAGTGTCTTGCCAGGGGCTGGAATCTGGTCTTCAAGTTTTTCTAATTGCCCGAACTTCTTTCGAAAGACGGTTGCCAATCCTCGTGCGTTCTTGATACGGGCGGGGATGTTGTATGCCAGTGAATAATCTTCTGGGAGAGTGAACAAATCTTGCTGTTGTTCCGAAGTGACTCCATATCTAGCTTTCCAGGTACCTTCATACGCGTCCATAAATTCATCGAAGGTGGGGTCAGACACATCTCGAATAAGGCTTACTCCTTCCTCCAGGTCATGGTCAACTTCGAATGGCGCTAGTCGGTTTTGGTGAACTACTTTTGGTTTTCCGTTGGGGATCTTGCTTATGCGATATATAACATAATTGATCCTTTTCTTGATTAAGTATGGACCTTCCGAGGATTTTTGTAATTATGGAGAAAATCCTTTTCTCCTCGCCGGGTTGTGTAACCATACTTTGTCCCCTTCTTTAAAACCGCCCTCTGTGGCCTGCGTGTCTTACCGCCTTTTCATTCTGTCGCTGGCAACTTGAAGATTTGTTCGAACTAGTTCATGAATATCGTCCAGCCTTCTTCTCAATTGGATCACGTAGTCTTCGCCTGCTATATCTCCAGGCCGACAGCCAAATTCCAGGTTACAAGGAAGCCTCATTTCACGTCCAAACAGGATTTTCGCAGGTGTTTCACCCGTGGACTCATTGACGGCAGATCGATAAGCCAATGCGAATAGGGAGAGATACTGGTCCCAATCTCTCTGATGGCTGGATACTACTTTGGACAGGTATTTTCCAATAGTCCTGTTCATTCTCTCGACCATTCCATCTGACTGTGAATGTAATGCTGTTGTTCTTGTCTTCTTCATTCCCAGCTTGTCGCAAATCTCCTGGAATAGATGGCTTTCGAAATTTCTTCCCTGGTCACTGTGGACTTCCATGGGCACTCCATATCGGCTGATGAATTCTTTCACCAATACATCCGCGACAGTTGTGGCCTCTTGGTTCGGGATAGCGTAAATTTCCACCCACTTTGTAAAATAATCCATTACAACCAGTATGTACTTGCTACCATTTTCTGTCGTCGGAAATGGTCCAGCGATATCTAAAGCAATCCTTTCGAAAGGGCTTCCAACATTGTACTGTTTCATGGGTGCCTTTCTCTTGCGATGTGGTCCATTACTCGTAGCACAAGTCGTACATTTCTTACACCAGTCCTTCACATCGTCGGAGCTGTTCATCCAATAAAACCTTTCACGAACTCGCTGAAGGGTTTTCTTCACTCCCAGATGACCTCCCGATGGACTGTCGTGTAACTTCTTCAGTACCTCAGCTACTCTTGTTCTCGGGATAACTAGCTGTCTCCTCATCTCAGAACCATAATCATTTTCAAGGACTCTTTTCAACAGCCCTTCTTCCAGGACAAGGGAGTCCCACTGAGCCCAATACGCCTTGAGTTTCGGTGAAAATCTTGACACTTCTTGCCAGGTAGGTCGCCGGTTTTCATTCTTCCATTGCCGGATCATCTTCAGGTGAGGATCATTCTCCTGATCTTCTCTGATCCTGGTGGGTGACCATTCCTCGTTGACTACAGTAGTTCTTGAAACTGCAGCTTCCCTAGATTCCACCTTGTTGCAGTGGGAGCAGTCTGTTGGGCACGGCCGTCTGGATAGGGAGTCGGCATTTCGGTGACTCACACCAGCTCGATGTTCGATGTTGAAATCGTATTCTTGAAGTCGTTCAATCCATCTAGCGATCTGGCCCTCGGGATTCTTGAACTGCATCAACCACTTAAGTGCTGCATGATCAGTCCGGATTAAAAACTTCCTACCATAGAGATACTGGTAAAAGTGTTCCACGGACTTTACTACTGCCAAAAGTTCTCTTCTTGTGACGCAGTAGTTTCGTTCTGGTTTGGACAGGACTTTACTGAAATATCCCAGCACTCTTTCTTGCCCTCCTTGGATCTGTGAGAGCACTCCACCAATTCCTACGTTGCTTGCGTCAGTGTCAAGAATAAAGTCTCTCTCTGGTAATGGATATCCTAATATCGGCGCCGAGGTTAAATGCCTCTTCAAAGTTTCAAAAGCCGTTTGACAGTCTTCGTCCCATTGGAAAGCTCTTGCTTCTTCTGTAAGTCGCGTTAGAGGCTTGGCAATATCCCCAAACTTCCTGATAAATCTTCTGTAATACGTGCAAAGTCCAAGGAAACTCCTAATTTGATGTTTGTCGGTTGGTTGCGACCATTGCTGAATGGAAGCAACTTTCTCTGGATCCATCGCCACTCCTTCATTGCTCACTATATGACCTAGATAGTTGACTCGGTTTTGGAACAGCTGACATTTCTTCGGGTTTAACATGAGCTGGGCAGCTTGGAGTCGTTTGAATACGTCTTCCAAATTTTTCAGATGTTCGTCAAATGTCTTCCCCAGTACTACGATGTCGTCCAAATAGACCAGGCATGTCTTCCAAGACAACCCTCTCAAGACATTTTCCATAAGTCTTTCAAATGTCGCAGGCGCATTACAGAGCCCGAATGGCATGACGTTGAATTGCCATAATCCAGATCCGGTGGTAAAAGCAGTCTTCTCTTTATCTTCTGGGTCCATTTCTACTTGCCAATAACCAGACTTCAGGTCCAAGGTGGAAAACAGTTTGCTGCCGGCCAACGTGTCTAGCGTATCGTCAATTCGGGGCAGAGGATAGGTGTCTTTCTTCGTCACGTTGTTAAGCTGGCGATAATCCACGCTGAATCTCGTAGTTCCATCCTTTTTCTTGACGAGCACTACTGGAGACACCCATGGACTAGTAGATGGTTCTATCACTTTTTCTTCTGCCATCTCTCGAATTATTCTTTCAGCTTCCTCTCTCTTCGCTCGTGGGAGTCTTCGAGCTGATTGTCTAATTGGCTTAGCATTACCAGTATCGATTTTGTGTTTGACGGCTGATGTTCTGCCAGTCTTTCCTCCTTTTGGTACGAATAAGTCTCGATACTGCAAGAGAAATTCTCTCATTCTCTTTTTTTCAGCTCGATCCAAAGATTGACCAGCTACTGATAACATTTGTTCGAATCTGGCATTGGAATTGTCTGACGAACTATAGACGTCACTGGTACGCAGGATCCAATCTTGGTTTCCTTCTTGATGGTAATTGGGTAATCGTTCACGTTTATCAATCGTACAGGGATCTCCTTCGCCGAAGTAACCAATCCTTTCCCAATTAGTACTCCTTTGCCAACCTCCTCGTCGTGGTTCCTTGGTTCCATCATAACCGGTGTACCTTCCTCCATGATTCCCTGTAGCCGTGCTACTATCATGGTTTCGCTTCGTGCAGGTAAAACGGTATCTTCCTGTACAGCTGCCAACACCGCGCTGCCTTCATATGGATGCAGGAATACCTCCTCGGAACCCACTTTAATGGTTCTGTTTCTAAAGTCTAATTGGAATCCATGTACATTCATTACGTCCATTCCCAGAATCACGTCTTCTTCAATGTCAGCTACGATTACCGTATGCGTGAACTTTTCTGCGCCAATTCCCAATTGGATTTGTGTTTCCCCGTGAACGTTGGCACTCTCGCCTGTGGCGGTCCGCAGTCACAATCTCGTTGGTAGAAGTTTCTTCTTGGGGTTTATTATCTCTGGTCGTATAATGGTTCTAGTTGCCCCAGTGTCAAACAGCAGAGCATATCCCTTGCCATTTACTTCGCCATCCACATATACGCTGTCGTTGCGACATCTGAGAGAAGCTATCAGTATGAGAGGGTCTTTGGAACGGTCATGGGTCGGTGCTGCCCCCTCGTAGCCGACCCGTTCTAGTTTTCCTGTGTCTGGGGTTCTTGTTTTGCAGGAGTCTTGGGGCGCTTACACGAACTACGTACATGCCCTAGCTCGCCACAATTCCAGCATCTGATCTTTCTTGGCTTCTTGTCCATCATACTTTTTATTAAACTGACGAACTGGTCAAATCTGTCTTCGTCACCTTCTTCTTGGATGGTCCTGATTTTGTTATATCCTGAAGCCTTCGTTGCTGCTTCATATTCAAGAGCAGCTGTCAATGCGTCAACTAATGTTTTGGGATGGGCTAAACGAAGCGTATTCTGCATATCGGGGTCACGTAAGCCATCAATAAAGGCCTGGATGCCCAGACATTCCATCATGTGCTCTGGTGCTGACGGATAAGCAAATCGAACGAGTCGGGCAATATCCACTTCAAACTCTTGAAGGGCTTCATCGCGTTTCTGCCTTCGGTTCTTCAGTTGGGACTGGTACAAATGTTCTAGATGTTCGTGACCGTACCGCATGTCCAACCTCTTCTTCAGCAGCTCGAAATCATCCGTTTCTTCCAGAGGTATCGTCTGAAGTATATCTAAGGCATCTCCCCGAAGCGCGATAGTTAGGTTCACTGCTTTCTCCTTATCGGACCAATTATTCACTCTAGCGGCTGCTTCGAAATGTTCTACGTAATTGGTCCACGACATCTTTCCATCGAACGTTGGGGCCTTGACTCGGGTAAAACTGCCAATATCATCTGTCTTGGGTTGTGTTTCTGGCTTGCAGATCTCGATCTTCTTTTCTTCTGCTGAAGTGTCCTGTGTTCTTAAATCAACAATCTTTGTCTCCAAATCCTTGATTTTCTTGTCCATCTGATTTTCCATCGTTGTCATCTTATTTTCAATGTCTGATTTTAGAGACGTAATTTTATTCTCGACGTCAGCAGCAATGTCATTTTTTAACGATAAGATATCGGCAGAAATGTCATTTTTCATAGTGGAAATTTTCTCGTCCATATTAGTAGAAATATCATTCTTCATAGTGGAAATCTTCTCGTCCATATTAGTAGAAATATCATTCTTCATAGTGGAAATCTTCTCGTCCATATTAGTAGAAATATCGTTCTTCATGGTTGAAATCTTCTCGTCCATGGCAGAAATTGACGAGATTATGGTGGAAGCCTCGTCATTGAATAAAAATAATTCTGGATTAAAGCCGTCATTTTCCAGTGCCACTTTAAGTCTTTCTACTAATTCACTTTTCTTACCGGACGTTTCCAACTCACGATCTTCCAATTCTGCCCTTAATTCCGTGACTTTCAGATCACATAGTCTCTTGGCCATTTTCATGTAGCTATTTATTTATATTATCCCACTTCTGACACCAATGTAATGTTTTTGTTATTTATTTAATCAATAAACGGGTGGGATAAATTTTAAACACTCGGTATTGCTACTTACTAATTTATTCAAACACTAACTCACTAACACTAATTTATATGTACTTAGCTAGTCACTTAAATTTAATTTATATGCACACTAACTTATTAATGTATAACACTTTTATATTCACTTAATTACTGTTTAACTCACTATGGCAAATTATAAACTGAACTCATCCGCTGATCGGTCCTGTATTTATATAAAAAACTTTCTTTACTAGAACATTCGGGATGGGACATGCCTTTCGCGATATTTCTTGAAATGCCTTTCGAGAACATGTTTAAAAAGGACGGTCACAATAGATCCCAATAGACCTTCTCAGAATTCGGCGCGCTCGCCTTTTTCTTAACTCCGTTAACATAAGGTTACAGGGCCGTACTTAGTATCTGCTTCGGTGTGCGAGTTCGTAACAGTACGTTAATGAATAAGTGATAAAATTGTGATATCGTCTAGATATTGGTAAGATTGAACATTACCTTATTAAATATAATTTCGACGACTATCCATATATCTTAATATTGATAAGATATTTCTATTGGTGAAATAATTTCACATCTCATCATTTCCACATCCTGAGTTTCGCTTATTCGATCATAGGCGATCGTTTTCTACAAATGCATCACATTCTGGGTCAATAAAAACCAATTACGAACATTATACCTTGTGTATATATTGAATTTCTCCTATAAAAAACATTCCGATATATTTATATGTTAGGTTATATTATTTTGGTATTAATTTATTAGTTAAACATTATCCTTAGACATTCAATCTCCACTTATATATCGGATATGAAACACTAAACTCATATTAAAAATAAATACTTACTAAATTCATCAAATAAATAAATAATATATTTCAAACACGCCGCACATTTTTCTTCATTTTGTAAACTAAATTATGTCAACCACAGAGTAACACACCACACGACGATCGTATTAGCAATAGCGACATGGGGATTGAACGTTATGGATGTACATTCAGAACACATAGGATTAAAATGATGGAGTGAAATTTACTTGCGTTTGAGGTAAATAATATAACTCAGAAAATCGTATATCAGAAGATTTGCGCTAATAGCATTCCTTTGAATTTAAAGATGTATCGCCAATTTATTGGTTGATAAAATATTTCATTATTTCACCGTTTATATTTAATTAAAAATCGTTTGTCTATGTTCGTCTTGCGTTTCTTTGATATCTTACCTATAGTTTCATTTTCCAATTAAGATCAGTATAATTGTGCAATGATATAGAAAACCAGGAAAACTATATCTGCTGATCTTTACAATTATCACTTAAGAAGACAGTTTATTAGTGGAGAACTCCCTAGATTTAACTGTTCATTGACAACTTCATATTATGGGTTTCTTAAATGTGTTCTAATTTCCAATTCTGCATATTTGTGAAAAGAAACAAGAATTGGATTTCCTTGAAGAATTGGAAATTAGAAGACATTTAAGAAACCCACAATATGAAGTTGTCAATGAACAGTTAAATCTAGGGAGTTATCCCCTGATAAACTGCCTTCTTAAGTGATAATTGTAAAGATCAGCAGATATAGTTCTCCTGGTTTTCTATATCATTGCACAGTTATACTGATCTTAATTGGAAAAATGATATCCAGGATATCACCATAGGTTTAATAATATCTAAACTTCAATATTTGTAATATCACATCTACTTTTTTTCTATTAACATATATTAAGTCAATCACAAGGTAGGTTACTTCTTGGTCTAGCCAAAAATAACTACTAAACATCAAGTAGGCATCAAATGGAATGTAACTTCTGTCATTCTGACGATGATATTCATTTATCGAGACAATTGTCAATTTTTTAGAATTTTCAATAACTTTTATTATATTGAGGAATTAACTAGAAACCGTGAGTTTCATTTAAAACACTAATATGAGCAGGTTCCACGAAGTAAGGGTCGAGACAGTTAATTTCGTCTTGACAAACGTTTACAGGGCTGTCTTGAAACATTTTAGGTAAATTTTATTTTTTATTTAAGAGAAATACTTAGTATTAGTATTTAATACTATACTATATGTATAGTAGGTATATTTTATTTTTTATATACCTATTTAAATATTGTTTTAAATTATTTTTTATTGGGAAGTCATTGACCCAATGACCTAATGGAGGTACCGCCACTGCTTACGCCAAGATAAGAAATGAACTAATGTAAAAATTGTCCCCACCCTCCTCTACCTCACCCGCAATATCCAGAACGAATAAAAGAAAAACAGAAAGCTATTACTTCCTACTTCCCAGGTGGAGCGACTCTAGTTATATAGAGGACAGTACGATGGTACGCTAGGTGGTACTATTAGCTGCTACAGGAACTACACCACCTTATGCTGTGTAGTTGGCAAGTTGATGTTGAATAGTTGGCACCTAATCCCTTAATTAGTTATTCAATTATTCGCTTAAAATTGTGAAGATTTATGAGTAAATGAGCACAAAGGAAATAAAGGAATAATAATAAATTAATAAACAACATACCAATACCTACTACACTCATTGACCACTTCCCGTTAAAATCATTTTGAAATTTATATTATATAACTCTATAACTCAAATCGCCTTTTTACGTAAAAACCCAATACTCCCTCCGTGACAGTGATATTTCGGGAATATAATCTTCAGGACAATAAGCAACGGACATCGACAACAATGGTATTCTACTATAAAACTGGCAGACCTACTCAACGTAAAATTGGTTTATTAAATGACCGTACAAGACTGGTCAGAAGTACCCGAACTTGTTTGAACCACCCAGTACAGTTAAACTGAGACTTGCATACTTAATGTGATATCACTACGATGGAAATTAAGTATTATACTGTATAACTTCCCAGTAGAATCTCCTCATTTATTTATTTAGCGTATGGCATTACACATCATGCAACATAAAATTAGAATTAAAAATTCAAATCAAAAATAAACGGTTTTAAAGATTAAAACTAACTTTTCCACATCTGTGAGATGCCCTGATTATTATTCTATCATAAAATTGTCACTTTTATACACTTCGGGGGATGTATCGTGTTAACAAACCGAAATTTCTCCAAAAGTGACCAAAAATTCAGTATATCTGGATTTATAGGACCCGCTGTACTCGCCATAGTCAGCTCAAAATCAGTAGGGAACATCTGTGATACACCTTGAATGAGACCTTGAAAATTATCCAATTATAAAATTGGCCACTTGTATACACTCCGGAGGCTGTATCGTACTAAACCCGAAATTTCTCCAAAAAGGACAAAAATGTGGCACTTTAGGTACTATAGCATCCGTTGTACTAGCTCTGGTGAGCTAAAAATCGATAAGGTTCATCTATAAGACGCCCTAAACAATATTCAATCATAAAATGGGTCACTTGTATACACGCTGGAGGCTGTATCTCCAAAAATGACACAAATTTGTTACCTCAAGTACAATAGCACACGTTGTACCGGCTTTAGTCTGCTGAATCTTAATAGGGTTCATCTTTGAGACGCCCTGAATAATATCCAATCATAAAATTCGTCACTTATATATACTCCGGAGGCTGTATCGTGCTAACAAACTGAAATTTCTCCATAAATGACAAAAATGTCGTACTTAAAGTACTATAGCACCTGTTGTACTGGCTGTGGTGAGCTGAAAATCAATAGGATTAATCTGTGAGATGTTCTGAATAATATTCAATGAGAAAATTGGTGACAATTTGCACTCCAGAGGCTGTATCGTGCTAACAAATTGAAATTTCTCAAAAAATGACAAAAACGTCGTACTTCAAGTACCGTAGCATCCGTTGTACTAGCTATTGTGAGCTGAAAATCAATAGGGTTCACCTGTGAGATGTCTTGAACAGTATTCAATCGTAATATTGGTGATTTGTTGCACTACGGAGGCTGTATCGTGCTAACAAGACATGTAACGAAAAGTGGCCGACGACAACAACGACGACACACACACAGGATTTTTTTTCTAAAAACCATTTTTTCGTGCTGTTCTTGATGAAAAACGTGAAAAGAACTCAAAATTTTTTTTCAAAATTTCAACTTTTTTGTGGGTAAATCAATACTTTTCTCGCATATTAAATAGGTTGGGTGGAAAAGTAACAAACATTAACATTACATATATAGTCTTTTGCGGCGTCGGTTGCCATCAGAAAATCTGAGATGTTTCCAGCATAAGCCCTTGTTGCGTATTCGGAAACTATGTGGTGAAGTAAAAAAGTGAACAACATTTCTTGTATGGAAAGTAGACGGAAGGAGAACCATCTTATATAGGGAACAAATTGAAAAAGTGTCCATCTGTAAACAGCATATTACAGTGAAACAACCCACTAAAGTTGAGCTAACGTAAGATGAGGGAATTATATGAATATTCTAAAAGGAGTGAAGTGTGCTGAGTTGAGAAATTTAATATCTCTGGTGGAAAAATTTAAAAGACTTGGCCCAATTTTTGGTATAAGGCTGCAAAAATTGGGCCAAGTCTTATAAATTTTTTTTCTTGGCAAATGATTTTTTAGATCAGTTTAAAATTAGTTGGAAAATAACAATGTATATATAAAAATTTTATCTGAATAAATTTCAGTCAATAAATTGAGAATTATTTGGAAGAATGTTTCTTGGTAAGTAGCAATTGAAAATAGAAAAAGGTGTATAAATTTAATATACTGTAAAGTTTTTCTAATTTATTCAAACAATAAACGGGTGGGATAAATTTTAAACACACGGTAGGTTGACTTACTTGATTTATTTAAACACTAGGCTAATCACTACCACTTAATTTATATTCACTTAAACTAATTTATATGAACACTTAACTAATTCATATTTACTGTTTGCTATTTCGGTGTATTTATTTCACGAGATCACTTTATCAACTAACTCACTATTCCTGATCAGTCCCTTATATATATTAATGCCTTTCTTACTAGAGGATTCTAGACAAAAACAATTGGCTTTCTGGCATCTTCTAGATAAGACTGGTCACAAAAACAGTGTAGATAAGATAGTCACTATTCGTAAACAAATATAAAAACAACCTGCGTATCCGCCATAATTTTAATTTTCATACCTGGCTTAGACAGAGTCGGATTTAGGGTCTATACCAGTGTGCTGTTTCGTAACAATACGACATGGTATTTTACATGATTTCAAAAATTTTTGTGATTTAAATTTGATTAGTTACTTTAATTGTTTATTAAATGGACATTTTATTCTTTCTAGAGTAGCTGGAGACTTGTACATGGCGAAAAGTTTTACTGACATCCGTAGATGGCAGTTTTGGTAGTATTTCAATTATTTTTGTAGGTTAATCTTTTAATTCGTTCGTTTGTTCCTTTAGTGATACGATTTTTCTACATGTGACAAGAATATACTCCTTAATCGAACAAATTTTTTTCTAAGACTATCTACAAAATATGTTCTTCAATTTCTTCATTAGATGGACACGAAGAACTACTTTTGATGTCTTAAGAGACCGAAGTAACCCCTTTGAGATACCAGTGGAAGTGTTACGGCAGATGTATCGAGTAAACAGTGAAGCTGCTAATGAATTATTCCGTGTTACCATTTGTGAATCGAGGTAGTCGAAATACCATAGTTACCTACTTTTGCCGTATTTACTGACACCTGTAGATGGAGCAGCACCAAATACACCGCAGGGAATATACACCCATCGACATCAATAAATTCGGAACTGCATTGAAAGGACCAATGGAATGCTCAAAAGTGTGAAATACGATCCTGTATTTGTGTCAAGCATTGTATATGCTTGTGTCATACTCCACAACATTATTATACCTTCATCTTCTTCGGCATTTTCCCATATTATGAGTTCACCGTTATTTCCATCCACAGTTCCCTTAAGTTCCAATCTACTTCTTTCAGAATATACCAATTGATGAATATCTAATTTTATCGGAAGATGACAGCAATTTTGACGATGAAGATGATATTGACATGGACGATGCTCATTTATTAAATAGGGTTAATAATATAGTACGGAATCGAATTATAAATAATCTTTTTAATTGAGCAAGACTTATTGTATATTTTAATAAAATAATTGGAGAACAATTTTCTTAAGTTCCGTGTGTTATGACTCTTACATGGTACCATTTATAAGAATCAAAATAAGAATAAACGATTATTAAAATAAAAATTCCAGAAAATTTACAATTTCCATTTTAATTCAATATTGTACGATAAATTCAAATTAACTTATGTTATTTTACTAAACATAACGACAATGCAAGTTTTTTAAAACAAAGTCCAATACAAAATCATAATCAGGATACTTGACTCGAAGATCGAGTTACCGCAGGTTTAGCCTGTTTTCCTCTATTACCCTCAATTATTTGACATTTTTGGCGATTTCTTCCAGGATTGTTATTTTTTTACTTTCATCGTTACAATTACTTTCTTTTAAAATGTCTTACACACGTTTTTCTTTCTTTGATGGTCTTTTAAGTGACTCTTCAACCGAGTGTTTAACAGGTTGATTCTTGGGAATCTTGCTTTGATTTGAGGACACTTTCTCTCACTCTTCTCTAATTTCTTCATTATTTGGTATGTCTGCAATTTTAAAATGTAAGTGGATATAATCAAATTCAAAGAACCACGTAATTCACACCTATTCCTATTTCAGGGACATGGGATATGCCATTGACTACCACCCAACCTGTAGTATCTAGTAGTCGTTCTTCAATATCTGATAAAGGTTTAATAGGATACCTTATGTTTCCTGTTTCTTTTGTAACAATTCTATTCTTTCTTGCCCTTGCTTTAACTTGACACTTCCAGTAGTCGGTGAATGTCTTCAATTGGTAAAAATTATAACAAAAACATATTTAGTTACTGCTTATGGTTACTACTAATTATTCATCCAAATACATTATATATTGTGCCTACGATGTCTTGATGTTTTAACTTTGTCTTTATCCATAATAAAAGTTAAGTGAATATATGAATAAAAATTTTATTTAACATAATCTCTATAAACAAATACGTAGAAAAATATTTTCCTAACCGAATAAAACAGCACAATATGTCAAAAATTATACCAATCTTTATAAAATTGTAGAAATATTATCGTTATGTCTTGTCACTAGATTTTAACGTAACGATATTATTACAAAATCTACTCTGAAAAATGATCGTTAACATAATAATAGTTACCGTAACGACAAGCTACAGAATAGACTCCTTAAACTTCTTTTGCTGTTGAGCTAAATACACCCTTCAAGAGAATGTTCCAAATGAATAAATTATTATTTCTTCATATTTTACATAACAAAATAATATTTGTATTGTAACGTCAACTAACGCTGTTGTGAGGACGATACAATTCGATGATTTTAGGAACGGTGCTCGAGAAAATCATTTTAAGGAACTATTCGCAAATAGAACATTCACAGGCTTGCGTATACATGATGTTGGGAACGATGTCAAGAATAGCGCCCCGGTACGAGATTCAAGGCGCATTAAACTCGACCAGCACACCTGCAAGAAATGAATCACCGATGTCGACAGTGATTTTCTTACCGAAATATCGAAACCACACCTGCCAAACGTTCAACTTCAATATTTTTACAAAAGTTACAACTTTTATTTTTTAGAACTGAATATCTTTTTAATAAATACATGGAAAATTATCATTGATGCTGCAAATGGAAGATCATTTAATTATATGGCAGATGTATGCATAATTTGTCCGTAGATAATATACTTTTTAATTAACTAAAAAAAATAGAATTGCGTGGAGAGGAAAAAGACGAAATTTTCGGTATGAGTGCCTGCCGTCTAGCGCAAAAATATATAGAAGAGGGCGGACGCGGAGTCGAGATGTGGCATGGCGCGAGTGACGAGCAGTCACTTTTGATCTCAACTATTAATTTACTATCGTACTTTAATAAATTTTGGCGCTATCTTCAAAATTGGTCCAAATGTAACCGTGGCGAACAGTTTTTCATACACTGAGGTTCTCCTTCCCTCTACCCTCTATAATTTTAGTTAGAAGCAGCAGACAATTTCTTCCAAATGATTAATAATTTAACAGGGTCTTTTGATAATGGAAATCTGTATGGTCCGAACCATTTCTAAAGATTTATTCTTATAAAAAATTTATTATTAATTTATCGAAACAATTGCCCATTTTTTAGAATTTTCAATAACTTTTATTATATTGTGGAATTAACTAGAAACCGTGAGATTCATTTAAAACACTAATATTATCATCTTATTGAAATCATTGTTTCACAAACATGTGTAATAAATATTTCTACCAAGGTAAATATGTAATACTTTTTCACATCAACCGATACTGTCAATATGAATCGGAACGAGTTTTCATCCAAACGTTTCCATTACACCAATGGTATATCGATTAAATCATCATGTTATAATAGGTTTCATTAAGAACCGTTAGATTTTTATCGATTTCCAATAAATTAGTAGGCATAACTATTCTCTGACAACGCTTAGAATTTGTTGAAAATGTTTATTTTTGACAGGTATTGAATTATCACCGAATATATTCACCAGTGTAATATCAAAATAAATATCTATTTGCATTTTTCGAATGCCAATCATGAAGTTTTATCTTGTTATGTTTTCGATTTAGGCCAGTCGCTTAAATTATTTGGCGAGAAATTGTAAAGGTTTTTGAGAGAATTGTGTATTGTATTCCTTGTTCGCGCATAAACCATTTCAAAAAATTCTTTATCGTGTTACAATATAATATTACTCAAGTTGTAACATCGTTTGTAAATGATCTTCCTAGAGTTTTGCAGATCAAGAAACTCAAGTACTTTACAAGATTAAGCTACGAGTAACCAAGAATAAGCTACAGAAGCTTCTCTTGTGGAAGATATTTGGAAGTAATCATAAATTTTTTGTCGATTTTTATGTCGTTAAAACAAAAATAAAATAATACAGTAGAGACTGAACAGATGCAGCAAATATATGCTTGAACTGTGTATTCAATGTAATGGAGGGCACTTTATAATTATAAGTGACTGATGCTCGAAAGTTTGAATACTATTAATTACGACCAGAGAAAATTATTAAAAAAGGGAAGAAAGTTAGTTGGTATCTTGCGAGTTTCTCTACAAAGAAGTCGAATTTCTTGGACACATTTAAACTCCAGACGGCATAAAACCAAATCCAAGAAAAAATGAAACTATACATTTTTTTTCTTATACCCCATACTCGGAAAGAAATAAAATCATTTCTATGTTAATTAGGCTATTACCGAAAATTTATTAGAAACTTCGCTAACATAAAGAAACCAATGACCGTTTGTTTAAAAAAAGATAATAAAGTTCAGCACACTGAAGATTTTATTAACTCTCAATATTTGTAAAACATTATTAACTTTTGAACCAGTTTTAGCATATCATAATTTTGATAAACCATTCGAATTGACAACCGATGCTTCGAATTATCCCATAGGAGCCGTATTATCCCAAGAACTCTTAATAGTACTGAAATTAATTACTAGACAATTGAAAAAGAATGTTTGGGCATGTAAATATTTCAGATCATATTGATTTGGCCGTGAATTTCTAATATTAACTGTTCATAAACCTTTACAATGAATTGAATGAACCGACTTCACATTTAGTTAGTTGGAGGTTAAAGCTAGAAGAATTTGATTACAAAATACAATATTTAAAAGGCAAATCTAATCTTGCAGCTCATATTTTATCAAGAATAAAACCAATCTGCGATCTCAATGTATTTGAGACTGACTCATTAGATGTTAACATTTATCATCTTAACTGATCATTCAAAGAGAAACTGATAATTTGCTACAAACAGAAATTCCTGAACAAATGGGAACGGATTCATTACTTGATCTATCACTTTTAGACGATGATGATGATATTCTAGGAAACAATGAAACGAAAAATAATGAAAATGATAATAAAAAATTAATATAATATTTGATGTCCAAATAAAACCACCAAGTGAAAATCTTATATCAGATGATGCTGATTTAGAAACAGTTCATACTTCATTGGAAAACACAATTTTAGAAATTCCCTTAACAAACAAAGCTTCAAATTGTTATAAAAATCAAATTTATCTTACATTAGAAAAAACAATGAATACCCAAATAACAAAAATATTCGAAAATTTTAGATTATATGTAATAGTGCCCAAATTTAATATGGAACAAAATATAATCAAATTTATTAAAACATTTATCGTAAACGAAATTATGCTCTATAATTTCAAAATGAATTTCTAACGGAAATATTTGTAGTAACTACTCAAAAAACATTTAAGAATTCAATGTTTAAACTTGTTCATATTAAAAAAGGACATTAAATAAGGAAAATGCACTTAGCTCTAAATATTGTCACGTTTAGAAATAACGCCCAGTATATGGTAGGCCAAACAAAAGTAGGACAATGTTTTAAAATATGTTTTTATAATTCGCGTATAAAAGAGACTTCATTATAGCATTGTTTACAGTATCACAATGAAGCTCTTTGAACACTGTTATAGTAATTTTTAGTGTACAGTTGGTTATTGTATTCAGTTATATTTTTATTTGACATTTGACTTTAACCTTGAAAAAAATTATAAATAAAATGGTCTAGCGTAGTTCTAGCTAGCAAATTATTGTATTAAAGGTAAATTTGAATGATTTGTATATTAAAAATATTAATGAATAAAGTACGCTAACGTTTATTTATCAATGATTTGTCAATTGTCTATTTTTATATTGTATAGGATCAATATATAGGTATACAAAACGTTCGATTTTGGGATAAATTACCAGATATCTATGTGAAGATGTATTACAGAAATAATTCTGTTCATGATATAATATAAATAGATCACAAGAGCATATACGAAGAAGCTCTTTTTTAAACAAATAATCATCTTCTGTTTGCTTAAATGAAAGTTTGTTTACAATTTACACAATTATTAGGTTATAAAATGTCAAAAGTCAGAAGTTCTGAATAAAACCATCTGTGATCTGACCAATTAGGAATCTACACATTTGCCTACTTAAATGCAAACCACTCCTCCTAGTTTAAAAACAGGGATTATATGAAATTCTATTTTATTTAAATAATTAAATAAATGCGAATTATAAAAAATATTTTGTAAAACTTGTACCACAATGACTTTCTGTAGTACTCGTGATTTGCACAACTCACCGCTTCGCGGTTCGTTGTGCAAACTTCACTCGTACTACAAAACGAGTCATTGTGACACTTGTTTTACAAATAACTATTTGCTAATTACTTCAAAGTAGAGCATAATGTTTTCTAATATAAGAGACAACAAAGAAACAATAAACTCAGCATTTTTGCGAGAGAACACTTTCTTGGTTCGAAAAATATAATTTTTCGGGGTAGTGGGTTTTGAGAAAAACCAGCGACCAGTCAAGTGAATCGAGAAAGGCCTACCTTAGAAGTGTATACCGTGACTGAAGACCAAGTGCCCCTTCAAGTAGGGAAGACGTGCCCTGGGAGGATGTTTATGTAAGTAAATAGATAATTATATATATTTTCTATAGGCATCTGAAAATAAGAATGCAGCGCCAAGGTGGGCAGTCGTAGAACTATAAATCTTGACATTAGGTTATTGTGTTGTATTGGTTGTGTGTATATTTGTATTATTAAAATTTGATTTTACCATAAATATAAAAACTTTTCAGACTTTTATAGTGGGCGAGTGTGTTACTGTGTATATATTTTCAATTTTTGTAAAGACCGTAGGTACGTACCATCATTTGTTTCAATTAAGTGAAAGTTATCCAAGATTAGAAGACTGTTGAAGAAACACTTGATCGTTCATATTATATGTCAATAGTTCGATCAACATTATTATTCTACAGGATTCTAATATTACCTTTTTTAGGTCCAAATGGCAAGACTGAGTTTAGTAGAATACTTGGGGTATCTTGAAGGTACGAACACTTCCAGAAGTGTTTATGAAGGTGAAGAAGTTTTAAATGCTGGTCACGTAATATTATGTAGAAAGTTGAATTCTTCCACCCATGATAAAATTCTGATTTTTGCTTTGTGCCTTCAGAGTAGCGCACTTAATTCAGACCCACACCACATTCAAGGAGAATTTCATTGTGACTCAAGGAAAGGCAGTATTAAAATTAAGACCATGTTGTGTTCATGTAAAGCTGGAAATAGCGGTAGATGTAAACACATTTCTGCTGTTTTAATAAAGTGTACAAGGTGGATCATTTTACTAATTCAAAAAGGCGCTTTCGTGCCAAGTATATTTTTAATAAGAATAAAGTATGTGATTATTGTCTTTGTTCATTTTCTGATGTTCATTATTTTGTTTTAGGGAAAACCTTAAAGATCTTGAGATCATTTCACAAACGGGCATGAAATGTGTTTGGTCATCTCAAAAACACATTACCAATAGTAAAGTAAAACTTAATTCGGCAGCAAAGGCATTTTGGTTTTTCTATAAAAATTTCGGTACAGTCTAGAATAATTCTAATATTTTGGAAACTTTCAAAACATTTTGGCATGTTTTTCTGTATTTCATGAAAATCTGGAAATCTCATGACACAACTCGGAACTCTACTTAAAATGGGTAGCATTTCATTAATGTACTTTTGGCATAATTCTTGCGAAATGCAAAATAAAAGAGATGTCACATATGGAAGATCACATTTCAATTTTGTCAGTACTAAAACAATCCGTTGTTTGATTGTCAAATCTTTGATCACTGTAAATAGATTGTACTGCTTCTACTATTATATCTAATAGTTTTATATTATTGAGACCAGTAAAACTGTTTAGAGCACCATCTGTCGTTATCAGGTCACACAAAGAAGACACTTTAGCGGTATTCAATTGCACTTCAAAATCCTTGAAAAATTTAGGCCCATTATAATCTGGCTGGCCCTGAAGAATCTGTAGTAGACCTTGTGCAGCTTCGACTTCATCTTGAGAAGCTGTTTATGTAGCAGGTTTGACTTCCTCACAAGAGCATTTCTCAGCAACTTTTTCTTTGTTGAGACTTATTTGTCTCAATCTTTCAGTTCTATTACTAAAACATTGAGGTTGTTCCTTTGTAGTAGTAGATCCAATAGGACGATTTCTGGAAGGCACAGCAGTCTTTTTCAAAAAATTTCTTTGCTTCGAACTGGAATCTGTAAACGATTATCCCCATAAATATAACCTATAATTTTATGTGTAATCAGTGCTTACCTCGATAAAAATAATCATCGATAAAATGCAGAGAACATACTTTCATAGTTCTTGTAACTGGTTTACCGATTTTGAGTTTAAATTGCCAAGCTTTTTGTCGATCCATCAACACTTTACTCCCCAATTTCCCTTCTACCCAAACACGATATTTATAACCAGCTAGAGGAAAAGCATGAAAATTGATATTTGAATTTCTTTTTCCCCAGGAAGAACACTGAGGAACTGAACAATAGCGATTCGAACGACTGATTACTTTAAAATTATTTCTAAAAAATATTAATATTTCCAGAAAATAACACAACCTCAAAGCAGAATGAAAGAACTATGTCAAGATTTTAAGTTACTCTGATTGCCACCAGGCGGCGTAGCGTTTATTTTGATTTGGCTATAGCCTGGTTAATTTCGGGATTGGATATTATATTGCCCCTTGAGGATTATTGAATATATGCCCGGAAGGGCTGGTTATATTTGTTTTATATTTATTCTGTACATAGTTCGTTAATTTTGGTTATCTGTATTTCTGCAATACATTTGTTAAGTTTTTATGAGAGGTTTCTTAATTGACCCCCCAGACCCAAATAATGGATTCAGTTGCTACATCGTCGAGGTTGGTAGACGGGTAGGGACCCAACCCGAAAATCCTAGCGTTGGGATAAAACCCTATATCGTCGCATATGGTGGAGACGCCGGGCACCTAGAAGAGGAAAGGAAAATGTTTGGCGCATCGACATGACACCAACACTCTCCAGTTAAAGAGTATAGCATAATAGAACCGGTAGTCGAAGGTGGCGATACCCCTAGTTTCAGGGAGGACTCCCTAAACGTCCCAAAAGAGTACGAGACAATAACAGAAGGTAATCTCACGGAACAACGGAAGGAACTATTCCAGGAGGTAACGCAAGCGGAAGATAAGGATCACAGATACGAACAGCCGGGAAACAGGACCCTAATCCCCCGCACACGTGAGAAGGAAAGTTTTGGCTACACAACCACCATTCACGCGCAACCAGTCAATATGACATAACATTATCCCAAGCGCTGACCGCCGATACTAAACCAGCAATACCACAGTGTATACCGCCCCCTATATTCAACCCATGCACTGGTAATGCCCATGCCTTTCTAAACATTTACGAGAGGACGGCGATAGCGAATGGATGGACCAACGCACTAAAAATAACATATTTTGGTTCGTACCTGGAAGGAGAGGCCAACATTTGGTTCACAATTTTTAAGGATATAGCAGGCAACCAGAACAAAAAATGGGAGGATAGAAAACAGGCGTTCCTGAGAGAATTTGAAGAAGGTGATATAAAGAGGAATATGGAAAGTCGTTTACTGGCAAGGCAACAACGAAAAGGGGAATCAATCAAAGCCTATTTCTACGACCTCAAAGCTTTATTTTACGAATACGAATACGACTCGACAATGGACGCGGAAGAATTTAGAAAATTTTTCGAGAACGGCTGAGTTATACGGCCCATACAGGATGCTGAGATCCAGCAGTGTCCATGGACAGGGTTGGCAACTACAGGTTTTTTTGAACCTAGCTTTTTTAGGTTTTTTAAACAAACCTACTTATTAAAATATGGCCGTTGTAGGTTTTTCTCTATTTTCTTTTCAGATACTGAGTAAAAGCTTCCTGTTACAGCCATCTTTTACTAAAATTTAGAATTACCCACCCAAAAAAAAAGCTTTTCTTCCTAGTTTAAATTTCATTCAAATCATAAATATTAATGGTACAGACACGGACAATTAGAGGATGCTGCCGGGCCGGGGATTTACCAATTCATGTTGATTTACAGATATAATATCAATGTTTTGCTTAAAATGTGATTTTTTTAAACCTAAAAAACCTTAAAAACTATAAAAAACTTTAAAAAACCTGAAAAACCTAAAAACCCAAATATATATCTTTAGTTCTTAGGTTTTTTCCAACCCAGTCATGGAGAAGTTTAAGGAAATCGTGCTCCGCCTGGAAGACATTATGGACCATTCCAGTACAACAACGAATACAGTGATTGAGAGTTAAAAAATATATCCCTCTACACACCCTCCCCCGGAAGGGAAGGGACGAGTAATGGCCAACCAAGAGACGACACCGAGAAAGCTCAGGAACGGCGCACTCAAAGAAGAGGATCAATAGGGAAATACGATACCATAGCCCCCAGCGTACAGAATCCGGTGCCCTACAGCGAAACTACTCGAGGAGATCGCAGTGGGTTCCTAGAAGTAGAAGTAAGGACAGGACGTATCGGGATACCCAGTTCGTACCATCCACACGGACCCGAGATGGCAGACCGAGGTGCTATGTCTGTAATAAACCTGGTCACTTCGCGGCTTCGTGCTACTACCGCGCGGAACACTACCGTAGGTCCCCAAAAGGACAAGGGCGAGATGAGTAGCTCAACGTTCCGTCCTATCAACAACGGGGGCTGGGGTCCTTACCGACAACGGCATCTTAAAGATAGAGCTACACCTCAATGGGATACAGGTAAGAGCCATTGTAGATACAGGATCGGCAACCAACATCATTAGGGCCGAGTACGAAAGGTCCATATACCAAAGACATAGCAGCCCACTACTGGCTGTCGGTAACATACGAGTGGCCACAAAGGGGGTAAGCAGAAACAACGTAAATATTGGGGGAGTGACAACTACATGCGAAGCACTAGTTGTAGAAAAACTGCCCATACCGTTAATTTTAGGTATGGAATTCCTAAGAAAACATTATGCTCTACTTTGAAGTAATTAGCAAAACATATTTTAAAACATTGACCTACTTTTGTTTGGCCTACCATATACTGGGTGTTATTTCTATACGTGACAATATTATCAGCCGAAAATGTCAGAAGATATAAAAAATTACATAAATAATTGTGAGGTGTGTCTGAAAAACAAATATGATAGGAATCCTCATGTAATTAAATTCAATTTAACTGACCCGACCTTTTTCTATAAATTACTTTGGCATAATTAATTCATTTTTTTTATTTCTCTGGCCTATTATTGATTGAAATGTGCCTGGTGTTAATTGATTGATTGATAGTTGTTGTAATCGTTTTGTAAAAACAGAGGTAACGAGGCTTTTCAACATGGTTTAGTAGGAATATTTTGATTGGATTGTGCTGAAGAGCATCGGGCAGGTAAATCGTTTATTTTTATAAATGAATCGAACAAATAAATTCAGTATTTGATAGACACATTGAGAAATTTTATGTAATAGGCTGATCCGTCGTAGTAAATTATATTATATGTATATATTTTTTATTCGTATATGGGATCAGTATTTTTCTATTTATTACATTTCGTTCCGCAAGATTAATGAAGCAGATTAAGATGCCTATAAAGTCCGTGATTTACGATCATTTTTTTACTAGGGTCATTGTAAGTATGTTACTTTTGTCCGATATTTGTTTAGTCACAATTCTTATTAGATCGATATAAGTTTACTGTGATTTAGTAATTTCTTTGTCGGTTTATTTTATAATAAAAATAAAAAAAATAATGAGGAATGAAATAAGTAGAATTTTTGTCCTTCGATGATGGCACTTTTATCTATAGGTAGAATTTATTTTCAATACATCTTTGTACCTTATTACTAAAGCACGGAAAAATGCATTATGGAATTTATTAAATCTGTTTGGGTTTGGAACTACCTGCTACCCCAAAATTGAAAGAACTTGAAAGAGTAGGTACCTACTTTATTGGAAGGGTCTTACTATAATGATCATTTATTATTTTATTAGTTTATTCTTAGAATAGGAAATACCAAAAACAATTAACTGTAACCGGGGTATTCGCAGTAGGAGCGCCCTCCCTCAGTAAATATTAGGTAAACCTTGAATTGAGCGGTATCTTCCAACGAAAGCGTTACGATTAGTGAACCTATTGTATATTGTATCCTGATTACAAGAAAGTACAAGTGTTTCAGTCGAAATGCCTAAAACATTTAATACTATGTGGATAAAGTGTCACCGAGAACTTACTTGGGATAGAGACCACGTTTTTACTTTTCCGCCCAACCTCTCTATATGCGAGAAAAGTATTGGTTTACCCCAAAAAAAGTTGTAATTTTGAAATTTTACATTTTCCATCAACAACAACACGGAAAAACGGTTTTTAGAAAAAAATCCTGTGTGTATGTCGTCGTCGTTGTAGTCGGCAACTTTTCCTTACATGTCTTGTTAGCACGATACAGCCTCCGGAGCGCAATAAGTCAGGAATTTTATGATTGAATATTGTTAACGACATGTCACAGATGAACCCTATTGATTTTCAGTTCACCAGAGCCAGTACAGCGGATGCTATGGTACTTGGAGTACGACATTTTGTCTTTTTTTGAGAAATTTCAGTTTGTTAGCACGATACAACCTCCGTACAAGTCACCAATTTTATGATTGAAAATTATTCAGGACATCTCACTGATGAACCCTATTGATTTTCATCTCGCAATAAAACAGGTGCTACAGTACATTAAGTACGATATTTTTGTAATTTTTGGAGAAGTTTCACTTTGCTAGCACGATATATACAGCCTCCGGAGTATATACAAGTAACCAATTTTATGATTGGATTATTCAGTGCGTCTCAAAGATGAACCCTATTGATATTCAGCTCACTAAGGGTCGGTTTTTCAATCTCCGGTTATCTCATTTAGCCGGCAGCTACGACGATAGCCGTCAGTCACCGTCTGTCAAACTGTTTATTGATGTGATGGCTGTCAGCTATTTCAACTGTAACCGTAACCGTAACTTTCAGGTGGTAGTTTCATAGATAGCTGACGGCTACTGTTTTGTGCTTGCGCATTCGAAATTATTCGAATATATATTTCAATATTATTGATAGTGATAGGTTATGTTTATTTTAGTATTTTGAACAAATCAGTGGATTTAAGGACATTTGCTAGATTTTAGATTCTTTTCGTTTTTATTGTTTCATAAACAGGATGTTTGAAGACATACAGAGTGATGATGATGAAGAAATTATTGAATACGAGCGTCGACCATATACTGTAAGAGAAAGGACCAATTATATTGACACCCTAGACGATCTAGATTTTAAGATGAGATTTAGATTAAAAAAAGAAACTATTTTGATGATATTACAGCAAATTGAAGCTCAAATTGAAACTCCTACAGACAGGTAAAAATAATTTAATATCATTCAGCATACATTCTACTGGAACATGCATTCGAAATTTAACTTTGCTAATTTTATATTCTGTGGTTGTAGGAATTTTTCAGTCTCTCCCATCAATCAATTATTATTGGCATTGAGATTCTATGCGACGGGCAGTTTTTTAATATGTGCAGGTGATTATTTCAATGTCAGCAAGTCAACAGCTTGCAAAATAGTTAATAAAGTCACTGATGCAATAGCTTCTCTCTCACCTCAATTTATTAGGATGCCATCCACAGAAGATGAAATAACTACGAATCATTTGGATTTCTATAGCATTGCCAGGCTTCCAAGAACAATAGGGTCTATAGATTGCACACATATCAAGATACAGTCTCCAGGTAAGTTCCTATGATATTTAGAATGCTAAGGTAAATAATATGTCATGTTGTAGGTGGAAACAATGCAGAAGTATTCCGAAATCGGAAGGGATATTTTTCAATAAATGTCCAGACTGTTTCATCAGCAAAAATGAACATCATTGACATAGTAGCTCGTTGGCCAGGATCTGCACATGACCAAGTAGTATTTGAAAATTCTGCAGTTTACCAAAGACTTCATGCTAATGAGTTTGGAAATAGTCTATTAGTTGGAGATAGTGGGTACACAGATACTTCACATGTTATAACTCCTATTGACCAAGCAAATAACGAGGTTGAGCAGTTATATTCTGAAGCAGGTAATACTTGAGAGGTGGTTCGCTCAGCAAGATATATGTATATCATGTTTTAGTGTACTTTGAAGTATATAGGTACACATGTTTTACAATTTTGGGTGAATCGTTCTTCAATAACCTTTTTTATTTTTCACAGTTACTATAATGTGTGCAGTTTTCATTTTGTGAATACATTTAGATAATTGAATCTTTACTTTTAGTTCGGCGTACTAGAAATCCAGTTGAGCGTTTGTATGGAGTTTGGAAAAGAAGATTTCCCATATTATCACTAGGGTTACGGTTACAACTGAACAATTCATTGGCAGTAATTGTTGCTTGTGGAGTACTTCATAATATTGCACTTCAACAGAATGAACAGTTACCACCAGAGGATCCAGAAATTAGAAATGTAAATTTTGATGAAGAGTTCGAAATGGAACCTCTACCGCAAGTTGCAATGAACACTGCAAAAGACCAACTTTTAGTCGAATATTTCCCAAATTTATTAAATCCTCATAGATAATTATTCTTGTAACCTTTAGTGGTCTATTGGCCCTATATTATTGCATACCTTTTTCATCTTTACCGTTAATATAATTTTATGTAAACAATTTAAAGTGTAATAAATAAACATTATTTTACCATTTATGTTTTTTATTGTTTGAAATAAGCAGTAACAACATTAAAAATTTCCAACTATATTAATTTTATAGCAAACATAAAAAATTACACTTTACACACAAATGTAACTCAAGACTATTGCCAACTACTTAAAACTATTTGTCTTCTGATGTATGGGTACAATCACACTTCAACTTCTTATTTTTTAGTTTTTGCTCTTCAATTTGCAAATCTAAAAGTAAACTTCTCTTCTCATGTTCCTTCCTTTGTTGCATTAATTGCTCATCAATGAGGGTTTGTTGAGACTGCACCAATGCCATTTTTTTTTCAGCTAAAGTTTCAAACTTTGCACTAGCTGATGCTAGATTTTTTTTCTTTTGATGACTGGTCGCCTTCTGGATTGCCATGTGGAACCTATAATACAAACAAGATTTGAGAGAATTTGTGTTTAAAAATTACTGAAATCTGATGCTAACATCTAATTATTAGAATCAATCATTTATGTCAAGAATAAATGGGGGATTAATATTTTACATTGCAGAAAGTTGAACAACTAAATATGCAGAAATGTTTTTGTACCCTATACAGAATATTATTCAATATTCAGTTTACAATTCAAATGAATATACACATAAAAACAGTATTTTTTTATCTAAAATGTGTCAAGTAAACTAATGCTCTTGTATTTTACTAGACTTAAATATGCCAACATTTCATTTTTATAGTTCGCAAGATAAGATCTTTTTTTCATTTTCAACTGAACATCATGTTTACCTTGTGATAATGTAGTTTTAGAATAATCATGTTCTGCAGCAGAGCTTGTTGGTATATCTATATCAGTTTCACTCTCAGGAACACTATTTACTGAGGTTAACCTTACATCCTTTTCAGTTTGAAGAAGATAACTATTTTGTTGACTCCAATCAGTTTCTACCACATTTTCTTCATCTCTATTATAAGGTTCTGTATGAACTTCAACTGTTGAAATACCAGATATTCCTATATAAAACAATTTAAAATTAATAAGTGACAATGGGCCAGTTCTATAGAGTTATCCTTTCATGTTTTATAAAGTAAGATTCAAACTGCACACATAATAAAAATTCTTATCACCTGCTAAACCATCACTATCCTTTTTTGAAGTTAATCCTTGGATACCCAGGGCTATTGTGCTGGCTAAAATTTTCTCATCAGCTGATTGTATTTTAGGTGGCTCTACATATGGTCCTCCGCCAGTCCCTCGAAGATAAGCTGAATACTGGCTATGCTGCTTTTTCAATTCCTTTTTTATGGCCTCGTACTTGTTTTTCAATTGCTTGTCAGAACGGTGCTAAAATTTATATATTTCTAACATGTATACAAAATTAATGTTAAAATTAGAGCTTACTGATCCAGTTGTGGAAGCATTAAAGCTGTTTGCAATTTTTTTCCAAGCTTCCTCCTTTTGCTTCCATGTAAATGCATCTGTTGTTTTATTTTCCACGATATGTTTCTTTTCATTGGCAAGTTTCAACAGGAGTGCTCTGTCCGAAGCTGAGAAATTTGGAGTTTTTTTCTTCCTATTCACATCATCCATTATAATTAATTTGCTCACCACCAAACAAAAATGAATAAATTCGTAGTTGTTTGTAGTTTCTAATATTTCCAAAACAGACGCTTGCACAGACAAATAATGACGCTTGGGATATGTATTGACTTGTGTCTGAAATTCAGCGGTAGATTCAAATTATCCAATCAAAACCATAACTCTACTATAAGTTTTGCCAACAACATTAGAAATAAATAATAACTGTCAATTCCGTAGCTGCCGGTTATATTCAATTGGATAAACAGTTCGATGAATTTAACCGTCAGCTACCACATGACTGTCGGTTACCTAGCAGGCACTTCTGACTGGACATTGAAAAACCCACCCTAAAGCCAGTACAACGGGTGCTATGATACTTGAAGTACCAAATTTTTGTAATTTTTGAGCATTTTCAGTTCCTTAGCACGATACAGCCTCCAGAGAGTATACGATTGATCAATTTTATGATTGAATATTGTTCAAGGTGTCTTACAGATGTACCCTATTGATTTTCAGTTGACTCGAGCAAGTACAGCGGATCCTATAAATCCTGATATACTAAATTTTTGGTTATTTTTGGAGAAATTTCGGTTTGTTAGCACAATACATCCCCCGAAGTGTATACAAGTAACAATTTTATGATAAAATATTGTTCAGGGCCACAGATGCGGAAAAGTTAGTTTTAATCTTTAAAACCGTTTATTTGTACAGTGTGTTCAAAAATTGTAATATAATACATTGCTATTGGCTTTGTTTTTGAAGTATGTTTTGTCTAAAAGTATGAGTATTCATGTATTCAAGAAATAGGTAACATATTATTTTTTAACAAATTAATTGTTTCTATCCTTACTACGTGGAATTTTTCCATAATTAATAATAAAATCTGATACTTGAATTTTCGTTGTTTAATTATTAAATCCCGCCCCCGCTCTCTATCATAGTAAAATAATTAAATAATAATAATATTCAACATTATAATATAAATCATATCTTGAATTTTTTCTAGAATTCTTGCATTTTTTTCTAAAATCCTTGCATTTTTTGTTAATTTTTGATGCATTTAAATGCGCATATTTTTGTTCATCTCAAAACATTCTATTACTTCTAATTTTTTATTTTGGTTTTTATGCAAAAATGTTACTGAACTAAGCCTGTCCAAATGGTCCTGTGCCATTGGGATTTTTTTTAATAACTATAAATAAATACCATCATCTTGTAAGATTAGATATGTAGGGTAAAAGTACACAAGAGTACGCACTTAAGCAATTTTATTGGATTTTCCCTAAAATATTGTACTTACTAAATTCTGGTAAATGTAATAATAGAATAATATATTTAGAAATATTTTATTGATAACAAAAATGCAATTGTTTACAAGTAACTACTCGTACATTTAATGATCATTTTTCAACTATATTAGAATGCGTACTCTTATATGCCAAAATATACAAGAGTACGTATGAGGGATATAAGAGTACGCGTGAATTAATTCTAGCATAAATCACACCCCACATAACACATGCACGTCGATTGAATATCCAATGGATGTACGGACTGGATATTTTGATGGTACAATGGACGTCCAGTCATGTACATTGAAACGTCCAAAAAACGTCCTGACCTCACTGGATTTAACGTCCTTTGGATGTACATTGACGATATTTTATGGATATACAATCAAGATATCCATTGGACGTACATTGAAGACATTCAATAGATATACATGAAGAGTGTATGATGGACATCTGAAGATTTGATGAATGTGCATTTAAAGAAGCGTGGATGTATGTAATGGATATTATAGACGTTCATTGAACGTCCAATCATGTACATTGGAACATCCTATGGACATAGATTGATAATTTCTTATGGACGAACAATCAGGATATCCACTGGGTGTACAATCAGGATATCCATTGAACGTACAATCAGGATATCCACTGGACGAACAATCAGGATATCCACTGGGCGTACAACCAGGATATCCACTGAACGTACAATCAGGATATCCACAGGATGTATAATTAGGATATCCATTGAACATGGAAACAGGATATACACTGCAAGCGAAATCTAAATATGAAACATCGAGTATATAATTGATACTTACTAATACAATATAACATAAGGTGGTATTTCAAATTGAGAATGGATTTTTACAACACAAAGCTTAAAGAAAATATATATTCTAGAATATAACATACTCGCAAAACACAAAATAAATTATACAGACAAAATATAAAAGAAATTCTTATGAAAAATCTAGAACAAAAATTCATTATATAATGAATCAAAATATTGACACAATGAAATAGTACTCTAAAGAAAAAAACCCAACATATTCATATTCCCATACTAAATTGAAAAAATAAAGTCTCTATAATCTATCTCACTGCACTTATTTGCGTTCATTGGCTATTCGCAGCCATTTTGAAATTGCATCTTCGCCTTCCATTTGATCTCCTTTTTTGGAATATTCAGCAGCTCCTAAAAAGCCAGTAAAATATATATATATATATATATATATATATATATATATATATATATAGTTCTTCCTCAATCAAACAAAATAACCATACTAAATAACATGTTTGGTACAAAGAACTCTTCTCTCCTCTTTTAGGTAGAATAATTTCAAATAATGAAACTCTCAAAATTCAGTTTTGAGCACATTAAAGAAGACATGATTTTGTGAAGATTAAAGTAAAAAAATATGGAATATGGAGTTTTCAAAAACAATAATAATACTCTACTCTAAATACTTACTTAGAACTAAACCAGATAACTTTAGTACATTGAAACATCTTTTTTGTTTTCTTCCCAAAAAACTGTATTTGGCAACAAATTTGTTAGTCAATAATACTGTCATTACACTTTTAACGAAGTCATAAATTGAATTGCCGCCTAGAGTTGCAAGATCAGGTACCTACAAAAAAATCAATTTTTTGAAATATTATTCAATAAAAGAAAAATATTACTCAAGGTTTTTTCAAAATTATCGCTTGTGCTTAAATAATTTTCCACTGTCTCAAGTGTGATTTTATCGTTGATGGAAAATGGGAACTTTGAAAACAAGATTCGTCTTTTGTAGGATGATAACATCCTGTTGAACTCGTTTTTGCGAGTTTTTTCCTCACTTCTTTGATACCATATCAGGTTCTACAATTCGCTTCTTACCAATCTTGGCTTTTTTCTCAACCTCCTGTTTTTTTTCCAGGTTTTCCTTGTAAGGTTTACTGGTCAGAATTTCAGATTTGTGACTTTGTTTTCTCTTTGTTTGCGTTCTTGTTATTTTTGGATAGGGCCTAAGTTCTTCTGGTTTGATGGTACCAGTACACTGAGTGGTACTACCGACCTCTTTATTAACAGGACCTGAGCAAGAAGGCTCAATATTTTTTTCAGGACTTACTGGAAGTAACTGTTTTGGAGTATGATCGGTGGAGACATCGCACACAGACTTTTAATTTGATGTTATTGCAGAGTTACTATTTTCTATAATAATTTCTGCTTGTGATATATCAACGAGCTTAATAAAATCTGGAATGCTACAAGTCTTGTTTAATGCTAGTCCAGTAGTAGCATCAATTTCAAACTCCAAAAGTATATGTTCATTAGTTCGACAATCCTCTTGTGTTTGTAACTAATTTTTCAATTTTTTACGGTCATTGGTTTATCTGTCACTAGAGAAGTCTTCGTCGTTAAATTTCTGTGGATTGTAAGGCCTTATGCCTTTCGATATTAGAAACCATGTTGTATGTTACCTTGAATAATCCCGCTACTTGTTTTGTAGTTATGGGCTTGCCATAGTTTGTAACTAACCAATTTTCCGCAGCTTTGCTGTAAGCTGTTTTGAATGGCTCGAAGTAGCCTCTACTTCGTTTGCTTTGACCATTCTGCAGTTTATTTTTCAGTTCATTCATCAGTGCCTCAGTAAATACCAATTTTATTTCGCTTTTCCTCTTATAATAACTCATTCTGATGTTAGATTGTGGAACTGAAAAATAAATTGTTTATTTTTATTATGATTACAAGTATACCTACAGATATTTGTAGAAAATCTAGTGATTTCCTATTATTAAATGGAATACTTTCATCGACTGCTAATGACAATTATTTATTGAATAAATAATTGTTATTAGTACTTATTAAATTTGAATGAGGTGGTGTATACAAGAGCATTGCGCACTCTTATAGCCATAAGTGATGTGACCATAATTTTAAAATACAGAACGACACTGACTAGTCTCCCGGAGGCCTATTCACCCTGGGCCGACATTTTTCGAAAAACCTCACCCAATTTCTGCCCAGAAGTCGTTAAAATCGTTAAAAAAGCAAAATTTCTGGAGCAAACATATTTTTAGGCCATACTTATTTTGAATAAAAATAATGCTATCTTAAAAAACAACCATATTTTATTCATTACTATACATATTAAATATGACCAACTTACATGATAATTAGTCTAAGTCTTTTTAAAATTAAAGTGAAGCCTTCGATCTTTTGTATTTGCAAAGTGATCAATAACCCTTTCATTAAAATTATGAATACTATTTTCAAATTGCTTTTCTATCCTTAACATAGCTAACGCCGACAATCTCTCCTGTCCCATAGTATTACACAAAAATGTCTTGATTCTCTTTAATGTAGAAAGGCATCGTTCGCTTTCTACAGTTGTCGTTAGTAATGTACATAAATAGCCAACAATTTTACAGTTTCCGAGAGATTGTTATTAATAAATAATTGCAGCATTGACACAGCTCCTGAACTCTTATTGAAATCGTCGCGTTCGTAAATAACTTGAAGTTGAGTTTATAGTTTTAAGTAATTAATACTAGAAAAGTTTTCTTGACTGACTGACTGACTTAAGAATATGATCTGGAAAATTTATCATATATTGTTCTAACTGGTCACTGTATAATAACTGGGCAATCACTAAATGATCACTGAAACTAAAGCAGTGGTTAATTTCAGAAATAATTATGTCGCAAACCTCCAAAGCAATTTGGTGCTTAGAGTAATCATTTTTCCTAGGTCATTTTGCAATTAACTTTTCCGGTGTTTTATTAATTTCTAGCACCTCTAATTCTTTAAAAATTATCTCCGATAAATGTTAGGCTGTGGTGCCGCTAGGATTTACAAATATTGTAAACCTTTCGTGAACGACACCGGATAAAATGTACCATATAATAAAAGTCATTGAGTTCTGTTCGAGTTATCAGTAGTTTCATCCACCTTAACTGCGATATATTCGGCTGACTGAATGCCTAATACTTTCGAGTGCGTAAAACTTTACTTTACGCACTAGTACGTAAAGAAAATGTTCCAATTTGTATGTAGTTTTATCTAGCCTTATAAAAATATAGGTAGGTTTAATAAACGGATAATAAATCTGAGTTTTCTTGAAATCAGAGATTAAAACATATAGAAATCAGTAAAGTACATACGTAATAATTATTGGGTACTGGAAAATAATAAAATAGGGTGCATAAATAGGTACCTATAAGTTGGCTGTGAGTGACTGACATTTCTTTGTGCATTGAATCTGACATTTAAATTTGAAATTGAGATCTTCCGACTATACCTAGGGTATAGGGTAAGCAAAAGTATTTATATTTAAGTATTGAACATTTTTAGGAAACTATGATGTTATTTTAGATTCTTTTTTTAGAAAACGGAATAGGTAGGTACATAATTATAAAGGTGGATTACTCTGATGATCTCTCAGGAGATTATTTTGAAAATACATCATCAAACATATTACACGTAGCATAGAATGCTTCTAATGATTTACTGCCCCAAAAATCTGTGAATATTTACGAAACAAAATACAATTTGTTTAAAGAATGGTGTAGGAAAAATAAAATTACAAAATATTCCGAAAATGTCCGAGTGCACAAATTGCAGCTTTAATATTAGTATTGTTAATAATTGAATTCGTCTGTTGTTTTGTTGATTTGTTGTAATTTTGATTGAAATGTTGAAAATAATAATCAATATATAATATATTTTATTAAGAATCAATAAAAGCGTTATAGTTTCTTCTAAAGAAATATTAAACCTACTTTAGTGCGCAAAGAAAATTACTATTAAACTTCAGTATTTTGATGAAATTTTCGGTAGTAGAAAAAATAGTGTATGCAATTCCTGTGTGAATGCCTTTTTTCGACGAATGCGACAATCACATGACTTTACAAACTTGTTACATAAATAACTATTATATTGTTTACCCTTTTTTTCTAATGTGTTACTAAGTTTAGTTGTTTAAGAATCGGTTTCCATAAAATAACTAAAATTTTGAGCTACACTATATTCTTTTCACACATTCGGTAATGCTAGTGCCAGTCAAATAATGGCGTGACAAGATTTTCATAATCGGTCAATGTGTGTACACAATTGCCAATGTAATAATAGACAAAGATTGATTTAGTAATGTATAAAAATAAAAAACATTTTTCAGAAAAAAACTTTTTTTAGTTGTTTTTACAGCTAGTAGTCTGTCAGATTCCACTTGGACCTTTACGTCAGAAATTATCAAAATATTGGTTAAGGGTTAAATATTGAATTTTAGACAGTAACCGAAGACAAAACGCAAAATTGGTATTCCTAATTGGTTTTAGTCCATAAATTCATATTCCAAAAAGAAGGGCGTTATTTTTAAGACTTATTCCGAATCATGTTACATGTCCCGATAGATATTGCGTTTCATAACAATACCAATATAACACCAACACCAATATAATCCATCCTTTGATTTGTTATTAAAACTTGCATCTTTGGAAATTAGAGATTAGTCAGTATTTTAAATAATTATGAACAATTAGATCAATAGTTTCAATTAATCCACAATTTGTATTCCCCTATTTATGCAAAACAAACATTATGAACAGTTTAAATATTATCATATTTAAAATTGAAATTTCGCTTAAAGCTGAAATCCTCTTTCAGCCCCGTACATCTGCTTTTGTAGTTTATATAGTTGCAGTTCCCTTTTCCTTTTTATATTTCAGTGGCGTACAACCAAATAACAAAGACTCTAAATTTTAAAGTATCTTAAGAACATGTAAAAGATATTTATTTACACATTAATTGGTTAATCAGCAAATTAAAGACAAACTGCTGATTTAACCTTACTTTGGTTGTTAGAATAATAATGGTAATGATTCAATGTTAAGGCTATATTGAAAACTAAATTAATGTATTAGAATAAAAAATGGCCATTGATATCAAAGTAATGTCATTAAACGGTTGAAAAGAAATTCATATGAATGCTTTGAAGTCTATGAACTTGTTTCATATAATTTAGAAAATTGGAAGTATCACATTGTTTCATTGATTTCAATTATTTGTCTTGTTCAAACTAGAAGTTTAATTAGGCTATGAAGTTACATCAAATAACTATGTTTGGATCCACCAAGTCGCGTAATATGTTTTAAGCACTTCTTAGGACTTCCGACTCTTTGAATTGCAATGAATCGAGACCCTAAATAATTTTGAGGAAAATTCTTACATTAAGTATATCTACGTTTTTTTCATTTATTGCAGTATCTCATATTGATAATATATTAATGGGCGATTTATGAAATTAACATAATATGGCAAACTTTTGACATAACCTCTAACTACTGCTCGACATTTAGTTGTGTAGCTATTTTTATATAGGTACAGTTACATTTCGCAACCTTTATAACTTGGTTATTTCAAATAAGATGCTCCATAAAGTATCTTCTTCTAACCGTTTTATATCCTTTGGATGTAGGCATCTCTAATATTTTTCCAGTTTTCCCTGTTCTGTTCCACTTGGTACCAGTTGAGTCCGGCTGTTCTTTTGACGTCATCATACCATCTTTGTTGTAGTCTGCACTGGTGCTTCTTTTTCCTCCCAAGGTCTCCATCTTCTTGTTTTTCCACTCCAATTCGTTGTATTTCGGCAACATGTCTGGCCCAGTTCTATTTAAGTCTACCTATTAGTCTCGCTACATCTTCGACCTTTGTTCTATTCCTTATCCACTCATTGGTTTTATGATCTTTAACCGATATTCCTGGTCATCATTCTTGGTATTCCCTATTTTGGCATTAAAATCGCCCGTTACAATTAGGATGTCCTTTTGCGGTATGTTCAAAATGTCTCTTTCTAGTTTTTCATACTCAGCTTCCACTTCGTCATCTGAGTGATCCGTTGTTGGTAGATATACCTGGACAATATGAAGTTTAACTGATTTGGAGTTAAATGGTATTCTAATTAGTCTATCGCTGATGGCCTCATAGCTCTCTACATATTTGTTGTACTTCTTGTTAACCAAGAAGGTGACTCGATTTCTTCCAGTTTCATCTACTCCAGATTTGTAGATAGTATGGTCAGCTGTGTTGAAATGACCATTTCCTTTCCAGTGTGTCTCCGAGATCCCGCACACTGATAAGTTTTCTCTACAAATCTCTCTTTCCACAATGTGTAATTTTCCGGTTTGGAGGAGGCCTCGGACGTTCCATGTTCCTAGATGAATCTGATTTCGGAGATTACAGTGACTTCTTCCAGTCGCAATTGCTGCCTGGGTTGCCTGGTTGCTCATATCCGCAGGCCCGGTCGCACATTTCACACTAACCTACCCGGAATCGATTGAGCGCCGGTTGCCAGCCGGATCGCAAAGCGTGTTTTTAGCTGATTGATGACTTTCTGACATGGTGTGCTCGAGGGAATATAATCAGGTGGTTTCCCATTGCCTGCCTGATTCTCATGCCGTTGACTCATTGTTAAATTGAGTTCGTTCGCCTTAAGGACAAGAGGTTGCTGCTTATGCCACTTGCGCCGGGTCCGCCGTACCGTCTTTCTTCTCCGCCTTCTCGCCGGTGTGGTTTTCACCCGTATCCCTGGGCAAGGGTAAAGCGATATACCCCGTAATACTGGGTCCTCAACAGAACTTAGCCACCAACTCATAAGCCGGGCCCAGCCCCGCGACGAGGACGCGCCTGCTGAGAGTTACCTAAGTGGATTCAGAGAAGGTGTCTCTGGTTTCTCTTAGACTGGGTTAATGCTGGTGTTTGGGTCCACGTGCAAGGCAAGGCATTCTCAGCAGCGCTAACAGAAAAAATATATTCAAATAAATCTAATATATCAGAATCGACAATTAGACCATCGGGGGATGCATCCAATAAACGACTATTTATGAAAAGGACACATTTCACAAACGATATGTGCTCTTGTTCCATAAGTTGAAGTGTCGCCTTTTCTTCACTTGTTTCCCAGTGGTTAATGGAAGGGACATTCAACTGCCTTACTTCATAGAGCAGTCTCTTCATTGTGTTCACTGTACTTGTCTTGCCGTTTATTTTACAAATTTTACCAAAATTTGATGCAGTTAAAATTTTCTTATGTTCTTCAAGTCCCTCCCCACAACCAGCTTATCGGTTCTTGCAACTGTGATCTTTCGATATCTGTTTTTCGTAAACTTTAAAAAAAACTGTTTCATTTTCTTCATATACATCTAGAGCCAAATCGGGTTTGACAAGTTTCTCCGTAATCCTTTTCATCACTTTCTGCAACACTATATTGTGTATTACCTTTTCTCTTTTTTTGCTGCTTCCGATGTGCGTAGATTTTTTACGCCTCCTTAACTCCCTTCTTTCTACTAACAAAATGTTGTTTTTCTTTGTTATTTCTCACAAATATGTATAAAAAGATTTGGTGTTGAAAGAGAGTGGCGGCATTACCCATTGCGAGGGCAGCAGGTCTTTGCGAGGCCTTTTGTCCTTAGTTCTTCGTACAATTCATGTCCATCAATATCACATGATTCTCCTACTGTCATAGATATTTGCAAGTCGCTGCTTTGCTTTTAAAGTTCACTATCACTAATTTCCTTTAATTTTTTTATATTATACATGAAACCAAATATGCTTTCATGATATTTAAGAGCCTCAAACCTAGGATGACAGCTTGCGCGCACATTGTCGACAATGACATAAAAATAGATTATTTTGAAAATTTCTTCCGCTTTCAATTCACGAGCTTCATCTTCCCCTTCATAATCAAAATGCCTTTTTTGCGTCGTCTTCTGACTTCTTTGAATTCTCTGTCAATATCATTTTTCTCGGCTATTTCTCTTGCAAGGGATGACTGAAAACCATTTTCTCGATAATTAGCGAGCCAATTTGTAAATGCGTCTAGGTGTTGTATAGCCACATCTAATTGCACGTTTCGCTTTGCAACATTTCACTTATAACATTTTTCTTTGTATGAATGTCATATCATATTTTAACGCGAAAATTCGCCGAGCTATCGTAAATTTAACTATTGGCAAGCTTGTTGACGGAGAGAATCCAAAGCACTGTATGCACGAAGTGGTCAGTCCTCCATTTGCCGTCAAGGTGTAAACACACGCTTCCAAACGTAAAAATTTTGCATGTGCTCTGGGAGCCATAAAACATTTTGTTAAAAACCCGACAATTCCTACGTAGGGGAAGAAAATACGGCTGAAACCAACAGCTGGCAGCTCTGATCCGTTAGGCTTCTGGTCCAGAAACGACCGATGACTGAGGATAGCAGTAGAAATTAGTGTAATTGCGTAATTCGTGGTAAATTTCCGTAGACGGCGTTGGTTAGAAGGATTCATTATCAAGGGTTTTTTTTATATGGACATTAAATCACTGATTGGAGATTAATGAGTCACTGAGACCAGTTCCAGGAGAGCTGGAATACTCTGGAGCGACTTCAGTTCCTGTTCTGGTTCCGGAAAAAGGATAAGTGAACAGTTTTCCTTTTTATTCTGCATTCATTTGTAAATTCATCTTTATGCGTCACATTTCACAGTTTTTCATGTAAAGTTTTATTTCCCCTTTTGCGGCAATTACTATAATTTCGCTTTACACCTTTTACTTTGTATTTAAAATTTGTAATCTTTGCTTATAGTTTAAAATATTGGGCTGTTGGCTCTGAACGCTAGGATACTACGGTACGTACCTGGGTACTGCGTTATTTAGTGGATTTTTCAAATTCTGACGATTTTATGTATATAATTTTGCGCCGTACATAATTTCGAATTATATTTTCTTTAGCAACGCTAAGCTCGTTTGCTATTTAAATTTTATGCTTATGCAATTATTTATATTTATATTAATATTGGTATAAATTGCGGAAGTGTGAACCCTTGTAACTGTACATTGTTAATTTTTAATATATATTATCGTTGTATTGAGATATTGTACATGAACCATTTGGTCGTTTCTCTATAATTATAGAATTGAGTCATCGGTGTAGTTTGGGGCCCTCATCTCTTCTGCACCCTGAGTTTGAAGCCTTCAGCTCTGCTCAGAGTTTATAGAACAGTTATTTACTTAAGCTGTAACTGATAAATTAGTTAGCAATTTTTGGATTTATGTAGATTTCGAACTTCAGCCTATCTACATTCTGAGTCTACAGCCTTCAGCTGAGTTCAGACATTATTTGGAACATTAATGTAGTAATATTGTAATAAATATTTTGAAAAGAGACCTTTGGTCCAAAGTGACTAATCAAAACTTCAATCAGGGGATACTTGCTGACTTTTACCATTTGGTCGTTTCTCTATTATTGTAGAATTGAGACATCGGTGTAGTTTGGGGCCCTCAGCTCTTCTGCACCCTGCGTTTGAAGCCTTCAGCTCTGCTCAGAGTTTATAGTACCTGCTTGTCAGTTATTTAGTTAAGCTACGACTTCGTTATAACTGATAGTTTAGTTGGCGATTTAAGATTTATGTAGATTCCGGCCTTCAGCCTAACTACATTCTGAGTCCACAGCCTTCAGCTGAGTTCAGACATTATTTGAGACATTGTCGTTGTAAACTTGTAATAAATATTTTTGAAAAGAGACCTTTGGTCCAAAGTGATTAATTAAAACTTCAATCAGGAGATACTTGCTGACTTTTATTTTTTTAAGGTAACTTACCTATCAGTTTAACCTTTGGAGTGAGTAGTTTGTGTTGTTAACCCACTGATGAGTTGTAGGCTGATTAAAGAAGTCTTGGGTGCTTGCCAAAACTTCTCTGGCGCCCTTTTTGAAAACTTGATAATTTTTTGAAGAATCCACACCTTCTTCGACTCGAAGCTAGTCGACTGGCGAGCACGGGTTGTACCACGTGAGAAAACCCGCATATCTATAACGAGCACTGAGAGGGTTGGTAGGTTTTCTCGTTATAATATGACAAGTGAAACTACAAATTCGTAGGTAGTTAGTTCCTATTCTATAGAATGGCATTCACTGACCAACTGACAATCTGTTGTGTTTTCTGCTAAATCCTTTAAAGCATCACATATATCACTTAGTTGGTATTTAACAGCCTTCATCGATGCTACCCTGCACTCCCATCTAGTTTCAGAAAGTGGTTTTAGCGACAACGATTTCACATGATCATTTAAAATAGCCCACCTCCGACTTGAGCTGGCAAACAGAGTGTACAACCTTTGTAGCTAACCAAAAAAAGATTTTGCTTGGACACAAGACGATGCTGCATCTCCTAGGATGAGATTCCAGCTATGACTCCCACAAGGTAAAAAATAAGCAAGTGGACTAATTTCAAGAATACGTTTTTGGACACCACTTTTTTCACCACGCATATTGGCACCGTTATCATATCCTTGGCGTTTGCAGTTTTGCAATGATATACCTAACTGTTCTAATTCTGTGATTATATAATCAGTCAAACTCTCTGCTGTGGTTTTTTCGACGGCTAAGAAACCAATAAAATGTTCTTCAATTTCAGCTGTATTTGTATTAAAAAATCTTATAATAATTGAAAGTTGGTCAACACGAGAAACGTCGCGAGTACAATCAAGAATAATCGAGTAATATTTATTATTTTTTCAACAATTTGAGTCTTCACGTGACTTGCTATTAATTGTATGAGCTCATTTTGAATACTTTTTCCGATATAGTGGTCATTAATCGTTTTATCCTTTACTTGTTTTAGGTGAAGTCTCAACACGGGATCAAATCGGGCTATTAACTTTACAAAATCTATAAAGTTGTCTCACTCGAATCTGAGTCAGATGTTAACTTCTCTCTATGACCCCTCAAGGCCAAATTGTGAGTTGCTTAAAATTTTACAATTGCGAGCAATCGTTCTAAAATATCTCTCCAATGTTGCCTCTCTTGTTCAATTTGTGACTGGGCCAAGGAGTCAATAGTGGAACAGCGTTTTAAACCATTCTCTAAATTAATCCATTTCAACATACAATCTTTGTGCTGGCTATTAGATTCGTGAGACTTTTGGTAATCACCCAAGTGTTTCCAATCACACACTCCTTCACTTGATCCAATCTTTGTATTTTCTAGCCCGAATATTCGACACGGAAAACAGTAAACGGCATACTTTGTTTGTGAATAAATCATCCAGCGTCTGTGAAGCTTTTCACCGTTAATTATTATCTTATTATAATGATATTCGCTGAATCGACGTCCATTATCATTTACAGGGAATAAATCAACTTTAGCCCGTATTGGACATTTTAATACAATCTCAGTTCGGTCTACATCAGTAATTGTAATGGGTCACAAACCGGGGTCATTTTGAGGATTGAGATTTTCCGTTCCAGCAGTCATGGACGTAGACATAGACTCGGGCTCAGATTTGTGATCTTGACTGGATAGCGTTGACGGTGGCTTAAGAGACAATGATGTAGTTAATTCATCATCATCCTCGCTGTTTTTACTTAATGACGGCGGCGGCACCCATGATGATGTGGAAGGAATGCTTTCAGCTGGAGCAGGATTATAGTCACTTTCAGTCAATAAATGTTTTGTAGAGGTTTCTGTATCATCACTTTTCATATATTTATATAAACATCCACGTAAATTTTCGTTTACCTGCTTTCTTTTGATAACTCGTTTCCTTTTTGAACTCCCTGACTCAAATTTTCTACCGGCATCACGATAACGCGAACTCATTTCGTAAATCTTGTTTTATTTCGCACAAACAGTCGGAAATACATTTTTAAGTATCACACCGTTTTTTTACACTTTTTCAACTTACTCAATACTTCAAATACTATAATTTACACTTTTCCAGCTCACTCAATACTTTAAATACTATAAAAATGTAATATTCAATAAAATTGATGGATATGTACGGTAACGATTTTGTAACTCATACTGAAAGCAAAATAATTCCAAGATGACAAGAGTTAACAAATAAAATGAAACACGGGGATTCCCCGAGCGATATAGGGGCAGAACATTATGTCCGGACTCACGAGTGTTATGCGATTGAAAAACCGATCTTCTAGTGTTTCGAGGCGCGATATTCAAGTACTACACTGAGAGATTTTTTTCGATAACCGCAAGTACAAAACGTGACACACGCGATTCGAGGTTAACAAGTGAAAATGTACGTAGATCGTAGTAAATTTTGGGTTATGATAAATAAAACTGTACTAAGACTAAGAAAAATATAGTATAAAGTACATCTCATGGTTACAATAACCAGAAGTTTATTTCTGTTTACACACATTTGTACTTATAAACATCGAGTCGCGGACTTGTAATTTTTTGTACTTGCGGTTATCGAAGAAAATCTCTCAGTGTACATAATGATTTTTTCAATTATGTCTTGTATGAATGAATTAGTGATCTAGCTTTATTTTAATTTACCGTTATATTATAACCTTAATAAGTAATTGAGGATCAAAATCGAAAGTTTTAAATAAAAAAATCGTAAATTTTTTTTATATTGATTAAAATTTGCTTGGGTTGTTGCGCGAGGCCCTTGCAAGAGCGAGTCCCCGGGTGATTTCCCTGTTCGCCACCCCCCAAGGCCGCCACTGCTCGTAAGACTTACTGAGTCTATAATTGTTTCTTTTTCCGCTAATAAATTTGCCACTTTGGAAATAAATCTTTCAACAACATTGTTATCTACATCGACTTCTGGAGTGGATCCTAAGATTTCGCTGAATATGTTTTACTTGATCCCTAAGCTCATTCGAAAGCAGTTTCCACGTGTTTTTTCTGTTTTTCGTTTGCAGACATATTTAGCGCAATCCTCAGGCTCCCCAAACAAATGTTGCGTGCATATTGAAATATCTCGACTCAATCTTCCTGACGCCGAAACTTTATCAAGTTCTTTTTTTCGGTAATCTATAGCTGCCCCTATTCCTGTAAATCAATATTTTGGTTAGAAATACAGTCGAAATTATATCTGCCAATACTGACCTGGAGATAGTCTAGGGATGCGCACGATGTATCGATGTTTCAAAAACATCGATATATGTATTTCGATGTTCGATGTTTATATCGATGTTTTTTTATTCAATATTTATAGGGAACATCGATATTTTTTTGCGATGTTTTTTCCGATGTTTTCTTCTATTTTGATTAAAGAAAGCAGAGAGTAAATTAAACATTTAATAGAACATCTCGGGTTTATTTATTCTCTAATATGAATGCTTTAAAATATACGTCGGGGTTTGTTGCCAAGCTTAACTGAAAAACATTCACTTTCTTTGTCTTACTTACGCGCAATGGAAAAAGATGTAAGGAGGCATTGTTGCGTCTTTGCTGTCATCTGAACCATACCATTTAAGTATCAAACTAGGTTTTAGTTCTTTTCTATTCTGTTCACTTTTTGAATGTATTTTTTCTTTCATATAAATTGTATTAGATGTATCATTGAAATACATTGAATAGAAATGATGTTCAATTTATTAACAGTTTAATTTTTTCCTGCCATATGTTATATTCTTAAAAACGTCGATGTTTAGATACATCGATATTTTCATGCCGATGTTTTTACAACATCGATAGTACATATTCGAGGTATCATTTGATGTCAACATCGATGTTTTCAAAATTTTGCGCATCCCTAAGATAGCCTCATTATTTTCCATCCAACATTTTTCTGTCTGTAAGGGGTATCGTTTGTCACCTACGAGGTTTAATAGAGCTACCAGAAAAAAAAACTCTACACAATAGCTTAGAGGCAATTCTAAATTTCTTATATTTTATGACGGTTTTAATATTTCGTGAAAAATCGATTTATTTATATAGCTGTTATTTATTTAATAAGAGGTTCGTAAATTTTTTGTCGGGGGTAATACCACAAGAGCTCAGATTTAGCCAGATATTTTTTGTGGTTGTTTTCGAATACTTACTTTCATTGGCAATTTAACGAGAGCTGTTCTGGCAAAATCACGAGAGCGTAGCTCGAGTGATTTTGCCTGAACAGATCGAGTTAAATTGCCAATGAAAGTAAGTATGAGAAAACCACCGGAAAAAATATCCTGCTAAATCTGAGCTCGCGTGGTATTTGGTAAGACAATCCCATGAATAAAAAACTCAATTTTGTCCACTTAAGAATTTCGTTGACTCCTATCGGAACATTTTTGTACCAACCTTTTGATGAATCATTTTTCCAAAACGGATTGGGAGTTATAAATAATCTATCAGTTGTAATATGGTTCGGTCTATGTGATAATATTTTATAAAACAATGTCACTGGGCATATGCTAGGGTTTTCTATGTTCTTTATTAGCCATTTACTATCGCAGCACTTGTTTGAGCCACCCTGACATGTTTTGGAAAAAACTGTATTATATTCAATGCAACCAGTTAAATCACCATTATTTGATTTTTCTTCTTTAAAATAGTGTACTTTACACTTTACAGCTTCACCTCCTCGCCAAGCTAATTCATATGCAGCGATATGAAAAAATCTTTTTAAAAGACCTATAGGACTATTCTCATCCCATATTAATGCCATTTTAACAATTTCACTTTTAGTTAATGCTGTTGAAATATTTTTACGTTTTTGTAAATTACCTTGTAAGATCTTTCGCTTAGAATTACGTGCATCACGGGATTTTTTAAATGCCAAAACAGTGAAAGGGTTGAAAGTAACATTACATTTTTCGAAATACATGTTTTGCAACATTTTCGCTGTTGTGTTCCACATTGTTTTCACCACGTATTCTTTATAATCTTCTTTATTCTTTTTCTTCATATTGAAGCCCCAGTCCATCAATATTTCTGCCACATCTTCCACTAACTGTTCGGTTTCCAAATTGAAGTTTCGTTGTTTACAAAATTCACTAAATTGATTCCATATGGAGGAATGAGTTTTCTTGGTATTTTCTGGAGTTGATTTTTCAATCTCCCTAACTATTTCTGCCTTGCAAATATTTCCAAATCTCGACATACTTTTTGGAATTGTTATATGCTGTTTTTGACATTTATAACGGTAACGTAATTTATCCGATATTTTTATCCACTTGCAAACTCTCTTCCTTCCTATTTAGCCGACAGCAAACTACGATTTTTGTATTCACAAATGGGAATTATTATACATGAATGGGATTGTCGAGACAAATCTTTAGATTTTGTTTGTTTAATTAGTTAATTTTTTTAATCAGTTTGATATCTTGTAGAATAACTAAGTTACTATGTCCGAACTTTATATTGAAACCTCCATAAAAGAAAAATGTTGAACATGGCCTTAAGAACTTATTTCTCGTATGGAAGGATCTAAAAAACCTGAATTTTGATTCAAATGCAATATTTTTGTATAAAAAAATCTTCACTAATAGTATTCAAATAATATATTACAACTACAGAAATTTTTTTGACTAAAATCCATATATCAGTCATTCTCGACCGCCACTGCGTATTGTATTTCTTTGGTTCCTTTTTCAAACAGTAAAACAAGAAATACCTTATGTCGGTCGCGTGCATCGCCACGTGCTTTCGTTTATCAAACCCTCGCCCTACGGCGGCATACCGCAAGGTCCATTTTGGGGGCTCGCGTTCGAATTGCTCGATAGTGCAACGGTCGCACAATGACAGATGCCCTAATTAACTCCGAAGATGCCGCGATTAGATGTTGAAGAGGAGATAAAGCTTGGTATGAATATGTATATATCTTGTTCGATTCGTAAGGGTTGTGGTGTAGACGGACTGAAGATGAAAATGAATTAATGCAGGAAGAAAGTTCGTTACAATAACTAATTGTAATTTGAATAATTACTTTTGAATTCACAAATGAAATAATGGGAAGGTATTGCATTTAAATTGTTAATTGTCTACAAATTATAGAATTTTTTTTAAAACTTTTTGTTTTTCGCCAATTCTTTCTAATTTGATACTTTTATTGTATGTGTTACTATACAGGGTGTTTCGTAATGTCGTTAATGAGGTACAGGGTGTTTAATTGTTTGTAATAAATGGGCTCTGAATGTAAGTGAAATTTATTTTTCCTGGTGACGCTACGAGTCTATAGAAATAATACAAAAGAACATGCTTATTCTAAGTAGCCTTTGAGATGATATTATCAAATACTGTGTCAAACCTAAAAACCAACGCAAAAAACGAATAAGAAATTGTTATCATACGGATTTTTTGTGTTAATTTAACGACAATGCCTGCGTTTACTAATACTGAAAAGGCTAATATGCACTTTTTTATGGATTAGCGAATAGTAATGTCTTAGAGGCTAGACGTATGTATGCCCAGCGTTATCCAAATAATCGTTTACCGTGTTCTGATACGTTTACTAAGATACAAGTCAAAGAATATTATTGGACGACCCAGAAATGTGAGAACTCCACAATTGGAGAACCAGATTTTTAAATAAAATCGCAAACAATCCCAATTTTGCTACCAATATTCTGTTTACGGTTGAAGTTAACTTTTCAAGACACAGCATTATACATTTTCATAATGACCACATATGGGCAAATGTAAATCCACATTCAACAGCTGTAGCACGGTCCCAACACTCCTTTTCGGTCAATGTTTGGCTTGACATCATCGAAGATTATTTATTAGGACCATTTTTCTTCCTGCACTGTTGATCGGTGAGGCATATCTTCATTTTCTAGAAAATTAACTTCCAGTTCTTTTGGAAGTTGTACCTCTTATTATTAGAATTAAAATAAATACAAGGAATGCAGTTTAATCTTGATGTGAACTTTTTATTCAGTAAATTAACATAACTGTTCGCTTTTGACTGACAAGTTAGAAAAATTAAAATTGAAATCAAATCATTTTATTTGTAGTCAAGGTAACGACTACCGACTGTCTTTTAGAACAATTAACATATAAAGTACAATTTTACTTTAACACTTTCCCTTGTTAATTGTTGTAATAATAATGAAATAAACAAACAAAACATCTTAGTACCCACTATGTTACTTTAAACCCAATTTATCGCGTAATATTTGTAATCGTATTGCACCCAAAGGCTTCGTCATAATATCTGCCAGTTGATTCTCAGAAGATATTTGTTGAACTGCTAATTCGCCTTCGGTTACCCTCTCTCGAATAAAGAAGTGCTTGATGGCTATATGTTTTGTTCGTCGATGAAACTCTGGATTTTCGCTTAAACGCACTGCTGCTGTATTGTCGACCTCAATTATTGGAACTTGCTTTGAAGTTACAATATTTTTAAACAATCTTGAGAGCCAAATAATTTCTTTAGCTGCTTCACTTGCTGCAATAATTTCAGCTTCGGTAGTGGAAGTGGCTACCGTAGGTTGTCTTTGACTCATCCATGAAATAGCCCCTCCTGCATACTTAACTACGACACCAGAAGTAGAGCGACCAGTTTTCGTGCATCCTCCAAAATCAGCGTCACTGAAAGTCTCAAGAATACCCCTTTTTACCTTACGAGTATAGGTTATTCCTTTCGTCAATGTGCCTGCTACATAGCGGAAAACTCTTTTAACGCGAGCTGCATCTTCCAAAGATGGATTTTCCAGTGATCTTGATAAAAATCCAACGCTGTATGCTAAGTCAGGTCGAGTTCCTAGCATCAAATACATGAGAGCTCCGACCGCCTGTCTGTAAGGGAAATTATGTGCTTTGGAATTTTCTTTCCCTGATTGAGAAATCTCAGAAGCTTTCAACATTGGCGTAGAGACTGGTTTGCAATCTGAAAAATTGAAACGTTCTAGAATCTTTTTAGCAAAAGCTTGTTGATTAATTGTAATGTAATCATCTGTTTGTTCAATTTCTAGCCCTAAAAAGTATGAAGCTTTCTGTGAAGTGATCTTGAATTCTTTGCTTAAATCTTGTAAGAAAATCTTCAAATCTTGAGGATCTGTTGCGGCAACTAATCCATCATCTACGTACAGAGCCATGATAATACTTTTGTCATTTTCTTTTCGCATGAACAAACATGGATCTGCATCACTAACTTTGAAGCCGAGACTGATAAGATACTTGCCAAAACGTTTGAACCAGCATCTTGGAGCCTGTTTCAAACCATACAAACTTTTTTGAAGTTGACATACCTGATCAGTACCGTTTTTGTAGCCTTCTGGTTGCTGCATGTAAATAACCTCTTCAAGTTCGCCGTATAAAAATGCTGTAGATACGTCAAACTGTGCTAGATGCATCTGCTCACTTGCAGCTATGCTTAAAATCGACCGAATAGTTGCCATTCTTGCTACTGGGCTGAAGGTCTGGCTATAGTCAATGCCGTAGCGTTGACTGAAACCTTTTATAACTAGTCTTGCCTTGTATCGATTGACCGAACCATCTGGATTGGTTTTAACTCTGTAGGTCCATTTACATGGGATCGCTTTTGCTCCTTGTGGCAAAGTTGACAGCTTCCATGTGTGATTTTCATTGAGCGATTTCATCTCATCATCCATGGCTCGTTTCCACTGTAAACTTTCCCTACCTGAAACAGCTTCTTGGAATGATTGAGGAGTTACATACGTGTCAATAAAATCAGTGTTTTCAGCAATGTGTGCATATTCTTGTAGGTAACTTGGCTTTCTCAACTTCGAGCGATCTCTCAAAGTTCTTGCAGGTACTGGCGAGGGCGTCGCTGGCTCTTCCTCGTCATCGGTTGCCGATTCAGGTTCCGTGCTTTCCGACTCGTACTCAAGTGGTTCATCTTGTTGAACTGGTATCTCGGGGTACTCCAAAGGCTCTTCTAGTTCGACTGGAACCTCAGGATTTTCCTCGGTGTTATCTTTCTGTAAATGAGAATCTTTGAGTGGTAACTGAACCTCATGATCGCAATCTCTCGTTAATTCGCGAAATTGAACGTCTCTTGAGACAATAACTTTGTGCTCTTCCTTGACATAAATTCTGTATCTTTCATCGTTATCGTAACCTATCAAATAACCCTTGATTGCTTTCTCGTCCATTTTTCTTCTCTTTTCTTTAGGTATATGAACGTAGCAAGTTGATGCAATGATGCGTAAGTGCTTAATTCTCGGCTTACTTCCAATCCACAGCTCGTAAGGACTCACACCGTCTACTGATGATTTGCCTGTTCTGTTCAATACGTACGTAGCTGTAGTGACTAATTCTGCCCAAATGGCTTCAGGAAATTTCACGTCGGGATTGGAGTACTTGAATGTTCTAGCCATTTCAACGATTGTGCGATTTTCTCGTTCAACGCAACCATTTTGCTGTGGTGTATACGGAGCTGTCAATCTGTGCGTAATTCCATTTTTCTCTAGAATAGCCTTGACCTCCACATTGTCGAACTCGCCGCCGTTGTCACTCAGCAGCGCCTTAATCGAATGACCTTGCTGTTTTGCGTGAGCAATCATTGACTGTAAAGCTGCTGTGACGTCAGACTTCTCTGCAATTATGTAGCAATATCGAAATTTAGTGAACATATCTTTGAATATGGCCATATACCTCTTCTTGCTAAATGATACATCAAAAGGACCACATAAATCTGTAGCAATCAGTTCTCCAGGTTGGCTTGCTTTTCTTCTAGTACCGAAAGCTAAACGATGGGCCTTACCGTAAACGCACGGTTCACAAATTTCTCTGTCTAACTTGACGTTAATACCCAATTCTTTTTGTAACAAGTTTTTCACGTGCTGCTTGTCCTGATGTCCCCACCTCTCGTGATACAGCTGTAATTGAGAACTATCAGTAACAGCAACATTGAAACTTACATTACCAGCGGGAAAAATCGGTTTGATAGCTGCTTTGAATAGTGTTCCGTGAACATTTCGGACTCCACTTAGCAGTATCTTGTTATTCACTTTGAGCGAGCACCACGTAGCTGTTGATTCAAACATACTGTTTAGGTTTCTGTCTTGAGCTGCTAGAACAGAAAACAAATTCTTCGATATGTCGGGAACGTACCAAACATCGTGCAAGGTTAGGATGTATCGCTCGTCGTTCACTGTTGATACAACTTTTACGATGCCTTTCCCTACTGCTTGCAAAAGCTCTTTTCCTGCAGCCTTTATGCCACACGGATTCTTGAATTTTTCAAAATCTACAAAGAAATCGAAATTATTCGTTGCGTGCCTTGTAGCACCGTTGTCGATCCACCAGTCTGTAGTGTTGATCTCAGTATTGAAAATCTCTGAAAATGACAACACAAGACCTTCCTTAACCTCAACAGCATTGCTCTGAAATTTGTTTTGGTTATTTTTGTGGTTAGCTTGGTTTTGAGAGTCATTAACGGACTTATTTTTGGATGGTCGTCCATCTGCGATCCACTTTCTGCATTCACTGACCCAATGGTTTTTCTTACCACAATAATTACAGGTTGTACCTGCTCTCGACTTCTTTTTCGCGTCTTGTTTTTGCGTCTCGCCTTTTGCCACTAGAGCTTCTTGAGAAAATTTGTCGTTGTTGGTGCTTTTCTTGAAATTTCTTTCGAACATACACAACTGTGTAGTCAGCTCGTCAAAGGTTTTCTCTGTGTCTTTGGTGAGCAGCATCCAACTGGACCTAAATGTCTCAAATGCAGCAGGTAAAATATTGAGCGTTTTACACACAAGCATTAAGTCTGGTAACTTGTTTTCATTTCGAGCAGTGAGACCGTTGTTGAGATCACTCCAAAGACTTCTCAACTTAGCTAAATGTGTAGACACGTCCTCACCTAACATCCAACTAAAAGCGAAAAATGAATCACAAATTTGAAAAACTTGATCCTTGGATGTCGCTTCAAACTGCTCTTTAAGGGCCTCGAAAGCATCACGCGCGGTTTCTTTATCGATGATTTTCTCATACACCGCATCTGTAACTGAGCTAGCAATCATAGACTTTGCGTAGCTATTTGCCTTTCGAAAGAAATCATACTTCTCTTTGAATTCTTTTTGTTTAGCCGCACTAGCGCCGTCAGCTAGAGGTTCTGGTTTTTTAATCTTGTTATCGATAACGTCTAATGCACCTTCATGATAATCGAGCAGATCACGAATCTTCCGCTTCCAGATCGGCCAGTCTGCCTCACCGGCCAAGGGTTTGATGTGCTTCGCCAAATCCATCTGTGGCTATTCAACGATACTTCACAGTCCAACCGTTTCTTATACGAATTTATTCTTTCTTGAATAAAAACGATTCTAGTACACAATTAAGCGTTCTGGGCCCATAACCAATTAAAATAAATACAAGGAATGCAGTTTAAAATTGATGTGAACTTTTTATTCAGTAAATTAACATAACTGTTCGCTTTTGACTGACAAGTTAGAAAAATTAAAATTGAAATCAAATCATTTTATTTGTAGTCAAGGTAACGACTACCGACTGTCTTTTAGAACAATTAACATATAAAGTACAATTTTACTTTAACAATTAGAAGGCGTATGTGGTTCATGCATGACGGTGCTACTCCATATTTTGCAGTGAGTGTACGCAAGTTTTTAAATAACATTTTTCCAGACCATTGGATCGGACGGGGATCTTCAAACCCGTGGCCCCCTAGGTCACCTGAACACAATCCTCTGGATTTCTGTGCATGGGGATATCTAAAATCGCCCATTTACACAACCCCGACACTAAACTTAGCAGTCCATTAGACGTCGAGCGGATGCTTGCAATTTGGCTGGAGGTACAGATTTTGAATATATGCTCTGAAATGTATTAGGGTCAATGCGCCTGTTAGCCGGCCATCCCCTGTTTTCGGCCACAACATTAATAAAGTGATGAAAATAAGCAAAGTTTTGCTAACAACCGGTTAAAAAATACAACCCCGTTTTCGGCCATCTTTTCAGCACATAACGAACAAATTGCGACATATTACGAGTCATAAAATAACTTTAATAGCCAGGAACTGGTGTGTAGGTTTGTCGCGTAGCTCTTGTTGCCGGTGAAACTGTGCAAAATTTAGTGGAAGGTCAGGCAGAAAACAGTAAGTATATTCATTGGGTAATTGTACACCCTCTTGAAAGGGTATTTTTAATGTGTTTAATCATTTTATTCTAATAATGATGTAACATCATATATTTCTTCATTCTGTATTCATTGGATGTTTTTTGACACCTGTTGTAGAATTTTTTATGACGACAGCTTAGAGAATGGCCTAATTGCCGAAAGCGCTTAGCTGAATTTTAATAATAAATACACACTGAGTACTCGTCGTTCCATTCCCTCAATTTATATGAGTTTGCCACTCAGTCAATTTTGCGACGAAAATCAAATAATCCTTTACGCGCTTCCACCAACCACCACTCATATGCTGCAACCTGCTGATGTGAGCGTGTTTCGGCCTCTAGAGCAGCAGTGGCAAAATACGGTTGCCCAGTGGCAGAGCAAGCCAGAAAATTTAAACAGAACCGTTACAAAAGTAAATTTCTGTCCAATTTTCGACGAGGCTTTACAATCTTCCGAGATGACAGTTGCTATTAAAAATAGATTTAAGCGGTGCGGATTATTTTCCTTCGATCCCAATCTCAGATTAACAAATAAAATAGATATGTTTTTATTGATTTTCTCAAAAGTAACAAAATATTAGTCCCTTTGTGAAATAAGCGATTCAAACCTTTTTCGTCAATAATGAATCAGTAAAACTGCTTCAGCGAAACTGACAGGTGAGAACCCGCCTTAAGACATTTTTGTGTCAAATTTACTGTTGTCTATAAAATGTCATTCTTATGACAAATAAATATCTATCATCAGTGTTGATAATTACAAGCTTGATGGTAAAAGTGTTAAAATTCGATTCTAACAAGGATGGTGTTTGAGCTATTAAGGAACCGGTGGCAAATACCAATATTTATAAGTTTATTAGCCAGTAACCAAAGCATTTTATCACCGAAATATCTCCAGTCGTAAATATACAGTTTTATTATCGATTAAATTCAGCACTACGCATTTATTTACTATGTGATTTTTAAAAAAACTATAAATTATTATGAAATACTATATCGTTACTGTCAACGACTTTTTAGTATTTGCATGAGTTAACAGTATTTTTTGCGTATAAGAAGCTGGTGCGTAAATTAAAACTTTAGTTAAATTATTTGTTTTTTTGGGGGAATCTGGATCGTTAAAAAAATACCGTCGTGAAAGCTTAAATGGCTCAATTAAGTGCCGGCCACACCTGTTTTGCTTTATTTGAAAATACGTTACTTTAAAAACTTATAATGAAATGTAGACTATCAGTTTCTTTTGTAATAAATAATAAAAAGTGACGCACTTTGTTATAAATAATCAGATTAGCACATTACAATATTCAAATACATTAGGGAGATATTATCCTTTGGCTTTATTTCCTTACTAGAACTCACCAGCTAACTCTTATTTCGCCATGTTCAATTGTTAAACCGGGTCTAGAATTTGTAATAAAACATGTTAAATAACAAAGTTTATAACTTGTTAGAGAATTTTAAATAAACAAGTTTTAAAACACAGTGCTCTACAACATTTTGCATGTTATACAGCATATGTTTTATGTTATCTATCCGATGTCCGTAAATATCAAAGGATGTTATAAAATGTTGTAAAACACGCCCCGACTTGTCTGCACTCAACATGTTATTGAAACATTTCTCTTTTACATACTTCCTACCAGCTGAAATGCTGCGAACATTATGCGCACTATTTTGTTTTCCTTTTTGTCTTATAGTCTGGATGCTTCTGCTATATTATAACAAGTTACACAACAAACTTGTACAACAAATTTGTTGTAGAACTTTGTTATTAACATGTTTTGTTACATAGTTTGGACCCGCCTTTAGAATTATGACTAAAATTTTCAGATCCTCTTATAGAGGTGAACCACTCCTAGTTTCCTTTTATTACTTTTCCGCCCAACTATCTAATATGCGAGAAAAGTATTTGTTTACCCCAAAAAAAGTTGAAACTTTGAACTAAAAATTTGCGTTTTTCATCAAGAACAACACGAAAAAATGGTTTTTATAAAAAAATCCTGTGTGTATGTCGTCGTCGTTGTCGTCGGCCACTTTTCGTTAAATGTCTTGCTAGCACGATACAGCCTCCGGAGTGTAACAAGTCACCAATTTTATGATTGAATATTATTCAGAACATTTCACATATGAACCCTATTGATTTTCAGCTCACCATACCCATTACAACGGGTGCTATGGTACTTGAAGTACCACATTTTTGTAATTTTTTGGGAAATTTCAGTTTGTTAGCACGATACAGTCTCCGGAATTCAACAAGTAACCAATTTCATGATTAAATATTATTCAGGACATCTCACAGATGAACCCTATTGATTTTCAGCTCACCAGAGCCAGTACAGCAGGAGCTATAGTACTTTAAATACGACATTTTTATAATTTCTGGAGAAATTTCAGTTTGTTAGCACAATACAGCTTCCGGATTGTATACAAGTGACCAATTTTATGATTGTATATTATTAAGTGTGTCTCAAAGATGAACCCTATTGATATTTAGCTTAATAAAGCCATTAAAACGAGTGCTATGGTACTTGAAGTATCAAATTTTTGTCATTTTTGGAGAATTTTCAGTTTGTTAGCACGATACAGCCTCCGGATTATATATAAGTGACCAATTTTATGATTGTATATTATTAAGTGTGTCTCAAAGATGAACCCTATTGATATTAATCTTAATAAAGCCAGTGAAACGAGTGCTATGGTACTTGAAGTATCAAATTTTTATCATTTTTGGAGAACTTTCAGTTTGTTAACACGATACAGCCTCCGGATTATATACAAGTGACCAATTTTATGATTGAATTCAAATTCAAATTAATGTGATAATAATGTCAATTGTGAAAAAATCTTGGAAATTTGCAACAAATAAGCTTAAATGTGTGAAGACTGGTTTTTAAATTTGTTTGCATTTTATATTACATGCAATACAGTTGCTGCAAAAAGGCTGTAATACAAGATTTGTGTAACTGTGTACTTTTGCTTTTTAGAACTTTGACAATTCAATATTACTTTGTAATAATTTATGTTCTTTGAACGATTTTAGATTTTCGGAAAAATAGTATGTATACCACGTAGGAAAAGACACATTCCTATACTCCGTATTTTCGCGGTTGTCAGGGAATGTCAGCTTTTCCTCCTAGATATACAATGTACTATTTCTTACTCTCTTTATACCATTCATTCGTTTTATTCTCTTTCCTCTTTTTACCTACTAAAAGCCAGAATATAAGACTTCGATTTTTTCTTCGACTTTGTCGACTCGTATTTAGAAGTCTAAAAGGTAAGTTATCACTATATTAAGTTTTCACAAATATCTATATATGGAAATCATTTTATATACTCGGTGATTAATTGAAATTGTAGAAACTTCTATCAATGTAAAAGTTTCACACAATATCAAAATTAATTTATCTAATTCCGCTATCAGATGTGACACTTTAAGTCACTCCTTGACATTAGGCAACGACACATTTTTCATAACCTTCATGTATCAGTTATGGAAAGTAGTTATGTAAAAACTTTACGTAACTGTTTAAGTATCAAAGAATAATTTATTAATTACTGTAAAAATTGACAATCATTTCATTATTTAAACTGACAATTAACTCATTATTTTAATTCAATATTATTTTAAGGTTTATAAACATTGAGAACAACATTACTAAAGACACAGTTATTTGAAGTAAGTTTCTGGGTGAATATTCTCTTAAACTTCTTGTCTATTGTTGATTCCATTTGAAGCTATGATATCTACATGTGTGCCAGGGGCTTGGTCCAGAATATTCTCTGAAATTCTTCTCTTATTTTCTAATGAACTCTCAACATAGCCTTCGGCTACACTGTTGGATTTCCATCCTCCGTGTCTTCCAGGAGAGACGTTGACGAGCGTCTGAAACAGTGTCCTGTGTATTCTTTAACATTAGGTAGATCCAGGTACTGGGCAATTTTTGCTGGTAATTTTCCAATGGTATTCATGCCCACGGGTTGTATGCCACATTTTCCATTATAATATCGCACAAAAAATCTGTTGTGCTTTACAGCAGGAGGTTTAATATTTCTATACTTTTTGAGGAGGTTAACAAGATAGACACAAGCAGTATTTACAGCAGTGACCACACATTCGCGAATACCGTGTGTTTTGCTTTCTAGAATTGTAATTTTAAAAATGGTGCCTTCATCAAATACGCCTCCTTCTCGTAGGAGCGTCAGTTCAGCCTTCCTGCAGGCTCCCGCAATCTCTATTATCATTATCATTGCGACCTAAGGAACAAATTTATTTAATAATAAATTATAAACATATAGTAAATTAAGTCGTACTTTTGCAAATAGAAATATTTCGTCTTCAGCCTCTTTTATAAATCTTTCTACATTCTCCTTCGTCAAATCTCCGATTTTTTTGCATGGTATCCCGCTAACCGTCTCTTCAGCCAAGCCAAAAGCATAGTGTACTTCTTGATATCGACATTTTTGCGCACAGTGAGCTTGTGATGATCCCGAAAAGACAGTATTGTAAAAAGGACATTAGCATAGAAAAAGATTAAATTATGTTAATAATAATTTCCATGTAAATAGCGAGCATTGATCTATGGAGGCCAGGCTAGATATACGAAGAGCACGTTCCAATTAAATGTAAAAATCACACACACCTGATATGCGGAAGGTCATGCATGCAGGGCACTGATCGAACGCTTCCTATAAATATAAAGTGTCGGCAAACCATGATTGATTAATTGTTATTATTCTGAATACGTTTAAATGCATGTATAGGGTATTATAATCTGTGTTAGTGATTCTAATATATTTATCCCAGTGATTTTATAAATAATGTTATTTATCCAACCTCCGAAGAACGGTTACTAGGTAAGTGGTTTTCCCAAAATATATAATGGTTTTATGGCGAACGTAGTTTATACGAGGGGCACTTACTGAGTAACCCCTACAAGGCGATCTTGCTAGATTTCAACATTGAATATGTAGTCCACAACCTCGACGCCTTTAATGTTTTTAAATTTTCAGAATAAGCAAGTAGTACTGTTACGAAATAGCACACTGGTATAGTCCCTGAATCCGACTTTCTTAGAACTGTTTACGATTTTTTGTGACCAGTCTTATCTAGAAAATTCCAGAGAGTCGATTGTTTTTGTGTAAGCCGCAATCTAGAATTATATAGTAAAAAAGGCACTAATATATAAATGACTGTCCAGCGTGAGAAGTCAGTTCATAAAGTGATCTCGTGAAATAAACAAGTCAACAAGTATATAATAGTGAAGTGTTTATATGAATTATTTTAAGTGCATATATTGTGAATTAGTGAATAGTTTAGTGAATAAGTAAATTAAGTAAGTGAACCTACCGTATGTATACATTTATCCCACCCATCAGGATAAACTGTTTTTAAATATATAAGAAAAACATTACATTAGTGTCAGGTGTGCGGTAGTATAAATAAATAAGACGTAAACATGGCCAAGAGACTTAGTGACCTGAAAGTGGCAGAGGTAAAGGCAGAATTGGAAAATAGCGAGTTGGAAACGTCCGGTAAGAAGAGTGAGTTAGTAGAAAGACTCAAAGTGGCACTGGTGAGTGACGGCTTGGATCCAGAAACATTTTTATTCAATGACGAGGCTTCCACCTTAATCTCGTCAATTTCTGATAACATGGACGAGAAGATTTCTGGCATGGAAGAAAAGATTTCAACTGATGGGAAAAACGATATTTCTGCTATAAAGAAGGATTTTTCTTATATGAAGAACGATATTTCTGCTAATATGGACAAACTTTCTGCCGACATCTTATTAATGAAAAATTACATTGCTGCTGACGTCGAAAATAAAATTTCGTCTCTAAAATCGAATATTGAGGATAAGATGACAACGATGAACAAGAAAATAAAATTAGATATTGAAAATAAGATGGCAATGATAGACGAGAACATCAAGGAGTTAGAGGGAAAGATTGCCGATTCAAGAATGCGACGCACGCCAGAGGAAGAAAAGAAGACCGAGTAAACAAAACCTTGCAAGCCCGAAACACTACCTAAGTTGGAAGACATTGGTAGTTTTACGTTCGATGAAAAAATGTGGTGTACCAATTACATAAAACAGTTTGAAGCAGCTGCTAGAGTGAATAATTGGTCCGATATGGAGAAAGCGGTGAACTTAACTATCGCGCCCCGGGGAGAAGCCTTAGACGTAATTCGGACGATACCTCTGGAAGAAACAGATGACTTTGAGCAGCAGAAGAAGAGGTTGGACATGCGATACGGTCACGAACATTTGTACCAATCCCAGCTGAAGAGCAGAAGGCAGGAACGTGATGAATCCCTTCAAGAGTATCAGGTGGATATTGCCCGACTAGTTCGATTTGCTTATCCATCAGCACCAGAGAACATGATGGAATGTCTGGGCATACAGGCGTTTATTGATGGCTTACGTGACCCCGATATGCTGAGGACGCTTCGTTCAGCCCATCCCAAAACATTAGTCGATACATTGACAGCTGCTCTTGAATATGAAGCAGCAACGAAGGCTTCGCGATATAACAAAATTAGGACCATCCAAGAAGAAGGTGACGAAGACAGATTTTGATCAGTTCGTCAGTTTAATAACAAGTATGATGGACAAGAAGCCGAGAAAGATCAAATGCTGGAATTGTGGCGAGCTAGGGTATGTACGTAGTTCATGTAAGCGCGCCAGGACATCTGCAAACCAAAAACGCCAGTCACAGGAAAACTAGAACGGGTCGGCTACGAGAGGGCAGCACCGACCCATGATTATTTCCAAGACCCTTTCATACTGATACCTTCTCTCAGATGTCGCAACGACAGTGCATATGTGGATGGCGTAGTGAATGGCAAGAAATATACTCTGCTGGTTGACACTGGAGCAACTAGAACCATTATACGACCAGAGATTATAAACTTTAAGAAGAAACTTTTACCAACGAGACTGCGGCTGCCGACCCAACAGGTGAGAGTTCCAACGTTCACGGAGAGATACAAATCCAATTGGGAATTGGTGCAGAAAAGTTCACGCATACGGTAATCGTTGCTGACATTGAAGAGTACGCGATTCTGGGAATGGACGTAATGAATCTACATGGTTTCCAATTGGACTTTAGAAACAGGACCGTTAAAGTGGGTTCCAAGGAGGTATTCATTCATCCATATGAAGGCAGCTGTACAGGAAGATACCGTTCTACCTGCATGAAGTGAAACCATGATAGTAGCACTGTTACAGGGAATCATCGAGGAAGATATACCGGCTATGATGGATCCAAGGAACCACGACAAAGCGGTTGGCAAAAGAATACTAATTGGAAAAGGATTGGTTACGTCGGCGAAGGAGATCCGAGTATGTGTAATAAACGTGAACGATTACCCAATTACCATCAAGAAGGAAACCAAGATTGGATCCTGCGTACCAGTGACGTCTATAGTTCGACAAACAACGGCAACTGACAATTACAATACCAGATTCGAATAGATGTTATCAGTAGCTGGTCAATCCTTGAATCGAGCTGAAAAATAGAGAATGAAAAAATTTCTCTTGCAGTATCGAAACCTATTCGTATCAAAAGGAGGAAAGACTGGTACAACATCAGCCGTCAAACACAAAATCGATACTGGTAGTGCTAAGCCAATTAGGCAATCAGCTCGAAGATATCCACGAGGCGAAGAGAGAGGAAGTTGAAAGAATAATTCGAGAGATGGCAGAAAAAAAAGTAATAGAACCATCTACTAGTCCATGGGTGTCTCCAGTAGAGCTCGTCAAGGAAAAGGATGGAACTACGAGATTCTGCGTGGATTATCGCCAGCTAAACAATGCGACGAAGGAAGACAGCTATCCTCTGCCTCAAATTGACGATACGCTAGATGCTTTGGCAGGCAGCAAACTGTTTTTCACCTTGGACCTGAAGTCTGGTTATTGGCAAGTGGAAATGGACCCAGAAGGCAAAGAGAAGACTGCTTTTACCACCGGATCTGTATTATGGCAATTCAACGTCATGCCATTCGGGCTCAGTAATGCGCCTGCTACATTTGAAAGACTCATGGAAAATGTCCTGAGAGGGTTGTCTTGGAAGACATGGCTGGTATATTTGGACGTGAAATGAGGCTTCCTTGTGACCTGGATTTGGCTGTCGCCCTGGAGAAGATCTAGCAGGAGAAGACTACGTGATCCACTTGAGAAGAAGGCCGGCCAATATTCATGAATTAGTTCGAATAAATCTTCAAGTTGTCAGCGACAGAATGAAAAGTCGGTACGCCACGCAGGCCACAGTAGGCGGTTTTAAAGAAGGGAACAAAGTATGTTTACACTACCCGACAAGGAGAAAAGGATTTTCTCCAAAATTACAAAAATCCTGGGAAGGTCCATACTTAATCAAGAAAAGGATCAATGATGTTATATATCGCATAAGCAAGATCCCCAACGGAAAACCAAAAGTAGTTCACTAAAACCGACTAGCGTCATTCGAAGGAGTCCATGACCTAGAGAAAGAAAAACATTACAGTACCTTTTCGTTGATGTTCTATATATTTTTCAAATCGCACCATTTTTCAAATTTTTGGTAGGCCAGGGCGTATCTACTTCTTGATTTTTCAGATATTAAACTACCCACTGCCGCATTTGCAGACTGTCTTACTTCAAATGGATTGTCTGATTCGCTATCTGAAGACATTGCAAGTGATCTGCCGTGTTCACGAAAAATACCTCATGTGACTCAAGGTGAAATGTTCACAATAGCTTGAAACGTTCCAAAAAATCATAGCATCACTATTTTGAATAAAAAAAATTTGCAAAATAATTAGCTAAAGGTTTGTATGAGACTGTTTATTTGTTGTCCTGTGGGGCCTAATATAATTGGTCATTAATATTAATAGTTGCAGATAAGGTATGTCTGTGACATTCATTTATTGCTTAAAACACCTTATCTACGGATGAGGTGTTTTTGTGTCATATTAATGTATTTCACTTTGGTTTTAATGTGACACAAAAACACCTCATGTGTGTAGATATTGTTTTAAAGTAACATCAATAAAGGTAACGACGTCGACGTGTCGTTAATAATACCTACCAGATTTGTAATTATTATTGTTGCAATGATGAAATTTAACATTGAATTAATTTAAGGAAAGAAACAATGAATCCAACTTAGAAATTATTTTATTGCAAATAATATGTAGCCGAAAAATATATTTAAAAAACGAAAACGATCAATTGTTATTCAAATTATTATAAAAAGACATAATAATAATAAAATAATTAGTATTCCACATCCGTGGACAAATTCACTACTTCATCGGAAGTCGGTAGTTCCTCCCAGAAACGTCTTCGATTTTCGGGCATTAATTTTTTATGATGTCATCTTTCTTTGATTTTGAAATACCTCTGCAGATTAATCTTGATTTAGGTTCCTCCGGATTTCGCAGTTAAAAAATTTAGCTCAGTGTATGGGGAATCATATTCGTATAAATACCACATACTAAAACTGCCACTTTCGAATTTTAATTTTAGAATATCACTCAGATATTGTCTTGGTGAATGTTTTTTTAATTTTCTGCAATGAGCTGTTATCTTTCCAGTCTTTAAAATCCGTTAGCTACATTGTCAAAACATTTACACTTTTCATCCTGACTTGCTGGATGGCTCCTTGGAAATCATGAAAGTTGTAAACTTTTCCTCCACCTCCAGTTTTTGAAGTTGGGTCATATGAATTTAAGGATTGTTCTACCTGGTGGTGAAAACTGTCGGCCGACATAAATGTATGACCTGGCACGAAATAGTACATTTTTATACTGTTTGCAGCAATTTCTGATGAGTTGATGATATGTGCAATAAAAGAAAACAACGTCCAATTTTTATTTTGTGCAGCACAATTATCCAGCCAGAGTACAAATATTGATTTTAGCTTTAATAAGTACCTGTTTGAAAGTATCGATGCGAGGCAGCATGATTACTTTTTGAAGATCCGCTGATACACATATATTTGAACTTGTCCATTCTGTAGAATGAGCATCTTCTCTATATTTTCTTCTTGCTTCTTTGGCCTTCTTGATATGGACGTTCCATTGTTTGCAGGTATCGCATTTATCCAAGTCCAGGGTGTTCTCAGAACTTTGTAAATGAAATTTTCATAACAGCTCTTACAAATGCCCTGTATGAGTATTAGGAACACTCAATATGTTTATGCTTTTCCTTAAAATCAGTGTACATCTTAGTAATAGTAATATCAGTTGGAGGTTTTTTTGGAAAAGGTGCATGCTCTCTACGATAATGAGAGATGCTTGAATGAAAAAAATTTATATGGTTTTCCAGCAATGCTCGGTCAACCGTTTTTCTATTCGAGTGTCTTCCTCGGTTACCTTTAATCTTTAAAGAAGTCGGCGAATCATTAGAAGGTATGGATGTTTTGATAATCCTATTATTATTTTTGGTATAGCCAAGCGTCGTTTAAAAAATGTTCGACATACGGAAATAAAAGCTCCGTTTTTATCTTTCAGTAAAAAATTATTTGAGTTTTTTTTTAAATTTGCTATTATCTGCTGAAGTATCAGTGGTCCTATGTTTGACAGAAGTTTGTTCAATGCTTCCATGTATAAACATATGTCTTTCTTGCCACAATAAGTTCCAATATTGTTTATCAAGCAGTTGTCTTTGTTCCTTTTCAATCTTCATGAATCATTGTTTCTCACATGTTGCTGTACACGGACGTTAAACATTATGGGTATTGCGCAATTTGTCTCACATTTTTTGTTTTTTGGCAAGTTTTGATTCGTGTGATTTTATTTTACGTAAATCTCCTTTTTTTGTTTATAATGAGTATCTATTTGCCTTTTCCTTTGTATCTACATCTTTTTCACATGAAGCACGCTCCTGAGCCATTTGCGGCAGGCCTGCATATGAAATAATTATAACTTAAAAATGTCTTACTACTTATAACTTTTTGATGACTTACCTTTACTTTTTATCAGACTTACGAGAAAGGAAGGAGATAGAATTTTTCGTACATTTTTGTGATTTCTATGTGAAAAATAAACAGATCAACAAAAAGCCAAACTAGACAAGACATCCTTATTTCGAACAAGATCACATGTATTTATATTTCAAACTGAACAAAATGTATATAAACTCACCTTCTGTTAGTACTTTCAAATATTGATATTCACTGTGTTAATTAGATATAAATAATAATAATTAATTACGGGAGCACGTTTCAATATCAGCTTGACAATCCGACATACATAATAACTCACATATGAAACAAAACTACTGGACTACAAAGTAAACAAGCTTATTCGCATGCTTCGTGAGATAAGGGGTTTTAGGTTAACACGATATTTAAATTCAGTGCAGTTGAGGCTCGCCCTCGGCAAGTTGAGGCGTTTTACAGTAATAGTCGTAGATGGGGCAGTCTTTTATCACAAAGGTGTCAGATTTGCAGTTAAGGTGAAAGTATAATTTGATATTATTTCCAAACCAAAGCAAGATAATGTGTTTTTGCATCACATTTAGGTAGAAAATTGTTTGATCTTTCATATGGCACACATATCTCGATTTTGAAAAAAATGTAGTTAAGGTGTTTTTCGTTAACACGGCAGTAATTACGTCTGATTTGTTTTGACTTATTTTGAAAAATCGTTGTTTGCTTCTATAGTAACAATAGTTCAAGACCTGCTTCCATAGTAACAATATATACTTCTAATACCATTTGATTCCACATTAATATTTTCATTGTCATTGCATTAAATATTATAAATGCGCGGAATTAGATAAAACTTTGTACGTAAACATATTATCAAAACGCGATATTGTTCAACAAGCGTAACATTTGCCAAAACGAGCGCCAGCGAGTTTTGCAAATTACGCGAGTTTTCTTTCCATAACTAGTTGCGTAAATAACAATTAATGGCAAATATACTATTTTTGACACCATTTGTATTGATACTGTTCTATTGAAATATGTGTGTTTTTATTGGTCGCTCTTCTAATTGCCCGTATCGCCGCTCCACTATGCGGGCAGTCCAGACTTTCGCTAGATCACAGAGAGTGTATTATTACCTAATATATTATAGCAGACACATGATTACAAGTTAAAATAAAAAAATCTATTTATCATTTACTAAATTACGTGAGTAGATTTAGGTAGCCACAGGTGGTATTTAGTGAAAAGTATATGGAATTTCATATTTACTGTAAATATCACTTAGACGTTTTATCAGAGATTTTTGGATAAAACTTAAAATGAAATTTTGCCTCCTGTTGTGAATCTCATTCGTGTTCACACTGTATAGTAACTTAATTAAATATCCCGTAGTGAGAATGCTGAATGTTGCTTATGACATACTTCAAATTAAATAATTTTGTTACAAGATTATACTACCGAAACAAAACTTGTTAATAAATTTTGTAGCATTGACAACTTGTTCAATTTGGAAACACTTAAAAAAAGGAGAAGTTAAAAGAGAAAAATATTTCAAGTTTCTCCACTTTACCGTAAAACATGTATCTTCAGAGGTATCAATTTTCTCAAATTACACAATCCTAAAGATTCTTTGAATCAATTAAAACGTTGTTTTAGCAAATATCGCTTCGGATGTCTACCCGTACAACTTTATCTGTTAATTTATTGTTCAGGATCTGTCGTTTAACAGAGAGGCTTGGAATAATACGCATTTTTTCGTGTTTTTGCCGTGGAGGTAAAAAAGTCGACAAACATAACGGTTTCTAAAAACGCTGATTGATGTCATTTATAAAAATTGGAACGTCATATTGGTTTGATAATGGTGATTAATCATAATTATTCAATAAAAATTACGTAGTTGTCATGAAAATATACCGCAAAAAGTAGAATCAATAGAATTATAGTTCATAGTCCGTTACTAGATGAAACGAAATGGGCGAAATTCATACAGTGTGGAATGAAATTGTCTGCATATATTAGAAAATTATAAAAAACGCTGGGACACGTCAACTTCTATTTTCAAATTTGCGCTTTTTAAACATAGACTTTAAATTATTCAGGCTAGTTCAGGCTAGGGACACTGCAGACCGTGCCATCTATAGAGCCCGTCGAGTAACTAAAATCGGTAGATAATTCCAAAAAATTAACGAAAACTGTAACGTCGTTAGTAATCACATTTTATTGAGTTTTATAACTGCGTATGCGCGATATCATATTGCTCGTTCCCATCCCCACATGTTATATGTTATATATATGTATATATATATATATATATATATATATATATATATATATATATATATATAGGTATATATACTGTTATCATTTCTTAGTTCAAGTGTAGAGGTTATTTTAAGGTTACGGTATTTTGGTATATTTTTTAATTGCTATAATGTAATATTTATCTGTTGTTTCGTTGCTTTATTGTTATTAATTGAAAAGACAATGTCAAAGTGTATTCTGAAGGAGTAATAAGTGGTGTACTCGGTAAGTTTTATTAAAAAAATTTAGCATTTTTTCTTTCACAATTAACAACCATTATCTTCATTTTTATAAAACACAGAGAATTTTTACTAATTTAATCGACCACTTTAGAGATCATGGTTGTTCTTCACATTAGCTAAACTGAAAATTGCTGCATTAATAAAGTAAACATTTCTTTTTACAGTTTTGTTCCTCCAACCCAGGAAGATGAAATAATATGGCTGAAAAGCAGTGGTAATAAATCATTAAATTTGTCGACGAAGAAACGATGGACGATATGATCCCTTCATTTTCAAAAACATTGTTTCTTTAGATTTGAGAAAGACGAATAGAGGTTATTAAGACAGTTTGATTTGCCTTCCCAGATGAGTGGAAATTGACAAAAATTGTTGGTAAGTTTTATTGTATTCAATATAGCATGCTATACTGAGTGTGTAATTCTATTAAAATTCCAGGTAAGCGCTTTCATCCATTAGACCATTCTGAAAGCTCTCGTCAAGAAAAATATATACAGAAAGTGTCAAAAAACATCAAACCCTGTAACTGCTACATACAATGAAATAAAATGTTTGATATTACATCATTATTTAACTAAAATTTGTTAAAATTACTCTATAAAGAGTGTGTACAATTGTAATTCACATAACGAAACGTCTAATTTGACTACCAACTAAATGATATATGTGCACACCCTCTTTATAGGGTAATTTTAACAAATTTTACTTAAATAATGATGTAACATCAAACATTTTATTTCATTGTGTGTACATTGTACCTGTTGTATGTTTTTCTCTTGTCGACAGCTTTGAGAATGACCTAATGGCTGAAAGCGCTTAGCTGGAATTTTAATCAAATGATATACTCAGTACTCGTCTTTTCATTCACTCAATTTACATCTAGTGTGTACACCATACTCAGACAATTCCATTTTAAAATGTATCCATTGAAAAAATAATAATCTGGGTTTTATTTTATGTTATAGCTATATTCCCTCTACCAGCTATGGGATGGAAGGTATTGATCCCTTGCCGATTTTCATATATAGCCCATGGTGTGACATTTTATGGGAAATGAAAGTGAGTATTAACTTTTGTTGAGGCATTACGTGTAAGTATTTGGTCTAGCGGTAACCAAAAATCCAAAATATCCAATAAAGACAAAAATGATTAAAAATCAAAAATTCCTAAAAAAATCGAAAGCTTCGAAAAAGTGAATCAAAAAAACCAAACAAATGTATACATTCAAACATTTTTTGATATTTTTTTGGCTTAGTACAAAAGCATGTGTAAACTTATTATTTCGATAGTAAGCGCGTTTTGTTTTCTTTTGTTGACATAAATTTTCAAACATATTTGTGTGTTTACTTATTTATTGTTGTTATTTTGTGTGTTTATTTGTAGAACCTCAACCAGAAACGAGAAAGGACTCCATGAGACGGTGGGATTTTTAAGAGCCCTTAAGAAACATTTTAACAATCATAGACTGCCAGGAGCTGCAGAGTAACTTAAACTGCCTTATGCAATGGTTTTATAAGAACGGAATGCTTTTAAATGTAGAAATATACAAATATGCAATATACTAGGTTTAAGCTTGTGTTATAAACCTATTTAATACTTCCAGTAAAGAAATAAAGATGTATTTTAAGTGGAAATGAAATGTTAGATATATTATTTTAAATGTTGTACAGTCACAAGTGCTGTTTAGCACTCTTATATGTAATTACTTGGCACCTTGTATTTACAGAGCTGGGCAGTATTTAACAACTTTTCCTATAAAAATTTTTAGTTACTTTTGTTCTAACATTCACAGTAATTATACTCAAATGTTTTCTTTCACAGAAAGTTGCCAAAAATAGTAGTTAACAACATATTGCTAACACTTTTTTTGATTAGGTAAGTAACAGTTATACTCCTGCAGTTTGTCCAGCTCTGTGTGTTTATACGAGTGTAATAATAAATTAATATAAAGTTATCATACATAATGTTCTACTTTTATCTTGATTTAACATAATTTGAAAATCTAATGATACTCCAATCTAGAATGTATGTTACTCAAAATATTTTTTAATTATTGCATGGTTTTTACACTATAATTTATTTGTTGTCATTATGTTTGTTAAGAAAAGTACTTTGTGAAAGAAATTATTTGTTGTGTATTTTTATACCAAAATAAATAAATTGTTTATATGATTATTGTTTTATTTTTTCCAATTTAATTAACCATTTATGGTCCATCATTTGATATTTCATTTAATTTAACTCAACATCTAATCATTATTTAGTTAATGGAGTTAAATTGAATGAAATGTCAAATGATGGACTATGAATGGCTATTTTGAAATAATATAATTAAAATACAGTACATTTGAATATACCGCCAATCCGCCAAAACCTAAAATTACAGAAATCTTTCCAACATCACTCAGTTGTTTACTCGACGCGCTCTTTAGATGGCGCCACAATCAGTGTCTCATCTATCTGTGAGCTAGTTTAGCATAGACCATAGGGGAGAGTAGGGAGACTTGATCCCCAGGGAGAGTTAATCCCCACTTTGAATTTACCGCCCAAATATCGTGTACCGAGTTTCGTCGGCAACACTGGTTGAGTCACACGCACTTTTAGTCAACAAGCTTCATCCGAATATGCAGGTATTGCTTGCTATGATTTTATGAGAGTTTTTTAATTTTCCTGTGCTTAAAAATATTTTTCCACTACTAGCTGTGAAGTTGACAATTATTGTGTCATCTAGCCAACTGAGAAGTTGAATTTCTCTATTAGTGGTTAATAATTTTTTCTATTGTTAACTTAGGTCAATAATGGACAAATTCAAATGTTTTGAGAATTCAGGGATGATAGCTTAACAAAAACTAGTGCAACATAATTTTGTATACCCAGGAGATTGTGTTTAACATATTTACTGCTTGAAATTACCTAACAAGATAAAATTATTTCAATAAAACTGTAATTAGTTTAAAATTCGTGCTCAACCAAAAATTTCTGATGATATAAGGAGTGCGTTCGTAATATACGGGTGAGGTTAGGAGCGAAAACAGTGTCAGACAGACGACGGAGTAAACGTCTAGGGAAAAATAAGTTTGAACGATTTGTAGATCGACACTATCAAAATTTGACATTGAAGTGTGTTGTTTATTTTCCGGTAATTTTAGAAAAACGAGGATCGAGGAATGTTTTTACCTTCAACATTATCACCAGTGGAATTTGAAAATCTTCTGTTGATAGAAACTGGTAGCTACCCTTGACCCACATAGACAAATAATATATTACTTTCTCTATGGTGAAGTAAAACATAAACCACGTTTTGTGAAATTTTTGGATGTGATCGTATAATTGGTTTTGTTAATTCGTTGCACTTAATATTGGTGATTATGAACTATAGGAATAATGGTATTCTATTGCTGTGTGATTAAATTATACCTACATGATTTTTATAAGACATTTTTTTATTTTTCTCTTAAATTTGGCTAGTAGTCGAAAAAAATGTATATACCCCACGGTGGTGAAGACATTTATAAACCTCGCACCTTATTCCCCTCGCGAAATAATTTTGGTGCTCGGTTGATAATAATAGTCTTCACCACCTTGGTGTATAATATACTATTATGGTGAGTACCTATTAAATGTTTATTTACCTACTATATATGAACAAAATCTAGTTTATAGTATATTAGTGTCGTTGTGTGGTATCTGGCGAATATTTTTAGCTAATTTGTGCTGCGTAATTTAGGTTATGTTTTGATTTCTTGCCATTTTAAATATTTAGTGTGTTCTCGGGAGAGTTGATCCCATTGCGTTAAGGGAGATATGATCAGGGGATCAAGTCTACCTTATCGAGTTTTAATTGGGGGGATCAAGTCTCCCTTATGTAATTTTATATATATTTTTTCGATTTTATTTCAGATGCCAAAAAATTACAAACGTAAAGTTGGTGCAAAGAAGCGTGTTCAGTACGATTCTGAAATTATAGCTGCAGCTGTTGCTGCAGTGAAAAATGGGGGGTCCTTTAAAGGTACTGCTAAACAGTTCAACATCAATGTAATGACGTTAAAGCGAATAATTAGAGGAGGAGAAGATCGTTTTCCTGGGTTTCAAAAACCACAAATTTTTTAAAGTGAAGAAGAACTGCAGCTTTCAGAATATCTTATTGAAGCATCTCGCTTAAATTATGGTTTACCTTTAAAAAAGTTTCGCGAACTTGCCTATGAGTTCGCTAAGGCAAATAATAAAAAGATTCCTCCATCTTGGGAATAAAAAAATAGCAGGCAGGGATTGGGCAAAATGTCTATGGAGAGACACAGTCGATTATCTCTCAGAACTCCCGAGCCCACTAGTCTAGCCCATAGTTCCGCATTTAATAAATTTACAATGAGCGCCTTTTTCGAAAAATTGCGAACTACGTTTGAAAAGTATAGGCTAACTCCTGAAAAAATTTGGAATATTGATGAAATAGGAGCCACAACTGTTCACAAGCCAGGGAAAATTATTGGTGAAAGAGGCGTTAAGCAAGTAGCAAAAATCACGTCGGGTGAAAGAGGACAGCTCATAACAATTTGTAGTGCAGTAAATGCTTGTGGAAATCATGTTCCTCACTTCCTAATTTTTCCACGTGTAAACTGGCAAGATCGCATGCTACAAGGTGCACCACCTGGTTTCGTAGGAGCTCCTCATCCATCTGGATGGATGACAAAAGAAAATTTCTGCATATCTGCAACATTGTCAAAAATATTCCCACTGCTCTTCGGACAACAAACAATTAGTTATTCTCGATAACCATGACAGCCACGTAAACCTCGAAGTTATCGATTTTGCCGGAGCCAATGGTCTTATCCTTCTAACGTTGCCACCGCATACATCACACAAGTTACAGCCACTGGACCGAACCATTATCGGACCTTTGAAAACGTATTACAATTGTGCTGCATCTGATTGGATGACCAGTCATGGAGGAAAAAATATTACAATATATAACATTCCAGGCCTCCTTGGAGAAGCTTACCACAAAGCTTTTTCTCCAGCGAATATTATTAGTGGATTCAGAGTGTCCGGAATGTTTCCATTCAATTCCAATATCTTTAGAGACGATGAGTTCTGCTCAAGTTTAGTGACCGATAGGATAAATCCTATGGGAGAAACTCCAGATTCTGATGCTTCAGAATTGCCTAGAATTCGTTCACCTAGTCCTCAGCCCCGGCCCATCTAGCCATCGTCATCAATCGCCAGTTCAACCTTATGTGTCTACAATGGAAGTATTTCTATTCCCCAAGGCCACACCGAGGGTTGCGAAGCAAGCGACAGGTCGTAAACGAGGTCGATGTAGAATTTTGACTGATACACCTGAGAAACAGGAATTAGAAGCAGAACAAGCAGGGCGTCAAAAGAGGGCTTCAGGTGTGAAAAAGAATTTTTCAAAAACGATGAAAAGTCCAAAAAATTAAAACAATTCAAAGAAAGATAAAGAGGGACCAAAAAGCGAGTGTTCTGAAGATGAAGAGGTTTGGGAGGCCAGTGACGATAGCTTAGATGATATCGACCCATTTTTAAATCCAGCTAGTGATAGTGACAATTTCGAAGTGGAGGTGAACGATTTCTTCGAGGCATGCGCTTCTAAAATTGGGGACTTTGTATTCGTTGAGTTTAGCAGAAAGAAGGGAACAACTTCAGAGGTACTAGTAAACTTTTTAAGGAAGAAAAAGGGACACATGTTCACTTCCCAGTAACTAAAGATGAGGGGCTTTTGCCCACAGATGACGTAAAAAGAGTTTTGCCAGTACCTGATGTCAGACGTGGACTTTATAACTTCAAAATAAGATTTCCTAATATTTGTATTGGATAAACTGCAAATATTTAAATAAATATAAATACTCCCATAGATTATTACTTTATTTATCTGTATAAATTTCCTTATTTAAGTGCGCTTCACTAATCAAAAGTAGTAGAGGGAGACATGGTCCTAATGGGATCAACTCTCCCAGATAGGGAGATCAAGTCTCCCTGAGTGGGGGACACTTGATCTCATTTGGAAAATAATTAAAAACCTTTTTCCACTTGGTACTCAAACAATTTTTTACGATAATTTAAGTGTTAATGTTTATATTAAGGTTATTATATTGTAGTGAATTTCAGAAAAATTAGAAATACCTTGTATAGTATGATCTACATTCAATATACTAAAAACGGGATCAAGTCTCCCTTCTCTCCCCTACTCTTTATTTTCAATGAAATACCCTGTATATTTTTATATTGTTGAAATCTCTTTAATAACCTGATTTCAACTAACTATATCATGTATGGTCTATTATGAATAATAACGGGTAAAATATTTTTCAAGAAATTAAAATAAAATATCTGATGTAATTGATTTTAACACATTAATATAAATGCTTAAAATGCTCTCCACCGTGTTGTTGGCAATAACACAGTCTCCTATGAAACTCGTCCCAAACTTTGTTTAAGGTTTGAGGTGAAAGGTTTCTGCAGTTATCCTTTCTTTGATGTCTACATTGCTAATTGGTTGTGTTGCATATACTTTGTTCTTGAGATAACTCCACAGAAAAAAATCCAATTGCGTAAGGTCTGGTGATCTAGCTGACTTTTGTAATTTTGTATATTGGGAGATGAATAAAAGTCTATAGATCAGTTTTAGATGATTCTATTACAGTAGAGAACAGAAACTCATATTTACATAGGAAGAAAAACGTATTAAAACACAACTAACTAAAACTGACAATTCTGATTAGTTTATCTGACATAATTAAAAAAATTTCAACAACTACCTTAGCAATCGCCAACTAAAATATCGAGTCAAACTCGATTCAATAATAGTTTTAGGGAAAGTATTATATATTTTCAAACACCCTCTCTTAATACTTTTCCTATAACCTATAGATTCTTGAGAAATCAAAATAAACATGATTGAAACAAATTAATAAAACTTCACACAAAGTTGCTAGGCTAAAAGAATTAACAACCAGAATACATTATAAATCATAGCTATTAATAATAATAATAATAATAAAGAAAATACAACACATCACCGCCGGTTGTAAAGAACTAGCTACGACTAGCTATCTTCAAAGGCAAGTTGCGAAGATAGTACATCAAAAATTGGCCCTAGTGTACCAATTCCACGAGGATGCATCACCTTACTACAAATAACATCCCGAAAACGTCATTGAAAGTGCGCACTATCGCCTCTATTGGAATCGTAGCATACTAACCGATAAGATCATTCCATGTAATAGACCAGATATTACCCTTACCAACAAGACTGCAGCTATAATTTATTTTATAGATGTCGGCATCCCAAATTCTCACAACCTGCAATCCACGTGGAATGAAAAATTGGTGAAATATACTCCTCTTGCTGAGGAAGTAAAGACAATTTGGAAACAAAGTGAGGTTAACGTGGTTCCTCTTATTATTTCCACAACTGGAATAATCCCGAATAGCCTCCACACCAGCCTACAAATACTTAACCTACCATCGCTCATATACACAGCTTCAGAAAACTGTTATTCTGGAAACAGTAGCAATAGTAAGAAGACACCTCAACTTAAAATAGTTATGAAGGAACTTGTACTCGTACCGTGCCTCTCTGAAACACCGTTATAAGAGGATCATATTCAACATAATAATAATAATACTTTATTCATCCTTTTTGATCATAGTACATGATATAGGATAGGTCAAACAGAGAAGAGGATATTACATTGAATACGACTTACTTATTAAACACTTAAATTAAAATCGTTTGTTCAAAAACTCTGATAGAGTAAATTGGGGGAATATGCCGCGCTGGGTAATACGCCGCAGTTTGATATTTCCGTTCCAAGTCAACATTTGGCAACAATGGTCGTTCATCCATATTTGTGTCAGACAGAAAACAAGCGTGAATCATTCGCAAATCGAAACCATTAGTTTTTTAGTGAGTGACGTCGATATAAAGGTAAGCACCGTGTAAAATAGTTTCTAATGTTAAGTTATATACAGTGGTGAAGGAAGTCTTAAGCAGATTTCGTCAATTTTAATAGAAGTGTGTCAAAGAATGATTCATAACCTTACTCTTTTTTGGCGGAACACTCTGTTAAACGTATGATAAATATGTGTTTTGATTTTATTTGTCATAAGATGCAATATGGGGTATTATGCGTCACATTTTTTCAACTGCGGCGTATTACCCCGAGCGTATTACTCTTACCCTTACCTGCTTTTTTTTGGTTTCAGATGCCTCGTACTTTTGTTCGGAAAAACGTTAGAGCTTTATGGTCAGAAGAAGATCTTGGCAATGCCATTGAAGATCTTAGACATGGTAGAGGATCTGTTCGCCAAATTAGCTGTACTTATAACGTTCCTGCCCGTACTTTGATGAGAAGAATGCGGTCTGGAAACCTCCGCAAAGAAAAATTGGGCCGCAAAAGTTGTCTAACTTCAGATCATGAAGCAAGTTTGGTAAAATACATCCAAACTATGGAAAAGCATGGATTTGCACTTACATCAGTTGATGTGAAAAAGATTGCATTTTCTTTTGCGGTTCAAAATAATATTTCAAATACCTTTAATGTCGAGAAAAAGCAAGCTGGGTATGACTGGTTTGTATCGTTTATGAAAAGACATCCTGAATTGTCAATTCGCCAAGCTCAAGGAATGTCTATAGCGCGAGCGCAAGGCATGTCTAAGAATGAATGCGAACGATATTTTGATCTGTTGCAGAAAACATTAACAGATAATGACTTAATGAACACCCCGAGAAAAATATTTAATATCGATGAATCAGGGCTACAACTTAACAATAACCCAGGAAAAGTTATTGCCACTAAAGGCACCAAAACCGTAAACTGCGTTACAAGTGGTGAGAAAGGTGAGACGGTGTCAGTTATAGCCTGTGTTAATGCAGAAGGTCATTTTCTTCCTCCCGTTTGTATCTTTAAAGGCAAGAAGAAAAAACAAGAGTTCGAAGATGGTTTGCCTCCTGGGGGTAAAGTTATAATGAATGAAAAATCGGCATATGTAACAACAGATATTTTTAAAATATGGCTTCGAGAGCACTTTATTGCCAGAAAAGAGCCAGGTAAAGTATTGCTCATTTTAGATGGCCATTCGTCGCACTGTTCGGATGTAGAATTATTAGATTTAGCCGCAAGCAACGATGTCATCATGTTGTGTCTACCAAGCCATACGACACACTGGCTTCAGCCACTAGACAGATCGTTTTTCAAACCTTTAAAAACCTATTGGTCACAAGCCTGTAATAACTGGATACATAATCATCCTGGTCGGAAATTGAATAGGCTACAGTTTCCAGCACTCTTAAACAATGCATGGTGTAAAGCAGCTACGGTTCAAAACGGGGTTTCGGGTTTCAGAACCTGCGGAATCCATCCATTTAATGCAACCATAATTCCCGATCATGCTTTCATCCAGCATACTCCCGCGACAATTCCTAGGAACAATAATTTAGAACAAAATGCTGATGGTGTTATTCCTGATGATGCCGACAACAATGTTGAAGATAATCCTAATGATGAGGTCAATAATATTCATAACAACGAAGTATCATTTGAAGCGATCGTACCTATTCCAGCTATACCTGGTCCAAGTGGGTGTCAGAAGAGAAAGCAGCATGCTCAGTTACTTACATGCCCAGAAACAATTGCAGAGAAACGAAAGAAAAGAGAAATTAAAGACAAAAAGGAAGCAGCAAAGCTAAAACGTAAAAAAAATAAGATGGAAAAAGATGAGGCCGATAAAGAGAACAAAGGAAAAAAGAAGACATTCACTCAAAAGAAAAGACGTGATGCTAATCCTGATACTAGTTCATCAGAAAGCGAATTAGAAGTGCCTACAATGGAGAGCGGTGAATCAGAATTGGAATACGATGAATCAGAATATTGTGCACAATGCCGTGGATACTATTTTGATAAAAAAGGACCAAAATGTGATTGGTTGCAATGTGTGCAATGTAATCATTGGGTTCACGAGATATGTACTCCATCAAACATATATTGTGCAGATTGTGTTCCAGATCAGACATAAGATTAGACATAAGATTCAGTAATATATAATATGTAATGTTGTAAAAATAAAGTTTTTTTTTCAGTTTCATGAAATATTTTATTTCTTACGAGAATAGCATGTTGCCATATTACTCATCGTATGATGCCATATTACCCATGGTATGGGGTAAAATGGCAATAGAGTATCACTATGCATTTTTACTTCTAATCTTTCGCTGTGTGTGAATATGGCATCGAGCGACTCTGAACACATACATATATTGTGTAAGCTCTAACGTGCAGCCATCGTGTTTCAGCTAGGCGCGTTGGTTCTTAGAATGTGGGCATTTGAATTTTATGTTGCCATATTACCCCAATTTACTCTACATCATAGAAACATTCGACAATTAAAATTTTTTTAAGTTTTTGTTTGAACACATTGAAATCGCTCTCACATCTTATACGGCTGGGCAAATGATTCAGGAATTGAATTCTTTTATAGACAGGACTTTTTTCAAAAAATGAGGTTTCATGTTTTGGTGGCCGTATAAGTTTTCCAGATCTGGTTGGGTAATCATGGAAATCAGAATTAAGACTAAATTCACTGAAATTACTTTTTGCATATAATATGCACTTGTAGATGTAAATAGAATAAAAAGTTAGTACACCGAAATCTTTAAAATGATTTCTGCATGTTTCTCTATAATCTAGATTAAAAATTAGACGGACAATACTTTTTTGAGAAATAAAAATCCTCGAGGCATTTACCGAGACCGAGACAAAAGATTTTGAAAGATCAAAGAAGAGCGCCCCCACATACTTATTTCTATCCAATGAGGTGTGGATAAAATCAAGCAGAGCTACGGATACACTCTCCGTCGATCTGTCTAAGAAACCATGCTGATGGTCCAATATAACATTAAACTTTTTGAGGAATGAAAACATTTGTGTATAAATACACTTTTCTATCACTTTACATATCAGTAGCGCCAGTCCATCGCCTGAGGAAGGTGATACAGCAAGAACGGGTCACTGATTCAAACCTGTTCACCGCGATTTCGCCGGCAACGTGGACGCCTCCACCAGAAGACCAACCAACCCCATGTTCTGCCGAACTTTTCAGTTCGACAGTTCATACACCACACTTGGAAGTGTAAATTGTTTCTCTCGAAACAACTTATATTTATGAAAATAATAAACAGTGTTAATCTTGTTTTCATTTTAGCCAACACATAAGCAAGCCACACCATCCGAAGAGGGAAGGACATTTAGCATCCAGGTAATATAAAACTCCCTGAAAGCTAATAAGTCAGGAAACCTTTAACTGGGGAGGCAACTCCCTCAGGCAGTGAGTCCGCTGTCGGTATTAGCTTTCGCCACCGCATCCATACCACACCACCACCAACATGTCCTAGAATCACCATCGCCGAAGAAAATCCACCAAACCTTACTCTCTCCCACAATTCATAATAAACCTCTTTCACTCAATGAACCCTAACCACCCCCTATTCGATCTGGACGAGTACGAAGAGAACCTCAAACTCCTCTCCCATCCCATCATGCAACAAAGTCTTGCCATCTACGAGAAAGAATTCCCTTCTCTCGCACTCCCACAATACACAACCCCTTCACACGCCGCATTCAACTCAACACACTCTCACTCACCATCGACACACCAATCTACTAGACAAACACACAAACACCATAACAAACCCTCCCCTGATTCCAACGTCCCTTACAAATCCTCAGCAAGTTTCCAATCCAACACACCCGAACCACGCTACTCACAAAACACACTTACACGACAATACACACAAACCGCATACGCATCCCCAACTAGGTCTTACGCTTCCTCCGTAAGATCTAAATCCCCTACACCTTCAATCACACGACAACCACCTGTCCCCGACGAGGATGGCTTCACCCTCGTCGGTAAAACCAAATCCCGACCTCCAACACCTGCACTTACCAACATTCCTACAACAACCCACACCATCAATAACACACCAATTCAAACCCTCAACCTCCGAAACCTCCCAACCCAATACGCCACTCAAAAATCCCTTTTCACTCTGCTAAACACATTCGAACTCCTACACGGCCATGTCCTTTTTCTAAAGGTGAACTTCAACCGCACCGCCCTTCTCAAAACGTCCTCCCCAAAGTCAGTCTCAACTATTCCGAGACAAATCCATAATTCCACTGGTGACAAAAACATCATCATCAACGTTCTTAACTCAACAGAACGCCCACCACGTCCAGCCAACAAAACCCTTATACCCACCTACTCTTTCGTCTGCAGGAATGTAGACACCACTGTCAGCCCCGAAGAATTTGAAGAAATTCTACACAATAAACAAATCCCGTTCCTCAAAACTTGGCGAATCGTGGCCAAAGCCACCAACAAACCCACTTCGATGTTTCGCATCGTTACCACCTTCGAAACCCACTACCACCAGGCCCTCACCTCCGGCCTCTCATTTCACGGCCTTCCATATCGATGCGAGCCATCAAACACAAATCCACTTTCCCCAGTGCCCAAGTATTGCAGTCGATGCACTCAAACCGGACACTCCTCCGAATCTTGTTGGTCTAAACCGATATGCCCCTCTTGCGGCCAAACAGGCCACCGAACCGAAAATTGCCGGCACTCCTAAATGTATCAATTGCGGTGGTCCACACCCCGCTTTCCACCCTCGCTGCCCCCACAGGCTATCGACACCCAAACCCCCCCAAGAGACTGCACCAGTCATTCTCGAAAAGCCACCAACTCCGTACGACTTCTCAACCGACTCCAAAATCCTAATCGAAATACTCACCGTCACACTCATGAATGCCATCCCTAACTCAAGAGATGTCATAGCCGAAACACTTCGCCATTTAATTCCTTCCATCTATCGAGACAACTGCTCTATAACCAATATAGGCAGGCGTGCTCACTTTGCTTTCACTCCCATCAAGAGCGAAAGCGATTCAATTTGATCCGCGAGCCCCATCCACCCCGTCGGTGCTGCAGGTTTTTCACGTTTTTTCCTGTAGCATAGTGAATTTATTCGCTAGCCAAATGGGCCGACGTACGATGAAGTTTTTGGATTTATTATTATTATTATTATTCCCCGGTGCCAGCTCACTCATCACAATATTTTAAACAATCATTTTAAAATCTTCAATCCAACATTTTAAGAAATAAACACAAAATTTTACTCAATATTCAAAAATTTTAATTTTTCTTTTTTCTAAATTTCACATTCAGGAACCACACCGCACATAAACACACCTTTTCAACAAATTCCTCACCTCGAATTCGAGAAAAGCCAGTCGCCACCACCCGACATCATCCACATATCTTTCAATGTCTCCTAGTCACTTTTCCAACAAATTTCAAACTAAACTCAAAAAATTTCAAAATCCATTCCCAACGCTTCTTATCAACTCTCATGACATAGGAGACACAAAGCCCCCATAAACATTTTCATCTTCCAACAATTCAATCAACCACCTCGCCTCTATTAACTATCAGCAACGCAACGTGGTTCGTCTTATTCATTTTCGACATTTTCTAGACACTTTTAAAATTCCCCATTCCCTCATCTTCAAAACCACGTTGGCACAGAAAACATCCAATTTCGACGCTGATTGTTTCTGCCTCTCTCTCCGGTTGAATTCTAGCAAAGACACAAAATTCACCCACAAAACCAAACATAACTTCAATTTTCTATACACCTTTTTTCTCAACTTCCCAGACACTTTTTCTAAAACTGAATTTTCAGCCCTACCTCAAACAAGCCAAGTCAATACGCGCACACAAAAACACCCCCAACCAGCCCTGAAGAGGAAACGAATCCTATAACAGGGCCACACTCCAAACAAAAAACAAACCCAAATAAACACTACTAGCCCCAACTTCAAATAATCCACGAACATCTCTCTCTTTTTATACTTTACATATCACAGTTTGGACAGTTACTGGCCGATAATTGTCAAGGCTGAGAAGGCTGTCTTTTTTATGTATTGGTGAAACAACTCCTATCTTTGGACTTGATGGAAACGTTTCTGTTTCCACTGAGTAGTTGGTAATGTCTGCTAGGATACATGCGATTTGTGGACCTTTACTTTTAATGATCTTTGTCGAAAGACAGTCAACACCCTCGGCATTAACATTTTTTAGGTAGTTAATTACATCTAATACATCTTCAGGGATAACAGGTTTGAAATAAAAAGTATTAGCGACATATATTGTTGTATAACTTTCAAAACCACAGTTAGCAAAGTGGGTATTTATTGCTTTTTTAGTATTCGTTGTAAAAAAAGTGGCAAACAAATTAGCAATTTCGTATTTATTTTGAGTTATTTTCCCATTTATATTAATTGTATCAATAGTAGAATGTCTCTTTTTTCCAATTTTGTGTTGTACTGTTCGCCATATATATTTTTGTTTTTCTTTTACATTTTTATTTTCAAGACTTTTTTGGTAGAACAATTTTCTTGATTTGTTAATTTCAGTGACATAATCATGTTTTAACCTCTTATAATTTGAATGATCATCGGGATTTGCGGAAAATTTTGTTAACCAAAACAAATTCCTAAGACCACTACCCATCCGCACAAGATCGCGATCAACCCATGATTTTCTGGTCACATTAGATACGTTTTTTGTTAAATTAGGACAAATAAAATCAATATAGTAACATATAGTACCTAAAAATTCATTATATATAAGATCAACACTTGAGATGTTTGTATCATTTAGATATTCATAGACCGACAGAAAAATTTCATTTTCTAGATGAGATTGTAACCTCAGTAAATTGGATGCCGATATATTCCAAAAACTTGTCTTTCTGTTATTCAGCTTATTTTCGCAAAATGTACATAATATACCAGTACGATATTTTACATGAATGTTTAGTCCCAAATGATCACCAAGCTGCATATCAATCACGCTTTCACTGTTTTCAAACGCGAATTGAAAGTCACTACCTAAGAAAAAAGACAAAAAGAGAATTTATTGAAGGCGAAAAAAAAGTGACCGACTTGTATAGAGATTATAAAAACGAATACATTGAAAAAATTAGCTGTATTGCAGTACCAGTATGTACTCAAAGATATTTAATTACGAATTTAACATCTCTCCTTTTCAACCCAAAAAAGACCAGTGTGATTTTGGCACATCCTTTAAGAAAAGTTAAAATTAAAGAAAAAGCTACGATTTACATTTAAAAGAAAAATAAACGGTTTTAAAGATTAAAACTAACTTTTCCGCATCTGTGGCCATGAACAATATTCTATCATAAAATTGTTACTTGTATACACTTCGGGGCATGTATCGTGCTAACAAACCGAAATTTCTCCAAAAATGTAGTATATCTGGATTTATAGGACCCGCTGTACTCACTCTAGTCAACTGAAAATCAATAGGGTACATCTGTGAGACACCATGAACAATATTCAATCATAAAATTGATCAATCGTATATTCTCTGGAGGCTGTATCCTGCTAACAAACTGAAAATTCTCCCAAAATGACAAAAATTTGGTACTTCAAGTACCATAGCACCCGTTGTACTGGCTTTAGTGAGCTGAATATCAATAGGGTCTATGTTTGAGACGCTCTGAATAATATCCAATCATTAAATTGGTCCCTTGTATATACAACGGAGGCTGTATCGTGCTAACAAACTGTAACTTCTCCAAAAATGACAAAAAAAATTATCGTACTTAAAGTACTGTCGCACCTGTTGTATTGGCTCTAGTGAGCTGAAAATCAATAGGATCCATCTGTGAGATGTCCTGAATAATATTCAATCATAAAATTGGTGACTTGTTGAACTCCGGAGGCTGTATCGTGCTAACAAACTGAAATTTCTCAAAAAATGACAAAATTTCGTACTTCAAGTACTATAGCACCCGCTGTACTGGCTCTGGAAAGCAGAAAATCAATAGAGTTCATCTGTGACATGTCCTTAACAACATTCAATCATAAAATTGGTGACTTATTGTACTCCGGAGGCTGTATCGTGCTAACAAGACATGTAAGAAAAAGTGGCCGACGACAACGACGACGACGACATACACACAGGGTTTTTTTCCTAAAAACCGTTTTTTCGTGTTGTTGTTGAAGGAAAACGTAAAAATAACTCAAAAAAATTTTTCAAATTTCCAACTTTTTTTGGGGTAAACCAATAATTTTCTCGCATATTAGAAAGGTTGGGCGGAAAAGTAATATTTGTCACGTAATGCTGAAGAAGAGGATAAGAAGAAGGCTGGTGAGACTTACATTGTGGCTTGTTTCGACTTACAGGCAGTGTTTCCTGTGCCGAAAGGTGAGGTTTCTTCATTCTACTACAAATCAAAATTAAACTGCTTGAACTTCATAATTTGTTTATTACAAAAAAATGAAGTATACTGTTATGCTTGGCATGAAGGTGAAGGTGGGAGAGGAGTTAACTTGTGTATATAAGTTTATCAAAGAAAAGTCGGAAGCTGCCAATGATGAGAATTTAAAATTTGTGTTCTACTCCGACAACTGTGGGGGACAACAGAAAAACAAATATATGATTGCAATGTATATACATGCAGTCTCAGTTTTGAAAGTCAAATCAATAACCCATAAATACTTGATAAAAGGACATACCCAAAATGAAGGGGATATAGCTCATTCGGTAATAGAAAAAGCTACTAAAAAGGCATTGAAATACGGTCCGGTGCATGTCAATACTTTACCATTATCCGAAACGCTAAGAAAACTGATTCAGGTTATAAGGTCAACGAAATATGTCACCGGGACTTCAAAAAAGTGTATACTGACTATGGTTTTACCAACCCTCAACCGAAAAAGGGGAAAAAGAAGACAACGGAAGAAAACACCGAAGGGCCAGACAGTGAAGAACTGCAAGACTTCAAAATGACCAAGGCTCACATAATAAGAATAAGGCCCAACATGCATCCTGTACAAAAATCATTATTCTGGTGAAGAATACAGCAAAAAATTTCTGAAAGTAAAAAGGAGGAACAACAGATCAATACAAGATGTAGTTCTTTCACAAGCTTATTGCAGTAAGTTAAAAGTGGGTGACAGGAAAAAGTCAGACAATCTTAGCCTTTTAGAAGCTAACTTAATTCCTCAGTATTAGAAAGATTTTTATTTGAATCTATAGGTTTTTTTTTATAATTAGTTTGTACTACTTACAAGAAAATAATAATCAACTAGGATTTTACGATGTTTTATTTCAGTATTACATTGAAAAATGTTTCATTTAAATAAAGTTTGTAATGAAATCTGGTGTTTTTATGTACTTACAAAACCCAGCAAAGTTGGCACAACATTTAATATTTCCGAGAATACGTTGAAGAAAAATGACACAACTTAAATATAATATAATTTTCATTTTTTATTTTTAGCATAGATCACTTTGTGAAATTTTTAGTGCATCAAGAATGTTCTATATGCTTTACAGCACCAAATAAAAAAAATAACTTATATTATCTTGAATAGTTAAGTAGTATTCCAATTTTAAGTAACCATTTTTTCTGTTTTTTTACTCTCCTGAAAAATAAGATTTTTTATTTGTGCCACTTTTCTACTCACAGTGCGATATATATATATATATATATATATATATATATATATATATATATATATATATATATATATATATATATATATATATATAGAGAGAGAGAGAGAGAGATGTTCGTGGATTTTTGAAGTTTGGACTTGTAGTGTTTTTATTTGGATATATTTTTGTTTGGGGGTAGGCCCTGTTATAGGTTTCGTTTCCTCTTCAGGGCTGGTTGGGGGTGTTTTTGTGGGTGCTTTGTGTGCGCGTATTGACTTGGCTTGAGATTTGGGTAGGGCTGAAAATTCAGTTTTAGAAAAGTGTCTAGGAAGTTTGAGAAAAAAGGTGTATAGAAAATTGAAGTTGTGTTTGTTTTTGTGGGTGGGTTGTGTGTGTTTGTCAGAAATCAACCGGAGGGAGAAGCGAAAACAATCAGCGTCGAAATTGGGTGATTGTTAAGCGAACGTGGTTTTGAGATGAGGGAACGGGGATTTTAATAGTGTCTGGAAAAGGTCGAAAATGAATAAGACGAACCACGTTGCGTTGCGGATAGTTAATAGAAGCGGGCTGGGTGATGGTGTTGTTGGAAAGTGAAGATATCATTTTTGGGGATTTTGTGTCTCCTGCGTCATGAAAGTTAATAGAAGCGTGGGGAGATATTGGAATTATGAGAATTTTTTGGGATTTGAGTTTGTTGAAATTTATTGGAAAAGTGACTAGGAGACGTTGAAAGATGTGTGGATGAAGTCGGGCGGTGGCGACTGGCTTTTCTCGAGTTCGAGGTGAGGAATTGTTAAAAGGTGTGTTTATGTGTGGTGTGGAACCTTGAATATGAAATTCTGAAAAAATCAAAAGTTTTTGTATATCGAGTAAATTTTCTATTTGTTTATTAAAATATTGAAATTTAAGATTTTGAGATGGTTGTTTAATATTGTAATGAGTGAGCTGGTACGAATAACAATCTTTAAATCCAAAAACTACGTCGTACGTCGGCCCATTTGGCTAGCGAATAAATTCACTATGCTACAGGAAAAAACGTGAAAAACCTGCAGCACCGACGGGGTGGATGGGGCTCGCGGATCAATTTGGATCGCTTTCACTCCTGATGGGAGTGAAAGCAAAGTGAGCACGCCTGCCTATATTTGTTATAGAGCAGTTGTGTCGATAAATGGAAGGAATTAAGTGGCGAAGTGTTTCGGCTTTGACATCTCTCGAGTTGGGGATGGTATTCATGAGTGTGACGGTGAGTATTTCGATGAGGATTTTAGAGTCGGTTGAGAGGTCGTAAGGTGTGGGTGGCTTTTCGAGGGTGACTGGTGCGGTCTCTTGGGGGGTTTTAGGTGTCGATAGCCTGTGGGGGCAGCGAGGGTGGAAAGCGGGGTGTGGACCACCGCAATTGGTACATTTAGGAGTGCCGGACTTGGGGCAATTTTCGGTTCGGTGGCCTGTTTGGCCGCAAGAGGGGTATATCGGTTTAGACCGACAAGATTCGGAGGAGTGTCCGGTTTGGGTGCATCGACTGCAATATTTGGGCACTGGGGGGAGTGGATTTGTGTTCGATGGCTCGCATCGATGTGGAAGGCCGTGAAAAGAGAGGCCGGAGGTTAGGGCCTGGTGGTAGTGGCCTTCGGAGGTGGTAACGATGCGAAGCATCGAAGTGGGTTTGTTGGTGGCTTTGGCCACGATTCGTCAAGTTTTGAGAAAGGGGATTTGTTTATTGTGAAGAATTTCTTCAAATTCTTCGGGGCTGACAGTGGTGTCTACATTCCTGCAGACAAACGAGTAGGTGGGTATGAGGGTTTTGTTGGCTGGACGTGGTGGACGTTCTGTTGAGTTAAGAACGTTGATGATGATGTTTTTGTCACCAGTGGAGTTATGGATTTGTCTCAGAATAGTTGAGACTGACTTTGGGGAGGACGTTTTGAGAAGGGCGGTGCGGTTGAAATTTACCTTGAGAAAGAGGACGTGGCCGTGTAGGAGTTCGAAGGTGTTGAGTAGGGTGAAAAGGGCTTTTTGAGTGGCGTATTGGGTTGGGAGGTTTCGGAGGTTCAGGGTTTGAATTGGTGTGTCGTTGATGGTGTGAGTTGGTGCAGGAATGTTGGTAGGTGTGGGTGTTGGTGGTCGGGTTTTGGTTTTACCGACGAGGGTGAAGCCATCCTCGTCGGAGGCAGTTGGTTGTCGTGTGAGTGTAGGTGTTGGGGATTGGGATCTTACGGAGGAAGCGTAAGACCTTTTTGAGGATGTGTATGGGGTTTGTGGGTTATAGTCTGTGTTTCGTTGGTAGCATGGTGTTGTGTAGTCTGTGTTTTGTAGGTAGCGTGGTATTGTGTTTGGTGGGTTCTGAGGGGAAGGTGTTGAGGAGTGGTGGGTTTTGTTGGAAGCGTGTGAGGTGGTGCTGGAAGTAACTGATGAGAGAAGAGGGAATTCTTTCTCGCAGAGGTTGGATGTTTTCGGTTTCGGAGGAGTGTAAGAATCGAGACTGGTGTGTGAATCGAGAAGCCACTGAGGGCGTTCAGCAAGTTGTTGGGATCTGAGTATGAATTGTAGGGTGTCAGGACAGTATTGAATGGGATCGTCTTTTTGTCTGTAGGGTGTGTGTTGAAGGGGTTCGTCGTAAATTTGTCTGATGGATGATTTGGGTGTTTTTCTGCTGCTGCGGCGTTGTCGGGAGGACATTTTAGGATTGAGTGTGGTAAGGATTGGTGTTGAAAGCTAATACCGACAGCGGACTCACTGCCGGAGGGAGTTACCTCCCCAGTTAAAGGTTTCCTGACTTATTAGCCTTCAGGAGTTTTCATATTACCTGGGTGCTAGGTGTCCTTCCCTCTTTGGATGGTGTCGCTTGCTTATTTGTTAACTTATTTGTTGGCTAGGCGCTAATGTCCTTCCCTCTTCGGATGGTGTGGTTTGCTAGTATATTTTGGCTAAAAGTAAAACAAGATTAAACGCTGTTTATTATTTCCATAAATAGAAGTTGTTTCGAAAGAAACAATTTGCACTTCCAAGTGTGTTGAATGAACTGTCGAACTAAAAAGTTCGGCAGAACATGGGGTTGGTTGTCTTCTGATGGAGGCGTCCACGTTGCCGGCGAAATCGCGGTGAACAGGTTTGAATCAGTGACCCGCTCTTGCTGTATCACCTTCCTCAGGCGATGGACTGGCACTACTGACTGACCAACGTGCGATATATTTGACCACAAACATTTATTGACATCTAACACAGAGCTAGATGTACTACATATTTGTGATAAGAAACAAGAACTGGATTTCCTTGAAGAATTCCTGGTTTTCTATATCGTTGCACAGTTATACTGATATTAAATAGGAAAAATATACCCAGGACATCCTCATAAGGCTAATAATATCTAAGCTTTAATATTTGTAGTATCATATCTTTTTCTTTTTTCTATTCATATATAATAAGTCAATCACAAGGTAGGTCACTTCTTGGTCTAGCCAAAAATAATTAATAAACATCAGGTAGGCATCACATGACGATGATAGTAATATTGAAACAATTCTCAAATTTTTTAGAATTTTTACTATTTTTTCAATTATTGTGGAATTATTTAAGAACAGTTAGTTTCATTTAAAAAGGAGTATTAATAGATTTCACAGGGTGAGGGTCAAAACAGTAAATTCAAATCAAAATTTATGTGAAAAATAAAAACTTTTAACGAAATTCAAGAATATAATGACGTTGATTTTATTTGTTATGATTAAATGATAATTAATAAATATTTGATTACTTATCTCTTACTTGTCAGATCCCAACCAAAAGTTGCTAACTTTACAAATTTTTTAATAAAACGAATACCTATGTGAAAAAAAAGAGATCTAAAAAAAACTTATTTTCTTGGAAACGTCCTTAATAAGTGTGTAAAAGAGTGAAAATGGTTTTTTGTATTCCTCATATTATTTACTGGAAGCTTTCAAATTGGCACCCCGTTTATCATTCGAAAACAGGTTCAAGAACTTTAATCTGGTCAAATAATGATAAAATAAGGAATGAATTTTTTAATAAAACGAATACCTATGTGAAAAAAAAGAGATCTAAAAAAAACTTATTTTCTTGGAAACGTCCTTAATAAGTGTGTAAAAGAGTGAAAATGGTTTTTTGTATTCCTCATATTATTTACTGGAAGCTTTCAAATTGGCACCCCGTTTATCATTCGAAAACAGGTTCAAGAACTTTAATCTGGTCAAATAATGATAAAATAAGGAATGAATTTGTATATTGAGAGTACACTATGGGTGTTTTCATCACTCACTTACACTATGAATATTATTTTACAAAGAATTATTTTTTGTTGGAAAGACCTTCTAGAGTTAATCATAAATGCACACTTTCCTTTATTAAGTAATTAACTGAGAATGTGGCAATTTTACTATAGGCATGTCAAATACAACAAATTCATTTTTATATAGCATACGTAATATTATAAATAATTTTTTGCCTGATAATTTGGTAATTAGTATCTTATTTGATAATTTGAAAAAAATATTATCTATCGCATCAAGTTATATAATACAAACATGATTTGATCATCACAACATATTTGGAAATGTCATTCCATGAGGTCAGTAGTCAGTTTTGTAACTTAGGTGGTAGGAACTAAGAAGTACTGGGAGTCTCAACTACATAATCTGCCTTTTTCTAAGTTTAGTTTAATGAGAGATTTAAAAGGATCCTACATAGCTAACAAATGGGAGAAATATTTTCACTCCTACACCTTGTATAAGTCATAATTAAGTACTCTATAAAAACTTACATCAGTGAAGAAATCCTTAAAAAAATAGGTATGTCAAAATTGAAGAAACGGTTTGCATGAAATTAATGGGTGGCCGGTTTTTTTTCCAGGTCATTGCAAAAAAGCTTTGGGACGAAAAAAAAAATAAATTAGAATAAACTGTTAAATTAGAAACTGTGAAATTAGTCGAATAAATAATGTTTTACAATATACAACATATATTTATCTGCACATTATTTACTGTCATGTTGCGAAGTTTTAATATAATTATATTTAAAAGATCGAAATTTCTATAATATACTTTTTCTACTCCCATTACTAAAACCGCATTTTGAACACGGGTTTGACATGCACAAAACGACTCTTTAAACACTAGTGTTTAAAATGCGAAAAGTCACATCTCGTTCATCTTTTGTTTTTTAAACGTCAAATCAAGTGTACCTTTTGTATGTTAAATTTCATGTTCGGTGTTAATTTTGTTATTGACTTTAATGAAGTGTGTCGAAAAATGACCGCTGTCACCACTGTAATGAAGTGTGTCAAAGAATCCTCCGTCACCAGTGTAATAACTAGTGGTCAGTTAGGGTTTACAGCTCTCCGTTGCCAATGTAGGACAACCTTTGAATTCCTATTGCCTTGAATTTTTGCAGCGTGCTGTCACCAGTGCCTTACGGCACAATTTAGAGCCAGGAAACCCCCTGTGGGTAACCTCGGTAGAGGTGGTTTCCTGGCACGAGCGGACAAGGCCTCCGTGGGGCCTCTTGGGCTTATACAATGTGCCAAGCCTGAGTTCTAAGGCAGGTCGCGTCAGCCCGTTCAAACTTGCTGGTCCGAGGGTAGGGGTTGTTGATAAAGGAAACAGACTGGGTGGATAAATATGTACATATCTATTACAATTTATAGAAAAAATAGGCTAGTAATTCATACAGTTAAAGAAACTACTCTGATTTTAGGTGGTCATAGTAAAGTTGGTAATCTTTATGCATGTAGATCTTCAATGCCTGTAAACTTTGAATCTTGGTTCATGGTACAGATTTTTAGGCTCCATTTCATTTAGTTTTAGTCTTCTTTGAGGTAAGGTTTTCCACTCATCAGAATGTCGCAATTTATAAAATGTGTCCGCGTTCACATATCTCATCACTCTGATATCGGCTACAGTTGGATCGCCGCTTTTTTTACCTGGACGAATTAAAGTAAAATTATTGGGTAATGCTTCATAATTTCTAAGAAATGAATAATCAACGTGATTTATAATGTATGGTTGTTTTTTTCGTGCCTGTCCCATTCTGTCAACATAGTGGGAGGGTGTGTATATATGAGGCTGAAAAAGTTGTTCTAATGTTGAATGAACACTATCAACCTCCATCATAGTATGCCCTTTTTCTAATATAGTTTGTTCCATTTCTAGGGAACTTTTTATGGTAAAATCTGATAAAGCGCTTGCTAATATTCGATTTTTATTTTGGTACGCACAACCATCTGAAATTAGAATAATTTTCTTGAACTGTGAATGCTTTTTCACAAGGTGTATTATGCAGCTCGTAAATTCGTTTGATCTTACAGTTCCGTTTTCTTCACTCCATACATAAAGATGAACATCTCTATTATTGGAGACATAAAGAGTAAAGTTGTGAACTTGGAGCTTTTGGGAATAATATTGCTTTGAAACTAAGAGTTTCGGACAAAGTAAGATGCTTTGTACGTCCATGGTAACTACCAATATTTCATCGGAAATATTAGCGATGGCATCTTGCTTTGCCTGTCGAGCTTCTTCCTTCTTTATAATGTGTTCTTTATAGTCTTGCTATGGTGAATTCCCTTCTTTAAATGAAACACAAGTGTGGCATTGATCTTTTCTTGGTTAGAAAATGGAAACTTCTTCTTTTTTCAGCATTTCACAAAATTTCTTCCTCTCTACAGTATCTTTATCATTTTCTTGACACCATTCTTTATAAACAGTGTGCATATGATTTACTGAATTGAATGTAGACTCTACATTGGTACGAGAACTTGAAGCCCTACAATAATGACTTTCTACTTTTGGTAAAATGCTTAGCCATTCAGCAACGAAATCGGACTTAAGTTTCTTTTTAGTTTTAGCTTGTTTTGTATCCTCACATCTTCGTTTGTTAGTATTCAGATCACCATCTGGATTTAAATTTTTGTTGGCTGTAGGATTACTTTGTTGTATCCATCTGGATAAAGAATCCTTCTTTATATCTAAAGTAGCCAAAAAGAAGCCCCTACACACTTTAACTTTAATACCTTCCGATGTTGGTAAGAAGCAATCATACACGTGGTTAGTATTTTTCCGCCTTCTTTTTGGCATTGTAAACTCAACCAAACCTTTTAAGTAGGCCTTCTTAGATTCCCAACATTTCATCGACCAAAAGTGTTGGAAAATAGATTTTCTTGTATCTTCGCTTATATTTCCGCACATATATGACCTTTTTATTTTGCAACAGTTAAGGTGTGAATACACGTTTTTGGTTCCATTATTCGGGGATCTCGGTCATGTTTATAACCACGGTACCTTTTTCCAAGTACCCTTAGAGTTTTGTTTAATTGTCTTGAATTTCCTGCGGTTGCTTCTTGTTTGCTGCCTTCAACATAATTTTGCAAATTACTGCCACTAGATGAATTATCTTCACTACTCTCTTCATCTTCTTCACTTTCCCTATAACTTCTATCTTTATCAGCGTCTTCCACATCTGATTGTATTTTTTCTTCACTGTTCATGTCAAACACTGTAGCCTGATTTTGTTCTACGTTCAAGTTAATGCTTCATTTTGTGTAAGGGCTTCATCCTTCTGACCCTCTTTGTTAAGTGTTTCAAAAACAAGAGGGCTTTCAGAGGGTATGACGTTATCGACGGGTATGGACGTGGAGTCGTCAAGAGGAATGGATAATAATATAGAGCTATCAAGATTTATAGCTGTGGTATCACCAAGAGGCGTAGAGATGGTTATCGGATTTGGAACTTCTTGAACGTTAAATAATGTTTCAATAATAATATTTTCTTCAAACGTATTATTTGGAAAATGGATTTTCAACATCATGCGTCTGTTCCACATTGGATCGGACAATAGTATTATTTGCGCTACTAACGTTATCCAAGGGAAGCACACTAATAATATTATCCTCGTTAGTATAACTTTTTTCTGTAGGGTTCATTAGGAGATTTTCATCTACGTCATGTTTCGTCATATTTTGTGCTAAAAGCAATATTTTTCTTGCCCTTGTATTCTCCATGATTGCAAAATCTATAAAAAAAAATACCCTGGTTAAGCACAATTAGTCTCGAGCCAACCGCAAAATTATCTTTACATAAACGATCAATTTGTAATTGGATTCATTATTTAATAACTATATGTAATCATATTTTATTTTCCATTGAAAATAGTATTTTTTTATTTTATGAGAAAAATTATTAAAACTTCTGTATGAGAGCACACAATTAATTATTTATATATTTAAAGCAAAAGAGTAACAACTACAAAGCATGCATGATATAAACTACAATAAGAAAAAATGTAACAAAGTAGATTTCATTTCCAACTGTAATTGAATTCCTTCTGAAGAGATTTTTGTTTAATCCGTTATGAAAAAGATTGACAACTAATAAGTAACATCAAAATAAAATATTTATAAGATTTTCTATCAAATATCACAACACCGCTGAAAGATGAATCGAATTGTGCGATTTAGTTTGCCTATCTTGGTATTTTTCTTTCTGCGCCCTTGGAGTTAAGGAAATTGGCCCAGTCCATAAAATACCTTGTATTTACAAATGACAACAACAATAGATTTATTGTATTTGAGGAATAATAAAACTGAAGATTATACGAGGTACATAATTACATAGTAAGTGACTACGTCCATTTCCTAACCTATATTAGCTAGTAATAATCTATGTAAGTACCAGACATTCTAGTTAAGGGTTGTTATTTTGAACAATTGTAATAGCTTAGATAGGTACCATACCTTAGAAGAAAAGTCCAGAGATTTGTAAAACTATTATTACCGGGTGTTCACCACTATTTTCAACGACAAAACTTTGAGCTCTATGCTTTCGTGCCCAATATCAACACTCAACACGAACTGACCTGTTGTAATGTCACAAAAAGCGACATGTGTATATAAACACATAAAAAATGCGCCTTCAAATGCGCTATGTGCATTTATACACATGGCGTGTTTTGAAGGCGCATATTTTAGATTCTGTACGTGTCGCTTTTTAACGCAACTCACCTAGAATTAAAACTAGCATGAATATCACATGGTCGCTTTTGACGAAGCATCAGGTTTGAGTTATCAATCCGAACATACACTTAGCGCGTTTTGCAAAAAATATGCACATGTCGCGTTTTGAAGGCGCAACGACGATAGATATCTTGAAAATTAATTCCTGTGATCCAGTTGTACAGAGACGACGGCTTTTTATTTCCTATTTTGTTTGCTGCTAAGTGTGATTTAAGATGGACAAGTTCATCAAGAATCGACGGCTCCAAATCCTTTTTAAAAACAGTAAGAAGGTTCTTAACCTCATCTTCAAGTTCTTCTGTTGCGAGATCCGAAAGTTTTATTACGGCATGAAACTTTCTAATGAACTCCTCTAGGCATCCATTCTCATTGTAAGTTGTTTTTGAACTGTGTCAATTATCGGCAGAAATGTATTTACTCTAAAATTGTTTCTTCCAGAAAGGAAAACTTCGCCATCTCGAGACTCATCATGTTGAAGTTTTCTTGTTGTCCTACGTCTCTTGTCGTGCTCATACACTTTGTTTTCACAAACATTAAGTGCTTTGTTTTCATACAGATCAAACTGATTTCTGAGCTCTTTAAAGAATGACATGAGTGACTTGAAAACTTCTACTACAGCCATTGCATTAGTGTCTTAATTTTGAACATATTTGTTAACCTGATGCGACCTGAAAAGAATAGTACCCCATAACTTTGCCATTATAGCTGTTTCTAAGCGATTCCATCTGCTTAGTAGGCCATTAGCTTCTGCTCGAGTGTTAGACTTCTGATCTGTGTCGCTTTCCAATGTTTCTAGAGCTATGATTATAGCAGGCCATTCTTCTTGTAAGGCTCTCAAAGCGTCATGTCTAGCAGACCATCTTGTAGTGGAAAGGCTTTTTGTCGTTAGTGTTATGTTTTTGTATATATTTAATACCGCCCATCTATGCGTAGAGCTAGAAAAAAAACTGTACAGCTCTTGAAGTGAAGTAAATAATCATCATCATCATCATCAATCAGCCTGTCGCATCCACTGCAGGATATAGGCCTCCCTCATTTCTGCCCACTGTCTTCTGTCTTGAGCGCTCTGCATCAGTTTGTAGTCATTCTTCTGATATCGTCCGTCCATCGCGTGGGAGGTCTTTTGTCAGTCCTTGGTCTCCACTCCAGCAGCCTTTTTGTCCATCGTCCATCTGTCATGCGGGCCACATGTCCAGCCCAGTTCCATTTGAGTTTTGCCACCTGATAGATAACATCCGTGACTCCTGTTCTCGCCCTTAGGTCTTCATTTCTTATGCGGTCACGGAGTGACACACCAAGCATCGATCTTTCCATCCTACGTTGGGCTACTCTAAGCTTCTTAGCGGATGTGGCTGTCAGAGTCAAAGTTTCGGCTCCGTAGGTCATAACTGGTAGAACGCACTGATTATAGGCCTTTCGCTTCAGACACATTGGGAGATTGCCCTTAAACACTTCCCTCATTTTACCAAATGCAGCCCAAGAGAGCGTAATTCTTCTTCTTAATTCACATGTTTGATTGTCTCTCGAGATTTTTATCTCATGACCCAGGTATGTATACTTATCCACCAACTCTACCTCCCCGTCACCAATAGCAATATTTCCACTAGGAACCAGATTCGTCATATATTTCGTTTTCGATATATTAATTTTTAATCCAACCCGAGCACATACCTCCTGAAGATCTTCCAGCATTATCTTAATATCCTGTAGGCTGTCTGACATCAAGGCTATATCATCTGCGAAGCGCAGGTCTGTTAGGTTTAATCCATCTATATTCAAGCCTTTTCCGCTCCATTCAAGCATTCCAAAGGCGTATTGCAGAATTGTGGTAAACAGTTTTGGTGACATAGTGTCACCTTGCCTCACTCCTCTACCTATTTTTATGGGGTTGGTGTTTTCGTGCAGTCTTACCATCATGGTAGCATTCTTATATATGTTGTATATTAGCTTAGTGTAACGATAGTCGACACGACATTTTTGTAAGCAGTTTAAAACTGCACTCATCTGAACAGTGTCAAGGGCCTTGTGGAAGTCCACAAAGGCAATGACAAGCGGTCTGTTATACTCTATTGATTTTTCGATCAGGGTTTTGATGCTTTGTAGGTGGTCATTTGTTCCAAAATCTTTGCGGAATCCGGCCTGTTCTATTGGCTGGTAAAAATCGAGTTTGTTTTCCAGTCGTGTAGTGATAATTCTCGTGAATAGTTTATAGAGATGACTGAGTGAGCTTATTGGCCTATAATTTTCCAGTTCAGCTGTATCACCCTTCTTGTGAATTAAGATCACGATGGCATTATACCATCTGCCTGGTATGGTGCTATTGAAAAGACAAAGATTGAAAAGTTTAGCTATGTTCTCAAGTAAACAACTACCACCCTCCCTAACTGCGTTGGCAACTACGCAGTCCTCTCCAGGAGCTTTGTTGTTTTTTGTTTTCTTCAGTGCCAGCTTTATTTCGTCCAGAGTGATATCGGGCAATAATTCTGATCCTTGATTAACGATGCCTTTTCTCTTTGTCAATATCTCCGGTTCTGCTTCCAAATTAATTTCATCTTGGCTTTTATATAATAGGCGGTAGAAGTCCTCAACCACTTTTAGAATATCTTCTCGGTTTGTTGTAATATGCCCCAGTTTATCCCTTATCTTTGTCATTTCTTTCTTTCCGCTTTCCAACTTTCTACGTAAGACCCTCATATTTTTATTTTCTTCTATTGTTTGTTCGATCTGCTTTTGGTTGTATGTTCTGATGTCACATCTTATAGTCTTTGAAACTTCCCTGTTTATTTGTCTTAGTTCTTCAGCAATAGTTAGTTTTCCACTCCTCATGTCTCTTCTTTGTTTCATTTTCCGCATAGTGGTATCACTTAATTTCGATTGTTTCTTGGTTGTTGGGCAGTATTCGTTTTGGATCTCTAGTATGACGGTTGTGATGGCCTCGTTCAGGACATTTATGTTTTCTTCTGTCTCGGTGCCACTTAACTTATTTGTGATGCATTGCTGGAAGCCAGTCATGTCTGATGGACTCTCCCATGTTCTGTTACTCTTTACAGAACAAAGTAAATAATGACACAGCTTTAATGCAAGAGTCTACTGCGTGAGTGCCAACTAGATTTAAGGAGTGTCCTGCACACTCTGACTGACATGAAGGATCCTAGCCTGTAGTCCTGAATATGAATAGATCCTAGACATGTTTGAAGCATTATCATAAGATTGCCCGCGGCACTTTTGTATGTCCAAACCAAGAAGTTGCAGAGTTTCATTGACTGCGTTCGACATACCAAAGGCCATATGTCCAATATGCGGCAACAACTTCAGAAACCGTTCAACAGCCTCTCCATTTTGTTTTACATAGTATATTATAAAAGATAATTGATCTACGTGAGAAATGTCCGGTGTTGAATCGACAATCAATAAAAAGTATTTTGAGCTTTTAGGGTCCTGTAAAATGTAATTTGTAACTTAGTTACCAAGGAGTTCAATAAATTCATCGCATATGGTGGATCAATGATGGTAAATATGTCCTTTTCCAGGGTTTCCATACTTTCTAATGTGTTCAGCCAAAAATGGGTCAAACTCAGCAATGACTTCATGTATTTTCAATTTGAGTTAGAACCGAATACCTCTGTTGTCCCTCGAAATGGTAATCCTCGAGATGCTAAAACTTTTATGACTACGACAACTCTTTGCAATAATATTTGCCAGTAGATAATTTCTCGATCTATCATTTCAGTTAGTTGGGAATTATTCTTGCCTAGTTTCTCTCCTCTCTCTTTTAAAGTGATGTTGTTATTTTTATGTGAAAGGGAGTTTTCATGTTCTTTGAGCCTTGATGTAACATTTTTCCAGTCACTAAAACCGTTTTTCACAAAAGATTATTCCGATTGTGTTTCCGAATGAAAAGGACGGCAAGGACCACAAAAAGCTGTACATTTAGTTTCAGAGTACACATGCCATACTCTTTCTCGTTTTCCCCCATTTGCTAAATATCTATAACAATGAGTCCCCGAAAAACTCCAAAAACGGTTACCATACTCATTCTTTGCCTATGAAAAATCAGCTTCTTTATTTTGAATTAACTCATGTTTGGATTCGTAATCACGTAGTTCATTATTTACAACCCACTTTGCTGGATGAGGATCAAAACTAAATGTTTCAGATTCACGTTGTAAATTCTGTTGAGTTGGTGTTGGATTTTCAAGCTATTGGAGGGGCTCTCAGTGTCTTCCTGTGGTTCGGATTCAAATTTTGTGTCTGGTTCCGATTCTATTTCAGATGTAAAAGACTGCATATGAACAGATGTGTTACTAGTACTAGGAGTATCGCAGTCTAAAAATAAGCAGTCATCTGTTTTGGTTTGGTTATTTTTATCTTCTTTTGACAGACAATTCTTTATTGTCCCAGAGTATTTCTTGCTCTCCTCTAATTTTAATTTTGCCCTTTTCCTGAACTCAGCCCCAGATGGGCGTTTTTTTGGTTGGCTCAATTTAGTATCTGAAAAAAACGAATCAATCAGTTCCAGATAGAAAAAAAATTGTGATTTCTACATAGCGTTCCGCGGATAGTGGCCGAACAGCTGTGTATAAATCATTTATATTTTAGTGTTTTTAAATGAAACTCACGGTCTCTAGTTAATTCCACAATATAATAAAAGTTATTGTTTCGATAAATCAATATAATCGTCAGAATGACAGAAGTTACATTTCATTTTATGCCTACCTGATGTTTAGTAGTTATTTTTGGCTAGACCAAGAAGTAACCTAACTTGTGATTGGCTTAATATATGTTTATAGAAAAAAGAAGAAGATGTGATATTACAAATATTGAAGCTTAGATATTATTAGCCCTATGGTGATATCCTGGATATCATTTTTCCAATTAAGATCAGTATAACTGTGCAATGATATAGAAAACCAGGAAAACTATATCTGCTGATCTTTACAATTATCACTTAAGAAGACAGTTTATTAGTGGAGAACTCCCTAGATTTAACTGTTCATTGACAACTTCATATTGTGGGTTTCTTAAATGTCTTCTAATTTCCAGTTCTTCAAGGAAATCCAGTTCTTGTTTCTTTTCACAAATATGCAGCACTTCTAGTTCTGTGTTAGGTGTCAATGAATGATTGGTGTCAAGTAGATGTTTTGCGTAGTGGGATTTATCTGGTTGTTTTAATCTGTATGCTCGTAAGTGCTTACTGTATCGTATTTCAAAATTCCTAAGGGTCTGACCCAAATAGACAACATTACATTCTAGACATTTGAGTTTATATATACCTGACTTCTTTAATAGTGGCATTTTTGTTTTTACATTTAACAATTTTGTACTAACGTTACTTTCTGTTTTAAAAGAAATTGTTGTATTCGTTGCTGAAGATATCTTTGAAATATTATTAGAAATATTTCCTGCATATGTGATGGTTTTATAAGTTTTAATTTCATCAGCTGGTTTAGGATATATTAGTTGTAATGCCACTTTTTCTTCATTTTTACTAATTAGCTTATTTATCATATCTAATGGATAACCGTTAGATGTTGCTATTTGTCTAATTGTATTAATCTCTCTATCAAAATTACATTTGTTCATAGGAACTGAAAAAGCTCTATGTATCATTGAATTATATGCTGCTAGTCTGTTTGACATAGGGTGGTTAGAATTGAATGGAATTGTCACATCAGTCTGTGTTGGTTTTCGGTAAATTGAATAATCAAGTACATTATTAACTCTTTGAGTTTTTAAATCAAGAAAATTGATTGAGCTATTTTCTTCAATTTCTAATGTAAATTTAATTTTCGGGTGTAAATTATTGATGTGGTTGAAAAATACATCTAATTGTCGTTCACTACCCATAAAACAAGCTAATATGTCATCTACATATCTATAACAAAATAAAATATTTTTCGAAATATTACTTTCAAAGATCTTTCTTTCTAAATTGTCCATAAAAATGTTTGCTAAAATAGGTGATATAGGGCTTCCCATTGGTAAACCTTCATTTTGAATATATATCTTATTGTCAAAAGTGAAATAATTCTGATTAATGCATACATCAAATAAATTAAGTATTAGATATGATAAATAAGCTAATTAGTAAAAAGAAGAAAAAGTGGCATTACAACTAATATATCCTAAACAAGCTGATGAAATTGAAACTTATAAAACCATCACATATGCAGGAAATATTTCTAATAATATTTCAAAGATAATATCTTCAGCAACGAATACAACAATTTCTTTAAAAACAGAAAGTAACGTTAGTACAAAATTGTTAAATGTAAAAACAAAAATACCACTATTAAAGAAGTCAAGTATATATAAACTCAAATGTCCAGAATGTAATGCTGTCTATTTGGGTCAGACCCTTAGGAATTTTGAAATACGATACAGTGAGCACTTACGAGCATACAGATTAAAACAACCAGATCAATCCCACTGCGCAATACATCTACTTGACACCAATCATTCATTGACACCTAACACAGAACTAGAAGTGCTGCATATTTGTGAAAAGAAACAAGAACTGGATTTCCTTGAAGAACTAGAAATTAGAAGACATTTAAGAAACTCACAATATGAAGTTGTCAATGAACAGTTAAATCTAGGGAGTTCTCCACTAATAACGTGTCTTCTTAAGTGATATAGTTTTCCTGGTTTTCTATACCATTGCACAGTTATACTGATCTTAATTGGAAAAATGATATCCAGGATATCACCATAGGGCTAATAATATCTAAGCTTCAATATTTGTAATATCACATCTTCTTTTTTCTATAAACATATATTAAGCCAATCACAAGTTAGGTTACTTCTTGGTCTAGCCAAAAATAACTACTAAACATCAGGTAGGCATAAAATGAAATGTAACTTCTGTCATTCTGACGATGATATTGATTTATCGAAACAATTGTCAATTTTTTAGAATTTTCAATAACTTTTATTACATTGTGGAATTAACTAGAGACCGCGAGTTTCATTTAAAAACACTAAAATATAAATGATTTATACACAGCTGTTCGGCCAATATCCGCGGAACGCTATGTAGAAATCACAATTTTTTTTCTATTTGGAACTGATTGATTCGTTTTTTTCAGATACTAAATTGAGCCAACCAAAAAAACGCCCATCTGGGGCTAAGTTCAGGAAAAGGGCAAAATTAAAATTAGAGGAGAGCAAGAAATACTCTGGGACAATAAAGAATTGTCTGTCAAAAGGAGATAAAAATAACCAAACCAAAACAGATGACTGCTTATTTTTAGACTGCGATACTCCTAGTACTAGTAGCACATCTGTTCATATGCAGTCTTTTACATCTGAAATAGAATCGCAACCAGACACAAAATTTGATTTTTCGAAACAATTGTCAATTTTTTAGAATTTTCAATTAGCCTGTCCAAGCGAGCGAGTGGTTATTACCAGTGGTAATGTCAACAAATGTCAAAATACGTCACGGTTATTCTGGTCGCTTTGATATAGCGGTATTTACCAATGTTTTTATCATAGAAAAAGTATATAGGTATATACTTTTTCTATGGTTTTTATTTATGTGTAAGGTCTAGGTTATTGGTTTAGTTAAATTTTCGCTATTTTGATTTCTTTTTCAGTGATCATTATCGTTTTGCCATTTAGAAACTTTTAACGTCAATTGCAGTTTTAGTGAATTGTTTTTAAGTAAAGAATTAAAATGAATAGCGACACTATTTGTATGTTGCAAAGTTTTGCATGGGAAGAGATGTTCACTGAAAATTCCATTATATGGCATTACTTGTGCAAAAATAAAAGAAAAAATAAAGCTTTCTTTTATATTGTGGAAAAAGTACAAAACCATTCAATGTCTCCCAAGCAGTCTAGTTTAGGAAACTGGCTAATTGGTTACGAAGACCACCAATTTTACAGGTTGTTCAGAATGGCGAAAAAAACTTTTGAAAACTTTTGTTTTGTGATGTGTTCAAATGATTTCAATAGATTAATCACTAAAAAATGCAGAGATGGACATTTTCCAATATTACCGGAATTAACCATTTTAATATTTCTGTGGTATATGGGCTCAAAGGATACCTATGTGGCTATAGGCAATCGTTTTTCAGTTTCTCCTCAGACTGCAAATGACATCCTTAATGTGTGCCTGTTTTCAACAGTTTCACTAAAAAATAAATATATAAAATGGCCTGGCACTGATGAGGAATTTTTAGAAACAGCTAGGACTTTTGGCCATTACCCAGGTAATATTTGATAGTTTTTAAAGTATACTCAATAGTCTTTTTAAAACTTTACGAGGTTAAATATTTCATTTTTTTCAGGCACAATAGGAGCTATAGATGGATGCCATATTTTTCTGAAAGTTGCAAAAAATCAGCAAGATAGCTACATTGACCGCTATTCCCGACATTCCATAAATTTATTTGCTATTTATAATGGAAAACGAATATATACTTACATTTTTGTAGGATTTCCTGGATCAGCTCACGATTCAAGGGTACATTAAAAATATTGCATTATTTGTTTTATCTAACTTATATCAATTCTTTGTAGGTGTTTTCAAATTCCTCATTTTTTATAAATATTACGAAGTATGGCCCAGAAATTTATTTTCCTAGTCCAAACTTTCATTTAGTTGGGGATAGTGCTTTCCCAATCAGGACTTGGTTAATGACCCCATATAGGAGGAGTGAAAATTTGGACAGATAAAAAAAAGACACAATTATTTGCTAAGTGTGGATAGGGTGAACATAGAAAATACTTTTGGAATTACAAAAAATAGGTGGGCCAGATTACAGTTTATTAATGCAAATTCTGTAGGGAAGGCTTGTGAAGTCGTGACAGGCAGTTGCATCTTACATAACTTTTGTTATATGCAAAATGATCTTTGGAATCGAGAATATACAGAAGATGGACGAGATGGAGCATACATAGTAGGATATGATGAGCATGAAGAAAGGGGAAAGAGAAAAGGGACTTATTAAGGGCACAATTAGAACCGTTGTAATTTATTAATAGCTGCTTCAATTAGAAATAATAAATAATTTATAATTTCAAAATAGTATTTTATTGTAAATATTTTATCACCGTTCGAAGTAAATTCTTATGTAACTAATTAACTTAAAAACTAACTCACATTTGAATCAGAACAAAAATAGGAATACAAAAAACAGTCTTGTAAAAATACTGAACAAGAATATTTGGTTAATATCACATTACAAATACGAAAGTCATAACAAAAGCATTGCTTAAAATGCTAACTTTAAAGAACATAAAATAAAATCACTAATTAAAGTCTAGTGAAAAAAGTAACAAACTAAGAATTTGATTCTAAAGAAAAAAAATTATAAATAGTCTTTTATAAATTGATACAACTAAACAAAAATATAAACTCACAACCAAAATAAAAACTTTTCTAAAGTAATAAAGGTAAAAAAAATATATTTTGTCTTTTCAATCACTTTCATCACTCGAGGTATTAGGTTTTCTCTTCTTTTTGGGCGGTGCTTTAAAAATATCCATTCTTTTAAGTAAGTCCAAGAATTCCCTTCTTTGTACATTTTGAACATGCAAAAATTTTTCTAGTCTTTCAATCCTCTCGTTTTCTTGAGCCCTATCCTTTTCATTTTCTTCCCTAATCACGTCACAAATGTTTGCTGTTGCTGTTTTCGGCACAACTGTAGTACTAAACCTTTTTTTAATATTCTCTATGTTTCTTATCTGATGATAGTCATCACCCTGCACTTGTACATTTTCTTTTTCAACAGGTGCCTCCGCAGTTGGTTGGTTCTCCATGATGATTTGTTCACTATCTATGAGCATTTTTGGATTTGTTTTATCCCTGTTTCCTGTAAATTATATAAATTTTCATTTCATACAGAACTTTATCAACAAAAAACTATACCAATGAGATTGTAAGAAATTAAAATAATATAAAATTAAAACTGTTTCTACAAACTGATTTAAAATAATACAATAAAGCTTCTAGGTACCTAATATGCCATGTAAAATATCAAAGTAGGGTGGGCTATCTTTCTTTTCAACACCTGTTGTTTTCATATGTTTAATATGATCGAAATATTTCTTTTGAAGATTTGCCCATTGCTGCCTACATTTTTCTATTGGGTCTTTCCCCAAATTATAATTTTTGTTAACCATTCTAGTAGCAAGCGATTTCCAAATTGAAGTTTTACTAGTTTTGGAATCATCAAATTTAGCTTTATATTCCTCTCTTAAAGAGATGAATAATTCCGTTGCTGCAAGATCAATTTCTGTAGGTTTTTTTAAGGATTTTCTCCAAAATTACAGAAATCCTGGGAAGGTCCATACTTAATCAAGAAAAGGTTCAATGATGTTATATATCGCATAAGCAAGATCCCCAACGGAGAACTAAAAGTAGTTCACCAAAACCGACTAGCGCTATTCGAAGGAGACCATGACCTAGAGAAAGGAGTAAACCATATTCGAGATGTATCTGACCCAACCTTCGATGAATTTATGGGTGCCTATGGAGGCACCGGGAAAGCTAGATTTGGAGTTACTTCAGAACAACGACAAGATTTGTTCACTGTCCCGGAAGATTATTCACTAGCATACAACATTCCCGCCCGTCTCAAGAACGCACGAGGGTTGGCATCCGTCTTTCGAAAGAAGTTCGGGCAATTAGAAAAACTTGAAGACCAGATTACAATCCCTGGCAGGACACTGACACTGAAACATAATTCGCGGTACGTCTTCCACGTGGTAACTTTAAATGAATTTTAAGATAGATCTACCTACCGCGATGTGTGGGAAGCACTTCGAAACCTCCGAGACCATATGTTAGAATCCAGCGTGAAGAAACTGGCTATGCCTAAGATAGCCAGTAACCAGTTGGATTGGCGAGTTATCAGGAACATGGTAGATGTTATCTTTCGAGATACCGGTGTGCAGATATTAATTTGCAGCTACAACCCCCGTTATCAGTATCCGATGAAGACGGTGCCCTGCTATTTCCATAAGATCGGAAAGTGTAGAAATGGGGCCGGTTGCCGATGCAAACATCCCACTTCTGACACCAATGTAATGTTTTTTCTAATTTATTTAAACAGCAAACGGGGAGTTGATAATTGGACATCGTGAGATAAACAAGTAAAGAGGTGATATAAATTAGTGAACTGTTTATATGTATAAATTAGTTTAACTGAATATACTGTGTATATAGTTTAGTTGAGTATATATAGATTAAGTGTTAGTGTTTAAATAATTCAGTATGTAGACATACCGTGTGTTTAAAATTTATCCCACCCGTTTGCTGTTTAAATAAATTAGAAAAAACATTACATTAGAAGTGGGATAATATAAATAAATTGCTACGTAAAAATGGCCAAGAGACTATGTGATTTGAAAGTGGCGGAATTAAGAGCAGAATTGGAGGATCGTGAGTGGGAAACGACCGGTAAGAAAAGTGAATTAGTAGAAAGACTTAAAGGGGCACTGGAAAATGACGGCTTTGATCCATAAACAGTTTTATTTAATGACGAGGCTTCCACCTTAATCTCGTCAATTTCCGCTAACATGAACGAGAAGATTTCTGCCATGGAAGAGAACATGGACGAGAAGATTTCTGCTATGAAGCACGACATTTCTGCTAACATTTCTGCTAACATGGACGAGAAGATTTGTGCTATGAAGAACGACATTTCTTCTAATATTTCTGCTAGCATGGACGAGAAGATTTCTGCCATGGAAGAGAACATGGACGAGAAGATTTCTGCTATGAAGAACGATATTTCTGGCATGGAAGAGAAGATTTCTACGAATGTGAAAAGCGATATTTCGGCTATAAAGAACGATATTTCTGTTATGAAGAACGACATTTCTGATAATATGGACGAGAAGATTTCTACTTTGAAGAACGATATATCTGCCGATATCTTATTATTGAAAAACGACATTGCCGCTGACATTGAAAATGAAATTTCGTCTCTAAAATCTGAAATCGAGAATAAGATGTCAACGATGGACGAGAAAATCGAGAATAAAATGTCAACGATGGACGAGAAAATCGAGAATAAGATTACAACGATAGACGAGAAAATCAAGGAGTTGGAGGAAAAGATTGCCGATTCAAGAACGCGAGGCACGCCAGAGGAAGAAAAGAAGACCGAGCAAAAAAACCCTGCGTATCCGCCATAATTTTAACTTTCATACCTGGCTTAGACAGAGTCGGATTTAGGGACTATACCAGTGTGCTGTTTCGTTACACTATATTTACTTCATTTTTCTTATTAAGCTTCACAGCTGAATCAAGTTGGTCATAGAATTGCTCTACTTCTTCATCTGGTTTGTCTGAAGTGGACGCGTATACTTGGATGATATTAACGTTTAGAGTTTACCGAATAGTTGTACAATAATTACTCTCTCTGAAATTCGTACAAAATTTCTTACTGAAATCCATAAGGATTCATACATCATGATACCGACACCATGTCTATGATTGCTGTCTGTGTTGTTACCACCAGAATAATAAAACACTTTTCCATTTGAATGGATCACCTTTGCGTCGGGCCATCTAACTTCGCTGATTCCAAACACATTAACTTTCATTCTCTGCATATCCTGGATAAGGCTTTGGTATTTTCCAGCGGCATCTAGGGTCTTAACATTTCATATTCCTATTCTTATTGTCACTTCAAGTTGAAACCGGGAGATTCTTCGCACCCCTTGACTACTTAAGGTCTGCCCGGTACTAGGGGCCATTTGATTTTCTTCTTCCAACATGATAAGAACTTCTTGATCCAGCCAAAATAATTATTAAATATCAGATAGGCTTCAAATGAAATATAACTTCCGTTATTCTGACGATGATATTTAATATCGAAACAATTGTCAATAATCTTAGAATTTTTAAAATGTTTTCAATATATTGTGGAATTAACTAGAAACAGTAAGTTTCATTTAAAATAGTAATATGATGAGAACAGTTGCGGACGGATGTCCTGGGGAAGTAATAATGCGGTGGTTTCCCTCTTGCCTTCCGCATCGCAATATTTCAGCTGTTTTAGCTGTTCCAGCTTTGCCTGTAGAATTCCAATGAAGCACCGGGCCGGGGTCATTCCTTTTTCGCTCCTTCTTGGTAGTGAAGATCGCTGCTGCCCTTCTTCAGGAATGTTTATCAACCTTTAGGTCTACATCCGTACTGTTAACAGGGTCACCTCGAGTAGGATGTGGCTCTCCATCACACAGTACGGTCTTTACTGGAGAGAGGTTACGGCTCCTCTTCTGTAGCTATTATCGTTTCATTCAGTCCTGGAATGTTCTGAGGACCAGTGTCCAGTCAACCCACAACCCAGAACAAAGGCCTAACCGACTATACATGTTACAACAATCACAATTTCAAGTGACGTTAGCTAACAGCTATGACAGCAATGCTAGCACCCCACTAGATCGAAATAATTAATTCAGACCAGAGCCAACTACACAAAATAAACGATATTGAAAAATTATTCATCAAATGCCACTTATCTGAATGTAATTAAAAATAGAGATCAGTTCATTTTTTTTTAAATGTTTTTAAATCATTTCCATGTCATTTTGAAGTTAGAAGGTCTATTTTATTTTTATCAATAAATTTCAATATTTTTATTGTTAGTACGGATTAAAGTTTCATTTGCGTATCAAACGCAATCCACTGGCTCAAAACATCGATATAGTTACTATACATCAAAATTAAAAAAATGGTGCAGCTTCATGTTTAACTTAAAATATCTCTAGAAATATTGACTTTATCGTCGTACGCCTCTGGCAGTAGTCTAGGGTTGCCAACCTTCCCAATTTAGGCGGGAGACTCCCGCTTTTCTACCAAATCTCCCGCCTCCCGCGCCCTTATACAAACCTCCCGCATTTCGGCAAATAAAGAATACGGAATTCATATTTTAATAATTATTATTTTTTAAACAATCCGGCAACGCTGACTCAAACTCGCCCCGCAATCCCGAAAAGCTTAGGCAACGCGGCTTCTGTCTGCTCAGTGTTGATAACAGTGATCAGTGTTGCCTGTGTTTTGCTGCGCTACGCAATAAATTATCATTGTCTTATTTTCCTTGGTATTTGACTATTTTGTTGACGTTCATTATGAATCTTTCTGATAGTAATGATTTAAGTGGTGATAAGATTGATTGGGTTGGGCAAATTAGCGTTGATGAATATGATTGTGAACTAAGTGAAGGTAAACAAGGACATACTTTTCCGGAGCTTGAGCCAAATCAAGAGAAAGTTGAGGTTGGGACTAGTGGGGCTGAACCTTCTATTAAAAAAACTAAATGGAATGTAAAATTTAATAATGAATGGAGCAAAACTTATCCTTGGATTGTTAGGGGCAAAGATAATTTTCAAGCTAAATGTACGATTTGCGACTCACAATTTACAATGAATCACGGCGGAGAAAACGATATAATTAAACATATGAAAACGGAAAAACACAATACGACGAAAGGTTCACAAGGAAAACATATTGACACATTTTTGTTAAGAAACAATTTAGACATGGATTTGACCGCACAAACAGAATGTGCTTTCGTTTTTCATTCTATCAAACATGCTCATAGTTATTTATAATCGGATTGTGCGGGTAAATTATTAGGAACGATTTTTCAAGACTCAAAAATTGCCGAACGTTATTTCTGCTGAAGAACCAAAGCAGCAAAACATTACAAACATTCTGGGCCCAAATCCAAAGATGTTATTTTAAATGACTTAGCCAATAATCAAGCATTCTGCATAGCAACTGATGCGTCAAATAAAGGGAATGTTAAAACATTTCCCCTTGTTATTAAATATTTTTTAAAGGACTTTGGTGTATGTACAAAGTTGTTAAAATTTTATTCAGCCACATCAGAAAAGTTGGAAGACATTGCTAAATCTTTGGTCGAAAGCTTAACAGAAGCTGGCTTAAATATTTTAAACGTTACTGCTTATTGCGCAGATAACGCATCCGTAAATTTCGGAAAAAAACAAAGTGTTATAACGGAACTCAATAAATTAAATCAAAATATTGTTCCCGTTGGATGTGTTTGACATATTATACACAATGCCGAAAAGCACGGGCAAGTAGCACTCAAGTATGATGTTGAATCAATAGTGATTAAGTGTTACAATGAATTTAGTAGTAGCACAAAAAAGGTAAACGAATTGAAAGAATTTTTCATTTTCTGTGAAGAAGAATGGTCCGATTTATTAAGAACCGTTCCAACAAAATGGCTGTCTTTGATTCCTGCTACTGAACGCCTTTTAAAACATTTTACATCAGTTAAGAGGGGCCTCACGTTTTAGGTACCTGAAAACAGTTGGCACCCGTGATTTAGGTTAATTTGTACACAACAAATATAAAGAACGCAGGGAAATTAAGTGTTGAAATTTTAACAGAATATAACTTGGACCTTTGTCTTGAGGATCAGGTATTTTGGTTGAGTTTTATATTGTTATAAAAAAGATATAAGCCAATAAGTGATGGTGTGATTTTGACAGTTTTGACAATTTGTGGTCACCAATCTGGACACCAAAACCTGATCCCCAAAAGGAAGCCTAGAGAATTCGATTCTGAAAATATGAAATCTCAAATCATTGTATATTTTGAGATTTGTTGTGCGCAAATTTTTGCAAACGAACATCTTTTTACTTTAGTACAACCGCTCCACCGTCTTGATGCATGTATAGAACAATATAGAACAATGACAGAAGACGACGGTCAATTCATAGACAAATAATATTATAACTTTCTCTATGGGTCAAATGCTGTTGTCATATGTTTTGTGCTCATAAAAATATCCCAAATTTATAGTTTAGTGGGTATTGTATTTGTAAGTGATTATGATTAAGTAATTTTCTTGCTAAATAAGTAAATTTGTGCTTCGTAAATGCTATTTATATTTACTCCACAAAATTGTGTTTAATGCTTCATGCTTCCTTGCAACAAAAATGCACTTTTTGCACCTATTACACATATAACTACTTTTTAATGTTATTCTTATTTATTGTTGGTAAATACATCAAAGTGATTAAATATATTATGTGAGAATGATTTTGAGTTTTTGTTCTTTGGTATAAATATATCATGTTTATACCTGATAATAGTAATTGCGATTCGGCTTAAGTTGAATTTTATTGTTGTGTTTTTCTAGACAAATTTTGTTCTTCATGAGGTCAATTATTCCGCTTATTGTATTTGTTTGTAAATTCAGTGTTGATGCAGAGTGGAGGCATTTTATTTCAAGTAGTGCATCATCACCTACAAGCCCTAAAATATTTTATCAATGCATGTATGTCATTTAATATGCAAAGAGAATTTATAACACATGGTAATTATTTGTTATGTTGAATATATTTACCATCAGGAGAAGCACCTAGAAAACCGTGTTGAACATCTACCCACAATCCTGTATCAACCACCACAACATTTTGTACTTGTTCAAAAATGCTCTTAGCCACTTTTTCCTTAAGAGTTCCATACTCCATTACCTCCGTCATATAATAAGTCTTTTTAAGAACAGTTGTAACAAGAGAATGACAAGGTGTTTTTGTTTTTCTCTTAACAACCTGTCCAAAGATTTTATAAGAAATTAGGATGGTTATCCATTTTTTAGCTTGCCTTAGCCTATGCACCATAGATAATAGTATTTGTTGAATAAAATTAATGAATGAAGTAGGTAACATTATATTTTAAAAATCTTTGAACCATAAATATTTTAAAACTTTGTCTAGCCAATAGACAAAATTTACTTGCAAGTTGTTTGATTATATAAGCATTTAAAAAAATCAAAGAAAATAAGAAACCAAATTATTATTAAAGGATGACTTAGTAATAGTCTTAGTTGTTGATATTAAAAAAAAATTGTAAAACAAAGGACGACTAAAAAGTTAATTTTGTCTACTTGTTGCACTTCGGGGGCTTTATCGAGTTATAAAGATAGGTTTTCTTTTCTAAAAACCATTTTTTTGTGTTGTTCTTGCTGAAAAACGTATAAACAACTCAAAAAAATCCAAAATTCCATTTTTTTTTGGGTAAAGCTATACTTTTCTCGCATATTAGATGGGTTGGATGGAAAAGTAATAAAACCAATAATGTATTATACAAAAACAAAAAAACTATTTACCATTCAGGTGATCACACATATGTGTATCTGTCATGAAAAAAAAAGAGAATGAACCAACTATTTTTTTGTATAATGAAGGAAAAATGTTTCAGTTCCAATCTCCACAACACATATGATCAATCTTTGCAAACAAGGTAGAAGCAAACTTGTACATGTTGATTGTATGTTTGATTTTGTACTGTATATATCGATCTCCCCACAATATATACATTATTATTTGTAATTACAGATCTTTCGCTTTAAATTTTTTATTAGTTGTTATAGTTGCTTTGTAAGTTTTTTAAACGTTTGCTATTTTAAATTGAAATTCCTCACTGTATCTTACTTCCCTCTTTCTATTAAATATAAAGCATTGTATTACAAGTAAATATTTCTTTGTATAATAAATTTGGAAACTGTTTGTTCATATTATTTGTTTCTAGATAAAATTGAATATATTTACACATGTAGTTGAAAAAAGAGCCTACAAGTCAAATAAAATTTGAAAGCAACCAACAGAAACTCTGAAACTGATACAAATATGATTAGATTGAGGCAAAGTTGTGACACGACGTTCTGTGTTTTCAGACTAAATGGCCTATTTTAAATCATGTACATTTGCAACTTTTCCCCAGTTTAATTCTCTTAGCATGAAACAAACAAAAATTTATAATAATGAAAACATTTTATTATGTTAATATAAATGGTACAAATTTTGAAAGGTAGAATGTTTTTAAAGTATGTATATTTTTCTTAATTTCTTGGAATACATATTATGAAATAGCACATGTCCTTCCATGCAATATGTAATGAACCTTGTATCAGGTGATAATAGTTATATTTTTCAATTATCACTATTATATATTCATTAAAATGAATTATGTAATTTTTGTCTTTTGAGAGCGGTTTTAATTTTTCTTCATTCAGATACTTCAAAGGTCACTTCACTTCAATTAAGCATTTTTCGCTGTTCGCTAACAAACCCATATTATCATTAAAACAGGGATTCAAGAGAATGTTGAAAGATGGTTTCATGATACTAGAACAAACCATCAGTATTATTTATCTCATATTTTCACATTAATCAAATAATCCAGTAAACGTAACCTCAAACATAGCTTTTAAAATTAAAAAATACGGATTGCAGGATAATTTACATTATCATAACTATAATTTTTGATATCGGGTCAATACGATTACGTACTTTCTAACAATTTATTCCTTTCAAAAACATTTATGAAACTCTTAAATAATCAAAAATCTACACTCAAATGGAAATTATATCAACAAGTTTTGTTTGGATCTGTGTATATAATATTCTCCTATCTATGCACAGGTGTGCTGTGGTTTGGATGCAACATAAAAAACAGAGATAAGGTTTCTGTGCTCACAAAAAGCTCACAAATATTTGAAATCAAAACATTTGAACAGAGATGCGTTTCTTTGAACCGTCAAGAGTGGAAAGACAGAGAGAGAAAATATGTTGAATACGTAAAAGCCGATTCAGTACTACTATCGACATCTATCGTTAATATTTTGAACCAAATAATTACTTAATTAGTATCTAGTATTGTGTAGGTTTTTAGGTTTATATACCCGTGAGGATGCCCCTATTAAATCCTATTTTCAATCACAAGAACGACCCCCGCCGGGAATTCGGCCCTGACCGAATACAGAGAATCTGTGTTCAATGTGGGCTCTGACTATTTCCAAAGTTGCTAAGTGTTAACAAAGTAATAATTGTGAATTTTGTGCAGGGATACTTTTACAACAGTAAGTGCATTTGCTGGTATCTTCAAAATTAAATTATTGACAACAAAGTGTACGATATCTGTGTATTAAACAATTTCAGTTTCATACATTTTATATTGTTATTGATAAGAAACCGGTCTCATTGGCTGGATAATTACTATCGCAGGCCCATACACCTGTTTTATCAGGTGACAGGGCCGTATTATTATTTTTCGGACACTTCATCATGAACCCCAACCAAAATGTTTCAACTCTTCCACATTCTCAGTCTAGATCAGATATTTCCCGAACCTATTCATCAGCAGCTTCAAGCCCCATCTTCCCTTCAAAAGAACAAGCAATCGTCTTCAGTGCATTAGAAAGCACTCGTCTTCAAGATTACCTAATTCCTCTGGGTAGTATAATCCAGCCAAAAAACATAATCTTTTCATCCCGGTTATCAAACAATCGGATATGCATGTATCTGTCCAATAAACAACTAGTAGAAACTTTCATGAATAACTATGGACAAATAGAAGTTAATGGAATGGTAGTCAGTGCTAGAAAACTAGTATCACCAGCAGAAAGAATCGTTCTCTCAAATGTGTGCCCATCTATACCTCATGATATACTGATTAATGAATTACAAAAAATTGGTTTAGCCCCTGTTTCACCCATGACATTCCTGAGAATCGGTGCATCTCTACCGGAATATACTCACATATTGAGTTTCAGAAGACAAGTATTCGTCAGCCCACACAACTTACAGCTTCCAGATTCATTTATACTTGATTTCGACAACACTTCATACAGAATATTCATTTCGCAAGACAATATAGTCTGCTACAATTGCAAAAAACAAGGCCACATAGCATCTCAATGTTCTGAACCTATAATACAACCTACACTACTTCCAAATGAAATTCCTTCAGCACCGTCTCAAACAAATACAATAACGCAACCAACAAATACAAAAGCTGTCTCTGATAATCCACAAATACTTACAACTATGGAAACTTCTCAAGCAATCGTCGATATAAGCCAATCAAAACGAAATTTTGACGAAATCGTTTCACCTGAAGTGAGTCCACCCATCACACAGTGCAAAGAATTCCCTGTACCAAAAAATAAGTTAAAAGAAAAGAAGCCAAAGTTCAACTCTAACTCAAAAAATGAAGATAACAACTTAAACATAATACAATCACTTGAACCAGCCAAAACATTTATCGAAAACCAGTCTCCTCCATTTGTGCTCAATTTCGATCAACTAACTCTTTTGCTAAGCAGTCTAAGCGGATCTTCAGATCCCATTAGTATTATAAAAGAGTACACTACAGATATTTTAGCACTGACTAGTATGCTACGTCTAATATATCCTTACGTAAAAGACAAATCAACGAAGCGCAAACTAACTTTACTTAAAAAGAAAATTTTCGCTCAGCTCGGTGGTAATTTCTCAGATGACGAAAGCGACGCCTCTCAGTTAAGCCAGAACTAACATATACAAATTATTTCCTTAAATTCACATCAATACTACAATGGAATATTGATGGAGTTTTCCATGATCGCCTTGCTATGCTTCAACTCATTATTGCTGAACAAACTACGGACATAGTATGTCTGCAAGAAACCAACTTAAACCCTCAAAAAATATACAACTCTGTATCATTCAAATGCTTTCGAAAAGATAGAGTCGCAACCAACAATATATCGAGTGGTGGCGTAGCAACATTAGTTAAGGACACATTAGAAGCAAGTTTATTTCCCGTAACAACTAACTTGGAAGCCATAGATGTTAAAATTAAATCAGACAATGTTTATTTTATTTGTAATCTTTATCTACCGTCAAGCACTCCTACAACGTACAACGAACTAAAAGATTTGTTTAGCCAGATACCGGCTCCTCGCATTATAGTAGGAGATTTTAATAGTCACAACATTATATGGGGCTCGTTTCATACTGATGCTAGAGGGAATATTGTAGAAAAAATCATATCGGACCTTCAGCTTAATTTTCTTAACGATGGCTCTCCAACAAGATTTAACGTCAACACTGGGAACTCATCAGTAATTGATTTAAGTTTGTGCGACCCCCAACTTACTCCTCGCCTTTTTTGGGAAGCCCTTCAGTACACATACGGCAGTGATCACCATCCTATTCTTATCAAGAACTCAGCAGCCCTGACTCACGAAAGTTTTGTTCCGAAATGGAAAATAGGATCTGCAAACTGGACAGAATTTGAATCCCACATCAACCACGAAATGCTGGAATATACGATGACCGATGACATTGATGAATCCTTAAATAATTTCAACAGCATTATTCTAAAAAGCGCGGAACTCTTCATAGGTAAAACTATGAGGACAAACAAAAAACGATCACCTGTACCATGGTGGAATACGGAATGCCATACGTCTATTCGTGCCGCCGAAACAGCACTCAATAAGTACAAGAGGCACAAGACAATTGAAAATAAATTAGATTTCAAAAGGCTCAAAGCGAAGGCACAGCTTATCATCAAAACAGCTAAGAAAACATCATGGTCAAAATATGTTTCCGAAATAAACAGCGCCACTCCCATCAGTGAAGTATGGAAAAGAATAATAAAAGTTTCAGGACTAAAGTACACACCAGTATTATCTCGAATGAAGATTAACGATGCAGTCACAACCTCTCCACAGCTAATGGCCGACGCTTTAGCCAATCACTTCAAAAGTTTGTCTTCAAACCGTAATTATGATAATACCTTCCTTGAAAACAGATTAGTGGTGGAAAATTCGGAGCTACTTCAAGACGAAGACGAAAACTCTCCACTAAACTTACCCTTCTCTATGGAGGAACTTGAAAATGCACTTTATAGCATGAAAGATGCTAGTCCTGGACCAGATGATATCCCAGTCACATTTTTAAAACACCTTCCTGAATCTGCGAAAACCCTCCTTCTCCAACTATTCAACTGTGTCTGAAAAACCAAAAGTCAAGTCTGGAACCTGACTCGTATCGACCTATAAGTTTAACCTGTTCAATGTGCAAGTTAATGGAGAAAATGGCTAATTACAGATTAATGTGGACCTTGGAAACATCAAAATGTCTAATATCCGAACAAAATAGTTTTAGACAAAATCGATCCGGCATCGATAATATTCTCGAACTGGAAAGTGATATCCATGAAGCACTGTCGATTAAACAATCATGTATATCTATATTTTTTGATTTGAAAAGAGCATTTAACACATGTTGGAGATTTAATATAATAAAAGAACTCCACTCATGGAATATTCGTGGCAAGTGCCTCAGATTTATTAGTAATTTTCTTAAAGACAGATCATTTCAAGTAAGAGTCCATAATTCTTATTCCGAAAGTCAAATTGAAGAAAACGGAACTCCTCAAGGCTCCGTACTTAGCCCAACACTGTTTCTAATAGCTATAAATAAGATTATCAAAGATATGCCAAAACCTCTCAAGGCTCGCTTATACGCAGATGACCTGGTAGTTTATTGTAAAGGCAAAAATACCACTTTGATGACAAATATATTTCAATCCTTTCTCACACAATTAGAACAATGGTCTCAGCACACCGGCTTCAAATTCTCAGTTTCAAAAACAAACGGAGTACTATTTTCTAAAAGGATTCCAGAATCTTATCCAAAACTCATTCTATACGATGAAGTTATTTCATTCAAGCCATCTGTTAAATTTCTCGGAATGTGGTTGGACCAAAAACTTTCTTGGAAAGAACATATAAAGCAAACCATATTATCATGTCATAAAAGGCTAAACATAATGAAGACATTAAGTAACAAACACTGGGGATCTGATTATAATATGCTGCTAAATATCTACAAAAGTTTAATAAGATCTAAAATAGACTATGGATCAATTGCTTACGCCTCTGCATCTAAAACAACATTAAAATTACTTGATACTGTTCACAATCATGGGCTTAGAATTGCTCTTGGAGCTTTTAGAACAACTCCTGTTGATAGTATTCATAGTGAAACGGGTGAACCTCCTCTACATTATCGAAGAATGTATCTAACACTATCACATGCTACCTCAATTGCATCGAATAAAAACAAGCCCCTTTATAATAACACATTCACCAATAAATATCTACATCACTTCAGCAATAAGCCCCAAACAGCTAAACCTTACTACGAAAGGATAAGAATATTCCTAAATAATTTGAACATTCAATTTCCTCCTGTATTTCCTGTGGACTTGGATCATCCTCCACCCTGGACCATCAAAACCCCTGGCGTTAATACAACACTAAGTATATTTAACAAAAACGAAGTAAACTCAGCAACATTAAGGGATAAATTTAATTTAATTTTGGAACAACAATACAGTGATTGCAATAAAATATACACTGATGCATCAAAATGTGAAACAGGGGTAGGGGCTGCCATTGTAAATTCGGGGAATATTTCCCAATACAGACTTCCTCCCAGCCTCAGTATTTTCTCTGCTGAACTTTTTGCTTTATACAAAGCTCTCCAACTCGCAAACTCGCTGACATTTTCAAACAGCCTCATTCTTAGCGACTCCCTCAGTGCTTTAAAAAGTTTGCAGCAAATATACCAACAAAACCCTATTGGAAAACTAATAAAGGCTGAATTACTGGAAGCCGAGTTGAATTCTAGAAGCGTTAAGTTTATATGGATACCATCGCATATTGGAATCGAAGGCAACGACAAAGCAGACCCTAGTGCGCGTGATGCGATCTTTAATATTAATTCGGAAAGGGAGTGTCGAAGCGTTGCTAGTGATTTAAAAGCATTCTTTAAAATGAAAGTGTATAGTGCGTGGGATCGCGAGTGGTCGAATTCCAGTTCAAAACTAAGGGAAGTAAAGAGTAATATATCTCCATGGCAACCTACTACTAAAAATAGGAAAATACAAGTTGTATTAACGCGGCTTCGACTAGGTCACTCAAGATATACTCATTCCTATTTATTCACAAATAGTGAACCCCCGATGTGTACAACGTGTAATGTCGTAGATAGCATAAAACATGTCCTTATTGCATGTCCAAAATACACAGTCGAACGAGCAACAAATAATTTTCCGAACAGTTTGGAAGTTCTCCTCGGAAAAGACTGTCAATATCATAGGCGAATCATAGACTATTTAGAATCTATAAACTTATTGTATAAGATCTAATGTTATTATATTATTGTATTGTCGCTAATAACCTTTTGGTGGATGCGACATGTTTCAATAAAAAAAAAAAAACGACCCCCGCCATTACTGGAAAAGTTTTTTCAAGATGACCTTGCGGAAGCTTATTTAGGTAAGTAGATAGTATATCATTTAAGTAGAAAAATCACTCTGAAAAAAGTCGTTTTCGAGTATTAGTTAACCTAAAAACAAAATCCTTTTTTTTTACTATTTTTTTTATATTCTAGAATTTATCATCATTATCAACGACCGACCTATTATAATACAAATGTTTTATTTTTCAAGCTACCTCTAAATCATGTTTTGTTAATTGTAGGTCTCTTATTTAATGTCGGAAATTCAATGCACAATACAATAACTAAGTTAGAATCTGAAAAAAAGTTAGCGACGGAACTATTTAATATTATGCAATCATTGAGACGCTCATTAAAATTAAAAACGGAACAACAATTTTATGGATCTATAGCACTGTCTCTATTAAGAAAATGCGATAATGACACAAAAGTTAGTATGTTTAAATGAAAAGCAGATGTATTTTTCGAGAAAATTATAAACTATTAGGAGAAATGGTAAATATTTCCATAATCTAAAGACTAAAATACCTATTATTTAAAATATTGGAATTAATTAGTAGTTATAGCTTTAGTGATGATGATAAGTTCAAATCACTAAGTGCAATGAATTTGCAAAACAAGCCAAATATGAATGATTTTCTAAAAATTTGCGGAGATTTTAATATCGAAGTTAACGAAGCTTTACTGTTTAAACAATATGTTACCTTGCTAGATTTTATCGACAATTTTTCAGGAAATTTTGATGAGCTAACTGCAGATCAGCAATGGGTAGCATATTATAAAAAACATACTGCCCCCAATTTTTTGAAAATTTACTCATTAGTTTTCTCCCTTCCACATTTAAATGCCATGAGTGAAAGAATCTTCAATTTGATGGGTTTGGCATGGAGAAAAGAGAGAAACATACTGGACATAAAAACATTAGAAGCCAAATTAATGGTCAAGCATAATTTTACCCAACCTTGCCAAGAATCTGCTAAATATTTAAAAAACGATGGTGCAGATATTATAAAAAAGGTTAGATCCAGCCAAAAATATTAAAATATTATTTAAGTCGCCTTTTTTAAAATAAAAGGTGAAAAAGACGAAAGGGTTCTATAGCAGGATGTTATTCGTCTGTCCGGATTTCTTTATTTTTCTTAAGGTTAAGCTATTTTTCTTCGATTTAGGTCATTCAGTATTGTTTGTTTTACTTTTTCAATATTTTGAGTAATGTTTCGACCGTTTTTTGGTCTTTTTCAAAATCTAAAATTAAGCTTACAATACATTTCTCGTAGAAAATAGTTATTCTTTACATAATGTTAAATTATTTGCATAAGTATTGAATTTAAATTTATTTAAAACTTACCCTAAAACGTAGTGAAAACGGTATTTTCATAAATAATTTTATAAAAATACCGTACTCACTATGTTTTAGGGTAAGTTTTGAATAAATGTAAATCTAATATTACAATAATTTAACATTATATAAGAAAACGAAAAATTCAGTGTAATTCTCAATAAACTATATCTATAATAATAAATTAATGAAAAAGTCGAGGAAAAAGTAAAAGAAAGACTATTGAATGATCTAAATCCAAGAAAAATATAGGAACATATACCTAAAAATTTAATAAGGTATATTTAATAGGTACCAGACCTACCTATATCATTTTTGATGTGTTCCAAGACCATTTAGGATAAAGATTTTATTTTTTGTTTGTATTCAATAGGTATATTATTATTATATCATATTTTTTGTTTAGTTTAAAGTTTAAAAAATAAAATGTTGTTTCGTTTTTATTTTTATTTATTCGTTTTGTCCTGTAAAAAAGCAGTGGCAAAATTAATCAATTATATAGCTTCATAAAATCTATCTTGATTTCTAGTTTAATGGAATTACCTATATCTTATCATAAAATGTTTTATGTTTTTACGACAAAAGGCGACATAATTATAACTAGGGCGTGGCACCCCAAAAACATTTTCGCCTGTTGCGCCCTCTGAGGGCGGCCCTCATATACTTTACACCGACGCCTCCCGCTTTTCTAATTTTAAAATCTGGCAACCCTACAATAGCTTTAAAGTACTGAGCACAAATACTTTTTAAATTTTGAAACCTGTAACTCAGTACGCAGCTACATTTTATTTTGTTGTTTTGGTTAAAAATTCATAACTTGAAGTCAGGATTTCACTGTTAAATTATTATTATTATCTTCTTCCTTTCTCAGATATTCTCTGGTTAGTTTAGGAATATATGCGGACGTCAGGTCAAGCATAGTTTCCATTCTGTTTTTATTATTCCCTGTAGTTCTCATTTAAAAATTTTCTAGTTATAGAGCAAGTATCTATTATGACGGACTTCTGTAGTGGTATGTATGTTGTTGGATGAATTTGTAATTTCTGAATGCTGTCGTGTAGATTTCTTGGTATAACTCCTGTGTTAGATAGTATTATGGGTATTATAATCACTCTGTCCTGGTGCCACATGTCTTTAATTTCTTCTGAGAGACGGATGTATTTTTCAATTTTCTCTCCAATTTTGTTTTGTAGATTGTGCGTGTTAGGTATGGAGATTTCTATTAAGTAAGTGGTTTTGTTGTTTTTTGTTATTAGTGTGATGTCCGGTTTGTTCTGCGGTATTGTCTTGTCTGTGATGATTGATCTGTTCCAGTATAGTTTAGCATTGTCGTTTTCTAGTATGTTTTGTGGTGTATATTTGTACGTAGGGGTGATTTCTTCTATAAGGTTGTATTGCTTCGCAAGCTGTTGATGTATGTGTTTCGCTACATTATCATGTCTTCGGGTGTATTCTGTATTTGCTAGTATGTTGCAGCCTCCCGTTATATGGTCAATTGTTTCTATGTGCTGTTTGCATAGTCTACATTTGTCTGTTTGTGTATTTGGGTCCTTTATTATATGTTTGCTGTAGTATCTGGTGTTTATCGTTTGGTCTTGGATTGCGATCATAAACCCCTCTGTCTCACCGAAGATATTCCCCTTTGTGAGCCACATGTTGGATGCCTCTAAGTCTATATGTTGTTGTGCTAGATGTTGTGGATGTTTTCCATGTAGTGTTTTTCCTTTCCAGTTTTCTTTCTTTGTTGATGGTGTTATTATTATTATTATTATTTTTTTTTTTTTTTTGGGTGGGAAAACCTTCAAAAGGCGCTTGGCGTAAAAGTTGTAGGTTGCCAAACAGTGTGGGATTTGTACCTCACTAAAAACCCACCCATAAGGAGCATCGACTACTGGGGTCATTAGCTCTTGATCATTAGCTCTTGTTACTACATTTTATATATGTTACTACATTTATATTTTCAGATTTTGTCGAATAGTTTGATGCACTTCATATATTCTAAGGTGTTCTTTATATTTTCGTGATTCAGGTTCTCTTCGAGTTGGTGTTTTATGTCATATTGATGTCTTTGCGGATTGAATGTGTGACATTCATTGATAACATGAATTACTGACATAATCACATTACACTGATCACAAATTGGTGCTGGGTCGCCTTTCAGAAGATGTTGATGGGTGAGACTTGTGTGTCCTGTACGAAGTCTAAATGCTTTAATGGTTTCTAACCTACTCAACCCTGTGGATTCATACTTCTTCTTCACCTCCGGTTCTAGTCTACGGAGTAAAGTATTAGTTTCGTCCCATATAGCTTGCCATTCGTTAATAATTTTTCTTTTTAGATTATTCATAAAATCAGTTTTTCTGACTGCTTCATTATTGGCTGATTGTTCGTCACTTTGATCATCAACAATAATCTTAGGGAATTCAACGTCTATACTTCTCAAGTACTCAAGATACCTTATTGCAAGGGGGCGAGTGATGATGCCTCTATTGTCGTATTCATTAATATTTGGGAATAAAAATTGGTTATTAGGATTTTTAGTATTCAATTTAACTCTTGTGAAGTATGATGTTTGAAGGATTAATCTTCGTTGCTCTAGTGGCATTAGACCGGATTCACAATAAAGACTTTGAACAGGGGTCGTCGGAAATGCTCCCAGACAGTAACGTATTCCTAAATTTTGAATTTTATTTAATCTGTTCAAATGACTCTTCCTCGCAGAGGAATAAACAATGCTGCCATAATCTATCTTGGACAATATTAAAGCTTTGTATATTATAAGAAGGCTTTTTGGATCAGCTCCCCATTTTGTATGTGCCAAGACTTTGAGTATATTAAGGGATTTTCTACATTTCGTGTTGATAAGTTCTAAGTGTTCATGCCAGTTTAATTTTTTATCAAATACTAAACCCAGGAATTTAATAGTATCGACGCAGGTTATGATGTTGTCCTTTAAATATAAGAGTGGATCGTAATGGGGTTTTCTGAGTCTACAGAAATGTACGCATTTTGTTTTCTCTTCAGAGAATTTAAAACCAATTTTTTCTCCATTTTCAATAATCTTATTGATTGCTGGTTGCAGTGTACGTGTAATGTCTCCCACTTTTTTACCGCTGAAAAAAATTGCAACGTCATCGACATAGAGACATTTATTGATTTTTTGATCGACGCCTCTACAAATTTCGTTTATAGCGATTGCAAACAGAGTACAACTAAGTGTTGATCCTTGCGGTACGCCGTTTTGCAGTGTCCTACTTGTTGAAAATTCATTTGCAACTCTAACTTTGAAACGTCTATTATCGAGAAACGATTTTATGAATAATGGTAGTTTTCCTATTAGTCCAAATTTTGACAATTTATCCAGGATTCCGTGCCGCCACGTCATGTCGAAAGCGCCTTTAATATCAAAGAAAACAGCTATTAGGTGTTCTCTTTTTCGAAAAGCTTCTTGAATGAAGTGTTCCAGTAAAACTAAGTGATCTATCGTTGATCTTTTCTTTCTATATCCCGCTTGGTAGGAAACTAGTAAATTATTTTTTTCTAGATAATCTTGAAGTCTGTTGTTTACCATCCTCTCGACTAGTTTTCCTAAGCAGCAGGTGAGACTTATGGGGCGATATCCTGATGGCGATAACCTACTTTTATTAGGTTTAGGTATGGGAACGATTACAGCTTCTTTCCAGGAATCCGGGTAGGTATTTTCATTCCAAAGTTTGTTGTAGAGCTTTAAAAGCATTTCTTTGGTTTCTGGTGTCAAGTTTTGGAGCATATCATTTGAAATTGTATCTATACCTGGAGCACCGATTTTTGATTGGTGAAGAGCTCCACTTAATTCTTCCATGGTAAATGGTAGATTGTAGTATAAATCATTGTCTGTTGAGAAATCTATACTTGCTTCCGAGCTGTTTTTTGTTTGTAGGAAGTTTTCATCATAATTTTCGTTGCTGCTGATTCTTTCAAAGTGAGAGGCCATTATGTTCGCTATTTCCACCGGATCTTCAGTTATAATTCCACTTTCCATTTGTAAGGAGGTAATTGCATTGTGAGTGGTATTCCCTGACACTGCTTTAACTTTTTTCCATACTGTATTTATTTCGGTATCTGGTGTAATTGTTGTTGTGTATTGATTCCAAGTATCTCTTTTGTTTTTAAGTATTATTTTTCTAGCCATCGCCCTAGTCTTTTTAAATGCTATTAAATTTTCAGTGGTTGGGTACTTTTTGAAATTGTTTAGAGCCGCTTTTTTCAGATTAATGATATTTTTGGTTTCTTCATTCCACCAAGGTACAACTTTTTGAATCGGTTTACCTCCTGATTTTGGGATACTACTGTTTGCTGCTCTAATAATGCAATTTGTAATTTCCTGTACACTCGGCTGTGCCGGTGGTCTTAATGAATTTCTAAATGTTTCCCAGTTAGCTTTGGCTCTATTCCATTTGATGGGTACTGGATGTATGATTCTCTGTTTTCCTAGCTGGATGCATATCGGGAAATGGTCGCTATTGTGTAGATCATCATCAACACTCCAAGTAAGTTTTGACAATAAATCGCTGGATGCTATCGTTAAATCTATTGCAGAAAAGTTGTTTGATTTTGTGTTGAAATGTGTTTTGGATCCTGTGTTAATAATAGCTAAATCATCTCTTTCTAACCATTTTCCCAGAATACGATCTTTGGTATCTGTTTTTATTGAGCCCCAAAGTACATTGTGGGCATTGAAATCTCCCATTATTATATATGGAGAGGAAAGCTGCTCAATAATACGGTCTATTTGTTCGACTGTGTAAGTCGTGTCTGGAAAGTATATATTACATAATGTTATATTCACAGGACTGATAATTTTTATTGCAACAGCTTGTAGTTCGGTAATAATGTTTATCTCCGAGAATACAACATCTTTTCTTGCAAAAATTGCAACTCCTCCATGTGCTCTATTTTCATAAGTAACTTCATGTCTAACTGCTGAATACCCTTTAAGAGAGTATGGTTGATTGGGTTTGAGGTGCGTTTCTTGAAGGGAAAGACACATAGGATCATGTTCTTGCAATAACTGCTTTATGTAGCAATAGTTATTTATGCATCCTCTACAGTTCCATTGAATTAGTTCACCCAGTTTATACATTTAATATATTTTTATATATATACGTATGAATTTTATATGTAGTATATTGCAAGTTTGATTTTCGAATATGAATGTGGATATATTATAATATAGATTAAAAATAGTAAAAAATGAGAATAAATCAATGCAGATACAGAGTGGATTATATTTGGCAATTTTATAGTTGTTTTAATCACTGGTCTTTTTACGAGGAACGCCCTTGGGCCAACCTTTCTTGTTTCGCCGAGTGGATTTGATCAGGGGATCATCTTCTTCAGAGGTCGTTTCTACTTGGCTTCGATCTCGTTTTCTTTGTTCTGATATATTAGATATATTTGTAGAGACTGAATCTGATCTGTCTCTGTGAGAATATTCAGGGGGTCTTTCTGGTGTTTTGAATGTCTGTTTATTGATTATTTTAGTGATTGTTTCTTGAATTGATTGAATGATTTGCGGTAGTACGGCGGTTAGGTCGATAGTGTTTGATACTGGAGTGATTGTGGCACAGGTGGAGGGGGTTGTCGTTTTTTGTTGATTCATTATTGACGCAGCAGCATAGGATTGGTTTGGTTTTGGTGTTCGAATTTGAACAATTCTTTTTGCTTCAGCATATGATACTTTGTCAGTAACTTTAACTTTTTGTATGGCAGATTCTTCCTTATATCTTGGACATCCTTTATAAACTGCTGAGTGGGGACCACCACAGTTGACACATTTTTTTGGGTCTATGCAAGGGTTATCCCCATGTGGAGCTTTTCCACATACACACACAGCAGCGTTTTTGCAATTGTTGGTCGCGTGGCCAAGGTTCTGGCATTGAAAACATCTTATTGGGGGAGGAATGTACGGTCTAACGGGTAATTTATAGTAAGCTGCTTTTATTTCACTTGGAAGTTTTGGCTCATTGAATGTCAAGACGTGTAGGGGGGTTTCTATCAGGGTATTGTTTTTCTTTGTCTTTAATCTTCTTACATCTATCACGCCTATTGGTTTTAGTTCTTCTTTAATTTCTTCGATGGTAGTGTTGAGAAAGTCTCTACAGTAAACAACTCCTTTTGATTGGTTGAGGCTGGGATGAGGTAGAACTTCAATATTAAAATCGCCAAATTTGGTTACATCTAAGAGCCGTCTGGATTGAGCATTGCCTTTAGTTTGTACTAGGATGCCATCTTTAACTTTTCTTATATATTGTGTCTCACCAATTAGACTATATAAAGTTTTTGCTATCAGGAATGGGCTAACTTTATCAAAATTTACAGGAGAACCCTCTCCTGACATTTTTACAAGGAGGAACCGGGGCAAGTTCACCACCGTCACCTCGCTTGTCTGTGGACTTTTCTGTCTCTGTTTACCAGGAAGTTGAGTTTCTGGCAAATTATCCGCACTTGAGGTGGCGGATACACCGTTTTTTGTTTTTGTCTTGTCTTTATCCATCCCTTTGTTTTCCAGCGCTTCGTGTGGCAGGGGGCGGGTCGATATAGCTGGGAGCGGGTATACCCTCGGATGCAATCCGCAATCCTACCCCAGTTCCCCGGGGCCCAGCCACCGCTTAACCGGTTCCGGAATACACGGACGAACCAGCACTCGCCCGGAGCAATGCAAAAATCCGACTTCTGCATCCATGCCACACTTCCTGATCAGGGCCCGAAGGGGCTGGTTCCTTATTATTATTATTATTATTATTATTATTATTATTATTATTATTATTATTATTATTATTATTATTATTATTATTATTATTATTATTATTATTATTATTATTATTATTTGTAGGTATAGCTTTAGTGATGATAATAAGTTCAAGGATTTTACTGTTAAATTATTTTCAATTAATAATGAATCACCCTGTATACTTTGAGTGGTTTTCTATTTAACATACGATTTGAACTAGCAATGTCGCACCCTGTATGTTAGCGAAACTTTAATTTGTAATATAAGTATCAAAAGAGATCAATTATTTGGACAAATATAATATTTGTAAAATTTTAAAATATCAAAATAGAGGAGAATTAATTTTGTTCTCATCATTTCCAACTTTACGTCCTTTATATTGATCAAATCCATCTCAATCAACCAGCTGACCGTTAAAATAATCTGCTATCATCGCGTGCAATATCCCGAGCTTGTCGTCCTCGCCATTGACCATCTACATCTACTAGAAGAACAAATAATCTTTATCATCACCTCGACAGTGGCTGACTGAAGAAGTGAAAAGGCCGAGGCCACCTCGCACATAAGCGGCTACCACTTCTTCCTTTGATTTAACGCCGAATTCTCTTCACTCGGGCTCCAGTCATCTTCAGTGAACATCTAGACACACACCAGCATCATTGTAACACGCGTCGTTTAGTTCGTTTTCAGTCACGCGGAATATGTAAATAAGGTGAAGCAGCGCACGCGACACAGATTTAATAAGAGACATGAACATGTTCTTGTGATATTAGTGTCACCACAACTTTCTGTTCCGTCTGCTCGGTTATATATATATATTTTTTAATATGTGAAGTTTATACGTATGCGGAAATACTAGAATATAAAATCAACACGTCAATTTTGAACCCGGAAAATATTTTACATGGCTTAATAAGGAGTAAGAACATTGATGGCAACTTTTTCTAAGTTGCTAGGATAATAATTGATATTTCGCGCTGGAATATATTTATCTTGAGTTCGATATGCACCTTAATATTCCTGATTTTTGAGGCAGATATTTAAAAGTCTGTGCTGCTCACACGACATATTAATAACATAGTATGAACAAGCTAGGTGAAGCTAGATGCGTTATTCAATCTGGTTGATTCCACCAGAGCAATTAAGTTAAACATCAAATCCTCCGTAGCTATGAAAAATATACAAGTATGTACGTACAACATCACTCACAAGAATCAAGGTCCGATGGTTGTCTTTCTCCAAGACTCTCAACTCCTGACAGCTACCACGCTTTGACAGTTTCCAGTCCGTTATCGACAGCTTCTGATCCAGGTATGTCTTCCCAACCATATACCCCTAACTACTACAGACAAGATTGGTGTAGCAGTAGTAGTAGTAACAACAGAGGGTACTACGGCGAAAATAACAACATCTACAACAAGTATGACTACAAGTACAAGTCTCAAGGTATGGACCATCCAGTGAATAGTTATAGTAGACGAGATTATTACGATGATAGTAAGTATAAGAAAGATAGTAATGGTAAAGGTACAACTAGTCAGCCTCAAACTGGGGTAGAGGTAATGAAAAAACGCAGGTTAGCTGCTAATGCCAGAGAAAGAAGAAGGATGAATAGTTTGAATGATGCTTTTGATCGGTTGAGGGACGTTGTACCCTCTTTAGGTAACGATAGAAAATTGTCTAAGTTCGAAACGTTGCAAATGGCTCAGACGTATATAGCTGCGTTACATGAGCTACTGGAACGAGATTAATAAGTGATATTTTTTTGATATATTTGTTATATTCTAGTAGTTCATTTTTTATAATGAAATAATGAGACAAACAAATCTAACACATTGTCGAATTTTGGTAGGTCAAACATTTTTATGTCAATAATATTTATTATTCACTGTTTTCCTAAAATTAATGATTTTATTCCATAGCTCTTCGGGTGAAAACAACCAATTTTACTTTTTTGTATACCTTGGTCCCACTGAAAAATAATTTGATTAATTGTAATTATTGGGCTGTGTTATACAAGGGGTTATCACTTTCTTTCTGGGCAGCAATTAAATTAGTAACATTCTTTTACTGTTTCGACTCTTAATGTGTGGAATCTACTCATATTACTTCATTAAATGGAACTTTCTATTTCTAAATAATTCCACAATATAATGAAAAATGATATAAATACTAAAAAATTGACAATTGTTTCGATATCACTAAATATCATCGTCAGAATGACAGAAGTTACATTCAATGTGATGCCTACCTGATGTTTAATAGACTAAGAAGTGACCTACCTGGTGATTAACTTAATATATATGAATAGAAAAAATAAGAAAGTATGCTATCACAAATATTAAAGCTTAGATATTATTAGCCCTTTGGTGACATCCTGGATATCTATTTTCCCATTGAAGATCAGTACAACTGTGCAATGATATAGAAAACCAGGAAAACTATATCTGCTAAGCTTTACAATTTTTATTTAAGAAGACAGTTTAAAAGTGGAGAACCCTCTAGATTTGTCTGTTTATTGACGACTTCATATTTTGGGTCTGTTAAGCGACTTCTAATTCTTCAAGGAAATCCAGTTCTTGTTTCTTATCACAAATATGTAGTACTGCTAGTTCTGTGTTAGGTGTTAATACATGTTTGATTTCAATTATATTATTTTCGTAATGGACTTTCTCTGGTTGTTTTATTCTGTATGCTCCTAAATGTTCACTGTGTCTAATTTCAAAATGTCTAAGAGTTTGACCCAAATAGATATCATTACATTCTGGACATTTAAGTTTATATTTACCAGACTTTTTTAATTGGGATATTTTTGTTCTTACATTTACCAATTTTGTACTGACCTTACTTTCAGTTTTAAACGAAATTGTTGTATTTGTTGCTAAAGACACTATCTTTGAAATATTATTAGAAATATTACCAGCATGTGATGGTTTTGTAATTTTGAATTCCTTTACTTTATTTAGGAAACTTTACTTGGAAAGTCACTTTTTTCTCTTAAGTAATTTATTTATTATTTGTAATGGATAACCGTTGGATTTTGTTATTTGTTTATTTGTATTAATTTCCGTATCAAAATTATATTTGTTCATACGAACAAAAAATGCTCTATGTATCATCGAATTATATGATGCTAATTTATATGGCATGGGAGGATTGGAATAGTCACATCAGCATGTGTTGGTTTTCTGTAAATTGAATAATCCACTACATCATTAACACTTTGAATCTTTAAATCAAGAAAATTGATTGAGTTATTTTGTTCAACTTCTAAAGTAAATTTAATTTTTGGGCGTAAATTATTAATATGGATGAAAAATAGATCTAATTGTCGTTTCCTACGTATAAAACAAGCTAATATGTCATCTACATATCTATACCAAAATAAGATACTTTTTCAAATCTTCATTCAAAGATTTTTCTTTCTAATCTGTCCATGAACATGTTTGCCAAAATTGGTTATCTTGTAAGATGAATATTTTCAATTTTTTGATTAGTTCTATTAAATTTTCGATTGAGTTTATATATATATATATATATATATATATATATATATCTTTTTTTGGATTTTATTCGTACATGTGAAACTTTTTATATATATATATATATATATATATATATATATATATATATATATATATATATATATATATATATTTGTTATATTCACAAATTCACGTTAAACTTTTTAAAAAACAATTTTTATTGAGTTACACAGTTTTATGTTATATAAAAAGAAGTAATAGGTTGAAATTATAATTGTAACTAACTATTTTACATAAAGTCAAAGAATTTATAGAATTTGTTAAATCAACGTCAGCGTTTATTTTCATGGAGAATTCGATGTAGCGTCGCTCCCATGAAAGTGCAGAAATCATTATTTTTCTGTAACATAATATTTGTGTTACTTAATGTGTTTATTTTATAAAAACGCAACGTAGCATCGTTCTCATGAAAATACGGAAATCGTAATCTGATGTTTGACATTGCGTAATATTACTTAAACATAAGCGTTTTTTCGTATATAACAACTCCCCCCTTAATTAAAATTGTTGTTTAATAAACAACAATTTTTGAGAATAAAAACCAAAATACATAAAATATAAAATAGACAATACAATATATACAGAGATTTCAAGATTAAAAGGAAAATACGCAAAATACAAAAAATAAAAATATAAAGGTATACATTAAACCATGAAATTGTCAATTTTCGATTTCCACTTCCTCAGAGGCTTCGGTGTCAAGTTTGGGTCTTCTTTTTGGCAGAATGTTATGGATTTTGATAAAAACATCATTTGGTTGGTCCGGGACAGGCTTTCCTGGCGATTCGTTGAATTTAATATTTCTACACTTATGACAGGTGTAGAGGACGATCAAAGCAACGATGAGTGAGATCGTAGTATATGTGAACCACGAAATATTTTTCTCAACAAACGGTTTGTTTATGAGTTCATCCAAACTTTTTGAGTATTGGTCCAGTTTGTGTTTTGTCACTTGCAGATCATTCAGGTTAATGTTATTAAGATCTAGTGGTTCTATTTTGGGTACTTCTACTTTGTTTGGAATGTCTAGACAACAGTTGTAATCAACCATTACGGGATGAAGTACATGAGGAATGTTTATAGTTTTTCTGGTACTAGCTTGTATTTTAGTAATGCCAACAAAAGCGGAACATCCTGAGTATAGCTGTAAAATAGAATTTTTATTTACGGTTAATGTTTTCGTTTTTGTGTCTGGAAGACTTATGGTCACGTGTACCGGTTCGGCAATCGACACTAGCCACACGTTTTCTTCGAGTTTTTTTGCACATTATAACCTTGTCCGTTGACTACCGCACTTTTACAATTCGCAGGAAATGTTTTATATTGTCTTAACAAACGGGCTTCACATATCGCGTTATCGTCTATAGGGTACGCGTAAACATCGCGACACAACTTTTGATGCGTAGATAACTGTTTACACTTTTGTAAATCGTGGATTGGAATGTAGGATAAAGAATCATCATCTCGCGCTAAATATTTTTGTGAAAATGATAACATGTGGTGAAATCCAGTTCTATTATCATAAATTGGTATTGGGTATAGGTGGAATAAAGTAAACACTTGTGGTTCAATCAAAGGTATTTTAAGAACGAAAACAAGATCTGAATTTGTTTGATATGCTTCGAGATCGATTATTTCCAAATACTGTGAAATTTCAGAATATTTTATTGGTAGCGGTAAACCTTTTCTTACTGTATTTTCTGATATTTTCTTAAGAGCAGTGATCAAATTTTCTGGTTCAATAATAGAAGTATGAATTATTTGAAGCTGTGCAAAAGTGATAGAGTTTAGAATATCATTAATAGTATTTTCAAGATACGAATAACTCTCCATTAGTTGTTCGCAAATTTCAAAGAAATTTAATTTGGCTTCGATAAGCGCAATTTCGTTTGTTGATTGTCGAATGGTGGTTTCAATTTTTTCTATATCTGAGTTAAATATTTTCTCATTTAATTTTAATTGTCCTATAGTACTGTTGAGATTTGTTATGACTGAGCTTGTGATTGACATTTGATTTTTTAATAAGTTTTCTATCTGGTTTTGATCAGTTTTTAATTTATTAATGCAGTCCATATAATATTCACCGTCAGACGCATCGAGATTTCCGGTTATTGATTTAAATATGGTGCCAATACCATTAATTAACCCTCGTTTTTGTCTTTTAACATCGAAAGATATTTCACTGAATTTATCGCCAATAGATTTTGTAATTTGTTGCAATAATGCCAAATGTGATTTTACTTCGGATCGGAAGGACTTCATACTGGAGTAGTTTGAAGTAAAGGTATTTTGAATTGTGTCAAGAATTCTATTATTTCTTTCAAAAGTTTGTTTAAAAGCTGATATATTTTTATGCACTAATAAAGTCCATTCGTCGTTCGAAACCATTATTTTGGTTTCGTCGTGGTAGTAGATTCCAACTGTATTGTTTATGGGTTCGATTTTATATTGACATGTTGCTGTTCCGATCAGCAGCAGAAACCTGAAAATAAGTTAATTTTCAACATAGGGTTTCATAAGATCGAAATTTATTTTTGATTTGTTATTTGTTTCTAAATTTATTACTGTTGCGGAATTTCTGTGTATCTCTAGTATTTCAAAAGGGCCATTAAACTTATTTTCTAACTTGTTTTTTATTTGAGTTTCTTTTACGTAAACTTTGTCACCTACTTCATAATTTGGTTTGTTTTCGGAGACATGTTTGTCAAATCGGTCTTTAGCTTTTTCTTTTTGCTTTATGGTTTTTTCTCTCGCTATTTTATAATAATAGGATATGCGGTTATTTAGATCTCTAATATATTTAGTAATTAATTCTTGTTCATTGTATAATTTTTCGGGAGGTCTACTGGACGTGTGTCCAAATACAAGTTCGTATGGTGTGAATCCGTGTGTTTTGTTTATAGAGTTATTATAAGCGATAATAGCAAATGGTAAAATACTGAAGGGGTGTTCATTGGGGTGGTCTGCTAAATGTAATCGAATCATTTCTAACAGAGTAGCATGTAATCTTTCTAGAGATCCGTTACTTTGCGGATGACCGACACTTGAATATGTTAACTTAATATCGAACATATTACAAAGGTCTTTCATTAACGCATTATTGAATTCGCGACCGGCATCGCAATGAATGCGAAGTGGTGCACCAAAATGCTGAAAATAAGCTAATAATGAAGTGACAACGGATTTGGCACTTTTATCTTCAAGCGGATATGCTTGAGAAAATTTTGTTAGTTCGTCTCTTATTGTAAGAGCGTAATTCTTTTGAGGTACCTCTAAAATATCAATATTAATACGTTCAAAAGGTGTTTTAGGCGTTTCAGTTATAACGAGGGGACTGTCCAAATTTTTGCGACATATTTTTGTCTCTTGGCATGCCCGGCATGACTTAATATAATTTTCGACATCTCGATTGAGCCCGGCCCAATTATATTTTTGTCGTATTCGCCTAATAGTTTCATTAATTCCGCGGTGAAGGTGGCTTTTGCCATTATGGAATTGATCTAAGATAATAGGTATTTGATTTTGTTCTGGCTCTTTAGTAATATTTTGACAAATAGTGAATTTTACGTCAACTTCCGAAAGTAGAAATGATAGTGTTTCTAGTATTGGTAGGTCAGGATTATTTTCGATAAAATATTTTTCTGAAGGTTTAAATAAATCTCGATTTCTGTAAATTGCAGCAAATAAGTATTCACTAATACTGTCTGGATCCCATGGTATAGCAATAATAAGGTATTTTCTATTTTTGACAGTTTTACTGCTAAGTACATTAATTTTTGCATAAGAAAAGTCGGGGTTTTCCTCAAATATATCGTCAATTATTTTTTCATGAAAATCTTGTAAATTGTTTTGTTGAAAGAAGGTTAAAATGTTTTTATTTTGTTCTTTTCTTGGGTGGTTAGTTGAATATTATTTACATTATTTATTTCATATGGTTCTAAGTTAAGTTTTGAAAATGTTACAGTTTTAGGTATACAATTAACATTTAATACTGAAACAAAAAATTCTCCTTTTTCATTTATTTTAACTAATGCGTTTGGTAGTTTAACTTTCTCTACTTCTTGACCTACCAGTATAGCATCAGTATTAACTAAATCGCATTTTAGTTTAAATATTTGTTCAGTCCTAGGTTCAATGGAAATTGTATTTTTGTAAATTTGTGGAAATTGGTTTTCAATTGAAATATTGGTAGTTTCATTATCTGTTACTTTAAATAATGGTACAATTTTGAAATCAGTAATAAGTTGTTTATTTTTTAGATCAACTATACAATTATAATGTTCTAAAAAATCCATGCCTAATAATCCATCAAAATCAATATCTAAATTACAAATGAATACTCTGTGTGGATCGTTAGGTTTAAATGGAATAAGGGTTGATTCGTTAACTCTTATTTTTTGGTTCGTTATACCTTGAATAATTACATTTTCAGGGGATCGATTTCTATAATTTTCGCAAGTTTTGGGTTTGAAAATTGATAATCCAGCACCTGTATCAATTAGAATTTTATAAGTGTTTGTTCTGTCTTTAATATAGTATAAGTTTTTAGAATTTACCGGTAAGGTATTTTTTACATGAACATCTGTTCGAGGCAGTCCGATTCTGGACTGTTCAAACTCATGGTTTGAATTTGTGAACTGAGGTCTGGGATCGACAAATTTGAAATTTTGTCGTTTAGCGGATCTGGGGGTTTCGTTTGTAAAGGGCCTTGTCGAAGATCCTGATAATAATCATGATTTGGATTTAGGAGGTTATCAGAATCAAAGTTATAAACATTTTCATTATTATAATTAAAATTGTCTTGTTCGATATGGCTATAATCGATAGTTTCGTCTTCATTCGTATTGCAAACTGGTATACCATTATCAGAGTTAGGATCACTATCAGCAGTATAATAGTTTTCCTCTATTTCACTATTAACAGTATAATAGTCAGGAGCACTGTGGTTAATTTCTTGATAATATTCTTGATAATCAAGTGAATTATCGGAGTATTGTTCTTGATTTTCATAATAATTTTGACTATCATCTGTATAATAGTCATAACTGTTATGAGAGTGTTTGTTAAAATCACGATTTCGATTGAAATGAAAAGTTCTTTGTTGATTAAAATTTGTGTTGGGTCGATTTCCCGGTGGTCCTTGAGGTCTAAAACTTGGATTTGGTTTAATTACAGATGGGCGATTTTGATTTTGTTGGTTATTTTTGAAATTGTGGCCTTTGTTGAAAATTTTGACCTGTTTGGTTATGTGAATTAGGAGTTTGATTTGGTCTAAAGGAACCCTGAGCTAAATTTTGAGATTGTCTTTGACGTGTGAGACACTCATTTATAGTATGTCCTATTCTGTGACAAAAATTACATTGTTTTGGTGAATTTTGGCTAAATCTACGAGTAGGTATATTATTTGTATTACGATTAGTCTGAGGTTTGTGGTTTTCATAGTAAATTAATTGAAGTTCTCTTCTGATTAGTGAAATAGCTGATAAAACACTTATTGGATTACTAGCTCTAACAATTTGACCGATTTTTGGATCTAGACCGGTTAATAAAGTATTTAAAGTTAATGATTCTATAAGACGTGTTTGTGCTACTTTTTGATCTATTGTTAAATGCTGTTGTTTACTTATAGCTGAATACATTTTTGCTTCCAGAGTTTGTAATCTCGAAACAAAAATTAAAGGCGATTCGTTTGGTAGTTGTTTCATTCTTTGAAGATCTTGAATCAATGAATTTAAGTCGCGAGTATCTCCAAAGTGAGTATTTAATAAAGTTTTAATTTCTTCCCAATTTGAAGGGTCGCGTGAATTAACTAATTCAGCGGCTCTTCCTTTAAGTTTGTTTTTAATATGAAGAGTTAAAAGTACTTTTTGGTCGTTGCCGGCCATTCTGTAAGCTGTTTTACAAGCATTTATGAAAGTATTTAAGAACATTTGATTACCGTCATATTCCGGAATTATTGAAAATATTTCGGATAATCTGTAAGGTTCTAGATTTGAGGCTTGATCGGTTTGAGCAACTGGAGTATTAGCATTGGCATTAGCGTTTGTTGCACTACGTGTTTCAGGCATTTTGCTTTATATTAAAATGATTGTATTCAAAATAAAAGTAAATTATGACAATAGAACTTGGTAAAAATAAAAAATAAATTGCAAAATATTAAATAAAAATAAAACGAGATGATTCTTACGTAAATATTTTCATTCCTTCCTTGGCAGCTGAAATCCTTATCCGTGAGCTTTGCTACACCTGGTTAGCAGTTTGCGTGTTCCTGGTGCCGGAGAGACCGTCTGCTTCTTGAAGATCTGGAGCTGGTACTTGAAAATTCCTTAAAGGTTTAGGAACCACCACACTTAGTTAGGCAATCCTTGTTCTAAATGTGTTTAGGAATCCTACTGACTGCGCCACTGTTATATTCACAAATTCACGTTAAACTTTTTAAAAAACAATTTTTATTGAGTTACACAGTTTTATGTTATATAAAAAGAAGTAATAGGTTGAAATTATAATTGTAACTAACTATTTTACATAAAGTCAAAGAATTTATAGAATTTGTTAAATCAACGTCAGCGTTTATTTTCATGGAGAATTCGATGTAGCGTCGCTCCCATGAAAGTGCAGAAATCATTATTTTTCTGTAACATAATATTTGTGTTACTTAATGTGTTTATTTTATAAAAACGCAACGTAGCATCGTTCTCATGAAAATACGGAAATCGTAATCTGATGTTTGACATTGCGTAATATTACTTAAACATAAGCGTTTTTTCGTATATAACATATATATTATTGTGAAAAAATAATGCTACACCCTGTATATCAAATAATGAAGAATTAAGATTATGTATTGTAATCTAAAAGAATTTTTTTAAGTCAAAAATTTTTTTTAAACATTTGAATGGAGACAATCTGTACGATCCACTATTCGATAGAGAAGACATACAGAAAGGACAGACTGTATAATGTAGGGATAATTGCGAATAGGTGTGATAAACAATTTATATGAAATAAATTACCTAACGAAACTTTTATCAAAGAGATCAAGTATCAAAATTTGTTCATAATAAGAAACTAAATGCTTTATTCTGTAAAGTCAAGCTAATCTCGTAATATTTGTTGATTAAGACATTAAAATGAGATAGTGTAGATGTTTAGACATAACAGAGCAGGAAAATATAAAATAATGTGAATTTCAGAGAACATGACTTATAAAGAAAACGAATTTTCATTTTGCATACATATTTAAAGGTAACAGCTGTCATCTATTAAAACATTATGAATATTCATTTGACATACATACTTAGAGGTTAGGAAATGTCATTTTAACAATACTAAGAAATATTATTGAATGAAAATAATATAGGAAGTCTAAGTAATTAAAAACCTTAGAATATAATATCATGATATAATGGATGAACATTTCACTGGTTGAAATGAAGAATTTGAGTTATAAAATAAATAGTCAAATTTGATTGGTTAATAAACATTTAAAAAAGATCACATCGGCGACAACTGTGTTGCTAACGAAAAAAAAAATCAGAATGTGAGAAAGTTGTTGATTATGGGGGCTATTGACTAGTAGGTTTTTCTTTTTTGGGAAGAGATTTTTGGAGCAGCAAAATTTTTTTGGGTGAAGTAAATCAATTGAAATCATTTGGAAGACAAAATTTGAATATAGAATTTAAAACAAATACATTATACTTACAAGAGATATATCAGTGTAAGTAATTTAGTTTATATAAATAATTAAAAAAGGAATTGTTGAATGTTGTAAAACACTAATCATGAATTTTATTTTATAAAATGGTGTCTTGTGTCTGGTGGAAGTAAAATAGCCAAAATAGTTTTCGAAGAACATTGAATAGTGGAATTTGTGTGAGCTGTTTGGACTTTGAAAGAAATACAGCATCGATTCCTGTTTTGGTAGAAGCAGAATGCCAACAGGGAGGTTTTCCAGGAGGAGAATCTGGAACAAATAAAGGTGAACAAACAGAAATCGTGAAGTAAATAAGGTAGTACAAGTTAGTTTATTAATGTATTAAGAGGTCAAGCGTACTTACTAATTTGTAAAAAAAAACTAAAATTTTGTGATGCATAGACGCTGTTAAGAGTGTATTTCGCCGTTTTCTGAAAGTCAAATGTTTATGAAATTATATAACTGTATTTTAATATTATAATAATATCTCACCAGAGTGCGTGTGATTTGTATGAAAGAGTCATCCTTTTAGATAGTTGATTTTCTTAAAAAAAACACTTGTAAAAGTGTAGTGTATTTATTTTCATTAAATTAAATATTGTTTTTCCTTTTGAAGAACGTTTTTTAAATTACTTGAGTTAATCATTTCATCTGGTGATTTGTGCACCATCTACTTACCACAGGAAGAAGCTCTGAATGAAATCGATTGAACTATGCAGATATTTTTTAAGTAGGACAGGACCGTATTTAATTTGAAATCATTAAAAAAGTAACATATTCTGATTAACAAATTTATTTTTAAAAATATAAAGCATTTATTAACTTTGGCGCAAACATATATAAAATTATAAAATCATTTTATTTAAAATACTTGAACTCTACCCTGAGATGAGAAGTTTTCATGTTGGTTAAATAAACTGTTTATCATACATATTAAATCCTCAACATACCGGGCAAATTAAACTATTTTCTCACCCAATTCTATTCATAATAATATGTCGGCCCAACGTAGGGCAAATTAAATTCCCATATAAAATAAACTATAATAAAATGTCACCGCAACGTGGGGCTAATATAGAAATTTAGTAAATAATAATAAAAAGCATTGAAATAAGTTTTTTTTTTACTGTATTAAAAGATTATTAATAAATAAAATGGAAAGGAAAATGACATTAAGGGACGGAAAGCAGGTAGGAGTCGAAAGTAGGTCTGATGAAGAAAGAGAAGAAAGGAGCAATGGCAGAGGAGATTTTCAGGTACAATATTTGGAACAGGGGAGAGAACATTTGGAAGAAGATATTGCAGAACAAGGACAGGAAGAAGAAGATGCACCATTACCAGAAGGAGTTTTGATGGGAGATGCAACAGAAGAACAGGAAGATAGAAGACAGGAAGAGCGGGGAACGACAAGTAGAAATGATCCATTAATGGAAATTATGCAACAATTAGTTGCAAATATGAATAGTATGAAGGATGATATTAAGGGAGATATGAAAAGAATGGATAAAAATATGAATAATATTAGGGGAGATATGAGTAATTTGAATGGAAAAATGGATCAAAATAAGGAAGAAATGAATATTAAAATGGACCAAAATAAGGAAGAATTAAAACAAGAAATGAATATTAAGATGGACCAGAACAAAGAAGAAATAAAACAAACTAAGGAATTGATAATAAAATTGATGGATGAAAAATTGGGACAGGTTGAAAAGAAACTAGAAGAATCAAACATATACATGGAGAATAAAATTGAAGACACTAAACAGGAAATAAGAGGAGAAGTGATTGGACGGATAATGGAAATAGAAAATTTACAAATCAACAGAATTAAGGAAATAGAGGAGAAAGAAAAGGATTTCAAAGGAGAAATTCAAAGAGAAATAAATGAAATCAAAATGGGAGTTCAGGACACTCAGGAAAGAATGGGAAACCTAGAAGGAAAATGGGACAGAACCCTTACCGAATTTCAACAAAATGTAGAAGAAGCGTGTATAGAGAAACAAAAACAAGAGGAAGGGAAAACAGAAAAGAAGATTAAGGAAATACAGAAGGAGATGGAAGCTCTGAAAAGAAGAATTGAGCAAACTGGAAGTAGAATCCACAATGGGGAACAATCAAAGGAAACAGTGGAAATGACAAGAAAATTGGAAAACATGGAAAAGAGACTAGTTTACTTACAGGAAGAGTATGACCACACAGAGGGTAGAAATTTTCAAGAAGTGAGAAATGGAATGATGGAGACGAAAATAATAAATAATTATATAGGAAATAGAGGGGAACACAAATTTGAAGGGGATAATAGAAAAATACACCCAAAAGTATTTATAAAAATTTTAAGGAACAAGATGAAAAATATCCGAAATAATGAAGACATGAAGGAAATGATTAGGGAAAATTATATTTGTAAAGGGGATCAAAGCCTTGCCAAACAAATTACTCGAACATGTCATATATGTCAACTGGGAAAAAGTAGAAATAAAAGAAATGAAAACATCACAAAAACAATTTTAACAACTCGATGCGGTGAAATAGTTGCAATGGATTTTCTTAGTAACCTAATACAAAGTAAGCAGGGGAACTCTCATATTTTAATAATAGTAGATTTATTTTCAAAATTCATAAAATTATATCCTACTAAAACGACTAAGTGCAAAATTGTAATGGAAAAATTGTCTGATTACATGAAAGAGGTTATAAAACCAGAAAGATGCATAGTAGATAATGCAACTTATTTTGTAAATAGTAGATTTAAGAAATTTTGCAATGAAAATCAAATACTTGTAAAAACAATTAGTATCAGACATCCACCTGCAAACCCCTCAGAAAAATACATCAGAGAAGTAATAAAATTCCTAAGAATAGCTTTGAAAGACCAGACTCATGAAAATTGGGAGAATCATATTGAGGAAATTCAGAACTACATAAACAATGTACCTAACACTATCACCATGGAAAGTCCAGTATATTTAATGAAAAAATTGATACCTGAAAGGAAATGGGAGAGAGAAACCAATAAAAATTATGAAGAGGTTTTGGAAAAAGTCAACAAAAATTTACAGAATAATGCCAATAAATATTTAAGTAGAATGAACAAGAAGAAGAAAGTAAAGACGACGTTTCAAAAAGGAGATTTAGTAGTAGTACGTGCTCTAAGAGTATCAGACAGAAACAGGAGAACATGTGCTAAGCTAAAACTACCTTTCGAATGGCCATACATTGTAGAAAATGAAGATGGAGTGAACAGTTATGTGTTAAAATACACAGACGGAGAAAGGACTAGAGGTATATTTAATATACATGATTTATATAAATATCACCATACATAAAAAAAAATGGAATGAAAGTTTCCATAATGAAAGTCTCCATGAATAATCATGTTGTACATAAATTGATACAAAAGTAAATTAAAAATTTGTATACATTTAATTATGGTATTGTAAATAGAATTAAAACTAACTGAAGAGGATACTGCAACACAGGATTCCAAAATCATCTTTGTAACAGCAACCGGAAATAAAAAGAAATGTATTATTAGTAAAATAGAAAGACAATCCTAGAATATAGTACTTGAAGTAAAATTTGCGTTCATAAAATTTTTCTTAGAATAAAAAATTTGATAAACGCAAAATTTAGGGGATGTTATTGTGAAAAAATAATGCTACACCCTGTATATCAAATAATGAAGAATTAAGATTATGTATTGTAATCTAAAAGAATTTTTTTAAGTCAAAAATTTTTTTTAAACATTTGAATGGAGACAATCTGTACGATCCACTATTCGATAGAGAAGACATACAGAAAGGACAGACTGTATAATGTAGGGATAATTGCGAATAGGTGTGATAAACAATTTATATGAAATAAATTACCTAACGAAACTTTTATCAAAGAGATCAAGTATCAAAATTTGTTCATAATAAGAAACTAAATGCTTTATTCTGTAAAGTCAAGCTAATCTCGTAATATTTGTTGATTAAGACATTAAAATGAGATAGTGTAGATGTTTAGACATAACAGAGCAGGAAAATATAAAATAATGTGAATTTCAGAGAACATGACTTATAAAGAAAACGAATTTTCATTTTGCATACATATTTAAAGGTAACAGCTGTCATCTATTAAAACATTATGAATATTCATTTGACATACATACTTAGAGGTTAGGAAATGTCATTTTAACAATACTAAGAAATATTATTGAATGAAAATAATATAGGAAGTCTAAGTAATTAAAAACCTTAGAATATAATATCATGATATAATGGATGAACATTTCACTGGTTGAAATGAAGAATTTGAGTTATAAAATAAATAGTCAAATTTGATTGGTTAATAAACATTTAAAAAAGATCACATCGGCGACAACTGTGTTGCTAACGAAAAAAAAAATCAGAATGTGAGAAAGTTGTTGATTATGGGGGCTATTGACTAGTAGGTTTTTCTTTTTTGGGAAGAGATTTTTGGAGCAGCAAAATTTTTTTGGGTGAAGTAAATCAATTGAAATCATTTGGAAGACAAAATTTGAATATAGAATTTAAAACAAATACATTATACTTACAAGAGATATATCAGTGTAAGTAATTTAGTTTATATAAATAATTAAAAAAGGAATTGTTGAATGTTGTTAAACACTAATCATGAATTTTATTTTATAAAATGGTGTCTTGTGTCTGGTGGAAGTAAAATAGCCAAAATAGTTTTCGAAGAACATTGAATAGTGGAATTTGTGTGAGCTGTTTGGACTTTGAAAGAAATACAGCATCGATTCCTGTTTTGGTAGAAGCAGAATGCCAACAGGGAGGTTTTCCAGGAGGAGAATCTGGAACAAATAAAGGTGAACAAACAGAAATCGTGAAGTAAATAAGGTAGTACAAGTTAGTTTATTAATGTATTAAGAGGTCAAGCGTACTTACTAATTTGTAAAAAAAAACTAAAATTTTGTGATGCATAGACGCTGTTAAGAGTGTATTTCGCCGTTTTCTGAAAGTCAAATGTTTATGAAATTATATAACTGTATTTTAATATTATAATAATATCTCACCAGAGTGCGTGTGATTTGTATGAAAGAGTCATCCTTTTAGATAGTTGATTTTCTTAAAAAAAACACTTGTAAAAGTGTAGTGTATTTATTTTCATTAAATTAAATATTGTTTTTCCTTTTGAAGAACGTTTTTTAAATTACTTGAGTTAATCATTTCATCTGGTGATTTGTGCACCATCTACTTACCACAGGAAGAAGCTCTGAATGAAATCGATTGAACTATGCAGATATTTTTTAAGTAGGACAGGACCGTATTTAATTTGAAATCATTAAAAAAGTAACATATTCTGATTAACAAATTTATTTTTAAAAATATAAAGCATTTATTAACTTTGGCGCAAACATATATAAAATTATAAAATCATTTTATTTAAAATACTTGAACTCTACCCTGAGATGAGAAGTTTTCATGTTGGTTAAATAAACTGTTTATCATACATATTAAATCCTCAACATACCGGGCAAATTAAACTATTTTCTCACCCAATTCTATTCATAATAATATGTCGGCCCAACGTAGGGCAAATTAAATTCCCATATAAAATAAACTATAATAATATATATATATATATATATATATATATATATATATATATATACATACATTGGAGGAATGTTCTTGAACCATTATTATATATATATTATTTTTTGATGTATTTTTTTTGGGAAAGGTTCAGATTAAAACTATTGTTGGTTAACTTGACGTTTCGCCTTAAATATAAGGCTTTCTTAAAACTGTTTAATATAAGTTTAAAATATAAAATACATAATTTGTATAACAGTGACAATACTTAATTGACATTAAAAGTGACAAATAAAATAAACGTAGTTATGAATTTTCAAAAGAGTACGTACCTTGACAATTATCTTTAATACAGTGTGTCTTACTTTATTTCTAATATTTAAATGTATAGAGTGTTTGGAAATGTTAATGGATACATATTAATTCTGTAGTTATTGAATTTATAGATCGAGTCATAAAACTAACTTCTCCTGATTATCGTCCAAAAATTTTAAAGAAAGTGGAAGAAATACTCATAGAAAATGGTTATTCTGAAAACCTTATTAGAAACATTCAAAAACAACGAACATTAAAATATTACAACACCTCGAAATTTGAAACCAAGATAAATACCCCACAAAAATATGTAGCATTACCTTATACAAATGATTTGTCAGAAAAATTAAAATATATACTTAAAAAACAAAATATTCAAGTATGTCATAAGTCACACTACCATACATCAACTGCCTTCACACCTTTTACAAGTAAAAACCCAATTAAAAAACATTCTAGTTTAATATATTCTATTTCTTGTCTTAATTGTCTAAAAAAATATGTCGGAATGACCACCCAATACTTAGACAATCGAATAAATGGTCATAAATACACAAAAAATGCTTCAACTGCACTTCATAAACATGAAACAAATGAAAAACATGAATTCGATTTTCAAAACAAAATATATTTACAAAGACCAAAACATTACTAAACTCAATATTAAAGAAATGATTGCAACAAAAAATGAACCTGAAGCACTGAATGATAAGAAAGTCATAGAAAAATTAAGCAAAATTTATCATAAACTTTTACATATATCCTCATAATTATAAAAAATAAAGTAAACCAATAACAGAATTGATATATATCCATTAACATTTTCAAATACTGTATACATTTAAATATTAGAAATAAAGTAAGATACAGATAGTTGTCAAGGTACATACTCTTTTGAAAATTCATAACTACGTTTATTTTATTTGTCACTTTTAATATCAATTAAGTATTGTCACTGTTATACAAATTATGTATTTTATATTTTAAATTTATATTAAAAACTTTTGAGAAAGTCTCATATTTACGGCGAAACGTCAAGTTAACCTACAATAGTTTTAATCTGGAACCTTTCTCAAGAAAAATACATCAATCATTAACTATATTGCTAATATACTATTAGGAGTAGTAACATAAGAAACTACACGTCTAATTGGTTTCGATATTTTATGTAATTTAACGCTTCCATATTATTGTGGAGACTCAGGACTTCTATTTATGATGTATTTCTTTTCATAATTACATTATAAGAAAATTTTTTTGCTGGGTCTGCTCTAAGAATGTGTACATCGCTAGATTCTACAGAATCAGAAGTAGCTTTAAAATCTAATTCAAATAATTTTCTTTATGAGAAATTGCAAATTGCCGATTTAATCAAAAATATTGAACCGTCAAAGGTTAAACGTCAAACAAAAAATTACATTTCAGTTTTAAATTAAATCAAAAAGAAAGTATAAAATAATTACCTAGCAATTACAAAACCTGACAAAGGAAATACCACTGTTTTATTAAAAACTGGAGATTATAAGTCAAAAATAAATAACTTTATAGAATCTAGCGATGCACAAATTCTTAGTGCCGACCCAACAAAAAGTTTTCTAATAATGTAAGAGAGATTGTTAATAATTACAACTAATATTTCCTAAACAAACTAAAGAAATAAAAAATTACAAAACAATCACATATGCAGGTAATATTTCTAATAATATTTCATTGATAATATCTTTAGCAACAAATACACCAATTTCTTTTAAAACAGAAGGTAATTTGAGTACAAAATTGTTAAATGTAAAAACAAAAATATCCCCATTGATGAAGTCGACTATATATAAACTCAAATGTCCAGAATCTAATGCTGTTTATTTGGGTCAAACCCTCAGAAATTTTGAAATTAGATACAGTGAACACTTATGAGCATACAGATTAAACCACCAGAGAAACCTCACTACGCAAATTATTCACTTGACAATAAACATTCATTGACACCTAACACAGAACTAGAAATACTACATAATTGCGGTAAAAAACAAGTACTGGATTTCATTGAAAAGTTTGAAATTAGAATTCATATATCATTGCACAGTTAAACTTATATTAATTGGAAAAAATATATCCTGGATTTCCCCATTAGGCTAATAATTTCTAAGCCTTATTATTTGTAATATCATATCTTCTTCTTTTTACCATTCATATATACACTATATATATATATATATATATATATATATATATATATATATATATATTATATATATATATATTGTATAGATTTCGTTATTATTTTATAATATAATTCAATTATTACTATTGTTGTTGTTGTTGTTCTATTTTCAATATTAATTTATTTATAAAAAAAATATTTTATTTTTGCCAAGACTATTATTTTAATTTTGCTAGCTCAGGATTTTTTTATTATTATTCAGCCACGACAATACTAATTATTATGAGAATCAGAATAATTATCAAGCATTTATAAAAAGGTAGGGTTCAATCGCGCCATTCAAAATTACTTTAAAAATTATATTATGAATTTTGAAATTTATAATAATATTTTGTCAATCTCATCAAATTATATATTCTAGTTATGATTGTTTTTGTTGGAATGTGAAATTGAAATAAACACAGATTTTTACGGAAAATGTGTATATATACAATAGGTAAATACAATACAATTATTTTATGACAATATAACACAGTTATGAAATTTTATTTTATTTTAGGAACCACTAGTAACCATAAATTGGTAAAAACGTGAATTTTTTTCGTAAATATTCAAAAATTTAATCCGAAATGATATTGATAAAGTTTATCGAAACGAAATGACACTGATAACGCACAGGTTTTTATGAGATCATAAATTATTAAATTTTCGTACCTCATATCATACAGACGCCGAAGTTCAAATAAACTTCTAGCATCCAAAATATCCACAAAATTTCAGAGATTCACCAAACCAGTCGGATTAAAATCTTGATAAATCCGAACATGTATGAAGCCAATTATATTTGTTCAATTAGCATTTCTCCTCTTACTGCCATTATAAAGTTTGTATATGTTTCTTTATTTATCAAAGTTGCTCGTTTTCTTAACTTTAATTATCGAGAAAAAATATTATATATCCTCTTATTTGACGTTTTTCATTAGACTTTTTTCAAAAAAAATCCCAATTATTGTTCCGGGTTGTTCGGGAAACTTTTTGCTATACAGGATGAATTGTTTAAATTATAATTTAGAAGTTTTATTTGATAATAAATTTTTCTTTAAAGAAATTTGTGTAAACATAGTGTATTTTCTAATCAATTTTAACATTGCCGAAATTCCAAATTATTACTTTTTCCTGACATAATTGGGTTTACTTAATAAACAATATTTTTCGAATTACTATTACGCTATCAGCTCAAACTGTTTATTTTTCCCAATTTTAAATATTCCTTCCAATTTTTTCTACCTAAGGAAAAGTCTCTCATCATTCATCACGTTAGTGTCCCACTCAAAGCTAAAGCTTTTCATTCGAATATTATATACAAATTATTACTATTAAAGTCCGTAACTTTTTTTCACACTTTTGTAACCCCAATAACTTATTATACACATAATTATGAAGATAACTTATTATCTATTTATTTAAATTCCTGAAATCCCTTGTATAAAATACAATCTTTACCAATGTCAATTTTCAAATGTCTGTCTCTTTTAAGTTATTTTAAATTTCATTTTAATTAACTTTCTTATAGATTCCGACACCATAGATATGCCTTATTGAAATTTTAAATACGACTGAATACTACCTGTGATCTGGATTAACATATTTGTAATAATAAAAACAATTAAGTAATTTATGAATTTAAGGTTAACTCCCATCAATCTGGCCAAATTAAAATATTTTCCTACCCATATCTAAGGCATTCATTTACTTTTTATATTTTTAAATCAGAAAATCAAAACAGATTTTTCTGTGGTAATTATCGACCGTACTATTATTCTAAGCAAAAGGTGATGATTATCAGGTATGCGGTCAGTATAAGAAATAGTTAGTACCTTAACATGGTGTACATAAAATTTTACTCACTCTTAACATCTTGTCTCCCGATGAAGCTGTTGAACAATAGCGAAATATTGAGAATGAGAATATAGAGTTTTATTTCTTATACTGACCGCATACCTGATAATCATTACCTTTTGCTTATATATATCACAAGGTCTAGTCAAAAATTAATTAAACATCAGGAAGGCATCACATGGAATGTAACTTTTGTCATTTTTTCATTATATTGTGGAATTATTTAGAAACAGTCTGTTTCATTTTGCGAAATTATAACTTTTAAAAAATTTGATAAAGAAATGCTGATCTCTCATTATCTCAAATCGATAGTACAACCGGCAAATATACCAGTCCTCAGAGGATTGATGGAAAGAAATATTTGGGTAATTCATGTTTTCCTAATGAAACATTTTGTGTTATAATTCCATACAACAACCTTGCGAACCTCCTGGCATTCACTATTTATGTTCAACGCCGTATTAAATAGAAATTAGATTAAACATAAATAGAAAAGAATAAAAAATGAAAAGCTCTTGATTTGTTTCATTAAGACAATGAAAATATTTTTTATTTTAGAGCATTAAAGCAAAAGTATAGAGATTGTTTCGACCTTTCTAAACGCAATTATACAGTTCAAGTTCCTTTTATGAATTTTTAGTAAGTTAATTCATTAGTCTGACGAAAGCGAATTCTATAATTTGACATGTTATAAATTTTAGTAAGAATGAGAAGATTATTCAAGATAACTAAGATTATTATTCGATGACATGAACGAAAATTTTGAAAGAATTTATAACATGAAGACTCAGAACAACAAATTTAAATGGAAAAGTGTATATTTGTAATTTAAATATAGTAAGTGATGAAAGAATGCTACTGATCGTTTGGAAATAATTAAGAAAATAATTAATGCATATCTTCTCTCAATCTTGTTGCTAGTAATCAATTGGTACGTGATGTTGAAGGAAGCACACTTTCGTTGGAATGTATAAATAAATAAAAACATTTCTACCGTTGAATAAGTTTACAATGAACAATACTTCTTAAATATACAATTTAGACAATAAATTTCGTTTTGTTCATTTTGAGATATGGAATTATAAGGTTTTTAAAATAGTTTTCTCTGTGTGTTCTATTGATTGAGTGAATAGAGAATCACGAAGCCTAGTAGAACTTCCACTTCAATATCATAAGATCCTTTAATAGTTTTACATTCAATTTTCTATTTCTAGTCTAATTCGAAAATTTGGCTAATATTAGTTTACGAATAAGAGAGAATAAGCAGTTGAATAATTGCCACACAAGAAATATTTTTGGTAATGATATTTGGTATACCAACTAATCCATGAGCTATTAGGAGGTTAATAAATTAATTTCTTTTGGGACGCGATATCTACAATTTAATTTAGTTCACTTGTTCAGATCAGATTGCCAGGTACCATTGCCAAGTACAGGTCCGCCGCTTGTCTTTAATTCTCGATTAACCCATATTTTTTATAGTATACAAACATAAGCTCAGTATTTTGATTTGTAAATTTCAATGCGAACTTTATTTTAACAGGAAAAAGGATAACAATATCTAAATTAGCCTCTGAGTTATTATTATCAATTTATTCTTCCTCTCTAATAGATAGATTTATTTGAATTTATAATGTAGGTAGATATTAAAAACCAAAATTACCGTTTTCAAACAAATTAATATATGTATTATTTAAATTTATTGAGATGGGGATTTGGAATTCTTTTACAAATTATTTCTTTCGAACGGCAAATAGTAAAGAACGGGTGACTCCAAATTTAACAAATTGTGTTGCTTAACAATAAAAATGTAGGTATAACAATAACATATATCACAAACTTGTTTACAAAGAACAAGTGTAAATAGAAGGATATGTACAATATGCCGACGGCCTGGCCATTCTTTCGTGTCTTAAATATCTCGGGATGATGGCTTCTTACTCGCGTTTGAGTATTATCCAGTCGTTTTCGTTCTGTAAAATAACTAATGTCCCTCTTTTGCATCAATAGCTGCCTTCCAATTTTCTCTCGTGAATATTTTATCATTTCAATATTTTCTTGATTTGTAAATACTGACCTGTGAATAGAATTTAATTTAGAAATGATAATTGAATTTTCAATATTATCAGTTATTGTAATTAAGCTTTGACAATCCAGATTAATCTGTGAAATTGTGCCGTAAAAACTGATCAAGTTATTTAAAATTATTATTTTTTCTCTGTTAATTGAACCACAAAGTTGTCAAAGACTTAATTAATTTTGTATTTAAAGATATCTGCAAACTAACTCCAAGAATTATTTCTTTTTGATTTTGTTGCATGATATTTATTGCTTTATCATACCTTTCTTCATAATCCTAATCAAGATTGCCAAAAGCCATTTGTTAACTTTGCCTACGGCATTTATTAACCCTCTTTTTAATCTAATATGTGAGTAAATATTTTCTGATTTTCTATCTAATATTTTAATTAAAATTTTGGTTCTTCCCATCATCTGTTCAGCTAAATTATGATATGATATAGGATTAGTAGCGATACTTTCTAAAATTATTCCTTAACTATAAAAATATTGTCTTATGGTATATATTTGCTTACTAAATTCTCTCAAGTCTATATAGTATAAAAATGTAAGCTTTGTATAAATAAGTTCTCAGGATCCTAGGATAATAGGTAAAAGTAAATTATTTAACTTGGTTACTTGTATGTATTCCGTTTTACGCCTAGTATGAAGTTGAATCATTAGGAATACCATTGTCCACGTTGTTACTTTCAACTTTCTGTAACAATATTTCAGAATTACTTTTGGGTTTTTTGATTATATTACTTTTCCGCCCAACCTATCTAATATGCGAGAAAAGTATTGGTTTACCCACAAAAAAGTTGAAATTTTGAAGTTATTTTTACGTTTTTCATCAAGAAAAACACAAAAAAAGGTTTTTAGAGAAAAAATCCTGTGTGTATGTCGTCGTCGTCGTTGTCGTCGGCCACTTTTCTTTACATGTCTTGTTAGCACGATACAGCCTCCGGAGCACAACAAATCACCAATTTTATGATTGAATATTGTTCAGGACATCTCACAGATGAACCCTATTGATTTTCAGCTCACAATAGCTAGTACAACGGATGTTATGGTACTTGAAGTACGACACTTTTGTCATTTTTTGAGAAATTTCAGTTTGTTAGCACGATACAGCCTCCGGAGTGCAAAAAGTCAGCAATTTTATGATTGAATATTATTCAGAATATCTCACAGATGAACCCTATCGACTTTCAGCTCACCACAGCCAGTACACCAGGTGCTATAGTACTTCAAGTACGACATTTTTGTCATTTTTGGAGAAATTTCATATTAGTGTTTCAAATGAAACTCACGGTTTCTAGTTAATTCCACTAATATGAGCAGATTCCACGAAGTAAGGGTCGAGACAGTTAATTTCATGAGAAATTTCAGTTTGTTAGCACGATACAGCCTCCGGAGTGACCAATTTTATGATTGGATATTATTCTCAAAAATGAACCGTATTGAGATTCAGCGCACTAAAGCCAGTACAACGAGTGCTATGGTACTTGAGGTACCAAATTTTAGTAATTTTTGGATCCAAGTGATCCATTTTATGATTGAATATGGTTCAGGGCGTCTTATAAATGAACCTTATTGATTTTTAGCTCACCAGAGCTGGTACAACGGGTGCTATGGTACCTGAGTGCCACATTTTTGTCCTTTTTGGAGAAATTTCGGGTTTAGTACGATACAGCCTCCAGAGTGTATACAAGTGACCAATTTTATAATTGGATATTTTCCAAGGCGTCTCATTCAAGGTGTCTTACAGATGTACCCTATTGATTTTCAGCTGACTATAGGGAGTACAGCGGATCCTATAAATCCAGATATACAAGTGACAAGTTTATGATAGAATATTAATCAGGGCATCTCACAGATGCGGAAAAGTTAGTTTTGATCTTTAAAACCATTTATTTTTATTATAGTTTCTACTAATGGTTCCTAATATTATATCTGAATCTTTAATAATCTTTGCTTTTTTGAATTTCGGTAATTTTTATCTCCAAATTTCGTTTGTAAATATGCTGCATCTTGATTTGAATATGTTAGTGGGTCAATTCTATTTTCATTTCTCTTGTTAATTATTTTTTTATACTTGAGCATTTTTATTTTGAATTTTTTCATACAAAAGTTTAAAGGCTTTAATATGATTTTGTACATAATAGGATATTATTAAATGATTGTTCAAATCAAATGGATCTGGGTTATTAAAACGTCCCTTAATTATTTCGAATGGTGTAAATTGGGTGACAGAATGAATAGAATTATTATTTGAAAGAATTGAATATTTCATGAGTTGATTAGGGGTAAATCTTTATTAGGCTCTCGAAAACAACGAAAATGTTCAATTTTACTAGAATGGAAACTATTTAGATCAATAACTAAATATTTTCTATGGACTGTAACACTTTTATTATTAATATAAATAGGAGTAAATTAACATGTGTTTGTTTACGGCAGCCATGATGGCGAAAAGTCAACTATTACTTTTACCATGTTGTCAGGTGTACGCCTTGACATACCTGGAAAGGAAATCTTTGAAAAAAAAATACAAAAGAGCTAGTTAGTTATACAGAAAAATACTCAATATTAAAGACCAACAAAAATGTTTACATTTGGGTTACATTCTTCTTCATCTTAAAGTGCCTATCCGCTCCGGATGTTGGCTATTCGAACTTTGATAACAGCAGCTCGGAATAGTTGAGTGGTCGATTTGGTGAACCACGTTCTTAAATTTTTCAACCACGATATTCTCCTTCTTCCCACTCCTCTAGCTCCCCGTACCTTGCCTTGGAGAATCTTCTGTAAAAGGATATATCGGCTCTCATTACGCATTATATGTCCAAGATATTGTAGATTTCGGGTCTTGACTGTGTTTAGGACTTCTTTTTCTTCTCCCATCCTTCTCATTAGTTCCATGTTGGTTATTTTCTCTGTCCAAGGTATTCGTTGGATTCTTCGGTACAGCCACATTTCAAATACCTCAAGTTTTTTGGAGGAGGCCTCCGTAAGCGTCCATGATTCGACCCCTTAGAAAAGGATCGAAAACACGTAACATCGCAGTAGGCGAATTTTCGTTGACAGCTGTAAGTCGTGACTGGTAAAGACTTTCTTCATCCTGATAAATGCTGTTCTGGCTTTTTCAATACGCGTTCTGATCTCCACAGAATGGTCCCAGTCATCATTTATGTTCGTGCCCAAGTAAGCGCATTTGTTGACTCTTTCTAAAGGACTTTCGTCCACCAACAAAATACCGCGGGTGTTTTGGTTCTTACTGATTATCATGAACTTTGTCTTGTTGGTGTGTATTTCCAAACCATATTGTCGGCTGTATGTTGTAACACTGTCCATTAGGAGTTGTAAGGAAGCTAAGTTGTCCGCAAAAATACTGGTATCATCTGCATACCTTATATTATTCAGTCGTTCTCCGTTTAGCAAGATACCAGCTTCAATGTCTTGCAGGGCTTTCCTGAAAATGCATTCCGAGTACAGGTTGAAAATTACAGGAGATAGTATGCATCCCTGTCTTACACCATGTAATATTTGTATCTCTTCTGTTGTCTCTTTGTCTACCCTGACACAAGTACTCTGATTCCAATAGATATTTCTAATTACTTTGAGGTCCTTCTCGTCCAGGCCAGATCTTTGCAGAACTTCCATTATTTTCGTATGCCGTACTTGATCAAACGCCTTCCTACAGTCTATAAAACATGCGTAGACATCGCAGTTGACACCCCTGCATCGCTGAAACAGCACCTGGACCGAAAATAGAGCTTCCCTAGCACCCACATCACTTCTAAAGTCGAATTCAGTCTCAGACATCTGTTTATCACACAGTTTAAATATCCTATTGTGAATTATCTTCAGAAAAATCTTTAGCAAATGACTCATCAAGCTTATTGTTCGAAACTCGCTACATTTCCTAGCATTAGGCTTCTTGGGGAGAGTAATGAATTCAGACCTCAGCCATTCCGTGGGTATGACGCCCGTATCATAGATCACATTGAACACTTTTGTAATCCACTTTAGATTCTTCCCTTCGATCAGCTTTAATATTTCAGCAGCAATCCCGTCGAGGTCCAAGACCTTTTGATCTTTTGCATTTTTCAAGGCTGTCTCCACTTCTACCTCTAAGATTGGGGAACCATCTGTTTCTTCGATATTGGGTGGCACCGTGCTCACGTTATCAAACAGTTGATGTATTCTTCCCAGGTTAGCTTAATTTCCGACTTCTCTACTATAACTCGGCCTTGGTTATCCTTAAGTATATTAACTGTTCTTCTCTTCACTGTTCCCGCCATTTCATTTACCTTCTTGTGCATATTAAAGTTATCACATTTAGCTTGGCGTTCTTCGATTTCCAAAAATTTTTCCAATTTCTCTTCTTCTTTGGCTCTTTTTATTTTCGCCCTTATTTCTTTTTGTATGTTCATGTATTCTCTTTTATTATTTTTATACAATCTCCTCTTTTCCATCAGCTCTAAGATCTCATCCGTCATCCAAGATTTTTTTTTTGTTTCTCGCATCAACCAAGTTGGTTATTAGCGATGGCTTTAATAATATACACAGCTTATAGAGTAGAGAGGTATTTGACAGATATTTATAAATATTATCCACATCGCAATCCTCTCCTAGCAAGGTATTCATGTCATTTGGAAAATTACATTGTTGTCTTTGCGATGTGTATAATGAACATTCTAATAGTATATGTTTTACATTTAGTTCACGGTTACAAATTATACACATAGGTTTATCAGTTTTACGAATTAAATATTCATGCGTAAGTTTAGTGTGACCTATTCTTAGTCTGGTTATTACGACCTGTTTTGAGCGGTTACTGTACATTCGCGGCCACTGTTTGACACTTTCCTTTATTTGTCTCAATTTTTGGAGTGATCCTTGCCACTCCGATTGCCACCGAGAATTAATTTTCATTTTGATGTAGGTTTTCACGTCACTGTAAACCGCACTGTTCACTATACGTACATCTCTGCATACTGTAGCGTCTTTTGCATGTTTGTCAGCATCTTCGTTTCCTTGTATTCCTTGATGAGAGGGCACCCATAAGAATCTGACATCCAAGTTGTTATTTTGTAGTAGATGCAGTTGAGTCTTGATTTGTAGTTCAAGAGGGTTGTTAGTGTAAATATTTTTCAAGGTACTTAGGGCACTTAAGGAGTCTGTTATTATTACAGTTTTTTGCAGGTTTGACGATTGAATTTCGATTAAAGCTTGTAGGATAGCATATATTTCTCCTGTATACACAGAACTTACGTCGGGTAATTTATATTTCAAAGGTGGTTTATAGGAAGTGATAACAGCAGCTCCAACTCCATTTGGGGTTTTGGACGCATCAGTATATATTTTATGAAAGTTAGAATACATGGAAAGTTTCGTGTGAAACTTCTGATATATTATAGAGGCTGGAGTTTCTGCCTTGTTAAAGTTGGTTAAGCTGGTGTCTATGCTCGGAATTTTAATAAGCCATGGCGGTGGTATATCAACATTTGCTTCTAGTATGGAAGGTATCTGCATGTCTAGTTGTATGATATATTTGGAAACTCTTTGATAGAAGGGGTAGTCGACTCTTTTCCTGGAATCGTAGGTGTTTTGATATCTATTTGTAACTGTGTTATTGTAGTTTGGATGTTCTTGGTTGCCCATTATAGTACTGGCATATGACATTGTCAGGTATTGCCTTCTTTTATCTAGTGATTGCTCTCCTAGCTCTACTTGTAAGCTTTCGATAGGGGATGTTCTGTAAGCACCAGAAATGATGCGCAATGCTTGGTTTGCTATTACATCTAAACGTTTTAATATGCGTTTTTTAGCGGAGGCGTAGGCGATGGATCCATAATCGATCTTGGATCTAATAAGATGTCTGTAGATTAGGAGTAAAGTTTCTCGATCAGATCCCCACTCTCTGTTTGCGAGGACTTTTAATAGATTTAGTCCATTCTGGCATCTAACGACTAGATTCTTAATGTGTTCATCCCAATTTAGTTGCGAATCGAAGATCATTCCCAGAAATGTGATTTTTGAAACATACCCGAGGGGACTACCATTTAGTTCAAGTAGTGGCTTTTGGCCTACTTCTCTCCTGGAGAACATTATACATTTGGTTTTCTCTGCAGAGAAATGAAAACCGGAGTCCTTAGACCATTTTTCAAGTATGTTTATGTGTGATTGTAGAATCGATTTCATTGTTGTTAGATTTTTACTTTTTATGTACATTACCAGATCATCCGCATACAGTCGGACTTTTATTGGTTTCTGTATATTAGTTGTGATGTTATTTATAGCTATAAGGAATAAAGTTGGGCTGATTACTGATCCCTGTGGTGTTCCATGTTGTTGTATTTTTAGATCGGAGATCGAGCCGTTTATCCTAACTTGGAAACTTCTATTATTTAGAAAATTGTAAATAAAAGCCAGCATGTTTCCGCCTATATTCCACTCTTGCAAGGTTTTTACTATGTTAGGTTTCCATGCTGTATCGAATGCTTTGTTTATGTCAAAAAATACAGCTATACATTTCTGATTGTTTGCTAAAGCCTCATGTATGTCGCTTTCTAAGTCGATGATGTTATCGATTGTGCTTTTGTGTTTTCTAAATCCACTCTGTTCTGGTATTATCAATTTTCTTCGTTCTAACTCCCAAACAAGTCTGTTATTGATTATTTTTTCTAGTAATTTGCACATGGTGCAAGTTAGGGATATGGGTCTATAAGAATCGACTAATAATTTATTTTTCCCTGTCTTCTATCCAAGATTTATTTATCTGTTTGTTAGGCTTTAAGTACTTTTCTTTGACTTTATGTACACTTTCTTGAAGCATCTTAAGGTCTTTTTCTACATCTCCATCGTTTTCCTGTTCTTCCGTCTCTGTCAAGAGTTCGCTTTTTACCAATTTTCTTGTGGCTGTGTCTTTCAGTGTTTTGTAATCGTATCTCCCTACACGTTTCTTCTCTACCTTCTTCAACCTGATTCCCATCATTCCTATCAGCGGGTTATGATCGGACTGTACATCTGCTCCTGGATATGTTTTTATGTTCTTGATGCTGTTTCTAAATCTCTTATTAATGAGTACAAAGTCTATCTGATTCCTAGTTATCCCATAATTCGATTTCGACGTGTACAATCCTCTAGGATGGTGTTGGAAGAATGTATTGGTAACAATCAGATCATGTTCCGCTACGAATTCACTTAGAGTGTCGTCACGTTCGTTTCTCTCCAATGTGTTCCCCAGTTCTACCTTTCCCAAGCTTGGCATTGATATCACCCATAATGATGTTTATATCATGCTGTGGCAAGGTTTCGATTATATCTGATATTTGCTTCTAGAACTGGTCTACGTCCTCGTTGCTGTAGTCTGTAGTAGGAGCATACATTTGGATGAGATTAACATTCACGCGCGTTGCATTAATCTGTAGAAGAGCTACCCTCTCTGATATTGGCACAAAGTTGGTAATACACGTTGCAATTTGTTTGTGCAGTATAAATCCAACTCCATGTTGGAAAATGTTGTTTGCTGTTCCAGAGTAATATACAGAATATTCCTCCCCGTTGCCATTAGCTCCCGTAGAAAAAAAATTAAAGTATTTTGAAAATAATGCAGCTGATGATGATTGCCAATTTTTAATGAGCCTTTCACCTTATTTAAAATTTGTACTTAAGTCAAGAAAATTAATTGTGAGGTCGCAGTTGCAGCAAGTATTGATCAATGAACAAATGTACTCGTCCGGTCAGTCACTACCATCATTACATTTGCAACAAAGTACTTCTGCAGAAAACTCTTCAACTTCGGCCGATACTCATTATTCGATGTCAGCAGCAACCACCCCTGCTCGACAAGATTTACAAAGCCCTACAGAAAGTCAACATTTCTTTCAAGATTACTATCACTCATTTCATCCCAACTATTCCAGTTAGTTTGCTATGCTTTTTATTTGTTTTTTACTGTATGGGATATGTTTAAGTTTAGCTTAATAAAAAAATATTTTTAAAATCGATATAGTGTCCTTTTGTTATCTCTTGTACATGTGTGAATAAAAAAATTAAAATAAAAAATGTACCTTATAGTTCCCTGGGAGAAATGGGTTCTCGAAAATTGCAATGTTTCGTTAACCTGTCCTTGATTACATTTAATATGTAATTAAAAGTTTCTTCTTTCATCCGAAAATAACTAAAAAACTTTTCTTCACTGTTCCTTAAATCATCCCAAATATGCTGAAATTCACCAAATTCCTTTCTTTTTCTTAGTTTTTCAGTCACCCATACCTTCCGTCTTCTTTTGTGAATGATTCTTCTTCTTAGAAAAGTATTTTCTAACAAATATAAATCACGACCGGACATTTTAACTATTCGGCATCAAGTTTTATCGCAGTCAATGTGCGAACTCAACGCATGTATACGCAAGATCACAAATTCGGCCGGTTCCGCGCGTTTTTATTATTCGCGCGTATCCGCATCCACTGTGAGAGAAGCCTAACTGTAGTTATCGACATGAACTGGCGAAGGTCCGAATATATTATATTCTTCTCAAATAATTAATCGGTCTTTCGTCGATGCGTTTGGTTAGTCTCGACAATGTTAACACTCACTAATTTCGTTGTTTCACAGTAACATATAGAAACCGACCCTAAATTTGTTTTTAAGGTCCTGAAACCAAATAATTCAACATTCAAATAAAAAAAATTTGTAGGTCTACCACTGATCAAAATATATGAGAAATATAGTAATTATCACTTTTCTTTTACCATAATTTTATTTTTTCCATTTTCTTATTGCTTACTTATACGTTTTTATATTATAAATTATTACTATATGGGATAGATAATACTACTTATTGCTATCTGAAGACGACGGCTTTATTAGTGTACTCATATAGTAAATAAAATGTTTATGCTTCTTAAAATTGGTTGTAAAACTGTTTTTAGATAAGTGTCTATTATTACGGGACATCAGCATTACACTAAATACACCGATCGGCTATAAAGTTATGTTTGTTGTAAGAGAGTGAATAATCATTTGAAGCACGATAACTTTTATTGATGCGCAGGATGATATAAAAAAAGATGGAGACATGGAATGTCAGCGAAAGGAGAAAGAAAATACCAATGCAATAACAGAAAATTTATTAACTATTAATTAGATTAAAAATATCTGACTAATTATCAAAGTAGAATACCGAACTTTCTATCAATTTAGTTAACTGGTTCTGACATCTGAACTATTATATTGCTGAATTCGACAATACATAATATAACAAAAACTATAACAAATATAATTATCCCAGTAAGAAATCCAGTATTTATAAGCACCTATAAATTCAAAATAATAATAATTGAATGTTCAATTAATTTTATTTAGTAAACTCTCAAAATATTTACAATCTGTTTTCCTTAAACTGTGGGTAAATGGCAGTGGGTAAATAGCAAAAACAATTAGTAAATGTTTCAATATGACATAATATATGAAATTTTTCCATTGAGATATTTCACCTAATTTACACCAGAAATGAAAGGGGAAACATGTTGGCAAACTTTCTAGACAGAGAAGGACTTTATCTGATGAACACTCAAAAGAGAGAGAGCCGCAAATGGACATGGAATAGCCCAGATGGACAAACCAAAAATGAGATTGATTTCATAATCTCCCGCCATAAACACATAATTCAAAACGTAGATGTAGTCAATCAGTTCGGCACCGGCAGTGATCACAGGATGGTAAGATGCAAACTACTCATAAACACAAAAATGGAAAGAAAACGGAAGATGAAACAAACGATAAAGAGGGGAAGTAGCGAAAAGATAGCGGAAAGAAAAGAAAAATACAAACAAAAGCTGAATGAAAATTTTTCTAAAAACCCAGAAGAAACAGGAGAGTCCCTGGATGATAGAAATAGGAGAATAACAAAAATTATAAAAGAAACAGCCGATCAGATAATAGGCCCACCAGAGAAAACACCGGATAAACTGTCGATGGAGACAAAACACCTCCTAGAGAACAGAAGAAAATTGATAACAGAGGGTAAAAGGGACACTATTGAGTACACAGAAATCAACAAAACAGCGAGAAAAATGGCTAAACAGGACATACTAAAACATCAAACGAAACAATTACAATCCCTATTAGAACAGAATAAGGGACTAAATATATTTAAAAGACGCAACACACCTAAGAAAGAGATAACAAAGATCAAAGATGGGAAAAACAACATAGCGGAAGACAGAAAGCAGATATTAAAAGTTGTGGAATCTTTCTATAGAGATCTGTACGAATCTAAAATACCAAAGATAACGACAGTAGAGGACAAAATTCGAATAGTAAATGTCAACTCAGAAGAAATGCCCGAGATAGATATGGAAGAACTAGAGAAAGCGCTATCCCAGATGAAAAATGGCAAAGCAGCGGGAGAAGACGACATTCTGCCTGAAATGCTTAAGGAAAGCGATATCAAGACGAGACAAGAACTACTAAAAGTATTCAATGAGTGCCTAATAGAAGAATATATACCCAAAAGTTGGGAGAATGCTGTAGTTGTTCTGATCTACAAGACAGGTGACCCAACTGATCTCGAAAACTACCGGCCGATAAGCTTACTACCACAGATATATAAATTATTCACCAGAATCATTACAAACAGATTAGAACGAAAACTCGAGGCTTACCAACCAAAGGAACAGGCTGGGTTCCGAAGCCATTATAGTACGACAGAACATCTACACACCGTAAGGCACATGCTCGACAAAGCTGCAGAATATAACATAAGCCTATGGATGGCTTTTGTCGATTTTCGAAAAGCTTTCGACACAGTAGAAATCTGGGCAATAATAAAATCATTGAGAAATGCTAGAGTAGATCAACGTTATATAAACCTCATGGAAAACCTCCATAGAAATTCTTCATTGTCGATAAGACTTCACGAATCATCTGACAAAATAAACGTAAGGAGAGGAGTTCGGCAAGGAGACGTTATATCTCCAAAGCTATTCACTTTAGTTCTCGAGGATATTTTTAAGAAGCTACAGTGGGAAAACAAAGGATTGAACATACATGGTGAGCGCTTACACGATCTGAGATTTGCTGACGATGTTGTACTGTTTGCAAAAGATAAACAGGAATTGATAGACATGTTGGAAGAACTACAAAATGAGGCTGCAAAAGTAGTATTACACATGACAGCACAATAAAAAAGACGTGAACATACATATACCTGGGCCAAGCTATAACACCAGGCATAAAAAAATCAAGAGATGGAGATTGATAGAAGAATTAGACTGGGATGGGCAGCCTACGGCAAATTAAAGTACATCTTCAGCATGAATATTCCAATTAATTTGAAAACAAAAGTCTATAACGAGTGTATACTGCCTGTTGTCACGTATGGTTGTGAGACCTGGGTAATAACCAAGAAGATAAAACATAAATTGGAACTACATCAGAGAGCCATAGAAAGACGTATTTTGGGAATTTCCCTGAGAGACCATAAAACAAATACTTGGATACGAGAAAAAACCAAAGTCTTCGATATAATAAAAAGAATTGGTTCCCTAAAATGGCAATGGGCAGGGCACGTGGCCAGGCATACGGAAAACTGGAGCGGGTATGTAACCAGATGGAGGCCTTGGGCAGAGAGGAGGAGTGTTGGAAGACCCCAGCAAAGATGGTACGACGAGATAAAGAAAGTCGCTGGCCTGAACTGGTATCGAGTTGCGCAAGATCGAAGCCGATGGACGAATTTGAAAGAGGCCTATATCCTAAGGATAGAAAACGGCTAAAAATAGAAAATAGACAATGGAATGCGAGGGTTGCCTTTTATGTTTCGGGATTTGTCAACCCTAGTGTTGCAATCTGCTAACTGACAGCTCTATCGTAAAGTTGGACATTTTTGAGGTTATACGCACTCAGATCGTTTTGACATACGAGCGCTACTTGTGTTGTTTACAGTAACTTGAAAGATTCATCTCGGCCCAAAAATGGAATTAAATCGTGAACATTTTCGTGCGATTATTTTTTACAACTTTCGACGTGGATTAACTCAGCAACAGTGCATGGATGAACTTAATTCAATTTTTGGCGATGAAGCTCCATCAAGGACCAGTGTTTATCGATGGTATGGTGAATTCAATCGTGGTCGTAGTTCACTCAAAGACGAATTTCGTCAAGGTCGTCAAAAATCAGTTGTTGTTCCGAAAACCATTGGTACTGTGCGCGAACTGATATTGCAAGTTCGTCATGTGACCTATCAAGAGATTGAAACAACCTTAGTCATTAGTGGGACCAGCATACATTCAATATTGCATAAACATTTGACTGTCAAAAAAATTTGTTCGCGTTGGATTCCACACAATTTGTCAATCGCTCAAAAAAAGGCTCGTGTCGATTGGTCGAAAGAAATGCTCAAAAAATACGATCGCGGTGCTTCGAAACACGTCTATGATATCGTGACGGGTGATGAATCGTGAATTTACGCGTATGAGCCCGAAAATAAACAGCAGTCGACTGTATGGGTGTTTCAAGATGAGCCAAATCCAACAAAAGTTGTTCGCGCACGAAGTACTTCCAAGCAAATGGTCGCCTGATTTTTCGGAAAAACTGGACATGTCGCAACCGTACCATTAGAACAACGCAGATTAGTCAATTCTCAGTGGTACACAACCATTTGTTTGCCAGTTGTCTTCCAAGAAATCAGGAAAACCAACCGCCCAGCTCAAACAACTGCATTTTTGAGCACCCAAAACATCGATTTGATGAGTCATGCGCCGTATAGTCCTGAGTTGGCACCAAATGACTTCTTTTTATTCCCGTACGTAAAAAACAAACTGAGAGGTCAACGTTTTTCGACACCTGAAGAAGAGGTTGCTGCATTCAGAATCCATGTTTTGGAGATACCTCAATCAGAGTGGCAAAAGTGCTTCGACAATTGGTTCAAACACATGCAGAAGTGTATAGATCTTCATGGGGAATATTTTGAAAAACAAAAAAGTGATTTTCGATGATTAATGTTTTTGTTCTCTAATCCCGAAATATAAAAGGCAACCCTCGTATGTATAATGTTTATATGTTGATTATTTCAAAAACGTTGTTGGTAAGTCTGTGTGTTTAAATATTTTTAAGTGGCGCACTTCACCAATTGTGGATCAATTCACTCACGAGCAAATTTCGGTATGTCTTAACAAATTGTACAGTTGAATTATTGGATCTTTACCCGTGCGTCATTAATATCTGATAACATAACTAACAATATTATCAAGTGGCATCTCTTTCAATTAATAGGGAAGAATAGAACAAAATAGTTGACATTTGTCGGTTATGTTATCAGATATTAATGACATATCCAATAATTCAACTGTGTAGAGTTCGACACATGTTAAGGAGCGTTAGTTATTATTCTCATAACTTTATTTTGGAATCTTTGTAGTATATTAAGATTTGAGTGGTTTGCTGTTTCAGTGGTATAACGTAGGTTCATATTGGTTCCAATTTTGTTTATTTTCAAGTGATAATTTAGCTTTTATACCAATTGACCAATTAAGTTGTGTTAGTTTAAGATCTAACTGGTTTCTCTTGTTAATTATACGTTTCTGCCATATTAGGCGTTTGTCTAAATGTATGCCAAGATATTTTACGCTGTCTTTTCGAGGTATTTGATACTAAGAGTTAACTGGTTGTCTGTCCGAATCGTTGTCCCAGGATTCTCAACCAGGACATTTTTCTTCTACAAGATCCACGTCCTCCATTAGAAGCTAGAACATCTATATTCTTTTAAGAATTTCCGTTGTCTTAAATGTGACGGCTTTTTGCATAACTTCGAATAAGTTTCTGTTTATGGTCAGATGTTATTATTCCTGTTATTGACACAGCTATAAAATATTTGTTAACTTGATTTTACACTGTCTACGTGAGGTATTTGATGATTATTCAAAAAAACTGCTGGACAATTTTCGGTTTTGAGCGTAAAGGTTACTTGGACTGTAACGCATCGGCTTTAATTTTCTATTTCTTTACTTGTTTGAGACTATTTCGCAGACTTTTGGACGCACGTTGTGGATTGGGATGAGAAGCAGTTATGGCGAATATCGCAATTTTAGTTAAATTTGTGTTTGATATATTTTTCCGGATTTGAGAAGCATGATAATTTCGGCTACTTTCCATTGATTTGGGAAGTATTTTATAGCAGTAAACTGAAGGAATGTAAGAATGCTATAAATCATTTTGTTGTCAGTTTTTGCAATATCTCTTCAGTAACTAAGTCGTATCCCGGTGATTTTTTTGAACTTATGTAAGATCGTGTTTTTAAATTCTTGATATCTGAATGCTTTTATTGGATAATTCATTTGGAATGGTGCTGTCAATAGGTTTTTAAATCTCCAATTTCTTCTGGACTTTGTTTTTTGTTCTATATTAAAGCGTTTGAAAACAGTTGCTAGTGATCTGCAAATGCTCGAGCTTTTTGTTGATCGTTTCTAGTTCATACTCAGTTTTAAATTAATTAATAAAAGTTATTTTTATTGTAATTTGACTATATCTTACACAGCAAACAATAATAATTTTGTATTGACGAACAAGAAAATTCTGGCAACAACGCGCTTAGCTCAGTAGGGGAAGTGTGCCTTAGACGGGCCCGTGCATATGATGGCCCACATCTTGTATTTTTGAAAAGCGCGCGCCTGTCGCTCAACTGACATATTAGGAATGTGCAACAAAATGTTTTCTCATCTGGCATCGACTTTCGTACGTGTGCAGGTAGTTGGGGCGAAGCAATAAAATGATATCCATTTCAGTAATTCTCGATCTATAATTTTGTGTTGGATAATGTAGAAAACATATATCTGTTACGAGTTTGGCAAACGAACGCCAGTCATGTGTAAAGTAGTTTCACAAGTTGTCCTTCGTCTGTTGCATTCAGTTTTGAGTTGAAGTAAATAATAAATAAGTTTGTACGGATATATATGCTTATAAGCCTATGATGGACCCTACAGTGTCGTCCTTTGATAGATCCTCTCACTCGGGGGTCCATCATTGGATTACAAAGTGCATTATCAACAACATTATTTTCAATATTTATAAGAATGGCTACCCAGAAACGTCAACAATGGGAGGAACGTGATATGCAGCATGTCTTGCATAGTTTAGAGAATAAAAGCATGAGATTCAAATTAGCAGCTAAAACTTTCAATGTTCCGAAATCAACACTTCGGAGACGTCATGCTAAGCAACAAGGAAGTTCCAAAGGCGATTTTGGAGGTCGAAGAACAACTTTCTCTGGACAAGTGGAAAAATAATTGATCTGGAAACACGATTTTTCGGCCTAACCAGTAAGGAGTTGCGTGAAATTGTATTTGAAGTGCAAAAAAATCAAATCCTTCAATTGCGTATCCAAAATGGCAGGATGGATATGGATCAGGGGGTTTCTAAGGCGTAATCTATAGTTGAGCTTAAGAACTCCAGAAAGCACATCGTTGGCCAGAGCCCAGGCTTTTAATAAACCCAACATACGCGCCTATTTTATTGCGTTAAGTGACATTTTAGACAAATACCTGAGCACACATACAATATGGACGAGTCAGGTTTAAAGACGGTGCAAAAGAGATGTCAATAAATTTATACGATCAAGGGTCGTATAAACAAGAGGGTGCTCTCAGCAGCTCTGAGCGTGGTCAACATGATACCGTTGTTTGTGTCATGAATGCAATTGGAGCATATGTACATTCCGCACTCATTTTTCCTCGACAAAGGTTAAAAGAGGAACTTATGAATGGTGCGCCTCCTAGAAGTATATGTTTTGCCCAAGACAAAGGCTGGATGACGTCAGATATTTTTTATAAATGGCTGCAACATTTCTTAAGGTTTACGAAAGCTTCCGCCGATAACAAGGTTTTATTACCACTAGACGGACATAGTAGTCAGACAGGACTTGAAGCTCTGGAGTTTGCAAAATCGAACGGTGACATCATCTTTTGTTTTCCGACTCACTGCAAGTCACCATGTTCAACCTTTAGACGTTGGTTTCTTCTGGCCGTTTCATACTTATTGCGGTCAAGAAATTCAATTATGGTTGCGCCAAAACCCGGAGAAAGCGGTAGCACCTTTTAACATTGCAAATTTATTGAACCAAGCTTATTTAAAAAGTTCACTGCCTTCGAACGCTATAAATACCTTCAAGAAACCTGGAATACATCCTTTAATCCAGATATATTTGAGGATTTGGTGTTTTTATCGTCATTGATAACCGATAAGCAACTTCTGGACCCCCATCGCTAAGAACACGAAAATCAACAATGACAAGCAGAAGCTGACCGTCAATCAGGACCATCCAATCATTACTCATCACATCAATTAGACAATGGTGAGCAACCAGGGCCCTCCAATCGTAATTTATCAGCAGTCCTCGGTATTTGCCCTCCTCCTTCAGCTTCGGTGATTGATGCCCATAGAAGAGGAAAAAAACGTGGAACCACGAGATTTTTAAAGTTGACACCAGAAATTGAATCGATGAAGGAGGCGATACTGGAAACAGAAACCCAAATAAGAAAACAACGCGCCGGAGAGGTGAAAAAAAAGTTTTTGCACCAAGTCAACCACTGAACGTAGCCACAGTGGAAAGAAAAACGCAACTGAGGAAACAATGTGAAAAGCAATATTCACATTCAAGATAGTTCCTATAATGAAGTTAACTTTTATGAAAATATGGAACAATGTGACCTAGACGATGTTGCTTGCATATATTGCAAGTAATTTTTTTCCATTCTCTGTCCTGAGAAAAATGGATTCGTTGCAAAGAATGCAACTCTTGGTGTCATACTGAGTGTACTGGAATTAATGAACAGCGCAGACATTCCATGTGTGAATTGTGTTTTTAAGAATAGTGTTTCTGATGTGATTTGAAACCAAAAAATCGATTTTTACTTAATTTTTGTGACATTTTTTTCTTGCTTTGTCCAGTTTTTTATTATTTTGGCATAATTATTGTTAAACAAATGTCAACAGAAAAATTCCTTATTCGTGAATTATAAATTATTGAAAACATTTAATAATACTAATTTTGTTTGTACATACAGTGATCGATCCATCATAGGAACACTAAGGGGGTCATCATAGGCACATACGTGATTATGATGGGCCATTTCAAATATTTTCAAATAACCATTCTATTTGAGCATGTATATTTTGTATCGAACATATACATATTCATTAGCAGAGAGAGAAAGAGAGAGAGAGAGAGAGAGAGAAGTTCGTAAATGAATTTTGTTGGATTGGAGTTTTCTTGGTTGAGATTGTTCTTTTCTTGTTGGTACCCTGGTGTAGGATAGGTTTCCTCTTCAGGGCTGGGTTGGGGGTGTGTTGGATGGTTTAGTGCGCGCTGACTGAGAAATTGGATTTGGGGGTTGAAAAAGTGTCTAGTAGAAAATTTTTAAAAAGTGACTAGGAAAAATTTGTTTAAAAGTGTATGGAATTGAGAGTGATTGGATGGGCTTTTCGCTAGAAAGTAACTGGAGGGCTGTGTGTATCAGAGGTTGAAGTCTGGAAGCAGCGAAGCTCAAAAGTGTGCGGAGATGGTGTGACAAAAAGTGTCTAGGATGGGATCGTAAATGTAGAAGACGAACCATGTATTGCTGCCGATAGATAGATATATGCGTTGAGCTGGCTAGGTGTCAGAGTTTTTGGTGAAAAAGGGTGGTACCATAGAGAAAGTAATAAGAGAGTGTTCGTTCCCGTATAAACAGCTGGCGTCGCGTCGATCTGAGCGCACCCCTTGCGAGTGGCAGAACTAATTCTTAGAGGCGGGATATTTAAATTTGGTAGTTTGGATTATTGGTAGGGAAATTCTATAGTTTGTCTTAAAATTGTTTATTATATAATTATTTCATTTCAAAAAATTATATTTCATTTTTTGTAATGAAATAATTATAATAAACAAGTTTGAGACAAATAATTTAGATAAATAAGGAAACAGCAAACATTTAAATTTTTTATTAACCTGCACATAATATAAAAAATTATTTATCACAATTACATATTTCTACTAAAATTACATTATATTTAAGAAAATTAATCCAATATCACATCAAATTGCACATTGTTATTTTAAAATTATTGACAACAAAACCAACAAACATTTTAATAAAAATAAGTTAAAAACTAGATTCTCCATATCCATAAAGACAGGAACAGGTCTGAAACAAAAACTAAATTAAAAGTAGTACGTTTTAAGTTACAAAAAAATATTTTTGTGGGTTAGTCCTCTTACCATCATTATATTTTTCAATTAATAAGGGAACACAAACTTTTATGAGTTGAGATAATACGTATGATTTATGTTCTAGACAGATGAATAAATCAAAATTTATATGACCTTTTGCAAAGTGTTATTTTTTTCAGTAATATTTTCTACATTAACGAAGAGTGGTGAAATATGATAACAGTCACGCAGTATTGAAAGAAATTTAACAACTTCTCTGTACACAAATCAGACGTATTTTATGATCATTTTCTTTGAAGGAAGTGAAACCACGGTGGTGAACAACTGAAATATCTCTCTGCAAATTAGCCTTACATTCTTCGCAATTAATAGTTGTACGAAAATAGAAACATAGCTTATTGTTGAGTGTCAACATTTGAATAATGTTATGTATCTAAGAACGGGAATTCAATTTTTTCCAATTCATTAATAGTTTTAGAAGTGAATGCTTTTGGTTAATTATGAAAATTTTAAATACTGCATCAAACCGTCTCTTATATTATTTGTCTATGGGTGGTACTTGCTGAATTTGAAATGTCTCCGATGATTTAGCGGGAATATTATGATATATTAGAGTTTTTACTGGTTTTTGTTTCTTTCGAGAAAAAGTGTATGGGAGATATTTTTCAAAAGTGTATGGGATTGGGTGGTTTGTTGAAAAGATGCAGTGACGTGCCTTCGGTGGTTTGGGACTATTTACGGTGGTTGGTGGAATAATTAATAATAATAAATCTAAAAATGCGGGTGCGTCGCTCGTCGGTCCATTTGGCTAGTGAATACATTCACAGAATATCCAGGAAACCGCAGAAAAACCTGCAACACCGACGTGGGTGGTGTGGGCCGGCTGGGAAGTACAGGGTTTGTCCAAAGTGTTGAACAAATTATTGAGAGTTGTTGAAATGATGGTTATTTGAGTATAGAGTGAGTGAGAAAAATTTATTATGGTCTGATAAGTAATGTGAGATTTAGGTGAGGTTTTTATTCGAATTATCGAACTCATTAGCATGAATTACAAGCATAAATGAAGAAGTCAAATGACAATATCCTTAAGCGGTCCAACATGGGCACACTTCCTTTATGTTTATATGCAAATACGTAAACCTTTTATTATACAAATGCCCGTTATTCCAAATCGTACCAGAACTGTCAATTCTATTTCAAGTTAAAACTTACTAAAATTTTATAATTTTATCAGAATCATAATATGTATTATTATAAAAATTCCTATACAAATTTATAGAAATACTATTTATACTATACAATTGATTGGATATTACCAAAAACTGAGCACGCAACAGATGTTGCTTCTTAAATATAAAATAAACAACGAAAATGACATATTTTCTTTGCGTTGAAAATTCTACAAACTATACAATTTTAAAATAATAGTTAAAATAACCCACAGTCAAACGACACTTTAATTTCAATTATTTATCTTAAACCTGCGGTTAAGTATTATTGTTTTTCATGTAGGTAATAATGGTATTATTGTTCAACATATTTTAATTTGGATAATTAAACTTCAAATTTTATACATCGTTAAACGTAATCACATACTACAGTCATCGCTAATGGGTACACATAGTTACAAAGTATCCAATAAACTTTTTAACCTTTTCTTTATCGTATTAATTTCATTTTCCTTTACTTCTGATTCAAGCCTGCTATTAGAATCGTCCAAAATAAGTAGTTCATCTTCATTATCGGATTCTTCTCTAATTTAGTTGGTTTTCGCTTTGTTGTAATGTTACTGTTTTTGTACGGATCGCAAGACCCCTGTTAGATTGGCTCGTCCTTGGTTCACAAAATATCAGACTTTTATTTCAAATACTTTTAGTTGTTTTTCACACGAGTTTAAAAATTGATTTCCATTGTGAATGAATAAATATTCATAATATGGATTTCATAATGTATTTGTTATTGTAGCAACATATTGCTAATTTCGTAAACCAAATTTCTCACAAAAAATAAGTTCACTAGGTCTTGATCTTATTATGGGCGTTGATGGGACAAAAAAAGAGAAAACAACTTGGTTTGTCAATAGGGCAGGTCACATTATTAACACACCGAATTTCAACATAATTAGATCATAATATACTATGATGAGCTGAAATAATTCAGCCAAATATAACCTACAAACTATTTGGCCTTGGTATACATATAATCACTAGAAAAACTATATTTCAAAACTTTTTGTGATTAATCGAATTTATTTTAGCATAGTCATTAATGACTATTCAACTATCAAATATTAATAATTAGGATTTGTATCTTATATAATATTGGTTTTATAATTTATGTAAATAACTTTTTATGTGTTTTTTTACCCAAAATTGGTTTATGTCAGTACCCACTAGTATAATATAAATTATTAAACACTGCGATTTTTAATTAATAATAGATATGTATTCAATTTTGTTGTTCATATTTCATTTGACTTACATGCATTTTGAATCCACTTGTAAATTCATTCCAACAATTTAGAATAGATATTACAATTTTCTATCAAAATATTTCTAAAAAAATTGAGTCAAAATCTTTTGTACAATAAAGGTAATTTTCTACAAATTTGAGTCCAAACTATAGAGGAAAGCGAATATGTTCGTTCTCCTTCTAGAGTTTGTGAGGATGGTATTTGAAGTAGGTAATCGTAACCAGTTGAGGTATGCCGTGCGTCGAAAATGCAAATGTAATTTTATAAATTTCAATTCCTCTAGCAATTCATTTAACCCAGTAATTGTAATTTTTCGTTATTGAATTATCAACAATAATATTTAATTTAAAAATAGGTGACCTATTAGTTTTTTAAATGAAACTGTTTCTAAATAATTCCATAATATGTTGAACAAATGGTAGAAATTCTAAAAAAAATGACAATTGTTTCGATATTACTATCATCATCAGAATGATAGTTTGAAAGTGGAGAGCTCCCTAGATTTATATGTTCATTGACGACTTCATATTGTGGATCTCTTAAAAGTGTCTTCTAATTTCTAATCCAGTTTTTGTTTCTTATCACAAATATGTAGTACTTCTAGTTCTGTGTTAGTTGTCAATGAAAGTTTGGTGTCCAGTAGATGTTTGCATAGTGTATTAATCTGTATGCTCGTAAGTGTTCACTGAATCTGATTTCAAAATTTCTAAGGGTTTGACCCAATTAGATAGGATAGAATTCTGGACATTTAAGTTTATATATACCAGCCTTCTTTAATCGTGTTTTACATCTTATGACACAACCAACTACTCAAACGCCATCAAGTTAGTTTTAAGTTAATTATTCCAAATCCCTAGAGTGGGAAGTGGGATCAAATTAGTTATGGGGGTATAAGATAAGGAGAGTAATCTCTGCATATGATAAGGAATTGTGACTTGCGGGAAGAATGTCTTAGTTAGTTCAACATGAGGTTGCTGAACTATTGCTTGTTCTGTTTTAGTAAAGACAGAACGGCAAAATGTCCCGTTTATAAGATACGCGACGATGTATTGATACGCTATATTTGTTGACACGCCGTATCTTCGATGCGTAACAAACAATTGTTGCGCGACGGAGTTACGATACGAAGTTTTGTTCTATGTCTGTACCCACCTTGAAAATATTTTCTTTTTATCTGACATTTAATTTTAATTTTAGTTCTCTTTTGAGCGTTTTGTAAAAAGTAGTGTTATTTTCATTTCTATTAAACAGATTAGTCGTTTTTTAAACAAGAAGTTTTTATTGAAGCTTTATTTTTCTTGACGATATATGAAGTTTTAGACACTTGGGCTCCGTCCCATGTCCGATCCACATCTACTTCCGCAGGCGCTGCAGCTTTACAAGGCGAAACTTTTAAAATCAATAAATACAAAAATTTGGAAAACATTTACATTTTTATTCCTGTAGCAATTGAAACCTCTGGTGTTTTCGGTCATGAAGCTTTAAAATTCATTAAAGAAATCGGTAAAAAAATATCAATAGAAACCAATGATTCGAGAGCAACTTTGTTCTTTATACAACAAATAAGTATTGCAATTCAAAGAGGAAACGCTTCATCTTTTCTCGGTACGTTTCCCCGTTCTAAGCCTCTATAAGAACTTTTTATGAAACCTAATCATAAGAAACGTAATTCTTCTACAACTTTCAAACTTTCTCACATTACAGACCCTAAAACATGTGATCTTTCCTTTTTCCGACCTTCTTATTTAACATCTTCATTCTCTTCTTCAGAATGTGTGCCTTCTGATAATACATGCGTTGACAATTTAATAAATTATGCCCCCAACAGGCTTTTGGGCCTCAGTGTACTAAAAAATACAGATAACCACCAGCCAGATGATATCCCATTCATAGGAATACTGAAGAAGATGACTATGCTAGAGAATGATGCGATTCCTTTACGCAATAAATTATCTCTAACCAAAACAGTCTTCAAATCCGTAATATCTACATCCAATTCAGTAGCAAACATCATTAATTCAAATTCCTTATCACGCCGATCAAGTGAGAAAGACAATAATAGAATCCGAGATTATTCGTACAATGATAGTAGTTGCGAAAGAGCTTTTAACAATATTTCGACATTCGGATCCATAAAGGGTATTCCCCAAGATTCTTTGGGTCTCAAAGGTCTCAAAAATATAGGTAACACATGTTTCATGAATAGTATTATCCAATGCATATCAAACACAAGGTGGCTATTAGAATATCTAAAGAAAGACGCATACATAAGAGATATTAACATAAACATATCTAGCATGAAAGGAACACTAATTAAAGCATTTGCTGAAGTTATTCAAGAACTTTGGTCTGAAGACGGTTCAGACAGAGTGGTTAATACAGTATCATTGAAAAGTAAGATTCGGCGATTTACTTCAAGGTTCATGGGATACACTCAACATGGTGCACATGAGTTTCTTCGTTACCTATTAGCAGGACTTCACGAAGATGTTAACAATGTATATGAAATACCAAAGCCAATATTAACTGAAATTTATGACAAATTTAATGATATCGAGAAAGCACAAGAGTTTTGGTTAAGATATGTGAGAATGGACAACTCCAAGATTATGGATAACTTTGTCGGTCAATTAAAATCAACAATCAAGTGCACACACTGTGGTCACTGTTCAGTTACCTACGATCCTTTTTGGGATTTATCCCTTCCGATACCACAAAGAACATGTAAATTACGACTTTCACAAGGTTTAGATTTGTTTACAAGAGAAGAAACACTCGACGGTGATGAGAAACCAGCTTGTTCGAAATGTAAGGAACGAAGACGATGCATTAAATCATTCTCAATTCATAAATTTCCTAAAATACTGGTTATTCACCTAAAGCGCTTTTCGCAAACAGAAAGTTTTAGTGCAAAACTTAATGATTCAATAGATTTTCCAATAGAAGGGCTTGATATGAACCATTACGCGGCTGATAATGTGGCACCTTGTATGTACAACCTCTACGCTATATCTAATCACTGTGGAACCACTTATAATGGTCACTACACAGCATTTTGCCGACATCCCTACACGGGACAGTGGCACGAATATAACGATTCAAGAGTGCTATTAATATCGTGGAAATCTTTAGTCAGTGGAGAAGCATATGTTCTCTTCAATGAACAAGATGACACACAATCCCATCTTTAAGTTCAATAATTTTTTTTTATTAGTTTTTAAATTGTATATTTTCATTGTAAATTAATGTCTTATTTGTTTTTTTTTCTGCTAAATTTATTTATATATACATTGTATCCGTTTAAATATAAATAAAATACCATAAAAATTTAAAAAAAAATTAATAATATATTCTATAACAAGGGTAGAATAAGCAAAGTTTTACACGTGTAGAAAGATTTGTTTCCGGAGCCGTAGGCCAGGGAAACGGTTCTACGAGTGTAGAAATTTAAATTCCACCCGTGTTTTAGGCTATACTTTTCCTACGAAACAAACGAACGAATATAACTAAATATCTGCTTATGTTTGTTTTTTTTATTTTTCTTGTCTGGATTAGTGTTATATATATAATTATTTATAGTTATAGTTATAGTAATTGTAGAATATTTAAATGTGACTTGTTTAGGTCAATTTTATATTTTTGGTGCGCAATGAGGCAAATATATTTTGTTGCTGTTGGTTGGAACAAGAAGGCCCTATATGTGAATTAGGCTAATTTTGTTCATGAAAATTAGTTTCGCTGACTGATAGCTCTTGGTTTTTATCAATTTGCCACATTATGCCTGTCGATACATTTAGGCGGTTCTGTAAGGATTTATCTATATATCCTTCTGCAAGTTCTATGGATTTCCAGCCCTAGTGTCGTTTTAAGGTTTCTATGTTTGCGCCAGAATCCACAAGCATTGTTGCTGCGGTCCTGCGTAAACATTGTCCTGTGTATAATTTTGAGTCAGATAAATTTAAAAATTGTGCCACTTGTCTAGGCATATTCCCAAGTGTATTTATGCCTATAACTTGTTTTGTGCAGTGTCCTTTTTGAAAATTAATAAAAAAATTGTTTGTCACAATATCTGGAGGTCTTAAAGAAATATATTTTTTGAATAAGTGATAAAACTTTCCGGTAAACGTGAATTTTCTGGGGATTTTGGTTTTTGTATCCGGAACATTAATAACTACTGCAGAACCCAAATCTTCAATATCCTGTATTTTCATTGAGTAGAGTTCATTTTTTCTACAGGCTTCCATAATTCCAATAATCATAGGGACCTGAAAAAATTAACATTATACTAGATTGTAAATGTTGTTTTAGGCCCGGTTTTTTCAAGTGCGAATAAAATGACAGGAAAATAAATTTATTAGGAAGTCTTATTCAACAAATGAAGTGTAAATGTCTTTCAAACTGACTTTAACCATTGATTTATTATTCCTTGAATTAACACAACGAATATAACTATTTTAACGTTGGCTGCAATGAAATTACAATAACTGACTTCATATGTTTAGAAAAAGATAGTTCGATGCACAATGTATATATGATAGAAAATGATAAACAATCATTATGTTTCGCGGTCGTCTCGTGGGTAGCAAAATAGATTATAGGGTAGCTGTCACTTGCTTGACAGCACTGAAATCAGTATTCCATATTTTGTATAAATATTTTCAAATAATTGCTGCAATTGTTTCGAAAACGGTGTAAAGACTCTCCTTTATTCCATCTTTAAACATGGTCAATACGTCCTGTCACTGTATATGCGTCACGTTCTGGGTTTACAAAATCTCCTATTATTGTATCTCTTTGAATTTGAATTCAAAATTTAAAAAATTAGACAATTTTGACAGTTGACAATTATTTCTAATAGATAGTGTATTTTCTTATTTTTTAATTAAAAAGTGTCATAAAGTACACTTAATCTGGCTGTAACAATTAATATTCAACGACCATATTAGTCATTTTACGTTGAGTTTAGAGGATTTTTTATGCATTTTGGTATTTCTGAACTACTTCTACTTCGCGCAGTGCAGCAGGTGTACAAAACGGAACACGCCTATTTTCTCTTGGTTTTTATCAATTTGCCACATTATGCCTGTCGATACATTTAGGCGGTTCTGTAAGGATTTATCTATATATCCTTCTGCAAGTTCTATGGATTTCCAGCCCTAGTGTCGTTTTAAGGTTTCTATGTTTGCGCCAGAATCCACAAGCATTGTTGCTGCGGTCCTGCGTAAACATTGTCCTGTGTATAATTTTGAGTCAGATAAATTTAAAAATTGTGCCACTTGTCTAGGCATATTCCCAAGTGTATTTATGCCTATAACTTGTTTTGTGCAGTGTCCTTTTTGAAAATTAATAAAAAAATTGTTTGTCACAATATCTGGAGGTCTTAAAGGAATATATTTTTTGAATAAGTGATAAAACTTTCCGGTAAACGTGAATTTTCTGGGGATTTTGGTTTTTGTATCCGGAACATTAATAACTACTGCAGAACCCAAATCTTCAATATCCTGTATTTTCATTGAGTAGAGTTCATTTTTTCTACAGGCTTCCATAATTCCAATAATCATAGGGACCTGAAAAAATTAACATTATACTAGATTGTAAATGTTGTTTTAGGCCCGGTTTTTTCAAGTGCGAATAAAATGACAGGAAAATAAATTTATTAGGAAGTCTTATTCAACAAATGAAGTGTAAATGTCTTTCAAACTGACTTTAACCATTGATTTATTATTCCTTGAATTAACACAACGAATATAACTATTTTAACGTTGGCTGCAATGAAATTACAATAACTGACTTCATATGTTTAGAAAAAGATAGTTCGATGCACAATGTATATATGATAGAAAATGATAAACAATCATTATGTTTCGCGGTCGTCTCGTGGGTAGCAAAATAGATTATAGGGTAGCTGTCACTTGCTTGACAGCACTGAAATCAGTATTCCATATTTTGTATAAATATTTTCAAATAATTGCTGCAATTGTTTCGAAAACGGTGTAAAGACTCTCCTTTATTCCATCTTTAAACATGGTCAATACGTCCTGTCACTGTATATGCGTCACGTTCTGGGTTTACAAAATCTCCTATTATTGTATCTCTTTGAATTTGAATTCAAAATTTAAAAAATTAGACAATTTTGACAGTTGACAATTATTTCTAATAGATAGTGTATTTTCTTATTTTTTAATTAAAAAGTGTCATAAAGTACACTTAATCTGGCTGTAACAATTAATATTCAACGACCATATTAGTCATTTTACGTTGAGTTTAGAGGATTTTTTATGCATTTTGGTATTTCTGAACTACTTCTACTCTGCGCAGTGCAGCAGGTGTACAAAACGGAACACGCCTATTTTCTCTTTCTGTCAAATGAACCGTGATATTTAGAGAGAGCCACAAGTATTCATTCCATAACAAGTTCGAGAACGAATATTCTTGCACTAGTGCTAGAATGAAGCTATTCCATAATCAAAAACTACATCGGAATATAGAAATTCTACAATAGTCGTAGAAAAAATTGTTTCTAACACGCCTAACATGTTCTCGCAACATAGGAATCGGCAGTAACCTGATGATATACTAATAAAATTTCGTGTGTATTTGTACCTAATCCTATTTAATTTTTCAACTTTTATTTTATAATTGATTTTTTTCATTTTTTTGCAATTTTTTTTGGACCTTGGGTTTTGGCACATATAAAGGATTGCGCCCGTGTGCATTGCACACTTTGCATTGACTGCGTACAGCTGTACACTTTTTCAACTTTTCTCCCATATGAGATGATTCCTCCTTACCTCTAAGCATCCATATTCAGGATTTAATGAAAACCAGAAAGAGAAGACCGCTTTACTGAAACTACCATTGGAAAGTTTTATACGTTCTTCATTTGTGTATTATACGCCATTTTCAAATTGTATTGAATTAGGAGATCTATAAAATGTGTTAAAATACAAAATATGTTTGAATGTAACGTTTCTTTGATTGTCTCAGTATAAAAATACTACTAGAATATAACATAAAAATCAATTATTTATATTGTAATACTATATTATTTATTTAATTTATGTTATTTATTGGAAATTAACATCACTGTTATTCCTATCAGGGCGGGAAAAAAATCTGTGCAATAATAAAGTATAAGGATATCTTTGTGCAATACATAACTGTTGATATTTTTAGTACTTAAGGTGTTTTTTAATAGGTTGGATAATATCATTTATTGATTGTGATTTATAATAGTTACACATATTAGTAAAAACTTTATTTTGAGAATTGTCTTAAACGTTTTATGTGGATTATCATATTTGTATAAAATTATAAGTTATAAAGTCATTAGTGACTACCGTATTTCAGAATTGATCAAGTGAATGCTATAAAGTGAAACAACAAATACGTTTTTTCATAATAATGTAAGGAAAGCTTTATATTTAGTCAATTGTTTCTGCAAATGTTCGTCAATTCAAATTTTGAAATCTCGGAGAAAAATCAAAATTCAATTATACAGATTAATATGGTTTAATTTTTGGAGAATGAAGGGTAATTTTCGAAGTATTTATTTACGTAGAATCCAATCAGAATTTGGCTTTCGCGTCAATATTAAGAGATATTAGAGGTTATATCTATATTCAAATAATAGCGTTTTTGGCTACTATTATGGTTATGAACATAAGGCACGACATTTTACGGTGATTTTTTTTTTATTTAAATCATCTAGTATTGTTATTACTTTTTAATTTACTAGTCGCAAATAATATGACGATTTCTTTTCTCTAAGTTTAGGGTTGCTTAGTATGAATTTATAGTTAAATACAGCAAACTGAATATGATTTCTCAATATGGCTGATTCGAACTCCATATCTACATACTTTAAATTATGACATTAAATTTAGGTTCCCTAACAGGGATGGATTAACCAATTTTAAGGCACTAGCCATTTTTTTTGTCGGACCCCTACCCTCGGGTGTTATATTTTTACTAGAACTTTCTAACAAAATAATAAATATGCATATAATAATTATCAAAAATATTTAATAAAGTTTCCATTGTTGCTATAATTTCAAACATGTGTTTATGTATCAATACAATCAATTTAAATGGAATTTTGACCTTTTTGTTTGTCTTTGTATTCGATAAATTTCTGTTGAATCTCAAAAGTCGAAACCATAGGTTTGGAAAACAAGTTTATAAAATTAATTTAAAAAAACTTCTTCCTGACTTTCAATTTATCAATTATTTTTCCGTAATTACTATTGTCCAACGCATATTGTGCAATGTATGCAATAGCTAAAGAAGTTAATTTTGTTTTACTTAATGAGTTTCGTAAATAGTTTTTTACGCGTTTTAACACCAAAAACGATCTTTCACCATATAAATTCGATACAGGCAAAGTTAAAATTATACGTAGTAGGATTTCCATATTGGGATACGATTTTTTTAGTCTTTATATATCGTAATATCTCAGAATGGAATGTTAACTTTTGACTTTACTAAGTATTAGAAATTGTAACAGTTCCTCATTCAATTCTTTTGTATTGTAATGTTTTTGTTATTTATTTAAACAATAAACGGGTGGGATAAATTTCAAACACTCGGTATGGCTACTTACTAATTTATTTAAACACTAAACTAATCACTAATACTTAATTTATATATACAGTATATTCACTTAAACTAATTTATATAAACAGTTCACTAATTCACTTATTTATTTGTTTATCTCTCGATGTCAAATTATCAACTAACTCCTCCGCTGATCGGTCCTTATTTATATACTAGTGCCTTTTGTACTAGAGAATGCTGGGCAGCGGCTTACACAAAACAATTAATTCTGGCCTTTTCTAGATAACTCTGGTCACAAAAACAATGTTTACATAAGATAAGTCGTAGACAGTTATAAAAAAACAGTGCGTATCCGCCATAATTTTAACTTTTATACCTGGCTTAGACAGAGTCGGTTTTAGGGACTATACCAGGGTGCTGTTTCGTAACGTTACCCCCTCCTTGAATGGAAGTCCCTCCTGAAACTTTTGTGTAGCCGAGACTGGATGTTTGAATCGGCAACTGGCCCCATTTCTACACTTTCCGATCTTATGGAAATAGCTGGGCACGGTCTTCATCGGATACTGATAACGGGGGTTGTAGCTGCAAATTAATATCTGGACACCGGTATCTTGGAAGATAATCTCAACCATGTTCCTGATGATTCGCCAATCCAACTGGTTACTCGCTATCTTAGGCATAGCCAGTTTCTTCACGTTGGATCCCAACACATGGTCTCGGAGGTTTCGAAGTGCTCCCCACACATCGCGGTAGGTAGATCGATCTTGGAATTCATTTTTAGTTACCACGAAGAGGACGTACCGCGAATTATGTTTCAGTTTCAGTGTATTGCCAGGGGCTGGAATCTGGTCTCCAATTTTTTCTAATTGCACGAACTTCTTTCAAAAGACGGTTGCCAACCCTCGTGCGTTCTTAGTACGGGCGGGGATGTTATATGCCAGTGAATAATCTTCCGGGAGAGTGAACAGATCTTGTTGTTGTTCCGAAGTGACTCCATATCTAGCTTTCCCGGTACCTCCATACGTGCCCATAAATTCCTCGAAGATAGGATGAGACACATCTCGAATAAGGTTTACTCCTTCCTCCAGGTCATGGTCTCCTTCGAAAGGCGCTAGTCGGTTTTGGTGAACTACTTTTGGTTTTCCGTTGGTGATCTTGCTTATGCGATATATAACATCATTGATCCTTTTCTTGACTAAGTATGGACCTTCGCAGGATTTTTGTAATTTTGGAGAAAATCCTTTTCTCCTTGCCGGGTTGTGTAGCCATACTTTGTACCCTTCTTTAAAACCGCCTTCTGTGGCCTGCGTGTCGTACCGACTTTTCATTCTGTCGCTGGCAACTTGAAGATTTGTTCGAACTAATTCATGAATATCGTCCAGCCTTCTTCTCAATTAGATTGCGTAGTCTTCGCTTGCCAGATCTTCTCCAGGCCGGCAGCCAAATTCCAGGTCACAAGGAAGCCTCATTTCACGTCCAAACAGGATTTTCGCCGGTGTTTCACCCGTGGACTCATTGACGGCAGATCGATAAGCCAATGCGAATAGGGAAAGATACTGGTCCCAATCTCTCTGATGGCTGGATACCACTTTGGACAGGTATTTTCCAATAGACCTGTTCATTCTCTCGGCCATTCCATCTGACTGTGGATGTAATGCTGTTGTCCTGGTCTTTTTCATTCCCAGCTTCTCGCAAATCGCCTGGAATAGATGGCTTTCAAAATTTCTTCCCTGGTCACTGTGGACTTCCAAGGGCACTGCCAATGTCTTCAAACTTAGATACTGTTTCTGGCTTGCAAGGTTTCGTTTGCTCGGTCTTCTTTTCTTCCTCTGGCGTGCCTCGCGTTCTTGAATCGGCAATCTTTTCCTCTAACTCCTTGATTTTCTCGTTTATCGTTGTAATCTTATTCTCGATTTTCTCGTCCATCGTTGACATTTTGTTCTCGATTTCAGATTTTAGAGACGAAATTTGATTTTCAACGTCAGCGGCAATGTCGTTTTTCATTAATAAGATATCGGCAGATATATCGTTCTTAAAAGTAGAAATCTTCTCGTCCATATCAACAGAAATGTCGATCTTCATAGCAGAAATATCGTTCTTTATAGCCGAAATATCGCTTTTCACATTCGTTGAAATCTTCTCTTCCATAGCAGAAATTGACGAGATTAAGGTGGAAGCCTCGTCATTAAATAAAACGGTTTCTGGATCAAAGCCGTCATTTTCCAGTGCCACTATAAGTCTTTCTACTAATTCACTTTTCTTACCGGACGTTTCCAACTCACGATCTTCTAATTCTGCTCTAATTCCGCCACTTTTAGATGCCTTAATCTCTTGGCCATTTTTACGGAGCAATTTATTTATATTACCCCACACCTGACACCAATGTTACGTTTTTGTTATTTATTTAAACACTAAACTAATCACTAATACTTAATTTATATATACAGTATATTCACTTAAGCTAATTTATATAAACAGTTCACGAATTCACTTATTTATTTGTTTATCTCTCGATGTCAAACTATCAACTAACTCCTCCGCTGATCGGTCCTTATTTATATACTAGTGCCTTTTGTACTAGAAAATTCTGGGCTGCGGCTTACACAAAACAATTAATTCTGTCCTTTTCTAGATAACTCTGGTCACAAAAACAATATTTACATAAGATAAGTCGTAGACAGTTATAAAAAAACAGTGCGTATCCGCCATAATTTTAACTTCTATACCTGGCTTAGACAGAGTCGGTTTTAGGGAATATACCACGGTGCAGTTTCGTAACAGTATCCACATCTCCATTTTTTTTGGAATGCAGTATCTTCAGAATCAATTGTTACGTTATCATTTGGGTTTGTATGAAATATTCTAAAAATCTCATTGAATTATTTGTAACTTTTGCGACTTAGGTTTGGATCAATAGATATTTTGTCACATGTCACGTAAAAGCAATTTCGTTTAAAGTCATCTTGATCCTAGTCACATAAACTTTTGTCGTCATCATCATGATGAACTTCATCACCAAATTGTTTCAGTTTTCGGGACATTTTATCATCATCATCAATTTTATGATTGAATATTATTCAGGACATCTCACAGATGAATCCTATTGATTTTCAGCTCACCAGAGCCAGTACAACAGGTACTATAGCACTTTAAGTACGACAATTTCGTCATTTTTGGAGAAATTTCGGTTTGTTAGCACGATACATCCCCCGAAGTGTATACAAGTGACAATTTTATAATAGAATATTGTTAGGGTATCTCACAGATGCGGAAAAGTTAGTTTCAATCTCTAAAACCGTTTATTTTACTGCCAAAAATGTATAAACGTTCTTCAATAAATAAATATATGTTATCGCTTGGCAAACATTATTCACTAGCACTATTGACTATCAGATTTAAATATTGTGAATAACAAGGATCCGTATCTGCCACAATGTCATTTTTTGGTCCTCTATAGTTGCACATATCCAGACCGACTTTTTTTAGTTTTAAAGTTTATTAACTTTTTGTTATTGAATATTTCAATAATCGTTTGATTTTAAAAAATTTTTTCAAATGGAAGGTGGACGGGGTCCTCATAAAACCGGGCCCTAGATTTTTGTCTTATATATATTAACCATCCCTACCTACTCTATTTCTTATAAATGGAAAAAACATTGAAGGGATGTAAGGAAACTTTTCTATTTAATCTTTAACTATCATCGGCTTATTAATAGTCAACTTCCGTTTGATAGAAAATTCAGTATTCAGTGTTTACTATTGTTTACGCCCTCTTTGTTTACTATTTCATAACTGTCTTTAGTTGTAACCATGTGGCAGGAATCTGAAATTATTTAACTTGACGGTCATATATCGGAACAAGACTATACAAAATATATGATAAATGACATGGGTGACATAATGAAGAAGAACGAATCATATTTTTCTCAACATCTTCTTTCACAAAATGGTTACTCGCTCATGAATCAAGGACAAAGTATAACTTGTCTTTGGCATCAAATAAATTTTAAATTTGCTGCGTACAACTGTATTTTAGTTTCATTTTGTTTCCCATCAGCGTTATTTTCCTGCTGCTTATGTTGACTGTCTCCTCTACTTCTCGTTCCTCGATATACTGGTCATCGTCGAACTCACCCTCTAGTATTTTCAGGATTATTCCCAATAAAATGATCAGTACTTCCAGACACTCACATCTGTAGCATCTTCTATTATCAGTTGCCTTGAAACTTGTCTCACTGTCATACTTTTGACACTCCTGTGACTGTAACTTTAGTTCTTCATCTAGTCTTAATCTAGCTTTTGCAAAATCCATGGTCAACTCATTAACTGTTACTAGAGCTGTTACGATTGTGCCATATTTTGATGGTAATGTCAAAAATAAATGGCATACTTTATTAATTTAGTCTAAAACAGTTCCATGTTCTTCCAGCTGTCATGCGACTGAGTCAAACTTCACAAAATGGCTTCTATTTTTCCCTATAAGTTGATAATTCGGTAAAATAACTCGACCTGTCAAATACAGTATTTAGAGTTTCAAATAGTTGTTTTGCACTTTTGCAGTCTTTGACAATGTCCAAATGTTTATCAGACACTCCCTGTACTATAATTGATTGGGTTTTTGTGTCTTTCTTATGCCAGTACTTCTTTTCTTCTTCTGTTGCCAGTTCACTTAGCTCTCCAAAATTTCCTCGCATATTTCTCATCTCAGAATTGTTTGAATTCTGAACGACCAATTATTGAAATTGTTTGCCTCCAAAATTGGAATAGGGAAGTTCCGACATTTTTTTTATTTTTTCATGATAACAATAAAAAACGATTTCTTGTCAATGATTTCAGCTCGTTTTTGTTCTCACTGGATCTCTAGAGTGGCCATGAACCTAGGCCTACAACCTTTTAGATATTGTTTGTAATAACGACAACTTTTATAATAGTTTTTCGGAACTATTTTATTATACAAACAGTAACAGTACAATTCAATACATGAAACATGTAGTGTCGTAAATAATTAATTTTGATGACGTAAAACCACTTTATTTACTACAAAAATTACCCGCTAAATGCGTGAAGTAAAATACTACGTTCAAAACTGATAGCTGTCTTAACCTGGGAATATCAAGATACTACAATAACTCCCCTCTTAAATTTAAACGTTCTGGTTTTATAGCTCTGTCTTAGGTCTACTATTATGTTTATCCATCTTATTATCTAAGGAGACAGTTGGTTTGGAAGTATCAGTTTTAAAAGCAGATTTTCAATTTTATTAGGAAAACCTCACCTAATATAATTAAAAACAGCGTCCAGCAGTACATCATTCCTTGTCTCGGAACGAATTTTAATTGAATCAATTGGTAACGAACTTTCTACGACGTTTAAATAATCATATTCAGGTTCATTATCCACACTCTCGCCGTCAGATAATGGAAGACCTGATAAAGCATCTGCTTTAACGTTTTCAATTCCACGAATAAAATGGAATGTGTAATCAAAACTAGCCAAAAACAATGACCATCTTTGAATACGGTTAGCCGCCATTTTATTGTTCACCAAACAAAGCTTGCAACGGCGTATGATCGCTTAAAATATCAAACTTTCGTCCGGGTAAGGATTGATACAGCTTTGACACTGACCAATGAACAGCTAACGCTTCTTTCATTATAATCGAATAGTTTTTTCAGCCTTCGTAAGAACACGCGAAATATGACAAATTGGTTTTTCTACCCCGTCCGGTATAACATGTAATAAAACTCCTCCCAAGCCATACTCACTAGCATCACACGCTAAACGAACTGGCTTATCTGGATCAAAATTAACTAATATTGTATTGTTTTGCGTAATTAAACGCTTCTTTACAATCTTGTCTTCATTTAAATTATTTACTTTTGCGAACTAAATCATAACACTGCTTTAACTTTTCTTGTAAATTTTTACAAAATCGTGAATAATAGTTTATCATACCACACCAAGCTCTAATTTCTGTAACATTCTTAGGTCTGAGCAAATTCACTATTGCACTTACCTTTTCCTCATCTTTTTCTAAACCCAAATTTGAAATTTTAAGACCTAAATGAGAAATACGTTCTTTGAAAAATTGACATTTTTTTACATTCATTCTAAATCCGGCACTGCTTAAAACATTTTCTAGACTTTTAAAATGTGGGACATTTTTTCCGGTAATTATAACATCGTCCAAAAAATTAACTGTTTCTGCACATCCCTGTAGTACTTTCTGCACAATATTTTGAAAAATGGAACATGCAGGTTTGGTTCCATAAGATAATATTCTAATTTTATAAATTCTCCACGGATTACTCCAAGCTAATAACTCGCTTGTTTAATCCTCTAATATTAAATGGTTGTAAGCATTTAAAAAATCTATTTTAGTAAATTTTTGAGCTCATTGTAAGGCAACAAAGATATTCTCAATTTTTAAAAAATTCACTATAACCCTATTTGTCCAAAAATTTATTTTTAAAAGTAATAAAACGGAAGCAATATATGTAAGTTGAATAATATCAGATTTAAAATATTTTTGCTTTTAATTTGTAGGATCACTAATGATTATAAATGACTTCAGAGTTTTTTGTTTGGCCTCTTTCCATATGCTTAAGTTCTAAAACAACTAATCGAATTTATTCATTTATGTCTGGAGTAATATTTAAAACCAGTTACACGGTTCTTTTCTAATTTTTAAAGCGACCGACTGATCAATTCTGAATATATTTTCTTGACAAAAAATTAATTTAATAGTAAATCCCAGCGGATTAAATTTTCGCTTGTCTTTTCGATTACGAAAACTTATCTTAGCACACATTTTAAACATACGTTCATATGCTATAAATATGATAAACGCTTTTTAGATTTTGTAAAAAAATTTAAATGAAGAAATCCATTTATTAAATTTAAGACAATTTTATCGAAATATATTTTTTATTTTCAAGATTGGAACAAACATAATTTCTGTTTTTATATAATCTTTGTTATTAAATTTCAACAAAGTGATAATAATAATGTAAATTGTGAAAAAAAGTGAACGAGCTAAAATTAGAAAAAAGTTTTTCGAAAATATTTTTTATTCAGTTCATTCAAGTTAGCCTATATTTTCTCACTTATAATTGCAGTGGTTGTATTTTATCGGGTAAATAAGTTTTGTTTAATGAGAAACTGTTTCCTAGCAATTTGACGAGAATAACTGTCAACGATTAAAAACACGACACCGAAGGTGGAGTGTTTTTAGGTTGACAGTTATTCGAGTCAAATTGCTAAAGGAAACAGTTTAGAATTTGAACAACACAAATTTACCCAATATCAATACAAACCCCGAGTGTAATTCGGCAGGACAATTTAATGAATGAGAAATTTGGAAACATATCAATGCAAACTTTATTTATGAAACAATAAAAATAAACACATTTTTATTTTAATGTACAATTTGACTAATTTCGGCGTTCGTAGACACACCGAATCGACTCATTGTTAGTTCTTGAAAATTCAATAAGTTGTTGACAAACATGCCAAACTATTTATTCTGGTAACCAACACCGCGATAATTGATGAACAAATGAATAAGTGGAAAAACCACTAGTGTATTTGTCAACAGTAAAAACACAAGAGCTTTTTTTTTATCGGATAAATTTCTCTTTGCAACGAAACAGTTTTGCCAATCACTAATTTTACGAGAAAAACTGACATGATAAAATCGCGACACCGAAGGTGGAGCGATTTTATCTAATGTCAGTTTTTCGAGCAAATTTAGTGATTGGCAAAACTTTGAGTCAAAGAAAAGCTCGAGTGTTTTTTGGCAAGATAAATTAACGACAGAATATATGGATGAACAACAACAATAATTGCGACTCATTGTCATTGTGTAAAAGTGACGTCCGCTTACTAGATATTGAGGAAGAGAAGTTTTTATCGCGATAAAAAAGGATGCACCTTTTTTATCGATGGCAAAGTGACAATAACATTTCCAGGTATATGACATTTTAACATTGGAGTTAATTTATCGCTGTAAAAGTTAAAGCTAACTTTTGCCGCTGTCAAAGTGACAATTGCACTGTGGCATATGCGATTTTTTATACATGAGTTAAATTGTCAACAGTAAAAACACAAGAGCCTTTTTTTATCGGATAAATTTCTCTTTGCAACGAAACAGTTTTGCCAATCACTAATTTTACGAGGAAAACTGACATGATAAAATCGCGACACCGAAGGTGGAGTGATTTTATCTAATGTCAGTTTTTCGAGTAAATTTAGTGATTGGCAAAACTTTGAGTTGAAGGTAAATGTATCTGATAAAAGAAAAGTTCGAGTGTTTTTTGGCAAGATAAATTAACGACAGAATATATGGATGAACAACAACAATAATTATCTTTATTAATACAATAAACTACAGAATATATGGATGAACAACAACAATAATTATTTTTAATAATACAATAAAATTCGATTATTAGAAAGTAGAATTATCAAATACACAACTGTTATAAATTGTTTGCTTTGGTGTACTGATTTGAAAATTTTCTTCTGTGGTATTCACACATGTGGATTATTCATTTTTATTTCTCGGACTTGACCATCATAAGGAACTAATAAGATTCTCATGATGTTCATGGTCAATTTGGAGGTAGGGTTCAATTGAAGAAGATGATGAGTGTCCCGTTATCTTTATAAGCTGTTGGTCACTTACTCCTGCTTTTGCTAATTGAGACACTGTACTAGCGCGATTTGAATGATTGGTAATTTTATTATTTGTGATGTCTAGTCCAATATTAGTGGCAGAATTTTTGGTCCAAGTAGAAATCATATTGATACCTAGTGGAACATTTTTATACCAACCTTTAGAATTTGTGTTTTTCCAAAAGGGGTTTGGAGTTAAAAAAAGTCGATCGGATGTTATGTGTTCATTTCTTTTTTGTAAGAGTAATTTTAATAACCTAACGGGACAAATACTTTCATTTTTTACTAACCATTTGCTGTCGGTCAATTTTTTCGATTCACATTGTGCAGTCTTCGAAGATATTGAATTATATTCAAATCTATTTGTTGGAATTCCATCATGGTTTTTTTCTTCTTTAAAATGGTATATTTTACAGTTTACAGCTTCTCCCCCCCTCCAAGCTAATTCATGAGAAGCTATATGAAAAAATCTTTAAAATCTTTTTTGTAGTCCTTCTGGTGCTTCTGCATTCCACAATTTTGCCATTTTCAGTATATCTTTCTTGACCAATGCAACAGAACAGACCTTCCTTTTCGCTGGAATAGCTTATAATTCTTTCCGTTTACTATTTCTCGCATCACGAGCTTCTTTAAAAGTTTTGTCGACAAAAGGCTTAAATTTAATATTGTACGCACAGAAATATTTTTCTTGTACCATCTTCGCAGTCAAATTCCAAATTGATTTAACCGCATATTTTTTATAATCATCTCCATTTTTCTTTTTCATATTATAGGCCCAATCCTTTAATATATTTACTACTTCGTGTAATGGAATTATTTCGGACAATTCATACTTTCGAACTTGACAAAACTCCATAAATGGTCTCCAGATTGAAGCTTTTGTTTTTTGTAGATTGCGGTATAGATTTCTCGATATTTGTCGTAATTTGCTCAGTCGAAACTTCACCAAAACGATTCATCTTTTGAGTTTTTATATCAACAAAGTTAAATAATTACCACACCGATTCAGAATAAAAACACTATATGTTTAAAATTCAAAAATCTGACAGTCTAATTGACAGTTTTTGCAGTTTTGCCAACACTTAATTGCTGTGAAATTATAAGTAACCAAACTTGCGACTCTTTGTCATTGTGTCAAAGTGACGTCCGCTTACTAGATATTGATAGATTATCCGATAAAAAAGGATGCACCTTTTTTATCGATGTCAAAGTGACAATAACATTTCCAGGCATATGACATTTTAACATTGGAGTTAATTTATCACTTATAATTGCACAAGTGGTTTGTATTTTATCGGGTAAATTTGGGTTGTTTAATGAGAAACTGTTTTCTAGCAATTTGACGAGAATAACTGTCAACTATTAAAAACACGACACCGTAGGTGGAGTGTTTTCAGGTTGACAGTTATTCGAGTCAAATTGCTAAAGGAAACAGTTTAGAATTTGAACAACCAAAATTTACCCAATATCAATACAAACCTCGAGAGTAATTCGGCAGGACAATTTAATGAATGAGAAATTTGGAAACATCTTGCAATATTACATTCAATTTCTCGATGGAAGTATCTGGCCCAAATGCGTATCTTTTTGCATCGCAAAACGTAGAAAATTGTCGCCAGATTGATGATTGCGTCGCAACTGTATTAGTAGGCACACATGTATTAACAATTTGACTAATTTCGGCGTTCGTAGACACACCGAATCGACTCATTGTTAGTTCTTGAAAATTCGATAAATTGTTGACAAACATGCCAAACTATTTATTCTGGTAACCAACACCGCGATAATTGATGAATAAATGAATAAGTGAAAAAACCACTAGTGTATTTGTCGCTGTAAAAGTTAAAGCTAACTTTTGCCGCTGTCAAAGTGACAATTGCACTGTGGCATATGCGATTTTTTATACATGAGTTAAATTGTCAGATATAATACCACGAGAGTGAAAATTTTGTTGGCAAAATTTTTCGATTGTCATGAAAGTTTGTTGCTTGGCAATTTTGCGAATGACATTTTTAACAAAACCACGAGCAGTCAGGCGAGTGGTTTTGGATTAAATGTCATGAGCAAAATTACCTAAAAGCAACAAACTTGAATACGACAAGAGAAAAATTTTACCTTACAAAATTTTTAATTGAGCGGTATTTGACATGACTATTTCACGAGAGAAAAACTAAAAAATCATATGTTTAAACGTTTTATTTATTGCAAACTTCAATTATACAAAGCCAAAAAAATAATAACATTTTGAAAAAAAAATTACTTATCTATGTAAAAAGTACAATTATTATAATTGTACGTTGTAGCATTATTTTGGGGATTGTTTTGCATCATAACCTGTGATGAATTTAAGTTAGAAACTGAGGATTCCTTTTCTTTATTTTTATTTTCTCGAAGGTTCTCTATAAGTTGGAAATGGTGTTCTTCATTTAATTGTAAATATGGTTTCAAAGAATGGGCAGAAGAATGTCCTGTAAGCTTAATTACTTCTTGTTCACCAACTCCTTCTTTTGCTAATGGAGACATTGCAGAAGCTCTATGTGAATGATTGGTTTTTTTTTGTGTCTTTACCTATTGATTCTGCCGATATTTTCGTCCACTTTGAAATTGCATTAATTCCCAATGGTGAATTTTTGTACCATATTCCTTTCTCCCAATTTGGATGTACTGTTAAAAATAATCTTGTTGTTGCTAGATAAGGATTGGATTCTCTTTTTTCAATAATTTAAAAAAAAAACGAACGGGACACAAATTGTTGTTAGCATTATTTCTTACCAGCCACTTACTGCCAGATAAAGGTTTTCATCCTCCTTGTGTCGTTTTGGAAAAGATTGGATTATATTCTACCCTGCCAGTAAAATTACCTTTATTATCATATTCTTTTTTAAAGTAATCAATATCACAATTAGCAGCTTCATTTCCACGCCATGTTAATTCGAACGAACATAAATGAAAGAACTTTTTTTGTAACCTATCAGGATTATCTACCATTTCCATTAATTCTTCTTTGGTAAACGCGTTAGAACTTCTTTTTCAGGTTTCAGGTTCAGTCTGAAGCTTTTTACGTTTTTTATCCCTGGCCAATCTAGCAAATTTATAGGTAATATCTTTAAATGGATCAATTTTGATGTTAAATTCCTGAACCATTTGAGCAGTCATATTCCAAAGTGTTCTCACACTAGCTTCAGTATAATCAGTCCCATCTCTTTTTTTCATGTTAAAACCATAATCTTCAAGAATTTTTGCTATAACTTGTTCAGAAGTATCCTTTTCTAACGTATAATTACGTGCGTCCAGAAACATTCTAAACTGTTCCCACGCAGACCTTTTTGTCTTCATTGTATTTCGCGGTATACTTTGCTTAATTGTACTCTCTATTTCATTTATTGAATTATTTCCAAATCTTGTATTATTCATGTTAATAATACTTATTTAAATTTTTGAAACAGTTTTAATAATTTTTACAGTTAAATAAATAAATAAACAACTTAGTTTCCTTAGAAACCACTAACAAAGATTTTATATTGAATTTTATCACAGAGTGTAGAATTTTATACACATAGATTTGATATATTAAACGTCAAAAAATTGCCGCGACAAGACAAAAAATTGCCAATTCAAAACCTTCAAATTTTGTCAGTTATCAATTTACTCTAGTGAAACAGTCACTATAATACAGATTTCACTATAAATATTTTCAATTTATTTTGATTCTATATCTATAATTGTACGAATGAACCTGATATTGTTATTTCATCATATCCAAACTTTGATTTTGTGCCCCAAATGATGAGAACAGTCAATATTAGATTGGGCGCTATGAATGTCATCAAAAATACATAACTGAAACCATCTGTGTATTTATATTCTCCAAACTAACGTAGGAAAAGCTCTTTAAAAGATGTAAAATAGTTTTTCATATTTTTTAAACAAATGAGGGTATTATTCAATTATATTTTTTTATCATCAAGCAGTTTTCAAAATTACATTTAGGTAAATAAGAATCTTATTCACTTTTGATTAATGATTTATGTAGAAACATGTTAAAATATTTTACTTAGCAGCAATTTCGCCCACACGTTGTTGATTGTATTGGCAATTTAACAATTAATTAAATTGATTTATGTTCAAACATACAAACAGTAGTAGGATACTTGTCATTTTTATACTAAAAGAACCTCATTGAACGTTTTTATACTAAATTCAATACGAGGGCTGATATATATGTATTAAGAATAAAAAGAACAAAGAATTGAATTTTAGCAAATATTCTTGCCACATTTGAATTTTCTTTAAAATTGACAGTAAACATTATTCAACACATTTAATTGGAATGACAAACAAAAATTATCAAACTTTCAATTATAAAACATCAAAAATTGGAGGTATGGACCACAAATAAAAACACCAAAGATTAGAATATAAGATTCGTATATATTGTAAAATCAGTAAGAGAACACACAAGAGAAGAGATCAGAGCCCAAAATACATAGGGGTGCATAACCAGAACCTGGTGTTATTGGTACCCCATAACAGCAAGGATAATTTTGATTAAATGTTTTCCCAGTTACGGTCTCTCTTTTATTTAATAAGTTTGGCAGGATATTTATAGAAAATCTCACTGTGTGATTGACTACCTTTTTCCTGTGGTAATAATATTCGTCAATCAGGTATAAACGACTAATGAAAAACTCAAAGTCAAAATGTCACAAAGTTATTTTATTATACTGAAGTGCTGAGCAACTTGTTTCGGCCCTCAATGGCCATCTTCAGGCTACAAAGAATGTTTGGGTAAGGAAGAAAACATTAAACAATCTGTATATCTTACTCAAATGATAATAATTATTAGTGGGGTAACAAACGTCCACATATAGTGCCGATGAAGGGAAGGATGTAAGAAATAGGGGTTACAAATTTTTTTGGGAAATTAAAGTGTAATTAGAAAAATCTATTTAACTTAGGATTTGAGTTGTAAAATCTTGTGACAAATAGAAAAAATAGGGGAAGGCGAGAAGTTATGTAAAAGAAGTGAAGGGGTAGAAAAACAAAAATTACGAGAACATTGTATAGTTGTAGGTAGGGTAGAGGAGCAAATTTGAGCTACAATTAATATTATTACAGTCTTGATAAGAATGGGAAGGAGAATATTTTCCCTTCATTAATAAATACCAACTCTTATTACAGGAATGGAATATGGAGGTGTTAAAACGAAAAGAGGTTAACAAGTATAATATCCAACATCTAAATAAGAAAGAAGGGACAACTAAGCGGGGAAGGTCAATCCTCAGGACAGAGAATTGGTTATGAAAACCTGTGGAGAGGGATGTAATAAGTGGAAAAAAGGTCGACTTAAGTAAGGAGATCGGCTTTTTATCTTGTTCACTAAGATTGAAGTAAGCTAAGAACCAATAAAACATGGCTAAAATTATCATATAATATTGTACCATTGTGATATAGTAAATGCAAGTCCATAACACAACGAAAATGAAATGAAATTCACAACTATACAACAGTGTTCGGCGAAATCACTTTATGACACACCAAGAATGATATGAAGTAGATAATATGGGATATATATCCGGCAGGAGCGTAATTATAGGAAATATGTCAAATATCCATGTAGACCAATGAGAGGGAAAATTTGAAAAACATATATGAAATTGACTGTCTCGACCCTTACTTCGTGGAATATGCTCATATTAGTGTTTTTAAATGAAACTCAAGGTCTCTAGTTAATTCCACAATATAATACAAGTTATTGAAAATTCTAAAAAATTGACAATTGTTTCGATAAATCAATATCAATGTCAATTTTTTAGAAATTTGAATAACTTGTATTATATTGTGGAATTAACTAGAGACCTTGAGTTTCATTTAAAAACACTAATGAAAAACATATAGTTAATTGTACATTTGGAGCAAAATAAAACGTAGTAAAGTTCAGTAGTTCAGTAGTAAAAATTTTTTAACCCCTATTTCTTACATCCTTCCCTTCATCGGCGCTGTGTGTGGACGTTTGGTACCCCACTAATAATTATTATTATTTAGGTCAGATATACAGATTGTTTAATGTTTTCTTTCTTTGTAGCCTGAAGATGGCCATTGAGGGCCGAAACTAGTTGCTCAGCACTTCAGTATAATAAAATAACTTTGTGACATTTTGACTTTGAGTTTTTCATTAGTTGTAATACTAGTCACATTTGAGGTATGGATGAGATATGAGTTGAGTAGAGAATGAGATATGTTCAAGACTTTCTTCAATTTGGGTTTTTGATTTTTTGAATGAAGGTTTTCCGGTTTTCATGAATGTGTGACCCAGATCTAGTACTTTCCTCTGTAGAGCATGTGACGGTGGGTATGAGAAGTGGATGAGTAGCGGAGAAGCAAAATTAGGAAAAATTGATTTCGGTAATGTGATGATAAACAGTTAGATTAAGCAGACATGAGCACGTCTGCATGTGCTAGTGATAGTGAAGTTGTGTCTATAAAAAGACGGGACTAGGTAGCGAAGGGTTTCGGCTACTATATAATGGTAATGGCGATGATTTCAATTAGGATTTTGGAGTCTGCGGAGAGGACGTAGGGAGCTGGTAGTTTTTCTAGTGTGACTGGAGCGGTTTCTTGTTGGTTTTGTGGGTGAAACGCGGGGTTTGGACCTCTACAGAATTTACATGTCGAGGTGGTAGATTTGGGGAATTTCATGGACGATGGCCATATTAACCGCAAGATTGATAGATCGGTTTTGATATGCAGGTTTGTGTGCAGCGGTACCAATATTTAAGGACAGGAGGTTACGTTAGGTTAGGCCTGTGGAATTTGATGCCAGATGATAGGGCTTGGTGGTATTGGGCTTCGGATGTAGTTAAGATACGCAATATAGAGGTTAGTTTTTTATTTGATTTGGCGATGATTCGTGAAATTTGAAGGAATGGGAAATTTTTATTTTGGAGATTTTCCTTGAATTCTTCAGAGGAGATGGAAATGTCGACATTCCTGCAGATGAAGGAGGAGGTGAGTGTGTGTGTTTTCGTTGTGCGAGGGGAACGATGAGTAGAGGATGTGTAGGGTGATGTTGGGTTTCCGGTGGTATGCTGGATTCTTCGGAGGAATTTTGCGGCTTCTATTTGGGAGAAGGTTTTGAGTAGAGCGGTTCTATTGAATTGGCTTTTAGGAAGTGTGTTGAATAGCGATCGAAAATCATATGCATCTCTGCACATAATGTTATGTTCTTTGTTATGCCGTACTCTCAAATAAAATCACTGAAACTTTATGTCGTGCCTATCATTATACTTGTCATGATTTGATATGCTAATCAGATACCATTGGATTCGCAATAAATTTATACATTTCTATATATATATATATATATATATATATATATATATATATATATATTTCAATGGAGAGGAAAATCTTACATAATACACCAGTGATGTTGTTGTTGGTAGTCTCGGATTCTTACCGACTAAAAACCTCTCCTCATTTCCTCTGACACACCAAACTGGAACAGCTCTCGCATTACTTCGATGTGGTGGCAGGTATGCTTTTCAGCTCACTGAGTACATCTCTCTTTCCTTGGTCTCGATAATCATTCTCACCACTTTATATGAACTTTTCCATGCATTTTCAACGTTAACTAAGTCTCTCGAAATATTTTCAAGGGTAAACAAATTATTTATCTCTTCTTAGTATCCTGCTCTGACCTCTTCCCATCTTGGACAAAGGAACAACGTGTGCTCTACGTCGTCCACGTTCCTACAGTACTGACAGCGATGAGTGTCCGATTTCTTCCTCTTGTAAAGGTATGACTTAAAGCAGCCGTGCCCTGAGAGTATTTGCGTCAGATAGTAATCGACTTCGCCACAGAATCCATTATTTATCCACTGTTCGATATCTGGAATTATTTTGTAAGTCCATCGTCCCTTCGTACTAGTTTTCCAGCGCTCTTACCAACATGTATTTAAGGATGTACGTGCAACGTTTCGGTTCACTCCCTCGTAAATCACCTTTCTTTCTTCAATGAAGAGGTCGATGGGGAGAGGATACCAGCTATCACTCCCAATGCCTCAGCAGATATTGTCCTATACAAACTAGCCACTCTGATCGACATCAGCCTCTGTATGCTAACTATTTTTCTTTTGAGTCGTTTATTATACGTAACCGCGCACCACACTGGGGCGGCATAGAGGATCTGAGATTGAGCCAAGCTAAGATTCGTCTTTTTGAAGCTTTTGGGTCTCCCAAATTGGGCATAAGATTGGACAAGGCAGATACTGTTTTCTCCACTTTCTCAATCGTACGATGTATATGTTCTGAGAAAGGAAATTTTGGGTCCAACCATACACCTAGATATTTCACTGACCCCTTTGGAGTGATTTTATTTTCATGAATGTTGAAAGATACAGGACTCACTCGAGTTCTTCTAGTAAGCAGCACAGCTTCTGGTTTCTCTAGTGCTTCTGTTTTCTCTGGTGCTAGTCTGATATAGTTATTCTCCATCCAATTTGACACCATCAGAATTCCCAGATTTACTTTTCCCATAAGGTCTATCTCCTGTTTATCCACAACCACCATTGCTATGTCATCAGTGAAGCCTATCAAGGTGACGTATTTTGATAAGTCCATAGTTATCAGATCATCGTATAGTATATTCCAAAGTGTAGGGCCAAGAACCGAACCCTGCGCAACACCGCTATTTATTTCTATATTTTTCTACATGCCTTCATATCCGATTATGATTTCTCGTTCAGAGAGGTATGATACTATCAACGCAAGTAGGTCTTCATTAATTCCTCTATTTCTTAGCGTATTTAAGATTATCTGCCAGACAGCCTAAAGCATTTCGTACGTCTAAAGTTATCACACCGCATGTTTTTCTATTTTGTGGAGAGAAATCCCAAGCCTGTTTTGACGTCTATGATAGCATCTACGATTTGCCTTTTTCCCTGAAGCCGTACTGACTTTCAGCGAGGCCGCCTGTACGTTCCAATTCTTTCTTAAGTCTAGCCAGAATTATGTGTTTAAATACTTTCCCTTCCACATATAAGTGGTCGATATGAAGAAGGGTCATCAGGTGCTTTTTTATATTTGTCACTTATTACCAGTCGGGCCTGCTTCCACTATTTCGGAAAGTATTTTGTATCGCCAAGTGAGTTGTAAAATCTTAGAACAAAATCCGTCTTGCTGTCAATCAGGTATTTCAGAATTGCTGCAGGGATATTTCCTGGACCTGGTGCCTTGTTTGTTTTTAGCTTCTGATTTGCTGTTTTAAGTTCTAGTTTTTCTACATTCGAAATGCACCTCCTAATGTACCGGAAAAAGTTGCGGTACCAATTTATGCGTAGTATCTGCTGCTAGTTGCGGTTTGGGAGGGTAGCCAATGATCCTTTTCATAGCTATTTCATAGCCATTGCCCCATATATCGGAGTTTATACCTGCGCAGATATTGTTCCAGCAGACCTGCTTGGTTATACTTATAGCATTCCTTAACTGTTTTTTGGCTTTTTTGTACTTATCTTGTAGTTGTTTTTTTACTTCTGGTTCATATCTTCTTTTGCTTCTTGTGCATATTCTTCTTTTTCTTGTGCATTCCTTTCTCAGGGTGGCTCTTTCTTTTTGGCATCGAGGCATTGCATATGTTCGCGAGTATTTCATAAAAACTTTTTGAATCTGGTGTAGGTGCATTTACTGAAATATTAGAAACTATTTGGCTTAGGCTTGTAGTATCTAGCTTCCTCAGACTCCACCCAATGTCGACTACTTTCTCACTCAGTTTGTCCGATTTTGTGTTCTCATGTACCTCAAACAAAATGTAGTTATTATCGCTAAGGGCCTCTCTGTCACTCACATACCAGTTTGTTATTACAATATGGGTGATAGCGTTATGTCGATGATTGACGAACTTTGGTTTCTCTGGAATGTAGATCTATCTCCATGGTTTTGATAGCCAAGGTCGTTCTCTGCTATCCATTCCACTAGGGATTCTCCCCTTTTATCTGTATACATCATTCTCCCTTGGGCAGATTTTCCATTGAAGTCTCCTACTATAATACTTTTTTCTGTATGCCTTCTAGGATTGATTCCTATTTCTGATAAGATTCTCTCAAGGTCGTCTATTTCCTAATTTGGGGATGCGAAACAACTGTAAAATTTATTAGAAAAAAGAACGACCTTAACAGGATAAAATATCATTGCCAAGATATGGGGTGCCCAGCACGCCTAGTTTTGTTTATGTATATAATTTATTTAAAGAAAATATATGTCATCAGGAAAAAGAATGACGGGTGTTTAAGTCTGGATCACCTTCCAATAATGTAAGCGCAGTATACTTTCATCAATTTGAAAGTTTAACACATTAATACATGATTTTTAAGGTTAACTTAGACATTTTTGGATAACAGTCTCGTTTCCTCTATAACGAATCAGGTTATCTGCAAGCCATTTGTGAATCACTTTGTTGAAATCGTAAATTGAAATATTCGAGCTTATATTAACTTGAATTGAATATTGGAAATATATTTGTTCCGTTCTTGTCAATAAATATTTTTGAATCAATATTTTTTGTATTTCAAAGAAATGTACTGTCTTAGTGCAATATTTTTATTATTAGATAATAGTTAAAATAATGTTTTTTATTTATAAAAGGTGATAGGGGAATGTGCAACAAACATAAAATCTTACATATTGTGAAATTAACAGAACAATATTTGATTTTCATTCGATTGGGCAAGAGTTTTGTTGGCGGTTTTGGAATGTTTCGCAATTTGCTGTCGCAATCAAAAAAAACGACCAAAAATTAGCAAAATATTCGCTTATATTTTTCATTGCCTACAGTTAGAAACTTTATATAATAATATTTTCAAAATTATACACCTTAATTGATATTTTGTAAACACTTTTGTTTTATTTCAAATACTACAAACGCATTTGCCGTCATTTGCGTAACTTTAAGAAGGATTGAACTGAAGATTATAGTTTAGCACTTAAATTGCTTTTGTGTCAATGTAGTGCTTAAAAAATACAAATAGAGTATAAATTATCCACACAAATTACAAAATCTACAGTTAAGTTAAAAATCTTGCGTGGGTCAGTGTCAAACTCTCGGGTCATAGGTTCGCCATCACTGTTCTAGGAGATGATACAATCAGGTAATAATGTTCTGTGAATTTTACAGACCTATAAAGGCAGTATTTTGTTGCAATAAACATATATTTTGCATAAAAGTATATACAAATTATTTAGAAATATATACAGTATGTAATACAATTTCGTATTTATTGGAATATTTTTAAAGCTAAATAAAAGTTTATTTTGAATTTACTAGCATACTGAAGATCGCAGCACCTCCTTGTAGCTTAAAATTTTGTTATTAATTTTTTTTTATATGAACAATATGATAAAAAGTCTCGAAATTTATACGTCAAGTACGGGATAAATGAAGTGCTTTGACCCTTCTAGGGGATCATTAACAACGCCCCCCTTCTCGTTTTCGACTTATCTCCAAAATATGTCCATAAACGCAATTAGCATATACAGTGTGTACAAAAAGAAACGTAACTTGCTAATACTCCCTTTTGTGATAGGTGTTCAAATTAAGTTTCAAATAAAAGTTATACGAAATAAGCTCGTCGCCAAATACTGTTGTATATTTATATAACAAGACTAATGCTTTTTGACAAAAAACATTTATTTTTCTGTATAATTACATATATCAGTCGCCTTGATGTAAAAGCCGACAAGTCCACATAAACCGAAAGTGAGAAAAAGCAAAAAAAAACGTGTGAAATCTTTATCTTTCATTAAAACTATAGTATATTGTGTACCTAGGCGCGAAAGTGCTGGTTTTCCGGGCCGACAGAAGAGATGGCCAGGCGAGGCGTAGCCGAGCCATGCCACTTCTGGAGGCCCGGAAAACCACTTTCGCGGCGTGGAACACACAATAGTTTTTATCCTACACATACAATTATTAAATTCTAAAATGTCAAAAAGGTAAATAGGAAATATTTTGATTGTACCGTTTAATGTTATGAGATGAACGAGTCATAGAAAATGGCAAATTAGTTGTTGAAACGTCGTTTATTTAGGAAACAGAAAAAATCTCAACAATAGAGCAGTTTTAAATTTATTTTATAATGCTAAAGAGTCAAAACAAAACAATTATTACTTAATATTAAAAACAGGATTATTAATGACACACTTTTTAAACGTAATCCCTTGCTTTGATAAATTAGACAGTTGAAATTGGTTTGAAGAAATGATGCCAAAAGATGAATCTTCATTAATGTTGTCATTTGAATTGTTAGAAGCCACTTCGGTACAAGTGCTTTCGGGTTGAATATTCGGCCCTAATATTTTTTTCGCTGTTGTGATTTTATTTTCTAAAGAATTATCTATATAGCCTTCTGCTACACTATTGGATTTCCAGCCACCATGTCTCTTGAGCGCTAATATATCGGCTCCTGCATCTGCGTAGAGAGTGGAAGAAGTTCTTCGAAAACAGTGACCAGTATAGTCTTTGTAGTCGGTCAGTTTTAAATATCTAGCAATTTTGCTAGGTATACTTCCAATTGTATGATGCCCAACATTTTGTGCCTGACATTTTCCTGCACTGTATTTAACAAACAAACGTCTTGAATTCATATTTATCGGGCGTAACATGAAATATTTTTTACAGATACTAATTAAATCAATTTCACCATTGCAAATCGTAAACGTACGCTTCTTATTAGTCTTGGTATCTGGGATATGTATTACTAATATATCGTCTTCATCTAATACGTCATCAGTTGACATTTGTGTCAACTCAATCGATCTGCACGCTCCAGCAATTCCTATTATAAGTACCACCTATAAGAACATTTGAATTAACCAATATTATTATATTAGCAGTATATATTACCTTGAACATTAAATAAATCTCATCGGGCGCTTCCAGCAAAAATTTGTTAATATCTTGCCTGTTAAATACATTTGATTTTTTAGGAACGTAACCTTTCGTTTCCTTTTTTAGAAATGCATATACTTTGGTATATGTTCGAATATCTATGTCATGTTTGGCCAATAGCGATGTTTTAATCATTGAAAAAATTGACCATAAAGTATTTTGAAGACAACTCGGACATGTAACTCAAAATAACATTTTCACTATATCTTTTAATGTTATGCAATGAACACCAATTCATAAAATGATCATATCTTTGGTTATATTTTCTCTTCGAATTTTCAGGTAGTAGATTTAATGTAGCCTGTTTTGCTATTTGGGTTATCTCTTCCGATGTAGAATAGCCGTTAGATTCATCCATATTGTGTAATACACTGTTTTCTATTTTAGTTTTAATGACAAAGAAATAATAAAGCCACAATTTGAAATTCAAAAGTGACAGCCGTCATTTCTAATAGGGTGCCATCTAGTGTCATTTTTGTGAAGTTGTTTTCCCTGCCTAGCCATTCTATGCCATTTTTCTCGCCTAGCCGTGAAAGTACCTACTTTCCCGTCCCGATAGAGTCACGAAAATTGGGTTTTCGAGTAGTGTAGGATAAAAAACTTTTTTTCTGGGATAGGGTATTGAAAAATAACAAAAAATTATGTACAAATTTTCCGAAATCTATGAATGCTACAGCTCATAGAAAATTCAATGTTTTTATGGACATGTAGGCTTTTGCACCAGAAACTAAGGTAGTCTCCGCGTGTTTCTTGAAGCAGTTGACAAAAACAATTAGCCCTGATTTTGTGTAGTCGCTGTTGAGCTATTAATTTTTTTTTAATTGTGTCATCCTTTGTTTTCTTTTTGTTGGTGTTATATTGTAAGCAAGTAGAGCATAGGTCGGTTTTTGGGGTACCAAAACCAATATTAAAAGTTTTGTTTACGTATGCCCTAAGAAAACTTTCTTTAACCTTTAATGTCTCGTTGTTCACTACAGTTTCGTTATAAATTTTCCAAAGCCCAACGATGTTAATTCGGCTGGTAAATAAATTCTGCTAAATGTTTTCGACTGACAATATTGAGACTCGGTGCATTTTAAGGATTCCATAAATTCTTTAATAGCTTGTTTTTTGTTGTCGTTCTTATTACCAATTCGGTCACCTCCTCTATTTTCCATTGGCAAAAGGGATTTTTGGAAGAATCGTTTTAACACGTTCAATATTCTATCCTTTTTAATACCTAAAATTATGAAAAAAATATTCATAAAATGATAATAAAATATTCAGGCATTTACCTAAAATATTTATAAACGCATCTCTGCATACGGGAACTACTAAGCCATCAGACCTTTTAACCTTGTATTGTACTACTAAAAGTTTTTCTTTGTTTCCGCTATCTTTCCTTTGAATACGTCTTTTTGGAATTTTTTAGTCACAGTGTCGTGATATAAACATGTCTGGTTTAGATTTTTCTTTGTTTTTATAGTCATTAAACTCTTTAACGTCTTTCATGGAAAGTTGAGATGTGCATTGATATGGTTGAAACAGTTTACCCTTATGACCGCAACGGGGATATAATGGCAAATCTTTACAAGTATACCTAAAACAAAAATACTACATGCTAAAGACCCACAATAAAGAATTATAGGGTTCATAATAATAAGGTAAAAGTTTAAAAACACTTGCCCACAAAAATTAGCGACGTACAACATTAAAAACATACCTTGATGCCTTTGCCTTTTGTCTTTTGGTTTCCTGTTTAGTTCTTTTTCTATCCATGTTATCTACACATGCTTTCAAATGACGAAGATTATCCGGATTATCGAATTTATCTAACTGATTCATTTTTGTAATTTCAATTTTGAGTTACACCTTGTTTATCACTGCAAGAACAAGTCAAAACTAAAAATTAAATCACCTGATATTCCACATGTCATTGTATTGTGGTACGTATACTAAGCTGCTATTGGTCCATTGGATGTGTCTGGTTTTGCAGCTTAGGCGCGCAGGGACTTGTCGTCTTTTGCATCAAAGACGAAACTTTGTAGGCGATTTATAGATGGATTTGTCGAGTTTTGCTGGGAATATTTTTAATGAACATGTAGTCTTTTGAATTTTAAATGTTTTGGTACAATAAACTCTATTTTTAAATAGTGTGACTTGTTGGATTTTGCATCTAGGCGAATGATATATTATATATAATGACAAGACAAAACTATCAAGATTATATCATGACAGATCGCAGCCATATTGGCGCGTTCCTCAATCTATTGCGTTAGAATACACAGAACTAACAAGGCGTGTTTACATCACATTACCAATTACAATAACAAATAACCAAAGTAAAAGAAATATACTTCGATTGTCACTAATGACATTTAGAAATAAATAATGAATGAAGCCCACTATTCCTTTGCCATACATATTTTTTTTAATTTTATAGTCAAACCCTCAAAATGTGGAACGAATAAAGTTAGGAACATGCGGTTTTATTGGTTGTTGTATTTCTAATTTAATATCAGTCCAAATAATATTGAAATATATAGGGTAAAAAAGTTTATCTTCACGCGATGCTGTAGTATTGGTGGACCCTGTATATTTCTAACTAACTTACTATGATAGCTTGATTTATTTCGTATAACTTTTGTTTGGAACATTTTTTTATAAATCTACCAAAAATAGAAATATTAGCAAGTTACGTAGCTTTTTGTACACACTGCAGATAGGAATGATCAAGAAAGATCTGGAGGGTTAATTTTTTATCCTTCGCAACTTAACGAGTACTCGTTGTTATCACAGTTAATCATTCCGCATACAGTATTCCATGTATTACTATGGCAACAAGGATATGAACGAGTATTAGTAAGGTTGCGAAGGGTCAATAATTAGCCCCGTGGAAAGATGCATATAATATTCATGTTATATTCGGTAATATGATGGACAGATATCGAAGTAAACAAGTTCAAATTGACTTTTAAACTGTCAAAATTTTTATCAAATGTCAATTGAAGCTTTCAAGGACGTGTTATGTTTTTGAAGACATAATAGTATATATCATCTCTTTTCGTATATACACTCTATCAAATTGACCTCAATCCTGACGTCGTACTCAACAACACGAAATGAATGAAAACGTTAAGAAGTCAAAGTGACTACTGTTACTTTAACGAGTGTGGAAATATTTTCACTATTGAATATCTCGTCATAGTATATTTTTTAAGTAGCAAATACATATTACTACTGGTATAATTTCAATTAAACAGTGTCACATTACTTTTTTGACAAACTGGATAATTCAGATAACAGATAGTGGTTCTAATATTGTCAAATTTGTTTTCCGTTATATCCCAATATTCCCGTTATATGAATTCTTATACATAATAAATCTGAAATCAACAAAGTAAGGTTATGTGGTAATATTTAATATTGTGTGTTAAATATACTATAAATATAAAGTTACTCGTTGTAAAATAAAATAAAAAACTGATTAAATATATATCTGAATGCAAATGATAAAACACATGATTACTGTTAGTGACATCGGATGAGCAAAGGTCAATTTTATCGACTGTATACACAATTTAATAGATATTTACAGTATGCTATGAAATCAAATAATCATAATTTCAATGTTTTTATATTGCTTCTTACCGTAAAGTTTAATTTTTTTATAAATTTTGTATATTGTTATTGATATTTATATGTTAAAATATACGCAAACATTTTTATGAAGCTTTTTACCATAAAATTAGTAGGTTATTCACGTTATTGGGTTTGTTTATATTCAAATTTTTATATAAAGTATTTTATGCCTTTCAGGTGATACATGTTGTTTATTGATTCCAGATACTGCCTATTTCAGTATTAAAAATATGGAATGTTCTAAATTACAAGGTAAATATTGTGTACTTGGTTATTTCACTCAAAAACTTTCACTTACCTACTGGAATCCAAAATCAAAAGAAAGGTAGTTATTGTATGTGTGTAATGTTTTGGATAATCTATTTCTATTTATTGACTTTTTATGAACGATTTAAACTCAGAAATTGTATTTTTTCTATATTTTTCTTTATAACATACCCGAGCAATTTTATGTCTCCAACAGAAATTTTTTTGTTTAATATTGAGCAACAATTCAACAATTTTATCCAACAATTTGGAAATTATTAAAAAAATGAAATGATAGTTTAACCGTTCAATTTATTTACGAATCAAACTTTTTGAAATTGACTCAAATGCACTTTCTATTGCATATTTTCCGTGCAACCAGGTGGTATTTTCATATTTCGAAATTTTTATTATTAGCAATAGATTTTAATTATTCTTTCTACTTTTTCTCATATTTAAAACTAGTTTGTCATTTTACGAATATACCAGTTTGGTACGAAACTGGTTTTCTACACAATGTTTACTTTTGTAAATATTATTTGGAACTACCTATATACAACGCATTCTTACTTTAATTATGGCTGTTGATTATTATAAATTTTTTTTGTATTAAAACTGTATTTGTGTATATTAAGGAATTTTATATAATTGTGAAAGTATTTATATTATTGTATTTTTGCTTGGGGTTACTGTTTGTGGATTTAAAAATGTTCCTTACGTACATTTATTATATAACAAGTGCAATTGGGGAGATGTTATACTGTTAAAATTGATAGAAATAAGTTTATAAAGAATGTTACACGGTTTGAATCTTTAGATTATTCTTTCATCTTAATATTTTTCCTAATTGTGACTATTACTCTACAAGAATTATCTCATTATGTGCAATATTTTTTTAATAAAGCTATTTACAAAAACATATCCGCATATTTTTTCATACACCTTGCTTCACGTTCAATAGTAATTTTAGGAATTAAAATTAATTAATACAATTTTCAAAAAGCGAAATATACACCAAAGAAAGGAGTTGAGGTGTGAAGTAGTTTAATTCTAGAATAAAAATGGGTCTATATGCTACAACACAATTCGATTAGGCATGTAGATCCAATTGGCTACCATCTGATTTTTCTGATTCAGAATTAGAGTTAGTGGACTTTGATGTCTTTAGACAAGACATACATTATTCTGAACCAAATTGAAAGATACAAGGAGGAGGAATTTTGATAGCGACTAGGAAATTACTAAGGTCCCAGTTTCTATTCAAAAATAATAAGTTAGTAAATCAAATAATTGTTTCTATTAGTTATTGCCATGGAAATTTGGTTCTTGGCAGTTGCTACATTTCTCCTTCTTCTGACATCGTTTGTCATAACCCATAGCAATGTATAGTCTAGTTCACAAGTCCCATTTTCCTCAGAACCTAAACCGGACCACCGAAAATTATGATTTTGTTCTCATTCGAGTCGGAATGGCATCTAGAACATTCTATAACAGTTGTAAGAGGGGCTGATAAAATGCAAAAGTTATAAACAATAAAGTAACATAAAAAATAAGGGTTTACTTTTTTTGAAATATTTCAAAAACTATTTGAGATAATCGAATTTTGAAAAAAGATCCTTAAAAAGCAAGAAATTTCCTAAAAAAAGTCCTACCTCCCGGAACAGTACCGACAATAATTTTAATTTAGCGGCGAGAATAACGGTAAAAACGTGTGGTTGGGCTGCCGCGCGCATCGCCCCAATCTGACACATGAACTAAAAAAATTATTTTGAATGATTAAATAATAATATTAAGGAATAAAAAAATTTAGGTACTAAGTAGACATATGAATAAACAATAATCCGTAAAAAATTTTTTTTTATTGATTATGCTTTTGTTAATTAGTTAATTTTCACCATTTTATAGTTAACATAAAAACGCTGATTATTTCAAAACAAGAAATTTAGAATTTTTTTTTGATTTTTTGGAGCTAATCTTAAAAAGGTTCAGAAGAGATCTCCGTTGGAAAAATTCAAAAAATTTGATTTTTCACTTTTTTATTAACAATGAAAGGCATTAAAAAATTAATTATATAAATAAAGCCATCAGGAATTTCTTTTTTCCCAATTATTGTAAAAATTTTGTTTTCTTATTGATGAAAGCCATATGACAATATTTTATTTTTATTTTTAACTAAGATTATTTAAATAATTGTTTTAAACAATTAAGAGTTTTTAAAACGTTTTTTTTGGAATTTCATCCTTGATGAAAATAATGATTTTGAAAAAAAATCGTTTCTTAAAAAAAATTTTTATTAACAAAAAACGCACTTGTTAATTAACAATTTTTTTTGTTACTAAATATTAATAAGAAAATAATTTTTTTATTAATTTTCATTTGTTTAATAAACAAATAATTTGTTATAAACAAATGCATTTATACGAAATATTTTTTTAAATACTAAAAAATATTACAAAAATTTTTTATATGAAAATTTTTTTTTATATTTTTTATATAATTATTAAATATATTGTAGTTTTCTTTCTGTTTTTACTTATTGTTATTAAAATAACTTATAAACTATTAAAGATACGAGAAAAACACTTCAAGACTTTTTTGTTCCTTATTAATTATTAAACAAATTGAGCTCTGGAACGAACCTCTAACTCAATTGTTTATTAACTTTTTTTATTGTTATTTATTAAATTCACCTGAATTTTACTTTTTTTTACTTTTCAATTCAAATATCTTATAAACTAACGAAAATATGATAGAACATTTCAAGACTTTTTAGTTCTTCGTTAATAAATGAACAAATTGAGCATTGAAACCAATCTTTAACTTTATTATTTAAAAAATTATGAATATTATTATTTAAATTTAATTTTTTTTCTTTATGTTATTTTCTTATTGTAAGGATCTAATGAATTAAAAGTAATTTTTACAAGGTGTATTGTTTAAAAAAATTTATTTATTTTACAGTTTTAAACATTTTTAAATTAATTTTTTTCATTTTTTAGTCTTTGTTCATAACCTTTTGGAACGTTTCGGTGGTGGTGAGTCATAAGTCTCTACTTCTTCAATGATTTCTTGTTCTTCTTCTTGTGGTTCAACTACATCTCCTAATAATGCTTCAGCATACTGTTGAGGAAATACCGAAGAATCTGTAGAGCTATCTTCATCATTATTAAAATAGTCTACATTAACATTTTGTGAACCGATACGAACTTGATCATCATTAATGTCGTCACTGTCATCGTCAATGGTTTGCCGTTCACTGTTTAAACAACTGTCACCTTTACAATTTTTGCAGAGAGACGAGCATGGAAGCCCAGCCTTTCTACATCCGCATTTGTTGGAGCAATCTTTAGTACATGTACAATGGACTAATTTTAATAATTCTTCAGGAGCCAAATTTTCTGTCGTTTTTACAGGCAGAAACATTGTCTCCATTTTAATCCAACCCCAATTTTCCAGATTCAATTGATTACCAAGCCAAAACTGTACTTGGTAATAGGTCCTGAAGGAGTAAAGATATGATGCTGCAGACGTTGGTATTAGGGTCGCTAGATTTATTGTACTCTTCGATTTACTAATCATGCTCATAAATCGGGAAACACGATATTGACTTGCAGTCTTATCGCTATTCAACTCTCCATACAATGACAACATTATTTTATTTTTCTCCAGCTGTTTTGATATCCTCAGCAGATGAGTCTGGATTATAAGAAACTACCACGTATTCCATTAATTGATCGTTTTTAATAATTATATCCAATAATTTCTTCATTCCTTTTCCGAAAATTGAGCCGACTGTATCATAGCCAGTAAAAGCGTGTACGAATAAAATTATATTCTTCAAATGTAGATGTTCACTGGTTTGGTAGATTTTATCCGGTTGTTTAGTTGAAGCACGTGATTTCCACATAGAAATATTCAGGTGTTAACGCTATCAGTAATGCTGCAAGGTCGATATCAGTCTCAATTACAACAACCTTCTTATCCAGATTCTTCCGTGCTAAATCTATAGCAGTTCGAACAATTAGTTTATCAGCGTCTTCTTTAGCTTGCTTAATTGTTAAGTTGGTTTCGTCTATAAGAGCGCTTTTTAATTTTGCGATTAAACGGGACTTTTTTCATATAAAAAATTATATATGGTTGTTTTTGTAATATTTTTTAGTACGAGTATTTATAAATAAATATTTCGTATAAATGCATTTGTTAATAACAAATTATTTGTTTAATAAACAAATGAAAAATTAATAAAATAATGATTTTTTTATAATACGAATGAACATAATAAATATTGATTTAAAAAAATGGTACCATAATATTAATATTTAGTAACAAAAAAATGATTAATTAACAAGTGCGTTTTTTGTTAATAAAAAAATTTTTTTAAGAAACTATTTTTTTAAAATCATAATTTTCATCAAGGATAAAATTCCAAAAAAAAAGTTTAAAAAAATCTTTTAAACAATGCATTTGTTTAAAACAATTATTTAAATAATGTTAGTTAAAAATAAAAAAAAAATATTGTCATATGGCTTTTGTTTTGTATATAATGGTTTATATACTATAAATGCAGCATAGGGATAAGAAAATATTATTAAATTATCGTTTAAAAGGTTTAATTACTCATTCAACAACAACTCAAGTTATTATTATTAAAAGAGTGTCAAAAAATGCAGCATCAATTCAAATGAACGCCCACACTCCAATCTCGTTGATCCGTCACCGGAGATGGGAACGAAAACTGCTTTGGAACGTGACATGACTTGCCCCTAGAGGTGGGAATTAAAATTATGGTTTGGAACGGAGCATAGCTCCCCTCCTTAAAGGCTCCTGCCTTTAAGCTACTCTTGATTAGGCAAGACACAAAGTTTTGTCGCTGGACGGTGATACTCTTGACCATGAACTTTCACGATGGCACTTCTGATAACACCATCACTACCTGGGACAACGGAAACGACTCTGCCTACAGACCAACGCAGTGGGGGAGACCATCTTCTTTAATGAGGACTAGAATGCCTGGAATCAGAAGTTCCTGTTGATTTTCCTTCCATTTATGTCGAATCTGGAGTTGTGATATATATTCAAGGCACCACCGGCACCAGAAATGTTAAACCCTTTTCTGTACCATCTCAAAACGTAGCAGACGGTTTTCAGGTATTTCTTGATAATCAGGTTCAGGTAGGCTGAGTAGCTTATCTCCAATCAAGAAGTGTACAGGGATCAAAGGGTCAGGATCATTAGGATTGTTTGATAAGGCATATATAGAGCGAGAATTTGGGCAGGATTCAATCTGAATCAGTAGTGTATCAAGCTCTTTATACGAGAGTATTGTGTTTCCGAGGACACGTTTTAGATGATACTCTTGTACCATTATTGTTTAACTAAGTCTGAATCTCAGTGGAATGATTCTTAAAAAATGTATTAATTTCAGCTACATCAGACATGTTAAAATAATATTAAGAGAGCTTTTACACCAGTTGATTCAGAATGAAATAGGATTAGGAAGGTATAATTAAGGATAAATGATGCACACTTACCTTACGACAAGGTTTTTTTTCAAGCTTCTAGCGTGGCAGTTTCTACATATCACTGTATTATCCGGCTTATAAAGGACCAATGTTTTGTATATAATGATTTATATACTATAAATGCAGCATAAGGATACGAAAATATGTGTAGAATTAGTAAATTATCATTTAAAAGGTTTAATTACTCATTCAACAACGCATTTGACAACAACTCAAATTATTATTATTAAAAGAATTTCAAAAAATGCCGCATAAATTCATATGAACGCCCACACTCCAATATCGTTGGTACGTCACCGGAGATGGGAACGAAAACTCCTTTGGAACGTGACATGACTTGCCTCTAGAGGTGGGAATTGAAATTATGAATAAGAAAACCCAATATTAACAATAATTGGAAAAAAATTCCTGATGGCTTTATTCGTATAATTAATTTTTTAATGCCTTTCATAATTGATAAAAAAGTGAATAATCAAAATTTTTCCAACGTGGATCTCTTCTAAACCCTCTTAAGATTAACTCCAAAAAGTCAAAAAAAATTCTAGATTTCTTGTTTTGAAATAATCAGCGTTTTTATGTTAACAATAAAATGGTGGAAATTAAGTAATTAACCAAAGCATAATAAATAAAAAAATTGTGATAAAAATTTTTTTCACGAATTATTGTATATTCATATGTGTACTTACTACCCAAATTTTTTAATTCCTTAATATCAATATTTATTCAGTTAAAATAATTTTTTTAGTTCATGTGTCAGATTGGGGCGATGCGCGCGGCAGCCGAACACGCGTTTTTAGCGTTATTTTCGCCGCTAAATTAAAATTATAAGGAAATTTTTTAGGAAATTTCTTGCTCTATAAGGATGTTTACTTAAATTACGATTATCTCAAATAGTTTTTGAAATATTTCAAGAAAACCAAACCCTTATTTTTTATTTTACTTTATTGTTTATAACTTTTGCATTTTTTTCAGCCCCTCTTGCAACTTTGATAGAATGTTCTAGATGCCATTTCGAATCGAACGAGACCAAATCATAATTTTCGGTGGTTCGGTTAAGGTTCTGAGGAAAATGGGACTTGTGAACCAGACTATGTAATTGAAAGTTTAGTTATGCGTTGTTCAAATGATAAATTTATAGTTTGCGGAGATTATAACATCGCAGAAGCTAATTGGAACAATGATGATTTGGATGTTACTGTTGCTAATGTGAACAATGCTCGTGCTCATTTGGCAAAAAATTTCAGTTATTTACGCATGTTTCAACAAAATTCAGTTCCAAATAGCCAAAATCAGATTTAATTTTTACAAATATACAGCACTTAAAAGGTATTAAAGCAGTTTATTGTTTGTTTGAGAGCAGCATTCATCATAATCCAGTTATTCTGGACTTCAACCTAGGAAAGATTTATACAATAAAATGTAACGAGTATTTCTTTGATTTAAAGAATGCTAATTATTTTGCAATTAATCATTACGCTGCCAACTATAACTGGGATGTAATGAATGGAATGGAAATTAATCATTCCGTAGAATTTTTATATAATGCTATACATGAAGCCATAAATATATTTGTCTCGAAAAAAATTTATGAAACCTCTAATTTCCCGCCATGGTTTACAGCTAAACTACTAAAACTGGTAATAGATAAGAAAAAATATCATGAACAAATTAAAAAAAATAATTATGGACCTGATGATCATGGGATATTTTCTCAATAACGTAGTAAATGTAAGTTATTAAGTCGTAAATTATATCAACGATTCCCATGGAAACCAATGAGTTGCTGTTCCACGGTTTAAGACGAAGATTCCATAACCAGCATAAATATTCTATATAAAATTACTTGTTTGTAAATTCAAAGTCAGTCAGTTATTATTTTTCACATTGTTCTATCGTATTTGTAAAAGTATCATTTTTGTAAAATGAACGTTTTTGAAAACTGTTTTTCAAGTTAATTTGAAAGTGGCGCAGTCAGTAGTAAATTCAGAATTGATACGTATCGAACGCGTAAATTTTCGTTTTAACGATTGACTGAGTATCGGAATCTACGGACTTAGTTATTTTTTGCAAGTGGAAGTTTGGAGTAGCTCCTAGAACGTCAGGAAATCCAGTGTATCACACACCGAAACGATCCCGAGCACGAAGAAGTCCATCAACGGGAATTGGAACGACAACAGTCCAATTTTGCAGAGATATTCATCTGAGGAAGACAAAAATTGCTGAACAGGAGTATATCTCTATAGAAATGCTTGAAATATTTCTTCTATTACTACTGTCAGTACAATAATAAACCAAAGTTCATTAAATATTAATAATAATTTATTCATGGCCCTATGTAGACCAGAATATCTAAAATGTGTGCCAGATTTCGATGGCAATCCAAATGATTTGAACAGATACAAAAGTGTCTGTAAACCATTAATTGATCCATTTTACAAAATAGACACACCAAATTGTTTCCAAAATGTGTATTTATTGAATTGTCTAATATCTAAATTAACTGGTTATACCAAATTAGTCGTGAATATACAAAATGTATCTACTTGGAACGAGTTGACAGATGTTTTAACGAGAAATTTCGCAGATCAGAGAGACGAAACTAGTCTTAATAGGGATTTAGTAATGATGAGACAACAATCAAATGAAAAACCAAACCAATTCTATGATAGAGTTTTAAACATTCTTAATATTTTGTGTAGTTATGTAGACGTTCATAAAATCGAAAATGACTCAAACACTTTAAAAAGAAAATTATATAATAATGTAGCTTTAACAACATTTTTATCAAGACTTAAAGAACCGTTAGGTACAACTATTAGATGCATGAAACCAAATAATTTGGCCGAAGCTTTACAATATGTCTTAAAAGAAGACAATATACACTATATTCAAAAGTTCACTAATAAAACAAATATAAAGCAACCGCAATACTCTGGTAAATCTCTTGTACAACGACAAAATTTTAACAGTAATCCAGTTCAATTCAATACTCATACACCTAATAATTTTTTTAGAGCACAGAGATCATTTTCATCTCAACCTTTACCTGTTCGCCCCGTAATTCCAAGAAAACCCCAACGTTTTCCTACGAATGCTCAAGTCTTCAGACCTCAACAAACCCATAATGCATTCAAAGCAAATCATAATCTAAATTTACCAAAACCGACACCCATGAGTATTTCTACAAGAAATACAGTAAACAGTCACCCAATGAGTTCACCTATTAGAAACTCATACTCAGGTCCTTCAAATCAAAATAATTTCCGAAATTCTCGACCACAAAATTATTTTATAGCCGAGGAATTATTTAATGCTGATATTCAGGATGAGGAAACTGAACAATATTATTATCCTGATAATTCATATTCTGAAAACGAGCAATATCAATTTGAAAAACATAACAATATTGATTATTACGATTCCTCAAATCAATATTCTACAAATTTTCACGAAACGCCTCAAAATTTAGAGGAAATATAACCTCCGAATCAATTCCATTAAATTTAAGTAACAATAGTGAATTGCCTCATCTAATATTCCCCAAGTATAATATCAAACTTTTAATAGATTCTGGATCATCAAAATCCTTCATAGATCCTGAAATTGCTTTTGAATATTTTTCGGATAACCTAACTCATGACCCATTTACAGTGAAATCAGTTGTTCAAGAATCTTCCCATAAATATAGCACCCTAATCCCTTCTTAAAAATTTTTCAACTTGTCTGGCAATTTAAATCTCAAATTCTATGTATTCAAATTCTCCCTTCAAGAACAAAAAGAGGCCTTATAAACGGCATAGGATCAATCTTTAAACCTATCATTGGACATTTAGATTTTAACGATGGAGAAAGATTTGAAACTCTCATCAAAGAATTACAAAATAACCAAAATAATTTAGCTAGTAGTATAACAAATCAAAATTCATTATCAGTCTCACTCATTCATAAATTTAATAGAACCATTGAACAAATAACCAATAACGAACAAATTTTGGAAACAAAAGTTAAATTTATCCATAATTCAATCAACAGATAAGCAGATTACGAATATTATTATTTTTATTATATTGTGGAATTAGCTAGAAACAGTGAGTTTCATTTAAAACACTATTATGCACATATTAAGATGGCTATTAGCTTAATCATAGATCTGTATGAATTGATTAATTCGGTTTTGAACGATATCGAAAATTCGATTACATTTGCTAAATTTCAAGTAATGCATCCAAGCATAATTAAAACTTCTGATTTGTTTAAACAATTAAAGAATTTAGAAAAAAAAATACAAAAAAACGAAGTGCTCTTAGAAATTGGATTCGATAAAATTTTACTTTATGAAAAATTAATTAAAATTAATTGCTACTCATATAATAATAAAATTACATATATTTTAAATATTCCTATAACATATCCCAAACTTTTTGATTACTACCATTTATTTTCGGCTCCAATAGTGGAAAGGAGTCAGTTTGAGGTGATAATACCTCAGAATAATTGTTTAATTACGAATGGTGTCACCTTCGCTTATTCAAGCAAACCTTGCAATGAGATTCTCCCTCTGCAGTATGTCTTACTTGAAATGAAACGCACTTTCACCTGCGAGAAAACCAAATTTCAATTGTCGAAGCCATTTCTGAAGCAACTTAATAATTTCCACTGGTTGTACATCATTCCATTCCAGGATACAGCAATTTTCAAATGTCAAAATCAAGAGGAAACCAAGTATCTTACAGCTGGTACTTATCTCTTAGAAATTCCTTTGAGATGCCATGTAGTAGCTCATCACACAGTCATAAATAACCAACAACTCTATAGTAGCTTTAGCCAGCCGATACTACTATTAAATCTAGACAACAGTACCTTTCGCCCAACCACATCAAACCTGGACTTTCATTTGGAGGAAGCAGAACTAGACGATCTTCAACCACTAAAAAGTAAATTTGTAGAAAATCAACCTCAATTAACATTCGGACAACTGTCAAAACCCCCCAGCTTATGGACCATATTAATTTATTTATTGTTAATTTTTATTTTCGTATTCTGTATATATAAAAAATGGGCATCAAAGTACTGCAAAGAAACCATCCCAGGTGGACCACTCAACCGTTCAACTTCCTCGCTAGCTGCGTAAGTTGAATTTACGAGGGGAGCAATTAAATCAACGATTCCCATGGAAACCGATGAGTTGCTTTTCCACGGTGTAAGACAAAGATCCCGTAATCAGCATAAATATTCTATATAAATTACTCGTTTGTAAATTAAAAGTCAGTTAGTTACTATATTTCACATTGTTCTATCGTATTTGTAAAAGTATCGTTTTAGTGAAATAAATGTTTTTAAAAACTGTTTTTCAAGTTAATAATTTGAAAGTCGTGACTGTTACAAAAACTATCTTTCTCGAATGGAAGATGAAATACAGAATAATCCTAAATCATTTTGGCGCCTTGTGAATGATAAGCGGAAATCTCAGGAGTTTCCCAATAAAATGCATCTAGGTGACCACTATATTGAGAATTTAGCTGTTACAGTTAACATGTTTTCCCTTTGTTTATGTCAAACAAGATACTGTAGGGATACACACTTTTTCTTACAACAGCATGTTATATTTCCATAGCCTTCAGATCAATGGTTGTAGACATAATTGAAAAAGTAAATCACCTTCCCTCAAAATTGTCATTTGGACCCGACGGTCGCAATTCATAAAAAATGTATATAAACTTTAGCTTTTCCCTTAAAAAATATATTTAACGTACCTTTAAAAGCGGATATTTTTCCACAATGTTATCTTAAGCCAGTACATAGGACAGGTGCAAAGGGCATATTGGCCATATTGTTTGATTGTTTAGTTACTAAAAAACTGTCTTGGGAGTGTAATAATCTAATAATTCCACAACAGCATGATGTTGTCCAAGGTCGTTCAACTACCACCAATTTAATCGTTTATCAGAATGAGATTATTTCCTCATTGGAAAAAATATTACAGATATATCCTAAATATACAGACTTTTCTAAAGCTTTTCATAGGATCAACTTTAAATTTCTTGCAACTAAGCTGGATGCTATGGGTTTTGGAGGCTATTTATTGGAATGGATAGTGGATTTTCTCTCACCAAGGACTCAGAGTGTTAAACTGGCAAATTTAGTATTTGATTTGATTGAAGTTACATCTGGTGATCCTCAAGGGTCACACTTTTACAAAAATACCGCTAACTTAAACAGCAAAAAAATCAGGGCACATTGATACCACAAATGTGGCCTATGTAGGGCCCTCTACAAATTTCATCGAAGTAGGTACCAGATTATGATTTTTAGTACCCAAAAACCTCTATTTCCAAATTTTTATGTATACATATCCAAAAACGTTAAAGTTATTGCAAAAAAGATATTTTAAAATTTAACCATTACATCCTGTATATTCCTTATTAGCCACATTTTATTAAAGCAAGTTGGTTTAAATCGTAATATTTTAAAGTCAGGAATCTACCATACTTCTATGTACAAATACTTAAGGACTACCCTGTATAAATAAATGTCATTCATAAATAAATTGAATAATAATATATTTAAATAACAAATTTCCTGAACGCTGGATTAGTTGTAGTATCCATTTTACTTAGCCAGCACGTTTTTTTATTCCGGCAGAAAGTCGCATCAACCGTGGTAGGTTATTAGCGACGGTACAATATATAATAACATAATTACCATGAATTATACATATTAATTAATTTTAAAAATATTATTAGTTTATCATAATTATTATCCTGAAATAAGGCTTGAAATGCGTTGGGTAGTTTACAAATGTTTCTTTGATTATAGTATTTAGGATATTCTGTGAGGATATGTTTCACTGTTACATCTACATTACAGAGATCACATACTAGATGTTCTTCACGTTTTATTAGGTAAGCGTGAGTTAGTCTAGTATGCCCCAACCGTAGACGTGAAATAATCACTTGGTGTTGTCTGTTGTTAGAAAATGGAAACCACTTTTAATATAGAGGTTTAATTTCACGAAGTTTTGAGTCACTTTCAGTCCACTGAGATTGCCACAAAGCGATCACTTTCCTATTTAATACGCAGTTTAGATCCGAACTAACCACCTTTGAAATCGATACCGCACTTTCATCTGTGATGGAATTACGAGCACATCTGTCCGCTTCTTCATTTCCACTAATACCAATATGGGATGGGATCCATATAAAGATGACATCATTGTTTCGTTCTCTGGCAACGTAGAGTTAGTTCTTTCTTAATGAGATGAACCAGAGGATTTTTAGAATAAATCGTTTGTATCGAGTGTAAGGAAGTAAGGACAAGGAAAGAGTTGTGGTGGCTGCTTTCGTTGATATGTGTTAAAGCTTGATATATAGCGAATAGTTTTGCCGAGAGGACATTTGTGTAGGATGGAAGTTTATATACGAGTTTCTGCGAATCAGTTACTACATCTGCTCCTACGCCTATGGTCGATTTCGAGGCATCTGTATATATCTTTTGGTAATTTGGATACTTTCCCAAAGTGTCGAACAGCTTGGATTTTATAACAGTTGGGTTTGTATTTTGTTTATCATATTTAGTTAAGCTTTTGTCGCAATTTGGTATCTTTACCATCCAGGGTTCTATGTTATAATAAGTGGCAATTGGGTAAACTTTTGGTAGACAAAAGTCAATTTCTTGAAAGTATGTTCTAATTCTCTCGTAAAACGGTTTTGGTGTCCTCGATTTCCCAGTAAAAAATCCTTCCAATTTATTTGAGTGTGTACTGATAAGTTGGATTTGACATATTGGCAAGAATAGTAACTGCATAATTGCTGTTAAGAAATTTTCGCCTTAGGCTTAAGGCTGGTTCTCCTAATTCCCACTGTAGACTTTTTACCGGTGTAGTTCTAAAAGCTCCAAGTATAATCCGGAAAGCAGAATTTTGGATTATTTCGAGTTGGTCAGTTTTGGTTGCTGTATCATATGCTATAGAGCCATAGTCCAATACTGATCTGATGAGAGATTTATACAGTAACAATAAAGTTGGTCCATCAGCACCCCATTTCTGGTTAGCTACCACTTTTAGAATGTTTCATCTCTTTTGGCATTCTAAGGCTAGATTGTTGATGTGTATTTTCCAATTTAATTTGCTGTCTAAGTGCATACCTAAAAATTTTACAGAAGGTAGGATCTTTAGATTTTCGCCATGTAGTATCAAGTTAGGTTGAAATAGTTCATTTGTTTTGCTAAATAACATGCAGTGAGTTTTGGATGTTGAAAAACGAACTTCTGTTTGCGAACACCAAATTTCCAGGTTTGTAAGAAAATCTTGGAGAAAATTATTCATTGTGGTCATATTTGTACCTTTTAAGAAAACAACTAGATCGTCAGCGTATATTCTTGCTCTAAGGGGTGCTTTTATATTCTCCAAGATGCTATTCAAGGCTACAATAAATAATGTTGGGCTTATTACGGAGCCTTGCGGTGTCCCATTCTATGGTAATTTATTTTTAGATATCTGTGTATTTGTTCTGACAACAAAAGTTCTTTTTTGGAGGAAGTTTTTGATAAAAGCTAAGCAGTGGCCTTGTATGTTCCATTCACTCAACGTTCTCAATATATGATATCGCCACACCGTGTCGAATGCCCGGTTAATATCGAAAAATATGGCAATGCACGCCTGGTTCAATGCGAAACCCTCATGAATAAAGCTTTCTAATTCAACAATGTTATCTGAAGTTCTGAAGCCACTTTGTACCGGGATCAGAAGGTTTCTGCTTGCAAGTGTCCATAAAAGTCGTTTGTTTATTATTTTCTCGAGTAGCTTGCACATTGAACAAGTTAGTGAGATTGGTCTATAAGATGCAGCGATTGTTTCAGGTTTTCTAGGCTTTAGTATTGGTATGACAATAGCTTCACCTCATTTTTCTGGAAAGAGGTGTTTAGTCCAGATTTTATTGTATAGGTGTAACAAGTAATCTTTGGAATTTTGAGGTAAGTACTTCAAGAATACTACAGGAATGTCATCTGGTCCTCCGCATGTATCTTTTAAGTCTTCTAGTGCTTCATTTAATTCATTTTCAGTTATATTATGATTTAATGGATCGAGTGTGTCAAAAATTTTAATATAATTTGCTTCCTGTGAGACTGTTTTGGTAATAAAGGCGTTATCATAATTATTGTTGTTGGAGTGACTAGCATATGTATCAGAGAGTATATCTGCAATATGTTTGTCGTCTGTAATCGTTATTCCATTGAGATCTAGAGATGTTATTTTTTGAATGGAGCTTTTACCAGAAATCTTCTTGATTTTTTTCCATACATCTGATATTGGAGTGGATCTATTAATTGAAGATACAAATTGTCTCCATTATTCCTTTTTTGCAGTTTTTATTATGTGTCTAGAAATTGCTCTTAGTCGTTTGAATTCAACGAGGTTTTCTGTGGTTTTGTGTCTTTTGTAAACGTTGAAAGCATGCTTACTAGTTTTTATGGCATCTTCGCATGTATTACTCCACCATGGAACTGGAATTCTACCTGTAACAAGCTTTGTTCTACCAATACTAGATTCTGCGGCAGATATGATAATATTTTCAAAATTTTTTAAATCCTTATCAATATTCTCGGTCGTAGTAAGGTTTTCTACTATTTTCTTTTGCATATTTTCAGAAAAGGCATCCCAGTTTGCATTCTTTAATCTCCAAATGTAAGATGGTGAAGTAGTTTTAGTTTCGAAATTGGTATTTCGTATAATAATCGGGTAATGATCACTATCATATAAGTAAGGATCTACTTCCCAAGATACCGATAACGAGACTGTAGGATCACAAAAGGATAGATCTATTGCGGATGATTCTCCTGTTGCAGAATTGAAGCGAGTTTTAGTACCATCATTTAATATATTAAAATTAAAATGGTCAATAACATTCGCAATTGTTCGACCTCGATTATCATTAGAATCGGAGCCCCAAAATATATGGTGACCGTTAAAATCACCTAAAATTAATCTTGGTGTTGGTATTTGATTAATAACATCACAAATATCTTGCATGTCCAATGAACCTGCCGGTAGGTACATATTACATATGTGTATTGGGTGCGAGCTCCTAATTTTTGCGGCAACGACTTCCAGGTTGGAATTAATCGGAATAATTTCTGCTTCGAATGTGTTCGATACATAAATCACAACTCCGCCACTGGCATGTTGACGATTTGTTCTGTTCCTAAAGAAGCACTGATAACTTTTTAGTGAATGATAATGATCTAGTTTAAAATGTGTCTCTTGAAGGCATAAAATGTCAGGAAGGTTAGGTGTTCTGATGAGATTTTTTGTAGCATAGGTAGACGCTCGTAGTATCCATTCAGGTTCCACTGAATTATTGATTTAAATAGCATTGGATTGAAAATAAATAATAATAAATAAATGAAAGTGGAGTTCTATTCATGAGAGGACGAGTCACTTTCTGTACCCATCGATTCATAATTGATTTCGTCTCCTAAGTGTCTGTATATTTTTTGTTTAAGTTTAGTGATACGGATTTTAATTCGTATTTCTGTAAGAAGAGGGTAAATTTTATTTAACATGATCACTAGAGATCCATAGTCAGTTGTGTAGTCCTTAACTAGTTACAGGGCATTATGAGAGCCAAGAGTATTTTCAAATAGGTCTACAAGTTGGTCGTAGTTTAATGGCAGTCCTTCTGAATTGTTTGTTATAAATGCTTTGGCTGGTTGAAGTAAAATTTTTACAGGAATTGCTGGTACCACTGCTGAGGTTGTCTTAACTTTTTTTATTGTTTTTTTAAGATGATTAGGTTTTTGGAAAATTGATTCTGAGCTTGTTTCTTCTATAGTGGGGCTCTCAGATGCGGGTCTTTTTGGAGTATTGGTTGCTGGTGGAATTGGTGTGTTGGGATTGTTGATCGCTCCAATGGTGGAGGGTTTTATTATATCGATAATAGGAGTAGGTGTGCAGTTTGTGGCGTTATTGGTTGATAATGTAGTAGGTGCAGGAGTTGTGTCAGTCTGTTGTTGAGTTAAATTAGCTGAGATAGAAACTGAGCAGTGTGCTGCAAGATGTCATGTCTGGCGACATTTGAAACAAGTCATTCCGTCTTGTGCTACAAATACTCTGTATGATGTATTATCATGATTGATCAATATAGAATCAGGAATTTGGATATTGTGAGGCGTAACGAAAATTTGTCTTCTAAAACTAAGAATATGACTAAATTCCGGCAGAGCTGTACTGATTCTTAGTACTGACATAGGTGAAATTGGATTTAGACCTATATTTTGTAATTCATTTATTAAAAGTTCATTCGGTATGGTAGGACATACATTCGATAATACAAGTCTTTCTGCTGGTGTAACAAGTTTTCTGGCCTTAAGTATTTCACCATTTACCGTTATTTCTCCAATATCATCGAGGAATTTATTGACTATATTTTTGTCGACGATATGTTTTGGTTGTATAACAGTTCCCAAAGGAATTAAATAGTCTTGAATAGGAATTCCTTCTAATGCGTTAAAAATAATAGCTTGTTCTTTATTAGGATATCTTGTTTGTTTCGCAACGTTAGAATAGGATTTTGTTTGGTTGGATAGGATTTGAGAAGAGGAATATAATGGTATGTTATTGATCATTGTGTTGTTGGTATTGAAATTTGGTAGTTGATCAGTTTCAGAGCTCCTATAGTCAGAAGTGGTCTGCGTGGAATTAACAGTGGCATATTAGAATATGTTTAATTAATTATACTAGGTCGTATTGGGCAGGTTTGACCCTGTCCATCCCAGGACCTAGGTACGGAAAAAAACCTCGACTTGATATTTACTTCGTATTTTAAGTTTATACTAATGGTAAATTTCTCATTTTCTCCGAGAAAAATCTTAAATTTTGGGTACTTACAGGTGAACAATAGGAAGTAACTAATTAAAAACACTATGGCAATAAAGCGAAATTTAACTACACTGTGTTTTTACTAGCAAATTAACAAAATATAAGAGCGAGGTTACTACAACTTGTTATATTATTTGCCAGAACCGGACTCCCTAGTGCAGACTTGAATCCTCTCGATTTCGGTGTATGGGGTTGCAATGAAACAACTTGTTTATAAGGATCCCATAAATACCAGCGACCAATTTTGGAAATAAACAAATGGAGCAGCGGTTTTTTTTTATCCAATGAGGGTGTTAAATATGAGATGAACTTTTATAGAACGTGTAGATAAATGCATCGACGAGAGTGGAGGACATATCGATCATTTAATGTGACATAATTGAAGTTATAATGTTATTTAGCTTAGTTTTTTTTTAATTTGTTTTCTAAATGTTTCCAATAATAATCATGCAGCTGATCCCTAAAATGCGATTATATCTTAAACCGTTAAGTTTGAAGGTTAATAACAAGTATACTTTTTTGCTATTAAAAAAACGTGGCTTTAATATTTTTTTTACAAAAATACCACTAACTGAAACAGAAAAAAAATTTAGGGCACGTTGATACCACAAATGTGGCTTATGTAGCAAATTTCATCGAAGTAGATACCAAATTATGACTTTTCGTGCCCAAAAACCTCTATTTCCAAATTTTCATGTATACATATCCAAAAACCTTAGTTATTGCAAAAAAGAAATTTTAAAATTTTACTTCAACATCCTGTATACTCCTCATTAGCCACATTTTATTAAAGCAAGTTGGTTTAAATCGTAATATTTTAAAGTTAGGAATCTACCATACTTCTGTGTACAATTACTTAAGGACCACCCTGTAGATTAACAATAGTAAATTTTTGGTATTTGCAGATGACGTTAAAATTTTTAAAGCCGTAGAACCACCAAATGATGTCAATCTGCTTCAAACCAACCTTAACAGTTTCCATGATTGGTGTTTCGTTAATAAAATGGATCTTAAAGTATCAAAATGCCACTCTGTATCATTCTACAAAATCCTGCAAACAGTTCCTAATAACTACCATTTGGCTAATGAAGTTATTGGAAGGACAGGCGTAATTAAGAATTTTGGAGTCTTATTATTTGATTGTGCACTAAATTTTAAAAATCATATAGATCTCATAGTTGCAAAGTTGTTGAAAATGTTGGGATTCGTATATAAATCATGTAAAGACTTTAATAGTAATACACTTAGAACGGTCTACTGTTCTTTGGTTAGATCACATTTGGAGTATGCTCCACAGATTAAGAGACCATACTATTGTGTACATATTGGAATCCTCGAGTACATTTCATAATCAATTTCAATATAACATCCAATTCCATACACTTTTCTGCTATAAATCCAGAAATCTAATAAAAATTCAAAACTTCAATATCCCCCTCTTAAAACACCGGAGACATCTCAAATTCAGTGAAAACCACTTATTCTACACATAATAATTTTCGATACCTCGCCAGCTCAACAGCATATCTTATGTATCGGCAGCGATACATGGTTCGTCTTCACCAGAACGCTTCAATCCTATACACTTTTTGTCGCACCATTTCACACACTTTTGAGCTTCGCTGCTTCCAAATATCAATTCCCGACATAATTCAATAAAAACCCTTCCTCCGAGTACTTTCTAGCGAAAAAGCCCGCTTCAAAACCTCATTTCTATACACCTTTAAAAATGTCTTCCTAGTCCATTTTTCGAAAATTTCTAGACACTTTTATAACTTAACCAACTTTTACACCCAGCTCAGTATACGAACGCGCACATAAACCTCCAACGCACCCTCAACTCAGCCCTGAAGAGGAAACCTATTCTACACCAGGGCACACACTCGCAAACCAACAACCAACCAAATCACAAATCCTTTCCAATGCAAAATTCATAACGAATTTCTCTCTCTTTCTCTCTTAATCATCGAGTCAGTGCAGAATGCATTTTTGAGAATACATGCCTTCAAATTTGGTTTGAGATGGGGAGAATATTCTTATGACCGGGTTCGCAATATAATCAACCTACCGACATAAGATAAGAGACGAATTATTTGTGATCTTTGCTTTCTAGGACAAGCTACTATGTAATAAAATAGATTGTCAAGAGATGTTACCTTTCATCAGATTGAATGTAAGTTGGTAGATTAGAGTAAATAAAGAGACTTTTTGTTTGCCCTTTCATTGAACCAATTATGGCTTTTTCCCCTATTACCAGAATGCTGAGGCTTGCTAATCAGTTTAGCAATATTGATGTGTTCTGCTCTTCTCATAGAACCATCAAAGTTGCATCAAATAAAGAACTCATATAAGTCAGTTTGGCTATTACTTTCTGTTTCTTTTTGTTAGTGTCTGTATCAATTTAATTGTTCATTGTCCACTGTTTTTTCTGTGTATTTAGAATTTGGTTTTAGCGTTGGACATACGTTTTATTTTAACATTTTGTAACATTTTGAATTGGGACTACCCGTTAATAAATAAATAAATATCAAATTCCCTTTAGTAAACTGGAATTAAAAATCAAATATATTTATAGTTAATTAAAAACTGAAGCTACTAAAATATCTAAGTAAACCAGTGCAGTTTTTCGATCCCCTATTACAAACAGCAAAAAAGCATTTATCATTCTTCCAGCTTTAACGACGGCTTCAATAGTGTCCTAGATAAATCAGAAAGTACGGTGTAGAATAATGAATAGTTCAGTGAAAATAATGAAATTTATTAATATAATTGAACCATTTAATCCTTTAGATCCGCTTAAGATAAGTGCTAGTTGTTTTGATTAAGTAAATAGAGCGAGATGCGCAAATTACATCCAATTGCACAACGTACTGAATACTTTATACATTCCATCTTCCAGCATCGGTTTAATTTTTTGAAATCATCAATTTTGCTACATGTCATACAACATGGGGATTGTTTCGAAAGTTTGTAAGGTTTCGTAAAATTCTTATTGAATGGGTCCAACCAAATACACTATACACCAAAATAATCGCACACTTTTTAAATTATAATTTCAGTCATAATGAATATATTTTATGTTTACGTTTTATTTGTTAAGGTTAGTTTCAGAATATCCGAAATAATAGTCCGTGCACAAAAAATTGTCTGATCGACTCTTGATTTTACCTGAAATTTATTGTACCAATGTACAGTTGCGGCCAAAAAAAATGAGACAGTTGTTGTTGCCTAGTGTGAATGTGACTTTTCCGTTTCCTGGGAAACATGGGATATTTTTGTCGTTTATTTAAATGACAATTTTTTGCTCTAGTAAAAATCCAATGAAATCTGTTAATTTGAGATCATTTGATTGAGCACAACCAATCAGAACAACATTATACTGATTATTTTTTGACGTTTCTTAAAACCAATGAAATGCTTCTTTATTTGACACAAGGGTAAGTTTCAACCAATCATGTCATTATTATAGTGGGAATAAAGCTCTTATGATTATTCTCGGGAATAATCACTGTTTCTTTTATTTGTCTAGCAAGTGTCAGATAGTTGTCAAAATAATTATCTAATTGTGTCAACGTTATATATAAAATGGGTGAAAATCATCGGTTTAGCACCTTTTCTGATGCAGAAATAACAAAAAAGATTTTAGAAACTACTTCGAAACATACTCTTATAAGTAATCAGTCTATATGGAGACAATTTATTGATCTTTTTTATTGTAAAAATTTGTGAATCAAAAAATAATCTAGTCAAATATAACTCGAGAGTTCCATAAATTAGAAAATAATTTGACAGATTTTGTTCAAACTTGTTGCCATTTGGCAATAGCCACTCGAGCCCTGCGGGCTCTCGTGACTGTTGCCTGGCAACAAGTTTTCAAAAAATCTGTCAAATTATTTTCAATTTATTCTCACTCTCTTGTTATATTACTACTGAAAACAGATCCCATGGGCTGTTTTCACTCTATCACGTTGCTATGGATACAATTTGATTATTTATTTCGATTTTGACGTTTCAAATATTTAATATTTCAAAATGTCACGATTTGGTCAGAATACTGACGAGAATATTAATGAAATTATAGAAGCTCTGTACTTCTTTTCTATAATTAGCAAAAAAATTTCTATCCGAATAACCCTCGAACATTGATAAATGATCAAAAATTTTATAACAACTTTCTCAAGCTTGTTGCTTATAGGCAACAGACCTCCGCCTGCGGCGTCGGTCTGTTTCCAAGCAACAAGCTTTCGAAATCTGTTATAAAATTTTTTCGAACAATTATCAATGTTCTTGGGTTATTACTACTGATAATAACACTAAAGTGTGAATAACATTGTTTTTCATTATTAAATATCAAAGGCTACTAAACAATTTAGAATTTTCAATAAAAAACAACAATTAATATTTAGTAATCCCGCCATTATGCTCTATTACTTCTCTTAACCTACTGGTCATCGATCTATATAATGTGGAACAATATTTTTCAGTTACTTCCTCCCAAGTATTATTTATAATTTCCAATAAACCTTCATGCTCTAAAGCAAACTCATTCTTGTTTCTTTGTGACTATTGTTTAATAAAAGTTTCCATACTGCTGCGTGACATTTCAATTCAGACTGTGCTACTCTGCGATGATCCGTACGACAGGGAGCTGGAAAATTTGTTGCTGGAACAACTCGAACTACTGATTCAAATGGATTTGCTCTTAAATGGTTAATCAAAACAGTATCCTGTTCAGCAGTTGACTTTCTCGGACGTCCTGACCCTGGAGCTCTATCAATTCTTCCCTCATATCGCTATCTTCTTACAATACTTGAAACTGATTTCTTGCTTTTATTGTAAAATGCCGCAGTTTGCCTTACTGACCACCCATCGTCTATTTTTGCGTCAATAAATTTATATGCGCCATCACTACTTTCGAATTTGGAATTGTCTCATGCATGGATCGACGGCACTTATCCAGGGCAATGGCGTGAGGCCGTAGTTATTTCTGTTCTTATAATAGGGAAAGACCCAAAACTCACTTGTAGTTATCGACCCATCTCACTCACACGCTGTCTTAGTAAACTGATGGAGAAGATGATAAGCATCAGACTTATGTGATATCTGGAATCCACTCATCTCTTGACAGATGCTCAGTCTGGTTCCAGGAGCCACAGGTCTACAATTTACAATCTTTTTCTGCTAGAGAAAGAAATCCAGGATAGTTTTTCCCACAGAAACCACGCAGTAGCAGTGTTTTTTTAACTAGAAAAGGCATTTGATACAACCTGGCGCTTCAACATTCTCGACCAACTCCGAAAGTGGGACCTGAAGGGAAGACTACCAAATTTCATCGAAGTTTTCTTAAACAATGGAAATTCCGTGTCAGGAAAGCATCGAATTCCTCAGAGCTACATATATTAGAAAACGGAGTACCACAAGGATCTACTCTGAGCGTAGTACTATTTGCTATTGCAGTTAACGGACTTCTAGATAATCTCAATTCAACAGTGGGACGATGTTTATACGTTGATGATTTAACGATCTTCTATTCTGCAACATCTATGGACGACATAGAGCGAACTCTTCAGGAAGCCATAAATAGCCTCTGTAACCGAGCGAAGACTTTAGGGTTCACTTTCTCTGCTGCGAAAACCAAATGTGTTCATTTTTGTCGACTTAGATCAGGTCATAATGATCCGAAATTGAAACTATTATGCAGCGACTCTGTCAAATTTCTAGGAATGATATTCGATATAAAATTGAAATGGAACTTACATATAAACGATATAATATTGAGATACAAGAAAGCGCTCAATCCACTAAAAGCATTAGCTAGTATTAATTGGGGATGTGATAGAGAAATACTTCTGAGGTTATACAAATAATTTATATTATCCAATATTGACTATGGCTGCTTCGTATATGACTCAGCACGTAAATCAATATTAAAAAAGCTGGACAGTATACAGTGTCAGGCTTTGAGGATCGCACTAGTAGCATTTCGCACAAGCACTCTGCTGTGAAGCTAGAATTCCCCCATTGAAATACAGGAGACTGCAACTACTCACGAGCTATAGCTTAAAATTGGGTGCATTCTCAATCCACCCCAATCACCCACAGATGCTTACACAAGAGGAGTATGACTACTATGAACGACGGCCAACTATCACCCATCCTGCTGGAATTAGATTTGTAGAATTCATCAATAAGATTAACTATTCCATTCCAAGGAGTTATACCATAAGACCGTCCGAAGTGCCTCCCTGGGGACATCGCCCCCCTTGATATATGTCTCGACCTCCAGAAATATAAAAAAGTGAATGCAACAGAATCACTATTCTTAAGGAATTCCACAGGATAATTTTACAAAGTACAGGATATATAGAATTCAACACATATAATAAGTTCGTTGTTTGTACCGAATCTCTTAGTTCTATACAAGCCCTAAAGAATCCATTCAGTAGAGATCCACTGGTACGAATAATACTTGCACGAATACATTGGCTAAGAACTCAAAATAAATCAATAACGTTTCTATGGATTCCTAGTCACTATGGAATAGCTGGTAATGAACTTGTTGACAGTGCTGCCAAAGGAGCTGCTCAAGAGCCTGTTGCTGAGGACATATTCAGAGTTGATGATATAAGAACCCATTTGAAACACGCTTAGGACAATAGCAGATGGAGTGGGATAGTACAGAGTCAAAATTGAAGGAGATTAAGCAGAAAGTTCATCCTTATACACCGCTCTCATACTCGGTGCAGAAGAGATCAAGTAGTTATTACCCGAGCCGCAGATGAAGCTACATTAATAAAAGAAGAATGTCTAATATTAGAAAACGAGTATTATTGCCTAGAAGAATTCAAATCAAGAGATAATTGTACTATGGAATTATTAGACAGCTTAAGAAACCATTATGGAATAAGTAACTAATAATGCAGTTTTTATGATTCCAAATCCAGTAGTAACAGTTTTGTCCAAATGCACTTCAGACCAATATTTAGAAGTAAATTATCCATAAATTATTAAATTCCAGAAAATTGCAGAATTCAGATAGGAGAAGAAACATTTTCAACTAATATGCAGATTAGAAGAGGGAAATATTACCAAAATTCTTAGTCTGAAAATATAATTCGTCAAATTTAAGCAGAATTGATTTTGAAGGATTGTATGAAATTACTAAAATTGCAAAAAATATAAAACCAATCATAGAACTCCGAAAACACAATATTTTATTTCACAAAAAGATACAAAGAGAAGAAAAGAAGTTCAGAAAAAAGAAGAAATTGAATTGGAATATAGAAATTTAGAACCGAAAAATAATTCCAATATTTTCCAGTCTTAGGGATGTAGAAGTCACAGGCCTAAAAATTTCGAACACAACAACAATAGAAGAATGCAACATCGGCGTTTATTTATATATATAACGGTAGATAAATGTAGCTCTAGATTTTAGTTTGACAATAATTGTACAGCTAAATCTCAAATTGTAACAATTTTTTTGTAAATAAATTAAAAAATGTATTTTCTTGAGTAAAATACGTAATTCGGGCTCACTTTTTTTGCAATTGATAAGAAATAGATATGGAGTATGTTTCTTTCTAATTATGTATGTTAGGTCTTGAGTATCCTTCCGAAATCAGCTCGTAAAAATGATATAAAACAGTAACCAAATATTTTATTAAGAAAAGACAGATGACATCACAGAATTTCGATCACTTTGTATAATGAAATAGTGTGGAATGTAGAATATTACTATCAAAAATCGACGTGTTCTCCAGGATATTTTCCATTAAAAACTCACATATATTTCATAGCTGATTTAGTTTGACATACCAACAAAAAAATTATTTTCGTTATAAAAATATCACAAAAACTGAACCAAACTTTAAATGCTTACATAAATCATTCAGGAATCCAATATTTCATTTAGTGTTGGGAATGTTTTTCCTCATTATTCAGACTTGTAAGTCATGAATAAGAACCTATTCAGATAAAATAAACTTGTCGATAACTAATCAAGAGAAGTGTAATTTTTAAGGTAAATCAATTAGTTTACTTATTATTTATAGTATATTCGAACGGTTCACGATTACATTGCGGTTTCTTGTAGGAACGATTTTTGGAACAGGTCATCGATTTAAAGATTGTTTTATGTAAATTAATAGCGATTTCTTGTTTAATATTACTAAATTTTGAAAAGTTAGTATCTAAAAATAGGAATTAAATGCATAATATTTGCTTAAATTAAATAAAAAAAAACATTTCACAATTTGTGCATATAATATATCTTGGATTAGTTTACAACAGCGTCCTAGATAGGACGATAAAATAAATAATAGAATGGGAAACTTGTTCGTGGTACCTCATTCTTGGTCAAACCTACGACGTCTGTGTGGGTTGATTCCGTTACGACTAGTGTTCAATAAAATAATTATTTTTGGCAAACTGTAACTTCGTATTTTTATTTTATAATATTCCCATATTTTGTACATTTCTGTCGTTTCTATGTTGTTATAGTTGTCAAATTGCAAGAGATCATATCACATGTGGTCTGTTGTAGCTGGAGTGATGTCGTTTGTTCCACTAAACGTCACGTGTCACGTCATACCTTCTACGGAACGTGTCAAACGAAACATCACCTGTCACATTAAACATCAAATGTGCTACATCAGACAGCATATGTCATGTGTCAAGTGAAACCACATTCACACGTAACGTTAAATATTGAAATATCACTGCTTAAACCCATCAGATCCCGGTCGCGTATTGCCAATGTCTTGTATAACACAGAGCGGTCCATTTTCTGTAGTCAGGGTCGAAGCAGTAAATTCAATTTTGTTTTCGAGCAGTTGCTTTCATATTAATAACTTTAAAACTATATTTAAAGCATACGCTTTGAATGTTAGAGAGAATACTAATTAATGAATTCTAGCATAGTAATCTGAGCAAATCTGCTTGGAGTGCTCCATACACATACATTTTCTGCAAATCTCGCAGTTGAACCGCGTTATTCGTGATTATCATTCTGACAAGGTTTACATCTTTTTTTACTCGATGTCGCTTCCTCTAATGTTACACAACAAATTTTGCTTTTGTTTTAAAACCTTTTGTTTAAGCTCGCTCTGCAGTGCGGTTTGTGCTCTTCGCTTGATGTGTTTTTCTAGAGCAGTTATAAGTTGTCGAATATATTTTTTTGTACTAATCATCTTTGCTTGGTTGTTGATGGAATGGACTATATAGCCGTTGATGTTAGCTATATTTAACATTGAAAAAACACTACAAGGGACCAACGCCAGGAATTTCAGACATACTTGTACGAACCAGAAAGTTTGTCCACTGTGTCCACACTCCTTTGGTTTGATTATAAAACGTTATAATTTCTGGCTTCACTTGACCCCCTGTGTCTGAATTGATTGCTGCATCTTCATGGAGGCTAGAAACTAATATGACATTGGAAAAAATTATATAGCAGTTTATGGCAGCTATATTTAACATTGAAAGAAACACTACAAGAGACCAACGCCTGGTGTTTCAGACATCATTGTACGAAGCATAAAGTTTGTCCACTTTGTCCACACCTCCTTTGGTTTGATTGTAAAAAGTTATAATTTCTGGCTTCACTTAATCTCCTGTGTCTGAATTGATTGCGACATCTTCATGGAGGTTAGAAACTAATATGACATTTTTATACCGTTTTGGAACATACGAGACATATCGTCTATTATACTAAAAATACTCGTTTTGGGTTCACGTTTTATTGTGAACTTAAATTCGTTAGAAATCTGAAGTTAATTTTTTTTCACTATGCCAACAAAATTCATTTTTTTAACCAGTTCTTTTATTTATTAGAACTCAATAAACCAGTTGTCAGTGGTTGAATAAAATATTGTACCACAGCACCCGTCGTACCGGCTTTAGAAAGCTGAAAATCAATAGAGTTCATCTGTGAGACGACCTGAAAAATATCCAATCATAAAATTGGTCACTTGTTTCTACACCGGCGGATTTATCGTGATAACAAACTGAAATTTCTCAAAAATTAACAAAAATGTCGTATTAGTGTTTTTAAATGAAACTCACGGTCTCTAGTTAATTCCACAATATAATACAAGTTATTGAGAATTCTAAAAAATTGACAATTGTTTCTATAAATCAATATCCTCGTCAGAATAACAGAAGTTACATTTCATTTTATGCCTACCTGATGTTTAGTAGTTATTTTTGGCTAGACCAAGAAGTAACCTAACTTGTGATTGGCTTAATATATGTTTATAGAAAAAAGAAGAAGATGTGATATTACAAATATTGAAGCTTAGATATTATTAGCCCTATGGTGATATCCTGGATATCATTTTTCCAATTAAGATCAGTATAACTGTGCAATGATACAGAAAACCAGGAAAACTATATCTGCTGATCTTTACAATTATCACTTAAGAAGACAGTTTATTAGTGGAGAATTCCCTAGATTTAACTGTTCATTGACAACTTCATATTGTGGGTTTCTTAGATGTCTTCTAATTTCCAGTTCTTCAAGGAAATCCAGTTCTTGTTTCTTTTCACAAATATGCAGCACTTCTAGTTCTGTGTTAGGTGTCAATGAATGATTGATGTCAAGTAGATGTTTTGCGTAGTGGGATTTATCTGGTTGTTTTAATCTATATGCTCGTAAGTGCTCACTGTATCGTATTTCAAAATTCCTAAGGGTCTGACCCAAATAGACAGCATTACATTCTGGACATTTGAGTTTATATATACCTGACTTCTTTAATAGTGGTATTTTTGTTTTCACATTTAACAATTTTGAACTAACGTTACTTTCTGTTTTTAAAGAAATTGTTGTATTCGTTGCTGAAGATATTATCTTTGAAATATTATTAGAAATATTTCCTGCATATTTGATGGTTTTATAAGTTTTAATTTCATCAGCTTGTTTAGGATATATTAGTTGTAATGCCACTTTTTCCTCTTTTTTACTAATTAGCTTATTTATCATATCTAATGGATAACCGTTAGATGTTGTTATTTGTCTAATTGTATTAATCTCTCTATCAAAATTACATTTGTTCATAGGAACTGAAAAGCTCTATGTATCATTGAATTATATGCTGCTAGTCTGTGTGACACAGGGTGGTTAGAATTGAATGGAATTGTCACATCAGTTTGTGTTGGTTTTCGGTAAATTGAATAATCAAGTACATTATTAACTCTTTGAATTTTTAAATCAAGAAAATTGATTGAGCTATTTTCTTCAATTTCTAATGTAAATTTAATTTTCGGGTGTAAATTATTGATGTGGTTGAAAAATACATCTAATTGTCGTTCACTACCCATAAAACAAGCTAATATGTCATCTACATATCTATACCATAATAAAATATTTTTCGAAATATCACTTTCAAAGATCTTTCTTTCTAAATTGTCCATAAAAATGTTTGCTAAGATAGGTGATATAGGGCTTCCCATTGGTAAACCTTCATTTTTAATATATATCTTATTGTCAAAAGTGAAATAATTCTGATTAATGCATACATCAAATAAATTAAGTATATCTGATATTATTCCTGGATTAATATTTTTATCTTCTAGTAATTTTCTTACAAGTATCAGACATTCTTTAGGAGGAATTTTAGTAAACATATTAGTTATTCCTTCAAATCATGTTTTGCTTTCTTTAGATGTCATTTCTCTCTTCACTAATATTCCAGTAAATGAAACATTAAATATTATTGAAAGAAACTGGAGTAAATTTCACAGTAATTCTACTATCACCTTTGACCATTTTGAGACTCTTTTCAACCTATGTATTAGAAATAGTTATTTTAATTTTAACGAACAATTTTTTGAACAAATTTCGGGTTTGGGGATGGGCAACTGTCTATCACCTATCTGTGCAGACATTATAATGTCAGAATTACAGGATATATGTCTTGGGAAACTATCTTTTGAAGTTTTCAGATACAAACGTTATGTTGATGACATTTTTTTAATTGCTCCTGAGGGTACAGAAGAGGAGATACGTTTATATTTTAACTCTTACCACTCCAAACTTCAGTTCACATTAGAAAAAGAAGTTTCCAGTAGACTAGCATTTTTAGATACTTTAGTGACAAGAAACATTGAAAACAAACTTATCATTGACTGGTACCATAAACCCACCTTTTCAGAGAGATTCCTAAATTTTTATTCTCAACACCCCACGAGTCAAAAAATGAACATTGTTAAAAATCTTAAATTTAGAATAGAAAATATTTGTAGTGATGAATGCATCAACCAAAATTTGAAAAAACTCAAGACGTATCTCATAAAAAATATCTTTCCCAACAAATTATTAAATTAAATATTATTTCATTCAAACCATACCTCTAGTACTAATAAAGACCACCCTGTAATTTACCATAAAATGACGTCGAAAATTTAAACACATCCTATAATTCATTAATAAATAGAACCAAAGGGTTATCATTAAAAAACAACTAAAAATGGTATTTGAACTCGTTTCTCACCTGATATCTATAAAATTCATTTTATATTCAGTTCCCACCGTACCCAAACATGAACACCAACAACAAATTGAAATGTTATTTACTTTTTTGATGGAAATTGTTTTTGGAAGGCCTGATATGATAGGGAATTTTTTCAAGAAGAAAATAAATTTTGGTAAGTCTTTGTTTGTTTAACATAGTTTTAATTAGGTTTTTTCATCTGGTTTTCGTTATTTTGTGAGTTATTTAAGTATCACAAAAAATTGTTCCTTAAAATTAGCAACAATAGATTCACATTTAATCAAAGAATATTTTTTTTAACATCTTCATGATCATAAATTGTACCGCAATATCAATTTTCCTGTAAGTTTTTTGGTTCTCTCAATTAATTGAGAGGTGGGGGAGAAGGAAAAAGTTCTTTTCTTCATTTGATTTTTTTCTCTGGTCTATCTTCCTGTAGAACTATACTGGATATTGCACCTACACAAATAATTACAACAATATACAACCTTAAACTAGCGGATATTGGGCGTTGAAAGATAATAAACATCATGTAATTCATAAGTAAACTCTAACTGGATGTCGCAATTAATGACATAAAAGGATCTCACCTGTTTTCCTGTGGTTTTCATAACTGTTATTTAAAAAATTGACTTTTAATATATTTTAACTATAATTTTTGTCGTTTCTTACATATACTATTGTACAAATTTTATTTGATTTTAACAAAGTTTATGACTTTTGTGTTTAGTGTTTCACACAAAAAAAATACATTCTTTGTATGTTTCATGTAGACGCCCTGAAGATGACCCAATAAAGGTCGAAGTGTTGGCTGAAAAAATAATAGATTTTCGTTGTTTCATTGACCATAATCCCATAACCTGTACTTACACATATTGACTTGGTCAAAAAACTATTTCACAAAATAACGGTTATTTTTGAGACTCCATATTGTGGATAATAACGGTACTAGAAATTTTTAAATTTCACCGTTTTGTATATTAGTATCTGAGATAAACGATTCGAAAGATACAAAACGAATACGTGGACCATGTTGTTCTTAATAGCTCAACATTTGATTCGGACTGAAATTCGAAACTTTACCTCAGTTTAGTGTGCAAATTCTTTTTTTTTCCGGAGTCGATTTAGTCGGAGTAGACGTATTTTTAATTTGCCTTGATAAAAATTTAAAAATTCGAGTTTTTTGTCGGTATAAATATGAAAAATCTCTCATAAGATCGAAAATTTCGAGGGGATCCCCGCTCCGCGAAGAAAAAGATATTTTAGAAGTACGGTAACAATTAAATAGATGGTGTAATGTAGCTTTGTTTTTAATTGCCAAGAGGGATCAGCACATGGAATAAGATAATTTTATTTTTTTTGATAAATTGGTTTAGTACAGTAAGAAGAAAATCTGCAAAGAAGTTAAAAAATTCAAATTCCTAGATTGAAAAATTATTGATTATGTTACAAATTATCACTTAACTCAATTTTATGGAAAGATTCCATAATTATGTTACAAGTGGCCACACTGGTCACAACAATTTGTTTTTTTTTTCTAATAGTTTTCTTCCCACTAGTTAAAAAAATACAGTAACACATCTAATTAGGAAAAAAATATGATCTACGCATGACTTAATCATCACATTACATTTCATAACTTATTATCATCTAGTATAGAATCTAACGAACAATAAATATCTACACCACACATTTTCTTAATAATCAATTAGATTTGATTTAGTACTAACGTCATTGAATATACAATAGTACAACCAGATCCACATCAAATTCATGTAATCAAGTACGAAAATTTTATTGCTCGGAATTCTACCATCTTGTTAGAACGGTGCTAATAAGAAGAATAAATGATGGCATTCATCACGCCTAATCATAGAGTCGACTCCCGGTTTTTGTTATACCATTGAAGAAGAATTGTCGAATACATTAGTAGGTGGTTGGGAGAAGACAACTGCACTCATTTTAAGATAAAAAAAGTTGCTATTAAGTTGATTATTCACAGTCTTTGTCGTTAGCCGCTATAATAGAGACAACTGAGTTTTTTTATTGATTTGAGTTCACATTCATTGAAATTTTTCCTATTTCAGTGATGATAATAATAGAATATTCATGAAAGTTTGTATGTGTGTCGAATGAAGCAAAATATATTGACTGACAGGCTATAGCTTTTCTAATGTCAATGCGATATGGCGTGCATATATCTTTTATAAATTCGCAAATTATGAAATAATTTGTTTCGTTCAATAGTTATTCACGCAATTAGTTATAAAAAGAGCGATATTGTTCAACAAGCGTAATATTTGCCAACACGAGCGGCAGCGAGTTTTGCAAATTACTCGAGTTGAACAATATTGCGTTTTCATAACGTGTTTACGTACAACGTTTTATCTAACTCCGCGCTTTTATAATATTTAATAGAATCTTCAATTAATATGAAAATATTAATGTTGAATCAAATGGCGTTAGAAGTATTGTTACTATGGAAGCATGTCTTGAAGTATTTTTACTATGGAAGCACAGAATACGCCAGCATGATAAGAAACGAAAGCCGGCGTAAATCCTTCGATGTTTTGGGGGCAAAATTTCGTGACCTTCAAACTGGCGGTGACAGATAACTGAGCATCTTTACTAGACTTTACACTAAGAAAAGTGTTCAAAAAATGTAAATTAAATCTAACCTACACGCAAAAAAGTGAAACCAAAGAATCTCAAATAATAATTGTTTATTTTTATGGCTTGTTTCGACAAATTTTTAATTGCCAAAGGAAGATTTAAGCATTCAACCGTGTAATATTTTGAATGTTGGTTGATAATTGGTGACAACTCATTAAACATGAAGAAATACCAAGGTATAATTTTCACAATAGGTCTGTTAAACTTAATTTATGAATTGTTATTGTTATTGTTATGAAGTTAATTTAACAGCTAAACAAACAATGTGAAAAATATACTTTAGCATTTCATCATACATAAACTTTTAGCTTCTGTTTTTGGAGTTCCATCCATTATTAAAAATAACGAGCTGTTGTTTAACCAAATGATTTTCATTTTCTATATTGTTATCTAAATTATGATATAAAATTACAATAAGTATGGTACTTGAATACAAACTTTTTATAATTGATATATTTAAAAGTTACACTTCGCCAGATTCTGAATTAAATATTTTACAAAAGAAAATCTACTGATGTATGTGACAAAGAAGTTATAAAAAAGTCCCATGTCACTTACTAAACAATCCACAATAAAACCACAGTCAAACAATTTGCATATGCATATTGTAACGACACTTCAAATTCAGAATCAACAAAAAAGTAAGAAATTGGTAACTTCCAATTGGTATACAGTTCCATCATGACCAAAGCATGTTTTGCCACCAAGCTTTCTTTTGTTCCAGTTCCAAAATCACATAAACCAAATATCTCATCCTTTCCAGTATCAAAGTACAAAAAAGATTTTAAAGACATATCATCAATAATTATACTACAATGTTTGTCTTTTTGTAACATTGTGATTGTTTTCATTTTGATTGCTTGAAAAACTCCTTAATTACCTTAACCTGCTTGAGAAACTAAATCCTTGGTCATGTTTTGCAAAGTTCTTGGAGTTGGTAGACTTATTATTTTTCTAAGAAATATTTATGCTCTAGGTCCTAAAAAATACAAAGTGAGGGCAACGTTCTTTAATTCATCATAATAACGTCTGCCAAGTGATTTTCTGTTTTTCAAATTGATTTGGGTTTTGACAATGTCTGCCAATGGTGTGGTCAAAAAATACATATCTCTAAAGAGTTTAGGGCTATATTTTGGTGCTGCCTCCACATTACATGTTTTCTTGAATAACTTTTTCTTTATTGTTTTCAATTTAAACCTTAACTTTCCCTTTCTTTGTGTGCCAAAGGTCGTGCTTTGTGGTGTTTTAGTTGAATCTGAGAAATATTGTAAATGTACGGGTTCCTCCATCTTATTAAGAATTTTAGAAGATCGATTATCTGTAACAAAAAAAGAGAATAGAGGAAGACTATATGCACAGGCTTTATTATAGACAACGTATTGTTTTATTCATCTATCACATTTTCCAGTGTCTATTTTCTGAAGACCAGTAGGAACATTTTCTTACATTGATAGCAAGTGAACTTGGAATGAATAACCGAACATTTTTCCATTTTAACGAAACCATAAAAAAAGGCTATGTATAAGAGAAACAAAACAGTTAGGCTAAATGCAATCTAATTATAAGAAAGCCATCAATTTTGATGCATATTATGTGAACTTTGGAGATATTTCCATTTGAAAAATCCTCTGATGAACCCTATAAAAGACAGAATTCATGTAATGTCTTTTGTTAAATGTTTGTGAGATTGAATCCAAACTCAATTGTTGTGCATAATATTTTTTTATTTATTTTTTACGCTGATTGAAATATTACGGTGTTAAAAATATATGATTATTTTGACAGTGACTCATAGAGCTCTCGAAGGTTAGTAATCTACAAAAAACGCAAAGTTGCGCGATCGGGCACATTATCCGGGAAAGTCCAAGTACTTAACATACCTCCCACCTTGAAACCGTTGAATAGTTTCAATAAACAAATAAGTTAAATAAACAGGTATTAAAAAATTAAAAGTACGTTTGCAGGATTCTTGTGTGTCGAAATGTGAGGCCATGAGTCTGGATCCATGATTTCATGGATTTTAGATACTCTTTGACTGACATATGTTTTTCATTGGATAGGTTCACCCTTTATCCAACAGAGTACTACGCTGGAGTCAGTATAAAAGAATACTTGGTTAATGTGTAAACTAAGGGAATTTATTGTAGAATGGTAGAGTTTGGCTAACAAAAGGACTGCGCAAAGCTCTAATCGAGGAATTGTTTGAGTTTTTATCGGGCTGACCTTGGTTTTAGCACAAACTAAGCTTATAGAGTGATGATTTTCTAAGTTTGTGGTTCGGAGGTGTATAACAGGAGCATATGCCAATTCACTGGCCTCTGCAAAACCATGAAGCTGTATATTGACAGTGTTGGGACAAGCAATAAACCTTGGAAATTTCAGCTTGTTTATGCCTTTGAGTTGTGATTGAAAGTGTTTCCACTTTTTAGAAATATTGTCCGGTATGTGTTCGTCCCAGCCAACTTCAAGTTTCCACAAAGTTTGAATAAATATCTTGGCCCTGATTGTTATGGGAGCCAACATGCCAATAGGATCAAAGATCTGGGAGATCGTTGCAAGTATCATACGTTTCGTGAACGAAATAGAATTGAGATATTTATCTTTGTAAGAGTAAAAGAAGACATCCTATGTAGAATGCCAAGATATTCAGATATTCCCAAGTGTTGGAATCAACATTGGTGTCCAAAATTTTTAAAGATGGATCATCTGTGTTAGAAGTAATTATTGAATTCACTGGTCACAAATTGAGATTATGTCATTTTTAAGTTGTATGGTTTTCTATAAAGTAGATGCTCCGCATAGCAGATCGTCTATGTAGAAATAATTTAGCACCGCGTTTGAAGCATCGGGCATCTTTTCCTGATTTTCCAAAGATAATTGTTCAAGACAACGTTTCGCTAAAAAATATGATGGAGCTAAGCCATATGTAACAGTTTTAAGTCTGTATCCTTTTATAGGTTCGGATACAACGCCATAGTATTCGTTCAGGGTTAATATTAATTTGCCTGTACATTTTTGCAATATCGGCCGTCAAAACATACTGATGCTGCCAAAACTCTAACAATATGGCAAAGAGATCTCTTTGAATAACCGGACCAACCACTAATATGTCATTAAGAGATTCGTTAGTAGTTGTTTTGTGGCTACCGTCAAAGACACATCTTATTTTTGTAATAGTACTTTCTTCTTTAAAAACGGCGTGATAAGGTAAGTAATGCGTTAGTTTTTTGTCGTCTTTTCCAGGCACCATCTCCATATGATCCAGGTCAATGTATTCCTGCATAAAGTTACTGTATTCAGTTTTTAGGTATGGTAGTTCAAAGAATTTTCTTTCCATTGATGTCAATCGGTGAAGTGCAGAGTTTCATGATTTAGCAAGTACATTTGGGTTTTCCTTGAATGGTAATGATACTTGAAACCTGCCACCGGGCTCTCTTGTATGAGTAGATATGAAATGCTCTTCGCATGTTTTTTCTTCTTTAGAATATGCGGGAGTAAGTGTGCTTGGTAGGCATTCCTCTATGGTCCAGAAAGCTTCCATCTGATTATGCAGTTCAATGTTCGAAAAATAACATTGTGCATGATTTGATTTACGTCGAGTAATTACGCCAGTTAAAATCCATCCAAGTTGAGTGTCTTGTAAAATTGGAGATCGAGCGTTAAATTTTGTTTGATTAGGGCATAAAAGATCCCAAAAGATAGAAGCACCGAGAAGCAAATCAACAGCCAGCTGCATATAGTTGGGAAGTTTTAAATGAAATATGTTAATGAAGTTTAACGGAAGAGTGTCAGCAATTTTGTGCAAAATGAAAAAAAGATTGGTCTGACTGATAAGAAGTATGTTTGGACTGAATAACTGCATTTTGTTTTAGATAAAGTTTTGGTTTTAACTTTAATTATGCCAGATATGGAATGTTCAAAAACTTCAATTGGTAGCTGCAGCTTATCTCTCAACTTCTGGGAAATAAAATTCATTTGTGAACCTGAATCAAGGAGTGCGCGAGCTTCGTGATATGTATATATATATATATATATATATATATATATATATATATATATATATATATATATATATATTGAGATAATAGTATCTTTTATTTATTTAATTGTTTATATTTTTATATTATTTATATTAGGTTTATATTATTTATTATAATTTTTAGTTGTTGAGCGCCAGATGAAATTAGTCTATCAATTTTTTTTGTGTTATTATTGTGAGCCAGCTATACTCAGTCTATGAGGATGAAACTCTTAACCATAGACAATGAATTATGGTGGTTGAGGATACGTCTTTTACTTTATAAATTCAAACTCGAGATATAATCTAAATTGTAATATAATTAGTAAATAAAATAATAAACACTCAAATTATTATGTTCCAATAACTTTACAACAATTAAATATCTAATACAACCCTGTATTTTCTGGTTATCTTATAGGAATAGAGAGGGCAACACTAAATAAATCAACTAATGTCGATAAGAAAGATCTCTTTCTCTATAGTTATTTGGTTTTGTGTCATAAATATTAACCTATTTTCAAATGTATTATTATTTAATAGTAAATAATAATTTCTTAATTGACCAATACAATTATCGTTATGTTTTTAAACACAATTGAAACTATTAAAGAAATTCAAATATTTGACAGGATTATAATGATGGCACAAGTTATAAATCTTTTCACATTCGAGAGGTAAAATGTTTTGATATTGTGGTAAGTACTGATTGTTCAATACTAATTTGTTAATAAAAGAGTTTTTTTTATATATCCTTTATACCTATACTTTTTCCATCAGTGATCAATAAGAAATTATTGTTTACTCCATTTAACGCAATAGTTTATATTTTTAGGTTATATTGCTATCATTAGAATAGTTTATATAAGAAAAACTTTACCTCACAGTTCGTAGTCACTTTTAAACTCAGTTCTTCAGATGATATTATTTTCTGCTTCTTTTAATTTTGATTAGGATGGCCAAGTAGTTCACATTTATAATTCTTCCTATAATGCTACTATCAATTTGTCTTCCATATAATAATGTAGGTATTCTCGATTTACAATCCTTTTCTTTGTTACAATCTAATTCATTAATATCTTAACTTTGATTTTTCTAACATTATCATTCACTATTGTACAACATTGAAGTTTTTTCTCCTTATTGTAAGTTTCAACAATTTACCTTGCTTAATAATTATAAAGTATTCTTCACAGCTTCAGCTTTTCGTTTATATAATTTAACTTCTTTGTAGATTCTTCTTACTTGATTTTTCTATTAGGATAATTATTTTTACATATCTCCTTCAAAAATTCAATCTGTCATCCCTGTTTATTTTTCCTAGCAACCATCCATGACTTGTTATTCCTACTAGATTGATATTTTATTTCATGTAGAGATGATGACGATACAGAGATTCTTCAGAAAGTTGACCAATACAGGAATCGTTTATTTTTTGAAATGTATCACATCAACAAACAAAAAGATGCTATCAACCTCAAATCTGACACTAATAAACTTAATGATATTTATTGTCACCTGTTAAATTCATTTTAATATTATTGTTTTGTCACCCCAGTTATTCATATGTTTCAGATTATTTATTTTATTGTTTTGTTTTTAACTCAAATTGTTTCTTGTTTTTATCAATTCACACCACAACCATTTTTACAAATTAATCATTGGCAATTAGTCTAGTTAGTACCTTAATGTGGTGTACATCAACTCTTACTGACTCTTAACATCTGTAAGTATTTGTGTTCCTATCTTTGTCATTTTATTTATTTTTTAATTATTGTAGTGTCTCCTGATGATGCTATTGAACAATAGCGAAATATTGAGCATGAGAATATAGAGTTTTATTTCTTATACTGACCGCATAGCCGACAATCATCACCTTTTACTTATATATATATATATATATATATATATATATATATATATATATATATATATATATATTGAACTAGTTACCTAGTTCTGGAAACAAATTTACACAAATAACTATCATAAAAAGTATAGATTATCACGGGAGGTGTGTCAGTAGACACAACCATTAGCAAGAAAATGACAATTTAAGTATAAAGTATAAAATTAGTGAAATATGTATCAATCTTATTAAATATGAATGTGATTATTTTAAAAAGGATTATGAGAACAAATACCAAACACAATATTATTTAATTAAATACAAAAAGTTACCTGCACAAGTAATTCCGAATATATGTCAAAGTCAATGAATTCCACAATGTGCTGAACACTGCTGTAGGAATATCTGTAGATATTAATTGCCATATTATAACTTGAAACCTAAAAGAATTAAAAAAAAGAATATTAGTCTAGTGGTTTATTAGCATAATTACACATGTTCCAATAGTAAAAGTTTATAATTTCATAAAGAGTTGAAAACTGTATATGAAAAGATAGATGGAACGCAGCTCAAACTTATGAAAGGGAAATTAATAAACAGGAAGTAATGAATCTTAGTAAATTTATAATTTTTTTTTTTTTTATTTAAGAAAAATAAAGCGCATCAACCCTTTAGGTTATTAGCGCTACCAAATGTTACAATAATGCATATTAAATAGTACTACAGGTATTACAGGTATGAGAACAAAAACAAATTATAATGTTAAACTTTCAAATTTTGTGCAAAAACTGAATAGTTCGTAGATAAGCTATCAAGTTTTCCATATTGACTTCTTCTCCGAGCAAATGGTACATAGTAGGTGGGATCTTAAATAACACTCTTTGCTGTGAAAACTTTGGACAGTCTATTAATACATGTTTGGCTGTTAAAGGGCAATGACACACTGTACATCGGGATTGTTCGGATTTTGACATTAAGTGTTCATGGGAAAATCTGGTGTGGCCTATTCGAAGACGGGTCAAAATAACTTGTTCCTTCCTTAAATTTATAATTGCCAACTTAATTTTATTGATTATTTATTGCATACTGAAAAATAATAAAAAAAACAAAATTATCAATAGTTTATATGATATAAATAGAAAATAAGATTGAAAATTAAAAAAGGATCAATTACATATAGGTAAATTAATAATTTAGGTTGTAGTTTTTTGTAAAATTAATTATTTATAAAAATATCTAAACAACATGTTTATATGTAAATTAGCTATTGTATTATGGAAAAAGGACATGATATATATTCCTTAATACAATAGAAATAATAGTGAACTAGTGTGAATATCCTCCAGAACAATTAAGCTAAATAATTCAGATTTAGAACTAAAACACTTCGAAATGACAATTTTTTATTCAAAATAACAGATAAGTTAGCTTTGGATTAATCAAGCGAGGAGGTTGTTGATTTTGAAAACAAGAGAAGAGAGTTTTCGGATGATGGAGAGGAAGCGTCGATAGAGAGACTCTTTGTTTAAAAATTTATCAGAAATTGGTATAAATGTTAAAAAACACAATCAAAGGTAAATCAAAGCATTTAACTATTGTTTATAATCCTGTGTAAGGATGAAGAAGTGTAGAAAGTGAATATCTCCTGAGATATATCTACAAGAATTTGGAGATGCGAGTTGCAGCCCGGCAGAGAATTCAATATTAAGGTCTGTGTCTTTACAATTACATTCATTGGAATTCCATATAATTCTTTATAAAGAAAGTGAACATTAAAAATTTATCAGAACGTTCAAATTGAATAAATTCATTAAATGGCCAAGAACATTTATCATATGATGCATCATAATTTTATCTCAATTGAGAATTAAACAGTTTTAGTTAATAATAATATTTGTACTTACTTGATATAATACAATTCACTGTATATGTTTACGAGCATCATGAATTTTCACATAACCTCTTATTCTTTCTTTTATCTTCAGCATGAATAACTATTTGCCTATTACTGTCTTCACTTTCAACTCACTCACACAATTTTAACTAAGTATACTTATATGTAATTGATTATTTAAAGTTTATATCATTAAAATTGTTTCACCATTATAGACGCGCTGGTAATGTGTTTAACCGTAAAGCTATTTCTTATAGAGGGGAGAGTATCTTCCGATCATTTCAATTATAACAGCGCATGCGTTCAGATTTATGCGCCGACGCACTGATAGGAACATTCTTATACCGAGAAATGTATCTGATATAGGGTGGAACAAAAACACAATTTTCAATGTTTAAATCTTCTTGCAAATTTTCATAATAATTTATTAAATTGTTTACATTTGAGTGTTGGTATTTTATTCTCATCACATCCATCAGAAAATTTTCTATCGTCCACATATTTCAATAATTTTATATAGGAGAAACTTCAGAAATTAATTTTCATTAAAAAAAATTTTACAAGGAAAAAGGTAAGGTTTGAATCAAATTTGTCAATCACTGGTATCAATGCATCCTGAACTCAAAGGGAGGAGTCTCATACTTCCGACTGAGATAAATAAATATAAATATAACAGTTAATAAAAAATTAACATCTTGAGCTAGCCGAGGTAAAACAAATACTATATTAAATAATACTGTATTAAATAAATAATAAAATATAATCAATTATAATATATATATATATATTATTGTATTTTCTAATAATAATAAATTGATATAAGTCGTGTTATATTGTCAAATACTCATGAAGTGATTAGTTGATTGATAAGTAGATTAATGTTGTGGTTATTGTAATTGATATTATTATTATGCGTCACTTAATTTAATTAATTATAATGTACGTTTTAATGGATTCTTAAAGAAACACAGATATATTTCATACATCAAATGTAACTCTCAACGTTATTAATCTGTCTATGAAACGTCATCTCAGAAGTATCTCGATGAGTATTGTCAAAATAAATAACTGTCAGAGAGAAAAATTATGACTTTTGAATAATTACGAATTGACGGGAGGAGAGATCTTTTTAAGTTTAGCTCCGCAAAGTTTAGTTTAAATTGGTAATAATTTTGCAAGTTTGATATTGAGAAAGTGATTATTATAATCCAAGTAAAGTAAACAACAAAGAAAAATTAGAAACAAGTTAAGCGATTGAAAGTGTATTTAAAAGAAAATTTTATATATGGAAAAATTAAGAAGTCAGTAATGATGGAGATACTTAGAAGAAATTGGAATTGTGAACGGTTAGTAGACTTTTAAATTCAAAACTGTTGGATTAAGTATATACTAAAAAGGGAAAGTATAAAGAATAGAGTGGACTAAGAAAATTTAAATATGAACAAATATTAGTGAGATCATGGACTAAGCAAGTGTGAATACGGACAATAGAGAAAAAGTATTAGTAAAAGAATGAACTAATGAAATTTAAATGAGGACAATAGAATACTGAGTAAGTTTTTCTTTTAGATAAGTTATTTGATAGATATAGATATAACACTGAGTAAGTTTTTCTTTTAGTTAAGTGATTTAATAGATTTATGTTTTTTATTAATTTGTTGAATTTGTAAATTTCTTAAATTGAAAAGAATAATAATTAAATTAACTAAAGTTACTTTGTTTATTTCTATATAATGAAAAGAGCCCCACAGATCCACACAAGAGAAAGGGTCAAATAAAAAAAATAAAAATAAATATTATATTATTATTACATGAAAATAAAAAAAATAAAAATTGATGAATATATAAAACATTACAATATATATATATATATATATATATATATATAAAAAAGCAGTTGACAAAAGTACTTGATCAATATTTTCGACTACATTTTCAAGTACTGCAGAAAACGAACTATTTTGTATATTCTCTGGAATATTCGATATTTGGTGAAATTCCGAAGATGTGGCAACGCTAGCAGTCAAGGCAACCTTTTCATTTGGCCTTTGATTATGGAAACCTTTGAAATTGCTGTCATGTAGACAAGTATTATGTTTTTGTTGCATTTTCTGCAACCTGAAGAATAGCATGAATTATTGCTGTGCCCAAACCTTAGACAGTTAGTACAGATATTCAGGTTTTGTAAAGTTTAAAATTTAGTTTTTGTAGACATGGCTTGAAGTGATTCACATTGATATATGTAATGACAATTTTTGCAAATACGGCATGTATAATTTGAATTCTTATTTGTGTCTGTGTTTAGGAATGAATGATTCTTTTTGTATATTTGTGTATCACTTCGTTCGTATGAATGTTTAGACGGGTTTTTCAATTGGTATGATGACTTATTTATAGTTTTGTAATCATCCAAGAATTGAATTCGTTCATTTAAAGAAGTTTTGAATTCTTCAACATATGGCATATCTAGTTTGTTCCGCTCATTTCGAGTAGTTTCTGGTAGTTTTTTCAAATAATGAAATTAAGTAATGGACCCCAATCTTGGGTCGAGACTTGAAGTGCTTCTAGAGCCCGTAAAGTTTTGTTCAAGGTGTCGAGAACCTTTAGACGATTACACGATTCTTTATTGATAATTTCAAAATCGACAATATATTTAAGATGTTTATGCATAATTCCCTTTTTATTTTCGAATCGTTGCTTTAATAAATCCCAAGCAATTTTGTAGTTTTCGTTGTTACCTCTAGGGATGCAATTACCTCAGCGGCTTCGCCTCTAAAAGATCTGCACAAATAATAATGTTTCTCAATGTCAGGTAAATCACTTTTGTGTATTAGCGTATCGAACATATCTCGAAAAGAAACCCATTTATCATAATCTCCGGAAAAAGTTGTTAATTCTATTTGAGGTAATTTAATATCTTCTTTAGTGTTGAGTTTATTTTCGGAAATGTCTGCGAATGAAGATTCAGCGTCTTTCTTCCTCAAGTTTTAACTTTTCTGTATAACATGACGCTAGTATTTCAATTTGATCTTGTAGCTCCTCAAATTCTCTCAAAACTGAAATGATATTATCTACGCGTAATTTTAATTGAGTTAATGATATTCTGTTGTTATTAAAAGCTTGGATTGACGTTTCAAATCTAGTTAGTTTTCCTCTAACTAGACCTCTCTTTGCGACTAAATTTTTTAAATTTATCTTTAAATCATTTAGCTCTTTTTGTTGTGAAACTGTTAATATATCTGGCATTGTGTATTTTTAAAAGTTTATTTGAATAATGAAATTAAGTTGATGCTTTTTTACAGTATGCAAATATTGATTACTTGTTTGAAATAATTGTATGAAATGTACTATGTTAAAGTATGCTGAAACTGTTGACTGTATACTGAAATAAAAAGTTCTTTAGTTCTTTTTATTTTATATTAGTATGTTACCAGATCCTTATGATTTTTATTGATTCTAGTGCTATTTTGGCTCGATATTTTGTTAATGAATTGAAAAATGTCACACTTTGGCATGTGAAACAAATCATGCATAAATCACCAATTGTTTAAAGGAAATAGTTTAAAAACATGAAAAAGTCTGACCTTATTTTCGTGTTGGAATCCTTGCGATCACCTGTTCTGTTCTAATTATGGGAAACGAATTACCATGTACTAATTTTATACGTCAATGCTTGATACACTTTTAATTCACTTTTTTTGTAACATCCGCAGTTCGATTGAAAATTTTTGCATTGATTCCCGGATTACACTACATCTGCTTTAATAGGAAGATTTATATAAATTTAAAAATCAAATAATTTTTTTCAGTATGTAGAAAAGTATTGGAATATGAATAGTACTCTCCAGACTCGACTCATCGTCGATAATGAATGTTTCTAAAATTTCCGTCAACGCCGTTATTATTCTGGCATACGATAAAAGGATAAATGGTCTCTTTGATATTATAATCCTTTAAGCTGGTGCTTAATCGAATTTTTGCAATTATATCTATCGAGAATTGAAGAGTACTCAAAGAAGGGACTTTATCTAAGAACCATAATTGCGATGATGGGATTTATAACCGACAATAATAGTTAACATGTTCAGTAACGTACGTATTGAGCAGGATGTATAAATTTCTGAGGGTCATGAAAGAAATAATGTTCTGCTTAGATTGAAGAAATAGAAAAGTGAAATAGTTTGATTGGAAAACTTTGTAAATACGTACTTAGAATGAATCAGACTAGTATGGGGAGTGTTGGGGTAAAAATTGAAATATGGTGGTATATGTACTGTAACAAAAAGGTAGGTCATAAATTGAACGCCATATTTTACGGCAAAGAACGACTCAATTGAACCGAACTTACCTCGGTACCTTATTTTAAGACACTTTTAGGTTAGGATTACTTAAAATCTTGATTCGATAGTAAAAGTCTGATACCGCATTCGGATTCGTCCCAGAAAATCACTCACTGCTTTTCAGAACAGCTGCACCTCCTTTTCTACACATTTGTGTAATTTTCCATTCCCTATATAGGAAAAATTTGAAGACATCATCATAACGCTTTTAATCACTTCAACCGTGGTAAAACCACTAATAGCTGCACGTCCTCAAGAACAAGGTGAAGCAGGTGCACCTGCTGGAAAAAGAATGTGGTCGTAGTGTGACTTGACCCAGAAATCTGGACACAAAAACCATGAAAAAATGTGACAATTGTCATAACTTTATATGTAAAAACACATTACTGCAATACAATCAATGGTGTGCGAAACATGCAGGAATAAAACTGAATAAGTCCATCTTCTTTTTATTATCACTTTTTTGTTAATCACAATGAACATTCAATTTATAATAATGTAATATCTTATACTAATCTTTAATAAACGTTTATTTATCCATACGATGGGGTTTACTTTATTTATTTATTATAAAAATTACTTTATGTGATAGGGTCAGTAAGCATCTGGCCTTCTGTGTATTATTTTTGACGTGGCCATCAGAAGGTTGAGAGGTGTTGCGCTTTAAATTAATTAAGACTTTTTTTGCTAAGACGGTGTAGATGTAAAAAAAAGGGTTAACGAACATTATGTCTGAATACTCCTTATAAATGCCTTTCTAGTGAAGTGCTAGACATGGTATATTCCCTATTTAAAAATAAGGCGTTGGGGAAATGAAAGGGAGGGGGTTGACAAATGACAAATGTCTGTATCGTAAAAATATGTCCCCCTTAGAACAAAAATCGACCTGTTTCAGCATTTCCTTAAAATCTCATGAATGCTACCTAATATCGGGGTGGACTATTTTCTGGGGCCCTCTGTATATTATTGATCATACATTAGAAACATTTTGAAGAAAATGTTGAATTTCCATGTCTGTTTCACATCTAACAAAATTTTTATTATCCAGATTCGAATCTTTTTTGCCAATTGATTTGTAACTATATGTCCAGTCATTTAATGGGGTAGAATAATTTTTGACGTTACTATGAAGTAAAATTACAATGTGACAGTTTTGAGTTACGTTTTAATAGCAAAAGATTAGTTTCTTACTTGTTAAATTATATTTTACAGTTAGAAAAGAGTAGGTTCAATCATTATAATTGAGGCGTTCAATTAAGCTATCAAGGTGTTAAAAATTATAGATAGTAATTGCCCCAAGTTTGTTTAAAACGTCCACTTCAAAGTGATGTTCAAGTGGGCTAGAAATATTTAAATTTATTCAAGTGGATGCCGTACATAGCTTAACCGAACTTGCAGTTTGATAAACTACAAAAAAAAATGACTGGATGCTTCACAATAGAAATAGATAAACGAAAAAAATTAAGTATAATATTCTGTACGACAAAAAATTACTGAATGTAACACAATAGAAATAAAAACTATAAAAATCAGCTAGTATTCGCTTGAAACCTGCTTTTTTAATCAATAGCTTCTTTGGCAAACGCGCACTGTTGATTTATTGAGAAGAATAAAGAAATCATTCAAGAATAATTCTTCGAACTCTATAATTCCTTCTAAGACAAATTCAACTTTTTTTAACCTTTTACAATATTGATTTTACACTGAATTCGAGACTTTTGATTGTTGTTAAACTTATTTTTTCTACACTCGAACCATAAAGTTTTGAAAGTACAATGACCTCCGTCTGTACCGATATAGGTCTTGCACAGTGGCGTGGACATTTTTTTGCGGGGTCAAAAATAGCATTGTTACATTTTCCTAAATTATTTTTGGACGTGGAAGGCGTTGTAATTACAAGCAAGTTTCCACACCATTCATGAAGTATTGTTTATGGCACGTTACATTTTTTTTCTGTGGGTGATTCGCCAGTAGCCATATATCACACATAAACTTAACAATTTCTCATAAACTAAGCAAAATTCCATAACGCAAACCAAAGGAAAACTGTTTCAGATTAATAAGCATAAATAAGAAATAAATATTATTAACAAAATAAATTCATTAAATAAACTAAAGTGAAAAAAATTCAAATTCCATAACAAAAATAAACGGAAAACTCTTAATATATATATATAAAATGAATATAAATTCATAAAATACGAGGTGTCTACATGAAATATAAATTTCGATTTTCTACTACACCTGTTTTAGTCGAAATTTCAATAATTTCGACGTATTGTCCTGACTGCTCTTCGAAGAGAAAAACAACTACATTCCTGGCTGATACCACGAAGAGTATTGAATTACATTCCCTTCGAAAACCGTGACGTCGTTGGGCCATTTTGCCGATACGGACATCTGTGGTGATTCGCAACTGATAGCGGAAGAGCATAGAACACGGACGCATTTCGACCTTCTTGGGTCTCTTCAAGAGTACCGTAATGCCTTCCAGTTCAGAATCTCTAATCCGAACTGAAGATTACGTCCACCGACAACCTCTCTTGGGTCGTGTAGTTACACAAGCGAGAAGTAGTCAGTTGGGGCCATCTTCACTTTCAGTTGCGAAACAACACCTCAGATAAATGTCACCGTATTAGTCGTATGAAATAAAATGAATATAATTTTATAAAATACGTGTCTATATGAAATATAAATTTCGATTTTCTACTACAACTGTTTTAGTCAAAATTTCAATAATTTCGACGTATTGTCCTGACCGTTCTTCGAAGGGAAAACAACTACATTCCTGGCTAATACCACGCAGAATATTGAATTACATCTCCTTCGAAAACCGTGACGGCAAAATGGCCCACCGACGTCACGGTTTTCGAAGGGGATGTAATGTAATAACGTGCAGAAGGTAACGTCCAATAATTCTTGGCTGACCAACGTCACGAACGTAGTTTGTGCACCTCTATTAGCTATTTATAACCATTCACCCATAATCAATTCATGCAAGGACTCACCTCTACCATTGGTGTTGGTGCTTCCCTAGATTGTGTGATGTGAGTTTACGTCACCTCCGATGATTATTAGTTGTCTTCTTCCTCTGCAGTAGGCGATAGTGTCTTCCATTAGCCAGGTTCTCTCTTCTCCAGGAAAGTAGATACAGCAGACAACCCAGGACTTGGCCCCGTTCACTGCTGCTTTTACCGATGCTTGTACTGTAGCTAAGTCACCGGAGCAAAGCTCCGGGATTCGCCTCTGTGTGATACAGTATCTTACCTCCGGGCAGGTTTAGTCCTTTGATGGCACCTTCCGCACAGCACGGCTGTAGAAGCCTTGGCGTGGTGAAGGTTTATTTGGATTACCTTCATTGTATACATTTTTTATGGAGAGGAGTTGGGAGATCGGCTCCTCAGTAAAGCCTCCTACTATTCCATAGCATCGTCCTTTTGCTGGTAGACTATATGTGTTTTCAGCGGACTGTTGCCATTTTGAGTAGGAGTTACCTCGCCTCCAACCTCCCTTTGCTCCTCCGCCGATACCTTGGCGTCATCGGTCTTTGACGTGCTGGCCTTAGGATCTACGACGGTTTGCTGGACGTCGTCCTCAGGTTTCGTGTCCTGCTTCTTCCTGAGCTTTAGCCTTCCAAAGCCGAAGTAGGGGCTGATGTTCATTTTTTCTAGACTGTTTGTCCATAGAACAGATCCAGAGTTGGCCTTTGTCTATTGGGATTGACCCCCAGGACTTTCACAGGCTTGTGTTCAGGCTTCTGTTACCCACCGAAAATTTATTGACGATTCTTTCGGCAGGCAATCTTTCCCCCTTCTCGTCTGGGATTAAAACGGTGCAGGTCACTGGCATTGGAAGATATTCGCCTGTTAGTGCCTTCAACACTGCACCCTCCTAGGGCTTGAGTGTGGCACCGTATCTTTTAGCCACTCCACGATGGTTTTGTTAGCGCATGTGACGTCACAGTATCCCGGCATGTGGTGCATTTTTCAAAACGCACCAGTGGGGCATATTCAGGGATGTTCTCGTGAGTCCTCGAAATTGGAGCTTGGATTTCTTCGATTCTCTCGGTGGTCAACTGGGCTTTAGGGTAGCTTTCAGTGAAGACCGCCACTATCGCACTGCTCGCCACATCTTTGTACGACATACTAGTGATGGTGGTCGGTTGTTGGGGTTGCACACCAATTCGCTTTCGGGCTTGCCTTTTCTGAGGTGTGCTGTCCTCCTCTTCTTTAATATTGAGTTTACTGGCTTCTATATTCTTAGTTGAGTACTTTGTCTTACCCCTACCGTCTGTGTGGTTAATAAAGAGTGGCCTTCTGGACCTCTTCCTTTGTCGGGTTGTCAATTTTCTCCAAGGAGTTTGTTCTGTAGCTGGGACCGGCCTTAGGTTTGCCTTTGCCCTCACCCTTTTTGTTTGGATTTTGATTCGTTTCTTCATTCATCTTAATTCCACGAGAAGCTAGGGAAGTAAATAATCCTCCCATTCAGAGCTCCGCATGGCTGGGAAAGGCATGAGATACAGGGGGTGCTGCCTGGTGCCCCCGGTGGAACATTCAAGATAACATCTATCCCTGTGACCATCAAGTCCTCGGTACGTTGCCTTCCACATTGACTAAGGATAGTGTTCAATATGTACAGTGTAGGTGTGTCTATATGTTGTGTATGCTTGTGTAAGTGTCTTCCCTCCTCTTTTCATTGGGCTTGGGACCGTTTCCTTGGTCAGCGACCAAGAGAACAGAATTAACAGTTAGTAGTTATTAGAGTTATTAGAGTACATATATAATGCATTACTTAGCCTTTAATTATTTTTTTTTTGAAAATTCTTGTGAAAAATTCTTAAATAGTTATCTGTGTCCCCTCTTCCCCTATATATGAATTTATAGCACCCGCTGTAGTGGCTCTGGTGAACTGAAAAAGGATAGGGTTTATTTATGAGATACCCTGAATAATAATACCCAATCACAAAACTGGTGTTCATATCAATGTCTCTAACCTAATAACAATAACAACAAAGCTTCACCAATATTGTAGAAACGTGTTATTGTCATCAAACTTTATCGAAATATAATAATTTGTTTATCTCTCTAAGCTCATATTATTTGAGTCACCTGGTATTATTGATGTGTTCTTATGAATATTGTACATTTTCTAGAATTTCCTGCCAACTGTCCATAACTCCAGTTTGTTTACCACAACACACTTTAATTCCTTTGAAAAAACCTGTTAAAGAAATCAACGGAGCAAATTAAACCGCAATTTTGTGTAAATTTGTTTAATTGTGTCTTGAAAAATGTTTTATCGATCCCAAGTTTGTATTCTGTTCGTTGCATACGACTGGAATACCAAAAACGGGTCTTCGGTGACGTACATGGTAACGATCTGTCATTAATTAGCTTTGGTTCGGGTACTATTACAATGTCGTTGTGTGAAATGAAACTGTCAGGGTGAATACCCACTATGAACGTTTCACGGCAATTAGAATATAAAGTAAAATTTCAAAATTGAATATAAATATATATATTGTTATGTATTTTTTGAGCGTTCCAAAATGAGAGCCAATTGATACATACAATTTAATATAACTGTTTGTGTTGATGAAATATAAGGAAATCTAGTTTTTTTAAAGCAAATATATGGTTGATTTGTTGCAGTTTATTAATTTTGTTATTATTAATCTATTTTATGGGCGCCAGAACTGGTATGGTCAGAAACCTATACCAATTCAATTTAATTTGGCGTTATTCAATTTTTTCTTTGTTAATACCTCGAGGATGTGTCCGGCACGAAACGCTCGTCAGTAACAGGAATCTGATAGGTAGGGATACTTGAAGAATACAAAAAGTGAGGCATAAACCATTTAATGAAATATAAAAATTTAATGTGGTTACTAATGTTTCTTGTTGTGAAATTGGAAAGAAATATTCAGTTCTTATGATGACATATGAAATTCTTTGCATAATATTTGAATATAATTCTCATAATTAAATTAGACTTTTAACTTTTGTTATACGCAAATTGGAAAAAAATATAAACGTTAATATTATGGAACCATGATATCATGTTACCTGATCAATCCCAACTCTACAGTTTAAGTTTAAGATCCCGTCCGCGTTCTGGAATGAATTGTAAAATGAAGTTAGGTGAAAACGACGTGCTGTATCGGATGTATTATTGTTGTTTAAATGATTATAAATTGGTAAGTAAGCATTATTGAGTTTATTAAGTTTAATGAGATTCGTGATTTAGTGGAGATTGACTGTATCTAATAACTATATAAAATTCAAATTCAATAATATTGTTATACCTAACCTAACATTTTGAAAAATTGGTTTAATGTTCGTTTCAGAAATATTCCAAATACATCAGGGGTAAAAGAGTTCTTTGTTGGTTCTTTTCGGCTCACGAGATTATATGGAAAATTATGCGTAGTAGCGATAGAACAGATATTCTATCCAGGATTAAAATGTGAAATTGTTTCTTCTTTATCTCAGCAGAAAAATGGTTATCACCGGATTATTAAAGGTAAATTGTTCTAGATTACCAAAGTTCTTGTAGATAATCACTATTTTTCTTTTTTACACTAGCATATTTCTTCAATTATTCGATATTATGGCCTTACATTTATCAACACTTATGTTGCCTTATAACTTATTGAATTTTCGGTTTCATTTGTGCAATTCTTTAGTTTAAATTTGATAAATTAAAGGAGAATACTTTACCATCACCATTCTTTTCTCACCCGCGACGCTTCTCTCCCAAGCCTACAAAATCAACAACCTTCAACTTTTTATTGTTCCTTTGTTGTTGAAATAAATAAATGTTTTTTCTTACATCAACCCTATCTATTGTTACGTTCTTTTTGACATTTTTACCACGTTGTATGAGTTTTCGAGACCGCACTAGTATCACTCCTTATCTACACTTAACCTAATTGTCGACAAACGTCAATTTCTGCATGAAATATTTTTCATTTGACATTACCTTAACAAAATTGTTTAAAATGTTTCTACTATATACAGTGTTCATCAAAAAGTAATAATAATGAGAAACATAGAATTGTGGATATTTGTTTCGGGAATTTATATTATTGTATACGGGGTTTATTGAAATTATATAATCAGAAATATAATTATTGAGATTTGCTTATAATATCTTATATTCTGTCTTAAATGAAGTATACATCTCACAATCGACTCTTTAGTGTATACAATATGTAAGTCGGTTTATTTATCGATATGTTAAAGTTATATACATTCGAGCAACATGTCGAGAATTATAATTGGTTTTATTGAAAATTAGTAGCTACTCATGTAATTTAATTAGTTTATTTTCCTCGTAGCGATATTTCGCCTTAATATATCAGTGAAATTATTATCATCTAATCATGTTATCATGGACAAATCAATTATTCCTAAAAAAGGACAGCTATATATTGGAAAAAGAAAAATGTAAAATATCCGCATACAGATTCCGCTCTCCCAGATCTTATAGCGTTAGTTATTTATAGTGATTTAGCATTCTTCTATTTGTGTGCAACGGATAGAAAATGCGTTTGTACATCGAAAATTGCATTCGTTCAGATGTATAATTACAAGTGATGAAAAAATTAACAAAGGGTCACATGATAAAAGTAGAACTGAGAAAAAAAACATAACTTTCCCTACAGAGAAGCTGTGGTAGCACTTTGAGCAATCGTACCAGTTCTGAGATATCATATGCTGTTGGATATGCAAATCGTCATATGGAGGAACCATCAAAACCAGATGTTCAGTTTGGTCCTGGCATCTATCACTGATACAGATAAATTGTCAGCTCTTAACAAATTGATATTTAAACAGTGGTCTATCGTGTTTTAAAACATATACTGCATTAAATACAGTGTTGGGAACATTACGAGGAAACATAGGATCTGAGATACCAATTGGTAGCAGATAGGAAATATCGGAAATCAGCTCCTCTTCATTAGAGGTTACAAGGTCTCATATTGAAGGTTCATTACCTTGACGGAACCTTGTCGGCTCATTTATAAATTGTTCCAGATTTGTTTGAAAAAATAAGTTATAAAAAGGGACACTAGGATTATTGCCACCAAGAGGTGAAAGAATAGGCCATAGCAAATCTTTAAAATTAAGATCGCCAAGACTAATAAGGTTTTCTTTATTTTTACTACATTCTTCAATATACTCACACATGGAGATTGTAAGATCATATGACAGAAGAGGTCTATATACAGTGTTGGGAACATTACGAGGGAACATACGTTTTACCGTCAATGTGTTAGAAAGAGACAAAATACATATAAATTCAGTGCATCATTCTTTTTCGCTAACAGGATATCATAAAGTGGAAGACGTCCAATACAAGAAGTTAAAAATACAGATGTGTAATGTGAACAGTTTAGTTTATTATTTGAGAAATAATACGATTGAATGTACTATACTGATAGCTTAATGCAATGAACAATAAAAAAATCAACACTACTTTCGTTTAACCCTTCATGATTAATTTACAAAGAAATAATTCAGTAGTAATAAAATTCACCATATTAGTTCGGTTAGTATTGAAATAAATAACCTAAATAACCGTAGCATGCGAAATAAAATTTGTATTAATAATAATATGTGTTTCCAAATATCTCAATTCTCATTTTTCGCTAACAGGATGTCATAAGTGGAAAACCCACAATGCCAGCCTCTTACTATTTGTAGCTTCTGACAGTATTGCCAATTTTCATTGTATATTTATATTAATTGTAAAATGCGTTGTTCTAACACGAGAACAAGTTATTAGAAGATTTTAATTATGATAATTCAAGAGGTTGTAACAGATCAAGATATAATTAATTCCATCTATTCGTTAAATATTTTATTGTAATGCTGGAAATTGTTCTAGTTTTCGAAAAAGTATAAAATGAATAAATTAGAGAATCGAGTATAGTTAGAAAAGAATTAAAATTGCCAATAACTTTTTTATTATTGTAAAAATTATTTTCTGTCGCCTTAAAATAATCTTCTTTCATGTAATGATTTAGATTTGGCAATGCTGCTTCAATCGTCGACAATGTTATTCTTGTTAATCTCCATTGGTTAGGATCATCCGTGACCCTACAACTCACTAGGCGGTAGTCTTTTCGAAGGCGGTGCCTGGCATACAATTGATTTATCGAAACAATTGTCAATTTTTTAGAATTTTCAATAACTTTTATTATATTGTGGAATTAACTAGAGACCGTGAGTTTCATTTAAAAACCTTCATGATGAATTTACAAAGAAATAATTCAGTAGTAAGAAACTAATTCACTATATCAGTTCCGGTAGTACACGCTAATATGATTTGAACAATAAATTATAATCTACCTAATAAGTATTTGAAATAAGTACCACTAAAAAATCACTGGAAAATAGCTAAAAAAATTACGTTCGTCGATATTGAGGGTACAATCAATGAATGTAAGCATAATAATTTTCATTAACATCATAAGGAATAGTTTTAAAGATCTCAATGTAAACCGCCTCTGTTTCCTACGCTCCTGATAAAACGATTTCTTTTACTGCTCAAATTCTACTTTCATATACTCCCTCTCTTCATTTTCAATTCACGCGTTAGATTGTAGAGTGCCTTTCAAAAATTCCTTTTTATTTGTGAGAGAAATCAGTCACATTTAATTTCAACGTAAAACGATATCCTCTCACGTCCAAAAAGAAGTTATCATGGTCACATGGAGTTACCAGTGTGTTGAAGAAGGGCAATCATGAGACAGAGAATTAAAAGCCAGCGTAGATTATTACACCAGACGAATACGAATCGCGCGTGCGCCTCTTGAAGTTGTTCAACTGTACAATCTGGGTACTTCACTAAACGTTTGTTTGCGAATGAGTAACGATCTTTTGCAAATCTTATTAAAATGAGTACACGATAAAGTGCAAATAGTAGAATGGTACTACCAGGGTCATTCATATCGAGAAATAGCAGAAAATTTGTTTATTGTGGCATTCGAAAATGCCCAACCAATTAGCAAAAAACAAGTGAGAACGGTTATAAAAAATTTTGAAGAGCATGGATGTGTCAATCCTACTAAACATGGACCCCGTACACAAAAACGTCAAACAAAACCCGAAAAAGAAGAAAGAGATATTTTAATTTGTGCCAGTGTGGAAAATAATCCCCTACAATCGTCCACTCATATAGCAAAGGATTTTGATGTTGATCCGAAAACGATTCGGACTGTATTAAAAAAAATGGTTATCGTAGTTTCAAACTGAAAAAGAGCCATGAAATTTTTCCAGACGATCAATTTTGTAGAATGGAATTTTGTGAAATAATTATGGAAAGAATACAATTGGACGCAAACTTTTCGAAAAATATTTTGTTCACAGATGAATCGACTTTTCCCATACATGGTGCACATAATTCATCCGTTATTCGATATTGGTCAAGGACAAATTTACATTATAATAATAGGACTCAATATCCTCAAAAGTTAAATGTTTGGGCTGGAATATTAGGTGACCATTTAATTGGACCATTTTTTATTGACGGCAATTTAACCGGACAGAAATATTTGGACATGCTGGAAAATCAAATTACTCCTGCCCTTATACAATTAGGTGTCAACTTCAATGATATCTGGTACCAACATGACGGTTGTGCATCACATAATTATCGACTAGCAATAAACTTTCTAAATACACAATTTCCCAATCGGATAATCTCCACGAATGGTAACATAAGATGGCCTGCGAGATCTCCAGATCTGGCTCCCAACGATTTTTTTTCTGGGGTTATATAAAATCGAGAATTTATGGGTTTCAAGAAAACAGAGCCTCTTCTCTAAATGAACTAAGGGAACAAATTTTACAAATTTGTATGCAAATAACACCTGAAATGCTCATACGTGTTCGTCAAGAATTTTATAACCGTCTCGGCTACTGCTTAACGCAAAACGGGGATTTATTCGAACATTTGATTTAAGCTCATTGAAGAATTAAGTTTTATTTTTTAATTTATTACATATCATAATATTACTTTTATTTAAAAGTTGTAGGCATTACAATTCTATTTTAGTTTTATTTTCTTTTTTTTTAATTTGCACTGTGTGTGTGTTTACACAGAGAATTCGTTCTCATTTGCATACAAACGATAACAAACGATAAAGATACCAATTTTTTTTACTAACATTCGAAACACAGCAGATGTTTGGAGACCAATTTCACGTTGCCAAATCTGAAAGAAAGTAAAGGTTTTACCCGCTTTCAAACTGAAAACCAGAACAATTTCCAGCATTACAATAAAATATTTAACGAATAGATGGAATTCATTATATCTTGATCTGTTACAACCTCTTGAATTATCATAATTAAAATTTTCTTATAACTTGTTCCCGTGTTAGAACAATGCATTTTACAATTAATATAAATATACAATGAAAATTGGCAATACTGTCAGAAGCTACAAATAGTAAGATGCTGGCGTTGTGGGTTTTCCACTTATGAGATCCTGTTAGAGAAAAATGAGAATTGAGATATTTGGAAACACATATTATTATTAATACAAATTTTATTTCGCATGTTACGGTTATTTAGGTTATTCATTCCAATACTAACCGAACTAATATAGTGAATTTTATTACTACTGAATTATTTCTTTGTAAATTAATCATGAAGGGATAAACGAAAGTAGTGTTGATTTTTCATTGTTCATTGCATTAAGCTATCAGTATAGTACATACAATCTTATTATTCCTCAAATAATAAACTAAACTGTTCACATTACACATCTGTATTTTTAACTTCTTGTATTGGACGTTTTCCACTTTATGATATCCTGTTAGCGAAAAAGAATGATGCACTGAATTTATATGTATTTTGTCTCTTTCTAACACATTGAAGGTAAACCCTATGTTCCCTCGTAATGTTCCCAACACTGACAACATAATAGTGTAATTAATCATATACGTAAGTTTTTTTTCGATATCTAAATGTTAACATCTATTTGAATAACCTAACCTGCAAGTTTCTTTTGGAACTATCTCGAACAAAAAGAGTTAAACCACTCTTATCAGTACCGATATGTTCGACGAAACTCGAAGAAGAGGTCCGTATTCAGGTTCATGAGTGAAAATTCGTACAAAAATATGAATATGTCAACACTATCTGCTAGGACTTCTGACTACAGGGGTTCTCAGAATAACACCTCTAAAACTTACTCAGATTTAACTTCTCAACAACCCTTCCCAAAGAAAGAGCAAGCAATAATCTATCCTGCTATATAAAACGTAGCACTCCAAGATTACCTTATACCTCTAGGAACAATTATTGAATCCAAAAATTATTCATTATTCATTTCAAGACTATCGTACAAAAGAATTTGCATGTATCTTACTAATCCTATCATAGTAGAAAAGTTCATTACTAATCACGAAGGAAAGATCAAAATTAACAATCAAATTGTGCAGGCCCGTAAATATGTAACACCCTCAGAAAGGCTTGTACTTTCTAACGTTTGTCCTGCAATACCACACGCTATATTAGTGAATAAATTAAGCAAACTGGGCATTACCACTCTTTCTACGATGTCATTTCTTACAGCTTCACATTTACAGCTTCAGGCGCAAAGTTTTCATAACTCCACCACTCCACATCCAGAATCCTTTTTGATAAATTATGAGAATATTGCTTACAGAATTTTCCTCTCCCAAGACTCTGCTTTTCTTGTAAAAAGCCAGGTCACACCGCAGCAAATTGAGAAACAGCATTACACTCTCCACCTCCCATTACTAGTACCCCTACCGCACCACTTGAGACCATTTCCCACAACAAACAACCAATAAACATAAATACTGAAACACCTACATCCTCCGAACAAAATACTACAATGGAAACGGATACTGACAATCAAAAATTAACAAAACGTACTTTTAAGGAAATAGAGACACCTTCTACTCAACCAGAAGAAGAAACAAACGAAGAAGAAAGACCCTTTCGGTAAACCGAAACCAAAAGCAAACATAAAGAAAATCAAAACAAACAACAAAAAATATCTTCCAATCGAAGTTCTTATGGAGCCAGTGAGAAAAATTATCAACGAACACAATCCACATTTACTTACTTATGTCAAAGGAAAAGGATTTGACACCAAAAGTGTTTAGTAGCTCATCCTATCTACTATAAACGGTTAAATCACACTTATATTCAACGATAAATCCGTATTCACAGTTAAATTCACTCAATCGACGTAAGATTTCACTCCGATCCCGGGTCAAAAAAAAACTAACAGTTATTATATTGAATATTTTCTTCATTGTAGGATAGTTTTGGCTTGTCATTGATTCTTTTACTTCTCCTGTTACAGTTTTCATCAGGTATTTTTATATCATTTTCTGTTTTTTGACCTTCAGAGATTTTTTCGCTATCCAATTTTGTTATTTTTATTGGGTATTCGTTCATCTCTTTTAGTTTCATAGGTCTTGAAACTTTACTTTAGTCACGAGTTTTACTAGGCACGAGTGAAGCGAAGCGGAACGAGTTCCTTGTGAAACGACTGACTAAAGACGTTTTTAACACGAGGTGCTTACTATACTTTTTCTTCGCCCGCGGGAAGGAAAAAATTATATTATATTTGAATTATATTCATTACATGACGGACGATGACTGACAGCTGACTGACAAATCAAATGACGCAGAATAACAAAATTATCAAGGAGCATGAAATTTAACATACAAAAGATACACTTGATTTGACGTTTAAAAAACAAAAGATAAACGAGATGTGACTTTTCGCATTTTAAACACTAGTGCATGTCAAACCCGTGTTCAAAGTGCGGTTTTAGTAGCGGAAGTAGAAAAAGTATATTTCAGAAACTATTACATCACGGCTGATGATAACTTTTTCAGTCTCTACATTCCACAATAATTTATATCCGATTGGCTCATAACTTATTAAGATGTATTTATTGGATTTTTTCTATAATTGTTTTATCCATTCTTTCGGCAACACCATTTTGTTCTAGCGTTTGTGGAACAGTTAAATGATATGACTGACTTATTACTTGAACGATTACAGCTTAACAAACAGCTATGGTTTGAGAACAGATTTGTTTTTCACTTGGGTGCTTCGAGATTCATGTGTAGTATATCAGTTATATAACTTTAACCCACGTTGCCATCATTAATAGAAGTCGGAATAATCACTCGATTACAAGCCTCTGTATAAAGTTTAAATTAATATAATATTATCAAACACGCCACACTTTTCACTCTTATTTATCATACTTTTTCCAACGAATCGTATCTTATTATTATTATGTATCTGATTATAAAAAGCTCTTCATAAAGTAATTGCTACAAGATGATATTAAATCTACTGTTGCTTTCGGGTTAAGAGAGAAACTTGTTAGAAAATAACGGACACTTATAGCTGAATTGACCAACATGTAACTAGCAGTTTTACCGTATTTGATGCTTTTGTAACATCTTTATTATCCTTATACATTTTTTTCCAACTTCGAGAATATATAGCACTATTAAATGATCATTTTTATGAAAGAGGTGCAATAATATATTTACCATTTAAATTTTTATATGTTGAAGATAGCTATTCTGGCTTATTCTTGATCAATTCAGTGAAGTAGAGACAACGATTCACCGATTTTTTAGAGGCACAGTCGGAATCAAATTTGACGAATTAATTCTAAAAAAATGTCTCAGCATTCATCTGATGCTGAATTTATAAAAATTTAACTTTTCTTGGCTACTGGTTCAAATGTCAATAAAAGTTAACAAAAGCGGCTCTTAATGCAGCCATTTTCAATAACTTTCCCTAGTTAATTATCACGCTTTACCGGCCCGAATTCCTTCTAAAAAACGCTAGCCAGATTTGTCAAGTAAAGGTTGATTCATAGAGACGCGAATCGTGATTTGCAAATAACGTTCTGATTGGTCCATTTGAAATCGACATGACGGCATGACAAGATTTTTTATATTCATCGAAGCCCCAAAATTTTTAAATTTTAGGGGCGGGAAAATTGGTTTGAGTTCAATATATTCGCGCGAATTGTTGTTAGCACCCACTGTTTTATTGATGGTATATCCGCCTTTTACCACATTCTGTTCTGTTTGATTCTTGTCATTAATGTAATTTGAAGCATCTTTGATTTCTATGCATTGTAGTGAAGTTGTTTTGTTTTGATTATTGCAATCGGTTTTAGTACTTTATGTTCTTGTGCCCACTATTATTAGCACGTCTTAATTTCCACGTTAATTGTCAAATTGACATACTCTTAGGAGCTGATATTTATTATAACCTGATATATGATGGTATAATAAAAATTCAGAAAAAATTCTTGACACTGATTGATACCAAGTTAAGTTATGTAGTAGGTCGTCCTATTCATAGAGAAGATATGTCATATGATTTACAAGGTGATAGTTCAAATAATAGTTGTTGTTTGTTTTCATACTGATAAGTTGTTGCAAAAATTTTGGGAAATAGAAGAAATTTCCTCAAAAATAAAATCCTTAGTCCTGATCAAGAGTTAGCTGACACAAATAGTATACAAATTCTAGAAAATGAATCCTTTCAGATTGAATTTCCTTTAAAAAGTTCAAATGAGCATTTAAAGTTAGGTAATTCCATGGCAAAAACTAGATTTCACAATAATTTAGAAAAACGCTTTGTGAAAAATCCTAGTTTATTCAAAGATTATAAATCCTTTATAGATTAAAATATGTTTTGTTAAATCATGCTAGATATGTTCTTTTGAAATTAGTAAATATTTCCTTCCTCACCATTGTGCGATTCGAGAAGATAGTAGTCCCACTCGGTTGAGAGTAGTTTTTGATGCTAACATGAAAAGTTTGTCCAATATATATACCAGATTTCTATAATAGGAATATTTTTATTTTTACATTAAACAATTTTGTACTCACATTACTTTCTGTTTTAAAAGAAATTATTGTATTTGTTGATAAATATATTATGTTTGAAATATGATTAAAAATATTAACAGCATATGTGATTGTTTTGTAATTTTTTATTACTCTAGTTTGTATAGGAAATATTAGTTGAAATGCCACTTTTTCCTCTTTTTTATTAAATAATGTATTTATTACATATAATGGATAATCGTTGTGTGTTGCTATTTGTTTAATTATATTAATTTCTCTATCAAAATTATATTTGTTGAAAATGTATCATTGAATAATATACTGCCAATTTATGTGACATGTGATGATTAGAATTATATGGAATAGTTACATCAATGTGTGTTGGTAAACTGAATACAGAATGTAATGTCGTCTATTTGGATTAAAGCCTAAGAAATTTTGAAATTAGATACAGTGAACACTTACGAGTATACATATTAAAATAACGAGAGAAATCACACTCCGCAAAACATTTACTTGATACCAAACATTAATTGGTACCTCACACAGAACTAGAAATACTATTTATTTGTGATAAGAAGCATGAACTGGATTTCCTCAAGAGTTAGAAATTAGAAGACACTTAAGAGGGGTCTCCTACAGGTATATAAACCTAAAAACGTACACAATACTAGTTACTTATCTAGTAATTATTAGGTACAAAATATTTAAGATAGATGTCGCTAGTAGTACTCAATCGGCTTTTACTTATACAACCTATTTTCTCTCTCTGTCTTACCACTCTTGATGGTTCAATCAGCTGTTTTGGTTTCAAAATTTTCAACTCTTTTTCAGCACAGAAACCTTATCTCTGTTTTTGAGGTTGTATCCAAACAAAACTTGCTGACATAAGAATTTCTATTTGGGTTTAGATTTTTGATTATTTAAGCGTTTTTGAAAGGAATAAATGGTTAAAAAGTAAGTAATCATATCTACCCAATATCAAAAATTATAGTTATGATAATGTAAATTATCCTGCAATCCGTACTTTTTATTTTAAAAGCAATGTCTGAGGTTTGTTTACTGGTTTATTTGTGAAAATATAAGATAAATAATACTGATCTAGTTCTAGTATCATTAAAACATCTTGAAACCCTTTTTTAATGATAATATGGATTTGTTAGAGAAAAATGCTTAATTGAAGTGAAGTGACCTTTGAACCAAATGAATGAAGGAATTTAGACCGCTCTCAAAAGACAAGAATTACATAATTAATTTTGATGAAAATATTATAGTAACAATTTAAAAAATAACTATTATCACCTGATACAAGATACAAGGTGCATTACGTATTGTATGAAAGGACATGTGCTATTTAATAATATGGATACCAAGTGACAGGATTGTGAGAATTGCTAGGAATCAAGAATGGAAGAAACATTTACATACTTTAAAACTTTGTACCATTCATATTAACAAAATAAAATGTTTTCGTAATCATAAATTTTGGTTTTTTCCATGCTAAGGAAATTAAATTGCAGAAAGGTTGCAAATTTACATGATTAAAAATAGGCTATTTAATCTGAAAAGTTGAAACATCGTGTCACAACTTTGCCTCAATCTAACCATATTTGTATAAGTTTCAGAGTTTCTGTTGGATGCTTTCAAATTTTGACATGTACGCTCTTTTTTCAACTACATGTGTATATATATTCAATTTTATTTAACAACAAATAATATAAACAAAAAGTTTCCAAATTTCTTTATTACACAGAGGAATATTTACTTGTAATACAATGCTTCACATTTAATAGAAAGAGGAAAGTAAGGTACAGTGAGGAATTTCAATTTAAAATAGCAAACGTTTAAAAAAACGTACAAAGCAACTGTAACAACTAATAAAAAACGTAAAGTGAAAGATCTGTAATGACAAATAATAATGTATATATTGTAAGGAGATCGATATATACAGTGCAAAAGCAAACATACAATCAACATGTACAAGTTTGCTTCTACGTAGTTTGTAAATATTGATGTGAGCCGCCTTATATTAAGGTGGTCTTTTATGTGGAGATTGGAATTGAAACATTTTCTCCTCATTGTACAAAAAAATAGTTGGCTCATTTTCTTTTTCCCATCTATGAAATGACAGATACACATATGTTTGATCACCTGAATGGCAAATAATCTTTTTGTTTTCATATAATACATTGATATTCGTATTACTACTTTTCCATCCAACCCATCTAATATGCGAGAAGACTATTGGTTTCTTAGTAATTTTTACGTTTTTCAGCAAGAACAACACGAAAAAATGGTTTTACTTTTCCGTCCAACCTATCTATATGCGAGAAAAGTATTGGTTAACCCCAAAAAAAGTTGGAATTGTGAAAATTCTTTTTTTAGTTATTTTTATGTTTTCTATCAACAACAACACGAAAAAACGGTTTTTAGAAAAAAATCCTGTGTGTATGTCGTCGTCGTCGTTGTCGTCGGCCACTTTTCCTTACATGTCTTGTTAGCACGATACAGCCTCCGGAGTGCAATAAGTCACCAATTTTATTATTGAATATTGTTAAAGATATGTCACAGATGAACCCTATTGATTTTCAGCTCATCAGAGCCAGTACCACGGGTGCTATGGTACTTGAAGTACGACATTTTGTCATTTTTTGAGAAATTTCAGTTTGTTAGCACGATACAGCCTCTGGAGTTCAACAAGTCACCATTTGTATGATTGAATATTATTCAAAACATCTCACTGATGCACCCTATTGATTTTCAGCTCATTAGAGCCAATACAACAGGTGCTACAGTACTTTAAGTACGATATTTTTGTCATTTTTGGAGAAGTTTCAGTTTGTTAGTACGATACAGCCTCCGGAGTATATACAAGCGACCAATTTTATAATTGGATATTATTCAAAGCGTCTCAAAGATGAACTCTATTGATATTCAGCTCAATAAAGCTAGTACAACGGGTGCTATGGTACTTGAAGTACCAAATTTATATAATTTTTGGAGAATTTTCAGTTTATTAGCACGATACAGCCTCCAGAGGGTATACGATTGATCAATTTTACGATTGAATATTGTTCAAGGTGTCTCACAGATGTAACCGATTTATTTTTAGTTGACTAGAGCGAGTACAGCGGGTCCTATAAATCCAGATATACTAAATTTTTGGTTATTATTGGAGAAATTTCGGTTTAGTGTTTTTAAATGAAACTCAAGGTCTCTAGTTAATTCCACAATATAATACAAGTTATTGAAAATTCTAAAAAATTGACAATTGTTTCGATAAATCAATATCATCGTCAGAATGACAGAAGTTACATTTCATTTTATGCCTACCTGATGTTTAGTAGTTATATTTGGCTAGACCAAGAAGTAACCTAACTTGTGATTGGCTTAATATATGTTTATAGAAAAAAGAAGAAGATGTGATATTACAAATATTGAAGCTTAGATATTATTAGCCCTATGGTGATATCCTGGATATCATTTTTCCAATTAAGATCAGTATAACTGTGCAATGATATAGAAAACCAGGAAAACTATATCTGCTGATCTTTACAATTATCACTTAAGAAGACAGTTTATTAGTGGAGAATTCCCTAGATTTAACTGTTCATTGACAACTTCATATTGTGGGTTTCTTAAATGTCTTCTAATTTCCAGTTCTTCAAGGAAATCCAGTTCTTGTTTCTTTTCACAAATATGCAGTACTTCTAGTTTTGTGTTAGGTGTCAATGAATGATTGGTGTCAAGTAGATGTTTTGCGTAGTGGGATTTATCTGGTTGTTTTAATCTGTATGCTCGTAAGTGCTCACTGTATCGTATTTCATAATTCCTAAGGGTCTGACCCAAATAGACAGCATTACATTCTGGACATTTGAGTTTATATATACCTGACTTCTTTAATAGTGGTATTTTTGTTTTTACATTTAACAATTTTGTACTAACGTTACTTTCTGTTTTAAAAGAAATTGTTGTATTCGTTGCTGAAGATATTATCTTTGAAATATTATTGGAAATATTTCCTGCATATGTGATGGTTTTATAAGTTTTAATTTCATCAGCTTGTTTAGGATATATTAGTTGTAATGCCACTTTTTCCTCTTTTTTACTAATTAGCTTATTTATCATATCTAATGGATAACCGTTAGATGTTGCTATTTGTTTAATTGTATTGATCTCTCTATCAAAATTACATTTGTTCATAGGAACTGAAAAAGCTCTATGTATCATTGAATTATATGCTGCTAGTCTGTGTGACACAGGGTGGTTAGAATTGAATGGAATTGTTACATCAGTTTGTGTTGGTTTTCGGTAAATTGAATAATCAAGTACATTATTAACTCTTTGAATTTTCAAATCAAGAAAATTGATTGAGCTATTTTCTTCAATTTCTAATGTAAATTTAATTTTCGGGTGTAAATTATTGATGTGGTTGAAAAATACATCTAATTGTCGTTCAATACCCATAAAACAAGCTAATATGTCATCTACATATCTATACTAAAATAAAATATTTTTCGAAATATTACTTTCAAAGATCTTTCTTTCTAAATTGTCCATAAAAATGTTTGCTAAAATAGGTGATATAGGGCTTCCCATTGGTAAACCTTCATTTTGAATATATATCTTATTGTCAAAAGTGAAATAATTCTGATTAATGCCTACATCAAATAAATTAAGTATATCTGATGTTATTCCTGGATTAATATTTTTATCTTCTAGTAATTTTCTTACAAGTATTAGACATTCTTTAGGAGGAATTTTAGTAAACATGTTAGTTACATCGAACGATATGAGTTTATAGTTATCTTGTAAGTGGATTGCTTTCAACTTTCTGATTAGTTCTATTGAATTTCTAATTGAGTACTGAGATTCATATCCGTAAGTATTGAGTATATTGTTGAGCTTCTTTGCCAATATATTATTAGGAGCATTAACATAAGAGACTACAGGCCTAATTGGTTTCGTTATTTTATGTAATTTAACTTTTCCATATAATTGTGGACAATGAGGATTCTTATGTATGATAGATAATTGTAAAGATCAGCAGATATAGTTTTCCTGGTTTTCTATATCATTGCACAGTTATACTGATCTTAATTGGAAAAATGATATCCAGGATATCACCATAGGGCTAATAATATCTAAGCTTCAATATTTGTAATATCACATCTTCTTCTTTTTTCTATAAACATATATTAAGCCAATCACAAGTTAGGTTACTTCTTGGTCTAGCCAAATATAACTACTAAACATCAGGTAGGCATAAAATGAAATGTAACTTCTGTCATTCTGACGATGATATTGATTTATCGAAACAATTGTAAATTTTTTAGAATTTTCAATAACTTGTATTATATTGTGGAATTAACTAGAGACCTTGAGTTTCATTTAAAAACACTAATATGAGCATATTCCACGAAGTAAGGGCCGAGACAGTTAAATTTCGGTTTGTTAGCACGATACATCCCCCGAAGTGTATACAAGTATCAATTTTATGATTGAATATTGTTCAGGGCCACAGATGCGGAAAAGTTAGTTTTAATCTTTAAAACCGTTTATTTAGAAAAAATATCCCGTCTGTATGTCGTCGTGGTTGGCTACTTTTCATAATTTGTCACAATACAGCCTCCGAAGTGCAACAAGTCACCCATTTTATGATCAAATATTGTTCAGGACATCTCACAGAAGAACCCTATTGATTTTTAGATCACTAGAGCCAGTACAACGGGTGCTATGGTACTTGAAGTACGACATTTTTAGAGAAATTTTAGTTTGTTAGCACGATACAGCGTCCGGAGTGACACAAGTTACCAATTTTATGATAGAATATGGTTCAGGACATCTCACAAATGAACCCTATCAATTTTCAGCTCAGCAGAGCCAGTAGAACGGGTGTTATGGTACTTGAAGTACGACATTTTTGGAGAAATTTCAGTTTATTACCACGATGTAACCCCCAGAGTGTATACAAATGACCAATTTTATGATTGGATATTATTCAGAGCATCTTGTAGATGAACCTTATTGATTTTCAGCTCACTAGAACTATTAAAACTGGTGCTATGTTACCTGAAGTGCCACATTTTTGGAGAAATTTCGGGTTGTTAGCACAATACAGCCTCTGGAGTGAGTGTACACAAATGACCAATTTCATAATTGGATATTATTCAGAGCATCTTATAGATGAACCTTATTGATTTTCAGCTCACTAGAGCTAGTTCAACGGATGCTGTGGTACCTGAATGCAACATTTTTGGAGAAATTTTGGGTTGTTAGAACGATACATCCTTCGGAGTGTATACAAGTAACCAATTTGATGATTGGATATTTTTCTCACAGTCTCACAGGTGAACCCTATTTATTGTCAGATCACTAGAGCGAGTATAAATCCAGATATATTACATACCACCTACTTTCTCTTTGTCTTTCCACTCTTGACGATTCAAACAAACGTATCTCTGGATCAGCTCTTTCCATGTTTTGGTTACAAATATAAAGCGTCTGTTTAGAAGCGCTATTGCCATTTCTAGAGTAGGTAGACAAAATTAATTTTTTGGTCGTCCTTTGTTTTACAATATATATCAGTGTTCGCTACAACTATTCTGTAAGTAGAAAAATGACATGACAACACCTACTTAGAAGAAGCATCTTATTTTCTTATTCCATTTTCAGTTCTGATTATGTAACTAAAACGAAGCCTGATGTAATTGCACACATAGGTCCAAATAATTTTCATATAGCAGTATTCGCTATCATTCTGTGAGTAAAAATTACAACACCTACTTAGAAGAAGCATCTAATTTACAGTTCTGATTATGTAACTAAAACGAAGCCTGATGTAACTGACCGCACAGGTTCAAATAATTTTCATATAGCAGTGTTCGCTATAACTATTCAGTAAGTAAAAACTAGAACGAAGCCTGATGTAGCTGTAGCGGATAGTTTATAAACTTTTTGTTTTTTTTTTGTCTGAAGATTAAGAAAATAGTAGATGCAGTTCAGTTGCCATGTATGCATAAAAAAAAGGAAAACGTATTCAGTACTTAAGTATATCAACTTTGTAATATGGCTTCCAAGATAAAATGAATTATTTGTATACTTTTGCTGAATTGGGATTTAAAAAAATAATTTTGTGAGTAAAAATATTATTTTTTCTGTGACAGGAAAAAAAATTGATCTCTGTTGACAGGTAACAAAATACAACTTTTCACGAAATCACTTTTTTTCCCACGGGAGTGAGTACTTTTTTCCCGGATATATATACATATAGATAAAGGAAGATATTTGATTTTAGAATATTTTATTGAACATAAGTTACATTTCCTTTATATCAAGAGTCAGAGAAAACTCGGAATCAGACATTTTTTAACTTTATATTTTCCAAAATAACTACTAAACAATCACTGAGTTCGCAATTTTTAAATCAAATCACAGAGTTAAATTGACATATATTTGATTTGAAGTTTTCCTTAGCAACGCAGGTCTAATTGTCGCTACAACTACAACAGCTTATTAGTTTAAAAATTCAAATTTCATATCGATAACATTCTGACTTTAATATATTGTAATAATATGTTCTTTCACTATTGAATCGTCGTTTTTCCTGTCACAGAAGAAAATAGTGTATTATACACGGGAAAAATATTAGATTTTAGCTCTCGGTTTGTTGTCTCCCTCCGCTTCGCGTCGGGAGACAACATAACCTCGAGCTAAAATCTAATACTTTTTTCCCTTGTATAATAAATAACTATTATTTAAAGAAAGTATTCAAATAATATTTTTTCAGTCTTTATAACTACATAGATCAAGTCTTCAATATGTCGATGGAGGTGACCACCCTGTTCAAGATTGTGAAATCTTGAATTTTATTGTTTACGATACTTTTAAAATATGTAAGATATTTGTATGCTTCCTTTCGTCATTGTATTTATTTAAGGCGTAAATTCATTTTAGTTAATAGCGTTGTAAAAATATGTTTCAGAATTGATAAGATCTTTTATATTGTTTTAAATTCAAAGGATAGTTTCATTTTATTTTCAACTTTTGTTAAATACCTTTAAAATATCACGTTTTGCAACAATAATTGTAAATAGTTTGTTTGGGCATTGAAAGTCGACATCTTGTCGTATTGTCCTATTGTTAAGAAGTTAGGAAAAGGTCTCGTTTCACCCTATTATATATTGTATTGTAAAAACTCTAAATTTAGTGTCACTTCTGCATGAATTTTATGGTCGACGGTCGGAAGAAATAAAAGACATTTTTGAATAACATTCCTGAGTAAAAAGGTTACAATTGCTATTGGAGTATTCAATAGAAATTTAACTATCTATTGGCGGCACCCATAGTTGATTCTTGTCAATGAACCCGACGCGTCCAACTATACGGGAAATATTTATTTTCGTTTGGTCAACCCAATCCACGTGTAAACACGCCCCTTGCAGATTTCTATTTAACACGTCTCACTACGTGAAGAAATCAGTTTCTCACTCATCAGTTCTATACTTATCGGCGCCAGTTTTACACTCATCGAATCGAGCTCAACGCTCAACAACATAGTTAGTTTTTTACACTCATGAAAGCGAGATCAATACTCTCGATAACAAGGTTTTACACTCATCGACGCGAGTTTTACATACTCATCGAATCAAGCTCAACGCCCAATAACAAAGTTAGTTTTCATATTCATCAAACCGAAACATGTGTCTTCCGATCTGAAACCATCGAAGTTCAGCATTCAGAACTTTGTACCATTTTGTAAATTTGTATATAATAAATTATTAAATTCGACATTAATTTTGTCAAATTAAGATTATTTATCTAGTTGAATGTCCACGCCAGTTGACGAAGTTCAACTAAAAATATAATCAAAAACACACCCCTTTGTGAGTATAGAATCGTTAAAATGGATATTTTTATAGACTTTTCCGTTTCTTTTTGTTATGAGGAGAAATGGTAGGGAAAAATGGAAGATGAACTTCAGTTGCCATGTATTAATAAATATGAAGACGAATACATTGAATTTGTAATAATAATTTTATTAATATTTTTTTAAAGTATTTTTTATTTGTTTCTTTTCAATACAAAGATACACCAATTTTTTTGAATAATTAATAAAGGTCAATGAAAAAGCGGACATGTCTGTAATGAACATTTTTATAGTTTACTTAATTAATTAGCATTTATTTGCTACAATTCATTTGAACGATTAGGAAGGGTCAGTGGAAAATCAGACATTCTGGAATATAACAAATATAAGAACTACCTGCTTACGTAGCTACTCTGTACTTCAAATTTGTAATACTACAATTGAACAAACATATTGCCTAAATGACTTGTTTTTAGTAGTAATAACCCAAGGACATTGATAATTGTTCGAAAAATTTTTTATAACAGATTTCGAAAGCTTGTTGCTTGGAAACAGACCGACGCCGCAGGCGGAGGTCTGTTGCCTATAAGCAACAAGCTTGAGAAAGTTGTTATAAAATTTTTGAGCATTTATCAATGTTCGAGGGTTATTCGGATAGAATTTTTTTTGCTAATTATAGAAAAGAAGTACACAGCTTCTATAATTTCATTAGTAAAATTAAAAATGTCATTAATAAAGTTTCTGACGGCGACTTGACATCCGCAATCAAAATCTTAGCTTCAGATGACAGTTTTGCTGATGTCAGTGCATCCACTTTAACAGATTTAAAATCGAAACATCCTGTAAAAAAACTTAATAGTACGTTCCCTACTCTGATTTCGGAACATATTCCTTTTTTTATAACAGAAGAATTCGTAAGTAGCGCAATAAACTCTTTTAAAACAAATTCTCCTGGTGGTTTAGACTCTTTAAGACCTTCACATATACAAGATTTAATAAGTTACAGTGCTGGCCCTTCAGGAAAAAATCTCTCATCATCTTTGTGTAAATTATGTAATTTTATTTTAAATGACACAGTAAACATCAACATTCGTCCTATTTTATTCGGCGCGTCACTATTAGCTTTAACTAAAAAAGCAGGAGGTATCAGACCAATTGCTATTAGTACAGTTTATCGTCGTTTAGTAGCGAAAATAATTTGTTCAAACATCAGAGACAAATTACGATATTTACTTCGTCCATTACAATTTGGTTTCGGGTCGAAAGGTGGTTGTCAAGCAGTTGCACATGCAGCAAGACATTACGTCTCTAATGATCCAGACGTTAATAATAAAGTGTTCCTAAAAATTGATTTTAAAAATGCTTTCAATACAATTCATCGCGATCATTTATTAAAACTTGTAGCAGATATTCTACCTGAAATTTTTGCTTTCATCAATCAATGTTATCGATTCCCTTCATATCTTTTATTTGGCGAAAACATCATTTATTCGGAAAGAGGCGTCCAACAAGGGGACCCTTTGGCAACTCTCCTTTTTTGCATATCGATACACAAACTTATTAGCAACATTGACACAGAATTCAATGCTTGGTACCTTGATGATGGTTCTTTAGGTGGTAATACTAATTCCGTGTTCAAGTCTCTTGTCTATATAATAAACAATTCCAAGGATATTGGTTTTGAACCCAATTTCAGCAAATGCGAGTTATTTTTCTGAGAATCACCAAATAATCTAACCATTGATAAATTTAATTCTGTAGCACCAGGCATAACAATTACCAACAGACAAAATTTATTTCTATTAGGTGCTCCTTTATTAAACGAATCCTTGCTATCAGCTTTCAATGAAAAACTAACCGTTTCAAAAAAAATGTCATCCCGTTTATCCTGGTTACCAACACATATTGCTTATTACCTTCTCAAGAATTGCCTATTAATTCCAAAATTAAGATATATCTTAAGATATAGTCTGACCTGGTTACATAATGATATCTTAATCAATTTTGACAATGCCATTCGTCATTCATTAGAGTCATTAATTAACATTAAATTAGAGGACCTTTTTTGGAAACAAACTTCACTACCTGTTTCATATGGTGGTTTAGAAATTCGCTCAATCGTTTCAGTAGCTCTTCCTTCTTTCTTGTCATCATTAAATAGTTCAAAAAATTTCATTAATTACATTCTGCCTATATTTTTCCACACACAAGACCCTTTGTTAATGGAGGCAGAAAATATTTGGTCATTAAAGTCTAACACAGTTGTACCCGATGATTATAAATCCTCTCAAAAATCCTGGGATATTCCTTTATTGAACGTTGAAAAAGAAAATCTGCTTCAGAAAGCTATCAATTTACCAGACAAGGCTCGTTCGAATGCAGCATTTTCAAAGGAATCAGGAGCATGGTTGAACGCTTTACCGTCGGCCCCATTAGGTACGCTTTTAGATGACGAAAGTTTCCGTATTTCTATTGGTCTCCGTTTAGGTTGTCAAATTTGTGTAAAACATCGCTGTCGTTCGGAGCTGATGTTGATGAATATGGTAGACACGGCCTAAGCTGCAAATTTAGTGCCGGCCGTTTTTCACGTCATTCTGCAGTAAATGACCTAATCAAACGAGGCATGGCATCTGCAAAGATTCCCTGTTCGTTGGAACCGTTAGGTACTTGCCGCGACGACAGTAAACGACCAGATGGTATGACCCTCATTCCATGGCAACGCGGCAGACCAGTTATATGGGATTTCACTTGCACTGACACTTGGGCTCCGTCCCATGTCTGATCCACGTCTACTTTCGCAGGCGCTGCAGCTTTACAAGGCGAAACTTTTAAAATCAATAAATACAAAAATTTGGAGAACATTTACATTTTTATTCCTGTAGCAATTGAAACCTCCGGTGTTTTTGGTCATGAAGCTTTAAAATTCATCAAAGAAATCGGTAAAAAAATATCAGTAGAAACCAATGATTCAAGAGCAACTTTGCTCTTTATACAACAAATAAGTATTGCAATTCAAAGAGGAAACGCTTTATCTTTTCTCGGTACGCTTCCCCGTTCTAAGCCTCTAGAAGAACTTTTTATGAAACCTAATCATAAGAAACGTAATTCTTCTACCACTTTCAAACTTCTCACATTACAGAACCTAAAACATGTGATCTTTCCTTCCTTTTTCCGAAATTCTTATTTAACATCTTCATTCTCTTCTTCAGAATGTGTGCCTTCTGATAATACATGCGTTGACAGTTTATTAAATTATGCCCCCAACAAGCTTTTGGGCCTCAGTGTACTAAAAAATACAGATAACCACCAGCCAGATGATGTCTCATTCATAGGAATACTGAAGAAGATGACTATGCTAGAGAATGATGCGATTCCTATACGCAATAGATTATCTCTAGCCAAAAAACTTTTCAAATCCGTAATATCTACATCCAATTCAGTAGCAAACATCATCAATTGAAATTCCTTATCAAGCCGATCAAGTGAGAAAGACAAGCATAGAATTCGAGATTATTCGTACAATGACAGTAGTTGCGAAAGAGCTTTTAACGATATTTCCTTATTCAGATCCATAAAGGGTATTCCTCAAGATTCTTTGGGTCTCGAAGGCCTCAAAAATATTGGTAACACATGTTTCATGAATAGTATTATCCAATGCCTATCAAACACAAGGTGGCTATTAGAATATGTAAAGAAAGACGCATACATAAGAGACATTAACATAAACATATCTAGCATGAAAGGAACACTAATTAAAGCATTTGCTGAAGTTATTCAAGAGCTTTGGTCTGAAGACGGTTCAGACAGAGTGGTTAATACAGTATCATTGAAAAGTAGGATTCAGCGATTTACTTCTAGTTTCATGGGATACACTCAACATGATGCACATGAGTTTCTTCGTTACCTATTAGCAGGACTTCACGAAGATATCAACAAGGTATATGAAAAACCAAAGCTCATATTAACAGAAATTGATGACAAATTTAGTGATATAGAGAAAGCACAAGAATTTTGGTTAAGATATGCGAGAATGGATAACTCCAAGATTATGGATAACTTTGTCGGTCAATTAAAATCAACAATCAAGTGCACATACTGTGGTCACTGTTCAGTTATCTACGATCCTTTTTGGGATTTATCCCTTCCGATACCACAAAGAACAGGTCAATTACGATTTTCACAATGTTTAGATTCGTTTACAAGAGAAGAAACACTCGACGGTGATAAAAAATCAACTTGTTCGAAATGTAAGGAACAAAGACGATGCATTAAATCATTATCAATTCATAAATTTCCGAAAATACTGGTTATTCACCTGAAGCGCTTTTCGCAAACAGAAAGTTTTAGTGGAAAACAATGATTCAATAGATTTTCCAATAGAAGGGCTCGATATGAACCATTACGCGGCTGATAATGTGGCACCTTGTATATACAACCTCTACGCTATATCTAATCACTGTGAAACCACTTATAATGGTCACTACTCAGCATTTTGCCGACATCCCTACACGGGACAGTGGCACGAATATAACGATTCAAGAGTGCTATTAATATCGTGGAAATCTTTAGTCAGTGGAGAAGCATATGTTCTCTTCTATGAACAAGATGACACAAAATCCCACCTTTAAGTTTAATATTTTTTTTTATTAGTCTTTAAATTGTATATTTTCATTGTGAATCAATGTCTTATTTGTTTTTTTCTGCAAAATTTATTTATATATTCATATATACATTGTATCCGTTTAAATATAAATAAAATAAAAATTTAAAAAAAATTAATTAATATTCTCGTCAGTATTGTGACCAAATCGTGACATTTTGTAATATTAAATATTTGAAACGTCAAAATCGAAATAAATAATCAAATTGTATCCATAGCAACGTGATAGAGTGAAAACAGCCCATGGGATCTGTTTTCAGTATAATGTTGTTCTGATTGGCTGTGTTCAATCAAATGACTTCAAATTAACTGATTTCATTGGATTTTTACTAAGGCAAAAAATTTTCAATATAAGAAAACACTGTTGCTATAATTTACTTGAATACTAGAAAAGAGTCAATAGAAAAACAGGCATGTCCGCTTATTACAAACTGGAGGAAAATGCAAAATAGTATATCAAAGTATAAGTGGATAAAGAGGTCTTTCAAACACGCGCGATTTTTCGAGCACGACGGCGCAGCCGGAGTGCTCGAAATAGAGCAATTGTTTGAAAGACCATTTATCCACGAATACTTCACGCTATTTTTTTATTGGTGCACTTTGAAATCATAAAATATTATTGTTATATTATTACTACAAAAAAATGGAAGTCCGTCCTCGATGCCCAGCCAAGTTTCGTGAAAGTCCATCTTAAATAGTATTTATTTTTATTTGACGTTACGAGGTACTGCTGTCAGATCAATAATCAAAAAGTTTCCTTATTTATATTTAAAAGGATACAATGTATATATGAATATATGAATAAATTTTGCAGAAAAAACCAAATAAGACATTGGTTCACAATGAAAATATACAATTTAAAAAGTAATAAAAAAAGTTATCATTGATACTTACGTTTCTCGAGTTGTTGTTGTTACCATAGGTTCTTTAAAAAACGCGCGTGTTTGAAAGTTCGATTTAAACACTCTGAGGCGTGTTTTAAATAGGTAATATGAGGCATCAATAAAAAAAAGAGTATAACATAACATAAGCATTGATATTAACAAAGATGAAATAAACAAAGCTAGAAATATAAGAAAGCAAAATAGAATCCAACAGACGCAGGTATTAGATGCAAAGAAGGCCATGAAAGGAACGAAAGAAGGAAGGAGAAGACAATGGACATCAAACCAAAATAATTAGGCACACTAATAAAAGAGATTAGAGTAACATCAACGTATTGTTATCATTTTGAAAACGTAACGGTAACATTTGAAAGACGATGAGAAAGAAAACAATACAATATGTCATGATCTTCGAATATCTACAGTACGTAATAAAAAACTGTTGCAAATAATTCAAAAAAAAGAATTTATAGAGTTTAGAGATAATACATGTTCACTTTTATAAGTAGTTATAGTTTCGGTGATTCTCTGTTGTAAATAAAAGGTAATCGCCGTCTCTATAAGAAATTGCTCTCTCGAACTTGTCCTGTGAGGTTCCTTTTTCATTCACACGCGTTGGTTATAGATTGTGTAGTTAATATTATTCTTGAAAAGTTATTTCCTGTTTTCTAACATTTACATTACGCAATCATTGTTACACGAGATTCGTTCATGTCATTCGAACTGTATCAACAAATCTTCAGATTCATTATTGTTCAAGATTTGTTTAAGCATAGCAACTATGAAGTATTGATTCTTCGCTTAAATCCAATCGACAGGTACTTGAAATAAAGTCTACACCTATCCCAAATAAACAATTATTATTATACGGGCTTGTGTTCATCTTTTCAAAAAAATGCCCACTTTAGCATTCACGTGTGCACGGTAGAAAATGACCAATATCTTTAAGTACTTACATAGGTGTCACTAACTAGATATAATTATTTGTAGAAGGCCTGTAATTTAGATATATTTTTAGCTATGGTATAAACACGCATTTTTCATAGTACATGTCCTGTGACAAGAATTTGTGCTATACTGACACTAACTAAACTAGTTTTTTTATCCAACCCTAATCTATCGGGATGGCTAGGCGAAAAAAATTTCAAAAAATGGCAAGGTACGTAAAGTAATTTCACAAGAATGACTTATGGCTTTAAGGTTTTGTTGTCATTAAAATTAAAATGGAAAACAGTGTGTTACATAATGTGGACGAATCCGACGGCAGTTATTCTATACCTGAAGAGATTAAGCAAAAAGCAAGAGAGACCACACTAAATTTGCTACCTGAAAAGTCAAAGGGAAAATATAACCAATAATATAAACATTTCATGGGTTTGTGTTTATTACATAATATTAGAAGATACAGCGAACATGCTATTTTGGTAGCTAAATATAATTATATTAGAAACGAAAAAATGGATCATAGAAGATGAGATGCCGCGTAGAACAGGCTACCCAGCATTCTTGAATATGGGTAAGATCCTATGAAAGTGTCATGCCAACCTGAGGAAATTATTCGGACAATCATCAGCGCAGTTATTCCCATCGGCAGTTAGTATTATAAAAATAGCCAACATGATCGCAAAATGTTCGATAGGATATATGAAGATGAATAATATTGATTCGGTTATGTTTGTTTCTACTAGGGTAAATGCACCAGTAAATGAACATCACCAGTGAATGAACAAATTGAAATATATCTGAAATTATTAAGAACATGGTGTCTTTCTCGTAAACACTACAATATCCCTCATGACGTGGAACATGTTCCTCTTAACGTGATATTTCGTTAGTTCAAGTCAGTTCTTATGAATGAACGTACCGCTGTGTTTTTGTTGACAAAATTTAAGAAACGTATCTGTTATTGGAACGATACTACGCAATAACCAGGTGAGCAATAGTGCAGAATAAGATATTAACAAATGAGATGTGTGGTGTGTCGTTATTATCACATCAATTAATTGATTTCAACTGATTTTATCGAAAACCTAACCTCAAATACACCGAAATCGTTATTAAATTCAATAATTTGAGTGTTCATTCATTGGTGCATGTGCTGAACCCAGTAAACGAACAAAATGTTCATTCATTGGGATTTTACGTGTTAATCTAGATTTCATCGATCTGATCCTTATATACTCGTTTAGAAAATTTGTTTCACGGGTTACCTCAGGAAATGTCTACTAAGCTTGCTATCCAGTAAATGAACGACTTTGTTCATTCATTGAATCATAACATAGATCAATGGTGCTCCAGTGAATGAACAATTTATTCTTTCTCTGTTTTTTCTGATTTCATATTTTTTTCAATCATATGACAGAAATACGGAAGGTGCAAAGTACAAGCCAGAACATCAGAAAAAGTTTGTGAGATTCCGATATTCCGATGACTGTCTCCAGAAGTCCGTGGAAGCAATAAGAAAAAAGGAAATCACCATCAATGCGGCCAGCAGATAATATGGGATTCCGAAAAGTACAATTTTCAACAAAACCACTGGAAAAGTTCCCATGATTCGAAAAATGGGACTTCCCACCATTTTGAGCTCCGAAGAAGAAACTACTATAGAAACTTGAATTCTATCCAAAGCTCTATTAGGATTTCCCATGCATCCCGATGAGATGAAGGACCAAGTGCAACGTGTCCTCAAAGCTGTTGATAAGCCCAATAAATTCGTGGGTGATAGACCGGGTAGGAAATAGTCACATCTTTTTTTATAAAGACATTCAAAAATAACGACAAGGAATACATAATTAATATCCAAGGCGAGAGCATCTGTAACAGAGGAAAATATTCGAAAATGGTTTCAGGAGATAAAGGAATATTTAATTGGAGAAGGCGTTGAAGACATCTTATCTGAGCCTGATAGAATTTTTAATGGGGATGAAACCGGTTTGCTGACTTGTCCCAAAACTACAAAGCTTCTGGGTCCCAAAAATTACAGGAATTTTTATGAAATTTCTAGTGGCCCAGAAAAAGAGTGCATAACAGTCCACTGTACATTTTCTGCCTCAGGAGAATCTGTTCCATCTATGATTGTGTACCCGTACAAGAGTATTCCAAGAGATATTGCACACACTATGCCTGAGGAGTGGGGTATTGGCCAATCAGATAGTGGATGGATGACAAGTGCAACATTCTACGAATTTATTGCGAATATTTTCTTCCCTTGGCTTCAAGAAAACAACATTAAATTTCATGTTTTACTATTGCTCGACGGTCATAAATCGCATATCAATATGGATTTTTATAATTTATTTCTGTGTACAGAAAAGAATAATACTATACTGCCTTCTGCCCAAAGCAACACATATCTTGCAACCTTGTGACGTATCAGTATTCAAGTCTCTCAAAGGACACTGGAAAAAGACCATTTTGAAACATAAACAGAACACCAATACATCAGTTACAAAAAATACTTTTGCCCCCCTTTTCCAAAAAGCTTTCGAAGAATCGATTAAACCGGAAATCATCAAAAACGGTTTCAGAAAATGTGGATTGTGCAGACGCTGTGAATAATTCCCAATACATTTCAACAAGAAGACAGCAGCTTGAACTAAATTGTGACAAGGAAGTTTCTGTGGCCGGAGACGAATATGAAACTATTCTGAAAGTCATTAAACATCATGTAGATTAAAAACTTTGATAGAATTCAATAGTGCCTATGAAGGGGAAAAAGCAGTTGACATTCAGTTCTACAACTTTTGTAAAGAAGTAACCGATGCCGATGGAACGAATAATTGGTGAAATGCTGATGGAATGAACCAAGAATGTGAAGGAGCCTTCGAAGAAAACTCGCAGAATATTGCTAATTTTGACATACCGGATATACAAGAATACACAACAGACTTAACAGATAACCTACCATTGGAAATTGATGGTGTTCTCTATCCAGCTAACATATCTGACAATTCAACAATAATATTGAATGTGGGTAGAACGGAAGGTATAGAAAACGTTATCATAGAAGAAATTGAAAATCCTGAAGATATATTGGACGGTACCGAGCAAGAGAGAGTATAACTAATAATGATACTCTAATAGAAGGTTACGAGAAAAAAAACAAGTAAAACAGATGATCTGAATGCTGTAGAAGAACTCGAGATTCCAGATAAAATAGACGTAGTAATAGGTAACAGTAGTGTCGATTTCCATAATCAAGAGCCGCAGAAGCCGAAAACTACCAGAGACGTATGGCTACAACATCTTCATTGGCCTAATATTGAAAAAAAGTGTGGTAAAAGGAAACAGGCAACTTTAATGCCGTTTGCCATCACTTCCAAAAAATGGTAAGACCATATAGATGCAAAAGAATCTGAGGAAAAGGGAAAAAAAGCTGAGAAATCGAAGTAAAAATCAATTAGAGAGGAAAAAGAAACAAGAGGAAACCACAACAAGAACCGCGAAAAGAACCAAAGCACCACCAGCAACAGAAGTTACCTGTTTACAGGCTGATATAATCGATACTGGCAATCAAGACAAAAATCCTAGTGTTTCCCAAGATATCACTGTTGGAACTTATGTTATAATAACGTAAAACCAGAAATATTTTCCGGATATAGCAGAAACTTTTGACAATGATGAATATGAAGTCCGCGCTATAGCACCAGCTGGCCTTAATACCTTTAGATGGCCAGATTGTGTTGACCAGATATGGTACATGAAGTCTTCAATTGCAAAAGTGATCGAAGCACCTAAGCTTATTATACGTGGTTTCTACGAGTGTCCCGAAATTCGTAAATATTCTGAAAATATCAATCCGAGCAACATAAGGAATATACTATCTTCCCCAGAGGATGATATCAACAGGGATAAAAATGGAGCAAAAATCAATGATTCACAAGAAATTACTATTGGATCTTATGTCATAATAATGTATAACCAAGAATATTTTCCTGGAGTAGTGGAAAATGTAGAAGGTGATGAATATGAAGTTCGCGCTATGACACCAGCAGGTCCCAATACTTTCAAATGGCCTGAACGTGTTGACCAAATATGGTACGAGAAAACATCAATTGTGGAAATGATTGAAGCAACCAAGCTTATAAGACGTGGTTTTTTCGAATGTCCAGAAATGCTGAAATTGGTCTGAAATAATATTGTATCACCATATGTTGTGTTGTCGTTGATAATCATTGATTAAAAATTGTTCAACGTCTATTTTCTTCATAAGTTCATTCATTGGATCAGCCATGTTCAATCAATGGTAGCATTCGTTCATTTACTGGGGTTTATGCAACATTTTATTTTTATACTAAGTCTTAAACTGTCTACTTCTGTAACTATCGTATGCAACGTGTTCACTATTTCATTTAAGACGAAGTGTTATTTCTCTGGAGCTGAAAATCAGTACCGATGGTTTATAAAAATACAGTGAAGTTCAAAAATGTCTTAGTGTCCATTCACAGGTGCATTTACCCTACTAATAAGCAGCTATGGTTCTTGGTATTTGTCTGTATTTCAATGAGAAACATGGTTTCCACGTTGAATATGATTGGGTCGATGGTGCTTTGGTAGGGAGGACATGCTCACCCTACTTATGAGAAATTAGACTTGATTTTTCAAAATAAAGCTGATAAAGTTGTAGTTGCAATAATACACCACTGAAATATTCATGAAAATCAGAAATGCACCCATTACAGTGACAATTTAACTCGTGTATAAAAAATCGCATATGTTTCCAAATTTCTCATTCATTAAATTGTCCTGCCGAATTACACTCGAGGTTTGTATTGATATTAGGTAAATTTGTGTTGCTCAAATTCTAAATTGTTTCCTTTAGCAATTTGACTCGAATAACTGTCAACCTAAAAACACTCCACCTTCGGTGTCGTGTTTTTAATAGTTGACAGTTATTCTCGTCAAATTTCTAGGAAACAGTTTCTCATTAAACAACCCAAATTTACCCGATAAAATAAGAAGCACTTGTGCAATTTTAAGTGAACATATTTAGAAATCGAAAGTAGTTTCAAGATATTTAGAAATAGATCCTTTTAGTCAAAATTAAGTTACCGCCTCTGTACATCTTCACTTCCTCTATTAACAGTGTATATTTAGTTTGAATTTGAATAAATATGACAACTATAGACTATTCGTGTAAGATTTGAAGAGGACATATACATACATATTTATGATACGCTCTTTATTGTTGTTACTGCAAATAAAATTCATTAACTAACTAAATTGTTGCTTTTGAATAAGTGGTTATGTGACAGTTGAGTTTTTTGTTTGACAAAAGTCTTCATTGTACGAACATTACAGTGATTGTTTCTTGTGTAAAGACAAAGTGCTCGTTTAACAATTTCATATTTCTCTTCGCATTTCTATTCATATTTATGTATAAGAAAACGGTCATATATTTGAACAAACTTTCTTCATAAAATTTCCTATCATACGAATATCTTTTTCAGTCAATTGTAGATAAGAACAGTGGAATAGCATATTATGCAATAAACGTATCTTGAAAATGACTACAAATTATATTGAGAGCATCATTTATTTAATTCTTTACACCGATTTTATTTATAATTAATATTGAGGGACCATCTAAAACGTAGGCAAAACTTTCCAATATTGATTTGAATCGTACTATTCATATTTCTTATGGAGTGGCATCTCTTTTCGAAAACCAAAAATAATTCGTATCTTTAGTATCGAATTCTCATTTTATTCTACTTGTTGCGTATAGTTTCCAAATTGCACTCAGGCCATTTTCAAGATTCTAAAAATTCCTCAATTAGTTGTTAGCGCTTAATTATTTGTCAAAAATATCTCACTAGAGTTCACTGTTTATTTGTTAAATTATTGTAATTATAATAAGTTTACTGTTTTAAATGAACCATACTGTTTCTGGATAACTCCACAATATCTTGAAAAAAATATTAAAAGTTCTAAGAAACTTGACAACTGTTTCGATATCAAATATCATCGTCAGAATGACAGAAGGTACATTTCATTTGATGCCTACCTGATGTTTAATAATTTTTTTGGCTAGACCAAGAAGTGACCTACCTATAGTAGAAGAAGATATGATATTACAAATATCAAAGCTTAGATATTATTAGCTTTATGGTGATATCCTGGATATCCTTTTTCCAATTAAGATCAGTATAACTGTGCAATGATATAGAAAACCAGGAAAACTATATCTGCTGATCTTTACAATTAATCGATAAATGTTAAAACAAAAATACCAACATTAAAGAAGTCAGGTATATATAAACTCAAATGTCCAGAATGTAATGCTGTCTATTTGGGTCAGACCCATAAAAATTTTGAAATAAGATACAGTGAACACTTACGGGCATACAGATTAAAACAACCAGATAAATCCCATTACGCAAAACATCTACTTGACACCAACCATACATTGACACCAAACACAGAACTAGAAGTACTACATATTTGTGATAAGAAACAAGAACTGGATATCCTTGAAGAGTTGGAAATTAGAAGACACTTAAGAAACTCACAATATGAAGTCGTCAATGAACAGATAAATCTAGGGAGTTCTCCACTATTAAACTGTCGTCTTAAGTGATAATTGTAAAGATCAGCAGATATAGTTTTCCTCGTTATCTCTATCATTGCACAGTTATACTGATCTTAATTAGAAAAATGATATCCAGGATATCACCATAGGGCTAATAATATCTAAGCTTCAATATTTGCCATATCAGATCTTCTTCTTTTTTCTATTAACATATATTATGTCAATCACAAGGTCGGTCACTTCTTGGTCTAGCCAAAAATAACTACTAAACATCAGGTAGGCGTAAAATGAAATGTAACTTCTGTCATTCTGACGATGATATTCAGTTATCGAAACAATTGTCATTTTTTTAGGATTTTTAATATTTTTCATTATATTGTGGAATTAGCTAAAAACGTTGAGTTTCATTAAAAACACTAATATGAGTAGATTCCACGAAGTAAGGGTCGAGACAGTTAATTTCAATAATAATAATCACTGATATGGCGGGTGATTCTACGCTGTATTTCTTATATTAAAATGTCCGTGGACTAAATTCAAAAATTACTACTATATTTAAAAATATACTAAATTGTGAGCAAAATGTCATATGTGTCACGGAAACGTGGCTAAATGCATCCATATTAAGTGAAGAAATGTTTTCATCATACAAAGTGTATCGACGAGACAGGGAAACGAGTTCTTCCACAAAACATACAGGAAAGTGGTGTCCTCATAGCCGTCTCCGAAGAGTTAACTAGGTATCCTGAGGAATCTTGGCGGTCCGAAGTAGAGGATATATGAGTCACCATCGTTCCTCTTAGTGGACTTCGAAAGATAAATATAGGGTGTGTTTACATATCTCCCAGAGACATGGCTGCATTAAACTTTTTCTGTACTAAGCTTATTGATATTTACATAAATAATATTAACGATACTTTCATCATATGTGGAGATTTGAATATTCCTGAAATTAAATGGTTATTGAACGAGGGAGATTATTGTAAGCCAAATAATTATATTAACCCTAGATCTAGCTTATTAGTCGACACTATGTATCTGGTTGATATGGTTCAGTATAACCCAAATGTGAATATATCTGGCAACACTCTAGACCTCATATTTAGCAGTAGTTTTTCAATCAAAAATGTACGTCTTTCATCTAATCCATTAGTTACCGAGGATCAGTACCACTGTAACTTGGAATTCGATATGGATATTCCTTTCAATATTTGTACTAGAGTTGTTAATCAATATCGCTGGAATTTTAAGTTGGCTAATTATCACGAAATTAACCGACTTTTATGTAGTGTCAACTGGGCAGCTAAATTTAATTAAAAATGCATAAATAAAGCAATTAATCTGTTTTACAATATTATTGACCAGATCGTTCACTACATGTACCTCAATATCCCAGCTATTATAAAAAATACCCTCATTGGTTCTCTCCTTCTACAATAAAAGTGATTGAAGAAAAAATTAGATTTCATTGTCGATGGAAGAAATACCATAATAATTTAGATTACTTAACATTCAAAATTTTACGAGGCAGATACAATTGAATAGATGAGGCTTTTACTTGATGAAGATCCATACTTAACGATGAAATAAAACAATATATTTTGTTTAAATCTTCATATATTTGAACTAATGTTCAATTTAAACTTGTTGACGCGTTTCACTAACACAGTAGCTTTGTCAAAGCTACTGTGTTAGTGAAACGCGTCAACAAGTTTAAATTGAACATTAGTTCAAATATATGAAGATTTAAACAAAATATATTGTTTTATTTCATCGTGCAGATAAATTTTTTTAATAAATGAAGATTATAAAACATACTTGACTACTGTAGAAATGAATTTTATTTATAATTCTAAATATTTTTGGCAATTTGTAAAAAGAAAAAGAAAAGCAATTAATTTCCGTAATAACTTGCTTATTGCTCAGGGCCCTACTACCGACTTACAGAAAACTTGTGATATATTTCCAGATTTTTTCTTTTCTGTTTTTGTAAGTAGTGATGCTAGTAACTTTGGTAATATGTATACTAACACACCACTGAATATTTCTACACAATTACTTGTGAAACTTTTGATAAAAACATTGAAAATTTACCCAATAAAGGTCCTGGGCCAGATGAATTACCTACTGATTTTATTAAAAATTGTAAGGAATCGCTAATAGAGCCATTGTTTTTGCTATTTAATAAATCTCTCAGTACAGGTCAATTTCCTGATACATGGAAAACAGCCTTAATTACACCAATTCATAAATCTGGAAGCAAGAATAGAGTTGAAAATTATAGACCTATTTCTAAATTAAACATCTTTAGTAAGGGGTTTGAAAGTATCATTTTTTAATTTCTTTATCATGACGTAAAAAACCTACTTAACATTGAACAGCATGGTTTCATGAAAAAACGTTCGGTAGATACAAATTTATTCCTATACGTTGAATACATACTTAAAATTCTAAATGATAGACATGACGTTGATTCTGTGTATACTAATTTCAGTAAGGCCTTCGACAAAATCGATCATTCCGTCCTTGCCTCAAAACATTCGGAAGTCGGTATACATGATAATTTATTAAGATGGTTCGACTCATATGTCAGAAATAGGTCACAACAAGTAATTTTAGGTGCTCTTAAATCTAAGGCTGTGATAACTACTTCAGGAGTACCTCAGGGGTCCCATTTAGGTCCTCTACTTCTTAATTTATATATAAATGACATCTCTAGTTGCGTTCAATTTGCTAAGTTTGTTATGTATGCCGATGATTTGAAAATATATCACTCAATTTCATGTACTTACGACAGAGTTGGATTGCAGGAAGACTTAGACAATTTATCCGACTACTGTGTGAGAAATAATTTGTTTTTAATTGTCTCAAAGTGTAATTATATACAATTTTCTCGTTGTAATCCAGACTTGAACTACAACACATATGAAATTTCTAATAGCGTATTACACGCTTTAGATACGGTTAGGGATCTTGGTATTCTTTTAGACTCTAAATTACTTATTAATCGGCATATTTGTAGTATAACTAGAAAAGCTAATCAGCAGTTGGGCTTCATATACAGAACATGTTTCGAATTTCGAAATCCTCTTACCGTTAGATCATTATGTATGGCATACGTAAATAGTATATTAACGTTTCGTTCTACTATTTGGAACCCGCGTTATTCGGTCTATATTTCAAAATTAGAAACAGTCCAGAACAAGTTTATATCATATTGTAGAAGAAAATTTTATCACGATGTGGATAGGCAACGTATTCGTTCTAATTTAAAGATAATTTCACTAGAGCATGGTAGGCAAATTGCGTATGTAGTTTATTCACATAATCCTCAATAACAATATAGATTGCCTTGAACTTACAAACTTCATAACACTTCGTATTCCCAGCCACTCAACTAGAAACAATTATACCTTTATCACACATCAGGCATTCACCAATTATTTTCTAAATCTTCTGCTCACAGAATAACAAATACTCACAATAAATTGTCCAGTATTGTTGAAATGGATATTTTTACCACAGTGCAGATTTGATTAAAAAACTACTGAAAGACTATTTTTTGCAAATTTTTTTTTATTACCACTCCTGTTCTCTTTTTTTTCTTTTTTTTTGTATACTTATATTTACTTTTATTTAATGTAGTTATGTGATTATATTTATATTTTCTTTTACACCTAATTTGTAAAATTATGTGTAACTATTAGTGGATACTTGTATGGGTTTGTCCTTTTTGTATCCCAGATAAAAAAAAAATAAAATAAAAACAACACACATGTTGAAATAAGTTAAATTATATTCCCTATTTCGGGAAGTCATCCATTGTACAATGGGTTTTGTTTTTATTATTTTAATAATTAGTGATTGTATTTTAAACACTAAATTTGAATTTGTTTTAAATGTTTCTTCTGATTGTGAGGATTTGGTGTATACCCTGACCATGGGGCACGTCAATAAACTCAAAGCGCTTTGTTCGCATTAAAATCCTGTACCAAAATACAGAATTGGTTACTTTTCTATCATTATTTTTCTCTGGTACACTCAGCTGACCTCACTCATTTAAATTATGTGATGTTGACACTAAATATGAAATAAGAATGTCATTATGATACGTTGGAATATAAAGTTTTTTAGAGTATACATTTTCTCAAACATCATAATAACCTATTATCTTCTTTGTAGAAAAACAATCCGTTAATTAAATAAATCAATCACGAATGATATTTTCCAATCACATTTCAAATATGGCGCTTAAAATGCGCGGAATCCATGTAGGAACGCTTATGGAGTTGTTATATTATTAAAAACTGGTCGATCCCATTCTTTGTTGTAAGAAATAAAAACAAAAAATCCATATGTTCCACATAATATGTTATTACGACATATTTTTTTTTCAGTTTGTCACTCATTGGTATTTTAAAGTACTTATTATGTGATTAGAGGGTAATTTAAATGCTTAATATACCGTTAAAAATATTTTATGCATCTGGAAGACTCTAACCATCTTTTTCTAATGTAAAAGTACCTACTGTGTTAGTTATATAGCTATTTTTGATTCGTATTATTTGAGACTAGAGTAATTGGCGATAACATAAGAATTTACTTTATTAATTACTACAAGTTGCTTTTCATTGCTTTAGCTACGATTTAACTTTTTCATTGTTAAAAATTTCATAGTTACCATCAAAACTTTCTTTCTTTCAGTTATAAACATTAGACTGAATTACTACTTCTGCTGCCTTCTTTATTTTATCTTCAAAGTTGTTACATTCGTTAGCTACCCTCTTTCATTCTTTCCACTTTCTATTTCTAATATATCTCGTTTTATCTACTTTTAACCTCTCAACCTTCATTGCTATTTAATGTCCCTGCTGACCGGAACAAATATTTTCCTGATTAACTCGGATAATTTCTTCTGTAATTCATGATTTGAGTATATCTGCAAACTACAATGGTAATAGTTTCTTTTCTAGCCCGAATCTTATCACATGCTCGGGGATTATGTGAAAATATGGCCCAACAAATTTCCTTTTTTCCAATGTTTTCCTAATTTTCTCATTTATTCGATATATCGTGTCCACCATAATGTTCGCTACATATGGGAAATTTTTTTAGTTGTAGTAAATAGGAAAATTTAATATATGCGATCGATCCTGCATGGTCGATAACCTAAAAATATATATTGACATCAGTCAAGTGGCCACTGTCATGGGGGCAAATTCGAAAAATTTGATGTGAAAATGCGAAAAGTGGGGTTAGATGGCAAAATATCGAAAAATGTTATTTGGAAAAAGTGACCATAATTATATTTTTGGGCCACTTATGAAATTTGGAGCGAAAAAACCAACAATAAAATAATTCGTATTTTTCGCCATGGCCCACTTCGTAAATGTTATTGCACCGTTTTCGTTGTTGAAGTAGTTAGGGTAACGCAGTGTTTAATGTGTAATGGTAAAACAATTTAGAAATATTGAGTTAGGTCATTCCTAGAGAATAAAATGAAAATATTCGTTAGGCGCAAGAAACTTTTCTGTAGCAATGCCTTGTCAGTTTGTGCGGTTTCAAATAATTTAATTGTGATATCACAATCGAAAGGAGCCGTTATTAATTTCATTATGTAATACTCAATCAAAACATTGTAACGAGTTATTTTTTTTAAGCATTTTGATTGATTTTTCCGATGGTATTTTAATTTTAATGAGTGGATATAACTCGTTACTTACTTTCCAACTTCGATTTCTGGCACCGTTTCAGTCTCGTAATATTAATTTAAGTATTTATTTTAATAGTAATTCAAAAGCCATAAAATATCATTTAAAGAATATGTGAAATTTATTAAATTCCGCTTTTCAGAAATTTAAATTATCAAGGACGCCCGGTATATAAATTATTTTATTTAAAACCGAAGCCGTTCAGTATAACAGAAATGTTTCTTGTTGTAATTAAATCGATTCAAGTTAATTCCCTCACCACCGTCATCGCCAAAATTTTTAGGTAGGAAGTAAATTATAAATTCGAAAACCGAGCGTTTTGAAGGGATTGAATTAGATTATTAGAGTGAGTAGAATCGATATATAATCTGGCCGTAAGCAGATTGAAAATTGATAGTGTGAAGGTCCGACCATCCAGTATTTTCTGAGTAAGTGGATATTTATTTTATATTCAATTTCTATAAAATATGTTTAGTGGTTCTGCTATTTGAGAATATAATTCCGTATTTTGATAAAGCTGGTAAACCGGTATTTTTTTTGAAACGATAAAAAATCAAACTTATTTACAGTTTTTATCACCGCGTTCTGTATATTGCTTCTTTTGAATTCAGGTCTAAGCCTTCAATACATTGAAGTAACATTTTGATCTTAATTTTGCGATACAGATTGTTATACCTAGTGTCCTGTTTCAAATTACCCAAATACATATTAGATTTTTATTTGCTTTTCTCCTCGATAACTGGATTCTATTCCGACTGTGATCTTTTATTTTTTGTATTCAAGAATTAACCTCTCTGTTATACAATTTTAACTGTCCGGAAGTTTGAAAAACTAGAAACTGACTGTTAAACGGATCAGAGGCTGTTGCCACCAGCCGTTTCCTTTTCGGAACGCGAATAATTTTCTCTAGATTACTTAGATTTATTTTAGTTCAGAATTATATATAGTTTTAATTGACCGGAAGTTTGTAAAATTGAAAACCGACTGTGAAATGTATCAGAGGCTGTTGCCACTAGCCGTTTCCCTTTCGGAACGCGCATAATTTTCTCTAGATTACTTAGATTTATTTTAGTTCAGAATTATATATAGTTTTAATTGACCGGAAATTTGAAAAACTAGAAACCGACTGTGTAACGGATCAGAGGCTGTTGCCACCAGCCGTTTCCCTTTCGGAACGCGCATAATTTTCTCTAAATTACTTAGATTTATTTTAGTTCAGAATTATATATAGTTTTAATTGACCGGAAGTTTGGAAAACTAGAAACCGACTGTGAAACGGATCTGAGGTTGTTGCCACCAGCCGTTTCCCTTTCGGAACGCGAATAATTTTCTCTAGATTACTTAGATCTATTTTAGTTCAGAATTATCTATAGTTTCAACTGACCGGAAATTTGAAAAACTAGAAACCGACTGTGTAACGGATCAGAGGCTGTTGCCACCAGCCGTTTCCCTTTCGGAACGCGCATAATTTTCTCTAAATTACTTAGATTTATTTTAGTTCAAAATTATATTTAGTTGTCACTCACCGGAAATTTGAAAAATTGAAAACCGACTGTGAAACGGATCAGAGGCTGTCGCCACCAGCCGTTTCCCTTTCGGAACGCGCATAATTTTCTCTAGATTACCTTGATTTATTTTAGTTCTAAATTGTATGTAGTTTTGTCTGACCGGCAATTTGGAAAAGTTAAAACTGAGTGTGGTGCGGATCAGAGGCTGTTGTCACCAGCTGTTCCACTCTCAGCCGGTAATAATTTCGTTTGATATTTATCTATTCTAAGACACAGTTTTATTTTGCTTGGATTTGAGTAACCGCTGTCCTATCCTCCGACCAATATTTTAGAATAATTTTAACCGATAATTTGAAAAATTAAAGTGTAAATTCTCCTATTAAAATTAGATTCTCAACCAAGTATGAGGCTGTTGCCACTGATTGATTGATAATCTAGTTTAAATTTTTTAGTTTTTTTGTTATAAACTGGTCTGGTCACATTTTTCCACCTATCCCGATTGACCATCCCTACCGCGAAGATAGTTTCATCCCGTTGACTACCGTGATAGGTAATTATTGTTTTACTGCTGCTTACCGCATAATTACAAAACTGCTTATACCGCTTCCGCTGTTATTAAAAAATTGCATTTGCTTGCTTACACCTCTTTTATTGTGTCATTGCTCACATTCCTTAATACCGGCAAATTTCGCATGGTGCATAATGACATAAGGCTTGAACACATTTGCTTACTGTATATATTTAACTGATTCGGTACCGCCTGAAAATAATCAGAAATTGTTGAATGTTATTTTGTATGTATATATTTTAAATAGGACTTGTAATATACAAATAAATACGATCAGTGTTTTCTTCATATCCCGTAGCATCACCGTCTGAGGTTTATAGGTTTTGTAGATGTGTTAAATTCAACGAGACCCCTGGAATTTTCCGTAACCTCCATCTGAGACTACCTGGAACTCTTGACGCGAAGGGTCATGGGGCCGTGGAGTAAACCACGTAAAATAATTTGGCGCCCGAGCATTTGTTTCAAAAGAACTTTGCATCGAGGGTGTCCAAAGTAACGCGTCAGTTGCTAAGAACCCGTGCAAGAGGTGAAGAAGGACGAAGCGGCAGGAAAGTGCATCACAACATTGATTACTTACATTAATAATAATTATCAAATTATTATTATTTAATAAGCGCAATGATTCCTTTTTAAAACAATATTGACAAAAAAGCCCAATGCGCTAATATTCATACAAGATAATTTACTATCTTCAAAATGTCTGCATACATTTCAAAGCGATTTCTAGATCCACACATTTCACCATTCTACAGGCTATTTTTCTCTGGCTATTTTGCCGCAATACAAAATTTTAAATTAACACAGCGGGCTTTGAAATCATAAATGAATACTCGTGTAACATCATTGTGACATTTGATCCGTAATTTTTCGTTTCCGTTAACTTTACTAACTTCTATTCACACATTCTGCAAAGATATTTTTAATGAAAATGCCTTCTATATTGTCACGTGAAGAAAATATAGAGTTGGTTTTAATTTGCGGAGAAAATTATAAATGTTCAACAGAAGCTGCTAATATGTTTAACCAAAGATATCCTGCCAAAAACGTCCATTTTACAACTGTAGCAAGATTATTAAAAAAGTTTAAGAAAACTGGTTCAGTTGAAAACAAGTTTAAATTACCCCATGAAAAAGCTGTGGTTAATGAAGAAAATAGTTTGGAAGTGCTTTTGACCGTTGCAGAAAATCCTCAAGTATCCATAGCGCAAGTTTATCAAAACACCGTTATTTCTGCAACTTCAATTGGTCGTATTTTGAAAAGAAATAAGATTCACCAATACACGCCTAAATTTATTCATGATCTGAAGGATAGAGATTATGACGCTCGGTTTGATTTTTGCGCTTGGTATCAAGGAATGATAGAAGATAGTCCAAATTTCGCAGAAAATCTTTTTTTCTACGACCGTGCATTTTTAACCACTTTCCCGCACTCATTTTAGTTTAGTAAATGTCACTTTCCCGCACTAGTGCGGGGAAGTAAAATATGTCAATTTATCGTTATTAAATTAACATTTCATTGATTTTACATGTATATTACTATTAAAACTAATATAGGTTTTATTATTCAATCTAACCCAGACTATTTTTCATTCATTTTGGAATGAAGAAATTGCGATACTTTTATATATCTACCCCATACATTTCTCAAAATCAATCCACATAACGATCAAACTAAGCTGAGTCAAGTGGTTTGGTGTGGTAACCAAAGATTTGTTATGATAACCAAGTTGTCATCAAGACGTCAAAGTTTCAAGTCGAAGTGTTGTCGAAGTGTCCGATTCTGGCATTTTTCAAATTATTTTCAATAAAAGCAATATTTTAATGGATTCGTCAGACGAAGAACTCCCAGAAGCAATATTACAGGCCGCAGATGAGGTAAATTCAGACCTGTTACCAAGTAAATCACGAGAAAGATACGAACAGCAATACAACCAATTTTTAAACTGGTGAAATATTCAATTGAAATAAAATAAAGCCTGGACTTCAGCAATTTTTATAAATTGACATCGTTCCTAAAAAGGAAAATGTTGGTTTTCGACCACATAAAGCGCAGATTTTTACCAAAGAAGATATATCCAAGTTTATGTTAGCCCCTGATGAGATATATCTTATGATAAAAGTAGGTACCATTTTTGCTTTCGCCCGTGCTCTTCGCAGAGCGGAGCTTGTGAAAATCATGCTTGACGATATTCAAGATAAAGGAAACCTAATTATTGTGAAATATTAATAATAATTAGTGGATTTTCGTGGAATGTTTTGTATGTTGAAATAAAATACATATTTTCAATGTGCTTTTTGAATCTTTATGCGGTCGTAGAAAAAATTATGTTCCTAATTCATGCGTAAAGTGTCTTTCCCGCCCTTGACTGCTTGCCCGAACTCCGTTCCGCGTCGTTCGGGTCAACGGCAGTCACGTGCGGGAAAATAACTATATTGTCCGACGAATCTACTTTCTCTGTCGTTGGTGGGCAGACACAAACCCCCATTTTTTTATAGCAAATGAAGACCAATACAGATTCAAGGTTAATATATGGTGCGGAATTTGGAATTGTCAAATGATTTATCCACTTTTCTTTAGAGAAAATCTTAATGCCAGACGTTATTTAACTTTGTTGGAAAACGGATTAACCCAATTTTTGGATGGTACCCCACTGGCAAAGCGAGCCAATCTTTATTTTCAACAAGACGGTGCATCAATTTATTCAACTCGAGAAGTAAGAAGATGGTTAGATAACAAATTTGGTGATCATTGGATAGGTCGCTATTCGGTAAATCATTGGCCCGCTAGGTCCCTGGACCTAAGTCCTCTGGTAATTCTCTTATGGGGCTATTTAAAACACAAGATTTATCGAGAGGGAGCCTTTAGAGACGTCGCACATTTAGAACAATGCATAAGGGATTGCGTAATCCCGTATATGCTATTAACCAAGGTACGCTCCGATATGTATAAAGAGAAATTATTTTCAAGACGGTGAAATGTATGAAACGAGATGGAGGACATGTAGAATTTTGAATTTGTGTTTTGAAATAATAAGTTATTTATTAGTATTAAGTTAGTGTGTAATATGTTAAATATTGTTTCAAAAAATTGTAATAAGTTGGTCAACTAATTGAATTTATTATTATTATTATGAGTAGTTAATGAGTTTTAATAATTTAAAGGAATATTTATTCACAATATAAAAACGGTTCTTTCCAATTGTGGTACCAGTACTAAATTATTTTAAACTTCACAAATTAACAACATATAGGGTATTGCTACAGAAAAGTTACAAATGTTCAACTAATATTTCCAGTTAATTCTCTAGGAATGATTTCAATAAATTATTTTGAATAGTTTTACGTTTATACATTACATATGGTGTTGCTTAAACTCTTTCAACAATGAAATTGGGGCAATATTATTTCAGAAGACCGCAATGGGGAAAAATACGAAATTTCTTATTTTTTGTTGTTTTTGCTTCAAATTTCGTACGTGTTTCTAAAATATCATTCTAATAACTTTTTTCAAATAACTTTTTTTGATATTTTGACATCTAACCCCACTTTTCGCATTTTCACATCGATTTTTTCTAAATTGCGGCCATGACAGTGTTCACGTGACTGATGTCAAAATGTTATTTTAGGTTATTGACCATGCAAGATCGATGGTATATATTAAATTTTCCTATATACTATAAGTAAAAATTTTTCCCATATGTAGCGAACATTATGGTGGACACTGTAATAGGCAAATCGCAGAATTTTTTGTATTGAATTGAAACTAATGTTATAAGCAATTTTTCTTCTAACCCTTTTAAATGAAACTAACTGTTTCTAAATAATTTTACAATATAATTAAAAAAAGATAAAATTCTCAAAAATTGACACTTGTTTCGATATAAAATATCATCGTCAGAATTATATCGAAACAATTGTCAATTGTCATAATTTTTTCATTATTTTGTGGAATTATTTAGAAACAGTTAGTTTCATTCAAAAAAGTAACACAGTAAGGGTCGAAACAATAAATTTAATTTTTCTTCCATTATTGGGCTAGTTTAGTATAGTTTCTTCGAACGAAGATTGGTTCATATGATGGTTCAGGTTTTAAATAAACTTCCATACCAGAAATGGAAAACATGTGAATGGGAGTGTGTTGTATCTATAGTGGTGGAGCAGGATATGGCAGGATAGTTATGTGTTGTATAAATTGTTGATAGTTGCTATGACTGATAACGACCATAAATTTCAAGATGATGCCATGAGTTAGAATAATAGTCGACTTACCCCAACCTGGATTATAGGGTGAAAGTAAACATCTCGACAAGCATCACTGGGTTTTATTTATACACTAAATAACACTTAAATTAACTATACATGTCCTATAATTTACTAGATCAGTCAAGTTCAATTCGTACCAATACATCGTTGTTACCGATAAACAGAACAGAATATTGATTGATTCCCAGATGTTTACGATTTTTATTTTTATAACGTATGATTGGTGAAATATTTATAAATATGTTTACAATTAGTTGAAAATATATCTTACTAACATGTTAAAGTTCAAATCAGTTCGTATGAATTGTTTCTAGCCGTCGGGGTTAATAACCACTTCATCAATCTCCTTCACCTTCAACAATTATTGTTAATGGTTATATTTGTACAATCTGTTTTATAAACTATCTCATTTTTGTTTTTATTTAATTTGATCTTAGTAATTTGAAATGGGCCTAAATATTGAGAATCAAACTTTGTTCTTCCCTCTCTTTTTAATAGAACCAATTCTCCTACCTTAAACTCTAGAGGAGATTAATCTTGTTCACTCTTATTTTTTCTAGCTACTTTGTGCTTTAATAAAAACTCGACTACGACTCGAAGTAAATCGTTTCCCGTATTTAAATACTTATTCTGGTATGTACGATTTGCTTCCAGACACTGATTCGAATGGGGTGTAACCGTGGTATGAGTTCGGTGTTGTACTATAGCAGTAAGCAAACATCGTCCCATATGCGCACCAATCATCCCTTGTTTTATTTATAAAATTTCTTACATACTCGTTAAATGTTCTGTGTTTTTCACAGCTTCCTATAGATTCGTGATGATACGCGGTAGTAAAGTTATGTTCAATATTGAATAGTTCTTTTAATTTCTTCATGATTCCATATTTATACTTCTTACGTTGTTCATTGTTCCGTACGCTCATCCTTGTTTAGAAACGGTTTGATTAAAAGTTCTTCGATTAGTTTGTAACCTCAACTTTCTTTAGTTTAATTTTGATGGTTACTGTGTACAATTTGGCAGCTGTTCGTCGGAGAGCATTCGATGAGGATGGGTAAGGATGTGTAGTGGGCGCCACGTAATTTAAATCAAGAAGTCCCTAGCAACAATTGAAAATTTTTTTAAATTACGAAATTAGAAACAATTCGATTTGCTAGGTTAATATTATTTTACAGACTCAAAGCATACTAATAAAGGTTCATAAATGTGTATCTAAAAATAAGTTCATTGTCTATGTTTGTGGTTAGTATGTGATTACAATAAAAAAATATAATAATGCAATAAAGGGCGGAGTAACCATATAAGCAAATTAATTTTTTATTAATATGGGAATTGCCTACACACAAAATTTTTGTCGCTGAATTAATGGTCATTCAAGAACACATGTGGAAAATTTTTATGAAGAACTTTCATTGTACTATGAAGTTTAACAAATTTAAGGTTAAGAAATACATTTCACATCGCCTAGTTTTATGTAACTACGAATTTTAAAATGAAAAATTAAATTATTTATAATATTCAAGTTATAGAAAAAATGGTTAGAATAAATTTAATAATCCATAATAAATTTATTAGAAAAATATAAACCATTGTTACGCCAAGAACAATGCCGACGGCGACGACGACATACACACAGGATTTTTCTCTAAAACCGTTTTCACGTGTTGTTCTTGATGGAAAACGTAAAAATAACTCAATTTTTTTTTCAAAATTCCAACTTTTTTTGGGGCTAAACCAATACTTTTCTCGCATACTAGATAGGTTGGACGGAAATGTAAAAATACCCGGACTGCTTAACGTAAGATGCCTCCAAAGGCTTAGACACAAGAGCTCTCAGAACCTCTTCGCTTCTCTAGGCTGATTTCTAAATTCGCATTCCAATTCTCAGTTCTTTCTCTATTCTGGTTTTGTTAGATATTAATATATTTTTAACAGTGGCGAATCATAGTAATACTGTAGAATTTTTATTTAAAATGCTACAAGTTTTGTTATTTTCCGTAATTGTTGATTTATTCCATTCTCTAGGTATCTCTGACCAATTTTTTTCTTCCCTTTTAGACTGTATACTTTTTAATTTATTGGTAATGTGTTATCAATTAACTAACTTAGCTTTGTCTTCTCTTTCTCTCGCCTGTTTCATATACTTTATTTCTTTATTGTAATCTTCATTAATATATAATCCGTGTTCCTTTTAATTTATTTTTTATTTGTTCCTTTCAAATTTTCTACTTTTTGTTTCAAGTGTTTCATCTCTATTAGGACTGGCCTGTTTTTGTTTCTATTTTTATTTCCTATTCTTTCATATTTCAGAATATCTGCTTTAACATCTACTGTGTTGTTATCTTCCTCAATACGTCTTCTAATTTATTTTCTAGTTGTACCTGATCTTCTTCATTGCCTTCTTCTATACCAAGTATTATCAAATTCTTCTTTTTTAAATATTTCTTAGCCTGGGTCCTCTTTTCTTGCAATAAGTCTGTTTTTTCCCCTAGGTCAATAGTTTCCATCCTTAATTGATCCTTCTCTAACTGAGCTATTTGTCGGTACATTTCTTCAATTTTATGTTCTATCTCGGTTTTCTCACTCATACTGCCACATATTCTTACGTTTCTATGTCGATTATAGCTGTTATATTCCCTATCGCCGACGAACACCCCACAGACACCTGGTGCGCCCTACCCTGGCTTTGAATGTCTTCCCCGAGGGTTTTCCAGACACAATTGAAAAATACCAACTTAAAATCATTACTGCGGGTTTTTCGGGTCGCTGAATTCGAATATGGCACCGACGCACACCCCACAGACACCTGGTGCGCCCTACCCTGGCTATGAATGTCATCCCCGAGGGTTTTCCAGACACAATTGAAAAAAACCACTCAAAAACGTTACGGGGGGTTTCTTGGGGCGCTGAATTCAAATATGGCATCGGTGAACACCCTACGGGCACATGGTGCACTGAAACTTTTACCTCGACATCGATGTCATTCCCATGAATGTCAACTAAACCTGATGTTTAAGCGATTGACGGCAATGTACTGTAATAACTACATGGAATTGTTGTTTCTAGTGAAAATATGTATGGAGGAAAGGAAGGGAATGAATAGAAATACAATGTTTATGTAATTAACATTTATAAACTTTTCATTGAACTCAAATGAGATATAATCCACCCGTTACTCCACGTAACCTTATCAATCAATAACCTCGAGTTTCAAATACGTGTCTAAATGTCAAATTCTCCATCAATTTGAATTTGATTAGGTACTTCAATTGTTTATTAAATGGAAATTTCATTTTTTCTAGAGTAACTTCAGACGTGTACATGGCGCAGAGTTTTGCTGACATAAAGTGCATATTTATTTTTTTCACTTACTTCGGTATTAATAGAACTTAATTTCTGCCAGTAGACTTTGATTGATTTAACGTCACATTTTCTTTCAAAATAACTAATAGTGAAGTTACTTTCGAATTCCTAACAAATTTTGAACGAGATATATAGAAAGCAAAATACAAAAGGAGCTTTCGGTAATTTAATTCATAAGATGTCACTTGACGAATTTGAATAAGTAGGTAAAAATTCTAAAAGACCAGTTTATTGACCATTCCTATAAAATGTGCAGTTGAAAAACATTAGAACATGAACATGAACATTTGTAACTAAAATTAAGCAGCAACGCAGAGCAGTTTGGAAATATGATAATTTAATATATAAAAAGTACTTGACGTGGTATCTTGATATATGTTTTCGTAGTACCTCTGAAAAATATTATGTATAAGTTAAAATATAATTTACTTTTTTGGATATATAAATTCTTGACCTCAGGGGAATTTCTAGCGTTACAATAATTATGAGTAATCCTGTGAGTTGACAACACACTTCCTTGATTTATATCTAGCAGACACTGATCAACATATGGAGTACCCAAAAATGTTCAACTAAAGATCGACTACCTAAGATCCGAATAGTGGAAGTGAAGAAGAGTGAGGTCATCTAAACTCCACAATTAAATTAGTAATATTATTAAAATTAAAAACGACTATGTTCACTGTTATGAAATATCAGTAGTGATTTATATTTTACATGTAAAATGAAGTTATAAAATACAATTCACAAGTTATTATCGAAAGGTAAATCAAACAAAGAAGATAACGCCGATACCTAAACACAAAGCTTATTCATTTACTGTTCTTTGAGGGTTAAGGTTTCGCTGCCACCATTTTAGTTTGGATTGTCTTTTTAGCAGTTTCGGTCTTAATAATGATATGAGTATAACGCTGCCATTATTTTTATAACCTTTGACCGAATTGGTGCCGTCATCTAAAAAAAAATTTCAAGCACACTTGGAAGGTCATTGATTCAAATATTAAATATTATTGTATGATCTCCACTGATTTCCAGTGTAACCAACACTCGCTATTTTTTCACTTGACGATTCATTAATAAACTCCATTTTTATTTTAGAAGGTCTAGCGTAGTTCATCAATTTACTACACTAAAGTACACTTGACTTTTTTATAGCAGCAACTTCTATATTTTTAGATTCCTTGCCCTTAGAAAATATTTATGGATAAAAGCTGTGTCAGAGACAACGAAATTCTCATTGAAATGTAAAGTATTTAAAAAAATCGTGTACTAATAATAGGTGAAAAAAAATGTGGAAATCACTAAATTCTTTTCTTATATACACATTTCACTTAGTATGGCATTATCTTAAAAAATGCTGATAGATAAACATGCTGCCGGCTACAAATAGCATGTAGACACACAATGCAAATATAAAATTATGCCCTAGGTAATGATAGTCAAGCCACAAAAGTGGGAGGTAATCGTGAATATTAGCCAAAAGGGCTTTAAAACGTTATAATTCCTGAATATTTGATTATACTACCGCTTCAATTACAAATCATTTAATAATAGTTCCTTATCAAAGATCTTGAATATTTCAATAAAAAATTGAAAATACAAAGAAGGAATGTATTTCTATATATAAACTTTTAAATATTTTCAAAACCCTCTAGCTAGAAAGTAGCTAAAGTGGCAAATAGATTTACCGTTACTCTATTATAGTTGACATTGTATTTTATTATAAAAATTAGAAAATGAGAATGGAAGAACAATAATTTTATACATTAACATATTTCGAATTCCATTATGAAGCGGAAATGTAGGTTTATTTCAATCAATTCAGGGGTGGTATAAATTTTTCTTAAATAAAAATACTTATTGTGAACCCTGTATTATTATCATCTATCTCAGCAGTACAACCATTGATGTGCTTTGGCTTTTCACTATTCTGTGATCACAAATGAGAGTAGGCTCAACAGTTTACACACTGTGGGTTATACATGGTGTTTCCAAAGTAATCTAAAAAATTGCTGTGGGTAATTCAATATTTAATTTAAAGACGAAACGTTCTTTTAAACATGTGTGAAAAGTCTTGTCGTTAATGAGTTACAGCGCGTTGAATTGTTTTTAATAAACCAAATTTTTCCAATTTTCCAAAGGCCATTTAGAATAAACATGTTTTTTCTGATTACTTTTGAAACCAGTAGTGTCTGTTAAGACACATAAGTTTCACTTACAGTCTCAAAATTAAATAGTGAATCGCCCACAGTAATCTTTCATATTACTTTCGAAACACCCTGTATGTATAGAATTGCCACATTCAGTTTTTGGCGATGAACTCTACATATGATATGATGATGGTACCATATCCATTTTTGGGGTATTATACATCTGCCCCATCTCTTAACAGCCATGTTGGCGTACTTCGTCATTTGCTCGATGTATTTTCTCAGAATACCTACTATCGTCGATCGAAATCGCAACATCCACGACTTGTATTCTATTTTTTTTTCTACGCATCGGGCCATTCGCTACATATCTGAAAATATGCTTATTGTAGTAGTAGTAGTATCCACAAATAGCGTTCTCCAGAAATTTCTTCTGTTGGTAATATGTAGTGATCGATCAGAAGACCACAGATTCATAAAACCAATATTTGTTTATAGACATGATGGCAGAAGAGGTGCTCTAAAGCCTATTCCTCAGTATTTGTGAACTCTTCGCTCGGCAACTGGATAGAGCCTAGTTTATTAGAAATGTCCCTTTTGAGAATCCTGTTAATTCTGATCCTGTCAGGGACCCCTCGTATGTCCTCTCAGAATTCCCTCCAAGATCTCTTAAATTATTTTTTTTATTTTATGCACCTAGTTTAGCCTTATATGCTCCCCAGATGCCCATTTTTTCGCTTCTTAAAACGACGTTTTGTTTCTTTCATTAGTGTTGCTGCCAGGAAACATGTAAAAGATTGGAGGGTGATGAGCGAACCATCACTTACGACCATAGGATCATCGAATTTAGGATAGAAGGAGATACTACCTCGATTCCTACAATTCGAAATCCTAGAAATACTGAATGGTCTCTTTACAAGACCAATATGAAAGACAATTTGGAACACATCGAAGTGAATGGGGTAAATCACCCGCACTACGACCTGGAACAATGAGTCGAACATATCAGTGAGGCAATAATGGAAGCTTTTCATTCCAGTTGCCCACTATCAAAAGCTCCTTCAGAAAAGGATGCTCCTTGGTAGAATGAGAACCTGTCAAACCTCAGAAAAGAGTTCCGTCGGCTCTTTAATAGAGCCAAACGTGACGTTAATTGGCAGGGGTACACTGAGAAGCTTACTCAGTACAATAAAGAGATTATGAAGACCAAAAGGCTTAATTTTCAAGCCTTTTGCAAAAAGATCACTTCCACTCACACAGCTGCCAGACTACAAAAGGTCATGGCAAATGGGGGAACTAACCCCACAATATCGCTGAAAAAGCCAGACGGATCATACACGGAAGATGAAGAGGAACTATCGATTCTTCTTCTCAGAACCCACTTTCCAGGTAGTAAACCTGCAACAAGCACTGAAATAGTGATGAATCACACCAATAAATCCCACAAGGAAGATTGGGACATTGCTAAGAATATATTTACCAGACAATGGTTGGAATGGGCAATAAGTACCTTTAAAACATATAAATCAGCAGGAGTGGATGGAATATTTCTAGCACACCTGCAGCAAGGGATAGAGGAGATTCTTCCTCACCTGCTGAAGAGTAGAAGAAGCAGTCTAGCAGTGGGTCTAATACCTAAAAAATGGAGAAGGGCAAGGGTGACCTTCATATCAAAAATAGGGAAAAGAGATGGGACTGATCCCCGATCTTTTGGACCCATCTGTCTAATATTGTTTCTACTCAAAACGATGGAAAAAGTAGTGGATAACTACATAAGAGCAGAGAGCCTGGCGAATACACCACTTCATAAATGCCAGCATGCTTACAGAGCGGGTCGATCAACTGAGACGGCTCTGTATCAGCTGACCGACGTCATCCAGAGAACTCTGAACAACAAAGAAATCGCAATGTGCGCATTCCTGGATATATCTGGAGCCGTTGATAACACAACTCATGTGTCTGTCAAATAAGCACTAAAAAGGCGAGGAGTAAATGAAACCATTGTAAAATGGATGTATGAGTTGTTGACGACGAGGATAGCTGAGACACAGGTGGGGAATCAAATCACCTCAGTTAATGCCTCGGGGGACACCCCAAGGGGAAGTGATATCTCCCTTTCTATGGAGCCTCGTAGTAGATGAGTTGCTCTACAGGCTAACGAAGCTTGGCCTCTAATGTATGGGCTATGCTGATGACATAGTTCTAATAGTCAGAGGCAAGTTCGAGAACACCTTGTGTGATTTATTACAAAGGGGCCTCAGAATCATTAAGCAATGGTGCTTGTCAGTGGGGCTAAACATTAACCCAAACAAGACCATAGTGATTCCATTTACCCGGAAAGGAACACTTCCAGCCATGAAACCCATATCCTTAAACGGAGAAATCATAGAATGGAAGTCAGAAGTTAAATATCTAGGGATAACCCTAGACAGTAAGCTTATGTGGAATAAGCATGTTGAAATAACTGTTAGTAAAGCAATAAGAGCTTTGATGGCGTACAGGGATCTAGCTGGTAAAAGGTGGGGCTGTAACCTAAAATATACTGCGATGGTTGTACGCCATGATTCTGAGATTAGCAATTACGTACGGGGCAATAATTCTGGCATACAAAAGCTAGTCAGTATAGTACGAGGAAGACCCTCGATAAAGTTCCGGTGCCTGTGTGTGCATCACTGGAGATATGAGAACGTGTCCAACTAGGGCACTTGAGATCATTACAGATCTCACACCTCCACATCTGGTGATAGAAAGATCTGTTCAAGGGGCAATTCTTGGAATATCTAAGGAAGGTTTAGGCAGTGAGAGTATTGAAAATCAGGGAGTCTAGTCCTCTCTAACAAAATACATATCATCAGCGAATCTTCCCAGTGATGAAATGATCAAGAAAGTAAGTATCGAAAAGAATTTCACTACGATGCTAAATAAGAGGAGAGACTAGGAAAGGGAATACTCCACCCAAACTCTCAAAGATAACACCATTAGATGGTATACAGATGGTTCAAAAACCACCACTGGAGCAGGCGCTGGAGTATTTGGGCCTGGCACCGCATACTCATTATCGTTAGGCTCCTTCCCGAGTGTCTTTCAGGCAGAAATACTTGCCATCGAGAAATGCGAGGAAATGAACCTAGAAAGAAACTATCAGAAATGTGACATATCGATCCATTCTGATAGTCATGCAGATATCAAAGCATTGAGCTCCCATGTCATTGACTCAAAGTTGGCATGGGAGAGCCGAAGAAAACTTGATGAATTAGGCAAGAATAACAGGGTCTCTTTAGTCTGGGTTCCTGGCCACTCGGGAATCACGGGAAATGAAGAGGCCAATACACTTGCCAGGAAAGGAGCACAAACGCCCTTTATTGACCCGGAGCCTTTCTGTGGTATAGGAAAATGCTCATATAAAAAAGAGTTTCGGAAGAAACAGGAAACCGAAAGAGAAGCACTCTGGCGTTGCCCTCCCAGGCTGGAACATTCCAAAAAGTTCCTGCGGAACTTTGACACTGCTAGATCCAAAAAATTTTGAACATCATTAAAAATGAGCTACATCTCCTCACGGGCTAGCAGAAGTTGATGAGTGTAGATTCTGTGGGGAGGAGGATGAAACTCCGGATCACCTAGCTCTAGAATGCCTCACCATAGCAAGCCAACGCAAGAAATGCTTCGGACAATAAACTTTTAAGAGTGAGGATCTAACCTCGTTGAACTCGTCCCAAATACTAGAGTTCATTAGAACCCTGGAACCGGAAGGCGAGCTGTAGTAGTAGCGCGAACAGCTCTGATAAGAGGGGCACAACAAACCTTAGGTTTCAGCGCATTGTAACCCCGTTAAAATCTAGTGTTGACAGGTCTTTATTCCACCAGACGGCTTGTCTGAAAGAACAACTCTCCCTTTTTGGACAGTTATTGTGATAGGATGTCACTATTGTCAGTTACAACCATGTATCTATTTCTTCTAACTCCTCAGCAGTTTTCAGTCGGCATAGGTGTGTGCGAATTCTAAAAAGAAGATCCTCTTTGTAAGATCTCCAATCGGTATTCTTAGGATCCCTGTATGTTCTAATAGCCGATTTTTCTACGTCGATTTCGAAGTATATGGGCATGATCAGACAGAGACGGTTCATCCGGTACATGCCAATGCTTTATCATCTCTCCGACTACAGGGAGTTACATTTATGATGATTCCCCCTTGATTTACTAAATGTTGGCGCATTGCCCACATTCGCAATATCTAGCTCAATAGTACATAAAAAGTCAAATAGTTTCGTACCTTCAGTGTTGTTGTCCTTGCTGCCCTAGTTGAAGTGGTGTGCGTTGGTATCAGCCCCGACAACAATATCCAGTTTGTATCGTCTAACTTTTTTTATCAGATTCTCCATATTAGCCCCCGGTAATGGTTCTTCTGAATCGATGGGAAGATAAAAATATACTATTATTGTCTCTATTACCTCCCCATCGTTTTCGAGTTTAATCTATGCTGCTACCATGCCACCCGTACAAAGTTCCATGATTGACATCAAGATGTATTTAGATCTGTAACAGGTATGAGTTCTTACTTTAATACAATTAGTTCTCATTATCAATCTCTGTTTCTACTATTTCTTTTAGTTCTGTCCAGGTATCCGCCTCGTAGAAAATCGCGAAACCGATCATGTTACCTCTGCTTTTCACAGAGAACAATCCATTCATGTAGATGTTGAAAAGTAAGGGTCCGAGGACCGTACCTTGAGGCACTCCACATTGTACGACTAACGATTTAGTGTCGACACAGTTTATTCGGACTGTCTGATACCTATTCCTAACATAACTTTCGAATATATCTAAGCAAGTATTTCTGATACCGATGTCCTCCAGCGACTGAAAGAGCAACTCGTGGCTAACAGTATCAAATGCTTTCGATAAATCAATGAAAAGACATAGACAGGGTTTGTTGTTGTTTAACGAGTTATATATATTTTCAGTAAGGGTCAGAATAGCATCTTGAGTGGACGTTTTTCCTTGAAAACCATATTGTCTTTCGGAAAGTATGTTATATTTATCTATAAAATTTTGTAGTCTGTTTTTTAGAACGTTCTCAAATATTTTTGATAAGTGGGTGATTAATGAAATGGGTCTATAATTTTCTGTCAGTTTACTGTTACCTTTTTTATATATTGGAATGATAACTGAATGTTTGAATGCTCTAGGCCAGATAACAGTTTCTATGCATTTGTTGAAGATGTAATTTAATGGTTCAGTTATTAATGACGTGATAACTTTGAGCGCTTCCGTTTTGATTTCGTCTGATCTCACGGCTTTGTGGTTTTTCTTGAATAATGCTGTTTACTTCAAGTGTGTTTGTGAGTATGAGTGTAATTGAGTTTGGAAGGGAGGGTCTATTGATTTTGTAGTTAGGATCTGGGTTTATATTTTGAGCAAATCTTTTCCCAGTGCCATTGAATGAGGTATTGAATTCGTTTGCGATGTCCTCAGGATTTGATAATAACTCTCCTAGTTCATTTTCAATATTATCAATAGAGATCTTCGATCTTTTGATCTTTTGGTGTTACTTACTTCTTGAACCACATTCCATAAAGCTTTTGTGTTTGATTTTTTGAATTCAATTTTGTTTTTATAGTATTTGAACTTAGTTAGAGTCGACAATTTGTTTATACATTTTTTGTATTGTAGTTTTAGTTCGTTGTCATTTGAGTTTCTTCTCAAAAGTTGAGCCATTTTATTTTTTGTGGTAGTTGAGGTAAGTAAAGCATTTGTCATCCAAGGGGCGATCTTCGGGTTTTTCCTTTTACATTTTTTTGTATATGTACAGTCGTCTATATATTTTTGAAGTGTTTCAATGAAAGTATTTGTTGCATAGTTAGGATCTGAATTCAAGTATAAGAAATCCCAATATTTTTGTCTGATTGTACTTTTAAGTTTGGTTTCACCTATGTATTTCACTATTTCTCGTTCCTTGGGGCATTTGGTCTTCTCCAGTACTATCTGTAGTATTGTTGAGAAATGATCTGTAATGTCGGTTTGCAATACTAGGGACAGTATTTGATCGAGTACGTCGAATTTGTATTTTAAAAATATGTGGTCAATGCATGAACTACGTCCACCCTGTATTCTTGTTGGATTATTAATCGTGGAAATGTAACCGAATTCGTTAAGTGTGTTGTTATAGTCTGTATTATATTCATTATCTTCTAGTAGGTCTATATTCAAATTACCAATGAAAATGTTATAACTTTCTGGTTGGAATGCTGAACTCTTAAAGTAATGTTGAAGTGATAACGGATTGATCGAGATTGGCACCTTAGAGTAATAATATACATAGAGAGGGCTATTCATTCATAAACACGTTTATTTTTGCGGCCAACTATTCTAAACGCCAGTAGTAAAATCATGAATGAATTACAAAAAGTGGGGATTGTATTGTGGATACATCGCCTTGGCGTCATCGTCAATGCATAGGCGTACCAAATCTATTTAAAAACAACAAATATAAAATTATATCATTGGAATTTTGTTGTTTGTAAATATTTCATTTGATGAAATTAGTTTGTTGATTTTAATTAATGTATTTTTTCACGGAGAAGATTTTTACACTATTCTCTTTGTTGTAATTTCTCACCAGGTAGCGCTGCAGCATATAAAATTCTACACCGTTCAACCGATTACCCTCAAAATGGGTATATATATATATATATATATGTATTTTTCAATGCAGAATTTGAATTTCCTATTCTTTTTGTTGTAACTTCCCACCAGGAGACGTTGCAGCATATCAACTTCTATATCGTTTACTTTTTCCAGGAGCACAAATGTTTGTGCCACGAGCCGTAAGGCGAGTGCTGCAGATCAAGGGAGTGCAAAAAATGCCTTGCATGCGAATTGTACACAATGTTTTTTCTACGACCAAGTTTCTTGATGAAAGCAAAACGTAACTTATATACGTATTTTATTTAAACGTTGAACTGCAAGGTTTAAAAAATGAAAAACAGTTAAAGCTAGGTATAGTTAATTTTGAAATTTTAACAATTTTGAATTGTTATGCCTGGTGTATCTTTTTTTAATAATAAGTTTTAATTACTTCTAATATTAATGTCTGTTACCGAAATTCATTATAAATATAATATTAGATTGTAAAAACGGGTTCTGACATTGAGATTTCTTTCTCACCAGGTCAGCATATCAACTTCTACATCGTTTACTTTTTCCACGAACACAGAAGTTTGTGGCAAGGCGAGAGCTGAAAATCAATGGAGCGAGGGAAGAGATTTGCGTACGAGTTGTGCACAATACTTTTTTTACGATCACGTTTATTAATGAAAGAAAAAGTAACTTATATAGGTGTTTTATTAAAATTTTGAACAGAAATAATGTAAAAGATGAATATTGAAAAATTAGTTAAGCGTAGGTACAGTTAATAATGAAATTTGAATAATTTTGAATTGTTTAGCCTGGTCTATCTTTTTGATAGTAAGTTATAATTAATTGTAATATTAGTGTTTGTCAACAAAGATAAGTTAAGATTGTCAAAATAAAATTTGACATTTCCATTCCAAAAGGTGGCGCTGCAGAATATCAACTTCTATACAGTTCACTTTTTCCACTAGTTCTGAAGTTTAAGGCTAGTGCCTCAAATCAAGCGAGCGGCAAACGTAATTTGCGTATGAGTTGTACACGATATTTATTCCACGACCACGTTTATCAATGAAAGCAAAAAGTAACTTTTATAGGAATTTTATTTAAACTTTGAACAGAAAGAATTTGAAAGATGAATATTATATTTAAAAAGTCCTGAGGGACCAGGTTACGTAAACCTAAAACACATAAATCAGAATAGGTTGTTAATTCTAGTCAATGGAACAAACTGTACACATTCCATTGTTGCATGCGTTGGTATGTGTCATCCCTGGAGGCATTCCTAGATGGCGACAGAATTCTAGTTACTTAGTGAGTTATTATAAGAGAAAACCTAAAAACGTTAGACAAAATCTAACAACGTGACTGTTCCCGGGTTAAATTTACCTTTTTGTTATTTTCACCATTTTCAATGCACCTCCAAAATCAGATAAAGGGCCTACAGCATCTTCGCACAGCTTACTTGAGTTTTCTTTTAGGATTCCCAAAAGTTGTTTTTCAGTTGAAGAAGAAGTGCTGGTAGTAGGAGATAAGGACTCAACTGGCGTATTATATTTAAAAAGTCCTGAAGGACCAGGTTCCGTAAACCTAAAATACATAAATCAGAATGGGTTGTTGATTCTAGTCACTGGAACAAACTGTAAATAAATTTTATTGCCTATTACAAAAACCTTTAAACATTTAGGAGAAAATATATACTACAACAAACCTAACTAAAAAACTAACCTATATGCAAGTATATGAGAATCTGAAGTAAGCAATGATACACCACTCATAAATGAATGATTCTCAGTTACTGTTACTAGATCATCAACAATTTCTTCAACTGGTAAACTAAAAATAAAACACAATTAACAATTGTTTTGTTTTAATAACAAACTTTTAAAAAGCATTACTTTTTTAAATGAAACTAATTGTCAATTTCTTAGAATTTTTAACATATTTTCAATATAATGTGGAATTATCTAGAAACAGTTAGTTTCATTTAAAAAAGTAATATGAGTTGATTCCACAGACTAAAGGTCGAAACAGTAAATTTTATTAAAAAGCAGTTTAAAAAAATATACTCCCTAATTTCAACATAAATTACTTAAATATTTACCTTTCGACATCACTTAGAGTAGCACTAGAAGCTTGCTCAGACACATTTTGTGCTGATAAGTCTTTTTGATGGCAATCTGAGTTATTTGTTGAAGACCTGAAATAGACATATTCTTTTAACAAATTAATGTAAGTCAACTAACTCAGTCATCATTGCTAACTAAATAAAATGGGTCATATGTGGCCAAATGACCTCTTAAAAAATTAAAATAATAATTTAATTTTTAAATACAGTTCAGTTCCAAAATAGTAGGCACTAAATTCTCAGAAATATTGCATTAAACCAAGAACAATTGTAGTTTAGTTTAGTGCCTACTATATTGGAACTGAACTATAGTTATCCAGACAGCCCAGAGTGTCACCAGTCGCCCAATAAAGTAATGACTTATGATTAATAAACTGTTTAAAAATTGTCTTTTATGGCCGCTTCATCAGCTGTAATAAAAAGAACTTATTATATTGAAAGGAAATTTTGTTTATCAGGACAGCGACTTTTTTATTTTGGGAATTACTTTAAGGTACATTGTACCAAGAAAATGTGTAGGTACTTACATTACATCTGGTGTATTAAATTCAAAAACTGACATGGGAAGAGCATCTTTGTTTAGAAACTTACGGCCACTACTCTTATATATACAAATTTCAGGTCGTTTTGGTAGATCATGAGTCTTGCTTAGAACCCAGTAAAGCAAACCAAATTCTTCTTGTTTCCAAATTGGTGGGAAAACTAGTATAAAACAACGCCAAATAGAAATTTGCTTTTTATAATTAAAAAACTTTTAAGCATTTTAAATATTATAGAAATGAATAATAAAAGTCGCCGCCACTGGAAAGCCGTGCAAATATTTACATACCTGTGGAATGAGAGTTGACAGTTCGGGGTAATTTCGGCCGTTTTTCCGACAGAATTGGCACTGACGAACCATGATAATAAAATACACTAAATTAATTATCTTAAAACCAAAGTTTGTCACTAAAATTCTTGAAAAACACACATAACATCGAAATTTTTACGTGCTAGTCCTAATGGCGCTCGTAATAAACAAACCAAGTTTGACAGTATTTACTATAATACTACAATCCAATACAACTGTTTGTCGAGAACGCTCTGACGATATTTGCATCTCTCTTTATATCGTAACTGAGCAAAGACAAAACTACTAAATAGTGTATACTAAACAAACAAAGCAGGTATTGAAATTTTTAACAATGTTGCCACTTTTAGTTACAACAAATACTTGTTTAAAATTTATATAATAATATGCCTTTATTAAATAAAATTCAAGTAGTATTAATTGCTTTTAAAAGCAGCGACTCAAATGCATAAATTATTATGACTTCTTTTTTAATTGCATAACTTTTTAATAAATTTTCAATAAAATTTCTAATTTCATTTTTCCTGCATCTAAAGAGGATTTGTAAATATGGCAAAACAGTGGAAGTGTCCCGCAAGTGAGCTTAGAATGTGACTCAATGTTTGGGACAGGAAAAAGTCAAAACAGACATATCTATTTTATTTATTATTCTGAGATTGGCACATATCAGCCAATGGGGTAACCTACATAAAAAAGAATGAAATTTGTAAACTAGTCTAACCGACCGAATAGCAGTGAGTGATGGTAGCCTTGTTTTAGTTTTGTGTTTTGCTTTTTTGCGCCTGCGCTGTTTGGCGACTTTTTCTATTACTTCCGAATCTGTATTTTCAACATACTTTTCTACTGTTATTGAACTGTTCTCGCTCTGTAGTCGTTTGTTTTTGTAAATCGTCTAGTAGGGCTCTTCATCTCCTTAAAGACTTCATGTTTCAAAGAATTACAGGAAACGAATCCAATGAACGCTGCGATTTCACTGTATAAATCACCTCCACTACGTTTTTGAATGGGACTTCGAATAATTTCTCAGTTCCATTCTGTATATACATGATAGTGTGAATTTAGTGCCTAAGAGAAAATAATAAAAACAATAAAAAATTACTTTCATAAGCTGTAACGAAGTTACATTTTCAAAGACCGGGCAAAAGCACAATCTTCCGTATAATATGAAATAAAGCATTCGAACACTGCATTTCTCCGTCCGTATCGGTACAATGTAATATAAACATCGGTACATTATAATATAATTTATCAAACCTGCACCGACAGTCGGCGACACTTACGTCTTCACACCGTATCCCCAACAAGCCATACCGTAAAGCAGAACGATTCTCAGAGTCGTCAGTCTATCCGTAGACTCAGCTTCTCACCCGCATACGCAGGTGAGAATTAAATCTAAGAGCTCATAAAACCGTTCTCTTTCAGAAAACCGATCCCGTTAATTCGACCGTCCCGTTTACCGAGGTAAGTGATATTCCGAATTTTATACCTTAGGGTATATGGTTCTCGCCGTACAATCCGACCAGGGGAAGTAAAGGGGAACCGTGTCCGCTGCTAGAACGTTGAGTTCTCACATCCTAGCAGCGGCCGTGTTTGGGCCTTAAGCCATCCGATCGAGGGGAACCGTGTCCGCCACTAGAAAGTTGAGTTCTCACATCCTAGTAGTGGCCGCCGCAACTCCGAGATTTCGATACCGCGGAAACCGAGAGCCATATCCCCCGAAAGTAAAGCTTTGATTAACCTAGGGGTCGCTTGCAATTCGTAGTAGTTCTGCCCACTTCCGCTAACCGTCCACCGCACCACCCGGCTTCCGCTAACCGTCCACCGCAACCCCGCCCATTTTTTGTTGCTTCCGCTTGCATAGCTTTGTTTTACTCACCGTAGTAGTTCACCGTAGTAGAGACCGTTTTGAACCTGTAGGATAGTAGTTAGTACTAGTGCTTTTGCCCCGCCTACCCGAATTAGAGGACGTTTAGTTTTCCGTTTAATAAAGACCCTTTGTAAATACGTAACTTTTGGTTTCTCTTCTCTCCAACTCCAATTACCACTAAACCTCCGCAAATAGGTAAGAACGTTAAGCAGCTAATGCCCAGGTTACGAAGCCGGGGAGGCAAGTAAAATCTGCCCGACCGGCCGCAACACTTCCGTCACCACCATAAAGTGACCCCTGGAGTATTTTAATTCTTCACTGACGCTGCCCGGTGTGAGTGGAGCATACCACTTTAATAAACTGGCGCCCGAGGCAACCCGTCACCTGTAGTTAAGGCGCCAACCCGTCAAGTAACGACGCAAGAGCGTTACAAAGCATATTGATAGAATTTCAATTAATTCATTCAGTTAAAATCAATTTTCACATACTATAGTGTCACGATCTACACACTAATTAAATGGTACAGATTATAGATAATGAGCAATAATTCATTCTAAGTATTATACAATTATCATGAAAATTCTAATTCGATATTTAAGTTATTATAATTCATAGCCATTTATTTCGATGATTATTCAGAATAATTTATAATATACCCTTTATGTATTCGTTGTAAGTCAGTTCAAAAATATTTCCCATTCAATGTCTTCATACACTTAGAAATGCTGTTATTTGATCCTATCATCGATTATTTAATGTGTTATAAAACAGCTGTCACCTTTTATTGTTAGATATTGCCTATACTTTATCGAATATTTTTATTGTTAGACATATAACACAATATATGAATGTACGCTGCCAAGCAATAAAAAATATTAGCTCCGTTTGGGATTTCGGCATTCTCGTACATTTAATAATATTTATGATAAATTGAAGTATGTCATATACAGCTGTCTTTTTGTTCGCATTAAATGAGTTCTGACCGGGGCCGTAGCTAGGTCTTTGTTGGTACCAGGGCATTGCTGATCAGCGTCAGGGCGATACTTTTAGAAATTTTAAATTTTCACTCTACCTGTACCAGTAAGTCTTATGAACGTATTATCAAGTATACCTAAATTAAAACGCATTGTAATTAATAATACGGTGATTAAAAATATCAATTTAAATTTCCGCTTTTTTATTACTTCACCTTATGTATAATATATGTCAGTATAGAGTAAATTTGGGATATATGCCCCACCTTCATTGATGACATTATATCATTGAATATATTCACAATTACTCACTATATTATGTTATGATCGCAATGAATTGATGTTCACAACAGAATGATATAATTGTAAACAGGTTAGTTAAGTCGGAAAACGACTGAAAAAAATAATTGAAAATTTTTACAAAGTGGGATAAACGCCCTCTTGATGGGATGTATGCCCCATGTGATGAGGGTTAATGCTTCTCATAGGGATATATGCCCTGGACACAGTTCAGTTAGAGGATACAATTTTTTTCCTTCGATAATAGATACTAAATCAACTGTTGATAAAAAATCGAGAGTCAAGAAATCAACATTTATTATTGAATATTTCGACCAGCACTAAATCTATTACAAATCGATGGTTTTTTTAACATTTCCCATTTTATTCTGTCTCTTCTTCAACCGACCACAGTTATTGCAAATGTTGCCATACATGGTACAGGTTTTGTGCAACCATTTTTGGCAGTTGATACAACGAATCCAGTCCACAGGTTCTTTTGGGTCATAGTAGTTTTCCAAACATTCTACGCAATCTGCATCATCATCACGAAAATCTTCACCTGATGATCTGTCATTATTTTTTTTTAATTCGTTTAATATCAGAGTTTTTATTAATTTCCTTTTTTTTACCATTTTGGCTCTACTCGAACATGTAGGTACGTTCTCTTCATCTTCTTTTCCTGTTCTCTTCATCTCCGTCCCTTCAGATGATATGATTTTTGCTGATTGTTTCCTTGCATTCTTTTTGTTACAAATTATTTGCAATGGAACAATTTCATGCAAATATTTAGATGGTGTTTCGTCCGTATCTCCTGATATTTGATTGTGCACTGGTGAATTGCGGCTCTTCATCTGAGACTGTGAGTCCGATTTGGAACAACTTGCAACTTCCTTGGTGTCAGGAATTGGAGATTCATCATGCATAGAACTATTATTTTTGTCAACATTTTCCATGTCTACTACTGTACTTGGTTCTACAACAAGCAAATCCTCGAATTCGAACACGTAGTTATGATCATCTAGAAGGAAATTTTCATCTAGTACCAACTGATTTTTCTCCAATTCTTCATCGGGTTCTTTTTCAGGTTCTACAGTTGTTTCTTTGATTTGTTCTTCAGACTGAGAATGGTCAGAAATTTGAAAGAAATAGTCAGGTATTGCATTCTCATTGAATGGGTACATTACTCTAGCCATGAATGCAGAAGTAGCATTAGTTATAGTTGCAGCTGCATTCTAAGCAGGGCCGATTAGTTCTCCGACAATGTTTCTGTTAATATTCTTATCCTTACTCTGGAAAATGTAGGAATCAGATTCCCTCTTAAAAAAATATTTAAGAGGTTTGAAAAATGATCTATCGAGTGGTTGTAATTACTTTTTTCGGTGAATTTCAGCATGTCGAAATTGTTGCAATGAGATGTATGACCATCAAGTATCAACATAAACTGGCCCATATGGTATCCTAGGAGCGAAAACTTCCTTCAACCGTTTGAAAAATAATTCTGAATTGATGAAAGAAGACTGATTATTCATGTAGAGATCAGATCCAGCAGTCATTCCTTCCATCAGATTTTTTCGAACCCTGACAGTTCTTCTTGTACGAGCGAATCCTGTCTGCTGTAATCTTTTGATATAATTTACTAAACGAATGTCGTTTGATACTACAAGAGCAGGAGGCTTTCCTAGAGGAACTTTTTTGGAGTTATCAGAAGTCAATCTTCTTCTGAGTGTTCTAGGAGGTATATTAAATCTCCTACTAGATTCATTGATGCCCATATTTCCAGATTTCACATTCTCGATAGCTTCCCTCAAGCTCTATTCAGACCACAAAACACGTGGTTTGATATTCTGCTTTCTAATATATTTTCTTGGCATCTGAAAGAATTGAGTCATTAGTAGGGATATGTCTCAGATTAACAAATAAATTAGATATGTTTGTTTTGATTTTTTCCTGCCCCAAACATTGAGTCACATTCTAAGCTCACTTGCGGACACTTCCACTGCCATATTCACAAATTCTCTTCAGTTGCAGGAAAAATTAAATTAGAAGTTTAATTGAAAATGTGTTAAAAAGTTATGCAATTAAAAAAAGTCATACTAATTTATGTATTTGAGTCGCTGCTTTTAAAATTAATTAATAATACTAGAATTTTTATTTAATAAAGGCATATTCTTATATAAATTTTAAACAAGTATTTCTTTTAACCTTAGATAGTAGTTTTGTCCTTGTTTAATTACCATATAAAGAGAGATGCAAATATCGTTAAAACGTGCTCGACGTTAATTTCGGATACACCGTAGTATTGTAGTGAATAATGTCAAACGTGGTTTGTTCATACGAGCGCCAATACGACTAGAAAGTAAACATTCAGTTCTTTCGTTTTAATGAGTTTTACAAGACTTTTAGTCACAAAATAAAGTTTTAAAATAATTAATACAATGATTTTGGATTATCATGGTTCGTTGGTGTCAAATTTGTCAGAAAACCAGCCGAAATTACCAAAGCCATGTTTCTACAATACCATCCCCCCACTATTTGTAATTCATTCATTATTTTACTAAGAGCGTTTAGCATTGATGGCCGCAAAAATAAACGTGAATGATATCAATGATTCCCATGGAAACCGATGAGTTGCTGTTCCACGGTGTTAGACGAAGACCCCGTAATCAGCATAAATATTCTATATAAAATTAATTGTTTGTAAATTAAAAGTTAGTCAGTTACTATATTTCACATTGTTTTATCGTTCGTTGTAGAAGTATCATTTTTGTAAAATAAACATTTTTAAAAACTTCATTTCAAGTTAATAATTTGATGGAAGTGGCGCAGTCAGTAGGATATTCAGTATTGATATACATCGAACGCGTTAATTTTCGTCTTAACGATTGACTGAGTATAGGAATCTACGGACTTGCAAGTGAAAGTTAGAGTGGCTCCTAGAACGTCAGGAAACCCAGTGTATCACACACCGAAACGATCCCGAGCACGGAAAAGTCCATCAACGGGAATTGGAACGACAATTGTCCAATTTTGCAGAGATATTCATCTCAGGAAGACAAAAATTGCCGAGCCGGAGTATATCTCTATAGGAAAGCTTGAAATATTTCTTCTAGTATTACTGTAAGTACAATAAATTTTATGTCTAAAGTTGAGCATTTATCAAATATTCTTCAAAGTTTAAAATTAGAACTTTCAACTAACTCACTAATTTTAAGCCAAAGTTCAATTAAAATTAATAATAATTTAATCATGGCCGAATTTAGACCAGAATATCTAAAATGTGTGCGCCAGATTTCGATGGCAATCCAAATGATTTGAACAGATATCTAATTGTCTGTAAATCGTTGATTGATTCGTTTTACAGAATAGATACACCAAATTGTTTCTCAAATGTGTATTTTTTTAATTGTGTAACATCTAAATTCACTTGTCATGCCAAATTAGTCGTAAATATACAAAATGTATCTACATGGATCGAGTTAAGAGATGTTTTAACAAGAAATTTCGCAGATCAGAGGGACGAAACTTCTCTAAATAGGGATTTAGTAATGATGAGACAACAATCAAATAGAAAACCACAGCTATTCTACGATAGAGTTTTAAACATTCTTAATCTTTTGTGTAGTTATGTAGACATTCATGAAATCGAAAATGATTCAAAAATTTTAAAAAGAGAATTATATAATAATGTAGCTTTAACAACATTTTTATCAGGATTTAAAGAACCGTTAGGTACAACTATTCGATGCATGAAACCAAATAATTTGGCAGAAGCTTCACAATATGTCTTAAAAAAACACAATGTACACTATTTCCAAAATTTCACTAATAAAACAAATATAGAGTAACCGCTGGTAAACCTTTTGTACAACGACAAAATTTTAACACTAATCTAGTTCCATTTAATACTCATACACCTAATAATTTCTTTAGAACACAGAGATCATTTTCATCTCAACCTATACCTGTTCGCCCCATAATTCCAAGACAACTCCAACGCTTTCCTACGAATTCTTAAGTCTTCAAATCTCAACAGACAGTGGTCAAATATTTTCGACCTTAATTATATGGCAATAAATTTACCATTGTTTGCGACCACAAACCACTCCAATGGCTTTTTTCTTTAAAAGATCCAAATTCTAAACTCCTTAGATGGCGAATTAACTTAGATGAATTTGATAATAAAATTGTATATAAACGTGGAAGCCTTAATACAAATGCGGATGCATTATCTGGAATAGAAATATATACTAGGAACTAACGAAATTCTTAATGATCAAAATTTTGGAAAAAATGTTGGCGATATTTTGAGCCGCAATATAAATTTTAGTAATGAACAAATTCCGTCTCAATCACAACGAAGTGTTAATACACCTTAGCCATTTACAGTTAAAATCTTCTAAAAATTCCAACAACAGAAGTAACTCAAAACGATAAACCTGATCTAGACACTATATCCTTGATTGTAAATCTCGACACTGACTTAGGCAATGAAACTCAAGTGATAACAATCCTGACTCTGCATTACAGCAGATAACACCTGACCGTCAAAATGAACCCAACGACGAAAGAATCGACGTAGACGAAAACGAGTCTCTTACAATTCGTCCTAATGCTGAAGAAAATCTGGTAATATGTATTCCTATCGCAAAATGTGCAGTTAACGTCGGACAAAATTGAATTATAATTAGTCCGTTTTACATTCTCCAGCAAAACCTAAAGTTAGAATATTATTAGAGAAAAAGAAGCAAATAACTGTGCAAATATCAAAAAATAATCTGGAACAAGACGTTATCAATTTTATTAAAGAATTTATTTCACCAAATATTCAAAGTCATGTTTATTTCGAAAGCCCTGAATTGTAAGAACCATTTTCGACAATCTTACAAAAATATTTCAGATCAAATTCAATCCAATTGAAACGTTGCACCACAAAATTAATAGATGTAACAGATCAAGAAGAAATCAAAACTATCATACAAATCATCGAGGAATAGATGGAACTTATTTAAGATTAAAAGAAAAATATTATTGGCCTAACTCAAAAGAATCCGTACAAACATTTATAAACGAATGTCAAATTTGCCATAAAAGCAAATATGAACGAATTCCAGTGCATATGCAATTAAATATTACCCCAACCGCCTCGAATCCTTTCGAAATTACCCATTTAGATTCTTTCACGATGGAACAATTAAAACGTTTAACTATTATTGATAGCTTTTCTAGATAAGCTCAAGCATATCACATGAATTCTGCCTCTGGTACAAAAGTGGTAGACAATCTTATCAAATTTTACTCTCATCACGGCATACCAAAACCAATCATAGTTGGCAATGGCACAGAATTCAAAAATTTCGTATTAACAGAACTACTGAGCCTTCATAAAATTCAAGTTCATTTTACCTCTCCCAATCATCCTCAATCCAACGGACTCCTAAATACTGAAGGTTTCTCAAAAACCCCAGTTAGAATGAAAATGTTATATGCTATACTTGCTTACAATCATTCGATTCATTCCAGTACCAAAATGAAGCCGATAGATATAGTCAACGGACATATTAATAATAAGGATCTTCATGACATTGACATAAATAAAATACTCTTAAATGATTACATCAACAATCACAAAGAAAAAACAAAATTATTGTACTCAAAAATTAATTCCGACTTAATTAATCAAAAAGAAACAATTACCTCTAAATTGAATACAAATCGAGACAAACCGGAAATATTTAAATCTAATCAAAAAGTATATGTAAGAAAACATATACGACAAAAACAAGCTAATAAATACACCTTACCAATCAAATTAAAAACCGTCAACCTTGCACATAAAACAGCTTCAACTGAAAATAGAGATAAGAGATTGAGATAGAGGTTACTATAAACGTCCCCGGAAAATACCTGAAAAATAGAAACTTATGTACGATACTTTTACACAACTTCCACACGTAATATTAAGACAATAATTTAGAATGTAGAAATATTACCCCATCCTTCAAGAACAAAAAGAAGCCTTATAAATAACATAGGATCAATTTTTGAATATATCACTGGAAGTTTAGATTCTAACGATGGAGAAAGATTTGAAACTTTCATGAAATAATTACAAAATAACCAAAATAATTTAGCTAGTAATATAAGAAATCTAAATTCATTATCAGTCTAACTCATTGATAAATTTATTAGAACCATTGAACAAATATCCAATAAAGAAGAAATTTTGGAAACAAAAATTTAATTTATCCATAATTTAATCAACAGACAAGCAGATTACGAATATTATGCACATATTATGATGGCTATTAGCTTAATCATAGATCTGTATGAATTGATTAATTCGGTTTTGATCGATTTCGAAAATTCGATTACATTTGCTAAACTTCAAGTGATGGATCCAAGCATAATTAAAACTTCTGATTTATTTTAACAATGAAAGAATTTGGAGAAAATATTTACAAAAAACGAATTGCCCTTAGAAATTGAATTCGATAAAATTTTACTCTATGAAAAATTAATTAAAATTGATTGCTACTCATATAATAATAAAATTACATATATTTTAAATATTCCTATAACATATCCCAAAGTTTTTGATCACTACCATTTATTTTCGGCTCCAATACTAGAAGGGAGTCAGTTTAAGGTGTGTACAATATCTTGACCAAAATACCAAAATACCCCTACCTTTCTTTGGTCCCTCTGTATTGATCCCGTCCTCCGGCTCCACCAAATTCTGTCTCCAATGAGCGGCTGAGCGTGTAAGGCAAATCCAGTCCGATTTTTGAGCTAAGTTCGCCTGGTCTTAAAACGGATTAATCTTCCTTTGCCAGGACAGGGTTGTTCTCCTCGTTTCTGCCATACTTCCACGATTGTTACACTCTCCAGAGGAGAAATTATGGAGTAGGGATGATAGGTAAAATAAGGTAGAACCACCACGTTATACCAAAATTATATAATAAAAAAATAATTTCACTGATTACACATATACAGATATATATATATAACCTTAACCTAAAAATACAATCCCGTATGACCCAATCAACTAAGATTCCCTGGTATAAGTCTACCTATACATATATCTATCTATAATTGTTTTTTTTAATCCTACCCTGTATAACATATAACTATTCAAAAAAAACAAAGTTATGAACAGAGTTCTCGTTTGTGCGATGGTGCGGCAAAACTATCCCTCTTATCCGGCTTGGTCTTTTTCAAAGTGCGTGAGAGGCGTATGGTTTATTATATTCGTTTCCCAACTTTCTAGTCACCGGTGTCGTCGAGAAAATAAATATTATGTGTAAATACCTTTAATCGCAACAACGTTTCAGCTTACGTCGGTTCAGGTCGCCATTGACCTTCAAGGAATGAAAGCGAAATTTTTGTTCTATAAAATTCTGCTGAGCTAAGGAAAACAATTAAATTATTTATCGACACTGGCGTTACAAGTTGCAAAATTCCCCAGTAATTAAATTACCTACGATAATTTATGCATTTCCACTGGCAAAATAAGAAAAAGTTTAATTTTATAATCACGGCTGAACAAAAGAATGATAACTATGTTTCTCTATAATGAATTTACTTATCAGCGCAAGTTCGCTGAAACCCACGTAAAATGGAAAACATACGCTCCGGCCTTTGTGTTACCAAGTACAAAATTAACCTCGCTTAACTTTCTATCTCTTTCCTGCCTACGAGGTGGAAGAGAATATGTGACCCAACAAAATGATAACTCCTACTTAACAAAATGAAACCTAACTTGTGTCAGGTTGGCGAAACTCTGCAAAAATTAATTATTCCAGCACACATGGTAAATTATATATTTATCAGGACGAAAATACATTAACCGAGAGTGAACAGATGTGTCCAGTCTCTTTGAAAATCAACGAAAAAAAATCAATTAAATATATTTGCTATCGCTACACCTTGTATATAACAATTGACTTATACTCCCAAGTTCAGAATCCAGCTCAACCAATAACGAATAAATATATCCCAATCTGAATTTAAATCAAAAACTTACTGCGTTGTCAAACGTCCTCTGTCTCGCCGGGAATTTTCTTGATTTTCGCTATCTGCTTGTTCACCACGAGTCGTGCCAATAAACGGAATCGTGCTATGTCGAATGGAAATTAGCGTAGAGGATAATTCTACCGTTTGTGTATAGAAACCGGAGACAGTGTTCACCGTCAAGGAATAATCTCAGTATCCCTATCACCTCCTAACACAACGGTGAGAACTTTTACCTCTCGTACCGCTAACACTAAAAAAACACACTAGTACCGTTACCGTGGCAAGGGAAAGACCTTTCCCTTCGCGATTTCGACCCCCGGTACACACTCTGCCGCTCCTGATCTGTGTACACCCGTTTTGCTTTCCCCCCGACTTCGGTTTTGGGGTTTTTGTCGAATTGCAAAACAACTTTTTGTTTTTTGAATCGTGATAATTTTCGTTATCGAAATAATTGTATTCAAAACAATTATTTTGCTTTGACCCAGTAAGATGTTTTATTTTTTCTATTCTGTTTTGACTTCGTATTATTTTATTAAACATGATGTGGGTCGCATTCCAGTTACTATTATGATTTAAAATAAAATATGTTTTACCGTGTGTTCTGAAATTTTCTACAATAAAATTATCTTTTATGTATTCGTATTTATTACAGGTGATAGTACCTCAGAATAAATTTTTAATTACGAATGGTGTCAACTTCGCTTATTCAAGCAAACCATGCAAAGATATTCTCCCTCAGCAATGTCTGCCCGATAATAGACCTGCAGGAGATTCAATAAGAAAGACCTTGTGAAATAAACTTACTTGAAATTTGAAATTAAACGCATTTCCACCTGCGAGAAAACCAAATTTCAATGGTCGAAGCCATTTCTGAAACAACTGAACAATTTCCACTGATTGTACAAAATTCCATTCCAGGATACAGCAAATTTCAAATGTCCAAATCAGGAGGAAACCAAGTACCTTACAGCTGGTAATTATCCTTTGAGATGCCAAGTAGTAGCAAATCATACAGTAATAAATAACCAACCACTCTATAGTAGCTTTAGCCAGCCGATACTACTATGAGATCTAGACAGCACTACCTTTCGCCCAACCACATCAAACCTGGACTTTCATTTGGAGGGTACAGAACTAGATGATCTTCAACCGCTAAATAATAAATTGGTAGAAAATCAACCTCAATTAACATTCGGACAAGTCTCAAAAACCCCCAGCTTATGGACCTTATTAATTTATTTATTGTTCATTTTTATTTTTGAATTCTGTATATATAAAAAATGGGCATCGAAGTACTGCAAAGCTGCGAAGAAATCATCCCAGTTGGATCACTCAACCGTTCAACTTCCTCGCTAGCTGCGTAAGTTGAATTTACGAGGGGAGGAATTATATCAGCGATTCCCATGGAAACTGAGGAGTTGATGTTCCACGATGTAAGACGAAGACCCCGTAATCAGCGTAAATATTCTGTATAAAATTACTTATTTGTAAAGTAAAAGTTCAGTTACTATATATCACATTGTTTTATCATTCGTTGTAGAAGTATAATTTTTGTAAAATAAACATTTTTGTAAACTGTATTTCAAGTTAATAATTTGAAAGTCGTGTTTATGAATGAAATGCCCTCTCTATTGTATATTATTACTCTAAGGGTTTTCGAGTAGTGTAGGATAAAAAAACATTTAAATGCTTAAATAATATTAATAATATCGGCGCATGCTTGGTCAATCGATGTCGCCTGGAGGAATTTGTTTTTTATACTTCTTCAATTGTTAGTTGAAGACTGTAACATGAAATATTTTATAATAAATCTGTACGGTCTGAACTAATGACCCAGCCTACAAACTTAATAATTATTCAACGAATAAAAACGTGATTTCTTAGCGTATGCAAATGATTGAAAATGAATGACCACATATTTTTGTATTAAATCTATAAATAATTTCAAATTCGACGATAACTTTAGTAGGAAGGCTAATTAGCAGATGTCACTACATTTGTTAGAGAGATATATTTATTAGTGCAGGGTTTATTTGATGAAAAATGTAAGTAGGGAGTGGTTAGTGGGAAACAAAGATGTATGAACAACATAAATGAAATAATATTGTTTTTTTTATAGATATAGATACTTTCTTTTGGTAACGAAACATAACAAGATGTACGGGAATTCTTTGGGAGTTCGACACATAATAACAATCTGAAAATTGGACCAGACCACATTTATTAAATAATATCACAAAAAATATGCCATTAATACTTAAGTACTTAAAAACAAACTTTCCGGCTTTTTCCATTGGCAAATTCGTCAATTAATTTCGTGTAATGAAATTAAGAAAATAATATATTTCGTTGAATACAACAAATTGATAAAATCCTTAAACATCTTCTAAATAGTCATCAGTTTGGTCCGGCTAAGACTGATGCCAGAATGATGGATGAAAAACACGGTTACACGCTCAGTCTAGATTGACAGCAGACTGATAAAACCTATGTTAGTCATCATTCGTAAAGTGAAGACGACAGTCAAGTGATTCACCTGATCCTGCCTGCCATGGATATTTTGAAAAAAAGAAGAGCCTGTGCTATTATTATTATCGCTTTACTGCTAAAGAAACGCGTAAAAAGGAAGTGATCGATGAAAAACCTGGCTACAAAAAAGAGAGCATTACACGCATCTAAATTTATTAAATGAAATACGACAACAGGATGAAGAAGAAGACTTTCAAAATTACTATCGAATGGAAGAAGCCTGCTACGATCATTTGTTGCTAATGGTCAAACCATATTTGGAAAAACAAGATACCTGTATGAGGAAAGCCATAACCGCCAAAGAAATATTAGCTGTCACTTTACGATACCTTGCTACTGAAAGAAATATTAAATATTCTGCAATAATTTGGATCTCTCTTTCTTGCTTTGGAATGTAAACATTTTTTGAGCTACAATTCTTTGCAAACAATAATAGATGGTATTTCTGATATGAACAATATTAATAATCAATTTATATTTCAAAATATTGCTAAAGATAACATAAATATTGATCCCAGTTTTGAAGAAAATAATATCTTCAAAATGTTATTTAATTCAGCACAGGGTAATTTAAGAACTAAATTTATTAGAGATAAATATTAACAAGCAAATTTTAACTTTATAGCTCCTGTTGAAGTGCAGCTCTCGGAGGTTTCCAAATATTATTATATTTCTATCATTGACACACTTAAAGCACTTTTTACGAATAAAAACTTTTCTGAATTATATTTGCACGAAATCGAACACAAAGATTATTTAAAAGATCTCATAGATGGGGAGTGTTTTCGCAATAGTAAATTTTTACAAACAAATAAGAATGCCATCCAAATTTTACTGTATCGAGATGCTTTCAAGATTTGTAATCCATTAGGATCGGCCAGGAAAAATCATAAAAAAAATTGTTGGTATATATTTTAGTTTGGGCAATATTCCTGCTTGACATAGATCAAAAGTGGAAGACCTTCAGTTAATTGCGTTGTGTTATGAAAAAGATGTGACTGAGTTTGGTTCATCTAGAATTCTCGATATTATTATTAAAGATTTAAAGTTTCTACAAACTGAAGGAATAACGATAGCTACTAAATTTGGCTCAATAAATATCAAAGGTACTGTAATTGCTGTTTGTCACATCAGAAATTTCAACATTTCATTTGAAAACTTAATTTGGGCATACTGTATATACCTATGTTAATAATTAGATACTTAGAAGGCGCTTCTAAGTATTTGATTAATAATTTTATTTATGTATTAAACCAGATGAATTTATTTTTTAAGTATTTTATAAATTGTGAATTTGTATATTTTATTTCAATTAATGTTTTAAACGCTTAGACATTGTTTCCTATTACCTAATTTAAAAGATTTACCTTTTATAAGACAATTTGCTACATCAATAACACTTTCAAATTCAGAAGTCTAAGGAGAATGTAAAGTCGATTTATGTACCGTATTTGAAATATTAAGTATTTGAAATATTTAATATTTTAATTTGAGTAATCACGGAATGTCAAAATTTTTAACTGTTGTGGATGTGTGAATTTTGACAGAAGACAGTTAAAAAATTGAAAATTTCCACATTTCGCGATTACTCAAATTAAAATATTAAATATTTCAAATATACGATACATGAATCGACCTTTACATTATTAATGTGAAACAAAATTGTACTGATACTGTGAAATTCACACATTTTAGGTAAATTCAGATCTTACTAAAAATTCCTAACTTTACAGTTATGGGGCAAATTTACATCAACCCTGTAAAACAAAATTACGGATTTTGTAAATTTCACATATATTAGGAAAATTCACATCTTTAGTGTATTACTAAAAATATCAAGCTTTACATTTATTTAGGAAATTTACATCAACCATGTATACCGAAAATTTCACACAAATTTCGGAAAGTTTAATTCTTAGTGTATCGGTAAAATTATTTAATTTTACAAATATAGTATTTTTGAATGAAACTCACGGTCTCTAGTTAATTCCACAATATAATACAAGTTATTGAAAATTCTAAAAAATTGACATTTGTTTCGATAAATCAATATCATCGTCAGAATGACAGAAGTTATATTTCATTTTATGCCTACCTGATGTTTAGTAGTTATTTTTGGCTAGACCACGAAGTAACCTAACTTGTGATTGGCTTAATATATGTTTATAGGAAAAAGAAGAAGATGTGATATTACAAATATTGAAGCTTAGATATTATTAGCCCTATGGTGATATCCTGGATATCATTTTTCCAATTAAGATCAGTATAACTGTGCAATGATATAGAAAACCAGGAAAACTATATCTGCTGATCTTTACAATTATCACTTAAGAAGACAGTTTATTAGTGAAGAATTCCCTAGATTTAACTGTTCATTGACAACTTCATATTATGGGTTTCTTAAATGTCTTCTAGTTTCCAGTTCTTCAAGGAAATCCAGTTCTTGTTTCTTTTCACAAATATGCAGCACTTCTAGTTCTGTGTTAGGTGTCAATGAATGATTGGTGTCAAGTAGATGTTTTGCGTAGTGGGATTTATCTGGTTGTTTTAATCTGTATGCTCGTAAGTGCTCACTGTATCGTATTTCAAAATTCCTAAGGGTCTGACCCAAATAGACAGCATTACATTCTGGACATTTGAGTTTATATATACCTGACTTCTTTAAATGTCCAGAATGTAATGCTGTCTATTTGGGTCAGACCCTTAGGAATTTTGAAATACGATACAGTGAGCACTTACGAGCATACAGATTAAAACAACCAGATAAATCCCACTACGCAAAACATCTACTTGACACCAATCATTCATTGACACCTAACCTAGAACTAGAAGTGCTGCATATTTGTGAAAAGAAACAAGAACTGGATTTCCTTGAAGAACTGGAAATTAGAGGACATTTAAGAAACCCACAATATGAAGTTGTCAATGAACAGTTAAATCTAGGGAATTCTCCACTAATAAACTGTCTTCTTAAGTGATAATTGTAAAGATCAGCAGATATAGTTTTCCTGGTTTTCTATATCATTGCACAGTTATACTGATTTCAATTGGAAAAATGATATCCAGGATATCACCAGGGCTAATAATAACTAAGCTTCAATATTTGTAATATCACATCTTCTTCTTTTTTCTATAAACATATATTAAGCCAATCACAAGTTAGGTTACATCTTGGTCTAGCCAAAAATAACTACTAAACATCAGGTAGGCATAAAATGAAATGTAACTTCTGTCATTCTGACGATGATATTGATTTATCGAAACAATTGTCATTTTTTTAGAATTTTCAATAACTTGTATTATATTGTGGAATTAACTAGAGACCGTGAGTTTCATTTAAAAACACTAATATGAGCATATTCCACGAAGTGAGGGTCGAGACAGTCAATTTCATTTGCAAATATATATAAAATCTACATGAATCATGTAAAATAAAATTACATAATTACCGTGAATCTGGCATATAATTCCAGGAAAATCACATACTAAGTGTATTACCATAAACATGACAATTTACAATAATTAAGAAAGTTTACAATTTTTTTGTAACAAAACATACAGGGATGGCGTGAAGTTCGCACATACCTACGAGTAAAATTCACTTGTTTAATGTAATTATTTATTTACATGAAATATTTGCTTTTACATCAAAAATGTAAATTAGGGGTAAAAAATTATTTCTATTCAGAATCGTTTCACATTTATCCTGTAAATAACAAATTACAACAAAAATGTGATATTATATTATTACAAAACTTAAAACTTGTTGGTCACCAAAAAGCATGAACCAGAGTGTAAAATGTATTAAAGACTGTTTACTGTGTGATTTCTTTGTTACGTTCCTTTTCAGTGCAGGTCCATAGGGGAACAGTATTTTTGGTTTGACCACGTAATGATTCGATCCACAAGTTATCCCTATGAATGCTCTTACATCGTTTATTTGCATTGTACTCTTTTGTTTTACAATTACATAATCAATAATAGATCTCAAGTTTCTCGTGTGTTCTACCCATGTTTTTGTATAGTCCAGGAGGAATCGGCGCATGATTACCGAAAACTATTCCAACTCAATTTTTTTATGCGATCCTCTTTGAATTGCCCTACTGATGATATAAATGCATGTTGCCATGGGGCAACCTAGTGCCATATTGTTTAAACCGAAATTGTTTAAACAATTGGAAGAAATTGTTATTTTTCAACCGGACAAATTTTTTTATATTCTTTATTGAAATACAAATCAAAAAGATTCCTATGACTTTTCACGATCAAGTTAATATTTTTAGAGATATGAATTTTTAAAGGTTCGAAAACTCTCAAATTTGAGTACATTTGACCCATGAAAAATATATTAAAAAAATAAAATAGAATATAAATAATAATTTTTTTGAATTCTTTATACAATAGTTAAAAATATTCTTAATAGAGATGTAAGAAAATTTCATTGTTTATACCTGTTTTTTAATTGTTAATTTCGTGCGCTCACAAGTATGCTTCGCTACCTTTAAGTATCGCTGTGTCTCTTTGACTCATGCGCTGCATACGGTCTCTCTGTGTCCTGAATCATTATTAATCATTTATCTAACAATCCATTAACTTTATCAAGATTGGTAAAGAGAGCAATGTTATTAATAATTAAATTGTCTACAATTTGTTTTTAACAAAAGTAATTTAAGTATGAATCGGAACATGTAATTAAAATTACTTTTTTGTTATTATCATGGTAATTTATGTATTTTTATCAACAATAATAAGATATAATGGTATTTGAAAAATTTTTGGAATCACAATTATATATAAATAATAAGCTTTTGCTCAAAACATACATATGGATTAATGCATTGAATCCGGAATATAAAACATTAGATTTTACGAATTTCGGATAGAAACTAGAGAATGATACCTTTATTTATAAACAAAAGCCTATTTCCAACTGATCAAAATCTAATGTTTTATATTCCGGATTCAATGCATTTTTCCAAATGTATGTTTGTATGATATGATAATAACAAAAAAGTAATTTTAATTACATGTTCCGATTCATACTTAAATTACTTTTGTTAAAACCAAATTGTAGACAATTTAATTATTAATAACATTGCTCTCTTTACCAATCTTGATGAAGTTGATGGTTTTTTAGATAAATGATTAATAATGATTCAGGACACAGAGAGACCGTATGCAGCGCATGAGTCAGAGAGAGACAGCGATACTTAAAGGTAGCGACGCATACTTGTGAGCGCGCGAAATTAACAATTAAAAAACAGGTATAAACAATGAAATTTTCTTACATCTCCATTAAAAATATTATCAACTATTGCATAAAGAATTCAAAAAAATTATTATTTATATTTTTTTAATATATTTTTCATGGTTCAAAAGTAGCCAAATTTGAGATTTTTCGAACCTTTAAAAATTATTTGTATTTCAATATGGGATATAAAAAAAATTTGTCCGGTTGAAAAATAACAATTTCTTCCAATTGTTTAAACAATTTCGGTTTAAACAATATGGCACTAGGTTGCCCCATGGCAATATGCATTTATATCATCAGTAGGGCAATTCAAAGAGGATCGCATAAAAAAATTGAGGTGGAATAGTTTTCGGTACTCATGCGCCGATTCCTCCTGGATTAGTATGAATATCCTTGTGTTTATAGAATCCGTTAGTAACTTGCCCTTACATTAATTAATTTTTTCAGGATGTTGCGTGTGAGATATACGCGGATTATTATGTGATCATTATATCTACAGTTATGCTGATTATTGTTTTCATTGAAAAGTGTTTTCATCGGATAGCATTGTTTGGATCGTAACCTTTTTCTATAATTGTGCCTGTAAACTGTGTGTCTATCATCTAACAACTTTGAAACTAACCTTACTTCATATTCTTGGTATTTCATTACGAATTCACTAGATATTTGTAGACGTCTCAAGTATGGATAGTCGTGAGACAAACAGAATGTTTGTCTTCAGTTCGTGCAGTTACTCTGGATAAATCTTTTACTGCGCTAGTTTGGTTGAACCTATTCAACCATTTGTTTTGGTGACGATATGAATTAATGAACAAATTACATGTTTCTTGTTGATTTCTTCGCATGCACCATATCCTAATACCATTAAAATCTCAATTCGTTCTTGATAAGTATTGACGGTGATATGTGAGGGCAATTATATGAAATTAAAATAAAATATACCCATTACGGATCACCAGTCAACAATAATCCAATAATCTTTCAATCAATTATAATCCATGAATAATTATAGTCTACAGTAACAATTCAAATCATTCAATGCTTAATTAATTAATTGTACGTCCTTCTGATAAATGACGACTCAGTTATGAAAGAGAAAATGCGTCGAAATTGAAACAGCCCAATTAACGTCCTATTTGAACGGAGTCAAAAAAATTATCAGCTATGTGTTACAACCATCAATTATCATAAAAAATAGGCGAATTGATCGCTCACAAATATTTTAATTGATTTTGCCAGGTTATATCTAATGAAGAACTCAAAAAAGGTACATTAATTATAGTGATGGCCGCAATTATATTTTATAGATTATACAGGGTGTCCCGGGACTAATGGGAAAAAAGTCGGGAGCGTATAATATGAGCTAAAATAATGTTAGTACTTCATATAAACTTTTTCTATGCAGGCCCTCGTTTTCGAGTTATAGGCCTCCAAAGTTTTAATTTTGAATTCGGTTTTTATTTTTAATTTTTGTACTAGTTATTTGATCTTTATAAAATTTACGGCAAAGATATAATGTATGTGTATGTTTATTTTGGTAAGGTAAACATATTTACAGTAGTGCATTGAAGCCAGGGACGAACTACTTGCAATGGTTAGTGATCCAAAAATTTTGCAGGGATGGCACACCCTGTATGAAATTATCGAAATTCACTTCCCCACACATTAAGCTAACGAAAAGATACTCTTGTTGGAATTTGATAAAATAAGCCGTTTGGCTAATATTTACAGTTATATTCATGCACTACGTACCAATTTACGCATTCGCCATTTTTATAAGTACACAACGAGGTAAACGTAACTTATTAATAGATGTCCAAGATTTACCTACAGTACTACAAAAAAATTATAGAAGATGAAAAACATTAACGACTCATTAATTCGAAAGTTGGTAAAAACTTTTTATAAGTGTTTTTACCGTTTATCAAGTTACCATAGGATTAGTTGTCAAACGTTGTGTAGAATAGTTCGTAGTCAGTACTTGTCAATAATTCATAAGTCCTTAATTTAACAGTTACAATGGCAAAATTCTCTTTTATCGAGTACGCAGATATGCATCCAATGTATGGACTGGCTTCTCGAAACTGTTTAGAGGCCAGAAGGCTTTATGAAGAACATTTTGCAAACAGAGCATTGCCAGGCAGACGAATGTTTGAGTGTATTGATCTCAGGTTACGAGAACAGGTATGAATAAGTAAATGTAATTTTCTATGTATACAAAACAAAATTTTTAATTTTAGGAATATTTTTGCCAAAAAAAGGTGGAGAAGGTCCAGTACGAAGCATACGTACTGTAGCAGTTGAACAAGACTTGTTAAATGCAGTTGATAATGAACCATCAACGAGTTTTCTAAAAGTATCAAGAGAACATAACGTCTCGAAATTAGTTGTTCATCGCGTCCTAAAAGAACGGCTGTTATATCCTTTTCACATGAAAAAAGTACACATTATGACAGTGGCTGATTATCCTGCACGACTTGAGTATAGCCAGTGGTTTATGCGACAACAACAAGCAGACAATACATTTATTAGTAACGTTCTCTTTACGAACTAATCCGGTTTCACCAGAGATGGAATCATAAAGTCTCATAATATGCATTTATGGGATGATGTGAATCCACATGGCATTATCCAAACTAGGAGCCAGCATCGATTCATGGTTAATATTTGGGCAGGAATAGTTGGCAATCATTTGATAGAGCCATATACTTTATTGACGGTACTTTGACTGGTCAGAGATATTTGGAGTTTTTGCAAAATTAGTTATGGAACCTGTTTGATGATGTGCTACTACAAACTCGTAGGAATTTATGGTTCATGCATGATGGGGCCCCTACTCATTTCAGTTTAGATGTACGACAGCATTTACACACGAGGTTTCCTAATAGTTGGATTGGTCGTGGAGGCCCTTTTCAATGGCCACCGCGATCAGGAGACGTTAATCCTATGGATTTCTTTCTCTAGGGTTATCTCAAAAGTAAGGTATACGCAACACCTGTGCGAACAAGACAAGATTTAATAGACAGAATTGTGTTACACTGCGATGTTATTAGAAATAATGTGGGATTGCTCATTCAAGTGCAAAGAAACAACCTTCGTAGACTTAGAATGTGCGTGGAAGTGGGAGGAGCTCATATTGAACATTTATTAGAATAACGTTAGTTTTTGTTGTTGTTTAGGAATTAGTATTAGTCTAATGTTTTATAACTTGTGTTTTTTGAGGTTTTCTTAATGGTTTAATAATGTTATGTTCGTAATTTTGATTAAAAGGAAGTAAATCCTGGACATCGTATTAATAAGTTAGTCAGGTAGATTTGTACGTAGTGCATTAATAAAACTGTAAATATTATCCAATCGGCTTATTTTATCGAATTCTAACAAGAGTACCTTTTCGTTAGCTTATTGTGTGGAAAAGTCAATTTCGATGATTTCATACAGGGTGTGCCATCCCTGCAAATTTTTTGGATCACTAACCATTGCGAGTAGTCCGTCCCTGGCTTCAAGGCAGTACTGTAAATCTGTTTACCTTTCCAAAATAAACATACACGTACATTATAGCTTTGCCGTAAATTTGATAAAGATCAAATAACTAGTACAAAAAATAAAAATAAAAACCAAATTCAAAATTAATACTTTGGAGGCCTATAACTCGAAAACGAGGGCCTCCACAGAAAAAGTTTATATAAAGTACTTACATTATTTTGGCTCAGATTATACGCTCCCGACTTTTTTCCCATTAGTCCTGGGACACCCTGTATATTACCGTGGGTGTACATTTTCTTTCAAATAAATTATTTGATCAATGGAATAGTACCTACCTGAAATCATTCCAATCATTTTTATAATCATATATTTTAATAAATGATAAAATCGTAGGAGTATTGTAGTATGAAAGAAATTGGAAGTTACAGCAGGTAGGTCAATTCCAGATCCCCTATATTCAATTACCCAGAAAATTGACAAAAAAATAGCAAGAGGCCATGAAATTTGCTGTATCGACCTGAGAAAAGCTTACGACAGTGTGCCATTAGGGAAATTATAGGCAAATATCAATGCTACATCTATCAACGCAGTTGAAACGTTATACGGTAATCGTATTTCCAAAGTCAAAATAGGACGCAACGTCTCACAAAGATTCTACATCAGCAGACGACTGAAAAAGAGATAATGCTTATCGCCTACTCTATTCAAATAGTTATTTGTAAAACAAGTGTCACAATGACTCGTTTTGTAGTACGAGGGAAGTTTGCACAACGAACCGCGAAGCGGTGAGTTGTGCAAATCACGAGTACTACAGAAAGTCATTGTGGCACAAGTTTTACACAATATTTTTTATAATTCGCGTTTATTTAGTTATTTAAATAAAATATAATTTCATATAATCCCTCTTTTTAAACTCGGAGGTGTGGTTTGAATTTAAGTTGGCAATCCTGTAGATTCCTAATTGGTCAGATCACAGATGGTTTTATTCAGCACTTCTGACTTTTGACATATTATAACCGAATAATTGTGTAAATTGTAAACCAACTTTCATTTAAGCAAAAAGAGGATGATTATTTGTTTAAAAAAGAGCTTCTTCGTATATGCTAATGCGATCTATTTATATTATATCATGAACAGAATTATTTCTGTAATACATCTTCACATAGATATCTGGTAATTTATCCCAAAAATTGTACGTTTTATATACCTATATATTGATCCTATACAATATAAAAATAAACAATTGACAAATCATTGATAAATAAATGTTAGCGTACTTCATTAATATTTTTAATATATAAATCATTCTAATTTACCTTTAGTATGATAATTTGCTAGCTAGAACAACGCTAGACCATTTTATTTATAATTTGTGTCAAGGTTAAAGTCAAATGTCAAATAAAAATATAACTAAATTCAATAACCAACTATACACTAAAAATTACTATAACAGTGTTCAAAGAGCTTCATTGTGACACTGTAAACAATGTTATAATGAAGTCTCTTTTATACGCGAATTATGAAAATATATGTAGAATACGTACTAGTACTAGCAAACTGGAAAAGGAATGTGAAAACATGATTAGGATCAGACTATGATGAATTGGAATACATGACCAGAAAGCAAGTTGAGACGCAGGTTCTCCTTGTAATAGTTTGTGTTATATTTTGATTATTTTATAATTCAATCAGATCCTTGGAGGGTCTTCCCCAAATATCTTTGGGTCTCAAAGGCCTCAAAAATATCGGTAACACATGTTTCATGAATAGTATTATCCAATGCCTATCAAACACAAGGTATCTATTAGAATATTTAAAGAAAGACGCATACATAAGAGATATTAACATAAACATATCTAGCATGAAACGAGCACTAATTAAAGCATTTGCTGAAGTTATTAAAGATCTTTGATCTGAAGACGGTTCAGACAGAGTGGTTAATACAGTATCATTGAAAAGTCAGATTCATCGAGTTACTTCAAGATTCATGGGATACGCTCAACATAATGCACATGAGTTTCTTCGTTACCTGTTAGTGGGACTTCACGAAGATGTCAACAGGATACATCAACAACCAAAGCCCATATTAACAGAAATTGATGACAAACTTAGTGACAGTGAGAAAACACAAGAATTATGGTTAAGATATCCGAGAATGGAGAACTCCAAGATTGTGGATAACTTTGTCGGTCAATTAAAATCAACACTCAAGTGCACACACTGTGGTCACTGTTCAGTTACCTTCGATTCCTTTTGGGATTTATCTCTTTCCATACACCAAAGAAAAGGTCAATTACGACTTTCACAATGTTTAGATTCGTTCACAAGAGAATACACACACGTACGGCGATGAGAAACCATCATATTCGAAATGTAAGGAACGAAGACGATGCACTAAGTTATTCTCAATTCATGAATTCCCGAAAATATTGGTTATTCACCTGAAGCGCTATTCGCCAACAGAAAGATTTAGGAGAAAACTTAATGTTGCAATAGATTTTCCAATAGAAGGGTTTAATATGAGCCATTACGCGGCTGATAATGTGGCACCTTGTATGTACAACCTCTACGCTATATCAAGTCACTGTTAAAATCATTTTAACATTTGCGTCGACCCCGCCAAATTTCAAAATTAGATTCAAATCCAATATTATTGAACCGCCGTTACCTCGGCTGCCTTCGACCCGAGGAACGTCGATGCATAGCGAGCAATCGAAAATCGATATTCCATGTCCGAGTACCACCACGGCACCATGCGAATCATCACTCGTCAGTTTAGTTATGTATATTGTAGTTTTCCCGGTACAAAGCTTTTTTGGAAAGAAATATAAATAGTGATTAGTTTTAGAGAGTGAAACTTAAATTTGGTAAGATAACCACTCTATCCCCACTCCCCTCAGATTTGACGCGCTGAACGCTACCGCTACAACTTTCTTTAATTTTTTCTACTTCATGCACAAGGGCGATGTTATATCTCAAAGCACATACAAAAACTTCTCGGAAAAATCTATCTGCTGGCATTTTTTTTATTGTTACAACATTAATAGTTATACCGCAAACACTCTCGATCTTTGACGTTTATTATCTCAATACCTATTCGGTCAAATTAAACGCATTTTTTTTAAATGGAGCGTCTTTCCGAGAACTATTTTCAGGTACCTTGAGTATTTTTCTTCGGTATCCAAATTCGCTTCAAAAATTAATTATGTAGCAGTCGAACATTACAATACGCCTGTCTAGTCCCAGTCTAGTCAGCAACCAGCATTACATGGAGGATACTTAGGAGCCCCGTGCGTAGATGGCGTACGAAGCATACTCTGAACGGAGACCTGACTGGATTCTATACCATCTGGCTACAGTAGATGAACATCAAGCAAACACATGTCAGCCTATGTGGACTCAGCTCTACGGCTAAGTGATTAAACGCTTCATAATAATATTGTTACCATGTTATGTAATGGACTGATCTTTCGACGCACCCCGCAATTTATTTATAGTTTTGCTAATAAATTTTATATTGTTTCGAATTTATAGGTACCTTTTTGTTGACATTATCAATCACATCGGTCATGTACATTTAAGAAACCGAAAGATTCCCTTTAAATTACCTGTTCATTACCTACATTCTCCGCTGATAAGCTTACTTTGAGAGTTCATTGATAGATCAATGAGTCTCAATCGAATTGTATTTGATAAACATCAGTTTGACGTTTCAATATATTATCAAGGAGTCTGCTTGCTGTCTGGGAGATTGTATGGTAGGATTTATCAAAAATAAAATTTGAGTTGAATACGAAGGAGTTAATTAAATTTTGGCTAATTTTGTTGAGGAATCAGGTGTCGAAGGAAAATTGTGGAAAGAGTAAAAGCGCATGAGGATTTGTAGAGTCGAAAAAGAGGAGTTTAGAGAGAATAGGATAAGAACCCTCTAACAGAGGGTCTCAGTCAGGGGACACCAAGAGAATAAGTATAGCCCTCCGCCTACGTTAGTGGCATTATTGTGGAACTATATGTTCGAAAACTTATGTTAGAGGCGAACAGACCCCTTTGGTAGTCCGTAGTAAAGTAGTTAATAATAGGTTTAAGCATTATATTTTCTTGTGTAAGCGGCTCCGTGACGTCACACTAGCGCATTCCAATTATGTATATTTCCTTCCGTTTTGGTGAAGAAGTTGTTTGTATATAGTCTCTTTTTTTTGTGTAAATAGGAATATAGAATTTTCATTGTATACCTAACATCTTATATATTGTTTGCTCCATCCTGACCATCGTGGCGGTCTACTAGTTAGGGCTGGCTCATTAAAATTTAACTGGTGGCTCCCACTTTTAACAACTAAATAAAATATAAATAAAATAGGAATTTTAGCATACCCACCCCCGACCGAACTGAGCTTGGGCATGAGGTTGCGCTTCTGGAGCAAGCGAGTAGACAATAATTAAATAAAGCGCGTAACAATTATCTTTCTTTCTAATTGAAAATTTATAGTGTTGAACCATTATTTTGATAAATATATTTTATACACATTTACAAAACTGGCGCTCAACGTAAAGCACGAGAAACCAAACGAGAAGAATTGGAAATTAAATTCCTAGAAAATTCGATAAAACTTTCGCAACTCCTGCTTTGTTTTGTCAATTTTCAGAAAATTTTTACGATACCACCTGAATTTTTGAAAGATTGCGATAGAACTTTCACCGGCTTCTGGCTTGCTGTTTTGTCTTGTATTTTGAAATTAGACAACGATAAACACTCGATCATTCGGCTTTGTTCAGTCCGTCTTTCACTACATAATCATTCCTCGTAGGGAGTCAAAGACTACAGGGCAATATGGTCATTGCTTTCAATGAGGAGCAGTTTCGACAATTGCTGGAGAAAATCTCTTCCTCGAACGCCACGCCGACGACGTCCAACACAGGCAGTTTCAGCCGCTGCACCGCAAGATTCGATGGCAAAAGATGTCACGACACCGTCGACACGTTCATAACCACCATCTCAATATACAAGGAGATTGAGAAAATAAATGACAACGACGCAATTAGAGGTTTACCGCTACTCCTCACCAACGACGCTTCACTATGGTGGCGCGGGTTAGAAAACCAAGCGACCAACTGGGATGATGCCACGCGACTAATCCGGAATGCATTCTCGCCCGCTCAACCAGCATATCAAGTGTATGTCGACATATTTGACCAACGCCAAGAGCCTAACGTCCCAATCGACGTTTCATATGCAGAAAGAGAGCACTATTGGCACAGTTACCGCCAAACCGTCACGACGAGAGTTCAAAACTCGACATGGTTTACGGATTGCTTTCAATCCATGTACGCAAACAAATCCCAAGAGAGTCGATACGCTCTTTCGACAATTTACTGGAACTAGCCAGGAAAATTGAACACATTCCACTGGAGGAAAAAGTGACTACAGGACCTCCCAGTATACCGAGACCAGATGCGAGCAAGAAACCAAGATGCGCCTACTGCCATTTTAGAGGGCATTCAATAAACGAATGCCGAAAACGCCAAGCCGCTAAAGAAATTAGCACAGAAACCCATCGCAAATCGGAACCGGGAAAAATCTCCTGTTACGGGTGCGGCAAACAAGGATATTTCCGAAACAACTGCCCGGATTGTTCAAAAAAATCTCGTCCCGACATATCAGCCCATTCGGCCCACTTCTACAGTCTGAGTACGTTAACCGAGCTCACAACCCAAGTGCCCACTATACAAGTAAAAATAAATGGGGTTAACGGCCTTGCTCATATAGACACAGCTGCTAGAACGAGCATAGCTAGCGCATCATTGTACGAGTACTTAAAACAACGGCAGACTTGCGACTTTAAAACACAGTTAGTAGACGTCACACTCGCAGACGGGCGTTGTACACCCAAAGAAGTGCTGTCTACTACGACCCAAATAGAAGACGGTGATCGCACATTCCCGATAGACTTTGTAATACTACCCGACGCAGAGGACAACCGCACCTTGTTAGGCATCGACTTCCTCGAAAAAGCCGCCCTAGTTCTGAACCTTCCTCAGCGTGCATGGTACTTCGCAGATGAACCCGAGAAGATATTCAACTTCCTCAATATTCAACAGAGTAAAACACCCGAATATATCCGAAATGGCCATCCACAACGAGAAACACAGTCCGATAGTGCCAGAAATATAATGCTTGCAGTGAATGTCGGGAAGGGGCATTTTTGGAATTATTTGCTTCATCATTGCCAATGGATGATGAAGCCCTTGTCACCCAGCCTGATGACGCTGGCCCACTCATAAAGATCCTCACGCCACCGCGACCGACTTATACACTTGACGACGACGACGACCAATATTCACCTGGTGCGATCTACGATATTTTTAAAGACTCTTTACCAGCTACTTGGTCACCACCGGAGAAGCGGGATCCCAGAAAACGACGCAGACTGGAATTAAACCAAATAGATATTTGTCTGAGACCCGACGAAACTCCTGGGCTGAGCAATCAACAACGAGACTTCTTCAATAAAGCCCTCCAGGCATACTCCGATGTCTTCGCCGAGGATGGACCACCTACTCCGTATGCTGAACATCGCATATCCACAGGTGAACACGCGCCCGTAGCTAACGCCCCATATCGGATGAGTCCTGCCCGTCAAAACATATTAAGGCAAAAGCTCGACGACATGCTAGAGAAAGGCGTAATTGAGGAAAGTGATACGTCATGGTTATCGCCCGTGGTCCTCGTACCCAAAAAGGACAACGACCTACGAGTATGTGTCGACTACCGTAAGCTTAATGCCATCACAGTACCCGATAAATATCCACTACCACGGATCGACGATTTGCTTCACGCCGCTAAGGGCTGCCCGTTCATGTCGTGCCTCGACCTTCAGTCGGGCTATTGGCAAATACAAATTCATGACAGTGACACAGATAAAACAGGATTTATAACGCCTTTTGGAGTCTATAGATTTAATAAGATGGCCTTTGGATTACGAAACGCCCCCAGTAGTTTTCAGCGCCGTGATTTGGGAAGAACCTTTGAACATTTACGGACGTACCGACTGAGAGTAAAGAGAAAAAAATGCAATTTTGGCTGTTCCACAGTAAGGTATCTTGTACATATGATAACTGAGGATGGCATTACGACCGACCCGGAAAAAAAGTCGGCTATATCCAATATGCCAGCTCCAAAAAATATCAAACAGCTTTTGTCTTTCATACAGACTTGCTCCTGGTACAGGCGATTTAAACCTAACTTCGCGCAGATTGCCAGACCACTAACGAATCTAACCAAGAAGAAAGCAGTGTGGAAGTGGGGATCAGAAGAAGAGCAGGCCTTCGGAAATTTGAAAGAGAAACGGTATTCTCGCTCATACTAAAATAAGCAGACATCTCCAAACCATTTATTATCAAGACGGGCGCCAGTGCATACGCAATAGGAGAGGTTTTGGTCCAGGGGGAGAAAGAAAACGAGCACCCGATAGAATACAGTAGTCGCTTACTGACATCAGCGGAACGGAATTATAGCACTACGGAGCGAGAAGCGCTTGCGCTAGTGTTCGCAGTAGATAAATTTCGGGGATACATTGGAGGTTCAGAGGCAATACTGATAACCGACCACCAACCCCTCAAGTGGTTGATGAGCCTGAAAACGCCAACAGGACGCCTATCACGATGGGCCCTGATATTACAGCCATACGACCTCCAAATCCAATATTCACCCGGGAAAACAAATGTAGTAGCAGATTTCCTATCTCGACCCCCATGCCAGAAACCTATGATGAGTGACATCCCTAAGCGAAATGAAAAAGAGATGCGTCATAAACAAACAGAGGATCCTGAATTGGCTCCGATCATTGCGGCCCTCGAGAACACCGCAGACGACGAGAGAAACGCTAAATGGTTCAAACGAGGATATTTCATGCATATGGGAGTACTTTATCGGTATACCCAGGAACAGGAGGATGAAAACGCTAGATTAGTTGTGCCAAAAGAGGAGCGTCCAAAAAGTTTGCGAGCCTACCACGACGACCCTACCGTCGGACATTACGGCGTAGATATAACGTTAAATCGAGTCGCTAGGCGTTACTTTTGAACAGGAATGCGTCAGGACATCGTCAAGCATGTATCTACCTGCTTAGAATGCCAGAGGTATAAAGTCGATAACAGGAAGCCTGCGGGATTATTACAAACAGTAGTCTGGAACCAAAGGTTTGAAGTTATCGCAGTCGATCTATTCGGACCACTACCGTTGAGTGAAGACGGCAAAAGGTGGATTTATATAATTGAAGATACCACTAGCCGCTGCGTTGAACTATTTTCGCTAGCAGACGCTACGGCAGTTACTTGCGCACGAGTATTAATCGATGAAATATTTGTCAGTTATGGGGTACCACGGCGGTTAATAAGCGACAACGGGACACAATTCGTGTCCACCATAATGCAAAAACTCACGTTTTGTCTAGGCATTAAACATGCCCTAATTCCTGTGTATCACGCTGAATCAAATATAGTGGAACGTAAAAATCGTGACTTAAAAACAGAATTAGGTAACCTAGTTGGCAAAGAGCACCTCTCATTTAACTTCTATAAGATTCACCATCAACACAGCCCGATATGAAAGTTCTGGACAAACGGCGGCCTATCTGACCTTCGGGAGAGAGCTGCGAACTATACAAGACGTCACAGACGATCTTAGCACTATTGTACGTAACGAAAATTTTGTCGCGGAAATCACACCAATACTACAAAATGTATCTATGTCTCTCCGCCTGGCCAGGAGTTTAACGAAGAACGACAAGAGAAGAACCAAGCATATGTAAATAAACATAGGCGTCATGGGCCGGATTACGCACCTGGCGACAAAGTGTGAGACAAATCACATTTCCTCAGTAACACCGCAAAAGGGTACTCAAAGAAATTGGCCCCACGACGCGACGGACCCTGCGTCATACTCCGGAAACACGGACCTACTAGCTACGAAGCTGCCGAGCCAAATGAAGACTCCATTCCAATAGGGATTTATCATACTAGCGACCTAACTCCCTATCAGTCCTCTGAAAACTCAGAAGATGAACCTAAGCCCGTGCGGGAGATTAGAAGGAGAGGACGGCCCCGCAAATCAGATATAACTTCTCCCGCCACTATTTCTGACGCCTCGTCGAGACGACCTTGACGCCAGAGGGGGAGGCTGTAGTGGTCGAACATTACAATACGCCTGTACCCCAGTCTTGTCAGCAACCAGCACTACATGGAGGAAACTTAGGAGCCCCGCGCGTAGATGGCGTACGAACCATACTTTGAACGGAGACCTGACTGGATTCTATCAGTAGATGAACATCAAGCAAACTCATTTCAGCCTACGTGGACTCAGCGCCACGGTTAAGTAATTAAACGCTTCATGATAATATTGTTACCATTTTCTTCTCTTTTAGGATTCTTATATTATTTTTCTTTCTAATTGTAAATTTATAGTGTTGAATTATTATTTTAATAAATATATTTTAAACACATTTACAATTATTTATAAGACGAAATTTTTCAACTTTTCAAAATCGCGTAAAAAAATGATAAAAACCTAAAAATTGTTCATTATAGTTTAGAGGTCCAAGTAGCTGTAAAAAATCGGCGCCTATTACAACTCACAAATGTAAGCCTGACATGAACGCAAAAATTACAATTAATTCATGTAAAAACTATCAGGCCAATTAAATCGGCCTTTGACATATTGTTTTATATACTATAATAAGGTTTTGATATCCCAATTTATAGCGTGATTGGATGATTCCTTTATTCCTTATTTGCGAAACAAATGCTTCAAAATAACCTCGTTTTTTAGCTACTTTCTTTGCATTTATCGCCATTTCTCAACGAAAACATTGAATATATCGATTTTAAACCAATTCTATCTTGTAGAGAGAATTGAATAAAGAAAAAATTCGCAAATATACTTTTTTTCTCTATCTTACATATTTAAAGAGTTATATTAAGAAATATCTGAAAAAATAAGCGATTTTTGCGTTTTTTTGCAGTTTATGATTTTTCCTGCAAATAGCACAACTTTTTCAGCTGGCGGACCTTCATATTTTCTTTTCTTAGATGATTTCCGAGCAATTCCAACCAATATCTAATCTACGTCAAGACACATCCATGTCAAACTGTAGTGCTCCTGGCCTATCACATATTATAATTGCGACAAGAGCATCAGAATTTAATGCAATTTGCTGCAATCTAACCGTGTAGTTACGTCTAGAGCCATCCTGATGCATCAACAGCAGCATCATTGGCTTTTTAAAGATTGAATCCTCACTTCTGTCACTGTTTATTCCTGATTTGTGATACTATTTATCTTTGAAAAATTTCGTAATTTGAAAAAATTGGCCAATAGGATGATGTAACCTACTTCCATTTTTAACATTTAGATCAATTCCAAAGCTCTTTTCGATCTCCATAAAACACTTTCTATCAAAACATCTTATGTAACTTAATTATTTAGTGTATTATCAGTATCACATAAATTTTACGTGGTTAGTCTACTAGATTAGAATTACAGTTAGTACATTTTAAAAATATAAATATAGAACTCTACGGCAAACACCGTGCCAGAGGGAGGAGCATATGAAGAGATGGTAACTATGTTAGTATTAATTGCAATACTCGCTGAAGATATTGTACTTCCTGAACACGATATATATATGATCTTGTTAATTCTAAAGCGACCGAACAACAAATTTATCTTCTATACTCGTATTTGTTTATCTAGGAAATTGAATATGTTGAAAAATGTATAGAAACGTTTAGCTGAAATCCTAAAAATGCTATAAAATTATCACGCCATCGTTTGAGAATAATAATTATACAAATATATGTAGAAATCCACACTTAAATGTAGTATTTTGAATGAGAAATCGTTTGGTTTAATATTTTTCGACAGATTTGAGTTTAGAAAAAAGAGATACAGATAGAGAGAAACATGAAAGTAAAAAAGGAAATTAGACGAATATAGTAAATTGGTTTCAATTCCGTATACCGAATATTCGAGAATCATTACATGAAGGATGTAGTAGGCAATTACTAAGAAATAAAATTTTGATTAGAAGAAACTGTATCAAATAATTCACAAATTTGGTTATTGCTCGGTCAATAAACAAAATGCCCATCAAATTCGTTACAGACCATATTAAAGCACATCTAATACAACATTTATCAACGATCTTTTTCATCTCTACAATTACTCATCATGAAATTTGTGATACAAAAAACCGGATGCAAAATACGAGTTTATCGACTCAAGAATAATATATCCAAATTAAACAGGAAATTATTTATTAAACAATTGTGTCTAACGAAAATGCTAATATTCATACTGGATCTTGAGTAGTTTTTAATAACACATATTATCCAATAAGTTTATTTACAGTTATGCCCTCATGGTGTAGCGGTCATATGAGGACGATATAAGTGAAGTTAAGAACAACGAATACAAAAATTTCTATATAACATCGCATATTGGAGAGAAGGTGCTGTTATAAATGATAAGAGCAAAGTAATCAAATTTAACTATTTTCGTCTCTAATCTTGCTGGTCAATTCCCACTTCAGTAATTTTTCAAACCCGAATTTCAAGAAAAAACAAAGATTTAGTATATAGTGTAATGTTTTTCCAATTTATTTAAACAATAAACGGGTGAGATAAATTTTGAACACACGGTAGGTTCACCTACTTAATTTATTTATTCACTACACTATTCACAAATTATATACACAGTATATTCACTCAAACTAATTTATATAAACAGTTCACTAATTCACATTCACTTATTTACTTGTTCATCTCACGATGTCAAATTATCAACTAACTGACTATCCCGGGTCGGTCCCTTATATATTAGTGCCTTTTTTACTAGATAATTCTAGATTACAAAACAATTGGCTTTCTAGCTTTTTCTAGACAAGACTGGTCACAAAAACAATGTTTAGATAAGATAGTCACAATCGTAAACAATTCTAAGAAATCCCTGTGCATCCGCCATAATTTTAACTTTCATACATGACTTAGACAGAGTCGAATTCGGGGACTATACCAGTGTGCTGTTTCGTATTATTACCCCCTCCTTAAATGGCAGTTCCTGCTGGAACTTTTGTGTAGCCGAGACTGGATGTTTGAATCGGCAACTGGCCCCATTTCTACACTTTCCAATCTTATGGAAATAGCAGGGCACCGTCTTAATCGTATACTGATAACGGAGGTTATAGCTGTAAACTAATATCTGGACACCGGTATCTTGGAAGATAACCTCTACCATGTTCCTGATCACTCGCCAATCCAACAGGTTACTCGCTATCTTAGGCATGGCCAGTTTCTTCACGCTAGATTCTAACACATGGTCTCGGAGGTTTCGAAGTCCTTCCCACACATCGCGGTAGGTAGATCGATCTTGAAATTCATTTTTAGTTACGACGTAGAAGACGTACTGCGAATTATGTTTCAGTTTCAGTGTCTTGCCAGGGGCTGGAATCTGGTCTTCAAGTTTTTCTAATTGCCCGAACTTATTTCGAAAGACGGATGCCAACCCTCGTGCGTTCTTGAGACGGGCGGGGATGTATGCCAGTGAATAATCTTCCGGAAGAGTGAACAAATCTTGTCGTTGTTCTGAAGTAACTCCATATCTAGCTTTCCCGGTACCCTCCATACGCGCCCATAAATTCATCGAAGGTAGGGTCAGATACATCTCGAATATGGTTCACTCCTTTCTCTAGGTCACGGTCTCCTTCGAATGGCGCTAGTCGGTTTTGGTGAACTACTTTTGGTTTTCCGTTGGGAATCTTGCTTATGTGATATATAACATCATTGATCATTTTCTTAATTAAGTATGGACCTTCCCCGGATTTTTGTATTCTGTAACATGATTTCATTTGGAATTGTTCTTTTTCTACTAAAAATACATGCATTGGTTCTTTTCAAGACAATAGTCAGTCCTTTTTTTAAAACACCAATCTTCAAGTATTCCAAAAAAATTACTCAGGTAATTGCATCCATCCTCTATATCACAATTGTCAACATAAGCACATATATCATCCGCAAACTCCAACACTGTGACTTTATTACACCGGTTCACCAAATTTTCCAAATCATAGGTATATATAACGTACAGAAGGAGACTTAAAATACGGCCCTGGGGTATGCCCAGAGAGGCTGTTCTGGGTCCTGTAATCTCTTGATCTATTTTGATAGATATAGTCCTATTAATATATAGTTTGATAATTCTCTGAGAAAATGTGTGGCTAAATCCGATTTGTATCATTTGCTGGTATAAAATTCGTAGGTTCACATTATCATAAGCTCCTTCGATATCTACAAAAACAGCAATAACTGACTTGTTTTTTGAAAATGACAGATTTGCATCTATTACAAGATGAGATACATTTTCTATCGTGGAGTGGGATTTTCTAAAACCAAACTGATATTTTGGTAACTTCTTGTTTGTTTCAAGCCACTGTTCCATTCTGGTCTTAACCATGCGTTCAAATGTTTTCAGTATACAGGAAGCTAATGATATTCCTCTATATGATTCTGCTACTTCTGGATTTTTATGCGGTTTTAGGATAGGAATACCGATGTATTTTTTCAAATCTTCTGGATAGGATCCACTTTCCCATATATTATTTATTATTTCCAACAAAATAATTTTACATGACATAGGTAGGTTAAATAGCATTATATAATGGATATTATCTACTCCAGGAGCTGAGACTGTCTCTAAGTTCGCTTATAGAAAATTTTCTGCATAATAGATCTCCTGTATCATCGACAATATCTTCCTTCTTTTGTAGGATGCTATCCATATCTTCTTCTGCCCACTGTGGTGTTATCTTATTTATAAAATCAGTTGACCATTTTCGGGGGCTTAGTCTACTTACTGGTTCGGTATATGTGTTTTTAAGTTTCCTGACTTCTGTCCAGATTTCTTTAATAGGCGAATTTTTATTTAATTTAGAGCAAAATAATCTCCAAGATTCCCTCTTGCGTTTTTTTATAACTTTTTTCGTTATAGCCATCATTTTTTTCAAATGAATGTAATTTTCCAAATTTGATATTTGTGTAAAACGCAAAAGGGCTTCTTTTTGATTTTTTAATGAAATATCACATTCTTGATTCCACCAATGTTTATTAAATTTTGGGTTTCCCACTTTTTTCTTTTTGGGTATGGAATATTCTGCTACTTGATTTAGTTCATTTATAAATTCATCGTAATATGTAATATTTTTTCTAGAGGTGCTATAGTCCATACGTTCAGAGAAAAGTGGCCAATTGGCTTTGTTGAGGTTCCATCTTTTTGAATCTGTAATTTTATTTGGTAGTTCCAACTGTACTTCTATAAGTATAGGGAAGTGGTCTGAACCTAATGTCATTTGTTGCGTATGCCAATTGCATAACGTAGCTATATCTGGTGTTACTATGGTAAAATCAATAGCCGATTTATTTATTTGGTTAGGTGTTGGCATTAAAGTTTGATCACCGTTGTTAAGAAATATTAAATTTGCATTTTCTATTGCTGCATGTAGGTTTACTCCTGCTCTATCAGTAATATCACAACCCCACCCATTATGGTGACAATTTAAGTCAACTGCTACTACAAATGGTTTTTCCAAACTATCAAAAAATTGTGTCCATTCTCAGATATATTCAATCTCGGTTTTGCATAATACTGAATAAAAGTTTATTTTCATTGATGTATTTATTTTAACACTTAAGGACGTACACATCACGTCTCTCAAATTATAGGTTGGTTTAGTCTTATAAAATGGAAAACTTTTTCTAAGAAGTATACCTACCCCTCCATATCCGTCTTCTCTATCTAGCCTGAATACATGGTACTCACTAAAAGATATTTTTTTGATTTGTCTTTAACCAGGTTTCACTGACTAAGCTCATATGAATATTGTTGTCAAAGAGAAATTTTTCAAATGCCTCTTTATTATGTGTAATTGATCTTATATTGTACTGTAAAATGTTAAAATTGAAGTTATTGTTCATCAAAGAATTCTTTTAATTTTTTTAATAATTCCCCCCTCAATTTGTTATCTTTTAATGACTCTGTATGATTATCTAACAATTCTTTTATAGCATTTACTATGGTATCACATAATTTTATTGCTTCTCTTACTGGTTGCGTATTAGAGATATCAGATAATTGATAATTTGAAGAATTGGAAAATTTCCCATAAACTGGTTGAGATCGGACCTTAGGAATTTCTAGTACAGCCCTATATTCTTCCGAATAGCCGGACGTGGACGCCTGAGAGCTAATCGTATGACCGTTATCGTGCTGCTTCTTAATATACGCTGTATAATAATTACTTGTGTTTGAATTATTATTTTTATTTTTAATTACATTGGCATAGCTTTTTTCTTGTTTATTTTTTGCTTCGATATATGATATGTTTTCCGTTACCATAATGTTTTTAATAGTTTTTTGTTTATCAAACTCCGTGCATTTTTTTCTATCCGTAGTTGCATGATCACCTCCGCACAGCATACAAAAAGGCTCACTAGTTTTCTGACAATTTTCTGTGTCATGTTCATCCCCACAATGTCTATAACGTATTTTTCCCCTACATTGAGTACTTAAATGTCCATATCTCATACATTTTAAACATTGCACTACTTTTGGTATATACAATTCGACATCGTAAACTAGTTTTTCTATGACTACTTGGTTAGGTATCATCTGACCCTTAAAGGTGACTACAATAGTTGATGTAGGAATAATCTCCCCATTTTTCTTGAGGATCATTCTTCTGACATTAACAACCTCTAATGTATTTCCATACCTAGGTTTAATGATATTTGCCAATTCTTCATTCGTTAAATCTAGATCTATATGTTTAATAACGCCTTTTTTCTGTGTGTAAAATACTGGAATATACGCTTCATACTTTTTTTCCTCTAAGATTTTTGATTTTATTAATTTATTTGAACTGTCAAACGAGTTAAGTTCTACTTTCATTTTATTTAATCCGATTACCGTTATATTGACAATATTATTTTGTATCGCTGGTAGTGCATTTAAAATTAATCGTGCAGTACCAATTTTATGAAGTTTGCCAATATTACCTTCTTTATTTTGAATAAAAACATGATAAGGACCCTGATCAAATTTAGAATACATATTTTTATTGTTTACATTCAATTGTTTTTGTACAATACTTACATTAGTTTCCGTAATTATATTGTCTGATAGTTTTACTTTTTTTGTCATTTCATTATCTACCTCATTTTCCCTATTTCGTTTTGCCTCTGATTCCGTCTCCATATTAATTTCCACATATTTAATATTATTTTTTCCTCTATCAGGTGGAACTTTTTCCGTTGTTGACATCGCTTATCTTATACCTACAAAAGTTTAAACACTCGATATGCTCGGCTACCGTATACACGTCTACTCTGTGTTAATACCTTTACCGAACTGTGATGAAAATAGTTAATTTCCCTATTTAAATAGAACAGTATACAAAATATTCTAATAAACTCACATAGGCTCGTTGAATATATCAAATCTAGTTCAGTGTGTTGAATGAAACTCACTGTTTCTAGCTAATTCCACAATATAATAAAAATTGTTGAAAATTCTAAAAAATTGACAATTGTTTCGATAAATCAATACCATCGTCAAAATGACAGAAGTTACATTTCATTTGATGCCTACCTGATGTTTAGTAGTTATTTTTGGCTAGATATTATTAGCCCTATGGTGATATCCTGGATATCATTTTTCTAATTAAGATCAGTATAACTGTGCAATGATATAGAAAACCAGGAAACTATATCTGCTGATCTTTACAATTATCACTTAAGAAAACAGTTTATTAGTGGAGAACTCCCTAGATTTATCTGTTCATTGACAACTTCATATTGTGAGCTTCTTAAATGTCTTCTAATTTCCATTTCTTGTTTCTTTTCACAAATATGCAGCACTTCTAGTTCTGTGTTAGGTGTCAATGAATGATTGGTGTCAAGTAGATGTTTTGCGTAGTGTGATTTATCTGGTTGTTTTAATCTGTATGCTCGTAAGTGTTCACTGTATCGTATTTCAAAATTTCTAGGGTCTGACCCAAATAGACAGCTTTTCATTCTGGACATTTGAGTTTATATATACCTGATTTCTTTAATTTTGGTATTTTTTTTTACATTTAACAATTTTGTACTAACGTTACTTTCTGTTTTAAAAGAAATTGTTGTATTCGTTGCTGAAGATATTATCTTTGAAATATTATTAGAAATATTTCCTGCATATGTGATGGTTTTATAAGTTTTTATTTCATCAGTTTGTTTAGGAATCATTAATGTATTGCAACTTTTTTCTCTTTTTTATTAATCAGCTTATTTATCATATGTAATGGATAACCGTTCATAGGAACTGAAAAAGCTCTATGTATCATTGAATTATATGCCGCTAGTTTATGTGACATGGGGTGATTGGAACAATATGGAATTGTCACATCAGTGTGTGTTGGTTTTCGGTAAACTGAATCATCATGTACATTATCAACTCTTTGAATTTTTGAATCAAGAAAATTGATTGAGCAAATATCTTCAATTTCTAATGTAAATTTAATTTTTGGGTGTAAATTATTAATGTAGTTGAAAAATACATCTAATTGTCGTTCACTACCCATAAAACAAGGTAATATGCCATCTACATATCTATACCAAAATAAAACATTTTTCGAAATATTACTTTCAAAGATATTTCTGTCTAAACTGTCCATAAAAATGTTTGCCAAAATAGGTGATATAGGGCTTCCCATTGGTAAACTTTCATTTTGAATATATATCTTATTGTCAAAAGTGAAATAATTCTGATTAATACATACCTCAAATAAATGTACTTTGAACAAAACATGTGACATGTCAATATCTATTCATAATGTTGAACAAACATAATATATAACTACAGACCGCTAATAGCCCTTGATGCGGATGCGGATTCGTTAATAAAAAAAATCCTTCTTTTTTCTATTCATATATATTAAGCCAGTCATAAGAAAGGTCACTTCTTGGTCTACCAAACATAATTATTGAACATCACGTAGGCATCACATTAACTTCTGTCATTCTTTTTTCTATTTACAAGCAAGTCGCATCTACCACTCGGGTAATTAGCGACACAAATATGGGTGGTTTAGTTAATATGTTAATGTCACTTAGAACTTGTTCTAAAGTGTTGCTGAGGTTGTTGTCTTGTCTTGATTGTTGAAATTTTGGCCAATCGGTTATTAAATGTTTGACGGTAAGCTGGGTCTTGCAAAATTCACATGTTGGGGATTCACTTTTAGTAATTAAGTAACTATGAGTAAGCTTGGTGGGGCCTATTCGTAACCTAATCAGTTTAACTTGAAGCGATCTTTGGTTTATTGACTGCTACCGAGGTATCACTTGCGGTTTCACGTCGCGTAGTTTCGATTGAGATGTTTGCCACTCGGTTTGTCACAATTTTTGCACTCTTGATTTAACTAGCGGTTTTATGTCGTTGTACACTACCGTTTGCACTTCACTCACGGTTTCACTAATTGCTACTTGTCGTGCTTTCTGGTTGGAACCCAAAGTATTTCCACAAAGTTATTGGAATGTTGCAACTGTGATAATTCGACTTTAATTTGGAGTGTTATTGGACGTGTGAGATAAAGTTGATTGATAATATGGATTGAGTTAAGAGAGTCTGTTTTTATGAGGGGTCTTGAAGTATTTGTTGTTTTTATGTGAGTCAGTGCTTGTAGAATGGCGTATAGTTTTCCAGTGCAGACGCTGCTTATGTCAGGTAACTTGAATTGTAGTGTACTGTTTTGCATGATCACTGCCGCGCCTACGCCATCATAGGTTTTGGATGTGCCTGTATATGCGAGGTGAAATTGTGGATATTTGTCAAGGCAAATGTTTTCCTAATTAGTGTATGGGAGGTTTCTAATTTGTAAAATTTGTACATTGAAGTGTCGGTGGGAGGAATATTGATCGACCATGGAGGGGGAGTTTTAATTTAGTTGGAAAGGAAGTGGACATTTCCACAGTTGACAAAAGATTTATAATGTACAGAAAGAAACACTTGAAAATCCCCCAAAGAAAACAAACGGTGCATACCAATGGAATTATGTTACACCAACACCGATTAACTAACTCGGTTAGAGCAACAAACCGTGCATAAGTTATGCGACGTTTGCTAAGCGGTTTTGCTGTTGCTAGATTTGTTTTGAGATTATTTTAAAGCTTTTTTATGTAATTTGTGACTATTTTGTTTGTTAAAACTATTGATAATGGTGCGAGAGTGCATTTTGTATAAATAACTCCATGTGGGTGCTGAAATATATTTTCATAAGTATTGATTGTGCCATAACAGTTCAAACATTGAACTATCTCTTTATTTAACCTGTTTACAAAATCTTTTGTCACTTTCTGAATGTTGGGGTCAAAACAAACATCAATTTATGAATGAAATGCTTTATCTAGTGTGTATTATATATCTATGATTTAACCCCGATCTAATTATTTATTTCTCTTGTCATGAATTGTCGAGGTATAGTAAATTTATTTTATATTGCAATGTATATGAAAATTGTTTTCAATCAGGACCATTTTTTTGTTGAAACTTATTGCTCGTAATGAGTATGTAAATGAAAATATGCAAGTAATATGTATGAATGATTGGACAGGTTACTAAAAACGTACTTATGATTAACATTCAGCTTTTTTCTGATAATGACCAATAGTCATTATGAATTCTTAAGATTCTCAACAAAAGCATGCAAGATTTTTTATCAAAAATCTGCGGCGATCGTAAAAGGTAATACTATAAATTTTTATTATTTAAAATAATGAAGAATTATTTAAATGGTTCCATAACCGAGTTAAAAAAGCGTAAGTCCTCGGAATGTGTCTTTAAAATATAGTAGTTTACCAATAATGACATTCCGCAGACAACTAATAATATGTTTTAATCGATACCTCAATGCAGCCTGAAGCTCGTCTCTTATAACATTGATTTGGTTTAAATGTAATGGTTTGGACCATTTTTACTTTTCCCCCCAACCTATCTAAAACCAAAAAAAAGTTGAAATTTAGAAAAAATTTTTTTGAGTTATTTTTACGTTTTCCATCAACAACACGAAAAAACAGTTTTTAGAAAAAAAATCCTGTGTGTATGTCGTCGTCGTCGTCGTCGTGGTTGTCGTCTGCCACTTTTCCTTACATATCTTGTTAGCACGATACAGCCTCCGGAGTGCAATAAGTCACCAACTTTATGATTGAATACTGTTAAGGACATGTCACAGATGAACCCTATTGATTTTCAGCTCACCAGATCCAGTACAACTTGTGTTACAGTACTTTAAGTACGATATTTTTGTCATTTTTGGAGAAGTTTCAGTTTGTTAGCACGATACAGCCTCCGGAGTATATACAAGTGACCAATTTTATGATTGGATATTATTCATAACGTCTCAACGATGAACTTTATTGATATTCAGCTCACTAAAGCCAGTACAACGGGTGCTATGGTACTTGAAGTACCAAATTTTTGTCATTTTTGGAGAATTTTCAGTTTGTTAGCACGATACAGCCTCCAGAGAGTAAACGATTGATCAATTTTATGATTGAAAATTGTTCAAGGTGTCTCACAGATGTACCCTATTGATTTTCAGATGTCTAGAGCGAGTACAGCGGGTCCTATAAATCCAGATATACTACATTTTTGGTTATTTTTGGAGAAATTTCGGTTTGTTAGCACGATACATCCCCCAAAGTATATACAAGTAACAATTTTATGATAGTATATTGTTCAGGGCCACAGATGCGGAAAAGTTAGTTTTAATCTTTAAAACCGTTTATTTTATATATAAACAACAGAGTTGCGTGCTGAGGGTATCTACAGAAAAAAATAATGGAATACAGTGGGAAAGAACAACGGCCTGCCAGGGATGCACAGTGCCGGATTTACATACCAGGGAAAATTGGGGCCCACATGTTCTATAGGTGCAGCTCTGTTCGGTGTGACGCTACTAGTTTTCAAAAGTAATAAGAAAAAGCATATTTATTCTAAATGGCCTTTGGAATATCGAAAAAAGTTCGTTTATTAACCCTTCGTTAATCGCGAACGTTTTATCCCCGACCTTAGTCGCGCGGTCTACGCATGTAGACCATTTTTCTCATTGTATGGCAGATTTTTTTTATTTTTAGTTTCGTTCTTTCTCATGTTAAGCTGGGAATCATTTAATAATTAAATTGAAAAAAGTGGAAAATTAAATATTAAGGACCTAGCTACTCGAAGAAACTACTTATGAAATTTCGGCGTATATTTAACATAGAAAACGATTATATATCAACAACTTAAGCTTTACTGATGAAAAAACTGTTTAAAAGGCAGTAAGTAAACACTTAAACTTAAAAAAAAACATCATAGCTCAAAAACATAAAGTTTACGCATGTGAAAAAAAAAGATATTAATTTTCCGCCCAACCTATCTATATGCGAGAAAAGTATTGGTTTTCCCAAAAAAAGTTGGAATTTTGAAAAATTTGTTTAAGTTATTTTTACGATTTCCATCAACAACAATACGAAGAAATGGTTTTCAGAAAAAAAATCCTGTGTGTCGTCGTCCTCGTCGTCCACTTTTCGTTACATGTCTTGTTAGCACGATACAGCCTCCGGAGTGCAACAAGTCACCAATTTTATGATTGAATATTGTGAAGGACATGTCACAGATAAACTTTATTGATTTTCAGCTCACCAAAGCTATGGTACTTGAAATACGAAATATTTGTCATTTTATGAGAAATATCAGTTTGTTAGCACGATACAGCCTCCGGAGTTCAACATGTCACCAATTTTATGATTGAATATTATTCAGAACATCTCACAGATGAACCCTATTGATTTTCAGCTTACCACAGCCGGTACAACAGGTGCTATAGTACTTTATGTACGACGTTTTTGTAATTTTTGGAGAAATTTCAGTTTGTTAACATGATACAGCCTCCGGAGTATATACAAGTGATCAATTTTATGATTGGATATTATTCAGAGCGTCTCAAAGATGAACCCTATCAGTATTCAGCTCACTAAAGCCAGTACAACGGTTGATATGGTATTTGAAGTACCACATTTTCGTAATTTTTGGAGAATTTTCAGTACGTTAGCACGATACAGCCTCCAGAGTGTATACAAGTGACCAATTTCATTATTGAATATTACTCAAGGTATCTCATAGATATACCCTATTGATTTTCAGCTGACGAGAGCGAGTACAGCGGGTCCTATAAATACAGATATACTACATTTTTGGAGAAATTTCGGTTGGTTAACACGATACATCCCCCGAAGTGTATACAAGTGACAATTTTATGATAGAATATTGTTCAGAGCCACAGATGCGGAAAAGTTAGTTTTAATTTTTAAAACCGTTTATTTTTTTATTTGGATAAACATGTAGTACAAATGTCTCTCATATGTTCTTTACATGTAAATAATTGGCACTGGACACAAAGCTTTCTAGTAGATTTATTGCGGCTTCTAGGACATATATTACAGCATCCTACATAGTTTTCGGGTCTAGCTGGAACAGCTGGAGGGAGCTCCTCAGTTTCTAATAGTACATGTTGCACGGTGTCTTAGTATCCTGGGCAATGACAAAATAGTTGCACGGTATTCAATTTGAGGTTTTATCAACTGCCATGCAAAGTCTTCAATAAAATCATTTCTTTTTACTTTTTCCAGAGATTGATTTGCCGTGAAAACACAAAGGGCATTAATACCTGACAAATTTAACACATCGTAAAAAATAACCATTGGCCATCTGCATCTGTTGCGAGCTGCAATGTGATTTTGACACAGTTGATCAACCAAATCAACTCCGATTTCAGTTTTATTGTAAAGGGTCATCATTTCCGCTTTTTTCTATTGTCTTTCGTATCCTGATCAATTACATCATCATGATGCATACTGGACAAGATCAAAACTGCTTTGTTCTTTTTTGAGCAATATGAGACCAAAGTAAGGTAAGTCAGGGAGAGTTGGACCACCCTTTTTTGGACGCTTACTAAAATTGGATTTTTCAACTTATTAACATTATTATTTCAGCATTTGGTGAAGAATTTAGTTTTATATTCTTAAACAGTTTATTTTCTAATTGGTCATTATTAATAAAGGCTACATCACATTTTTTCCAAAACCTTACATGTCCGGGTGAGATGGACCAGTGGCTTGAGAGAGATGGACCGGGGTAAAATACAGGAATAATGACTATAGAATGAGTATAAAGTATGTATATTTTACATAATAACACATTTTACATTAACAAAAGAATCAATAAATAAACCCTTTAAATTCATCAGGTTAGCATAAGACTTAGTCTACTTACTTGTTTAGGTTAAATTACAAAATAAATCTACCAAATTGGAACGAAAAAGCTCTTCTTGGCTGGTTAAATGAAAGTATGATAAAAGCAAAGTTGTTTCGATAAAGCATTAATTATAAGCTTACGGTATACTTTATTTTTAGAAATTACACACCTTACTCCATAGGCTCAAATAATAAAAAAATTACCTAGTCAAAGAATATTTTAAGATGTCCAATGTGGATGACAATGTTAATCGGCTATGGATAAAACAAAAACACTAAGCCTAACTTTTCAATACAAAATCAACTTAAGCCTTCTAAAAATGCCATAAACCTAGTGAAAAACAAACAAATCTATTCTTTTTCTTTTCTGACTACAATATTCCTATTAAAGGAAAACTTCCCTTTTTGTGACATTATTTCTGTTTTACCTACCGCAAAAATCACATTTTATTTCAAACCTAGAGCAACCTTCATGAAACCATCTAGAACATTGCACACACTTCACCCAATCTGCTTTTTTTGCAGTTTCAATGTAAGCCTCTCCACATCCCACATATTCACTTCGTCCCATTCTGACATACCTTCATCTTGGACTAGATCTTCATAATCATAGCTTTCTGAATCTGAACTTTCAAACTGTGTCACTTTGCCAGATGGTTCCTTTTTTTTCTTAACACTGGAGCAGTCGCGTTAGGTCTGACTGACTCCGCGTTCCGGAATTGTTCGGCTATTTACGCATTTTGCCGCCGAGAGCTTGGTGCGTCCGCATAGCTTCTTGAATTACGGCGTAGTTGAAAAAATTAGGTGTTTGTGCAAGTAGTTTTTTGTCAAATGTGATCTGGAGTCTAGACTCCACTCGACCAGTTGTGTTGTATTTTTTTTTCTGTGATAATTTAATCATTTTGATTTTTATTGCGACCAGACTTTGAAATCAGTTATTTTTAGACAAAAATGGACTATGAAAAAGAGCAGCAAAGATATTTGCGCCTATGGGAGGAAGTTGACTCTGACGAGGCGCCAATTGATGATGAATCAGATGTAGAGGATCATGTCGTGGAATGTAGATCTGAGTTGCTTTTTATCTCGGTAAAGACAATAAAACAAAATGGGAAAAACATATTCCTAATCAGGCAGTGAGAACTCGATCCTGGAACATAATAAGCCAACTTCCTGGTACAAAAGGTGAAGCAAAAAAAGCAAAAGGTCCGATCGAGTGCTGGAATCTTTTTGTGAATGACGAAATTATCGATATTATTGTAGAATATACAAATATCTACATAGCAATGAAAATGCAGAACTACAAAAGAGATCGAGACTGCAAAGAAACAGATAAAACTGAAATAAAAGCCCTGATTGGTTTGCTTTATTTGTCAGGGTTGCTAAAAAGTTCCACGTTAAGTGTTGATGGAATATGGGACAGAAAGGAAACAGGTGTGGACCTATTCTGGGTCACAATGAGTAAACAACGGTTTCTTTTTCTTTTGAGGTGTTTTAGTTTTGACGACCCGGCTACGAGGGAAGAGAGAAAGAAAATAGATAAACTGGCGCCAGTTCGATATGTTTGTGAGTAACTGTCAAAAGCATTATTCCATCTCACAAAATGCAACTATAGATGAAATGCTTCTAGGTTTCCGTGGCAGATGTGGCTTTCGACAGTACATACCTTCAAAACCAAATAAATATTGTCTGAAACTTTTTCCGTTGGTCGATTCGAAGATGTTTTACACGTTGAATCTAGAAGTATATGTTGGACAACAGTCTGAAGGTCCGCTTAAAACAAACAATGACGCTATGAGTATTGTTGAACGTCTTGTATCGCCTATTTCCAAAGCGTCAAGAAATCTTACCACAGATAATTGGTTTACCTCGGTGCCCTTGGTCGAAAAATCGCTAAGCGATCATAAACTTACACTGGTCGGAACTATTTGGAAGAATAAGAAGCAAATACCTAAGGAACTTACTGTAGTGAAATATCGTCCCATAATCTCAAGCATGTTCGGGTTTGGAGAGCATATGACAATTGTGTCTTATGTTCCGAAAAAAGGAAAGAATGTTCTTATGATTTCCAGTTTACACAACAGTGACTTAATTGATCCTGACACTGGTGATAAAAATAAACCCGAAATGATAACGTTTTACAATGGCACAAAAGGGGGTGTGTGTGGATTCTGTAGACCAGCTTTGTTCACTATATGATGTAGCACGAATTAGCAGACGCTGGCCCATGGTGATTTTCTTCTCTTTATTGAATCTCGCTGGAATGAACAGTCAAGTTATTCATATCTCCAATCACCCTGATCCAAGAGACGATTTGAAACGGAGAGTGTACCTGAAACAAATAGCATTGTCGTTGACTAAACCACATTTGCAGAGACGTTCTTATCAGAAGAATGTACCAGAAACCGTCCGTCAAAGAAGACAAGATATAGCGTGAACCTCTACTACATCTGGATCTAATGTAGAACAAATACCAGAAGGCACCAGAAAATACTGCGTCGGATGCAAAAACAAAAACAAGTCTCGGTTTTATTGCCAGAAATGTAAATCCTTCATTTGTCTAACACATGCAAAGATGTTGTGTTTTTCTTGTGCAGAAGCGTGAGTCTTGGAACAGATTTTTCCTCTTAAAGTAATTTGAGTTTTGTTTGATTTCAGTTAGTTGCTTTAGTTTTTGTTAGGTCGTAGACTCATTCGCTATGAGGTTATTTTTATATATACAAAAAGTTTTGTTTTTATTTTGTTCATTATACTTGAATAAAGTTTGGTTAACGTGTCCTGGTGTTTTTTTTCAATTAATTATAAAAAAAATAGAATAATAATTTAAAAGATGACCTTTTCGGACACGGAGTCTGACAGACTCCGCGCGACTAGTGTTGTTAGATTATCAGGCGCGACTACCCCAGGGTTAAGGAGCTTCTTTTTTAACTCAATTTCTTTTCTCTGTCTATCTTGCTTCCTTTTCTGTTGTTGTTTTTCTTTTATTTCTTGCTCAACTGTCTTCCTTTTTACAACATCAATATTCTCAGCAGAATTTAATACTTTTGAAACCGTCGTCAAACTTCTCTTAACGGCTACTTTCTGCGTCAGAGAAGGTCAGAGTGATATATCTTCCAGAAGTGTAGACGGAGTCATTTTTGACGGTGTAAGGCTATTAGAAGTCGACTTCAAAGAAGGTTGACCAGTTTTACTTGCACCATGTTCTGCACTGGAGGCAACAGGATCAACTTCGCCGGTTGGTACACAAGCGGTAGTGTGTTCTACTTCGAAAATGGGCACTGTAGCAGAGACATCGGGATCTAGGCAGACGTCGTCTGGTATCTAAAGGGACTATGCCACAAGCTTTGAATCCATTCACACCGTTTTGTACACCTGCAGCTTTTGTCCATGCAGAGTTGAAAAGTTTTCCTGCAGACAATATAGAAATATCATTCCATAATCGCGCGTGGATTACATTCAGAAATGGCTGAAGTTCTTCAAACAGATATATCACTAATTCCTTATTAACCCATTAGCGTCCAGCGATCTATTTATAGATCACCACCCAAAGTACCGCTTTTGAATGATGACGTTAAGGCAATTCAAGTTGTTCCTACCTCTACCCTTACTTTGGTGTAAAATAATATATATACTCCGAATTATAATAATTTATAATAAATTTATTAAATCGCGGAACAATTACTGTGATTTTTGTTGAGTAAGGGTAATTTTTCCCATTTTTGACGAAACACTTTTTTTAGCACCGAAGAAAATAATTTGCCGTCAACAAGTTTTGTTTCTAATAAAAAGAAAACCAAGATAAAAAAACTGCAGACAAACTGAAGAAAGAAAAAACCAAAGTATACTGTCGGAGCCCCAGAACAAGAATTTCTCGAAGCAGAGAATAATCTAAAAACTTCTTTGAATAAGATGACTCCTGTAGACTTATTTCAACAATTTTTTGATGACGACATATTAGACATGATCACCGAAGAAACTACCATGTATGCTGTAACTCAAAAAAATCGCCACGAGTTTATGATCACTAAAGATGATATCAAAATATTTATTGGTTTTCTCGTATTCAGTGGCTATCATATATTGCCATCCGAAAGGGATTAATGGTCCGATGAAGAAGATCTAGGTCAATCCATTGTAAAGAATGCTTTTAGTAGAAATGCCTATTTTCAAATAAAATCAAGTATTCATTGTGTCGATGACACAATGGCTAAAGACAACAAAAGTGACAAAGTGTTCAAACTGAGACCATTGTTCGAAAAGGTGAACAAAAACTTTCTCAAATTTGGAGTTTTTCAGGAAAACCTATCAATCGACGAAAAGGTATTATGGTCGGCATTCGCTAAAGCAATTTATTAAATCGAAGCCAATTCGCTTTGGTTATAAGTTTTGGGCAATGTGTGGTGAAGACGGCTACTGTTTTTCTTTCTCACTCTACGCTGGAAAAGAAGCAAATAAAAAAACAGAACCATTAGGTAACAGAGTAATATAAGAAATGCTATCGCTAGTGGAAAATCCGAAAAACTACTGTGTATATTTTGACAATTTTTTCAGTAGTCGTGCTTTATTTTGCAAGCTGAAGGAACTAAAGTTTAGAGCTACAGGTACAATTAGAGAAAATCGAACAGCACAGTGTACGGTTGAGTCAACAAAGGTTTTGGAAAAACAAAATCGTGGATCATATGACTATAGCTTTGATACCCAAAACGAAATTTTACTGGTCAAGTGGAATGACAATAAGTGTGTTTCAATGGCCACAAATTTTGATCAGATAGAGCCACTTGCTACAGTAGCACGATAGAATGGAAAAGAGAAAACACGTATGTTAGTTCCCCAACCTCGACTGATCCATAACTATAATCAGTGTATGGGGGGAGTGGATCACCACAACTGGCTTTTAGAAAAACATTCAATTGCAATTAGAGGAAAAAAGTGGTACTGGTGTTTATTTACGAGAACTATTGACATGGCTATTATAAATGCGTTCCTATTGTATAGACGAATCAATGGCAAGAAATCAATATCATTGAAAGATTTTCGACGTGAAATTGTTGTAACCTATCTCAAGCTTGGACATGGACAAAGCATTTTGAAAGGTACACCACTTAGTTTTCCATCAACGTCGAGAAGACAGGTGTCAGATGTGATAAGACTTGACGAAAAGGGACATTTTCTAGAAAAACGATCTAACCAAAGACGATGCCAATACATTTCATGCAAAAGTCGACCTTTGACCTATTGTAGAAAATGTAATGTAACCCTTTGTACTACCTGTTTTAGCAAGTTTCATCGTAAAAATTGAATGTTGGAACTGAAAAAAATATTTAAATAAAGATATTCGTATGAGATTATTCGCCCAGAGATCTATTTACAGCTCAGCATTTTTTGAAGAAACTAAAAAAAAATTTGCGATTATTTTTTCTAAGTTAAATTTGCCCAATAGAAGCAGAAAATTCAGTTTTTCCAGAAAATTTCGACAAAAAAATAATAATTAATGAACTTTACTTATTTTTTCATGTCTGACTTTTAAATATGTTATTCAAGTAACTATTACAAAGTTATATTTCATTAGTCAGACAAATTCGAGCGACCAAACATCCCCTAAGCACAAAATTATTCAGCCGGGAGTGCGAGCGCGAGAGCACTATGGGCATGCGTCTCAGAGTAAAAAATTGAAATGTATTGAAAATACTTACTAATTTCAATCCAAGATTTCTGCATCCTTATTTCAATAAGATCCCTTATTAAAAAAAGATTCAACACATGCAAAATGTATATCTATATATGTATTTGTCAAGTTGAATCTTTTTTAACCTCTTTGAGCCATTTCGAATCTTTTCAAAACTCTTTTTCTAATCAGGGATGAGCTTCAATATTAAGTTGTGAATTAATAAATATTAAAGTGAATTTATTTATTGTATGTATTTGGGATAGTGAATATATGAGGAGCCGTTTTGTTTTATAAGGAAGTATCTTTATTTTATTGTAAAAAAGATACCAGTTAGAAAAATTTTAATAAAAAATTATTTTACCATAAAGTATATAACTATGATTAATTACAGCAAATATTTGTTCATCTTTTAATCATCGCAATTATCGACACAGTCATTGGAATTTTCATCGTTCATCCAATCATGATATTGTCCATTCAAGTCATCCTCGTCGCCATCAGTGATGTTGTCGTTGCTGGCAGCGTTTTCTGCAAAAAAACAGTTTAAAGAATTCATATATATATATACAATAAATTTAAAACTTAAGTCAAAGTATAGTACCTGAATTTTTAAGGAATTCACTAATGTCTCCGGGTAATTGGTCGCCATCAGACCAATGAATGTGATATTGGTTTTCTTCTAGCCTCCACCTATTGTGTTTAGGAGTTAAAATGGTTGGTAGTTTTTCATTTGCGTTATTCCATATAATAGAAATGTAATTCGCTCGGAGAAATTGTTGAAATAATTCAGTTGTACATGGTGGTAAACTGTTTGCATCAAAATTTTTCAAATTTTTTTGATTGAATTCTTCGTTAATACTATTTACGCTGTAATTATTTACAAACAGCTGAAGTCGGGCAGCATCAACATCGAGTACACCAGGAACACTGTAAATTTCGCAGATGAGTTTCTGAATTTTTTGGAAAATGTCTTTTTGTATATGCTCATCAGTACACGACTCTGGATCTCCAAACTGCATAAAAGCTTGCTGATATTCATGTTTTTTCATTAATAAATTGAATGGTTTTTTCCCTTTCTTAAAAAGGGCGGGATTGAAGTCACATCCAGTCAATGTATGAAATCCTGGCAAGCTTCTACACAAAGATGGTTGTAACTATTTACGTTTGAGGGCGCCAGTTTGTAAAGCTTTATCGTTCACTTGAACAAAATCCCGGCATGAGACTTCTCAAGAGTGGTCCAACTCCAAGTTAATGACACACTTTGTATAACAGAGGATGATCAGACTGTAAAAGTTCAGGGCGCCACCACCTTTTCAAACGTTACGAAAGAACAAGAACAAAACTACGGTGATAAAGGTGGAAACACCGTGTAAAATAAGTTACTCTAAATTAAAATATGATAAAAAATTAATATTAAAAACGTTAAAAATAAAATGTGCTCAAACTTAATCAACCCGAACACGATACCCTGTGGCTCTCACAGCCGGGTGGATTAGAAATAAAAGAGAATATATCTAAGAAAAATTAGTTTAATTCTGCCTTAGAACGGACGGAAAAATACAGGATGTACTTAACTGACGGTACTCGGGTGGATGGAAACGGTGTTTTCTATGGTGAAAGATGTCTCGGATCAATGGAAGCTGTCTTCAACGGTAAAGGTGTCGTAGATGGATGGAAGATAAATGGAAGCTGTCTTCAACGTTAAAGGTGTCTTAGATAGATGGAAGCTGTCTTCAAAGGTAAAGGTGTCTTACATAAATGGAAGCTGTCTTCAAAGGTAAAGGTGTCTTAGATAGATGGAAGCTGTCTTCAAAGGTAAAGGGGTCATACATAGATGAAAGCTGTTACGTAGCTCTGACGTAGCTCTCACGCAGCTCTGACGTTGCTCTGACGTAGCTGCTGTGCTTACCTAAGAGTACACAAGAATCAGGGATATGTAGGAACTTGATCGTAATGGGGCACATTGTGTTGGTTCAGCTTTTCAGGTTTAAAAGGAAGGCAGTTATTTGGATTTACAAAAATAAAATTCCCAACATATATGTCTCCCATATTGAAACAATAAAAAAAAATTCAACTAAATTAGTAGTATACTAATGTTCTGAAAAACTTATGAGTCAAAAAATTCTTATCTGAATAAATATATCTGAAACCTGTAGTGTCAGCATCCTTCATACGAATGAATATTCTATGGGTATTAAAAATGTAATTAAAATGTTCTCTCAAGTATTTGCACAAAATTAAGCAATGATTTGTATTTATTTTGAAATGAATATGTAGGTATAAAATAATGATTCCGTGACCACGTGCAACTGAAATTTATGTCTGAATATGTGAAATAACAGAAATGAGATAAATGCAATAAAAATAATCTCAGCGATTATATGGAATAGAGCTTAGAGATTATAAAATATAAATTTCAACTTACCACAGCAAATTAAGAAAACTTTCAGAACAAGAGAAAACGTGAGTACGTGTTTTCTCTTCAACGTCGGTATCGGAAAAGGGAGGATTTTCAGCTTGTAGCGAACAGGGGGAAATTGATAAACGTCAATTGTCTCAACGTTCAGTTTTAATTCTATGGTTGGGAGTGGCTAATGAGACGGCAAGCGGAAATTACACGGAATTTATTATATTAGAACGAAACAGGTCGATGGACATGTTACATGGTCCTAAATGCTCGTAAACTTTTGTCAAATTAATATATCTTTTGTTATATCCGGTGCCTGCGTTTAACCATACATTCGAGTCATCATTTTTCAAGTTATGCATATGTCCTAACATAATTATCGCGATGTCAGTATCTGATAACGAAATTTGCTTCAACGTCTGTATTACAAACATGAAAAACAATTTTAGCATCGGCTTCTTCATGCTCTGGACACGATAAGTTATCATCCACATTTGATACAATTTTATTATTATCAACGATGTAAGAATGACACTGTTTAAAATTAATTAATATTCGTTTATTTTCAACAAATGGTATCATTTCATCAGATGTCCAGTGTTTAATGAAAAAATTAACAAGAGCCTGTTTAAAATTAATATTTTTAATTTATTTTAAAAAAACTGACGGTCGAACTTAATCGGGGCCTGTGATGTTGAAATTTAGTTGCATAGACTCTCTGCGAAGATCTCGTTCATAGTCTTTGATCGAAAGAGAGAAATATTGATCAAAAATGACGTTGTATCTTGTCGCTTTGACCTGCGTTACCATTAGAATCATTTTTTTTTAGATTGCTCCAAAAGTTTTTAGTATATTTTTCATGGTGTGAAGCAAAAATAAACCATCAATTAATAAAATGTCTATTTGATTACGTGAATCGTGCTCTAAATTTTTCTCCAAACATTTCATCGAAGTTGACTTTTGGGTTCTACAAATTGCCCCATCAATATGGCACATAGATAATGGTATTGGAGTAATAGGATATGATAGAATTTTCTCCATATCTACTTTGTAATCTAAAGATATACCGAGAATACGCCCAAAAAAGTCTCTTTGCATTCGTATCTATTCGACTTTACCATCTACTTTGCTTTTATTCTCTTTAGAATAATCCAATGTAAAGTTTTCCATAGGTGTTTTCTGAATACTTTTTTCGAATCTGCTAATATTCGATTCACACTCAGCGATGAACGTTAGACGTTTAGCTTCACCATTTTTTTCAATATTAAGCAAAAATTTTTCTACGGGCTCCGACGCAGCTTTACCCGATGAAATATTGATTAATAGATCTTTCGGCACTTGTGAGTCGAATGGATTTATAAATAAATCAAAAGTGTCGATAAATTTTTGCAATTGCTTAGCATTTTTTTTTATAACATGATTGGTGGGCTCGGCTGAAACGTCTTGCCTTTTCTGCAGATCCAAATATTCATACACAGAACTAATTATTGTAGATCTAATGTCGTGACTGCGGGCCCATCGCTGACGTGCAGAAATTGAGTTAGTAAAATGTATTATACCAGTTAGTTTCCTCGCTGCATCAGCGTTTATTGTTTGTTCAAGAACAAGGTCAATTGGTTGTTTAGAAAATGACTTATTGGTTCTTCGAATGCCAAAAAAACCTTCTTGAAATTCTTCGTACAAATTAGAATGAGTTTGGGCAACGTTTAATAAATTTAAGCAATATCTAACAGTCCAACGAGCATAGTTTGGCTGGTTACAGATAAAAAATAAATTCGTGATCTTCGGTAATACGTACTTAAATAAATCAAAATCTCCAATACGAATACTTCTGGATGGAGTTCAGTAATAGTTGACTAAGTTTATATATATATTAAATACTACTGTGGTGTTTTTCCATGCTCACCGTTCAAAGTATGTTGTTTGTAAATCCAATAATTATTTAATAGTACTTTCAACTCTTCATTCTCTATTTCAAAAGATGACATTGGAGCATTTTGCAGACGTACAATTTCTTCAATAATTGCATCTGATATTTCTATATTATTAATATCTAAAAAAGACTTGAAATGTAAAATCTGCAGACCTACTGACACCAACGGATGAAGCCTCTTACACCGATTGACGTATTTTCCTTCCTGAAATCCAGCAACTGACCCAGAAGCTAACAAACTACTTTGCACCATCATGTTGGACAAGCCGCAATCGGCCGTAAATTTTCCTATTTGATTTGATCGGAGTAAGATAAGAAACATCTTTATTACTGATCAAACAATTGTAGCCAACCCACATCGGACGATTTGGTAAATGATAAGCATGACTTAACATCAAAATTGTATCAATGTTTTTATATAATTGTAAATTTTTAGGTAGTGTTTCTTCAGCTTCGTGAATAGAAATTTCCAAACTATCAGTCATCTTGGGTTCTTTCATATATGGTCGACCTTCACCCTCAGTAACCTCCAATGTTCTTCGTCATGAGAAGAGGAATTAACATCACATTCAAATTTTTGGATGACGACATATTAGACATGATCACCGAAGAAACTACCATGTATGCAGTAACTCAAAAAAATCGCCACGAGTTTATGATCACTAAAGATGATATCAAAATATTTATTGGTTTTCTCGTATTCAGTGGCTATCATATATTGCCATCCGAAAGGGATTATTGGTCCGATGAAGAAGATCTAGTTCAATCCATTGTAAAGAATGCTTTTAGTAGAAATGCCTATCTTCAAATAAAATCAAGTATTCATTGTGTCGATAACACAATGGCTAAAGACAACAAAAGTGACAAAGTGTTCAAACTGAGACCAATGTTCGAAAAGGTGAACAAAATTTTTCTCAAATTTGGAGTTTTTCAGGAAAACCTATCAATCGACGAAAAGGTATTATGGTCGGCATTCGCTAAAGCAATTTATTAAATCGAAGCCAATTCGCTAAGGTTATAAGTTTTGGGCAATATGTGGTGAAGACGGCTACTGTTTTTCTTTCTCACTCTACGCTGGAAAAGAAGCAAATAAAAAAACAGAACCATTAGGTAACAGAGTAATGTAAGAAATGCTATCGCTAGTGGAAAATCCGAAAAACTACTGTGTATATTTTGACAATTTTTTCAGTAGTCGTGCTTTATTTTGCAAGCTGAAGGAACTAAAGTTTAGAGCTACAGGTACAATTAGAGAAAATCGAACAGCACAGTGTACGGTTGAGTCAACAAAGGTTTTGGAAAAACAAAATCGTGGATCATATGACTATAGCTTTGATACCCAAAACGAAATTATACTGGTCAAGTGGAATGACAATAAGTGTGTTTCAATGGCCACAAATTTTGATCAGATAGAGCCACTTGCTACAGTATCGCGATAGAATGGAAAAAAGAAAACACGTATGTTAGTTCCCCAACCTCGACTGATCCATAACTATAATAAGTGTATGGGGAAAGTGGATCACCACAACTGGCTTTTAGAAAAACATTCAATTGCAATTAGAGGAAAAAAGTGGCACTGGTGTTTATTTACGAGAACTATTGACATGGCTATTATAAATGCGTTCCTATTGTATAGACGAATCAATGGCAAGAAATCAATATCATTGAAAGATTTTCGACGTGAAATTGTTGTAACCTATCTCAAGCTTGGACATGGACGAAGCATTTTTAAGGTAGACCACTGAGTTTTCCATCAACGTCGAGAAGACAGGTGTCAGATGTGATAAGACTTGACGAAAAGGGACATTTTCTAGAAAAACGATCTCACCAAAGACGATGCCAATACATTTCATGCAAAAGTCGACCTTTATCCTATTGTAGAAAATGTAATGTAACCCTTTGTACTACCTGTTTTAGCATCGTAAAAATTTAATGTTGGAACTGAATAAAATATTTAAATAAAGATATTCGTATAAGATTATTCGCCCAGCGATCTATTTACAGCTCAGCATTTTTTGAAGAAACTAAAAAAAAATTTTGCGATTATTTTTTCTAAGTTAAATTTGCCCAATAGAAGCAGAAAATTCAGTTTTTCCAGAAAATTTCGACAAAAAAATAATTTGGGCGTTAATGGGTTAAAACGAAAAATATCAATAAATCTTTCATTTGATACCTAGACTAGATGGCATACCGAAAGTAACTTGTTTGTACTGTTTTCGCTAAATGGGTCACTTCTATCACGAAGAAACCTACACTCCTCAATAGTTAACCTTAATTGACCCCTTCTTTCAACTTCTTGAAAAATATCAATATTTGCTGGCAACTTATTTGACTTTAGATAAAACATTCCAATGGAACAGGACCAGTTGGACAGGCTTATTTCAGTAACATTTTTGCGTCGAATCCAAAGTAAAAAAATTCTAATTTTGAATTTTCCAAAATAATTATTTTCATGTACGTTTTAGAAAAAATTGTCAACTACAAAAGTTGTAGAACGTATCAAGGTCTATAGAAAATCTAAGTAGTTTTTTTGCGTCAGATCAAAAATAAAGGATATAGGATTTTTTTCAGCTTTGACAGGCCGCCATTTTGTTTCTACTGGGCCGATTTGGCTCATTAACGAACTCGTCCAAGATCTTGGCCCAACCAATTTTTGTAGCGTCAAAAATACGCTCTTTATCTTGCTTACAAATTCCGTTATAACACACACACACATCAAACTCCAAAATATTACTAACAGTTCAGTGAATGCTTGGGAATCTTTTGCTGATGGAATCAGCAGGACGTCACTTTGGTCGTTTTTTGTATAAACCTAAACACCAAGGTTCACAGGGTCTCCGTACGCGGCGTTATAGTAGCATACTTATATATTTATTATACATCTGACGCACAAGTTGGCATCCGTCAGTATACAGTCGAAGAACGGTATAGTTTGGCGTCTGTATATGTATTTTTCTTCCAAAGTGGCATCCTGGAAATGTTGCCGACCTCACTTCTGGTTATAGAAAGACTTCACCTTCAACGAGATGATTTCTATCTGTTATAATTTTTGGATACCATTACTGAGAGTGCGGAGAATGTTAGTTCAATATTTGTAAAACACTATGAAGTTCAGATGTAAATACTACGCAAATATGAAACATGACTCTCGACACATGAAACAATGCAATTAAAAATATAAATTCGTATTTGAAAATAAAAACTTGAGGGTGGCACAATTTTAACAATACTTTGTATATACTTTTCATATAGAGCATGCCGCAAATTTTTTTAGTTCGTATACAAAAGCTCTTAAATCTGTAACCTACAGAATTATCCACGTTATTCATCCAACGAAATTATTTTTTATTTCTAGCGTATTTGACGTATTTTTCATTATTTTATTTTATGCTTTTTAGTGTACTCCTTAATCTGATACAGCGTCATTATTATGAGGTAATTTTTCTGTGAGTTTTGACCTATTATTATGATTAACTGGTTTGCCAACGTGGAGCCGCGATATTGAATTTCGACAATCTTCGGCTAAATTCGTAACCTCAACCCACAATTGGACCGTAATCCCAATACTCGTTCGCCATTTTGGAGCCGCCATCTTGAATCTACGAATTTTGACTTAAAGATTAAGATTTCAGGTATTCAAACATCTGACTATAATTTACGGTTCAAATGGAAATTCAATGATGTTCGTTTTTTATTTCAAATAGAAGCGCCTAAATATTTTTCAATATTTGGATTCTTGAAAACTTGAAACTTGTATCATACTCTATCCTTAACTATGACGGTTCCAAAAAATGTCAAATGAGTCGCAAAATTTATCAGTTTGAAAAAAAAACTGATATACCAGAAATCCTAAATATGTTGCATTGTTATTTCGGAGGCCTTTTATGTTACAGTATAACAACATTTGATATTCAGACACAGATTATGAAAATAACCATATTAAGAAATTTTCAACGGTATAAATGATTCTCATGCAGACATTAATTCCCATTATCATATTAATCAAAAACCAAACATTGAAAAAGTCAACATGATACCTCTGAAAATAGGAACTTTAGACCCAGAATGTAGGGTTTATTATATGGCTTCCACTTGAAATAAATCTTTGACGTAATCAACATCTGACTGTCAGATTTACCAGCACCTCTTGTAGAACCGGGAGGAATGTTATTAGTACTTATTATACCGACATACTTATTATACCCCCGAAATGACGTAGAAAAATAATATCGGATCTCTCGCACACACTTTCACTTCTTGTTAAAAAGGATAAATTGTGCAACTCAAGATTCGTCAAAGATAAGTCAAGGATATGTTAAATGTTTAACATAGTTTATCATAGAATCCAAAATTTAAAAAAAAACATTTAGGGAGCCCCTTTCGTAATGACGAAGTTCGTTATGTTTCCGATTGAACCGGAAATGACAGTCAGATATTTAAATACCTTAACAGCTCATCCCATGTACCTATACAAATCAACCAAATTTCAAATCGTCCGCTCATTTAATAACAATTTAGCGGGCTGGCTAGTAATTTCGTTGGCAAACTGTATATAAAGAGAAAATATGTTTATTTGGAATTTGTTTCATTAAATATTTATTTATGTCTATTCAATCTAAAACGCACAATAGAAAGAGCTTTAATGATGATATTGATCTGAAAACTTGTACGCAGTCATGATGGATTCCTCACTACTTCATTATCTCCTTAGATTCATTATTCTTTTCATATGATTTTCAGTAGCGTTCTAGCAATTCTAGAAAATTTAAGACTTTTTTAAAAATTTTGTGTTCACACTTTTCTTTCTGAAACTGCGATTCAAATTTTTTCTTCAAAATTCAGAGCCTAACTTTCCACGGGTTTCGAATTAATCAAGAGTATGAAAAAAAGCCTTCATCAACCTCACACGGCTCAATGGTGCATATAAATGTAAGTTGATTTCAATCGTCCTATTTTGAGCTCTAGTTCACTCTGTAGGATTAATTGTATGTTGGTCTGGGACACCCTGTATACAGACATCACAACAGTAGAACCAGTTGCTTATGTTTGAGTTTTTGCATTTATCATACACCCTGTATAATACAACATAATTTTCATTTTTGCACTGCACTGTTAGGTGTAGTAATGAACAGACTAGAGTTTTTTCCCAACACCAAACTGCTATGGTGTTGGGAACAGAACTCTAGTGTATACATAGCTTTTAATGCTCTCTACAACTTTTATTTAAGACATGTTTTCCTTAGATCAAATAAGGATGCAGCTATCGTCCATCCAGTTATCATTGATACACCCTGTATATGCCAGAGAGAGTTTCAACGTCTCCGAAATTTGTGTGTACTTTCGTAACCTTAACGATTAGAGCGTTCTGACATGAATGAAACCTTCACGACTTAGTAGCGTCTAGTATACTTTAAATACCTGCCTACTTGTGGAGCTTGCCCTGTGACACCTGGACAGGTACCAGGTGAGAAAGGTAACTAAAAATATGAGTTATCTAACTTAAATTTGTATGGCTGATTTTTATATATATTTTGTAGAATATTATTCTAAACTAGAATTATAAAGTGTCAGACACTTTTCATGGACCAGAGCTTTTGTCAGACGCTTAAAAGCTCGACAAAAAATTAATTAACTTTACTTATTTTTTCATGTCTGACTTTTAAATATGTTATTCAAGTATCTATTACAAAGTTATATTTCATCAGTCAGACAAATTCGAGTGACCAAACATCCCCTAAGCACAAAATTATTCAGCCGGGAGTGCGAGCGCGAGAGCACTATGCGCATGCGTCTCAGAGTAAAAAATTGAAATGTATTGAAAATACTTACTAATTTCAATCCAAGATTTTTGCATCCTTATTTCAATAAGATCCCTTATTAGAAAGAAGATTTAAAAAGATTCAACCCATGCAAAATGTATATCTATATATTTGTCAAGTTGAATCTTTTTTAATCTCTTTGAGCCATTTCGAATCTTTTCAAAACTGTTTTTCTAATCAGGGATGAGCTTCAATATTAAGTTGTGAATTAATAAATATTAAAGTGAATTTATTTATTGTATGTATTTGGGATAGTGAATATATGAGGATCCATTTTTTTTATAAGGAATTATCTTTATTTTATTCTAAAAAAGATACCAGTTAGAAAACTTTTAAGAAAAAATTATTTTACCATAAAGTATATAACTATGATTAATTACAGCAAATATTAGTTTATCTTTTAATCATCGCAATTATCGACACAGTCATTGGAATTTTCATCGTTCATCCAATCATGATATTGTCCATTCAAGTCATCCTCGTCGCCATCAGTGATGTTGTCGTTGCTGGCAGCGTTTTCGGCAAAAAACAGTTTAAAAGAATTCAAAAACATAAAATTATATATACAATAAATTTGAAACTTAAGTCAAAGTATAGTACCTGAATTTCAAAGGAATTCACTAATGTCTCCGGGTAATTGGTCACCATCAAACCAATGAATGTGATATTGGTTTTCTTCTAGCCTCCACCCATTGTGTTCAGGAGTTAAAATGGTTGGTAGTTTTTCATTTGCGTTATTCCATATACTAGAAATGTAATTCGCTCGGAGAAATTGTTGAAATAATTCAGTTTTACATGGTAGTAATCTGCTTGCATCAAAATTTTTCAAATTTTTTCGATTGAATTCTTCGTTAATACTATTTACGCTGTAATTATTTACAAACAGCTGCAGTCGGGCATCATCAACATCGAGTACACCAGGAACACTGTAAATTTCGCAGATGAGTTTCTGAATTTTTTGGAAAATGTCATTTTGTATATGCTCATCAGTACACGACTCTGGATCTCCAAACTGCATAAAAGCTTGCCGATATTCATGTTTTTTCATTAATAAATTGAATGGTTTTTTCCCTTTCTTAAAATGGCGGGATTGAAGTCACATCCAGTCAATGCATGAAATCCTGGCAAACTTCTACACAAAGATGGTCCTAAATGCTCGTAAACTTTTGTCGCATCAATATATCTTTGGTTATATCCGGTGCCTGCGTTTAACCATACATTCGAGTCATCATTTTTCAAGTTATGCATATGACCTAGCATAATTATCGCGATGTCTGTATCAGAGCATCTGATAACGAAATTTGCTTCAACGTCTGTATTACAAACATGAAAAACAATTTTAGCATCGGCTTCTTCATGCTCTGGACACGATAAGTTATCATCCACATTTGATATAATTTTATTATTATCAACGATGTAAGAATGACACTGTTTAAAATTAATTAATATTCGTTTATTTTCAACAAATGGTATCATTTCATCAAATGTCCAGTGTTTAATGAAAAAATTAACAAGAGCCTGTTTAAAATTAATATTTTTAATTTATTTTAAAAAAACTGACGGTCGAACTTAATCGGGGCCTGTGATGTTGAAATTTAGTTGCATAGACTCTCTGCGAAGATCTCTTTCATAGTCTTTGATCGAAAGAGAGAAATATTGATCAAAAATGACGTTGTATCTTGTCGCTTTGAGCTGCGTTACCATTAGAATCATTTTTTTTGAGATTGCTCCAAAAGTTTTTAGTATATTTTTCATGGTGTGAAGCAAAAATAAACCATCAATTAATAAGATGTCTATTTGATTACGTGAATCGTGCTCTAAATTTTTCTCCAAACATTTCATCGAAGTTGACTTTTGGGTTCTACAAATTGCTCCATCAATATGGCACATAGATAATGGTATTGGAGTAATAGGATATGATAGAATTTTCTCCATATCTACTTTGTAATCTAAAGATATACCGAGAATACGCCCAAAAAAGTCTCTTTGCATTCGTATCTATTCGACTTTACCATCTACTTTGCTTTTATTCTCTTTAGAATAATCCAATGTAAAGTTTTCCATAGGTGTTTTCTGAATACTTTTTTCGAATCTGCTAATATTCGATTCACACTCAGCGATGAACGTTAGACGTTTAGCTTCACCATTTTTTTCAATATTAAGCAAAAATTTTTCTACGGGCTCCGACGCAGCTTTACCCGATGAAATATTGATTAATAGATCTTTCGGCACTTGTGAGTCGAATGGATTTATAAATAAATCAAAAGTGTCGATAAATTTTTGCAATTGCTTAGCATTTTTTTTTATAACATGATTGGTGAGCTCGGCTGAAACGTCTTACCTTTTCTGCAAATCCGAATATTCATACACAGAACTAATTATTGTAGATCTAATGTCGTGACTACGGGCCCATCGCTGACGTGCAGAAATTGAGTTAGTAAAATGAATTATATCAGTAAGTTTCCTCGCTGCATCAGCGTTTATTGTTTGTTCAAGAACAAGGTCAATTGGTTGTTTAGAAAATGACTTATTGGTTTTTCGAATGCCAAAAAAACCTTCTTGGAATTCTTCGTACAATTTAGGATGAGTTTGGGCAACGTTTAATAAATTTAAGCAATATCTAACAGTCAAACGAGCATAGTTTGGCTGGTTCAAGATAAAAAATAAATTCGTGATCTTCGGTAATACGTACTTAAATAAATCAAAATCTCCAATACGAATACTTCTGGATGGAGTTAAGTAATAGTTGACTAAGTTTATATATATATTAAATACTACTGTGGTGTTTTCCATGCTCACCGTTCAAAGTCTGTTGTTTGTAAATCCAATAATTATTTAATCAACTCTTCATTCTCTATTTCAAAAGATGACATTGGAGCATTTTGCAGACGTACAATTTCTTTAATAATTGCATCTGATGTTTATATATTATTAATATCTAAAAAAGAAAGAAGAAATATAAAATCTGCAGACCTACTGACACCAACGGATGAAGCCTCTTACACCGATTGAAGTATTTTCCTTCCTGAAATCCAGCAACTGACCCAGAAGCTAACAAACTACTTTGCACCATCATGTTGGACAAGCCGCAATCGGCCGTAAATTTTCCTATAGCTTTGAAGTAGGACATCATGATATGGAATGGTCCCAAATGAATAAATAGGTTGTCAAATCTGGGTGCTTCAGTAGCTTGAATTTGTAAGGCTACTTTTGCTATTGCAAAGTCATAAGTAATTTGAATGCAAGATTGTTTAACTTCATTGCAAATTTTCAAACTTTGCTTCATTGTCTCCAAAACAACCGATGTGTTTGTGGGAGATAGATTGATCGGAGTAAGATAAGAAACAACTTGCTTTGGCTCATCTTCATTATTACCAATCAAACAATTGTAGCCAACCCACATCGGAAGATTTGGTAAATGATAAGCATGACTTACCATCCAAATTGTATCAATGTTTTTATATAATTGTAAATTTTTAGGTAGTGTTTCTTCAGCTTCGTGAATAGAAATTTCCAAACTATTAGTCATCTTGAGTTTTTTCATATATGGTCGACCTTCTACCTCAGTAACCTCCAATGTTCTTCGTCATGAGAAGAGGAATTAACATCACATTCAAATGTCGCACAAGGTTCCTCAGAAATACATGACACCGGTTCAACTGATTCTAATTCAACACTAGGTTCAGGTATTACAATAGGTTCAGACATAGTACTAACTGGAGTTGAGTTTGATACTACGTCTGAATCTGGAACTATAGAATTATTTTGTTGACTTGAGGTAAATTGTATGCATTGATCATTATCAGTACTAAGATTACTTGGTAGGCTTGACGTCGATGAAACTGATGTATTTTCAACATCACTCGATAAATTTTTTTTAAGCAATTTTTGGATTTTCTGAAGTGGCAGAATGATACCTTTTTGGCAAAGCAGTAAAATTCTTACAACATTCTCCATGGTAACCATTGTCATACAAATCTTCCGGAAAAACTAAGTCTTTAAATTTTAGGTTATGGAGTACTCGCTGTTTTAAAACTTGCTTACATTTTTTAAATGTTTCTAGGGTAAATAATTTTAATTTATCATGATGTTGTTTACAAAATATACACTTTGATTTTTCTTCTTCCATGGTTTTCACTATTACAAATAACAATATCAGTCACTAATTACACGATATAAACAATAAAAACATGTGCTCTTATACACCCGAACTGCACTGGATACTATAGGTTGCACGCGCAATAAGCACGTATTATACACTGTAGAGTGGAGCAGATGGCGACTTTAACAGTGTTGCCAACAGGACTAATATAAAATATGCTAACCTGAAGTCAAAATTTTGCCAAAATTATGCCAAGGGCTTTATAATTATGCTAAAAAATTATGCTAACATTTTTTAATGTCAAATAAAAGGTCATTTAATTTTAAATGTTTATTAATGAACAAAAATAACAAAATATTCAGACTTATTTTATGTTTTAATCGATTAATCGGTTATGTCATCACATAAAATGTCAAAATTTTGCCAAAATTATGCTAACGGCTTTATAATTATGCTAAAAAATTATGCCAACATTTTTTTATGTCAAATAAAACGTCATTTAATTTTAAATGTTTATTAAATGAACAAAAATAACAAAGTATTCAGACTTATTTTATGTTTTAATCGATTAATCGGTTATGTTATCAAATAAAATGTTTAATCTATTAATCGATTATCGAATAAAATATTAATATCTTGGTCTACATCGGCACTATCGGCAGCCGATGTGGATGTAGATGTAGAAGCCACATTGCCAAGCCCATAACTCTCATTGGTTCCAATAGAGCGCAGTACGTTATCCGGAACTGTATAAGAATAGCAGCATTTCCCTACCCTCTTTAGGCCGAATCTAATGTATAAAACGGCATTTAAAGTTTTTACCGACAAACGGTTGCGGAGCATAGTTTTGACCACATTCATTTGGCTGAAAACACGTTCAATTTCCGCGTTGGGATGTGGTAGAGATAATAATGATATTGCTAACTGAGATAAATCTGCGAAAGGGTTATTATCAGCTGCATCTTTATAATCCATTACTTCATTCCAGAATTCTATAGTGGAAGATGTGCGTTCCCATTTAATGTGCACTATGTTTCTCCATTGAGACACGAGCCTATCTATTGTAGATGCATCCTCTCGAAATTCTTGGGCAATATCAACTAGGGAAGGTTTGACTACTTTTAAAGTTTCTTCTACCGAAAATATGGATACTTTCTCAAGTAAATTAAAATTAATTGGTAATCTGGAACGCAGTTCTGTTACAAGTTTCAGTGTGAAATTCATGCAACGTTGCCGTAAATTATTTTCCATTTCAGGTTGAAGGTGGTACTCCTGTAATTTTTTTTCAAAAGCAAATCCCATGTACGGTTTAGGATCCAAATAACTTTCTATATTTTGGGTAAAAATATCGACTCTCGCAGTTGGGTTCAAGATACGCCGACTGGTAGACTGAACTAAGGCACACAAATCTTTATAAAGTTTTGTTGGATCAACGTTGTTGCTTTCAAACAGCTTGTTCACAGCTTGAACTTCCTCTAAGATAGGTTTTAAATACAATAAATATAAATGATTTACAGGATCATTATACATGTTGTATAATGTTTCTGCCATATAGCAGTGGTTTTCACGCCTGGCAACTTCAAATAGGAGTTTCAATTCCACCCATTGCTCTAGAATGCGGTTGACTGCTGGTTCAATTGATATCCTTCGGGTGTTGCACATCTGTGGAATTAACAATGGTTCGGAACCACAGTTAATTGTTTGATAGATACTTTTGTATTGTAGTCGACGGTTTGAAGAATGACTAAACCAATTGTAGGTTTCTCTTATAAGAAATTCAACATTACGTGGTAGAGTTTCTTCTGAGGCATGCGATAAAGCCAACTGTAATGAATGGCAAACGCAGCGGACTAAAACCAAATTATCATTACCAGTTGCGTTTTTTAATAAAGCATGTACTCCGTTGTTAATCCCTGTCATCACCGTAGCATTATCGGTGCCAATACCGATCAATTTTTTTATGTCAATGTTCAGAAATAATAATAATTTTTTAATACCGTTGACGATGCTGTTTGCAGTACCATCTTCGAGCTCGACTAACCCCAAGAAGGTAGATATTACACTTTTTAAAGATCGACTAAAATACCTTATAGATACTCCCAACATTTTACTTACTGAAATATCTGTGGACTCATCGAGCAAAAGACTGTACTGTTGGTCTCTCAAATCCAACACAATTTCTTTGATAAAATGAGGCGCCAAAACATTTTTTATTATATTTGTGCATTTGGTACGATGGAGTCGCAAGTCTCCACTTTTGCTATCATCGAATCGGTGTTTGCATAATTCTGATAAATGATCGACAGCCATAATGGAACAATGTGCGCACACGAACATAGCTAGTGAAGATTCTGCTCTCTGTGTATTTAGATGTTTTTTTACTTTGGGAAAATTAATTGTTCTTTGACTTGTCATTGGTTCGATAGCTTTTTTATGCTTTGCTGACAAAATATGTAATTTTAAGCAATGGATTTTTGCAATCATTTCGCATTTACAGTACTTACAATAGACCTTCGTTGCATCATTTCCAACAGGCTGTAACCAGTCCTTGAACTCGGTCATTTGCTCCCACTCGGACCGGTAATGCTGAGTGTATTTAGGCGGCATATTAACGACTATCAAACAATTAACTCACTTAAAACTGTACTGTATAAACTGTAACAACTTTCATTTATTTCCAATAACAGTAAATACAATCACGTGTACCGTACTGTCCCGATCTCCTGGTTTTAATCGAAGCTCCGTCACCCACCAAAAATATCCTATTTACTATTTAAAACTAAAACTAAAAGCTCGCTCTGATTTCCGATCCGATTGATATTGATTATTGTAAATTGTAACTGGGCGATCGAGGTTGGCTCGTTGGCTGTACTGACTCACTGACTGTCTGTGTGTTTATTATTTGCTGTTGTTGGGGTGTTGGGGAATCCCCGGCCGCCCGAAATGCGCCAGGCCAGAGAGATAACACTTTCTAGAGCGTTCTAAATAACACAAGAAAAGAAAAATAATATTAAAAAATAATTGTTAAGTACGCTTAACGGTTAGCAAAACGGATCCTTTGTTTAAACTTTTATTTTTTATGCTAAAAAATATGCTATATGCTAAACAACAAATAAATTTGCCAACCAACATAAAAATATGCCAAATCTAGCATAAAATATGCTAAATTGGCAACACTGGACTTTAAGAAGGGGAACCAAGTTGTTGTGAACGTCTCACTCGCTCTGAAATGCATGCGCATAGTGATCTCGCGCTCGCACTCCCGGCTGAATAATTTTGTGTTTAGGGAATGTTTGGTCACTCGAATTTGTCTGACTGATGAAATATAACTTTGTAATAGTTACTTGAATAACATATTTAAAAGTCAGACATGAAAAAATAAGTAAAGTTCATTAACTTTTTGTCGAGCTTTAAAGCGTCTGACAAAAGCTCTGGACCATGAAAAGTGTCTGACACTTTATAATTCTGGTTTAGAATAATATTCTACAAAATATACATGAAAATCAGCCACAAAAATTTAAGTTAGATAATTCATATTTTTAGTTACCTTTCTCACCTGGTACCTGCCCAGGTGTCACAGGGCAAGCTTCACAAGTAGGCAGGTATTTAAAGTATACTAGACGCTACTAAGTCGTGAAGATTTCATCCATGTGAAAATAAGTTATGTCAGAACGCTCTGGGATCTTGGACTAGATAGCGAAGCGTGGCGAAACGAACCACTTACAGAATAGTTTTATTATTATGAAGACAACAAAAATTGATCTTTGGATACTGAACCATGAAAGGTGTGTTTTTTGGTTAAGTTACGTCAATTGAGTGGTGCAAAATATGCAGTAGCAACTATTCAATATTTATTATAGTTTGAAAAGATACCTATATAGTGTAGAGGATATTATGGCAAGATGTGTATTTCTAGTACCTCCTTATCTTAAAAGTAAGATATTTTGCAACGAAGCCCCAACACTATGAAAATATCTGTACTCTTTCTCACATGATCGCTCATTATCTCGTCAAACAGTTAATCATAATAATATATAAAGTAAGTTATGACTACCGAGAAGGTGTGGCGTAATTAAACAGAATTTTTTCTCGGAGCCAATGAAGAATTTACTTCGAAATGGTTTACTTTCTTATTGGTTGTTCTTCATTGACAAATTATACGCTTGTTTATATAGAAAGTATCAGAATTTGCAGATAATATTCCAAACGGTTTATAACGATTTTTGTGAAAGTTTTTCTAACACGTTTGCAATTGAAATAATGAATGGTAATTATGGTCGATAAAAGAAGTTGTCCATTATTGATTATATTCATAAAATCTTGAGTATTTTCGTCACGTTTCTTAAAGTATAAATTGTGTAGATAACGGAAGATATTTGCAACACAATAAGCATACTTTGATAAGCTGAGTTTCTTCCATAATAAAAATATTCCATTATATACGTTATAATAAGAATATTTATTTTACAAGAATATTGTGTCCTTGTCATTAACCTGTTTCATAGTAAATTGCAAGGACGCTTGAATCGTCCTTACTCACCACTTCTCCAAACAAAAAATCTCAAATTGCGGTTAATTGTTATCGGATTTAACATAAAGCCTACCGTGAAATGGAATTAATGTTAGCAAAATTAACATCACATCTTCCTTACAATTTCTCACAACAATAACATAAATCAATTATATAATAGCAAACGCGGTTCATTGTTAAAACATTGATGAGGTTTATTTTCATGTGGAGCTTCTTTTTCCAATATGTAAAGCCCGACGAATACATTTTACAAGTACACCGACCAATCAACATACATAATTCACCTTGAAAAGGACAATACTTATTGACCACCTGAGTTTCTATATGCTGATAAATTTTATTAACAAAGAAAGTAATTGCTTTATTGAAATTTATTAAAATTACGATATATAACTAGTCTAATGAAAATTTGTTTAAGTATATGTATGTTCTGTCTTGACTCCAACACCGTTCAACCGATCATCATGAAAACTAGCATGTGTATGTATTTTTTCGTGGAGATCATTTCAAATCAAAATATTCCAAAAACATTTTTGGGGTAAAATCGAATAATGTTCTAGTTCACGTAAAACGGGCTAGAAAATTTAACATCAAAAAAGAAATGTTCAATATGTTGCAGTAGTTTCGACATAATCGTAAATCATGAGAATAAATTTTGTTTATTCAATACTCTGCATCATGAAACACGAATGCCCTTACGAAAATTTTTTACTGAACGAACTCAACTTCTTTAGCAGTGATCTACATATCCTATCTTTTTTAAGCACCCTGTATTATTTTTGTTTCTCCCCATTATAACGTATCTTTCTATAGTATGTACAAAAAGTACGAGGAGTAATAAACCCTAATTAAGTATGCAAAACCTTTACAGGGAGCACCATGAAATTTTTGATAAATCTCTTACTTTAAATTACATTTCTTCCGTAAATCTAAAAACCAGGTAGATCGACCCCGTATTTGTTTCAGTTGTAGCAAAGTTTAGGGTTTATTCATGGTTAAAGGATTAGCAGATAAGCAATAACGCAATGCAGTGGTGTATATTTTGGGAAAAAAATACGTTTTAAATTATAATATAATAAAAAATGAAAAGAAATCATTATTGGAATACATTCATTACTTACATTTTATTCTATATCCGACTCGGAAGAGGAAGAATCGTTGTTGACATTAATAATAATAGGGTCGATTAAATCATCACAAATATTGTAAATTTTCCACATATTTGCCTCTACTTTGATAACATGCTCGATACAGTTTGTCCAATTTTCCTTACTCACATGACTTACAGCACTCTCAAACAATTTCACAACATCGTTTATTTTAAAAGTAGTATTTTTTTTCAAACTTCCCCCTTTACCTGAGCCCATATTAATTCTATGGGATTAAGTTCACAATGATAAGGGGGAAGTCGAAGAACTGATATACCACGAGAAGAAGCCATTTCTTCTACAATGTAGGTTTTGTATTTATTCTTGTTCATTTTTGCAATTCTGTAAAGTTCTTTCCTTAGTGGATCTTTTGGAAACTTAATATTTTTCGAAATAAGCCACTCCAAAAGCTCTGCTTTACGCCAACGACTTGTGGGCAATGCTTCTCGTAACCGTGAATGGTAACTTGCGTTGTCCATAGCAATAACAGCCCCTTTTGGAATCAGATCCAACATTTGAACAAACCATTCCTCGAAGACATCCCCATTCATATCTTCGTGATAGTCCCCCGTGCGTTTTGAAATAAAAGTTAATAATCCACCATCAACAAAACCTTCAGAACTTCCAACATGGACAATGATAAGTCTTTTTCCTTTTCCAGATGGTGGCTGCAAACCTAACGACAAACCTTCCACGAATGCCTGCCTTCCGCTTTTAATGTTTTCATCTTGCCAAGATTTGGAAACTGTATATCCAGAATTTATCCATGTTTCGTCTAAGTAGAAGATTTTCAAATTTTGTTCTCTGGCATGTCGAATGCTTCTTAAATAGTCTCTTCTCCAAAAAACTATTTCCGGGTAATCTATCAAGAGAGATTTTCTATTATGTTTTGTATATCTGAAACCCACATCTTTCAAAAGTTTGCATAATGTCATTCTGGAGAATTTTGGATAGTCCGTATCTTCTTGCACTGATGTCATAATTTTGTCAAGTGTTGGAATTTCCTTTCGTAAGTAAAATCCATGGACTTTACGCCTTAGTCTTTGTTTTAATGACTCATCGATCTCAATTGGTTTTCGGCCTGAAGGAGTTTTAGGGGGTTGAAGAGTTCCATTCTTGCTTTCTTTTAGTAATCTATAAATTGTTGATTTAGCAACACACAACATAGCAGCTGTTAATTCCACAATATCATCAACACTTGCACTTGGATCCTTGTTTTTCAATGATATATAACAATTCAATATCAGAGTTTTTTCATTTAAAGATAATGGACCTGTTTTTGGTCGTTTAGATGGTCCTTAGCTTATCGACATTGTTTGGTACTTGCACAACTAACATTCAACAAATGTTTTAAATATATTCCAACTGTTTACAATATTATGACAACCATACAACTTCATACAACTTTACTCAAAGAACTAATACTAAGTACTGATTTAATGTACCTACTTTCTTTTAAAATAATATTCCCGATAACGTTTCTAAGAAAACTGGGTTGTTTGGAAAATCCCTCTCAATAATCGAATAATCTGTAAATAGGTGTAATCGTATTAAGCCGATTACAGTAGGCCACTTGCCATTTAAAATTTCTGAGAAAAATTCCCCAAACACTACATATAGGAGTAATAGAAATAAAAAATATTGTGAATAAACGGGCATATCCTGACTTGTATCAATTTGAGGATTACTGAAATGTTCGAACTGTGCCGCAACCATTTAGTTTAATCCTATTAGTCATTAGGGTTTATAATAGATAAAATCGGAGGCCCATAGAATTATGTATATTTCTGAAAGGTTTCAAAGATTTCTTGAATTAAATATTTTGAAGAAATCTTGATTGTTTTGATCGATATTTAGGGGATTAGGGGAAGGATGTTGATGCACTTACACTATTGCCTAAAAATCAGGAAGATTTAATAGTGTTCGTGAATTACAATTACGAACGAACCGAGAAGAGGAATTTCTATTAACAGCAGACCAGGTATTTAAAATTATTGTGTTCTCCTGTTTTTCCAACCTTAATTTTTTATGTAATTCGGATTGTATTTTGATGGATGGGACTTTTAAATACTGTTCAACTTTTTTTTATCAAATGTTTACCATTCATGGTTTTAAAAACGGCTATTACGTACCTCTTGTTTTTTGTTTGCTGCAGGACAAATCAAGTCAAACATATTCAAATTTGTTTCTAATTTTAAGACAAAAATGTAAAGAAGTAGGCTTAAATTTTCAACCTAAAGAAGTCGTAGTAGATTTTGAACTAAGCATTCATAACGCTATATATGAATGTTTTGCCAGAGATCAAATTCTTTTTGGTTGTAAATTTCATCTCTGTCAAGCTTGGTTTCGTAAGATTCAGGAGTTTCATTTGGTACAAGAGTACAGACAGAAATGTTCTGTAATTGGCGAATACTTAAAAGTACATTTCGGTATTATGTATCTTTGTCCTGAGGAAGTTGTAGAATTTTTTTATATTGAACTACATTTTTTGCTTCCGAATGACGAAAGAGTTATAGAATTCCGAAATTATGTCAATAAAACATATATAACGCAAAATTCGATATTTCCACCACTTATTTGGGCAAATAATGCATCCTTTTTTAAGAGAACAACGAATTCTTGTGAGAGTTTTCATTCGCATTTCGGTGCTTCTTTTTACAAAGCACATCCAAACATTGTTCAATTTACTAGTGTGTTATTGGATTTACAAACAGAGGTATGGGCGAAAATTCGTTCGGCAAACCAAAGCCAGAAAAAAACCAAAAAAACTATTAATGTTAAAATTAATTTCATTAATGATCATTTGGATCAATATAGGAAAAATGTTATTTCTCGCTTTATGTTTGTGAAAACGGTTGCATGTAAAAATCTTCCACACGTTTAATTTTTTGTTTTTTTCATATATTTATGTATATTGAATATATTTTATTGTAATGTAGATGTAATTTTTTAGAAGTGGCAAATATACGTTGAAAATATATGTATGTTATTAATATTTTCTTATATTGAATTTGAGTACCTAAAGTTCAAGGTAAATTGTTAAATCGGATTAGGCTATTAGACCCCTACTGGTTTGGTAGTTAATCTCCAAAATTTTAAACACTGGCAGAGTTCGAACAACCCGTAATGACTACCTGCATTTTGTGGCAGAGTTCGGATACTCCGGAATAAACTGTGTTGCCTTTCTTTATCAAACTTACTAAAATTTATGTACCTCTATCACTTTTTTTTATTAAAATTAGTACATCCCGTTACCTCTGACCTAAATCGTATATTCTTTAGCATAGCTGCAACTCATTCGTTCAATACAAAATGTACCTTACGGTATACCCTCTTAAAATATATTTTGGTACGTCTATGAAATCTACTTAAATGAATGATTTATTACTCCTTGTCCTCTCTATATAGACTATAATATTGTCGTATTTAAGTGTTTTATTAAACGTTACTTAAAATTAAGACAAAAACCTAATCGAAGACAAACAACAACAAAACCTTTGGTGTATCACTGAACGCCAAACATAACAGTCCGTTCCACTAATCTAGTTCATTTACACCACAAGGAATGCTCGTTGTGCGGTGATGATCGACGGACATTACCATAATACGACCCGACGGCAACATGTAGTTCATAAATAAGTACATCAAGTTAAGTACATGCACATTAAGTACAAGTAGTACAAACGAATTTGTACCTTACATCTTTGTCTAATCGATGAATCTAACTGAAACAAGCGACATGAAATTTAGTAGTATAAATGGTCTGATTGGCTTGAAAATCATGATTGATTGACTGATTTCAGAACCTTGTGATTGAAACTTAAAATGGAACACTTCAAGAAGTGTGTGATACTCTTTGGTCTGAAGCCCAGTGCCAAACTTTTGAAAGACTGGGAAAACGCAAAAGATGTAACTATTCAGTAGTAATATAACAAGAGAGTGAGAATAAATTGAAAATAATTTGACAGATTTTTTTAAAACTTGTTGCCAGGCACGAGAGCCCGCAGGGCTCGAGTGGCTATTGCCAAATGGCAACAAGTTTGAACAAAATCTGTCAAATTATTTTCTAATTTATGGATCTCTCGAGTTATATTTGACTAGATTATTTTTTGATTCACAAATTGGTGAAGGTCTTAAATTGTCTCCATATAGACTGATTACTTATTAGAATATTTTTCGAAGTAGTTTCTATAATCTTATTCGTTATTTCTTCATCAGAAAAGGTACTAAGCCGATGATGTTCACTCATTTTATATATAACGTTGATACAATTAGATAATTATTTTGACAACTATCTTACACTTGCTAGACAAATAAAAGCAACAGTGATTATTCCCGAGAATAATCACAAGAGCTTTATTCCCACTATAATAATGACATGATTGGTTGAAACTTACCCTTGTGTCAAATAAAGAAGCATTTCATTGGTTTTAAGAAACGTCAAAAAATAATCAAAAGAATATATTTTTAGCAGATAAACTGATATTTTTATTATTTCTGTGCTACTTTATTTCTCATTACTGTATTTTATCGTTTTTATATTCTAGTACAAAAAGAATCTTCACATTTTTTGGTTGATTTGTGCAAAGAACAAAGTTTCCAGAAGAAAAATTATTTTCGATAAATATACAAAACAGTACACTCAATTAAAAAATAGCAATCTAATAATATTTTCGTATTTACATATTTATTTATTTCGTATTCATTGATTGCATATAATTATTAATACACCACATTATCACAAGAATCTCTCTAAAGATTTTCGAATATTTCAAACTCTTTTTTAATAAATACGAATCATTATTAAAATTTATCATTTTCAGAAGATTTATATTCAAATCCATTAGCACTTATGATCTTTAAATTAATAATTTTGAGAATTTTCGTGAAGTAACTACTAATAATTCATAATTTTAAATGTTTTGAACAAATGACGTGAAATGAATACTTAAATATACCGTTTTCATTAAGTAACCTAACCTCTCATAGATATATACAAACATATAATAAATGTCAACGATTTTGATGCAATACTTTTTTAGTGGGTCAGTGATCATAAGATATGAATTATTTAGTGAAAATTTAATAGTAATTAAAAACAAGTGATTAAGTAAATATCAGCAACGGATATAAAACTTTCCGCGTTGAAAGTATAAATATACAGTGTGGAGAAGCCAAATGGAATAAATTATTTCAGTACGTAATTATAAAAAATCCCGATACCCGTCAAATTTAATTTGACAATTTCGATTCATTGGCGTGAAAAACGTGATCTCTACCTTCCACCGAATGACAGGCACAGGCCCCCAAAAGTCTCTTCTTTAACCAAATTTTTTATAGTTTTCAAGTTGATCGCAAAAATTCACCTAACAAGATAAAAAAGTAGGCAAAAACGATAAGATCATGCGAATTGCGGAAGTCAAACGAACGCGACTTGGAATTAATTCTGAATTCAATACTTAAACCTCCTTTTAGTATTTCATTTAAATGTCAAATTCAAATAATAATTTTGAAGATAATAAAATGGCTAGTACTACCGACAGTGAAATGTGAATTATATTCTTTATACATGTATTATGTATAATTTTTTAAGCTTCAGTTTGTAGAAAATGTACTGTATGCAACTTGTACATAATGCTTATTTTGCACTCGTATGAGTTAAGATTTCTTCGAACTATTTACCATTATTTTTGGTGAGCAGTCTTATCTAGACAATTCCAGAAAGGGGATTGTTTTTGTGACCAGTCGTATCTAGACGATTACAGGAGGACGATTGATTTTGTGAGCCGCAATCTAGAAGAATCCAGAAAAAAGAGCACCTAATATATAAGAGAGGCTACCTACCATCGGAGTTAAATTAATAATTTGATCTCGTGATATAAACAGAGAAGTAGTCGAAGGTTTATATAAGTTAGTGTAAGTGAATATACTGTGTATATAATATAAATTAGTGAATAGTTTAGTGAATGAATAAATTAAGTGGGTAAACATTTATCCCACCGTCGCCATAAAACTTTCAAATAAATGAGAATTGGTGTCAGATGTGGGGTAATATAAATAAATACTTACGTAAAAATGGCCAAAAGACTGAGTGACCTGAAAGTGACATAACTATAGGCAGAATGAGAAAAACGTGAGTTGGAAACGTCCGGTACGAAGAGTGAATTAGTAGAAAGACTCAAAGTGGCACTGGTAAGTGACGGCTTGGATCCAGAAACATTTTTATTGAATGACAAGGCTTCCAACTTTATCTCCTCAATTTCTGCTAATATGTCTGCTGATATGGACAAGAAGATTACCACAATGAAAAGCGATATATCTGCTTATATGGACAATGAAGAACTATATCTTATTAATGAAAAATGACAATTCCGGTGACGTGGAAAATAAAATGTCGTCTCTTTTATCGGATATTGAGGATAAAATGACAACGATGGACGAGAAAACGGAGCATAAAATGATAACGATGGACGAAAAAATCAAGGAGTTAGAGAGAAAGGTAACATATTCAAGAACACAAGACACGCTAGCAGAAGATAAGAAGACAGAACAAATAAAACCTTGCAAGCCAGAAATACTTCCCAAGGTGGAAGACATTTGCAGTTTCATCGAGTCAAGGCCTCAGCGTTCGACGGAATAATGTCGTAGACCAATTATGTGAAACAGTTTGAAGTAGCCACTGAGACGGCTCCGTATCAGCTGACCGAAGTCATCCAGAGAACTCTGAACAACAAAGAAATCGCAATGTGCGCATTCCTGGCTGGGGCCTTTGACAACACAACTCATGTGTCTGTCAAAGAAGCACTAAAAAGGCGAGGAGTAAATGAAACCATTGTAAAATGGATGTACGAGTTGTTGCCGACGAGGATAGCTGTGACCACCTCAATTAAAACCACTCGGGGGACACCTCAAGGGGGAGTGATATCTCCCCTTCTACGGAGTCTCGTAGTAGCTGAGTTGCTTGCTCTACAGGCTAACGGAGTTTGGCTTCGAATATATGGGCTATTCTGATGACATAGTTCTAATAGTCAGAGGCAAGTTCAAGAGCACCTTGTGTGATTTATTACAAAAGGGCCTCAGAATCATTGAGCAATGGTGCTTGTCAGTGGGATTAAACATTAACCCAAACAAGACCATAGTAATTCCATTTACCCGGAAAAGAACACTTCCAGCCATGATACCCATATCCTTAAACGGGGAAATCATAGAATGGAAATCAGAAATTAAATATCTAGGGATAACCCTAGGCAGTAAGCTTCTGTGGAATAAGCCTGTTGAAATAACTGCTAGTAAAGCAATAAGAGCTTTGATGGCGTGCAGAAATCTAGCTGGTAAGAGGTGGAGCTGTAACCCAAAAATTCTGCGACGGATGTTCGCCATGATTGTGAGACCAGAAATTACGTATGGGGCAATAGTTTGGCATACGAAAGCAAGTCAGTACAGCACGAGAAAGACCCTCGACAAAGTTTAAAGGCTTGCCTGTGTGTGCATCACTGGAGCTATGAGAACGTGTCCAACTAGAGCACTTGAGATCATTACAGATCTCACACTTCTACATCTGGTGATATAAATATCTGCCCAAGAGGCAATTTTTAGAATATCTAAGGATGGTTTAGGCAATGAGAGTATTAAAAATCAGGGAGCCTGGTCCTCTCTAACAAAATACATCTTATCAGCGAATCTTCCCAGTGATGAAATGATCAAGAAAGTAAGTATCGAAAAGAATTTCACTACGATGATAAACAAGAGGAGAGCCTGGGAAAGGGAATACACAACCCAAACTCTCAAAGAAAACACCATTAGATGGTATACGGATGGTTCAAAAAACTACCACTGGAGCAGGCACTGGAGTATTTGGGCCTGGCACCAGATACTTACTATCGTTAGGCTCCTTCCGAAGCGTCTTTCAGGCAGAAGTACTTGCGATCGAAAGATGCGTGGAAATGAACCTAGAAAGAAACTATCAGAAATGTGACATATCTATCCATTCTGATAGTCAAGCAGCTATCAAAGCATTGAGCTCCCATGTCATTGACTCAAAGCTGGCATGGGAGTGCCGAAGAAAACTTGATGAGTTAGGCAATAATAACAGGGTCTCTTTAGTCTGGGTTCCTAGCCACTTGGGAATCACGAAAAATGAAGAGGCCAATACACTTGCCAGGAATGGAGCACAAACGCCCTTTATTGGTCCGGAGCCTTTCTGTGGTGTAGGAAAATGCTTCTTTAAGAAAGAGCTTCGGAAGAAAGAGGAAACCGAAAGAGAAGCACTCTGGCGGTGGCTTCACGGGTTGGAACATTCCAAAAAGTTCCTGCGGAACTTTGACATTGCTAGATCCAAAAAATATTTGGACCTCAGTAAAAATAGGCTACATCTCCACACGGGCTTTCTTACAGGACACTGCCGCCTTAGAAAGCACCTAATGAGAATAGGTCTAGCAGAAATTGACGAGTGTAGGTTCGGTGGGGAGGAGGATGAAACTCCGGATCACCTAGTTCTAGAATGCCTCGTCATTGCAAGCCATCGCAAGAAATACTTCGGACAAAAAACTTGTAAGAGTGAGGATCTAACCTCATTGAAGCCGTTCCAAATACTAGAGTTCATTAGAACCCTGGAACTAGAAGGCGAGCTGTAGTAGTAGCGAGAACAGCTCTGATAGGGTGGGGGGCACAATAAATCTTAGGTTTCATTGCATTGTAGCCCCGTTAAAAGTTAATATAATCTAAAGTGTGATACATTTTCGAGTTCGGCTTTTTAAACCATTTCCAACGAAGTATCGCACGACCCCCCTTGCTACTTACAAAAGTATAGGGGGTAAAAGGAATGACAATTTTTTGTATTTTATAAAACACCTCGATTAAAATAAAAATTGAAGGTTTCGAGTATTTTTCATCTTTGTCTAAAACAACGGAGTTTCCCCGGGGGGGGGGAGTAAAACTTAATATCCGCTCCGTATATTACATATACTATACATAAGGTGAAGTAAAAAATTAGCGAAGCCGCTGATTGCAGCTATTTGAAGTAATATTTTTTTTGTACACCTTATAGCGTTGATTTTGTCACTGTATTCATCAAATTTTGTTCATTTTATGCATTTATGACATTGGGCTGTTCCCATATAAGGCATAAATTTATCATGTTCAATTACTATTTACCTATACACTTTCGTATCTCCGCAATAAATACAAATTTCTTGTGTCAAGTTGGAATTAATGCTTGTCTTCACCAGTATCGGAATATGTTTAATTCAATCCAACAACTACTAAGCATATATAAAACAAATCGCACTTGCGGGTAGTTAAATTCACAGTGACCGATGACAAGCTAAAAATTCTCAGATTTGTCACGTTTTTTCCACACCTCAGAAATATGTTGTCGAAAATTTATCGTATTTGAATAAACAAGCGATTAAAGATGAAAACAAAAATCAGATATTGCAAATTTAATACCTAATGTGCAGTATACGCGACTGGGACTTGTTTTCATTACTGTGATGTATGGACACAACGACGAGAAGAAGTTAGGGCATTACAGCAACAGCGGGAATTCTTGTCAAGTAATCAAAACGAGAGGTACACCTTGAAGATGGTATAATGTATTAAAGGCTATTTAGAAGAAAAATTTTGTATCGTTATCAATTTCAACAGTGACGAAATCAAAATAATAAATAATTGCATTTAATTTTGTATTTTTACAAAAAAAAATTATACATTGCTTATTTTGCGTTGTCAGTTTCGATTTTCTGCCCATAAGCTACTAAATTCACTTGAAACAAGATTTGGATCCCATTAACTTTGAGTTTTAAGCTCGACGTGTTGCCGACTGGCTTCTTTAAAAGGAAAAAGAAGACTACAATTCCGTAGTTTTGAAACTATTGTATTAATGACGCCAGTTGCTGTATTTCAAGAACATGCGTCACTTGCCGAATGACGCAAGTAGATCCCCACAAAAACCACCATACAGAAAAATCCCAATACAAACTATTCAATTTGCTCATATAAATTTAGGAGAGATCGAAGTTTGGGGGTTTAATGACAATAATAATAATTCGAGGGCTAAAACGCAGGACCTCGTAACTAACACTTTTTTAGAAAATAGGATTTTGATGCCTCAGACTCAGACAATTTTATAAGCGCCATCTATATGTGAAAGGAACTAATTTTGTAAAAATTATCAACCTGTCAAAATCAAACAAAACAGTAACTCGAAATTTATTATGGTTGGTTTTCTGAAGCATTACCTCGTAAACGTCACAGTGTTCAGCTTCCCGCCACTGAAGTAAACTGTCAAGGTAAGTGATCTTGAAAATCGCTTGTAAATATGAAAGAAGTAAAGTGGATGGTTAAAGTTTGTGATTAAATTCCTAATTAAGCATTCGTTTCAAAACTTTCATAACGATTGCTTTGAGTTGTTAATAATTTTATGTAAAAAAACTAACATTTTATTGCAGGTATTAGATACGAGGTCCTGCTTCACATGCTTTAGAGTAGATACGAGCTACTGCTGCATAGAAGAATGTCTAGTCGAACGAGAAAAATCATGGAAATGGCCAGAATAGCGCAATGTAGTAATACCAATGAGGACAATCAACGTTTTTCTCTTCAAGAAATCACTGAAATGGATTTATCAAACAATACTCTTCTAAATGAAGCCTTATCACCCCAATTTATTTCTGATATTATCAGAGAAGCCGAGGTAGTCTTCGTTCCTAACGAAACTCGCAATACAACTGGTGTATTGTCGTAAATGACAAACCTAATTTGTTTCCAAAATGAAAAAGAAGCCCATAATACATTTCAAGAGGTAATGATAATAAAGCAATAGAAGAACTAATGGAACAGGTAAATGAAGATAAGACACAGCCACATGAAGACGACGCTATGTTATCTGAAAAATCCAGTGAGGAAGCTATGTTTGAAAACGGAAACGTTTTGGATGATTTAGCAAGTATGGCGCAGTTTATGCCAGAAGAGAATAATAACGTTCACGACAAAGACTACATTCCCGAAGCCAAAAGTGAATCAGAAAGCGAAGAAAGCGTGGAAGAGGTGGGTGCAGATGCAACACAGCTACAGGAACTTGAACAGGTAGATGAAATTGTTATAGAAAAGGAAAATGAGAATCAAGATACGAAAAGAGAGACACTTAATTTCTTAAGCAAAATAGGAGTTTAATCAATAAGAATTTACGAATGAGGGGAGAACAATTTTTAGGGTTTAGGAAGCCACGGGATCAACGCAATACATTTCATGATGTACCGAGAATGAATAGAAAAATAGGTGCAAGATGCAGCTGTAAACAAAAAATCAAAGAATCAAAAATAAAATGTTACAAAGTAACAGAAGAAATGCGTAAAAACATGTTTGAACAATTCTGGACTAACATGACATGGGATCAACGGAAAGTGTACGTTAGTAACACTGCTAAAGTCAATGAAAAAGCCAGACCCAAGGTAACTGAACGAAACATAACCCTGAAATATTTTTTGATTTGTGGAAATGATGAAATACCTGTGTGCAAAACCATGTATTCGCATACTCTTTCTTTGGGAGAATGGTCCATAAGATCATGGTCAACTGGAAGCCAACATAGGATGAATAAAAGTACCGAAAAAGAATTAAGTCAACGAAATCAAAGAATTGATTTATTTAAGGAAGATCGAAGCTTTCTAAGACAGTTTTTAAATAATCTAAACAAATTCCCCTTGCATTACTGCAGGAGAGACACTGATAAGCTATATTTCGAGCAACAGTTTCAATCATTCGCTCAACTTCACAGGGTATACAAAACAGAATGCCAAGAAAAAATCAAGACACCTTCTTTGTCTGTTGTAACGTTGACAAAAATGGCTGAAGAAATGAAATTATTCTTATTTCGTCCTAGTAAAGATCAGTGTGATACGTGTTTCAGATATAAAAACAACAATTTAACTGAACTGGAATACAGCGAACACATAAACAGAAAAAGTCGGGCACGGAAGGAAAGAGAAGAAGATAAGGAAAATGCCATAGGCGTTCAGTGCCACGTTATTGTGATGGATGTACAATCTGTGAAGTTAGCACCGCAACTACAAGCTAGCGCTTTATATCACAGGACAAAGTTGTGTTGTCATAACTTTACCATCTATAATTTAAGAAATAAGCAAGGTACTTGTTACCGGTTCGACGAGACAAACGCGGACGGTCAAGCTTCTACCTATGCTTCGCTTCTTGTAGACTACTTAGAAGAAAATTTTTTGTATTTGTCTAACCCAATTATTCCTATTATTATCTACTCAGATGGGTGCACTGCCCAGAATCGTAATTGTGTAATGGCCAATGTTTTGCTTCACGTTTCAGAAAAGTACAAAGTTTGTATTACACAAAAATATTTAGAAAAAGGTCACACTCGAGTTGAGTGTGATTCTGTTCACAGTGCCATAGAGTCTTCCCTCAAAAATAAGGAGATCTACTTGCCCAGTGATTATCATCGTATAACTAAGGAATCTCGCAATAAAAATTCTTACTTGGTCAAAAGCATGGACTTCAGCTTCTACAAAAATTATGCCCATAAAGACTACCTTAAATACAGTTCAATACGGCCTAGCAGAACGGGTAGTGGCAATAATGTTGTTGACATACGCGCGTTGCAGTACCATGACGGTAAAATTAGGTACAAACTTAACTTTGAAGATGATTTTAAGGATCTACCAATCGGACCTAAAAACATAGCATTAGGGAATGTCATATTTCCCCAACTATTTAAGGAGAAACTGCCTATTTCTAGCGTGAAATACTCACACCTTCAAGCGATTAAACAAGTTATTCCGAAAGTCTGCTGGAGTTTTTACGACTCCCTTCCACACAAGTAGATTTTTCTAGAGATTTATTTTATTTTCGTTTTATTCTTTGCCAAAGAAAATGCCATTATTTTTTATAAGTACCTATAATAATGATTATTTTATGTTATGTTATAATATTTTGTGTATTAAATGTGTTGTGTGTATTAAATGATGTTTGAAAGTATAATTTAATTTGCTTATGTATTAATAAGTTTGCTTATTCGTTTTTTATTTCATTACACAAATTACTGATGAAAAACAATCATGGTTTCCTGCTTTTCAGTTCATGAAAGAATTCTTTATTATTAACCTACAATGTGGCATTACCATGTAACTGACATACCCTGATAAGACATTACCACGTAAGTGACAGTATGTTGAAAAAACATGAATTGTTGTATTTTTAATATTATAGCAAATATTTTATTGTAATTTTTAAGCGAATAAATACTGCAAGTCCAAAAACTAGCGGCTATTTATAACTCAAAATTGTTTTTCTCGTTTCCTGAACATTTTACGTTTTGCGGGTTACGAAGTCCTGCGTTTTAGCCCTCGAATTGTATAACGAAAATGGTCGAGCTTAAAACAATCTCACCTACCTTAGGATATTGGAGATGGGATGGAAGTTGATTTTCACACTTGCTTAATGCAATTGACCATTTACAATTCCGGTTTCCAAAATATTGAGTCAAGAAGTATCTAGATATGTCACGACGGGTCTTCAATTCATAATGTTTCATATCGAATATCGAAAGTTATTGACTATTTTTGCTAAGTAAAAAATAGGATATAGTCGGAGGGAACTTTTTATTTTTGAGGAAAGGAATTATTGCGGTATTGCCTAGAGCTCGACAAAATGAATTAAAAAAAATTCCAGTAAGCGAACATTCTCTCCGCCGAATTGCAGCAGGCATTTAAAACAGCAAATAAATGAGTGGAGATATTATAACACTCCGGTAAAAAAAATTAAGAAACGCGGAAATGAATGAAATTAAAAAAAATATATATACAATCAAATTTAAATGAATTTGTAATCTGCAACGTCATAACATGCTAGTCGTCGCTGAGGGGTAAGGGACAGAGTTTGACCCAAGGTCGATGCAGAGTGCCCTTGGGGATGCGAACGGTTGGAGAAGGGTAGATTGGTGTCAGCCATTAGAGCGCTGTTGTAGCGAATGGAGGTACTCGCTTTGCCAACAAGTCCAAAAATCACGATGCAATCTTTGCAAAAGTTGCCATCTTGACAAACGATTCATAGGAATAGGGGTGACGTCTGGAGTCGGAAGAGTGAATGGTTCTAGAGTAAAAAAATGACCCGGACTTAAAGGGGTAATGTCTTCGATATTATTAGAAAAAGGGGTTAAGGGACGTGAATTTAATAGCGGATTCTTCATATGTTAAAATTTGCATTTCAACAACGCGATAAAGGTGACGTTTCACAGATTTGATTCCAGCTTCCCAAAGGCCACCAAAATGAGGACCAGATGAAGGGGAAAAATGAAATTTAATGGTTTCTGGATCAGGAGCGCTTTGCATGAGTTGAGCAATTTTCTTTCCAGCGCCGATAAAGTTTGTACCATTATCGCAGTAAATATGTGACACTCTACCGCGTCGGGCAATAAAGCATTACAGAACGGCTAGAAAGCCATCAGTGTACTAACGAGTTCCAAATGTAACGCCTTCGTCGTACAACGTACAAATGAGCATAAATAGACTTTTATAGTCCGAGAGCCTCGATAATGCGAAAGGGTGATGAAAAAGGGTCCGCAGTGACTAAATCGTTTAACATCATTAGGTACGTTTACACCAGACGCACCAAATTTTTAGTCCGAGGTCTAACTGACGTCACGTGTACTTTACTTTCGGTGTAAACAACCAAGGAGTAAAATTTGGTACTCGAATTTGATCCATCTCATCTAGGGTAGTTTAAATTCAATTTTTGACGGTGTAAACACGACATATTAGTATTCATGGACCAAAGTGACGGTTTGCTAAAAGCACTGAGTAAAAATAGGTCAGCTGTCGATTTGTACTTTACTGATTCAACATTATTGTCCAATTTTCACTACTTCTAGGTTTCATCCACATTCTTTGATTGTCTAACAATCCCACAAAATTACTGCTAGTTAAAAGAAAATAAGCTAAATGGCTTCTTAAATATGGAGACTTCCATGACTCTAATTTAAATCTTTGAATATTTTTTTTCTTTTTCGGTAACTCTATTACCACTACAACTATTTTTGTATCCATTTTTAAATAAAATCAAAGTCTACCATCAAATATCCTAAAGATTTAAGGTTATGTCATTTCAATATAAAAATGTCAATTTTGGTCCCAGGCATTAACTCTGGACTATTTTAATCCAGCAAAACAGTCAGTTAAACACTTATGTTCTAAGCTAAATAAGTCCACGATTTGGTCCACGTACCAAATTGCTCCACACGGTGTGATGAGTTAGAATCTAGACTGGGGTAAATTGCCCATTGGGGGTTGGTATGGCTTGGAATTCTGTGTGCGATGATGAATATGAGCGATATTGAATATTACAGGAAGAGAAAAAGCGACAGAGGAGGACGGGGATACTGCAGAGGAATCATATAAAGAAAGAAAAAAACAGAGAGGTCGCCGATAAAGGATGCGAGAAACCTAGAAGCTAGTATAGAGAAAATGATGGATATGATGACAAAGATGTGGGACAAAGTGGAGGAAATGGCCGAGGAGATCAAGAAAAAGCGAAAAGAAGAAAGAGAATACCGGGAAGAAATTAAACAACTGAGTGAAGAAAACCAAAAGTTAACTGAGCATACCAGTAAAATGAAGAAAATTTCAACAGAAATGGACAATAGATTATGGCGATTGGAAAATGAGAAAATAAAAAATATTGTTGTTGTACAAGGAGTGAAAATAGAAACCCATAATACAAAGGAACTCATAATCACAATGGAAAATTTTCTGGAAGAAACATTACATATAAAGACAGCAGTGGAAAGCGCCATGAAGTTAGGAGAGAACTTGCTAGTAAAACTTGCCAACCACGAGGAGAAAAAAAAATAATGACGAACAAACAGGAACTGAAATTTATTAAAGAGAAAAGACTGTTTATACAGGATGATCTGTCACAGAAAGATCGAGAGAACAAAAAATCCAAATGAAGGCACAAAAAGAGAAGGAAAAGGGGAATAAGGTGAACGTTGGGTACAGGAAAATATACATAACATCACAAGAATGGAGATGGAACATGGAAGAAGATAAGCTAAAAGAAAGGAAGCAAAACATAATACAAAAAAACTAGTAGCACAAAGCTCAGACAGGAGAGCGGAGGAAAGAAAATTGAACCATGCAATGGAAAGAGAAATCCAACCGGAATCAACGAACAGAAAGAGAAAAGCAATATTGAAAATAGGAACGTGGAATGTAAGGGGTACGTACGCTGAATGAGCACTGAACATTTTAACGCAGGAAATAGACAAATACCAAATTAATATATGGGCAATTCCAGAAACAAAACAAAAACGCGAGTTGGTAAGTGAAGTAGGAAACTACATATTCTTCAATAGTGGAGGAATAACAAGGAATTTGGGAACCGGATTCATGAGAGCCAAACACAATGCAGGGAGAGTGAAAAGATTCAAAGCTATATCAGAGCGAATGTGTTACTTGCAAATTAATATACACGCACCAACAGAAGTGGAAGAAGATGAAATAAAGGAAAAATGTTACAACTAAATGGAAGAAGCGTTCAACATAATGCCAAAAAAAAGACATCAAAATAGTAATAGTCGACGCCAACGCAAAAGTCGGTAAAGAGAGTATGTATGTACCAGTAATGGAAAATACAGCAAACACGACGAAACAAATGATAATGTGAAAATACTGATTAATTTTGCAACCGAGATGGGGCTAGTTATTGTCATCACAAAGTTTGAACACAAAGAAATCCACAAAGGAACATGGTTAGCACCAAACCAATCAAATCGACCATTTTCTTATACAAAAGAATCAACGAAAAGAGTAGAAAACGTGAGAACCTATAGAGGAGCAGATGTGGACAGCGACCACTTTTTAGTAGTCGGAAAATAATACAAAACAGTAAAACAAAGGAAGGAAAAGCAAAGGTGCATACCAAAAAGAAGGCTACTGGTGGAAAGGCTTATAGATAACAAAACAACAAATAGAAAATATGAAGCAGAATTGAAGAAAAGTCTAGAACAACAACAGAACCACAACGTAACCGACGAATGGAGACATTTAGAGGAAACTATAAAAAAGACGGCACGGAAAATAATACCACCGAAAATAAGGAAGGGAAAAGGAGAAGAGTGGTTCGATGCAAAATGCAGAGAAGAAATTAAAAAGAGAAGCCAAGCCAAACAGAAAATGTTACAAACTGGGACATATAAAGACAAAAGACAATACGAAGAACAAATAAGATATGCAGGGCCAGAAATCTAGAATGAATGGAGGACAAAATAAAAAGTATAAAAGAACATTTTTTAAATAAAGAAATGAAGAACTTTTACCAAGAAATAAAAAATAATAAAGAGAAAACTGGGCAGAAGACCATATGAATAAGGAACAAAAAGGAGAAATAATAATGGATGAAAGCAAAATGATGCAAAGATAGGAAGAGTACGTCAAAGAAATATTAAATAAAGAAAATGAGAACGACAGCGGGAGGAGCTTAGAACCCAAAATACACATAACGACGGAGAGATATCACCACCATCGAGAGAAGAAATCTCAGAAATAATACAGATACACATTTAGATAATACAGCATTTATCGCTCGCTTTGGGCATAGAATCCAGAATTTTCGAGATATAGGAAAGTGCGTGGTTTTTAAACCAGCATGAAGATGTTTTATATGATAGTAATCAATAACCCAAAGTAGTCAGCCTACATTTCCGTGGCAACAAAACAGGGGGTTTCGCCTCATATGATAGAGGAGAATGGGTTAAACGGCCACCGACTATGACTAGCTGCTGGTTATCTTTAAACGCACCTAGCTTTAACAACGGTTTAGAAAGTTTTTTCGAGTTGAATTTCTTGTCGGAATCAATGTGTTGAGTGTGCTTGACTGAAATTGACATAGAGTTTTCTAACTCTTGTTGCCTTTCTGGCGACTGTTTTGAAGACGACGGCTTAGTGTTGTGAACGAATCGTAATACATATGCTAATATACGTAGAATTTTGGAAAGCTTTCTCACTAGTCCAGCGTGCCAGACGTGATCGAAAGTCTTTTGAACGTCTACGAAAATGGCGGCTGAACAGCGTTGTTGATTTAAAGCTCGGGCGACGATGGTTTGAAGGTTGGTGGCGGCGTTCTGACAAGAGTGGCCTGGCCGGAATCCGAATTGAAATGCCGGAATTATATTATTTTCGGTACAGAAGACCCATATTCTCTCTTTTAACAAACGTTCAAAGATTTTACTTAGGACGCTGATTAATTAAAGTGGGCTGTAGGATTAAAGCTTTGTAGGGTCTTTGCCGGGTTTGGGGATGACAATTACGTAGGCTGATTTCCAACTAGGGAAGTAAGAGAACGCCAAGCAGGCATTCAACAGGGTGCAGAGCGGAGGGAAAATCTCTTCTGACAGGTTTTTAAGTGCTTGTCTCGAGATTCCGTCTCTTGCCCAGGGGCACTGTTTCTCCCCGCTCGGTACGCCTGCTGAACTCCTTCGTTTATTAAGGGTGTTAGAAGCGGAGAGTTCTCATTTAGCGGAATATGAATGGATTGGACGTTAATTGTAGAGACCTTCAAAATATACGAAATCATAAAGTTCCAATCGGGGAATATACTTTTGTTTTTCCCTAAAGCTATTTGATTTAAAAATTGAATTAAACTAATTTAAAATCATATTTTTAGCTGGAGTCTCTGAAGGACCCCGCATGGGTGTTTACATTGATTTTGATAGTATGGGAATTTAAGGGTTAAACAAAATAAGTTATCTAAGTATTACCATAATATATTGAAAAATGTTTATATCAACTTACCGTTGTACTAAATTCGATAATTGGGTTTTGAGGAGAGTATTTTCGAAAGGAATATCATGTTGTATCAACCAGTTCTGTATATCAGCCTTTTTGGTAGATGTTGTTGGTACTTTATTGATCACTGTACTGCGATAACTTGCATTATCCATTACAATTGTAGCAGGGTCTTCCAAGTTCACTAAAAGCTGGTATTCAAACCAATGCAAAAAAATTTCTCGGTTCATTTCACCGTGGTAATCACCATCTTGTTTTTTGGAAGAAAAAACCAGAAGAGGAACCAGCATGCAATACTATATACCTACAATAAGGGAATAACAAATTACTACTAGGTTTCCTAGATAGACTGCATAGCTCAAAACAACTATTAATAATTATATAGATTTAAATTAAATATTAGTGACTAGTAAATATTTGAAACGGTTTTAAAATGGCAGGAATCTTAGTACATCGTAAATGAATTGCTAAATTTTATTATTCAATTACCTTGGACCACCAATTTTGGTTTTTTTCACGCTTCTATGATTAGAATCTTGCCAAGAACGTCCAACAGTACCGTCTTTAAATATCTCATCCAAAAACAGAAAATGATATAAACCTTCTCTTTTTATCTTGACATATTCATGTAGAAAATGTACACGTTTTAATGCAATATGTGGCAACTCCATTAAACCCCGACGAGGATCATTTTTTTAGTATTTGAATCCAATATTTTTCCCTATCTTCCAGAGTGATGTTAAACAACCATTAAAGAGTTCACGTTCCTGGAGTTTGTCTCTTAAAGTTTTCAAGGTTATGTGTTCCTCTGAAAAAATATTGTGTCAGTTAATTGTGAATAAAATAAAACAGTAAATTCAATATACTCACTGTTTCCATACATTTCGTATATAGCATTTCGGAGAGCATTTTTATCAAAATTATCAATTTTAACAGTAGGTTTCAGGCGTTGTCTCTTTTTAGGTGGGCTTTTAGGATGTTCACCTCTATTATGCTTGGCGGCAATACGGTATGAATTCGCATTTTCTTTCAAATAATAAATCAATAAAAAAGGATTGAAAAATATACTACATGATATTTTTGTCTATGATAAAAATATAGACTTACCCGCTAAATATAACACAAGATAACGTTGAAAATATTTGAATAACTACACTTTGCAGGGTTTATTGACAGAGCACTAACAGCAGATAAACAATTTGGTAGGGTTATGATATGTTACACTGAAATGATTTTTTGTGGGTTCCGACCAATTTCGTTTCACTTTAAGCTTCGCTGGGGATACGATGTTTTGAAATAATAAATTAAAGTAGTTTATTTATGGAGATGAGGCATACGATCTATTGTAGACATAGTTTAAAATGTTAGAATCAAATGGCGCCAAAATCGCAATACCATATTTTTTGTGGGTTACGAACTATTGCGCCTAAGCCAACGATATATTCTTACTAGTTTGTATGACGACTGTATATATTAAGTCCTTGTAGGACTCTCTTTTTGACCTCGAAGAGAGGTCCTGCACGAATTATGATGCAAAATTTCTAAGCGATTATCAAAGATCTATTCGTGAGTACATAGGCATATATTTCGCATCTTTAAAATGCAGTCATTAAACAGTTACAATTACTTTCATCAAATATAATTTTTATATTCAATAAGCCACACAATAATTGTTCGTCTCGCGCTTACATTCAATTTTTTACCAAATCATTCTTAGCGTTATTAACTGCCATTAGCACCAATGCTTTCTAAGGTGTAACGACCTTAATGCTTACCGACTTTTTTTCTAGTGAATTGTTTCTTTAATTAATCAAAAAGGCATTAGATTTGATATGTCGACAGAAACAGTTATTAAAACTTCTACTGAATTGTATTTTTAGAATATAAGAATCGCTTTTGTATATTCACTGTGAATGAATTTTAATAGGATTATATCATGTTTTACAAATATCAGTTGATGATCTGATGATACGTTTGTAACTAGAAGATGGTTATTAGACGGTTAATACTTAATCGTTATCCATAGAAAAATTCTTAAGTAACATATCGGAACTACGTATACGAGTGTAGATCTAAAAGTACACAAGCTATATTTATCAAACTTTATAGTCTGTAACTAGAACTGGAATATCTAACACACATGTGTTTCTCTTTCATATTTTTTATGATGTGAAAAACTTATATTGCTTAATTGTTGGAGTTTCCATAGGCGTGTCTTTTAGAATCTCTTTTACTAAAACTTCAATATTATTGATACTCAACTTATAGTTCGATATGACGTGACTTCAATTGGAGTTTTTGCAGGCTTAGAAATAATTTTGGTTTCCGCAAATTTTCGTAGTGTAAAGTTGTAACAAATACGAAGTTTTTTGTAATAGCTTTTCATTAGCAAAACAATTCCTTTTCTTCGGGAGGCATTTTAATTTATTCTTGACTTCAGTTGTCAAGAAAATCTGCAATCTCATTATAATTTTCATTGCTTTTTCATTGCTGTTTGTGCCCAATTATCATACGGTTTTGTCAGTGGGGATACTTACTTTTGTCACCTATCTCAGATGCTTTTGTGTTTTTAACCACATAACATGGTTCTCAGGAGACTTATGTTGGGACTCTGAGAATTTACCTATAAGCTACAGAATCTGTAAGATATAGGATCTGCAACTTAAACCTTACAGATTTGTAAAATTTGCTATTTTGGAACCAAATCTGTAAGAGTCATAGATACAGATCTTTACATTATAGGTTTAAGCTTCACTTCTGTTTATAATGTCAAAATTCTAACCTCAAAATCATTAATAGCTATTTGTATAACAAGGGAGGTAAGGGCTACTTTTCCTCCCGAGGATGAAGAGCGGAGGGCAGTAATCATTCGAGGGAGGAAAAGGCACTTTACACCCATGTTATACATAATGTGACACGAACTCCATTAATAGGAAAAATAAAAGGTCGAGTGCCAGAAATATGTAAAAGTGGTGCTTCACCAGTCTTATCATCAGAAGAAGAGAAGTTGCTATCGCAATGGGTAATTAATTTGGGTAAAATGGGTTTTCCTGGTAACAAGTATCAATTGCTGGAAAGTGTTGAACTCTTGGTGAAACCATTGAAAATACCCAATCCTTTTTCTGAAGGACGTCCAGGATGACACTGGTATGAAGGATTTTTTCGTAGACATCCTGAAATTGTTGAAAGAATGACGCAGTATCTCTATGCATCTACAGCAGCTGTATCTGTTAAGGGAGTTAGGAGGTGATTTGAAGAGATAAGAGGTTATTTCGTTTCAGAAGAAATTGAAATAAACGAGCTAGAATGAATATTTAATAGCGACGAATCCGCATTTTTTTTGTATCCCAAAGGAAATAAAGGATTAGTTAAGAAATATAGTAAAACTGTTTACGGTGATGAGAAGGAATGCTTGACTGTATTAATAACAGGTATGCATATGTAAGTATATGTACACTCTGGCTTATAACATTTCAGTATAAAGAATTTTTTTTGAAGAATGCCAAATATCATAATTAATTAGAAACCAAATTCCTCTAATTAATTATTATTGTTTTTGAAGAAACTGACCCTTCATTTTATGTTTTAGGGAATGTTGCTGTACACTTAGCACCACCAATGGTGATGTATTCGTATGAAAGGATCCCAAAACATATAGCTTTAAGTATGCCAACTGGATGGGGTATTGGTAGATCGAAAAATGGTTGGATGACTTCCAAATCATTTTATGAGTACATCATCAATATATTTTATCACTGGTTAATATCTCAGAGAATCAAATTTCCAGTTATTTTGTATGTAGATGGTCACAAATCAAATATCACGTCTCCATTAAGTGATTTTTGTAAAGAAAAGAATATGATTTTAATAAGGTTACTCCCAAACTCGACTCATATTCTCCTACCACTTGATGTGCTTTTTTTAAAGTCCTGAAAAGTAGTTGGAAAAAAGGGACAAAAGCATTCAGAACTGAAAATAAAAAAATGGACAAAGCAGATTTCGTAGGAATACTTAAAATTGCAATAGAAAAAATTTCAAATATAGAAGATATATTCAACAACGCATTTCGAGCGTACGGGCTATGTCCATTTGATGCAGGGACTGTAGGTTACAGGAAAATAATCGACAATAACTTTGGAGAGTCAACACCAAAGAGGGACAATAAATTAATCGACAATAAAATTGTTGACCATCTACACTTTATTGAGAATCAAATCGAAGCTCAGTTACTCGCAGATTTTTATAACCTTAAAGGAAAGGAATTGCACTACGACACAGAAAATAGAGGGTTGTATCAGCTTTGGTTGAAAATTTTCAAAAAAACAGGTCTATCTTTTGAAAGAATAGAGCCACGAACAGCAAACGAGGAAACAGGGGAAGTTCTTAATGAAAATCTTATGAACACAATTGAAAATGAGCCGAATAATATAATTGTTGAAGTCGAAGAAGGCTTAGTACTGGATAGATACTGGCAAGATAGGATTGTTGTTGATGATGATATAAGTATGAAAATACGAGAAATATCTTCAACAGAAAAATAATCAAATAGTTTCGGTAAGGGGGGGGGGAGGACAAATCAGAAGATAAGAAAGAACAATTATCACTAGAAAATAGAGAAATAAATGAAAGCGGGGATAGTAATTTGACCGACATCAAACGTCAGACACTCGATAAAGATCAAAATCATTCTGCAGTTGACGATAATGTTTCTATTAGTGTTTTTAAATGAAACTCAAGGTCTCTAGTTAATTCCACAATATTATTATATTGTGGAATTAACTAGAGACCTTGAGTTCCATTTAAAAACACTAATAAGAGCATATTCCACGAAGTAAGGGTCGAGACAGTCAATTTCATAATGTTTCTAGTAAAAGCACCAATCGTATTGTAGAACATCAAATTGGTATCATCGATACCGACAGCGAATTAGACATTCCTCTTGCACTTATAGTAGAAGAAATCAGAAGTCAAGAACGCCGGGAAAAAACTCGACATAAACACGAATAGGCCTGATATAAATGAACGATGCTCCAAAGTTCTGCCAGGTGTTGAAGTACCAAGTCTATTTAAAAAAGTCTTATTTTGGCCAGATACCTCGATTCCTCAAAATCAGACAAAGAGAAAAAAGGAGAAAATTCCGTCAGTCACTACATCGAATGCTTGGCGTGAATATTATTTAAAGAAAACTGCCGAAAAATAAAGAATAAACAATGAAAAAGAAGAAAGAAAACGGAAACGAGAGCAAAAGAAACTTGACCTAGAACGTAAGAAAAAATTGCAAAAAATTACAACACTAAAAAAAATGAGAAGATGGAAAAGGAAAACAAAAACTCAGGTCACTAAGAACACAAACAGAATAAACTAAAAATCGGCAAAGAGATTCTAGAAGTGGTATACCACGTCATTGTCAATTTCCAGGGTGATCTTTATCCAGGTATAATAACCCATATAAGAGAAAATGAAGCTATGATTAGTGCAATGGAAAATTGTGAAAATAATTGGAAATGGCCTCAAGAGAAGGACGAAATACGGTATAGATTGGAAGAAATAGAGGATATAATCGAACTACCAGAATTATTAGAAAAAAACCTGTTTAATGTTAAAGAAATAGCAGATTTTGTTTAATGTTCGAATAAATAGTAATATATTTTATTTACATTTTTTATTTCACCCACAAAAACTAAAATGAAATATTAATTTGATTTGCTTATATCATTTGTGTCGAAACTAGGGACAATTTAGTGTCGATATTGGGAAACTTGTCGAAATTAGATTCTACAGTCTGACGAATTAAAGAACACTGTAAAAATGTGGGTGTCAAATTTATGTTCACATGGAGTGCTTTTAAAATAAATCAATATTCTTCTTTTCTCTCATATTTTGTTTGTAATTACAAGTTTTCTTTGGAAAACAGGACTGTTCCCACTCCTAAAGTAGTTTTTTTAACAATAAAAATTATCTTATTCAAATTAAAGAAAGAATAATGATATTTGACCTGATAGACTGTCAAAATCTGGAACATTTACCTCAACTGTTTCATTTGCTAAATATCATTAACGATTAGTCGAACTGAATATTTATTTAAAAAAAATTAAAACAGAAATAACTACTATTTATACGCTCAATTTTGAGGTATATAGAGGTAAGAATCAATACAGAATAAATGCCATATGCAAAACAGAACAACAAAAATATTGTTTATGTACATTTGCATTTCAACAAACTAATTTGTTATATACACAGAGTACTGACATCCAACTAAAACGCGAATTGCAGATATGTACATAAAAACGAACTATCAGTTAGAATTTCTACTATAAAAATAATTCAGATCAACGCTGGCGCTGGACAACTGGCGTACGATGCTTCTTATTCTGTTAAATCTAATTAAGATTAGTATATGTATATCCTTATCGATAGGTAAGGTGGTATATGCAACCTCGAAAATGATTTCATATTAAAACAGTACGGAAGAAGTTTAGTAAAGTTTCTTACTTCCTTTATTTGATGCTTGAAAAAATGTAGCATCATACATTTTGTCATGAACAACAAATTGAGAACATAATGGTTGATTTGAATGTTTGGTTTCCAGTTTGCCACTTAGATACTTTATTGAAGGAATTCCTTAAAAATCAAGATCAACTAACTCATAATTCAGAAAATATTTTAATCAATATTTCTTTATTACTGCAGATTTGAAAAAAAATCGAACAAGAAGCTATGAAGCTAATATTTGTAGACTCCGTGATTTACCATTATATTTCCTTTAGTTGTCTCATAAATAGATATTATCACTTTCAATGTAAATATTAATTTTTGATGGCCACATCCACGGATATGGATGCTTCCTCATACCTTTATATTGCGTTTCTTATACGAAGAAAAAAATCCTAAAATTATACATTCTTAAACATAAACAATTATAATAAAAGGGATGCTTCTAAAGACTTTTCGATGATTTTGGTTATATGAATAATAAAAATTTGGTTTCTGTTCTCTAGAACACGTTTTTAGACATGATAAACATTTTTCAAAAAACTTAAGCGATTACAGGGAATATTGATATTTGATACAAAAATTACATATAGTTTATTTACTATAAAAAGACGATGACGTTGCAAAACAAAATATTGTGATGTTGCCAAGCTGTAGTTTTTTCCTTTACTTAACGAAAACTAGAAAAGTCAATCTGATGTTAGATTGACAGTTCTTCTTTTTCATTGTTCCGTGCCTCGTAGGGCGTAAGTCAAAAGTATGTATTTAAAAATAAGAGGCTTGTATGATATGCTCGATTAATTTAATATAAATATTTATTCGTGAATAACTATGGATAAGATAGAAGAAACAGTAACAAATCATTCTATATTCCAATTAACATTTAATTATTTTACATAGAAGAGGGTTAAATGACGAACTGTAGATCCTTATACCTTATTCTATGCTCTTTATAGAACCATCTTCAAGAGCACTGCAAGGGTTTACGCTAAAAGGAATCAATACAAGCTGTAATCATCTTTATGCAAATTTAAATATTGTTTATTTATACAATATCTATTATATTTATTATAATAAAAATAGAATGGAAAAGAAAAATATAGATACACAAAATAAAATTTTGTTACAAGATATAAAAATAAAAAATCTCCCATTTTATCAGTATTATTTATGTAGAGATACTGTGGTCGTTGTTTAAATTTGTGTATTATAAAATAACTGTACCTAATTAATTTAATAATAGTTATTAGTGATTTTGAAAAGGTGGAAAGAAGGCAAATTGTATAGAAATATACAAAAAATGAAACACAATATTTCCACTACTCCACTACAAAATCATCACTATCTTCATCGTCACTGTCAAAATTATTAATAAGTGGAGGCACATCCTGTCTATCAAATACTACTTTTCTATCCCACCCATCTTGTATAATTTTTTCAGTGTGCTCTACTGTCTTTGACCAAATATCAGGAGTCAATTTTTCTATACACCTATTGCTTGTTCTGTTGAAGAATCACCAGTTCCCACATGATCTCACAAGCCACCCTTTAGCTAACTACTTATTATCCAAAAATGTAACCTCATTGGGAACTGTTCGTAAAAATAAGCCTGATACTCCCGCAACCCTAAACTACACGTCTAGGCCAATCCACTCTTCTATTTTTGATTTTACAAAGGATCTGACGATGGTTTCTTACACTAAAACAAATGGAAGAACGGTTCACGTTTTTTCCAACCAACGTGATGAAGACAAGGTGTCTGAAGATAATGAGAAGAAATCAATCATGATGTTGGATTATAACCAAACCAAAGGAGGGGTAGATATTGCTGATGAGCTTGTAAAGGAATATTCATGTGGTAGGAGGACAGCTCGATGGCCGTATAGGTTATTTTTCAATATTATAGACATATACATTGAATGCTTATGTCATTGATATGGAGAAAAATTCCATTTGGAAGAAAAAGAACTATGCCCGGCGACGTCTCTTTTTACTGCATCTAAGTGATGACTTGGCTCAAACTAATATGGAAAAAAGAGCACAATGTAGAAACCATAAGGAGCACACAAAGGCGGCTCTACGAGACTGTGGGATAGCAGAATACAATGCCACAAAAGCTGCTGGAGAACCAGCGAACCAAAACAGAAAAAGGGCAAGATATTTCCAATGTCCCAGAAGACGTGACAAAAAAGTGAACACTAGATGCAATAATTGCAAACAATTTGTATGTCAAAATCATAGAATAAGCAAACCAAATATTGTATGTACTAAATGCGCATCGGCTTGAATTCTTTTTCAATTTATAATGAGCATAATGAATTATTCCTGATTTTTGGTAACTTTTAATTCTTTCTCCTAATATTTGTTTGTTATATTTTGAATATATTTTTTATTTTCTTCTCCAGAATATTCAATAAAGTTTCATTGAATGTCTAAAGTATACTTTTGTTTTTCCATAAAGCTATTTGATTTAAAAATTGAGTTAAACTAATTCAAAATCATATTTTTAGCCGGGGTCTCTGAAGGACCCCGCGTGGGTGTTTACGTTGATTTTGATAGTGTGGGAATTTAAGGGATAAACAAAATAAGTTATCTAAGTATTATCATAATATATTGAAAAATGTTTATATCAACTTACCGTTGTACTAAATTCAATAATTGGGTTTTGAGGAAAGTATTTTCAAAAGGAATATCAATTTGTATCAACCAGTTCTGTATATCAGCCTTTTTGGTAGCTGTTGTTGGTACTTTATTGATCACTGTACTGTGGTGGTTACTTAGTAAGGGTCCCTCGTATACTCGATGTTTACCATAAGGGCATATTATTATGGAGGAGACCCCTTACCTTGCAACCTGTGTTCGGGAACAGAATAAACAACGACACATTTATAAAATCACTGGGTTCAAGTTTAATACATTAAAAATACACTACTATATCAAACGACTTATTCGAAGTATTAATAACAATAATAATAATCTCATCCTGGTTCGTTCACATCCATTATATAGGAAACATAGTTGTGTTTTTCTGCACAGCCGACCTCCGATATGTAAACTATACATGTCTGTTTATAAAATAACAAAAACAATCTTTCTTTGGTGAATGACATTGGGTATGGTCGGCCGATGCTCCTTAAATACTAATTAATATTAGATTAAATATTATTTCTAAGGTAGTGTCCTTTTGTCTTTAATGTCTTTTAGGAATCACTACAGTACTGTGATAACTTGCATTTTGCATTACAATTGTGGCAGGTTCTTCCAAGTTCACTAAAAGCTGGTATTCAAACCAATGCAACAACATTTCTCGGTCCATTTCACCGTGGTAATCACCATCTTGTTTTTTGGAACAAAAAACCAGCCCTGCTCCAGGAATAAATCCAGAAGAGGAACCAGCATGCAATACTATATACCTACAATAGTGAAATAAAAAATCACTACTAGGTTTCCTAGATAGACTGCATAGCTCTAAACAACTATTAATAATTATATAGATTTAAATAAAATAGTGTGACTAGTAAATATTTGAAAAGGTCTTAAAATGGCAAGAATGTTAGTACATCATGAATTAATTGCTAAATTTTATTATTCGATTATCTTGGACCTTGATTAGAATCTTGCCAAGAACGTCCAACAGTACCGCCTTTAAATATCCAGGTCTCATCCAAAAACACAAATTGATATAAACCTTCCCTTTTTATCTTGACATATTCATGTAGAAAATGTACACGTTTTAATGCAATGGCAACTCCATTAAACCACGACGAGGATCATCTTTTTGGTAGTTGAATCCAATATTTTTCACTACCTTCCAGAGTGGTGTTAAACAATCATTAAAGAGTTCACGCTCCTGGAGTTTGTCTCTTAAAGTTTTCAAGGTTATGTGTACCTCTGAAAAAATATTGTGTTAGTTAATTGTGAATAAAATAAAACAGTAAATTCAATATACTCACTGTTTCATACATTTCGTATATAACATTTCGGAAAGCATTTTGATCAAAGTTATCAATTTCAACAGTAGGTTTTATGCGTTGTCTCTTTTTAGGTAGGCTTTTAGGCTGTTCACCTCTATTATGCTTGGCGGCAATACGGTTAACAGTGGTAACGCTAAGTTGTTAAGCTTCTGCAATTCTCTACAATTTAATTACTTCAATTTATGAAAGAGTAATATACTATCAAGTTTAATTAACCTAACATTAAAAACATTTAATCATGTACATTTAAATATGTAACAATAATATTAATAATGATGAATACAAATAGCGAATACTATTATTTACATCTCTTACAGCAGTAAGCGGGAGAAGCGGGCCCCAATTTCGGCATTCTCGTTCAAAATAGCTCAACAAAGATGTTTCCATCTCTTGACATTTTCGGTTCAGCTGCTTCGGCATTTTATTAACCACACACTGCAGGTTTGCCCAAATAATTAGTTATGAAAAAAACTGTTTTTTTAATCTTAAAGAAGCAATGAATTTAAAAGCACCAAAATAACTTGTAAATATTAGACGATGATCGAATGTCAATAAATGTCAAAACAAACTGGGGAATTTTACCAGTTGATTTGGCAACGTCTTGAAGTTTTGCAAACCCGTTAGCTGTAAATTGCCCTGGCTGTTGAGGATAAATTGTACTCACGGTTGGTAAATTAATATTTATTCTGATAACCAGGAAAGTAACTAAAAATGACATCATCGTCTTTTTATCGTAAATAAACTATAGGAGCAGATAATATTGAAATAGTTGAATATATTAGGGCAAACTGTAGAAGTATATCAATTGAACTTACAACTTCTATTAAGTAAAACACTCTGTATAGAATGACGCGGTAAAGTCTCGCTTAATTTCCTCTTCACTCCTAAAACCATTCTTCTCGGTATAAATCCTATTGTTCATGTTGGAACACGGGGAATAATGAATAATAAACTAAATATTACAATTTGAATCAATAGAAATTGAATTGCTTGAGGATTTAATATTGCCGCTAGACGATAATAGCCCATTAGGTTCTAATAGCCCATTCGTTCAATGTAAAAAAATGATATATTAACACATTTTTAGGAATTAAAGTTTCCTGTAACAGAACAATACAACTATATTGGCAATATTTATAATCTTTAACATTTCAACCTGAGGAGTTAATTTATGAAAAGGAAGAAAGGTTAATAAATTGTAGGTAAATCATGTCGAAAATGTCTTGATACATATTAAAGTTGATTCTATGACTTTTATAGAAAACAATAACTATTGCGAAAAGGCAGAAATATTTACATTGTTTTACTGGAAGTACTTGACTAGACAATGACTATTCTCGTCATTAATTTGAAGATAAACCATCCTAAATTTCTTAAATTAACATTCAATGTGTAGACGTCTAGCTATAATTTTGTTAATTTTTCGTCATGAAGGCGTCTTTGAAATTTGGAAAAAGTTAATCTGTTACACTATCTTAATTTAAAGCTGCACTTTACAGTTTTCATATCAGGAAATTGTATTGTTTGAAGGTGAATGTGGCAAAGATTGATTTTATGGTCTTATATCTATTTCTTCTGGAATTATGGACCATCTGAAATCCTCAGATTCGAATCACAAATTAAATTCACACTTTTTGTCTAACAATACTAAGATAAGTTTTAATTAGTGCAATAAAATTTTTAAACTCATGTGTCAATTTTATGCACTGTTATGTCATCATGACAAACAAATCGACGCCATTTATAGTCCATTTAGAGCAGCCTAAATGAGAAATTTTTTGGTTTTTGCATGCCTGTGGCTCATGCGTCAGTTTTTTCATTCGTGAAAATAAGCACCACTTTATGCACTTGTTGAATGAATAACTATTCTGTTTCTGTCTACAGGAATATATAAAAGGGCACATGTTTATTTTGTGTAAGATACCTATTTAAATGTGATAAGTTTTTTAGCTTATAATTGTAATTATTATACTCATTTCATACCTATCTCTATTACGTTTCGGTTTTATTATTTGTTTTGAACCATCTTCCGATTTCAGTTACAACTGCGGTTTGGTCATATTAAAATATGTTCGAACAAAAATCTAAAGATCGTTCAAAACAACTAATAAACTGAAACATAATATAGTATTTTTGAATTTAATACTTCCCATTATGCAAATAAATATTACAGTAATGTTAATTCAACATCACATTGTGATAATGTTCTTCCTTTTTTTCCTCTTGTTTTCATCGCATGCACATCTATACAACCGCTTATGCCCAGCTTGTGGCTGTTAACTTTTGTGATGTTTCAACTTAACTTTTAAGCGATGTTAAAGCGCTGTCTTTTTACATTACTGTGATGTTCCTAGATCTTCCTCAAAAGGAAGTCTTTATAACGAACTAAAAACAACATTTCTGTCACATTCTGAAATGCCTTTTAACATCTTGTCGATGTTAATGCAATGTCTAAAAAATAACATCTTATCAATGATCTAAATGCGACATTTCAAAAACAATACAGTGTATTCTCGTAGATGTTCTATGGACATTACATAAACCTCTAAATAATATACCTCATACATTCTGGATGACATCCTATAGATGTTTCTGTGCCTAATCAGCAAATACAGGGTGAACAACTAAGAACGCCGGCTGTCGGCCATATTTCAAAAAATAGTCATAGTACAACTTTAAAAAAATAGCTTCAGGAAAATGACCCTGAAAAATCGCTGGAAAATATTTTTGAGTTCCTAAAATATCTCCTATGGGGTGGAATGAACACTTAAAAAACATAATACTGTGATTATCTCCAAAAAAGACATACTAAACGTATCCTAGAAATACAATGTTTGATATATTGTTGAGATTATGAAAAAATGTAGTTATGGACTTTTTGTCTTTATTCTTCAAGTAAGGGGTGGGGGGAAGTTCAACCCAAACAACAAATGTCGTAACACTTTTGTTTAATCGACATCCATGTTTGTTGCTTAATTGGAAAGAGTTTTTCCTTTTTAATAAGAAATGCTTAACAAAAATAACAAAATTGGACAATTTTGTCAACGCTTTGTGAAAAGTCCACAATTTCCCCATTTTTCTCGGAAATTTCAAATGTAATGAGGCATTTTTTAAATTCTGATGAAAAGGGGTAGGAAAATAGGAATCTATTCCAAGATATAAGATTTACAATATTAGATATAAAAATTAAAAAAATGCTTCAATTTACATTTGAAATTTCCGAGTGGGTACAAAATTATCTAATTTTGTTATCAATCTAATTAAACAGAAAAACTTTTAAATGCATATAAAATGATTAATATCGGTTAAAAAACGAAAAAGTCATACATTTGTTCATAAGTTTGAACCTTCCCCACCCATTATTTGAAGAATAATGGCAAAAAATCTCCTTAATTAAATGTATTCATAATCTCATCAAGATTTCAAAAATTGTATTTTTAGGACACCTTTAGTATGTTTTTTTGGAGTATTATGTTTTCGAGTGTTCATTCCACCCTTAGCGGATATTTTAGAGACTGCAAAATATTTTTCAGCAATTTTTCAGGATCCACTACCTAAAGGTAATTTTGTTGAAAGTTGTACCATGATTCTTTTCTGAGATATGGCCTACAGTCGTTCTTAGTTGTTCATGCTATACATTTAAAATAAAATAGCAAAAAAGCAATAGAGGATTTAAAACGTTAATTCACTATTGATGAACAGTACAGTGAATTTGAAAAAAACAGGTACAAAATTAGAAAAAAACATAGCTTGTCCAGCAATCCAACCTAAAAAAACAAATTGTGTAAGCATATTACATAACAAGTCTGGAAAGTGGAAACTATTGAACACATTCAGTGAAAGCAAGAAATAAAAAAGGGTATATTAATCCGTAGTTACCATAACGTACCATACTTTGAAACTTAATTAATAAAGTTTAACGGATACACATACATTACAGCTAGTTTACAGAAAATTTATTAGAATAATTTTTTAATTATATTTAAACTAATAAAAACTTTACACCATAAAGATTTAATGAAACATTACGTTACATCAACAGAAATCCAATCTGATTAAAGATAATTCTATCGTTTATTTACGGTTACTTTTTCCCACGCAAGAGTCGCTGTTTCGAGTATCTCTACCATTCCATAAGGTACACTTCAAAATCCTTATCTGTGAAGCATTTGAAGGTGTTCTGAACAACAGCTAATAAAACAATTACTTTAGATCAAATTGTGCCCATGTAGACCTTTGATCGATCATCATAAATTACATCAAACTTGATTTTCAGCCAATTGACTGAGACCAATTTTCCATAAGATACATGCGGGGATCTTCAAAGGAATAATAACATATTTTATTTCGAGATGTGACTTTTCATGATTTACCTTCTATTCCATGCCTCACTCCATTTGGCATGTAAATTCAGGTGTGCTATGAAAATTCATACTTCTTTTCTGTATAAAATAATATACTATTCTCATCTTGTTATTTTCATCCTGGAACAAATTGTATATTTACATCGTGGAATTGTAACTTAATGAAAACTAAGCATTACTAATACACTGTATACAAAAAAAAAACTACTTATGAGGAAGAGATATGAACACATTATCAAGTTAAATGAGTTTATAATTAATTGTATCCAATTTGAGTATCCAATAGCTGTGTTTCTACAATAATAAATAATTGAATGCTGTTTGTTGACTGGAGCATTCAGTATCATAAGTTAGGTATTCTCCATCTAGATTAATATAGGTACCTTTGTAAGGGACATCTACATATTATTTATTGTATTCAGTGAATTTTCAAATGGAAATGAGCTTTTAAACAGAAATTTATGTTTTTAAAGTCTTAAACAGTCTCTAATTGTTCACAAGAATTGTTAGTAATAATGTTAAAATTTTCTAAACCTGCAAAACTATATCGATGGCTAAGACTACTACTAAAAAAACTAGAACTAGAGATACTTGATTCAATATTTTTTGTACTGTTTAATACAATGTTTGTATCAGTCTATATGAAATAGTTACTCCCCTTTCATTACATAATTACCAACTATTTGTTTTTCATTTTATTTTTGTAAGTAGCTTCTGAAACATCTTGAACATTGAAAATATTTTCTTCTAGTTTTAAATATCTGCCAACATATGTGCATGTTTTATTATTATTAATAATATCTACCCTGTTGCAATATCAAGTTTTTTGTAGGGTATAATGCATATCTAGGATTTGAAATATTGTGAATCGTTTTCAAAATATACTTACTAGGTAACTAAAATATTTTAAAAATTGAAAAAACCCTTATTTTGTGAACTTTATTATATAATGTTAGTGTACAATTCCGCCACCTGGAATTTCAATGTACAATAGCCGATTAAAGTATTGAATGAGTTTTAAGTTTCAATAATTATGATTTTGGAATAGGTACTTACTGATAACAATTGTTGTTCGTCCATTATAACAAGAATTATAACTAAGTATAGAAACTGTAGCTTAGTAGGAACTAACGAAAACGAAGACCACTTTATTCAAGTACTACTTGGAAAATATGTGCTTCCTGCAAATAAAATATAACACATAACTGAAAACTATCCGCCATTTCATGCTTGTCATTTTTGTTTTCTCAGATAACTACTGTATGTTTCGTTCATCTGTTCCTCTTCTGTTTTCTTCTTTTTTATGTTACTGTGATGTTTAATATGAGATATTACTGCGAGTTTTATGAGTTAACATCGTACAGACGTAATAAGTACGATGTTAATAAAAATTATTTCGAAAGATGTAAAAGTAACTGCAACATGTGATCATCTTAGAAACATGTTAATTTGTAATATTACAGTAACGTTCTGTATGTGGCATTAGTGAGAAATATACAAATTAACATCGTATGAATGTTTCCTATAGGAAGTTAACTAAAAAGAAGTTCATAGGATGTGTATGTAACTGCGAACTCAAGTATTACTGTCTACATCAAAAATATGTTTTATTTACATGACATGGATGTTAATAGAGTTGGTAATAAAATTAAGACATCTAGGAGATATATTATTAACGTTTTAAATAAACTTCACGAAAAGTCTCTAAAAAGAACATCACAAAAAAGACTTGTTATGTTCCTTGTTTAGTGGGTTCTTTTAAATAGCCAAAAACCAAAACAAAAAGTTTTATTTCAAAGAACGGTCACTGAAAATAAATTTAACTACTTCCTCATTTTATTTGTATAGAAATCCACATGAGTAAGACTTTTAATACAACATTTATATCGATTTATTTTATTGTAAGGTCATTGAACGAGTTTCAGCTGGTAAGAAAGTTAGCCAAAGAACGCTTTCTCATATTGAAGAAGCAGTTCTGGCAGGAAGTAATGCTGACACTGATGTGCTAACTATAAAACAAAGAACGTCCAGTATTCGTACGCATCAATTCGACAAAACTGTGCTTAGATGGTGCGTAATAAATTATCACATATCCGAGAAAAAGGTACCCACGTTAAGAAATGTACACCAAACCTTTGCAGATAGTTATGGCTTCGCAGGAAGTCGCGAATCTCTGCGGAAACAAATACATTCTTTGGGTTTTCGTTGGACCAACATGAAAAACAACAGGAGTTTGTTAATGGAACGTCACGAAAACAGACATTTACGCCTACTATATTTAAGAAACATAAAAAATGCAGAGAACAGAACAAACCTATGATTTATATGGATGGAACATACATTCATTCATGTCACACGCACCTTTAAGGGTGGAGCGACAGGAGTAACGAAGAATTGAGAAGGCACGTTTCAAAAGGAAGTGAAAATGGTTTTGTACCTAACGCTGGTACTATGTGGAACTCCCAGTCAAAAACAGGAGATTATCATAATGAAATGACATACGAAAATTATGAGAAGTGGGTACAAGAAAAACTTTTCCAAACCTACCAAAAAACGATGTTGTGGTAATTGATAACGCCCCATATCACAATGTTCAAAATGAAAAATTACCTACGACTGCTTGGAATAAACAACAATTAAAAACAGGCTTTCTGGAAAAACATATATTACAAAGAACAAATGCTAAAACCGGATCTTTATAATGTTGCAAATATGTAAAAAGCGCAATATACAACTTATAAAATTGATGAATTGTTTATTCGACATGGATTGCAAGTTTTAAGGCTACCCCCTTATCACCCGGACTTAAATCCGATCGAAAGTGTTTGAGCGGCACTTAAAGAATATGTGGCCCAACGAAATGTTACCTCCAATTTAACAAAGGTTCAAGCATCCTGTAATGAATTTTTTGACACATCTTCTGCAAATGATTGGAAAGTTAGATGTGACCATGTTAATAAGATTGAAGATGAATTTATGAACAATGAATCACTTTTAGATACTGTTGTAGATATTATTATTATTAATTTGGCCGAAAACCGAGATAGCGAGGATGATGAAGTTGATATAGAAAGTGATTCCGAAGAATCATTTGTACATGCTCATCATTATTTTACTGTTGATGATCCCTGTACATCTAAAACATATTTTTCATTATAGAGTTTGTTTGTAGGTGGTATGACTGAAAACATTAAACGCAACAAATGTAAAAATATAAATAGTTGTTATAAAATTCTAGATATTAGACACGAATTCCACTAAAGTAATATAATATTTGTAGCACATCTGTACATAGTTCTAAATAAACAATAACTCAGTCCTAACTCTGTAAAAAGTGTGAAGGGATGTTCTAATTTCATAGTAAATATTTGCAAGAAAACTAAAAATTTACATATGAAAGTAAAAATATCTACCACAAAAAAGCTTCAATATTTTATTTATATTATTAGTACACTTATTAGACCATCTCTAAAGACGGTTTCCCCAATTTGAATATCAAATTTTATGTATAAATCCGAATTTTTACATTATTATCTACTACATATTATTAAGAATAACAATTTTAGAAAGCGTTACAGGTAGGTATGTCATTAATTATTACTACGAACAGATAGGAAAAATTGTTGGCCATTGTTAAATTTAGAAAGTCGTTCAACGATCCTTATCATATTGTACGCTTTATCTACAAAGTCTACCTGACTTCCAATTTATATACAAACAACCCTCAATGACGAATATTATGAAGGGACCACTTAAAAGACATTAATTTGAAGTAAAAGTGGGAGTTTATATCTCTTGGATTCTATTTATTATTTATAATTTACATCACATGCAATAATAAGGGGTAATTATATAATTCCCCGTATGGTTTTTGAAGCAATAAATAATTATGTCTGTACAAAAAAAACCAATTTTCATAGAAAAATCTAATGGTTTTTATTTCCTTATTCATTTAATTAATAATAAAGAACACATTAATGTTATTTTGTTTTGTGAACTCGATTTTATATAGCATTATACATGTGCCACAATTTATTATTTTTAAATCCAAATTCAAAATATTGTGTTACCCTCGTACGTATTAGCAGTCTCACAACTTTTAAAACTTTGCATGCGGAATATACGTCGCCTGCTCTTCCCAGTAACTGCGTTTACAACGTTCTCAAGTTGTATGGCTTTCAGGTGCATCGTCAACTGCGAAAATTAATTTGCCAACCTGTACTGTAAAATGATTTTATGTAATTATTAGTCTATCCCAATGCTGCGGAGCAGCACGGGTCCTCTAGTAACTACTATTTTTAAAACTCCCAAATAATACGATATTTGAAATTTTTATTCTTTTAAGCCTATCAATTAGATCTTACAGAATTTTTTTAGCCCCCATCCAAGAAGTATAATTTCCATCAAAATTTCGAAAATTCGATGTACAATAATTTTTTCACAACCCTGTATATACTCAGCATATACTACGAAGAATGTGACGTCACGCTCAACAAACATGCACCATAATAATATATTTTATATTTCACGCCAATGCTGTCGTGTGCAGTTCGGGATTTCCCGCATCTGGGAATATTTTTCGAATGCTCTCCGCATCCGCTAGTGGTAGGTCTAGGTAGGTAGCGGTCTCTGTCGGCATTTTACCAAATGTGTTTAGGCTTATGCACTGAACACAGTATTTGCCTTATTATAATTTATAAAAAACGAAGGTACTTGGTGGTAAGAGGCTGTAAATTTGCATACTTTATATAAAGCTTAAAAAAACTGCATTATTTATGTCTTTAGATATAAAAAAAGGTCTTGTAGTATTGTTTTTCGAATCCGAAATTTTCACAATCTTTAGGTTTCCTTTTTATCATTATCTTGAATATAGTCAAGCTGTCAAGCATGACGCGACCATCGGGTATTGGATTACAGTACCTTACTCACCTCGAAAAAATACGCCAAAAAACTTTTTCACTGAAGTTCTTCACTACTTTTTCCTTACACCAGTTTAAAAATGGTTGTATTGCTGTTCGTATCTTTCTCGTGATTTACTAGGTAACAGGTCTGAATTTACTTAATTTGCTGCCTTTAAAATTTCTCTTACGAGCCCTTTGCCTGACGAATTTATTAAAATATTGTTTTTATTGAAAATAATTTAAATAATCGGTTTTAAAGATTAAAACTAACGTTTCCGCATCTGTGGCCCTGAACAATATTCTATCATGAAATTGTCACTTGTATACACTTCGGGGGATGTATCGTGTTAAAAACCCCAAATTTCTCCAAAAATAACCAAAATGTAGTATATCTGGATATATAGGACCCGCTGTACTCGTTCTAGTCAGCTGAAAATCAGTAGGGTACATATGTGAGGCATCTTGAACAATATTCAATCATAAATTTGGTCACTTTTATACACTCGTGCTAACAAACTGAAAATTTTCCAAAAATGACAAAAATTTGGTACTTCAAGTACAATAGCACTCGTTGTACTGGCGTTAGTGAGCTGAATATCAATAGGGTTCATCTTAGCGACGCTATGAATAATATGGAATCATAAAATTGGTCACTTGTATATACTCCGGAAGCAGTATCTTCCTAACAAACTGAAATTTCCCCAAAAATGACAAAAATATCGTACTTAAAGTACTATGGCACCTGTGGTACTGGCTCTGGTGAGCTAAATATCAATAGGGTTTATCTGTGTGCTGTCCTAAATAACATTATCTTCGGAAACAATGTCCTGTATATTCTGTCGGATTTGGCAACTGTAAATAACTTGCAACAATTTGCGGCATTTTTCCAAATTGATTTATTCCAATGACTGTCTTCCATCCTTTTCTCTTGATGAATTTAAAAAAAAGTAGGAATTTCAAAATCATTAGGCCTAAATGATACGTACTTTCTATAAACATTTAAATAGGTTTCGTCAATGATAAATGATCTAGGTTTATTTGTTTTTGTTTCTGGTATTTTTACCAGTATTTTTGAACCAAAATCTTCTATATCCTGAACTTTCATTCGGACAAGCTCATCTCGTCGACAGGCTCCTGCTATTCCAAATATTAGAGCTACCTAAAAAGTAATCAACAATTGTATATTCCGTATTTTGTAAATTTTAAGTAATACTATTTTATCTACATCTACTTACTTTCGTCGATAAAAATATGTCATCTGGGGCCTTTAAAATGAATTCTGAACTTGTTCCTGGGTTAAAATTTTGGGTTTTTTGGTTTGTATCTTGTAGCTTAGCAATATTAATATTATTTTTAACAGACAAAGTTGATCGAAGCATGGAATAATGTGCCCACAAAGTCGAAGATTTCATTGTTTTAGCCAATTCAGCAACATACGCCATCAGTACATTCTCAGAAAAGGATACACTGTTGCTTTTTCTGCAAAAATCCATGAGGTGATGGTACGTAAGTTCCTAGGTCTCTCTGGATTTCGTCGGAAGTAAATTAAGTGAAGCCGCGTTCGCGGCTTCTACTAGTTCAGGAGGCGTACAAGGTAATAAATAATCACCGTGTTCATATTTACTAATTCTTTTTTAATTCCTTATAAAATACGAGTCGAAAAAAACCGGCTTAAAAATTATTTTACTTTTCTCATAACAAAGTAATTTCCATGGTTACCACTTCTATATTTCAATATGAACATAGAGAAACCTATCTAAACTTACTTGATTACATCTTGAATTAAATATTTTTTAATTAATTTTTTAAATGTAAATCAACGATCGAAGAAAAAATAGTATGTATAATTCGTGGGAAAAGCATTCTGAAAAATTGACAATTGTTTCGATAAATCAATATCATCGTCAGAATGACAGAAGCTACATTTCATTTGACGCCTACCTGATGTTAGTAGTTATTTTTGGCTAGACCAAGAAGTGACCTAACTTGTGATTGACTTAATATATGTTTATAGAAAAAAGGAGAAGATGTGATATTGCAAATATTAAAGATTAGATATTATTAGCCCTATGGTGATATCATTTTTCCAACTAAGATCAGTATAACTGTGCAATGATATAGAAAACCAGGAAAACTATATCTGCTGATCTTTACAATTATCACTTAAGAAGACAGTTTATTAGTGGAGAACTCCCTAGATTTAACTGTTCATTGACAAGTTAATTAAATTTACATTAGAAATTGAAGAAAATAGCTCAATCAATTTTCTTGATTTGAAAATTCAAAGAGTTAATAATGTACTTGATTATTCAATTTACCGAAAACCAACACAGACTGATGTGACAATTCCATTCAATTCCAATCACCCTATGTCACACAGACTAGCGGCATATAATTCAATGACACATAGAGCTTTTTCAGTTCCTATGAACAAATGTAATTTTGATAGAGAAATTCATACAATTAGACAAATAGCAACATCCAACGGTTATCCATTAGATATGATAAATAAGCTAACTAGTAAAAAAGAGGAAAAAGTGGCATTACAACTAATATTTCCTAAACAAGCTGATGAAATAATAACTTATAAAACCATCACATATGCAGGAAATATTTCTAATAATATTTCAAAGATAATATCTTCAGCAACGAATACAACAGTTTCTTTTAAAACAGAAAGTAACGTTAGTACAAAATTGTTAAATGTAAAAACAAAAATACCACTATTAAAGAAGTCAGGTATATATAAACTCAAATGTCCAGAATGTAATGCTGTCTATTTGGGTCAGACCCTTAGGAATTTTGGAATCCGATACAGTGAACACTAACGAGCATACAGATCAAAACGACCAGATAAATCCCACTACGCAAAACATCTACTTGATACCAATCATTCATTGACACCTAACACAAAACTAGAAGTGCTGCATATTTGTGAAAAGAAACCCACAATATGAAGTTGTCAATGAACAGTTAAATCTAGGGACTTCTCCACTAATAAACTATCTTCTTAAGTGATAATTGTAAAGATCAGCAGATATAGTTTTCCTGGTTTTCTATATCATTGCACAGTTATACTGATCTTAATTGGAAAAATGATATCCAGGATATCACCATAGGGCTAATAATATCTAAGCTTTAATATTTGTAATATCACATCTTCTTCTTTTTTCTATAAACATATATTAAGTGAATCGCAAGTTTTAGGTCACTTCTTGGTCTAGCCAAAAATAACTACTAACATCAGGTAGGCATCAAATGAAATGTAGCTTCTGTCATTCTGACGATGATATTGATTTATCGAAACAATTGTCAATTTTTTAGATTTTTCAATAACTTTTATTATATTGTGGAATTAACTAGAAACCGTGAGTTTCATTTAAAACACTATTATGAGCCGATTCCACGAAGTAAGGGTCGAGACAGTTAATTTAATTATAGAATATACTATTCCTGTACTAGTGCGGGAAAACGATTTTTCCCACACGCGGGAAATTGACACTTTCAAAACTAAAATGCGTGCGGGAAAGTGGGTAAAAACGCACGGTCCTAGAAAAACTATGTTTTGAAAGTTCCAAATTATTTTCCTAAATAACTGAATACAACGAGCGTTATTACAAATAATTTTCTCACAATTGAATTGATAACCTCATTCTTATTATTTTCTAAGTACCGCACATCGATAGACCAAAGAAAATTCGTGAGAACTTCGATTCAAAAAGTTCATAAACATTTAATTAATGCTTAGTAGGTTGATATACAGCATAATTGATAGAGTTAATATCTACCTGCCAGAGATCATTAATTTTTCTATAGATGAACCGCTTGATGATACTTCAGTGAGAATTCAAAAATGCACAGTCACTCTCAAAAATTATAGCGAATTTTAAATAATAGAAACACGTGACTATATTTTTCCTGTTTTAAATTCCACGATTTTTAATAGTATTTATGATGAACAGTAGTTCATTTCTAATAATGTACTAATTTTATAAAAACTGTATACGTAGAAAAAGTAATAGATTTAATCATAACCATTTTGTTAAAAACATTGTGAGAAAATAGAAAAAAGTAATTGTGTATTGTTGTGATTTATTCTTATTAGTGATAATTCAAATCATTTTATTAAATTGATTTCATACAATTGAGAGCTTTAAACCAAGTCGCATATCTTTTTATAAATACTGGGTCAACAAAAAGTGAAGGAATGAATCATTACCTAATTCAGCTCTTGTTGAAATGTTTACAGGGGCTTGTAAAGGCAATATTCCAGCGACTAGGCTATAGAGTTAAGTTCATATTCACACGATACCGGTTCACTGCAGCCGGCCAGGCTGGAAGGAAGATATGCTGAAGAACACAGAATGAACAAGAAAGAAGATGATTTGGCGGAGACCGAAAACTTAATAACAATAATTCGCAGTGCTGGAATCTCAAGTAATTTTCACTCCTACACTTCATGAGCAACTTTCTTACACACATGTACCTTTTATCATTCCCTCTCTCCTACAAGACTTTCAACTTCCGAAGTTATCTCGCCTTCTTGTTGTTAAAACTTTCCATCAATCATCTCTCTTGTTGTTCAGAACTCTGAAAAGACAATTAGGTATTCTCCAAACTGTGCACCATCGAAATTTCAACCAATGTTTGAGTTCACCAAACGACTGGTCTTTTTTAAACAAATATTGCTTCATTTCATATTCCTCTACATCAAAATGCAATCTCAAAAATATGATTATCGAGCAGTCAAGAAGTATAACGAGCTTTTTCTGATGTTTTCCGGAATATTTCAGAAGTAGTCTTGTCAAACAAGGTACTGTTAAGAGAAGGTTTCTCTCTTTTACTCTAAAAAGGTGCTTACATACAGAACTACCATTAAAACAATGTTAGTGACTAGTTCTTTCATGTAACAAGTTCACTCTTGAAGCTGTATTGAGCATAATTCATCACCTGAGCTGTTCACATGGTGTCAACTAGAACTGATGATAACAGACTCTTCAAATCATTCAATCAGAAAATGGAGATTAAAAAAGTATATGAATGTCATGTCATCCCAATTAAATCCCCAAAGTAAATATAAAATGATTTTGTGGGTGCAATATTCTTTAGGCATCAAATTTTACAATGTAACCAAAAAACAGATAATTGTACCTTTATATCTACTCTCCTTCGATAAATCTCAATTTTGACCACTACGATAAACTGGCGTGTCCAGTCACTCAGACTTCATACTTTAGTCAAGACAGTTGATCTCAGAATTATCTGCTTCTTGGCTTTTCCTTATGCATTTTTGCTTGCCTTTCTATCCCTGGTAAGTATTTACATATCTTCCAGAGTTTTTCCTTTAATGTCGTTGTATTTCCCCTATCTTGTCAATCAACAACTAAGTCGAATTTAACTCTTTATGAAATCTGTTAATATCGCTTAAACCTACGTTGAAGAATCAAGTTCGCCTTTCCTGGTCTTTGGAAAGAAATAAAAAATTGTAATAATGTAGTGGAAACAATAAAATAGACTGCCTAGTATCCAAATGTTAAATATATCTGATGTTTCTTATGCTTTTTTAAACAATCTCAGTATATTCAGTGGCGGCTCGTGTTTAATTTTATAGGGGGGTCATAGATGATGTGACCAAAATCTTAAAATACAGAACGACACTGACCAGTCCCCCAGAGGCCTATTCGCCGCAGGCGGAAATTTTTCGAAAAACCATGCCCAATTTCTGCCCAGAAGTCGTTGAAATCGCTAAAAACGCAATATTTGTGGAGTTCTTTTCCAAAGCCAGAGAGGCAAAACAATTTTTGGGCCACGCTTGTTTTATATAAAAATAATGCTCTCTTTAAAAAAACCACATTTCATTCTTTTCCATACATATTAAATATGACAAACTTAAATTAGATGATAATTAATCTAAATCTTTTTAAAATTTAAGTAAAGCCTTCGACTTTTTGTATTTGCAAAGTGATCAATAACCCTTTCATTAAAATAATGAATACTATTCACAAATTGCTTTTGTATGCTTAACATAGCTAACGCCGACAATCTCTCCTGTCCCATAGTATTACGCAAAAATGTCTTGATGCTCTTTAATGTAGAAAAACATCTTTCGCTTTCTACAGTTGTCATTGGTAATGTACATAAAATAGTCAAGAATTTTACAGTTTCCGAAAAAGTTTCCGAGAGATTGTTATTAATAAACAATTGCAGCATTGGCACAGCTCCTGAACTCTTATTAAAATCGTCGCGTTCATAAATAACTTGAAGTTCAGTTTTTAGTTTTAAGTAATCAATACTACAAAAGTTTTCTCTTATTGACTTAACAATACGATTTGGAAAATTAATTTTATATTGTACGAACTGGTCGCTGTAAAATAACTGGGCAATCGCTAAATGATCACTGAAACTAAAGCGGTGGTTAATCTCAGAAATTATTATGTCGCAAACCTCCAAAGGTGTTCTGAACAGCAGCTAATGAAACAATTACTTTGGATCAAATTGTGCCCATGGAGACCTTTGATCGATCATTATAAACTACATCAAACTTGATTTTCAGCCAATTGACTGGGACCCATTTTCCACAAGATACATGCGGGGCTCTTTAAGGAATAACAACATATTTACCTTCTATTACATGCCTCACTCCGTTTCGCAGGTAAATTCAGGTGTGCTATGAAAATTCATACTTCTTTTCTGTATAAAATAATATACTATTCTCATCTTGTTATTTTCATCCTGGAACATATTGTATATTAACATCACATAATGGAAACTAAGCATTATTAATACACTTTATACAAAAAAAACTACTTATGAAGAAGAGATATGAACACATTATCAAGTTAAATGAGTTTTTAATTAATTGTATCCAATTGAGTATCCAATAGCTGTGTTTCTACAATAATCAATAATTGAATTCTGTTTGTGGACTGGAGCATTCAGTGCCATAAGTTACATATTCTTCAACTAGATTAATATAGGTACCATTGTACGGCATTTTTATTGTATTCAGTGTATTTTCAAATGGAAATGAGCTTTTTAACAGAAATTTCTGTTTTTAAAGAGTTAAACAGTCTCTAATTGTTCATAAGAATTGTTAGTATTAATGTTAAAATTTTCTAAACTATATTGATGGCTATGACTGCTACTACAAAAACTAGAACTAGAGATACTTGATTCAATATTTTTTGTACTGTTTAATAAAATGTCTGTATCAGACTATCTGAAATAGTTATTCTCCTTTCTTTACATAATTACCAACTATTTGTTTTTTATTTTATTTATGTAAGTAGCTTCTGAAACATCTTGAACATTGAAAATATTTTCTTCTAGATTCAAATCTCTGCCAACATATGAGCATGTTCTATTATTAATAATAATATCTACCCTATTGCAATATTAAGTTTTTTGTAGGGTATAATGCATATCTAGGATTCAAAATATTGTGAATCGTTTTTAAAATATACTTACTAACTAAAATATTTTGAAAGTTGAAAAAACCCTTATTTTGTAAACTCTATTTATATAATGTTAGTGTACAATTCCGCCACCGGGAATTTCAATGTACAATAGCCTATTAAAGTCTTGAATGAGTATTAAGTTTTAATAAATATGATTTTGGAATAGGTACTTACCGATAACAGCTGTTGTTCGTCCATTATAACAAGAATTATAACTAAGCATAGAGTAGGAACTAACGAAAACGAAGACCACATTATTCAAGTTCTTTGAAAAAATGTGCTTCCTGCAAATAAAATATAACACAAAACTGAAAACCATCCGCCATTTCATGCTTGTTATTTGTTTCCACAGATAATGTTAGTTGGTCAGTTCTTCTTCTGTTTTCTTCTTTTTTTATGTTACTGTGATATTTAATATGAGATATCACTGAGAGTTTTATGAACTAACATCTTAAAGACGTAATCACACCAGCTTACTAAAAATTATTTCGAAAGATGTGAAAGTAACTGCAACATGTGATCATCTTAGAAACATGTTATTTTGTAATATTACAGTAACGTTCTGTATGTGATATCAGTGAGAAGTATACAAATTAACATCGTATGAATGTTTCCTATAGGAAGTTGCTAAAATGAAGTTCATAGGAGGTGTATGTAACTGCGAATTCAAGTATTATTGTGTATATCAAAAATATGTTTTATTTACATGATATGGATGTTAATAGAGTTGGTAATAAAATTAAGACATCTAGGAGATATCTTATCAACGTTTTAAATAAACATCACGAAAAGTCTCTAAAAATAATATCACAAAAAAGACTTGTTATGTTTCTTGTTTAGTGGGTTGTTTCACACCATACAGTTTACACCTCTAATAATACTACAACACTACGAACTAAATATGGGTCAGTACCTTACATAGAGGAATTAACTCCCAAACTTAACAGTATTTTAAAAGATGAAAACAAGAAGAAAAGTTTCCACTGTTAAATCATTATATTCGAAACCTAAAACTATAGTACCAACAATGGATAAATCTGATGTGGTTTACAAGATCCCTTGTTCTTCTTGTAATAAAATCTATATTGGTAATAATTCACTTTGCTTGAAAGGCCGTATCACTTCACACAAATCTGATTGCAAAAATTTTAAAAAGTCTTGTGCGTTAGCGGAACATGTAATATTAAATGATCACATTATTGACTATAATAATGCGTCATTAGAGTAGAAAAGAACCTACAAAAAAGAACTTTTTTGGAAATGATTGAAATTAATAAACATGATAACTGTATGAATAAAAGGAGTGACATTGATGACTTAAGTTCCATATACTCATACATTCTAAAAATTTCGAATAACAATTAAGTTAACTCACATTTAGCTTCACCTTTTATCTATATACTTTTAAAAAAATCATTTTCCTGATGATAATTTTACAGTCTCAATAAATTTATGCTTTCAATATCTTAATATAGTTTTAACGTTTTATTAGTTATACTTAATTTAAACCAATTTTTGCATAACTTATTCATCCTCCAAAACTTAATGCTGCATACGTCTTCACGTTCATAATTTCAACCGATTTATTTTGATCTTTTAAAGATTTTTTCTATTGTCACTAGATTTCATAAGATCTTGATTAGGTGGAAGAGCAGATGTATGTTAAATGCCAAATATATATTACATATTGTACTTTATTTATTATTACATACAAACTGAATCTCGCCCTATCTGTATAAACAAAATGTAATTTTATTTTTTAGTAATTGTTAAAGACTTTTTTATTATTATTATTATAAAGATCATAAAATCAATTTTTCTCAAATTTACTACTTTTATAAAACCTAACACGTTACGCCCTTGTCCAAGTCTAAAAACAATCGTACACTCGTTTACTTCAGGAATATTTTATTACCTACGAAAACAACAACTAAGTCGAATTCAACTCTCTATGAAATCTGTTAATATCCCTTAAATCTACTAATCTATTTCATATATATATATATATATATATATATATATATAGATAGTTATTTTCCAACTAATTTTAAGCTGATCTAAAAAATCATTTTGCAAGAAAAAAATTTATAAGACCCAATTTTTGCATCCTTACCACATTTGTTTCATAATACTATAAAATGTGTACATTGTAGTAATATGCGTCCAGTTTTGTGCGAAGAATTATCTAACCTCACGTATCTACGAAATACTTCTGTTAGTTCATCAGAATATTATCAAGGACCGACTATTACTGCATTAGAAACAGTTGATATCTTAAGTCAGAAGGAACATAATGAAGATGCGAACACAAAAGAAACCATAAGAGTACCCAGTGAAACGGTCTCGCCGTTTCACTGGGCGAGACCGAAAAAATAACTGGACGCTCTTACTATAACTCAATATTCTCGATCTGGACGAATGATTAAAAAAAACAGATAGATTGGATTTTTAGTTATTATTAGTTCTTGTTTTATTGTTTTTCCTTCTTCATTTTCTTTAAATCAGGTAGGAATTGTAATGTTAAATCGATTTCGGCGATTGTCAAAATGACAATGTTACGTTCAGTAGTTCTGCTTTTCAGAATAAATTTTTCATTTAAGTAATTTGAACTGTTTTATTTAGATAAATAACCAAATACACACCACGGAACATTTGGATAATGCTAGTAATCACCTGTGAAATTTCCACGGATTGTTAATTATGGTTAAGATATAAAAAATGAGTTTGGTTCAAATGTTTCCGCAATAAATCTAAAGAGACTAAACTATAAGTTTCAAAGTAACAGTCGCCTGTGTGCCAAGAGCACTTGCACTGTTACGCAAATTAGTTGAGAAGTGTTACCAATTTAAGCTAAATTACTATGTTAAAAAGGTGCTGTTGCTTCCGTGATTAAAAAAATATATCCAAGAGGCATTTGTTTTGAAAAATTCATACCTTCTCGCATCGGATAATGATCGAATCATTCCTATACTCACGACGCGACGTGCAAATATATCTTTGACTAATAATCTTCGAAAGACCATTGCAAATTCAAAACACCGCTCAACGCAAAAATTAACAATAGATGCCAACGAAGTATTACTAAGCATTGTAATATTTTCAAAACAGATGAATATCAATTACCTTTAACGGTTTCGTATCAATTCACATTTTAAAAAATTGCGGTGGCTTCAGACGCGGTTCAAGAGAATATTCTTGCCCGTTGAATATGGTTATGCATATATACACTTAAAATTATTTACCTTTACCCTGACGTCATTAATATCTAATAACATAACCGACATAATTATTAAATGGCATCTCTTTCTATTAATAGTGAAGAACATAACAAAATAATTTGACATTTGTCGATTATGTTATCAGATATTGATGACGTCAGGGAAAAGGTGAATAATTTTAAGTGTAGAATATGGTTAATAACAAAATTTACCAAAATCTCTCGACAACTATAAACAGAATCAGAATAAATTAACTCTTCTTGCAATGGTAATAACTGGATTTTATTTATATAGTAAAAACCAAATAAAGTTGCGTTTACGTCATCATTGTGAACATTTGTAGCGTTGTCAGAGTGTTCAGGAAATATGGAAATTAACAGAAAATAACTGAAGTCAACAAAAAACGTAAATGTAGAAAATTTCACAATATTTTAAATGAAAACTACAAAATTATCGATAGTTTGATAGTTTTCATTTAATATAGTGTGGAGTTTTTTCATTTACGTTTTTTGTTATTTAAATTTATGAATAGATTTCACAAAGTAAGGAATTCTAGAATAAAAGTGGTAAGGTTATTACTGACTTACCAAATCTTTTAATAAATAAATATAATAAAAATACAAGCAATAAAATAAAATATATTTAATAATGAACGTATTATCAAAGAAGACAAAAACTAACATTAAACAAATCAACATATTGTGAAATGAAACTAGGCAGATTCAAATTCTTGTTCATTTTCTTCATCCGATTCAACATCAGTGTCACTCTCATCACTATTAAAATTTGTAACTATCGGACTAATTTCTGGACGATCAAATATTCTTTCCCTCTCATACCATTAAAATATCTCTTTTTCAGTATGTTGTATAGAATTTTTCCAAATATCAGGAGTTATCACGTGCAGTGCCTCGTGCCACATGTTCAGGCAGTTATTCGCACTGTTACCATCCCTACCAGTATGCCTATTGTAGTAATTTTTTGCTATACCCCAAATTAATTCGATAGAGTTGAATATGCAATGTTAAGGAGGAAGACGTAAAACTTTGTGTCCATACTGTTCTGCCATATCGTCCACTATATACTTGATTGGTGACTTATTTCTAAAAAAAAACAAAAAAAATGTTTAAAATAAATGGCAATAAGTAAGGATATATCTGTATATTTACTGAGAAACGATTTGCAACAGTTCTGCTTTGAACATCATGTGAGAATAGGGAATGTTTTTTTCTGTCAACCATACCTGAATAGCACATTTTGACTATCCTGTATTTGGAGTTTTATGCAATAACATGTTGTGATAAGGTGCATTATCAAGTATAATTAGAGAGAAGGATTCTCGAAATTTTACAGCAACTGATATTCAAACCATTTCAAGAAATTTGCCTGGTTCATTTCCCCATGATAATCATTAAGTTGGGTTTTTGAACAAAATATTGCTTCAGCACCTTCAATAAATCCATTTTCATTTCCAGCATGGAGTATAATATATCTGTAATAATATTATTTAAATAATGTTTAAGTAACCACTTATGTTTTGCAATACAATAAACCTTTTGCCATCCGTTTTAGTGGTTTTAACACTCTTGATATTTTCATTTTGCCATGAATGACCTATGATGCCAATTTGAAATATCCAGGTTTCATCGATGAACACAAAATGGTATATACCTTCGTCCTTTGCTTCTTTATAATATCTCAAGAATTCTACTCTTTTCAAAACATTAGGTAATTCCATAAGTCCTCGTCGTGGATTATCCTTCATCCGCTTAAACCCAAGTTCTTTGAGCAATATATTTAAAGAAGTGGTACTACCATTAAATAATTCTTTTTCTCTTAGTTGGGAATCATTGAATCGTTATGTGCTGTTCTAAAAGCATACAGAAATAAAAATATGTTAAATATACAATTGTCGTAATTATACTTACTTCTCTGGTACATGTTGTAAATGGTATCACGAATAGAGCTTGTATTTAAAGTTTCTGTATTTGTTACTCGTTTATGAGCGCAACGTTTTTTCTTTGGTGACTCAAACTCTTCACCTTTTTTGACAAATTTTGCTTACTGTTCTTACACTGATTTTTAAAGCAGCAGCTACACGCTAAAATAATAGAAATTTTCGTAAGGTAAAGTAAGCATATTTTATTCACGTATTACCTACCTCTTGTACATCATTTAAGGGCAACATAGGACCATTATTATTCCTTTTTTTGTTCAAAATAATTTACTAATGAAGCCACAAGTTCTTTGCATCGGCTATTCAGCTGTTTGGGCATTTTAACAATCACAGAATAAAATGCTTTGTTGTTTTGAAAACAAAAACAGTTTTTATTATAAATATTTCTCACTAGAAAATTTTATAAAGCACGTAACTATAACCTCAAAAATCGATGACAATACACGAGTAGAAAAGTCACAAACAACGCGGCAACATGACATTATTTCTGGCAGTGACTATTTTACCGTCAATAATTGGAGGCTCCTTTATGAAAATTTTAACACAAATGTTTACATCGAGGGACGTCTAAGCCCAATAAAGCTATATCGCTTATACATTATTTTGGTACAAAAGTTTTTTATTGATTGGGTTATCTTTAAAACCGATTAATTAACAAATTTAAGTATATGCACTTTTCGATAGAAATGTAGCCACACATGCGATAGAAATACGCCCTTGGGGACGTAAACGCAACTTTATTTGGTTTTTACTATATATAAACAGCATCTTTTCGGAACATCCTAAAAATATTGATCGAGTGGGTGAAGGCTTATTAGCACATAAATAATGACTTAAGTGACCCATAGACACATTCAATTAATGTTTTGGGTACTAATATGTTCCTTTCCAGAACAACTGTTAATCCAACAAAAAATGGTTCCAGATCTTTTGTGACCCTAAACACTTTAGCCACTTTATATTTTATTTAAACATTAGCCTCAGATTTGCTATATAAAGTTTTTATGGATTTTATCAGTTCTACATTAATATTTGCTCTCTCTAACGCTGTTCAGACAAGGCTCAGCGGGACACTGTCATACGACTTTTGTAAATCCACATACAGCAACTGCAGTTCCGGACCAAACGCTTGTTCTTTTCAATTAATTGAGTGACACAAAGGAGATGATCTGATATAGATCTGCCTGCTCTAAAATCCGATAATGTTGCGATATATTCGACTTGAAGAGATAGTTACTGAGATTCCTCGATTTTAATCGCAGTTGTCCTTTCTTTCTTTTTTATTTATGGCGGATATAATGAGATTTTCCACTCGCCTGCAACTTCGTGACCATTTAAATATTTTTGAAATGAGCTACGTAGTCTGTGGTACAACTTTTCTGTTCCCTACTTTATCAGCTCTGCTGGAATATTTCCTGGTCCTGTTGCTCTCCCATTTTACTTTTCTGCCCAACCTATCTATATGCGAGAAAAGTATTGGTTTACCCACGAAAAAAGTGAAATTTTAAAAAAAAATTTTGAGTTAATTTTCCGTTTTTCATCAAGAACGACACGAAAAAATTGTATTTAGAAAAAAAATCCTGTGTGTATGTCGTCGTCGTCGTCGTCGTCGTTGTCGTCCGCCACATTTCGATACATGTCTTGTTAGCACGATACAGCCTCCGGAGTGCAACAAATCACCAATTTCATAATTGAATAGTATTCAGGACATCTCACAGATGAACTCTATTGATTTTCAGCTCACAATAGCCAGTACAACGGATGCTATGGTACTTGAAGTACGACATTTTTGAGAAATTTCAGTTTGTTAGCACGATACAGCCTCCGGTGTGCAAAGAGTCGCCAATTTTATAATTGAATATTATTCCTAATATCTCACAAATGAGCCCTATTGATTTTCAGCTCACCACAGCCAGTACAACAGGTGCTATAGTACTTTAAGTACGACATTTTTGTCATTTTTGGAGAAATTTCAGTTTGTTAGCACGAAACAGTCTCCAGAGTATATACAAGTGACCAATTTTATGATTGGATATTATTCAGGACGTCTCAAAGATGAACCCTATTGAGATTTAGTTCACTAAAGCCAGTACAACGAGTGCCATGGTACTTGAGGTGCCAAATTTTTGTGATTTTTGGAGAATTTTCAGTTTGTTAGCACGATACAGCCTCCAACGTGTATACAAGTGACCCATTTTATGATTGAATATTGTTCATGACGTCTTATAGATGATTGATTTTTAGCTCACCAGAGCTAATACAACGGGTGCTATGGTACCTGAAGTGCCACATTTTTGTCCTTTTTGGAGAAATTTCGGGTTTAGTATGATACTGCCTCCGGAGTGTATACAAGTGGCCAATTTTATAATTGGATATTTTTCAAGATGTCTCATTTAAGGTATCTCACAAATGTACTCTATTGATTTTCAGCGGATTATAGCGAGTACAGCGGGCCCTATAAATCCAGATATACTGGTTTCTTTTGGAGAAATTTTTGTTTGTTAACACGATACATCCCCCGAAGTATATACAAGTGACAATTTTATGATAGAATGTTAATCAGGGCATCTTATAGATGCGGAAAAGTTAGTTTTAATCTTTAGAACCGTTTATTTAAGTATCGTAAATACCTCATTTATATCTTCCAGTGTCACTGTTAGTGGAGATCTTATTGCTCTTACATTCTCAAGATGGTCGTTTGTTTCTAGAAATTCTGCTCAGTATTCCGAAAGTATTTTCTCAAAGTGTGCATTCCACTGCTATTATTGGTGATATTATATTTTTAATAGTCTCTCGTCTTATAGATTCTATGGTTTTCCATCCTTCTGTGCTCCTTTGACCATCTATGCACCTGGCATTTCTTCTGAGTGATGAGCCTTCTCACGTTTATCTGAGACCATCTGTACTCTTGTCTGCTATTTTCTGATCTTATACTTAGGTAATTGCGGTGTTCCTTCCTTTTTCTCTTTATTTCTTGATCTGTTTCTTGATTCCACCAGTAGGGTTTCCTTCGATCTTCCGATCGTTCCTTTCAGAGCGTCTTCAGCCGCGCTCATTTTATGATTGAATATTGTTAAGAACATGTCACAGATGAACCCTATTGATTTTCAGATCACTAGAACCAGTACAAAGGGTGCTATGGTAGTTGAAGTACGAAATATTTGTCATTTTTTGAGAAATTTTAGTTTGTTACCACGATACAGCCTCCGGAGTTCAACAAGTCACCAATTTTATGATTGAATATTATTCAGAACATCTCACAGATGAATCCTATTGATTTTAAGCTCACCCGAGCCAGTACAACAGGTGATATAGTAGTTTTTGGAGAAATTTTAATTTGTTAACACGATACAGCCTCCGGAGTATATGCAAGTGATCAATTTTATGATTGTATATTATTCAGAGCGTCTCAAAGATGAACCCTATCAATGTTCAGCTCACTAAAGCCAGTACAACGGGTGCTATGGTACATACAGTACCATATATTTGTCATTTTTGGGGAATTTTCAGTTTGTTAGAACGATACAGCCTCCAGAGTGAATACAAGTGACCAATTTTATGATTGAATATTGCTCAAGGTGTCTCACAGATATACCCTATTGATTTTCAGCTGACGAGAGCGAGTACTGCGGGTCCTATAAATCCAGGTTTACTACATTTTTGGTTATTTTTCGAGAAATGCCGGTTTGTTAGCACGATACATCCCTCGAACTGTATATAAGTGACAATTTTATGATAGAATATTGTTCAGAGCCACAGATGCGGAGAAGTTAGTTTTAATCTTCAAAACCGTTTATTTGTAGACGTATTTGACACTATCTTCTTCGAGGCTTCTCAGGTTATATCTACACTGACTCAGTTCTAGCTGCCTATTCTATATGGAAAACTTATTTTTGCCTCCAAAAAGTAGTGGTCACTTCCTCACATTACTCCCCCTTTCGCTCTCATGTCCTGTATCTTCAATTTTGTTTTTTGCTTTGTTATCAATGCGTTTTACCAACCAAGTAATTTTGCTGGTTTAATTCCGGTTCCTAATATAACGGTTTTCTTCTTTACGAAGGATTTCATATTGTTTAGTGATCGCTTTTCCAGTCTGTATATATTTAATAGCTACCCATCCTTGTTCTTTTTGTTCTACTATTTGCGGTAGCATTGACTTGCTAAGACAAATCAACTATCACAAATAACATTTTTTTGCGCAACCGTCAAAAAAAGTAGACATTATTAACGTCAATTCATGATGTTGAAGTATGATTTCACAGACGCCACTTTTTTGTACGGCCGTGAGCGGACAAAAAAGTACTTTTTTGTACGCTGACGGCCGTACAAAAAAGTAGAATTTTTAACAGGGAAAATAATTATTAGTTGAACTTTTAAACTTCATTAACGATAATAATTATTAACAGTTATTTAAGGTTGCACCGCACATATTTATTGCACTACCTGATTTATTCACTTCCAATTCAAGCAAATTTTGTGCAGAGTTGAAAGAGTTCATCGACAAAATTTCCCGTGACTCCTTACTTGTTGCTTCTATTACATCAACGTGGACATAATTTCGCTCATGAGAAGCTGCATTCAGGTACAGTGAAGAAGAATTCGACATCAAGATTTTTTCTGCAGTTTGTTTTTTATTAGACAAAGAGTCTTCAATGTATCCTTCAGCGACAGTGCTCGACCTCCAACCTCCATGCCGTTTCAAACAAGTAATATCAGCTCCTCCATCCACAAGCAAAGTGTTAAAGTAAAATTGTACTTTATATGTTAATTGTTCTAAAAGACAGTCGGTAGTCGTTACCTTGACTACAAATAAATGATTTGATTTTAATTTCAATTTTTCTAACTTGTCAGTCAAAAGCGAACAGTTATGTTAATTTACTGAATAAAAAGTTCACATCAAGATTAAACTGCATTCCTTGTATTTATTTTAATTGGTTATGGGCCCAGTACGCTTAATTGTGTACTAGAATCGTTTTTATTCAAGAAAGAATAAATTCGTATAAGAAACGGTTGGACTGTGAAGTATCGTTGAATAGCCACAGATGGATTTGGCGAAGCACATCAAACCCTTGGCCGGTGAGGCAGACTGGCCGATCTGGAAGCGGAAGATTCGTGATCTGCTCGATTATCATGAAGGTGCATTAGACGTTATCGATAACAAGATTAAAAAACCAGAACCTCTAGCTGACGGCGCTAGTGCGGCTAAACAAAAAGAATTCAAAGAGAAGTATGATTTCTTTCGAAAGGCAAATAGCTACGCAAAGTCTATGATTGCTAGCTCAGTTACAGATGCGGTGTATGAGAAAATCATCGATAAAGAAACCGCGCGTGATGCTTTCGAGGCCCTTAAAGAGCAGTTTGAAGCGACATCCAAGGATCAAGTTTTTCAAATTTGTGATTCATTTTTCGCTTTTAGTTGGATGTTAGGTGAGGACGTGTCTACACATTTAGCTAAGTTGAGAAGTCTTTGGAGTGATCTCAACAACGGTCTCACTGCTCGAAATGAAAACAAGTTACCAGACTTAATGCTTGTGTGTAAAACGCTCAATATTTTACCTGCTGCATTTGAGACATTTAGGTCCAGTTGGATGCTGCTCACCAAAGACACAGAGAAAACCTTTGACGAGCTGACTACACAGTTGTGTATGTTCGAAAGAAATTTCAAGAAAAGCACCAACAACGACAAATTTTCTCAAGAAGCTCTAGTGGCAAAAGGCGAGATGCAAAAACAAGACGCGAAAAAGAAGTCGAGAGCAGGTACAACCTGTAAATATTGTGGTAAGAAAAACCATTGGGTCAGTGAATGCAGAAAGTGGATCGCAGATGGACGACCATCCAAAAATAAGTCCGTTAATGACTCTCAAAACCAAGCTAACCACAAAAATAACCAAAACAAATTTCAGAGCAATGCTGTTGAGGTTAAGGAAGGTCTTGTGTTGTCATTTTCAGAGATTTTCAATACTGAGATCAACACTACAGACTGGTGGATCGACAACGGTGCTACAAGGCACGCAACGAATAATTTCGATTTCTTTGTAGATTTTGAAAAATTCAAGAATCCGTGTGGCATAAAGGCTGCAGGAAAAGAGCTTTTGCAAGCAGTAGGGAAAGGCATCGTAAAAGTTGTATCAACAGTGAACGACGAGCGATACATCCTAACCTTGCACGATGTTTGGTACGTTCCCGACATATCGAAGAATTTGTTTTCTGTTCTAGCAGCTCAAGACAGAAACCTAAACAGTATGTTTGAATCAACAGCTACGTGGTGCTCGCTCAAAGTGAATAACAAGATACTGCTAAGTGGAGTCCGAAATGTTCACGGAACACTATTCAAAGCAGCTATCAAACCGATTTTTCCCGCTGGTAATGTAAGTTTCAATGTTGCTGTTACTGATAGTTCTCAATTACAGCTGTATCACGAGAGGTGGGGACATCAGGACAAGCAGCACGTGAAAAACTTGTTACAAAAAGAATTGGGTATTAACGTCAAGTTAGACAGAGAAATTTGTGAACCGTGCGTTTACGGTAAGGCCCATCGTTTAGCTTTCGGTACTAGAAGAAAAGCAAGCCAACCTGGAGAACTGATTGCTACAGATTTATGTGGTCCTTTTGATGTATCATTTAGCAAGAAGAGGTATATGGCCATATTCAAAGATATGTTCACTAAATTTCGATATTGCTACATAATTGCAGAGAAGTCTGACGTCACAGCAGCTTTACAGTCAATGATTGCTCACGCAAAACAGCAAGGTCATTCGATTAAGGCGCTGCTGAGTGACAACGGCGGCGAGTTCGACAATGTGGAGGTCAAGGCTATTCTAGAGAAAAATGGAATTACGCACAGATTGACAGCTCCGTATACACCACAGCAAAATGGTTGCGTTGAACGAGAAAATCGCACAATCGTTGAAATGGCTAGAACATTCAAGTACTCCAATCCCGACGTGAAATTTCCTGAAGCCATTTGGGCAGAATTAGTCACTACAGCTACGTACGTATTGAACAGAACAGGCAAATCATCAGTAGACGGTGTGAGTCCTTACGAGCTGTGGATTGGAAGTAAGCCGAGAATTAAGCACTTACGCATCATTGCATCAACTTGCTACGTTCATATACCTAAAGAAAAGAGAAGAAAAATGGACGAGAAAGCAATCAAGGGTTATTTGATAGGTTACGATAACGATGAAAGATACAGAATTTATGTCAAGGAAGAGCACAAAGTTATTGTCTCAAGAGACGTTCAATTTCGCGAATTAACGAGAGATTGCGATCATGAGGTTCAGTTACCACTCAAAGATTCTCATTTACAGAAAGATAACACCGAGGAAAATCCTGAGGTTCCAGTCGAACTAGAAGAGCCTTTGGAGTACCCCGAGATACCAGTTCAACAAGATGAACCACTTGAGTACGAGTCGGAAAGCACGGAACCTGAATCGGCAACCGATGACGAGGAAGAGCCAGCGACGCCCTCGCCAGTACCTGCAAGAACTTTGAGAGATCGCTCGAAGTTGAGAAAGCCAAGTTACCTACAAGAATATGCACACATTGCTGAAAACACTGATTTTATTGACACGTATGTAACTCCTCAATCATTCCAAGAAGCTGTTTCAGGTAGGGAAAGTTTACAGTGGAAACGAGCCATGGATGATGAGATGAAATCGCTCAATGAAAATCACACATGGAAGCTGTCAACTTTGCCACAAGGAGCAAAAGCGATCCCATGTAAATGGACCTACAGAGTTAAAACCAATCCAGATGGTTCGGTCAATCGATACAAGGCAAGACTAGTTATAAAAGGTTTCAGTCAACGCTACGGCATTGACTATAGCCAGACCTTCAGCCCAGTAGCAAGAATGGCAACTATTCGGTCGATTTTAAGCATAGCTGCAAGTGAGCAGATGCATCTAGCACAGTTTGACGTATCTACAGCATTTTTATACGGCGAACTTGAAGAGGTTATTTACATGCAGCAACCAGAAGGCTACAAAAACGGTACTGATCAGGTATGTCAACTTCAAAAAAGTTTGTATGGTTTGAAACAGGCTCCAAGATGCTGGTTCAAACGTTTTGGCAAGTATCTTATCAGTCTCGGCTTCAAAGTTAGTGATGCATATCCATGTTTGTTCATGCGAAAAGAAAATGACAAAAGTATTATCATGGCTCTGTACGTAGATGATGGATTAGTTGCCGCAACAGATCCTCAAGATTTGAAGATTTTCTTACAAGATTTAAGCAAAGAATTCAAGATCACTTCACAGAAAGCTTCATACTTTTTAGGGCTAGAAATTGAACAAACAGATGATTACATTACAATTAATCAACAAGCTTTTGCTAAAAAGATTCTAGAACGTTTCAATTTTTCAGATTGCAAACCAGTCTCTACGCCAATGTTGAAAGCTTCTGAGATTTCTCAATCAGGGAAAGAAAATTCCAAAGCACATAATTTCCCTTACAGACAGGCTGTCGGAGCTCTCATGTATTTGATGCTAGGAACTCGACCTGACTTAGCATACAGCGTTGGATTTTTATCAAGATCACTGGAAAATCCATCTTTGGAAGATGCAGCTCGCGTTAAAAGAGTTTTCCGCTATGTAGCAGGCACATTGACGAAAGGAATAACCTATACTCGTAAGGTAAAAAGGGGTATTCTTGAGACTTTCAGTGACGCTGATTTTGGAGGATGCACGAAAACTGGTCGCTCTACTTCTGGTGTCGTAGTTAAGTATGCAGGAGGGGCTATTTCATGGATGAGTCAAAGACAACCTACGGTAGCCACTTCCACTACCGAAGCTGAAATTATTGCAGCAAGTGAAGCAGCTAAAGAAATTATTTGGCTCTCAAGATTGTTTAAAAATATTGTAACTTTAAAGCAAGTTCCAATAATTGAGGTCGACAATACAGCAGCAGTGCGTTTAAGCGAAAATCCAGAGTTTCATCGACGAACAAAACATATAGCCATCAAGCACTTCTTTATTCGAGAGAGGGTAACCGAAGGCGAATTAGCAGTTCAACAAATATCTTCTGAGAATCAACTGGCAGATATTATGACGAAGCCTTTGGGTGCAATACGATTACAAATATTACGCGATAAATTGGGTTTAAAGTAACATAGTGGGTACTAAGATGTTTTGTTTGTTTATTTCATTATTATTACAACAATTAACAAGGGAAAGTGTTAAAGTAAAATTGTACTTTATATGTTAATTGTTCTAAAAGACAGTCGGTAGTCGTTACCTTGACTACAAATAAATGATTTGATTTTAATTTCAATTTTTCTAACTTGTCAGTCAAAAGCGAACAGTTATGTTAATTTACTGAATAAAAAGTTCACATCAAGATTAAACTGCATTCCTTGTATTTATTTTAATTCAAAGTAGCTGAAGTTCTTCTTAACGCATGGCCGGTGTAATCTTTTGAATTCGGTAGTTTTAAATAAGTTGCTTCTGTTTTGGGTACGTTACTAATTGTATGAATTCCCATGCACATGCGATAACATTTTCCCTTTTGAAATTCCAAAAAAAAGCGGCGGCTTTCTATAGCTTGTGGACGTAAAGAAGTATATTTTCTGTAAAGATTTATATATTTTTCTCCAATAATTGTGAACGATCGTGGCTTTTTAGATTTACTATCAGGAATCTTTATATGAATGACAGATCCTAAATCTTTTATATCGTCTATTGTCATGTTCACCATTTCATCGCATCTACATGTTCCAGATACGCCCATTATTAGAACAACCTAAAGGTAGTATGTATTTAAAAACTTGATTGTATTTATGCAGGTTAGAATATTATAACTAACCTTAATTCCTAGATATTGCTCATTAGGTGCATTATTTAAAAAATCTTCAAACTGGTCTTTTGTGAATACCTTTGACTTTTTGGAAGTATACCCTTCATTCTGCTTCTTCAGATAAGCACGTAGTTTCATATATTTGCTAATATCTAATCCATGTTTAATATTCAGTAATGATTTTATCATGGAATACTGAGACCACATTGTTGAACTCTTCATTTTTAATTTAGTTGTCATTTCAAAAAAATAAGCTAGTAGCACATTTTCCGAATAGTTTGAAATGTTTTTATCATTGCACCATGTGAGAAATCTTTCGTAAGCATGATTATAAACTCTACTTGACTTAGTTGGAATTAAATCATTCGTAGCTGCCTTAGCAATGTCAACAACGTCGGGCGGTGTACAGTTGGGTTCTGAATCCGACATAATATAATCTAAAAGAAAATTTCAGTACACTTTACTACAACAAACGAAATTTTGATGCTCAAGTACTTACCAAAAATGCACAGTCCAATTGTTGCTTTAAATCACTTACAATATTTCTGACATTATAAAATATTATTGAACTGTCAAATTTGTTTTTGACTTGGCAATCACAAAACCAGTAACCACGGAAATGTAGTGCGCAGTTTTATAATTATTATTCTCTGAATTCATCAACTTCGTTGCAATCGTTTTGTATTTTTATTTAAATATTAATTAGTTCTATAGTCTGGATGCCGTTTGCGGAAAAAATAGCATGTTTCATTCGGAGCAAAAGCACTTTTTGTGGCTCGTCTGAAATTGTCGGCCTCACTAACGTTCGGCCATCAAACATTCACACTCGCCACAAAAAGTTATACTTTTACTCCTAATAAAACAATATACTATTTTGTTAATAATCGTCACTAGAAGTTGAAGATATGTTTTATTTTGACTGTTTATGAAGACTAAAAGACAGACGCAAGCAAACAGTTGCTTAGCTTACCGCGAAACAAATTTAAACTGTCATTATATACATTTGTCGCTAACGCCACGAGTATATTCTTGACAGGAGAAGTAAACACTGATAAGTAAAAGCATCGTCCTATTCACTTGCTGGGAGAACAAATATTACTCGAAAGTAGAAGCTTCCAAGTATTTTCTTAATTTATTTTACCAGACTCAATTACACCATAAACAATCTACGTTTGGATAAAGTGGCCTGCCGATTAAACTATTTTGAAGTTTATCTAAGATTGGTTTCAAAGTGTTTTTCGATTTGTATATCTGCTCTGTCAGGAATTTAAGATAATATTTTTGTTTGTATAGAATTGAATTGCGAATTTCTTATCTTTTCTGAGTAAATGCTCACACTCAAGTTTTTCCAAGATTGTACTCAGTTTTATTTGAATAAATACGAAGAATTTGCTAATGGTGAGTATTTGCTCAGTTTTCCCAAGCTTAATGAGTTTTTGTTCCAAATATGTGTGAACAAAAATCAGTATATTCTCAAATTATTTGGAGTCTAGTTCAATCCACGCTCAACCCCAGTTTTAATAATGACGATGTATATGAACTTTAATTTGAAAATAAACGGTTTTAAAGATGAAAACTAACTTTTACGCATCTGTGAGATGCCCTGCATAATATTCTATCATAAAATTGTCACTTGTAGACACTTCGGGGGATGTATCGTGTTAACAAATAGAAATGTCTGCAAAAGAAACAAAAATGCAGTATATCTGGATTCATAGGACCCGCTGTACTCTCTATAGTCAGCTGAAATTCAATAGGATACATCTGTGAGACATCTTAAAAAATATCCAATTATAAAATTGGCCACTTGTATACACTCCGGAGGCTGTATCGTACTAACCCAAAATTTCTCCAAAAATGACAAAAAATGTGGCACTTCAGGTACCATAGCACCCGTTGTAATAGCTCTGGTCAGCTAAAAATCAATAAGTTTCATCTATAAGACGCCGTGACCAATATTCAATCATAAAATGGGTCACTTGTATACACGCTGAAGGCTGTATCGTGTTAACAAACTGAAAATTCTCAAAAAATGACAAAAATTTGGTACCTCAAGTACCATAGCACTCGTACTGGCTTTAGTGAGTTGAATCTCAATAGGGTTCATCTTTGAGACGCCCTTTACCATATCCAATCATAAAATTGGTCACTTGCATATACTTCGGAGGCTGTATGGTGTTAACAAACTGAAATTTCTCCAAAAATGACAAAAATGTCGTACTTCAAATACTATAGCACCTGTTGTACTGGATGTGGTGAGCTGAATATCAATAGGGTTTATCTGTGAAATGTTCTGAATAATATTCAATCATAAAATTGGTGACTTTTTGTACTCCGGAGGTTGTATCGTGCTAACAAACTGAAATTTCTCAAAAAATGACAAAAATGACGTACTTCAAGTACCATAGCACCCGTTGTACTAGCTATTGTGAGCTGAAATAAAATCAATAGGGTTAATCTATGAGATGTCCTTAACAATATTCAATCATAAAATTGGTGATTTGTTGCACTCCGGAGGCTGTATCGTGCTAACAAGACATGTAACGGAAAGTGGCCGATGACAACGACGACATACACACAGAATTTTTTTTTCTAAAAACCATTTTACCTAAAAATAACTCATTTTACTTTTCCGCCAACCTATCTGATATGCGAGAAAAGTATTGGTTTACCCACAAAAAAGTTGGAAATTTGAAAATTTTTTTTGAGTTATTTTTACGTTATCCATCAACAACAACACGAAAAAACGGTTTTTAGAAAAAAATCCTGTGTGTATGTCGTCGTCGTCGTCGTCGTCGTCGTTGTCGTCGGCCACTTTTCCTTGCACGTCTTGTTAGCACGATACAGCCTCCGGAGTGCAATAAGTCACCAATTTTATGATGGAATATTATTAAGGACATTTCACAGATGAACCCTATTGATTTTCAGCTCACCAGAGCCAATACAACCGGTGCTACAGTACTTTAAGTACGATATTTTTGTCATTTTTGGAGAAGTTTCAGTTTTTTAGCACGATACAGCCTCCGGAGTATATACAAGTGATGAATTTTATGATTGGATATTATTCAGAGCGTCTTAAAGATGAACCCTATTGATATTGAGCTCACTAAAGCCAGTACAACGGGTGCTGTGGTACTTGAAGTACCAAATTTTTGTCATTTTTGGAGAATTTCCAGTTTGTTAGCACGATACAGCCTCCAGAGAGTATACGATTGATCAACTTTATTAATAAGTATTGTTCAAAGTGTCTCACAGATGTACCCTATTGATTTTCAGTTGACTAGAGCGAGTACAGCGGGTCCTATAAAACTAGATATACTAAATTTTTGGTTATTTTTGGAGAAATTTCGGTTTGTTAGCACGATACATCCCCCGAAGTGTATACAAGTAACAATTTTATGATAGAATATTGTTCAGGGCCACAGATGCGGAAAAGTTAGTTTTAATCTTTAAAACCGTTTATTTTTTTCAAAATTTCATTTTTTTGTGGGTAAACCAATACTTTTCTCGCATATAGATAGGTTGGGCGGAAAAGTAGAAATGTAAAAGGAAAGAATAAAAATAAGTGACAGTACGAAACTTTTGAGGTTTGAAACTAACAGTGTTGAATTTCTTACACAAGAGCATCACCAGCAAGTTATGAGACTCGTGGTAGTGCTCTGTCACATCTAAAGAAGATGGAGAGTTTTCTGCGTTATGTTGGTGGTTGATACATTCAAAGCGGCATTTCTGAAGACCTCGGTGTATGCCGTACAACGGTATGTAAATCTAAAAGTGAGGTTTTGGATAGCATAGTTGAAAAAACACCAAAAAGTTTCCAAGTAATACACAAGATATGAATGAGGCAAAACTTTCGTGGAAAACCAACTTTGTTTGGACATGAATATATCAACCGCAAAAGTTATGCAACCAAAATTGTCTAGGCTACTTGTGATGCCAATGAGAAGTTTACCAGCATAAGTGCGGTGTGGTCAGTCAGTGTACATGATGCCAGGATATGACGGCGATGTGCTGTGCGACGGGTTATATCTCAAGTTAATAGCTCTGCTTGTTTGGTACGCCAAACTTCCTCACACTGCACAATAGTTCAATTTTAACTTACATTATGCAGGGCAAAGAGTGGTTACTAAAAGAATGTTTGGACAATTGTAAAACCGATTCCCGGTTCTAGGGAACTGTGTGGGAGTTTCCTTGGACGAAGTGCATAAGACCATTATTTCATGTGCTTTTCTACATAATATAGGAAAACACTTGAAATGACGTGTATGATGTGAACATTGGAGATAATGAGGATAACAATGAAGTTGAACTCATTACTGCTCAAGATGAGAATGCACGGACAAAGTTGCGCGGAGAAGAAAAGCGACAACGTATGCTACAACATCCTATTATACAATAATAGTAAGCAGTACTTACTTTTCAAACCTGTGAATGTTAAAAAGTAAAATCATAAGATACAATTTGTGTTATATAATTTTTATAATTTTTCAAATACAGTAATATAACCACAATCTGCAACAGTAGTTTGAGTTCATTGATCACTGAAAGGCTTTTTTCATCCTTGCTAATTTAATTTTCTCCCGTTCTGTTTTTATTTCGTTTATGCTCATTTGTAGCAAAGCTATATTATGTTGGAATTGTGCTTTAGACCCTTAGAAAATTCGCTGTCATATTCTCATACTATTTTGCGCTGGTCCTTATTTTTTCTGAAATATCCATTCACTGTTTGGTTGCTGTTTGGTTATGTATTCTTGAGATATTCATGCCTCGTCATCACGTACTTCCATTGGAAAAGTTGCTTCGTTTATTCCGACAACAACACTACTTGGAACCATATAAACTAACGGCCTGTGGTTTTTATTTAATATTTCCAAAAACTGCTTATTCCGAACTTTTAGTTTCATTGGCTTACTTTCGGTAGCTTTCAAATCAGTTTTCTTCTTGATCCTGGTCTTCATGTTATAACAACTAAACATCAAAAACTAATAAAACTTCCTTCCACTCACTTACAATCTCAAACATCCTCAAAACCTCCATCCTCCACCTGAATTCAAACATCCATACACAGTTCCGTTGCATCTCCCTCCAGATCTCACGCTTCCTCCGTAAGGTCACAATCTCCCACTCCCTCAGTTGCTCGAGAACCCCTCATTCCCGACGAGGATTTCACCCTCGTCGGGGCAATTAATTCCCCATCAACAATCCAACTAAAACCCAAACTCTGAACAGAAACCTTACCCCTCCATATTCCACCCAGAAATCACTATTCACACTTTTACATAATCTACAACTCCTGAACGGACAAATACTTTACCTTAAAGCCAACTGTAGCTAAACCGCCCTCCTAAAACCCTTCTCCCCAATGACACCCTCTACACTCTTTAAAAAATCCATAATTGTACCAGTGATCCCAACATCACCATCAACATGCTACAGTCCACACAACGTCTCCCCGTCCTGACACCACACTCGCATTTTCCTTCATCAGCAGAAATGTAGATACTTCCATCCCCTTCCAAAAGAATTGGCGAATCATCGCCAAGTAAAGCAACAAACCCACTTCCATGTTCCGTTTTATTACGGACTCCCAGATACACTACCACCAAGCCCTCACTTCAGTCATTATATTCCACGATCTCCCACACTAGTGGGAGCCTTGCAACCTCAATATACTTTCCCCAGTCCCCAAATAGTGTAACCGCTGTACCCTGACCTCTCTTCTATTCTCTTATTCAATCCTCCACCGAGTGCCGCACTAAACGAAAAAACCCCTATCTAAAAACATCCAGAGGAACTGTATTCTAATCAGGGCACTATTCTCTAAATATCCAACCCGCGCAAAAATAAACCATAAAAACAAAATTCTTCGAACATGTCTCTCCCTTTCACGATGTGTAATAGGACAAAACAAATAATGGCATTATTTATTGGCGGAGAAAATAGTGCAGCGATCAACACGAAAAGTAATTGTGTCTATATTTTATCTAACCTTAATTTACTCTTGTTTCGCTATACACGAGGCACATTTATCATCGATAGGATAAGTAGTTTCCGAAAAAATGACCTGAACTATTTTTCCTTTCGCGGTGAAGATGTGGCCAGGAGGAGGAACAGATACAGAAGAAGAGTACCAAAGGAAGAGAGAAGAATTAGATGAAACCTTCGCCAGAAGCAAATTTACAAAGAGAACACCTATAAAAAATGGCAAAAAAGAAGATACAGAAGAAACGATGATAACAATGATGAAAGAGCTAATAGGAAAGAATGAGTAGATGATGGAGGAATGAAAACAGCTCAGAAAAGAACAAAGAGGAAGTAATAAGAAATTAAGAGAACTAAAACAAGAGAATCAAGAGATGAAGCAATAAATTAGAAGCCTAAAAGATAAAATGAAATACCTGAGAAAATAGAACGAAAAGAAAAATTTAATAATGTCTGGAAATAAGGTGGAGAAAAATGATGACATACAATGAAAGAATTCATTGAAGAATATCTAAAATCAAAAGTAAAACTTAGAAGCGCTAGGCGAACAAAAATAGGATAGAAAAAGTTTATTATAAACGGCAAGATATGGAAATTGGATGACCAAGAGGAAAAATTTATAGAATAACAAAAAACTAGCAAGGAATAAGGGGGAATAAAAAAGGTGGATATGGCCATGGAAAAGGTACACAAACAAAGGGAGAATATGAATAAAGAAAAAATAAGTAAAAATCAGTCATGAGTAAGACAACATAAAGAGTAAAAGGTTAATTATATTTAGTTAGGCACCTTGAATGTAAAAAATACAAAGTACATACGTAGCTATACTAAATGCAATAGGTACGATGGGATAATATAAAATCGATATACTACATACAAGAGACAAAACAAATAGGATATGAAAAAATAGAAGTATGCAAAAGCACATTCTTTAAAAGTGGAGGAAGTAATAGGCTCTTTGGAGTAGGGTTCATAGTAATAGAATACAAAGCAATATCAGAAAGATTATGTTATCTCAGAATACGAGGAAAATATAGAAAAATAAGTATTATAAATGAACATGCCCATAAAGAAGATGACGATTTAGAAACAAAAAAAATATTTTATGAGAAAGTACTGCTAACATTGCCAAAATAAACGGTTTTAAATATTGAAACTAACTTTTCCGCATCTGTGAGATGCCCTGAACAGTATTCTATCATAGAATTGGCGCTTGTATACACTTAGGGGGATGTATCGTGCTAACAAACCGAAATTTCTCCAAAAATATTGTATATCTGGATTTATAGGATCCTCTGTACTCGCTCTAATAAGCTGAAAATCAATAGGATTCATCTGTGAGACACCCTGAATAATATACAATAAAAAAATTCGTCATTTATATACACTCCGGAGGCTTTATCGTGCGAACCACCCGAAATTTCTCCAACCAAAAATGTGGCACTTCAGGTACCATAGCACCCGTTGTACTTCCTCCGCTGAGCTAAAAATCAATAAGCTTCATCTAAAAGACGCCCTGAACAATATTTAATCGTAAAATTGGTCCCTTGTATACACTTCGCGCTAACAAACTGAAAATTCTTCAAAAATTACAAAAATTTGGTATTTCAAGTACCATGGCACCCGTTGTTCTGGCTATAGTGAGCTGGAAATCAATAGAGGTTATCTCTGGGAAGCCTTGAATAATATCCAATTATAAAATTTGTCAATTGTATATACTCCGGAGGCTGTGTCGTGCTAACAATCTGAAATTTCTCCATAAATTACAAAAAATGTCGTACATAAAGTACTATAGCACTTGTTGTATTGTTGTATTATGGTGATGAGCTGAATATCAATAGGGTTAATCTGTGAGAATAATATTCAATCATAAAATTGGTGACTTGTTGCACTCCGAAGGCTATATCGTGCTAACAAACTAAAATTTCTCAAAAAATTACAAACATGTTGTTCTCCACGTACCATAGCACCCGTTGTACCGGCTCTGGTGAACTGAAAGTCAATAGGGTTCATCTGTGAGAAGCCCTGAATTATATCAATCATAAAATTGATATCTTGTTGCACTCCGGAGGCTGTATCTTGCTAACAAACTGAAATTTATCAAAAAATCACAAAAATGACGTATTTCAAGTACCATAACACCCGTTGTACTTGATCCGGTGAGCTGAAAATCGATAGGGTTCATCTATGAGATGTCTCGAACAATATTCACTCATAAAATTGGTAAATTGTTGCACTCCGGAGGCTGTATCGTGCTAACAAGACATGTAACGATAAGTGGCCGACGACAACGACGACGACGACATTCACCCAGGATTTTTTTTCTAAAATCCATTTATTCTTGTTGTTCTTGATGAAAGACGTAAAAATTATTTTAAAAAAATTCAAAATTCCAACTTTTTTGTGGTAAACCAATACTTTTCTCGCATATTAGATAGGTTGGACGGAAAAGTAATATGACATAAAAATGCTAATTGGAGATCTAAATTCGAAAATCTAACAATCTCCTATTGGAGATAAAAGTCTGCACACAATTACTATTGAGGCTGGAAACAGACTCATCAAATTCCGCGCCGAAAATCAAAATAAAATAGTCACTATGAAATATGACCATAAAATTACGTGGATCTCACCAAATAGGATGGTCAAAAATCGAATAGACCATATACTTATTGAAAGCAAACATCTTATGCAGCAATGGATTGAAGAAGCTACAGAGGAGCAGACACCAATAGCGATCATATATTAGTAATAACCAAATTAAGACAAGAAGTACCAACGATAAAAAAAGATTTCCTGAAAAGACATCTTTACAATACTGAAAAATTTCAAGAACCAGAGCAGGTCAAACAGTAACAAGGAGAAATAGAAAAATACTCTCTGAACAGAAGAGAAGTATCAATCAAACGATAGATGAAGAATGTGAAAAACTTGAAAATACAATTACAGAAGAAATACAAAAGTAAGAACGTACGAAACGGTAGTACAACTGCTGGTGTTATATCCAAGTGAAAATAGGACAATGACTGAACAAGAAGAAAGCCAAATCGAAATATGGGAAAGATATTTGGAGGTATTCGAATGCCAGATCATATATTGGGAAAAAGAGCAAATGAAGAGGTGATTGAGATATATGCTAAACCAAAATTTTTCCAGAAAAATAGAGCAGAAAGAGTTAGAAGACTAGGGCATATTTTAAGAATGAGATAACAAAGAGTAGTTAGGAAAGCCGCGTTCGAAGATAAATATAGTAGGGAAACAAGAGGTCGCTCCAAGAAGAAATGATTACAAGAAGCAAGAACATATGTAAAAAATTGAAACGAAGGGTCTGTAAATACCATAACCCAATGGCCTTCACGACCTGTAGAGCTGAATATATATATATATATATATATATATATATATATATATATATATATATATATATATTAGATTTAGTGGTTGAGACTTGCATAGATAGCTGCAACGACTGTTCAATATGCTAACACCAACTGAAATATTGGACGGATATATCTGAGTAGTTTCCAGAATCTTGGAGAACCCCTAGTTTCAAAATTGAATTGAAAATATATGTCCTTATTCCATTGTTACCGGAACTTGTATATTGCTTATACAATCCTCCTTTTGACTGCAAGGTCAAATACTACAATCTGTGCGTCTCGTTCTCCGAGATGTAATTCAATATTCGTCGCAGAGTATATCCATAAAAATAGCTATATTTTCTTCAAAAAACTCTCAAAATCGGGTTTCGAAACAGTTATTTCCAAACACCTCGAAGTAAATGTTATATTCTATAATTAATATATATTATAGGTATTGTTTGGTACACTTTATATTGTATTAATAGTTATCCGTTTTAATCTATTTAAAAGCAGAATCACATTTTTAGTATCGATTTTTTCACTTATAGCTTCGCATTATAAGTTATTTCTTGGAGAAATCTCTATTTTTTTCCACTCTATATACATTAATGATGCAAAACCGTTCAAACAATAATCTAGATCTTTTCGTATTTAAAACTGCGTCTAACAATAATTAAGATAATAACGTTACGGAACAATTGTTCAATGAAAAATCATTTTACGTAAAAAAGCAGATAGTTAAGAGATAGTGCCAGTCCGCTTCTGGCCACTAGATATCATCTTCGATGATCCGTCTTTGACAATTAATTTTCCCTTGGCCCGGGGCCACTGTAAATGCAGATTTATTAAAAATTTGACAAAAGACTTGGAAGATGTCTGGTATTGATAAATTATCTGAGATTATTAGCTGTAGTCTTCATACAGTTAACGATTATTACCACGGGGTGCAAGATATAAGAATATTAAAATCTCGTTACCAGTAAAACAATTTGATTTACTGTTAAAAAGATTTAAAGTTTGTTTCTGGTCACTCGATTTGAATATTAATTAACTAATATCGCTAAATCGTTTTTTTTTGTGATACAGTTGCCTTACTAATGAACGTTTTTTGCAGATCTATTAGTTTTTTCATGGAGAGAAACAGCTTTTTTTATTTAGGTATTAGGTTCAGTAGTTGATTTATTGAATTAATCAGGTTACGGTTAGAATAACATGCTTTTAGTTTTTTTGAGTGTTGTTTATTAAAATCACTCAAAACTATTAGTTCCATTAGATTTAACACCTTTATAATTGATTGTTTTTAATTTTTTTAACCGATCAACTTTGCCCAATCTTAGTTACAAAAAATAGAAAAACTTATTTTTACAGTAGATATATTTGTAAAGAAAACTATGATTTTCTATATTTTAAATATTCCCGCGTATCAAGTGTCATCGTACCAGAACGCACCAGAACGCTATAATCTCATAACCTATAAGTTGGGTTGTCAATATTAAATGCCATCTAATCATGAGAAAGCAATTTATTGAAGATTAATATTTGTTGATAGAATAAAAAGCTAATTGTTGTTTAGGAATCGACATTGCGACTAACAACATTAAATGTCGTTTCTTTTCTTTCAGGTGAAGTTTGTTTTTTGTCACTGCTTAATGCATACTGTTTATTATGAATCTTACATGTAAAATAATACAATAAATATTTTCTTACAATAGAACTGAGAAGCTCAGTTGTGTTTTGATTAAGTGTCATCCAAATCACTGTGAGTAGAAAACAATGTTATATTGCAATATTCTTAAATGTAAATAAGTATGTTTGAACCTTTGTGGTGTTTGTGAAATAATTTTACTGGACCATACCACTTTCACTTTCGTATTTTTATATTTTTATAATTAGTTGTCAATTCCGACTTCAGTTTTTACTCTCGCTTATAACAATGTATTTTTTGGTGTGGCAAGTTTGAGAAAGCTATTTTTATATGTGTATTTGTACAGTTTAAAAATTAAATTACCAATGTGTTCGTCCTCTCCTGTGGACTGGTGGACTCCACGTCATGTGTTTTCACATATTTTAATTACTCACGTTGTAAATTTTATGACTTAGATAGTTGACTCGGTTTTGGAATAGCTGACATTTCTTCGGGTTTAACATGGGCTGGGCAGCTTGGAGACCTTTGTATACGTCTTTCAAATTCTTCAGGTGTTCGACAAATGTCTTACAGATCCCGAATGACATGATGTTGAATTGCCATAATCTAGATCCGGTGGTAAAAGCAGCCTTATCTGTGTCTTCTGGGTCCATTTCTACTTGCCAATATCCAGACTTCAGGTCCAAGTTGGAAAACAGTTTGCTACCGACCAAAGTATCCAACGTTTCGTCGATTCGAGGCAGAGGATAGCTGTCTTTCTTCGTCACGTTGTTTAGCTGGCGATAATCTACTCAGAATCTCGTAGTTCCATCCTTTTTCTTAACGAGCACTACTGGAGACACCACGGACTAGTAGATGACTCTATTACTTTTTCTTCTGCCATCTCTCGAATTATTCTTTCAGCTTCCTCCCTTTTCGCTCGTGATAGTCTTCGAGCTGATTGCCTAATTGGCTTGGCATGGCATTACGCGTATCGATTTTGTGTTTGACAGCTGATGTTTTACCAGCCTTTCCTCCTTTTGGTACGATTAGGTCTTTATACTGCAAGAGAAATTCTATCATTCTCTTTTTTCAGCTCGATATTAGGATTTACCAGCTACTGATAACATTTGTTCGAATCTGGTATTGGAATTGTCAGTTGCCGTTAATTGGTGAACTATAGACGTCACTGGTACGCAGGATACAATCCAGGTTTCTTTCTTGATGGTAATTGAGTAATCGTTCACGTTTATTACACATACTGGGATCTCCTTCGCCAACGTAACCAATCTTTTTCCAATTAGTACTCTTTTATCAACCTCTTCGTCGTGGTTCCTTGGCTCCATCATAACCGGTGTACCGTCGTCCATGATTCCCTGTAGCCGCGCTACTATCATGTTTTCGCTTCGTGCAGGTAGAACGGTATCTTCCTGTGCAGCTGCCAAAACCGTGCTGCCTTCATATGGATGAAGGAATACCTCCTCGGAACCCACTTTAATTGTTCTGTTTCTAAAGTCTAATTGGAAACCATGTAGATTCATTGCGTCCATTCCTAGAATCCCGTCTTCTTCTATGTCAGCTACGATTACCGTATGCGTGAAGTTTTCTGCGCCAATTCCAATTGGATTTGTGTCTCTCCGTGAACGTTGGCACTCTCACCTGTGGCGGTCCGCAGTCGCAGTCTAGTTGGTAAGAGCTTCTTCTTGGAGTTTATTAAATCTGGTCGTATAATGGTTTTAGTTGCTCCAGTGCTTACCAGCAGAGTATATCTCTCGCTATTCCTTTCGCCATCTACATATACACTGTCGTTGTGACATCTGAGAGAAGTTATCAGTATGAGAGGGTCTTGGGAACGATCATGGGTCAGTGCTGCCCCCTCGTAGCCGACCCGTTCTAGTTTTCCTGTGACTGGGATTCTTCGTTTGCAGGAGTCCTGGGGCGCTTACACCAACTACGTACATGCCCTAGCTCGCCACATTTCCAGCATCGGATATTTCTCGGCTTTTTGTCCATTATACTTTTTATCAAATTGACGATCTGGTCAAATCTGTCCTCGTTGCCTTCCTCTCGGATGGCCTAGCTTTGTTATAACCCGAAGCCTTCGTTGCTGGTTAATATTCAAGAGCAGCTGTCAATGCCTCAACTAATGTATTGGGATGGGATAAACGAAGCGTCCTCTGCATATCGAGGTCACGTAAGCCATCAATTAAAACTGAATGCCCAGATATTCCATCATGTTCTCTGGTGCTGATGGATAAGCGAATCGAACTATTCGGGCAAAATCCACTTCATACTCTTTAAGGGGTTCATCACGTTTCTGCCTTCTGTTCTTCAGCTGGTATTGGTACAAATGCTTTAGATGTTCGTGACCATATCGCATGTCCAACCTTCAGCTGCTTGAAGTCATCCGTTCCTTCCAAAGGTATCGTCTGAAGTACATCTAAGGCATCTCCCCGAAGTGCAATGGTTAAGTTGACTGCCTTCTCCCTGTCCGACCAATTATTCACTCTAGCGGATGCTTCGAACTGTTTCTCATAATCGGTCCACGATGTCTTTCTGTCGAACGTTGGAGCTTTGACTTGGGCAATACTGCCATTATTTTATTATTTTCTAACTTAGGGAGAGCTTCTGGCTTGCAAGGTTTTGTTTGTTCGGTTCTTTCCCTCTGTTGGCATCTGCTGAGTTCTTATATCAGCCATCTTCCTCTCTAACTCCTTGATATTTTCGTCCATCTGGTTTTCCATCGCTGACATCTTATTCTCGATTTTATCGTCCATCGATGCCATCTTATTCTCAATATCAGTTTTTAGGGACGAAATCTTATTTTCGACGTCAGCAGCAATGTCATTTTTCAACGATAAGATGTCGGCAGAAATCTTGTCCATGATAGCAGAAATATTTTTCTTTACATTAGTTGAAATCTTCTCTTCCATGGCAGAAAAATCGTTCTTCACGATTATAGTAGAAATATCGTTTTTTACATTCGTTGAAATATTCTCTTCCATGGCAGACATATCATTTATTCACGTTCGTTGAAATATTTCCTTCCATGGCAGAAATATCGTTCTTCATATCAGAAATTGACGAGATTAAGGTGGAAGTCTCATCTTTGAATAAAAATATATCTGGATCGAATCCATCACTTCCAGTGCCACTTTGAGTCTTTCTAGTAACTCACTCTTCTTACCGGACGTTTCCAACTCGCGATTTTCCAATTCTGCCTTTAGTTCAGTCACTTTCAGGTCACTTAGTCTCTTGGCTATTTTTAGGTAGCTATTTTTTTATATAACCTCACACCGGACAGCAATGTAATGGTTTTTTTATTCATTTAAAAGTTTTTATGACGACGGGTGGGATAAATTCATACACACGGTAGGTCTACTCACTTAATTTCTTTATTCACTAAACTATTCTCTAATTCATATTATATACATAGTATATTCACTTACACTAATTTGTATAAACACTTCAATACTGCTTATTCACTCTATTGTTCACTGTTTATATCACGAGATCAATTTATAAACTAACTCCATGGGTAGGTAGCCTGTCATTTATATTAAGTGCCCTTTTTTCTGGATAATTCTAGGTTGCGGCTCAGACAAAAACAATCGCCTCCCTGGAATTGTCTAGATAAGACTGGTCACCAAAACAATGGACCTCACTGGAAGTGTCTAGGTGAGAGTAGTCACAAAAAATTATGGTAAACAGTTCGAAGAAATCCCTGTGCATTCGCCAAAATTTCAACTTTCATACATGGCTTAGACAGAGTCGGATTCACCAATGTACTTTTTCGTAACAATACATTATCTTAACAACCACACTGAAGCTAATCATGAAATTTACAAACAAAACAGAAATGTCGTGAAGGAAATGACCAGAAAACCCAATGAAAATTCTTGAGATAATTCCATAAGTAACATCGAACATGACATATATGGAAGACAAAACTTTGCCTATGAAGTAATGAAATCATTAAGGAAAACCAGGAAAATGATAGAATAGAGATAAACAACATAGACGAAGAAAACTAGATGAATAATAACGAACAGCTACGGTATAATGAAAACGTAGATGAAACGACGATACAAGAAGGAGACATAAAATGTTTGGACCATATAGATTAAACAGAGCTGACAGAAGCTTTCAACGCTACCAAAAACAGAAAAGCGACCGGTATGGGGAGTCAATACTGAATTCTAGAAATACGGTGGACTTTATTACACCTTAAACTTTTACATATATTTAACCCTCCAGTAGGGGCGCTTGGTGGAATCACATGATTGGTGGCGCGGTGTCATAGAGACGTTTTAGGCGTATTTCGTCGATTTTCATGTTTTCTTCTCATACTGGATGAATATGACTTCATAATAAAAAGTTCATTCGTAAAATATTGTAGAAGTAAAAGCCACTGAAATTTCGAAATTTGTATTGAACAAAACAGAGATTAAAATAAAAGTTTTCATTCTAAAAGTACAGCTTAACTTATATAAAAGAATTTTTTTACCTGCTCTAGTTAGACAAGGTTCGCGTAAAAACTTTGCGTGTTGCAAACAAATGAATGTATGACACTTTTCACAGTAAAATCTTGATCTATTTCCATTTTTACAAAACGCACATTTTTAACGAATACCTTTCTGGATGGCATCCATTTTTTGAGTTGAAGTACCGGCAACCTCTTGTCTGTTTTTACGAACAGCCAGAGGTACGTTTGTTTCGAAGGAACGGCGCCGAAGATGGTCTTCTGTTAGCTGTATCGCCAGTTCTTTCAAAAATTGCCTACGTATTATGTTAGTTATATCTGGATTGTTGGCAGCATATATTGTTTGACCATTTATGCCAGCAACATTCATGATAGCATAGAATACGTCCTTAGGCCATCGTCTAGTATTCCTAGCCACATTACATGCTGCACACAATTTATCTACATTATTTACACCACCTTTTGTAGAGTGGTACCATGTAATAATTGCAGGCTTGCATTTTTCTCTAGTGGTTTTATCAATTTCGTCTGAGAATTTCATACTGGAAACCAACAAAACATTTTTGTATTTCTTTGGAATAAAGGAAACCAGAGTCATATTATTCTGAAAGGCGAACATAGATGAATACACAGATCGCTGTTTTGTCTGTATAAATTCTGGTGGTGATTCTGCTTTATTCTTTTTCAACGTTCCTAACACAGTGAGCCGATGTTTTGACAATGTTAACAGATGCAAATTATGGAATGTTATGAAAGAACGTGGATATTCAAAACAGTTAATAAGAGCAATGCAAAGTTTATACATTGACACCAACATTGCAATAAATATGGGCGCTGCGAAAGCTCTTTCAGGTGCTCGGAGTTTTTGAGCAGCCTCGGCTACGCTTACGCTTCATCTCGGCCATTTAAAAACACCTCATACCTAAAATTAAGTTTTCGCAGCTTGTAATGTAACTAACTATTTCTCAATCAATGGTCTACCATAATTTCAAACGAGAAATCAGCTACTAATTATTTTAACATTATTTTTAAATTTGAATGAAATTTCGACACACCATTTAATTTGCCCAATATACTCTTTACCGCATTACCAGGAATATTCCTTGAAAACCAGGCTAAAGAATGTTGGTAATGGAAATGGTATAGATAAACTTATGGTTGATATAACTGCAATCAAAGTAATAATTTAATATCATTAAATGATATATTTAAAAACCGTAATAAACTGGCTATTAGCAAATGAAAAAAATGACTGACCCGTATTCCCTTGAAAGAACTAAAGACAAGTCCAAGATAACATTAAATAAATGTTTAATACGTGACAGTAACGTTACAGGGAAACGCTTTAAAGTTTCTTCAAAGTTTCTTTCATACCATACCAGTTTGCTTTCATAATTAATTATAAGCGTCCGTAGATTTATTTTCAAACGGTTGCTTTAACCTTGGTACTTTATTTTCTACATTTGATATGAGGTACGTTTCTTGGAGAATTTATGATTAAAGTGTCTTACTTACCAGTTTTTTTTGTTTTGTTGATATCTTAATTTTATTTCGAGTTTAATGTACTAGATGTGGCAGTTAGCGTATTGGTTCTGAATAGTATAATAAATTTTATTTTTCTTATATTTTCATGGATTTTGGTCAGAAATAAAATCACTTGCTTACAGTGGTAACGATTTGGTTTATTTTATTTAAACCATTTCCAAACTTTTCTAGAAATCTGAAAATACAATACATATATTTAAATACATATAATTAAAATATATTTCTTTGAAATTTACTTTTTGATTATGCCTCCGTAAAGTCTTGTCTACTACTGTACAGTAGTATTTCTTAAATTTAAAAAAGACTATTTATATACATAAAAACAAATAATATAAACAATGAACTATGTTAAAGATGGTTAAAATGTATTTACAGAGTGTCCTAATTAAATCAAAACTAGAATTAGAGACCTATTTTTTAATTTTTAATAACTAGGTAAGGTGTAGATAGTCGTTTATAATAGTATGGAAAGTTTTGAAAGAACAAGTGTTACATTCATACAAATTGGCCAGTGTTCAAGCATTAGAACCTAGAGATTCTCAGGTGCGTATGGAATTTTCAATTTGGTATTCACAAAATTGTCGTGAAAATCGAAATTCTCCAAAATATGTGTTTTATACCGACGAGGCTAGATTTACTAGGGAACGAATTTTCAACTCTATAAATAGTCACGATTGGGATGAAGAAAATCCGCACTTTGTTTGTGAAAGGGGATTTCAGCATAAATATTCGATTAATCTGTGGGTGGTTATAGTTGTAGATTGCTTAATTGGGCATTACATTTTACCAAATAAATTAAATGGAGTAATTTATACGCGCTTTATGGAAGAAATGTTGGATGAATTGTTGGAGAATGTACCGTTGAATATTAGACGACACATGTGGTTTCAATACGATGGGGCATCTTTTCATTTTTCTGAAGCGGCAAGAAATTACTTAAACAGACGTTTTAGAGAAAAATGAATTGGTTGGGGTGGACCCCATCATTGGCCTCCAAGATTACCTGACTTAAATCCTATCGATTTTTTTTGAACTCCTTAGTGTACGAAACAATGATCGAATCTGAACAAGATCTAATACCTAGAATTCAAGCTGCGGCAGAAATCATTCAATCCCATCCAGATTTATTCTCAAAGACAAGTTTTTCAATGACAAAACGGTGTAAGAAGTGTATTGAAGTAAGCGGCCAACAATTTGCACAATTACTGGAACTTTGTCAATTTTGTTATTGTTGTAATACAGTGTTGTTTAAATTTTATTTGTACTATTATTATTTTTATTTTCATTACCAATTTTGTTATTATTGTATTACATTTTTGTTTGAAATTGAGATTATGAATAACTTGTATTTGTTTTGAACTACTTACGCTTAATCATTATTCGAAATTAAATGAATACTTAATTAATTTGTAAATTACTTACGTGTTTGCAGACTTTTGTTTAGAGGCAAATTTCTACAACACCTTCATTTTAGCTCTATAAAAGGTTATTACTTTTTAAACTAAAAATAATCAGGAAATTTAAAACTAAATTAAGAAAAGAATTAGCTCCAGTGGCGTAAAAAATAAGGGATAAAAGTGACAACTAACCCTGACAGCATGCCACTGGTCAAATTTTTCCAAAGTTTGTTTATGTCAAAATATTACTTTATTAAGGAGCATATTGGTTACCAAATTTGAAAAAAAAATATAAAGGCGTTCTTGATTTATGGCAAATGTTTTATTTTGATTTAAAATTTTGAACACCTTGTATCTCAGCAACTAGGCCCCGTAAGGGTTCGTATTCCTATATCAAAATGAATCATTTATTGAGATCTCTCTGTGGTAGAGGGTTGTCGGTCGAATACAGAAACACCCTGTATATTATTGGGGTAACCAAAAGAATAAATGGGAGTTTTTGTCACCTAGGTGTTATGTGTCGACAGCTTGTATGAGATTCTTTCGTGCAATAGTGCATGTACGGATTGTTACTTTTTTGTAATGTTTACTTCTTCTCATAGTTTTCTCACTTGTTGCATATACGAGTAAATAAGTAGAAACAATATAATTAAATTAAGGTACAAAGCCATAAGAAGTATACCTAGATAATACCACAATATTAAATTATCAATAAAATTATATAATTCAGTTTTTTAAATAATGTATAATGTTATTATAACTTCGATTTGTTTACTTTTAAACTAGTAGGTGTATACTATAATATAATTCAAATTAGTGAGTATCGTTCTTATAAATTTATAAAATTTATTATTATTATAATATATTATTACTAACATAATATATCTTAAGTTTTTACATAATCTCTTAAATATCCTGCCTGATTTAATAATTCACCCGAGCAAGTGACATTTGTATCCTTATTTATTATCACTGTGGTGTCTCTATATTTTTAAGTACCATATTTGCTCTCAATTCCACACTAGATTGTGCCTTGAGGCCGTACTGTGTGGGTTCTATAATTGGCTCGTTTATTAAAATTTTTAAATCGCTTTCAACTTCCGTAAAACAAAGTGCTACGGATAAATACAGGGTGTTAAAAAAAGTTTCACAAAATAAAACGGGGGGTAGTATGGGCCAAAATATGCAGAAAAGTCTTAATAAACATATGTCCGCAAATGAATGGTCTCAGAGATACGGAGTGTTTTGTGTTTTTGTATCATTTTTGGATTATCTTTTTTCATTCTCAAAAACTTGCTTTTCGGAGTCGACCGAACATTTAGACGGATCCTTTGGTCGAAGATGGATAGGATGAGGCGGACTTGTGCCATGGCCTGCAAGATCGCCTGATTTAAATCCCCTTGACTTTTTTCTATGGGGACACTTGAAAAATATCGTGTACGCCACTCCTGTGAATAACCTCGAAGAGCTGCAGCAACGAATAGAGCAGGAATGTCATCGAATCCTAGCCAATGAGGGTGTTTTGGAAAGAATCCGACAGTCCTTGCGGAGGAGATGCCGTAGCTGCATTGAAATGGAGGGAGGACACTTTGACTTTAACTCTATGTTGTTGTTGATTGTTTATAAATATCATTGTTTTTTTATACATAATAAAAAGTTGTTATAAACACAAAATGATCCGTATCTCCGAAACCGTTATTTTGCGGTCATATATTTATTAAGACTTTTCTGCTTATTTTGGGTCATACCTTTCACCATTACCTGACACTTTTTTTTAACACCCATGATTCTGTAAATTTCATGTCAATAGAATATGTCGTTCTCCTAATATTAATACAACCAATTAAACAACCGCACCGAGGGCGCGGCAAAAACTATGACAGTGACGTCACCGCATATAAATTTTAACGTGTACAAATATTGCGCTTCAGATTGTCGCGTTCCTCGTATCGAATTTATTTATTTCATGTTATTCCTTGCAAAATTTTTGTGTCAATAAAATAAAATCGGTGATAGATGATAGTCTTTTTAGAATATGTTGAAGAAGCAAGTACGGTTAGATTTTATAATACTGAAAACTAAGTAAGAGGTTCCTTATATTGGCTAAAAATAAATTTGTGATCCTACAACCCAATCAAACAACCGACTACGATAATTTTAAAACTTTTTGTTAAGCATACATGACAGATTGTGTGCTCAAAGAAATTAATGAAACTACTAGGCAACAAAGTGAATGTTGTATGTGGGATGAAATGCGATATGGTCGTATTACGACGTCAAAGGCATATGATTCTGTTCTAAGTGTGGTACCTATTGCACATTGCATCTATAGCTATGACGGGGTACCCGTAGAAAACATTTTAGGGGCAACACTCTTCCAAACAAAAGTAATGAAAAGAGGTTTAATAACAAGTCCTCTTCCAAAATCAAAAATGGTATGATATCGTTTACAGACCGGGAAGTCAAAACACGGTAGCTGATGCAGTTTCCCGTATTACCTCTGCAATCATGTCATCGGCTGATCAAAAGAAAATATTTGATTTACATTCTTCTTTGTGTCACTCTGGTTTACCCGGTTTTTCCATTGGATACGCTGCAAAAATCTCCCTTATTCTGTGGAAGACGTCCGTCAAATTACCTCCTCATGTCCTGTTTGTGCTGAAATTAAACCAAAATTTCATAAAAATGAAGGAACGTTAATCAAAGCCACCTCACCATTTGAACGTCTTAATTTGGATTTTAAAGATCCTTTGGCTTCATCTTCAAGAAATAACTACTTACTAACCGTTGTTGATGAATTTTCCAGATTCCCATTCGCATTTCCATTGTTCCGACATATCATCCTCTACAGTTATCCAATGTTAGCGTCAAATATTTTCTACATTTGGCTCTCCGACATATGTTCATTCTGACCAAGGTACTTCTTTTATGTCCCGTGAACTTAAGTCATTTTTAGAGTCTCATGGTATTGGTTCAAGTCGCACGACTCCCTATAATCCTCAAGGCACTGGTCAGTGCGAACGATTTAATGGAATTATATGGCAAACCATCCAGTTGGCTTTAAAATTTCAAAATTTGAAAATAAATCAGTGGGAGCAGGTTCTAGCGGATTCTCTTCACTCTATTAGATCTCTTTTATGTACTGCTATCAACTCGACCCCACATGAACGTATGTTTAAATATGTGGGACGCTCAACTTATGGATCGTCAGTTCCTACATGACTAGCTCCACCAGGACCAATACTATTAAAGAGATTTGTCCGTTCGAATAAATACGAACCCTTAGTTGACGAAGTCCAACTCCTAGAAGCCAACTCGGAATACGCCCATATCCGACTGGAAAATTGAGAAGAAAAGACAGTTTCAACTCGGCATTTAGCTCCTCGAGGAGACATATCATTAATTTGCCGCGATGAAAATTCTGTCAATCAAGATCAAGTCCATTCAAATCAAAAGCATCAAAATCAAGACCAAAGCATTCATGAAAGTCGAGACCAAAGCATACAAGAAAATCAAGACCATTCGATTCAAGACCACTCCATTCATGAAAAGAACAATCAAGGCGCAGTACTGAATATCGATAAGCCAGTTAGGACACGAAGGGGTCCTCAATATTTAGAAGACTTCCTCGAGAAATAAGAAGGCGGGAACAATGTCATAATATTACCCTCTTGATTATATCCATGACATTGTCAGTTATATTACAAAGTTGTCAATAATTTTATGTCAGTTATTTTCTGTAGAATAAAGCATTATTCTAAAGGTAATCCACTGTATTCACTACAGTCAGTGAAGAAAGAAGTACTCTGGGGATCACTTATGGTGGTGACTGAAGCGCTGCAAAAATCTTGAAGAAAGCGTTTCAAAGAAATTTAAAAAAAAATGGAATTATATTATCTGCAGATGGTCCAATTATAGGGGCTTCTTCCCATATACTATTGCTGATGATTGTGTAGTGTAAATTAAATCACCAATGTTGAAAACAACAAGAAAAAATTATCTTGATGAAGCAGGTAATATTACTTCCAAGTGTTTCCATCAAATTCAGATGCAGATGCACCTCACTGGAAAAAAGCGATATTTGTTATAGCTGATTCGAATTTTGAATCAAATAAAATAATTTGTTTCAAAACATATGAATATGTCGCTAGTTTTGTTCATGATGTACTAAAAAAGATTATCTGTCTCTGCAATATTCAAATAAATTTAATTTGTGATATACTGATCCATTATTTTATTGAATAATTTTGAACATTACAAGCTATAAGAACAATATCAACTACATATTTTAGTGAACCTAGGTTTTTGTAGGTGTAACTATTGAATATTAAATAAGAAGTCTTTGCGTATTCGAAAAATGCACGCTTCAGCCCAGACACTTTTGTTTATTAGGAATCTATAGGGCATACATAATCAACTTTAAATGGGTTCATTGAAAACAATATCAATAGAAATATTCTGAGTATAAAATTTAGAATGAAAAGTGTATTGAAAAAATAAGTGTAACCATAATTATAATAGTATCTACCAAAATCAATTTTTCCTCACAGTACAGATGTAAGTTATGGCAATGCAGCCTTCCAAAACTATCTTTTTTACTTGTCGGTGTTCCCTCTTTTGTAATAACCATCATTTTAGTGTACAAACAGTCCAAGGGATGTAGTCGGTGTTTGACAGTTTCTAGACTAAGATGAATTGCAGTTGAAATATAGGCAATTTTTGACGTTGGTATAGCTCTGTCGCTATCTATAAACCAAGTGTTTGTTTATATCAGCTCTGTTTAAAAAGTTTAAGTTAAATGTTGGAATTAAATTCGGTATTAAAAATTTATTTTATTGTGTAATAGTATTATTAATATCAAATTAATCCCAATGAGCAACTAATCAATGCAAAATTATCACAAAGAATTTTTCGAGTAAGTATTATATTACAAACGTATTAACGTCAGTAACCATAATGGGGAGGTGGATAATATTAACAATAGAAGTTGAGCAGACAGTAATAATAAATATTATAGGTACAAATATAAACGACAATCGCTGTAGAACAAGCATTAAAATAACAAAAGAAAAGAGGAAATGTAAAAATAGTGAGGAGATAAAAATAGGTACATGGAATATAACGCCAATGTTAAAGCCAGAAAAAATGAAAATATAATAAAAGAAAATGGGATATGTAAAAATAGTAATAAGAGAGAAATAGGTACATGGAATATAAGGACAATGTTAAATACAGGGGAAATGAAACGAATTGCAAATTAAATGAAAATATATAAGCTGTAGATAATAGCCCTACAAGCAATAAGGTGAAAAGAAGAGGGGAATGTGGAAAAGGAATACTATACAGTCTACTATTCAGAAGAAAGGAAGTAGGGAAAAATGGAATGAAAGAATTGAAGACCTAACAAGTTAGGTCACTTCTTGGTCTAGCCAAAAATAACTACTATACATCAGGTAGGCATCAAATGAAATGTAACTTCTGTCATTCTGACGATGATATTGATTTATCGAAACAACTGTCAATTTTTTTAGAATTTTCAATAACTTTCATTATATTGTGGAATTAACTAGAAACCGTGAGTTTCATTTAAAATACTAATATGAGCAGATTCCACGAAGGGTCGAGACAGTTAATTTCATTAAAATTTCATATATTCACTCCCAAATTATAAACCCGTTATTAAGTGTCTGAAAAACATTTATACAATACTTGATTCACATTTCACACCTTTATGGGGTAGTATCTCCCTTATTATTAGCTTTCGGAACAAGTGTATATAAAAAGGTATACTTATTGTTAGATGTCGCTTTAGCAATTAGGTAACATAATTCTGGATCACCTTGTATAAAATAGTAAATAGTAACTTCTTTATAATTGCTTCTTCTTGACTATTTGATTGTGGACAAAAAACTTCACGTCTCTCCAAGTTTATTTCATACATTATATTTTCACTGATACATTTTTCAGCTTCTGCCTTTTGAGGAACTTTCATTTTTTTATATTTTGGGAGAAAAATTCTAAGATAGCTTGCTTTTCACTGGAACCCTATGGTCTTTTAATACCTTTACATTTTGTATTTGGAAATTAGGCAACTAATAATTATTTTTCAAATACTCAACGAAAATGGTAATCTCCGCGTGCATTATTATAAAATTACGAATAAAACAAGTTAAAATAAGAAACGTTGAAAAAACACAATATATTTAAAAAAATGGCCACACCACTATAGTATGAATAATGCACATGGCCACATAATGATTTCCCGGCATACGCATAATTACCGTTTTCCGTGTAAACTGCAACGAATGATCCTTTTTTATACATTATCGGATAGCAAGCACAACGACGAACCACTCAGTAAGAGATTTAAAAGAACACTTATTAGTAATTAGGTCGAATAAATAGACACCCTCTTTGGTGTGTTTAATAAGACCACACAATGTGGGCATTGGTCATAGTTTCTTGTTCCCGACCGACCGCGATCATGTTTACAACGGAAAACTAATAAAATATAGCTGATGCGGTATCCCAACTGCAAGTTTTGAAAATCAGAAAAATGAACGTATTCAGCACAGTTTAAGTCTGAATCCACATGAGTACGTGATCACGGATCCATTGTAACCACGTGACTACTACCAACCAATCAGAGTGCTGCATCCAGCACTCTCATTGGTTGGTAGTAGTCACGTGGTTACAATGGATCCGTGATCACGTAGTCATGTGGATTCAGACTAAAGGTTACAGAAGTTGGCTCACTTGTTGTCGGCACCTTTGGTCTCTATGCTCCAATTTTACCACTGGTCAACCTGAAATTGTTTCCTGTGCGCATGAAGGTGGAGCGAACTGATACAATGATTATTTGAAAACTCATTAAACATCCAACCCCTGTGCATAATAAGTGACAAATCTTAGGCGCATCTTGAATTTATTTCCCAGAAGTGGATATAAGTGAAAGAAAAGATTAGAATACTGAAATATAAATTAAATAAATAATGTATATGGAACTATTAAGTGGACACCTGGATTTGACCCTCATGGATTAATTTTTTTAGGGATTTCTAAAAGACATTTTTAATAATAATAATATAAAAGAGATTGGAGAAAAAAAAGGATTCAATTTGAAATTAACAAACTAAATGAAAATGTTGAAGTCATCTGCAATATTATTATAAATATAAGAAGGCGTTATTAATTATGCATTGACAATACTGGTGGACAAATCGAACATCTTTTATGAGTTATTTCTTTATAATTTTTTTAAATTAATCTTTATTTTCTATTTTGACTTTTTCTTTCTTGATGTAAACCATTTTAATTACTTTATCAGAAAAAATTCAATTATCAAACATATTAGTTGTCGTTTCCTTAGCTTACTTTGATAATGTTATCTTTTTCATATTTACAGTAACTAATAAAACTGATATTGTCAACATTTAACTCAAAAATAGTACAAGGTAGGGGTAACATTATATAATGTAAAAATATACAGGGTACCCTATTTAAAAAAAAACTATTAATTTCTGTATTCCCTTTATGCTACTGAACTTTTGATAGCATGTTAACACAATTCAGCTGTAACCAAACAACTAATTTATAATGAATAACACTGTGCATGAAATGAGGGGATTTTGGGTTCGATTGTATGATTTATCCTTATGTTTATATCTATATATATCGTAATTAATTATATTGTAAATGAAACTTTCCAAATTAATGTTCATTTTTATAAATCGACATCTCGTAGTACTGACAAAAAAAGGAAAACAAGTGAAATTAAACATAAGTATCTAAATTTCAGCTATCTTTGAAATATCGGACATTAAAATTTTGAAATTGCAAAATAAATACGTTCAGAACATGTTTTAAAATAAAAAAATATTGGTCTATATCTGCCACCAGGTCTAATCAACGACGCTGATAGTACGTTACCTCTAACTGGGATTCTTGGTGAACTCTCTGGTGTCGCAACAATCAGTACGGCATATCTTCACTATACCTCGTACTTAACGACATAGTACCTACGAGTTAGGGCTACTACGTAAGTTAATAGGTAGTAAAACCCAGCTCTATCCAACATATTATCACTTGTGGTAAAAACTTTAAATTTCTAATTTGGATATAAAAATAAATAAAAAAACGCGAACTGCCATATATGTAATAAAACCGTCAAAAATGTATACGTTTATAGCATATTATAAAATAAAAAAGGCATCGCTTTTGTTTCAAGAGTAGAGGATCATTTCCAAGATAGTTTTCAAAAACTGTTAATACATATGATGTCCATTAATTCATAAACACTTAAGTATTGTTATTCTTAGTAAAGGTAGTTGCAAAATTTACCTTATTCTAAACGAGTCTTCAAACGATGTGACAACCATGTATGTGTATGGCCCCGTTATGTTAGTAATAACTTAATTTTCTACAAAAAGGGCGACCTTGTCATAAAAGTGTGTAAGGGAGTGTGTATGGCCGCATTAGGCGATATACCGTAATATATAACCATATCTATCTTTTAGAGGTCTGACCCCCTAGGTCTGTCAGCATCAAAAGTGGCGAAAGAAGGAGTGTTTCTAAATAATTCAAATAGCTATAAGTAGGTAAAAAAATTCCACATATAGTAAATGTGGAAATTTCAATGTCCCCTTAATTCACGTCAGTGTTAAGTGGCCGCACAATGATTTCCCGGTGTGTATGTGTGTGTGTACTTGTGTAAGTATGTTCCCTCCTCTTTTCTCCGGACTTGGGACCGTTTCCTTGGTCAGCGTATACTGGCCCTCCACGACTTTGTCGAGGAGCGTACCAATCGACCAAGAGAGCAGAGTTCTATTAAACGGTAAGTATCACTACTTCTAAAAATACCTTGTGGGTGGTAGTGATAAGACCTGGATATAGATACAGCTTTGTTTGCAGCCCCAAGATAATAACTGCTGGGTTTATACACTAAATGGAGATGGTTTGTCTCCGAAAATTTTGCATATTTAAAGAAATATGGTAATTGTAAGTTTTTAAATGTTCCCCAGTATTTAATTTTAGAAACCATGACCGAAAACCTGACTGGCACATATATTTGGAATCGGGAAGCGCATGAACATGAAACGAGAAATACCAATTTTTTTTGAGAAGTGGCAACGCAGCGCAGCGATTTGTACCAGCGACAAATCGCTGCGATTTGTCGCACTGTGAAAAATGGACATATGAGGTTCGTTCCAACCCATCAAAGAACCGTTCTTGGAACGGTGACGTGCATGTGCAATAGCAAAAATGCGTTCCAACCACGAGAGAACCGTTTAGCGAACGATAACTGTTTTGTTCCAACCCGATCTGGTATCGTTACGGAATCAGTTCAGGAACGATGATTTCGATACTTGACTAAAAGCAGGTATCAAGGGAACCGACTTGCGCAGTTCATATATCCATATCTAGTTTTAGGTTAGTGGGCTTGATTTGTTTATAGTGGAATTTTGTGGGAGCGATCTTCGCCAGTGATAGTGACCCAGAACTAGAAATTATAATAAATGAAGGAAGAAATAAAAAGGAAAATTATTTAGGTAAGAAATTGAATCTTCTTGTTAACATTCCTTTTGCCACATGAATTGTGTGGGTAGAATAATTAGAATAATGCAATATATATTGAAATTAAAATTCATTTCAGAAGAGACAGTACATCAATCCTCTCGAGAACTGTTCTTTGAACATTTTCGATTATCCAAAAATATTAGTGAAAGGTATCAAACCAGTCCATATTATCACATACAGATGGGTCAGTATGGAAACATTTCGGCTTTACTTCAGGTTTGTACTTCTTATAGTTACTTAATACCTGTATACAAAGAATTAATTTTGTTTTATGAGTAGCCTGAGTGAAGTTCTGTACTTTGTTCTGTTTTAGGTGTTAATTTATTTATGGTATATAGGGCATCAAACTGCAAGTTTTCGAGATGTAGGTGATCACTTTAATATAACAATTAGCTCAGTCAATAGAGTTGTAAGACGTCTTACCTTATTTTTGAGCAATTTATCACCACGAATTATAAAATGGCCAAATGAAAATGAGAAACGTATTGCTGAAGCACATTTTAGAGAAAATGGATTTCCCAATGTGATAGGTGCTATAGATGGATGCCACAGTTAAATAGATAAGCCTGCAACTGATCCAGACTCATATATGAACCGGAAGGGACTTTATTCGCTACAGGTACTTATAAATTTTATTACAAGTTTTTTCTGTAGGTAAAAATAAAAGATTTTAATGAGTTGGTTTTTAGTTACAGGCTGTTTGCGACCACCAATGAAAAATAATAGACATTTTTATTGGGTATCCCGGATCTGTTAACGATTGTCGGGTATTCAGGAATTCCCCGTTAAGTAAAAATTTGGAAGAAAAATGTGGCAGGAATTTACTATTAGGGGACAGTGGCTATCCCTTGCAAAATAACCTATTGACACCATACAAAGATGAGGAAACTTAACAGGAAGGCAAACCAATTATAATGTCAAACTAGCAAAAAATAGATACGTTATTGAAAACTATATTGGTATTTCAAAACAGAGGTTCCGACAACTGTATCATGTAAAGCTAAAAGGTATACCGTTCATTGCACACTTCATAAGGGCAGCTTGTGTGTTGCACAATATAGCAAGAGATGATGAATGTCTTGTAAATGTTGATCCAGCGATGCCAAATATTATTGTTCATGTAGACGAAGAGAAGGTGGCTGAAGATGACGAAGTTGAAGCATGTGTTGCTGTAATTGGAGATAGGGTGGCTAATTCATTACTAATATGAACACGTGTGTAAATAATATAATTTCCTATGTCAAAATAAACTTTTGTCCTGATACAAAATATACAGTATTATTTAAATAAATAATGTAATTTCCTAAACCAAAATAAAATATATTCTTGAAAGAAACTATACAGGCTCCTTTAACTAATGGCTAACTGATAAGTAAACAAAACACAACAAATTCTATCACATTAAAAGGTTACGAATACATAAAGAAAAACATAATCTACAAAAACAATCCTTAAATACTAAATTCACAACCAAAACATTCTTATCACCTATATTAGTTGGTAACAATACTGCACTGGCAGTTACGTCTACAATTTCTCAGAATTTCATTTCGTTCTTCAAATAATTTATTACGAACTTTTATTTCTTCAAGTTTTTCCTTTTCAATTTCCAAATTTGCTTCATGATACATTTTCCTGTCAAGTCTTAAATTTTTTATATTTGTCAATCTTCTATTGATTCTACGTTTAGTGTTTGTAACTGATGTTGCAGTTGGTTCTGGTGAAAGGACTTTAGTTGGTGTTTCACACAGTTCAATACTATTTTCTATTTTTCCTCTGTGATTATTGTTTTCTTTTGTTTCTTCTTCAATATTGATTTCCATGGTTCTCTCATGTTCTTCTAATGAATAATCCACTGTATCACTGGATAGTAAAACTTCTGGATGGATATTCTTTTTTTTACCAAATATGTTTTCCATTTCCAGTTGGTATTCAAAAAATTTGCGACCTCTACCTAAATAGAAAAGAAATCGCATTAAACATGTATATATAGATGTATTGAGAAATCATATGTTGCAACACATTGTTTTTAACTTAAATGGTTTATGTGCAGAAAAACAACTATTGCTTACCTGTTTTATTCTGGTTGTCGACAAATTTTTTATAGTTCCTTTCTAGGACTTTCTATCTATTGTGACAATTGCTTGCAGTTACAATAACATTCAATTTATGTAGTTCATTTGCTATTCTCTGCTACATCATTTTTACATTTCTTATATCGAAAGATCCTACTCGTTTCCTATATTTGGCATAACAATATCTATTAGTAATTTCGTATTATTCACACTCCACTTGTACTCTGCAGAAGTTGAATTATGGATAGGGGTAATTGCTACTGTATTGTTAGTTGGTACATTTATTTCAGTCGTACTTTCCAGTGTTGGGACTAATACATATTCTCGTAATTCTAAAAGAAATACTTCAATTTATACATCAACCTTTTCAGTCATATAATATTTGCTAAATGTGATATATACCACCTAATACACTATCCATCGTTCCAGTTGGTACCCACAGATATTATAAATAAACTTTTCTTTACTTAACAAAAATATTTACATATAAAGATAAAAGTATGGTTATGTTTGATATTTACGTTCCAGTGTCAGTCACCAAACCGTTCCAACCACGATCTATTTTGGAACCGTTATTAGAACGTTAAACACTTGACGCCTGCGTAACAAATCCATGAGAACAATTTCGATAACGATTCCGGAACGATTAAAATTTGTGTGTTGGAACAAACCAATGATTTTGTAACGACACTGCCGTCAAACCAGTACTCCTACACCGCGGCGAGTAGCTCTTACAACAGTTACCGACGTCGCAATACCAGACCAGAGCGATACTATAACAAGTTTGGACGTCCCACACCGAGATGGCGGTACTTTCGCCGTAAAACCAAAGAATACACCAACAACAAGAAGCGAAAGCCGGCATAAATCGTTTGATGTTCTGGGGGCAAAATTTCGTGACCTTGTAAAACTGAAGTTGACAGAAAGCTAATAAATATTTACACTGAGAAAAAGGTTAAAAAATTGTGAAGGTATATATTTTACAGGCAGAAAAAAATTTAAATCAAACATTCCAAAAAATAATTGTTTACTAATGTATTGTCAAAACATTATTCCGAGAAAGTATTAATTGTCAATGAAAAATGTAAGCATAAAAAACCTGTAACCTGGTCTTGTTAGCCCGATACAGCCTTTGGATTGCCACAAGTTACCAATTTTGTAATTGAATATTGTTCAGGACATCTCACAGAAGAACCCTATTGATTTACAGCTCACCAGAGCCAGTACAACGGGTGATATGATACTTGAAGTACCACATTTTTGGAGATATTTCAGTGTGTTAGCATAATACAACCTCCGGAGTGTATACAAGTGACCAATTTTATGATGGTATATTGCTCATGGCGTCTCACAGATGAACTTTATTAATTTTCAGCTTACTAGCCAGTACAACGGGTGCTATGGTACTTAAAGTATCAAATTTTATTCATTTTTGAAAAAAATTCAGTTTGTTAGCACGATACACTACAGCCTCTGGAGTGTCTTCAAGTGATCAATTCTAGCACGATACAGACCTCCGGAGTGAATAAAATTGACCAATATTATAATTGGATATTTTTCAGTGTGTATCACAGATGAACCATATTGATTTTCAGCTCACTAGAGCGAGTACAACGGGTCCTATAAATCCATATATACTATATTTTTGGAGAAAGTTCGGTTTGTTAGTACGATACAGCCTCCGAAGTGTATGTAAGTGACAATTTTATAATAGGATATTGTTCAGAGTGTCTAACAGATGTGGAAAAGTTTTTATCTTTAAAACAGTTATTTATTAAATAAATTAAACTTAATTTGTAGGTTAATAAAGTTAATTTTACGAGACGCTTGGGCTTAACAAATATTGTGAAAAATATGCTTTAGCATTTCTTTATACATAGTTTAAGTTTCTGTTTTTGAAGAACAGTTTATTACTAGAAATAACATACTATTATTTAGTCAGATGATTTTTATTTTCTTATATTGATATTGGAATTCATTATGTGTAAATATGTATTTAAGTAGTAGTATGTGTAGGATAGGGTAGATATTAAAACCAATACAGTAATATAGATTATATATTTAGAATACCAGATTACAGAAGGAAAAAATTCAATATACATTATGGTATAAAATTACAATAATGTTGGTGCTTAAATGTACAATTTGTATAATTTCCATTATATAATATAACAGTTACACTCTTCCAGATTCATAGTTCAATATTTTACACCTAGAGAAAATATTTTAATGTCTGCAACATAATGTGTAGAAATGATAAATATACATTAAATAATAATAATACCTAACATTTACAACTTTATAGGACAGGTAGATAAGTAAAATAGTCATCTATCACTTTATTTATAATTGTACAATATTTCTTGCGGTACTAGATTAATTTTTTGTGATGGCTTCTAAAGGAGGACTTGTTTGCTTATGTTGTAGATGTAGATGTTCCTCCAAAACTGGACAAGGATGATGTATAGGTAAACCAAACCAAAATGTATACTTGTCAAACCCATATTAAATGTACTGTTACTATTTAGAGCTAAAATGTGGTTAAAAGCAGCTAATAGAAAGGATTTTGTTCAGAGACATTTGCTTTCGTAGTATGCCAAAAGTCAAGCTTTGTGTTGAAGTCGAAGGAGATTGTAAAGTTACAGCTCGTAACTCAGTACTTCCCCCTAACGTTTATTTTAAAAGGTTGACTATCTGAAAAGAAAAATACAGGAAGACTATATTAATGGACACAGAAGTGTATGAGTAGGCTTAATTATAGACAATGTGTTGTTTTATTTATCTGACACTTCTAGTATTTATTTTACCAGAAGAATTCCCTTACACATTAATAGCATACCAGAGACTGATAGTTAATACTGCCACAAAGTGAACATGGGATAAATAAAAAAACATTTCTCTATCATAACAAAATCATAAAAAATACTCTTTTATAACAAAACCAGGATTCTTTTAAGTGAGACACAGGTAGGCTCAGTGACGGATTTAGGGGAGGGCTGTAGGGGCTGCAGCCCAGGGCGGCAGATATTTAAGGGCGGCGAATTTTAGAAGCATGTTTTTTTTAGTTTGAAACTTAAAAAAATATTTAGTTAAAATCAATAAATAAACTTCATAACTAGGAGAGTGGAGGGTTAAAACAAAACAGAAGAGAAACTACTCAGTCACACGTACTGTTAATGATCAAACCTTTCCACATTCCACCTCCACTAATAATACGCACTATCGCATCATCCCTCAACGGCCTCTACCAAGCTCCCATTCCCCGAAAACAGCAATGGACTCGTTCGAATCAGCGAAGTGGCGTGATGACTCACGAGTTACTGTAGAGCAACAGAGCAACATTATACGGTATCCAGTGTTTTGTTGAATGTTCATGTTGTCAGTGATCTCAGGTGAAGTTTTATAGCCCTTTTAAGTTATCGTTCAGTTGTACAGTTGCATACAGTATTTAAATTGCGTACGTTTTGCATTTAATTGAACATTATTGTGAGATGGTAGGCTATTGATGTATCAAACTTTCTATCGTCTTTCTTCATAACGGTGAGTAAACAAAAGACAATATATTAGCATAGTCTAATTTGGTAATTTTAGTAGGGCGTATTAGTAGATATTTCTTGTAAGCCTGTTACATTTCCAGCATTAAAAAAGAAAGTAAAAACATTAACAATATAATATTTTACCATTTTACCTGGATGGAAATACAAGTGGAATTTTTAGTTCAGTAATAATTGCAGTAATGAATGTGCAAAATTTCAAGTTCCTAGCCCTAGCCTATACAGTTTTCGAGTTGAAAAATCAAACAGAAAGACTTAGCGTTTTACCAACATGATGATATTTTAATTTTACAACAATGTTGAATTTTCATTTCTTCATTACGTTTTTTCAGGAATTTCAATGAAAAAATCATGAGTGACGGCAGAAAGCGTCTAAGCGGTGCTGCTTACAGAAAAGCAACATTACAAAAGAATAAAAGAGAACAGGAAGTAATAAATAAGACCAGTAAAATATTTACTTTCTTCCAAAAACCCGAATCTGGAAATGGATTGCCTGAAAGCAAAAATTTCGTGGAATCAGACCTGCCTACACAAACAAAATTTCCCGAGAGTGAATTAGGCCCGAGTACCAGTTCTTTGAACTCAGAAGAATCAGTGAGTAGCCATGAAACTGCAACACCAACGTCACCAACAACAGAAGAACGGAGCAATTGTTTCAAATACTCTGAAATTGAGTGTACCTCTACATCTGACAATGTTAAGCAGATCCTTAAATCAGTCCCCCATACAAGTTCAAATATTACAGGACTTAACGATAATCAAGAGATAGATTTTGTATGTGACCCTGCTCTGTGGCCAGTAAATGATAACACTCGAGATAGAGTGTTAAGCACTGGTATCAACCAGGATGTTTCAAACTTAGATTTTAGTCGTTCCAAAAGATTCATCGGCGGCCAACATCGCTTCCTAACTCAAACTCTATTTAAAACTAACTTAATTAATGGACAGGAAGTCAAAAGATCCTACCTAATGTACTCCGAAAGTTCTGGGAAACTTTTTTGTATACCATGTCAACTTTTTGGAGGAATTTCGAAACTAGCAAAAGAGGTATTCGATGACTGGAAACACGGAAGCGACTACTTAAAAAGCCATGAAAATTCATCAGACCACAAATCTTGTGTCTTAGTAATGAAAAGAAGAATGACAACGGCCGGAAGAATTGACTCTCAGATTATGATTCAACTTGAGGATGAAGAGAGTTATTGGAGAAATGTTTTGAAACGAGTAGTTGCAGTTGTGAGGTCCTTAGCTGCTGCTGGTTTACCTTTGAGAGGGCATTATGAGAAATTTGGGTCGACACATAATTGTGGAAATTTTATTATGTGTATTGAACTAATATCAGAATTTGACCCCTTCCTAGCGGCTCACATTTCGAAGCATGGAAATCCAGGCCAAGGGCACACTTCATACTTGTCCTCCACCACATATGAAGAATTCCTTAAAGTGATGGGTCAAAAAGTTACAGAGGAAGTAGTAGCTGAAATAAAAGCAGCAAAATATTTTTCTTTAGTGATCGATTCTACACCTGACATTTCCCATGTTGACCAGTTATCTATAATAATCAGGTACGTTCCTGAAAACGGACTTCCAGTGGTAAGATTTCTCTGCTTTCTACCAAATGTTGGCCACAAATCAGAGGAGCTCTTCCATGCTGTTATGGATGTTCTGAAAAAGTATGAAATTGATATAGAAAACTGCAGGGGCCAGGCATATGATAATGCCTCTAATATGTCAGGAAAATATACTGGTCTGCAAGCCAGAATTCGAGAAAAAACACCAACAGCAATGTATTCTCCTTGCAGTGCTCATTCACTGAATTTAGTCGGGGAGCATTCGACTAGTAGTTGCGAAGAAAGTCGTAACTTTTTCAAGCTTCTTAACAACCTGTACAATTTCTTTTCGTGCTCTACCAAAAGGTGGGAAGTACTTGCAAGTTGTCTGAATAAAAAACACAACCTAAGCCTTAAAACTTTGTCAAAAACACGTTGGTCAGCAAGGGATGACGCTTGCAAGGCATTAAATGAAGACTGGAATGAAATCATAGAAGCCCTTACAGTTACATCAAATGACGAAACAGAAAAAGCAACCACACGGAGTGAAGCATCCACCTACCTCCGTCAGTTACACAGATTAGAAACTGCTTTTTTATCAATTCTATGGGGAGATTTGCTATGCAGGTTCAATGTAACAAGTAAAAAACTACAGGCATGTGAAACCGATTTATCAAGAGTAGCACTATTATATGCATCTTTATCCGAGTACATACGTAGTCTCAGAAGAGAACTTGAATTCGAAATTTATGAAAATGGGGCACTGGTAAAATCAGAAGAGACTACATATGAAGACGAAAACGTAACAAAACGAAGGCGGATACGAAAACTCCAGTCCGATGAAAGTAGAGAAGGAGAAGTAACGTTGATTGGTAGGGACAAGTTTAGAGTGAATACATACAACGTCATTTTGGACACATTGATTTCTGAAATGGAAAGAAGAAAAACTGTTTATGATGAGCTTCACTCGTTGTTTGGATTTCTTATCAATAATAATGATGGGGAAGAAGCCTCCAATATGAAAACACTTGGAGAATGCAGCAAGAAACTGTGCACTTTGTATCACAAAGATCTCCCTACGGCGGAAGATTTTGCTAGAGAATGTTTACATTTTTTTGGCTTTTTGAAAGAACTGAAAGAAAAAGAACGCCCACTGACAATTATTGGATTCTACGAAGCTCTACACGATAATGCACTTCAAGACTTATATCCTTATGTCGATATAGCATTAAAACTGTTTTTAACAATCCCGGCATCGAACTGTTCAGCGGAAAGATCATTTTCCGTCCTGAAGAGGATCAAAAGCTACGAAAGATCAACGATGACTGAGGCACGTTTGAGGGATGTGGCAATACTGAACATTGAATCTGACATAACAAAGAGATTGGACTTTGATGATGTTATTGACTCCTTTTCAAATTCAAGTTCACGAAGAAAGTGTTTTTGATTAAAGAAGTGGGTTTGCTTGTATTCTGATTCTGTACAATTGTACATACAGTAACAGTATTATTAAAAGATTTTCACCGTCGGTGAATCACCGATCACATATTACTTTCAATATGTTATTTTAATAAAATTTGCATAACAATTAATTACCTCAAATCAAACTACGTTTTTCGTTTTTTTACTATTAAACATTTAGTTCCACTCCAACTTAAATAAAATAGTATTTATATAGTGAAAAAAAAATGTTACAAGTTACAAACTGATAATTTAATCAAACCATAAATTAACTTGGGGGCGGAGATTTGTCGCTAGCCCTTAGGCGGCAAAAGTTTAAATCCGCCACTGGGTAGGCTGAACATTGTAGGTGAGACTTTTGTCTACTTAAATTCACAGTTGCAAACACTTATTTTTTTGCTAACTTATCTAGTTATGAGAAAGCCATCCATTTTGATGTATATTTACTTACAGAGGTGAGTCTAAATAATAAGGATATTTACCAAGCAGTGGAGAAGCATCACGGTCACTCGTATGTATTGCAGCGGCCTGAGAGATGAATATCGCTGTTGCTGTAATGGTGTGGTAACTGCAATTATAAAAGTAATTGTAGTAATCATTCCCTCACATAAATTCCATGAAGGTATTAATTCATCCTGTCGTACAGTATCAATTAATCCTGTCAGAAAGTATTAATTAATCCTGTGGCCAGGTGACAAAAAATAAATATTAATAACAGTTGATTGTAATGTCTACTTAAATTTAATATTTACCAGACTGAATAACTATTTTTGTTGGTGGATGATTCAATAAAATATGTCCCTTGCATTTTAACCATGGAAATATGTCAGGGGCAGCTAGCAGAAACAAACGCTTGGAATATCCTCCTTTGGAAACAATTTTTTTTTTCAAAGTGAAGTTCACACAAATAAATTATTTTGTAAAGCATCTGTAGTCTTTCCAAACAAATCTCTACGGTTACAAGCTTCCAACCATAACTGTACCCTAAAAAGTAAATGAAGGTAGGTATATTTTTATATTATCACATGTTTATAAAAGAAATCAACTATTAATTCATATTGAATATTATGTATTTTAATTCAACATGTTTTTTGCAGAACAGGGCTCGTCAGCAGAAAGCTTATTGTAGTACATAATATTATCATTACATGTTATTAAAGGTAGAGGGACAGATCAACGTTAACAAACAAAAACATAGATTTACACAACTTACAATGCATAGGAACATGTAAAATATTGAAACATGAATATATACCTATAATACATTGCATATAGAAACAATTTCACAGGGTCTTTGGGAAAACCAAACATAGTTATCTTTTCTCCTGTTGTTGAGTGACATCCACGAACTTCACAGCTTATTCTTCTCATCATAAATACAATAATTTCTCACTAAGAGTGCCACTAGTTACTTTTACTGAACGGCATTGATCAACATCAAAGTAAATAAACGAATAAAAAGCATATTTTTGTTTAACAACAAAGAATGACACTGACGTAAAATACATATAAAACAATAGCGTCTATCTCACATGCGCATTCAGAAAATGTATTGTCAAAAAGCCAAAGTTTCGCTTCTTGTTGTTGGTGTATTCTTTGGTGAAACGAATGAAATGAATCACGGACATACATTCGAGGGAATTCGAACACCAGTCAAGCTCGAACCTGACATCAGGAGTGATAGGTACCTTCATATTAAAGGTTAAGCCTTTACGCGTAAAAGCGAAGACGAAACCTGTTACCAGAAAATTGATCCTGGCTCTGCCGTTGCAAGGAAGTTTCGAACGCCGTCAGCGTTAGCCGTCAAATCTCTGTTAATGATTGATCCGGAGATAACGGTTCACCCTAGGTACGTGTCCTACCCATCTGTCGAGTATTAATCCGGAGGGTAGAACACAAACCAACACTATCCGTCGCTGAACTCCCGGTGAGAATTGATCCTGGGACAGTAGTATTCCTCGCGGGTACGAAATTTTCGTCGAGTATCGACCCGGAGATAGTACTGAATTCCCACCCTACCGAACCCCGCTGAGTATTGATCGTGGGGGAGGCACCTAGACACTGGACATTGTAGATAATCGAGAGAAGACGTGGTTAAATCCCAGAAGTCAGAGATATCGGAAGAACGACCCTTATTAAACCCAGAATACATCGCAGAGTACTTTAGATGCAAAATACGTGAGATTTATAGAAGCCGACGAACCCAACCGGCGACCGCAGTCAAGATTGAAACAGCGTGGACCAGAAGCGAGACACTTTGTACATGTTGTATATAGAATTTTATTGTAAACAATTTTATTATTTCCAGCATAACTGTAACGAAATCTGAATAAGAACAATTCTAATCAAACAGCCCTTTATGTCCTACCCCCCTGACTACCCAAGGCAATCACAATTTCATTGTTCAGTATGTTTGATACACATACTTCTCAACTATGCATCTGATTTGGATTTGTATGATCAGATTTCTCTTTAGTTATCTGCATATTTGTGCTGTCATGCGTTTCTTTGTGTATTTTAATATTATTTTTTGTTAAGATAAGAGGCTGTTGAGTTGTTCAGTTTGTATGTGTATCGTTTTTTTTTCTTTTTTAATATCAGTCTACCTCCGTTTCCCAGAAATTGAGTCATAGTATTATGTAAATTTCTCATTCTACATACAAGATCCGTCAGTAGCTACTACAAGTTATAAATAAATATATTTGTTATTACATGTTTTCTCACGGCAATACCCACTTATTTATATTTTTGATGATATGACTAAGTATGATTTCGGGAGCCTATATGTACGTTATCATATTTCTTTAGACACTTGTTGAAAATGCTAATAAAAAAGTTAATAAATTGGATTTGGTCCGGCCAGAGGCACGTTTTCAACCGGTTTAAATTCATAAAGTTCAATATGTCTACGTTGTGAATACGTAGTTATTAGGCCAGTCTTTTATATATAATAAAATCGGTCAGTCTCATTAAAATTTTTTATTAATTTTCTCGACATTTCTGGCGTGAAATCAATTTATTATATAAAATTGAGTAATCAATAAAAATTCCACTCTAAGAATTATAATTTCTTCTTCAATTTTTGACGACCAGATTAATAATTAATTTACAATTTCAATATACATATGCCTCTAATATTGGTCATTTAACACAATATTACGACGTCTACAAAGTGCTAAGTCTAATTTATCATGTTATATTTTCAGTATGAATATATAATTTATTCTTCATGTTCCCAGTTGCTTTCTTCTCGTGATCATTTTCTCAATAGTATGTATTGTTAGGAAACAGCACACTGGTATAGTCCCTAAAACCGACTCTGTCTAAGCCATGTATAAAAGTTAAAATTATGGCGGATACGCAGTTATAAAAAAACTGTTTACGAGTTTACGACTATCTTATGTAAACATTGTTTTTGTGACCAGAGTTATCTAGAAAAGACCAGAATCAATTGTTTTTATTTAAGCCGTACTAGTAAAAATGGCTTTAATATATAAGGGGACTGATCAGGAAGAGTCAGCAGTTAATAAAGTGATATCGTGAAATAAATACACCGAAATAGCAAACAGTGAATATAAATTAGTTAGTGTTCATATAAATTAGTTTAAGTGAATATACTGAGTATATATAAACTAAGTGTTAGTGAGTAAGTGTTTAAATAAATTAGTAAGTAGCTATACCGTGTGTTTAAAATTTATCCCACCCGTTTATTGTTTAAATAAATTAGAATAACATTACATTGGTGTCAGAAGTGGGATAATATAAATAAATTGCTACGTAAAAATGGCCAAGAGATTAAGGGATCTGAAAGTGGCGGAATTGAGAGCAGAACTGGAAGATCGTGAGTTGGAAACGTCCGGTAAGAAAAGTGAATTAGTAGAAAGACTTAAAGTGGCACAGGAAAATGACGGCTTTGATCCAGAAACTGTTTTATTTAATGACGAGGCTTCCACCCTAATCTCGCCAATTTCTGCTAACATGGACGATAAAATTTCTGCCATGGAAGAGAACATTTCTGCTAACATGGACGAGAAGATTTCTACTATGAAGAATGATATTTCGGCTAACATGGACGAGAAGATTTCTGCATTGAAGAACGATATATCTGCCGATATCTTATTATTGAAAAACGACATTGCCGCTGATTTTGAAAATGAAATTTCGTCTCTAAAATATGAAATTAAGAATAAAATGTCAACGATGGACGAGAAAATCGAGAATAAGATTACAACGATGGAAGAGAAGATTGAGAATAAGATGACAACGATGGACGAGAAAATCAAGGAGTTGGAAAAAAAGATGGTAGATATAAGGACACGCCAACGGGAGAAAAGAAGACCGAGCAAACAAAACCTTGCAAGCCAGAAACACACCCTAAGTTAGAAGACATTGGTAGTTTTACCCGAGTCAAGGCCCCAACGTTCGATGGAAAGATGTCGTGGACCAATTATGTAAAACAGTTTGAAGCAGCCGCTAGAGTGAATAATTGGTCCGATAAGGAGAAAGCAGTGAACCTAACTTCAAACGATACCTTTGGAAGAAATGGATGACTTCGAGCAGTTGAAGAAGAGGTTGGACATGCGATATGGTCACGAACATCTAGAACATTTGTACCAATCTCAGCTGACGAATCGAAGGCAGAAACGTGACGAAACCATTCAAATGTATGAAGGGGATATTGCCCGACTAGTTCGATTCGCTTATCCATCAGCACCAGACAACATGATGGAATGTCTGGGCATCCAGGCCTTTATTGATGGCTTACGTGACCCCGATATGCAAAGAACGCTTCGTTTAGCCCATATCAAAACATTGGTCTATGCATTAACTGCTGCTCTTGAATATGAAGCAGCCACGAGGGCTTCGGTATATAACAAAGTCAGGACCCTCCAAGATGAAGGTGACGAGGACAGATTTGACTAGATCGTCAGTTTGATAGAAAATATGATGGACAAAAAGCCGAGAAAGATCAGATGCTGAAATTGTGGTGACGAGGTAGGGCATGTATGCAGTTCGTGTAAGTGCCCCAGGACTCTTGCAAACGAAGAACCCCATTAACGGGAAAACTAGAACGGGTCGGCTACGAGTGGCAACACCGACTCATGATTGTTCCAAAGACACTGTTATACTGATAGCTTATTTCAGATGTCGCAACTACAGTGAATATGTAGATGGCTAGTGAATGGCGAGAAATATACTCTGCTGGTAGACACTGGAGCAACTAGAACTATTATACCACCAGAGATAATAAACTCCAAGAAGAAGCTTTATCCTACGAGACTGCGACTGCGAACCGCCACAGGTGAGAGTGCCAACATTCACGGGGAGACATAAATCCAATTAGGAATTGATGCAGAAAGGTTCACGCAGACGGTAATCGTAGCTGACATTGAAGAAGACGTAATTCTGGGAATAGACGTAATGAATCTACATGGTTTCCAGAGTAATTAAGGTGGGTTCCGATGAGGTATTCCTTCATCCATATGAAGGTAGTACAGGAAGATACCGTTCAACCTGCACGAAAAGAAACCATGACTGAAGTACTGCTACAGGGAATCATGGAGGAAGGTACACCTGTTATGATGAAGCCAAGGAACCAGGACGAAGAAGTTGGCAAAGGAGTACTAATTGGAAACGAATTGATCACGTCGGTGAAGGAGATCCCTGTACGAGTGATAAACGTGAAACATTACCCAATTACCTTCAAGAAAGAAACCAGGATTGGATCCTGCGTACCAGTGACGTCTATAGTTCGCCAAACAACGGCAACTGACAATTCCAATTCCAGATTCGAACAAATGTTATCAGTAGCTGGTCAATCCTTAAATCAAGCTGGGAAAAGGATAATGAGAGAATTTCTCTTGCAGTATCGAGATCCATTCATTCCGAAAGGAGGGAAAACTGGTAGAACATCAGCCGTCAAAAACAATATCGATATTGGTAATACCAAGACAATTAGGCAATTAGCTCGACGACTACCACGAGCGAAGAGACAGGAGGCTGAAAGAATGATTTGAGAGATGACAGAAGAAAAAGTAATGGAACCCTCTACTAATCCATGGGTGTCTCAAGTGGTGTTCGTCAAGGAAAAGGATGGAACCACGTAATTCTGCGTCTGCTAAACAACGTGACGAAGAAAGACAGCTATCCTCTGCCTCGTATCGACGATAGACTAGACAAGTTGGCCGGCAGCAAACTGTTTTCCAACTTGGACCGGAAGTCTGGTTTTTGGCAAGTAGAAATAGGCCCAGAAGACAAAAAGAAGACTGCTTTTACCACCAGATCTGGATTATGGCAATTCAAAGTCATGCCATTCGGGCTCTGTAACGCGCTCGCGACATTTCAAAGACTCCTGGAAAATGTCTTAAGACATGCCTGGTATATTTGGACGACATCATAGTACTGGGGAAGACATTTGACGAAAACCTGAAGAATTTGGCAGATGTATTCAAACGACATACATCAAGTTAGGAATTTCCTTGGACTCTGCACATACTATAGAAGATTTATAAGGAAGTTTGGAGATATTGCCAAGCCTTACAGAAGAAACAAGAGCTTTCCATTGGGACAAATACTGTCAAACGGCTTTTGAAACCTTGAAGAGGCATTTAGCCATGGCGCCGATATTAGGATATCCAGAGGGAAACTTTATTCTTGACACTGACGCAAGCAATATAGTAATTGGAGTAGTGCTTTCATAGATCTAAGGAGGGTAAGGAATAGTGCTGGGCTACTTCAGTAAAGTCCTGTCCAAATCAGAACGAAACTATTGCGTCACATGAAGAGAACTTTTAGCGGTAGTGAAGTCTGTGGAACACTTTCACTAGTTTCTCTATGGTAGGAAGTTTTTAATCCGGACTGATCATGCAGCAGTCCAGTGGTTAATGCAGTTCAAGAGTCCTGAGGGCAGATCGATAGGTGGATTGAACGACTTCAAGAGTACCATTCCAATATCCAACATCGAGCTGGTGTGAGTCACCGAAATGCCGACTCCCTGTCCAGACGGCCGTGCTCAACAGACTGTTCCAACTGCAACAAGGCGGAATCTAGGGAGGCTGCAGTTTCAAGAACTATATTAGTCAATAAAGAATAGTCACGCACCAGGATCAGAGAAGATCAGGAGAATGATTCTCACCTAAAGAAGATTCGGTAATGGAAGGAAGAAAATCGGCGACTTACCTGGCAAGAAGTGTCAAGATTTTCACCGACACTTCAGGAATATTGGGCTCAGTGGGACTCCCTTGTGCTGGAAGCCGTGTCCGTGAAAGGTATTATTGAATAAACAGCTCCAACGATGTGAAGGACTGGTGTAAGAAATTGTCTACTTGTGCTACGAATAATGGACCACATCGTAAAAGGAAGGCACCCATGAAAAAATATAATATTGGAAGCCCTTTCGTAAGGATTGCTTTAGACATCGCTAGACCATTTCCGAAGACAAAAAATGGTGGTAAATACACCCTGGTAGTAATGGATTATTTCACAAAGTGGATGGAAATTTACGCGATCCTGAATAAAGACGCAACATCTGTCGCGAATGTACTGATGAAAGAATTTATCAGCCGATATTGAGTGCCATTTGAAGTCCACAGCGATCAAAGAAAATTTTTCGAGAACCAGGTTTTCCAGGAAATTTGTGACAAGCAGGGAATGAAGAAGACCAAGGCAACAGCGTTGCATCCACAAGCAGATGGAATGGTCGAAAGAATGAACAGGACCATTGGAAAATACCTGTTCAAAGTAGTTTCCAGCCACCAGAGAGGCGGGACCAGTATATTTTCCTTATTTGCATTGGTTTATCGATCCACGGGTGAAACACCTGTGAAAATCCTATTTGGACGTGAAATAAGGCTTCCTTGCGACCTAGAGTTTGGTTCTCGACCTAGCGAAGGTCTAGCAGGAGAAGAATACGTGATCCAATTGAGAAGAACGGCAGACGATGTGCACGAATATGAAACTTCAAGTTGCCAGCGGCAGAATGAAAAAACAGCACTACACGCAGGCCACAGAAGGCAGATTATGTAAAAAATTAAAACATATGTAAGTAATAGTTATCTTTAAAATAATAAAGTTTAAAAATTAATAAGGACGATACTCATTAATTTGGAATATTTTATAGTATACACCTACTAGTTTAAAAATAAAAGTGATAATAACATTATAGATTATTAAAAAAACTGACATATTATTTTATTGATAATTTTATTGTGGTATTATCTAGGTATACTTCTTATGGCTTGGTACCTTAATTTAATTATATTGTTTTTATTTACTTATAGATGAAACAAGTGAGGAAATTATGAGAAGAAGTAAATATTTCAAAAAAGTAACAATCCGTTGATGCACTATTGCACGGAAAAATCTCATAACAACTAGGTGACAAAAACTCTATTTATTCATTTGGCTACTCCGATAACATATAATAATCTTTATTTTAATTTAGTGTTTTAAATGAAACTCACGGTGATAGTAGCATAATGGAACAAAACTGTAGCTTCAATTGTAGATACAGATTAACAGACATGCATTCCTCAGTACTAGGTATATGGTTCCAGTTTTATGAGAATATCATGTATTATTTTTTTGCATTTCTTAATCCTCAAGTTGGCAGTGACCGAATGAAAAAACGGTATGATACGCAGGCCACGGAAAGCAGTTTCAAAGAAGGGCACAAAGTATGGTTACACAACCCGTCAAGGAGAAAAGGATTTTCTCCGAAATTACAGAAATCATTGGAAAGTCCATACTTAATCAAAAAGATGATCAACGACATCATCAATAGTATATGCAAGATCCCCAATGGAAAACCGAGAGTAGTCCTCCAAAACCGACTAACGCCATTCGAAGGAGACCACAACAAAGAGGAAGCGGTGAACCATCTTCAACAAGAGTCTGACCCAACCATGGGCGCATACGGAGGTACCGGGAAAGATAGATACGGAGTCACTACAGAACCAAGACAATATTTGTTCATGCTCCCGGATAAGTACTCGCTGGCACATAACATCTTAGCCAGTAACAATTACGCACGAGGGTTGGCAACCGTCTTTCGAAAGAAGTTTGGACAATCAGATACACTTGAGGATCAGATGCCAACCCCTGACAAGACACTGAGACTCAAACACAATTCGCGGTACATCTTCTATCTAGTAACTAGAAATTAATTTCCAGATCGATCCATCTACCGGGATGTGTGGAAGCGCTACGAAGCCTTCGAGATCATGTGCAGGAGAAACTAGCAATGTCCAGGATAGAGAGCAACCAGTTGGATTGGTGAGCCATCAGTAACATGAGAGAGTTGATCTTCCAAGAAACCGGAATCCACATATCAATTTGCAGCTATACTTGTCGTTATCGGTACCCGTTGAAGGCGGTGCCCTGTTATATATCTGGGAACATGGCGCCCGGTGTAGATGTATTTGACGAAGCTCTCCGGAATAAATGTTGTATAAAGTGTAAAAGAAATGTTGTAAATGGTGTAAGGTGTATAAATTGTGAAAATAGTTTCCATATAAGCTGTGCAAAAAATAGCAACTCTGTAAAGTTTACTAGTGATGACTTAATCAAATGTTGTGAGCAAGATTCAGCATGTGATCAGACTGATCAGTTATTTTTCGACTCAATTGAAAGTCCAGACAATAAGGTAATTGATATTAATATATTTAAATATATAATAAAGCAAAAAGACTCCATAATAACAAAATTCATTTAATGAGTCAACAAATAACTTCGTTAATAGAGCGAAACGAATTAGACACAAAAAGTACAGAACAAAAATCAACGCAAAAACAGTGGGAATCCTCTGCCATGCAAAATAATTCAAACTGGAAATGATAAAAATAATGCTGTTGCCAACTCGTCTATTCAATCAGTTATTTCAAAGACTGACGTGTCAGCTGCTTTAATGAAAATAAATACTGAACAAAAAATTGACGAAGTCATAAATTTAAATGAGAATAGCCCAGAGAAAACTACAATAAATGGAGAGAAGTTCGAGGAAAAAGAAATAGAAAACAACTTGTTGTTGGAAATAATAATGAAATAACTGTAAACGGCAAGGGTATTAAGGGGGTTCCCAAATTTGTGAATCTTCATATTTACAGAGTGGACCCCAGCATGACAGCAGATGATCTACGTGAAATAGTAAAACCACATTTCCCGGAAGTAGTGGTAATATCTTTAAATTCGAAATATCCGGAGATTTACAGCTCTTTCAAAGTAAGTGTATATGGGTATAACTTTAATACTGCGATGAATCCAGCAATATGGCCACATGGAGCCCATATCCAGCAGTTTTTCAGTTGCGTCCTGAGGGACTTCCCCAAGTCTAGAACATGTAACTCCAGTGTATTCTCAAAGTTATATATGTGGAAATGTATGTAAGTGTACTAATACAGAAAAATCAACTAAGACCTTTCAAATCATAAATGTAAATTGTCAATCCCTGACTAATAAGACCAATAGAGTTGATTTAATATTGGAATGTAACAAACCTGATATTTTGTGCCTTTCTGAAACCTGGTGTAATAATGATAATTTTGATTTAGTGATATTTAACGATTATATGTTGGCTACTCATTTCAATCGTATCAACAGAATTCGTGGTGGGGTTTTGATACTTGTAAAAAAGATGATTAAATTTAAAAATCTAGACTTTGTAAATAATTTATCAATTGATATTGACTTTGAAGTATGTAGTATATCCTTTTTTTTGCAAGAAAGAAGCTGTTGTCTTGTGAATATATATAGATCCCCATCAGGCAACATTGAGGTGTTCATGGACCGACTTTTTAATGTCCTAAATTTTTGTTTCAATAATTATGATTATACTATTCTTTGTGGAGACATGAATATTGATTATTTGAATATATCACGTGGAAGAACATTATTAATTAACTTGATGGAGAGGTTTAACTTAAACTTAAAAAATTGTGAGCCAACACAGATTTTCACAAATAAAAACATGAAAACGACAAAAACTAAAGTTGACTACTTTTTAACTAATATGACGTTTGAATACATTGAAAGCGTGATTGATATGCAGCTTGGTGATCATTTCGGACTTAACATTCATGAAAAATATCGTACGGGTATATTATGTACATTTTGCGAGAATAAGCTGAATAACAGAAAGACAAGTTTTAGGAATGTATCAGCATCCAATTTACTGAGTTTACAAACTCATCTAGACAATCAAAGTTTTCTGTCGGTCTATGAATATCTAAATGATACAAATATCTCAGGTGTTGATCTTGTATATAATGAATTTTTAGATACTATATGTTACCATATTGATTTTATTTGCCCTATTTTAACAAAAAACGTATCTAATGTAACCAGAAAATCATGTGTTGATCGCGATCTTGTGCGGATGGGTAGTGATCTTAGGAATTTGTTTTGGTTAACAAAATTTTCCGCAAATTCCGATGATCATTCAAATTATAAGAGGTTAAAACATGATTATGTGACTGAAATTAACAAATCAAGAAAATTGTTTTACCAAAAAAGTCTTGATAATAAAAATGTAAAAGAAAAACAAAAATATATATGGCGAACAGTACAACACAAAATTGGAAAAAAGAGACATTCTATTATTGATACCATTGATATAAATGGTAAAATAACTCAAAATAAATACGAAATTGCTTATTTGTTTGCTACTTTTTTTGCAGCAAATACTAAAAAAGCAATAAATACCCACTTTGCTAACTGTGGTTTTGAAAGTTATACGACAATGTATTGGATATAATTAATTGCCTAAAAACTGTTAATGCCGAGGGTGTTGACTGTCTTTCGACAAAGATCATTAAAAGTATAGGTCCACAAATCGCATGTACTCTAGCAGACATTATCAACTACTCAGTGAAAACCGAAACTTTTCCATCAAGTCTAAAGATAGGAGTTGTTTCACCAATACATAAAAAAGACAGCCTCCTCAGCCTTGACAATTATCGGCCAGTAACTGTCCAAACTGCGATATGTAAAGTGATAGAAAAGTGTATTTATAAACAAATGTTTTATTTTCTCAAAAAGTATAATGTTATATTGGACCATCAGCATGGTTTCTTACCTGGCAGATCGACGGAGAGTGCATCCGTAGCTCTGCTTAACTTTATCAACACCTCATTGGATAGAAAGAGGTATGGGAGGGAGCTCTTCTTTGATCTTTCGAAAGCTTTTGACTCGGTTCGTGCTGATATAGCAATAAATAAACTACGAGATTTAGGATTTCGGGGCAAATTTATAACGTGGCTGAAATCATACTTAGAAGCCCGCAAACTTATTGTCAGAATTGAAGATCAGAAGTCCCTCCCCCAACCTATGGAAATTGGCGTACCTCAGGGGTCAATCTTAGAGCCTCTGATATTTTTATGATACATAAATGATCTTTCTAAATATGTACTAATCATTTGATACTATATGCAGATGACACCACATTGGCAATTGATTCTGAATCTCCGGATGAGGTACTATTAAAGATGAATATTTTATCAAGAAAATTTATCAGTTGGTGTGAAAGAAATTCTTTGATAGTAAATTCGACAAAAACCATCCTCATGCATTTTTCTACAAGAACATATATTCCTGAAAATAGCTGTATCTCAGTTGGGGGGACTGATGTTTATTTTTCGAGTTCTACGACATTTCTGGGAACCTACCTCGATAAGGATATGAGTTGGAATACCCATATCAACCACATTTGTAAGAAATTAAATAGTAGTTACTTTGCAATATTATAGCTAAAAAATATATTTACAACTAGTCAACTGATCAATGTTTATTATGCAATAGTATATTCCCATATTTCCTATAACCTCATTCTGTGGGGGGTGCGGTAAATGCCTCGAGGATTTTTATTTCTCAAAAAAGGATTGTTCGTCTAATTTTTAATTTAGATTATAGAGAAACATGCAGAAACCATTTTAAAGATTTCGGTGTACTAACTTTTCATTCTATTTACATCTACAAGTGCATATTATGTGCAAAAAGTAATTTCAGTGAATTTAGTCTTAATTCTGATTTCCATGATTACCCAACCAGATCTGGAAAACTTATACGGCTACCGAAACATGAAACCTCATTGTTTGAAAAAAGTCCTGTCTATAAAGGAATTCAATTCCTTAATCATTTGCCCAGCTGTATAAGATGTGAGAGCGATTTCAATGTGTTCAAACAAAAACTTAAAAAAATTTTAATTGTCGAATGTTTCTATGATGTGTCAGAGTTTTTAAACAAACGATTTTAATTTAAGTGTTTAATAAGTGTTTGACCTGTCCTATATCATGTACTATGATCAAAAAGGATGAATAAAGTATTATTATTATTATTATTATTATTATTATTTCCAAACGACCGGAAAATGCAGACATGGCTCCAGCAGCCGATTTAAACAGCCAGTTCCGGCTACACAGAAGTTCCAGGGGGAACTTCCCTTTAAGAAAGGGGTATTGTTACGAAATCGCACACTGGTGTAGTCCCTGAATGCGACTCTGTCTAAACTATGTACGAAAGTAAAAATTTTGGCGAACGCGCAGGGATTTATCCGAACTGTATACCATTATTTTTTGTGACTATTCTCTAGACATTTCCAATAACGTCCATTTTTTTGTGAGCCGCAATCTTGAAGGTTCCAGAAAAAAAATATATAAGAGAGGCTACCAACCGATGGAGTTAGTTTATAATTTGATCTCGTGAGATAATCAGTGAACAAGTAAATATGCAAATTAAGTCTTAAGTAAATAAAGAGTCGTGAAGTGTTTATATAAATTAGTGTAAGCAAATATAGAGGATTAGTGAATAGTTTAGTGAGTAAATAAATTAAGAGAGTAGACATACCGAGTGTATAAATTTATCCTACCCGTCATAAAAAACTGCTAAATAAATAAGAAAAACATTACAATATATTCACAAAAACTTCAGTTATGAGTACAGCTAGGAGGTTGAACATTTCACTGTAGCATCACCTCAGTGCCCCATGTCGACTGACAGAATTCCATCGTGATCGGTGAACACGTTGCTATTTTTTTAGGATGTTTGAAAATTCACATTTTGTATGAAAAAAAATTACTGTATGTATAGACTGACTTTTCATGGTTTGACATTTAAGTTTGTATTGGGCTTTTTTAGTGTGGTGGTTTTTGTGGGGTTGTATTTGCGTCACCCGACAACTACCGTTTCCTGTGATGTGGTGAACCTTTTCCATTATTTAATTCCCATCCAACTCTTTTATCCTTGATTGTAGATGTTATCTTCGTTTCCACTTCATATATGTTCCTTCCTTTTTTTATTATTATAACAAAAATTCATAGTTTAGTGTCTTCCAGATAATCGACCAATTTTAAATTTCTTGTCTTTGCATCTATTTCTATCTCTTCAAATCTACTCTCTTCGATTCTTTCTCCTTTTTCTTTTACTTTTATTTGTATAGAAATGTATCTGATTTTGATATTTGAATTTCTTGTTTATTGCTTTAATGACAACAATTTTCTTCATTTAAACGTGACAGGCTTGCGTTGTCACTATTTTAAAGATTTATAAGGCTATAGTATAAACAAGTGATTCAATGATGAGCATGTTTAATAATAAAAACCAAGATGACGAAAATCAGTCACCGTTTTGATATGTCAAAAGTTGTTAATAATATTATGTTTTCAAAGAGCAGTTTGAAGACTTAATTATAGTGTAAATCATGTCTTTGAATGAGATGTACGGTATGTGTATTGTTTCCTTCAATATTCATTCTTCAGTCAATATTTTCTAATGTTAAATGTATGATAGAGGTTGTCCCAAAATAATATTCTTTTTAAACATGTGTCTCATGTCATTCATATTCGATGTAAAACAGTTTTTCTTTGAGTGAATTTTACTCATTTCGAACTTATTGACGAATTGACAAAACGGAGCATTGTAAACAAGTTAATGACAGTGGATACTCAAACTTTCGTGAGAATAATAGTTATAACAATAAACATAGTTTCTGAAATTTAAAAATAATAAATTGCTGCTGCATTTATGCTGGTAAAGAGAATGAATCCTATGTTTTAAAAAACCAAATGATACCTCTTCACCTAAGAATTGAAATATTTGATAGCTCTCTGCATCCCACAAGTTTTAAAATATGGAGCGCAGACGTGGGACCTCGAAAAGGCAACTCTGAACAGAATCCGTAAGACTCCTATTTGGAATAGTACTCAGAGATAAAAAGCGTACGAGCATATGACCCATGTGGCCCGCCCATGCCTTTCATCCGGCCCGCGGGCTACTATACATTATATGTAGGGTTTTACAAGAATCAATCATTTCATATCATGGCATCCCACGAGAGACAGTTCCTGCTTTTTCTGGCCGATGTAGGTTCATATCACAAGGATATTAAGTCGAATTAATAAAAAGAAAGGAATTGCTTAAAAGGAAAAGGTCAAACTAAAAGGTTTTGCTACAAGTAAAAGGTAGAAGTAAAAGGAAACCCTTGTCTCCAAATTAATAATGATTACCTCATACTTGTAAGTAAATGCTTCTGTGGAAGAGTAAAAGGGTCTCATACATGTCGAGACACGCGATGCAGCTAGTTGTTTACAACTTGCCATTTCGTCTATATTCACGAGCTGATTAATAGTGGTAAGTTGGGTTTTGAAATGTCTTCGTCTAGTGACAACGAAACTAAACAACAGTACAATAATAGCAGTGAGTTAAAATTTAATATTGATGAACTTCGCAGCTGTCCTATCATCCTATAATTTTGGCCAAGTCACAGATTCCGAAAGTTAAGAAAGGAAAGATGAAGCGATCGTAAAGGTATTGCAAAAATACAAATAATTATTTGGTAAAGAATTAGATGCCAAAGGTTACATGAAAAAAGTCAACAATATAAAGAGTAGACTTAAGAAAAAAACGGACTTAATGAAAACAGGAAACAAAAGAATAAGACTAGTAGACTGGGAAGAACAAATGGTGGCAGCAGTAGAGGGAGACAATTCCGACTATCAGCAGAATTAAAGGTAATTCAATTGTGTATATATCTATATTATTTTTGAAAATAATGGTTGTAATGATTACTAATATATGCGACTGTTTAAGTCAGTAAATCGGGAAAAAACAACTGAAATTACTCAGCAGAAAAACGTTAGGGTCTGACCTTACATTTCTTTACACAAGTCCAATAGAAATCGGCATGAAATTGACTGTCTCGACCCTTACTTCGTGGAATATGCTCATATTAGTGTTTTTAAATGAAACTCAAGGTCTCTAGTTAATTCCACAATATAATACAAGTTATTGAGAATTCTAAAAAATTGACAATTGTTTCGATAAATCAATATCATCGTCAGAATGACAGAAGTTACATTTCATTTTATGCCTACCTGATGTTTAGTAGTTATATTTGGCTAGACCAAGAAGTAACCTAACTTGTGATTGGCTTAATATATGTTTATAGAAAAAAGAAGATGTGATATTACAAATATTGAAGCTTAGATAATATTAGCCCTATGGTGATATCCTGGATATCATTTTTCCAATTAAGATCAGTATAACTGTGCAATGATATAGAAAACCAGGAAAACTATATCTGCTGATCTTTACAATTATCACTTAAGAAGACAGTTCATTAGTGGAGAATTCCCTAGATTTAACTGTTCATTGACAACTTCATATTGTGGATTTCTTAAATGTCTTCTAATTTCCAGTTCTTCAAGGAAATCCAGTTCTTGTTTCTTTTCACAAATATGCAGTACTTCTAGTTTTGTGTTAGGTGTCAATGAATGATTGGTGTCAAGTAGATGTTTTGCGTAGTGGGATTTATCTGGTTGTTTTAATCTGTATGCTCGTAAGTGCTCACTGTATCGTATTTCAAAATTCCTAAAGGTCTGCCCAAATAGACAGCATTACATTCTGGACATTTGAGTTTATATATACCTGACTTCTTTAATAGTGGTATTTTTGTTTTTACATTTAACAATTTTGTACTAACGTTACTTTCTGTTTTAAAAGAAATTGTTGTATTCGTTGCTGAAAATATTATCTTTGAAATATTATTAGAAATATTTCCTGCATATGTGATGGTTTTATAAGTTTTAATTTCATCAGGTTGTTTAGGATATATTAGTTGTAATGCCACTTTTTCCTCTTTTTTACTAATTAGCTTATTTATCATATCTAATGGATAACCGTTAGATGTTGCTATTTGTGTAATTGTATTAATCCCTCTATCAAAATTACATTTGTTCATAGGAACTGAAAAAGCTCTATGTATCATTGAATTATATGCTGCTAGTCTGTGTGACACAGGGTGGTTAGAATTGAATGGAATTGTTACATCAGTTTGTGTTGATTTTTGGTAAATTGAATAATCAAGTACATTATTAACTCTTTGAATTTTTGAATCAAGAAAATTGATTGAGCTATTTTCTTCAATTTCTAATGTAAATTTAATTTTCGGGTGTAAATTATTAATGTGGTTGAAAAATACATCTAATTGTCGTTCACTACCCATAAAACAAGCTAATATGTCATCTACATATCTATACCAAAATAAAATATTTTTCGAAATATTACTTTCAAAGATCTTTCTTTCTAAATTGTCCATAAAAATGTTTGCTAAAATAGGTGATATAGGGCTTCCCATTGGTAAACCTTCATTTTGAATATATATCTTATTGTCAAAAGTGAAATAATTCTGATTAATGCATACATCAAATAAATTAAGTATATCTGATATTATTCCTGGATTAATATTTTTATCTTCTAGTAATTTTCTTACAAGTATTAGACATTCTTTAGGAGGAATTTTAGTAAACATGTTAGTTACATCGAACGATATGAGTTTATAGTTATCTTGTAAGTGGATTGCTTTCAACTTTTTGATTAGTTCTATTGAATTTTTAATTGAGTACTGAGATTCATATCCGTAAGTATTGAGTATATTGTTGAGCTTCTTTGCCAATATATTATTAGGAGCATTAACATAAGAGACTACAGGTCTAATTGGTTTCGTTATTTTATGTAATTTAACTGTTCCATATAATTGTGGACAATGAGGATTCTTATGTATGATAGACCTCTTTTCGTAATCATTTAAAAGATAATTTGAATTATTAACAATTTCCCTTACATTATTAGAAAACTTCTTTGTTGGGTCTGCTTTAAGAACTTTTACATCGCTGGATTCTATAAAGTATATACCTTGAAAGCAATCCACTTACAAGATAACTATAAACTCATATCGTTCGACGTAACTAACATGTTTACTAAAATTCCTCCTAAAGAATGTCTAATACTTGTAAGAAAATTACTAGAAGATAAAAATATTAATCCAGGAATAATATCTGATATACTTAATTTATTTGATGTATGCATTAATCAGAATTATTTCACTTTTGACAATAAGATATATATTCAAAATGAAGGTTTACCAATGGGAAGCCCTATATCACCTATTTTAGCAAACATTTTTATGGACAATTTAGAAAGAAAGATCTTTGAAAGTAATATTTCGAAAAATATTTTATTTTGGTATAGATATGTAGATGACATATTAGCTTGTTTTATGGGTAGTGAACGACAATTAGAAGTATTTTTCAACCACATCAATAATTTACACCCGAAAATTAAATTTACATTAGAAATTGAAGAAGGTAGCTCAATCAATTTTCTTGATTTGAAAATTCAAAGAGTTAATAATGTACTTGATTATTCAATTTACCGAAAACCAACACAAACTGATGTAACAATTCCATTCAATTCTAACCACCCTGTGTCACACAGACTAGCAGCATATAATTCAATGATACATAGAGCTTTTTCAGTTCCTATGAACAAATGTAATTTTGATAGAGAGATTAATACAATTAGACAAATAGCAACATCTAACGGTTATCCATTAGATATGATAAATAAGCTGATTAGTCAAAAAGAGGAAAAAGTGGCATTACAACTAATATATCCTAAACAAGCTGATTAAATTAAAACTTATAAAACCATCACATATGCAGGAAATATTTCTAATAATATTTCAAAAATAATATCTTCAGCAACGAGTACAACAATTTCTTTTAAAACAGAAAGTAACGTTAGTACAAAATTGTTAAATGTAAAAACAAAAATACCACTATTAAAGAAGTCAGGTATATATAAACTCAAATGTCCAGAATGTAATGCTGTCTATTTGGGTCAGACCCTTAGGAATTTTGAAATACGATACAGTGAGCACTTACGAGCATACAGATTAAAACAACCAGATAAATCCCACTACGCAAAACATCTACTTGACACCAATCATTCATTGACACCTAGCACAAAACTAGAAGTACTGCATATTTGTGAAAAGAAACAAGAACTGGATTTCCTTGAAGAACTGGAAATTAGAAGACATTTAAGAAACCCACAATATGAAAATGTCAATGAACAGTTAAATCTAGGGAATTCTCCACTAATAAACTGTCTTCTTAAGTGATAATTGTAAAGGTCAGCAGATATAGTTTTCCTGGTTTTCTATATCATTGCACAGTTATACTGATCTTAATTGGAAAAATGATATCCAGGATATCACCATAAGGCTAATAATATCTAAGCTTCAATATTTGTAATATCACATCTTCTTCTTTTTTCTATAAACATATATTAAGCCAATCACAAGTTAGGTTACTTCTTGGTCTAGCCAAATATAACTACTAAACATCAGGTAGGCATAAAATGAAATGTAACTTCTGTCATTCTGACGATGATATTGATTTATCGAAACAATTGTCAATTTTTTAGAATTTTCAATAACTTGTATCATATTGTGGAATTAACTAGAGACCTTGAGTTTCATTTAAAAACACTAAGAAATCGGCATATTCTAGTTGTTTACAACTTGCCATTTCGTATATATTCACGAGCTGATTAATAGTGGTAAGTTGTGTTTTGAAATGTCTTCGTCTAGTGACAACGAAACAGTACTGTCCAGCTGTACAGCTGTCCTATTATCCTATCATTTTGGACAAGTCACAGATTCCGAAAGTTAAGAAAGGAAAGATGAAGCGATCGCAAAGGTATTGCAAAAATACAAATAAAACTAGTAGACTGGGAAGAACAAATGGTGGCAGCAGTGGAGGGAGACAATTCCGACTATCAGCAGAATTAAAGGTAATTCAATTGTGTATATATCTATCTTATTTTTGAAAATAATGGTTGTAATGATTACTAATATATGCGACTGTTTAAGTGAGTAAATCGGGAAGAACCAACTAAAATTACTCAGCAGAAAAACGTTAGGGTCTGATCTTACATTTCCTTACACAGGTCCAATAGAAATCGGCATATTGGAAAATCCAACAACGGAAAGCGGTGCCAACCTCATCATCAAGTGTCTCCGTTCCAGCAGAAAATAATACAAAAGCAACCAAAGCCAGTATGCCACCAAGGAGAAAAACAGCCACAGATAAGTATGAAACCGATTAAAACAAAAATCTAACCACAAAGGAGTTACAACGATTAGCTTTACTCGAACAATTTCAAACATCAAATTTGCAAAGGGATTATCAAAAAAAACTAGAAAAGTTACAAAGTGAACATTGTAATACTCATCAAAAAACAGGTGATACTTTGCTAGACAACATTATTGTTGACGGAGATAGAAGTTTTTACGACTTGAACTGAATAACATTATTAACCGTTACAAATATTATTTACGTATTTTGAATATATTTCTTTTTATTATAAGTGTACTCCAAGTTCTTTTCCGATTCCACTTTGATCAGGATTGGCTAAGTATCGCAAACATATCTTCATTTTTTGCACTGCTGACAGTGCACCGCCTCGGGTCTCTCCCGTTCCATGTAAAAAATGGTTTGCAAGCCATTCAACATTATTTTCCTCAGAGCGAAATAACTTTTTAAAATCTTTGCTGTTTGGAGTACAATGTGGTTTGTAATGTTTGACGTCTCTCACGTTCCCCAAATGAGCCATAGCAAGAGTTAATCACATAAACGCCTTTCACTACTACGATTAATCTGTATCTGACTAGATACATCAATATGGAAGGATTTGCTTCAACAAGTAAGTAAAGGCTTCACTTTATTAATATGCATTTACTTCAATCTAAAGGTAAACGTCGACTGGATAAGGATTTGCTTTTGCTAAAAGAGGGAATGGTTTTGCTTATTTTTTATCAATACAACTCAAAGTAAAAGGTCCATAACTTGGAAGTAAAAATGTTTTATTAATTCGACTAATTGTGTACTTAAGTTGCGGGCGCTGGCTCAACAGAGCAGCCACACTGAAGCGATTATATGTATTGCTTGATGAAGTGAAAAAATGTCTTTAAAACAAAGGCCAAGATATTAGTTTTATAACTGATGAACAGTGGTTGGATGATATAGCTTTCTTGGTTTACATAACTAAATCTCTCTCTGATCTCAACCTAACTTCATGGAAAAGATCAACTATGCTTGGAACTATATGAATATGTTCAAGCTTTCATCAAGAAGCTCATTTCACTGGAGGGACAACTGGAACAAAAGCAAATAGTTCTTTGGGAGACGTTATATTCAATAAAACAATGTAGAGTCAAGTGGGGTAAAAATTAGACATTTTTTAAAACTTTAACTTTTTGCGCATGTTAGACTCCTTCAAAAGAATTGATAAAAATGTTATGGGAAGTAAATGATCATGAGAAAACTATTAGAAGCTTAATAACATATAAAAACGACTTTCATAAAAGAGAAAAGAGAAATAAATACTGTTTCTTATATTTAACCTAGAAAAAGTGTAAAAATGAGACAGACACGATTAAAAATAAGACAGTTATAAAATACATGTTTAACAGTTGCCGTCCTCTAAACCAAAAGTAAGACACTCAGGGCAAAATGAGACAAAACAGGTTTTTTTATGTTAAACTCAACAAAATAGTAGAAAAATATTTATTCATAGAAAAATAACCACAAAATTGAACATTAATTCCAAAACTAAATTTCAGTTCATGCAAAACTTAGGCAAAGAAGTGCTAATAGAAAAGAATAGTTCTACTTTAAAATAAAATACAAAATCCAGAACACATTGAACATGAGAGAACATTAACGAACTAAATATGTATCGAAATCTATTGAAAAGGCAAAAACATCTGCTGCTCTACCGGTTCCTTGAAGCGGGGATGGGGGTGGTTTAAAACCATATCTTCCTTTACCACATTATTGATTTCCGGATCTGCTGGATAAACAAATTTATTTGCCTTGCGCCTGAGATAGTAAACACAAAATTCATTATTAGGTAACACATCTTTTACAATTGCCATGTAGTGCACGTCTTTTTTAGGTTTTACATTGAACTAAAACGAAATTACCAATAATTATATTTCCTTCCTGTTGGGATTTGAATCCTAGATTCTGTGCTATAATTTATATATTTATATATAAAATATTAAAAATGATGACCAGACAAGGGACTATATTAGAAGGAAGAAGTCAAGATGAAAGTGATGGACAACAAGAAAACAGGAGTATGGGGGATCATAGCAGTGTTACAGAATGTTTGAATATAAATAAACAGTTTGAAGAAATGATGAAATACATGAGTAGTAAGGAAGAAAATAGAAAAAAGGGTATGAGAAATATGGAAGAGAATATAAAAAAGACATTTGATATTATGAAGGAAGATATTATTAAAGAGAATGAAAAATTCAATGAAGAAATTAAAGAAGAGATGAATGGTATTAGAAAGGACAATGGTTACATTGAAATAAGATTAACAGTTATGACAGAAAAAAATGATACTCAACAGAAAGAAGTAGAAAGAGAATTGGAAAAAAATATTAAAAATAGAAATGAACGTATCGAAGAAACGAAGAAATTTTTTTATAAATTCGACAATACGATTGTTGAAACCTAGAAGAAAATAAATAAGACATAAGAAACATTAAGGCAACAAATAGAAGAAAGGGCAAGTATTCCTAGAGAACAATATATAGAAGAAACAAGAAAGGTACAAGTAGATATGAAGGATAAATTTGAAATTAATAATGTGCATAAACCGATTACCCGATTGCTGGATATTCTGGGTTACTAAATAACAAATGGAACTAATTTCCTAGTTAATTTTGGTGTCAGAAGTGTTTTATAGAACAAGCTGTAGTCAAATCAATTAGAAGTTTCCTGAATTGCCAAAATTTCTGCTTGTTGATTTTGAAGATAATTTTTCCTTAACGAAGCTCTAATTTTATATTTCTTTGGTTAGAAGGATTCAAACATAGATGGATGAATTTTAGCGCCGTTCCAAGAATGTCAATTCTCTGAGTCACAATTTTCGTGTGGCTACAAGTAAATCAGCTATTCAATTAAATTTGTATAATTAAAATACTTTAGGCACTTGAACACCCGCTTTCCTTCTAATAAATAATTCATCAAGTATTTCCAATTGATTTTTCGGTTTGGACATCTGGTACAAACATATATTATTTTTACCGTTAAAAAAATTTATAATATGCCAACCAATATTTCATTCGATATTCGACATTGTATTTTCTATTACAATCCTTTCATATAATGATTTCATTGTTATATTATTTTTTACACTACCGTAGTTGATTAAGCGGTACCGGTATTTGTTCATTACTATTTCAATAATTTTGCTTACAGCTCAACAGTTTCTGATCTTCGTTGAAATTGTATGAGTCGATTATTACACGCGCCTATTTGAATAAAAAAATTATATACTTCATAGCTGTATGTGAAGATATTTGAAATTCTTCTTTTTAGATAAAATATACTCAGAAAAATAAGATTTTTTTGACTTATAGCTGTTAAATGTTTGATTTTAGTGATGTACAATCGTGACAAAAAAGTACGCGGTAACTTGAAATAGAACGCAACATTTTCCGAATCTTCGAAACATTTTTAAAGCCATATAATATTTCAAACATAGTATCTCTAGCAACAAATACAACAATTTCTTTTTTCCACTACTAGCTATGAAGTTGACGATTATTGCGTCTTCTAGCCAACTGAGAAGCTGAATTTCTCTATTAGTGGTCTAGGTCAATAATGGACAAATTCAAATGTTTTGAGAATCTAGCAATAGTAGTTTAACAGAAACTTGTGCAACATAATTTTGTAACGTTAACGTTCTTCCATAGTTTTAAGTTATTTGCGTGTTAGTTTGGTCCTGTCGGAGATAAAAAAGAAGAAGAGGAGACATATAGAAAAATGGTAGCTTGTGAACGATATAGATAATAAAAGTTGTAATTAAAACCAAATAAAATCTACAAGGAAATAAATATAGTTTCAATAAAATACATAAAACCTAAAACAGAACAATAAGCTACGACATATGGTGTCAGGTGTGTAGCCGAAAATTGCTGAAAGCTTAAATAAGAAAAGAAATATAAGCCAGGCAGAAGCCATTTTGACTCCAATAAAATAAAGAAAATTAAAAATAAGAAACTCGTGTCAAAGTATAAAAAGTGTAGTGAAAAAATGGAATACTCTAAGCCCCCGGAAGCGTTTAATGTACAGGAGCCGCATGGATGGCCAAAATGGAAGCAAATATTTGAAATATTTTTGTTAGCTTGAAGAAAATGTACTGCAGACGAAAAGGTTAAAGTATCTCTACTGTTCAATATTCTTGGAGAAGCATGTGCTTAGATATCTATAATACATTTGAAACAACAAAAACTCTAAAACTAGATTATGTGTTATCCTGTTTTTGATGATCATTTCTCACCCAAAAGAAATGTAAGTATGGAAACATTTCAATTTAACAACATCCAGCAAAAAGAAGGTCAAAATATAGATTCCTTTTCAACTGAATGAAAAAAGCAAGCAGCCAACTGTTCGTTTGTATGTGACAAAAGGATCAGTGTGAAACCAGCTATGCAGAAAGAATGATAAAAGACAAAATGGTACTGGGTGCTCTGGATAAACAGGTTCAAAGGCACTTGTTAAGAGAACCGTCAATGTCATTAGACAAGATGCTTGAATATTGTAGGAGTACTGAAGTTACAATGAAACATGTTGAGTTAATAAATAATGGTACAGAAGAAGCACAAGAAGTTGATGCTCTCAAGTTTACTCGCAAATGTTGAAGATGTGATTTCAGTCATCATCCTAAACAATGCCTCGCTTATAATCAAACCTGTAGAATTTGTCAACGTAGTGGCCAATTTGCTTGTTGTTGTTGTTTTTTCAAGGACAAACAGCAACAAAACAAGTGGCAAGAACGAGTAAATTATTCTAATTTCAAACAGCCAGAAAATAGGAGACAGGAAGAAGGTCGGCCAAATGATCACAAAGAAGCTGAGGTTAAGAAACTAACATCAGAAGTACAGGTTTTGGATAATGTAAATATTCAGAATTCTGATTTTGTAAGTAAGGACAATGCAGGTACTGAGAATTCTATTTTTATTCATGAATATAAGCGAAATATTAAAAATACTAGCTGGTATAAACCTATTACTGTTAACAACATTGACATTATGTTTAAGCTTGAGACAGGAGCTGAATCTATTGTTTCACGTTTAAAAGGTTTTTATGATTTGAAGGTCGATAAATCTAAAATTATTCCAACATCCATGACAATAATCAAAACCTCTAGGTTACATAATACTTGAGTGCTTATACAAAAATCAATTTAAAAACGTAAAATTTTTGATTGTTGATTTAGATTCAGAACCTTTACTGGGGTTAGGTGATTGTTTACATTTTAACATGATATATAGAGTAAATACAGTTCAAACCAAGATGTTAAATGATAATACACTATTGCCAAAAACAAGAAATGAAGTATATAAAAATTTTAAAAACATTTTTGAAGGCCTTGGATGCCAGGTTATGTAGAAATTAAATTAAAAGAGGATGCAATACCAGTTGTACAAACACGAAGGAAGGTACCATTGGCTTTACATGTAGAACTAAAATCAATATTAAATGATCTTGAACAAAAAAGTATAATTCCTAAAGTCGAGTATTCAACTGATTGGGTTAATTCCTTAGTGATTGTTGAAAAGCCCAATGGATCACTTAGTTTGTGTTTAGATCCAAAACCATTGAACAAATATATTTGTCGAGAGGATTACATTATTCCTAAATGTGACGATATTTTAAACAATTTTTTCTGTAATAGACATGAAAGATGGATTTTGGCAAATACAATTATCAGGGAAGAGTTCAGACTTGTGCACATTTAACACTCCATTTGGTAGATACAAGTTTAATAGAGTTCCCTTTGGATTCAGTAGCATACCAGAAATATTCCAACGTAAAAGTATAGACATTTTTGGAGACATTCAAAAGTGAACATATATTTGGATGACTTGATAATAGCAGGAGTTGACGAAAATGTACATGTTTTTTAGCGTTCAAAAAATAAACTGTTTTAATGATTAAAACTAACTCTTCCGCATCTGTCGCTCTGAACAATATTCTATCATGAAATTGTCACTTGTATACACTTCGGGGATGTATCGTGCTAACAAACTGAAATTTCTCCAAAAATGACAATAATTTGGTACTTCAAGTACTATATCACCCGTTGTACTGGCTTTAGTGAGCTGAAAATCAATAGAGTTCATATTTGAGACGCCCTGAATAATATACAATTATAAAATTGGTCACTTGTATACACTCTGAAGGCTGTATCGTGCTAACAAACTGAACGTTCTCCAAAAATGACAAATATTTGGTACTGCAAGTACCATAGCACCCGTTGTACTAGCTTTACCGAGCTGAACATCAAGAGGATTCATCTTTGAGACGTTCTGAATAATATCCAATCATAAAATTGGCCACTTGTATATACTCTTGAGGCTGCATCGTGCTAACAAATTGAAATTTCTCCAAAAATGACAAAAATTTGGTACTGCAAGTACCATAGCACCCGTTGTACTAGCTTTACCGAGCTGAACATCAATAGGATTCATCTTTGAGACGTTCTGAATAATATCCAATCATAAAATTGGCCACTTGTATATACTCTTGAGGCTGCATCGTGCTAACAAATTGAAATTTCTCCAAAAATGACAAAAATTTGGTACTGCAAGTACCATAGCACCCGTTGTACTAGCTTTACCGAGCTGAACATCAATAGGATTCATCTTTGAGACGTTCTGAATAATATCCAATCATAAAATTGGCCACTTGTATATACTCTTGAGGCTGCATCGTGCTAACAAATTGAAATTTCTCCAAAAATGACAAAAATTTGGTACTGCAAGTACCATAGCACCCGTTGTACTAGCTTTACCGAGCTGAACATCAATAGGATTCATCTTTGAGACGTTCTGAATAATATCCAATCATAAAATTGGCCACTTGTATATACTCTTGAGGCTGCATCGTGCTAACAAATTGAAATTTCTCCAAAAATGACAAAAATTTGGTACTGCAAGTACCATAGCACCCGTTGTACTAGCTTTACCGAGCTGAACATCAATAGGATTCATATTTGAGACGTTCTGAATAATATCCAATCACAAAATTGGCCACTTGTATATACTCTTGAGGCTGCATCGTGCTAACAAATTGAAATTTCTCCAAAAATGACAAAAATTTGGTACTGCAAGTACCATAGCACCCGTTGTACTAGCTTTACCGAGCTGAACATCAATAGGATTCATCTTTGAGACGTTCTGAATAATATCCAATCATAAAATTGGCCACTTGTATATACTCTTGAGGCTGCATCGTGCTAACAAATTGAAATTTCTCCAAAAATGACAAAAATTTGGTACTGCAAGTACCATAGCACCCGTTGTACTAGCTTTACCGAGCTGAACATCAATAGGATTCATCTTTGAGACGTTCTGAATAATATCCAATCATAAAATTGGCCACTTGTATATACTCTTGAGGCTGCATCGTGCTAACAAATTGAAATTTCTCCAAAAATGACAAAAATTTGGTACTGCAAGTACCATAGCACCCGTTGTACTAGCTTTACCGAGCTGAACATCAATAGGATTCATCTTTGAGACGTTCTGAATAATATCCAATCATAAAATTGGCCACTTGTATATACTCTTGAGGCTGCATCGTGCTAACAAATTGAAATTTCTCCAAAAATGACAAAAATTTGGTACTGCAAGTACCATAGCACCCGTTGTACTAGCTTTACCGAGCTGAACATCAATAGGATTCATATTTGAGACGTTCTGAATAATATCCAATCATAAAATTGGCCACTTGTATATACTCTTGAGGCTGCATCGTGCTAACAAATTGAAATTTCTCCAAAAATGACAAAAATTTGGTACTGCAAGTACCATAGCACCCGTTGTACTAGCTTTAGTGAGCTGAATATATATATAGAGTTCACCTTTGAGATACTCTGAATAATATCCAATAGAGGAGTTCAGTCTAAGGTCAATGTGACCAACAAAAAGTGGTTTTTCTGACAAGAATGACAGTTAATGTCTATCAGTCAAAACATAAGATTTTTCCAGGTTTTTCATCATTAAGAACATCTATATTGCTTTATTAAAACAATGGATACACCCCCGAATCGTAAATCTTAAAATTTAAAATGAAGTTTTAGCTGAATACTCAACGCATCGGTGGCCAGTAATTCTAGCAACTTTTGGTATGTCACCATTTAATTTCTGTCATCTGTCACTGTAAGTTACCTCACCAGATTTCAATGACTTTAAATAATACAGGTCATTGCCAGATTTGATTTTGTTGATTGTCAATATTCTGTTTATCCGTTTATGTTTATTTTCAAATTAGGTTTTGTAGTTGTTTTAGTTAATTCTAGTCGTATTATTAAAAACAGTAGTTTAGTTATAGTAGTGTACATATATTTTTAATTTCAATGGCACGCTGTTCTTACCCAAACTGCAAAAGTGATTCCAGGAGTTTAGCAAATAAAAGAAAGCTCAAGAAAATAAAATTTATCCCTTTTCCAAAACCCACTTTAAATTATGCAAAGTGTATGGAATGGATTGCAAAGTGTGGAAATAAACAATTAACACCTGAAAATATTTCAAAAAACACTTATATTTGTAGTGCTCATTTTAGTGATAAAGAGTGTTTAAATTTTATACCAAAAGCCAGTGATCAAATTGATTATGGCGAAGAGGTAGGAGTAGATGCACCTAACTTGGATCAATTAGAACAAAATGAAGACATTCAAGTTGAAGAAAATACTAATCACCGTGGAGATGAAACCATTTCTTCCGCAGAGTACATTCATATATGGCACAATTATAATAAACAAGAAGAAACAGTAACACCAGTTGAACAACCACCAAGAAACAGAAAAACACTTGGATTTAAAACCAAATATTGCTTCACAGAGAAATCAAAAATTCTCTATTACAACAACATTAAACTGAAACCAAAATATTTTAAATATTTTACAGGTCTTTCCATTGGACATTTTAATGTATTATTTCGCTTTCTCGATGTAAGTGTTATGGACCACCTACAGTACAATTTCCCAAAATATATGAAGAAACCACGTACCAGGAAAAATGTTATTCGTAAATTCAAACTTTCACATAGAGACAAGTTATGTTTAGTTTTAGTGAGGTTACGCAGAGGCTTCACTTTGGATGAACTATCTTATTTTTTTGGAATAAGTAAAACATTAGTCTCTGTGATATTCTATACGTGGATACAATTTGTTTATCACCAAATTGATGGGTTGCAGGCAGAGATGTTTGCTGGTGCTAGAAAGATTAAGGACATTCCATTCTGCTTCAGAAAATTTCAAGAAAAAATAACTGTTGTTTTAGATGCTGCGGAGGTGCAAATGCAAATGCCCAAAAACTTCAGGCAACAAGGAAATACTTATTCAAATTATAAACATACAAATACAATAAAATTTTTGATAGGAATAAGTGTTACTGGAGCTATTATATATAGCAGCGAGGGATTCGAAGGAGCTATATCTGACACTGAATTATTTGAAAAGTGTGATTTGTATACTTTATTAAAAGAAAATGATACAATTATGGCTGACCGAGGATTTCTTATTCAAGATAGTGCCGATAGACTGAAAATAAAATTCATTTCACCACCTTATTTAATGAAGCGAGACAAATTAACTGCAGAAGAAGAAATGTTGACCAAAAATATTGCAAAAGCCCGAATCCACGTGGAAAGAGCAATCAGAAGAATAAAAAGTTACAAGATACTTTCCAAACAATGTCCAATACTTCTTTTACCAATAATTTCGAATGTTTTTAGAATTGCTTGTTTTTTAGTTAATTTTGAAAATGTTCTTGTCCAGTAATTACAAGAATCTTGGTTTATAATTGGTGTAATAAACAATATTTTCTGGATTTTTGAAATTTTAATATTTTTCCCTATTTTTTTTGCCTCAAGTTTTAGCATTTATTGTTGGTAATAACTTTTTATCTTAATTTGTCAATGATTATTTCTTTACTCAATATATTTGATACTATTCAATATTTTTTTTCCAAATTTCTCTTTCTTGGCTAAGTAGTATACAAGTTTGTGAGTGAAAGAAACTCATTTTGATATTAAATTATAATCTTATTTAACGTGACATCTACTACCAGTTGACATATAATGTTATCCTGATCTAGTTAGCCAAATGTTTAAATTAATTTTGATAATAAGTAAACAAGGAACAACTAGAACTAGAGGAAGAGAAAGAGGGCAACAAAGAATAAAGCTTTTAGTACTTGCATCCCTCCATAAGTGGGTAGCTGCGGTCCCATTTAAATATATTTTTAAATAAAAAAAATCAGTGTAAACATAATTTTATTATACAATAAAAATAGTTGATAATAACTTAACATTTTTTTGGACTAAAGGCGATAATTATTTCTAAAAATGTACAGGATCTAAGTCACGTACACATCGCATAGCAAACATCTCTGGAACATAAATACTTTCATAAAAAAATTTTACCTTCGATTTAATAACTTCTATTTCTTTTAAATGCTCTTTTTTATATACATAAATAACAATCATACTTTTTGGAGCTCAAACTACTAACTTACAACATTCTGCATTAAATATAATTAATGACACCAAAATTTGATATAAGTATGGATGGTGTTCTTTAATACTAATTTTGTTATCCACTTTTGACAGGAAAAAATTGTTTAATTGAGTTTTAGACAAAAATGTATCAAACTCATTAAGTTTTTGACATTTTTCCAAAACTTTAGGGCATTTAATTTCTATTAAATATTCAATTCCATTATTTTCGTTTCTCACCAGGCCATCAATGCTACTTGCAAGATACAAATAATTTGAATTTACAGCTAATCCATATTCTTCAAGTTTTTCATTTTGTTTTAAAAATAATTTTTTAAATTCTTTTCTTGCTGTAGATTCGTTATTTCGGCCATATTTCATGGCAAAAGTATTTATTGGTTTTCCAAGCAACCATAAATTTTTTAAAATAAAATTTTTTCTTGCCGAATCTGATGACAATCCACAAACAATTTTTACATTTGTAGAGGTTAGAAAGTAGCTCCTCCACTTTTTCCATTCTGGTGACAACTGCGGAAAAGTACTTAAAATATGGTGAGTTACATTATCACCTCCAAATTTTAATTTTATATTATTTAAAAATAATTTTGCCTGTTCTTTTATTGTGAAAACTTCCTCCTCATTATAGGAAAAGTCTTCATATTTATATTTTAAAATAGTCTGAAACATTGTTGTTACTTCAAGACATTCTAAATCTGACAAAAAATTATTTACATGAATGGTTCGTTTGTATTTACTTGGTAAAGGATTGAATGTTGTCCTTTTGGAAGGTTTATATCTTTTCATAGGATATTTACCAACAATGATGCCTGGACAACGAATATTAGATCCTTTTTCCCATTCTTTTGGTTTACTAGTTGTGGAGATTGGAAGATTACCAAATTGTTCCACATACTTCACTAAAAAAAGCAATAAGGCAACCACATGTGAACACTTGCCTAAGGCAGACTGCTTACATCCACAACTACACTTTGTAATAGCTCCTGATGTTTTATTAAGAGCAACATGTACATCATATTGTTTACGTATGTTAAATGAAGCCTGACATTTACATATACAATAATATATATTATTTCTACTGCTGTCAAAAATTTCACTGATGTAATCACTGTCTACATACTGACTTCCTCGGCTAAATGGTTTCACGGTTGTAGCACTTTGGCCAGCGTGATCTATATCGGTAAGTGTTGGATCTTCATTTTCGACATTTGTATCAAACATATAGGTATATATGTGTCCCTTGTTGAAATATTTTGGAATGGGACGTGATGGAAATCTGGCCCATATCAAATTGTTTTCATCTGATTCTCTCTGATTTGCAGTTGACTGTTGTTGAAGGACATTCCTTTTATAGTCATACCACTTCCCTTGGTCAACTCCTAGAAAAATAATTTCAGCTCGCCCATTGTCAATGCAGTTTTGTATCCTAAAAAAAACGTAAATAAAAATAAATATAAAAGACCAGTCAATAGTTACAAATACCCTACATATTTTTCTGTGAATGTGAACATGGAGTAATATGTGTTTATGGCTTATAACTGTCTAAATGACCCAAATATAACTGAACATTTTTAACATATTTTTGTTGTCGATTATGATATTAATGAATTAAATTGTGTATCAGCACAGACATAAAAATATTTTTTTATTGAAAAACTTGCACTTCATATTGTGATTGTTAAAGATTTTAAATATTTCACAATAACTTTTGGGCTCTGATGTAGACTATATTATTCGTAACCCTACTTACCTTTCTATAAGGTCCTGTTTTGTACCGGTTCTTTTTAAACCTCTACGTTCTAGCCAACGTTTCAGTTCCAAAACAGAATTATCATTTAATGTTATATTTGGGTTTAATACAGCACCAGGAACATCTTCTGGCAAAAGAGTCACTGTATCCATAGTCTATATAATGTTTACACTAGGCACTAGGTATCTACTTTAAAAATACGATTATATTATATACTACTATAACTTAACTACTATTTTTAACGAAATAACTAACTAGAATTACTACAAAAGACTAATGGAAATAATTTGGAAAATGGACATTAAGGATTACACGTTACACGATTTTCAATAAACAAATAAATCTGACATAAGAAGTGACAGAAATAAACTAGTGACATACCAAGTTTCTAGAATTATTGGCCATCGATGCGTTGATTATTCAGCTAAAATTTCATTTTAAATTTCAAGATTTACGCTTCGGGGGTGTATTCATTGTTTTAAAAAAGCAATATAGATGTTCGCAATGATAAAAAACCTGCATAAATCTTATGTTTTGAATGATAGACATTAACTGTCATTCTTGTCAGAAAAACAACTTTTTGTTGGCCACACTGACCTTAGACTGAACTCCTCTATTATAAAATTGGTGACTTGTTGAACTCCGGAGGCTGTATCGTGCTAACAAACTTAAATTTCTCAAAAAATGACAAATATTTCGTACTTCAAGTACCATAGCACTCGTTGTACTGACTCTGGGGAGCTGAAAGTCAATAGAGTTCATCTGTGATATGTCCTTCACAATATTCAATCAGAAAATTGCTGACTTGTTGCACTCCGGAGGCTGTATCGTGCTAACAAGACATGTAACGAAAAGTGGCCGACGACGACGACGACATACACTCAGGATTTTTTTCTAAAAACCATTCTTTCATATTGTTGTTGATGGAAATCGTGAAAGTAACTCAAAAAAGAATTTCAAAATTCCAACTTTTTTTGGGGTAAACCAATACTTTTGTCGCATATTAGATAGGTGGAGCGGAAAAGTAATATTGGATAAAGCTTTAAAATATAATATAGACTTTAATTTTGATAAGTTGCAATATAAAACGACTGAAGTTAATTTCTTGGGTCAAATAATAACAAAAAATGAAATACAATCCTCTCTAAAAAACATACTAGCTGTTTTGGCTATTGAAATCCTTTAAACAAAAAATATTTATTGCGAATCCTTGAATTTTTTCAAAGTGTATACCAAATCTTTTACAATTAACTTATAATATATATAATTTGAATGGCTAGACTTCCTTCAACAAGAACTAGACACTTTAAAAACTCTGATTACAAAAAAACCAATTCTAAAGATTTTTCATCAAAATAAACCTGTTGAAATTCAAACTGATGCATCTGGTAAAGAATTAGGGTATTTTTTTATGCAATATATGCAACCAATAGCTTTCGCATCAAGATCTCTTAATAGTGCAGAGGTTAAATATGCACAAATTGAGAAGGAGCTTTTAAGCATTGTATTCTCATGTAAGAAATTCCATTACTGGATATATGGCCGGGAAGTTTTGATCAAAATTCTTGATAATGCTTGCAAAGAATGCTGTTGAAATTATTAATATATATTATAAAGATTGAATACTTACCTGGTCCCAAGATGTATGTTGCAGATACATTAAGTAGATCTTACATTAGATACAGAATTAGAATACACTGTTCATGCGCTCTCTCTAACTGTACCAATGTCAGCAGAAAAGAAAATCGTTTTTCAAAATTCTGTTAATAATGAATTGATTTTATCACAAGTAAAAATTTTTTGTTTAACTGGATAGCCCAACACTGATAAAAGGTTGACTTCTGAATTGAAATAATTCTTTAACTTGAGGTATAACATATATCTTTCCAATAATTTGCTATTTTACAACAATAAGACTATTGTTCCTTCTGATCTTAGAACTAGTATCCTTAAATTGATACATTCGGCCCACTTTGGAATGCAAAAATGTAAATTACGAGCACGTGAAATTATGATATGGCCAAAAATGTCTAAAGATATTGAAGGCTACGTAAGAAATTGTGACACTTGTCAACTCAATGGGCCAGCTAACCCAAAAGAGACTCTTGTACCCCATAAAACACCAGAAAGATCGTGGTGAATATTATTTTCTGACTCTTTTGATTACCAGTCCAAAAGAAGTTAATTGTTGATAGCTACTCCCATTGGTTGGAAGTTATTCCTACCCAAAATAAGACAGCTTCAACTGTAATCATGCATTGTAAGAATTTGTTTTCTCAATTTGGTGCTCCTGATATTTTCTATGCTGATCATGTTCCCTATAACAGTATAGAATTTAAAAGTTTTGTTAAACCATGGAACTTTGATTTGGAATTCTCTAGTCCTTATCATCACCAGTCGAATACCTTTGCAGAGAAGTCTGTCGATATCTCTAAAGACATGTTTAAAAAAATGAAACATTTAGATGAACTCTCATACTATTTACTTGAATATCGAAATACTCCTCTACCTAGAATAGGATATGCTCCCATTCAATTACTTTTAAATCGCCTTGTAAAGACCAAGCTTCCTATTACTTCAGAAATTCTTCTTCGCACAATTATTGATCAAAAAGAAATATTAGTTTTTAAATGAAACTCAATGTTTCTAGCTAATTCCACAATATAATGAAAAATATTAAAAATTCTAAAAAATTGACAATTGTTTCGATAACTGAATATCATCGTCAGAATGACAGTAGTTACATTTCATTTGATGCCTACCTGATGTTTAGTAGTTATTTTTGGCTAGACTAAGAAGTGACCTACCTTGTGATTGACTTAATATATGTTAATAGAGAAAAGAAGAAGATGTGATATTACAAATATTGAAGCTTAGATAGTATTAGCCCTATGGTGATATCCTGGATATCATTTTTCCAATTAAGATCAGTACCTATAACTGTGCAATGATATAGAAAACCAGGAAAACTATATCTGCTCACCTTTACAATTATCACTTAAGAAGACAGTTTAATAGTGGAGAACTCCCTAGATTTATCTGTTCATTGACGACTTCATATTGTGGGTTTCTTAAGTGTCTTCTAATTTCTAACTCTTCAAGGAAATCCAGTTCTTGTTTCTTATCACAAATATGTAGTACTTCTAGTTCTGTGTTAGGTGTCAATGAATGATTGGTGTTAAGTAGATGTTTTGCGTAATAGGATTTATCTGGTTGTTCAATTCTGTATGCTCGTAAGTGTTCACTGTACCGGATTTCAAAATTTCTAAGGGTCTGACCCAAATAGACAGCATCACATTCTGGACATTTGAGTTTATATATACCTGATTTATTTAATGGTGGTATTTTTGTTTTTACATTTAACAATTTTGTACTTACGTTACTTTCTGTTTTAAAAGAAATTATTGTATTTGCTAAAGATATCTTTGAAATATTATTAGAAATATTTCTTGTATATGTGATGGTTTTATAAGTTTTATATTTCTTCAGTTTGTTTAGGAAATATTAGTTGTGATGCCAATTTTTCCGCTTTTTTATTAATTATCATATGTCATGGATTTAGATGAGGACCAGAAGTTGATGCCCGTATTGGATTATAGGACCATTGAGATGGAGACCAATAAAGTTTCGATCTCTGGCTTGAACCATAGTATGGCCATGCAAGATATAATTGAGGAAGAATTTTTAGGTTAGGTTTATTAAAAGTATTTTTTTATGATTTAAACAAAATGCTATGTAAAACTACGATGATAATGACAGTTTTAGTGATTTCTCTGCAAAAGAATCTGAATATCTTCCTACTACCAGTGCGGAAAACGAGTTATTAGGAATGGAGGAACACCCAGAATTAGCAGCAAAGCCTCGAAGAAAAAGAAGAAATCCAGACTTGTGGCAAAGAAATATTAGATAAAAAAATAGATCTGAAGGAAAAGAATATGTTTCAACAAAAGGGATACAAAAACCAGCAGTTAAAATGATGGGCCCTTGCAAGGAAACTTGTAGATTAAAATGTTTTAATATCCCGAACGCTGAACGGACTGTAATTATTCACGTTAACGTGATTTTATCGATTAGAATTCAGACAGAAACATAAAAAATATTAAAACCACTCAACCCGACTCCAAAAGGAATTATTGCATGAATTTTCTTCCAATTAATGGAAACAGAAGAAAAGTTTGTAAACCGATGTTCCTAAATATCCTAGGGATTAAAAAGGGCGTTGTTGACATTGCTATGGCGAAGTGTTCCAAAGAAAATATTGCAGAATCTGATGAACAGGGAAAGGGCAGTAGTAAAGCCTTAGTTCTCATAATGGTTGAAGACATAAAATCACACATACAAACCTTTTCATGTGTTTCATCCCATTATTGCAAAGACGACACTGAACGAAAATATTTGGATTCATATTTGAACTTAGCCACCATGTATAGAATGTATATAAAAGGGCGTCGAGAAAATGGATGGCCAGAAGTAAAGTTATCCTCATATCGAAACATTTTTAAATACAACTATAATTTAGAGTTTCATAGACCAAAAAAAAACCAATGTCAGATCTGTGTGGCCTTTAATAGCTAATCCAAGCGAAAAGATGTCACAAGATTATGAAGCATATAAACAATTAAAAGGTAATGCTCGAGAAGCAAAACCAACCTTACCAACGATAAAATTGTTAGTTGTAATTTTGATTTGCAATAAGTTTTGCTTAGTTCTACTGATCCTACTAACAAAGCTTTGATTTATAAACGTCCATTATCCACTTATAACTCTGCTGTTTACAATGTTGTTAACAAAAAGGATATTATTTTATATAGCAAGAAGGCCAAGGAAGCCGGGGCAGTTGTGAAATTGCTAGTCTGTTAATTATGTATTTTAAATCCCTTCCAAATACTGTAGAAGAAATTAGGTGTTTCAGCGATACAAGCGGTGGATAAAACCTTAACAAGTTTGTGGTTTCAATGTGCATGTATGCGGTGCACGTAATTGAACATTTTCAAACAATTCATCCCAATTTTTTGACACTTGGCCATAGCGAAATGGAGTGTGATTCCATGCACTCCGCCATTGGCACCGAATTTAAAAGAGTTGATAGAGCACTGTAGCCAGGTGACTGGAAAACTATAGCCAGAGGTGCAAGAAAAAGGGGAGATCAGCCCTATATTGTTCATGACATTCAGAACAATGATTTTTTGATTGGAAAGCATTTGCCAATAGTCATTTAACTATGAGAGAAACGTACATTAAGAACGATCCAGAGCTATTTCCAAAGATCATCTATTTTCAGTTTAAAAAAGAAAATGTTTACCAATATGATTTCAAAGAGTCCTTTAATGCTGATAACATTAGACGCGTAGATTGCAACAATAATGTACGCAGACATCAATCAGTCTACAGGCGTGTTATCATCAAGGCCATCCTATAATTGATGCCATATATAAAAATTTAATTCTTTATTTTCCACAAACCCACCAGCATTATTTCGCGACTATTTTGATTTTTACTATAGCTCACCGCACGATAAGAGAGAAGAAGAAGATGATGATTAAAAACCAATTCTCGTTTTGTTTTGCTTTGTTGTTACAAAGAAAATAAGGCACATTAGTTGGTTTAACCATTAAATTCCCATGCTATGAAAATCAACGTAAACACCCATGCGGAGTCCTTCAGAGAACCCAGCTAAAAATATGATTTTTAAATTAGTTTATTTCAATTTTTGAATCAAATAACTTTAGGAAAAAACAAAATTATACTTCAGACATTCAATGAAACTTTATTGAATATTCTGGAGAAGAAAATAAAAAATATATTCAAAATACAGTGCGTCCATAAAGTAACGCATAAATTCATTATTAGCTAAATAAACAATAATATTAAAAATTCCTGAAACAGGTCAATTTTTGATTTTAATTTACTGTTTTTTCAAATTATAATGTTATTTACAGGGTGAACCATATTCGTGTGATGACGTCATCGCCATTTTTTTTAAGTGGAACAACCCAATTTTTTTTCGATTTCCGGATTTCCCTTGATGAGTTGATTCCAAAAATGTATAACACTTTCTTTCAAATTGATACAGGGTGGAGGAAAATAAAAAAAATTAAATTACCTACAAAATAAGAAATAAAAGAATAAACGTAATAAACACATTAAATGAAATTACGTATTTACTTACTACTACTTTAAACACCCCGTATAATTATTACCATGGTACTTAACAGCTTAGTGATCCAAGCCCTCGATTAAAATTTTTATTGTTTGAAATATTTTTCTGTTATTTTTTATCATTTGCCGGTAAAAACTGTCAACAACGTTAAAGTACATTTCTGTTATTGTTAACTCTGTAAACAAGGTACGTTTATGTGAAAACTATCTACAAATAAATTTATAATATCATAATTTTGCAACTTCTTCAACAAAATGCGGTTAACCGAAAGTGAGAGGATTGAAATATGAATGATGATTGGTATTGGCGACAGGATGCGGAGTCAACAAGAGGTATGCAGATTATTTCATGAGATGCACCCAGATGATGAACCCATTTCACAATCTACTGTAAGCAGAATAGAGCAAAAATACAGAGAATTAGGACATGTGAGGGATGCACCAAAGCCCGGTAGAACAAAAATTAATGAAAATATTCAAGAAGACATAATTTTGTCGGCAATAGAAAATCCACACTGCACAGTGCGAGGATTATCTAGGGATTTAGGTATTGGAAAGTCTTCAGTAGCAAACATTTTTAAAAAGGTAAAATACCATCCTTATAAAGTACGACTTATCCATGAATTATCTGAAGACGATTTTGACCGAAGAACTGAATTCTGCGAGTATATGATGAACCAAAATAATTTCACTGACAACGTTTTATTTTCGGACGAGGCAACGTTTTATTTGAACGGGCATGTTAATAGGCAAAACACCCGTTATTGGTCTGATGAAAATCCACACTGGATACAAGAATGCCATACGCAAAGACCACAAAAAATCAACGTATGGGCTGGTATTGTGAGAAATACAATTATTGGTCCATATTTTTTTGACGAAAATTTAACAGGAGCATTGTATCTGGATTTCCTACAAAATACAATGATTCCTGATCTGATCCAGCTTTTTCCTGATATTCAAATACCCAACAATCTAGACCGTGGAATCTGGTTTCAACAGGATGGTGCACCGCCACATTTAGCTGTAACTGTGCGCGAGTTTTTAAACAGGACCTTTCCACAACGGTGGATAGGAAGAAGGGGAACAGTGGAATGGCCCGCTAGATCCCCTGATCTTACCCCATTAGACTTTTTTATGGGGTTATTCAAAATCTAAAGTTTATACTAACAGACCTAACAATATCCGTGATCTAAAAGACCGAATCAGGCAAGAAATGCAGAACATAACACCCGCTATGCTACAAAATGTTGAAGAAGAATGTAATGACCGTTTCTGTCATTGTCTAGCAGTCAATGGAGAACAATTTGAACATTTATTGTAAATTTTCTTTTGTTTCTTTTTGGTAGTAAATCACAGTAATTTCATAATTATGTAATTAAAATTTTTGTATTTTTTTCCACCCTGTACCAATTTGAAAGAGAGTGTTATACATTTTTGGAATCAGCTCATCAAGGGAAATCCGGAAATAGAAAAAAAATTGGGGTGTTCCACTTAAAAAAAATGGCGATGAAGTCATCACACGAAGATGGTTCACCCTGTAAATAACATTATAATTTGAAAAAACAGTAAATTAAAATCAAAAATTGACCTATTTCAGGAATTTTTAATATTATTGTTTATTTATCTAATAATGAATATATGCGTTACTTTATGGACGCAGTGCATAACAAACAAATATTAGGAGAAACAATAAAAAGTTACCAAAAATCAGGAATAATTCATTATGCTCATCAAAAATTAAAAAAGAATTTGAGCCGATGCGCATTTAGTACATACAATATTTGGTTTGCTTATTTTATGATTTTGACATACAAATTGTTCACTTTTTTGTCACATCTTCTGGGACACTGGAAACGTCTTGCCCTTTTTCTGTTTTGGTTCGCTGGTTCTCCAGCAGTTTTTGTGGCACTGTATTCTGCTATCCCACAGTCTCGTAGAGCCGCCTTTGTATGCTCCTTATGGTTCCTATATTGTGCTCTTTTTTCTATATTAGTTTGAGCCAAGTCATCACTTAGGTGCAGTAAAAAGAGACGTCGCCGGGCATAGTTCTTTTTCTTCCAAATGGAATTATTCTCCATATAAATGACATAAGGATTCAATATACATATGTCTATAATATTGAAAAATAGCCTATACGGCCATCGAGCTGTCCTCCTACTACATGAATATTCCCTTACAAGCTTATTAGCATTATCAACCTCTCCTTTGGTTTGGTTATAATCCAATATGATGATTGGGTTTGTTCTCATTATCTGCAGACACTTTGTCTTCATCATGCTGGCTACATAAAACGTGAACCATTCTTCCCTTTTTTGGAATCTAAGAAAATATCGTCAGATCCTTTGTAAAAGCAAAAATAGAAGAGTGGATTGACCTAGACCTGTAATTTAGGGTTGCGGGAGTATCAGGTTTATTTTTACGAACAGTTCCCAATGAGGTTAGATTTTTGGATAATAAATAGTTAGCTAAAGGGACGCTTGTGAAGAAATTGTCAGTAGTTATTCCTCTCCCAGTATCGTGATATGTTTGTACTAAGTCAGATATGACTCTATAGCCTTGGTTTTTCTCTGATAAACTTCCAGGAACTTTTCCGGTGTAGACCTGAAGATTGCAAAAATAAGAAGTTTGTATGTCAGCATCTGTCCATATTTCGATGCCGTATCGACCTGGCTTTGATATAATGTATTGCCTAAAAGAGCACTTTCCACGAAAACTAACCAACTGCTCGTCAATAGTAATATGGTCATATGGCTCAAAACTTTTTCTACAATTGGTAACAAAAATATTTCATACTTCTCTTATGGCAGCTAATTTGTCATTCTCTTTTCTTTCTGTTCTAGTAGATTTGTCGTCAAATCGTAAAAAAGTTGAGATTTCTTCAAATCTATTTATTGATAACGAGGCAGTGAAAAATGCTCTCTGAATGGATGTATTCGTGCTCCACATTTCCTTAGTGGATTCTTTTCTACATCGAAGCGCGCCTGCTTTTATTAGAACCCCCAAAAAATAGTCTAGCTCGTCACGTTCTAATGGTGTCCATTATCTCTGGTTATTCGGATTCTTACCGCTCCAAGCATCATAACATCTAGAAGCTTCTTGATTTGAATGTAGACAAATGACATCTTTAATTTCCGGGGATAAGAATAAATTGAAAGCTTCTAAAATTGTGTTAGCATCGGCACTATATTGTGTAATTGTGTATTTTTTATATAGAGTTAGAACCCATGGATAAAAAATTAAGGTTTTTTTTAAATGCATTTTGTTAGAGAAGTTGCAAATTGTCACTAATAACATTTTGTCGATTTCCTCAAAATGACAAAAACAAAGTTGTTGCATTCAGCCGACGATATTATCTAAGCTTTAATATTTGTGAAATCATATCTTCTTCTTTCATATAATATATTGAGTCAATAAAAAGATAGGTCACTTATGGTCTAGCCAAAAATAATTATTACACATCAGGTAGGCAACACATTTTTTCATTATATTGTGGAAGTATTTAAAAGTTTAATTTAAATAAGTAACATTAGTTATTTGTCTACCCGATTACTTGTTCATATTCGCAGACACGTTAATGCTTCAAAGTTGAATGTAATGGAACTCAACCTAACATTATCTTGTTGTTTAAATAAACAGTTAAAACTTGAAGCAGTTAGGTCGAAACATTTCATTTTATTTTTATTTATTTAAGGTGGTTGTTGCTACATTCTTCTTGATAACCAGTATCACAGTAAAACGTAATTAAAATGATAATAAAACTTCTTGGCATAACTCAATGAGTTTTTGTCATTCTTCTCTATTGATTCGGGTGTTAATGGCTGTTGTAAAATTTAGTACCACATGAATTAAAATTTATTTAATCGTTACCTTCTTTTGCAAATACTTATTCTGTTGATTTATGTAACTTTGCTAATTTATATGGTTGTTTTATAAAATACACGAGAATGTTGTTAACAGAAAATTCTAAAATTTTATTGATCTCTTAATAAACTTCCTAGTAAAAATATGTGAAATTCGCTGGTTTTTTAGGCATATATATATATATATATATATATATATATATATATATATATATATATATATATATATATATATATATATATTCATTTGTATTTGCGACTGGGATACTGTTGATGATATTTTTTTTAATTGAAAGATATCTTTTTCGTGACTTTTTTACTTCACCTTATGTAAAGTATATGTAATATATGTATACATATAGGGACGTACTGTTGAGGTAGTACCTTTTATCAAAGACGGTCGTACTCAATCACAGGGCTCCCAATTATCACTTATGACTCCACGTACCACACCCCGGGCAACTGCATTGACCTGCAGGCAAAACTAATTGAGGATAGCCAGGTATGGAGAACTCTCAGTGTCTGACCCGGAGTGGGCGCCTGCAAACAGCGACGGTTCCCCAGGTTAGGGGTGGCTGAACCGACACTCACCAAGACGTCTGGCCAACTCCAAAATATATTGAAAAAATGTTAAAAAATCTAATGACAACTGATTGACAACTAATTATTATAATTCAAAGATATAAAACTTTATAGAATCTAGAGATGTAAAAGTTCTTAGAGCAGGCCCAACAAAACAGTTTTCTAATAATGTTAGATATATTGTTGATAATTCAGTGATTACATCATAAATAACAATCCTCATTCTCCACAATTATATGGAACCGTTAAATTACATTAAATAACGAAACCAATTAGACCTATAGTTTCTTATGTTAATACTCCTAATAATATATTGGCAAATAGACTTAACAATATACTTAATACTTACGGATATACATCTAAATACTCAATTAGAAATTCAAACAACTAATCAAAAAATTAAAAGCATTCAACTTGCAAGATAACTCTAAACTCATTTCATTTGATGTTACCAATATGTTCACTAAAATTCCTCCTAAACAATGTTTAATTAAACGGTTTTATTTAGCTCACCCCGTTTGTTTTATTCTTGGGTCAAATTTAGTAATTCAAATTTCACCCTCTTCCTGTCAACCGATTAATCTGAAATTTTGTATACACTTTGGATTTTGGTGACAATACAATTATGTTTATTCATTATCATTATAAATTCAAGATGGCCGCCGCTACAAAATGGCGGATAATTTATGTTTTAATAATCCCATCAAAATGGGTATCAAATGAAAGGGCTCAACAAGCAGAATACAATATGCTATAAAAAATTGAAATCCAAGATGGCGGCCGCTACAAAATGGCGGATAACGTAGGTTTTATCAATCCCATCAACATGGGTATCAAATGAAAGGGCTCAACAAGCAGAATACAATATACTATAAAAAATTTAAATCCAAGATGGCGGCCGCTACAAAATGGCGGATTACGTAGGTTTTATCAATCCCATCAATATGGGTATCAAATGAAAGTGCTCAACCAGTAGAATACAATATACTATATAAAATTAAAATCCAAGATAACGGCCTCTACAAAATGGCGGATAACGTAGGTTTTATCAATCCCATCAACATGGGTATCAAATGAAAGGTCTCAACAAGTAGAATACAATTTACTATGCAAAATTGAAATCTAAGATGGCCGCCGCTACCAAATCGTTGATAACATTTTTTTATCAATCCCACCAATATGGGTATCAACAAATAAAAGGGCTTGACAAGAAGAATACAGTGCACTACACAACCTCAATATTTAAGATGGGCGCAGCCACTAAATGGCGTATAATAATAAGATTTAAATTTAGAAATTGAATCTGTAATTTAATTATCTGATTAATCCAGCCTGAATCCACCACCCAAGTCAAGATTTTGTATCGTGTTGAGGACTGTGTGGCGTTAGGGTGGCTAAAAATGATACGTCGTTAGCGGTACACCACCCAAGTTAAGGTGAAAGGTTAAAACGCGCCGAGAACTGTATGGCATTAGGTTGGATAAAAAACTAAAAACCAAAAAATAAAAATAGGTAAAAAAAATAGGTAAAAAAACTTTTTAAGTTAAACGGTTTTATGTTAAACATACATTGCAATGTTTAAGATAAATGTACTAAAAACCAAAAAATAATAAAATAGATACAGTCGTGGGAATTATAAACATATGCATAGACTAGACTAAAATAAAACCGTGGGGCACGTCAATTGTCTACAATCGTTGATTAAAATTTTTGTTTTGTAATGTTACACTATAATTAGGCAGTTGTTCAACCGACAATTGACGTGCCCCATGGTTTTATTTTAGTCTAGTCTATGCATATGTTTATAATTCCCACGACTGTATCTATTTTATTATTTTTTGGTTTTTAGTATATTTATCTTAAACATTGCAATGTATGTTTAACATAAAACCGTTTAACTTAAAAAGTTTTTTACCTATTTTTATTTTTTGGTTTTTAGTTTTTATTTCGCATTCTGTTTAATTCATTTAGTGCTTCATTATTGCAAGGTTTCTTGCCCGTTAGTTTATTGCATTCCAACTCTTTGGTAGCGGCGGCCATCTTAGATTTCAATTTTGCATAGTAAATTGTATTCTACTTGTTGAGACCTTTCATTTGATACCCATGTTGATGGGATTGATAAAACCTACGTTATCCGCCATTTTGTATAGGCCGTTATCTTGGATTTTAATTTTATATAGTATATTGTATTCTACTGGTTGAGCACTTTCATTTGATACCCATATTGATGGGATTGATAAAACCTACGTTATCCGCCATTTTGTAGCGGCCGCCATCTTGGATTTCAATTTTTTATAGTATATTGTATTCTGCTTGTTGAGCCCTTTCATCTCATACCCATGTTGATGGGATTGATAAAACCTACGTTATCCGCCATTTTGTAGCGGCCGCCATCTTGGATTTCAATTTTTTATAGTATATTTCATTCTGCTTGTTGAGCCCTTTCATTTGATACCCATATTGATGGGATTAATAAAACATAAATTATCCGCCATTTTGTAGCGGCCGCCATCTTGGATTTAAATTTTTTATAGTATATTGTATTCTGCTTGTTGAGCCCTTTCATTTGATACCCATGTTGATGGGATTGATAAAACCTACGTTATCCGCCATTTTGTAGCCGCCGCCATCTTGGATTTCAATTTTTTATAGTATATTGTATTCTGCTTGTTGAGCCCTTTCATTTGATACCCATATTGATGGGATTATTAAAATATAAATTATCCGCCATTTTGTAGCGGCGGCCATCTTGAATTTATAATGATAATGAATAAACATAATTGTATTGTCACCAAAATCCAAAGTGTATACAAAATTTCAGATTAATCGGTTGACACGAAGAGGGTGAAATTTGAATTACTAAATTTGACCCAAGAATAAAACAAACGGGGTGAGCTAAATAAAACCGTTTAAAAACTTTTTAAGTTAAACGGTTTTATGTTAAACATACATTGCAATGTTTAAGATAAATGTACTAAAAACCAAAAAATAATAAAATAGATACAGTCGTGGGAATTATAAACATATGCATAGACTAGACTAAAATAAAACCGTGGGGCACGTCAATTGTCTACAAATTATTGACTTAATGTGCGATAGAAGAATCGTTTAATTCTTCGTTAGGCAGTTGGCCCGCAGACGGTGAGGAAATTACTTACTATTTTCTTGCTCATGGAAATTCCAATAGTTATACACTCCATGTAAATAGAAGAGATGTTTCAACTAGTTTATCGTTGGACATTCACACTGCTGGCTGGCGAGGAATCGTTTCACTGCTCGTAGTTTGTCTTTAATCGACAAAACATATGATAAAAGTACTACTCGCTCACCACTATGAAACCCTAAAACTCGCTTATAATCGAGCTTGCTAGCTTGTTTCCACATTCTAGCCCTACTTATCACACGTCCATCGTTGTCGGTTGAACAACTGCCTAATTATAGTGTAACATTACAAAACAAAAATTTTAATCAACGATTGTAGACAATTGACGTGCCCCACGGTTTTATTTTAGTCTAGTCTATGCATATGTTTATAATTCCCGCGACTGTATCTATTTTATTATTTTTTGGTTTTTAGTACATTTATCTTAAACATTGCAATGTATGTTTAACATAAAACCGTTTAACTTAAAAAGTTTTTTTACCTATTTTTATACTTGTAAGAAAATTACTAGAAGATGAAAATATTAATCCAGGAATAATATCAGATATACTTAATTTATTTGATGTATGTATTATATCACTTTTCAAAATAAGATATATAGGGTTGTCAAAAAAAACCGGAATTTCCTTTTTTATTGATATTTTTTTATTTATAGGTCGATTTTATTGATGTCGGTTTTGTTTGAAAGATAATTGATCAAGACACACTACTAATCTAATATTTCGCGTTTTGTTTCAAAAACAAAATGGCGGACACATCCAAACTTTATCAAACTTTAAAACAGACTGGAAATTTTTTGTTTCGCACTGTATATGTTTGCGAATTATTTTACGAAAGTTCAGACATTTGTGAATGTAACGAGAGGTCAAACATAGAAATCGGTCAAAAATTGTCTGATGTATGGCTCGAAAAAAACAAGTATGTTATTAAATAGTGAATTTTAATTTCTTTCGACATTTTCCAAAATCAAGTGGGCGAATGTCAAATATTGTTGCTTGTAGTTAATCAGAATTGTTGACACTTGTCAAATTTATCTTTTTTATGATAAAACTTATTAGGCTCATCAAAATATGGTTCTTTCTAACGACGACAAAATTTTTATTAAAACTTTAATTTTGAGAGGATACAGGGTGCATGAAATCTTAGAACAATTTCCTGAAGAGAGCAACAAAAAAAGTACAATTTACGACTTCGTTAAAAAATTTGATTTAACGCAGTCTATTGCAAGGCGTGAAAGTAGTGGGCGCCCAAGGAGTATACGAACACAGGTGAGTAGGATACCGTACGTTTTATGTTTTATAAACCGCACTAAATTAAGTTAGGAAAACATTCTCCGAGTTTCGAATTTGGCAGTTAGTCCTGAAAGAGCACCTGGTACTAGTTTAAGTGCTCCGCAAATTGCGAGGAGGTGTAATATTTCCCGTAGTTCCGTAAACCGGATAATAAATATCGATCTAGGACCTAAATTTATTAAACGAGAATATTCTTTTAAACTTACTAATGAAGTAAAAGCCAGAATATTGCTGAGATGCAGAAATCTTTTAAATAGATTTAGGACTAGAAGAGAAATTGAAAAAATCTGGTTTACTGATGAGAAGATTTTTACAATAAATCCTCTGAAAAACGCGCAAAATGACAGAATATGTATACCTCACCACCAACGCAAAAGGGAAGTGCCCTTAAATCGCCTGTTAAGGGAAAGAAACAAGTTTGGTAATTACGTAATGATGTCTGCAGCGATCTCGAGGAATCAAAAAATTAATTTAATTTTCATTAATCAAGGCTCAGGTTAAATTCTCAAACTTACTGCGATACCGTTTTAACACAAATGCTTCCCGAAATAGAAGATCGAGCCCCGGACTATATTTTTATGCAAGTATGCTTGTGTTTTATTTTTTTGCTCTTTGAATGGTTGCGAATATGTTTTTAGGACGGCGCAAGGTGTCACACCAGTGCACATACCCTCAATTATTTAAGAGAAAACGTAGCTGACTTTTTAGAGCCTCACGAATGGCCTCCAAATAGTCCAGATTTAAATCCTTGCGATTACTTTCTGTGGGGCGATTTAGAGGCTAGAATTCATGAAAATGGTACAACATTTGAAAATGTCGAAGAACTTAAACAAAGAATTCTTCAATGTAGGGGCCAAATCAGACGAGAACATATGAGAAAAGCAATCGACAGCTGGCGAAGTCGTGTTCAACTAGTAGTTGAAGCTAATGGTGGCCATATTAATGTTTAATTTTCTCTTTAACTTTAGTTATTGTTTTGTGTTCTTCATAAAAAATTCGTTTTGTTTCAATTAACTTTTAGTAGATAATATCGAAAGAAATTAAAATTCACTATGTAATAACATACTTGTTTTTTTCGAGCCATACATCAGACAATATTTGACCGATTTCTATGTTTGACCTCTCGTTACATTCACAAATGCCTGAACTTTCGTAAAATAATTCGCAAACATATACAGTGCGAAACAAAAAATTTCCAGTCAGTTTTAAGGTTTGGTAATGTTTGAATGTGTCCGCCATTTTGTTTTTTAAACAAAACGCGAAATATTAGATTAGTAGTGTGTCTTGATCAATTATCTTTTTAACAAAACCGACATCAATAAAATCCACCTATAAATAAAAAAAATCAATAAAAAAGGAAATTCCGGTTTTTTTTGGACAACCCTATATATTCAAAATGAAGATTCACCAATAGGAAGCCCTATATCACCAATTTTGGCAAACATTTTTATGGACAGTTTAGAAAGAAAAATATTTGAAAGCAATATTTCAAAAATGTTTTATTTTGGTATAGATATGTAGATGACATATTAGCTTGTTTTATGGGTAGTGAACGATAATTAGATATATTTTTCAATCACATTCATAATTTACACCCCAAAAATTAAATTTACATCAGAAGTTGAAGAAAATAGTTCAATAAATTTTCTTGATTTAAAAATTCAAAGAGTTAATAATGTACTTGATTATTCGATTTACCAAAAACCAACAAACACTAATATGACTATTCCATATAGTTCAAATCATCTCATGTCACATTAATTAGCGGCATATAATTCATAGAGCATTTTCAGCTCCTATTAACAAATAAAATTTTGATAGAGAGAATAACACAATTAAAGAGATAGCAACATCTAACGGTTACCCATCACATAATAAAAAAGAGGAAAAAGTGGCATTACATTTAATATTTCCTAAACAAACTAAAGAAATAAAAACTTATAAAACCATTACATATGCTGGAAATATTTCTAATAATATTTCAAAGATAATATCTTTTGCAACGAATTTATTTTAAAACAGAACGTAACGTAAGTACAAAATTGTTAAATGTAAAAACAAACATTGAAGAAATAAGGTATATATAAACTCAAAGCTCAAATGTCCAGAATGTAATGCTGTCTATTTGGGTCAGACCCTTAGAAATTTGGAAATCCGATACAATGAACACTTACGAGCATACAGATTAAAACAACCAGATAAATCCCACTACGCAAAACATCTACTTGAAACCAATCATTCATTGACACCTAGCACAGAACTAGAAGTATTACATATTTGTGATAAGAAACAAGAACTGGTTTTCTTTGAAGAATTGGAAATTAGAAGACACGAAGACACTTAAGAAACCCAAAATATGAAGTCGTCAATGAACAGACAAATCTTGGGAGTTCTCCACTAATAAACTGTCTTCTTTAGTGATAATTGTGAAGATCAGCAGATATAGTTTTCCTGGTTTTCTATATCATTGCACAGTTATACTGATCTTAATTGGGAAACATGATATCCAGGATATCCCCATGGGGCTAATAATATCTAATCTTTATTATTTGTAATATCATATCTTCTTTTTTATATTAACATATCTTAAGTCAATCACAAGGTCACTTCTTAGTCTAGCCAAAAATAATTAAACATCAGGTAGACATCAAATGAAATGAAACTTCTGTCATTCTGACGATGATATTCAGGTAATATCGAAACAATTGTCAGTTTTTTAGAATTTTTAAAAAAATTTCTATATATTGTGAAGTTGGCTAGAAACAGTATGTTTCATTTAAAACACTAATAGGATATGTAATGTTGGCTCCGAAGATCTACCATAGATTGAGGAAGAAGAAATTCGGAAAGCTTTAATCCAACTAAAAAACGGAAAGGCAGCAGGTGACGATAACACCATACCGGAAATGTTGAAGAAAAGTGGATGCGGTAAGGTAGATTAAATCACTATTTAATACATGCCTAGCCGAGGGAAAAATACCACAGGATTGGAACACCGCGATAGTCACACTGATTAAGAGAAGTGTTAGACAAGGAGACATTGTGTGCTTGAAATATGATAAACTGCTCGAATTTCACAGGAAAATCCAAAAAGTTATCGAAAAATTTCACGAGTTTTCCCCGAAGTTATCTACAAACAGTTTCATTAATTCCAACCCCTGTATCTTACATCTATCTAAACATAACTATCCTAGTGCTCGATGGAAACGTTGGAGCAAATACCACACACAATCACCTATTCCCCTTCCAATTTATGCCTTCTTTCACTTTACCAAAAACTACCAAAAATTACCAAAAATTACCAAAACTTACCAAAAATTAACAAAAATTATCAAAAATTACCAAAAAGTACCAAAAAGTACCAAAAATTACCAAAAATTACCAAAAATCACCAAAACATACCAAAAACTACCAAAAATTACTAAAAATTGACAAAATTCACCAAAAATTACCAAAAATCATCAAAAACGTAGTACTTCAGATACCATAGCTCCCGTTTAATTGACTCTGGTGAGCTGAAAATCAAGAGGGTTCATACGAGAGATACACTGAACAAAACCCAATCATAAAATTGGATACTTTACTCGCATCGTAGATAGGGTAGACAGAAAAGTAAAATATGCCCATTAAAGGAGTTTGGTATGAATAAACTTTGTCCAGAATGTAATTTTGAAATTAGATACAGTGAACAATTATAATCGTGCAGATTAAAACAACCAGAGAAATCACACTACGCAAAACATCTACTTGACACCTAAAACAGAACTAGAAGTACTACATATTTGTGATAAGAAACAAGAACTAGATTTCCTTGCAGAGTTGGAAATTAGAAGAGACATAAGAAACCGACAATATGAAGTCGTCAATGAACAGATAAATCTAGGGAGTTCTCCACATTTACTTGTCTTCTTAAGTGATAATTATAAAGATACAGTTTTCCTTGTTTGCTATATCATTGCACAGTTATACTGATCTTAAATGGGAAAAATATATCCAGGATATCCCCTTAAGGCTAATAATATCTAATCTTCAATATTTGTAATATCATATAATCCGCTTTTTTCTATTCATATCTGTTAAGTTAATCACAAGGTAGGTAACTTCTTGCTCTAACCAAAAATATTTATTAAACATCAGGTATGCATCACATGAAATGTAACTTCCGTTATTTTGACGATGATAATAATATCGAAACAATTGTCAATTTTTTAGAATTTTTACCATTTTTTCAATATATTGAGGATTTGTCTAGAAACAGTTAGTCTCACTTAGAAAAAGTATTCTACAGGCATTTTATCCTGTATATTTTGCTCATTTTTATTATTTAGTTAGTGCTTTTTGAGAGAAACAGGAACAATATCCAGCTATCAACAACATGAGATCTATCAGATGACACAGTATAAATGTAGGATACATAATTCGAATAAAATACCTAGTTCCTTTAATAGTTGGGAAAATGTGTATTGATTGACAATGTAATCCCCCTGTATATAATAAACTATATTCTTAGTGCCTTCATTTTCTGAAGAGATTTATTGACGATACTCTTACACAATGGCGATGACAGATGAAGACAGTGTCGTGAAAAATTCTAGCAATAAAGGTGATTTCATATGTTTTAGTTTTTTCATTATTGAATGGTGATTGATCCCGTATGCGTCTATATCTTACATGGTTGGTTAACTTTCAGATCGTTTTATTAAATTTATATACATATAAACATCTCCGTGATTAATTATTTTTATACATGAATAGTTAAAGTTGTTTATGTTCTAAAGTATTTAGTTTTTTACGTTTCTTATATATTTCTTTTGTTCATTGAAAATACATAATATTATACTTTTAAAACTGTTATTGAACAGCTTATAATCCAGTCAAAATAGGAATTATTAGCGTAGATCGAAAAACTGATACATATATTGAATAAACTTTTTTTAAGACCGACCAGAAAATATACATTTCATGATAATTTTTCAATCAGAAAATAACCTTTTACAGATCAAGACCAGAAAATGAACGTCAGGAGCAAGCAAAAGCTTTTCGGTTCCAGTTTTTTCATCTTCCCAATCGCTGTTTGATAATACAGTGTGCCTTGATTTCGTTACAATGACAAGAACGTTGCGATTAATTGTCAAGGGTCAGTTCTTTGATTTAAAATTTGTTTTTTCTGTCAAACTTGTTTCGTGCGTAAGCAAATTTGAAAATATGGATTCAGATTTATAAAATCAGACACAGAAAATGAAATTCCAAGAGAAATTTTGGAAGCAGCGAAAAAATCGACGATATATCGCTAATAAAATCAAAAGCCCGTTACGAAAGAATGTAAATGAGGAAGTGCTGTTGGCATATTTTGCTGCAAGACCCCGAAAACTAGTTTCTTCTACGTTATAGAACCTATATTCAATGCTAAAATCTATGCGGACTATAGAAGAAAATGTGAACGTTAATAATTATTTCAAAGAGCGATCATTAAACAGAAGTTTATTGGTCATAAACCGAAATAATCTTAGATTATGTCTAGAGAACGAATTGAAATGTTTATGAACACTGCTCTTGATGGCGAATATCTTATGCTCCTAAAATCAAAGATGTGGAGTAAAAACTGATCAGAATCTAGTTTAGGTGCTTTTAATTATGGGTTCCGCAGGTACATGTCGCTACGAGGTACTCGTTAATATGACACTTCATGATATCGAGGAGAAGGAAATGATGGTGATAATTAAAATCCCTACAACCAAGACGAATACTACCAAAACGTTTATTGTTAATTCTGAAAGAGATTTGCAACTTTATAGGAATTATTTGCATTGGAACCATAAACAGCTATTTTTGTTAAATGGAAAATGTTTCATTCAAATAGTAAAATTGCATTCTGTGGGAAAAGCCCTAAGCAAAATCGCCCCTTATCTTAATTTAGAAAGTTTTGGCTAATTCACAGCTCACTACTTTCGTCGAATCACAGCAGTTCTGCTAGGAGATGATAGAGGTGACATCATAAATTCAAAACGGCATGGAGGATGTAAATTCTCCAACTTAGCGGATGGCTACATTCAAGATTCAATTAAAAACAGAGTTTATATAGTAAACAAGATCCATTCGGGATGTTCCAAAAACAATATAGAGAAAACTGATTTTATTAGTACCACTAGAAACATTGTAACAATTTGCAACATTTCAAATATTTAACGACCACGATTGTACACTCAACATAAATATTCAAAAATAATGTATTCGATCAGTTCAGCGAACCGAGTGTTTGAAGCTGGTTCTTAAAATATAGTTCCTTCAAAACATATATTGTTCGTCATAGCATTACGATTGAATCCATATTTAATTCTCTATTGATTTAATATTTTTAAATTTAACCGCGCTTCGAAGACATTTTCACCTCGTCTTGTATTGGGTCAATCAGTTGACACCAGACCTAGACTAAAGGTAGTACGCGATTAACATCTGCCTAGAACAGCATCGTGCGTGTGCCAATATACCAATAATCCTGTGGTACATCGCCCCAACGCCGGCCGGCCAGCAGATCATCCAACGAAAAAGGAGTTAACAAGGTAAAATGTCACTTCGTAATTAAATTGACAGTTCTACAAAAATACAGTCCACTCAAGAATAAAACTAAAAAAGAAAGTGCTATCGTCGTGAACACTGGCCATTCGAGCCGGATAATTATTATTTTTTTACTTAGATAATTTTCATTCATAGATATAACCATAAATGGTCATTCAATTATTTTTACTCTTTTCAACCATTTAAATTGTCCAAATTTATTTCAAAAAGTGAGTGACCCTAAAGGTATTGTACCCGAATTAAAATTTTTTATTTCTGCCGGCAAACTGGACAAGAGCTAGTCGTTTTGTTATCGAATGTTTTTCTAGTTTTTATAATTTCAAAACTGTAAATTTGAACAGGTGTGTTCTTGATTAACATTTTTTCTTTCTCATCCTGTTCTAATTTTGTGCAATTGTTATGCAGAATGATCCCATTTATTTTCTTATCAACTAGTTTGAGTAATTATTCAAAAGTTTTTTCTCTATACAGGGTGATTCAGCAACTCTATTAAATTATTAATTTATTTCGAATTTTAGAGTCAGTAACAGGTAGTCTACTCAATATCATTTGAAATTTGATTGAATTCACTTGTAATATTTCACTGAAGATTAGCTTTCAATGAATATTATAGTTCTTTCCAAGCTTATTTGCTTCGATTATTCTGTTTATTTTTATTTACAATGGATAGATTCCAACATTATCGATTTCAGTGTAACGCCGCGTTAAATAATTTTCAAATATTCAGCGAATTAGACAATCAAAGTTAGCCTGACAAATCGATTCGTCATCTTTTACAAATTTGTGCAACTGAATTAGATTCAATTCGTGACACTTTTGTGAAACATCATGATTCAGTGATTATCAAATTGATCTTCCAGATCCACAAGTCTTACATGCAGAAAACCAAATTTGTGTAGCTTTTTTATCGCAGTATTTTGAAACCAAACTAATATATTCTGAGCTTTCTGACAATTCCAGTCGCCAATCCATAGCTAATACTGGTGCTCCTTCATAAACTGGGTTGAATATCCGATAACCAAAAATTGATCTTCCCAAATTCTCAAGTGTTGTGAAGGAATTCGCATCGTTCTTATATACATTTGATACTCTTATCAACAACAACCAATCTATGCCCGATGTAGAAAAACTAAATTATTTAAAAGCGACATTAGAAGGTCCCCCTTTAGGTGTCATTCGTAATTTGAAAATTATTGCTGATAATTATGATATTGTTTACGACCTTATTAACAAACTATGTCCCAATCAAAGACGTTGTGCCAAAGCCCATTGGGATCCCCTTGGAAAGGCCCCAAATTAAAGACGGTTACTGCTGAATCTTTATCTAATCTTATCGATACCTTCTTAACGAAGTCCTATGGCGGAAAGTAGCTTTCCGCACGCGTGAGAATAAAGGTCACTTTCCATGCGAGTAGAGAGTGCGGAAAAAATATTTGTTTTGCCCTTCGTCATCATCATCATAATCATCATTCCCCCCAAGGCATTTCCATCATTCTATGTCTTGTGCGATTGCCATCCAATTGGTATAGATTCTTTTCAGGTCATCGATCCATCTGGTTGGAGGTCGGCCTTGGCATCGCATATCTGCTCTTGGCCGCCATTCCAGAATTCTCCTCGTCCACCTGCCGTCGTTCGATCTTGCAATATGTCCTGCCCATCACCATTTAGCTCTTGTATTCTCTCCAGAACATCATCCACACCCGTTATCTGCGAATCTCCTCGTTTCGAAATCTGTCTCTTAGACTTACTCCCAGCATCGATCGTTCCATCCTGCGGTGCGTTTTTTGTAGTTTTCGTGCAGACGCTTTGGTCAGGGTTAAAGTCTCTGCACTGTAGGTGAGAACAGGCAGAACACACATGTTGAAAGCCTCTCTTTTCAGCTTGATCGAAATATCGCTCTTTAAGACATCATGAAGTTTAGCATATGCTGCCCATCCCAATGTTATTCTCATGAATAGTTCTGCTGTTGGGTTGTCTCTATCAATCCTCACTTCATACCCCAGATATATCTAGCTATGCACCTTACTGAGGACTAGAATGGTCATCATTTTTGTTTTTTCGAAATTTATCTTCAGTCCGACCGTCTGTATTGCATCTTTAAGCTCTTGAATCATTATAGCGGCTTCTCTTAGATTGCTAGAAATTAGTACGATATCGTCGGCGAATCTAAGATGGTTGAGTCTTTCCCCATCGATACTGATGCCCTTGTTTTCCTATTCTAGGTTTTTGAGAGCATACTCTAAGACAGTGATTAATAATTTAGGTGATAGAGTATCACCTTGCCTCACGCCTCTTTCTGTTTTTATTTTCTTTATCTGAGTGGAGGTTGATCGTTGTTGTATATATTTTTGATCACATTTGTGTATCGATGGTCGATTCGGCATTCATTCAATGCTTTTATAATGGCCTTTAATTCATCCGTATCAAACGCTTTATGGAAATCAATAAATGTCAGCACTAAAGGTCTGTTGTATTCAATATTCTTTTCGATCAGGGTTTTCAAGCACTGCAGGTGGCCGTTGGTGCCGTAACGAGCTCGAAATCCACCCTGTTCTCTGGGTTGGTAGAGCTCAAATTATGATCATAGTCTATTCGTAAGAATTCTGGTGTACAACCAGAATTTTACCCTTACCCATACAAAAAATCCATTATTCTGAGGTCTGAGAATCTAGCAGGCCAGGATGTCACACTCATTCCTCCAAACCATCCTTCACCAAACTGATTAATTAGCCAATGAGTAATCATTTGTGTGGAATGAGCAGGGCAGCCGTAATGTTAAAGAAATGCGATTCTCGAATATTTGAAGGAAGTTGGAACATAAATATTTGCAGTATTTGTAAGTATGCTGATTTTACCTTCCTTCGATAAAGAAAGGTCCGATGATTCCTAGCTCAAATAACACGGCACACCAAACGACTCTTTTTATACATTGCCTTCTTGTTTTTATTAAGTAATAATTGCCTTCGCTCCAATATCAACAGTTTTTGGAATATGGAACACCATTTGTTGGCAGAATATTTCCAAATTTGGTATAGTGATCTAAATGTTGATTCTAAACAACTTTTCTCAATAACTTTTTGTCATATTTGCCACATAAAAAGCACTTTACTCTAGAAAAAACTACTTGATTTTTCAAAACTAAATTTGGAAATTAGTCTTCAACCAAGCAGGGCTGAACTCTAAAATATGAAAATTTAAATCGAGGACATTTTATCTTTTACAAGAATCTTTTCACCTATCCGGGGACAAAGTGTATACCTAACCTGTAAGTATTCAAATATTTTTTTAACTTAGTTATAGAATAGCAAATCAACTAAAAATACACAGACGGTCCAATTTTGAACTACCACTATTTGTTTCTAGTGAAAAACATCCGTTTATCACAATGACGTGAAATACAACATAATTATTAGCTCTTTAAAAGTTTTGTGTTAACAAATAATTAACAATAAACCACAAAATATAAAAAAACACAAATTTGTGTGAGCACAAAAATCAGGAAGAAATCTTTAATAATTGTGATAATTTATGAGTACACAATTATTACTTATTTGCTTTTATTATAAACAGGTGCCTCTTTCGAAGTATGGACATTGTAGTCAATGAAGTGGCACCTCTTTCTACGATAATTAAACATTCCGTGAGTAAACTTCACCTTTTAATACAGAGTGATTCTAAAACACGATAATGATTATCAACATAACTACTTGAACGAAATAGAAATAAAAAAGATTGAACTAGATTTTTGGGATTTAATCCTGGGAAGTGAATACAGCTAACATGTAGGTACGATCAATTATATTTTTTGAATCTTAATACCCATATCTGCGTCAATAAGACAAACGAATGTTTCAATTTCACTTTGGGGACTCTGGTTTCCTTAGGTTTTCTTAATAATCTTGGGTTGTCTCGGAAAGTTCCCAAACTTGTTCACAATTACGTCACTTGTTTATACAGAAATTAATTTTGACGTTTTGGCATTATTTTCGAGTCAATAACTTTCGTCACGATTTACTTCAACCGAAACCGAATATCCCATAACGTTAACTTCCGTCACTAGTGTTGATAGTGATAATTATGAAGCAATATCTGAATCTAAGATAAATTTTAAAATACACAATACATTTTTTTAGTATTCAGTTATTCAAAGTTTGTAAATGTATAATTTAATAAAATTATTGTTGCAGTTCATTTTTACAATTTTATACAGTATGTATATGGCAAAAGTATAGAAACGATCGATTATAATATAAAGGTAGATGCCAAAATAAGTATGGTAAATCGCAGATTTCGTCGAGATCCTTTTAAAGATAATTCAACTCTTTCAAAATCCTTTTACACTGCGTGTCATATAAAACTGGCACCACTATGATAACCGAAAATAGTGTTTTTGTAGTTGTGTCAATTGATCTTTTAAAATGTGTCAATGCTAAACCAGCTGTTATGGTATAATTTCTAGGGCAGTAATGCCAGCTCAACAAAAATGTTAGTAGATGTAAAGATAAAATTAAATTTTGCAAAGCAATAAAATGAAATGGAAAAAATAAAAATGTATTATATCACTTATGCACAAACAGTAACTAGCTTAAATTTAGAAATGATGTGATATTATAATAAATACAAAAGTATTACATTGTTACTGGTTCGAATATTTTTTTGAATAGAAGTTTGTTGGTTTATTAGATGATTGACTTAAAAAAAGATAAGACAAGGATCACTGTTGTAGGAAAAATAGGAAATGGGAGACCAGTTTTAACTAGAATAGAGCTAGATAAAGCTGTAACTGATTATTTATAGGAAAATCCATTTAATACGGCAAGACCTGCAATAGATATAGAAAACTTTAATGCTTAAGTAACAACAGCATTAAGAAAAATTAGTAAGAGAAAAAGATAAAAAAAGTATACAAAGGATATAAAAAAACTCTTATATTAGTAAATTAATATCAAAAAATCAGTACTTACCACAATAATATCATATATCTTGAATACCAAACGATTTATAACTTGTGCCATCATTTTAATTGTGTAGAATATCTGAATTCGATTAATAGTTTATTACCTTTCAAAACATAACAACAACTGTATTGGTCAATTATGAAATTATTATTTACAACTAAATAATAATACATTTATAAATATGTTAACATTTATGACAAATAAAACCAAATTAACCATTATAATACGTCGTAATGGGGCCAAAGAACGAAACATCTATGTCCACAGTGTGGCGGAAAGCAAAACAGAATTATACCGTTATCCTTGGCGGTTGTTTGTGCCTCCAGAGTTTTATGGCTTGTATGGCCATCAAGAAGTTACAAAACCTTTTCTTCATATGATGGCTTTATCATTCTTACAAAATATTTCAGCCACTTCAAAAATATTTCGGCATTGTCCATCAATGTTCTTGAGCAAATGCAATTGAACCTGCTGGGGCGTTATCCATTAGTTCATTTTTCAAATTTTTTGGAGGAAATATGAAGCTTGGTGGAATATAGTTTCCCCCAGCACTCATCGCACATAAAACTGTGAAGTGTTTCCCCTTTCGGTGCTTGTCAACACTCCCACCTGTTTTCGCCCTTTAACTGCAAAAATTCGACAGTTTTTGGAAGGAACTATTGAAAATCCGCTTTCGTCCATATTATACATTCTGGCTGGATCGTACTTTATTTCAATCAAGGCATTTTCCAACAGATCGAAGTATTTTGAGAACTGTTGCTTATTAAATGCCATAGCTCGAGCTGTTGAAGTTGATTCGGGCAATCGTAATGATATTTGAGGATTTATTCGCCTAAATCCTTTCAGTCAATCATTACCTGCCATCTTTTTTTCAAGATTGAATTGATGAGGAATACCGTTCTGGACAGCCAAGTTGAATACCTGTTTTTTCACGTCCGAAGTTGTCATTCCAAAAAATCTTTCTTCCCTGTTCTTGATATGTTTAACGATTTCGGCTTCCATATATTTATTAAAAGTTACTCGTTTCCCTCTCATACAACCTTTGACAGCACCCACACTAAATTGGTTCATACCTTGACAACATCTTCGTAAAGTACTAAAAGGTACACCAAATGTTTTTGAAGCGAGCAACCAACCCATTATTTTCTCTTGAATTGCATTTATGGCCGCTTCCATATCTTCTTCTCTCCACTGCAACCGATTACTTTTTCTGTGATATTTGCCTACCATTTTCTGAAATGATTAATAAAAAAAAGAGATCATTTATACTTTCTAAATTCACTGCATTCATTGAATAGTGGCTGACAGGGTGAGATGACATATTGCTATCTCGTCCTACTGCTGTGAGGCTAGGATAGAAGATTTGAAATGTTAAAGACTATTTGTAAAAAAATTACTAAGTATGCACACAAAACACAACTCACACGAATACTCTAAAAATATTTCTTACCTGCAGAATCACAGAATATTTCGTATAAGTTTAGTATATCGAGGTAGATTTACAGGCACTTTGTGAAACATGCACATAATGCATGCTAGTCCACTATTAGCGGTAAAGTCAAATATAACTTTGAGATTTAACTCCTACGCCAACTCGGCCACTATGCCCATCTCAGGCACTTTTCCCCTATATCTGGATTTATAGGTCTCGTTGTACTCGCTCTGGTGAGCTAAAAATCAATAGGGTTTCTCTGTGAGACACCCTAAAGAATATCCAATTATTAAATTGGTCACTTGAATTCACTCCGGTGGCTGTATCGTGCTAAAAACCTGGAATTTTTTCCAGAAATGACTAAAAATGTGGCACTTCATGTACCATAGCACCCGTTGTACTGGCTCTAGTCAGCTGAAAATCAGTAAGGGTCATCTACAAGACGCCCCGAATAAAATCTAATAGCAAAATTGGTGACTTGTATGCACCCCGGAGGCTGTATCGTGCTAACAAGACATGTTACGATTTTTTTCCGAAAAACCGTCTTTTTGGGTTGTTCTTGTTAAAAAAACGAATAGATAACTAAAAAAAAATCCAGAATTCCAACTTTTTTTGGGGTAAGCAATACTTTTCTCGCATATTAGATAGTGTTGGGCAGAAAAGTAATACAGTAAATTTAATAGTAAATAAATCATATATTTTTTAATAAGCTGTTCTTCTTACAGGAACTGAATCTCCCTATTTACTTGATTTGTGCAATTTAGGATATCTTTCATATTATGTTTTATACCAAGCTCATGGAAACTCAGATAGGATATGTTTGACAGTGATCTTCGGGTGACAATGTTGGGATTTTGGCTGATGAGATATTGACATTAGATAACCATGTGTGAGTCGAGGGTGGCCAATACGTAATCAACGAAAAACAGCCCTATTTCGTCTGGATACACCAAAAAGGTAGATTGGTACTAAATGTCAAAATATTTTAAAACCGAAACTAATCGCTGTTAGTGAAGTTTTTTCTGATAAATTTTGATTATCTCGTATGTTTATTCATCGTACCTTTCTTGAATCCAAACCACATTAAAATAAGGGATGAGTTTCATGAAGTGATTAGATTTACAAGAATCTCAAGAGTTTTAATAAATAAAATATTTACTGATGTCTATCAAATAGCTAGGTAGTACCTATTTATCATTACGTACGGAGTTTTAAATATTCAATTACAACTTCCCTGTTTCTCACTGTAATATTTATGTTGAATGAAAAGTCACAAATCAAGTTAAAACCGAATCCTGGCTAGTAACAGTTACCACATCTTTTGTGAGTCGTGAATAAATCAAAGAGCTTTGTTGGTTCGTAAACGTTGGTAATTTGTTTGAATAACACGAGTTTAACCGCTCACTTTAACGATTAACAAGTGAAAAACTCGAAACGTTCGCCGAATCCATAAATCATCGTAAAATCGGAACTATTTGAAGAAATATTTGAGAGAAAGAAAGGTTCAAAACGAGATACTAGGGGAATAGGGTGCTTCGACAGCTAGGTCATTTAGAACCCGAGATAAAGGAATTTCTAGATATAAATTAACTAATCAATACAAAATAATTCCTTTGAACTAAAAATTTCCATTTGGCGCGGTGATACAAGTCATAATAAGAAAGAAGAGAAGAGCGACGCATATAAGCACACACAATTTCAATGGAATAACGCATAGTGGCATGGGTAATCTGTTTTTCAGCAGGGCAAAACACCCAGTAATTGACCTTTTCCAATTTAGCTTCCAGTTATTGGCCGTTCCACTAAAATACAACTAATTAGGAATTTGTCAATATTTATCTCGTGTCTGTGACAATCCGCATCATCCTGCAACACTACTTACATCTGGTGTCAAACGGTCTAAGAATTCTCAGCCAGTTTCACAAATAGGTATAACGGTGTGAGAGGTAGTATCCGCAAGCTGTGTTTTTTGGAAATATTGTGTGTTCCGACACGAGTCTGTTGCCAATGGTAAGTTTTTTTTTCAAATATTTAGTTAGTTTATTATTGGGGATATGAATTTGATGAAATTCTGATATAATTTTCCTAAAATTCTCCATAGAATCTGGAGGCCAGTCACCGAACAGTATGCTGAACGTTTTATTTAGTGATTGGCCGCATGGCCAATCTCTGAATATTTTAACTGATCAGACTAAATTAATTTTAAAGTTTGCGTACTATCGCCTTATGTTGGATAAAGCTATTTGTTAAAAAAACTGGTAAATAAGTGCCTCAGATTTAGTGACTGGCCGGGGCCAAAAACTAAATTTCATTACAGGACAATCACTAAAACTTACGTATTTTTAGGTGGAGACAAAGCCACCTATTTCAGGAGATTTGCGACAAGCTGGGAATGAAGAAGACAAGGACAACAGCATTACATCCACAGTCAGATGGAATGGTCGAGAGAATGAACAGGACTATTGGAATATACCTGTCCAAAGCAGTTTACAGCCATCATAGAGATTGGGACCAGTATCATTCCCTATTATATGGTTATATGGTGTGATGAAGAACATTTTAGCAAAAATATATAAGTTAATCAACATAATTTCCATGCTTGGCCTAATGAAAATCCACATGTTAGTACACAACGTCATTTCCAAGATAGTTGGAGTTTTAATGATTTTTGTACAATAAATGACGATAACATTTTACCATTAAAATGTTTTGATGAAAATTCAAATGGCGAAAGATATTGCGACATGTTAGAAGAAGCCATACGACGTTACATACTTTAAGAAATCAGCAAGATGGAGCATGTATGATGATATATTGATTGCCAATCAGGGTTCGTTTCGTTGGCCAGCTCGCTCTTCTGACTTGGCTCCTTTACATTAAAAATCTGGTATTTTATGCTGCCACTCTAGAAAATGCGTTTTCCGATCATTTTTCAACTCGGAAAATGCGTCGTTGCCGGTCTATATCGGAAAATCGACCTAACTGCTGAGTAAAGTGACTGAACTGCTTAGCAATGTACCTACTTTGTCTTTTGTCAAATGGTCATTAAAGACAAAATACCAGATAGACATCGAGGATGAACTTGTATTGAAAGAGGCTAGGCAACAAGTATGGACTTTTATGAAGCTTGGCTGGCATTGAGGACGGGTATTTATGGAATTTGATTCGGCAATAAATATTCTGTTCCTATATTATTGTCAAATTATTGGTGGCTGCACAAAAAAAAATCTACGCGCCACGCTCGGAAAATGTATTTACAGGGCTCGCATGCTTTCAGGGCTTCGCCCTGAAACTTGCATGTTCGCTCTGTACAGTACATAATTCAATTTGTTCTCCAGTTGATTCTAATAAGTACTTACTTATTGTTATTTTTTCAAATAAACATTAATTATCTTTATTTCAATATTTCACTATGAAAGTAATTGTTAATACATGTGCACTTTTTATAGAAACAATATTCAAACATATACTGTCACAAATAAAACGTAAGATTAGTCAGGCAACTCAATATACACGATCTGATATTTGCATATTGTTTAATAAAATGGGTGATCGTAGGAAAAATATTGTACATTACTTGTGCGAAAGTGACTTCTCACTCTCGTGGGATTGACGCACTTGGCTTACGCCTCGTGCTACAATATTTCCCACTCGTGTGAAAAGTGTCACTGTTCGCACTCGTAATGTGATATACTCGTACTATTTCCAAACTTGTTAGGACGAAAGAAGATATGATGCAGAGAGTTCTTGCTTTTAGTTTCTTAACACCCCACCATATTTCCAGAATTACAAGATATAACTCAATGATTCATAAATGTTTAGAAGTAGATGGTGGTAATTTTGAACGCTTATTATAAAACTTTATTTGTTTAACATTACATTTAGTTACTTATGTTTTTAAGTTATTTAATTAAATTAATACAAAATACCTAGTCAACGTTATTAATAATATCAAAAATTAATAATCCTTTCATGCTATTGGTTACTTTTCAGTATTAATAAAATATCAATCATGGAAATCATGGCGTACTCTTTGCAAATGTGGGAATAATTAAGTGTTGTTATGTTTTAACTAAGATAATGAAATATCTCAAAAATGGTTGGATTTAGCTATAGAGAATACCGATACCCAACGAATTGGCTTAAAAATACAGCGAAAAATGTAATAAAATACATGGTATTCTATCTAAAGTAACCAACTTATAAATGATTTAGATTGTGCATGTTGACGGCTAAGTTTAAAAGACCCTGTATGAAATATCAATGAGTTGGACATATGGACTTAAAGGGCAAGCACTTGTTGTTTATTTGTTATAATATCATGTCACTAGCTTCATTATTATTGGAGTTATCTTTATTCAATGTGGGCTAGGATTTTTCAAGTTTTGAACAAAATCGAAATATCTCGAAAATACTTTATTTTTGGTATGGAATATTGGGCACCAATTTTACCAAAATTTCATGTAGAATTCGAAAATAAAATTCAAAAAAATATTAAAGAAATTAACTGTCTCGACCCTTACTTCGTGGAATCTACTCATATTTACTTTACTTAAATATTATTAGCTTCATGGTGATTTTTTCAATTAAGATCAGTATAACTGTGCATTGATATAGAAAACCAGAAAAACTATAACTGCTGATCTTTACAATTATCACTTAAAAAGACAGTTTAATAGTGGAGAACTCCCTAGATTTATCTGTTCTTGTTTCTTATCACAAATATGTAGTACTTCTAGTTCTGTGTTAGGTGTCAATGAATGATTGGTGTCAAGTAGATGTTTTGCGTAATGGGACTTATCTGGTTGTTTAAATCTGTAAGCTCGTAAGTGTTCACTGTATCGGATTTCAAAATTTCTAAGGGTTCCATATAATTGTGAACAATGAGGATTCTTATTTATGATGGACCTCTTTTCGTAATCACTTAAAAGATAATTTGAATTATTAACAATATCCTTTACATTATTAGGAAACTTTTTTGTTGGGTCTGCTCTAAGAACTTTTACATCGCTAGTTTCTATAAAGTTATATATTTTTGAATTAGAATTTTCAGTTGTCAATATGACAGTTGTGTTCCCCTTATCAGATTTTGTAACTGTTAGGTTATTATCTTCTACTTTCTTATTGATTGCATTTAAAACTGTAATGTCATTTTTTGTTTGACGTTTAACTTATGAAGGTTCAATATTTTCGATTAAATTGGCAATTTTCAATTTGTCATAAAGAAAATTATTTGAATTAGATTTTAAAGCTATTTCTGACTCTGTAGCTATAATTTGTTTAATATTATTCGTGAATTTTGGTGGTATGCTGTACTTAGAACATTTGTTCAAAAATTCTATTTAACTATCTGTAAAATGAGTGTCTGAAAGGTTTTCAAACCGTGGTGCATAGTGTGTTGGTGTGTAGGTACTTACAGATTCATGATGTTTAGTGTATTCAATTCTATGTTGTGTGTGTTCAAGTTTATGTAGCGTTTGTTCTTCTTTCTTAAATTTCTTGTGCTTCATCGTGCTGACACTTTCTCTGATTTTGTCATCTAAACAGTCAGATTCTACTGGATGTAGTTTGAACGTGAGTTCTGGATGTACAACTTTTATGTAGTTGTCTAAGGAGTCTCTAATTTTAAACCATTTTTTACATTCTACTTTTAGCCATACTCGTTGAGCACATTTTATTGCTTTTTGTGCTTACGGTGTTTTAGTACGGCATTTCATATTCACATAATTTGGTATTACCTTTTTCTAAGGCATTCTTGGTTGAACCAAATGTTTTGTGATGTTTTGTAACGTTTTTGTAGTAACTTCTGGTACTGTCGGGTCAAATCTTCTCTCGAAGATTTTTTAATGAAATTAACTGTCTCGACCCTTACTTCGTGGAATCTACTCATATTTGTGTTTCAAATGAAACTCAATGTTTCTAGCTAATTCCACAATATAATCAAAATGTTGAAAATTATAAAAAATGGAGAATCGTTTCGATATTTGAATATAATCGTCAGAATGACAGAAGTTACATTTCATTTGATGCCTACCTGATGTTTAGTAGTTATTTTTGGCTACACCAAGAAGTGACCTAACTTGTGATTGACTTAATATATGTTAATAGAAAAAAGAAGAAGATGTGATATTACAAATATTGAAGCTTAGATATTATTAGCCCTATGGCGATATCCTGGATATCATTTTTCCAATCAGTATAACTGTGCAATGATATAGAAAACCAGGAAAACTATATCTGTTTATCTTTACAATTATCACTTAAGAAGACAGTTTAATAGTGGAGATCTCCTTAGATTTATCTATTCATTTACGACTTCATATTGTGGGTTTCTTAAGTGTCTTCTAATTTCCAACTCTTCAAGCAAATCCAGTTCTTGTTTCTTATCACAAATATGTAGTACTCCTAGTTCTGTGTTATGTGTCAATGAATGATTGGTGTCAAGTAGATTTTTTGCGTAATGCGATTTATCTGGTTGTTTCAATCTGTATGCTCGTAAGTGTTCACTGTATCGGATTTCAAAATGTCTAAGGGTTTGACCCAAATAGACAGCATTACATTCTGTACATTTGAGTTTATACATACCTGATTTCTTTAATGACGGTATTTTTGTTTTAACATTGAACAATTTTGTACTTACTTTCTGTTTTTAAAGAGAGAAGCAAGACTCAAAAAAGCCCTCTTAAAAGATCCCCTCCATCATATCGGTATACTAACCAGAGAGGATGGCATCGAAACCGCCAACCTAAAGGAAAGTCTTCAATTATTGATGTCAACTCACTTTCCTGCCTCCAAAACCACAAATACGACGGCCTGGGAGGATGAGGATAATCACTACCCGACGGACGACGACTGGCGTATATCACGACAGATCGTCGACGCGGACAGACTGAGGTGGACCATCTCAGACTTCTCCCCCTTTAAATCACCGGAAACGGACGGCATTTATCCAGCCCTACTTCAGTGGGGCCTGGATGACCTAATGCCGCACCTGGTAGGAATCCTCACTGGCACTGAGGTATATTCCAAAAGTTTGGAGGGAAGTCAAAGTCGTGTTCATACCAAAACCAGGAAGAATGGACCATTCCATCCCAAAAGCATATTGAACCATCGGTTTCAATGCAGAATTTAGAGAGGCTGTGCGAACGATACATAAGAGATGTGGTGATAAGACAAAGTCCACTGCATCCAAATCAACATGCATACACTCCAGGGAAATCCACCGATTCGGCTCTTCATCTCGCAGCGGGCCGCATCGAGAGATCGTTGGAAAAGGAGGAGTCCACCCTGGGTGTATTCATAGACATAGAAGGCGCATTTGATAGAACCACTTTTCCTAAAATAACAAATGCACTTTCCAACAAGAATATCCCCCAAACCATAAATGGCTGGATATATAACATGCCCTCAAAAAGAGCAATAAAAATCAGTGTGGATGATGTAACCATCAGAGGCTTGGTTGTAAAAGGTTGTTGACAGGGAGGGCTGCTCTCGCCACTACTGTGAAATATGCTCTTAAGACTCCTTGGTCAACTACCTCAATGATAGCAGCTTCTACACAATAGCATACGCAGATGACCTAGTGATTCTGCCAACAGGAAGATTCGAGGAGACACTCTGCGCTTTGATGCCGGAGGCCCTCAATATCATAGAACAATGGTTCAGAGACCATTCGCTGTGAATAAATCCAAAAAAGACGGAGATGGTTCTTTTCATGAAAAAAAGGAAGCTTGCAAAACATCAAGCCCCAAAGCTCCTAGATACCAAACTTAATTTCTCTTCAGAGGTGAAATATTTAGGGGTCACCTTTGACCCTTTGAAAACAGAGTTGAAAAAGCATATATTTATTATGAGCAGTGTCGTAGAACCATCGGCCGCACCTGGGCCTAGTACTAGAATGTCACATGGCCTCAATCGAAGCCTGTAATAACAACACGGTCACTTTAGGCTGGATCAAGGGCCATGAGAAATCGAAAGGAAACCGTATTGCAGACTCGCTAGCCAGGAAGGCAGCCTTCCAAAAACTCTTGGGACCTGGCACTTTCATTGGTCTATCGGCGTCAGCGACGGCCTACCTTTTAAAGGAATACTCCCTTAATAAGTTTAAGGGTAGGTGGGACGACGCAGAAGCCAAAAAAATACGTGACTATGAACAGGCGGAACCTACGAACAGCCACGGGTATTCTGACTGGTCACTGCCACCTACGAAAACACCTCCACAGACTGGGTCTATCTAACACCCCACTTTGTAGAGGATGTGAACAAGAAGATGAGACTGTCGAACACATTCTTTGCGAATGTCAGACACTCTCTCATTTTAGGTTTCAAGTATTCGGCGAGCACAGGCTAATATACGCCAATATGAGGGAACTTAATTCAGGCGACGTTATCGCCTACTTCAAGGAAGTAGGCTGGATGACGAGCTAGAAGGAAGTTTAGAACCTCAGAAGGATGCACAATGGGCCAATTGTGGCCTAAATGCTGTGGGGTCACCCACCCTTTAAACTTTTACAGGCACAGATGCAGAAGTCAATCACAAGGTAGGTCACTTCTTGGTCTAGCCAAAAATAACTACTACTACTCAGGTAGGCATCAAATGAAACAATTGTCAATTTTTTAGAATTTTCAACATTTTTCATTATATTGTGGAATTAGTTAGAAGCATTGAGTTTCATTTAAAACACAAATTAAAAATATTAGGTTCTATTTAAAATAACAAAGTTGACGTCTACTTCTGGTAAAATCGGAAGTGCCACGTTCACGGCAACAATATATTCATTCAAAACCTACAGCTTCGTAATTTCAAATTTTTAACATAACTATATCCACCATTACTTTTAATCAAAACTTTTTGCGGCACACTCTGTATATATAACTTCGGGACTATTATTAAATTAGCAAGCAGGCTGTCAATGATGCTTATGTATTCAATTCCTTAAGACTCCTTTTTGTCGTTTAGATATTCATTCCCTTATGAAATTACTTTTCATTACCGTTACTATTCCAGGGAAGGTGAAAAAAGCAGGACTGTTTTAATATCAAGTGCAGTTCGGATTAATATGTCTTAATTTTCGTAAATATTTGATTTTATGTACTGAAGAGCAAGCAAATAAGAGATTTAAAAAAAATAAACCTGTTCGGATGATGTGTAATGCTAAAATTTATGACAAAAAACGAAATCTGCTAAAGATATAAATATTTTAATACTACCAGAGAAGATCGACCGTAAATTAGGGTGGCTTGAAAATTAAGTTCTCTCATTTAATATTTTAGCTGATTTCTGTATACGTTCGTGAATGTTAAATATTGTAAAAAGTATTTATACCGTTATTTCGTAATTAATTAATACCCGAAAACAAGAAAATTTATAGTTTAACATACTGACAAATGATTATTTATGTTATTTACTCTCAACTTTTTTTTATTTTTATTCAATGCAGATAATCTGGCATAATCTACTGTTAATTATAAGTTATTATAAATAATTATGATTTAAAATGTGTGATACATAAGAATTTTTGAGATTCACAATCATAGAGAACGGTTAAATTGAGATATTAGTTAATAACTCATTAGAAAGTTCATTGCTATAATGAATAACCAGATGTACGAGTACCTAAAAAGTAAAGTTCAGTGAATGGAATAATTAGATAAATAAACCTACAACTCACTGGCTAATTTACATCTTTTGATGTTTTCAACAACTATTCTTGAATAAGATAGTATGAGCTTTATAATGATTCCGTCAAAAGCTATTGATTTAGCAAAACGGTTTTTCTTGTGAAATGCCGAATGAGGATTCAAGAAGACACATATTTTGTTAAATATACTTCGTACATAAGTAGAACTAAAAATGGGATACGGTGAAATTTCAAAAAAGTTAATGATATTTTGAAGCACATTGAAGTGGCTTCAGATAAAATTAACGCTGTCTATAAAAAATACGAATTACGTTTTCCTTCCAAAAAATATGAAATTGTACTGTTTTTTATTATTATATTGGGATAGAGGAACAATTGGGATTCCGTAAAAATATATCATGTTTGGATAATATCTTTATCATGAGGCAGGTGACAAAGAAGAAAAAGGTATTGAGACACATATGACCTTTATAGATTTAAAAAAACTTTTTTATAGTATGCCTAGATGTAATGTGTGTAATACAATGATCTGAATAAATGTTTAGGAAAAATGGACTGACATATAGGGCAAAGAATATAATATAAAGACACATAAGCACAAATAAAAAAAGGTAATAAACAATTACCATAACAAAAGGTCCTTAGCAAGTTTGCAGTTTATCACCCATACTTTTAAATATTTACATAGAACAAGCTCTAGATACATGGTATAAAAAGTGCAAAAAGATGGGTTTACCGATAAGTACATTCACTTCTTTCGCTGCTGAAGTTATTCTTGATCAAGACAAGGCGGATATGGATTATGAGATAAGAAAGCTAAGAAAGCAATTTATGTATTATACAATAGGTTGTAGATTCAAAACTTGTTCTTCCTCTTTCTAACATGGACCATGTTAGTAGGCTGTTGCCAACAAGTTTTTCCAAAGGATGGTGTCCTGCATTATTGTCTTCGCTTTAGTGGTTTTTCATTCTTGCGTTTCTTATTGTTTAAGTTTAATATTTAAATTGTCGTTTTAGTAACAATCATAAATGTAACGAATAGCTCTTTTTAGTAGTTTGAAGATAGATTGGAAGAGGTGCAAACTACAAGACCTCCAGAAAGGCAAACCATAGTAATTGTGCGATCGATTCGAACAAAGAGTAGTAAGATCTCAAAGCAGCACTAACATCGAGCTGTTTAGACACATATTTAATGGCAAACCAGGCAGATGATCATTTTTTTCTGAAGTGTCTACATGTACAGACCATTTAAGAGCACCGTCATTATGGAGATTAAGAAACTTAATGTTGAGAGGTTGCAAAACTCCTTTGTAAAATAAAACTAAAGTTTTTTCAGTATTAAATCAAAGCCCGTTCGAGTCAGACCAGGACTTAATAGTAATGAGATCATGGCCTATGGTAGCCTATGGTAGTTCCTATATCTTAACTACTCCAGGTTACAATAGTGTCATCAGCAAATAACGTGAATTTACCATCAATTCGTAAAGCCCTGACCTCGTTAATGAATACCAAAAAAAGAATTGGACCTAAACTGAACCCTGGGGTACACCACTGCTAACTGGTAAATTTTTCGAAACTTGACCATTTGCTCGTACCGGTTGTTTTCTACAGTCAGGAAAAGATTCAAACCATTTTAATAGAATTCCACGGATGCCATAATACTCTAGTTTGTTTATCAAAATTTCATGCTCAACAAAATCGATGGCCTTCGCGAAGTCACAAAAAGCCGAAGCAGCAAAAATTTTATTATTAAGTTAGGTATATATTTCATTAAGAACAGAAAATATTGCGTCATTAGTACATTAATTAGGTAGGAAACGGAATTGTTCGAATTTCAAGATTTTATGGTTGGAAAGGACAATAGATGGTTTTTCATTAGTCTTTCGATTATCTTTGACAAAATTGGTAATAAGGCAATAGGACGATAATTACTAGTATTATTTTTATCGCTACCCTTTGTAATGAATCCCTATATAATTAATTTTATGCACTATAGAATTTGAAACATGAAGGTCGTAAAACAATTAGTATTTCAAATTAAAAGTTATTGGAACAGCGCGCGATAACAAGTATACACAAATGAAATAATAGTTTATGTAAACACAGCGTTTAACCATGAAATTCACAAATTGAATAGATGAGGCTTTTACTTGATGATGATCCATACTGAACGATGAAATAAAACAATATAGTTTGTTTAAATCTTCATATATTTGAACTAATGTTCAATTTAAACTTGTTGACGCGTTTCACTAACACAGTAGCTTTGTCAAAACGAATGAAGGTAAAATATAAAAATGTCTTAATATATACAGTGCTAAATCTATTTACTAAGGTTAACAATGGTATTAAAAGATATTACCTGGAAATTCATTCACTACAAACATTCCTAAACTATCTTCTAGGTAAAGAGGTTCAATAAAGGAGACTGATTGATATCTATTTGGTCGTTAAGGAGATTACCTGAATATTTATTTTTGTTAATCTCTAGGGCTTCTAATAAATTTAAACTAAAGGATTTACCGACTACATGGAGAATTTCAAAATTTGGGTCGAAAATGTGTTGGTTTTCTAATAAATGATTTGAATAGTTAGAATCTAATTTTTTGTTGTCATAGCTACGTTTGTGTTCCGAAATTCTAGTTTTAAAATTTCTAAAAGTTCTACCGAAATAAATTTTATCACAGTTGTCATTACCACATTTTAATTTATAAACTGCTGATTTGTTTAATTTTGAAGATTTAGATTTATTATTTTTAATGAATTTGGATAAATTGTGATCAGTTTTAAAGGAAATATTCATGTCTAAAGTTTCTAAAAATGATTTAATTTTTAAGGATGGTGTTCCAAAGTATGTTAAACTTTTAAATTGTCTATTATTTTTATCTGAAGGGAATACTTGTTCTAAAGTCTGTTTTTTTATCTTTTTATTTATGATATTGTCAATTAAATTTGGATCGTAATTATTATTAACTGCTATTTGTTTTATGATATTTAATTCTTTGGTATAATTATTAATATTCAATGGGACTGTTAAGAGTCTGTGTATCATACTATTGAAAGATGCTAGTTTATGACTGAATGGGTGGACCGAACTATTATGAATTGTAATATCTGTATGTGATGGTTTATGAAATATAGAAAAATCATGTTTATTATTTATATTTGAAATTGTAAGGTCTAGAAAGTTTATAGACTTATTTTGTTCAAGTTCTACGGTAAATTTGATATTATTGTGAATCGAGTTTATGTAAGTAATGAAACTCTCTAATTGTCTATTTGTACCGATGAAGCTAGCTAAAATGTCGTCCACATATCGGTGCCAGTACATGAATTTTCTACTAAGGGGGTGTTCATGAATTATTTTTTCTATATTATCCATAAATATTTCTGCTAGTAGGGGGCTGAGAGGAACACCATCCTTAAAAATTAAATCATTTTTAGAAACTTTAGACATGAATATTTTTTTTAAAACTGATCACAATTTATCCAAATTCATTAAAAATAATAAATCTAAATCTTCAAAATTAAACAAATCAGGAGTTTATAAATTAAAATGTGGTAATGACAATTGTGATAAAATTTATATCGGTAGAACTTTTAGAAATTTTAAAACTAGAATTTCGGAACACAAACGTAGCTATGACAACAAAAAATTAGATTCTAACTATTCAAATCATTTATTAGAAAACCAACACATTTTCGACCCAAATTTTGAAATTCTCCATGTAGTCGGTAAATCCTTTAGTTTAAATTTATTAGAAGCCCTAGAGATTAACAAAAATAAATATTCAGATAATCTCCTTAACGACCAAATAGATATCAATCAGTCTCCTTTATTGAACCTCTTTACCTAGAAGATAGCTTAGGAATGTTTGTAGTGAATGAATTTCCAGGTAATATCTTTTAATACCATTGTTAACCTTAGTAAATAGATTTAGCACTGTATATATTAAGACATTTTTATATTTTACCTTCATTCGTTTTGACAAAGCTACTGTGTTAGTGAAACGCGTCAACAAGTTTAAATTGAACATTAGTTCAAATATATGAAGATTTAAACAAACTATATTGTTTTATTTCATCGTTCATGAAATTCACCTTGACTGAAATCACGACACCTTGATCGTTATAGAATATAAGAGTGTATATAGATATAGTGGACATAACTTAATATAGTAATGTAGTAATTAAAATAGTAGACGTAGAGAATAGAGAATATGCATCAATGTGTAATGAAAAATATCCTGACCTAAAACCAGTCTGTAGGTATACATTTGACTACATCATTAGAGAAAAAATATATCATTTCAACAACCTAAAAAAGATAGATGCGATATTTGCTGTGCTTTTGAAACCAAAAATATAGACGAATCATCCTATCACCGGTACATAGAAAACAAAAATTTAGCGAGAGAAGCCAAATCTGAAGATAAATTAATGGGGGAAAAGGGTTTAGCTATTGTATTGACTCAAGATGTGTAAGCTGTTAAAGTTTGTCCCTATTTGAATGCGTCCGCACTATATTATAAAACAAAGCTGGTTTGTCATAATTTTACCATTTCTGATAAAAACACACATCAGTGTTGTTGCTACTGGTTTACCAAGACTGAAGCAAATTTAACTGCAAACACATTTGCCTCCTGCTTAGTGCTATTTCGAAATTACAAAATCTTCAAAGCCTGTCATAATTTGGAGTGATGGATGCTGTTACCAAAATAAGAATTTAGTACGTCAAATGCTTTACTAAGTTCGAGAGTTCATAAGAATATAACTATTTATCAAATATTCATGGAGAAAGGCCACACCCAAATGGAAGCTGATTCCGTTCATGCGCTCATCGAGCGTAAACTTAAGAATAGATCTATTTATATTCCCAGCAAAGTAACAGAAGAAGCTGGACGAAATGAACTCTATAAGGTGATAAACGACACTTACGACTCTGTCAAAGATTGTTCCCTTAATCAGAAATATAACTCCATAAGACATGGCCAAAAAAACGAACGACCCAACAGTCAACGATATCAAAGTAATTGAGTACACTCCAAATGGTACTATAGAAGTAAAATTAAGCTTCAAAGAGGAATTTAAAAGTCTTCCACAGAGAAGAAATAAAAACAAACCGGTGTTAACTGACTTGTTAACGTTTCCACAATTGAGACACCAATCAATAAGAATAAAGAAGCAGAAATGGGAACATCTTCAGCAAGTGAAGGCTGTGATACCAAAGGATTGCTATGGATTTTACGACAACTTGCCGCATGTCGAAATCTGAATATCAAAAATAGTTAATTTCTGCACCAAAGATTTTATTCTAAAGAATTATTTTTTTATGTTTGTTTGTATTTTGAGACTAAGTTCATGTCATTATGGAAAATATATTGTTTTTGAATATATATTTTTGAATTAATATCGAGTTTTTATGCCCTTCCATTCATATGTGAGAACACTTAAGTAAGATTCCCTGTATGAACAGTTAAAATTTGACACTATTATCGAGTGGAATTCGAACTCTGATTGATCGAGATGAAAATCTTGTAATAATATTTGAATCCTGCAAATAAATCTTACCGTTTTCCAATTTTGGATGGTTTTTTATCTCTCCTGTAAAATTGGCCGAAATGTACATAAAAGGTATCATTTCTTAACCATCGATATTCTTCGATTATTCGGAATATTATCATACTTTTTGGTGTATTTAAAGATTATTTTATGAATACCCCATATTGTCTGGGATGGGCTAGACATCAAATTAGATATAACTTCTGTCATTCTGATAATGATATTTAATATCGAAACAATTGTCAATTTTTTAGAATTTTTATCATTTTTTCAATATATTGTGGAATTATCTAGAAAGAGTTAGTTTCATTTAATGCAGTAATATGAGTAGATCCCACGAAGTAAAAGTCGAGACAGTAAATTTCATTGAAAAATAAAACATTTTAGAAAAAATTGCACTTTTTACCTTCAGCTGTTGAGAAATTATAAGCAGTTCAATTAGGTGAAAATATAAGTGAACACCTGATATATTTATTATATTTATACAAATGTTATTTCATACGAAAATACTCGAGGTATAACTTCAAAAAATATTTTAACTGTCTACTAAAAGAAGTGATACGCCTATTGATTACGAATGCTTTATTATTTTAATACCCTTTCATTCATAAAAATAGACTTAGGTCTTTCGATTATCTTCGATAATACTGGTAATAAGGCAATAGAACGATAGTTACTAGTATTATGTTATTCCCCATCCTTGCGCGGGGGAACAATTACAGCTGTTTTTAGACAGTTAGGATTTTCAAAGAATGCATTGATCAGGGAACGTAAAACGTTAATCACCACATCTGGAATATTTAAAAAATAACTTGCTGATAACCCATCAATGCCACAGGAAGTTTTGTTTTGAATGCTGAGTATGGTTTGCACTAGCTCAAATTTATCTATTGGTCTAAGGAAGAAACTATCAGTGATTCTTTTAGAAGGAACTAGAAAAGAAAAAGCATTACGACTTGAAGATATTTTAGAGCTAATATTCTTACTAAAGTTTACGAAATTGTTAAGTTCATCTGGGTCGAGGTCAATAAAGTTGGAGGAACGAGTTTCTTTCCAAGTTTTTTTCGAGGAATTTTTAGAGCTCCGTCAAGCTGCCCCCCCCCCGGTTAGATTTTTGTTACCAAAATGCTAGCACACATAAAGGGCACCTAGCACAACCTAGCACAACAATTTTTATAGCTAGCACACCAACAGCTCACAATAAAAATGCTTTAGAATTCGGGTGAAGCCAGGTTAACGCTAGCCCCCCCGGTTGGAATTTTGTCGCCAAAATGCTAGCACAGATGAAGGACACCTAGCACACCATTTTTTATAGCTAGCACACCAACAGCTTACAGTGAAAATGCTCTTGTATTCGGGTGGGGCCAGGTTAACGCTAGCCCCCCCCCCCCCCGGTTGGAATTTTTTCGCCAAAATGCTAGCACAGATAAGGGACACCTAGCACACCATTTTTTATAGCTAGCACACCAACAGCTTACAATAAAAATGCTTTGGAATTCGGGTAGGGCCAGGTTAACGCTAGCCCACTCCGGTTGGAATTTTTTCACCAAAATGCTAGCACCAAGAAAAGACACCTAGCACAACCCAGCATAAAATTTTTAATAGTTAGTACATCAACAATGCTTTTGAATTCAGGGGGTGGGGGGCGTCTGCAAAATAATGCTATGGTTACACGAATGAATGAAAATGTTGGATGTATTTGTCCCTAAACATCATTTTTCTATAAAAAATGGCACCTAAACAGATGTTGCCAGATTGTGCGTGATATCTATATTTCCCCATCTAGCAGGGTATTTGATTAATTAATAATTAACTATTATTTAATTAATAATTATCTATTTATTTTCAATTAATGCTAAAAAACGAAAGAATACAAAAAACCTTTTAAAAATAATTTTGTTAAAATAATAGTAATTTTAATAAAACAAAATAATTAAATACAACCACTTAGTCACGGAATCAGAAACAATCGTCACACTATAAAAAAAGGCAACGACAAACGTTTGCGTACAGACATGTTGGATAAATAAATGTCCAAAAAAGCGAAGCCGTGTTAGATATGTACTTTGGACACAGTGGTGCAATATGGGAAGGGGCGGCTGAGATGATCCCTAAAAATGTTCCAATATATTGAGAATACATGCTTTAGACTGATCGTGGTTCACTGTAGTCCTTATTTAAAAGAAACACTCAAACTTTATATTTAAATTTGCCAGAATATTTATTGCCGAAGTTGATGGTTAATTATCCATTGTAATGATAACATAAATTTTGCATTTCACTATCAGATTTTTTTTTAAATTCCCAAGTTAACTTAGAACGTGCAGCTTTTAATTCTTAGAGCCGGTTAATCAGAGCTTCGAATATTTCTGTCGCATATCATGAGACACCAACACTACTATGTATTTTCAAAGTTTTTAGTATGTAACTGGCAATGTATGTTTGTCCGATTGCAATCTTGTAACTCAGTTTTGAAGCAGATATCTTCAACCGATTGATTTGAAATTCTGTATATACGTCTAGTTTGCATGCTAATCCATGATTAGGTATGTGACGTTATTCTAAATTCAACATGGCGGATCACCAAAGTTGGCAAGCTAAAGACAGTGAACTATTTTTTTTGCTTTCTCACAATATGGGTATTAAATGGAAGGCAGCAAAATTGATGACATAGGTATTTTTATTTTTCTAAAAACTAGGTATAATCCTGAAGTTCTCATCAGACTTTTTAAAAGGGTCTTTAAGCCAAGTCTATCGTTAAAATTTGAATCATTTTTATATGCCGTTTTTATGGGTCTTCAGAATATATAAAATGCTTGTAGGTACATCCAAACTGGCCGAATCAGATGTTTGGGTTAAGTAAGGGTTTCCCCGAAGGGCTCATGGTTGTAATAATATGTAATCTTTCTAATAATATTACAAGTAACATGGACTATATAAGTAAAACTAATGATCTAACTATTTTCATGAGTGTAAGTCGATAGAATATTTCTCGATTAGACGACATAAAACTGTATTAATGCGAAATTTATATTATTTAAACATTACATGGTATTTAATCACCCTTTTTGGTTCATTTTCAATCACTTATTTTTGGATTAAACTTGAAGAATCGTTTTCAAACCGTGACATTTTTATGATATTTTGAATTAAAATTATGATAATAACAACAATTGAAGAGTTGAAGTACCAAACGCACTAAGTACCAAATTCATGAATATGAGATAATCAAGAAAACAAGTGTATCAAATGTATTTTTTGTACTTTTTACCTGAAAAAATTCACAACATTTCCTAACAAGTGGAAGAAGTAACTCATAAAATATTAGGCTAAAAATTTTATTATAACATTCAAATTAATATTATTTTGTTTAACTAAAACTGAAAAGGCATAAGTGCCAAGTTATGAATTTAGCAAAGGTTATAAGTAATAACAAAAGATGAGGCCTAAGTGCCACTTAATTTATAGGTTATAAGTACCAACTAGAGGTGAGTGGAACTGCTACTAGGTCCCAAGCTTTCCTCTTGTGTGTTGAGAAGTTCTCTGTAAAATGCTTTATGTTCAGGATTTTCCAGGTAAGGAATCATAGACGTTAATGATTTTTTTTTATTCACAGAAATCTTATTTTCAGGGGGTAAAAGTGATAATTTTGCAGATTTTAGGTCTTCAAGAGGTTTTCCGTTTTTCAGTATATTGACTGGTTTCCATGCTTCGATATCGGAGAAGGTTTCTTTCATTTGAAGAATCGTTGGATTATTACAATCAACTTTTATTCTTATCGCTTTACTTATATTTAATTTTTTTGTGTTGAGATACGTATCAGCAGCTTCTTGTATATTCCAAAATCCATTTACGGACATGTCAATAACTTGAAAAGGAGGATCATATTTTGCGGAAGTTATCACTTCGTGTAAATCATTGGGTATCATTGCCTTCATAACGCGTTTCCTTTTCTCAATCAGAGCGAAGTCCCTATCACAACACATAAAGCTGCGGCCACTAATAAGGAAATTATACTCTATTGTGTCAAAAACTTGATGGAGAACAAGGAACACCAAAACAAATATTACCATTCTGTTCTTATTTTGCCCCGTACAGTTGTCACTCCATAGTAGCAAATGCTTTTTTTCCGTAACACCAGAATTTAAGACTTTAAGAAGGGTAGATGCAACCTCGTTACCTCCTCGACCACTGACGCCTTCATGCCACGTGCACATAAAAGCATGGTTGTTGTCAGATAAATGAATCCCCAGATTGTAACAAGATAATTGGGACGGGTAAAACATATCCGAATGGGTCAAAGTGGGGACAAATAGGACCTGTTGTAAATCAAACGAAATAGAACATTTATCGCTACCAGGAAGTTGTGAATCAGCGTTTTCCTTTTTCATATATGCCATACCTTTCTCCACTTTCCGATGGTGAAGTTCCAATTGAGCTTTTGACTTGGTGCCGTCACCATTATTTTGCTTTGACTCACAGTTTAGTTATCACACGTATGGCATGTATCAACTCTAGGGCGATGTAAGCTTAATTTCGGAAAATCGCTTTTGAATACCCCCCTATAAAACTTATAGCTCACGGAAGACCCTTTGTTTTTTCCTAAAAATGATTTAAAAAGTCTGTGGATATTTAAATCGGGACTCAAAAACTGCTTCTCTGATTTGGCACGTGAGTAGTGCGAGACATCTCTGGGGAAGGAATTTATATGTTGATGGATCAGCTGACGGTCATTATCTGTAAATTTGCTTGGCTTATTATTTGAACGCCTGTCTGTAAATGTGGTATCTCCCATTTTCTTCTTATTTATTAGACCAACTAAACGTTTTTGAGTAACGTCAAAAATATCCATATATCTTTCTGCATATTTGAACGAAATTTCCATCTTGATCTGGAACTGTATACGATATAGTTGTTTGTCTTTTACTGTCCTATGCAGTTTCATACTTTCCATGCTGACGTCTTTTTATTTTCACTAAATTTATCAACCCCATTAAATATGTGCCTTGAGTTTTATAGTTTTCGGCATGAAATCTTTCAAAAAGTTGAAGCTTTCGTTCATACGTTATTTTTTTGCAGTCATAATAGCATTTGCACTGCACCTGAAAAAGGAATGCACACAGTTAAGTGGAATCCCACGAACAAACTAATTTTATTTTCATTGGTACGAAACATTATGTCCCCCTAGCATTTCAAACAAAAACATTTGTGTAAGCTCCCTAAACTACTACACACATTCCCGCCATCACTACACTCTCCCGCCATAACCTAAACTTTCTTACCTGTTCATTAGGCGGATTTTTGTGACCAACTTCAGTCTTATTTCTCTTAAGATATGTCTTTCCAGCATGCCTTTCCTTCCTTTGTTCTTCTATAGACCTTCCTTTATTCTTTTCTGGATCAATTTCCATGATTACACCGTAAATTCAGCCCAATACACACACAAACTAAGACGTACTTTTACTGTGAGTAAACATTGGCACTTATAACCTTTCTCCATAAAACCTCCTGGACTGTAGTACCCAGCGCCATCTTATTTTCGTTTATATAATCTAAGAAATTAGATAGCACTTAGAACCTTTGAGGAGGTATTGGCGACGCCATTTAGAACCATTTTAAGAAAATACTCAGAATATTTAGATTTTGGTACTTAGTGCCTTTGGTACTTCCACTCTTCAATTGTTACTTAGACGTCACTTAGATACGGACTTAAAAGGGAAATTATCGGCACTGCCGGAGAGTTATCTCCGAAAAGATCCTGCTTCATTTGGAATTTTTTACCATATGAATGGAAATTTCTGAAATTTTTTGGTAACTACAGTGAGAAACAATTAAACCAGCCGTTTTACATATATATTCAACCTATTCATTTATCCATTTATTTATTCATCGAGTAAGTATAGCGTTATTTCACTGACCTCCGTCCCACTCCCCAGAATTAAAAGTGTAGTTGCTGTGCTAGCTATAAAAAATGGTGTGCTAGATTGTGATATATGTCCTTCGTTTGTGGTAGCATTTTGGCGAAAAAATTCCGACCGGAGGTAGGCTAGCGTTAAACTGGCCCCACCCGAATTCCAAACCATTTTTATTGTAAGCTGTTGGTGTGCTAGCTATAAAAAATGGTGTGCTAGGTGTCTTTTATCTGTGCTAGCATTTTGGCGGAAAAATTTCCAACCGGGGGGGGGGGCTAGCGTTAACCTGGCCCCACCCGAATTCAAAAGCCTTTTTTTTGTAAGCTGTTGGTGTGCTAGCTATAAAAATTGTTGTGCCAGATTGTGCTGGGTGCCCTTTATGTGTGCTAGCATTTTGGTAGAAAAAATCTAACCGGGGGAGGGGGGGCAGCTTGACGGACCTAATTTTTAGCTCTAGATATCCGAGTGTCATAATAGTTTAATAGATTTGATCATTTTACGGTACAATATTTTATAGTTATCGATATAATTGAGTATGTGAGGATTATCTGTGAATTTTTTAATGTACATGAGTCATCTCATATTCTTAGATGAAGTACGTGTCCCTTTCGTAGACCATGATTTGTGATGTTTAGTTTTACGAGAGAGAAGAGGAAATCTTGTATTGAAGCACCTGATAATTGATGTTAAATACTCTATGAAGGAGATTGGAACGTAAGGAAATTGTGGTGAGGAAAAACGGCGAACTCCTATTGAAAAAAATTCCGAAGAAGAAGACGATGCAAAAGCACTTAAATTTCTTGAAAAAACTCAATTACAGGAACACGACCTCCTGAAAATTATTTCCGATTATATTATCAGTTACAGTGGATTTTGTGTTCAATTTTATATATATAGTTTATCACGATAATTCACTAATGGATATCATATTTTTTCAATTTGATTAATGATTATTAATTATTGCACCAACATCAACCAACCAACTATGTGATATTCCATAACTTCTATTATTGGGAACTACAAAACCCTTTTAAATTTCTAAGAATTTCATGCTTCTTTCATTATCCAACTTCTAAATTAAAAAAATAGTTGTGGTTATGTATCTCTCTATTACTTTCCGATGTAGCAATGTTTTATTTTCAATTGGGACCAACAAATAAAAGGAACAAGGAACAATCAGTTAAACTATATTTTTTGTTACTTCGATTTTTTATAGTATGTAGAATAAAAGAAGCCGTATATATTGTATATAGGTCTGGTGAACATAACTATTTACACCTCGGATAGATTTCGTTATTTTGAAAGAGGCCCATTTTCAGTATTTTCAGAGAAATAGATTTTTTTTATTCAAATCTTCAAGTGTTAGTCACAAAACAGTTTTAACGATAAATTTAGTAAAATTTTTATTTTTGTGAAATTGAGGCGCCTTTTGAATCGAAATTACTATTTTATTTAAATACAATAACCCTATTCATGTGATTTAGCACAAACATTAAAACAATTTCTTGAGACTTTTTCTTTCCAATTAATTCCTTAAAACGAAATATATATAACCAGATGTCACGGTTAACTATAAAAACTATTCTTTTTATTATTTTATTACGTTTTAAGTACCATTTATGTTGGGCACGCGACTGGTACTCTCCCCCATTCTACCTCAATTTACCTGCCATAAAACCGATCCACAACAAATAAATTTGAAAATACCTTCGGTAGTTAGCTTCGACAAAAGAATTATACAAAGGGATACAATAACAACTGTCGTTGAACAATTGACAAACAACCAGTTGTTGTGAAAACTATACCTTTCCCATATGGCGCTCTCACTTATATTTTCATCCAGCCCTTGTTGCATGTCACCACTTGATGGATTGTAGGTTATAGCTTTCAACTCAGTTACGCCGATCTCACTAATGATTTCGTTTTGTTTCCATCGACCGAATTAATATTTTTTGAAAAGTTATTATAATTTAAAATGACCCGTGACTTTATCTTCCTAAAGACCTTATTTAGTATACAGGGGTTTCAAATACGTAGATAATTGTTAAATATATCCAGAAAAGTTTGAGAAGGGTATCAAAATTAATTTACTCATTTTCATAAGTCAGAAACCTTTGCTGTTTGATTCTACTTTCTGTTTAACTTATAGAAAAACTTATAAATAAGGGGTAAATGAAATTTGTAGTTCTGATGAAAAATTGAGTTTTTGATGAATGATACATAATTTTTTGACACGATTTGTATTACTTTTTTAAATGAAACTAACTGCTTCTAAATAATTACACATATTGGGGCAAGTTTCGTTTAGCCGCAATCTGTTGAAAAAGAAAAAAAAATATGTCATTTAGATACCCCAGGGAGTATATTACTGAAAAAATTTTACCGCGAAAAATGCGCTGTTTCCATTTTTTTGAATGCGGTTTAGAAGTAACTAAATGAAGTGATCCTCTTCCCGACCTTTAACACAGATCAATGAATATATCTAATCTTATCAACTTTAAAATTTAAAAAACATTGTCAATAAAGCATAAAAATGATAATCCTGATAAAGCATGAAAGATAGGTATGCATATATTGTACATATATGTCAATTTAATATTCTATATTCAGTTGAGTTGAATAATTTCGTTCATATTATTTACAAAAATGTGGACTCAAGTTGTAGAAATGGCTCTTCCTCGTTCGCGACAAGAAGCTTATGAATTCGGCCTTTTACATGGTTTGTTGCCTAAACGCCCCTTATGTAAAACCAAATGTAAAGGGCAGGGTAACAAACCTGATATTTTTTTTCCATTATTACCATGGGGAAAAAGATCTGGGCATATACCGTAATTCAAAATCACCAAAGTGTCGTCCAGATGAAACTGTCGCCAGTGCCGTTCCAATCATATGCGCCGCCACAAAAAAGGCGCCGAAGGCGCCAAAGATATTTTTTTTATTTTTAGCAATAGTATTCATTTGACTTCCGAGAGATACGGTAGCGTAGTGCCGGAGCTCTGATAAGTTATCAAGTGAACGCAGTAAAAAGTTGTTTAGTGAGCGATAACGATAAAATCAATTAGCATAAATTGTAGCTAAAAACAAAAATGTGCAAACATTGTTATCATCGTCGAAAAATTAAAATACGAGGGTAAATAATGAAATCAACAATTGTGCCGCAAACACAAAACGAAGCGATCTTAATGCAGCATAACCAAACCCTGTTTCAGGAGAATTATGTCAGATCGCAAAACGAACAAATTTTATATACAGAGTGGAAAAAAATGGAACAGGAGAAAATTAATGCCATTAACGAGGTACATAATCTCCAAGTCCAGTTAAATCAAGTGATGATAATGAAAAACTTACAATATGGCAGTAAAAAACACAACAGAAGATAATAAAAAACAAAACAACCCAACAACCGATCAAATTCTCCAACAAATATTGGATAAACTAAATAAACTGGACGATCGAATTACCAGATTGGAATATAGCAACAAAGGAGCTATCCCCAAGCGACTTGGTAATGAGAGACAGCCTTAGAATATTAGAATGGAATGCTAATGGCCTCATTCAACATCAGCAAGAATTACAGGCCATTCTAGAAATTGAAAAAATAGATATATGTCTCATTAGTGAAACGCATTTCACTAAGGAGTCATTCATCAAAATAAAAGGATATCAGGTATACCATACCATTCATCCAGATAATGCAGCCAAAGGTGGAAGTGCAGTTATAATAAAACAAAATATAGCACATCACCAAGAAATGAGCTATAAAACAGCCGAAATTCAAGCAACCACAGTCAGAATAAAAACAAAAACTTACGAATTGAATGTAACGGCAGTCTATTGTCCGCCAAAACACGCAATCAAGAGGAATAAATACATTGAATTCTTAAATAGCCTAGGGTACAGATTTATCATTGGAGGAGATTTCAATGCAAAACATGTACACTGGGGTTCTAGACTAACTAACACTAAAGGTAAGGAGCTACTAACAGCAATAAACCAAATTAAATGTGAAGCAATCTCGACAGGAAAACCAACTTATTGGCCTGCTGACCCTAACAAAATTCCAGACCTCATAGACTTCTTTGTGGCCAGGAATATCTCGACAAACTACATGCAAATAGAAGAAGCATGGGATATGAGTTCTGACCATTCCCCCATCCTTCTCACACTTAGTGAGACTATAATACAAAGAGAAAACTTACCAAGACTAGTCAACAACAAGACTGACTGGAAAAGTTTCCAGATTGAATTAGAAAACAACATTAACCTCTTAGTCCCGCTAAAAACCAAAGAACAGCTAGATGAAGAAGTAGAAAAACTCAACAAGGTTATTCAGAAAACTGCATGGAATAATACCCCGAGCATTACATCGAGAACAAAGGGAAATAATTACCCAAGAGAAATTAAAGAATTAATAACAGAAAAAAGAAAACTAAGACGGAAATGGCAACAATCTAGAGCACCAGTAGACAAAACTAGATTAAACAATGCCGCACAGAATTTAAAAAGAGAAATACAAAAAATCAAACATGAATCAATTAGTACTTACCTCAGTGAACTAACAAATGACAGCAGTACAGATTATTCCTTGTGGAAGGCTACTAAACGATTAAAGAGACCAATCCTGCATAGTCCTCCAATCAGAAATGAAGATGGAAGCTGGGCCAGAGATAACAATCAAAAAGCCAAAAGATTCGCTGATCACCTAGAAAATACCTTTCAACCTAACGAAGGAGAAGAATTATCAAGAATGGACTATGACCAAGAAGAATTAGAGATAAGACCTGTTACACCAAAAGAGGTAACTGCAGAGATAAAAGAAAACATTAACCCGAAAAAAGCCCCAGGATTTGACCTGATTACAGGAGAAATCCTAAAGCAGCTGCCCAAAAAAGCTATAATAAAACTGACACACCTGATAAATGCAGCTTTCAGGTTGAAATATGTCCCCAGAATGTGGAAAGTTGCAGAGGTGATTATGATACCCAAACCAGGCAAAAAACCTGAAGAAGTATCATCATACCGGCCAATATCATTACTACCAGTAGTTTCTAAATTATTTGAAAAACTTCTGATAAAGAGACTAAAACCAATAATAGAAGAAAGAAAATTGATACCTGATCACCAGTTTGGATTTCGCGAGAGCCATTCAACGATAGACCAGGTGCATAGAATAACAAATATTATAGAAAACGCATTGGAAGAAAGAAAAGTCTGTTCTGCAATCTTCCTAGATGTAGCACAGGCCTTTGATAAAGTATGGCATGAGGGGCTCAAACACAAACTCAGATGTCACCTACCTAAACAATACTCTGACCTTCTGGATTCATATATATCAGAAAGAGTATTCAGAATAAAACAAGAAGAAGCATACTCTGAACTGAGAGAAATAAATGCTGGAGTACCACAAGGAAGTGTACTAGGACCAGTCCTCTACCTACTGTACACTAGTGACATTCCAAACCTAGAACATAATACCACAGCCACATTTGCAGACGACTCAGCTATCTTAGCTGTAGGCAAAAACCATGAAGAAGCAGCAAATAAACTGCAGAATAACATAGATCAGATTTATGAATGGACCAGAAGATGGAGGATCAGATTAAATGAAACAAAGTCAGTGCACATTAACTTCACCAACAAACGAAATCAACATGTACCAATTAGACTAAATAATGCTCAGATACCTTACGCCAATACAGCAAAATATCTGGGTATTACATTAGATGCGGGGTTACGCTGGAAGCCACATATCAAAAAGAAAAGAGAAGAATTAGGACTCAAATTTAGAAACATGCATTGGATATTGGGACGCAACTACACTCTGTCTGTATACAATAAATTGCTATTATACAAGCAAACTCTGAAACCAGTTTGGACCTACGGCATCCAACTTTGGGGCTGTACCAGAGAAAGTAACATCCAGATCATACAACGATTCCAGAACAAAGTATTAAGGAACATCGTCAATGCGCCTTGGTACTCCCGAAACAGTGACCTCCACAGGGACCTGGAGATGGACACTGTCAGCCAGACAATCACTAAGTTTGCCAAAAGCCACGAACAACGGCTTTTAGACCATGTGAATGTAGAGGCCATCCAGCTCCTCGACAACACCAACCAGAAGAGAAGACTCAAGAGGACAAAGCCCTTTGAGTTAGTTAACTAGTGACAGTGTAAAGCAGAGCATAGTGCGGTAATTGCACGCTAGTGATAGTGTTTGTTTGTATTAGAGCCTAAGGAACTACTAATGAGTAAGACCTTTAGTTATAAGGTAGAAATTAGTAAATTAAGTTAGATTAAAATTGCTTATTGATCGTATTAATGATCAGATTGTAATTTCAAGAAAAGCCTATTAAGGTTTTTTTAAATAAAAAAAAAAAAAAAAAAAAAAAAAAAATTTTTAGCAATGTCTGAATATGCTAGAATTAAGATTAAAGTAGGAAATAAGTAATAATATTTAAGCAAATAATTTATAAAATGCATTATTATGATCATTATTATCATCTATAGATTCAAATATGACTTCTTTAAGTTGCTTGGTCCCGACCTATTGCATATTTTGTTCTATTACTGAGCGCCGTTCGCCCGCACTATATTTATTAGTTCCTATGTTTCATTTCACAAGTTCATTCTTGTCTGGCCAAGCGAGTATTGCAGTGAAATCATGTTCATTTGAGCATTGGCTTTTGTCTTAAGCAGTAGAGTAAATCGCATCTCGCATCAGCTAAAAAGTTATACCTATTTCTTATTTCCTTATTTGAAATTTTGTTCTTTTCTGGGAGCTCAAACTTTAAAGTATAAGTTACAAGTATAAAATAAAGTTAAGGTAAGTAATGTATATCCAGATCGTTATTATTCGTAATTATAAATTAATTAGATTCAACAAACCCCGAACCCAAACCCAAAATTTTATGTGGTATTATTTTTTTAGATGTCTGAAGGTAAAAAGAAACTTTCTGATTACCAAAATCTAGTTAACAAAACGTAAACGGGAGGAGGTGTTGGAAAATATCAATAAGAAAATAACTCAATTTTTCAAAGCACCCATTGATTCTCCTTCAGAGGCTTCCGTAAAAAATAATATGGAGCCATCGACATCAAGTTCAGTTGAAGTTGAAAAAACTGTAACGTTTATCGAAGCTGATGATGATGAAGTTTTTGATAGTAAGACTGTACAGCTGTCTAAAGATCAAGGTTTGTGGCCGAAAATATTATCTTCAATGAATATTGAACTTCTGATAAAATATGGTCCAACCTATTATAACAATTCAAATTGCGTTTTTCCGAAAGACAAGACTGGGCGAAAATTTTCTGAATCATACTTCACTCAAATTTTGCCAAATAATGAAAAAATCAAGCGTGATTGGCTTCTGTACTCGGTATCGAAAAATTCAGTGTTTTGTTTTTGTTGCAGAATATTTAACCTTAACACCGCAAAAGCCCGATTGGCTGGTGAAAATGGCTATAATGATTGGCAACATTTGAGTGAACATTTAAGTATTCACGAAAAAAGTAAAATGCATTTCGAAAATCTTAAGACATGGTCTGACTGTTTCACTAAATTTAAAACAAACAATACGATTGATCTAACTCATAAATATTTGTTTAATGCTGAAATTAAATATTGGCATGCAGTTATTGAGCGAGTATTCTATGTTATTCAGTTTTTAGCTAAACAAAATCTGTTCTTTCGCGGACACAATTTGAAATTATTTCAAAATAATAATGGCAATTTCTTAAAATGTGTGGAAATGATTTCCAAATTCGATCCTATAATGGCTGAACATACTAAGAGGATACAAATGCAAAGCAACAGAATGAATCATTACCTTGGCATCAACATTCAAAATGAAATAATAGGCAATAATTTAAGAGAGAATATTTTATATATCATTAAAAATTCAAAATATTTTTCTATTATTCTCGATTGTACTCCAGACATGAGCCATCAAGAACAAATTTCTGTCTGTATCAGGTTCGTAAATTTAGATACAGCATCAGGGGAAATTGTTGTTGATGAACGTTTCTTACATTTTGCTCCAATAGAAGACACAACATCTGAGGGCTTACAAAAATTTCTACTGAATGCTTCAGAAAAACATAATTTAAATTTATATGATATCAGAGGCCAGGGATACGACAATTGTGCCAACATGTGAGGCAAGCTTTACGGTTTACAAAAAAAAATTCTAGATTTGAATCCAAGATCATTTTTTGTACCTTGTTGTAATCACAGTTTAAACTTGGTTGTAAATGATGCAGTTAAGGGAAACAACTCTAGCTGGCAATGCTTTTCTACGGTTCAAGAACTTTACAAATTTTTTTCGACTTCAACTAATCGTTGGACCGTTTGGAAAGAACAAATTTCCAATTTAACTTTAAAACCACTTTCTGAAACTAGATGGTCGAGCAGAATTGATGCCATTACTCCATTGAGGTATCAGCTTGGGGAAGTCTATGATGCTTTATATAGTATATTCAGTGGAGTTTCTTTCGATAACAATACAAAGCATATGGCTGAATCTTTAGCAAATAAATTAAAAAGTTACCGGTTTATATGTACATTAGTATTGTAGTACAATGTTCTGTTTAGAGTCAATACTGTTAGCAAAACATTACAAACCAAATATTTTAATATCTCGGAAGCATGTACCCAAATGAATAATTTGCTAAAGTTTTTCAATAGTTACCAAAGTGATAAAGGATTTGGAGATGTATTAGTTGATACTTCTGAACCCTCAAAACTAATAATGTGTTTAGACCAAGGCGTGTTAAAAAACAATTTAATTCGAGAATGACGATGAACCAATTACAGATGGAGAACGGGATTTTGCAATAAACATTTTTTTAAGTACACTTGATGTTGTTATAAGATCAATTGGTGAAAGGTTCGACTTATTGTCGTCCCATTCCGACCATTTTCAATTTTTATGGGATATTTGTAAATTTTCAGATTTACCAGAGAAGGAACAACTAAATTGTTGTTTACAGCTTGAAGGAGTTTTAACAGACAAAAATCATAATGAGCGTGATATAAATGGAACAGAATTGTTCCACGAGTTGCAATTTTTAAAAAATCTTAATCTACAAACACCGACACAAATGTTAAACTACATTATAAAAAATAATTTAACTCATTCTGTTCCAAATGCAAGCGTAGCTTTGCGAATTTTGTTGACAATGCCTGTATCGGTTGCTTCAGCGGAGAGAACTTTCTCAAAGTTAAAGGTAATCAAAAACTACTTAAGATCGTCAATGGGCCAACAACGGCTCGATAATTTGGCAATCATATCGATTGAAAGTGATTTGTTGGGCAATATAAATATGACTGAACTTATTTCTGAATGTTCCAGAAAGAAAGCGCGTAAAGCTACTTTTATATAGTGGTTATTTAGTTTTATTCAGGTTATTTATATTAGGTAACTATTTCTTGTTCAAAAAATGTTTATTTTTTGTTTGGTAATGAAATGTTTATTTTTGCTTCAAAGTTGTATTATTTATTAATTACCGTCTAGCGATTATGTTGAATGTACATAATATAAAATTTGAAAAATATATGCACCAAAAAAAGGCGCTGTGATCACATTTGCAAGACGGCGCTCGACCAGGTTGGAACGGCCCTGACTGTCGCAAAAAACACGTGGTTTGAGCACATCCATTTGTCTCCCGAAATCGAGATAAGGTACGTTCTTTTTTTTCTTTAAAAAACTCATAACAATATTACTAAATATTTTAGAGACTTGTTTGGTTTTGCACACAATGAGTCGTACGAACGGATAATATTTGGTACAACACGTCCAGATTCCGAAATGCATTTGTCGAAAGCAACGCTTACAGCAAGACATAAATATCGCCGTGAAATGGTTACAAGTGCTTTCTCGCAAATGCAAACAAATCTGCCGAAAATTGGAGGTCCCAATATTATCGTGCCGGTAAAATCAATAATAAATATCTATCAATTTAAGTAAATAATATTAATGAAATATTTTAGATTGATGAATCTAAATTCGGGTCTCGAAAATGAATCGGTGATTGTATAAAGGGAACATGTCCAACACGATTTCGAGAAAATTAAAAAAAAACCTTTTATTATACAAACGGTAAATCAAACTTCAAAATGCAGTACAGAAGAAATGGACGGACAAGCATCTCAAATACAATGAGGTATAACATGAAGAGCTGAGATACATACATAAAAGTGACAGGTGATTTTTTAACAGCTGGTATTTATTTCCTTTATACAATAAACCGTATCATCATGCAAACATAATGCAAATAAAGGTAATAAAACAATGATGCAGAACATAGGAACGGTTTTTAATGTAAACTGTAGAACATCAAAACATATTTTAATAACAACTTATACATTATTTTTATTCGGAATCGTTTAACACCTGTGATTTTAGTTTCACAGACAACTCTTCACATGTTGGACAGACATCTACTTGTGGACTACCAAACCAAAATTTTCGTTGAACTGCTTCAAGTATTCGTACTTAACGGGTTTCACAAGATCTACATTTTCCAAACAAAACATTTCATACATTATTTTAATGGTTTACTACCATAATGGGTTTCTTTCGTCGGAAATGCAGAAATATGAGCATGGATTTCACAGATAATAGCGTCGGGTAAGGCATTACCTCGATTACCATGACGACCACGTTTGTCAATAGGTCTAAAGTTATTCAAAAGTAGTATAGTCAGACGGAAACCTGCTTTACTTGATAAAGCATAAAGACTCAGGAATCCTTTTTTACATATGTCATGTCGCACGCTTCCGTTCAAAACATGATATTTGAAATTACCAGGACGATTCTGCTTTGGTTCCGGGTATTTTGTCCTACGTCTTCTAATATCTTCAACATCCACAAGACCCATCAACAAAGTATCTTGTTCGTTTTCGGGCTTACCACAGTGAAGCGATTTGAAAATCATCATCTTTTCATCGTGTGACATTTCCATTCATTTTCTTTTACATCGAAAATTTAAATAAATTTAGTATTACCTGAAAGATTGATTGACTGATCAAATTTGCAAAACTTTCTTAAATCAATGGAATCCTTACCTACAGTCCGGCCCTGTTTGTTTTGCAGCTCTTTCGGTTCCTTTTTGACTTGTATACATTTGCCCAAATAATCTTGCTTGAATACGAACATTATTCTTATAATTTTCAATGTTTCGAACACCTTTTTTCGTTTACATTGTGGTTCTTCACTATCACTGTTGGAATCTGACATTTTCTTATCTATTTTATTACAAAATACTACTTAGTTTCACGTAAAACAACAAAATAATGTTGCTTTAGTCAATACCTAATGCATACTAATAATAATTTAGAATGACTAATAATGGTTGCTGTCAAAAGTCCGCTTGCAACGCCCTCACATTGAGTGTATGAAGGGAACAAGTAGTGGATTTATTTCCTTTATACATTCAACCAAAATTTTGTGACGCTTTAATTTCCATATAGTAAATCGAATTTGTCTCCTTTATACTCAACGGTGCACTGACTAATTATCTGGATTATGTATATAACACTTTATTTTGACCAAACATTGGAGTTGTTTCCTTTATACAATAACCAATATTATCGTGCAGGTAAAATCAATAATAAATGTCTATCAATTTAACTAAATAATATTAATGAAACATTTTAGGTTGATGAATCGAAATTCGGGTCTAGAAAATATAATAGAGGAAGATTGGTTGAAGGTCACTGGGTATTTGGCATGATAGCAAACGACTCAGAAGACCTCAGACTAGTGATCTGTCCTGACAACAAACGCGATGCGGCAACCCTAATCTCCATACTGGAGCAACATGTGGAAAGGGCTCCAATATCCATTCGGATATGTGGAAAGCTTATGATAAGCTATCCGAGTATGGATATCAGCATCGCACTGTAAATCATAGTGAGAAATTTGTTACCAAGAAAGGTGTCCATACCCAAAGGATTGAGTCATGTTGGTCTGCTGCCAAAAAGTTTTTAAAAGGCATTCCACCAGATGAACTCGCAGATCGCCTTTGCGAATATTTATGGCGACGCCATTGCAAAAAAATAACTTGGATCCATTCATGGAGCTTATTCGTTGTATCCATTTAGAATATGGCAATTTCAAAAATAAATAATATTTCAAACGAAATCTATTTTTTTGTGAATTATAAGGCGCAGTAAGAAGGTCAAAATCTCCAATAAATGCGAAAAACCGCACATATATAATATTTCCCACCCAGCACCCCACTCCATTCCACGATCCCGAAAGTATGTGAAAAAGTTGAGAATACTATAGAAAATATATATATTGAAGATTTTCTATTACACCGCCCTTATGATACATATACGCGGAAAAAGTTATATAGAAAAGTTATAGCAAATTATTAATCAAACAGAAATATGTAGTTTTCATCTTCCTATCACATTTCGGCACTTCTAAACTCGAAGAAATCAATAAAAAGTATTGTGATAAAAATACTTCTTCTTTTTCTTTCAGTAGGACCCTGTCCTGTTTAATTCCGGTTATTTAGCCTCCTCCTGAGCTCTTCTTGAGACGCTGAGCTCCTGCTCTCATACCATCTTTTTGGTGGTCTGCCTAGTGCTCTCCGTGTGTTTGGTTTCTGGGTTTTCACCCATTTTGCCCATCTGTTTTCTGGTATTCGTTCGACATGATCTCTCCAACCTCGTTTACGTTCTTTAACCCATCTCACCACATCCTGAATTCCTAATTCTTCTCCAATGTCCTGACTTCTCATTCTATCTCTTAGGCTCAATCCCTTAATTGTTCTTAGCGTTTTTATTCCAGTCGTTCTCATTATTATTTTTGTTGTTGATGTTTCGACCCTTGTATCGGTTGCATAAGTGAGAATAGGTCGTACGCATGTTTTGTAGATTCTTATCTTGCTCTGTATACTCTTCATATTGTTTTCCAATATTATTTCTCTCAAATATCCGCTGACCCTTGATGCTTTAATCGCTGGAGTTCGTGTTTCCTCTATTAAATCCCTCTTGCTTGATATTGTTACTCCAAGGTAATTGAATTTCATTGTTTGTTGTATTATGTTGTTGTCGATAGCTAGTTTACATCTAATCGGATCTTTGGCTATGACCATTGATTGAGTCTTCTGAATTGAAATGCTCATATTATATTTATCTGCCGTTGTCTTAATTCTGTATAGTAGGCGCTGTAAAGCCGGGTACTCACTCACGAACTGCAACTGTAACTGCAACTGCAACTGCAACTGCAACTGCAACTGCAACTGCAACTGCAACTGCAACTGCAGCCGCAACTGCAACTGCAACTGCAACTGCAACTGCAACTGCAACTGCAACTGCAACTGCAACTGCAACTGCAACTGCAACTGCAACTGCAACTGCAACTGCAACTGCAACTGCAACTGCAACTGCAACTGCAACTGCAACTGCAACTGCAACTGCAACTGCAACTGCAACTGCAACTGCAACTGCAACTGCAACTGCAACTGCAACTGCAACTGCAACTGCAACTGCAACTGCAACTGCAACTGCAACTGCAACTGCAACTGCAACTGCAACTGCAACTGCAACTGCAACTGCAACTGCAACTGCAACTATAACTATAACTATAACTATAACTATAACTATAACTATAACTATAACTATAACTATAACTATAACTATAACTATAACTATAACTATAACTATAACTATAACTATAACTATAACTATAACTATAACTATAACTATTACTATAACTATAACTATAACTATAACTATAACTATAACTATAACTATAACTATAACTATAACTATAACTATAACTATAACTATAACTATAACTATAACTATAACTATAACTATAACTATAACTGTAACTGTAACTGTAACTGTAACTGTAACTGTAACTGTAACTGTAACTGTAACTGTAACTATAACTATAACTATAACTATAACTATAACTATAACTATAACTATAACTATAACTATAACTATAACTATAACTATAACTATAACTATAACTATAACTATAACTATAACTATAACTATAACTATAACTATAACTATAACTATAACTATAACTATAACTATAACTATAACTGTAACTGTAACTGTAACTGTAACTGTAACTGTAACTGTAACTGTAACTGTAACTGTAACTGTAACTGTAACTGTAACTGTAACTGTAACTGTAACTGTAACTGTAACTGTAACTGTAACTGTAACTGTAACTGTAACTGTAACTGTAACTGTAACTGTAACTGTAACTGTAACTGTAACTGTAACTGTAACTGTAACTGTAACTGTAACTGTAACTGTAACTGTAACTGTAACTATAACTATAACTATAACTATAACTATAACTATAACTATAACTATAACTATAACTATAACTATAACTATAACTATAACTATAACTATAACTATAACTATAACTATAACTATAACTATAACTATAACTATAACTGTAACTGTAACTGTAACTGTAACTGTAACTGTAACTGTAACTGTAACTGTAACTGTAACTGTAACTGTAACTGTAACTGTAACTGTAACTGTAACTGTAACTGTAACTGTAACTGTAACTGTAACTGTAACTGTAACTGTAACTGTAACTGTAACTGTAACTGTAACTGTAACTGTAACTGTAACTGTAACTGTAACTGTAACTGTAACTGTAACTGTAACTGAAACTGAAACTGAAACTGAAACTGAAACTGAAACTGAAACTGAAACTGAAACTGAAACTGAAACTGAAACTGAAACTGTAACTGTAACTGTAACTGTAACTGTAACTGTAACTGTAACTGTAACTGTAACTGTAACTGTAACTGTAACTGTAACTGTAACTGTAACTGTAACTGTAACTGTAACTGTTACTGTTACTGTTACTGTTACTGTAACTGTAACTGTAACTGTAACTGTAACTGTAACTGTAACTGTAACTGTAACTGTAACTGTAACTGTAACTGTAACTGTAACTGTAACTGTAACTGTAACTGTAACTGTAACTGTAACTGTAACTGTAACTGTAACTGTAACTGTAACTGTAACTGTGACTGTGACTGTAACTGTAACTGTAACTGTAACTGTAACTGTAACTGTAACTGTAACTGTAACTGTAACTGTAACTGTAGCTGTAACTGTAGCTGTAACTGTAACTGTAACTGCAACTGTAACTGCAACTGTAACTGCAACTGTAACTGCAACTGTAACTGTAACTGTAACTGCAACTGCAACTGCAACTGTAACTGTAACTGTAACTGTAACTGTAACTGTAACTGTAACTGTAACTGTAACTGTAACTGTAACTGTAACTGTAACTGCAACCGTTACTGTATCGAATCGTCGTGAATGTATACACTTTTTGGCTTCTTGTGACCCTCTCGATCCGCAGTGTTCGTAGAGAGCTCGCGTCGGAATGGCGATACCATCAGAAATGATTACCAGTGCGGCATTTATTTTAATAGACGCATTGATTGAAAAACGTCCTCGACGATGGTGGCGCCATGTAATGTACGAAGAAAAAACTGGACCTTCGTTATTTGCAGCTCTGAAGTTTCAACTAATTAGTGGCCATTACAAAAATTTTACGCGAATGAGTCCAACAGATTTTGAATATTGCATTAATGTAATCGGTCCTTGGATTCAGAAAACGAATACCAATTGCAGAGAAGCGATTTCAGTGTAAGATAGATTAGCAGTGACATTGAGGTATTTGGCAACGGACGATTCTTTTACAAGCCTGCAGTATTTATTGCTAAAAACTTGATTTTATGAAAATATTGCAATATACAAAATGAATTTATTTCTCATTTCTCTGCCAAAATGTTTATGTATAATTTGCTGAACAAGATACTCGGTGAAATATTTGAAAATAAGCTTAATTATCGCAATAACTCCAAAATGTTACCCTAAATCAGTTTTGTGGTAAATTTGGTCTACTTTTTAACTACAATATAAAGGAAAATAAAAATTACGCAAAAAAATTAAAACAATGAATACCTTTGTTGTCATTCCTTTTTGTGGCGTATCTCTGTCCTTCAAAAAATCAAGAGCATTATAAGCAAACCACTTGCTTTCGTATACTTCGTCTCTTCCTGTGAAAAGAATATATTACTTCAGCAACAATCACAATGAATTAGCAAAAAACCCAACTAATTATTTATAAATTTATTGTAAAATAATAATTACCTTTTCCAGTTTCACGACTTTTATTCTCTTTTGCTTTCTCCAAGACGCCAAGATAGTGACCATCTTTTTCTTTCAGATATCTCCTGTTGTGCCCATTACAGAACCTATTTCGGCCCAAGCATCTTCTTTCAAATGTTTTTTGTAATATTCTTTATTTTTTGGATCCCATATTACAGGCATCTTTTTGTTATTTTCAATTAATTCAAAAACCTTTTCTTCATTCCATGCTCATATTCCTTCTTGATTGCGAGACTAACGGGCGTACACACGATCAAACCTCCTACATCAACGTCCACGAACCAACTGAGAATCTCTTCGTGTTCGTCCTGAAAACCGACAACTGGCGGCTTGCTACGAGGGGTTCGACGTGGGCTCCCGAACCTGATTCGCAACGCGTCTACACTAGGGAATTTGGTTGCTGTAACGGTTGCAGTTACAGTTGCAGTTCGTCAGTGAGTACCCGGCTTAAGTCATCTTCACTCTCTGACGGTACGATCGCGTCATCCGCATAACATAACACTTTTAATGATTGTTCTCCCATTCTGTACCCCGTATTAACCTTGTTAACGCTTTATATGATTCTGTCCATGATAATATTGAATAGTGTAGGGCTGAGGCTGTCTCCCTGTCGTATCCCGTTCACAATCTATACTTCTTTGGACAATCCCGTTCTGGTTTTAATCCTCGTTATATTTCCGGTGTTCAGTTCTTTAATAATATTTTGATATTTATGATCTATATTGTTCATCTCTAGAATCTCTAATAAGTCCCTCAACCGTACTTTCTCAAAGGCGTTAGTGAGGTCAACAAAACTTACTAAAATGGACTTGTTGAACTCTATTGATTTTTCTGTTAGTTGCCGTATTAGGAATATTGCGTTTACCGTCGATCTGTTCTGTCTGAACCCTTGTTGTTCTTCCGTCATCGGGATCTTGTTTCCAAGTCTTATCGCTATGATTTTTGTTAAACGTTTTAATACTGAGCTCAACAAAGTTATGTTCCTGAAATTGTCGAGATCCCTTTTTCCTCCTTTTTTATATATGGATACGGATATGCTTAACTTCCAATCGTACGGTATGACACCGGATATTATAATCTTCTGAAATAAGGTGATAAGTTCTCTCTTTAGTTTCTCTCCTCCATACTTGAATAACTCGTTGTTTATGTTATCAATGCCAGGTGCTTTTCGATTTTTCAATTTTGTTATTAGTGCTTCAAGTTCCTCCAGTGTTATTTCCGATTCGTTATTGTTATCATTTACTGAGATATGTATCAGTGTATTGTCATCATGAGTAATATTAGTAAGTACCTGATCCATTCTTCTGTTACGTAGCATGTTGATAAAAATACATTTTTGAATAAAAATTAGTTCACATCGTTATATTGAATGTTTTTACGTCATTCTATAACAAAAAAACTATTGAAAACATCGTAAAGTTTCGAATTTTAGTTAATAGTAGAAAAATTAAGAATTCGAGTTTTCTCAGAAACGAAGAATTTTCGCGGCAAAAATCAAATTTTGTAGTGCTAGGTTTCTTGTATAGAATCATCCTATAAACCGATATTCCATGTAACTGATTTCGGCTAAACAAAACTTGAGCCCAAATATTGAAACTTAAATATTCTCAGCCTATGGATGTATTTTTCCCATTTAAGATCAGTGTAATTGTGCAATGATATAGAAAACCAGGAAAACTATATCTGCTGATCTTTACAATTATTACTTAAGACAGTTTAAAAGTGGAGAGCTCCCTATATTTCTCTGTTCATTCACGACTTCATATTGTGGTTCTCTTAAGTATCTTCTAATTTCTAATTCTTCAAGGAAATCTAGTTCTTGTTTCTTATCACAAATATGTAGTACTTCTAGTTCTGCCTTAGGTGTTAAAAGTAGATGTTTTGCGTAATGGGATTTCTCTGGTTATTTTAATTTTCCTGTTGGGATGCCCGGTCTGTGAGACTTAGCCGTTCGGATATCGTTGAGTAAACTTCGGCATAATTTCCTGCAGCGCTGTTCGTTTAGGTACCTTCTAGCCTTCCCCGTTAGTTTAATTGTGTGAAGTGGTGAAAACGCACCCCTCCCCTTGTAATTAAGAAAATATCAGGCAAAAAGTCTGTGAGACCCGGCGCTACGGTTTCAGATCCAGTTTTTTTCGCAGATATCACTTTATCTCACTGGTGAGTTCAACTGTTTTTTAGTAGAATTTATGAGTATTTGTGTATATTACCTATACTTTTATTAGAGAATATATTATTTTAATTTTTGTTCTAGAAAATGAGTTACCAGGCTAAACACGAACGACTTCGTCCCTTTTGGGAGGAGCTGGAAGCAGAAGAAGAGTCTGACGATGTTGAAGCAGAACTAGCATCCGATGAAGATATTTTAGAAAAGAGGGCTGTTATTAGTGAATCAGAATTCTCTGGTACTCGTGGATTACAAATTACAAAAAAAACACTCGATTTTTTTTATTTTCATGTATAAACTCGAACTTAGAAAATTATGAAACTTAAAAAACTTATAAAAACAAATTTATCATTAACTTAGATAAATAGTAGAACATCTGGATTATTTTTTTGATATGGTAATTACAAATTTTCATATTCAATGTCAAAATCAAGTTGTTCTGTATCAAAGCCATGTACATCCTCAATGATTCTTTTGTTGCCTTTAAGATTGGTATAAAAGTGCAAAGCATCAGATGGAATTAAGTGAATCATTTCATTAAGGTTATTTAATTTTGGTTGGGCTATAGGTTTGCCTTGAGACCACAGTGGTACTAAAGCTTCATAGGGTGTTTCACCAGCAAATGACCTTCCCCGAACAGTCTTTTTGATGTTGACCTTGTGGAAGGTATTTGAGAATTTGTTTTGTTTTATGATAAGATAAAAAGGCTCGTCTTTATCTAGTTTAATGCTTCTGGTATGTGTATGTAGCCAGTTCATTTTTTCTATATAATAAATATAAGGAAGACACAAAGGAAACTAAAGAACTAATTAAATCATCGAAGAACGAACAATAGAAGAAATTTGGAGAAAAAATAGATGATGACGCTAAAGCAAAACAGAAACTTTTTTATAACGCATTAAAGAATATGAGATCAGAAAAGAAGCAGGAAAAATATTTTATAAAGAATAAGAATGGTGAAATATTAACAGAAGAGGAACAAATCATACGAAGATGGAAATAATAATATCAAGAACTAATTAGTGATACAGGAGATAAAAAGAAACAAATTCGAATGAATATGCCGCAAGATGTAGAAATAATAATAAGTAAGGAAGAAATAAAACAAGTAATAATAGAAATTAAAAATGGAAAAGCACCTGGATATGACAAAATTACAACAGAGATGATAAAAAATATTGGACAAAAAGGAAGAGATATACTGCAGCACGTACTCAACAAAGCTATAGAAGGCGAAGTGCTCCCAACTGACTGGCAGAAGGTGCTCATTATACCAATTTTTATAAAAGGAGATGTGAAAGACTAATAACTATCGAGGGATAACATTAATTAACGCCGTGATGAAAATAATGGAAAAAGTGCTAGAAAAAAGAATTAGATTGACAATAGAAGATACATTAGAAGAATCACTAAGTGGATTTAGAAGTGGAAGAAGTAGTAGTGAATTTTGGTATACAGGGGTGAAGATAAATGTAATGATCGCAGTAAGAATTTAAATATAAATTCAAATTGGTACAAGTTAGATTATTTTCCTTCCTTCTTTTAAGGGAATATACCGTTTTACAGAAATTTTCAGTGCAGTTGCCACTCTCTGAAATATGATTTAACATAGAAATGTTCTTAAATATATGTTAACTTCAGTATAGTACCTCCTGAACAAATGAAATAGGTTGAAAAAGTCAGCCGTTGTTTTGTTCCATCTCAAAATATTCAATTAAGTTTTTAACAAACTCCTGTTCTCATGAATTAAGCCGTTTTCCAGAAATTTTCTGAAAATAACCGTTGGTTGATATACCGTTACAAGTACAAACAGACACTTGATTCATGCAACTTTGAAAATTATACAGATATTTACAAATTTGGGAGAATTATAAATACTATTTACCATTATCCCATTTAAGGGGCGGTTTTTGGGTGACGGGCTCAACGCCTCAGCGTTGGGGGTTCAGTGGATATTTTGCACCTTGGATCAAAGTATCTTGCAAAATTGCAGCCAGTCTCCAATTTGTTGAAAGTCACCCATATAATACGATGTACCCTGACTTAATATAAGTTTTTGGAAAAAGAACAACTTCGACCAAAAACTCGATCATTTTTCCAAAACTTAATTTATCATTTCCCTGTTTTCAATCTATTGATGGTATAAAATAAAATACACAAGGAGTACAGGAGTCACTTGCGTTTAAAAAATGTTTTGATACATGTATCCTTTATTATACAATAAATTATGATAACTAATACCTACATATTTTGTATTTCATTGGCAAATTCCGATATAATTTTAACAGTGTAGCATGAACATAATGAGTTCAACAAAGTAGAATTTCACTATATTATATTGTTTGTTGTGAAATAACTGCAAGTTAAATTAATTAATTCTTCTCATTTGAGTAGTACATTTCTATTTTAGGAGACATTTGGCAAACTATAACAAAAATAATTTATATTTTATTATTCTATGATCACAGAAAGAACGCGAAACTTACAGAAGAGGCAAAATGGGATGCAATGAAAAGAAGCAGAACTATTTATTGGATCCCATGTGCACAAGAAACTGTCAATACCGCATTTATCTATACAAAACAAATCAAGTTAATTCAAACATATTTTCACAGTGTACGGCATTGCTTTATCAATATTCCAATCTCAAAAAATTGTTACTTCGTACATCTCTCACAAATATCGTTGATATTAAGAACTGCTCTCTTCGAAACAAGTTTGGTATACTTTTTTTGCAATTAAACCAACGATCTTTATCAGATTAGCTCCTTATTGATTCTTCTAGATTTCTCCGTATATCGGATTTCAATCGAAAAGGTATTAAAGAGCAAATTGATATAAACTGTTTCGTGTCTTGGAGTAATTAATGATAACTAATTATGTCGCAATTAAAAAACGATTGAGTTTGTGCAAAATAAAATGCTTTCAGTATAAAATTGCTCCGGTTTTGGTTTGTTTTCTATGATCTCTCGCAAATTGAGAGAATATTATTGAAAATGACTTTTTACTACAATTAAAAGAAAAAAAACATCCAGTATTTGTTATTTACAAACAATGATAGGAATATGAACAAAAAAGTAGAAATTTTATTTTAAATCTATGTAGTAAAATGTTATCATTGGATATTAAAATAACTTGTGGTAAAATTTCTAGAATTAACAACAACATCAATACGATACAATCACAAATCAAAAAAATAATTCCTTTCAACATTTTAGTTTAATTTGAAAAAAAGTCACAAAACTCATACAATTGCATACATAAAACAGTGAAACAAAAAAATATTTGTAAAATTAGAAAACTCCAACTAAACGTTCCAAACGACATAAAAATAGCATTAAGAGATAACAGTAAATGGTTTAAAAACATATCAAGCACAGACATTCCGAACATATATCGGATTTTCTATCCCTTGGACCGATGTTTGGAGTAGACTGCACTGAAGCTGATGTAAAACTTGACACCTTTTTGGCAGACGTTGAAGATATAATAGACGTTACACCCACGGAAATGAAAGATATCAGATGTAAAGCAACAAATATAGTTACCAATTTTGTACAACAAGATAAATTTGAAAAATCATCAATTTTCACTAAATTGTTTGAATGTTAGGTTAGGCTAGGTTTATAATGAGTGGGTCAATAAGGCCCTCCACTGCGACTCGCGAGAGTCTATTGTGGCTCATACCTATTCAAATTTCACCCAACAAATTCAGCTTCTTAACGAAGCCGATTAATTTGTTCAGTGAATGATATTTCAGGTCCGAGGGCAAGAGAGTGGCCCTGCCAAACATCAGTTACCTGACTCGAGCCGCGGCGGGGCAGGCACAAATTATATGCTTAGCTGTTTCATCATCTTCCAAACAAAGACGGCAAATCGGATCGTCCGACAGTCCAAGTTTCAGCATATGATGATTCAAACGACAGTGGCCTGTTAGGCACCGTAGATCGTGTCTATTATAGCCTAACATTTGTTTGGATACACTATTCGAAGGATGTATGAAGACCTTTGAATGAACCAATCCTGGTATATTATGCCAGAAGTCTAAAACTCCTCTTGCAGTCCAGGTATTTAGTGTTTGTTTGACAACACTTGTTGCGATGCCAATTGTAGGTTCTGGTACGATAAAGTCATGAGCGGCACCCTTTCTTGCAAGAGAGTCAGCCTTCTCATTACCATCCATACCAGAGTGGCCAGGGATCCAAACCAGCGATACCCTGTTGCGTTCTCCTATTGAGGCGAGTCTTTTTTGGCAGTCTAAAACCAATTTCGACGTTACACGGTACGAGCTAAGTGCTTTCAAGGCCGCTTGGCTGTCCGTGAAATTTTTTATTGATCTGTGTGTGTAGTTGGATTGCCCCAAACTCTCCACACATGAAGCAATAGCATAAATTTCCGCATGAAATACGGTTGCATAGGATCCCAGGGATGTTAAGATTTCTGTCCTTTCAGATCATGAAGAGGCATAAGCAAATCGGCGAGAAGCAAAAAAAGTCCGAGGGGAAGAAAATAAGAAGAATAAAGGAGATTTACTCGAGTATTTTGACTCGGCTGTTGTAGGTGAGCAATCGGAATTGCTGGTGGAATGCGGAAGCTCCGAAGGGATCGATACTCTTGTGGTCAGGATGAATAATCCATCAACGATTACAAAGATATTAGAACTTGGTCTATTTCGATTCCCGATCATCTTCGAACATTACTTGTGACTCGAGGCTACAAAGCAGTACAGACCTTGATTGTAAGTTTAATGAAGTGATTCGGTCAGGGCCTGTAGATTCTACCAAGGGGCCTAAAGGAGTATCAAGAAAATTAAGTCCCGATTGTATTTTCCGAACTTTACCCAATGGCGAAAAGATTCTGAGAACATGGATGGCCTATTCTTCTTTTAAGGAATCATTGCGCTGTTTCTGCTGCCGTTTGTTTGGGGTCGCCAGCGATTAACCTGGATTCAACAGTATTAATAGCTTCAAGAAGAGGTGGAAACCAAATCTCAAAGTTCCAGAACATGAATTTAGCCCAGTACATAATGATAACTTCAATAAATGGAAATGTTTGGAGATGAGACTACAAGTATGTGCAACTGGCCAGGATACTGGATATCATCAGATATATTGCTAAACAAAATCTGGCTTTGCGAAGTAATAGAGAAATCGTGAATGAAAATGACACTAAAAATAGGGGCAACTTTCTAGGACTCGTGCATCTTCTTGGCAAGTACAACCCGGTTCTTCGTGAAAAACTCACAAAGCTGAAGAAAAAAGTTAGTGTATCTTACTGATCACCTAAAATTAAAAACGAATGAATTAACTGTTTGGAGAATCATGTTCGAACATAAATACTTGCTGAAGTGAGGGTAGCCAAGTTTTTCACTATTGTGTTCGACAGTACACCATATTTCTCAGATAAGGACCAGACGAACCAAATACTGCGTTATGGAAAACTCGATGGCATCAATCTGCACGTGATTGACATTCATTGACTTTCTTGAAATTAAAGGTAAAAACTCTGAGGGTATGACTCAAATGATTTTGGATAAAATTGAAAGCGGTCATATCGGGAACACATTTTGGTGTACAAATGCGTATCAAGGCAGTTAATCAAAGTGTCCAGTTTGTTGCATGAATCAAAGTGTCCAGTTTGTTGCATGCACTAATCATTCATTAAATCTGGTGGGTGTATACGCATCATCAATCGTAGTGGACACAGTGACGTTCTTTGGTACTGTGGAGAGGATTCTCAATTACTTTTCATTCTCTACTCAACGCAGGAAATCTCTTACCGACGTTACATGTCAAGGAGTGAAGCGCCTGATTGAAACACGACGGAGTTCTGGATATGAATCCGTAGCTGTTATGGAGACCAATTACAGTGAGACCCTTGAATTGTTGGAATCACTTACAGGAAACATAGCGGAAAATGCAGCGAAAAGATCAAACGGTGGTTTATTGCTTACTGCTCTCCAGTCGCTATCATCTTTAACCTTCTTTGGACAACGGAGTCGAGTTCTTCGCGAAGTAAAGGATGCACAAATATATCTTCAGATCAAAGGACTGATCGTGTACCAATGTACCGGGTGATCAATTAAGGGTAGCGAGCGGCCATATCTCATAAGATATTGGTCGTATAGATTTAGAAAAAAAAATTCATGATAAAAGTCGCCAAGAGAAATTACTGGAAATTATTTTCGAGTTTGTCAAACGTCCGTTAGAGGGTGTAACAACTAACACTAAGTAGAAAAATGGGATTTTTATAGAATTTTGCCTAATGAAAGTATATCTATGATATTATTTTCATATTTACTGACTATTAAACTATAGAAAAATGTATCCTCTTTTTAAATATTAAAAATGAATATAGTATTACACTTGTTTTTTTTTTGAAAATTTATTAAAATCGGTCAAGCGAAACGGGAGAAATCTTGGTTGGTTTAAAAAAACAATTGAACCTCCCCCACCGCTTTATTGTGATAGATAGAACAAAACATTTTAGTCAAAAAGTGTAGGTGAATAGTCAGTAAATATGAAAATGATATATATCATCGATATACTTTCATTAGGCAAAATTCTATAAAAATCCCATTTTTCTCCAAATGACATTAAAAGCGGCCTTTTAGTGACACTTGGCAGGCTTAGAAGTTGTACTTTTAATGCCTAGGCAGAAAAAGTCCACTTTTACTGCCTAGGCAGAAAAAGTTCGTTGCTAGGCAAACTTCCGAGTAATAATTTAAATCAAATTGGTTATTAAAATTGACAATGACATTAAGAAAACTCAAAATGATGCTGATGATAATAAACTGGTTTTATTGCATTAAAACTACAAACTACAACACGAAATTTTTATTTATTAGATATATTTATGGTGAATTGTGAACAATTATTTAATACAATTGCATCAATTCATCCTCACTTTGCAGTAAATCAATTTCTAACATGACAACTTTTCAAAATTGACAATGACAAACATATTCAACAAACGTCATCAGCGGTAAACATAGTAACGCAGGGCCCAGTTACCTTTGATAAAATAATTTAGTTATTTGGAGATTGATAATGAAATGCAATTTGAATATGAAAAAGTCGATTTTGCGTGGAATTGGAACAAATTTGAAAAAAAAATTATATGTTTCACACGGCAGAAAAGCAGATTTAATGCCTTGGCTGGTTTCATAGCCTCGCTACACTCTGCTATGAAATACCAGCCGCGGCATTAAATCTTGTGCTTTTATGCCTAGTAAAACAAATAACTATTTTCTACTTAGTGTTGGTTGTTACGGTCTCTAGCGGACGTTTGACTAACTCGAAAATAATTTCCCGCAACTTCTCATGGTGACTTTATCATATTTTTTTCTTCTAAATCTATACGACCAATATCTTATGAGATATGGCTCGCTACCCTTAACTGATCACCCGGTACTATGAGAACTCATGCTTTGGAATCGTTTCTAGTCTACAATCCAGATGTTTTGTTCAACAATGGACTTGATTATGCTAAAAATATATGTGAAGATCTCGATATCGACATAACTCCTCGACGAACAACAAAGATCAAAATATGGCTGGCGAGAATGCTGCTGAAGCTGGTTTAAGTTATAAGAATCGGTTAAGGCAAAAAATGTTCGAATCGGTGGACAGAATTGTACAATAAATCTAGACAAGGTTTCAGTAACTGCACGAGCTGAATGTCAAGTACACTTTCTCACACCATCAAACTCACTGAACCCAGAATACAAGTGAAAGTGCACTGTGATATCGATGTGGATGATATGGAAATCGAGCGGGAGAGATTACGCAATATTTTTGCTTTGGCTGATGCTAAAGCTCAATACAACAAGGAGAGAAAGCTTTAAGAATAATTCAGCAATGCAACTATGGTATTTGCGTGCCTAATATCGTAATTATGCTTTTTTTTAATTATAGCTCAGTGTTGCTTCATGTGAGCGTAGCTTCTCAAAGCTGAAGTTAATAAAAAATTACATAAGATTGAGTGATTTGGGCATTTTGTCAATAGAACAAAGTGTGACGTACGAAATTAACTTTGACGAAATTATAAATGATTTTGCTGCGCATTAGGCCCTTAAAGTTGAATTTTAAACTTATACTAGACGTTATTTTTATAGTTAATAGGTTCTGAATACCGACGTACTATATTACATGGTTTTAAAATAAATATTTTTCGCTCAGTTCTTTCATATAATTACTTTTCCTCTCACCAACACCAGCATCACTATTTTTATGAAGTCAAAGGGGCGGCAAATTAGGATTCCGCCCCGGGTGACAATGGCGCACGCTACGCCACTGTAATGAAGTTAGAATCAATCGTTGTTAATAGCTTGTAGAGTAGTTGGTATTGAAGATTTACCTATAATGAGGTTTTCTCTTTATTTTTTATGCTGTTGAGTTAGAATAACTCTCTCTGCTTCTCATAGAATTTAAACTAAAACGTAGAAACATGGGTTTATCATAAGTGAAGTGTGAACTTTTTAAATTTTTCGACTAGTAAAAAACGAGAACATATTTTCAACAAAAATTTTGAATATTATATTAAAAAAAGAAACTATTTTACGACAAGTTTGCTCTCAAATGACACATAACACTCACGTAATATTTTTCATCCACTATCTCACGCCTCTAGGCTCTTTGGATCAACTGAGACGTGCATTTTTTCGGTTTAGAATTGGTTAAAAGACACTATTTTCAAACTTGTTGAATTGTTTGCGTGCCTAACTCGTGATAGCATGTCTTATCAACAGATAGAATACTTTCTATGAATGTGGGATGGGTAATATCTTAGTTTCAATTACCAATAGCAAATATTCATTATAAATTCAGTGGATCAACTTCTACATTTATCAGCTGTTTTTCAGGGATAGTAATTCAGAGAAAATATCTGGGGAAATGTAGTTATCGAGGTGGTACAAAATTATTGCTTCTCCACCAAACTGTACTTCTTCATACGACATGATATGCTGGAATCCAGAACCTCAACCATTTCACTATAGTCTCATAAAAATAATCCCAGCTCTCCAAATTCTTCTAAGTGAATGATAAAATCATTATTATGAATAAAGGCATTCCAATCCTAAATATATTGTATCTAAAATAAAATTCAATAGGGAAAAGTACATTAGGAAGCTATTGCCACACACATGCACCAAGATTGAAATCTAGTTACTGGCTGTCTCGGTGTGTGTCAATATATGATAAAATCAACAAATCAGTCAAATCCATGAATAAAATCCATTTTACCACCATAAATACTTTGAGTATGTTTAATTTAATAAAGCAGAATTTGTCGTAATCATTAAAAATATTTCACTAGTTGCTAGTAAATAAATGTTATTTATTAACTTTAATCAGAAACTTCACTTGACTCAGTATTTAATTTAACAATTAAAAATGAATAAAACAACAGTTGGAAAATTGTCAGGCGGGTTTTAAATGTTTTATAGTGTTTTCAAATTAAATAGCAAATAATAACAGCAGATGGAAATCAGAAAAACTCGTGTTTAGGCTTATCTTCATAGTGTGGTAAAATTAGTTAAGATCAACTTTATTGATAGTAAGCAAAATCTAACTGAGATAACTGATATCCCATAGAACTGGTACATTACTTCTAGAACTATAATAAAATGGTTGAAATGGGGATTATTTAGTTATTTATCGTTAATGAGTAAATTTCTTATTATTTATACGCTCTGATAATTGATACAGAAATAATTTAAACATCTGGATATTGCTTATGGAAAATATTGTATTTTTGACGATAATTAGACATTTTTCTGTGGAATGTAATATGGGTAGCACGTCTGTCATATTTGAAACGCAAATGAAATATGTGCCATATGCTTAAAGTAACCGGAATTTTAATAGGAATTAAAGTAAAAACAATTAAAGCAACAGTTGTGTATTGAAAACATTGTAATAGCAGAAAAATATATTATTAGGATAGTTGTTAATGATTTGAAAATATTTTCTTGAAAATTGTACACTTGTATATATATACAATGCTAGGAATATTCTTTGGTAACATAGGGTTTTAATACAGAGTCCTTAAACGACAATGTGTCAGAAAGAAACAAGTATATTCAGTATATCACATATTTCCTTCAGCAGGGTATCATAACATGCCAAAGAAGTATCGTTGCACAAACTGTTGAATTGTTTTTCAAATATCACTCCAACCATTAAAAACATTCTAAAAATAGGTTGGAAATTTAATAATGATAATGGTTATAATATGAAAAACAGTAAATCGACAATATTGACATTGAATAGGCTACTTTTTGAAATAATTTATTATTGCAACCCAATCAAGAGTGACTGCCCGTCACTCGCGCATGCCACGTCTCGACTCCGCCCTTTTCTATATATTTATGCGCTAGACGGCAAACACTCTTATACCCAAAATTTCGTATTTTTCCTCTCCCCGCAATTCTATTTTTTTTAATTAATTAAGAAGTATATTATCTACGGGCAAATTATGCATACATTCGCCTTATAATTCATATATTTGTGGCATCAATGATAATTTTCCATGTGTTTATTAAAAAGTTATTCAGTTCTAAAAAATAAAAGTTGTAACTTTGGTAAAAATATTTCTAAAGTTGAACGTTTGGGTGTGGTTTCGATATTTCGCTGAAGTAGGAAAGAAGATCACTGTCGCCACTGGTGATTGATTTCTTGCAGGTGTGGTGGTCGATAATTGCATTTAATCCACCCTGAATCTCGAACCGGAGCGCTATTCTTGACATCGTTCCCAATGCCATGTATACGCAAGCCTGTGAATGCTGTATTTGCGAATAGTTCCTAAAAATGATATTCTCGAGCACTGTTCCTAAAATCATCGAATTGTATCGTCCTAACAACAGCGTCAGTTGACGTTACAATACAAATATCATTTTGTTATGTCAAATATAAATAAAAAGAAGCTTTTCAAATATGTTTATCTGATGGCATGTCATAATGACAACGGTATGTCACTCAATTTTGATGACATAAGGAAGCTCATTATGGGACTAAGTACCATAATGAAATTCTATAAGGAAAACATGTAATGGTTTGATCAAAAAAGTTTATTCAAAATGCATAACTATGTACAAAACTATTTATTATAAATGGTAAAAGAACAATTACTACAATTTGTAATATTAATTCCAATGGATTCTACAGTTTTTACATCAGTAGTTGATGATTGTTGGCAAACTTGTAATCCTGTTTGGTTGTTGGCACCAAAAATTGCTTCTGATATTTTTTTCTTTTGCTCTTTCGAATTTTCGATGTAACCTTCAGCGACAGTATTGCTTTTTCATCCGCCATGGCGTTTCACGGTACACAGATCAGCTCCAGAATCAGCCAAAAATGAAGCAGATCTTCAGGGCGAGGTAAATTCAAGAAAGTGGCAATAACTTTTGGCATTTTACAAAGGTATGTATTCCAACGGGTTGTTTTGCGCATTTCTTATTTCTATAAGTGACAAAAAAACGTAGATGGTTTGTGTTGCAAGGTCGTATTTTCACATATTGTCTGACAAGTTCTACCATATTCAATCCTGGAATATTCCCCGAAGTTACAAAAAATTCTCGCATTACCTTTGTTTTTGTATTCAGTAATGTAATTCTAAAAACGGATCCTTCATCTATTACATTTTCAACAAGCATATTTGTCAATTCCTCTCTTCTGCATGCTCCACTTAGTCCAATTATCATGGCAACTTTATTAAATAAGTATGTATCATCGGATGCTTCCGTTAAAAACTTTGTAACGTCTTGTTTAGTAAAAATTTTGGATTTTTTAGCTCTGTAACCTTCTGATTCACGTTTTAGTAATGCAACCAGCTGTAGGTACTTACTAATATCGACGTTTTTCTTGTTGATAAAATACTTCTTATCATCGAATAATACGACCAAAGAGAAGATGGTTTTCTTTCCTTAGATAAGCATTCAAAGTAAGCCAACAATACTTTTTCATGAGTGATATTCTTGATTTTTTTAGCAGAACACCATTCTTCGTACCGATTAAACACCATTTCATATACACTCCGTGATTTTTCCGGCAAAAGGGAGTCCACAATATTTCTCGACATTTCTTCCAAATCAGAAGGTAAACTATCAGCTTCAGAATCACTCATTTTTTAAATTATATTAAATTGTACCTGACAATAATTATTGAGTTTGACAGCGATAAATAAATATTGCCGTTACAACCTGATGACGTTGTCAAGGAAATGGCAAAGCACAGCTCACTCACCTACTAATATTTGAAACTACACAATACTTACTCCTTTAAAAATAGTTGTCATTGTGACATGTCGAAAATGCAGTTTTTAATTTTTCGAAAATGTATTGATATAAATGCCATCAGATAAAATTTTGTATGTAATACGAATCATAAACAATCATTATGGCACACGCCGTGTTATCGGACTCGGCTACGCCTCGCCCGATAACATTCACGACTTGTACCATAATGATCGTCTTTATGATCCTTATTACATAAATAACTATTATCAATTTCTTCTATAAAAATGAATTCTGCAAACCCAAATTGAAGAGGCACACAAGTAATAATAATTTACTCATTTGGAACATTTTCATGAAGGGTGTATTTAGTCCAACAGTAAAAGAAGTACGGTAACGATTATTATGTTAACAATGATTTTTCAGAGTTCCGTTAAAATCTAGAGACAGAACATAACGATAATATTTTTACAAATTTATAGGGGTTGGTATATTTTTTGACATATTGTGCTGTTTTGTTAGGTTAGGAAAATATTTACATACGTATTTGTTTATAAAGGTTTTGTTAAATAAGATTTTCATTCACTTATTCGCGTCACTTTTATTATGGATAAAGACAAAGTTAAAACACAAAGACAATATAGGCACAATATATAATGTATTTGGATGAATTGAATACAAAAATGAAGCGTTTAGGAACAACAAATTTGATACTATAAGCCCTTGAAGCCAATTCTTGAAATAAATCCGTATACGGATTTGGCGATATTCAGAAAAAATCCGAATGAAATCGAGTATTTGTATTCTTGAAATCGCGACTTTTGTTATACGAATTTGACATCGAATGGGTCAAGCTAGACGAATTGGATTTTCAGTATACGAATTGAATATTCTAAAGCCTCTAACCACACTTTTACAGATGTTTGTTTATTTTTATTATTTTTACTCGCTTTATTGTCAAGGTTTTGTAGGTATATATACTTCTGAAAAATTAGCAAATATCTTGGTTTATGTGGAAAAACGATTTTGAGATCAGTGAGCAGTGAATGAAAACTTTACTTTGGTAACGAAAAACGAACTTAAACTTACAATGTTTATATGTTTTACTCGTGACTGATTTGTAGGTATTAAGGTTTGTTTATGGCTAATTTGGAGGATCTTGTCCTTTTGGGGGCGATTGGAGCATTGTAAGAAGCCGTAATTGATGGCAATAATCGTCGTATAGCCTTTCAGCATAGGGAGTTTTTTTATGAACTAAGTGACAATCAATTTATGTAATTTTTCGGCTATTTGAACCTTTGGCCATGGAGTTAATTGATTTGTTAGAACCAAATCTAAGACATCCAACAATATTGTCAGCCTTGTATATTGAAACAAAGGTAATTTCAATGATACCTTTAGAAAATCAGTAAACTATATTTTTGGATCCTCACAGCATTAGGTTTTTTTGCTGCAGGATCATATCAATTAGATGTTGCATACAGCGCGATGCATGGGGTTTCCCAATCATCTGTTAGTCGTGCTGTTGATGAAGTTACCAATGCACTTAACAGACCTGCAATTTTAAATTCATATATAAGACTTCCCCGTAATGCTCAAGAATTACAACGAACAAGAGCCCGGAAATTTTAATAATTGATTGTTTCTTAGATTTTTTGAAAAAAAAATTCAATTTTCCTGGGATAATGGGTTGCATTGATTGCACTCTTGTAGCTAGCAATTTTTCCCCCAGAAAATGACATAGAGCATTTAATGAATTTGCCAAATCCATCCATATTTCCTTTTTTAGGTAAAATCATAAATTGCACTTTTCTCTGGTCCTTGGTTATAGTGCGGAGCGGGATCCATGGTTAATCATATATTAAATCTGATTGAGTATAAAATAAAGAAAAAAGCAAAAAAAAAGTAGATAGAATTAATATCGTTCTACGTTTGGGAAATAAATTTTGGTTTATTTGCTCTTCTTTTTTAACATATTATCTTACATTTGTTTCGGCACACGTACAAAAAAGAAGAAAATATGCTGAGAAAAGAGGAGTTCTAAAACTGTTCATTCAAATAAAACATCCGTATACGGAAATTTCTCCGCAAACCATTCAAGAATTGAGATTGACGATCGTATTCGAATCTTGTATAAGTTATTAAAAACGTATGGAAACAGCTTTCGCACAAATTAAACAGTTTAGATGGTCCTATTAAGGATTCAGCAGGATGGAAAAGGGTACGCATAATACTTGACTTTCTTTTTTTATTAGTATTATCCATAAAAGCAGTAATTTAATGTATTTTTTGTTAGACATTAGACATTCACCGACAAGAAGTGTCAAGTTAAAGCAAAATCAAGAAAGAATAGAATTATCACAAAAGGAAACATAGGGTATCCTATTAAACCTTTATCAGATATTGAAGAACGATTACTAGATCTTACAGGTTGGGTGGTAGTCAAAGGCATATCCAATGTCCCTGAAATAGGAATAGATATGAATTACGTGGTTCTTTGAATTTGGTTATATCGACTTAAATTTTAAAATTGCAGACATACCTGTCCTTACACAGTCCATTCTTCGTTACACAAAAGTTTATTCCCACTGTCCCAAAATATTCGCACTGTCCCAAAATGTTCACTAATCTCCCAACATTTCCAGTCCCTTCAAATATGTCCACCGCTCAACTCTCGTTCTTTCTGGTATTTTCTTTTTTAATTTTGTTCCACGTTTTAATGTCTATTTCTTATATTCCCCAACATACAGTTTTTCCACTCTTAATGTTCAATTTTACAATCTTCAGCAATTTTAAATATATTTTCGGAGTAAACCCTTTTAACTCTCAGATCAAAATTTTTTTATACTCTCCTTCATTGTATCTCCAGTTTCTCGTTACCAAGGAAAAAGCTTGTTGAACCGATCATAATTTTTCATTTATTAACAGTAATATTTTGATATAAAAAAAGTGTTTTATTTATATTGTTCGTACTATATTGTTCTATTAATTATAAATATTATTTTAATTATAGATTTGGAATGGCTGTGATTGTGGAATTTTGAATTTCATATGTTATATCTCCTACGTGACAGTCTCCAACCATCTGACATTACATATTATAAAATAATTAGATGTCATTAATGTTTATTTTTGGTTATGGAACTGCTAGATTACAAGTCATTATGTTTATTATTTATTTAAGGATTCTGGTTGTATGTCTCGGTATACTTATTTATTCACTGCTCAATTTTACCAAATATCGTCTATATTCCAGTTTAATTACATAATCAGAATAGATCATCATTCTATATGAATATAAAAGGATTGTTTATCTTTCATAATATAAATATTTTTTATTATCTCAACCCACAATTAGATTTAAGGTGTTTATTATATTTGTTGGATGGTTTATATCTTGATAATATGTATAATGTGGACCATTTTAAAGGTATCTTTTGTTACGTATAAAACTTCTTTGTTTCGAGGTTAAGTATTATATAGGGTGTCCCATTTCAATCCGACCGGCGAAATAAAATAAGAACATTACATTTTCGGAAAACAGTTGTAGAGATTGAAGGCAAATATTCAATGCCACCAATACTTTTAACGTTAAGTAGAAGGTTTTAGGTCAAATTTGTTTCTTCGTTCGCAGTCATTGTGGAATTGGGTCTGGGTTGGGTATGGCGCGGGTTCAATATGCGGTACATAAGAGAAACGTGGACGTGGGCTGCGCGTGTGTTGTGTGTGGGTTCTGCGTGGGCTGTGAGTGTGCTGGGTTCAATATGCGGCAGGCCTAAGACCCCCGTTTGAAGAGAGATTAGTCATGGTAATTCTCATAATATTTGAAGACGTCTCCGAAATGACCTTATTCTCTTGTTTCATATTTTGAAATTCATGTTCGGCGACCTTCAAGCGGCTTTCCCTCTCCGTTTGGATGATCGTCTCGGTGGGCACTACTTAAAGCTGAAGAAATAGCCCTTTAAAACTCGTAACAGACAAAACTTTCTGCTTAACAGAATCTTTCTTATTTGGAATAGTTTTCCCCAGAAAATATATGTTTCCTAAAATATTAATGGTTTCAAAAATCAAAAAGACCCTTATATTCTCCCTCCTTAGTTTAGTTTTAGGCATAGTGTTAGTTTTTTTTCTTTAATCTCCACGGACAAAATTCAACAGGCAAACCAGGACTTGGGCCTGTGTCCTTATCATAGAATAATAATATAACGATATGTCTGAACAAAAACAATAACGTGGATTGCTTAATAAAAGTCGAAGCACATATTAATAATTTTGCGTGAAGCGGAAGGAACATTGGGTGGGAATCACTGAAATACCAATATTTACCGGACTATTCGCTTCGAATTTGTCCTTGTAAAAAACTTAATTTACTAATTAGTTGAAATGATCACTAACTTTATAAAATATGCTATTGAAAAGCTGTTAATATTTTATAACTCTTTAATTAACAAACGAGTAATGCTGGTGACTATCAATTTTTGCTCGATATGTGAGCAATCTATTTAATTACGTTGTTTTAGAAGAGATGAGTGGTTTCAATGAAATGTTAACGATATTTAAGTTAGCATATCAATACCTATATAAACTTCTAAAATTCAAGAGACGTTAATATTATTCGAAATATAGGGGTACTTTGTAAATAAAAATCATATTGAAAGGATATATGCTTCACCCAGATAGCACCAGATATCCATGGGATGTTCTGACAGTCTTCGATTTGGAAGATATATATCCAAATATTATAGGGTTATTCTGGGGATATCTAGAATATCTGTGGGTACACCTAAATCGCCTAATCAATGTAAGTCCAGTTGGAATATACTCAGATTATTCTTTTTAGAATATTCGAATCAAATAGTTCTAAGTATATTTATGATTATTTAATTTTTGTTCAAACGCTATTTTTGTTCCATGGGCAAGCGTCAGTAGTTGCAGTTGACAGGCGGTAACGACCAGTGAAAATGGCGGTTCGGCCATCTTATATAGGTTATCAGAGACAGCACACAGGTTATTGTTATTTGGGGAAATAGTAGTAGTATGTTTAATTATTTTTTATCTCTAATTACTTAGTCAATTTTTTGCCACTGTGAAGTTGTTCAAATATGTTTCTACGGTGTATTCTATACTACGGGTGGAACTAATACATACGACCTCACGCATCAAAACATGTACGTTTTATTGCATTTTTTAGATAATTATTGATTTGCTGCTAAAACTTCCAATAAATGATGAGGCAAAGTTTGAAGGAGTTGAGTCAGCTTTGCTGAACAAAGAATCCTATGAATTTTTTGTAAGTTGAAAATTCAATATTATATTCAAATCAAAATGAAACTGCCTCTAAATATTGAAGTATTTATGTATTACTTTTTATATTTTAGTGCATGAAAATATTAAAATAATTGTTAATTTCATAAATTTTATTTTCTAAGGTAGTTTCATGTAATTATGTTACCGAGATGTATGCTATGAGTTCCTTAATCAAATTGCCTATAGTTACCTCTATTCCTTTTATTAATTGGGATTGACTAGAAAGCTCCACAAAACTGGTAATCTGATCATTCAAAGTTAAATTAGTTCTGACATTTGTAAATAAGAGTTATTGCTGGTCAATTGTCTAGTTTCAGGCATATGTATACTGTTCACACAGATGAAAGTGGTCTTATATTTTTGTTCGTTTGTTATAACTTTGCGTATAAACTTTAATTGTTCAATTTTTAAAACTTATGAGATTAACTTCCAAATTAATACCATTTTAGGTTGTACCTCTGGCAAGATTGGAAGGTTCTTATTCGCAACAATATATTAAAAGATTCTTGCAAAAAATCCTGACAGAGTATTTAATGGAGGGCTACAGTATGCATGGATAAAAAGCGAAAAATGCTTTGGAAAGACAAAGTTCTTCGAACCAGTAGTAGGTAGAATCATGTTATTTTATTTTGGAATGTAAATTAATTCAATATATCATGTATAAGAAACAAATAACTTTTAATCACTATTTTGTTTGGAATATTTTGATTTTTACTTGTCTCCTACAGGACTTATTTTTTAAATTAGATGGTTGATGTTTAACTTCATCTTTTAAGTCTCAGTTTTTGGGATTATATTTTGATTGTTATACATGCATACCTACACAAAAATCACAGTAGAATAGAAATTGCTTTTTAACAAAAATTATAATTATTTTATGGTTTCAGATGCCATCCAAAAGTTGGACAAGAACATAACAAACAAAGAAGTTGAATTGAAAACAGGAATTTTCTTAGCCAAATTTAAGAAACGGCTGAAATCGGTTTAAAAAAATTGAGTATGGAGGAAGTCAGTGAATTTTGTAATCTCGCATTTGAAAATTATGTTAGTTTCAGTTATGTTATGAGGTACATCATATATTCATGTATAATGAAAATGGAAAAAAACCGTGACAATACTAATCATATGTTCTCAAATTCAAAACCATGGTTTGATAACTTTTGCAAGGACGCAAAGAAAAAGTTAAACATGTCAAAAAAACTATTAAAAAACTCTAACTTTGAACAGAATGCACTAATATCATATAGTGAAATTAAAAAAGAGTACAAACAACTCATTAAAATTAAAAAATTAGCTTACGAAAACGTTACAATAAAAAAATTTAATAATATCAGCAACCCCTCCGAATTTTGGGAACTTCTAAAAACTAGAAAAATTAAAAATAGAGGTCCCACAATTGATACCGTCACAATGATTGAGTTTTACAAAGAGTTTTATGGAACGCATTTACATAGGGATTCACAATATTTTGGCGTTATACACCCTTATCTAGATATAAACTTTTCCACTAATGAAATTTTTAGAGTCTTAAACTCAGCTAAAAATAATAAATCACCCGGGGTAGACAACATTAGCAACGAATTCTTCAAAAACTTTCCTTTGGACTGGATAATACACCTGAAAACATTCTTCAACAAAATTTTAAACGAAGAACAAATACCACCCACATGGTCAGATGTTAAAATGATCCACTTCCACAAAAGTGGCGATATTAAAAACCCTAATAATTACCGTAGTATAGCACTTTCAAATCACAAAACCTCTTTACCCAATTAATTAATACGAGACTAACTAACTTTGTTGAGAATAATGAAATATTACCAGAGTGCCAAAGCGGCTTCCGCAGAACACGCAACTGTGAAGACAACATATTTGTGCTCTACGCTATAATTAACAATTACCTTCGCCTCCCTTCAAGAAAATTATATACTCTATTTGTATATTTTAGAAAAGCTTTTGATTCGTTAGACCATCATATACTCTGGGAAAAATTATATTCAAACGGAATAAGTGCAAAAATTACTAGAATACTAAAAATAATATACAAACAAGCAGCACTGTTTATAGAACAAGAAGGTAACAGTTCAGAGAGAGTACAAATAACCCAAGGTGTTTTACAGGGGGACCCGCTCAGCCCACTACTATTCGCGATATTCATTTCCGATATTGATAATTATTTTCAGAACCAAGGCAGTAAGGGAGTTACTCTTGATGAAGGGGATAACATACGGATGTTGTTATACGCTGACGATCTGGTACTGTTTGCAGAGTCGCAAATACAAATGGAAAAGAGCCTGAGGATTTTAGAATCATACTGCAACACATTCAAGCTTCAGGTAAATACAGAAAAAACAAAACTAGTTATATTCCGGAGGAGCCCCAATATTGGAAAACAACCCACGTTTTCATACCTTAACAACCCAATAGAAATCTCAAACACTTATGAATATTTGGGAGTGGTCTTTACTTTCAATGGACTGTTTCTAAATAATTTTAAATCACGAGAACGAAAAGCAAGAATTACTCAAGGTACTGTACTTTCAACTATAAACTCGCAAAAATTATCTTCTCTTCAGTCTATTAAGACTCTGTATAACAATGTCGTCATACCCACTTTCACATATGCCAGTAATATATGGGGTCTGCGTTATCTGGATCAAACTGAGAAAATACAGACGTCTTCTTGGAAAAACCTCCTATTCCTCCAGAGAACTACTGCCGCTTATATAATAAGAGTCGAAGCCAATCTGTGCAGGCTAGAATATTATCTAATAAAACAAGCAATTGAATACTTCATCAGGGTAAAATCTCAAAATCACTCAAGGTACCCCTATAGAGCATTATTTCGATTAATAAAATTATATAACTCTGGATATGGTCATCACAAATACAATTGGTTTGTTCAGTTGATTAATGTTGTCAGTATTTACTGTCCATATAATGCTGGCCTTAACACTGACTGTATCAATGAAAATTTTAAACATATTGTATTAGCCGAACATCTAGCTAAAAACATGCAAAATGATTGGAATAAAATATTACTTAGTATTCACCACCCTACATATAAATTCTTTCTGCAAAATAATAATAATTACAATTATTTAAGTGGACCGTCACCGCTTTATATTAAAAGATTAACAGCCCAACTGCGCACAGCAAATTCACAGTATTTATACCTATATGTAAATAACTCCTCTCATACAATAAAAACCGACCAGATGTGTACAATATGTAACCAGCAGGCCAATGAATGCCTGGAACATATCATATTTGACTGCCCATTGTATGCTGGATTAAGAAATACAGTCATAGGAAGACGAAAGCATTCAGACGATCTAGATTGCCTTCTTAATTCAAACGATCTCTTACTATTGAAGCAATTGCATGGTTTTATCAGCGGAGCAATGAAAATTAGATCATTCATTATTAATGATTAGATATCCACAGTATCTCTACATAAACAATTTATAGTATAGGATTAGTTACGGGAATGATGCGTTTGTCTTATATTTTTTTTTCTGCTCTTCTCTATTGCTGGACTATTATGTGCTGTACGCTGTCTTTAAAAACATGTAAATTTTATGTCATTGTTTCTTGTAATACCTTTTATCTATCATGTTAGTTTAGGAGTATATATGTATTTTATATTTACTATTCTATTCTATTCTATTCTGTATAAATAAATTAAGTTGAACTCAATGTTTCCCGTGCTTTAATTTTTTCAACTAAAAATATTTTTTCCTTTATATACAATTCGAAATTTTGTAAGATTCCTTACATATTCGTAAGATATATACCAGGGAACACTGGATCATGGTACTCCCCCTTTCTCCTTTAGTTTCAGAGAATATTTATTTAAATTTGGGACATCCGGTTTGCTTACTGAAGGACACTTATGTACAGGGTTATTGCTTATAATTTGACCACCCCTTTATTTCTCTTATGCATCTGTATGCAGATACAAAAAAAGTTTCAAATAAAAGTTGTAGGAGTATAAACGAATTTTAATAAAATATACTTTGTACACCAGTAGCGTTTTTGCATTAGAGGGTATAAAATAAGAATATATATTTTTAAATAGAACACCCTGTATATTATGACATATTCGGAGAGGGCTTTTTTCTCTCATAACAAAAATATATACCAAAATAATGGACAGTAAATTCCTAAAGTATTTAAGTTAGTATCTAGCTAAAAAACGTAGTTGGCTATGCATGTCTTACTGCAATATTGTTAATGTTATCTGCCAAAATTATAAACTAACGTAACAAACACAACTAATTGCTAGCTATATTTTCCAAAAATGGATGATACGGCTTCTGAAAAAGTAGAAATATTTTTTGTATATGTCAAAAATAACAAGACGAGAATATCTACAGTTGTATCCAAATCGACAATGTCCTAGTCTAAACACATTTGTAAATATCTACCATCACGTCAATGTCTATCATAACTTTTTGAGAAAGAAGCGTATTGCCATAGAAGAAGAGCAGTTGAATATACTGTTACACTTTGAAGGTAAAATAATACTTTTATTCAATTAATATTAAATTACCCAAAAATATATTCTTAGAATAAGACACACCAAAATATCAATTATTTTTATTTTAGAGAATGCAGAGAGTAGTATAAAAAAAGCTTCTGGCGAATTACAGACAAGTTAATATGAAGTTCAAAAAACACTAAAAATAATAATTATCGTCCTCACAAAATGTTACCAGTACAGGAACTATGTGAAGAAATAAGCGAAAACGATTGGAATTCTGTCAACAAATGATAAGAAATTTAGACGACAACGAAAATTAGTTTAAACAAATTATTTGGACGGATGAATCAAGTTTCTCTACATCACGTCTATTTAACAAAACAAAAATAGATGTTCATGGGAACGATAAAGTTTTAGGAAATACAAAATTAAACAAATTTAAAAATCAGGTCGAAAATATATTCATGTCTGGGTGGAATTTTTCGGGGTAAAGTAGTTGGGCCAATATTCTATAATTTCACTTTAACGGGTCAATTATATTTCGATAACATTCTGTCACAAGTCGACGATTTATTTCAGGAATTTCCAGAAGATGCGCTTAATGTCATAATATGGCAACAAGACGGAGCACCTCCGGATAATGTGCGAGAAGTGCGAGAACACTTAAATAATGAGTTCGCAACTTGGATAGGTAATGGTGGCACGATTCAATGGCCGCCAAATAGTCCTGATTTAACGCCTTCAGATGGCTTTTCATAAGGCTGTTTAAAAGAAAAAGTTTATTCCGATACCAGTAACAGTATTGCAATAATTATAGAGAAAATTGATGCTGAAATTGAACTTTTTAATCATCGAAATAGTAATAAAATTTTAAACTGTATAGAAAAGATAATGAGAAGGTATGAACTTTGTATTGAAACTAACGGCGGTCATTTTGAGCACTTACTATAGTTTGTTTAAAGTTTATGAAAATATCAAATCGGTTTCTATTTTGTAATAAACACTGTATTGATTTTTATGTTGTTTGCTATTGTATTGTATTTCGTAATAAACACTGTATTATTTTTTATATTCTTTGTTAATGTCACACCCAGTCGCCTATTTTCTAAACATTTACTGTCTATTACTTTAGGAATTACTTAGTTCTGACAGATACTATCAACAAGTGCAGTAAGCCATGCATAGCCAACTACTTTTTTTATATAAATACTAACTTAAATACTTTGGGAGTTTACTGTCCATTATTTTGGAAAGTATAAAAGCTAGAACTATAAAAGTGTATATTTTTGTTATGAGAAACAAAGGCCCTATCCGAATATGTCATAAAATACAGGGCGTTCTATTTAAAAAATTTTTGTTGATATTATACCCCGTAATTCAGAAACGCTATTGGTGTGCAGAGTACATTTTATTCAAATTCATTCATACTCCTACAACTTTGATATGAAACTTTTTTTTGTATCTGTACGCATAAGAGAAATAAAGGGGTGGTCAAATTATAACCAATAACCCTGTACATTATTATTTTCCGCTTCCACAGGAAGTGATATCAACTTCCGATTTTCAAATGGAACACTCTGTATATTATTACATGGTCGGTTAGTGATGATTCTAAGGAATCCAAGGATACCAGGTTTGATGGTGATATCTCCAAAGACTACGGAGAGATATCGCCAATGAATTTTCCCATAATCTCGATAAGTGCGAGAGAGAAGCTTTCCCTGGCAGGTAATTCTATTCTCTCTCACACTAATGGATAAAATAATTGGCGATATTGAACGAAAGTTGGTATCACTCCTGGGGGAGCAACAAGTTGGAAAAGAATTGATATGTGCAATACTGTCGTTCATTAAGTATACAGGATCTCCCAAATTTCAATCAATTATCTTTGAAACTAAAGATGAAAAGGGAGGAGTACTATGATTCAGTGTAACCCGCTCAACAGGTATCATCCATATTGGGATATTCTACAAATATTTGAAATTTTGCTATATACTTTCCACAGATATCCTTATAATATTCCTAATATTACTTGGATATTTGTAGAATATGCCTAATGGAATGTTCTATGAATATTCTGGATTATATTGCTATATACATTCAACAGATATCCTCAGAATATTCTTGAATATTCCTTGGAAATATTTATAGAATATTCATAGAATATTAAAAAAATTTCCCATTTCATGGTCCACAGAATATTCGAGAAAGGATATAAATATTCAAAGTGGGTCTATAGAATAATACAATATACGAAAACGAATCTTTTTAGTACGTCTATTGAATATCTAGTGCTATCTGGGCATAGACCAAGTGGAAGAGTCAAAGTTACCCCCAGTACTCGGGTAACATTGACCTACACCTTAAAAATCAACCAGAAATCGTATATTTTGACCAATTTTAAGTTTACTAGTAATTTTGATACACTTTAATGCAATTTTTGTGGATGATAATAAAAATGACAACAAAATTCCGTGCAAAATACAACATTTTTATAAACATAATTTGCAAGAGCCTAAAATATATGTACATATTTCATCTTATTCGCCATTTTTGTCGAATGAACCTGATTAATTACATATACAGGGTGATTCACGACCAGCGGGATGGATGTTTATAGCGAAACGGTAAAAGTTTGAAAATGTTTGTCAGTTTAGTAGTTTTAACATTCATATACGCTACATTTTAAAATTATTTTGAAATATACAGGATGCTCCAATAACGTGTGGCGTATCAAAGTTATGGGACACCCTATATTTTATTGTACTTTCTATTGCTCCTAAAAAATCGAATACTTCTTCATCATGGTTCCCTATACCGAAATACAGAGGGTTCCGAGTTATGCCGACTTTTTTTAAAATGTGAACATTTCGAAAAAAAATAGTAACTCATTGATATAACAAATTCTAGCAAATTTTCTCTTACATTCAAATAGTTGGATATTCGTTGAATGTATTCCACGATTGAGTACTAAACATCCCTTTACAGACAGGGTATTCAGAATTTTCAGTTTCATTATTAGATCATTCAATATATAATATCGGGCTTATTCTAAATAGAACACCCTTTATTTTAATAATTCACCATGTTCAAAGAAATATACTCTTTCGAATGGTATAAGGGTGCCCTATACCTAGGTATTATACTTTTCATGCAATTTACAATTTTCCTCAATTGTCTGGGAAATCGATTTTAAAACAAAAAATGCGTACATAATCTAGTCGGTATAGTACGCGCAAAATATATGGTGCAGAAATGTGATTGTATATCCCCTTTCAGTTATGTTGCGGAGTTAAACTCTAAAAGGTATTAATATTTTGTTCACTTTTACCAATACCACTTACACACTTCACTCTACCTTGACGATGGCCTACCAACTAACCAACTAAGTAGTGAGCATTGCTTATCGTTGGTGTACACCTGCTGTGCTCGAAAAAAGTGCTCTCTCTAAATATACAAATAGTTCAGTAAAATAATAAGTTATTTGAAAGTTATATTACTAATTCTGGTTAATAAAACGAGATATAACGTAGTGTTTATTGTCTGATGTTATGTTTAAGATGTATTTAATATTTATGAAATTAATGAATACATTTTAACGATTGTTATTTCAAATTATAATATTAAATGAATATATCGTCTAATAAGCATTTTCAATTTTAATATTGACTGAACTATATCTCTTATGTGAACTATACCTAACTTAATTCCATTTCATGACATTTCTCGGTTAATTCTCTTAACAATCTTGTGTTAGTTTCATATTTTATTGCTACTAAAAATGAAGCAGTACCCGTTAAACGAAAGAGTAAACATGATACTTTGCATTGGGGAATGTTTAGAAAATTGTCTCTGCTCGCATCTAGAGTTTATGCTCAATAGTGCCATGATAGAATTCACCCAAAGAGGGAAGTTTTCGAAAGACTGCTCAATAGGTTCCATGATACTGGTAGCGTTGCATACGAGAAGTCAAATGAGTGTGTGTAAAATACTCAAGGAAAATTGCTACCATCCGTATCATATTCAACTACACCAGCAGTTGCCACAACAGAATTATGATAAACGTTTAAATTTTTGTTTAAGGACTATGGAAGTTGGAGAAGATCCTGCTTTTTTAAATTATGTATTGTTTACTGACAAATCTACTTTTCACAATAATGGGTTAGTGAATATACATAATTTTGATTATTACGATACAGGAAACAAATATTAATTCCGTACTGTTAATCGCCAACACCGATGGAGTGTAAACGTTATACAGTAAAGATTTCTCTACCTATTTAAAATATAATATGAATTGAGCAATGGAAATATGTAGACCATCAAAATTACCACAATTTCATTCTGAAAATGACTTATTTTAAAAAGTTCACTGTCCTCGTCTTTTATGAATGTTTCATTATAATTGATTTTAAAAAAAATCAAAATGGATATGTTAAAGTAGCTGGTGAGTTTTTCAAATTCAAGCTTTGTATTATAAGAAAAAATAGGGATATTTAACTAATGTTTGTTGTAAACTCTCAATTTTATATTTTCAACCTTGATTAAATAATGTTTATATCATCTTTAAATAAGAATAAGAAAAGTTTTCATTATTGTAAGGTATTGTTGCAGATTGTCTTATAACGAATTTTGTAATAGAACATCATTACATCATTATATGTATTATACGAATAACCCTGATGATGAACCTAAATAAAGGATTAGAAATGTTGGAAAAACAAAAAAAAACCTCTGAAGTTTTATTTCTTATAAAAGAAGTTGGCGAAAAACCATTAATTATATAAAAATTGAAAATTTTCATACTGCCAATTAACCAATAAATATATGTAAACTACATGTTATCGGCCCGTATTTTTTGACGGACAACTGAATAGAAGAAAATATTTGAGTTCTTTGAAAAAAGACCTTCTCGAACAACTATCACTTACCATCCGAAGAAAAATGTGGTTACAATTAGACGGAGCTCCTCCTCACTTTTTACGTGCTATTAGGAACTACCTCAATAGAACATTTAGAAATAAATAGATAGGTAGAGGCGTTCCTTACAATTGGCCAGCTAGGTTACCAGATTTGACCAAGATGGATTTCTGCATATGGAATTATATCAAAAATATTGTGTATGCTACACCCCCTACTACTCCAGACGATATGAAATTAAGAATTTCGAATGCTTTCGCGTCTATAACACCCAGTATGTTGAATAATGTAAGTAAATCGTTGGAAGCTGGAATCACTTGTTACATTGCACAAGATGGCAAGCATTTTGAGCATCTAATATAGTAATGTTTAATGTTTTGCTTTTAATAATTTGTTGTTCGTTTTGTAGTATTCATGTATTTGCTTTATTAAAAATGTGTTTTTGTTTTATTATCGGTAAAAAAGAGCTAGTGTACCTCATAAATTACAAGTGTGCATATTTATTAGCAACTTCACTGTTTTTTTTTCAACAACTATGCCAAGATCATTAGTTTAAAATTTAGAGAGAATTGCAGATGTTTTAAAATCGATTCACCAAACAATTTAAGAAAATTGTAAATTGCACGAGAGTATAATAACACTCTTATACCATTCGAAAGAGGACTTTTATTGAACATGGTGAAATATTAACATACCACTTTTCTGTAAGAAATGGATCTATATGAGTAAATATTTTTCCCTTGTTATAGTTAATTACATCTGCTTTTTTATTAATTTTATTACATCATTCTCTTGATTACCTATTTCATCTCTTTGTAGTGGCCTTCTCCATTTTCCCCAAATTTTTCAAAAGCACTTACTTTGTATATAAAATTTTTACCGTCTTCATTTCTGACCCGTTACTATTCCTGGGAAAAACCTCTTATCATTACGTAATCACTGACTGTTATAATTTCTAAGAGTGACCCCATGTAAAATTGTCGAATCCCTACCAGGGCTAAAATTGTGGTTGTTGAATCTTAAATGATGTCCAAAAGCAGAATCCTTACTCGGATTCAAATGTTCCGATATCCGAGTTTTCAAAGGTCTACAAGTTCTACCAATATAGGTTGCCTCACAATCGCCACACTCAAGCTTATAAATTCCACTTTTTGAAAGCTTATCAATTATATCCTTCGAATTCACCAAATGTCTACCCACAACGTTAGACGTTTTGTAAGAGATTTTTACATTTTGATGTTTGATAATGACAGTTTAGTTTTGCAAATCGATTGTAGCAAAATGTCTTACAAATTAGGTATTCGTCAGGGCATTTACAATGTAGTTGGACGAATACCTAAGCATGATATTGTTGCAATCTACCAAGAGCAAAATATAAGTAAGTCAACCATTTACAACACTATAAGGAATTATGAAGAGGGTATACCATGCATTAATTTACCCAAAAGCGGTAGACCAAGAATTTTGAGTGTAAGAGGAGAAAGAAGACTGTTGGAAGCTGCTAAAGACAAAGTTGGATTTTCTCAGAGAAAATTAGCCCGGAGATTTGGTATTTCGAAAACCACTGTATTAATAACAATTGATCGCACAAACTTAGTGTTTAGGAAAAGAAGAAAGGCACCAAAATACACCGCATACCAGCTAGAAAGAATTCCGCGTTGTTGCCGCGCATTAAGGCGTATCCACTTTGCCAATAAATTGATTGTAATGGATGATGAAAAATATTCTACCTTATCCCATTCAGAGATAAAAGGAAACGGTGGGTTTTATACCGATAACATAGAAAATAAACCAGACAATGTTAAATTTAAAAGTAAATCGAAATTTGAGGATAAAGTTTTAGTGTGGTGTGTCATTTCTGAAGCAGGATTTATCTCACAGCCGTATGTTGGTCGTGTTCGGGGAGAAGCCTTAAATGTAGAACTTTATATTCAAAGATGTCTTACTAAATTACTTAATTTTTTAAATACACATCATCTCGACGATAATATAATGTTTTGGCCTGATCTAGCTTCATGCCATTATGCTAGAATTACCAGACAGTGGTTAAGTGAAAATAACATTGACTTTGTACCTAAGTTGGACAATCCTCCTAATGTACCTCAGGCTAGACCAATAGAGAAATTTTGGTCAATACCATCGAGGAAAGTGTACGATAAAGGATGGGAAGCTACAAATGAAGATCAATTGTGGCGTCGCATCTTCCAAAAGATTAGAGAAATAGAACCTGCTCTTGTCCAAAGGAAGATGGGACAAGTCCGAAGGAAATTACGACTCATTGAGGATAACGGGCCACTATCCATAATATAATTTGTAATTATTTTTCGTTATTAGTGTTGTTAATTGTTGCCACATGTGCCATTAAAATTAGAAAAAATTTGGAAAAATTTATTAGCATTTAAAAGTTTTCCAAAAACTTTAGGGCCATACGTTAGCCTCTGTCTGAACACTCAAGTTAATTTATTTATTTGTTTATTTATATCAAAATAGGCCTTACGGCCTAATTACATTGATAACATAATATATACTATACAGGGTGTCCCGGGACTAATGGGGAAAAAGTCAGGAGAGTATAATATGAGCCAAAATAATGTTAGTACTTCATATAAACTTTTACTATGCAGGCCCTCGTTTTCGAGTTATAGGCCTCCAAAGTTTTAATTTTGAATTTGGTTTTTATTTTAATTTTTTGTACTAGTTATTTGATCTTTATAAAATTTACGGCAAAGCTATAATGTAAGTGTATGTTTATTTTGGTAAGGTAAACAGATTTACAGTAGTGCATTGAAGCCAGGGACGGACTACTCGCAATGGTTAGTGATGCAAAAATTTTGCAGGTATGGCACACCCTGTATGAAATTATCGGAATTCACTTCCCCACACATTAAGCTAACGAAAAGGTACTTTTGTTGGAATTCGATAAAATAAGCCGGTTGGCTAATATTTACAGTTTTATTAATGCACTAACTACCAATTTACCTAACTAACTTATTAATACTATGTCCAGAATTTACTTGCTTTTAATCAAAATTACGAACACAACATTATTAAACCATTAAGAAAACCTCAAAAAACACAAGTTATAAAACATTAGACTAAAACTAATTCCTAAACAACAACAAAAACTAACGTTATTCTAATAAATGTTCAATATGAGCTCCTCCCATTTCCACGCACATTCTAAGTCTACGAAGGTTGTTTCTTTGCACTTGAAAGAGCAATCCCACACTATTTCTAATAACATTGCAGTGTAACACAATTCTGTCTATTAAATCTTGCCTTGTTTGCACAGGTGTTGCGTATACCTTACTTTTGAGATAACCCTAGAGAAAGAAATCCATAGGATTAACGTCTCCTGATCGCGGTGGCCATTGAAAAGGGCCTCCACGACCAATCCATCTATTAGGAAGCCTTGTGTGTAAATGCTGTCGTACATCTAAACTGAAATGAGGAGGGGCCCCATCATGCATGAACCATAAATTCCTACGAGTTTGTAATAGCACATCATCAAACAGGTTCCATAACTCATTTTGCAAAAACTCCAAATATCTCTGACCAGTCAAAGTACCGTCAATAAAGTATGGCTGTATCAAATGATTGCCAACTATTCCTGCCAAACATTAACCATGAATCTATGCTGGATCCTAGTTTGGATAATGCCATGTGGATTCACATCATCCCATAAATGCATATTATGAGAATTTATGATTCCATCTCTGGTGAAACCCGGTTCGTTCGTAAAGAGAACGTTACTAATAAATGTGTTGTCTGCTTGTTGTTGTCGCAGAAACCACTGGCTATACTCAAGTCGAGCAGGATAATCAGCCACTGTCATACGGTGTACTTTTTTCATGTGAAAAGGATATAACAGCTGTTGTTTTAGGACGCGATGAACAACTGATTTCGAGACGTTATGTTCTCTTGATAATTTTCTAAAACTCGATGGTTCATTATCAACTGCATTTAACAAGTCTTGTTCAACTGCCACAGTACGTATGCTTCGTACTGGACCTTCTCCAGCTTTTTCTGGCGAAAATCTTCCTAAAATTTAAAATTTTGTTTTGTATACATGGAAAATTACATTTACTTATTCATACCTGTTTCTCGTAACCTGAGATCAATACGCCCAAACATTCGTCTGTCTGGCAATGCTCTGTTTGCAAAATGTTCTTCATAAAGCCTTTTGGCCTCTAAACAGTTTCGAGAAGCCAGTCCATACATTAGATGTTTATCTGCGTACTCAATAAAAGCGAATTCTGCTATTGTAACTGTTAAATTAAGGACTTATGAATTATTGACAAGTACTGACTACGAACTATTCTACACAACGTTTGACAACTAATCCTATGGTAACTTGATAAACGGTAAAAACACTTATAAAAAGTTTTTACCAACTTTCCAATTAATAAGTCGTTAATGTTTTTCATCTTCTGCTATCGTTAAATTATTTTTTTGTAGTACTCTAGGTAAATTTTGGACATCTATTAATAGTTAGTTTTACCTCGTTGTGTACTTATAAAAATGGTGAATGCGTAAACTGGTACGTAGTGCATTAATAAAACTGTAAATATTAGCCAAACGGCTTATTTTATCGAATTCCAACAAGAGTACCTTTTCGTTAGCTTAATTTGTGGGGAAGTGAATTTCGATAATTTCATACAGGGTGTGCCATACCTGCAAAATTTTTGGATCACTAACCATAGCGAATAGTCCGTCCCTGGCTTCAATGCACTACTGTAAATCTGTTTACCTTACCAAAATAAACATACACATACATTATAGCTTTGCCGTAAATTTTATAAAGATCAAATAACTAGTACAAAAAATACAAATAAAAACCAAATTCAAAATTAAAACTTTGGAGGCCTATAACTCGAAAACGAGGGCCTGCATAGTAAAAGTTTATATGAAGTACTAACATTATTTTAGCTCAGATTATACGCTCCCGACTTTTTTCCCATTAGTCCCGGGACACCCTGTATATTTCACTTATAATATAAACTTAACTATACCTAGGTACATTGTGCGAGTATTAATTTGATAAAATATGTACGAGGTGTATTTACTTTTAAGTTGATAGAGTGATGATTTGCCTTAATATTGTTTTTCGATAAACATCTACTGACATTGTCCAGTCTAAATCGATCAATTCATTAAATACATTTGCTAGACGACACATGGTCACAAGCGGGGAGCGATTGTATGTAAAAGCGGAACATTAAATATCCCTCTACACAGGAGGCTTTAATTTTGATTATTAATCTGGTATCAGGAATATTAATCGTTTCTTAAATCTTCTTTGCTTGTTTTATTTTATTTAACATTTAGTTTCTTTCTTTCCTTTTCACTTCTTTTTTGTCTTATTCTTATTTTCTTGACAATTGTTTACTGACTGTCTTAACACTTTCATTCATCTTTAATGATATAAATTTTCTAGACATGGTAAGCTTTTGAGGCTAGGTTTTAATTAATTTTTGTTTCCTTTCAACTCAATGTGCTTCTCATTTCAGGATAACTGTTCAACTTAATCATTCCCCTGGTTTTGTCGGAGGGTGAGTCTTGCTCCCATTCTTAATAGTGCTTTTTGAGTATCTCAACTTGACCTTTTGAATCAGTCCCATTAGACTGTTGGGATTATAATTGTTGGTTAGAATTCTTGTTGGTTTCCTTCTTTAGATTTGATATAAACTGATACGCCCTCCCTTGGTCATATTAATTGAATCCAGTTGAAGGGTGGGTTCTCATTAGACCATCACCTTGATTTGTGTCTTATATTAAGGTTGACAAGTTGTTAGGTTCTATAACTTCTTCCTGTTGTGTTCTTCGAGTTGGGTATTGATCGACCCATATAGATTGATATAATTTCACCATCATTCCTTTCTTTCATTGGATTCGGTCATGTTAGTATTTCATCACACAACTTAATAACCTCTTGACGTTATTTTTCATAAACAAAATACTGAATTCTTAAGTCTCATTGACAAATTGAGTTTACGGACTTCCATTCGATTGTTTGTTCTGGTTAATTACTCTCCATAGCTGTGGGTTTGAATTGTTAAGGTTAAACTTACTAATTTGTTGATTATCTCATTCTTTTAATGAGTTCGGTTCTCATTAGACCGGTCTTAATAATTAATGAGTTGGAGTTTCCTCTTTAGTCAACACTTCAGGGGTCTTGCTAGGCTTTATCACATGTGCTTGAATTGGGTTCTTAAGAGTTGGTTCTCATTAGACTCTCCTCTCGACTTGATTCTTCTTACGTGCTTTGTGGTTGGTAAGTCATTCCTGTTTTCATTGAGTAACTTTTTCTTGTTTCAATTCATATACAAATAATTTTGATCGTCCAATTTTCATCAACAAATCAAATTTTTTAGATTTCTTTTGCGATCGATGGTTTCGAAACGTTCCGCTTTTGTTGGCAGATCTTTTAAGGTTTATCTGTTTATTGGTATAAAGTCTATTTTTCTACGCCCTATCTTTAAAGTACCTTGTATTTCATCGGTTTGCAGCGCTTAAAGTGGTTGTTTATGGTTATAGTGAAAAAAAGTGAAAAAGCGTTAAAAAAAGTGCCATAACGTTACCTTTATTTCACGCTTCCCATAAGCTAACACAATGAATCTTGGCTGGGCATCGAGGATGGACTTTCATGAAACTTTATGGTTAGAGTGAAAAAAAGTAAAAAAGCGTTAAAAAAAGTGCCGTAACGTTAACTTTATTTCACGCTTCCCCTAAGGTAACACAATAAATCTTGGCTGGGCATCGAGGATGGACTTTCATGAAACTTGGAATACGTATAATTGTAATTTACCGAAGGAGCTTAATTAAAATATCCCAAATTTCTATTTGAATTTTATTTTTTTGTTAAGGACTGTAGAAAAAATAATGTATGCAACATGTGCATAAAGTGTCTTTTTTTCATTCATGGAATTGCCGCACACGCCTGACGGCTCGTGGGTCAACTTTTTCCGTTCGTGAAAAAAAGTACCACTTAAGCACTTGTTGCATAAATTACTATTTAATTCACTAATTCAATAAATCTATCAGCTCTTTATTGTTGTTGTTTCGCATTGAACTGTTTTAATGATAGAATTGAGTTGGGGTTCTCTTTGTTTCTTATGTGTGTCTCATGATAAATAAGAAAGAGGGATGTGGTTACTCTTTATCACGGTTGTTTGACTCGGGTTGGGAGTTAGTTATCATTAGACTGTCCTCTCGACTTGATTCTTGTTGCGTGGTTGTGAGTCTTCCCTGTCTTTATACTTTTTCAAGTTTGAATTCCAAATAATTTCAATCTTTCAATTTTCATCAACAAATAAAATCAATAGATATCTTTTTCGATCGGTGGTGTCGATGCATTTCGCTTCTGTTGATAGATCTTTTGAGGTTTATTTGTATCTTAGCATAAAATCTGCTTAATTCACTAATTCCATAAATCTTTTAGCTCTTTACTGTTATTGGTTCTTATTAGACCGGTGTTAATAATAGAATTGAGTTGGGATTCTCTTTTTGTCTATTCTGTAATCCTTCTCTTATAATTTAACAGCCTCGAAAATTTATATTTTTAACTTTCTTCTAAAATATTTAGAGGAAACTCTTATTCTGCAAGTAAACATTTTAAAGATCCGTTAAAATTATTCATTTTAACAGGGTCATCTAAAATTTAGTCTAATACAGCTTGGCAACACAGCAATTGTGCATTTAGAACTACTTTTAGTTCATTGGAATCGTTTTTGAATTTTTATTGAAGAATAACATAACCTAAATCACAGAATATTATTCTAGTATATACTCGCGATTTTCAAAGTAACTATTTTTGACGAAAAATTCGTGTTTGATTGATTCTTATAATGTCTAGTAGGTCACCCAGAACCACTAAAATACAAAAGTTGTTTATGCTGCATTTCATTGAAGAGAATAGAATTCTTTTGGGCGGAAAAGTGAACCCTCTCTTATTGCCTAAGGTTAATAAATTGTGGGATACACTAACCACCCAATTGAATCAAACTGGACCACCTAAAACAACTCGACAGTGGAAAGATGTAAGTATCACTTATTTATTTATATCGTATTTTGAATTCCTCTTGAACAAATAATGGCAATAAGTAATATTTTAGACATTTAGTGAAATGAAAACTAACGTAAGAAGGCACGCCAGAGAATTGAAATATGGACAAACAGGGACTGGCGGAGGTAGTGCTGTTAAGCCTCTCACTGATTTTGAGGAGAGTGTTCTAGCTCTAATTTCAGTTCTAAATATTGAAGGAGTGGAACTGCCAGAAGCTGGCTGTTCTGAAAATGTTATAGCATACAGAGAAAAAGGCAATGAAATATATGAAATGAATGATATTCTTGTGATGGTAAGTACTTACAAAGTTTAAGTTTAGCTGGCCAGAGCTGAAAGTATCGTAGATACTTTTCAGTTGTTTTTAAAAGATCCTTTTACCCCCAATACTTTTCAAAAGTTATCATTACTGTATCTAAGATAAAGATTCTTAGATACTTTGGAAAATATCTACACAATATTTAATCTGAATTAAATTAATTATAGGAACTGGCAAATATTTAAAATACACAAATATTCAAAATGTGGAGAATGGGGAACCTTTCTACAAATCAGTATTCGTCAGATTTCTAATTATCTACCTCACATTATACAATTTCAAACTACCTGCGGGCTTACACTACAATTATTATAAGGCAGATAGTTGAAGAGTTTATAAAACAAAATTGTTAGACACTATAAAAGTACCTTTGATATTATTTTAAATACTACAAAAGTATGTGTAGATCTTAAAAGTATCTTAGATGTTCAAAATAAAGGTATCTAAAAACATTTTAAAGTACTTAAATATACTTGAAAAGATTTAAAGTATCTAAGGTATTTTTACTCAAATACATTTCAAGTATCTTGTATTTTAAGAGTATCTAGATACTTTTAAAAAGTATATTCTACAGCTCTGACAATAATAGACGGTACCTTTGAAAATCAATCAAACCATTTTTTTGAGGGCGATGATGTTGTGCTGGAACCAGACGAGCCACAAAATAATGTAATTGTAGAAGAAACCTATGTCGATGAAAATACACTCCCTGCAGCAAGTTATTCAACTCGAAGAATACCAGCTGCAACATCTAATCGTCCATGAACCAGAAAAACCATTAAAAGAACAGGTCGTGGTCGTGTAAAAATTGCATTGGCGACACATGATCAAAATTTAAGAGATCTGACAAATTCTAACTTGGCAATTGCTAAATCAATAAATATATTAGCCAAATCAATTAATAGCATAGCAAACCAAAAGGTCTATTTTAAGTTGTGTAGTATATCTATTTTTAAGTTACCAGTGATAAAATTTTTGCTTGTTAAGCTTATTTTTTTATTTTATTTGTGATATTAGCATTAGTTTTTTTGTGATGTTTTTTAAAAGTGGAATTTAATTTTTATTTTCTGTTATTTACCTGTATTTTTTATTTATGTAACATATTTGTTTACTGTAAGCTAACTACCTTATTTTTTCATTTTATTTGTGATAGTAGTAATACTTTTTTTGTGATGTTTTTTTGAAAGTAGGAAGTTAATGTTTATTTTCTGTTACTTATCTGTATTTTCTCAGTTATCAATAAACATATTTTTTTACTGTAGGTAAGCTGCGTTTTAATTATTCCTTGTACTCATGAAAAGGCATATTTCTAAGTAAAAAAAATATATTTCAAGCTGTTTACATTGTTTATGAATAATTGTTAAACTATTGTCGCACAATTTCATTTCGCACTTGTTCACCTCTTGCGTGCCAGTTTTGAATTCCTTATTTTACTGGGTCATAATTTAAAACACGATGTTTCAGTAAACATCGAAATCTTGATTTTAACACCCCTTTCACTTTTTCAACAATGTTCCTAGCCCTCACAAAGTGATAATTATAAGCACTTTCAGGAGTATGCTCAGGAGGGTTTTCAAAAGGAGTTAAAAGGAAAGGTTTCAAGGGGTATCCAGAGTCACCAATAAGAAATGAATCGTCTCCTTGAACATAGAGATTTTCCATAATATCTTTGCCATTCGAAGCTTGCCAAATTGCCGAGTCATGAGTAGATCCTGGGAAACGAGCGTTCAAATTTAGAATGTTATAATCACTGTCCACTCTTATTTGACAATTTATACTGTAGTATCCTCATCTACAGTAATATGGAAACGCTGGATATTCTTCCGGAGGAGATATGATTGCTATGTGAGTGCAGTCTATAGCTGCCAAGCATCGAGGAAAATTAAATCTTTCCATGGAGCCATTCTTTACCATATTCCTCTTGTTTATAGAATTAGGGAAATGGATCCAGTTCGGCAAGAGATGATTACAGATTGTATTTGTAACTTCATCAATAGAGCGACTTATGCTTGGTTGGCTAAATGCAAAATAATATCCTTTTCCAGTAGTCAACTGATAGCTTCCTGATGCGTAAAAATGTAAAGTGGATAGAACTTTTAAATGGACTGGTAAACTTGTGCTTCTTTCTCCTTGATACATATGGGGAGAAAGCATGTCAATGATAATCCTTGCTACATTTTTATTGAAACGAAATATGTTCTTGAATTGAGTACCTGGTAATTGAAATGGGTAATTCATGTCTCGTAATATTCGGTGTTGTAGTCTGAGTTCCGCCCTGTAAAATCATCTAGTAGTGAAATATCAAGAAGGTATGAAATTTATGTAGGTATTTACCTTTCTTCATTTGCAATAATTTCATCTACAAAACCCTCACCCACCACATCATAATAATTCATGTTCTGTTAAAACTTAAATATGACTTTTAGCATGCTGTTAAAAATAGAGGTTTTAAAGGATCATTTTAGATGATTCCTCTAAAATTTTAACTGAGGATTCATTACCGAATACGAAAACAGTTTTATCGGCCGTTAAATTATTAAAGGGATCTAAAATTTAACAGAAAAGATACAGAATAGACCCCTATGTGCCTCATAATAAAAAGAAGGAATTTGAGTGTTTTAAATGAAACTCACGGTTTCTAGTTAATTCCACAATATAATAAAAGTTATTGAAAATTCTAAAAATTGACAATTGTTCCGATAAATCAATATCATCGTCAGAATGACAGAAGTTGCATTTCATTTGATGCCTACCTGATGTTAGTAGTTATTTTTGGCTAGACCAACAAGTGACCTAACTTGTGATTGACTTAATATATGTTTATAGAAAAAAGAAGAAGATGTGATATTACAAATATTAAAGCTTAGATATTATTAGCCCTATGGTGATATCCTGGATATCATTTTTCCAATTAAGATCAGTATAACTGTGCAATGATATAGAAAATCAGGAAAACTATATCTGCTGATCTTTACAATTATCACTTAAGAAGCCAGTTTATTAGTGGAGAACTCCCTAGATTTAACTGTACATTGACAACTTCATATTGTGGGTTTCTTAAATGTCTTCTAATTTCCAATTCTTCAAGGAAATCCAGTTCTTGTTCCTTTTCACAAATATGCAGCACTTCTTTTGTGTTAGATGTCAATGAATGATTGGTATCAAGTAGATGTTTTGCGTAGTGGGATATATCTGGTTGTTTTAATCTGTATGTTCGTTAGTGTTCACTGTATCGGATTTCAAAATTCCTAAGGGTCTGACCCAAATAGACAGCATTACATTCAGGACATTTGAGTTTATATATACCTGACTTCTTTAATAGTGATATTTTTGTTTTTACATTTAACAATTTTGTACTAACGTTACTTTCTGTTTTAAAAGAAACTGTTGTATTCGTTGCTGAAGATATTATCTTTGAAATATTATTAGAAATATATCCTGCATATATGACGTTTTTATAAGTTTTTATTTCATCAGCTTGGTTAGGAAATATTAGTTGTAATGCCACTTTTTCCGCTTTTTTACTAATTAGCTTATTTATCTTATCTAATAACCGTTGGATGTTGCTATTTGTCTAATTGTATTAATCTCTCTATCAAAATTACATTTGTTCATAGGAACTGAAAAAGCTCTATGTATCATTGAATTATATGCCGCTAGTCTGTGTGACATAGGGTGATTGGAATTGAATGGAATTGTCACATCAGTCTGTGTTCGTTTTCGGTAAATTGAATAATCAAGTACATTATTAACTCTTTGAATTTTTGAATCAAGGAAATTGATTGAGCTATTTTCTTAAATTTCTAATGTAAATTTAATTTTTGAGTGTAAATTATTGATGTGGTTCAAAAATACATCTAATTGTCGTTCACTACCCATAAAACAAGCTACTATGTCATCTACATATCTATACCAAAATAAAATATTTTTCGAAATATTACTTTCAAAGACCTTTCTTTCTAAATTGTCCATAAAAATGTTTGCTAAAATAGGTGATATGGGGCTTCCCATTGGTATTTTAGCAAACATTTCTATGGACAATTTGGAAAGAAAGGTCTTTGATAGTAATATTTCGAAAAATATTTTATTTTGGTATAGATATTAGCTTGTTTTATGGGTAGTGAACGACAATTAGATGTATTTTTCAACCACATCAATAATTTACACCTAAAAATTAAATTTACATTAGAAATTGAAGAAAATAGACAATCAATTTTCTTGATTTAAAAATTCAAATAGTTAATAATGTACCTGATTATTCAATTAACTGAAAACCAACACAGACTGATGTGACAATTCCTTTCAATTCCAATCACCCTATGTCACACAGACTAACGGCATATAATTCAATGATACATAGAGCTTTCACAGTTCCTATGAACAAATGTATTTTTGATAGAGAGATTAATACAATTAGACAAATAGCAACATCCAACGGTTATCCATTAGATATGATAAATAAGCTAATTAGTAAAAAAGAGGAGAAACTGGCATTACAACTAATATTTCCTAAACAAGCTGATGAAATAAAAACTTATAAAACCATTACATATGCAGGAAATATTTCTAATAATATTTCAAAGATAATATCTTCAGCAACGAATACAACAGTTTCTTTTAAAACAGGAAGTAACGTTAGTACAAAATTGTTAAATGTAAAAACAAAAATATCACCATTAAAGAAGTCAGGAATATGTATACTCAAATGTCCAGAATGTAATGCTGTCTATTTGGGTCAGACCCTTAGGAATTTTGAAATCCGATACAGTGAACACTTACGAGCATACAGATTCAAACAACCAGATAAATCCCACTACGCAAAACATCTACTTGATACCAATCATTCATTGACACCTAACACAAAACTAGAAGAGCTGCATATTTGTGAAAAGAAACAAGAACTGAATTTTCTTGAAGAATTGGAAATTAGAAGACATTTAAGAAACCCACAATATGAAGTTGTCAATGTACAGTTAAATCTAGGGATATCTCCACTAATAAACTGTCTTCTTAAGTGATAATTGTAAAGATCAGCAGATATAGTTTTCCTGGTTTTCTATATCATTGCGCAGTTATACTGATCTTAATTGGAAAAATAATATCCAGGATATCACCATAGGGCTAATAATATCTAAGCTTCAATATTTGTAATATCACATCTTCTTCTTTTTTCTATAAACATATATTAAGTCAATCACAAGTTAGGTCACTTCTTGGTCTTGCCAAAAATAACTACTAACATAAGGTAGGCATCAAATGAAATGTAACTTCTGTCATTCTGACGATGATATTCAGTTATCGAAACAATTGTCAATTATTAATATTTTTCATCATATTGTGGAATTAGCTAGAAACGTTGAGTGGATTTTAGATAATCAATTTTAATTATTTAATTATATTTTAATATGTTCATATTGTTTTCGTTGTATGGACAATTTTGTGGATTCATCCTAATATTACCTGACGTGTAAGTAACCTCACTTCATTATTCCAATTTTTCCGTTTCATTAAAGTTATTGGTTTACTTGCTTGTAGGTAAGCACTGATGATGACTTGACAGTCGAAAGCGCTTTGCTACGATTTTAAAATTTCATTTAAATTTACAAGAAATACAACAAAAGTTTTATGTATTTGTTGTTTTCGTATGATTTGAGACAAGGTGTTTTGACAACATACTCATCATAGATAATTGCGCTCGAATAACTCTGCAGTTGTGTACACATGGTAACACAACACTGAAAGAACAGTTTGGTTACGATTACTAAAAATAATTAACTATCACCAAAACCGTTATTGAAAAATGGCTTATTAAACGTTTGTTAGTAAAAAACAAATTATTTGTTTACACCGCTATGAAAAAACGATTATTCACTATTACATGATGAATATTTTCTCATAATATGATATTTATTATTACAAAATCATTGTATATAGTTATTACATATTTTGTCATTTTTATTCCAGATCACAGCATGACAAAAGCCCCTTTATCCATAATAAACAAGTATTCATTACATTTTGTTACAAGTATTTATAGACTGATATCCAAATACTTATTTCGACAACTAGACTGCCGGCTTCAGTAGACACGAAAAGTTATCGTGGTATTACTATATTAGCATATAGTGAAAACTCATCGGCCTTTGGTGCTTCCTGATATAATACATTGAATACTTTTAGAGGATTTACAGGAGATGGTTGGATTTGCACCATTTTCTTTTATAAATGTATTACAGGTTGGCAAATTAATTTTGGCAGTCGGAAGTTTGGCAACGTCCAATGTGCCGTAGCAGAGACGTATGCAGATTGCAAAAGCACACTTCGCTGGCAGAATTCGTAAGCTTCGTTTTAACAGTATAGTTCAAAGAAAAGTGTGATTACCGGCGTTGTGCAATACTAACTTGTTATGGCGACTCCAGAAAGTAAAGTTGTTCATAGAAAGTTGAATGAGCAGTGTCGTGAAATAATGATGAACGTTTTAAATTTCATGATCGAAGAGGCAAACAATGGCAAGTCGACAATTCCATTAACAAAGGTAAGTTTTAATTATTGCAATAAAAACTTCAAACCAATGTAATTATTTAACAAATTAACATTCGATAGTAAATTTTTTAAATCGATTTTCGTACATAAAATATTTATCTGTTAAAAGATTTAAAAAAGTGACATAAGGGTGAGACAAAGTATTTTATGCACTGATGTGTCAATTTTATGCACTCATGTCTCAATATTATGCACCGTTATGTCATCATGACAAACAAATCGACGCCATTTTTAGTCCATTTAGAGCAACCTAAATGAGACATTTTTTGGTTTTTGCATGCCTGCGGCTCATGCGTCAATTTTTACATTCGTGAAAAAAGCACCGCTTGTTGCATAAATAACTATTCTGTTTCTGTCTACAGGAGTATATAAAAGGGCACATGTTTATTTTGTGTAAGATACCTATTTAAATGTAATAGGTCCTTTAGCTTATAATTATTATACTCATTTCATACCTCTATTAAGTTTCAGTTTTATTATTCGTTTTGAACCATCTTCCGATTTCAGTTACAATTGCGGTTTGGTCATATTAAAATATGTTTGAACTAAAATCTAAAGTTCGTTTAAAACATTTTTGTTCTCTTCTATAGGGGGCGGTGGTCCAGAAAAGGTTGGGAACCACTGGTTTAAAACAACTAATGAACTGAAACGTAATATAATATTTTTGAATTTAATATTTCTTTTAAATGGCCGAAGACCACATCAAAAATTTTTATCTCAAAGAAAGGTCACAGAAAACAAATTTAACTACTTCCTCATTTTATTTGTATAAAAATACACATGAGTGAAACTTTTAATACAACATTTATATCGACTTATTTTATTGCCAGGTCATTGAACGAGCTTCTGCTGCTACGAAAGTTAGCCAAAGAACGCTTTCCCGTATTAAAAAAGAAGATTTGATAGAAAGTAATGCTGACGCTGATGTGCCTACTAAAAAACAGAGAACGTCCAGTATCCGTATGGGTTGGATTCGACAAAACTGTGCTTAGGAGGTACATAATAAATTTTCACATGTCCGAGAAAAAAGTACCCACGTTAAGAAATGTACACCAAACCTTTGCAGATACTTATGGCTTCGCAGTAAGTCGCGAATCTCAGCGGAAACAAATACATTCTTTGGGTTTTCGTTGGACCTACATGAAAAACAACAGAAGTTTGTTGATGGAACGTAGAGATTTATGCCTACTATATTTAAGAAGCATAAAAAAGTGCAGAGAACATAACAAACCTATCATTTATATGGAAGAAACATATATTCATTCATGTCACACGCACCTTAAGGATGGAGCGACAAGAGAAACGAAGGATTAAGAAAACCCGTTGTTCAAGATTGTAAAAACTTGAATTTTATTGTTGACGATACTTTTAAAATATGTAAGATATTTGTATGCTTCCTTTCGTCATTGTATATATTTAAGGCGTAAATTCATTTTAGTTAATAGCGTTGTAAAATATATTTCAGAATTGATAAGATGTTTTATATTGTTGTAAATTCAAAGGATAGTTTCATTTTATTTTCAACTTTTGTTAAATACCTTTCAAATATCACGTTTTGCAACAATAATTGTAAATAGTTTGTTTGGGCATTGAAATAGCACATTTTTGAAAGTCGGAATCTTGTCGCATTGTCCTATAGTTAAGAAGTTAGGAAAAGGTCACGTTTCACCCTATTATATATTGTATTGTAAAAACCCTAAATTTAGTGTCACTTCTGCATGAATTTTATGGTCGATGGTCGGAAGATATGAAAGACATTTTTGAATAACCTTCCTGAGTAAAAAGGTTACAATTGCTATTGGAGTATTCAATAAAAATTCAACTATCTATTAGCGGCACCCATAGTAGATTCTTGTCTAGGAACCCGACAAGTCAAATACTGGCCAATAGGAAATATTTATTTTCGTTTGGTCAACCCAATCCACGTGTAAATACGACCCTCACAGATTTCTATTTAACACGTCTCACAACGTGAAGAAATCAGTTTCTCACTCATCAGTTCTACACTTATCGACGCGAGATTTACACTCATCGAATCGAACTCAACGGCCAACAACAAATTTAGTTTTTTACACTCATCGAAGCGAGTTCAATACTCTCGATAACAAAGTTTTACACTCATCGACGCGAGTTTTACACACTCATCGAATCGAGCTCAACGCTCAATAACAAAGTTAGTTTTAATATTCATCAAATCGAAACGTAAAATGTCTTCCGATCTGAAACCACCGAAGTTCGCCATTCACAACTTTGTACCAGTTTGTAAATTTGTATATAATAAATTATCCATTTCGACATTAATTTTGTCAAATTAAGATTATTAACCTAGTTCAATGTCTACGCCAGTTCAGCTAGAAATATAATCAAAATCACCCGTTTCAAAAGGTAATAGGCTCATCATTGTTCATGCAGGAAGTGAACATGGTTTTGTACCTAATGCTGATATTATGTGGAACTTCCAGTCAAAAACAGGAGATTATCATAATGAAACGGCGTACGAAAATTATGAGAAGTGAGTACAAGAAAGACTTATACCAAACCTACCAAAAAACGCTGTTGTGGTAATTGATAACGCCCCATATCACAATGTTCTAAATGAAAAATTAACTACGACTGCTTGGACTAAACAAAAATAAAAAATATGGCTTTCTAAAAGAAACATATATTACAGTGAACAAATGTTAAAACCTGATCTTTATAACGTTGGAAAAATGTACAAACCGCAATATAAAACTTGTCAAGTTGTATGACATTCCGATGCCCTATTATATTTCGCAATTTGGAAAATTTCACTTTTAAGGCTGTAAGAGCACAAACATGTTCATGTTTTTCTCGAAATTAGATTATGAGGACATGTCTGGTTTTAAATGAACGCTCCTCAACTAATAAAGATGCCCGTTAACTTAACTAAACAATTTATGAAATAATTCATACTGAATCGTATAAAAATCAAAAAATGTACTGTTTTTTTTTGCAATTGATTGATTTTTTCAGGAAATTGATATTATAATTATTTTAGAAATCTCCAAATAAACAAGGTAATCAATTCATCACTTCCCGCTTGATTTCAACTAACCAAACTGAAAAGTCGAGTAAGCTATAATTATCCCATTTACCCAAGCGTCTAATAAGAAGAGCGTGCCTCTGGTTACTTAAATCGAAAAAAAAACCGGGAATAGTCAGGTAAGACCCATTTGTAATACATAAGGCTAATTATGGATGGGCTGACGCGTGTCGGGTCGTTAGACAACAACATATGGTGATACCGGTAGAAAATTTACGTGTTCGAGGACAGTATGATGAAAAAAAAAATAACACTTACGTTGAGTATTTCTACTATTTAATGTTGTTTGCAAGGGATGTGTAGTAAAGTCAGTGATAGTTTGTTTTTATTACAGAAATATAATGTTTAGATATAAACTTTGTTCATTTTGTAGAAATATTTATTAGAAACATATTTATTAGATTTGAGGAGAAGCCAAAGATCAAAAATTATAAGGATTGAACTAAATGGTAGTTACACTACCTTATATTTTTAAGGCTCTAATTAATGTGAGAGATTTAAGCTACAATTAGAGAAAAAAGATGCAAATATATCAATAGTTATCGAAGTGTAACATGAATAAGCTCGTAACACAAAGATATTTTTGTCCCGTTGAAGGGTTAATTTTTTTGATGGTCTGATATTATTTTAACATGTACATATCATTAAACCCCTAGATTTTCACGTCTCTACTATGGAGCGATTTATTCCCATTATGAAATTAACTGTCTCGACCCTTACTTCGTGGAATCTACTCATATTACTGTTTTAACTGAAACTTACTGTTTCTAGATAATTCCACAATATATTAAAAAAATGTTAAAACTTCCAAGAAATTTGACAATGGTTTCGATGATATTTAATATCGACACCATTGTCAAATTTCATTGCTCTTGTACGTTCTTCCAATATTTTTTCTTGTGTTATTTCTTCAATGTCTTCTTTAATATCTGAAACTTTTACTAGTAACGTCCTAAAGTGATCCATCCATATTTCTTTGTATTCATTTTCTTCTTCTTCTTTTGGATTTTTATACCTTCCGTTTTGCCCTTATAGGTTCGGCTTTGTTCATATATATTTTTATAAAATTTCTTGGTATTACAATTCTTTCTTTCTTGTTCTATTTCTTTTATATTGTTATCCATCCATTCTCGCTATGATTTTCTTATCATTTTGTTACATTCATTTCAGCTTTTTATGTATTCTTGCTTGTGCTTTATTCCGTTTGTTCTTATAAATTTTTGTCTTTTTTCCTTTTTATTCTCCTGCTACACGGCAACTATCATTGTACCACTCTTTTCTTTTATCTCTATCCATTTTGCCTATGTGTTTTTCCGTTGTTATTTGAATGGATTTTTGTATAGTTTCCCATTGTGTGTTAGCGTTGTCTTCCTTTTTAACTATTTTGCTTAGTAATTCTTCTATCTATGTTTCATATTCTTTCCTCACTTTCTAGTCGTTTAGCTTTGTTATGTTTCATCTAATGCATTTCTGTCCCTTGTTGTTTTGTTTAATCTTTTGTTTTATTTTGGCAATAACAAGAAAGTGATCGAAGTCTGCACATGCTCCTCTGTATGTTCTCACGTCCTTTATTGATGTTTGTTTCCCCCTGTTAATTAATATATGGACTATTTGAGTTGTTGCTTTGGTATCAGGCGACATCCATGTTATTTTATGTTTTTTTGGATGTGGAAATTTTGTGCTACTTATATACATATTCGTGCTTGCTGCGAGGATACACAGTCGCTGCCCATTGTTATTTGTTTTTTAGTGTATAGTTTGCTTTCCTGCTACGCATTCTATGTAGTCTTCTTTACCTATTTGGGCATAAAAATCTCCTAATATTATTATAGTATCTTCCTTTAGTATTATTTCTAATTCTTCTTCATTCCTACCCTTCTCTGTTGGAGCATAAATATTTAATAGGGATATGTTGCATGGTTTTGCTTTCACTCTTGGTATGCCATCCTTTCATCTATTGGTTTCAATTCAATAATTTTATAGTTTTCCTGGGTTTCCCATATATTGCACAGTTATACTGATCTCAAATGGGAGAAAAATATATCCAGCATATATAGGGATAATAATATCTAAGCTCTAATAATTGTAAATTCATACCCACTATGCAAATAAATATTACAGTTATGTTAATTCAACATCACATTGTGATAATGTTCTTCCTTTTTTTTCTCTTGTTTTCATCACATGCACATCTATACAACTGCTTATGCCCAGCTTGTGGCTACTAACTTTTGTGATGTTCCAACTTAACTTCTCAGCGATTTTAAAGCGCTGTCTTTTTACATTACTGTGATGTTACTAGATCTTCCTCAAAAGGAAGTCTTTATAACGAACTAAAAACAACATTTCTGTTACATTCTGAAATGCCTTTTAACATCTTGTCGATGTTAATGCAATGTCTAAAAAATAACATCTTATCAATGATCTAAATGCAACATATCAAAAACAATACAGTGTATTCTCTTAGATGTTGTATGGACATTACATAAACCTCTAAATAATATACCTCAAAACATTCTGGATGACATCCTATAGATGTTTCTGTGCCTAATCAGCAAATACAGGGTGAACAACTAAGAACGCCGGCTGTCGGCCAATATTTCAAAAATTTGTCATAGTGCAACTTTAAAAAAATACCTTCAAGAAAATGATACTGAAAAATCGCATGAAAATATTTTTGAGTTCCTAAAATATCTCCTATGGTGTGGAATGAACACTTAAAAACATAATACTGTGATTATCTCCAAAAAAAACATACTAAACGTATCCTAGAAATACAACGTTTGATATATTGTTGAGATTATGAAAAAATGTAGTTAGGGACTTTTTGTCTTTATTGTTCAAGTGAGGGGTGGGGGAAGGTTCAACCCAAACAACAAATGCCGTAACACTTTCTTTGTTAATCGACATCCATGTTTTTGGCTTCATTTGAAAGAGTTTTTCTTTTTTAATAAGAAATGCTTAACAAAAATAACAAAATTGAACAATTTTGTCAACGCTTTGTTAAAAGTCCACAATTTTCCCATTTTTCTCAGAAATTTCAAATGTAATGAGGTGTTTTTTAAATTCTGATGAAAAGGGGTTAAAAAAATAGGAATCTATTTCAAGATATAAGATTTACAATCAGATATAAAAATTTAAAAAATGCTTCAATTTACATTTGAAATTTCCGAGTGGATACAAAATTATCTAATTTTGTTATCAATCTTATTTGACAGAAATTTTTTTAAATGCAGCTAAAATCATTAATATCGGTTAAAAAACGAAAAAGTTATACATTTGTTCATAAGTTTGAACCTATCCCACCCATTATTCTTCAAGTAATGGCAAAAAATCTCCTTAATTAAATTTATTCATAATCTCATAAATATTTCAAAAATTGTATTCTTAGGACACCTTTAGTATATTTTTTTGGAGTATTATGTTTTCGAGTGTTCATTCCACTCCTAGCGGATATTTTAGAGGCTGCAAAATATTTTCCAGCAATTTTTCAGGATCCCTTACCTAAAGGTAATTTTATTGAAAGTTGTACCATGATTCTTTTCTGAGATGTGGGCTACAGTCGTTCTTAGTTGTTCATCCTGTACATTTAAGATAAAATAGCGAAAAAGCAATAAAGGATTTAAAACGTTTATTCACTATTAATGAACAGTACAGTAAATTTGAAAAAAACAGGTACAAAACTAGAAAAAAAATATCTTGTCCAGCAATCCAACCTAAAATATAGAATTGTGTAAGCATATTACATAACAAGTCTGGGAAGTGGAAACTATTGAACACATTCAGTGAAAGCAAGAAATAAAAAAGGGTATATTAATCCGTAGTTACCATAACGTAACATACTTTGAAACTGAATTAATAAAGTTTAACGGATACACATACATTACAGCTAGTTTACAGAATTTATGAGAATAGTTTTTTAATTCTATTGAAACTAATCAAAATTTTACACCATAAAGATTTAATGAAACATTACGTTACATCAACAGAAATCCAATCTGATCAAAGAAAATTCTATCGTTTACTTACGGTTACTTTTTTCTAGTGCCTCAACCATTCCATAACGTACACTTCAAAATCCATATCTGTGAAATATTTGAAGGTGTTCTGAACAACAGCTAATGAAACAATTACTTTAGATCAAATTGAGCCCATGGAGACATTTGATCGATCATCATAAACTACATCAAACTTGATTTTCAGCCAATTGACTGGGACCCATTTTCCATAAGATCCATGCGGGGTTCTTCAAAGAAATAATAACATATTTTATTTCGAGGAGTGATTTTCCATGATTTACCTTCTATTCCATGCCTCACTCCATTTGGCAGGTAAATTCAGGTGTGCTATGAAAATTCATACCTCTTTTCTGTATAAAATAATATACTATTCTCATCTTGTTATTTCCATCCTGGAACAAATTGTATATTAACATCGTGGAATTGTAACTTAATGAAAACTAAGCATTACTAATACACTTTATACAAAAAAAAACTACTCATGAAGAAGAGATATGAACACATTATCAAGTTAAATGAGTTTATAATTAATTGTATCCAATTGAGTATCCAATAGCTGTGTTTCTACAATAATAAGTAATTGAATGCTGTTTGTTGACTGGAGCATTCAGTATCATAAGTTACATATTCTTCAACTAGATTAATATAGGTACCATTGTAAGGAAATGAGCTTTTTAACAGATATTTCTGTTTTTGAAGTCTTAAACAGTCTCTAATTGTTCACAAGAATTGTTAGTAATAATGTTAAAATTTTCTGATCCTGCAAAACTATATTGCTAGCTAAGACTACTACTAATAAAACTAGAACTAGAGATACTTGATTCAATATTTTTTGTACTGTTTAATACAATGTTTGTATCAGACTGTCTGAAATAGTTACTCCCCTTTTATTACATAATTACCAACTATTTGTTTTTTATTTTATTTGTGTAAGTAGCTTCTGAAACATTGAAAATATTTTCTTCTAGATTTAGATATCTGCCAACATATGAGCATGTTTTATTATTATTAATAATATCTACCCTGTTGCAATATCAAGTTTTTTGTAGGGTATAATGCATATCTAGGATTTGAAATATTGTGAATCGTTTTCAAAATATACTTACTAGGTAATATCAATGTATAATAGCCGATTAAAGTATTGAATGAGTATTAAGTATTAATAATTATGATTTTGGAATAGGTACTTACCGATAACAATTGTTGTTCGTCCATTATAACAAGAATTATAACTAAGTATAGAAACTGTAGCTTAGTAGGAAATAACGAAAGCGAAGACCACTTTATTCAAGTACTACTTGCAAAATATGTGCTTCCTGAAAATAAAATATAACACATAACTGAAAACCATCCGCCATTTCATGCTTGTCATTTTTGTTTCCACAGATAACTACTGTATGTTTCGTTCATCAGTTCATCTTCTGTTTTCTTCTTTTTTATGTTACTGTGATGTTTAATATGAGATATTACTGAGATTTTTATGAACTAACGTCGTACAGACGTAATAAGTACGATGTTAATAAAAAGTAACTGCAACATGTGATCATCTTAGAAACATGTTAATTGGTAATATTACAGTAACGGTCTGTATGTGACATTAGTGTGAAGTATACAAATTAACATCGTATGGATGTTTCCTATAGGAAGTTACTAAAAAGAAGTTCATAGGATGTGTATGTAACTGAGAATTCAAGTATTACTGTGTACATCAAAAATATGTTTTATTTACATGACATGGATGTTAATAAAGTTGGTAATAAAATTAGGACATCTAGGAGATATCTTATTAACGTTTTAAATAAACATCAGGAAAAGTCTCTAAAAAGAATATCACAAAAAAGACTTGTTATGTTTCTTGTTTAGTGGGTATCTTCTTCTATTTTTTATTCATATATATTAAGTCTATCACAAGATAGGTCAATTCTTGGTCTAGCCAAAAATAATGATTAAACATCAGGTAGTAATCAAATGAAATGTAACTTCTGTACTGATGATGATATCAAAACCATTGTCAATTTTGTAGAATTTTTATAATTTTTACATTATATTGTGGAGTTATTTAGAAATAGTTAATTTCATTTATAACGTTAATTTCATAGGGTTTTTGCAGAAGATTCCTGCATTTGTTAAAAACTATGTTCATTTGTAAATAACCCGTAGTTTTTCAGGAAGCTGGTCGCTGCATGCTTATTTTCGGTCTTTTCAGTTCCATTCTAACATCGTTATCGTTCATTGATTCAGTGTATGATTTGAATACTAAAAAAAAGGGTGTGAACATTTTATAACATACCCTAACCTAACCGACTTGTGTAAGCGCAGGCATAAAGGAACTGACTTAATTAACCAAATATTTGTACTGACCACCAGAATATTAATAAAACAAATAAATTGTAGTATCTTCATTGCTTTGCAGTGAGTGTATATAAGTGTTTTCCCCCATTAAATGAATTTTTAACTCTAAGAATTCGAAAGTGAATTTATATCACCGTAAAAATCAAACTTTGTCACAAATACAGTTAATTGAATTACAAGGAATGCAAAAGACTCATCATTTGATAAGGTAAATATCAAATGAAATTGTATCAGCGAGAAATTGGAATTTGATATTTTTTACCTATAATTGGTCTAATGAATGAAAAATTAGTTCAAGATACATGGCTTATCAATCAAACTTGATCGTCAAGTTAGTTATTATAATAAATGTATGACCAAATGCTACTTACTACACGTTGTAGGAAATCAGAAGTGTCGCATATATGTTACACAGAACCACTATTTCCCACATACTCAATAGAATCACGTAATTTGTACGATCGAATCGGTATAGTTGTATGTAGATGTATTTTCTCATGTAACCAGCATGTCCTTATGAATGCAAGAACGATTATAATTATCTAATAACTCGAAAATAGTGGTGCCAGCGTACATTACCCGGTATTCTCATCGATAGAAAAAGGATTCCACAAATAAAATAAATGCCAACAGGATTTCAAAAGTCTTCAGCAATTAAGGAAATTCTAGAATGTTAATTGTTTTCCCTTATGCGGATATAATTTTCGAAAAAAAAAATCAAAAAATACGTGTAATTGCAGTCCGAGTAAGAGCCGTGCGATTATCGTACTTTATATGTGACTTACGTTTTTTCATTGATTGCCTTAGGCTTGTCGTGAATTCTAATTTGATGTACAGGTAATTGTTATTGTCTAGCTCTTCTTGAAATTTAGAACTGTTAATCGGGTGAAAAAATTATTTCTTCATTTAGCTCACTTCTTTATTCGTCGCTCGAGAACTCTCTATCAATCAGAACCGGATCTTTATATCACTATCTACCTAAACTTACGAGGGTCATACATCAGTTATATTATAATTTCAATATATTATAATTGATTATATTTTATTATTTATTTAATACAATATTATTTAATATAGTATTTGTTTTACCTCGGCTAGCTCAAGATATTAAATTTTTTATTAACTGTTATATTTATATTTATTTATCTCAGTTGGAAGTATGAGACTCCTCCCTTTGAGTTCAGGATGCATTAATACCAGTAATTGACAAATTTAATTCAAACCTTACCTTTTTCCTTGTAAAATTTTTTTTTATGAAAATTAATTTCTGAAGTTTCTCCTATATAAAATTATTGAAATATGTTGACAATAGAAAATTTTCTGATGAATGTGATGAGAATAAAATACCAACACTCAAATGTAAACAATTTAATAAATTATTATGAAAATTTGCAATAAGATTTAAACATTGAAAATTGTGTTTTTGTTCCACCCTATATCAGATACATTTCTCAGTATAAGAATGTTCCTATCAGTGCGTCGGCGCATAAATCTGAACGCATGCGCTGTTATAATTGAAACGATAGGAGGATACTCTCCCCTCTATAAGAAATAGCTTTACTGTTAAACACACTACCAGCGCGTCTATATTGGTGAAACAATTTTAATGATATAAAATTTAAATAATCAATTACATATAAGTATACTTAATTGAAATTATGTGAGTGAGTTGAAAGTGAAGACAGTAATAGGCGCAAAAAGTTATTCATGCTGAAGATAAAAGAAAGAATGAGAGGTTATGTGAAAATTCATGATGCTCGTGAACATATACAGTGAATTATATTATATCAAGTAAGATGCAAATATTATTATTAACTAAAACTGTTTAATTCTCAATTCAGATAAAATTATGATGCATCATATGATAAATATTCTTGGCCATTTAATGAATTTATTCAATTTGAACGTTCTGATAAATTTTTAATGTTCACTTTCTTTATAAAGAATTATATGGAATTCCAATGAATGTAATTGTAAAGACACAGACCTTAATATTGAATTCTCTGCCGGGCTGCAACTCGCATCTCCAAATTCTTGTAGATATCTCTCAGGAGATATTCACTTTCTACACTTCTTCATCCTTACACAGGATTATAAACAATAGTTAAATGCTTTGATTTACCTTTGATTGTGTTTTTTAACATTTATACCAATTTCTGATAAATTTTTAAACAAAGAGTCTCTCTATCGACGCTTCCTCTCCATCACCCGAAAACTCTCTCTCCCTTGTTTTCAAAATCAACAACCTCCTCGCTTGATTAATCCAAAGCTCACTTATCTGTTATTTTGAATAAAAAATTGTCATTTCGAAGTGTTTTAGTTCTAAATCTGAATTATTTAATTTAATTGTTCTGGAGGATATTCACACTAGTTCACTATTATTTCTATTGTATTAAGGAATATATATCATGTCCTTTTTCCATAATACAATAGCTAATTTACATATAAACATGTTGTTTGAATATTTTTATGAATAATTATTTTTACAAAAACTACAACCTTAATTATTCATTTACCTATATGTAATTGATCCTTTTTTCAATTTTCAATCTTATGTTATATTTATATCATATAAACTATTGATTATTTTTGTTTTAGATATTATTTTTCAGTATGCAATAAAAAATCAATAAAATTAAGTTGGCAATTATAAATTTGATAAGATTCATTACTTCCTATTTATTAATTTCCCTTTCATAAGTTCATCGATCTTTTCATATACAGTTTTCAACTCTTTATGAAATTATAAACTTTTACTATTGGAACATGTGTTATTATGCTAATCAAACACTAGACTAAATATTCTTTTTTTTTAATTCTTTTAGGTCTCAAGTTATAATATGGCAATTAATATCTACAGATATTCCTACAGCAGTGTTCAGCACATTGTGGAACTCATTGACTTTGACATATATTCGGAATTACTTGTGTAGGTAACTTTTTGTATTTAATTAAATAATATTGTGTTCGGTATTTGTTCTCATAATCCTTTTTAAAATAATCACATTTTTATAAATAATTATTTTTACAAAAACTACAACCTAAATTATTCATTTACCTATATGTAATTGATCCTTTTTTTAATTTTCAATCTTATTTTATATTTATATCATATAAACTATTGATTATTTTTGTTTTTGATATTATTTTTCAGTATGCAATAAATAATCAATAAAATTAAGTTGGCAATTATAAATTTGATAAGATTCATTACTTCCTGTTTATTAATTTCCCTTTCATAAGTTTGAGCTGCGTTCCATCGATCTTTTCATATACAGTTTTCAACTCTTTATGAAATTATAAACTTTTACTATTGGAACATGTGTAATTATGCTAATCAAACACTAGACTAAATATTCTTTTTTTTAATTCTTTGAGGTTTCAAGTTGTAATATGGCAATTAATATCTACAGATATTCCTACAGCAGTGTTCAGCACATTGTGGAACTCATTGACTTTGACATATATTCGGAATTACTTGTGCAGGTAACTTTTTGTATTTAATTAAATAATATTGTGTTCGGTATTTGTTCTCATAATCCTTTTTAAAATAATCACATTCATATTTAATAAGATTGATACATATTTCAGTAATTTTTATATAACTTTATACTTAAATTGTCATTTTCTTGCTAATGGTTGTGTCTACTGACACACCTCCCGTGATAATCTATACTTTTTATGATAATGATTTGTGTAAATTTGTTTCCAGAACTAGGTAACTAGTTCAACTCCCCTCAAATTTAAATTTCAAAAGGAAGCTTTCAAGTTGCCTTTTTAAATTTCAATTTCAATTTTTGAACTAATCATTAACCTCTACTTAATTTATTAATTTTAATGCTCCAGTAATCAAATTTGAAGAATCTTATATTTAATATTTTTATATATCTTTATCCTATACTTAATTTCCATTATCCAAATCTATCCTATCCTATTCTAATATTTACAAATATGAGACAACCTTATTCTGATTCTGATATCTTATATATTTTTTTTAATTATTCTTTTAATACCAATCTATGATATTGAGTTGCTTCAATTCTTACTTCAATTATTATTTCATTATTCCACACTTAGAATCTTCATTACTTTAACTGTTCCTTGCTTTTTCTACAATAATTATTTACACCCCTTTCCTTTACTTCTCAATCCTTTTTTAAGCTCTCATTTCCCTACATTATCTTTTCAACTAAGAAATTATTATTATTTCAATATTTCATATATTTTCATAACCTATTCTCAACCCATATTCATGTAAAGATAATTGCTCCTATAGTCTAACCTTTTTCTTTGCTTTCTACACCTATTTATATTCATTTGCATAATTCTTAATTATAATTCATCAACTTCATTTCATCAATATATTCTTTACATTATATTTTATATTTCATATCTCCCTATCTCATAATAATTAATCATATCATATACTATATAAATCTTTACTTCCATCTTATATTTTCACTTATCTCCATGATTCCTATAAAATTTTTACTTAACATGAATATCTCCTATTTTATATCTTGGTTTTAAAACTTTCTTCCCTTTCCATCTCTTTTACTGTTTATTTAAATATTATCTAGCTTGTCCTTCCTATTTCCTACCTGTTCTTATTAATAGATGTACACTCTATTTCATTATCCCCTCTATCTAATAAATTCTCATAAAATTTTTCATATTATATTGAAGTTTTACTTGCCATATATCTTTGGTATTATTTATTTATCATTCATAGATTGTATCTCAATATTTTTTTGTTTTTAGATTATATTAACTATGGATAATGGATACTGCCTATAAGTACACTACATATCAAAATTGAAAATCTTATATACACCTATGATATTATCTTATCTTGCTACATGGGAATACTACATATGAATCAAAATGGAAAAACCTTACATCTACCTATACTATAATTATTTATTTATATATTATTTTCTGTTTCAGATTACTGCTCACTATGAATAATGAAAAACGTCTACAAGTCTACTGCATATGAAAATTTAAAAAAATATATTAAATCTACATATTATATTAAATTCACTATACTTGTATTATCTGTTTATAATAAATTTTCTATGTAAATCTATTTTTGTATCCTTTTCCTGTCCATTCCATTGCTTTTTTTTCCAAAGTTCATTCTAATTCTCATGTGATACTATTTACTTGGCTATTCTTTTTCTTACTTTTTTCTTATGTTCATCTCTCGTTGTTTGAGTCTCAATGTTTTTCTGTAGCTTCTTTCCGTTCTCCATTATATCTTTTCTAGTTTTGTAGTCCCGTATCTCATTCATTCCTTCCAATAAATCCCATAAAATCTGCGTCTCAAATTCTTCCATATTATTCATTTTACTATTTATTATAATTTTAAAGAAAGCTTTTATGTAATTTATCGTCATGTTGTTGTTAGATATTACTCCAGCTACTACATTATTATTATAAAAATTTCCTGAGCATCCTATACCTCTTTCATTGCTTCTTATGCTATCTTCTAATTCTTCTACTGTATTTTCTTTTAATCTTCGGTTCATCTCTTGTATTTCCTTATTAAATTGTCTTCCCATGATTCTACTTCTTTTAACGCATTTGTCTGTTGATTTTTTAATTCTGTCATCTAGATTTGTAATTTCTTCATTCAGTTTTTCTTGAGAATGGTTCCTAACCTCTTCACTTGCTTGTCCTTGTAATTTTATGCAACCTACATCTTCAGTTTCTTTCTTAATTTCTTCTGTCCCCTCTGTGATTTTTCTTAATTCCTGATCATTCTTCTCGATATTCTTGATTTCCATGAAACTTTCTATTTTTACTTCAATAATGTTCTTCTTAAATTCTTCCTGGTTCTCCTTGAGTTCCTTAATCTCCTTACAATTTTCCAATTTGACTTCATCTATTTTCTTTTCCAATCGGTGCATGTTTGTATGAATGTTGTGAATGTCTCCCCTAATTTCTTCCTTCATACTATTCATGTCTCCCCTCATATTTTCCATGTTTCCACTTACTGTGTTGATATCTCCTTTCAACTCTTTCTTCATATTGTTCATATCTCCCTTCATTGTCTTTATGTTTTCATTTATACTCATCAATATTTGCTGCAACCATTGTTCGTTGGCATTAGTTCCTCCTTGTGTTTCCCTGCTCGCTTGTCTTCTATATTCTCTTTCTTCTTCCGCTTCTTCATCTCCTGTCGCACTCTCTTCAGAAGCATGTCCTTCAGCTTGCTGACCTTGGATCAAATATTGAACCTGGAAATCTCCCATTCCATGGCTCCTCTCTTCTCTCTCCTCTTCTGATCCGCTATCGTTTCCAACCCGTTTCCCGTCTCTCAACATCATTTTCCTGCTTTCCATGATTTATTTGTTTAATTTAATAATATATTAATATTGAATCAGGCCACACGTTACTGTGTCAATTTTATAATAATATTATAAATTGGATATTTAATAGCCCCACGTTTTGGGTGCCAATATTTATAATTGATTATATTTTATTATTTATTTAATACAGTATTATTTAATATAGTATTTGTTTTACCTCGGCTAGCTCAAGATGTTAAATTTTTTATTAACTGTTATATTTATATTTATTTATCTCAGTCGGAAGTATGAGACTCCTCCCTTTGAGTTCAGGATGCATTAATACCAGTTATTGACAAATTTAATTCAAACCTTACCTATTTCCTTGTAAATTTTTTTTTATGAAAATTAATTTCTGAAGTTTCTCCTATATAAAATTATTGAAATATGTTGACAATAGAAAATTTTCTGATGGATGTGATGAGAATAAAATACCAACACTCAAATGTAAACAATTTAATAAATTATTATGAAAATTTGCAATAAGATTTAAACATTGAAAATTGTGTTTTTGTTCCACCCTATATCAGATACATTTCTCGGTATAAGAATGTTCCTATCAGTGCGTCGGCGCATAAATCTGAACGCATGCGCTGTTATAATTGAAACGATAGGAGGATACTCTCCCCTCTATAAGAAATAGCTTTACTGTTAAACACACTACCAGCGCGTCTATAATGGTGAAACAATTTTAATGATATAAAATTTAAATAATCAATTACATATAAGTATACTTAATTAAAATTATGTGAGTGAGTTGAAAGTGAAGACAGTAATAGGCAAATAGTTATTCATGCTGAAGAAAAAGAAAGAATGAGAGGTTATGTGAAAATTCATGATGCTCGTGAACATATACAGTGAATTATATTATATCAAGTAAGTGCAAATATTATTATTAACTAAAACTGTTTAATTCTCAATTGAGATAAAATTATGATGCATCATATGATAAATGTTCTTGGCCATTTAATGAATTTATTAATTTGAACGTTCTGATAAATTTTTAATGTTTACTTTCTTTATAAAGAATTATATGGAATTCCAATGAATGTAATTGTAAAGACACAGACCTTGATATTGAATTCTCTGCCGGGCTGCAACTCGCATCTCCAAATTCTTGTAGATATCTCTCAGGAGATATTCACTCTCCACACTTCTTCATCCTTACACAGGATTATAAACAATAGTTAAATGCTTTGATTTACCTTTGATTGTGTTTTTTAACATTTATACCAATTCCTGATAAATTTTTAAACAAAGAGTCTCTCTATCGACGCTTCCTCTCCATCACCCGAAAACTCTCTCTCCCTTGTTTTCAAAATCAACAACCTCCTCGCTTGATTAATCCAAAGCTCACTTATCTGTCATTTTGAATAAAAAATTGTCATTTCGAAGTGTTTTAGTTCTAAATCTGAATTATTTAATTTAATTGTTCTGGAGGATATTCACACTAGTTCACTATTATTTCTATTGTATTAAGGAATATATATCATGTCCTTTTTCCATAATACAATAGCTAATTTACATATAAACATGTTGTTTGAATATTTTGATGAATAATTATTTTTACAAAAACTACAACCTTAATTATTCATTTACCTATATGTAATTGATCCTTTTTTCAATTTTCAATCTTATGTTATATTTATATCATATGAACTATTGATTATTTTTGTTTTAGATATTATTTTTCAGTATGCAATAAAAAATCAATAAAATTAAGTTGGCAATTATAAATTTGATAAGATTCATTACTTCCTATTTATTAATTTCCCTTTCATAAGTTCATCGATCTTTTCATATACAGTTTTCAACTCTTTATGAAATTATAAACTTTTACTATTGGAACATGTGTTATTATGCTAATCAAACACTAGACTAAATATTCTTTTTTTTTAATTCTTTTAGGTCTCAAGTTATAATATGGCAATTAATATCTACAGATATTCCTACAGCAGTGTTCAGCACATTGTGGAACTCATTGACTTTGACATATATTCGGAATTACTTGTGTAGGTAACTTTTTGTATTTAATTAAATAATATTGTGTTCGGTATTTGTTCTCATAATCCTTTTTAAAATAATCACATTCATATTTAATAAGATTGATACATATTTCACTAATTTTTATATAACTTTATACTTAAATTGTCATTTTCTTGCTAATGGTTGTGTCTACTGACACACCTCCCGTGATAATCTATACTTTTTATGATAATGATTTGTGTAAATTTGTTTCCAGAACTAGGTAACTAGTTCAACTCCCCTCAAATTTAAATTTCAAAAGGAAGCTTTCAAGTTGCCTTTTTAAATTTCAATTTCAATTTTTAAACTAATCATCAACCTCTACTTAATTTATTTATTTTAATGCTCCAGAAATCAAATTTGAAGAATCTTATATTTAATATTTTTATATATCTTTATCCTATACTTAATTTCCATTATCCAAATCTATCCTATCCTATTCTAATATTTACAAATATGAGACAACCTTATTCTGATTCTGATATCTTATATATTTTTTTTAATTATTCTTTTAATACCAATCTATGATATTGAGTTGCTTCAATTCTTACTTCAATTATTATTTCATTATTCCACACTCAGAATCTTCATTACTTTAACTGTTCCTTGCTTTTTCTACAATAATTATTTACACCCCTTTCCTTTACTTCTCAATCCTTTTTAAGCGTTCATTTCCCTACATTACCTTTTCAACTAAGAAATTATTATTATTTCAATATTTCATATATTTTCATAACCTATTCTCAACCCATATTTATGTAAAGATAATTGCTCCTATAGTGTAAATTTGTTTCCAGAACTAGGTAACTAGTTCAATATATTTTATTGAGAATCGGTTTAAAAATAAAATTCGGTATTTAAATGTGTCGATGTTACTATCACGGATATCTTTTACTCTGACTTATGTTGGTAAACAGTATAGGAAAATATAGATTGAGGATATTATGGAGCTATTTGTAGCTGTACAGTATCACGTATTCTGTATCGTCTGCAATGTTTTGGAGTTCATTTTGGCTGCGTTGAATCTCATATTAGTATTGCTCCCATAACGTCTTTATAGAAAAGAATTTGATTTAAATAGGAAATTTGCTGTTTTTGCGGATAAGTGGATATAACTTTTTCATTGCAATATGTTCTTTGGTTATTTGTGAGTTCATGTGCTCTTTATTGTTCCTACTAACTGAATTTCCTGAACTATTGTTGATAATCATACTGAATACTGTTTTCTCTACCACTAGTCCAAAATTCACTCAAATTAACAAAAAATACGTCGTTAGATTCAACATTTATTTATCAAAATAGAAACATAAGTTTTATTCCGCAATAAATATGTAACAAATATCAAAAAAATATTTTTCAAAACTCTGCAAATCGTCATCTCTACCTAAACCCGCGGGAGAGACGTCGTCAGGTTAAAGTAGAGATGCATTGAATCCAGTCTTCATTTTTAGTTGTCTTCGTATACTCTTCGCCACATCCAGTGCAGGTTGCGTTATCATGATTTTCCAAATCTGAACTGCTATCATGAAGAGACAAGCTTGAATCTTCGTCACTGGACTCCTCTACCTGCAGTTTAACGGTCTTCTGTTTTCCTTTTGGCGCCGTTTTCGCAGTAAATTTCTCCTTTAGATACCACAGGTGTTTTAGCTGCCTTTGTGCCACGTTTCGTTTTGTTGAGATTCACTTGTTTGTGCTCCTGAATGCTTTTGTGCCTTTCTATGGCTTCTGCATTATTTAAAATCTCTGCGAGTTTCCCTCCTTTTGTTTTAGCGTCTAGCACAGCAGCAGCTGGAATGGAGATACAATATTCAAGGCTTTTCCAGGTGTAATTTTTGGAGGAGTAGATGTTTGGGTTTGAACTATAGCCTCATCAGCTAAATCGGCAGCACGTGAAGTTGTAGGTTGGGATTTCGTAATTGGTTCCTCCTCTTGGCACAGCATTTTCACAGACATTCCTTGTATTCCCACATCGGTACCTCCATAGGCGAAGTCCGGAATATTTTGCGGATTAAACGGGTAAATTCCAGCCGCCCTAAAACCTGATGTTGCATTTTGAACACTTGCAGCCTTTCCCCAAGCAACACCTAGGAGTCGTCCAAACTGTAGCCTTCCGGTTTTTCTATCAGCATTGGATTTAACCCAAGTATCGCAAGCTTGATAAAATGCTGCTTTCAACGACTTAAAAAAGGCTCTAACGAGAGGTTAGAGATAGTGGGTAGTATGTGGGGGAAGGCAAAGCAGGATTATGTCATTCTCATCAGCGTATGTCAGAGCTTCCACTGAGCTGCAGAGAGATCCGTGGCCATCAAGAATTAGGAGCAGTTTTTCTTGGGACGAAATGAAACTTGATCCATTCGAGAAAAATCTCTGTGTTGATGTAGGCTGACTTCTGATTCATGTACACAATAGATCCGGGTGGCATTCCATCCTCGAATTCTGGTTTCTTATTTTACCTTTGAGAATGCACGCAGGCGGCAAGAACTGCCTTCCGTGTTGCAACAGCTTATAACTGTTATTGTTTCGCCCCGTTGCGCAGCCGTCAAAGCAAACACAACTTTAGAGCCTTTTTTGGCAATGACTTCGCCTGGGCAGTTGTTTAGCTGGGGCCCCGTCTCGTCCATTTTGTGAACACAAGCGGGTTTGTCGAACAACTGGTGCTCCTCCATTGTAGAAGCCAGCACTTCAAAGTAGTTGGTAACTATATTTTTAGCCATGTTGAAGCTGCTACTGCGGGATAAGGCTTCAGCTTTTCTTATGGACAGTTCAGGATGTTTTCGTAAAAACGACGTAAAGCAGTCGTAACCTGCGATTTCAGCTTGTCTGTCAAATTCATGGCATATTTGCAACTGCTCGGCCAGGTGAAAAGCCATGCGCATAACTTCAGTTCTCGTTGGTGTAAATCCTCTTGCTTGTAGTTTATTTATTTGAACAACAATTTTTATTTCAGCTTCTTCACCAAGTAAACTGTCAGGTCCCATTCGTCCTTTTTTGGAACTGCCGGATGTAACTCTACGTTTTAAAGTTCTTGGTGGAATGCTAAACAGCCTAGAAGCTTCATTTAAATCCATTCCTTCTGCCACGCTTCTTATAGCTGCTTGCAAACTTTCGTCGCTCCATCTATCCCTATTGGGACACCTTCTTTCGTATTTGCTTGACATTGCTGCAATTAAATAGTTTTAAATTAGCAAGGCATCTCGCCCATACTTAAATCGGCATCTATCCCGATTTTCCGGGAGAGAAGCCCACAGCCGTATCACAGTTAATATTGATGCAAATAGTGCAGGAATACAAAGACGTATAACCTCTTTATATGCTCTTTCACCACGAGAATTTAAAATTTTCACCAGGGCAATATATAATTAGGTATATAAGGTCTACTTACTTTATGCTATGAAGAACTTTTCACTGCACCAAAATAAACAGTATTAGGCTAAATCGAAATGCTTCAAGATTGCGCAATAGTGACGACCGGTTTTGACAAGCGTTGGTACATGACTGCCGTAGATCGTGGCTTCGGTCACAGATAACCCACAGATAGATGAGACACTGATTGTGGCGCCATCGAAAGAGCCCGTCGAGTAAACAACTGAGTGATGTTGGAAAGATTTCTGTAATTTTAGGTTTTGGCGGTATATTCAAATATACTGTATTTTATTTATTTTATTTCAAAATAGCCATTCATAGTCCATCATTTGACATTTCATTCAATTTAACTCCATTAACTAAATAATGATTAGATGTTGAGTTAAATTAAATGAAATATCGAATGACGGACCATAAATGGTTATTTAAAATTGGAAAAAATAACACAATAATCATATAAACAATTTATTTATTTTGGTATAAAAATACACAACAAATAATTTCTTTCACAAAGTACTTTTCTTAACAAACATAATGACAACACATAAATTATAGTGTAAAAACCATGCAATAATTAAAAAATATTTTGAGTAACATTCATTCTATTAGATTTTCAAATGATGTTAAATCAAGATAAAAGTAGAAAATTATTCATGATAAGTTTATATTAATTTATTATTACACTCGTATAAACACACAGAGCTGGACAAACTGCAGGAGTATAACTGCTACTTACCTAATCAAAAAAAGTGTTGGCAATAAGTTGTTAACTACTATTTTTGGCAACTTTCTGTGAACGAAAACATTTGAGTATAATTACTGTGAATGTTAGAACAAAAGTAATTAAAATTTTTTATAGAAAAAGTTGTTAAATACTGTCCAGCTCTGTAAATACAAGGTGCCAAGTAATTACATATAAGAGTGCTAAACAGCACTTGTGACTGTAAAACATTTAAAATAATACATCTAACATTTCATTTCCACTTAAAACACATCTTTATTTCTTTACTGGAAGTATTAAATAGGTTTATAACACAAGCTTAAACCTAGTATGTTGCATATTTGTCTATTTCTACATTTAAAAGCATTCCGTTCTTATGAAACCATTGCATAGGGCAGTTTAAGTTACTACTTTTTTTGTACCTTTAGTAATAAAAGAGTTAAAGGAGTGGTCAATTTATAACCAATCACCCTGTACAATATAATGTTTACATATTTCATCTTACCTGACTCCTTATGTTCTCATCATCATTTAGAGGTTCTGTGTCTTCCTCAAAAAAGTCCATATTATCTTTACCATCTCTAGGCATTTCCTGACCTTCAGAGAAGAGTAATAATTTGAAATACCACAAATGTGGATCATACACATCGTCCGTTCCAGTACCAGATATTTTTGATTCTGTTACCTTTTTCAATTCCCTTCTGAACGCTGTTCTTAAGGAATTAATTTTTTTTACCACCATATCTTTGTCGGCATCTGGCTCTAATTCTTTTAATTTATCAATCAACTTTTCATAAGCACTATATCTTATATGTTTATTGCTGTAATCTCTACTTTTAACTTTCCAGAGACACGGCAACTCTATATAATTCAATAAATTCTATTATAAATTGTTTGGAATAATTTCGTATGTCACTCATTTTGTCAACCACCAAATCACTAAAATCGTACCACTACATGCACGGACTTGTTTATTCGAACTGTCGTTCCAACAAAATATCAAAGTCTGCAGATTCTACTTCTTGGGTTTGAATGATTAGTGTACAAACAAATTGTTTAACTACACGGGTGCTCAGCTATGCGCAAACGCGTTTGCGCATACATTATTATCAAGATGCTGTAACTTGTAAGGGTAACGCAAACAAATCGATAGTATTTATGTTGGTACAAACAAGTTGGAGTTATTTTTCCCTTCGCTTGACATCTTTGCGCAAACATTACATTCAAACTATATGCATAATCTAGTGTTAAATTATGTTTGTACGGATATGTTTAATTTAACATGTTTTATATAACTAGTATGACTGCGAGGTTTTAAAACATGTTGTTGTGTTATTTGTATGTACAAACGAATTGAACAAATTTGTTGTTATGTTTAGGGGGCCCTTTACTTACAGTTATTTTTTCTCACACAAGAGTCGCTGTTTCGAGTGCCTCAACAATTCCATAACGTACAACAGAAGTAGCTTGGCGGGCGAAGGCCGTGTACGCAGTAGCAAAATCCGCTGTATGTACCACAGATAGATGGGACACTGATTGTGGCGCCATCTAAAGAGCCTGTCGAGTAAACAAGTGATGTTGAAAATATTTCTGTAATTTTACGTTTTGGCGGTATATTCAAATTTACTGTATTTTAATGATTTTATTTCAAAATAATCATTTATAGTCCATCATTTAACATTTCATTCAATTCAGCTCAATAATGATTAGACGTTGAGTTAAATTAAAAGAAATATCAAATGATGGACCATACATGGTTAATTAAATTGAAAAAATAAAACAGTAATCATATAAACAGTTTATCTATTTTGGTATAAAAATACACAACAAATAATTCCTTCACAAAGTACTTTTCTTAACAAACAGAATGACAATAAATAAACTATAATGTAAAAACAATGCAATAATTGAAAAAATTTTGAGTAACATACATTCTAGATTGGAGTATCATTGGATTCTTAAATGATCTTAAATCAAGATAAAAGTGGAAAATTATTTATGATAAGTTTATATTAATTTATTATTACACTCGTATAAACATACAGAGCTGCACAAACTGCTGGAATATAACTGCTATTTAATCAAAAAAAGTGTAAAGCAATGAGTTTTTAACTACTATTTTTGGCAACTTTCTGTGAAAGAAAACATTTGAGTATAGCTACTGTGCATGTTAGAAAAAAAGTAATTAAAATATTTTTATAGGGAAAATTGTTAAATACTGCCCAGCTCTGTAAATACAAGGTGCCAAGTAATTACATATAAGAGAAATTGACTGTCTCGACCCTTACTTCGTGGAATATGCTCATATTAGTGTTTTTAAATGAAACTCAAGGTCTCTAGTTAATTCCACAATATAATACAAGTTATTGAAAATTCTAAAAAATTGACAATTGTTTCGATATTGATATTGATTTATCGAAACAATTGTCAATTTTTTAGAATTTTCAATAACTTGTATTATATGGTGAAATTAACTAGAGACCTTGATTTTCATTAAAAAATACATATAAGAGTGCCAAACAGCACTTGTGACTGTGCAACATTTAAAATAATATATCTAACATTTCCACTTAAAACACATCTTTATTTCTTTACTGGAAGTATTAAATAGGTTTATAACACAAGCTTAAACCTAGTATATTGCATATTTGTCTATTTCTACATTTAAAAGCATTCCGTTCTTATGAAACCATTGCATATGGCAGTTTAAGTTACTCTGCAGCTCCTGGCAGTCTATGATGGTAAAGATGTTTCTTAAGGGCTCTTAAAAATACCACCGTCTCATGGAGTCCTTTCTCGTTTCTGGTTGAGGTTCTACAAGTAAACACACAAAATAACAACAATAAATAAGTAAACACACAAATATGTTTGAAAATTTATGTCAACAAAAGAAAATAAAATGCGCTTACTATCGAAATAATAAGTTTACACATGTTTTTGTAAAAATACCAAAAAATGTTTGAATGTATACATTTGTTTGGTTTTTTTTATTCCCTTTTTTGAAACTTTCGATTTTTTTAGGAATTTTTGATTTTTAACTATTTTTTTATTTTTAGTCTTTATTGGATATTTTGGTTACTGCTAGACCAAATACTTAGACGTAATGCCTCAACAAAAGTTGATACTCCCATAAATTGTCACACCATGGGATATATATGAAAATCGGCAAGGGATCAATACCTTTCGATCCCATAGCTGGTAGAGGGAATATGGCTATAACATAAAATAAAACCCAGATTATTATTTTTTCAATGGATACATTTTAAAATGGAATTGTCTGAGTATGGTGTACACACTAGATATAAATTGAGTGAATGAAAAGACGAGTACTGAGTCATTTGATTAAAATTCCAGCTAAGCGCTTTCAGCCATTAGGTCATTCTCAAAGCTGTCGACAAGAGAAAAACATACAACAGGTACAATGTACACACAATGAAATAAAAGGTTTGATGTTACATCATTATTTAAGTAAAATTTGTTAAAATTACCCTATAAAGAGGGTGTGCACACATATCATTTAGTTGGTAATCAAATTAGACGTTTCGTTATGTGAATTACAATTGTACACACTCTTTATAGAGTAATTTTAACAAATTTTAGTGAAATAATGATGTAGCATCAAACATTTTATTTCATTGTATGTAGCAGTTATAGGGTTTGATATTTTTTGACACTTTCTGTATATTTTTTTCTTGACGAGAGCTTTCAGAATGGTCTAATGGATGAAAGCGCTTACCCGGAATTTTCATAAAATTACACACTCAGTACTCGTCTTTTCGTTCACTCAATTTACATTTTAAAATGTCCAAAATTATAGCATGCTATATTGAATACAATAAAACTTACCATCAATTTTTGTTAATTTCCACTCATATGGGAAGGCAAATCAAACTGCTTAATAACCTCTCTTCGTCTTTCTCAAATCTAAAGAAATACTGTTTTTGAAAATGAAGGGATCATATCCTCCATCGTTTCTTCGTCGACAAATTTAATGATTGATTACCACTGCTTTTCAGCCATATTAATTATATCTTCCTGGGTTGGAGGAACAAAACTGTAAAAAGAAATATTTACTTTATTGATGCAGCAATTTTCAGTTTAGCTAATGTCAAGAACAACCATGATCTCTAAAGTTGTCGATTAAATTAGTAAAAATCCTCTGTGTTTTATAAAAATTAAGATAATGGTTGTTAATTGTGAAAGAAAAAATGCTCAAATTTTTTTAATAAAACTAACCGAATACACCACTTATTAAACTCCTTCAGAATACACTTTGACATTGTCTTTTCAATTAATAACAATAAAGCAACGAAACAACAGATAAATATCACACTATAGCAATTAAAAAATACCGTAACCTTAAAATAACCTCTACACTTGAACTAATGATAACAGTATAACATATAACATGTGGGGATGGGGACAAGCAATATGATATCGCGCATACGCAGTTATAAAAATCAATGAAATTTTATTACTAACGATGTTACAGTTTTCGTTAATTTTTTGGAATTATCCACCGATTTTAGTTACTCGACGGGCTCTATAGAGGGCACGGTCTGCAATGTCCCTAGCCTGGCTTCGGTCTTGTAGACGAGTACAGTCCGAGATATAAGCAATCGGCATCTCTTCCATACCGGCATCTCTACCGGACTTACCCTACTCTATCTGACGTGAGTTTCAATAACCAAGTTATCTCTAGACAACGGTGGTAAACTAGGAAATTTACCATCGGCCTGTTCATTTTTCAATTTCATAAAAAATATCATACAGAGGACCTATTTTCAATTTTGAATTGGAAAAGGGATTGCGCGTGCGGTTGTGCTGAAAATGGTACATAAAGCTTGCGTATAAGTGGTACTGGACATTCAGATACGGTCGAAATGTGGTGGTACATTTGAGTCGCTCTGGTAGGATATCAACGTTTTAACTGTGTTTGAAATTAGTTCAAATATTCTTTAATATTTTTGACAATCATTCCTAAGTTACTTAATATAAAGTTAAACTAAAATTTAAAACTGAATAATACCTTTTAATAACAATTAATAGTTCAGCGGAGCAATTTGTATTTTTTGTAGAACGAATTCCTTTGGCTCTTTTATCCGTCGAATGGTGACAACGCAACTTTGAAAATATTAACTTTTCCTGAATTTGGGTATGTTCTTAAAGTTCGCCAAGTAACATTATTTTCTTTTGAAAAAGCATCCAACCATTCCTAAAATATGTAAAATTTCAAGTATTCAAGATTCAAGTTAATTTTTAGTTCTGAGGAGATATCTAGATATATTTTATAATATCTCTTGTTACTCACATTTGCAGCAGATTCATCGTTAACTTCTTTTATTCTAAACGTTATTGAACATTCTTCCACAATCTTTTCCGTATATGTAAAAGTCGACGGCAGTTTTTCAGTCATTTTTTATAATGAAACTCAAATATTTTATATAATAACAGAAGTACTGATTTTCTACTATGCTTTGTTTACAATAAATTTCTAAACGTCAACAGCACACGATTTTGGAGAAATTCGTTAACTAGTAACCACCAATAGGAACATCGCATTTTATGGCCTATGCTGAACTGAGTGGGATCGGCGAATATGCAAAAAGGACCGAACAAACAGATTTACCTCGGACTCGTCCGATTAGAATAAAAAAACGTTCCAGATTTACGACCTCTAACTCTAGATTGAATACACGAACGATGGTGGGCAGAGAGATTGATCATACGTAATAAACGAACGTCCCCTAAACTTCGATTGGTAACTATCAACAACAGTGTTTTACTTCAGCTTACTATAATTTGAATAAACATTAAGTAAACACGGTAAATGAATTGTCGAAGTGACAGCAGCCTACTATTCTAAAACGTTGTAATTAACAGCAAGGTAGAGGTGGTCATTTCCAGCATTTATTATGAATCGTAAAAAAAATATAAATTATGGTGTTTTTTTTCTCTATGCAGCTATTGATTTTGGGAAAAACAATTAAGAATAATTTTTTTTAAATGAAACAGGGATTTTAAATTATAATTTTATTTCATAAAACTTCATCTCGAAAGAAAGTTTTGGTATGAAATAAAGTAAGGGTTGCTATAATTTCACTCCCGTATAATGTAACAGGAATATTTAAAAAATACCCGTGGTTAGTCCTTTGTGAGCGAAAATAACAGAATTTCAAGTTTCTAGCTTTACTGAATGTTCAGAATTTATGAGAATTCTTCGCAGTGAGTTATTGAAATTCAAATAATTACTTGTCGTATTCTATCTTAACTCTGAATATTATATCAAAATCAGTAAAATCTGAAAGTTTATCTATGCATAAAAATAAAATGTATTACTTGCTGTGTAGGGTTAATATTTTTTAAATGTTATAGTTATAAGTCACATTGACGCATAAAATTGTAAACTAAAGCCATTTTTCTTTGAACTTAACCACACAAACCGGGTTAAATATAAGTTAACCAGTCAATATTCCTCCACTAGTATTCCAAACTATGACGTACCAGTTAACCAACCACACAAACCAGCTCACTGAGATAGTTTGACAGAAATGTTATCTTATTGGAGGTTAGGTGTTGTTTAATTCTTAGTTTTGACTGTGTGTGTATACCTTATCTAAGATTTATTCATATTTGTGGAGTTCCATCTGAGGATAAAAGTGTATTATGGATTCATACAAAGTATATGTGAATGAAAGATTGTATCAGATTACTGACGAAAAAGAGATTATTGACTTGTTGAAAATAGGCAAGTACTTAGTTGATTCTGCTAATTTTCCTCCATAAATTCCATAACTAATAAATTAGTTACATCCATTCTCACTGTATTTTGAACAACCTGAAGAGAGATAACAAGACAAACGTCCCAGACAACATGGGATATTCATAGAATAATCTTTAAATACACCAAAAAGTATAAGAATATTCCGAATCAACTAAGAATATTCTTATAATATTAATATTATTTTTGAATATTCTATTAATATTCCTTAGTGAATATTCACAGAACAAGCCTGATGAATATTCTTAAAATATTCATTTTAGAATATTATCAAATTGAATATTCTTAAAATATTCATTTAAGAATATTACCAAACTGAATATTCCTAGCATATTCTTTTAAGCATATTTACTTATGATTAAAGAAAATTAATATTATTTTCCACATGGGACGAAAGTTATAGTTCAACCATTTATCCGGATATTCAACTCTACGCATAGGTGTAAATAGTTAAAATCACCTTCATATAAATAATAAATATAATATATCAAATAATAAACTATTAACCATGTATTAAACTCATTGAAGTTCAGATATAGATTATAAGATAAGAAAAATATATAAAAATATCCTCGATATGAACACTACATAAATGGTTGATACGGTGTGGATATAATGTTATTCGTCATATCGTCGTGTGATAAAAAGAGAACAAAGATATAAATCATAATTATAACATTCAGCGTAAAGCCAAATCAAGACAGGTGCCCAATCGCGTCAACAAAAAGCCGCCAGCAAATTAAAATGCAACTGGCGTTCTCTGTACACACGTTTATTGGTTAATTTCTAATATCATGTGTGACGGGCTTAAGTCTGGCATGCTAAAAGTCAAGTGTCAATAGGTTCGTTTCTCTTCAGTTTTATCCTCCCTAATCTATGGTTTTATCTAATATCAACCTATGAACTGGAGTGGATTGTGCATTAGTTAAAGTTTATTTTGATTTTGTTTTCAACAATATCGTGACTAGTGGAACTCTTAGTGAGATATTATTGTATTTGTTATGGGATGAAAACTTTGAAGTTCGTGGATGTCACTCAAGAACAGGAGAAGGAATAATTATGTTTGGATTTCCCAAAGACCCTGTGAGGTAAGAGTAATTGTTTCTATATGCAATATATTATAGGTATATATTACTTTTTCAATATTTTACATGCACCTATGCATCGTAAGTTGTGTAATTCTATATGTTTTTGGTTTGTTAGCATTGATCTGTCCCTCTGCCTTTAATAACATGAAATAATAATATGTACTACAATAAGCTTTCTGCTGACGAGCCCTGTTCAGCTAAAAATATGTTGAATAATAAATTAGTAGTTAATATAGACATGTGAATAACTACATTTATTTACTTTTTAGGGCACACTTATGGTTGGAAGATTGTAACTGTGCAGATTTGTTTGGAAAAGACTACAGATGTTTTACAACAGAATTATAGGTTGTGTGAACTTCACTGTCAGGAAAAATTTATTTCCAAAGGAGGATATCCCAAGCATTTGTATCAGCTAGCTGTGCCTACCCTATTTCCATGGTTAAAATGCAAAGGTGACATTTTATTCAATGATCCACTAACATAAATAGTTACTCAGTCTGGTAAATATTAAATTTAAGTAGCAGCTGTTTTTGATATTTACTTTTTGTCATCTGGCCGCATAATTAGTTAATACTTTTTGACGGGATTAATACCTTCTTAAAATTTGTATAAGGGAATATCCTGGTGTTAAGATAATGAAAACAAAAAAATTAAAACATTTATATCGGTTTATAAAACTAAGTCAACATTCATTTAAACAAGTGAATTATCTTAAGAACTTGAGGCTGATAAAAACTTTCATGAGAAGAGCATACAATAATTAATCACCATATGCTTTGATATTTAAGCGACAGTACAGAATACCAGTGTCAATGTAATGTATTCTGCATAGTGGCAAATTTAAGAAAATATCAATATTTTTTATACTCATATTTGTAAAATTTCTACAAATGATTACTACAATTACTTTTATAATTGCAGATACCAACCGGCACATTCATTTCAGGCCGTTGCAATACATTCTAGTGACTGTGATGATATAACCATAACGCAAGTTTATGAATCCATACACTGCCAGCTTTCAACACCGCCTTACCCGAACCGGTAAATTGATATATCTGATTGCATAACGTCAACAATAAGGATGTTTTTCAGTTATACCTCAGTTATGTAGCCTTAACCGGACAGTTTTATCCATTTGGGTATAGCTAAAAACTCGCAGTGTGTGGGCCCTATAAATATTTACAAATTTTAAAAGATTAACTCTATATTTTTTGATAGAAACAAGTATTTGGTCAATTTTGTTTTTTCTTTATTTTTCATTTCTCACAAGAGAATGTAAGTATCTATAAATATTTAATTTTACGAAACTGATGTTCAACAAGTAGATTAATGCTTTATATATTTTGTGAAGCTCTGTCGTTTTGGTTTAAAAACGATAAAATGAAAGTTATAGTTGAATATTTATAAATTTTAAAAGTTTATAGAGAGTTATAAAGTTTATGTTTGTCTAATAAAAATTTGGACAATTTAATATTGAATTTTATTTTATTATGCTTGTACTTGTTCCACTTTATTCACTTTAGAAGCCACCATCCAGTGAATGGTCGGGTAGAGAATTCCATCAGTTATGAAAATTTATTGATTTACAGAAATTTGAAAAAAGTGCATTTACATGAATCCTATATTAACCCTCCCCTCTCCCCCCAATAAATGTATGGTTCTGAACATTCTGAGAATATTTCTGCAATATTCTGAATATACAAAGAATATCCCCTGAATATACAATTTGAAATAATTCTACAAAATTCCAAATGAATCTACCATGAATATTCATAGTATATATTGAATATTCTGGAAACATTCATTGAAGAATATTCTTAGATAATGCTTTTCTGAATATTCTCGGAATAATCCTAGCTTATATATAATACGAAAAAGAATATTCATTTGAGAATATTCTCTGAATATTTAGGATATTCCCATTTTCACTTTCTAGGAATATTCCAAAAAGCATAAAGATATTCTTGGCATTTTTAGAGAATATTCCAATATGCCAAAATGAATATTCCACGGATATTTATAGAATATCTAATGTTGTCTGGGGTAAAGAGTGTAGAAGATAAGATATCAATCGATCAAAGCAATATTTTTCATTTTTAACAAATCAAAGGGTTGTCTCCGACATCAAACATAAACAAACTTAAAACAAATTGGCATATGTCATCTTCACAAACCATTACGTCAGAGAAGTTTACCGTGACGTCCTATTAATGTTAACCCGGTTTGCGTGGTTAAGTTCAAAGAAAAATGGCTAAAAGTAGGTATTGTGTTGACAACTGTCATCGAAAAATGAATAACGCAGTTATGTCATTGTATTGATGGAAAAATAAGTCAAATAAATCATTATATATTTTTGTTCTTCGAGAAGAAGTTTTAGTTCATATTTAATAAACATTATTTAAATAGGAAAGAATAAATTAAGTGCCGATTATCAGTAAAGCGTTTGAATGCCAATTGAATATATGTTTTCAGCTTCCTAGTCCAGAAAACGAAGGTCTTCTGCGAGGTACCTGAGAGTGAAGGAAGGAAACAACAATTCTACAGTCCACTCTAAACAAAATAATTCCTTCCTAAACCATCGAAACCTTGCCCACTGAAATTTTAGAAAAAAAATAAAAACTCAGTTTTTGTCACCTCCTTTTAAGGGTGATCCCTCAGAAAGGGATGGGCTGAGGAAGTTTTATTATAGGAAAGACCCATATTAATTTCATACGAGCAATCACCTCCTGAATTTTGTCGCATGAATTTAGAAACACATATTTGTTTATGATTATGAAATACGACTGAATACATATTTGATTGAAAACCCAGCGAAACGTGCGTTGCAACTACTAGTAAATAAAACATAGTATTCATAAATTCATATTTGTCAGAACGTTTTTTTATAGTATTTACTTCTTCGGTCATATTTGGTAACTTTCTTCGCAGTTTACCTATTTTAACGGTAAATCATTCAACTGTTGCTCAAATATGGTTAATTACAAAGAAAAGTAATAATCTTTTAACTTCCTAATTAATCTTATGTGTAGCTTCTCGATATTCAAACATAAATATTAATAAAGTTATTAAAATTTCGCTGCCGGTAAAACTCAAACGTTTTGACACCTCCTCTTGAAAGGCAGTCAGCGTAGGAGTGGCCCACTAAACAATACAATAAAGCCCGCAGAGCGTTGAAAAGTATAAATAATCAGTAATGAATATGCTCACGTGCTTAGTTTATTTATTGTTATTTCATATTCATGTATACGATTAGTCTCAAAAATAATGAATGGAACTCATTAAAAAAGTAGACGGTAGTTGGAAATAATTTATCATTATATTGATTTGTTGAGCAACGTTGATTGAGCTCGTTATATCCAAATAGTGGGTGTATAGATTAGATTTCACTTCCATATTATTGTTATTGTGAGATATGCCTGCTTTGTTGAGTTCGTAAGCTATTTTTTATATAATTGTAATATGCAATTTGAAAGGCACCAGGAGTGAACGGACTTAAACTCGAGATAATAAAATATTTAGGGGAAGAAGGAATGAACATTTAATATGAAGTTATGTTAAACGTGTGGAGCATGCAAAAGCTACCCGAATACAATAGTGATTTCCATACATAAAAAGGGAAACACAATTAAGGACGTAAACAAGATATTAGAACTATACTCAAAGTGGGAATAAGGGAAATACCCCAAATTAAAAATCGGAATCCAGAGCTAAAATATCTAGGCAAGATTGGATATCACGATCAGGCTATTCGCAGAAATAATAACAACTATGGTAAACACGATCCATATAGACACAGCCTTTCATAACATCGAGAAATGTGGAAAGTCCTGTCATGAAAATTATGTACTGAAAAACAGTAAGAATTGGTGGCAAATGAGTACCACAGGATGAAGCACTTAGCCTCCCACGTTTCTTATTTTTGATTGGTGTAATAGAATGTAAAATCAGGAAAATATTGTTACGAAATAGCACACTAGTGTAGTCCTGAATCCGACGCTGTCTAAGCCATGTATTAAAGTTAAAATTTTGGCGGATGCGCGGGGATTTCTTAGAACTGTTTACGATTTTTTGTGACTTTCTTATCTAGACATTGTTTTTGTGACTAGTCTTACCTAGAAAATTCCAGGGAGCCGATTGTTTTTGTGTAAGCCGCAAAATTAAAATTATCTAGTAAAAAAGGAACTAATATATAAAGGACCGACCAGCGGGAGAGGTGGAGTTGATAAAGTTATCTCGTGATATAAACAGCGAACATGTAAATAGTCTAAGTAGTGAAGTCTTTATATAAATTAATGTAAGTGAATATACTGTGTATATAATATAAATTAGTGAATAGTGTTGTGAATAAATAAATTAAGTTAGTAGACATAACGTGTGTGTATAAATTTATCCCACCCGTAATAGAAAACGTTTAAATAAATAAGAAAAACATTACATTGGTGTCAGGTGTGGGGTAATACAGGGTGGGACAATCTTCTGACATCGGAGGATTACATCGTTGTGGTAAGAGATAAAGTTTTGTGTGAGTTAATACAGTTATTTAGGGCACATTCTGAAAATACTTTCGATCCTACAGGGTATTCCAAAACCACATAGCAGCACAAACTTGCATTTTTTTAAATGGAACGTACTATATTTTGTTCAAGAATCGAAATGATCTCACCGAGAGCGTTTCAAAAATATAGCATTCTAATATTTATATGGGTGTTTTGAAAAGATATGGCCAATTATTGACAAAAAAGACCTCGTCTTTAACACTCTGCAAAACAGTAAATCAAAATAAGTTAACAGGTCTTTGTATTCAATTATCATTCACATATCATTGGCTGTGCTCAGTATTAATTACTTTTTTATCCGTGGCTTCTTTAATACAGGGTGACACAAAACACAAATCAAGCCATATCTCAAAATTTTTGAATGAATCACCCTATAAGTCTTTTTACAATTTGTTAGTACAATTAATAATCTTTCAAACGATGTAGTACATTTAGGGTTTGAGTTCATGGAAAACCGTAAATATTTTATGATAATGGTCAAAAACAAGTATTTTACGTACACAAATTAAATTGTATTAAATTTTTACATGCAACGTCTTGTAGATTTTAACATTTCATACATTTTAGTCGTAATTTTGGATGCATCTGAAATATCTTTTACTTTTACTCTTACCATTAGAGGAAGGAAAGACTTAATCGGAATTATGTTGGAAGCAATATTTTTGTTTACTGTAAGTAGGCTAATGTCATTATAGTACTAATAAATATAAAAGCAGTTTGCAGTCTTTACGAAATAATTAAGTCATCACAAGCAGTATATCTTTGTTATGTAAAATGCAAGCTTGTACTTTATTTTCCAACTTTTTCTATTTTTAAATAACCAACAATTATGGAAACCAACATTATAAAAACACTTACATTTATATAAATAAACATTGACATTTTATAAAAAGTATAGTTTACGCTAAGTGTTCAAAATGGCGATCATTTACTTCCATACACTTCTCCATTCTATTCAAAAACGAGGATCTTACTCTTTCTAACATAGCTGGAGTTATTGTAGAAAATGCGTTAAGAATCTTTCATGTCTGCTCTGGTAGTTTGTTTGATACACAAGTTGCTTGATGTATCCCCATAAAAAGAAATCCATCGGTGTGAGATCTGGAGATCGCGGAGGCCACGGAATTGGTCCACCACGTCCTGTCCACCTGTCGGTAAAATGTCTGTTTAACCACCGACGTACACAACGAACGTAATGTACAGATGTTCCATCTTGTCCGAACCACAAGTTAACTCTTGTGTTTAAATCAACTTCCTTCAATAATTCTCCCAAATGCTTTTTTAGAAAATTGTAATACCTTCTTCCAGTGAGGCTACCTTCAAAAAAGTATGGTCATATAACTGTATCTCCTACGATTCCTCCCCATGCATTTATGGGCCATTTAGTTTGGGTCGTTGTACTAAACAAATGTGGATTGCTATCCGAATAAAAATGAAAATTACGGCGGTTGACGAAACGTGGCCTCGTCACTAAATAAAACATTTTAAAAAAAATCTGGATACCCATTAATTAATCCACTGAACCACTCGCAAATATTTATTCTTATTGGAAACTCTCTGTCTCTAAAAGCTCTTGGTGCATCTGTATCTTGTACGGGTGAAATTTATTCTTTTTTATTATTCTTCCTATTGTTCGTCTACTAATGTCTAATTCAGTACTAAGTTTTCTAGTACTTGTATTAGGATGCTCAACCAAATTTGTCATTACTAAAAATTCGTTGTCCTCATTGGAAACACGTTTTGGAAGAGCATGAGGTTGATAGGAAACATTACCTGATGTGTCGAATCTTTCCTTAAGTCTTAAGAAAGCTCTTTAGTTTGGATGTCTTCGATTGGGATATCTTTCACGATATACTCTTGAAGCGACTAAACAATTTTTTGAGCATTCTCGTAACACGTAAATCATATTGATCATATCTTCCTGCGTAAAATTCATTATAGTTATTTATTATTTAAACCTAACAACACAAACGAAGAATACAGCAATACTTGTTTGACATTTATTAGTAGATACTATTTTGACAGTAGTCCACTTGATATAATCAAAATATGGCTTGATTATGGTTCGCCCTTTCTCAAACAAGCCTATAATAACAATTCTTGAAAGTGAGTGAAACATGCATAAATATAAAATTTTTGGTAATTCCGGGTACCTACGGTAATAACAAACATTTTATATCATTGATTCGATATTGTAGATGCATCCAAAATTACGATTAGAACTTATGCCTTAGAAATGTAAAATTTACAATACGTAAAATACTTGTTTTTGACCATTAACATAAAATATTTACGGTTTTCCATAAACTTATACCGTAAATGTACTACATTGTTTGAAAGATTATTAATTGTACTAACAAATTGTAAAAAGACTTATAGGGTGATTCTTTCAAAAATTTTGAGATATGGCTTGATTTGCGTTTTGTGTCACCCTGTATTAAAGAAGCCACAGATAAAAAAGTAATTAATACTGAGCACAGCCAATGATATGTGAATGATAATTGAATACAAAGACCTGTTAATTTATTTTTATTTACTGTTTTGCAGAGTGTTAAAGATGAGGTCTTTTTTGCCAATAATTGGCCATATCTTTTTAAAACACCCATATAAATATTAGAATGCTATATTTTTGTAACGCTCTCGGTGAGATCTTTTCGATTCTTGAACAAAATATGATACGTTTCATTTAAAAAAAATGTAAGTTTGTGCTGCTACGTGGTTTTGGAATACCCTGTAGAATCGAAAGTATTTTCAAAATGTGCCCTCAGTAACTGCATTAGCTCATACAAAACTTTAAAGTTTTATCTCTTACCACAACGATGTAATACTCCGATGTCAGAAGATTGCCCCACCCTGTATAAATAGATATCTACGTAAAATTTGCCAAGAGACTATTTGACTGAGCTATAGGCAAAATTGGAAAATCGAGAGTTGGAATCCAACAAAAAAGAATACAAGCGTTTCCAACACAAATAATCCCTCGGAGTTCTGGAAAACCTTAAGGTTATTTAGACATAAAAATAGAAGTTGTCCTATATCAATCAGGGAGTGGGAATATCTTCAATTAAAGTTCAGTATGAAGTATGTTTTTTTGGGGTCGGGGACGAATTTCTAGATACCCCCATATCACTTCTAGAACTTGATCAATCTTTGATTTTGTGCAAAGATAGTGAATCACAAGGTAAGGATGGTATTACTTACGAGTTTTTAAAGCATTTACCACAGAACTGGCGTTTATATATTTGTCATTTATATGATAAAATTTTGGATTCGGAAATTATTCCTTCCGGTTGGCATGAAACAATTCTCACAAAAAAGGACCCTTAGAGGATCCTAATAACTATCGTGGTATATCTCTAATTAATTGTTGTGCCACGGTGTTTTCGTTATTTCTATTAAATCGCTTGTCTAATTGTAGTGAAAATATTCTCATTCTTCCCGAAACACAATTTGGCTTTCGAAAGAATAGGGGATGTTCGGATAATATTTTTATTTTGACTTCTGTTTTGCAAATAACTCTTAGGCTCCCCCGCAGGAAAGTATATGCTGTTTTTGTAGACTTTCGGAGAGCATTTTACAGCATAGATTATACACTTCTTTGGTTAAAACTATTTAAGTTTGAGGTTAGTACTAAGTAGGTATATTAGAATACGAAAACACTTATTGTTCTAATTTAACCCCTTTACTTAGGGTTAATTAGAGGGAATGTATTTTTGGCTTTGCGAAGGACCACTACGGCCGTTTGTCACTGAAGTAACGATGAACCGTAGAATGAAATTAAACACTGTTATCACGTTATGATTTATATTGTCATGAAATATAAGTTATTTACTGTTGCTTCGACAATTAAGAATTCACTTGACTTTTCGCGATAACTGAAAGTATTGTGCACATACTATGTTGGTTTATTAAAAGAATAAAGATTACGGACACATGGTGGTTCCCGGGTTAAAAACGCCGGCTGGTTTTACGAAGTTGTAGCATGTTATATGATGAAAGAGGGTGTCTGAGAAGTGTGAAAGCTATCTGGGAAGTGAAGTAAAAATGAGGCTATTTTCGTATTTATATGGTTGATGACGTAGGATCGAGGAATGAGTAAACTATTAGAAACTAGCCAATGGGATAAAAGTATTTTAAAATGTAACGTTCGAACAACAAGTGAATGTTGCAGATATGAAGATGTTTTTTGTGGGGTTTTCAACGGTTTTGTAGATACAGATAACAGAGTTTGGAAGAGAGTTTTTATGAAGAGATAAGATGTCGGGGACTTTGATATGTTCAGTAGAATTTCAGAAAACGATATTTATCTGTTTTTCTTAGGTGTTAGTAAATTTAAATGACTTTTTTTGTGAAGTAAAGAAATATTAACTGTTGAAAATAAGGATATATTTAGTTATGTGTTTTGAGCATAATATTCGACTTTTATTATACAGGGGAAATTGAAATAGAATCACGGGAGAATTTGGTAATTAAAAACCAAATTCGAACACTTATATCACAACGCCACATTTTCAATTAGACACCAAAACCTATATAGTGAAAAATATGCTATCGCCGAGGGAGTTCTCCAAGGTGAACCGCTAAGTCCACTGCTTTTCTCTATTTTCATATCGGATATTGAAGAATATTTTCGTTCAAGTAACTTACGCGGAATTAATATTGATGGCAAGAATGATGTGTTAATGCTTCAATACGAAGATGACATAGTAATCCTGGGGGACTCCCCAGTAGACATAGAACGCAAACTGAGAATACTTGATACTTATTCTTCTACCAATAAACTTACAGTTAACACTGATAAAACGAAAGTATTAATATTTGCAATAGGAGGGTACAAACATAAATATAATCAAAAGTTTTATTACAATGATTTTAGGTTAGAAATAGTAAAGCAATTTACGTGTCTAGGTGTCGATTTCTCTTCTACAGCTATGTTCTGTACCAGGGCTAAGAATACTAAAATTAAAGCTTGTCGTGCCATTGGAGCAGTTATGGATATTATGTGCCGATCAAAAATTAATACATGGGATTCCAGAATCAAATTGTATAATTCTATCATTTTATCTTGTCTTTCTTTTGGAATTGGCATATGGGGACCACGCTATACTGATATTATTGAGCGGGTTCAGGTTAAATTTTTTAAAAAACTGTTGAATTTGTCTCAGAATACTCCAGATTATATTGTACGCCTTGATACATATTCGACCCGTTTATCACTAATTATTTTGAAACATGATTTAAGTGGGTTAAATATACTTAAAATTATGGATAATTCTAGAATGTCTAAAATCTGTTATATGCAACTTTTACAATTAGCTACGTAGAACGCTTAATATAATTGGGCCATTCAAGTTAAAGAATGGTTTGCCTTTGCAGAGTGTGAACATTTATGGACAAACTATTTAAATACATATTGATATCCTAGAAAATTTTGAAAAACGACTTCACGAAATTGATATGTATAGGAAGGTTACGTCTAGTTATTCTCTGATATACTCTCAACTATTAATTGGTGAAACCGGGATAAATTATTTGCGAATACCCGCATCTATATACATAACGAGAATTGTCGCACAAATCAGAACTTCCTGTAAAAAGATACTGAAATTTTCCTTTAAAGGAAACTTCTATGTAATTGATTGTGGGGAAATCTGTTCCGTTTGTTATATGCATACATCAGAGTCGTTGGAGCATATTCTCTTCAAATGCCTCATTTACAGCCCTCTTAGACAAAATATATTTTTTTATTGTATGGATGTGTCTGGTACATTATTTGAATGCCATTAATGATAATCTCTCTGAGCTTGCGGAGAATAAATAATAACACTATAATATGTGTATACAATATAATAATAGCAATTAAAAACAAATATATATGTTCTTACTCAAATAACTGTAAATAATTACTGAAAATGTCGTATGGTTCATTGTAACAAATGTATTGTATGTACCGAACCCTTGTGAAAAGATGTATCTTATGCACAATAAAATTTATCTCTCTATCTATCTATTTATCTAAGTGAATATACTGTGTATATAATATAAATTAGTGAATAGTGTAGTGAATAAATAAATTAAGTTAGTAGACATAACGTGTGTGTATAAATGTATCCCACCCATAATAAAAAAACGTTTAAATAAATCAGAAAAAACATTACATTGGTGTCAGGTGTGGGGTAATATAAACAAATATCTACCTAAAATTTGCCAAGAGGCTATTTGACTTGAAAGTGACTGAGCTAAAGGCAGAATTGGAAAATCGCGTGTTGGAAACGTCCGGTAAGAACAGTGAGCTAGTAGAAAGACTGAAAGTGGCACTGGTAAGTGACGGCTTGGATCCAGAAACATTTCTATTCAATGACGAGGCATCCACCTTAATCTCGTCAATTTCTACTAACATGGACGAGAAGATTTCAACTATAAAGAGCGATATTTCTAGTATGAAGAATTATATTTCTACTAATATGGACGAGATTTCAACTATAAAGAGCGATATTTCTACTATGAAGAATGATATCTCTACTAATATGGACGAGAAGATTTCCACTATGAAGAATGGCATTTCTGCCGATATCTTATCGTTAAAAAATTACGATTAACAGCTACGTTACGTTTTCTTGCAACAGGAAGAGCTTTTGAAGATTTGAAATTTAGTTAATTTACCAGTCACTGAAAAATAAATATTTACAGGTAAAACTCAAAAATACTTTATTAGTTGTACCTATTTATAACAAAAAATAAGATAATGAACTAGGATGTAGAATTAAGATTAACGTTTACAGCAAACCCAAAAAAAATATTTATAAAGCCCATAAGTGGGTATCGTCTTCGCCTAGCGTAAGTGTATTTGAAAAGGATGGTCCTGTACTATGATTATTACGTGAACTGCCTCCAAGTAAAATCCTATTCGGATTTTGAATAAAATTGCCAAATTGTGTGGTTGCTTCTATATTAAGTTAGCCCAGTTCTCCAAAAAATAATGTTTCCTTTATTATTATTTTTGCCAAGGTTTGCTGGTTTTTAGCCATAGATCTTAACTGATGAGCAATGTTGTTTCCAAAGGCGATATACTCGTCATCAGGTTGGTTTATAACTTCATAAGCCTTCTGTAAAATTGAGTTTTGTTTCTTTGATTCTATTTTTCGTTTTTTAATAGGTGTTTGTCTTTCTTGGACAACATCCTAAAAGTTGAATTTGTTACAGTTCCCTAAATGTCAACAAGACTGGATTACAATTGCAAGAGATTTTCAACAATCCTGGAACTTTCATAATTGTTGCGGAGCATTAGACGGAAAACATATACAAATTGTTCCACCACCTGGTTCTAGGAGTTACTACTTATAATTATGAATTTATTATGGTACATGTAGGAACAAACGGAAGGGTATCACATGATGGTGTTATGGAAAACACCACATTTAACAGAAAATAGGGACAAAAAGCAGTTTTAAAAATCACCACTTATACGTATCCGTATCGCAATGCGCATGTGCAGAAGCGATACGTGGGTTTCGTTACGTTACGTGAAACGTATCAATCCGTCAACACGTACCTAACGTACCGTATTGAATTCTTATGTTATATGTTCGCGTTTTTCAATGGACAAACGACAAAAGTGATGTTGTATGCTGAAAAATCGTAACCTTATTTTTAATGAACATAACAAACTACTTATTTGATATAGAATAATGGATTTAAAACGAAAAAGGCTTTTTTACAGTGGCAATGACATTATTTTGCTGAGGAAGATATCGGGGCACAATTCCTACGAAGATCCAAGCAGATGGAATATTTTTTAGATTAAAAGTTAAAACCCAAGAAATGGTTACGTTACGAACGCATTTGCTTCATACCTTTTTTGATTAGTCACGTATCTCCATTACGTTACGTATACGGATAAGAATAATTGATGTATTTTAAAAATTGCTTTATGTCTCTAATTACAATCAGGAGCACTTAATTTTCCAACGAACCAGCCATTACTTGGATAAAACTCCGATTCCGTATGTCTTTGTGGCAGTTGATGCGTTTGCCCTGTCAAAGCACATAATGAAACCGTTTTCTACAAACAATTTGAGTAGGGCAGAACGTATTTTTAATTATCGTCTGAGCCGTGCGAAGAGAATAATAGAAAATTCAATTGGAATATTAGCTGCAAGATTTAGAATTTTCCATACAGCAATAAATACTAAACCTGCCATTGTGGAAGATATCGTTTTAGCAGCTTGCGTTTTGCATAATTTTTTACGTAGAAATGCAAGACAAACGTACACTCCACCTCATAGTTTGGACATTGAAGATACTGAAACTGGAACTATAATCCAAGGTGATTGGCGAAAGTCTGGAGAATCATTTTTACCATTACAATTAAATCATAATAGGAATTATGGAAGAGAAGCTGAAGAGATACGAGAACATTTCAAAAATTATTTCAACAACGACGGAAAAGTATTATGGCAAGATAGGATGATAGGATGAATGTATGAAATAATAAATAATTATATCGTTGTCATAAGTAGAGGGTGATTGGTTAAGTCACGTGATACAGGTAATAATTTATTTTATTCAAATGGGACAACCTGTAAATGTTTACATTTTTTTAATCCTCTCGACGAGTTGATTTCAACGATATATCATACTTGATGTCTGTTATGTATAATAAATGATCTGAAGCCAACTGAAAATTACATTTTTTTGAGTTTAGAAGGCTGTAGTAGCCACACGGTTAAAAATCGAGAACAACGGCTTACTTATCCCTATCCTAACTTTTCAAGTTCTATTCTGTGATATAAAAAAATATTTGATACAAGCTGATTAAAAATCCCGTCTGATTTTTGATCACTCTGTATCAAATATTTTTTCATGTCACAGAGTAGAAGATAGGGATATGCAAGCTGTTTTTCTCGATTTTCAACCGTTTGGCTACTACAGCCCCCTAAACTCAAAAAAATGTGATTTTCAGATGGCTGTAGATAGTGTAGATCCTTTACTATACATACAGACATCAAGTATGTAGTACATCGTTGAAATCAGCTCGTCGAGAGGATTTGAAAAATGTGAAAATTTACAGGGTGTCCCATTTGAAAAAATAAATTACTACCTATATCACGTGACTTACGCACGCCACTGGTTTTTTTAATGTCTCACAAAAATTCAAGTATATTCCTACAACTTTTATTTAAAACTTTTTTTAAATCTTTAGTTATCAAAGAGTTAAAGGGGTGGACCAATCACCCTGTACAATATAATATTTTGTATTCTTAACCCAATCCCACATATTTGAACTTTTATTTAAAACTTTTTTTGTACCTTTAGTAATAAAAGAGTTAAAGGAGTGGTCAATTTATAACCAATCACCCTGTACAATATAATGTTTACATATTTCATCTTACCTGACTCCTTATGTTCTCATCATCATTTAGAGGTTCTGTGTCTTCCTCAAAAAAGTCCATATTATCTTTACCATCTCTAGGCATTTCCTGACCTTCAGAGAAGAGTAATAATTTGAAATACCACAAATGTGGATCATACACATCGTCCGTTCCAGTACCAGATATTTTTGATTCTGTTACCTTTTTCAATTCCCTTCTGAACGCTGTTCTTAAGGAATTAATTTTTTTTACCACCATATCTTTGTCGGCATCTGGCTCTAATTCTTTTAATTTATCAATCAACTTTTCATAAGCACTATATCTTATATGTTTATTGCTGTAATCTTTACTTTTAACTTTCCAGAGACACGGCAACTCTATATAATTCAATAAATTCTATTATAAATTGTTTGGAATAATTTCGTATGTCACTCATTTTGTCAACCACCAAATCACTAAAATCGTACCACTACATGCACGGACTTGTTTATTCGAACTGTCGTTCCAACAAAATATCAAAGTCTGCAGATTCTACTTCTTGGGTTTGAATGATTAGTGTACAAACAAATTGTTTAACTACACGGGTGCTCAGCTATGCGCAAACGCGTTTGCGCATACATTATTATCAAGATGCTGTAACGTGTAAGGGTAACGCAAACAAATCGATAGTATTGATGTTGGTACAAACAAGTTGGAGTTATTTTTCCCTTCGCTTGACATCTTTGCGCAAACATTACATTCAAACTATATGCATAATCTAGTGTTAAATTATGTTTGTACGGATATGTTTAATTTAACATGTTTTATATAACTAGTATGACTGTGAGGTTTTAAAACATGTTGTTGTGTTATTTGTATGTACAAACAAATTGAACAAATTTGTTGTTACGTTTAGGGGGCCCTTTACTTACAGTTATTTTTTCTCACACAAGAGTCGCTGTTTCGAGTGCCTCAACAATTCCATAACGTACAACAGAAGTAGCTTGGCGGGCGAAGGCCGTGTACGCAGTAGCAAAATCCGCTGTATGTACCACAGATAGATGGGACACTGATTGTGGCGCCATCCAAAGAGCCTGTCGAGTAAACAAGTGATGTTGAAAATATTTCTGTAATTTTACGTTTTGGCGGTATATTCAAATTTACTGTATTTTAATGATTTTATTTCAAAATAATCATTTATAGTCCATCATTTAACATTTCATTCAATTCAGCTCAATAATGATTAGACGTTGAGTTAAATTAAAAGAAATATCAAATGATGGACCATACATGGTTAATTAAATTGAAAAAATAAAACAGTAATCATATAAACAGTTTATCTATTTTGGTATAAAAATACACAACAAATAATTCCTTCACAAAGTACTTTTCTTAACAAACAGAATGACAATAAATAAACTATAATGTAAAAACAATGCAATAATTAAAAAAATTTTGAGTAACATACATTCTAGATTGGAGTATCATTGGATTCTTAAATGATCTTAAATCAAGATAAAAGTGGAAAATTATTTATGATAAGTTTATATTAATTTATTATTACACTCGTATAAACATACAGAGCTGGACAAACTGCTGGAATATAACTGCTACTTAATCAAAAAAAGTGTAAAGCAATGAGTTTTTAACTACTATTTTTGGCAACTTTCTGTGAAAGAAAACATTTGAGTATAACTACTGTGCATGTTAGAAAAAAAGTAATTAAAATATTTTTATAGGGAAAATTGTTTTATACTGCCCAGCTCTGTAAATACAAGGTGCCAAGTAATTACATATAAGAGAAATTGACTGTCTCGACCCTTACTTCGTGGAATATGCTCATATTAGTGTTTTTAAATGAAACTCAAGGTCTCTAGTTAATTCCACAATATAATACAAGTTATTGAAAATTCTAAAAAATTGACAATTGTTTCGATATTGATATTGATTTATCGAAACAATTGTCAATTTTTTAGAATTTTCAATAACTTGTATTATATTGTGAAATTAACTAGAGACCTTGAGTTTCATTTAAAAATACATATAAGAGTGCTAAACAGCACTTGTGACTGTGCAACATTTAAAATAATATATCTAACATTTCATTTCCACTTAAAACACATCTTTATTTCTTTACTGGAAGTATTAAATAGGTTTATAACACAAGCTTAAACCTAGTATATTGCATATTTGTCTATTTCTACATTTAAAAGCATTCCGTTCTTATGAAACCATTGCATATGGCAGTTTAAGTTACTCTGCAGCTCCTGGCAGTCTATGATTATTAAAATGTTTCTTAGGGCTCTTAAAAATCCTACCGTCTCGTGGAAGTCCTTTCTCGTTTGTGGTTGAGGTTCTGCAAGTAAACACAGAAAATAACAACAATAAATAAGTAAACGTACAAATATGTTTGAAAATGTATGTCAACAAAAGAAAACAAAAAGCGCTTACTATCGAAATAATAAGTTTACACATGTTTTTGTACTAAGCCAAAAAAAATATCAAAAAATGTTTCAGTGTATACATTTGTTTGGTTTTTCGAATCCCCTTTTCGGATCTTTCGGTTTTTTTAGTAATTCTTGATTTTTAACTATTTTTTATTTTTTGTTTTTATTGGATATTTTGGATTTTTGGTTACCCCTAGACCAAATACTTAGACGTGATGCCTCAACAAAAGTTAATACTCACTTTCATTTTCCATAAATTGTCACACCATGGGCTATATATGAAAATCGGCAAGGGGTCAATACCTTCCATCCCATAGCTGGTAGAGGGAATATAGCTATAACATAAAATAAAACCCAGATTATTATTTTTCCAATGGATACATTTTAAAATGGAATTGTCTGAGTATGGTGTACACATTAGATATAAATTGAGTGAATGAAAAGACGAGTACTGAGTGTGTCATTTGATTAAAATTCCAGCTAAGCGCTTTCAGCCATTAGGTCATTCTCAAAGCTATTGACAAGAGGAAAACATGTACAATGTACATACAATGAAATAAAATGTTTGATGTTACATCATTATTTAAGTATATTTAAGTAAAATTTGTTAAAATTACCTTATAAAGAGGGTGTAAACACATATCATTTAGTTGGTAATTTCAAATTAGACGTTTCGTTATGTGAATTACAATTGTACACGCTCTTTATAGAGTAATTTTAACAAATTTTAGTTAAATAATGATGTAACATCAAACATTTCATTCCATTGTATGTAGCAGTTACAGGGTTTGATGTTTTTTGACACCTTCTTTATATTTTTATCTTGACGAGAGCTATCAGAATGGTCGAATGGCCGAAAGCGCTTACCTGGAATTTTAATAAAATTACACACTCAGTACTCGTCTTTTCGTTCACTCAATACATTTTAAAATGTCCAAAGTTATAGCATGCTATATTGAATACAATAAAACTTACCATCAATTTTTGTTAATTTCCACTCATATGGGAAGGCAAATCAAACTGTCTTAATAACCTCTCTTCGTCTTTCTCAAATCTAAAGAAATACTGTTTTTGAAAATGAAGGAATCATATCCTCCATCGTTTCCTCGTCGACAAATTTAATGATTTATTACCACTGCTTTTCAGCCATATTAATTTTATCTTCCTGGGTTGGAGGAACAAAACTGTAAAAAGAAATATTTACTTTATTAATTCAGCAATTTTCAGTTTAGCTAATGTAAAGAACAACCATGATCTCTAAAGTTGTCGATTAAATTAGTAAAAATTCTCTGTGTTTTATAAAAATGAAGATAATGGTTGTTAATTGTGAAAGAAAAAATGCTCAAATTTTTTTAATAAAACTCACCGAGTACACCACTTATTAAACTCCTTCAGAATACACTTTGACATTGTCTTTTCAATTAACAACAATAAAGTAACGAAACAACAGATGAATATTACACTATAGCAATTAAAAAATACACCAAAATACCGTAACCGTAAAATAACCACTACACTTAAACTAAGAAATGATAACAGTATTTCATATAACATGTGGGGATGGTGATGAGCAATATGATATCGCGCTTACGCAGTTATAAAAATCAATAAAATTTGATTAGTAACAACGTTACAGTTTTCGTTAATTTTTAGTAATTATCTACCGATTTTAGTTACTCGACAGGCTCTATAGATGGCACGGTCTGTAGTGTCCCTAGCCTGGTACGTACGTTTTAAATCATTTTTCTCGCAACTTTTGTCATGTTCACTTCGAAAGTACAATCAGAGACATAAATTTTAATGGTTTTTGATTTTTTATTATTTTACGTGTTATATTTTTATTTTAATTAGAGTTTATAGTTTGTGACCATCGACCGCCAATCTACTTCTGTTGCACTGTACTTACTGTTATGTTTCTTGTTTAGTGAGAATTATATTCATGTTTTGCATTATTTGTATAAGTACAAATTCAATAATTTGTAGGTGTTGAAATAATTTGTTTTCGTTATTTCATTTACTTATTTATGTGGTTACATGGCTAGAGTAACACTGTATAATGTATACAGGGTGCATATCCCAGACCTACCTCAATAATGGTCTGTAAACTTCGAATAATTATTAGACAAAAATATATTTTTATTTTGTATTTTTTATAATTGTTGTTACAGTTTTTTTAGATGTGTTGCATAGGTATACATATATGGTATTGTTTGTATGAATTATAATAAGAAAAATTGAATAAATCGTTTGATTAAAAATATGGTTGTTTAATTTCCAGCATCTAAATATCTAAGTAATTATGAAGATAAAAACAGATCATTTGTCATTCATATATTCAAAATACTATAATGGTGTAGGAAGCGAATGATAGTTACATCAATAAACACTTAAAAAGTAAAAAAATATTTAGAAATGTCTTAACACGTATTTCGGCAACCGAGTTGCCATCTTCGGTAGATAAAAGTAAACAATGTATTAGCAGGAATCACCAAAGGCCGATAAAGCTTCACTATCTGCTAATATCACGATAACTTTTCGGATCTCCTGAAGATGGTAGTCTAGTTGCCGAAAGTATTCGGACATCATTCTATAAGTATTGGTAACAAAATGTAATTAATTTTGTTTGTTATCAATAAAGGGGTTTTTGCCATGCTGTGATTGTGAACAAATATATGGGTATAATGATTCAATATGGAATAACAATGACAAGACATGTAGTAACTCTATACAATTATTTTTCAATAATAAATTACATATTATTATAAAATATTCATCATGTAATAGTAAATAATTGTTTATTTATACCGGTGTAAACAAATAATTTGTTTTTTACTAAAAAACGTTTAATAATCCATATTGCAACAGATTTACTGATAGTTTAATTATTCTTAGTAATTGTAACCAAAATGTTCATTCAGTGTGAGAATTACAAGTACTAACACTATGGAGAAAAATAACTTAAATAGTTCGAACACATAGTGAGAATGGAGAAAGACAGGCTTGACGGAGCAATGTGGAAACAAAAGTGGGTGGAAGAAGAGGTAGGTACAGGTAGACCAACGACTACGTAGAATCCTGGTGTAAAAAATATTGGTAGAAAAAGAACTTACATGAAAATAGCAAAAACAAAAGCGAAGGATAGAAATGCTTCTCGAAATAGCATCACCTCTATACCTATGATAGAATAAGAAACGGGATACGTTCTTATTTTACATACCTAATTATTCTATATTTTAGTTAAATCAAATGTTTGATAAATTTTTAGGGATGTTGATTTTGTTGGTAAAAAAATATTTGAAACCGTTCAGTTACGACCCTGCTACGTATGATTCATCGGGTGGTACAAACCGTTCAGTAGTTTTTAATGTGCAAACAGTATCGTAAAAAAATAATAAACTTTATGATTATGACTTCTACAATAATTTGTTATTAGTGAATATATGTGATGTATGTGCGTAACTGAATAAATTTTGCAGACAAAATTTCAGATCCGGCTTCCCGTAATTTGATTGTTTATAACGGAGTATCATGTATGGATACAGGTACCTCTATGATATAGGTATGTAGCCTTTGTCTAATTTATTAGTATGTCCGTTACGTTACAACGTGCTTAGCTTATAATATTTGATTTTATTATTTTTAAAGAATAACATCTATTTTTTGTAACCAACCATACATCCATCTATCGTTTAACCCTTAACTGGTGACCATGCGTCTCACAGACTCCGCAAGATCGTTTACGCGTCGGCATTCCTCACCACAAATACGTAGCGAGCGGCCGTTTCGTGTTCCTTCATAGTCTTTAGTGTTCTTACAGATGTCTTAGTGGGAGATCCGTCCGTAGTTTCATTTTGGAATTATTTACATCGCGGAGTCTAGTAGACGCAAGGTCACCATTAGTGATATTATAATATGGCTTCTTCTCGCCCCACTGTAAGCGCAATAGACGACGATTTCGAGGAAGTATGCACAACATGGTTTAATGAGGCGAACAGTGATATAAGTGATGATGATGTAGACGAAGAATACTGTATAAACAGTGATAGTGAACAAGAAATGAGTGAAAATGAAGCAGAACATGACCCGGAAACGATATCCAGCGAAGACGAGGAAGAGAACGTCAATCCCAATAATTATTACTATGGAAAAAATAGGTTTAAGTGGAGTAAAAAAGAGCCAACCAGAAACGTCCGTACAGGCGCTCATAATATAATTGTACTTCCATCAATGCGTTCACATGTAGAAAAGTCAGAGAGTCCTGTTCATTACTTCAATAAAATGTTTTCGCCAGATATGTATAGTCTTGTTGTCAAGAGAACAAACGAAAAACTCGCAACTTTTCGGTCAAAATATAACAAAGAAAGAGCCGAGTTGGCTGATACCGACGAAATAGAATTCAGAGCTTTTTTGGGACTGCTTCTCTATACATCCACATACAAGTCAAATCATGAGGATGTACGAAGACTTTTTACTACGAACGGGAAAGGAAGGCTCATATTTAGAGCAGTTATGTCATAGAAGCGTTTTCTAGCCCGAAGGGCGAAGACAGACACGGCGTTTTCGACCGAAGCGTTTATCGAGTCGATTCTCGAGTCGATACGTCTTGTAATGTAACATAATAGTGTAAAACACTGGATTTTCAAACCGCTTCGGTTGGTCATTCTTGTGAGCAATCGAGTCGGTTTTTGTTTATCGAAGCGTTGGGTGGTTCTTTGTATTTAGGTACGTCCGTTCCCGCACACGTGGTTTTCTGCTCGTTTTCTACAAAAATGGATGGAGGGAAAGTAGATGTCGAGAAACTAATAAGTGAAATAGAAAGTCGACCTGCACTTTGGAATATGAGAGAAAACGGGTACAGTGATAGAAATTAAAAAAGAAAGTGTTGGGAGGAGATCATCAATATTTTTGCCTATGAAGACAACAGTGTATGAAATTGTCCTTTTTGTTGAATCTCTTCAATAATTGGATGTATACACATCCTTCGTTTTCGTTGTTTCTTCTTATTTACTTTCCAATACAGATAGAGTAATGACAAGTATACTACGTCGTCATCCATCGTGCACTACTGTGCAAAAATCGCAAATGAAACCGTTCTAATGTGTTTTGTTAGAAGGCGACCGATTCGATAAACGCTTCGCTCAAAACCGCCATGTCTGTCTTTGCCCTAATGGCTGGTTTAAGATTTGACGATGCCTCGGACCGAGAACAAAGAGCAAAGGAAAATTCAGCTGCTGCTATCTAAGAATTTTTTGATTTATTTATCCGCAATTCAAAGAACGCATATAAAGTTGGAGCCAATGTGTGCGTAGACGAGATGCTTCTAGGGTTTATAGGAAGATGTCAATTTAAAATGTATATTCCCAACAAACCCTGCAAATATGGGATAAAAATCTTATGCATGGCTGATGCACGAACTGGGTATCTACACAACGCCTATATTTATGCTGGAAAAGGTTCAGATGGATTTAGCCTGACACCCGAAGAAAAAAAAATGAGCATACCTTCTCAAGCAGTAATTAGACTGGTCAAACATATCTACAATACTAATAGAAATGTGACTGCCGATAATTGGTTTAGTTCAATTGAGTTAGTGCATCATTTACAAAAAAATAAGCTTACCTACGTCGGCACAGTTAGGAAAAATGAAAAAGAAATTTCCCCACAGTTTCTTCCGCAACGAAAACGTAATGAAAGCGACACTTTATATGGATGTACAAAAGACATAACACTTCTATCCCGTACACCTAAGAAAAACAAAGGTGTAATAATAATAACCGAGTTGCCATCTTCGGTAGATAAAAGTAAACAATGTATTAGCAGGAATCACCAAAGGCCGATAAAGCTTCACTATCTGCTAATATCACGATAACTTTTCGGATCTCCTGAAGATGGTAGTCTAGTTGCCGAAAGTATTCGGACATCATTCTATAAGTATTGGTAACAAAATGTAATTAATTTTGTTTGTTATCAATAAAGGGGTTTTTGCCATGCTGTGATTGTGAACAAATATATGGGTATAATGATTCAATATGGAATAACAATGACAAGACATGTAGTAACTCTATACAATTATTTTTCAATAATAAATTACATATTATTATAAAATATTCATCATGTAATAGTAAATAATTGTTTATTTATACCGGTGTAAACAAATAATTTGTTTTTTACTAAAAAACGTTTAATAATCCATATTGCAACAGATTTACTGATAGTTTAATTATTCTCAGTAATTGTAACCAAAATGTTCATTCAGTGTGAGAATTACAAGTACTAACACTATGGAGAAAAATAACTTAAATAGTTCGAACACATAGTGAGAATGGAGAAAGACAGGCTTGACGGAGCAATGTGGAAACAAAAGTGGGTGGAAGAAGAGGTAGGTACAGGTAGACCAACGACTACGTAGAATCCTGGTGTAAAAAATATTGGTAGAAAAAGAACTTACATGAAAATAGCAAAAACAAAAGCGAAGGATAGAAATGCTTCTCGAAATAGCATCACCTCTATACCTATGATAGAATAAGAAACGGGATACGTTCTTATTTTACATACCTAATTATTCTATATTTTAGTTAAATCAAATGTTTGATAAATTTTTAGGGATGTTGATTTTGTTGGTAAAAAAATATTTGAAACCGTTCAGTTACGACCCTGCTACGTATGATTCATCGGGTGGTACAAACCGTTCAGTAGTTTTTAATGTGCAAACAGTATCGTAAAAAAATAATAAACTTTATGATTATGACTTCTACAATAATTTGTTATTAGTGAATATATGTGATGTATGTGCGTAACTGAATAAATTTTGCAGACAAAATTTCAGATCCGGCTTCCCGTAATTTGATTGTTTATAACGGAGTATCATGTATGGATACAGGTACCTCTATGATATAGGTATGTAGCCTTTGTCTAATTTATTAGTATGTCCGTTACGTTACAACGTGCTTAGCTTATAATATTTGATTTTATTATTTTTAAAGAATAACATCTATTTTTTGTAACCAACCATACATCCATCTATCGTTTAACCCTTAACTGGTGACCATGCGTCTCACAGACTCCGCAAGATCGTTTACGCGTCGGCATTCCTCACCACAAATACGTAGCGAGCGGCCGTTTCGTGTTCCTTCATAGTCTTTAGTGTTCTTACAGATGTCTTAGTGGGAGATCCGTCCGTAGTTTCATTTTGGAATTATTTACATCGCGGAGTCTAGTAGACGCAAGGTCACCATTAGTGATATTATAATATGGCTTCTTCTCGCCCCACTGTAAGCGCAATAGACGACGATTTCGAGGAAGTATGCACAACATGGTTTAATGAGGCGAACAGTGATATAAGTGATGATGATGTAGACGAAGAATACTGTATAAACAGTGATAGTGAACAAGAAATGAGTGAAAATGAAGCAGAACATGACCCGGAAACGATATCCAGCGAAGACGAGGAAGAGAACGTCAATCCCAATAATTATTACTATGGAAAAAATAGGTTTAAGTGGAGTAAAAAAGAGCCAACCAGAAACGTCCGTACAGGCGCTCATAATATAATTGTACTTCCATCAATGCGTTCACATGTAGAAAAGTCAGAGAGTCCTGTTCATTACTTCAATAAAATGTTTTCGCCAGATATGTATAGTCTTGTTGTCAAGAGAACAAACGAAAAACTCGCAACTTTTCGGTCAAAATATAACAAAGAAAGAGCCGAGTTGGCTGATACCGACGAAATAGAATTCAGAGCTTTTTTGGGACTGCTTCTCTATACATCCACATACAAGTCAAATCATGAGGATGTACGAAGACTTTTTACTACGAACGGGAAAGGAAGGCTCATATTTAGAGCAGTTATGTCATAGAAGCGTTTTCTAGCCCGAAGGGCGAAGACAGACACGGCGTTTTCGACCGAAGCGTTTATCGAGTCGATTCTCGAGTCGATACGTCTTGTAATGTAACATAATAGTGTAAAACACTGGATTTTCAAACCGCTTCGGTTGGTCATTCTTGTGAGCAATCGAGTCGGTTTTTGTTTATCGAAGCGTTGGGTGGTTCTTTGTATTTAGGTACGTCCGTTCCCGCACACGTGGTTTTCTGCTCGTTTTCTACAAAAATGGATGGAGGGAAAGTAGATGTCGAGAAACTAATAAGTGAAATAGAAAGTCGACCTGCACTTTGGAATATGAGAGAAAACGGGTACAGTGATAGAAATTAAAAAAGAAAGTGTTGGGAGGAGATCATCAATATTTTTGCCTATGAAGACAACAGTGTATGAAATTGTCCTTTTTGTTGAATCTCTTCAATAATTGGATGTATACACATCCTTCGTTTTCGTTGTTTCTTCTTATTTACTTTCCAATACAGATAGAGTAATGACAAGTATACTACGTCGTCATCCATCGTGCACTACTGTGCAAAAATCGCAAATGAAACCGTTCTAATGTGTTTTGTTAGAAGGCGACCGATTCGATAAACGCTTCGCTCAAAACCGCCATGTCTGTCTTTGCCCTAATGGCTGGTTTAAGATTTGACGATGCCTCGGACCGAGAACAAAGAGCAAAGGAAAATTCAGCTGCTGCTATCTAAGAATTTTTTGATTTATTTATCCGCAATTCAAAGAACGCATATAAAGTTGGAGCCAATGTGTGCGTAGACGAGATGCTTCTAGGGTTTATAGGAAGATGTCAATTTAAAATGTATATTCCCAACAAACCCTGCAAATATGGGATAAAAATCTTATGCATGGCTGATGCACGAACTGGGTATCTACACAACGCCTATATTTATGCTGGAAAAGGTTCAGATGGATTTAGCCTGACACCCGAAGAAAAAAAAATGAGCATACCTTCTCAAGCAGTAATTAGACTGGTCAAACATATCTACAATACTAATAGAAATGTGACTGCCGATAATTGGTTTAGTTCAATTGAGTTAGTGCATCATTTACAAAAAAATAAGCTTACCTACGTCGGCACAGTTAGGAAAAATGAAAAAGAAATTTCCCCACAGTTTCTTCCGCAACGAAAACGTAATGAAAGCGACACTTTATATGGATGTACAAAAGACATAACACTTCTATCCCGTACACCTAAGAAAAACAAAGGTGTAATAATAATATCTTCCATGCATCACTCTATAGAAGTCGATCCAGAGAATGGATTACCAGAAATAAATCCTTTTTATAAGTTGACCAAAGGAAGTGTGGATGCGATGGATGAAATGTGTAAAATATTCCTGTAGCCGCAGAACACGCAGATGGCCTATGGTTATTTTTTATAAAATAGTAGACATATGTGGTGTTAATTCCTACTTTATATTTACTTCTGTACTCACAAATAATTGGACTAGATTCAGGTTTATAGAAACCCTGGAAGATGAGCTAGTTTCCTCACATTTAAATAGAAGGTTTCAAATGACAACGATACAAAGGCAACTAAAACAGCTTATTGGAAGTACCCTTGACATTCCCGAAAATACTGCTAATGAGCAAGAAGAAAAGCTTGAAATAAGAAAGTATTGCCACATCTGCCCATCCAAATCAAGAAGAAAGACTGCATATCTATGCACTAAGTGTCAAAAGCCCATTTGCTTGCAGTGTTCGCGAAAGATCTGTAAAAATTGTGCCAGACAGGAGCGAGACTGATATATTTTTTTGTCTCTTTTAGTGGTTTGCAGGTTTTGTGTAGAATCTATATTTTGTTACTTTTTTACATTTTTTATCTAAAATATACTTATTTCTAAACACTTATTATGTTAGTTTGCATATGGTTCAGATTTTTTTTGGAATATGACTTATATTAATTTTGTATAAGAAAAAATGTATTTTTTTATTTGTTTATTTACTTAAAATTTGATTTTTTCGTTTTAATAGATGTTGAAATATAATGACAATATTGCTTTATTATTAAAAAAAAATTTATTTCAATATTTTTTCAAAACGATTGAAAACATCCGCTTTTTTGCTAGGAGTCTATCAGACTCATGGTCACCATGTATGTATGTATTATTAGGATCACCAGTTAAGAGTTAAAGAGTTGTGATGACAAAGAGATTGTCAATTGGACATCATATTTTCCGTATTCCTAGTGCATAGAGTAATATTATTTTCGGTATACTGATAACTAGCTCCGGTAGTAAATTCATACGTAGTTTTGTCATAAATAATTAATTAGTTTGTAATATTGCTAAAACTTTCCCCAAAATATCGATTCATTTATCCATTGACATATTATACTAATGGACTGGCCTACGGTAAATAAACGCTGTAAGATAAAATGCGGAAGAGACTAGAAAGAGATGGAACTAGGTGTGGCAGAAAACACGGAGAAAGCATATAAAGGGTGCTTATAAAATGATTTTCTTATTAGTAAAAGTTGTTGTAACTGCATTAGATGCTTCAAAGAATATTTTACTTTTATAAATAAATAACAGACTATGTTTTATTATAGTATATTAAGTACCAAGTGTTAAAACGGTTACTTTAGTCACGAGTTTTACTAGGCACGAATGAAGCGAAGCGGAACGAGTTCCTTGTGAAACGAGTGACTAAAGACGTTTGTAACACGAGGTGCTTACTATACTTTTTCTTCGCCCGCGGGAAGGAAAACATTATATTATATTTGAATTATATTCATTACATGACGGACGATGACTGACAAATGACGCAGAATAACAAAATTATCAAGGAGCATGAAATTTAACATACAAGAGATACACTTGATTTGACGTTTAAAAAACAAAAGATAAACGAGATGTGGCTTTTCGCATTTTAAACACTAGTGTTTAAAGAGTCGTTTTGTCCATGTCAAACCCGTGTTCAAAGTGCGGTTTTAGTAGCGGAAGTAGAAAAACATCTTTAATATTATTTTAAACCCAAATAACACAAAGAAAATAATGAAACAACAATTAAGAAAATTATGTTATATTACTATATTACATATAAATGGAAAATATACAATTATTATTATTATTATACATTACGAAAAAGACAATGCATTTTCATAAAAATATATTTTATGTGTCTATTTATACAGTGTGGTCTTATAAGTGTGCAACGTGGAATTATTTTTATTGCTCAGTAAAAATTCAAATATTGCCAAAAATTGGTGCATGTTCGATAATTAAATTAGATGCATTTAGAATGGTCATAAGTCAAACAGGGTAGGTCAAAAAATAGTCCAAAATAAACTAAATCGATTTTTTTTTAATATTTACTCATTTTTGATATTTACAAACAGTTTGATAGGCAATTTTCCACAATGTCTTTCTCTTTTCTGGAAATTCTAAATCACTCTCCTGAAAATATCCAAAGACTATTGGATCTGTTTTTTTTAAAAAATAGAAAAAATTCATAATTGAAGGTATTTTTATAAATGGTCAACTACTTAAGAATTAGTAGGTCTTACGTTGCAATTTGTTTTTTTTCCACACTCGAACATGTTTTTATTTCATTCGATAATATATGTTATTGTTTACTGGATTTTCTGGCTTATTAACTTCTGGTACATATTAATCAACTTCAGGAATTATATCAGTACTGCATCCTGCAACAGCATCCCCTAAAAATGTAGACTTAGGTATATTAAAATTGTAATATAAAAAGTATTCGTATGTTTATATTAAAAATATTATTTTAAATTCTAATTTTTTAAGAAAAGCACCTTCATCTTGGTTTACATTAAAGTATTCTTGTGTTTTCTCTTTTTGATAACTTGGATCAAATGAGCAGGAAAATTTTAATACCCGATTCCCGTGAACATTTAATATGTAATCTTCAACTCTAAAATGATTTTCACAAATAACAGCTCTATCACTTGGCTTATAATTATCTCTTCTAATAGCGTGTAACCATTACTTAAATTGCTATCTTTGGGAAATCTAAAAAACAATAATAATATTTTTAATCATCTTAGTAAACCTCTTTTATATTAAATTTATTGTTTATTTACCTACATGTGAAATTTTATTTTCTTGCCTTTTTTCGACCTTGTAGTACAAGTATAAGATGAACACGATCTCATTTTCAAATATTTATTAAAATTATTTAAAATATATAACAAACGTTTACGCAGTTACACATAAAACCATACCGTAACCATACATCCATAAATATTTTTGCCAGCGCTATCCTTCTCGATCTTTCTCTCTCGCACTGCCATGTCATCGATTGTGCGGTAGGCGGGCCAGTCCATCGCTATAATATGTCAATGGATTTATCTATCTCATTTAGAAACAAAAAATATTGCATCGGCCGGGAATCGAACCCGGGCCGCCCGCGTGGCAGGCGAGCATTCTACCACTGAACCACCGATGCTTATGCTTTGTGTATATAGTAGATACTATATTTTTTTTGAATGTCTATTAATTGTAGGTAAAACCAGTTGATGTACTCGGCACATGACTTCACCTTATGTAACGAGCCTAATAGTTTTCACCCAACATGTTTTTAAATTTACACCCAACCTATCTAATATGTGAGAAAAGTATTGGTTTACCCCAAAAAAGTTGGAATTTTGAATTTTTTTGAGTTATTTTAACGTTTTTTCACCAAGAACAATACGAAAAAACAATTTTTAGAAAAAAATCCTATGTCCCAGCTAACACAAAAACATATTGAATACATATATGTTACATATTTTTTGAAATATAAAAGTCACAGTTATATAAAACTGAAGTAACAACTAGATAATATTTATGTATTGAGTACTGACAAAGGCCGGCACAGCTAGAGAACAATAATGATATAAGAAATACATATTATAAATTATATCTCCAAATTACTATGTAATATATATGTAAAAAAATTAGATAATATCTAGAGAATATTTATGTATTAGATATTACATAATATAGATGTAAAAGTTACCAAATTTTTCTTTCGCCTCACCCCTTACATAAAATATTTTATTTCATTGGACCTATGAAAAAATTCAGCAAAATTCTTAATTTATAATAAATTTAGAAAAATCTGCTAAAACGTTATTTTTCATAGATGAAATGAAATACGATATTTTTAGTAATGTTGATGGCCAAAAGATTAAGGAACTATTGTTACTATATTAAATAATACCTACCTTATGAATATTTCAAACTTAAAGCAACTTAATACAATTTAATATTTAAATATTGTAAATGGTATTTATCTATTTTTGGAATTTAATAGCTGGTACTTATTTACTAAAAAAACAGCAAATAGGTGCATATAAGTACATTTATTTTATTAACATAAAAAAAGAGAAACTAAAAACAAAACACCTGATGAAAAAAAATATTGCAAAACTAAAAATATTCAAAAACTAAATGATAATAAAATATAAAAAAAATAATGCGAAACAAATGAATATTCAAAAACCAAACAACAATTAAATATGGAAAATATTCTCTTAGAAGGCTTTTCGAGGTCCCCTTGTAATCGAGTGGGCAATATTAAAGGATATTATACATTGTTTTGAAGGGTTGCGCCCTTCTTTTCCCTCTGGAGTGTCTTTACTTAACCTTATCCACACCAAGGTGATTTGATCAAAATCAGTGCATGTCATATAAAACTGTTTCATCAGTAACGTTTCTAAAAATGTAGGTATATATTAATTATATTAAATAAATAAATCAGATAGTACCAATACCTTGAAATAACTTTCCTCATTTTGTAGTTATTTCTATGTCCTAGCCATTAGTGAGATGTCGTGAGATGTCATGAGATATGTATGTATTTCTGGTTCACCGTCACCATTGTAGGATTGTAATATGTATCGTTTTTCTGTCTTATTGATAAATCACAGAAGTCTTTCCATTTTTTCCGTTTTAAACAGTTATTTTGCCTAAAATTCATAATTTATATTGATCAAAGTATTCGAATATAAATAAATTTCAACAGATAAGTGATAATTAACCCATTTCAAGATATTTTGTCTTGGCTTACTACCTGTGGTCAGAGGATTAAAGATGTGTATTTTATTTGATATTATTACAAAATCTACCCGAGTATATCTGGGCAACGGTATTTGTTTCGGGTTAACGACCCCCTACAGAGGGAATTATTGTTAAATCATGTCTAAATTGTAAGTTAAAACGAAAATATCTTGAAAAGTATTTTAGTGAGATAGGTATAATTTGTAATTGCTTACTTCATTGTATATTTCAATATAGTTAACCTTTTTAATACGTTTGTTAAATAATCTTTTGTAAACGACAGTTGAATGAACGGCTTCATCGGTGATGCCACTTGCCTGTTGAAAATAGTAATAATAATATCACTTACATGATGTGTTATTCATTCCTCTACAAACAAAAATAAAAACAAACACAGAGACAAAACTGAAGAAAAACCTTTTAAAACGTTATTATACTTGCAGGTATGTGGGTAGATCGACTCCTGACAATTTAAAGGTTATAATATTGAAGAGCTTTCTTCTTTCTCTTTAGAAAGACACTAGACGAGGTTCGTAAGAAATACATATGAAATATATAAAATATTCTATGTAACAAATTTTACGTAATAAATATATATAAAAAAATTTCATATTTATGTAGCAAAATTTACATCTTGAATACATATAAAATGATATATATCCAATATATAAAACATTTTATAATATGAATATTGAGAATATATAACAAAATTTATGAAGATTTTGTTACATAAACACTACATAAAAAATATATAAACGTTTTATATAAAAAGCATTCCTCCTCTGTTATATATTTTCATGTAACATATATATTTGTGTTTGCTGGGGTGTATATCTTTGCCGTCGGCCACTTTTAGTAACATGGTCTTGTAAGCACGATGCAGCCTCCGGAGTGCAACAAGTCACCAATTTTATGATTGAATATTGTTCAGGACATATCACAGATGAACCCTATATACCAAAAGAGCAATGACGTCATAAACATAGCCGCTGACAGTTACTGAGGGAAAACAAATATTCATGTATATAGAAAGATTATGCGCTTAATATGAGAAAAGCTGACGGAACTGACTATAAAGAAGCAACTGTAAAAACAATTTGTAATTTGTAATACTACGAGTAAGCTACTCCAGGAGAAATATTTCAATGACATCAAAATTGTATTCGACCCGTTTACCAGTGTGATATTCAAAAATGCGCGAGATGCAAGAAATGCAAAACGTAAAAGATGAGAGCAAGATCCAAACAAACGAAAATGCAGTTCATCAAATTTGAGTTCAAGTGATTTATCTAGAATCATTGAATTATGGGATGAATGTCATCAGAATGTTAACAAAAAAAATGTTTACCATATTGTAGCTGTTGAGTTAGCTTGGCGAAGTGGTGAACCAGCTGATTGCCTTATAGATTATTTCACGATTGAGAAAAATAATGATGGAACGCCAACCAACAGAATTGAATACACTCCCATATTCACTAAAACATGCCAAGGAGGATCGAAAAGTTGTACAAATATAGTAAGTGGCTTGTACCAAATATTGCAAAAGAAAGTGCATGCCCTGTTCGGTTATTCCATAAATTATTGTCCAAAAGGGGGAAAAATATTACTTCCAGACACCTATTCTTGAGACCAAATCGTTTCTGGAAATTCGAAAGTGACACATGGTTTGACACATAGATAAACACTTTTAATACGGGGAAGAATGGAATCTCCTGTACTGAGTCCGAAGCCACAAAGTTTTGTCGAGTGCGGCGCCATCTATTGTGGTGGAAGGTTACTATTCACCAACAGGGAAAAATAAAGGAAGAGACTTGCATGATTAGTCACAGTTTACTAGCTACTACTAGATGGCAAGCCAAGAAAATACTGAAGGTTTTTTAAATTATGCCAATATTGTTTTTCCTTAAATAAACAAATAAAAACAGTCACACAAAGTTTAAACACTTTTTGAAACAACCTGTTATTTTATTTTGGCTTAAAAGTACGATAGGTTGTCAAAAAGTTGTTTAAAGCTTTTATCCGTTTTTATTAACCAGGATAGTTTATTAAAAGACGAATGTCGACAAATCGTTTCAAAAATTTAATATAAAATTTTGTTTATTAAATAGTACAGGTGATTTTCGTTATTTTCTTCTGAAACTTAAGATAAGAATAATTTATTGATAATAACATGTGTTAACAAATATTACACATATGATACAATATAATGGATTCCAATGTTTTTCAAACACTAATTTTTTTCCGATATACATTGTGTATTTTGTAGTGTATTTGTCATCCAAGGGGCGATCTTCGTGTTTTTCCTCTTACATTTTTTGTGTATATGTACAGTCATCTATATATTTTTGAAGTGTCTCAACGAAAGTATTTGTTGCATAGTTAGGATCTGGATTCAAGTATAAGAAATCCCAAGATTTTTGTTTGATTGTAGTTTTAAGTTTTGTTTCATCTATGTATTTCACTATTCCTTGTTCCATGGGGCATTTGGTCTTTTACAGTACTATCTGTAGTATTGTTGAGAAATGATCTGTAATGTCGGTTTGCAATACTAGGGACAGTATTTGATCGAGTACGTTGAATTTGGATTTTAAAAATATGCGTCGAATGTTGAATCACTGGAATTTTTTCATATATCATTTTCACATTATTTTCAAACGATGTTACTTGCAGGTTACTCGGAATTGTTTGTGTTTTCAATTAAAGTGTTGATTTTTAAATTTAATTGAGATATTTCATCTATCACCAACCATTTTAATTCTAAAATAAATTTAAAATATGATCAAATATAAAAATTATTTAGTTTAGTCACCTTGATCATCAAGTGTATCAATTTGTGGTGATGATTTATCTCTTTTGTGAAGTGTTCATCTGATTCCACTGCCACAAGGTTTTGACTCTAAAAAAAATTAAATATAGGTCCAATAAAAAATTGAGTATTTTTATACTAAAAGTCAAATTTAATATGCAAACTTTAGGTTATTATGAATTATGATTTAACTTAAGAAAGAAACAAATTACCTCTAGGAGCAGCAAATCTCGCCATATCATTTGATTCTTTATTCTCAAGGGAAATTCCTTCAGTGAAATTAACTGTCTCGACCCTTACTTCGTGGAATATGCTCATATTAGTGTTTTTAAATGAAACTCGCGGTTTCTAGTTAATTCCACAATATAATAAGAGTTATTGAAAATTCTAAAAAAATAACAATTGTTTCGATAAATCAATATCATCGTCAGAATGACAGAAGTTACATAATAATATGAGCAGATTCCACGAAGTATGGGTCGAGACAGTTAATTTTAGATATCCAATCATTCGAAAAGATCAACTGCAGTTAGCCATTTGGAGAATAAAGAAATTCCTGAACAGCAATTAATAAAAATAACCGGACATAGCAGCTCTAATTCAATTAAACCGTATTTGAATATTAACCAAGAACGCCATGGTGAAATAAACAACACTATGCGAGGAATTTCTTCAACAGTGGAAATTAACAATCCGTCAACTTCCGCAATCTCCTCTTCCAATTTAACATTTACCAATTGTACTTTCCACAACTGTAGTTTTAAATAAAAATGAATAATATTTGTTACATTGAAACTAATAAATTTTGTATTGGTTATTAATTGACGTTTCTCGAAACCAATAGAAATTATCAATTTCAGTAATTCATATACGTTCTAGATAATCAAAACATTTTATAGTGGAAATAATCTACTTACATTGGGTGCCTTCCGAATTGAGCATATACTGCGTATTCCGCTGTTAGCACGTTCCGAGTTAAGGCATTTGAAGTATATACTCACAAATCTTGGGTTGCGTTCGAAATCACTCTGGCCGACACACCAAGTGCACACCAGCCGTTCGAAAGTGAATAAGTATATGCTCTGGTTGACTTTCACACTAGTTCGAAAATACCCGGGTTGTTACCTAGTGAGCACTCTTTCTTAACCAACTCTGCCACTAGGTAAATTTCACTCCTATCATAAGTGTCATTCCTTATCAGTTTTTTGAGTTGTTTACTTTTTTTTGTTGACTTTTAAGTTACTCTCACCACTTTAACTGTACTGTGATTGCTTTTGCATATTCATTATTCGTGAATCACGAACATGAAATTTCAGTTAGTTTATGATGTTAAAATTTTAAGTTCTCTGCAGCCCGAAGAAAACAAAAGCAACTCTGAAGGCAAGTATTCTCAGGTAAAATACTATCTATTTGTATAAATGTTTGGTCATATGATGTATGTAATTAAGAATGTAACAGTATTTAAAGAAATTTCAGGAACTCCAAGTAATGATGTAGATGCCCTACTCCGGTAAATCCAGTTATTAAAAAACGCAAACTAAGTGACCAAGAAGATGCCATTGAAAGAAGGCACCGGGAAAATTTGATATGAAAAGATAGAGCCATAGATTGCTTTGAGAGGCTGATTGCTGTTATAAAGGATAAATTTTAAGTTGTTGATATTTCATCTAACAGTCTAACAACTGCCTCGGAAATTCGGACGGATCAAAAAGTAAACGACATTGGCTACGAAAAAGGATAATGAACATTGGTACTTGGAATGTGAGAGGAATGAGGAACAAGATTGATGAAGTTATTCACGAAGTATCTGCTTTAAACATGGATATTGCAGTCTTGACGGAGACCAAAAAGAAAGGCACCGGTACAGAAATACTAGACAAATATGTGCATATATTTAGTGGTGTCCCTAAATACCAAAGAGCAAGTCGAGGAGTTTCTATTTTGATTCATAAAAAACATCGCCACAAAATTACGGATTTCGAAGCCATAGATGAAAATATACTACGAGTAAACCTAGTTTTAAATCAAAAATCTGTTACAATCTTGGGAGTATATGGTATTTCCGATGACGAACCCAATAACATAAAGGAGGAATATTTTGAAAAGATTAACGATGAAATTATCAAAATTGGAAACCTAAGAGAGATCATTTTAATGGGAGACCTAAATGGAAGAGTCGGAAGAGAACTACAGAGCAAAATAGTAGGCCCATATGGGGAACTGACTAGAAACAATAATGGAGAAAGAATAATAGAAATTTGCGAAAATAACAAACTAAAAATAGCAAACGGATTCTATAAACATAAGGACATTCATACATATTCATGGATACAAATTACAAGAAACTTAAGATCAGTCATAGACTACATTATTATTAGACAAGCCTCTACGATAAAAATAAATGATGTACGAGTGTACAGAGGTGTAACATGCGACTCAGATCATTATATAGTTAAGTCAAAAATATTCTTACCATACAGACGCACGAGAACAAAACCCAATATTGATGTCGAAACAGAGGACATAATAAAAATAACACCCAAACACTACAACTTAGACAGCCTAATAAATGAAAGTACTAAAATGCTGTACCAACGCAGACTAGATAGCAGACTATTGAGTTTAGCAGCTGACCAAACTGTAGAAATTGTTTATGATAATATAATTGCCAGTATGCATGAAGCAGCAGAGGAATCCCTAGGAGAAAGTAGTATTAAATTGTGGATAAATGAAGAGATAGAAACACTTGCAAAACAAAAGAAGGAAGCTTACGGGAAATGGTTAAGTACCAAACAACCAGATGACCAAGATAAATACCTAGAACTGAAGAGAACGACGAGAAGAACAGTAAATCAATCAAAAAGGGACATGTGGGACCAAAAATGCCAAGAAATAAATACCTATTTAGGAGGCAAAAAATGTACAGAAACATGGAAGTTTATAAACAGAGTGAAAACAACAGAAAAGAAAGACACAAATTTACAATTAATCTCTATCAACAAATGGAAACAACATTACGAGACGCACCTGACAGAAAATAGAGACGAATATATGATAACCACACCGACGGATGTTGTTATTGAAGGCGAAATGATTGAAATCGATAATGATAAAGTGAAGGAAGCTATAAAACACTTGAAAAACAATAGAGCATCAGGACCAGGAGACATTCCGGCCGAGTTACTTAAGAACGGAACGAATAAACTTTTTGAAGCAATAACATGGTGCATGAATCAATTTTTAAATGGCGCTCCTATACCAAAAGAATGGAAAATCGCCTACATTTCGTCTATTCATAAGAAGGGAAACAAACTTGACTGTGCAAACTATAGGGGTATATCTGTTACTAGTACCATGAGCCGCTTATATGGAAGAATCCTTCAAGATTTAATAGAATCTGAATACAGGGAACAAGAAGAAGAGGAGCAATCGGGTTTTAGAGCTGGAAAAACCTGCACAGACAACGTTTTTTGCTTAAAACAGATGATAGAAAAAAAAATGGGTACCAATCAGGATGTACATCTCATGTTTATTGACCTCCAAAAGCATATGATACGGTTCCTGTAAATAAGTTATGGAAAGTCCTACAAGAAACTAATATTAGTCATACCCTAATAAAAGCCTTGAAAAATCTCTACGACCAAACGATATCACAAGTAAAAGTAGGCAATAAATTGTCACCAGAATTTATAGTAAATAAAGGACTACGCCAGGGATGCTGTGTCTCACCCACACTATTTAAAATCTACGTAGCCCGAGCACTAAATCTGTGGAAGAGAAAGTGTAAGGGAATGGGTGTTGACCTTGGCGGTGTCTGTCTATATACCTCACAGTTTGCGGATGATCAAGTCTTAATAGCAAATGACAAAGATGATTTAGAATATATGACACGTAAACTGCAGGAAGAATACGAAAAATGGGGTTTGCTACTTAATACCCAAAAAACTAAATATTTACCTATAGCACAAGAGAAGATGAACATAGAACTGGAAAAGGAGGAAATTGAGGCTTGCGATGAATATACATATTTAGGTGTAACTTTCGACATAACAGGGAAGGACGACAAAGAAATAAATAAACGTATCACACAAGCTAGACGGATAATTGGGTGTTTGAATGGGATATTTTGGAGTAAGGAAATCTGAAAACATAGAAAATATAATATCTACGAAACCCTCATAAAGAGCAGCCTATTATATGGGTCAGAAACGTGGCGAATAACAGAAAACAACAAAAGACGATTAGAAGCTGTAGAAATGGATGTATTCAGAAGATCGTTAGGAATCAGCAGAAGACAAAGAATACGAAATGAGGACGTACGTCTCCAAATGGGGATAGAAGGCTCCTTAATAACGGACATCGAGAGAAAACAATTAGTGTGGTACGGGCATGTTCAGAGGATGGAAGAGAAAAGACTTCCCAAGAAAGTAATGAACTGGATGCCGCCTAATCGTCAAAAACGCGGAAGACCTAGGAAAACATGGAAAGAAGGAATAGCGAAGGCGATGAGCTCACGAGACCTGAGAGAGGGCCAATGGGACGATAGGAAGAGATGGAAGTTAGACATCGGACAACGTCGAAAGACGTTTTAAAACCGATATATGTATGTATGATATTTCATCTACAGTATTACATGTTGAAGTTATTACTTATTTGACAATTCAAGACTGTTTTCACTTTCATTTATTTAACAGTTAGTTGATGAAATTACTTATTATTTTTTAGTTTACTAAATGCAATATGACTTGTGTTGTTCCTAGTTTAGTAGATCAAAGAGAACAGTGAAATAAATAACATAAAAATTAAATAGTTTGAATTATTTTTCTACTTGTGTAAAACATCAAATGAAGACTCAAAGATGTTCTATTGAGGTTAAGCAATGATAAAACTGATAATTAAAAACAAAATTTCATTTTTATTGCATCAGGCTTTCACAAACATAGTTTCTAAATATTTCTCTTGTGTTGTTCCTATGGTGGAATCTGTTTACAATATTTTCTGCTTCTGTGTCATTTTCATGGACTTCTCCTTCTGTAATATACTCATTCACATTCTTTATACTACCAAAATCTATGCATAAGTTGTGAATAACACATGAAGCTAATATTATGTCCGGCATCCAATCGAGGCGATTCATATCCAGGAACTTCAGTCTCCTTAACCTTCCAAACAATAATGCAAAATATCTTTCAATTGTACTACCTGTACTACCTGCTTGGGCGTCCCTCTTATTGAAATTTCTATAAGCAGCAGTTAAATTGCCTCTATCTATGTATGGTGACACCACTGTGAAATTGGGTTGGCTTTATCTCCCAAAATAAATTGATTTCCTGTGAACCAATCATCATGATTTTCCATTACTTTAATATAAGTATCACTGTTTTCGAAGATCCTTCTGTTACTAACAGACCCAGGATAACCCACAAAACAGTGAGTGAATTTTAGTCATAGCATAATTACATTTTCTTGTTCTGTATGCTTCAGGGTCCTCTTTTGGAGCTTTTATTGGTACCAATGTACCATCTACAACACCAACAACACCATATAACTCACCCATCGCCTTAAATAATCTTTTCTGTCTTTCTCTTTCATCTTGATTTGGCCCGATAATTACTTTTTGGACAAGATTGCAAAGAGCCTTGATAACACTGATAAATGCATCTGATAGAGAAGACTTTCCCATATCAAATCGTTCTGCCACAGATCTGCAAGAAAGTTGATGAGGTAACTAAAACATTCCGTCTGTACTATTAGATTCTATCAATGCATGCATTGATCAAAATTACTTTATTTTTGATTCAAAATATTAAGCCCCTTGATGTCCGAAATATGTATGGCTAACTTTTAAAACACTCTATTTAAGAATAAAAACTTCACCCAGTACATACATTTTTGGGCTCGATATGTAGATAATATATTTTGTATATGGACAGGGACAGATAGACTGCTGACTAAATTTCTGGAACATTTGTGTTCGAATTTGATTTAATTACCAAATTCTCCTGTGATTTTTATTTTCAACTTCCCCTGTATAATACAATTCAAATATTCTGCTCAAAACACATAATTAAATAGATCCTTCTTCTCAACATTTAATATTTCTTTATATCAACAAAAAATTCATTTTAACATTACTACCACATAAGAAATACAGATAAATATCGTTTTCTGAAATTCCAATGAATACTTCAAAGTACCCGACACCTTATCGCTTCATAAAAACCCTCTTCCAAACTCTGTTATCTGTATCTACGAAGCCTTTTCAGGCCACAAAAAATCACCCCAATTGCAAATTTCACTCGCTGTATCTGACCGTTACGTTTCAAATTCTTTTATCCCATTGGCCAGATCCTAATATTTTTCTCCCTCCCTGCACCCACGTTAACCGACATATAAATACGCATAAAATTTTTATATATACATAGTTATTTTCCAACTATTTTTAAGCTGATCTAAAAAATCATTTGGCGAGAAAAAAAATCTATAAGACTTGGCCCAATTTTTGCAGCCTTATACCAAACATTCCGTAGATAGCAGTTTTGGTAGTATTTTAATATATTGCATTATTTTCTCAATATTAAATCGTCGTTTTTCCCGTCATAAAAAAATGGTGTTTTTATTGTATACGGGAATTTACCTCTTGAGCCTAAATCTAATACTTTTTTCGCTTGTATCAGACATAACTATTTATTTGTTAATAGGAAATATTCACAATTTTATTATTCCTACAATTTCATCAGAAATTTCAAAGTATGGTGAAGGTGCCAGGAATACAAATTAGAATTTGTGGTAGGTATTTCATCATTATTCGTTGTAAAACACACCAATAATTCTTTGTAAAAATTTTCTGCAGTCCTCATACTATAAATGATATCGGAATTATTTAGAAAAATTGCGATGGGGATATTTCTATACAATTTTTGCTTGAAACAATCTCCTCTAGAATCAATTTAATCCCATGTGTCAAACGTTAACGCCAGCGAACAGTATGTTGTTTAGATTTAATTATCCATTGAAAAAGTTTTGAATTTGAAGACATAACTATTTATTTGTTAATAGGAAATATTCACAATTTTATTATTCCTATAATTTCATCAGAAATTTCAAAGTATGGTGAAGGTGCCAGGAATACAAATTAGAATTTGTGGCAGGTATTTCATCATTATTCGTTGTAAAACACACCAATAATTCTTTGTAAAAATTTTCTGCAGTCCTCATACTATAAAGGATATCGGAATTATTTAGAAAAATTGTGATGGGGATATTTCTATACAATTTTTGCTTGAAACAATCTCCTCTAGAATCAATTTAATCCCATGTGTCAAACGTTAACGCCAGCGAACAGTATGTTGCTTAGATTTAATTATCCATTGAAAAAGTTTTGAATTTGAAGACATAACTATTTATTTGTTAATAGGAAATATTCACAATTTTATTATTCCTATAATTTCATCAGAAATTTCAAAGTAAGTAAATCTAATACTTTTTTCGCTTGTATCAGACATAACTATTTATTTGTTAATAGGAAATATTCACAATTTTATTATTCCTATAATTTCATCAGAAATTTCAAAGTAAGTAAATCTAATACTTTTTTCGCTTGTATCAGACATAACTATTTATTTGTTAATAGGAAATATTCACAATTTTATTATTCCTACAATTTCATCAGAAATTTCAAAGTATGGTGAAGGTGCCAGGAATACAAATTAGAATTTGTGGTAGGTATTTCATCATTATTCGTTGTAAAACACACCAATAATTCTTTGTAAACATTTTCTGCAGTCCTCATACTATAAATGATATCGGAATTATTTAGAAAAATTGCGATGGGGATATTTCTATACAATTTTTGCTTGAAACAATCTCCTCTAGAATCAATTTAATCCCATGTGTCAAACGTTAACGTATAATTTCATCAGAAATTTCAAAGAATGGTGAAGGTGCCAGGAATACAAATTAGAATTTGTGGTAGGTATTTCATCTTAAGAAAAATAAAGCGCATCAACCCTTTAGGTTATTAGCGCTACCAAATGTTACATTAATGAATATTTAATAGTACTACAGGTATTACAGGTATGAGAACACTAACGATTATAATATTAAACGTTCAAATTTTGTACAAAAACTGAATAGTTCGTAGATAAGCTACCAATTTTTCCATATTGACTTCTTCTCCGAGCAAATGGTACATAGTAGGTGGGATGTTAAACGACACTCTTTGCTGTGAAAACTTGGGACAGTCTATTAATACATGTTTGACTGTTAAAGGGCATTGACACACTGAACATCGGGATTGTTCGGATTTTGACATTAAGTGTTCATGGGAAAATCGGGTGTGACCTATTCGAAGACGGCTCAAGATAACTTGTTCCTTCCTATTTTCTGGAACGTTCCTCCACGGTTTAACTGTTCTTTTCACTTCTCTAAGTTTATCGTGAGATTGAGACCACTGATCTTGCCAAGCGTTGTTAACCGATGCCATAATATGAATTTTGATGTCTGACATCGTAGCTCTCGTAACTTCGATGGTACTAGGATCCTGAATTGCAGTTTTGGCTGCTGCATCGGCTCGCTCATTTCCATCTATTCCTGTATGTGAAGGCATCCATAAAAACTGTATAACTGCTCTTGAATTGTATAGCTGGGATAGTTTTTGCTCAATTAGTATCAGTATTGGATTTGATGGATATGTCTGGCGCAAACTTTCAATTGAGTCCAATGAATCCGTTACTATGAGCAGGTGTTTTAAATTTTCTCTATTGGCATGGACTATAGCTTCAAATATCGCATACAGTTCTCCAACTAAAATGGTTGTAATATGAGGTAGTCTAAATTTGATTATTGCATTTGGAGTTACAAGTACGGCTCCAACTCCAGTATCCATTTTAGAGGCATCAGTGTAGATATGGGTATATTGTTGGAAATAAGATATTTTTTCATGATATTTTCCTCTAATTAGGGTATGGTTTGTTTCGTTCTTATCAAAACTTGTCAACGATGTATCACATAGTGGTTGTTTTATTATCCATGGAGGAGGGGAGGAAATGAATTAAGGGATCGTTGGAGGAGTAGATATATCTAGAAGGTTGAGGGATCTGTTAATTCTTTCATAAAGTGGTGGATCTGTTCTTTTCCTCTTTTCATAGTCAGCCGAATAACGATTGAAGAAGGTGTTGTCATAAACTGGGAGATTGGGATTTGTAGATATACTGATCGCATAAGAGAGGCTAAGGTAAATCCGTCGGAGGTGGTGGGGGATTTCGAATGCTTCACTGAGAAGGCTCTCGGAGGGGCTTGAACGAAATGCACCCAGGCAAATTCTGATCGCAGTATTCTGGACTGGATTTAGAAGATTCAGTACTGTTTTTTTCGCTGACGAGTAGGCTATGCATCCGTAATTAAGACGTGATCTAATTAGTGAACGATATATACGTATTAAAAACGTTGAATCAGCGCCCCAATTCCTATTAGATAGTATTTTGAGCAGCTTAGAACTTTTGTGAGTTTTACAAATCATGTCGTTAATGTGAGTTGTCCAAGTCAGCTTGTAATCCCAAATCATACCGAGATATTTTATATTATCACCAAGATTCCAATTATTGTTGTATAACTTGAGTGTAGGGTTGAAGAAAAATGGATTTTTCGAAAAAATGTTGTATTTAGTTTTCTCTGTGGAGAATTTGAATCCTGTAGACTCAGACCAGGTTTCAAGATGTCGAATATGTTGCTGCATGACAGACGTCATGTAGTTTATGTTTTTACCCTTAATATATAAAACTAAATCATCTGCGTGTAATTTCCCCTTTAATGGCTTTTCAAGATTATTCAAAATATCGTTCATTGCGATTAAAAATAGTGTCACGCTTATTATCGAGCCTTGAGGGGTGCCACTTTCTAGTTCTTTGTTATTCGAGAAATGCCCGTTCAATTTCACACGAAAGGATCTTTTATGTAAATAGTTTTTAATGAATGCAAGCATATTTCCATTTATTCCCCAATCGTCTAATTTTAATAAAATTTTATGCTTCCAAGCGGTATCATATGCACGTTTGATGTCAAAAAATACGGCTAGAACTGTTTGCTTGTTAATGAATGCTTCGTGAATGTCGGATTCTAAGTCAATTATATTATAAATTGTTGAGCGTCCTTTTCTAAATCCGTTTTGTTCCCTGATTAGTAAGGAGTTGGATTCCAGGTACCAAACGAGTTGGTTACTAATTATTTTTTCTTATAATTTGCAGACACAAGAGGTAAGGGAGATAGGCCTATAGGAATGAGCAATATTTTTGGGGCAGTTTTGAAGCCAGTAATAATTGAAAATATTTAATAAGAATATTGAAGCTTGGTTGGAAAGGTTTCTTATGAAAGCTATTGGAATATTATCTGGACCGGGGCCACTATCTTTGACCTTTTTCAGGGCTTCGTAGAACCTATCCAACGAAATGGAAGTGTTAAGGGGAGAATTATTGTTCAAATCGGTATGAATGGGATTGAGTTTTTCAGTGAGATGTTCATACTCAAGGAATTTACTGTCATAATTGGTATTACTGGAAAATTGTTGAAACGTGTTTGCTAATGTATCCATAAGTTTATCCAAGACTCTTTCTTAGATCTTTTTATCATGTACCGCGCTCTAGCTCTGAGATTTTTGAATTGTTGTTGATTTTGTGTGGTATTATGTTTTTTATACTTATTAAATGCTTGTTTACTCAATTTATCGCATCTTTACATGCATTATTCCACCATGGTACGGTAGGACACCATTGTGAGATAGCGATGATTTACCTATCGCTATATCTGCTGCTTTTGTGATGATGGACATAAATTTATTGAATAATTCACTATTGTCGATTTCGTTAAAGTTAGTTTGACTTAAAAGGTTATCTACAAGGTTTTTATACAATGCCCAGTTTGCAGATTTTAACTTCCATTTACTAGTTGGGTGATGTGATGTCTGGTTATATCGGTTATTTGTTAAAATTATTGGAAAATTGTCGCTTCCGTGAAGATCTGAAAGTACGTTCCAAGTAAGGTTAAGTGCTGTGTTGGAATCGAAAAAGCTTAAATCTATGTGTGACAAATTACCATTATAACTGTTGAAGCGTGTGGGACGGCCATCGTTTAGGAGTGATAAGTTATTTTGTTCAATTGCGTCGTATACTATTTTACCACGTGGCTCATTATAGGGGGAACCCCAATATACATTATAACCATTGAAATCTCCGACAATTAGTCTAGGAAGAGGAATCTGATCAGTAAGATTGGTTGAGCTCTCAATCTCCTTACCGGAAGGAAGATATATGTTACATATATTTAATTTGGTTCTGCCTTGTATGCGAACTACAATTGCTTCTAAATTAGTTACTAATGGAATTAAACATGATTATATCTCTTTTTTAACATAAATTGATACGCCGCCGCTGGCTCGTCCCCTGTTTTGTCTATTCAGAAAAAATCCGTTGAAGTTTTTAGGAGTATAAGTATTATTATTTGTGAAAGTTGTTTCTTGTAAACATATTATTGATGTTAGTGTTTTTAAATGAAACTCTTGGTCTCTAGTTAATTCCACATGTGGAATTAACTAGAGACCCAGAGTTTCATTTAAAAACACTAATATGAGCATATTCCACGAAGTAAGGGTCGAGACAGTTAATTTCATATTATTGATGGGTTTTGCTCTGATATTAATATTTGTAGCATTTCTAGATGTGAGTATACGCCGTTGATGTTCCACTGCACTATGTTATTGAACGCAATGAGAAAAAAATAGAATTAAAATATTTGATTTTCAATAAGTTTCCTGTGATGAATCGCTTTCAGTGTCAGTAGTTTGAGGATTACAAGCATGCTTACATTTTTTCCGAATTTTAGTGCATCTGGTTTTAATACTGCGATCAGAAATATGTGGATATATTTCTTCAAGCATTTTACACAGTGCTGGCAAGTCATTGGTGGAATTTTGAGCCATCAATTCGGGATTGGGTGAACCATAGCAGTTATCTAATAGATCAATGAGTTGGTCGAAGTTAAGAGGAAAACGAGAGTCGGGATCATCGATAAGAGACTTAGTGGGCTCAAGTAGTTCTTGTATGGGTTTTTTTTATTTGTGTTTTTTTGGAGGCTGGGTAACAGGTTTTGCAAATTGAGGTTCTGTTGTGTTATTGTCAATTTCTGCAGATTGTCGATCTGATGATTTTCTTTTAACTTGACTCGAAGTGAGTGGTACAGATATTTGTTGGATTGGATTAGGTGAGGATGTTGGATGTGATACAGTACTATTTTCCTGAGAATTTGGTAATGTTTCGGGTTCTGATGGCAATGTTGATAAATTTGAGTTATGAATATCAGTAGTTGGGGCATGTGATTCTATTGGAGTAGTGGTAATTATTGTGCATTGAGATGCTATATGACCAGGCTGTTTACATTTAAAACAGGACATTTCGTCGATGGACAAGAAGATACGGTGGGAAGTGTTCTCATGGGTGACTAGGAATAAATCTGGGATATTTGTATCGTCTTGTAGAGGAGTCCAGTATACTTGACGTCGGAAACTACCGATATGGCCATATTCTGTTTTAGAAAAACCCGCTCTTACGGAACTTACAGGTGATAGCAAATTGAGGCCCATATTTTTTAATTCTGCCTCTAGAGTTTCATCGGGAATAGAGGGATAAACATTTGATAGTAAAATTCGACTTGATGGGGTAATCAATCTTCTTGCTGATATAATATCGTTATTTATAGATATTTTACCATCATTTGTTAAATATTCTTCTAATGTAGATTTACTTGATAAATATATGCAAATTCGGTTGTTTGAAATTCTTGATGCAAACGTTATATTTTTTGGTTGAACTTTAGGGCCTAGTGCATATACATATTCTTCTAATTTCACACCGTCTAAAGATGGAAATATATGAAGACCAGTGCTTTTGATGGGTAAAATTTCTTAGACGCTGCTTGTGAGTAGGTAGGTTGAGAGATGGGATGAGTTATCGTTTGAGTACTTCTGTAGTCAGAAGACTATCAATCGTTTCTACGTTCATTGTTGTTGATAGTATATTAATGGACATTTGTTTAAATGCGGTCCTGTTCGCTATTGAACAGTCCGGCTATTGAAACCGGCTGCCCAAGCGATAAGATAATTAAAAACTATCCTATCTGATTGTGTTTATGTATGGATTCAAGTATATCATCAAATTATGGAGAAGAAAGACATAACTCACTGGTTTTCCTCAAAGTTGATAACGTTGTTGGTTCACTTACACAAACTAGATACAAATTTTAATAAACGTTCACTACTAAATGATTAAAATAATAGGTGCTGATATCAACTCACTAGTATGGTATAGGTATCAGGACCGAACTCCGTAACTATTTATTTGTTAATAGGAAATATTCACAATTTTATTATTCCTATAATTTCATCAGAAATTTCAAAGTATGGTGAAGGTGCCAGGAATACAAATTAGATTTTGTGGTAGGTATTTCATCTTTATTAGTTGTAAACCACACCAATAATTCTTTGTAAAAATTTTCTGCAGTCCTCATACTATAAATGATATCGGAATTAATTAGAACAATTGTGATGGGGAAATTTCTATACAATTTTTGCTTGAAACAATCTCCTCTAGAATCAATTTAATCCCATGTGTCAAACGTTAACGCCAGCAAACGTTTATAGAGAAAATTATATAATAGGAGATTGATATAAAAATCGATTTAGTAGTTATATTTGTTTTATAAATAATGCTATTAATTATTTCTCGAATCTCGAATAACTTGTCGATTTTTAAGTTATTTTGTAACGTGTTTCGAAGTTACAAGGCTCTGGTGGTTCTTCGTCTGGTGAGCAGTGGTCGTAAGGATCTCACGTATCACAAGAATTGACAGAAATATAGTGTCACTTATTTTTTGGTAATATTTCAAAAACAAGAAATTACTTACGCTAACAACTTTCTTGGCTCAATTCAACTTAATATATAAAAATTATAATAAATCACTGTACTATAATAATAATGTAGTACTACGTAATAAAATAGTAGTGAAAGATTTTTGTTAAATTGCAGTGGCGGCTCCACCATTAGGTCATTGGGTCAATGACCTCTCATTAAAAAATAATTTAAAAAAATATTTAAATAGATATATAAAAAAATCAAATATACCTACTATACATAAATACCAAGTATTTCTCTTAAATAAAAAATAAAATTTACCTAAAATGTTTCAAGACCCCGTGTAAACGTTTTCAAGACGACCGTGTAAACGTTACTTCGCAGCGAGTACCTACAACTCTGCGAAATTCAAAATAGCAAAACGGCTGGTGTCAATCGATGACCTCAACGCGTTAAATGGGGACGGAATCTACCGAACGTAGACAATCTTCGTAACGTGAAACACGCCCGAAGTTTACATGTGTTGGGTCAAAAGCCCGGGTTAATATCGATGATGAATCGACTTACGTCGTTCGATTATTACACGCTTAGAAAAGAGATGAGTAGAGCGGTTGGCAGGCTGCACTATATTTTGCTTTAAAGGAGATCATTTTGAAGTCAAATAAGATTTGTGTTTTGATGTAATAAGTTGTTATTGTTATTATTTTGATTTTTGATTCGTTTTTTTGAGGGCTTGTGTTTTAATTATGTGGTGTTATTTTATTATACGCCTTTTATCATGTATGTGGTGCAAATGGTTCAAAATTTGAGAACGAAAAGTGAATTGAATTTTGAAAAGCTATTAAAACTAAAGGAAGGTGGTCGTCCTCTTCCAGATTTAAAAATTAAACAGACAAGCAAGGACAAAAATTCGTTCATCGCAATTTTCGCAGGTCTATGTATTGTTACGAAACAGCACCCTGGTATAGTCCCTAAAACCGACTCTGTCTAAGCCAGGTATAAAAGTTAAAATTATGGCGGATACGCAGTTATAAAAAACTGTTTACGAGTTTACGACTTATGTAAACATTGTTTCTGTGACCAAAGTTATCTAGAAAAGGCCAGAAAAATTATTCGTGACTGTGTAAGCCGCAGCCCAGAATTTACTAGTAAAAACGGCTTTAATATATAAGGGACTGATCAGGAAGAGTGAGTTTAGTTGATAAAGTGATCTCGTGAAATAAATACATCGAAATAGCAAACAGTAAATATAAATTAGTTAAGTGTTCATATAAATTAGTTTAAGTGAATATATTAAGTATATATAAATTAAGTGTTAGTGAGTATGTGTTTAAATAAATTAGTAAGTAGGGGAGAGTTGGTTAAGATGACGCAGTCGAAAAGATGACGTATTGCTATATCCACTTACTTATACGGTTTTAATTTAAGATTTAAATTTTGGCGCGAAGTTAATTCGTTTACAAGAACGCCACTATAAGCGGAAACGCGCCCACTAGACTTTAAGTCATTCAGTAGCCCTCAAAGTGATAGTCACGTGTAGTGTTATAAGGAGTAGTTCTCGAAAAAACACGAGGTAAGTCCATTTTTTATTATAATATATTATTGTGCTTATGTCGTATAATCCTCAATTGCATTCTTATTGTATGAACGAAGTTTTTGATCTCCAACATCTATATTTTTTGTTTTTTCAATATTTATTATATGATGGCGCTATTTGGGCAAAGATGACGCATATTTGATCGGCTAAGATGACGCACTTTTCTACTTTGCGTCATCTTTGCATTTTAAACATATAACGACTATTAGCCATGTAATAAATTATTATTTTTTCAGATGGGTAAATATAAAAGAAAAACTGAAAGAAGACCCTATACCAAAGAGAAACTGATTTCTGCCCTTGATTCTATTGGTAAAGGGAGTAAAATTCCTGCAGCGGCAAGAGAGTTTGATATACATGAAGCCACTTTAAGGAGACATCTCAAAATAAAAAGAAACATTAATCACAGTAAGAAAGCGTGGATTCCGTGTAGGTTTGAATGATACATATTGATAGTATTTTTTATAGGTAAATCAGAGTCACTAGGAAGAGCACCAATATTCTCCAGGACCCAAGAACGAGAACTAGCTGAACATGTTAAAAAAATGGCTAAGCTTTTCTTCGGTATAACAGCAACTGCATTGCGACAAGTAGCTTATAAATATGCAGAAGCAAATATTATAAAAAATAATTTGACCAAGGACCAAGGCATGGCAGGGCCCGATTGGTTTAGAAATTTTTTGAAAAGAAATCCCGATCTTTCTTTAAGAAAGCCTGAATCAACCAGTGTCAACCGAATATCTGCATTCAATAAAGTCGAAGTTAGTAAATTTTTCTCAAACTTGGAAGAAGTGCTGACGAAATATAAATTTGGTACGTATCGAATATACAGCAGTCAATGCGTTGACTAATGTTTTCGGATGGGCGAAACTAAGTGTCCTCTGCATATCTGGATCACGTAAACCATCAATAAAGGCCTGGATGCCTAGACATTTTCTCTGGTGCTGATGGATAAGTAAATCGAACGAGTCGGGCAATATCCAATTCACACTCTTGAAGGGCTTCGTCACGTTTCTGCCTTTGGTTATTCAGTTGGGACTAGTACAAATGTTCTAGATGTTCGTGGCCATATATGTCCGGCCTCTTCTTCAGCTGTTCGAAGTCATCAGTTTCTCCAAGTGGTATCGTCTGAAGCACATCTAAGGTATCTCCCCGAAGCGCTATGGTTAGGTTCACTACCTTCTCCTTGTCGGACCAATTATTCACTCTAGCGTCTGCTTCAAACTGTTTCACATAATTAGTCCACGATGTATTTCCGTCGAACGTTGGAGCCTTGACTCGGGCAAAACTGCCAAAGTCTTCTAACTTAGGGAGTGTTTCTAGCTTGTAAGGTTTTGTTTACTCGGTTTTTTTTTCTTCCCCTGGCGTGGCTTGAGCTCTTGAATCTGTCTTTCTAACTCCTTGATTTTCTCGTCCATCTGGTTTTCCATCATTGACATCTTATTCTCAATATTCGATTTTAGCGACGAAATTTTATTTTTGACGTCAGCGGCAATGTCGTTTTTCATTGATAAAATATCGGCAGATATATCGTTCTTCAAGGCAGAAATATCATCCTTCACATTAGCAGAAATATCGTTTTACTCGTCCATGTTCATACTAAAAATATCGTTCTATATAGCAGGAATATCGTTTTTCACGTTACTTGAAATTTTCTCTTTTGTGGCAGAAATTGACGAGATTAAGGTGGAAGCCTCGTCGTTGAATAAAAATATTACTGGATCGAAGCCCATCACTTGCCAGTGCCACTTTGAGTCTTTCTACTAGCTCACTGTTCTTACCGGACGTTTCCAACACGCGATTTTCCAATTCTGCCTTTAGTTCAGTCACCTTCAGGTCACTTAGTCTCTTGGCCATCTTTACGTAGATATTTATTTATATTATCCCACTTCTGACACCAATGTAATATTTTTCTAATTTATTTAAACAGTAAACGGGTGGGATAAATACAGAACCGATGAATCGATATCTTTACGATTTCTCCCGTGTGACAAAGAACTTAAAGTGCTCTATTTTCCATTTTTCCCCTTTATCCACATTTCCTATTGAGCAAGAAATGGAATCTTAGAGTAACACTTTATTGGTAAATTAATTTTAAAAACTAATCATTTATATTCACATTCTACAGTTCATTTTTTTTAAATATTTTATTGAGCTATAGAACAGCATTCATGGCAAAATTTTGGAGTTTCGTATCTTATTGCTTAAATGCCACTAATATGAGACTACAGGAATCTGAAAACAACATTACTCAGTCTGTACAACTCTACTATAAATATTTTTGAGGAAACCCGTAACAATTTTGAACATTTTGAAATTGAAGCGAAGGAAATGTCCAATATTATAAAATATAAAAAAGATTCTAAAAGAGATCGGAAAAGAAAACTTCTAGCAGACGAGTGAAGGTCATTCGAGGAAATAAAAACGGATGTAAGTGAAAACCTAAGGGTCAACGCATTCTTGATAATAATAGACAATTTGGTTAATCAGCTACAGAGACGACGAGATGCTTACAAGAAACTTCACGACAAATTTGTCTTTTCAATTGATACAGCCAGCAATTTTAATGGAAGTAAAAAAATACTAAATAGTTAATAGCACCGTACCTTGAAGATATTGAGGAAAATTTCATTCAGGAATTTATCAAAATCCGAGAAAATGTCGAGGTAGACGAAAAAAGGACCTAACGACGTTTGTAAAGTTGCTGAAGTGGCTTCGACGGGAAAGCATGCAGAGTGTTTATCCTTTTATGGGTAACGTGGTTAAATTGGTACATAATTGGTAACATCGGTCTATGAGACCAATTTTAGATCCGATTTTTTACGTGTCTTTTAAAAAAAATATATATTAGTTGTTGGCCCTATAACAGTTCCGATGCTTTAAAATATGCTATGATGTATTTCCCGTTATTTTTATAATAAAAATCCTAATAATAAATAATCAATTGAATTATTGGTAACCTTATATTTAAAAATTGAAAAAAAATATACTTCTTAATACAAAAACGAATGCTAAAACTCTTAACTGATGAACAAAATAACATAATTACTTCAATATTTTTCCTCAGATGTCCATATATAAATGAACAATGAACATTTAAACCAAACTAACACAAACTTATACACCTATCAACACAAGAACAGAAATAGGAAGTTTATGGGCTTACTTCATTACTAAAAAGTAATCTTCGCTATTTTGCTCAAAACAGTCACTACGTAGTCCAGTCAAATGTTCAAGGCACATAAATTTGTGGCACTTATTGCACGAAAACCAAGTTTTCCTATTTTTCTTACTATTGCAAAATGCGCATCTTCCATGAACTGGATTATCGTTATTCTGTTGATTTATGTTAAGCCCCAAAATGTCGGCCAATCTCAGTCTTGTAATTTTTGGAATATTTTCCTGCAGTGCTCGTCTGCGAATATGAGTATCTAGCAACTCATATCCTGAATCTTCTAAGAATTTTCTTCTAGGAATAGACTTATTGTTGTTAGCTTTATAAATAATATACGAATTTATTCCAGCAACATTTAGGCAACTATAAAAAATCACCATAGGCCAGCGACAAGTTGCACGTGCACAGTTGTATGAGGCACACAACTTGTCAACAACATCGACTCCTCCTTTGGTTTTGTTGTACTCTATTATGATGTCTGGCTTACCAGTTGCCGAATTAAGACTGTCGTCTTCAAGATGCATTGTTGATAGTGCTAAGACGTTCTTGTTCTTATTGCTTTGAGGAATATAGAATACTACCGTACATTTCTCCTGAAATGCAAACATTGATGTACCTTCTCATCGTTTTATATTTGTGAAAGTCAATGGTATTTGTGGTTTGTTTTTACGTATCGTGCCAATAACAGTTAGACGATAATCTTTTACGAGCAAATTTGCCAAAGGTGTGCTGATAAAAAAATTGTCCATTGTTATATTCCTCCCGGATCACCATATAGGTTGTGAAAGTCGAGAAACCAACGCTATATTTGAATGATCCACTCTAAAAGGCCCTTCAGGCTGATTTCCAACATAAACTCCCATTTTGATTGTGTAAAACATTTTTGCGTCACATAATGCATAAATCTTTATACCATAACGATTTGGTTTCTGAGGCATATATACTCTAAACGAGCATTTCCCACGAAACGCCTACAATTTTTCATCTATCGTTGTGTGAGCTGAGAGATTGTAATGTGCTGATAAATTGGCATTAAATTCCTCGAACACATCGCGAATTGCAGCCATCTTGTCAAATTGTTGTCTTTGTATTCGAGTTTCCTTGTCGTCAAATCGAATATGTCTCAACAGAAATAGAAACCCATTTTGTGACATATAAATCAACCTATAATTTTCCATAGATCTACCATCTGTTCTGAAAATATCTTCAGTGTTTTTGTGATTGCTTTTATTGGCCCCACTAATATAAAGCAAACCAAACAATGCTTTTACTTCAATGACATCGGTGAGTCTGGCTGTGCGGTATTTAGCTACATCATATGATTTCATTGAAATAAATTTATTGGTATATTGAACAATGTTTTCAAGCATAGTATCAGTAAAAAAACATTCCCAAATTTCTCTTTTCTCCAACTTCCTTCTGATATCACCTTTTGGCCCTGGGAAAAAAGGAACTATATTCTCTGCCCGAGTTCTGATATTTAATTTTTCTACACAACGCTTTCTCCATCTTGTACCATCTTTTCCAATGAGATTTGGAATTCGACACGCAGTGGCTTCGGTAGGAAGAGAGTCATCATGAAGATCTGAGAACACTTCCTCTGAATTCGTATCATAATCCAACACTTCTACATGATCGTCTTCCAAACTTACATTATCATCTTCTGGTTCGCCGGCCTCGGAATCAGTTGGAACCTCATCAAATAATTTTTGCAATGCCTCTTGCTCTTTTTCGTAAGACACAGTTGATTAGTAGAAACAAAAATGTAATTTTATAAGCAAAAATAAAATAAAAAAGCATTCAATGCTTACCCCAAAAAAAAATACGAGTTTGGTAACGTCGGTGTCTCACACCGCCACTTTGCAAAGCAGAAAAACGATACGCACTACACAGAAAACGATTCTACACTAAGTGGCCAAGGATAAGGGTAAAAGGTACCTGGCGGCGCACAGAGAGAAAGAGATGCGTTGCGTTTTAAAACGAGAAACAAATTTTCCTCGCTCTAAGGGACCGCGCGTTACCAGTGAAAGGTTATCCTAATGTTTACATTGCTTTTCGCATCTGTGTATATACTCCAACAACAAACTGCACTGGAGAACGGAGTTTCTCCTGCTGCTCGAAAATTACCCAGGACAATCTAAATGATGTGGCTGTTCTGAACATCGAGTCAGATATAACGATTGCCCTGACATATTAAGATCTCATAAATGACTTTGCGAATATGGAGGGTACAAGACTTCCTTTCAAAATTCAACTGTGTTCCTTTCAAAGTTTGACTGTGTGTTTTATTTAAACTATAATATACTACGAATTATTTGAGTTTTATTATTGAGTCGAAGTTATGTAGTTTAAATGTCGCTCCTGTATACAGAAAAGTATTAAGTTCTTTGAGAGGGGCGGCAAACATAGTTATAACAAGGAAAAATAAAATTGTAAATAAGTGTGTAATCGTTTATTCCATCAAGACTAGCGCTTTCGACATTACATACACTACAAACTAATGTCCTATCAAACTAACATAACAGTAAATGTAACTTACTTGGTCAGTCGGTCCAGAGACATGTTAAAATTCTCTACATCATTGTGTGTGTCAAGTGAACATCGTGAAATTAAAAACATGAAAATAAATTAAAATGACAAATTTTTTGACACGAGACAAACTACATTTATATTGGTAATTTTTTATCTGTTTGTTCAAAATATGTCGACCATCTAATGGAATTTTTAATCAAGTTGTTGAAGGAAACGAAAAAGTAACATTTTGTTGACTCAAAAACTCAATCCCAAAACGAGGATATTATTATAATGAAAAATGGTAGTGTCTAAAGTTACAATGTTCGTAAAAATATTTGAAATTATTGAGTGACAGTTAATAAAGTTGAAACTAAATTAAATTGACTGATACAATTTAAAAATGAGGTAATTACATAAATACGTGATACAAATTATATGAAACAAATCGCACGGACTAATCCAGACGGCACGCCCCAAACATCTTGAAAAGAGGTGTAAAAGTTGAATTAATATTAATCTGAGTGTTGATGCACTTCTGCACTCTCTGTATATCTCTAGATCTTCTAGAAGGTTAAGATTGTGAAAATTTCGTAAAAAACAATTGTGCAAAATTTTGCTGTTATCACCAGGAGAGAAACTATGTTTATTAAATGTGAGTTGATGACCAAAGCCAGATTGTTCTGTTTTATTTAAATGTTCGTCGATACGTATATTAAGAGGTCTTATGGTTCTACCAATTGTACGCAGTCTCACTAATCAACAAACTGAAGTTTGTATATATCGCTCTGTTTGAGTTTGGCTAACTTATCTTTGGTCTTAGAAAGAAGTCAATGAATGAAGGACATCAAATGATGCTGGTGGCTGTGTACACGTATAGGGTAACGAAGAAACATTACATTTGTATCACGTGTAAAATTTAATTTATTTTTGCATAGCGCGCTTTCAGCTCTTTAGACATAGAGCCATCATCAGTGCTTAATCTAAAATACATACTCAAATCACAACCAATGGTGCTAAATTACAAAGTTAAATTCACGTTGAGAAAGTTAACAATACTAATACATGAATTTAATTTGAAGGTGATACAAAAAGGTTTTTAAAAATTTAATAATAAAATTGATGATGCTTAATCTAAAATACATACTCTAAAGAGCTGAAAGCGCGCTATGCAAAAATAAATTAAATTTTACACGTGATACAAATGTAATGTTTCTTCGTTACCCTATACGTGTACACAGCCACCAGCATCATTTGATGTCCTTCATTCATTGACTACAGTATGGTAGACTTGGCTGACAAATATAAGAAAATTTCCATTAGCAGAGCCCTTACGAAGATCGACATTTGGTTCCTCAACAGATGCATAGATGAACAGGTTGTACCTAACTTTGCTAAAATTAAAATCTCCAACAACGTTGACTTAGCATCGAAAAATACCTTAGAGCTTAACATCATTAAGAGAAATATTTGTAAACATTACGCTAAATTGGACGATCTCAACTGTCAATTAAAAGTCACTTTTGATCAAATGCAACTAAACAATCAAAATTTTTTATTAAATCAAGACTTCTATAATTCAATGCAAAATTCAGTAAATTTTAAAAAAAGTATAAAATTCAACATTGTCAAAAACAAACTAAATAGATTAATAAATTCAAAAAAACATGCAGAAACTAATAGACTAAATCAAATTGGCAAAAAATATTCTAATCACAAGTTTTTCGAAAGAGTTAAAAATCTTTCAAATGTTATTTTTGATGAGGAAGAGTTGGCGTTACTGAGACTGGGACTTAAGCATGCGTTTCATCGACAAATTTCTGAGAGGGACCTATTGCACTTTTCAATAGAATTAGACTCAATTATAGAATATCTCCCTCAAATTTTTAATAAAAGCGAATTTAGAAAAACAACTCTTCACAACTTGTTGTCGGTTAAAAAATCTTTACTATCTAATAAAAAAAACCAAACAATAGCTATTATAAACATCAAAATAAGATTCTTAAAAACATTCAAGACAAAATCAAACAAAATAAACTGATAATCACTAAAGCAGACAAAGGAAATGCACTAATTATTATTAATCAAGAAAGTTACATATCTAAGGTAGAGGGTTTTTTGAACAAAAACAATTTTAAAAGTATTAACTCCAATCCTTTGAACAGATTTATAAAAAAGTTTAAAGATACACTAAACACACACAAGTCTTTTCTAGATGAACACAATGCAACAGGAAGGCTCATATCAAGCAACCCCATGATGCCTCGTTTATATGGTCTCCCAAAGCTTCACAAGACTAATATTCCGATAAGGCCTGTCGTAAGTTTCATTAACACACCAGTATCAAAATTAACAAGTTTCATTAGCACACTTTTTCGAGAATCAACCCACTTTAAACCAGTGAACACAGTAAGTAACAGCTTTGATTTGGTTAACAAAATAAAAGACTTCTTTATACCACCTGATGCCATTATGGTTTCATTTGACGTTAGTGACCTGTATACATCAGTTCCCAAATTTGAAACCTTCCCTTTAGTTAAAAACATTCTTAGAAAATCGAAAATTTCAGATAACACAAGCGAACATATGATTAAATTAATTGAACTTTGCCTCTCACAAAACTTTTTTGTATTCAACGATAAATTTTATGAACAATCAGATGGCCTAGCCATGGGATGTGGCCTTTCTCCTCTAATAGCTGACATTTTCATGGATCACATTGAAAGTAACTTAATTATTCCACAACATATTGAAATCTTATTGTATGTTAGATATGTGGATGACATATTCTGTGTGATAAGAGGCAACAATACCACTGCTTCTAACATATTATCTTCCATCAATGAAATACACCAAAACTTAAAATTCACTTTAGAAATAGAAGAAGAAGCTCACATCAACTTTTTAGACCTTAACATACATAGAGATGGCTCAAAATTTAAGTTTGGTATTTTTAGAAAACCCACTCAGACAGACCATGCCATCCACATGTCTTCCAATCACCCCAACCAACACAAAATGGCCTCGTTTCATTGTTATATTCATAGACTCTTCAACATACCATTGGAAAAAGTTGAATACAGGAAGGAACTTAATATTATTAGACAAATAGCCTACAATAATGGTTACGACCCCACAATAGTCGACACCCTTGTTCAAAAAGTAAATTCTAAGAAATTACATAAATTAGCTTACCCCGAAATAAATATCCCTAATCAAATTTATATTTCATTACCTTTCATTAACTCTAATATCACAAAAATATTTTCACAAAGTTTTCTAGATATTGATAAATCAATTAAAGTATCTTATAGAACTTCCAATAAATTGGGTTCCTTTTTGATCAATTCTAAAGATAAAATTAACCATTTACAAAGAAGTGGAGTATACAGGTTACAATGCTCAGATTGTGTGGCAAGCTACATTGGAAGGACATGCAGACCTTTGGGAGTCCGTATAAATGAGCATATTAGTAAACCCAACAAGTCATCATTCGGTCATCACTTAAAATATAATAATCATAATTTTAGCCCCACAGAAAATTCAAAGATTTTAGTTAACATCAACTCTAAAAACTTTACTTTACTAGATTTTTATGAAGACCTTGAAATCAGTAACGAGCTTAAAATTAATGATAAATGTCTAAACAAACAAGAGAGCCTAAATAGGAACTATATACCCTTACATCGTCAACTCATGTAACCCTCAATAATGATAATGTCCTAACCTGCTGGTCACTGGGCCAATAACGCTTGCTAAAATAGGTTAGTTTAGAGACAATACATTAGAACTTGCTTCAGGACCATGATATTAAATCATGAGCATGTTTTTTGTGTTGCCTTAAAATATAGTGTGAATACATCATTAGATCTCACCCTTCCAACATGAGAAAATTCTAATTTGTGGTTTGTTTTTTTGTATTTTTTCTCTCAACCTAACTTTCTAAATAATTTCAAATATCTTGATTAAATTGCTAATCATTCATTACAATTATTACATTAAATAAAATATTACACCTAACTGATTTAATTGTTGTTTACAACTACTTTTCTGAAGTTAAATAAATAATCATTTTTGCATTTGATCTCTCAAATCGAACAGAGCATTCACAAACAATCGAACAAACCCAATTGACAGTTGAAGTTCTTGTATTTGTCAGTTAAACCGACACAGCCACCTGTAGAGGTTCCAGCATGGCGGGCGTTTAAGAAAATAAAATGATTCTTTGGAAGTAAAATTCGATTTTAAATGTGATGTCCAAGTTGGTGTAATGTAAATATAAAATAAAAATTATTAACCTGTTTCAATATTAATGGAGGCGATGAAGCCAGGAAATCTTGTTATATATAATCTGACAGTACGTATTTTTTATCAACCTTTTTATCTTTAAAGTAAAAAATCTTTCATTTATAAGAACCTAGTCAACCTTTCATTTTTTGAATTTAAATAATGGTAGCTTCAATGTAATTAAAATCAATTTTATTATTAAATTTCTAATATTAAAAACCTTTTTGTATCACCTTCAAATTAAATTCATGTATTAGTATTGTTAACTTTCTCAACGTGAATTTAACTTTGTAATTTAGCACTATTGGTTGTGATTTGAGTATGTATTTTAGATTAAGCACTGATGATGGCTCTATGTCTAAAGAGCTGAAAGCGCGCTATGCAAAAATAAATTAAATTTTACACGTGATACAAATGTAATGTTTCTTCGTTAGAAAGAAGTGATTTTATGGTATTTTGAAAGGAAAAAGAAACCCTAATGTTATCTTGACAAGTTCTAAAAAATCTTGCTTATTTAATATGAAATTTTACCTATGTATGGGACTGAGCAAAATCGAAACTCAACGGTTTGATAATCCAGTTGTCTAATGTGTTTTTGTTTTATTTTCCTAATAGTGTTCTCAATGATATTTGAAGGATAGCCATTGTTAACTGAGATTTGTTTTAAGATGTTTGATTCTTTATCAAAAATGTGGCGCGTCATCTGGATTCTGATCAATCTGTGTACATAGGAGTATATGGCAGCCCCTTGTGTCTCTTTTAGCAGACCTTTTCCTTGATTCTATAGAAAAAAAATTTTCAATAGCAACCATAAAATAATCGTCTGGTATAGATGTGTAGATAATGTTTTGGCCTTTGTAGATGGTACATCTGATGATTGTTTCAAAATTTTAGATTTCATTAATAGTCTACATCCATGCATAAATTGTACAGTCGAATTAGAATTAGATAGTCAGATTAGCTTTTTAGATTTGACAATAGATTAACAATAAAATAGACTTCGATATTTACAGAAAACCAACTAAACAAACAATCATGAGATGTGCCATTTACAAAGACCAAAACATCATCTACATATCCATACCAGCTGATTATTTTATGGTTACTATTGAAAATTTTTGTTTTTTTTCTAAAGAATCAAGAAAAAGGTCTGCTACAAGAGGAGACAAGAGGCTGCCATATACTCCTATGTACACAGATTGATCAGAATCCCTATGTCGCCCCACAATTTTGATAAATAATTAAACATATTAAAACAAACCGCAGTTAACAACGGCTATCCATCAAATATCATCGAGAACGCTATTAGGAAAATAAAATGAAAACACATTAGACAACTGGCTTATCAAACCGGTGAGGTTGGTGAGTTTCGATTTTGCTCAGTCCTATACATAGGTAAAATTTCATATGAAATAACCAAAATTTTTAGAACCTGTCAAAATAACATTAGGGTTTCTGTTTCATCTCAAAATATCATGAAATTACTTCTTTCTAAGACCAAAGATAAGTAACCCAAACTCAAACAGAGCGGTATTTACAAACTTCGGTGTGGTGATTGTGAGGCTGCGTACATGGGTAGAACCATAAGACTTCTTAATATTATCAACGAACATTTAAATAAAACTGAATAATCTGACTTTGGTCATCACCTCACATTTAATAAACATAGTTTCTCACATGGTGATATTAGCAAAATGTTGCACAAATGTTTTTCATAAACTGAACCATCTAGAAGATCTAGAGATATACATAGAGTGCAGAAGGAACGATTGTTGTATCAACAATCAGATTAATTTCAATTCAACTTATACACCCTAATTAGCTCATTTTCAAATTGTATCAGTCAATTTAATTAAGTTTTAATTTTATTAACTGTCTCTCAGTAATTTCCAATATTTTTACGAACATTGTAACTTTAGACACTACCATTTTTCATTATAATAATAATCCGCGTTTTGAGATTATGTTTTTGAGTCAACAAAAATGTTACTTTTTCTTTTCTTTCAACAACTTGATTAAAAATTCTATTAGATGGTCTTTATTATTTATTTTAGAGCCTTGAGGATAACGTAATGTCGAAAGCGCTAGGATTTAATGAATACAAGATTACACACTTATTTACAATTTTATTTCTCCTTGATAACATAGTTGTGTCTAAGGCGACACATGACTCAAATCCGTTCCTATTTTTCACGTGTTATAAAAATTTGTGTTGCGTTTAATTGAGTATTGAACCTAGGCGTTTGATTACATTTGTATGCATGGTACGTATTATATTAGAATGATGTAAACTACCTTGTTTTGTGATCGCCGTAGTTGAAAATGATTTTTTTACTTTTTGCAGGCGAAAATGCTTCGCAGGGAAAGAAAAACTCGCATCGGACTTCACACGAATGGACAGATGTGCAACGTTGTACAGCTTGTATTGGATAGCCAGAAAATACGAGTTGTTGCAAAAACGACTCGTATCCCATATACATAAACAGGTATTGCAAGAAAGTACAAAATGACCCTAATCCTGAGAAAACCGTTAGGCTTACACCAAGCTACGCAGTTAATAAATTATTTATCGACGAGCAAGAACAGAGTATTTTAAATTATGTTCTTAAATGCAGCCATATGTTCTATGGACTTATAATTATGGACGTTACATGCCTAATTTACTAAGTAGCGCTGTTGAATAATATAATAAAAGTATCAGAAGAAGTTGAGTTAATCGATTATCGAACTCCTGAGGGGTGCAGCTTAAGTAGAGCAACATCTTTCAACCGGCACAATGTGTTCTTTAATAATTTGGAAAGGGTTTTGGCTAATCAGGCAATATTTGGCACTGAAACTAGAATATTTAATCTCGATGAAACGAGTATTATGACAGTTCAGAAGTCTGCCAAAGTCCTAGCAGGAAAAGGACAAATGCAAGTTTCCAAGGTTACCAGCACCGAACGAGGGACTTTAACAACAACTTGTTACACAGATAGTGCTTTGGGAAGTACTTTGCCACCAATAATAATATTTCCAAGAGTACATTTTAAACAACATATGATTGCGGAACCTTAGGTGTAGCTACCCAATCTCGCAGGATGGAGTAATTTGTGAAAACTACCCAACAAACACAGACTGGCTGGTCCGATAATGGGACGAAAGTGGTTTGCCGAACTGCCGCATTCGGCCCGCTAACAGCTCCCGGCTCGGCGTGTAGGTAGGGCATGTCCGCCAGGCCGTAAGGTGGCTAAGAGTAGGCTAGCCAACCATTCAACCTCAACAACGCCTTTGAATAACAGACGACGGTAGATGCCGGTAAAGCCGACGACGGGCCGATGTTAGATAGCCGGTAAGTGCACGGCAGTCCATCGGTGGCTCGCAAAGGCGCAATCCTCTTGTAAGCCACCATTTATCGGCCACACGAATATGCGCAGACGCCCAAAATATTTGTAATTGATTGAGAAATGTTTTTTTCCGCAAATCGCTAGGAAATTTTGACATTCCTGTCAAAATTTCTTGAAGAAAAAGTCAGGACTTCCTTACTGTAAGGAAATGATATTTCCGTACAGTTGTTAGTGTTCTACATAAATGATTGAAAACACATTGCTTATAAGGAATTAATTTATATTTTGAACACATCAAGTCATTGCTGAATACATTTTTAAGATCAATTTGTTATATTTACAGTAATTTGACAGTTAGTACAATTATTGAACATTGGAGGAACACTCTTAGAACTATGAGAAACATTTTGGACAACATGCAGGGTGGTAGGGTCATTTTGTTGAATATTTTGTACTGTGAAAATTTCATTTGCCACCTCAACCTTATTGTTAAGCGATTCTTCGATATATCCTTCAGCAACGTTTGATGACTTCCATCCGCCATGCCTCTTTAAACTAGTTATGTCGGCACCAGAGTCAACCAATATTGTTGCAGAAGACCGACGAAAGCAGTGACCAGTATATTCTGTCGGATTTACCAAGTTCAAATAAGTAGCAACTATTTTGGGCATTTTTCTAAATTGATGAATTCCTACCACTTGTCTACAACCCTTTCCGCTTTGATATTTAAAGAAAAATCGGTCACTGTTCATATTTTCTGGTCTTAACGAAACATACTTTCGATAAACATTCAAGTAGATCTGATTAATTACAAATGATCTTGGTTTGTTGGTTTTCGAATCAGGTATGCTGATTAAAAGCTTAGATTCTAAGTCTTCTATATCGTGTATAGTCATTCGGACTAACTCATCCATTCTACAGGCCCCAGAAATACCAAATATTACAGCCACCTAAAAAATAAATAAAGGTATAATCTAAATAGAAATTAAAACCTTGTAAATTACCTTAATCATTAAATTTTCTTTATCTGGAGCTTCCTGGATAAATTTTTCAATTTCTTCCTTCGTTAAAATCTTAGATTTCTTTGCCCTATAACCTTGAGCTTGCCGTTTCAATAAAGAACGAAGTTTTGAGTATGTAGATATATCTACATTGTGTTTAAGTGCAAGGGTTGACTTCAGCATTGAATAATTGGCCCATAATGTTGAAGATTTAATCTTTAAACAAAGGTCTAGGAAGTATGCCATTACAACATTTTCTGAGAAAGAACTCGTATTTTTACTCATGCGATAATCCATAAAACGTCTGTATGCATTTTCGTACTTTTCTCTTAATTTCTTTGGCAATAATTCTAATGAAGCAGTATTCACTGCCTCAACCAGCTCTGGAGGAGTCCCAGGAATGGAAATTTCATCATCACTTATCATTTTACTTTCGAGAACACCAGCAATTAAATTTATAAGCGTCAAGTTTGACAATTCAACCTCAATACGTTTCCATAGTAACCCAAGTAATTTTATTAGGAATTTCAAAGCACCATTTATTTGGGAATAAAATTATCGCGTTTTTTTTAAAATCAATCAATATCTGTCGAATTTTAAACCATTTGCGGAAAAATAGTATGTTTACCTCGTAGGAAAAGCCACATTCCTGGACTCTGTGTTGCTATGTCTCGGCTTGCGCCTCGACTTAGCAATCTTCACAGTCGTCCAGGAATGTTAAGCTTTTCCTACCCGGTAAACAATGTACTATTCTTATGATAAACTTTCTATCGGCTGTTCAATAAAATATGGTTTGTAATCCATACGCGACTGTGACCATGTGATAATTATTGAATACCCTTTATTAAGCGAAAGAAATGATAATTGTATTTTATTATGTATACAATTGATATTTCTAGCTTGAATATGTTATTATTGGAAATCAGCAAAATATCTCATCTGAAAAACAACTTGTGAAAGGTTATAATAATAGTTTTTGTATATAGATGCATCAAATTAAAATTGGAATTTTAAATTAACAGAGAAATTATTTTAGCAATTATGAAAAAAACATTTAAAAATGCATGACAGAGATTCAGAGAAACATCCCCTGCTATGGTATTGATAAAAAAAGATGTATAAAATTTTTTCATAATAAAATCTAAACTTGTACTTTGTATAATAAAACACTTTTTAAAAAAACATTAGACCATTTATTAGTTACACAACAAAAAAAGTAATGTCAATATATCAATATTATTTACAACAAATGCAAAAAATAAGTTTTCCCAATATATAAATAATAAGGAACGGAAAATGTGTACATATTATACATAAAATACGCAGTTACAAGAAACTTAACGAAAAAACCATCTTATTTATATTAAAATCAGCCACAAATTATTATAGAATAATCGGCTAGGAAATTATATACATTAAAATAACAACAAAAAATATTTATACATATTTTTCATAGTTCCCATATCATATGACAGAATGTAGATATATAAAACAAATAAACAAGATTTTAATAGTAAGAATGAAACGGCGCAGTTTTGAACAACTAAAATAAAACACCCTAATTTATAATTAAGTAAAGTAACAAATTAAAATAGACTAATCGCCTGAAATAAAAATCTATAAATACAATAAATCTCTTATTTTTTACTTTTTTGATTGGTTGTTCCTCCTGCTCTATCTGGAGCATTTTTGAGCCAATTGGGTCAGTTTTATTCTTATTATCTGTTTTGCCATGCTCATTGTTAGATTTCTCGATATCAGAGTCAGAATCTGAGCTAAATATGTAATCAAACTCTGTCTCTGATAACACACTTTCTGTTGAAGGCCCTGCTTGTGCTTCAATACAGTCACTGGATTTCGCTAATCGGTTACTATCAATGAAACTGGAGTTAGAAATGTTAGAAGTGATGCTGGGAGTTTTAGATTGTGTCTCCAAATTAGGATCATATTGGGAACTACTTGGGGAATTATAGACAACATCTTGTTCGAAATGAGATGCACGGATTGTAGATTTTGTCTTGGGCTCTGAACATTCAGATCTCAAAGCCTCGTTTATAGAAATAAAATCACTTAATATTGATTGCATTTGCGTGGCAATCAAACGCCGCTCTTGTCTCTTACTTATTTTATGTACAGGCGCCATAATTATATAGGTTAAAATAGAATTCAGCAAACTACTCTTTTAAAATTTAAGCTAAGTAACATTTGCTTGAGATTGTTAAATTAATCACTTGTACCATAAGATACTTCACACTTGTACTTACAAATTATTTTGCCCATCATGTAAATGCGACTGAGACATTATTTATTTTTACACTTGTCTTCTGCCTACACTTTCTTGAAATAACAATAAATTAACTGGCAGCGGAGAAACACAAAAATGATCGAATAATATAATTGATACTCTACGAGTATTATCACGGCAGCACGATTCACGATACTATATCCAAATATAAAAACAACATAAAACAATACTCTTTTTTGCTAGTTTAAGAGTGAGAGTTGAGTAACACAACAATAAACAATAACCTCACAAAAATACAAAATATAAGCAAAATGGTTGTCAAATGATGCGGCGCGAAATTTAAACGCAAATGATTTGGTACCACTTTACGGCTTGCTAACCGAACGCGGCCCGGATTCGGATAAAGCCAGCAAAACATCCTGCGGATCAGTTTTGGCACGAAATATGGTCTCCCGGTAGCGAGTGTCCGAGGAGTAGCCACTTCCGGCCCGAAAACATAACAGCCGCTCTCGGTTTGCCGTTAACCTTCCGGCCGGGGCGCCTAGTCTCTGAGACCCGGCGCTCCGAAAACCGATCGGCAATGTTCGGAAAATCGTCGTAATGGCCTGGCGATCTATCTACCTGTTTATGCTTAGACTCAGTACGTGCACAGTAATTCGTGGATGCGCAAGTATTTTAGTTTCTGAATTATTTTGATTTTGGTCTGTGAGACCCGGCGCCCCGGTTCAGTGTATTTTTTCTACATCTGGCAGGATATATTTTTCTATGGTAAGTCAGGGTGAATATCATTTATATTCTATAGATTTTATAAATATTTGTTTTATTTAGCAGCAATGTCTAATTATTATGAAGAAGTGCAAGAAAAACTGCGTCGTCTATGGGAGGAAGTTGAATCAGAGGAAGAGCCTGATGATGAAGAAGAGGAGTTGGTGTTTGAGGAAAATCATGTTGAAACTCGAAGCACCGATAGTGAATCCGAACAAGAGTGTTCTGATAGTAGTGACGACGATGTACCCCTTGCAAACCTTGCAAAATTAGCAAGAATTCCAACTTTTATTGGAAAAGATGGGACAACGCGGTGGCATAAACATTGCCCAAACAAAACAGTAAGAACGAGAAGGGAAAATATTATTGTGCGATTACCAGGCGTCAGAAACTGTGGGAAAAACGCCAAAACAGCCGTTGAATGTTGGTCGTTGTTTTTTACTGATGAAATGCTCAACATTATAGTGGAGAACACAAATCACTATATTTCTGGATTAGCGGAAAATTATGCGAGAGAGAGAAGAGGAAAGCCCACAGACATTTGTGAAATAAAAGCTTTTCTTGGGTTGTTATATTTGGCGGGTACTCTCAAAAGTGGACGACTAAACACAAAAGAGCTGTGGCAAAGAAACGAACTTGGAATTGAACGTTTTTGGCTGGTAATGTCTCACGATCGATTTCATTTTCTACTTCGTTGCCTTCGGTTTGATGATCTAACAACAAGAGATGAACGAAAAAAATTTGACAAATTAGCTCCAATAAGAAGCCTATTTAACCTTTTTGTTGAAAAATGTAAAAACACCTATACAGTTGGAGTCAACACAACAATTGATGAGAAGCTTGAGGCATTTAGAGGAAGATGCTCCTTCAAACAGTACATTCCAAGTAAGCCCAACAGGTATGGTATAAAAATATTCGCCTTAGTTGACTCGGCTACATCTTATGCGTCAAATCTTGAAGTTTACGTAGGTAAGCAGCCTGAGGGTCCATATGAACAGTCTAATAAGCCACACGATATAGTCTTGAGGCTAATAGAACCTATATCCGGGACTAATCGTAACCTTACTAGTGACAATTGGTTTACCAGTGTCGAATTGGTAAAAAAACTGTTTGACGAACACAAAATAACATATGTGGGTACAATAAAAAAAAATAAAAGAGAATTGCCACCTGAATTTTCCAACACAAGAGCTCGCCCTGAATTTTCTTCAGTATTTGGCTTTCAAAAAGATATGACTATTGTGTCTTACATACCAAAGAAATATAGAAATGTAAATCTTATATCCAGTTTGCACCATGATGATAGAATTGATCCATCTACGGCAGAAAAATGCAAACCCGATATAATTACTTATTATAATCACACCAAGGGAGGTGTAGATAATCTTGACAAATTATCTGCTACCTATAATGTCGCTAGGAATACTAGAAGGTGGCCAATGGTAGTATTTTTTTCAATGATGAACATGGCTGGGGTTAATTCACAAATAATTTTTGCATGCAACAACAAAACATATAAAATCGAAAGAAGATTATTTCTAAGAGACATTGGGCTTTCTTTGACTAAGGAACATTTGGCAAGACGTTCCTATGAAACAAATGTGCCAAGGTCGGTGAGAGAAAGAAGACAAGAAGTCGCTGGAACACAAGAAAACATGAAAAATGAAGAAATCCAACCAGGTACCAGAAGAAGATGTTTTTTTTGCAAAAAGGATTCAAAAACGAAATATTTTTTCAAAAAATGTAAAAAATTTGTTTGTCTCTCTCACATGGAAGCTTGGTGTCCTGAGTGCTCAGAAATTGACATAAATCAATAAAAACTGTTGTTCTATAATATTTTTATAATGTTTCAGTAGAAAATCTTATTTTGTTTACTTATTTACCGGTTGTTTCCTAGTTTTTAGAAAATGATATATTTTTTGACAACAAATTTTAGAACAAGATAAAATTTGTCTATGTAAATTTAAATCATGTTCCTATTATAATATTTGAATAAACTAAGGTATATTTTTTTCATTAAAATATAGTTTTTTAATTTTTTTGCCAAAAAAATGCGATATTTGATGATGGGTCTCAGAGACCCGGCGCCCCGGCTCATGAGCTACACAAAGGCGCCCCGCCCGCAGGGTTAAGTTGCCGAGTAAAAGCCGATTCTTTGTACATTAGGAACGGTATATCCGAACTGGGCCGACGCAGGTCCAGATCATGGCTACTTCAGCCACCAGAGTACCGTGCATGCCGACTGGCGGCCGTATGCTTTCCGATGGCGTTTGGTTTGTTGCGTATACATATTTTATAACGTACGGAAGCAGCAGTAGAGAAAATCCTAGTCTACTTATATACGGTAATCACGAGTCGCACATTTACATACAAGTCTTGAATCTTGCAAAAGAGAATGGTGTGATTATTTTAATAGTGCCACCGCATTCAACCGGAAAGCTGCAACCTCTGGATGTATGTGTTTTTGGACCATTTAAAACTGCCTTTACCAAGGCAATAGACAGCTGGATAATGTGAAATCCTGGGAAAACGTTTTCAATATTTGCTGGATGCGTTATGGAGGCATAAATGAAAGCGATGACACCCGGAAATATTTGCGCTGCTTTCAAAGCGACGGGAATATTCCCCAATAATAAAGACATATTTAGTGAACTAGACTTTGCGCCTAGTGAGATTTTCGATCGAGAAATCGAAAATAATCCAAACCAATGCTATTGACCAGAAGAACACAATGCTCCAGATGATATTATTAACAGAGAGAGAACTATATCACCCCTAATATAGCTACCTCCTCCTTCCTAATAAACTATGGTGTTACAGAAAAAAATATTAATGACGAGGTCACGACGGCAACTCCGCCCATGGTAGCTGGTACATCTGCAAATGGAAGCCGATTTGAGTTTCGAGGATTACCTATAGCTGGTCGATGAAAAGGGGGAAGGGCAAGGCCTAAAGGAAGGTCAATGATTGCAACTGATACGCCAGATAAAGAAGAAATATATTCAAAGCAAGCAAAGAAACGTAAAGAAACTAAGGAGAGAGCAGAAGCCAATAAAAGCGAACACGATGACGATTAATTTTGTGTCTATTCAGAACAAGAATCATAGTTCGAAGATGAAGATGAATGTGAGATGGTGGACTGCAATAACTTTAGTGTCCTAAAAAATCTGCCAAAGGAAAATACCTTTGTTATAGTAGAATTTGATGTTAAAGGATGAAAAGTTATTATGGGGCCAAAGTTACAGGAAAAAAGGAGAACGACGACGAGGTTAGTTTCCTTAGAAAGTCTAGCAAGACCTTAAATACTTTTTATATGTCAAATGTGCCGGATATTTCTACGGTTGCACTAGAAAATATAAAGATGATATTACCGTAACCCAAATGTTCTGGAAATAAAAAGAGAAAACAAGGAAAGTACCACTTTAACCTTTATTTTTCCAGTATTTATTTACGGTAATTATTATATAACAAGTTTAATCTCATGTTTTTATGTTTTTAATTTTATTTATTTGTTTAAGAGTTTTATGTTACAGAAAAGAAAGTTTGTGATGTTTTTTACAAACGTCTGATATAACTCAGAAGGTTTAAATAAAAAAATTAGGTTTATAAGTTAGTTACTGTTCGGATACATACTGATTTTTAAGTTATAATATTATGAATTGTAGTCTGTGCAAATAAAATATCTGATAAGAACGTACGTCCTATGCATACAATAGTTATTTGTTTTACTAGGCATAAAAGCACAAGATTTAATGCCGCGGCTGGTGTTTCATAGCCGAGCGTAGCGAAGCTATGAAACCAGCCAAGGCATTAAATCTGCTTTTCTGCCGTGTGAAACATATAATTTTTTCTTCAAATTTGTTCCAATTCCACGCAAAATCGACTTTTTCATATTTAAATTGCATTTCATTATCAATATCCAAATAACTAAATTATTTTATCAAAGGAAACTGGGCCCTGCGTTACTATGTTTACCGCTGATGACGTTTGTTGAATATGTTTGTTTATTGTTTACTTTGTCATTATCAATTTTGAAAAGTTGTCATGTTAGAAATGGATTTACAGCAAAGTGAGGATGTATTGATGCAATTAACACCACCTGAGATAAGAGAGCAAGCGCGAGATGTGGAATTTAACCTTTTACCGGAAAAATCAAGAACTGTATATGAACTCACATACAGCAGATTCATGGAATATAGACAGAAGTAAAATATAGGATCTTTCTCGGAAAATGTGCTGATTGTCTATTTTTCCGATCTTTCAAAGAAAATGAAGCCTTCAATGTTATGGTCTACCTATTCGATGTTGAAAGCTAGCCTGAACATAAAAAATAACATTGATTTGGCAAAATAGCTGAAGTTACGGGCTTTTTTGAAACGCCAGTCAGACGGTTTCCTTGCAAAAAAATCCCGAGTTTTTCAAAGAGAAGAAATCGAGAAATTTTTATCAGATGCCCCAGATGAGCTGTATTTGTGTACGAAGGTAGGAATATATTGAAAATGATGTATTATGGATTAAAGAACTAATTTTCAATTTATATTTTAGGTTGTACTTATTGTTGCAGTCGCTGGGGCTTGTAGATGTGATGAGCTTTTGCAAATGAAAACAGATGATATAAATGATATGGGCGACAAATTGCTAATTATGCTACCAAATACTAAGACCAAAAGATCAAGATCTTTTGTAGTAACGGAATATTTAAGCGTTTACAGAAAATATGCAGCCACCAGACCCTCGAATTTAAATAATCGGCGTGTCTTCTATAAGTATGCTAACGGTAAAGCACATCATCAATTCATTGGCATTCACAAATTCGGTAAAATGCCAGAAGAAATTGCTACTTTTCTCGGACTATCCCAAGCGAAAGAGTATACCGGGCACTGCTTTCGCAGAACTTCGGCCACGTTGCTGGTGCATTCTGGTGGGGACATAACAATGTTGAAGAAACATGGAGGATGGAAGTCTTCCGCTGTCGCGGAGGGCTATATTGAGGACTCGCTAGCCAATAAGTCGAACATCGGCAATAAAATATTTTCTGGCGTTTCCGGAGTATCAAGTGTGGATACTAAAGTTGTTAATTTTACTGGAAAGGAGGGAAGTGGACAGAGTTCAATTGTATTAAATAATTGTTCTCAATTCACCATAAATATATCTAATAAATAAAAATTTCGTGTTGTAGTTTGTAGTTTTAATGCAATAAAACCAGTTTATTATCATCAGCATCATTTTGAGTTTTCTTAATGTCATTGTCAATTTTAATAACCAGTTTGATTTGAAAAATTACTTGGAAGGTTGCCTAGCAACGAACTTTTTCTGCCTAGGCAGTAAAAGTGGACTTTTTCTGCCTAGGCATTAAAAGTACAACTTCTAAGCCTGCCAAGTGTCATTAAAAGGCCGCTTTTAATGTCATTTGGAGAAAATAGTATATTAAAGTATAAGTGGATAAAGAGGTCTTTCAAACACGCGCGATTTTTCGAGAACGACGGCGCAGCCGGCGTGCTCGAAATAGAGCAAGTGTTTGAAAGACCAGTTACCCACGAATACTTTACGCTATTTTTTTTTATTGGTGCACTTTGAAATCATAAAATATTATTATTATATTATTACTACAAAAAAATGAAAGTCAAATAGTATTTATTTTTATTTGACGTTACGAGGTACTGCTATCAGATCAATAATCAAAAAGTTTCTTTATTTATATTTAAAAGGATACAATGTATATATGAGTATATAAATAAATTTTGCAGAAAAAATCGAATAAGACATTGGTTCATAATGAAAATATACAATTTAAAAACTAATAAAAAAAGTTGTGATTGATACTTACGTTTCTAAAGTTGTTGTTGTTACCATAGGGACTTTAAAAAACGCGCGTGTTTGAAAGTTCGATTAAAACACGCTGAGGCGTGCTTTAAAAAGGTAATATGAGGCATCAATAAAAAAATAAATGAATTTTAGGAAAAAATAATCATATTGACTTTACATATTTCTACTGATCCGGTGTGTCCTAACTGATTCACCGTTACCCATGCTCAGATCCAAAGTAACCCACTCTTGGGTCACCGTGGATCCAATCCAATCCTTTATTGTAAAGGCTATGCTTTGTAAATTTATGCATTATTCGCTAAAAATGCATTTTTCTTCCAAGGATAAGTATTTTTCTTAGAATTAATGCTCGAGAATGATGATTTAACAATCAACTTGGGATATGCATAATTTATAAAAAAAAATTATCCGTTATTACCCACTCTCCCCTATATTTAATAACAATTCAATAGAGGTTCGAATTAATTAATTATAAGAAAAAATAAAAAAATACTGTTAGGAACTATGAAACTTACACTATAAAAACAATATGCTTCTGTCCTACCGATGCCATGTCAAATCGGGGATCTCTTCAGTATAGATAAATTCCACAATAATAGATTCATGTTACATTATTTGACTTCGACAATCGGTAAAAATAGTAAAATTCACATATAATAAATAATTAATATCTACCGAATTATGCAAATATTTATGAACTATATCAACTGTCCATTAAATAACTAATAAAAATGAAAATATTTCCAAGACAATTAACAAAAAATAATATGGAATTCTAACAACACAATCAGATTCAATATTTACGCGATTAAGATCTGGTATTTCTTTATATAAATTATAATTATAATGTGTGGTCTGAACCATTATTGTTGAATTTCTGCATTTTGCCTGCATAATCAGCAATCTGAAAAAAATAAGATCTTCATAATATAATTCCTCGCATCAATTTTTAATTACAGATAGGACAGTTGAACTGCCATCAAAGCATCACCTCAAATGTTATAAAATGAATAGGATGGAAAGCTGAAACACTGGCCACAGGAATGTAGTGAATGTACTAGCTCATAATGGAAGTATATCTCTTCTGAGGAAGTTGAAAAAAGCCACAATCGTGAGCATAATTCATTGTTATTCAACTGAAAATAGTGAGCAAAGTAGCATATTGAATCACAAGTGAACTAAGTAAATAGTTTTCTTCACAAGTGAGAAAAATAGACATTCATTATTCCTATTAAAATGTAATTATGATAATATGAAACTTTGTGGAAACTGATATCGTATCTCGATACTATTTATTTATTTAATACAAACATTTAAAAATTTGTGACAATTACGTTGCTACATTCCATTTTCTTATTTTTTGGCAAAATTGTATTTCAAGATTGTGGAAAAAATCATGTTTAGCACTCGTGAGCACGTCTTTTACTAACTTGTTTTGGACGCGTGAGTAAAAGACACACTCAACAACGTTTTTTTTTAATCTAGCAACAACTTTCAAGATTTTCTCGATTTTCCTTTTATTTGAAAAACAATAATTTTTTAGAAATCTACTTATCCGTGTCGTGTTCTTTTCACTTGATTACTCAGTTCAAATAATTTCCGCGTTTGCAGTAATGTCACTTTTTACATCTCACCTAAATATCGATAAACATGTCAATTTATATAAAATATCATTCATGTCACTTTGTTTTTCTATTAATTGTTCAAAAGATACTTTATTTGGATTTGTTATATTATATACAGGGTTCGTCTAAAAATTATAGTGAATAAGGAAATAAAGTTTGTTTTCGATATTTTATGTCTCAAATGAATTATATTTTAATAATTGACTTATGTGTATGCAATAGACAATTATGGGTTAATAGGTTCGCTTATCAATAAGTTTATAGCATGAGCGTTCAAGTATCATATGGCTATAAGTATTATAATTTTTCTTCAATTGAAAATCGGTATTTATTTATAACAATTCTATTTATTAATTTCACTATCAATAATATTTCACCTCAATATATAAAGAGTTTATTATATAATATAGCCACACCCAAAATCTTAAATCCTATAAAACTTGTGTTTTCTTGTCTTCAGAAGTTTTGCTATACGTCTACGAATGACAGCAATTCAGATGTCCTTACCATTCTCTAGATACATGGATCAGCGAGACGACTTATCTCGGAACAGAAAAACTCCCATAATTTCCGGGGTTTTTTCGCTAATCGGTTGTAATAGCAAGTATAATGTAAGGTACTAGTGCTGAAACGACCAGTAGGGGAGGTTGGGGCAATGTGGACTACGGGGGCAATGTAAATCACCTAGGTTTTTTTCATAACAGCGGCAGCAATGCAACAGATTCGATTCTACTTATGTGCATACGGGTCCTACCGATACTCAGTAAGAACATGGCAGCCGCAGAGGATTGTTTATTAGAGTTTAGAGCCAAAACGTGATTTGCGGAAGCGTCGATCTAACAAAAGTGTTTATATCAGAATTACTTGGTAAGTAAATGTATTTTTATTCATTTTTTAGTCTCCATACGTTGTTTAGAGTGTGCTTAATATATGCCAAACGGCAATGTTACTATTATTTATAAACATTGAATATAAACTACACGTGTTCAATTTATTGTCTATGTGGGGCAAATTGAGCCGTTAGTGGTCCACATTACCCCAAGTACATTTTTATTTATCTAATTTTATTTTCCTTGTTTTCAGGTGCCTAGTCAAGATGGTCCGTAATTATAGAAGAAAAACGGAGAAACAAACATGGTCACTTGTTGCAATGAAAAATGCTATTAAAGCAGTTAAAAGCGGACAAATGGGCTATTTGAAGGCAAGTAAATGTTTTAATATTCCAAAAGCAACATTAATTCGACGATGTAAGGAACAAAATAAAATAATTCTACCCAACGAAAAAGGTTTGGGGTTTTATAAACCTGTGTTTACCAAACAACAGGAGGAAGAATTGGAAAATTATATTCTGGATATGGAAACCAGGTTCTTTGGCATTACATTGCTTGACCTCCGTTCTCTTGCTTTTCAGTTAGCAGAAAAAAATCAGATAGAGCATACATTTAATAACACCAAAAGACTAGCTGGCCTTGATTGGACTTATGGATTTCGTAACCGTTATCCAAACATTTCGTTGCGCAAACCCGAGTCGACTTATGGATTTCGTAACCGTTATCCAAACATTTCGTTGCGCAAACCCGAGTCGACTTCTGCTGCAAGGGCTCAAGCCTTTAACTGCCATAATGTCAAGCAATTTTTAGACCTATACAAAAACGTTTTGGATTCTAAAAATATCGCATTAACCAGAATATTCAATTGTGATGAAACCGGGCTAGGCACTGTTCCAAAATGTAACAGTAAAATATTAGCTAAAAAAGGAAGGAAGCAAGTTGGCCGTCTCACCTCTGCAGATAGAAGTGGAGCCACCACAGCAGTTATTTGTATGTCGCCATCAGGAAACTTTGTACCACCAATATTAGTTTTTGCAAGGTAAAGGATGAAGGTCGAACTCCAAGATGGCGCACCACCTGGAACAATATTTGCATGCAGTGAAAGTGGCTGGATTAATACCGACATCTTTTTAGTCTGGTTTAAGCATTTCGTCAACAGGTGAAACCCACCGACGATGATCCCGTCTTACTAATTTTAGATGGGCATAGTAGCCACACAAAAAATATTGATGTGATTGATATAGCCAGAACTAAACATGTACATATTATTTGCCTGCCGCCCTACAGCACTCATCGTATGTAGCCAACAGATGTCGGTTTCATGGCCCCATTAGCACGCTACTACGATATGGCTCTGGAAAAGTTTTTGAATAATTATCCAGGCAGAGTTGTAACGGTCTTTCAGATCGCCAAAATCTTTGGTGATGCGTACTTACAAGCAGCAACCCCCTTAACGGCTATTAACGCTTTTAAAAAGTGTGGATTAGTCCCCTAAGATCCAAATATTTTCACAGATTTAGACTTTGCCCCGTCTGCTATTACTGACAAAAATCTAGCGACAAACGAACTGCTACAATCTGAAAAGGAAGAAATAATTTCTCCAACCTTTACTGCAGGGAGCATCTTATCGAAGCTCACACAATGTAAGTTGGATGAAGCGCATCCTACAGAATCTACTTCAAACGATCCTTCACATTGTAACGATAAAGAAGCAACGGCTTCAACATCTACTGCCGGCACGACTCTATCACAGCCCATACAATCTAAGCTGGAAAAAGAAGTTCCTTCAGCATCAGCATGTCTTCGCTCTACAGAAAACCAAAGGAAAAGTAGTTTCGGGTCAGAAAGTCCTATCGACAATCGTCCACTTCCAAAGACTACTAAATCAAATAATAAATCATTACGAAAAAATAAAAAGGGCAAAGCAGCAATACTAACATCTAGTCCTTATAAATTGGAGTTAGAAGCTGAACTAAAAATGAAAGAGGAAAAAGAAGCAAAGAAAAAGGAAACAGTTAAAAGAAAAATTGATAATCAAGAAAATGAACCAAAGAAACAAAAAGTAGAGTCTAAGAACAGTCTTTCTAAATCAGATAAAGGAAAGCAGAAAAAAAAATTGTAGATGAAGATGCAGACGAGGGAGACCACGATGCAGAATATTTTTATTGTAATGAGTTGTACTTAACATCAATGGCCGAAGAAGGTTGGGTGCGCTGCTGCGGATGTTTAAGATGGGCTCAAGAAGCCTGCGCAGAATTGGACCCTGAAGATGACGAGGCATTTAAATGTGAATTTTGTGCAGAATGTTATTATTTCAATTACTCGTATTTTTAAGTTGGTAGTACCATCATTTTTATGTTCTATACCTAAATAAAGATTTAATTTTAAATTTCCTTTTTGTGGTCCATATTGCCCCACCCCGTGGGGCAATATGAACTTCAGACATGCGTTCAGATTTTTTTTTAACAAACAAGTTTTGAAAATGAAGTCTGGTAAGTTCATAATGATAGTACCAGGTTCACTGAACAATGTGAGTTCATTACAATTTCAAATTTCATCTTAATAATGAGGCTATACAATTTTTTATCTTAGATAGTTCACATTGTCCCAACCTCCCCTATAATGCGGATTTATAGCCAATCAGTTTTTGTACGTGATATCGGACAATTTTAATTAGCTAAAAATAAATTATGAAGCCATTATCAACCCATGCACGTGGAGAGTCGTTATATCCTTCATTCGAAGAAAAATTACGGAAATACAACATATAGACCAGAAATAACTACACCAGTATAATCCCCCATGAGTCCTGAATTTAAGTAGACTTTCAAAACTGAATCCCTCTGCAGGATGATTCGAATATATCAATTTCGTTTTCGGAAGTTCACACTCTTTGCTTTCTACAAAGGTCACTTTAAAAATGTCCCAAATGGGTTCTTAGAGAACGGTTCTTCGCGCAACTTCGAAATCCGTTTCGACGCAAAACCAACCAGTCCAATTATACTTATTATGACAACTAATAATAGCGTTCACAATCTTTGGTAGATGTTTTCACAGGTTCCCCTACATCCGAATGTATGTACTCTCCTATTTTAGTAGATCTCGGTGACTGTATTGTATCAAATGGTTGGCGAACATTACCCTCTCTGCAAGGACCGCATACATATTTGGACACAGGTAATTGCAGATTTTTAATGCTTTGTCTGTTTTTCTGTATTTATCATTATTGAAGCAAAATGTAGCTGCACCAAATGGTCAGTACATCCGGAGTCGAGAATAAATTCAACATTAGTTTCACTTCCAATAAAAAATTATTTGGTCCCATTTTTAGAAAAATATCACGTTTCACACAATTAATTTATTGTGTTAATAGAAGTGTAACGCCGTAGAATAAGTGTTGTTTATAGCAAACGAATTAGCACATTGTAAAATTCGTAAAAGTTCTGTAATCACATTGTATTTGAGTATCTATTGTTAAACAAGACGGAATCTTTCAATAATGGATCGGTGTCGGAAGGTCTGTAATAAACATTTGAATATTTCTGATTAAAATGTTTCAATAGAAGTTGACGTTCAATAGTAATTGGAATATCTATTGGAGGTGTCCATTGTTGATTCTTGTCAATGGTTCCGGCCGAGTTCAATACTACTGACCAATAAGGAAGGTTTATTCGCTTTTAGTCCCACCAATCTACGTGTAAACACGCGTCTTTAAATATTTCTCGTCTGACAACGTGAAGAAGTCAGTCGTCGTTTCATTTTGAAGTAATCTTCACTCAAATTCAAATAGTCATCATGTTGAAACACATCGTTTCAAATTGTATTCAAGTTCAAGCATACCGCTTCTTATTTAGTATTCAAGTCGAGAGTGTATTCAAGTTCAAGCATACCGCTTCTTAATTAGTGTTCGACTCTAGTGTGTAGTCAAAGCCGAACAAATCGTTCTTAGTCAGTATTCAGTTAACAACATAGTAGAGATATACAGTCGCTACTATTGGTCACCTCATCAAGTCGAAACATAACGTTTTTCGGAATTATTATGTTCTTGTTTATCTTTCGATCAGAAACCCATCGAAGTACAAACATTCATCAATTTGTACAATTCCTTGTAAATATGTATACAATAAACTATCCATTTCGACAGTAACGTTGTCAGATTCAGATTATTAATATAGTTGAATGTCTACGACAGTCGACGAAGTTCAATTAAATTATAATCAAAAACACCCATCTTCAGTGTTTCCTACAAAACATATATTATCCTGTAGATCCTCAACTTGTGTGAGTTGGCTTCTGCGTTGTTCAGTCCTTTGATAGTGATTCCATGGTTTGGATCTTTCCCTGTTCCATTGCTGGTTTCCTTCACTATGGCTGGATGTGGCTTTCCTTGGGCAGTCTGACATATTATGTCTTGTTGAACCGCATTCGTAGCATCTGTCTCTTGAGTGTGCTGAGAATGTCACCCCAATGTTGCTTTCTACTGATGTATTGTTGGATTTTAGTTCTGCATCCAAGAGTCGTGATTTAACAAAATCTAGGGTTAGTTCAGCATCCATTGTTTCCAGTACAATGATAACATTGTCATACTTGCTTGGAATTATCAAGAATAGGTGTGATACTTTATCATCCTGTTCCATATGATTGCCCATACCTTACAAGTCACGAATAATGCAATCGTATTTTGCGAAATGTTTCTGAAATCCCGTGGTGCATTTCATTGTCAAAAGTTTCCTGCGTAAGAACAGTTTCGATCTAGCCCTCTTTCATTCAAACACATTACTTGAAGCAAGTAGCATATTCTTGGCTGTACCTGCATTCCTTACATATTCTATATGGTTCTCTGTGATACACTTTGCTTTTGCCTCCGCTTTTCTGTACTCCTTTTTTTCAGGTTCAGTCATAGCTATCTCTTCTTTTATGTTGTCTATTACCCATTTTACACCTTTAAGAGACACAAAACTCGATACTTCCAAGTAGAGAAATTGTTTTCATTTAACTGAATGTAGACAGACATGGTATTAGAATCAGTCATCTTCACTATTTGTTTTAATTTCGTCCGCTCAGGCACGTGCACTTAGGTTATTTTCTAATTTTAAACTTTTCACGTTTACTCCAGAATTTTTTTTGTTATATCTGGGCCCATAACCTGTTAGATTTATTAAGCGGTACTTTATTAGTTGCTGATTTTTATAAACGAAGATGTTGAAAGTAGATTTTTTGATTTTCTAATTTTCATATTTATGTTAACAAGGCGTATTTTTTCGTACAAAACATGATATTTTAAAATGTCATAATGATTAAGTATACACTCGATTATTTCAATCATACCATCATAGATGAATATGAATTCTCACAGCAACGAGTCGAGGTATTTTTGATCTAACTGAGTTGGAGTATACAGTTTCTGTTCTAAAACTTGTGGATTGCTTCCTACTTGATTCATGTCTGGATTTTTTTTTATTGAAAGTTCGCGCGTTTTATCGAAAATCTTTGTAAATGGGGTTCGGTGTAAGTCGAAAACGATCAGAATATGGAAATAACAGCCTGTTATCTCGATATTTTCAATAAGTAAAGCTTCGGAGTCGCGAAGAAACTTTGAAAAAAAATTAGGAAATACCTTCTGAATTTTTAACTGACTTTTTATTTTTTTATTCTTGTCAGTCAATCTGACAATACTTCAAAAAAAACACAAAGTGAAACTATAACTTCATTATGTCTGATCCCTTCTTTTCAAAAGAAAAATATTTTTGAATAGCAAGCCTAAGATATTAAAGAATAATAAATACTTACCGTCTATGAACTTGTACAAACAGCACACAATGAAAATTCTTTCTCGGCTAGCTTTTTTTTAAAATTCTCTCTCAGGTTTGTGAAAGCATCATCTTTGTTTTTAAATATACCTCTAATATTCATCTCTAAATCTTCCGCTATAGTTTCAATGGATCTACGACAGTCGTTCAATAACATTTTTTTATCTGTTCGATTAATTATAACGTTATCAATTTGCATTGATTTATTATTGTCTGAAGGTAAAAGTGATTCTTCTATAATTTTCATGACATCATCAACGAAGTCTGCAAGAAACAACTTAAGAAATCTGATATCTCGACTGATTTTATAGTCGATGCAAGTGTTATCGGTTAGGTTTAAACTACTATTTGCATCATAAGGTAGGTCAGGGATGGTACTTTCTATGGAGTCTAACATAGAATGTTCTGCCTCCCCTATTATAGATCCTTCACTGAATGATAAATTAGCTAGTGTTTCATCAGCGTTTGATATATCATCGTCAGTACGTTCATCATTTAGAGTTTGAATAGTAACGTCGTCATAAAATTTTAGTAAAGACTCATCACTTGATATTTTGGATCTAATTTCATTTTCGAGAAGCTTATTTTTCAATTTACATGATGGAAGTAGTTTGATGACAATTTTTCTTATTGTGTTTTTAAAAACTACTGATGGGCGATGTGATTTATTATTTTGGATACATTCAGTTGAAGAAGTAGGTTGCTCCTGAAACAAGTTGGAATCGGTCAAATAATTTGTAAGAATGGTATCTTCCAATTTTTTATTCAATTGCTAGAGGGCGTAGGTACTCTGGATAAAAAACACGTTTTTATTAAATGTTTCCAGTCATAGTAGATATATTTTTTTAAATAAAGGTTTAAAAATAATATAAAAAATGATAAAATTGATACCTATGGAATTCAAGCAAAACAGTAACGTTGACAATATGAAAGCTGAGGAGGAGAAGTCTAAACAGTTTAGAGAATTTAAAAAGTACATTCTAGCTACACAGACACCAACCTGAATAGTGACAATGTCGTAAGTGTTACAAACAATAAAAAAATTATTTGTGACAAGTAGACCTACCCGCACTTCAGGCAGACAGTGACCTTGAGACACAGTCATCGTCTTTTAGTCGCTATCAGTAATTCAAGATGGCCGACACCAGATAAGAGGTTCGTTATCAGTTTGTGGTTTTCATAATTCTACAAATCTAAAACATTATTTTATTTTTGGCCATGTTGCACTCTCTGTTAGTGTGACGTAATCTTTGTGACGTAATTAGATAAACAATATTTCGTTTCTACGGTGATTCGATCCCACGGTCCGCCGTGTCGAATTTTATTAATTTAGCGAGTATACCATCAACACTATTTATTAGATCACCATACAAATCATGTCGAGATCAAGGTATATAAGTTATAAAAAAAAATATGCGCGCGCGCAGTCGTTACATTTAATAATTGTGGAAAAGGCGTAGTATATCTTTTATATACAGAACATACAAAGATACCATAAGGGCATTAGAAATTTATCTCTGTTATTATTGGTCTACATCAAACGAACGTCATTGTGTGATATAGCATTTTTATATATACAGAGTGTAGTCATAAAATATGTCATTCGTTTAATGCACAGTCGTTATGACATTATTTTGGCAAGTGACGCATCATATAGGTAAGAAAACCACATTACTTTACTTTCAACGAAGCAGTTTCCACGACCCCCACCACTTCTCCCCACACCTTTCTACGATGGTATGAATATGGGAGGTCAAATTTTAATGCTTAAGTATTCGACGATCGTTGGAACTGTTAACATGGCAAGCTCCAAAATGTTTAGTGTTTCGCAACTTTACGGCAGGAAGGTCAAACCGACCGATGAGAGATTTGGATTGTGGCTCCTGTTGGAAAATTTGGGAGGTAACAATCTGGTTACAGATACTGGAAATACTAAATACACGGATGATGAACACCCGCTGGAAGATGGACTTATACCAATTACAGAACCATTTTGTGACAACATAATGCTTGTAGAGGTATGCGGCTTAGAGGACTGCGATGGAAATTCTAAACTTGTTAAAAAATATGTGGTTCTTTCAATAGTTATATACATGGAAAGTTTGGCGAATTGGTTTCTGCAAAACATGGTGTTAAAGCTAAGCTGCCTTTCCTCTTACTAAGTAACAACCCGTTTACCATTGGAACAAGAGAAGTAGTCGGATAAAATTTGGAAATTATTAAAAGGCAACATAAAGAACCTGTGTGCATTCCATACAAAGTAGAATTGGCGGACGTTAAACTCAACAGGCTACTTAAAGAAATACCAAATTTATTGGAACAACTCCGAAAGGAAGATTCCTACCTAACGGATTTAGACATAACGCAGGATTTTGCAGGAGTTTTTAACAAAGAGGAAATGAATAACTATTTAACAAATAACTTTAATTTTTGCATCCAAGGCGAGTACAAGGAAAGGTGCAACGTTACTGTAAACAATGATAAAACAGCTGGCATAGATTGCCTTACTTGGCTCACATCTAACGCAAGGGTCAAAATATACAACCAATTTATTTGTCAAATAACCAGTCCTGGAGTTAACAAGAGCATTGGAAACCATATTATAGACTTCGTCAACTGCCCAGACGCAAGATTAAAGGAAACTTTCTCTTCTGCATTGGTCAAGAAGCATGATATTACCAGATAAGAAGCTACGATATATTACTACCCAATTGGAAATTGCCATGGAGAAGGCTACAGTCATTTAGAAGATTGCATAACTCTGCTACAAGATAGTAAGTTGTACTTCCAAAATTCTCCGTTATACTCTGTTTCGATTGCGAAAATGTGAACAAAGTTGACCGAGAGTCTACAGAACAGCTGTTGTCTTGTGTTTAACAATATGCTGCAATATGTTTATTGGGGTAACAGCAATACAAGAAGGTCGACGGAATTACAAATAAATTTACCAAAAGAATCCGACGCAAGGAAGAAGATTATAAATTATATTCTGTCTGCATGCAGCTTTAATTGCGTCCCTGTTAACCATAAAGAAGTTGTAAAAGAAAAGGAGAACAGAGACAATGTTCGAATTATACAAAAGTGTTACATTCAAGCTGGAGAGACTTACTTTTCTAGGTCCAGCACCCCATTTTCTACTATACCGGAGGATATTGACATACAGGACGCTAGACTAATCTCTACAGATAATTTAGTTGCACGTATTTTAAGGAAGAGAACAAATAAACCAAACAAACTTTCTCCTTATAAGATTAAAGAAATCGACCCTCTGTCGCAAGCTTACATTACATCGACGAGGAAACGAAAACAGGAAATTGATGAGCTAGATACTTGCGTTAGATGTGGGCCAAGTAAGGCAATCTATGCCAACTGTTTTATCATTGTTTACAATAACGTTGCACCTTTCCTTGTACTCGCCTTGGATGCAAAAGTTAAAGTTGCTTGTTAAATAATTATTCATTTCATCTTTGTTAGAAACTTCTGCAAAATCCTGCGTTATGTCTAAGTCCATTAGGTAGTAATCTTTCTTCCGGAGTTGTTCCAATAAACTTGGTATTCCTTTAAGTAGCCTGTCGAGTTTAACGTCCGCCAATTCTACTTTGTATGGAATGCACATAGGTTCTTTATGTTTCCTTTTAATCATTTCCAAATCTTCTCCGACTACTTCTCTTGTTCAAATGGCAAGCGGGTTGTTACTTAGTAAGAGGAAAGGCAGCTTAGCTTTAACACCATGTTTTGCAGAAACCAATTCGCCAAACTTTCCACGTAAATAACTATTAAAATAACCACATATTTCTTTTTTAACAAGTTTAGAATTTCCATCGCAGTCCTCTAAGCCGCATACCTTCACAAGCATTATGTTGTCACAAAATGGATCCAAAATTGGTATAAATCCATCTTCCAGCGGGTGTTCACTTTCCGTGTATTTAATATTTCCAATATCTGTAACCAGATTGTTACCTTCCAAATGTTCCAACAGGAGCCACAATCCAAATCTATCATCGGTCGCTTTGACCTTCCTGCCGTAAAGTTGGGAAACACTAAACATTTTGGAGCTTGCCATGTTAACAGTTCCAACGATCGTCGTATACTAAAGCCTTAAAATTTGACCTCCTATATTCATACCATCGTAAAAAGGTGTGGGGGTCGTGGAAATTGCTTCGTTGAAAATAAAGTAATGTGGTTTCCTTACCTATATGAAACGAAAGATTTTTTATTTAATTGAAAAATTATATTCAATGCTTACGTCACAAAAATTACGTCAAACTATCCGAGAGCGCAACATGGCCAAAAATAAAATAATGTTTTAGATTTGTAGAATTATATAAACCACAAACTGATAACGAACCCCTTATCTGGTGTCGGCCATCTTGGATTACTGATTGCGACTAAGAGGCGACGACTGTGTCTCAAGGTCACTGTCTGCCTGAAGTGCGGGTAGGTCTACTGTGACAGTAAAAAACCTCACCAAACAAATCCAGTAAAAAAGTCAGTCAAAATTCAAAAGAAACATCTACTTGACACCAATCATTCATTGACACCTAACACAAAACTAGAAGTACTGCATATTTGTGAAAAGAAACAAGAACTGGATTTCCTTGAAGAACTGGAAATTAGAAGACATTTAAGAAACCCACAATATGAAGTTGTCAATGAACAGTTAAATCTAGGGAATTCTCCACTAATAAACTGTCTTCTTAAGTGATAATTGTAAAGATCAGCAGATATAGTTTTCCTGGTTTTCCATATCATTGCACAGTTATACTGATCTTAATTGGAAAAATGATATCCAGGATATCACCATAGGGCTAATAATATCTAAGCTTCAATATTTGTAATATCACATCTTCTTCTTTTTTCTATAAACATTTATTAAGCCAATCACAAGTTAGGTTACTTCTTGGTCTAGCCAAATATAACTACTAAACATCAGGTAGGCATAAACTGAAATGTAACTTCTGTCATTCTGACGATGATATTGATTTATCGAAACAATTGTCAATTTTTTAGAATTTTCAATAACTTGTATTATATTGTGGAATTAACTAGAGACCTTGAGTTTCATTTAAAAAGACTCAAAAGTAACAAATGAAAACACGCAGTTAGTATGAACAGCACAAAATACATTGATGAAATTAAATGGATAAAAGACAAAACAATAGATCTCAAATCAAAGAATTTTAACTATTTAAAATTAGTTTATATTAACGATAACGTTGACAAGCAACAAAACTATAGTAATTCGTATGAAAAAATTATTATCCCAAAAAAGTGTCTACAATCAGTCGTCGTTATTATTATTATTAAAAATAGTCTTTATTTTATATTTTGGTTCCCTTTACATGGTTAAGAAAAATAAATATATAAATATATTGGCCGATGATTTGGCAATTTTCTATCCCCTTGTTTAAGTCGTCTGTTTCTATCTATGCTCCTTGTCGTAGCGTCATCCGTAGTTTTTCATTGTTCGTAATAATTTTGTCCCGTGATTTGTTTATGATTCCTAGCATATTTCGGCTGTGTATTCCCTAAAAAGTAGCTAAAAAACTGATACTGGGTTTTTAGTTTTGGAGAAAGCAACATGACTGACGTTGATTTTAATTTAATTTGTTTGTTTGGATTGATTTACGTTGTGTGTTAATATAGGTTTGGAGTTAATCAACCTGGTTATGTAATGAGTGTGCTATGCAGAAGCCTACACACACTATCTCGGATGTCTCCGGCGCGATTTGCGTCTTGTGATTTTTGCGAAGATCTTGTGGCAGACAATAATTATAAAAATTTGATAGTAGGCGTGTCGGCTTTGTCATGCAACCAAGAGTTTTTGGATAGTTTCGGGTAGCAGTTATGTTTTATTGCCATCCGTAAACACTTGTTTTGAACCACCTGCAGGGAGTGGAAATTGTGTTTCGCCCTGTTAAAATAAACGGGAGCTGCGTATGTAAGTATTGGTCTTATAATATATTTGTATATGAGAATTTTGTTGTAACTTGTTAAGCTACTATGTGTACAAATGAGTGGATAACGTTTGCTCATTGCAATCTTTGCTTTGCGAACCTGTTGCATATGTTCGTTCGAATTTGTATTGCCTTGAACCGTATACCCTAAATATTTTAGTGTATTACTAGGCTTGATAATATTCCCATCTACACAAGCTGAGTTTACAATGACGTGTTTTTCTTAGCTATTCTCCTGAGTAGTAAATACTCTGTTGTGGTTGCGTTGATAGCTAATTTGTGTTCGTGTAAATATGGTATGATTTTTGTGTTTATGTGTGTTTGTACTGTTTCCAATGCGTGGACTGGATTCTGTGCTGTGGCTACAAAACAAGTATCATCGGCGTACATTGCGGTTCAGAATTGTGGGGATGTTGGTAAATCGTGGACGAATAGGGAGTATAACAAAGGGGATAATACAGAGCCTTGCAGAACTCCAGCTTGCATTCTGTGTAAATGCCGATTTAAGAATAAAATTTCCTGTTTGTTGAATAGGTGTTTGAAATCTCAATTCAGTAATCAGTGTATTTGTGTTCAGCATGTCTCCTTCATCTTTTCTTCCAAGACTGACGCATGCTTTTTAATTTATTTCAGATTGAAAGATTGTGACGATACCACGTAGCAGCAAACCTAAAAGCACTATTAGTCTAGCAGATGAAAACCATATGAAATCGGCTGTTAGATCTGTATTAGATGAAGGTTGATCGACAAAACCGGCTGCAGTTCGTTACAATATAGCACGAACCACATTACGTAGGTATATCAAAAAATGCCGTGATATATATATATAAATTGGGATGATCCAGAATTTCCAAAAATGAAGCCAAATTATGAATGCAGAAAGATTTTTACTAACGAAGAAGTGGTGAAGTTATGTGAATACCTATAGAAATGTGGAAAACTACACAATGGTTTACCACCAAAAGCTGCTAGCAAACTGACATTTGACCTTGCAGTGGCTATCAACAAGAATATTTCGGAAAGCTGGCAACGAGATCAATCTGCTATAAAGGAATGGTTTACGGCGTTCATGAAAAGGAATCCTACAATTTCCTTAAGAGCAGCAGAAGCAACTTCTATATCAAGATCTATGGCTTTTAAGAAGCCCGTTGTCCATAAGTTCTATGACGATTTAAGGGATTTATATGAAAAATACCTATCTTTGATACCTGTTTCACCAGGGAAATTTTATTCTTTAAATAATTATGTGCCAGCCTCCAATTTTTTCTCACCAGAGATATTACGCCCGTATCCGAAAACAAATACCGAACAGAATATAACTAAAAGGGGTAGTAGGAAGAAAAATAAAGCAGAAGTTTTAACAAGCTCGCCAGTTATGACTAGACTAGAACAAGAAATTATGGAAAAAATGAGACTGGAAAGTTTAAAGCGAGAAAGAAATATGGAAAAAAGTGATCGGAAGCAAAAGAAAAAACCCATTATGGAACTAATGGAATCCACAAGTGAGAGTGAAAATCAGATGTTCGAATTATGACGTTTCCGAGAACTCTGAAGATAATTCTGGCAGTGCAATTGTTGTCGAATCATTTGTTTTAATTAAGTATACAACAACATAAATATTTTTTCTACGCTCTATCTTTAAAGTACCTTGTATTTCATCGGTTTGCAGCGCTTAAAGTGGTTGTTTATGGTTAGAGTGAAAAAAAGTAAAAAAGCGTTAAAAGAAGTGCCATAACCTTAACTTTATTTCACGCTTCCTATAAGCTAACACAATGAATCTTGGCTGGGCATCGAGGATGGACTTTCATGAAACTTAGAATACGTATAATTGTAATTTACCGAAGGAGCTTAATTAAAAGATCCCAAATTTCTATTTGAATTTTATTTTTTTGTATAGGGCTGTAGAAAAAATAATGTATGCAACATGTGCATAAAGTGGTACTTCTTTTCACTCATGGAATTGCCGGTCAACTTTTTCCATTCGTGAAAAAAAGTACCACTTTATGCACTTGTGCATAAATTACTATTGTGCAACAAGTGCATAAAGTGGCAATTCCATGAGTGAAAAAAATACACTTTATGCACATGTTGCATACACTATTTTTTCTACAGCCTTATACAAAAAAATAAAATTCAAATAGAAATTTGGGATATTTTAATTAAGCTCCTTAGGTAAATTACAATTATACGTATTCCAAGTCTCATGAAAGTCCATCCTCGATTCCCAACCAAGATTCATAAAAGTCCATCCTCGATGCCCAGCCAAGCATTTTAGAAGTCCATCCTCGATGCCCAGCCAAGATTCATTGTGTTAGCTTATGGGAAGCGTGAAATAAAGTTATCGTTATGGCACTTTTTTTAACGCTTTTTCACTTTTTTTCACTCTAACCATAAACAACCACTTTAAGCGCTGCAAACCGATGAAATACAAGGTACTTTGAAGATAGGGCGTAGAAAAATTACTATTGTTGGTCAAGTCAATAATATCAATACTGACTTGAATGAATATTCAATTAATTTTTTAAGGAAAGTTGGGGATAAGTTTGTATTTCCTAATGTTAAAGATTCTGGAAAAGTATCATTCGATGATATTGTTACCGTTCTCCCACCACCTTTAAATTCTGGAGGTACTTCCAGTGTACAAACCACTTATAGATTTGGTATTGACTTTAGCGGCTATAACATTGTATAATTCTATCTTACTCAATTCTGTTTTTTATCAGTTCTATTTGGGTGACCAATCTGCCCCATGTATGTGGCCACTGTTCCCCGCGTGTGGGGTACAGTAGCCAGTTTTTATGTTCTCAAAAATAATTATTTTTTATTTCATGTATCGTTTGTTTTTTCAAATAAATTTTTTATATGTAGTAAAAACTCTATTTATTATGATTCTGCACACTACAATGAAGGTATTCGAAGTAGAGAAAAAAATATAAACCAAAAAAGTGGCCACTGTGACCCGCTCTCCCCTATACGAAAGGCACACCAAAAATAGTTCGTTCATTTTATCTGTACATTTCTTGAAATAAAAAGAAATTTCAAATATAGTAATTGAAGTAAAAACTCACGTTACAATTTAAGGGGCGAACAACTCTCTTCTCTTCTATATTTATATCAACTTTGCCACCATTGTCTATTAATTTTGGGTTAATTGGTATTTTACTATCTTCATTCTTCATCCTAGTTTTAGTGATATTTACGAATGAAGTCGAAATGGTAGGATTCATTTTACTTTATTCAAAGTATATTATCTATGTCGATACAGTAAATCCAAGTTAAATGCGATCTATATGAATTTCTTCGAGGTTGAAAAAAACACAATTTTCAATTGCTACCTAAAAATTAGTTTCAATTAATTTCTGGAACCATGGGTGATATTCACACTGAACACACTACTTACTACAACACGCACACTATCTGATACGAGTTTCGATAAATAAGCTTGGGTCTCTGAAGACGAAAACTTGGTTAACGAAACGTGCTTTAGATAGTAGGGTAAATGCACCAGTGAATGAACATCACCAGTGAATGAACAAATTGCAATATATCTGAAATTATTAAGAATATGGTGTCTTTCTCGTAAACACTGCAATATCCCTCATGGCGTGCAACATGTTCCTCTTAACGTGATACTTTGTTAGTTCAAGTCAGTTGTTAAGAATGAACGTACCGCTGTGTTTTTGTTGACAAAGTTTGAGAAACGTATTTGTTATTGGAACGATACTAAGCAATAACCAGGTGAGCAATAGTACAGAATAAGATATTAACAAATGAGATGTGTACTCATTATCACATCAATTAATTGATTTCAACTGATTTTATCGAAAACCAACTTCAAAATACATCGAAATCGTTATTTAATTCAATAATTTGAGTGTTCATTCATTGGTGCATGTGCTGAACCCAGTAAACGAACAAAATGTTCATTCATTGGGATTTTACGTGTTAATCTAGATTACATCGATCTGATCCTTATATACTCGTTTAGAAAGGCTGTTTCACGGGTTCCGTCAGGAAATGTCTACTAAGCTTGATATCCAGTAAATGAACGACTTTGTTCATTCACTGAATCATAACATAGATCAATGGTGCTTCAGTGAATGAACAATTTATACTTTCTCTGTTCTTTTCTGATTTCATATTTTTTTCAATCATTTGACAGAAATATGGAAGGCGGAAAGTCAAAGCCAGTACATCAAAAAAAGTATGTAAGATTCCGATATTCCGATGACTGTCTCCAGAAGGCCGTGGAACCAATAAGAAAAAAGGAAATCACCATCAATGCGGCCAGCAGACAATATGGGATTCCGAAAAGTACACTCTTCAACAAAACAACTGGAAAAGTTCCCATGATTCGAAAAATGGGACCTCCCACCATTTTGACCTACGAAGAAGAAACTACTCTAGAAACTTGGATTCTATCCAAAGCTCTATCAGGATTTCCCTTGCATCCCGATGAGATGAAGGACCAAGGCGAGAGCGTCCGTAATAGAGGAAAATATTCGAAAATGGTTTCAGGAGATGAAGGAATATTTAATTGGAGAAGCCGTTGAAGACATCCTTTCTGAGCCTGATAGAATTTTTAATGGGGCTGAAACCGGTTTGCAGATTTGTCCCAAAACTGGAAAGCTTCTAGGTCTCAAAAATTACAGGAATTTTTTTGAAATTAGTGTTTTAAATGAAACTCGCGGTTTCTAGTTAATTCCACAATATAATAAAAGTTATTGAAAATTCTAAAATATTGACAATTGTTTCGATAAATCAATATAATCGTCAGAATGACAGAAGTTACATTTTATTTGATGCCTACCTGATGTTTAGTAGTTATTTTTGGCTAGACCAAGAAGTGACCTAACTTGTGATTGACTTAATATATGTTTATAGAAAAAAGAAGAAGATGTGATATTATAAATATTGAAGCTTAGATATTATTAGCCCTATGGTGATATCCTGGATATCATTTTTCAATTAAGATCAGTATAACTGTGCAATGATATGGAAAACCAGGAAAACTATATCTGCTGATCTTTACAATTATCACTTAAGAAGACAGTTTATTAGTGGAGAACTCCCTAGATTTAACTGTTCATTGACAACTTCATATTGTGGGTTTCTTAAATGTCTTCTAGTTTCCAGTTCTTCAAGGAAATCCAGTTCTTGTTTCTTTTCACAAATATGCAGCACTTCTAGTTTTGTGTTAGGTGTCAATGAATGATTGGTGTCAAGTAGATGTTTTGCGTAGTGGGATTTATCTGGTTGTTTTAACCTGTATGCTCGTAAGTGTTCACTGTATCGGATTTCAAAATTCCTAATGGTCTGACCCAAATAGACAGCATTACATTCTGGACATTTGAGTTTATATATACCTGACTTCTTTAATAGTGGTATTTTTGATTTTACATTTAACAATTTTGTACTAACGTTACTTTCTGTTTTAAAAGAAATTGTATTCGTTGCTGAAGATATTATCTTCGAAATATTATTAGAAATACTTCCTGCATATGTGATGGTTTTATAAGTTTTTATTTCATCAGCTTGTGAAAAGAAATAAGAACTGGCAACAGCAAACAGGCAACTTTAATGCCGTTTGTCATCACTTCCAAAAAATGGAAAGACTATACAGATACAAATGAATCTGAGAGAAAGGAAAAAGCAGCTTTTGACCTCCGAAGAAGAAACTACTCTAGAAACTTGGATTCTATCCAAAGCTCTATCAGGATTTCCCATGCATCCCGATAAGGTGAAGGACAAAGGCGAGAGCATCTGTAATAGAGGAAAATATTCGAAAATTGTTTCAGGAGATGAAGGAATATTTAATTGGAGAAGCCATTGAAGACATCCTTTCTGAGCCTGATAGAATTTTTAATGGGGATGAAACCGGTTTGCAGATTTGTTCCAAAACTGGAAAGCTACTAGGTCCCAAGAATTACAGGAATTTTTATGAAATTGCTAGTGGCCCAGAAAAAGAATGCATAACAGTTCTCTGTACATTTTCTGCCTCAGGAGAATCTGTTCCACCTATGATTGTGTACCCGTACCAGCGTATTCCAAGAGATATTGTACAAATTATACCTGAGGAGTGGGGTAACATATCTGACAATTCAACAATAATATTGAATGTGGATAGAACGAAAGATATAGAACATGTTATCATAGAAAAAATTGAAAATCCTGAAGATATATTGGACGGTACCGAGCAAGAGAGTATAACTAATAATGATACTCTAACTCTAATAGAAGTTTACGAGAAAAAAAAAACAAGTAAAACAGATGATCTGAATGCTGTAGAAGAACTCGAGATTCCATATAAAATATATTAAAATAGACATAGTAATAGATAACAGTAGTGTTGATTTCCATAATCAGAATATTAATTTGTTGAATTCTATATTATCAAAAATTAAAGGAAACGCTAAAACTATAATAAATATCCACTCTTGTAATACATGGGTCGAATTATAAAACGATCTGACTAGTAATTTCTCAGACCAAAGAGACGAAGTTTGCTTGAATAGAGATCTCGTAATGCTCAAACAAAATTCGAATGAGTCTTCTCAATAGTTCTATGATAGATGCTTACATATTCTAAATTTAATTTGTAGCTATGTTAATATCCACGAAAATACAGAGGCTGCTAGATTTCTCAAAAATACCCTATATCAAAATTTAGCCCTCAAAACATTTCTCTCCGGGTTAAGAGAACCCCTAGGAACCACCATTCGATGCATGAGGCCCACTTCTTTAACAGAGGCTATGCAATACGTTATTCAAGAAGAAAATGCCCATTATCTTCAAAATTCATCTAATAGAAATTCCCCTAGACAATTTGCCAATAATAGTAACAGATCGAATCATCGATCAATGCAAACACCCAATCAATCTTCATTTAATTCGCATACTCCGAATCACTTGTTTACCAGACAAACGAATAACTTTACTTCTCAACCTATACCAATACAACTCCGACAAATACAACACAATTTTCCTAGGAACTCTCAAGTCTTTAGACAACCAAATTCGAATACCAATGTGTTCAGACCCAATCCAAATAATAATAGATTCCCTAAACCATCGCCCATGTCGATGTCAACTAGAAATACAAATCAGCCCAATCAGTTGAACAGACAATTCCCGACTACAAATAGTAGACCTCCAAATAATCGTCCCAATTTTATATCTGAAGAACTCTATAATGTAGAATCACAAGACGATGATGACCATTCCTATCAGTTACCATACCCCGATGATAAAAATAATAGTGATACAACAGAGCCACTCGACGATGGCGTAAATTTTCAGTAAGTGCCTCGGAACATACCTCACAAAATAAACCCAGTTGTTTCAGCCCCGAAATTATTTCACTTAACAACGTTAAATCGAGCGAACTGCCCTATGTAGTTCTACCTGAACATAATCTAAAATTCTTAATCGACTCCGGTTCGAGTAGGTCTTTCATAGACCCCAAAATTGCTTTTAAATTATACCCAAATGCAATCAATAGTGATCCTTTTATAGTCACAACGGTATTTCAGCAATCGTCCCACAAATATCGCGCTGACATAAAAGCCTCAAAAATATTCAAATTGCCAAACCCAACAAATTTGAAATTTTTCCTTTCTAAATTTCACAACGTTTTTAACGGCCTTATAGGTCTAGATAATCTTAAGTTACTTCAAGCTAGTGTTGATTTCAAAACAGGGTATCTTATTACACCTTATACTAAAATAAAATTGTGTTATCATAAAACGTCGCATGATTTAAATCTCGTTACAGTAGCTCCTAGAACACAACAAGTGATAAAAATAAAAACTAGTGTTTCTCAGGGAGATATAATTATTCCTTATAAAAAAATTGACGACTGTGAAATTCCACAAAGTCTTAGTACAGCAAAAGACGGTTATGCTTTAACTACAATTTTAAACAAATCTACAAAGTCTTTAATTTTAGATTTTTCAGAACCGGTTTCAGTTGAAAGTTTTCATGAAAATTACTTAGAAAACAATAATTTTGAAATTAACAACTTTGAATATTCTGATAAAAATTTAGTAATGCCAAAAATTCGAACCGAACACATGAACGAAGAGGAAAAACGAAAAATCCTCGAGCTTTGTAATGAATATAACGACATTTTTTATAAAGAAAACGAACCATTGACATTTACTAGTAAAATTCGACATCAAATACGAACGACTGATGAAATACCGGTCTACACGAAAACTTACAGATATCCTTTTATACATAGACAAGAGGTCGCTAATCAGATACAAAACATGCTGGACTCTAATATAATTCGCCAATCGCACTCGCCATGGTCATCGCCAATCTGGGTGGTAAGTAAGAAGAAAGATGCCAGCGGCAAACAAAAATGGAGAGTAGTTATCGACTACAGAAAACTTAATGAAAAAACAATAGACGATCGTTATCCTCTGCCCAATATACACGATGTTTCAGCGAAATTAGGAAATTGTCAATATTTTTCGACTATAGATCTAGCTAGCGGCTTCCATCAGATCGAGATGGAAGAAAAATATATCGAAAAAACAGCATTTAATACAGAAAACGGACATTACGAATTTCTTCGTATGCCTTATGGTCTCAAATCGGCACCTGCCACCTTTCAAAGAGTCGCAGATAACATACTACGAGGTATTCAAAACGAAATGTGTTTGGTTTACCTCGATGATATCATAATATTTTCGACTTCCCTTCAGGAATACTTGGAACGCCTGCGAACAGTATTTCAACGACTTAGAGAAGCAAATTTCAAGGTCCAGCTGGACAAATCAGAATTTTTGAGGAAGGAAGTTGCTTACTTGGGCCACATAGTAACACCTGACGGTGTTAAACCAAACCCAGACAAAATATACGCCATACGCAACTTCCCAATACCAAAAACACCAAAACAAATCAAAGCCTTCCTTGGTCTACTCGGATATTATCGACGGTTCATTAAGAACTTTGCCAAAATTACAAAACCCTTAACAAAGTGCCTTAAAAAGGGGGCGAAAATTGATTTAAATGACGAGTACATCACCTGCTTCGAGACTTGTAAAAATTTACTGATAAACGAGCCTATTCTACAATATTCCGATTTCTCGAAACCATTTAATCTTACAACAGATGCATCAAATGTAGCTTTAGGAGCAATCCTATCTCAAGGCCCTATAGGTCAGGATCTCCTCGTAGCATACGCATCACGTACTTTGAATGATTCTGAACAATCATACTCAACAATAGAGAAGGAGCTTTTAGCTATAGTATGGGCAACCAAGTACTTCAGACCTTACCTATATGGTAGAAGATTTAATATTATAACAGACCACAAACCATTAGTCTGGTTAAATTCACTAAAAGAACCAAATTCTAAACTCTTACGTTGGAAAATAAAACTCGAAGAGTTTGATTATCAGATAATTTATCGATCCGGGAAATCGAACAGTAACGCAGATTGCCTCTCACGAATTGAGATCCATATTAAAGAATCACAACCATTTTGGAACGACGATTTTTTTTGGAAAAACGTGGACGAAATCTTAGGCGAATCCAGCAATTACTATAGTCAACCCAACCCAGACCGTCAAACTGACAGTAGTCTCAATACACCTCAACCTTCGACGCGCAATCAACCTGCAGAACCAAGTGTTATTAGTGTAAGCCAAGACTACGATAACTTGTCTATGATCGTAAATATTGACGATACATTTCATGACAATCACGAACAACAAACTGAAGACGACCCTGACGAAAATAACACTGTACATTCGAATTTCGACGAAAGCCCTGTAGTAGGTATACCAATTACCGAATGTGCAGTTAACTATGGCAAAAACCAAATTTTCATAGATTCAGTAATGCATTCTCCGGCAAAACCTAAAATAAAATTTCATTTTGGAAATAAGCAACGTTATTACATTCAGTTATCTAAAAACGACTTTAATAACGATGCGATAAACTTCATTAAAGAATATATTGTCCCAGATGTCTCTTATTATTTATATTTCGAAGATCCAACTCTGTATGAACCACTTTCGGTTTGTTTACAGCAATATTTTAAATCTTTTTCTATAAAACTAAAAAAATGTACAAGTAAACTAATCGATGTAATAGACAAACAAGATATATTGGAAACGATCAAAAACTACCATGAAAGCAAATCTAATCACCGCGGCATCAACGAAACGCTTCAAAAAATCAAAGAAAAATATTACTGGCCCGATATGAAAAAATCAATGAATGTGAAATATGTCAGCAATGCAGATATGACCGACATCCAGTCAAGATCCAAATGAATTTAACACCAACAGCGACTAAACCCTTCGAAATAGTGCACATCGACTCATTCACATTCGAAAATTCAAAATTTTTAACGATTGTAGATAGTTTTTCAAAGTATGCTCAAGCCTACTATTTAGAAGCCTTATCAGGAACAGAAATAGCTAATAATCTCATCAAATTTTTCTCCCATCACGGTATACCCAACCAAATAATTTGTGACAACGGCACCGAATTTAAAAATACTGTTGTAACCGAACTTCTAAGCCTCTATAAACTTAAACTACATTTTTGTTCACCGGATCACCCACAATCGAACGGTATTGTCGAACGTTTCCACTCGACAATAATAGAACATTTAAGGTTACTAAATTCACAAGGATTCTCTAATACCCCAATAAAAAATAAAATAGTGAATGCTATTCTGGCATATAATAATTCTATTCACTCCGCAGTAAAATTAAAACCAATTGATATTGTCAACGGACATATCTCAGATAACGATCCATTCAATTTAGAAATTGACAAATTACTAATAAACGATTACATCAATCAACATAAAGATCGATCAAAACTATTGTACGCGAAAATTAATTCAGATCTAATCGAACAAAAAACCAAACATTTAGAGAATATCAACAAAATCCGCGAAGATCCAAAAATATTCGCACCAAATCAAACCATATTTATCAAAAGAAAGAAAAGACAGAAAAATTCTAATAAATTTGATAAGCCAGTTACTCTTAAAACAATAAACACGAAACGTAAAACCGTAACAACTGCAAAACGTGGTAAGGTACATATGGACAATGTTAAACGCCCACTAAAAAGATTATATTCTTTTGACTCTTAATTACATGTTATTATTTCAGATTACCGGGAATTCTCGGATTCCAAGAAACTATAACTCTCCGGAATCTCCAAGATAACCCTGGCCTTCTTCCAGTTAAACTCGGCAACGCAAAAATAATTCAATATTATCATTCAATATTATATTATTATGATTTAAATTCCATTAACATCGAATTTCAAAAATTAAAGACCAAAACTTCAAAAACAATCGACTTGATTAAAATTAATAACATAAAATTCGAAGAACTACCAACCAACTTAAATACTATTAACTTTATCGAAGCACAAATAGAAACAAAATTAAGTGAATTATTACCTCATCAACGGAGGACAAAACGTGGCCTAATCAATGGGCTTGGTTCAGTTTTTAAAGCTATTAGCGGAAATTTGGACGCTAACGATGGCGAACGTTACGAGAGACTTATTAAGGAACTTCAACAAAATCAAAATTCTCTAGCACAAACAATCAAAACACAAAATACATTAGCTGTTTCTTTAATTGATGATTTCAACTCAACCATTCAACAAATAAATAAAAATGAGAGATTATTAGAATACAAAATTAACACCATAAGTAAATTCATTCAAAACCAATATAATAACAATACTATTTTCATCAAAGACGTATTTAATCAAATATTAAACATGTATGAAATATTAAACTCTATATTGCAAGATATAGAAAATTCAATTTCCTTTGCAAAGATTGGTATTATGCACCCTAGTATAATAAAAACACAACATTTGTTGGTACTTCTAAAAACCGTTTATCAAGATTCTGATGAAGATCAAATTCCTGTCAAATTAAATTTAAATTCAATTCCGATTTACGAAAACCTTATTAAAGTATCTAGTTTCATTCTGAATAATAAAATCACATACATATTACATGTTCCCGTAATGTATCCAATAAAATTAAATTTATTTCATTTATATCCGATACCTATTTTGAAAGAGAATCAACCAAAAATAATTGTACCTCAAAATAAATTCGTTCTAAAAAATAAATTGTACTTCGCATATCCGAGCGACTCATGCACTAAAATGACTATGCAAGAATACATTTGCGGTGAAACCGATCTAGTAGGGGTCAAGTCCATGTGAAATTCAAATATTGGACCTAAAAGCGGCACCCACCTGTCATCAAGTGGCGATATTTGCCTCACAACCATTATTCAAGAGACTAGATGTATCTAATCAATGGATAGCGTTTTCACCACAAAAAAACCAACCTACATCTAAAATGCCACCAACAAGAAGAAGTCGTCAACTTAATTGGCACACACTTAATCAACATTTCTGCTTCGTGCCAAGTTAACGCGGACGCAGTACACATAACCAACAAAGAAGAAATAGAAACAGGAAGCCAGCCGATTCTATTTCCCACAATAGTAGTCAATCCTTATCGATCTAAGACAATTCAAGATTTCAACATCAGTTTACCTACTTTAGATTTAGACAAACTTCATACACTCAGATCCAGAATCATCAAGAACCAACCCAATTTAGAGACAGTTGCCATCGATCACCCTCTAATCACCAAAACACTAGTTTACATACTTTCAATAGTGTTCATTGTGTATTTAGTGTACAAAACAATCAAGTGCAAGAAAAAAACCCAAGAAACCGAGGACAACCATTGTGATGGAGACACTGAAAATGTTCGACTTCCTTGACCTTCAGCCCTCAGAAGCCGAATCTTCAGGGGGAGGAATTATATCACCCTCACCCGCAGATCAGTTATAATAATATGATATTGTAATTTGCTTACGTTGTATTTTTAGATTTATATATAAATTCATTTTCTTTCAAGAATTAGTCAGTCAGCAGTTAGAACCGAACGAATATTGTCGGTATAGTTAGTTTGTAGTTTTTAAAAAGTAGTTTTACGGAATAAAGTACATTTTTCGTGTCTAATACATTTTTCGAGTTACAGTGAAAAGGAACAAGTATTGTTACCCATTTGTTGGTTACTTACTTTATCCGTAAGATTCTCCGCATTCTCCAACATGTCTACATTTCAAAAGTTCCCTACTAATTTATTCAGATACTGTTCAAAGTTCACGTGTCTGTTCCATATAAAAAAAAACTGAGAACACTTGCACTTGAACAACTTTGAATTTAAGTTTAGACTACATAATATTTCTGTCATGTTGTTGGGAACATTTTTGAACTTTTCTGTTTGTTTTTATTTTTGTGAATTAACATTCACTTCAGAATTTCCTTTTCAAATATTTATTGGGAGTACACATTAAAAATAATTAACGATAGAACACAACCCATTTTAATCTATTGTTAACAGAGATTATATAGTTGTTTACATGTTTTTGTTACATTGTCAAACTCGTGATTCATTGATGCAGTTGTAGCCCGAAAAGCCGACAAATATTTATTTTGATTTACCTACCTACTACAAAAAGTCAATAAGACTCTTTATTTTCCAAACAGTTTCTAGAGCTGAGCTATCTTCACCCAATTCTTACCTACTCCCAATTTTGATACATTCTACAGAGTATGATTTCCAAAAATACATTATTTTTTCTATATGTTACGAATATATCGTTGAAAAATTCATAAGCCTTTTTTTATTGATGCAATACTTCGTCAGTTTAACAAGTTTAATTTGGCACCCTGTATATAAGTTTCAAAGGCTGCAGTATTTATCAAGTGAGCAGCAAATGACAAAATTTCGATTTAGTATCACAAGATAGTTATTTTTTATTAGAAATTTGAGATGGGATTTCATTGTAATCTCATAAGAACCATTTTTTATCAATCAAAGCCCTTTTATTATTAAATAAATCTGTTTCTGAAATTTTCATATTAGTCCTGTTTTGTGACCTCAAATATCACAACACACCCACTTTTATTTTTAAATAAAAGTAAACCACTCACCAAAAGTCCAAATCTGTATTTATTCAAATTACACAGTTTGTTACTTTGTTACACTCTTTAAACAGTCGCAAAACAATAGATACACTTTGATTTAATTATATATATTTTTTGATTACATACTGTTACTCAAGAGAATTTTTGAAACTATTGATTTCAAAAACAACTATAAAGAATATTGTTTTTAAATAATATTCATATTCACCTCAAAATAAACAGTATCTTCTATAAAACACCTTTAAATATAAACACAAGCTTAGGAACACCGAATATCTTTTTACATTCACTTTTTAAAGTTTACAAAAAAAGTTCTCACTTTACTTATTCGAATTAAATTTGGTTTTGATCATTTCAATTCCACCAAAAGTCATTGTATACATTGACATTTTTATTTATTTTTGTTTGTAACCTTCGTTGTTGATTTCATTCAACATCACAAGAATAGTGTTTTTAAATGACACTCAAGGTCTCTAGTTAATTCGACAATATAATACAAGTTATTGAAAATTCTAAAAAATTGACAATTGTTTCGATAAATCAATATCATCGTCAGAATGACAGAAGTTACATTTCATTTTATGCCTACCTGATGTTTAGTAGTTATATTTGGCTGGACCAAGAAGTAACCTAACTTGTGATTGGCTTAATATATGTTTATAGAAAAAAGAAGAAGATGTGATATTACAAATATTGAAGCTTAGATATTATTAGCCCTATGGTGATATCCTGGATATCATTTTTCCAATTAAGATCAGTATAACTGTGCAATGATATAGAAAACCAGGGAAACTATATCTGCTGATCTTTACAATTATCACTTAAAAAGACAGTTTATTAGTGGAGAATTTCCTAGATTTAACTGTTCATTGACAACTTCATATTGTGGGTTTCTTAAATGTCTTCTAATTTCCAGTTCTTCAAGGAAATCCAGTTCTTGTTTCTTTTCACAAATATGCAGTACTTCTAGTTTTGTGTTAGGTGTCAATGAATGATTGGTGTCAAGTAGATGTTTTGCGTAGTGGGATTTATCTGGTTGTTTTAATCTGTATGCTCGTAAGTGCTCACTGTATCGTATTTCAAAATTCCTAAGGGTCTGACCCAAATAGACAGCATTACATTCTGGACATTTGAGTTTATATATACCTGACTTCTTTAATAGTGGTATTTTTGTTTTTACATTTAACAATTTTGTACTAACGTTACTTTCTGTTTTAAAAGAAATTGTGGTATTCGTTGCTGAAGATATTATCTTTGAAATATTATTAGAAATATTTCCTGCATATGTGATGGTTTTATAAGTTTTAATTTCATCAGCTTGTTTAGGATATATTAGTTGTAATGCCACTTTTTCCTCTTTTTTACTAATTAGCTTATTTATCATATCTAATGGATAACCGTTAGATGTTGCTATTTGTCTAATTGTATTAATCTCTCTATCAAAATTACATTTGTTCATAGGAACTGAAAAAGCTCTATGTATCATTTAATTATATGCTGCTAGTCTTTGTGACACAGGGTGGTTAGAATTGAATGGAATTGTTACATCAGTTTGTGTTGGTTTTCGGTAAATTGAATAATCAAGTACATTATTAACTCTTTGAATTTTTAAATCAAGAAAATTGATTGAGCTATTTTCTCCAATTTCTAATGTAAATTTAATTTTCGGGTGTAAATTATTGATGTGGTTGAGAAATACATCTAATTGTCGTTCACTACCCATAAAACAAGCTAATATGTCATCTACATATCTATACCAAAATAAAATATTTTTCGAAATATTACTTTCAAAGATCTTTTTTTCTAAATTGTCCATAAAAATGTTTGCTAAAGTAGGTGATATAGGGCTTCTTATTGGTAAACCTTCATTTTGAATATATATCTTATTGTCAAAAGTGAAATAATTCTGATTAATGCATACATCAAATAAATTAAGTACATCTGATACTATTCCTGGATTAATATTTTTATCTTCCAGTAATTTTCTTACAAGAATTAGACATTCTTTAGGAGGAATTTTAGTAAACATGTCTAATACTTGTAAGAAAATTACTAGAAGATAAAAATATCAATCCAGGAATAATATCAGATATACTTAATTTATTTGATGTATGCATTAATCAGAATTATTTCACTTTTGACAATAAGATATATATTCAAAATGAAGGTTTACCAATGGGAAGCCCTATATCACCTATTTTAGCAAACATTTTTATGGACAATTTAGAAAGAAAGATCTTTGAAAGTAATATTTCGAAAAATATTTTATTTTGGTATAGATATGTAGATGACATATTAGCTTGTTTTATGGGTAGTGAACGACAATTAGATGTATTTTTCAACCACATCAATAATTTACACCCGAAAATTAAATTTACATTAGAAATTGAAGAAAATTGCTCAATCAATTTTCATGATTTAAAAATTCAAAGAGTTAATAATGTACTTGATTATTCAATTTACCGAAAACCAACACAAACTGATGTAACAATTCCATTCAATTCTAACCACCCTGTGTCACACAGACTCGCAGCATATAATTCAATGATACATAGAGCTTTTTCAGTTCCTATGAACAAATGTAATTTTGATAGAGAGATTAATACAATTAGACAAATAGCAACATCTAACGGTTATCCATTAGATATGATAAATTAGCTAATTAGTAAAAAAGAGGAAAAAGTGGCATTACAACTAATATATCCTAAACAAGCTGATGAAATTAAAACTTATAAAACCATCACATATGCAGGAAATATTTCTAATAATATTTCAAAGATGATATCTTCAGCAACGAATACAACAATTTCTTTCAAAACAGAAAGTAACGTTAGTACAAAATTGTTAAATGTAAAAACAAAAATACCACTATCAAAGAAGTCAGGTATATATAAACTCAAATGTCTAGAATGTAATGCTGTCTATTTGGGTCAGACCCTTAGGAATTTTGAAATACGATACAGTGAGCACTTACGAGCAAACAGATTAAAACAACCAGATAAATCCCACTACGCAAAACATCTACTTGACACCAATCATTCATTGACACCTAACACAAAACTAGAAGTACTGCATATTTGTGAAAAGAAACAAGAACTGGATTTCCTTGAAGAACTGGAAATTAGAAGACATTTAAGAAACCCACAATATGAAGTTGTCAATGAACAGTTAAATCTAGGGAATTCTCCACTAAGAAACTGTCTTCTTAAGTGATAATTGTAAAGATCAGCAGATATAGTTTTCCTGGTTTTCTATATCATTGCACAGTTATACTGATCTTAATTGGAAAAATAATATAAACATATATTAAGCCAATCACAAGTTAGGTTACTCCTTGGTCTAGCCAAATATAACTACTAAACATCAGGTAGGCATAAAATGAAATGTAACTTCTGTCATTCTGACGATGATATTGATTTATCGAAACAATTGTCAATTTTTTAGAATTTTCAATAACTTGTATTATATTGTGGAATTAACTAGAGACCTTGAGTTTCATTTAAAAACACTAATATGAGCATATTCCACGAAGTAAGGGTCGAGACAGTCAATTTCATCACAAGAATAACTGCCCACATAAATATTTCTGTTTAGAACAATGAGAACTTTCAAACTTCCTTCATTATCGTGTTGAGCTTCATCGAGTAAACATCGTCAAAGCCAACAACAAACTTTTTGCTAATTAGACTACGAGTTTTATCACCAATATGTGATAAGTAAACGATGCAATATTTTTACAATTATAATTGGACTTTCATTATCCTAGTAATCATTAGTGCATTCCAGTGGTGTACCGTTAGAAAACTCTACTAGACTTAGGCGAGTTCCTCCTTAACCTCTTCCGCTCTGGAAGAGAGTCTGTACTACCTTTCTTTTCTCTTCTGTGTAGTGTTCTTGGTAACCAAGATCACACACAGAAACAATGAGTATCCACAATAACTTACATTCAACAAACAACAACCCTATCACAAAATCAAAATCATATGTCCCTGCCGCACTCACCAAACCACCTCCTCCTACTTTTCCCAAGAGAGACCAAGCTATTGTTATGCACTCAATACCAAACACTGTACCAAGTGAATATATTAAATCCATTGGTGAAATAGTTACTCCAAAAAATATCACATTTGCTTCTCGTATTTCCAATAACAGAATTTGCATTTTCCTCTCTTCCACTCAAATTGTTGATCAACTTCTGAACAGTACATCATATATCACGGTTAACTCCACTGTCGTTTCCATTCGGAGACTAATCTCACCTTCTAATAGAATTATGATCTCAAACGTATGCCCTTCCATTCCACATACTCTAATTGAGAAATCTCTAGAAGATCTTGGTTTGCAGCTTGCAGCTCCTATCACTTTTGTGGAATGTGGAACAATAGACGATCAATATGCACATATCATGAGTTTTCGCAGGGTAACCTTCGTCATCCCCGATAAGGATGTCTTTGAGTTACAAACCTCCTTTTTAATTAATCACGAAAATACATCCTCCAGAATATTCTTATCCACCGACAGACTTGAATGTTTTCTCTGTAAACTCAACGGACATACCGCGACTCCTGTCCTAAAGTCCCTACTGGTCCTGATACCAATTTACTCTCAATCAATCCTCCCCCCTCTTCATCCTCCCCTGTTGACTCATTACCTACACTGATTAGCCCTACACCGATAGAACCTGAGCCCTCTCTAGATGATTTCTCTCTACCTCTTACAAAGAATCCTGAACCTCCAACTACCTCTTCTGCTAACTTTACTCCAATATCCACAGGCCAAAAAAGAGGCCACTCTTCTACCGACAACCCTCTTGACACTCCTCCAATACTGTCACCCTCCATTACTTTATCAGCCTCAACCTCCACATTACCTCCTTCTTTCACTGTACCACCCAAACCAATAAAGAAAAAGTTCAAAACCAATGCTAATAATGCCTCAGATCATTCATTAGGACTTAACCGTGTTTCTGTTATCCAAAATCTCTATAAAGACAACCCATCTAACTTCACTCTCACCTCAACCCAACTAATCGCTTTTCTCGAAAATTCTTTTGGATGTCCTTACCCGCTACAGGAAGCACAAAAATTCTCCTCTGATATAGATGGTATACAAAAGGACTTATCACATCTTTAGGCTGCTACAAAGGAAAGAGCACTATAAAATCGTGTCACAAGACTTTTAATTAAACAAATTAAAACACCAGCATAACCCAATTGATTTCTCCAACAAGCTAAGCATCTCTTCGGATAACCTTACAAATACAGAATCTAACCACAGCTCACAGAACGAATACTAACTCTTTAATCCCTACATATTTTATAACCCTTCTATTTCCAAATTATTACAATGGAGCTGTGATGGGTTCTTTCCACGATTAGAGAGAATCCAACATTTAATATCAGAATCTACACCAGACATTTTATACCTTCAGAAAACCAATGCGAAAAACTCCAAACTTCTCCCATTGAAAAATTTTGAGAGATATCAGAATATCAGAACCAATTGCCTAAGAGCTAGTGGAAGTACCTCAATATTTGTCGCCTCCCCAACCACCTTTGCCTTGCTCATCCTCTTCCATTCAAGATATTGATACGCTCAACTCTCCACTCCAGAATTAAAATTTGCACTAAAATCCTGTAAAAACACTGGTTCTGGCCCAGATGATCTCCCCTATATATTTTTCAAAAAACTTTCTTTTCCAAGTAACTCCTAGAAATGTATATTATTATCTGGCTATCCCAAAAATTCCCAAATGAATGGCGGTCCTCCTTAATAATACCATTAAAAAAACCTGATCAACCTGCTACTTCTCCTAATTCTTACAGACCTATATCGTTCACACGTACCTTGTGTAAAATAGTAAAGGAAATAATTAACAAACGCCTTGTTTGGTTCCTTGACATACAACATTATACCAAAATAACAATCAGGCTTTCGACGTCATAGATCTACCCTCGATAATCTTGTTCTACTACAAAATGACATTGCCAACTCAATAAATAACAAGTTATCGCCGTCATCTTTGATATCCAAGGAGCTTTTGACAGAATTAGTCGTCAAGCCATAATCTCTAAACTAAATCAATACCATATCAACGGAAATATATTTTATTTTATTCAAAACTTTCTAACTCAAAGGTCCTTTAGGGTTTCTATAAACGGCCATTTTTCATCTTTGTACACCCAGACCGATGGTGCTCGTCAAGGATCAGTCTTAAGCCCAACTCTATTCAGCTTAGCAATAACTGATCTGTGCCATAACTTACCTTCTCTCACCAAATATGTAGCTTACGCTGACGATTTAATACTATACTGTCATGGTCGTTCAGCAACCAAAATTCTACAAACCGCGGTAAATCTCTTACTTGCACGGACACGTTCTATAGGATTAACCTTATCTTCAACAAAATCATTGAATTTGGCAGGCGACCTCAATCTCCTATCTCCCACATATTTATTAACGATTCCCCCCTCCCAGTGGTTAATCACTGCGAAATACTAGGTATGACATTTGATTTTCGCCTCTCTGGGAAACAGCATATTCATGAAACAAAAGGTATCTGTCACAAACTATTAAAAATAATTAAAACCCTATCTCATTATCACTGGGGTGCGGACGAGTATCCCTTCTGAAAATTTATAAAGCACTCATTCGCACCAAATTAGATTATGGCTGCATCGTTTATATGTCAGCTTCTAAGACAGATCTAATATCCCTAAATCATATTCATAATACGGCCCTGCGACTTTGCATAGGCGCTTTCAGTAGCAGCCCATCTGAAAGTGTCTACTGCGAAGCTGATGAACCCCCACTATGGATTAGACGACATTATCTGCTTCTATCCTACGCAGCCTCGGTCTCATCTAACCCTCTCAATCCTGTCTATTCTCTGTTCACATCAACTGCCAGCCCTCTTAACAACCCTTCACCAATAATTAAACCTATCGCTCTAATATTATCCTCATTAACAAATAACATTAACCTCTCACTCACTAACCCCATTCCTTTTTCTCCAACCCCTTCCTGGATTATGCACCCTCCTCAGGTCAATACTTATTCATCCAAATTTAATAAACACCAAACACCTAAAAAGCTCATGATTAAATCTTTTTATGAAATCATTCATAACAATCACTACGACTTTGTATTATACTCCGATGCTTCCAAAAGTGATACTGGCGTTGGCTGCTCAGTTACCACAGCAAACAATCCCATCAGCACTTCCCTAATCCCTCCTTTAGGCAGTGTGCATACTGGAGAATTGTATAGTATTCTACAAGCTTTTAAGCACATCAACCGTTCCAATAAAAAGTTGCCATTTGTACAGACTCTCTAGCGTATATCCTATCTATCCAAGAATTATTTACTGAACATCCCATTGTCCAAGATATCCATCACTCTTATCACCACATTCATTCCCTAAACACCACAGTCACCATTATATGGATACCATCACAAATTGGTATACCTGGAAATGAACTGGCCGATCAGCATGCCAAAACAGCGTCAACTACAGCCACAATAACTTCTCATATCAAAATTTGCAAGGATGTTAAGGCAGAAGCAAAAAGAATCGTCAGATATATATGGCAAACTCACTGGAACTCCACCAAGACTTCCCTACTATCTATCCAGCCTGTTCTCAACACACCTCTGTATACTGACCCCACTGGACTCTCTAGACAAGAATTATCAATACTACGTAGACTTCGAATAGGTCACACCAAACTTACACACAGCTACTTAATGACCTCTAACATAAGACCTTCCTACCAAAGATGCCTGTGCCCTCTTACTGTTAAACACATTCTGGTTGATTATCACCAATTTAGCACAAGAAGACGACAACATAATCTTAAATCCCAGCTACAAGACATCCTAGGGGACCCAAACCAAATCGAGTCTATACTGAAATTCTTAAAAGATATATCACTCTATCATAAACTTTGAATTATGTTTTTTAACTATCTGTAATAACTACTGTTTTTTGTAATCATACCTGTGCAAGTGGCCATAGTTGCCGAGTACGTTAATTGAATAAAAAAAAACTTCTTTCAAAGGAATTTTTTCAGATAAAAAAACTTATAATTTCTATCCTTTCCCCAAGCTTGTGCATTCATGAAAATTTGATTGTCGATCCAAAATTGAGGGTGTTTCCAAAGCAACCTAAGATGTTGTTGTGTTTCTAAGGATTACATTTTGAAACGAAAAGTTCTTAGAATAGAGATAATAGGTACTACAACAATCGAATAATAAGGAAAATTCTATGCAGAAAATGTGAATGTGAGAGACAAAAACGAACACCAAAACCAATATGTTTAGAAGATAAGAAGATAAAAAATACACGAAGGTGAGCCAAAATTGAGACCTGTCTGAATAAAAGGATATCATTAAATTAAAAAATAACAACAATTTGGAGTAGTGGAAAATTTTAGATATTTAAGAACAATTTTAGGCATTTCATTCATTCATTCGTTTGGGTTGTCCTTGGGCTCTTGACCTAAGTCATTGTGCAATTCCCAATATTATCTACTTCCACTCCAAAAGCTTCGTATCCTCAATATAGGCCACTAGCTAGTTTGGGAGGATTTTGAGTAGTTCTGATGGTTGTATTATCTCCTTTCTAAAATAATTCTGCCTAAGTCCTTGTAAATCCTTACATAAGCAGAGTATATTTTCTATACATGTTTTCTTATGAACAGTGTCCAGTAACCCAATCGGTAACTGTCTTTAAATGTTTCAGTTTCACCAACATGATTGAGAGTTCTCTGTTTACCTTTACCAGTAAGCTTTTTGTGTGAAGGTGACCTGTTAACCTCCATTTGATTTGGTGTTTCTTGTCTAGCCAGTTCTGGACTTCTCCTTTTATTTTATCCTTCGTGATTCCACAGAACGGTTGTGGACCTTTGAAGTCTCATTTAGAGCCTTGTTTAACTAGCTGGTCCGCCATTTCAATTCCTTCAATTCCTTTTCATGTCACGGCAACCATACTAAAGATACTATGTTGTCTTTTGCCAGCTTATTAAGAGACTCTTTACAGTTTACAGTCTAGATTTAGTGGTTGGATTGCTGATAGATTTAAGCCTCTCTTGATATTTTCATAAATACAGGCTATAGCAGCAACAACGGTTTCTCTATAAAAGTCAGTTTCATGAGAGTTGAATACACCTGAAGTTGCAGTCGTATGCTCCAACTTGTTGTCAAAACCACCGCCATATTGTAAAATTGAAAATCAGTAACGTGACGATTTCACATTTTGCAGGTTAACAGAAAATTAGAATATTGATTATAATAATTTATTTATAATGATATATGACAGTTCATTTGAAGATTGGTGGTGTATTTGAATTTGTATCGCTATGTTGCTTATAGGTTATGGTTACAGAAAACACACAATACTAAAAGTATAGTGAAGTGTAATATTTGAATAAAAACTGAATAATTTGCAAACTTATCTGAAGTCATACTTACGTACATCATTTAGGTATCAAAAAAGGTAACACAACACAAAATAGGAAGTTATAAAATTGTTTATTTCATTTTATGAAAAATAAAAGAAAAATTCTAATTTAACATGAAGCAAACACAAATTTTAATTATAAACAAAATACCCTTACACAAAATAAGTTGGAATTTTTGATTTTTTTTAAATTCTTTCTACGTTTTTCAGTGAGAAAAAAACGAAAACCTGATTTTTAGAAAAAATCCTGTGTGTATGCCATCGGCCACTTTTGGTAACATATCTCGTTAGCACGATACAGCCTCCGTAGTGCATAAAGTCACCAAATTTATTATCGGAAATGAAGTGCCACATTTTTAAAGAAATTTCTGTTTATTAGCACGATACAACCTCCGGAATGTAAGAAGGGACCAATTTTAAATTTTAATTTTAAGCTCACCAGAGCCGGTACAGTGGGTCCTATAAATCCAGATATAATACATTTTGTTCATTTTTGGAGAAATGTCGCCTTCTTAGCACAATACAGCCTTGGGAGTGTAAACAAGTGACCAATTTTATCATTGGATATTATTCAGGGCATCTCACATATGAAACCTATTGATTTTCAGCTCACCAGATCCAGTAGAACGGACTCTTTTTAGTCCTTTGTCAGAGGGTGTCTTCCCCCTAACGGTTCAGCGGCCTTTCGGGTGACATATTCTATTGGGTGTCCTCATCACTGCCGGAATTAAGAAAGGCAGCTTCAGTATCGGGACCAGGCTAGGGACACTGCAGACCGTGCCATCTATAGAGCCTGCCGAGTAACTAAAATCGGTAGATAATTTCAAAAAATTAACGAAAACTGTAACGTCGTTAGTAATCAAATTTCATTGATATTTATTACTGCATATGCGCGATGTCATATTGCTCGTTATTTCTTATACTGTTATCGTTTCTTAGTTCATGTGTTGACGTTATTATGAGGTTTCGGTATTTTGGTGTATTTTCTTATTTTTAATTGCTATAGTGTAATATTTATCTGTTGTTTGGTTGCTTTACTGTTAATAATTGAAAAAACGATGTCAAACTGTATTCTGAAAGAGTCTAATAAGTGGTGTACTCGGTAAGTTCTATTAAAAAAATCTGAGCATTTCTTCTTTCTCAATTAACAACCATTTTCTTTATTTTTATAAAATACAGAATTTTTACTAATTCATTCGACAACTTTAGAGATCATGGTTGTTTTTTACATTAGCTAAACTGAAAATTGTTGCATTACTAAAGTAAATATTTCTGTTTACAGTTTTGTTCCTCCAACGCAGGAAGATAAAATAATATTGCTGGAATTCAGTGGTAATAAATCATTAAATTTATCGACGAGGAAACGATGGAGGATATGTTCTCTTCATTTTCAAAAACAGTGTTTCTTTAGATTTGAGAAAGACGAAGAGAGGTTATTAAGTCAGTTTGATTTGCCTTCTTATATGAGAGGAAATTAACAAAAATTGATGGCGAGTTTTATTGTATTCTATATAGCATGCTATAAGTTTGAACATTTTAAAATGTAAAATGGGTGAATGGAAAGACGAGTACTGAGTATGTAATTTTATTAAAATTCCAGATTAGCGCTTTCATCCATTAGGATCATTCTTAAAGCTATCGACAAGAAAAAACATACAACAGGTGTCAAAAAACACATCGAACCCTGTAACTGCTACATACAATGAAATAAAATGTTTGATGTTACATCATTATTTAAATAAAATTTGGTGTTTTAAATGAAACTCACTGTTTCTAGCTAATTCCACAATCTAATAAAAATTGTTGAAAATTCTAAAAAATTGACAATTGTTTCGAAGTAAGGGTCGAGACAGTTAATTTCATAAGTAAAATTTGTTAAAATTACCCTATAAAGAGGGTGTACAATTGTAATTCACATAATTAAAAGTCTACTTTGAAATTCTCAACTAAATGATATGTGTGTACACTCCCTTTATAGGACAATCTTAACAAATTTTAATTAAATAATGATGTAACATCAAACATTTTATTTCATTGTATGTAGCAGTTACAGGGTTTGATGTTTTTTGACACTTATTGTATGTTTTTCTCTTGTCGACAGCTTTGAGAATGGCCTAATGGCTGGAGGCGCTTAGCCGGAATTTTAATAAAATTACACACTCAGTACTCGTCTTTTCATTCACTCAATATATATCTAGTGTGTACACCATACTCAGACAATTCCATTTTAAAATGTTCCTATTGAAAAAATAATAATCTGGGTTTTATTTTATGTTATAGGTATTCCCTCCACCAGCTATGGGATGGAAGGCATTGACCCCTTGCCGATTTTCATATATATCCCATGGTATGACAATTTATGGGAGATGGAAGTGAGTATTAACTTTTGTTGAGGCATTATGTCTTAGTATTTGGTCTAGCGGTAACCAAAATATCCAATAAAGACATAAAATAAAAAAACAATGAATAAAAAAATAGTAAAAACCCAAAAAAAATCAAGAATTGCTAAATCGAAAACTCCAAAAAAAGGAATTCAAAAAAACCAAAATAATTCAAACATTCAAACATTTTCTGATACTTTCTTTGGCTTAGTACAAAAACATGTGTAAACTTATTATTTCAATAGTAAGCGCATTTTGTTTTCTTTTGTTGATATAAATGTTCAAACATTTTTTTGTGTTTACTTATTTATTGTTGTTATTTTGTGTGTTTACTTGTAGAAGCTCAACCGGAAACCAGAAAGGACGTCCACAAGACGGTGGGATTTTTATGAGCCCTTAAGAAACATTTTAACAATCATAGACTGCCAGGAGCTGCAGAGTAACTTAAACTGCCTTATGCGATGGTTTCATAAGAACCGAATGCTTTTAAATGTAGAAATATACAAATATGCAATATACTAGGTTTAAGCTAATGATATAAACATATTTAATACTTCCAGTAAAGAAATAAAGATGTGTTTTAAGTGGAAATGAAATGTTAGATATATTATTTTGAATTTTGTACAGTCACAAGTGCTGTTTAGCACTCTTATATATGATTACTTGGCACCTTGTATTTACAGAGCTGGGCAGTAGTTAACAACTTTTTCTTTGAAATTATTTTAATTACTTTTGTTCTAACATTCACAATAATTATATTCAAATGTTTTCTTTCACAGAAAATTTCCAAAAATTGTAGTTAGCTACTCATTGCTAACACTTTTTTTGATTAAGTAAGTAGTAGTAGTTTGTCCAGCTCTGTGTGCTTATAGGAGTAATATAAACATATCATAAACAATTTTCTACTTTTATCTTCATTTAACATTAATTAAAAATCTAATGAAACTCCCCATTTAGAATGTATGTTACTCAAATTATTTTTTAATTATTCCATTGTTTTTACATTATAGTTTATTTATTGTCATTCTGTTTGTTATGAAAGTAATTTGTGAAAGAAAATATTTGTTGTGTATTTTTATACCAAAATAAATAAACTGTTAATATGATTATTGTTTTATTTTTCCCAATTTAACCATTTATGGTCCATCATTTGATATTTCATTTAATTTAACTCAACATCTAATAATTATTGAGTTAATGGAGTAAAATTGAATGAAATGTCAAATGATGGACTGTAAATGGTTATTTTCAAATACAATAATTAAAATACAGTAAATTTGAATATACCGCCAAATCCTAAAATTAGAGGAATCTTTTCAACATGACTAAATTGTTTAGTCGACAGGCTCTCTAGATGGCGCCATAATCAGTGTGGTCTCATCTATCTGTGGGTTATCTGTGATCGGGACGTTCAATGTCCAGTGTGTTGCTGTCCGCAGGTAAAGTAAAAATTAAAATTCAAACACAGAGCGAAGTGTGAACTCTAATACGCATTGGCATTGATTCAGACTTTACGTTTCAAAGATAATAATCTAATGCAAACGTAATTCAATTGAAATTTTAAATATTAATGCAGTTACAGTTTTTATCTGACATTCCTGAATTCTATACAAATACTTAGGTAATAAAGTTGCGTCAAACTAAAGGAAACTTTTGATAAAACTTATCTTTCAAATAATTCATACTCAACGCTTCGGAAAAATGAATAAATTAAGTAGGTATACACACAAATATAATCATCTTGGGTTGAAATGAGTTTATTGGTCAAAAAATGATCAGCTGTTATCAATACCCTCATAGAGCGGTGAAGATAGTCGTTATACAAGATGTGCAAAACGTGTAACTTTGTTTTACTGATGAGTGTTGACGTTGTTACGGCCCAGCGGCCCAGCAAATAGCTCTGACGAGTAGTATAATGAAAATGTAAAATGACCAATGTAATTATTAAAACTCGCTTTATTGTTAATTGGCAGAACTCATATAATGTCAAGTGTCACATAGTTGTCTGTACCTATTTTTTTTTGTATCAGCAATAGTTATTGTTCCTTTATATTTGATTTTAATTAATAAAGTTATATAAACACTGATCCAGTGAATTCAATAATAAAGCCATCCCCTGCAACAGAAAATGATAAAATTGAAATATTTACTAACATTTTTAGAGATGGCAATTTCCACGTGAACGTCTGCCAGTTTTAAAATAACAGTTTTTTAAACCAAATATTGCGACAAAAAACAACTAGTTTCGTGGTTTATATGTCGTGACGGATATCGAATAATACTTCCAATGAGAAATTTCATTTAATTTGAAACATCTTTTTAGTCGAACTCTATAAACAATAACATTTCACGTACGTCCGCAGACACTTCTCGTCCGCAAACTCTGTATGGTTGTAATAGTAGAATATATTCTTCAACGAGCGTATAATGATGGCTATTATTCATGAGGATGAAAACACGAGCCGCAGGCGAGTGTTGTAATCATCCCAGTGAATAATGGCTATTATACGCAAGTAGAAGACTATACTTTCTCCATAACTATACAAGGAAAAATCGCTCTTTGGAAAAATTATTGAACATATTCTAATGTTTTTATTTTTACTCGGCCTATTCCAATAATTAATTAATCACTTCCATTATATTACAAACAGCTAAACAAAACGGATATTATACATAAATGATAAATAGGTACACCTATAGTTTAAATTTCCTTTCTGACGAAATTAATCCTGACATTAGTGCAGTTCGTAATATTTACTACTGATGTTGTTGACTCCTGATCAAAATTTACTGCATACAAAGTATGAGTATGTGATGATGTTTGTTGAATATTATTCTTAGAATCTGCTATACTTTCGTATTTATTTTGTCATACAATCATCCACATAGCCTTCTGCTACCGACATGCTTTTCCAGCTCCCATGTCGGTTAAAAGCAGTAATATATCCACCTGCATCAACCACCCTCAGGTGATCTCCTGACTACTATTTACACACTGTATTGAACAATGCAAAACAGGACTTCTCAGTGCCTACTGACCAGATATCTAGGATCATCTGTCCAGCTAAATATAGAAGGATATAGCAAATGGAAAAATCAATGTTTTTCCAAAGTTTTGCTAAGCCACAACATTGATATAGCAGCTGTTCAAGAAAATCATATTGCAACTGAACCAGACATGAGAACTAGAGGAATAGTCCACGACCATAACATTATTGGCGTCACCTACCACCATGCCTATGGCATAATAACCTATGCTAGATCAGACATAGAGAACATCCAGTCAACTTCCACCGAAGTGGTCGATGACATCCACCAAATAATAATCGACTTAGGGGAATTATTGTCCTAAATATATACAAGCCACCAAACACACAGTGGCAAAACGATTCTATACCTACCCTGCCCTACCCAGCAGTATATGCTGGAGACTTTTACAGTCATAACACACTGGGGGATATGCATTGAATGTCACTAATGGGGACTTCTTTCTATCTCTTGTCTCCTCCAAAACGATACTCGAATTTCTCTCCAACAAGGAAACTCAATGGAAATTCATACCCACAAAATCTCCACATTGGGGAGGGCTATGGGAAGCGGCGATTAAAAGCGCCAAAAATCACCTGCCCAGAACTGTGGGAAAGCAATTCACTACAATCCTAACACAAATAGAAGTTATACTCAACTCTTAACCCCTGTACCCATTGTCGAATGATCCCAACGATTTGTCTAATTGTATGTTAAAATTAGCTTCTCTGAGTCTGTCAAAATTTTGTCTAAGTCGAGTAATATGTTCTTGGAGAGACGTACTATATATAATAACATAATGAAGATAAATTAAGCCTTTTTCATTCTGTAAATCTCTAAGTATATCCTCCATAACTCTCTGGAAGGTACTCTGTGAATTTTTCATTCCCATGGGCATTCGAACAAATTCGTAATGGCTATTTTTTAATATCATCCGATATAATTAATTTTATTAAACTTACGGCTCTGCTGGTAACTTACGAACATACCTATTATTGCCCGTAAAATATATTTTTTAGCCATCAAATTGTGTAATTTTAAAAGTGAATAATTTACATTAACTGTAGTCATTTCTGAAATTGAATTTTCTGAACCTGCACTATCCTCTATTGGAGGCAAATTCTCAATATTTATTAATATATCTGGATTACAACTATCGTCTAAATTCAATTATTTACATAAAATGCTAAGGTCTTGAATGTCTGACATAACATATTAAAAATATATAAAATTGTAGAAAAATCAAAAATCACTCATAAATCAACATAAAAATAGGAAGGATAATTATATAGGGGAACAAAATTCGCTCACCAAAGTAAATGGGTTGGCGTTGAACGATGCGGTTTTTTCCTCTTGAGCTGGCCGAACTTCTTGAAACTAACCGGATTCTGCAATGTTAGCCTCTTCCGGAGTCTCCATACTTCAGCGATGTGGATTCGTCGTCTGGACAAACACTTTCCAAATTACCGATATTTCGATGACTTTACGCGATGATATAAACTGGTTTGACACGATTTCTATTGTCGTTCTGTTTGACAATCCGACTGACTGCGGCAATTTTATGTTCACTATCGCAAAGGTCGTTTTTAAAAAGAATCGAGCATTTTAGTGAAGCGGAACTTTATTAACGTAATAAACAATTAAATGTTATAGTTACAAGTTAAAATGCTGAAAATGCCGTCTCGCAATTGGTTTTATTCCCGCTGTCTTAAGTGGGGGAACGCTTCTTGGAATCAACAACGTCGGCTCTTTTCTAGTAAATCCCGCTTTATAACTTTTTTATATCATTACATAGTCGTGGAGAAATAATTTCAAATCGTAGCCGCAATTGATGTTCACATGACCACGTGAAAGATTTTTTTTCAACCTCAGTATTTGCCCACTAGAGACCGTATGAACACAGGTGACACATCCTGTATGTGATAAAAAATATCTCTAGTTTCGTACTATTTGCGCCTTTAGTCTTATACACTCACCATTATTTATTCTAATTTGAGTAAATGTTGTAAAAACGTTTGAGACAGACGTCACTTGAAGGTATTATGTACATAAATTTTTATTTCTTCCTAAAAATGAATCCGTGTATATTTAATCCCTTAAGGAATCTGCAAATAAGCTGTCACGCCGAAAGGAAAATACAATGGAATACTATTAATCCGTCTATTTTTCAACAACTAAGTGATAAAACCAAAATTAATTCAAATGAGTTTGTCATATTAGTGAAAGTAGTTCGTACATTTTGTCGGAGTACCTACAATAACTGGTAAGAAAACACAACAAATGTGTCATAGTAATAATTGTATTTGTTGATTGTATGTCTGTTCCTGACAGTTTCTAAATATTTAAATTTAAATATTTAAGCTGTGAGTGGTTTATGAATCATCACTAAACTGTGAACGCCAGTGATCTCGGCTGTAATTATCGTCGCCTTAATGCAGAACTATTGTATGTCACAAAACGTGAATTTTTCAGGTGCGCATTTATTTTCATTTGGAAATAAAAGGAAGATTTTTAATTTGCGATATTATCACTATAATTTCAAATTCATGTGTGTAAGAGTATAATAGTAGATTTTAAATGAATAGTTCGTAAATAAAAAAAAATGTGGACATACAATAGTAAAACAAACTTCAAGTATTTTATCTCCATTTGTGAGGAGTTACCATAGTTAATTTATGTGGAGTCAAATGTATCCCAGCGCTGATTTATCATTTTTAAATGAAAATATATCGACCCAGCATCACTCTCTTAGATTGTCTAATAATTTCCGCTGGAGCTTGCGACGCAGCTTGCAAGCACAGCTCGGACAACCTAAAATTCAAGTGATTTAAGCTCATATCATATCTGGATGTGTTCTTACAAAAAATCGTGGATATGAAAATTGCAGCAAATCTTATGCTCTTGAAGGTGACGGAAATAGTTTTTTTTTTATTGATGCCTCATATTACCTTTTCAAAGCACGCGTCAGCGTGTTTAAATCGAATTTTCAAACACGCGCGTTTTTTAAAGTCCCCATGGTAACAACAACAATTTGAGAAACGTAAGTATCAATGACAACTTTTTTTATTAGTTTTTAATTTGTGTATTTTCATTGGGAACCAATGTCTTATTTGGTTTTTTCTGCAAAATGTATTTATATATTCATATATACATTGTTTTCCTTTAATTATGAATAAAGAAACTTTTTGATTATTGATCTGACAGCCCGTAACGTCAACTAAAAATAAATACTATTTGACGTTCACGAAACTTGGCTGGGCATCGAGGATGGACTTCCATTTTTTTGTAGTAATAATATAATAATAATATTTTATGATTCCAAAGTGCACCATTAAAAAAAATAGCGTAAAGTATTCGTGGATAACTGGTCTTTCAAACACTTGCTCTATTTCGAGCACTCGGCTGCGCCGTCGTGCTCGAAAAATCGCGCGTGTTTGAAAGACCTCTTTGTCCACTTATACTTTAATATACTATTTCAAAAAAAAGTTTCCGATGTTAAATTTTCTAAAAATGGAAAATAGCTTCGAAAATCATATTTTTGGCTGGTAATTATAAATAAAATATTAATATGGAGGTCAAAACATAGATAAACATAGAGGGCAAACTTCTAAAAATTTACGTTTTCTCAGATTTGGAAACCTCAAAATGGCGGCTGCTCAAATTGGAAACAATATTTTATTCAATCGCGTTCAAATTTTTGAACAATAATGATACCGAGAAGAGGTTGGTTGCAATCGACAGAGTGAAAGTTATATTTATATAAATAACATAAACAAAATTTTTAAAATTTTGTTTACATACTTTTTTAGAACATTTACCGAAAAAAAATTTTCCATCTAGTTTTTTCTTTTTTCACGTTATAAATATGTGTGTTTTTGAAAGACGAGTATTTTGAAAAAAAAATTTTCAGATGCCACTTTTACAAGCTGAGATAAACAAATTCAAAGTCTGCTAGATACTGTCATAATATTAATTAAAATTTTCAAATTTTTATCACTTCGCTAGGTTGTTGAATCCCAACTCAACTTAAACACAATTTTCTATTTTTTTACCGTCAATTGGTCCATTCAAAAGAGAACAGTAATCCTAGCTCGCTCGGCCAAACGGTGCGGCGGCAGCTGCTTGGCGTAGTGGTGGGGGGTCAGCGCTCATTCTCTTCGAACGCCCAAAAGACCCTTACTAACACACGTAAACTTTGCGGTTACCTGTTCTACCTGCACACTGGTATTGCAAAGCCGAAACAGGTATACACAGTTGTAAGGTCGGCTCAATTTGTGTTTACAGTCAGTTCGCATCACAACAGTACAGCAACGAAAGATGAAGTCGAAAAATCCGGAACAGAATTTATAAAATATGCATATGTTTCGAAACCAAATCACAATGAATCGTTAAACATGCCGCGGCAGCTGCTTGGCGTTGTGGTGGGGGGTCAGCGCTCGTTCGCAATTCAACGAAGCTCAAGCTTTTATTTTGGTTTTCTTTGTAAAAATTGTGCATTTATAGTATGATTATTATGAATATGATTACATATTGCTGGAAATAAGGTACAATGATATTTATAACTTATATCTATAAATCCATTTATTAAATATATTATACATAATTCGAAACATAGATACTAAGAATAATATTTATTTACAAATTTACATCTATTTTCTATAAATTCTCGCTCTTTTTGGTCTCTGAGGAAATGGCTCTGTACAATTTTCCTCGTCATTATCATTAGCAAATAAATTCTCATCGATATTATTGCTACTATCAATTGCAAGTTCACAATCAACTAATTGACTCATATCAAAATTTGGCTCATCACTCAGAGATTCATTATCATCCTCGTCATTGTCAAATACCGTACTTACAATTTCGATGTTACAACAGTTTTTGCCTTCGCAATTTTTACATAATATCGTACAATGTATGCCAACTTTTTTACAACCTCACCTGGTAGTAGAGCACCCTGTGTTACAAGAACACGAAATAATTTTCAATAATTCGTCGGGTACAAGTACGTCGTCAGTCATTTTCGGTGCGAGGCCATAATTATCAATGAAATTCCAACCCCAGTCGGTAGGTTTTATTTTTTCAACAATTCTAGAGTGGAAATGCAGAACGGTCTATGTGCCAAAAATAAAATTCGCAGTAAATGCAAAAAACGTTTATTAACTGGCTAAATCACAAAAAAATTATCCTCTATAGATATTTACCTAAACATCTGAACTTAATGAATACAAATATAAACAAATAAACAAAATAAAAAATTTTAACCGGCTACAATATAACATCAAAAACAAAACCTCTGGAATGTTCTAAGTCCTCCAGACTGTGGCAAGTCAAAATGGTGTAACTCCAAAGACACATTCTATACTGTAGTTTTTGTATGATAATCCAACTAATTTTAACTTTTTTCTTTCTTTTCTACTATTATGTCTTTGTTTTTTATTCACATTTGTTGATATTACACTGCCCGTAACATTTGCAGTGGCATCCATCTTGTATCAAACTAACGTGTAATAACTGGCACATAGACCGTTTCAACCGAAAATGCGCTGGCGGACTTAGACCTACCCCCACTTTCGAACTAATATATCCTACCTTTAACTCTCGTTTTGGCACATATACCGTTTCGTAGGTTATTGACCATGGCACGTAGACCCTAAAATTGATAAAATATATAATTTCGAGTATGTGACACTTAGACCGTTTTGCATTTCCACTCTAGAATTGTTTTATCCTTAGCCCACAACCGGAGTTGATAAAACACTCTGAAAGAATGAAATTTCATTGCAGCTTCCGTTGGTGGCAAAGCTGCTAAATAAAAACTTTTTTTAGCTGAAGATTTTAAAAAACATGTAAATCGTAGAAAATGTTTAACGATTAATTGTGATTTGGTTTCGACACATATGCATATTTTATAAATTCTGTGCCGGCTTTTTCGACTTCATCTTTCGTTGCTGTACTGTTGTGATGTAGACACAAACTGAGCTGACCTTACAACTGTGTATACCTGTTTCGGCTTTGCAATACCAGTGGGCAGGTAGAAAAGGTAACCGAAAAGTTTACGTGTGTTAGTAAGGGTCTTTTGGGCATTCGAAGAAAATGAGTGCTGACCCCCCCACCACTACGCCAAGCAGCTGCCGCCGCACCGTTTGGCAGACCGAGCTAGGATTACTGTTCTCTTTTGAATGAACCAATTAACGGTAGAAAAATGAAAAATTGTGTTTAAGTTGAGTTGGGATTCAACAACCTAACGAAGTGATCAAAATTTGAAAATTTCAATTAATATTATGACAGTATCTAGCAGACTTTGAATTTCTTTATCTCAGCTTGTAAAAGTCGCATCTGAAAATTTTTTTTTTCAAAATACTCGTCTTCCAACAACAAACATATTCATAACGTGAAAATATATTTTTAACAAATTTTCCAACGCCAAAATGACAAAAATATAGATGGAAATTTTTTTTTCGGTGAATAGTCTAAAAAATTATGTAAAAAAAATTTGAAAAATTTTGTTCATATAACTTTCACTCTGTCGGTTGAAACCAACCGCTTCTCGATATAATTAATGTTCATAAATTTAAATGCGATTGAAAAAAAATTAGTTTCCAATTTGAGCAGCCGCCATTTTGAATTTTCCAAATCTGAAAAAACGTGAACTTTTAGATGTTTGCCCTCTATGTTTATCTATGTTTTGATCTCGATATTCATATTTTATTTATAATTACCAGCCAAAAATATGATTTACGAAAAATGTTTCTATTTTTGGAAAATTTAACATCGGAAAAATTTTTTTTGGAAAAACTATTTACGCCAGCTTCAAGAGCATAAGATTTGCTGCAATTTTCATCTCGACGATTTTTTGTAAGAACACATCCAGAAATGATACGAGCATAAATTGCTTGAATTTTATGTGGTCCGAGCTGTGCTTGAAAGCTCCAGCGGAAATTATTATAGGGTAAGTCCGGTATAGTTGGACCACTTTTATTGAAATTAACAAAACCTCATCGAAATATTTAGTACGATTCTGAATATTCGTGTAAGTATTTATTACATACAAGAGTACAGGTTGGTGATAACAAAACTAGAAAATATTATTCTAAAAAAGATAAAACCTGCAAAAAATTTGGGCTAGACGGACCTTCTCCGGTTTAGATGGACCATCGACATCGGGAGAGACGGACCAGTAGACAATGTATTCCTAGAGCTAATGATGAATGTCTTAAATAATAATTAACATATAATTATAACTAATATTAGCACACAAAAACATTTATTTCTTTTTTGCGGCTATTTTTCCACATTCATTGCATAAGTTGATATAACCACTACATCCTTCATGCGTCCAACCTTTGCAAATAATGCAACAGAGCCATTCATTTTTCTTTTTTGTACTAAGAAACACCTCCCCACAGCCTATGCACTCAGCATTGTCTTCTGTTTCACCGTCACTACTCTCATCATCTAGTATAGGGCTATCAGAATCAGAGGAGTCTGAGGTAGGAACTGTTGCTCTTCTTAACGGGCGTTTTACCTTTTTTAAAATATTTTTTTGCTTCTTTAATGGAGCTGGTTCCTTAAAATGGCAATGGGCAGGGTACGTGGCCAGGCATACGGATAACTGGAGCGGGTATGTCACCAGATGGAGACCTTGGGCAGAGAGGACGAGTGTTGGAATACCCCAGCAAAGATGGCACGACGAGATAAAGAAGGTCGCTGGCCTGAACTGGTATCAAGTTGCGCAAGATCGAAGCCGATGGACGAGTTTGAAAGAGGCCTATTTCCTAAGGATAGAAAACGGCTAAAAATAGAAAAATAGAATGGAGCTGTAGATAAGGGAAGTTTCTTGTTCTTCACAACTTCGATATTTTCAGGAGTATTAAGAACTTCTGCAAGTTGACGTCCACGTCTCTTGGCTTTTTGTAAACACGCAGAAACAGGAATTGGTGATATGTCATCCAGCAGCTTCCCAGGTGTGACAGTTTTTGTAGATGGAGGCGTATTAATTACTTTGTCACTATGATGAGAACAACTTGGCTGTGGAGAATCGTTAGTGAATGACACATCGTTGTTGACAATATCCGTATTAGACGGCAAGGAAGCTTGGATATTGTATTCTGCAGAAGCAAAATCAGCGTTTTCCTTTGGAGTAAGGTAAGCGTAATATGGGATTGCATCGGACCAAAATGGAACAATACCTGTGGCTTTAAATCCGGACACAGCATTCTGTACCGTAGCAGCTTTGTTCCAAGAGCAATCCAATAGTTCACCGAACTGAAGTCTACCCAATTTTCTTGCAGGATTTGCTTTCATGAAGCTAGTGTAGGCCGAATAACAGTAGCTCTTTAAGGACTTGGAAAAGGATCGATCCAATGACTGCAGGAAATGGGTTGTATGCGCTGGTAGGCACAAAAGAATGATATCCTTCGCTTCCGAAAACACCAACACACTGAGAGAGTTTGTGTGGGAAGCATGTCCGTCCAAAATAAGTAAGACTTTTCCATTAGGTTTTCTTGGCAGGAAATGAGTTTTCAGCCAATGAAGAAATATATCGGCATTAACATATGCAGACTTTTCTGACATTGCGATATATGACCCAGGGAGCATTCCGGTTGAAAATTCTTTCTTTCTATTCTTCCCCTTAAAAATACAATATGGAGGCAGAAACACTCCTTCAGCATTGCAGCAGGCCACTACGGATATCGTTTCCCCTTTTTCTGCTGAAGTAATGTTTGCCACACATTTTGACCCCTTCTTGGCTAGAACCGGAGCTGGTTTATTGTTTTACTGTAGCCCAGTTTCATCTACATTGAATATATGGGCGGGCTTATCATTTAAATTATTTTCATCCAAAACCTGAGCTAATAAGCGAAAATACTTTCTACCATTTTCTTTGCACAAACCTGTTGCTCGTGAATAAGAAATTCCCTCGGCTTCACGGATTGAAATCTCAGGATGACGAGTTAAAAACAATTGGAGCCAATCATAGCCTGCTTTACACGTATCTCGGTTAAAAGTATGCCTAATTTTAAGATTTTCTTCTAGTTCGTATGCCATTTTTCTAACGCTGTCTCTGTCTGGAGCAAAACCATATTTCTGTAACTTAAGTATGTGAGCCACTAATTTTTTCTCCGCCTCATCACCTAGCTGAGAGTCAGGTCTAAGGCGATTCATTCTATTACTATTACCATACTTTAGTCTTCTTTTTAAGGTCGTTTTCGGTATCTCAAATTCTTTGGCTGCCTTATTAACGCCCATTGTCTTATTTGTCACAGCTTCCATTGCATTATGGAGTGATTCCGCAGACCAATTTCCGCGTTCTGATGTTCCTTTGCGTTTATATTTAGTCGGCATGGCTCTGTTAAAGAAATAAATGTATCGAATTGACCTATATATATATATGATTTTTGGCAATATAATTTATGGTCCAACTCACCCTAAAATATGCGATCCATCTATCCCAAACTTACGGGAGAGATGGACCAATGGTAATTCATACTTAATCAAGGTGACAGAGCTTTTATTTTTAGGTTAAAATAGTCTACAGGGGCCATATAATCTATATTATGCATAACTGTTTTGTGAAACTTACCTAAAATCAATTCACCATCACACAATAAGATTCTCGAATAATTTATTACGTAGTATTAAACGCTAATCGGTCACAAAAATGTATTTCAACGTTGTTGAACGACCACCTTCACTCAACTGGTATGGCGTGTCTGGCATTCCGTCAAATTAGGATCGCGGGCGCCATCTGATAAACACGTCTGGAAATTCTCACCCTGCTCCGTCTATCCCGCTGGTCCAGCTATACCGGACTTACCCTACAATCTAGGAGAGTGATGCTGGGTCGATATATTTTCATTTAAAAATGAAAAATCAGCGCTGGGAATCTTTTGATGTTTAACAGATTTTTCAACCTTACTTTCCCGGACTAATAGTGCTATAACTAGAAAACTGGCTTTATTATTACAAAATGATATAACTTATAAAAAACCCGAACTTGAAACTCGTCAACAGTTTACAAAACCTGAAAAAATGATGTAAAACTTGAATAAATCTATGCTATTAGTTTTCAAATATAGAATAGAAAAAAGCCCACAACTACAGCATTTTGTAAAATATTGTGTACGGGTCATAATGCAGTATACAATTTTCATTCACTGTCCGAATCTTTAGGATTGTTGAAAGTGGCAAACGTCTAAAAAATTCATGATATTGGGATTTTACCACACCTCTTTCACAAAGAAATTGAAGATGATCGTATTTTTTTTCTGGAGTGGTATTGGTTTTTCATAAAGATGAGTAAGGTTTTTCATAAAGATGAGTAAGGCCTCCAGTATTGCCACTGTCAATTTTTTTTTCTTCCCCTTTGAAGTAGATTTATTCTGTTGAAATTCTCTTGGTCGTAGCTTGTTTTAAATAGCAGGATATCGGGTAATTCGGGATTGGTTTTGACCATTTTCATTAAACAAATGAGTACTTTTTCTCCATTTTGATCTTTATCAAAATTAATATCAGTATTTTCCTGGTGCGTCTTGAGATCATATACTTCGTTTTGAGACAACTCAATCACTTCATACGGTTTTGTTCTCCAAGCTAATCTTTCTATGAATACCCACTGATCGGGAGTATAAACAGGTATATTTTTGGTAGCTCTTTCTATTACACTAGGTACAGAATCTCCCTCATTTTGCGTATGACCACGTTCTAAATAGGTGTGACGAATTGAAATTGAGTATGTACGAGTTAAATGGTTGTATAATGAAAAAAAATATTTGTTTCGATTCTGTCCCTCACAGTTATCGGAAAAAAATGAAAATGTTTTGACCCCCTTTTTTACCTGCATTTCAACATACTATAGAATGCAACTTCTTATTTCGGAAGAGCCTCTTTTAGCAATACATTCGTGCCACATAAAGCACTGGCATTCTTTGGTTCCTAAATTAGAAACTGTAAAATTAAAGGCTGACAGTTTCAATTTGTAATATGCTATCTGTTGCAAATCAAAAACAGCAACGCACATTTTGGGGTTTTGAGATGCCATATCTTTGACAGTTTTCTTTAGTTCTCGAGCCAATTCTTTATTTTTAATATGTTACTTGTACCCCACCTCCATAGTAAGGCGGTCTTCTTTTGAAGAACTTGCGTATATGTGACATATGTCGCATACATCTTTTTTTGGCCGAAAAAATGAGAGGTTAAATTCTGAACTGAAAATCTGTCTATAAATATTTTCCGTAGCTACTTCAAATATATTGTTCTCATTACAATGTGTACAACCTTGTAATATTCAATGTTTGTGGAAGATATCTTCTGTCACTTGTCTTCCGGTAGTAGTGACTGTCTACAATCTGAAATTAATTAATGTGATCTCCGACAACGTTTTTGACTTCGCCATTCAACTTGGAGTTGTTACATGCCCTTCCCCTTCTATCCTCCAATACTATTCCCGAACTTCCCATTTTATTGAAAACGGTTTCTACCATTTGTCCAATTATATTAAGGGTGTTTAAAAAGAATATTTTGCAGACTTCTACGTTACTGCCGTCTTGTCTGTCTTACTGTCTAGGGTTATTCCTAGATATTTAACTTCTGATTTCCATTCTCTGATTTCCCCGTTTAAAGATATGTGTTTCATGGCTGGAAGTAGTCTTTTCCAGGAGGTAAATGGAATTACTATGGTCTTGCTTGGGTTAATGTTTAGTCCCACTGCCACTGACAAGCACAATTGCTCAATGATTCTGAGGCTATTTTGTAATAAATCACACAAGGTGCTCTGACTATTATAACTATATCATCAGCATAGCCCATACATTCGAAGCCAAGCTCCGTTAGCCAATAAAGCAACTCATCTAGTATGAGGGTCCATAGAAGGGGATATATCTCTCCCCCTTGAGGTGTCTCCCGAGTGGCTTTAACTGAGGTGGTTTGATTCCCCACCTGTATTTCAGCTATCCTCGTCTCAAGAACTTATACATCCATTTTACAATGGTTTCATTTAATACTTGCCTTATAGTATTTCTTTGACAGATACATGAGTTGTGTTGTTAAAGGCCCCAGATATATCCAGGAATGCGCACATTGCGATTTCTTTGTTTTTCAGATCTCTCTCGGTCAGCTGATGCAGAGCCGCCTCAGTTGATCGACACTCTATGTAGGCATGCTGACATTTATAAAGTGGTATATTCTCCAGGTACTCTGTTCTTATGTAGTTATCTACTACTTTCTTCATCGTTTTGAGTAGAAACGATGTTAGACAGATGGGTCTAAAAGATCGGGGATCAGTCTTTTTTCCCTATTTTTGGTATGAAGGTTACCCTTGCCCTTCTCCATTTTCTAGGTATTTGACCCACTGCTAGACTGCTTCTAGTAATCTTCAGCAGGTGAGGAAGAATCTCCTCTATCCCTTGCTGCAGGAGTGCTGGAAATATTTCCTCCACCCCTGGTGATTTATATGGTTCAAAGGTATTGCCCAATCCAACCGTTGTCTTGTAAATATTTTCTTAACAATCTTCCTTGCGGGATTTTTGGTGTGATTCATTGCTATTTCAGTGCTTGTTGCTGGTTCACTACCTGGAAAGTGGGTTCTAATATGAAGAATCGAACGTTCCTCTTCACCTTCCGTGTATGATCCGTCCGGCTTTTTCAGCGACATTGTGGGGTTAGTTCCACCATTTGCCATGACTTTTGTAGTCTGGCCGCTGTGTGAGTGGAAGTGATGTTTTCGAAAAAGGCTTGAAAATTAAGCCTTTTGGCCTTCCTAATCTTTTTATTGTACTGATTAAGCTTCTCAGTGTATCCCTGCCAACTACGGTCACGTTTGGCTCTATTAAAGAGCCGACGGACCTCTTTTCTGAGGTTTGGCAGGTTCGCATTCCACCAAGGAGCATTATTTTCTTAACGAGGTTTTGACAGTGAGTAACTGGAATGAAAAGTTTCCATTATTGCCTCACTGATCTGTTTGACTGTTTGTTCCAGGTCGTAGTGCGGGTGATTTACCCCATTCACTTCGACGTGTTCCAAATTGTCCTTCAGATTGGTCTTGTAAAGTAACCAATTAGTATTTCTAGAATTTCGGATTGTAAGAATCGAGGTAGTATGTCCCTCTATCCTAAATTCGTTGATCCTATGGTCGGAAAGTGATGGCTCGCACATCATCCTCCTTTACATTTTTCCTAGCAGCAACATTAACAATAGTTACGTCCAGGATCTCTTCTCTTGCTCTCGGGACACAAGTGGGAGTTGTCCTCACGTTTAACGACTCAAGGTTATTTGCTAAGAGATATTCTAATAAACACTCACCTTTTGCGTTGTTGTTAGTGTTTTCTCACACGGTATTGTAGGCGTTGGCATCACAACCAATTATAATTGGCAGCCGTCTGCTATTGCAGTGTCTCACTATCTCTTGTACTTCTTCTGGCGGTGTCATCGGCCCGTGTCCAGCGAAGTAGGCAGAGGCAATGACGAAGTCTCTGCCGATATCCCCAATGTTGAGGTGAACCATGATTGGAACAAGGTCTTGTGACACGTATTCTGAAACAAATATATTTAATGTTATTTCTTATGATCACACAGGCACGCGGAGATACTTGCCTTTGATCATAAATCAATTTAGAATCCTTGCATGCTAAACCTTTGATTTGGCCTTCTTTGTTGATCCATGGTTCTTGGATCAGTACAATATCCAGTTGTAGTCTAGCGAACAACTTGCAATGACGGCTGAAGCTGCCTTCGCGTGATGCAGGTTAATCTGAGCTACATTCGTCAACGTGAAGGTGAATTATTATGGATGAGAGATGCCCAGTTACTCAGCCTCTATTTATCCGCCTTACCCCAGGAGGATATTGATCACGTGATTATGAGTATGCCTAGGCGCATTATGGAATATGTAAGAAGTAAGCTAAAACCCATTATCAAAGTAGGTGAGCAGAAACTTAGATTATTCTCACCCGACTGGAGTGAAATTTTAATCAGTTACATACTACGAACTTCCTGATATGCTTACCATATATTACCGAAATAAAATATTTTTCTGGATGTTCGGGCTTCTATTTCACTGATTATATGTATCACATCAGCAGTGGGAAGTATAGGAAGAAGAGAAGCTGTTATGAATGAAAATGAAAAAAATACCAATGACTATCTACTATTACTGTTAAACCATGAATTTCAAGACACAATTCTACAGTTGAACTACAGATTCGACTGATTTGTGAATTAATCATATTAATTGATTTAATACTTTCTCAAAGGTATCAGGATCAGGTGACGTTGGATGATGCAAAATAAGTTGGGAAAAAAGTAAATAATATGTTTGAGTATGCCTTCATATTGAGCTTTCACATCAAATCATGTTTCCAAAGTGGCATATGATACACGATACCATATCCCAGAAATAATTTGTTCATTAAAGTCGCTTTTTATTTTGAAAAACGTTGCTCTACAACGTTCTTTCATTTTTAGATTTCGATCTATCTTTGGCTGCATCAACTAGTGATGCAGATACTTCAATTAGGTTGAAAGTTATTGATATTTAGAAATTGGAAGTTTGGGATTTGAATTTCGCAATTTACATTTTGAATATGGATTGTTACATCTTCTATTATTATTATTATTATTATTATTTATTATTAGACAGTGATTACGAGTCAAAGCAAAGCGGCTCCATTACAAAATCAAATAACATAGGTACTAATAGGTTAGCAGAGCTAATTTTACAAACTTAGCTTAAAATAAATTGAGATTTAAAAAGATAGTGGCACTATAGAATTTTAAAACACTAATCATCTACAACACCAGATCAAGAACACCTATCCAGCTCATTCTTGAAGCTATTCAGAGAAGGACCTGATAAGATTCTTTCTCCAATTCACAATTGAAGCTATTAGTGCATGAAGGGGTTAACTCACTTTTTAACAATTTTGAGATATTGAGGGTTGAAGTAATGTTCTTGGAGCTTTTTGTGTTCAAACTAAAATCAAAATTAAATGGAGCTAGAACTTAGTCAATAGAAGTAATTTTAATATTATAGGTAAGATTTTATCATTTTTTGTGGTTTATGAGATGTTTTTAATTTTTTTTACAAAAAAAACTGAGTTAGCACCTTCATGCACAACCATTTACTGTTTTAATCGAAATAATAACGAGTAAAGAAAGGATCAACTAATATTTATTAATTGAAAAAAATACAAAAATAAGTAATACTAATCACTTTCTGATCGATTTAAGCCTAAATAAAATCCCCCTAAATTTTCTGGAATATATGGGAGTTGTTCCATAATGTTGTCGAATTTCTTGGCTGCTATAGGTCGCGACAGATTTAACGGAACAAAAAAATTGTCGTGTTCTGTTGTTCGGGTTGATTTGTGTTTAATAATATCTACTTCTTTCCACTCTTCTGTCTCATCTAGTGAATATCTATACTTCGTTGTACCAAATTTATCAACTCTTATCCACCTTGCATTGCGAAAAATTATTTTTTCGCCCTTATTCCTTTTTTTTCTGTCCAAGTTGAGCTTTCTAGGCAGTTCTTTCAGATCAATGAATTTATCTTCCATTCTAGTTAATACAAACGGATTCCTTTTTTTAGCTTCCGTCATTAACGTCATGTACTGATCAACTGTGTAAATGTTTTGAACTTTTCGAATAACTTTTTCGACAGCACCAAAGTCTCTATCAATATCCATAAAACTGTGGCCAACCTCCGGAAACTTATGATCAACAGTTTTAAAAATTCCCTGGTGTACTAGGTAATGCCACAAACGAATAATGAAAAAATTCTTATTTTGTCCACCCGCAGAATCACTCCAGGCTACTAAGTGGTCATTTTCATTATTGATGCTTTGTAGGAATGACAAAATACTGCTTCCAACTTCTTGTGGGCCTCTATCACCTTTGTCTTCAGTCCAAAGGTGGAAAAATCCTTTACCGAAGGCGTCACCTTTACTTACACAATGAATCCCCAAATTGTATAGCCACATTTGTCTTAGATAAAAAGCCACACTGGTAGACAGCTTTGGTAGAGGTAATGTTTTTTGCATATCAAAATTAATGTATAGAATATCACCATCATGTGCCAATTTTCTGTCTTTTTTTTGTTCTTCAAACGCTGTCTTATACCGTCTTACATGTTCATCATTTGTTTCTTTCGCATCACAAACTTTGCAGGTATCCGATTTTGGAGACCCAAAGCCAAGATTAAATTTGGAAACAAAAATCTTTCTGTATCTGCTGTTTTTCATAAACTGTATGTTTTGTTCATTACACTGATTCTTGTATAGTTCATACATTATGTTGATTGATAGCATAGGGGATAAGTATAAGCGATGTTCATTTTTATTCCTGGAATAATGTGACATTTCTGCAGGAAAAGATTTGATATGTTGACATACTATGTCAAGCTGCTCGGTGGGTGTTCGGTTTTTGCGGTTATTATGGCAACCACGCTGATCTTTATGAGGGATACCTTGTCCCTGTGAAATTTGATTACGAATTAGTTCCAATTTCTTTCTTTCGACATCAAGTAGTTTTAAAAAAGCACTTTTGCATACTTGTTTTGATTTCCCATCCAAAGTTATAAAATATCTGAAAGATTTTTGACGATGAGCAATATTACCGGTCCGTTGCTTAACATCAAATGGTTTAAAACAACCGAATAGATACACATTTTTTTCATTGATAGTAGGTAATGAATAGTATTGATTAAATAAGGTTATGCGATCAGCTTCCGTAAAGTTGTTGTTGCATTTTAATCTACACTTTTCGGTGCAAAGCATTTTCCCAGCTGCGGATGTTTTTTCTGGAACGCGTCTATTTTTATAGTCGGTGTATTCTTTTCCTTTTTCTCTATTTGCCATATTAATATTTCTTTTCCAGGTTTTTGGTTGAGCTTCAAGCTTCCTTGATTTTTTTTCTCTTATTCTTTTATTAACTTCAATGGCAACAGCAGGAATATTTATATATCTTTCCATTCCATTAATCTGTTGTTCTTTAACTTCGTCGGATTCATTTCTTGTCTCATTGCCAATAATTTGTGGATCTCCAACTTCTCTGTCAATATTTTCCTCCGGCTCTTTCTGTATAATTTGAACAGGTTCTTTAGGGTCATTAATATTTTGTGTTCGATTTTTGTCTTGTTGCTCAGTTCTTATTAGGACTTGTTCTTGGTTTTCGAAAAAAGAAGCTGTATTTTGCTTTAATTTCTTCTTGGCTATTTCTTTCTTAACTTTTTTTCTCTTAGGAGAAAAATTTTCATCAGTTTCCTCGTCAGTAGAATCAGATGCTGGTTGGTAATCTGAGCCAGAATCTAAAAATGGATCCTCATCGGTTTCTATTTGGGCTTCTGTTATTTCAGCAGCATCCAAAGCTAACTTAAGAATTATACCACTCCTTCCACTAGTTCCAGCCATTATGAAGTATTTTCAAAACTAAAATTTGAAATATTTGGTTACCTTATATATTTTTCATTTTAAGGTTATGTTTTAAAAAGCATTTTAATTATTTATAAATACGATTTTCTGTTTAAATTAACTATAATATTCATTGGCTAATGCATATAAAGGACTTACTTTTGTTGCCGGATAATAATAAACACAAGAAATATCACTTTGTACAACTTTGTACAACACTGTGTAATGTAAACAATCAAATTCGTACTAAGTTATATTGGAAGAAGGTGCTAACTTAGCAGTTAACCCCTTCTTGCATAATTAGCAAGAGTTGACACCTTCTTGCTCTAAATATGTTTGACAAAGCTTGAGTTGACGTGTTTTGAACTTCAGTTTTTAAGATTCCTGGCGACATCTATAAACCAGAGTCTGTACTAACGCAAATAGATTGAGTTAACACCTTCATACATGCCATTTTCGGCATTGTAATAAAACAGTGAGTTAACACCTTCATGCACTAATAGCTTCAATTGAGACCTATTAACCTGTTATCTTCATTTAATATAAAAATTTAGAAGTGCCCCAAATGTCATCTCTTAGAATCCTAAACGTTGTGATGACATCACCCCTCTCTCTCTCTTCTCTCAGATAGTGTTGTCAGCCCGAGCCTGCTGTTCGAACAATACTTTTTATTCAGAATGACAGACCGCCAAGTGTTTTCTTTTTGAAAGTTAATTTTTATTTTTTGACGTTTTTAATGTCAACTGAATGAATTTCGTTAATGTCATTTTGTACCACTAAAATAGTTTTTGTAATTCAATTAATGAGTAAAACTATATTTTTCATGTTGATGTGAATACTTATTTCATCGTGGATGTTACGATGTACATAATTTTGGTCCTACGAAGCCGATATGAACTGGTAAAGTGTAAAAGTGTCTACACTTAAATATATGCAGCTAGCACCTGGCCGGTTCCGAAAGAATTTCTTTGTAGACGATAACTACAACGAAGTAAGACTGCGAACGAAATAGGAGATAATTGGGTGAGCGGACTCCATTTTATATCCTATCATTTATTCATATTTTCGTGTTATTGAGAATACTTTGTACTTGGCATTGACATTATTTGGCTGATGAAACAGCTTGAATACCTGCTGTCCAAATATAATATTCTGAATAGTTATACTGTTCTGTAGATTTTTATAGGTACCGTCGCGATTTTTTATATTATCTAAACAGTCACCTTGATTCTGTAATTTGTTCTCAGATTCAAAAAAAAACGTCTTAATACTATTAATTGTCACAATGAAGGCACAGTTAAACATTTTGACCAAAAAAAGAGGCCAAATTAAAACATCACTAACTAGATTTGAGACTTTTCTAAACAGTATAGATGTAAATAATTTAAATGAAAATACAGTCAAGGAATTAAGTAACAGACTAGACATAATAAAAGGGTGTTTCGATACATTCAATGAAATTCAAAACGAAATGGACATACTTAATCCTGATTGCGACACAAGTGAAAATGAAAGATCATTTTTTGAAAATTTGTTCTTTTCCACAACTTCAAAAGCGGATGTTGTAATTGATAATTTTCATAAAAAATTATGTGAAAGAAAAAATAATAACCCTTCTGAAAATGGCTCTGTGATCAGCTCAGGGAGTGTTCACCGTAATATCAAACTTCCAACTATTAAACTGCCAATTTTCAACGGAAAATATGACAGATGGTTGGAATTTAGAGATTTGTTCCACGCACTTGTAGACGGCAACCACTCATTGAGTAATATTGAGAAATTCTATCATTTAAAAACATCTCTAGGGGACGAACCGCGCAAAATTATTGCTAAATTAGACATGACTTCCGAAAACTACCAAATGGCGTGGCAGTTATTAAAGGGTCGATATGAAAATAAAAACCTCATGATACATAACCATATTAAAAGTATTTTTGAAAGACCTAAAATACAAATAGAGTCACATAGCGAACTTCGCAACCTAACAGACGCGATTAATGATCATTTACTCTCATTAAAATCACTAGGCGAAAATATAGAAGCGTGGGATCGTTTAATCATTTATATCATTACTGAAAAAATCGATGCAATTACACGACGTGAATGGGAATCCTACAAAATACAAAATGAATTACCAACGATGGTAGACATGCAAAATTTTCTGAATGAACGCTGTCAAATACTAGAAAAATTAAGTTCCGACAATCCAAATAAAAACAAAAATACCGGGATCATGAAATACGATAAATTCAAAAAACAAAATGCAAGTTACTCTTTGTACAGCGATGAGGTTAAATGTTATTTTTGTAATAATAATCATACGATGTATGTATGCGAAGCATTTTCAAAATACTCAATACCTGATAAAATCGCTGAAGCTAAAAAACGAAACCTGTGTTTGAATTGTTTTAGCCCAAAACATAAGAAATGTCAATTTAGAAAGTGCATTAAATGTCGGCAAAAACATAATGTCCTCATACATTTGGATAATAATAATCAAGCATCCAGTCAGACAAACGCCATAACAGAAGAGTCGCACGTCAGTGATTCAAATTCAGAGTCTGCAACTCACTATACATCCTACGACGCCTGCTTTATTGTTCGACCAATGGCGTTCCAAGTACTTTTATCAACGGCTATAGTTAATGTAAAAGCTAATAACAATACATTTAAAGCTCGAGTTCTCTTAGATAGCGGATCCCAGAGTAACTTTGTGACTGAATCCTTTTGTAATAAAGCGGGAGTGGCTATGCAACCTGTTATACATACTGTGAAAGGAGTGGGTGAAGGTTTGATTAACATCAAAAATCAAACACAGTTCGAAATTATGTCTTTGCATAACAGTTTTAATGTAGATATTAATTGTTTAGTTATTAACCAGATAACAGGTAAATTGCCAAAAGCATCGTTTGATAATAAATGTTTAAATATTCCCAATAATCTAAATTTAGCTGATCCAACATTTAATGAAACCAGTGAGATTGATATACTTATAGGTGCACATATATTTTGGCAAGTTCTAACTGTAGGTCAAAGAACTTTAGGAACAAATCTGCCTATGCTACACAATTCTAAGTTTGGATGGATAATAGCTGGGAATATTGGATGTAAGTCTGACACTTCTGTAACATATTTAGCCACTGACAGTGATAAGGAAATAAATAACTTGGTATCAAAATTCTGGACTTTAGAAAACGTAAATAATAACCATAATAAATCAATAACGTCGAAAGATAATCGATACTGTGAAGAATATTTTGAAAGAACAACAACCAAAGATGAAACAGGTAGATTCGTTGTAAGAATTCCCTTCAAAGATAACCTCTCAGAACTAGGCAGGTCAAAAGATATTGCAAAGAGTAGATTTTTTAATTTAGAAAAACGATTAATAAAAAACCGTGAGTTACGCGAACATTATATCCACTTCATGGAAGAATATAAAAATCTAGGGCATATGTCGGAACTCTCAGAAGACGAATCTGAGAAAGATGACGGGTATTTCATACCACATCATGCCGTTCTAAAATCTTCGAGTCTTACAACAAAATGTCGTGTTGTTTTTAACGCGAGTTGTCCTACTGACAGTGGACTGTCACTTAACGATGTCCAATACGTAGGACCAGCACTGCAAAATGACATTTTTGACATCCTTGCGAGATTTAGAACTCATAAATTTGTAATAGCCGGTGATATATCTAAAATGTATCGTCAGATTTTGGTAAATCCTTCAGATCAGTGTTATCAAAAAGTATTTTGGAGATCAGATATAAACAAACCACTAAAAACTTATTTACTCAGAACAGTCAGCTACGGTACAGCTGCTGCTCCTTATCTAGCTGTAAGAACGCTATTACAGATAGCTAATGAAAACGAGAAAAATGCTCCTGTAGTGAGTTCTATTATAAAAAACGACTTTTATATAGATGATCTTTTAACGGGAGCTAACACCCAAAACGAAATAGTACAAATTCAAAAAGACATTTCAGAATTACTTAAGAAGTCAGGTTTCGAACTCAGAAAATGGTTGTGTAACGACAATTCAATCTTACATAAATTTTCTGTTAATACTACTTTAGAAACAAACTTTATTACTATCGGAGACAACGAAAATAATAAAACCCTTGGCATATACTGGAATGCCAGCAACGATTTTTTACAATACTCAGTTTCCACGGCCCATGATCATACTGTTACCAAGCGGAATATATTGTCCGTAATCTGTCAGATATATGATCCATTAGGACTGATAAACCCTATTATCGTTTTCGGAAAACTGTTTATCCAAGAGCTCTGGAAGTTGAAACAATCTTGGGACGCAGAAGTTCCTGAGCCATTGAAACAAAATTGGTTAAAATTCCAAGAAAATCTAATTCAAATAAACAATTTCAAAATTCCTCGAAATTGTGTCTGCTCTGAATACTCCGTTATAGAAATCCATGGGTTTTCCGATGCGAGTGAGAAAGCCTATGGAGGAGTTCTTTATATAAGATGTTTAATAGCCAATCGTGGATATTTTGTTAGTCTACTATGTTCAAAGTCGCGAGTAGCTCCTCTAAAGCAAATAAGCCTTCCCCGGTTGGAATTATGTGGTGCTGTCCTATTAGTTAATTTAATGGATAAAGCTTGTAATACACTGAAAATTGATTTTCATAATACGTTTTATTGGACAGACTCAACAATCACTCTATCATGGATCAAAGCCGAACCCACCGTATGGAAAACATTCGTTGCTAATAGAGTCAGCGAAATTCAAAACTTGTCTGATGTTAACAATTGGTATCATGTCAGAGGGACAGAGAACCCCGCAGATCTTCTATCCAGAGGTGTTCTTCCTCAAAATCTAGAGTTTTGCACACTATGGTGGCATGGCCCACCATTCTTATTAACCGACAACACTTCTTGGAATGGTACCAGCAAAATCAATTACGATATAGATATTCCTGAAAGAAAAACAGTATCTTCAGCCCTGATAACAGTTTCTAATTTCGATTGCATTCTAGCTTTAATTAACCATATCTCAAGTTTCTCCAAATTACTGCGAATAACTGCATTTGTTCAAAGATTTATCTATAACATTAAATCACAAAATGTCGCACGGCATCTAGGCTCGTTAAAAATTTCTGAGCTAGACAATGCACTTCTTCTTCTAATCAAAACTGTTCAGCTGAACTGCTTTCGTAAAGAATATCTCTGCTTACGCAACGGAAAAGATCTTCCCAAAGATAGTAAAATCTTGAACTTAAAACCATTTCTTTGTAATGAAATTATTCGAGTCGGCGGGAGACTTGTTAATTCTGAAGGTTCGTTTGATAAGAAACATCAAATCCTTCTACCAAAAAATAATCATTTAACGGAAATTCTAATAAGAAATTACCATATAAACTTGTTGCATTGCGGTTCGCAAATGTTATTATGTTCAGTTCGCGACAGGTTCTGGCCCATTGACGGCAGAAATATTTGCAAAAAAATCATACGCACTTGTGTGAAATGTTTTCGCGTAAAACCCATTCCAACTAATTATATAATGGGTAATCTACCTCCTAATCGTGTTAATCCATCCTTCCCGTTTCTCAATGTCGGCATAGACTATGGAGGTCCGTTTCTAATTAGAGACCGAAGAAGCCGCGGATGCAAAACTTCGAAATGCTACATTTCCTTGTTTGTATGCATGTCTAGTAAAGCAATCCACCTTGAGTTGGTTACAGGCCTTACTACCGAAGCCTTCATAGCTTGCTTCAAACGTTTTATGTCACGAAGAGGTAAACCACAGAATATATATTCAGACAATGGTTCGAACTTTGTTGGAGCCAAAAACACAATAAATGACTTGTATACCTTTTTAAGCCAGGAATCTGAAACAATTAGTAGTATATTATCTACAGATCGAGTAAAATGGCATTTTATCCCAGCTAACTCACCCTCTTTCGGTGGACTATGGGAAGCAGGTATCAAAAGCTGTAAGTTTCATCTTAAAAGAGTAATCGGTGACTCCACCTTTACTTATGAGGATTTTTCTACTGTTCTTTGCCAAGTGGAAAGCATTCTCAATTCTCGTCCATTATGCCCGCTTTCCAATGATCCTCAAGACTTAGTCCCACTTACTCCCGCTCATCTCCTGATTGGTCGCTCACTAATCGCTATCCCCGAAGAAGATCTAACGTCAGTCCCGTCAAACCGATTAGATCAGTACCAACACATACAAGTCGCAGTGCAGTCTTTCTGGAAACGATGGAGTAAAGAATATCTATCCGAACTCCAAGTGAGAGCGAAGTGGAAATCTTCCACCAACGTCCAGATAAAACCTGATCTGCTAGTGCTGCTTAAAGACGACAAGCTACCACCCCTCAGATGGTCTCTGGGGCGGATCGTCAACACATACCCTGGAGACGATGGAGTTGTTCGAGTTGTAGACGTCCAAACTGCTAATGGACTTTATCGTCGTGCCGTAAATCGGCTGTGTATTCTTCCTCATGAACTTTAGTTGAAAACAGTGTTTCAAGGTGGCCGGGATGTTCGAACAATACTTTTTATTCAGAATGACAGACCGCCAAGTGTTTTCTTTTTGAAAGTTAATTTTTATTTTTTGACGTTTTTAATGTCAACTGAATGAATTTCGTTAATGTCATGTTGTACCACTAAAATAGTTTTTGTAATTCAATTAATGAGTAAAACTATATTTTTCATGTTGATGTGAATACTTATTTCATTGTGGATGTTACGATGTACACCTGCTTAGTCTTGTTTCATAGTTTAAGTGAGAAAAATTCAGTGGCAATTTTGTAGCTCTACGTCGAAATCCCTCTATAAGGTTTATATCACGTCTGAGGTGAGGAGACCAAACGGAGATAGCAAATTCTGAGTGAGGTCGGACGTAACTTTCGTATAGCCTCAAGAACAAGCCTGGACTTATTCTTGGAAATGCCTTAGATATCAAATACAGAGCTGATTTTGCCCTGTCATTTTGCAGGCTGTGAGGACCAATCCAGACCTGTATTAATTATGACACTCAAATCACTGACTTCCGGAACTGATTTTATAGGCTCTGATTCAAGATAATATCTGACACATAGATTGTTGCACTGGAAAACACTTGTTAAAGTTTACTGGTGTGCTCCACTCCTTGCATCATTTTAATAATTCGTCCAGGTCGTGTTGAATAGAGTTTTGAATATCAGAACAATGGTAAAACTTTATGTCATCGGCAAACGATTTGTTTTTGCATTCAAACTTAGCAGTTAAGACAGGAGCGTTTACCAGGAAAAGGATAGGACCCAAAATAGAACCTTGAGGTACCTCACTGCGCACTTCACGGGAATTATTTAAGTTATCCTCATATTGTACTTAGACAATTCGACCTAATAAAATTTTTTTAACCATCCAACAGCTCACCACGCACTCCTAAATGTTCCAATTTCGTTAGTAGCTTTTTAATGGGTACCTTATCGAAGGCTCGAGAAAAATCTATGTATACCACATCCACAGCTTCGTACCGATCTAAATATAATGTCCAGTCGTTAAGAGCAGTTAGAAGATTAGTGGTTACTGATCGATTAGGTAGAAAAGCATGCTGGGAATCTGGAATGATTTTATTGTCTAACAAAATGGAACAAGTTTGTTAACGATTAATCTCTCCATAATTTTCACTGAGGTTGGTGGAACCGTTAAAGGCTGATAATTCGTCGAAAGCATTTTATTTCCATATTTATAGATAGGCGTAACTATTCCTGAGTTCCATGAGGCAGGAATGGAATTTTCTTTTAGTGATCTCGACATAAGGTTGTATAGTGGGACTGCTAGACTGTCTGCGCAATTTTTATAGATTGTAGGGGATATTTTCTCAATTCCATGAAAAGCTGCGATTTTCAAATTCTTTAATACTTCTTTAACTGTTTCCCCTGTGATATTAACCGTATTTATTGAGTAAATATTTCTAGTAGCTATAGTACAGTCATTTGGTAGTTTTACCTGGAAAGTTTTCCGGGAGTTTTGAAAATTGGTGATATTATAGATTTCGACGTGCTCTTTCCGAATTTTTACTTTGCCACCTCGTATCTTTGCCGCTCGCACCGCCAAATTGGAAAAATGGCGCTCAAATACAGTTTTTTGAGAATACCTCCGTTCCAACTCATTTTACGATGAAAATAGTTATGTAATAAATTAAACTACAGAAAATTTCCTACAATTTATGTGGTAACCGTTTTTATTGTAAAATCAATAGTTTCAGCGTACGAGAGCCCCAAAGTCTCCAACACGCGTTTTGGCCAAATAACTCATTTCCACACCACCATGAGATAGAGTAAGTGGCGCGTTTTTTTGTGGTATCCCCAGTAGGCCTAATCCACTTGTAATGCGCTATTACAAAATTTAGCGCATTCTCTTCCGCTTCGCTATTTTTGATGGACCCCGGTCTGAAAGTTCATCGTCTTCGATACTGAGCGAAATGTTATCCGCGACCTGCATTGCTGACACGAAAGATTTCGGCCTTGCTGCGGCAATTATAAAATGTGCGAGAGCAATGCTCTGTTTCTTCCATTTCTCAAGCGACGCACGTTTGTTCTTCAGGATTACATTATTCAAGAAAACACGTAAAGTTTCAGATATATCTGACTCAATTTTTGGAAAAAAATTATCTGTTGGAGGATATTGTTTTGTCTCGTAGACCGTGGAGCGAATATCCTCTAAAACGATTGCTGCTGCTGTTTTTACAATACGCAGACGTTCCTGAATGATACACTGAATTTATATGTATTTTGTCTCTTTCTAACACATTGACGGTAAAACGTATGTTCTCTCGTGATCTTACCAACACTGTATAATAAATATATGCAGAATGACTGGGTTAGGAAAGACAATTTTAAACAAAATAGGTTCGATTCCCTCCAGATCATGTGGAATCGACTTAATTATACCATTTTTAAAGAGCTCTTTATGAAAAAAACGCAAATATATATGATCTTTTAAACTTTCATAATATTTGCATTCATGATATTTTTTATACAAGAGCGTTGTTTGACACATTTCAGCATAAATTTGAGTACTGCTATAACATTTTATCAATATTAATTGACAAACCTCAGTAATTGTATAAAGATTTAGTGTCGTTTATTGATCACTTTGATTCAAATTATGACGGCCCATTTTTGTCTCATTTTTATAAAGTTTACAATTTTGTTCACATATAAATTTTGGAAATTCAATTTTTAGATGGAAAACTCCACCTCAAGTATACTTGAACACATCACGACAGTGCTCTCTACTACCACACCCAATGCTGCTACCACATCAACCATCAGTTCCATACCTGGGATGGAGCAAATCACGTTTTCGTGGTACGATTATGTCATATTCTGTTTTTTGTTATCGATGAGCTTATGTGTGGGTATTTACTTTGGTTGTTGTGGCAAGAAACAGAATGCAAGAGAATATTTATTAGCTGGTGGTAATCTGAAAGTTCTACCTGTTGTGATTTCATCAGTAGCAAGGTAAATACAATGAAAAGTTCATATTATTTCTGAATATTGAGTATTCAAATGTTAAATTCATATATACTGGCAAATTAGAGGATGACGGGAATAGCATCGAACAGGCGATGGAGTGTAAATACCTTGGCGTTAAAATATCTGTTGTGGAAAGAGCGACTAACCCACAAATTCACTTGAACTAGGTTTATAAAACTACTAAACTAAAAATCAAGTATTTTTTATTCTGCAAAAATCAACCAACCCATTTTCATATTCTCTAAACCTAATAATAAAACTAACCAATTTATCTTAATTCCAGTATTGTAAAATGCAATAAAGTTCTCAAACCACGTGGTATATTTACGCAGATTAACATATCATCATCTTAGTAAGAAAATCACGTAAGTTTAACTAAACTTTACAGGAGACACAAAAACACTGTCTAAACTTTCCATTAACGACGTAATATCTTAAAATTACACAAATACAGAAAACCCGCAGTAAATATCGGATTTTGGGTGGAAATAGTGGAAATATGAGAAAAAAACAATATCTTATGAAATAAAAATTACCTAAAAAAATGGATATCTGCGTTTTTCATACTTAAGTAAATACAAGTACATAATGCAAAACTTATTTTATTTCAAACTAAAATCAAATTTATATGCAGTAAACGGATAGGCAAATAACAACTTAAAAATTTAATAATAGTTAAACAATTTTACAAAAGTAAGTAAGATGTACTAATCGTGTGAAAGTTCATCATAAAATTTGTAGTAATCTTCTAGAAGACCTAATTTTAGAATTTCTAGGTGATCGTATTTTTCTTTTTTAATTCTCCTGCGTTCTGTAAATAAAAGCGGGGATTCTTCATATGTGGAGAGATCTATGTTTTATTGAGCCTTTGGTTTAATACACCCCATGGATCTGTATGTCTCTTTTTAAAATGATTATTGCAATTTGGTAAATATCACAATGCCTTTCTATCATTCACGAGTGGGTCGCCCACTGCTCTACCTGGACGAATTGAAGTGTAAAATTTTAGATTATCAATGTTTTTAAAGAAGGCCGGGCTTATGTACTTGACATTATATGGAGATGGATTTGATCTGGCCTTTAGACAGTAATACGCGTAGTCAGCGGGAAGATTTATTTTGCGGTCTCTGATCTTTCGTTCAATTGTGGCATACATCGAATCCACCTCCATATATACAGTGCTATTCAAAAGTCCCCTCCCCCCCTTGTATCTTTTGAACGGCTACACTTACATTAATAAAATTTGGAGGGTGAAAATAAAGTGTTGTAAACTTCTCTACGAATGGTAACAAGTGACGTAATAGTAATAGATGACGTCACAGTGCCACTCTGGCCAATAATTTTAAATAGAACCTTATGGCAAGTGATATCTCGTTTGAAAGGCATTGACATTGGCTACATAGCCATATTGATTTTGTTTGGGTTTAAATTAATTTTGACGGATAAATTGAATAAATACCAAAATTATTATTTCACATTTAAATATTGAAGATTTTTCAGTCCGCCTCTGGTAAGTTGTCAAAAAAATTGACGTTTTTAATTTAATAGTATTGGTTGCTTTGCAAAGTTTTTCTAAGTAGCTTGAATATTCAATTTCATCATTATTTAACGAGACGTTTAAGAGTTTACATAGGCAAAATGGTACGCACTCAAGCCGACAAAGTAGCAGCTATCTTAATTATTGGTGAATCTATGAATCTAGAAAGAATCTTCATGAAGCGGAACGTTTATTTAATGAAAGATACCCAGATCGCCATATCTCGACAACTTATTTGAGGGAGCTTCTTCACAAGATTGGAGCAACAGGTAGTGTTCAAGATGCCAAACGATCAGGTCGATCAACATTTAGTGAGGATAAAAAAATTGATATAGTTGCTGAAATGGTAGTAAACCCTACTTCCTCTTCAACTAAAGTTGCGTCTATTTGTGAAGTAAGTAGACGTACAGTACAGAGAGTGTTGGCTAAAAATAAATTTCATCCATACAAGTTAAAAATGGTGCACCACCTTTCGGATGACGATCCCGACAGAAGACTCGAATTCTGTGAATGTATGACAAATAAAATTAGTCAAAACCCACATTACACAAAAACAATTTGATTTAGTGACGAAAGTACTTTTTGCCTCAATGGAAATGTGAGTACACAAAATGTAACGTAATGGTGTGACACAAATCCTCACACCTTTCGTGAACAACATACCCAATTTCCAGAAAAAGTCAATGTTTGGACATGTATTTTGGGAAACCACATAGTTGGTTCTGTTTTCCTAAATTTAAATTTAAGCGGTGAAGTGTATCTGGAGATGTTACAAAATGCAATTGAGCCGTTAATTCTTGAAATTCTGGAAGATAATCAAGATGAATTCGGCCATCTGGAAATAAAATCTCAACAAGATGGTGCTACTGCACCTTATTATGGTGCAGTAAGACGTTACCTGGATGAAAAATATCAAGGTAGATGGATCGGCCGGCGAGATCCTATATAATGGCCACCTCGGTCACCAGATCTGACACCATTAGATTTTTTTCTATGGGGTACTTGAAATCCAAGGTTTATACTACGGCACCAGATAGCATTGGCGTTTTGAAAGAAATAATTACTGAAGAATGCAATGCTATTTCAGCTGACACATTCGAACGAGTACGACAAGAGTTTACTAATAGGATGGCTTACTGTCAGGAAGTAGATGGAGCACATTTCAAACACTTGCTATAAGAATCCATTGTTGATATTTGATTAATTAAATTTAAAAAAATAATTCCAATAATTTTGGTATTTATTTAATGTATCCGTCAAAATTAATTTAAACCCAAACAAAATTAATATGGCTATGTAGCCAATGTCAGTGCCTTTCAAACGAGATATCACTTGCTATAAGGTCCTATTAAAAATTATTGGCCAGAGTGGCACTGTGACGTCATCCATTACTATTACGTCACCTGTTACCATTCGTAGAGAAGTTTACAAAACTTTATTTTCACCCTCCAAATTTTATTAATGTAAGTGTAGCCGTTCAAAAGATACGAGGTGGGAGGGGACTTTTGAATAGCACTGTGTATATATTTATATATATATATATATATATATATATATATATAAACAAAGAGCAAACAACAAGTGTTATCATGAGAAAGCACGCAAAAATAAAGAGGTTACTGAAGAGGAGTGGTAACCGTAAACATGCATGTTTCTAGCTCATTAGCCTTCATCAGTACGGTATAACCAAGTATGGATGTGAAACTTGGGAGCAACGATGTTGAATGAAACATGGAAGAACACAAAGAACGGAAAATAACAGGACAACCAAACGCACATTTGTGCCATCAATTGGAAGATTCCGATTTTGGAACAACAACCAATATCAACACGGAGGCGCATAAAGCCCTCCTGTCTGGAAAAAACCAACCCAAGGTAAAGAAACCAGATCAAAAATGGATCATGCGTGAATTTAACAAAAACAAAGAGCAAACAACAAGTGTTATCATGGGAAAGCACGCAAAAATAAAGAGGTTACTGAAGAGGAGTGGTAACCGTAAACATGCATGTTTCTAGCTCATTAGCCTTCATCAGTACGGTATAACCAAGTATGGATGTGAAACTTGGGAGCAACGATGTTGAATGAAACATGGAAGAACACAAAGAACGGAAAATAACAGGACAACAAAACGCACATTTGTGCCATCAATTGGAAGATTCCGATTTTGGAACAACAACCAATATCAACAAGGAGGCGCATAAAGCCCTCCTGTCTGGAAAAAACCAACCCAAGGTAAAGAAACAAGATCCAAAATGGATCATGCGTGAATTTAACAAAAACAAAGAGCAATCAACAAGTGTTATCATGGGAAAGCACGCAAAAATAAAGAGGTTACTGATATATATATATATATATATATATATATATATATATATATATATATATATATAAACTGGTGAATATCGGAGAATTGCAGCAAGAAAAAAGGAAAAGTGTACTCTTAGCGGAAAATTTCCAAGCTTTCGATGATGATTATCCTTCGAGGATGATGATTCTCATCATCAGGGAGACTAAAATGAAAAAAACAACAGTCAAAGACTGTTGTCAACGGAAGAATAAAATTGTAATGAATTTCACAACCACGTGTGTACTTACCTCCGAAGTGAGGTTAGACTCCATTAAGTTGTAATAATTTGAACTACAGATTATGAATTGTGTAATAATTGAGTAGAATTGAGATTCACTTTGAACAACCAAATCATCATGGCTATAAAAAGTCAAAATGCAGCACCATTTTGTAATTTAAAATAATTGAAATCATCTTCAAGCGTTGTTATGTTGAACGCCGGTGGGGAAATGATATACTTTTCTCTCTAAATTGGATGTAGCGATAGACAAACAATGTTACCAACAGTCAAAAATCAGAGAATTGTGGGACAATTTACCCACTTTAATAATGGCCTCTGTTGTAGTGCCAACACAATGGGATTAGCAAGAAGGTTTATGAAGTGGTAGGAAGAGAGGAAGAGAGAGTGAGAGGGAGAGAGAGAGGGGGTAACGCTCTCTATTATGTGTGAGAAAGGATGACAATATTGGTGTATGTAGGAAACATAACTCCGATAAAACTTACACTGTTGAAGCGAAGAGACAGAAAACAGCACAATAATAATAATAATAACAATATAGTAACAAAATATAATATAATAATTATGTAAACTTGTATTATATGAGTGTATTTACCAACACCAATACACTAAAATTTTAAGATTTCATTAAGTTGAAGTAATAAGGATGGTGCTGTTAAGAGTAATATGGTTGTGATAAGCACCGGAAGAGTACAGTTAGCATCTAAGGACAACAAAAAGGAGTAGATCACACTCAAGTGGTCAATATCTGATTTTTTATTTATAACATTGCTGTATTGTGAAATAAAAGCCATTTCTAAGAAAGACCTTCTAGTTTTGTTAGACTCAGTCGCCAACACATTCACAGCCTCATGATTCATCTGATGGTCAAGAGAATTTACACGATATGCCAACGCGCACCGCTCTGGGTGTAATCTACAGTCGCTCTTGTGTGAGACAATACGGCCCGACAGAGATCTTAAAGTCTGTTCGATATACTGTTTATCACAGTCTCTACATGGAATACTATACACAACATTAGTAAGTGACGTCAATGGACTCTTATCTTTTACTCTAGTGAAAATTAATCAGATTGATATTACTGTTTTGTTAGCTATTTTAAAGTTCCCACATGCACTGAGCAATCTGGCAAGTCTCGCAGTTATATCTCTTATGTATGGCAAAGAGATATTGAAGCATCCATTTATTGAATCATCCATTGGTGTACCAATGGTTTGTTTGTACATTTTGTTATTAAGGCTTCCTTCTGGATGGAGCAATGGACACTGATACGATCCCAACTCGTATCGATTGCTCTCAAACTAGCATCTAGATAAACATTACTGAACAACGAGACCACATCCAAGCTGGCCAGAACATAATTTTCTGGAATTTCAAAATAATTGAACTTTACAGAGACTTCAAAAGAATATTTGATGAAATATAATTGTCGTAATCATACGCATTAGTTAGGATTCCTGTACAGAACGATGCAATATTTTCAGTAGGGGCTCCTATCAAAGCCACTATCGGGCTCACAGAGAGAACTGGTTTGTGAACTTTCGGAAGTGAATAATATTTTGGAGGGACACCATGGTAGCACATGAGTTTCTTCTTTACTGTCAAATCTATTTGATGTTCATTGAATAAAGACTGAACTAAGTTATTACCCTTTCCCTGTATAGAGGAAGTGGGATCATAACAACGCTTGAAGATGATATCAATTATTTCAATTTACAAAATGGTGCTGCATTTTGACATTTTATAGCCATGATGATTTGGTTGTTCAATGTGAATTTCAATTCTACTCAATTATTACACAATTCATAATCTGTAGTTCAAATTATTACAACTTAATGGAGTCTAACCTCACTTCGGAGGTAAATACACACGTGGTTGTGAAATTCATTACAATTCTATTCTTTCGTTGACCACAGTATTTGACTGTTGTTTTTTTTCATTTCAGTCTCCATGATGATGAGGATAATCATCCTCGAAAGCTCGGAAATTTTCCGCTAAGAGTACACTTTTCCTTTTCTCTTGCCGCAATTCCCGCAATTTTATTTCTAACAGTCAGCAAAGACTACCCTCCTTTTATATATGTTTATGTTTTGTTTTCCTTTGACCATATAAATATATATGTTTTTTTTTCTTGTGATTAGGTCAATATAATTCCTTCCAACATAATTTATAAACTTGTTGACGTTTCGGTCATCCTTTTTGACCTTAATCAAAACTACACGCACAGTTTTTATGAATACATACATACACTTAAAATTATTGACCTTTACCCTGACGTTATTAATATCTGATAACATAACCGACAAATGTCAAATTATTTTGTTCTGTTCTTCACTATTAATAGAAAAAGATGCCACTTAATAATTATGTCGGTTATGTTATCAGATAATAATGACATCAGGATAAAGGTGAATAATTTTAAGTGTACAATATAAAAAAACTTACTTCAACTTGTAGTTAATCTGGTTTAGAACAAAATAAACGAAACAAGATAATATTAAAACGTTTCAAACATCACACACCTACATGTACGTCATTTTAAAATGTGGAACATATTAATCACATAGTAACGACTTCGCATTTCGTTGTTTACTAAAATTATTTGGCAATTTAAAGAAAAAAATGAAAATATACATATTCCTGATGACTACAGTTTAATTTAACTAGATATTATTTCTCTATATACAAATATTCAAATCTATCTTGTTAAAAAATTATCGAAGAAAAATGGAATGATATTAAGAAGTATACGGACATTCAACAATAAAAATTTATTATGCTTAATTCTACATTATTTTTGTATTAAACCCAGCTCTATAAACAAGTTGAAGGATTCGCTATGGGCTCTCCAATTTTCAGTTTTATAGCACAAATTGCCATGGAGCAGCTCGAGGAACAAGTAATAAACGAACTTAATTTTACAATTCCTTTATTTTTTCGATATGTCAAATTATATTAGTAATTTCCATGAAACACTTCAGTTTACTTTAGAGGTGTAGAAGGATGATAAAATTAATTACTACCTTACGTCATGGAAATAATACAATAAAAACAGAATGGGAGTTCTGTCTACACTCTACAGCCTTATCTGAGGAACACCTGCAAAACTACAACATAAACACTTTTATAATTTATAATGTCTGTAAATACTTTTCATCACTCTTCGTCACTTTTTTGTTATACTCTGTTATTAGGCTAAACTCTGTTGTAAATTTGTAACCGTTTGAAATAAACTAAAAAATTATGTTTGTCTTTTTTACATTTCATTTGACGCCTACCTGATGTTTAATAATTATTTTTGGCTAGACCAAGAATTGACCTACCTTGTGATCGACTTAATATTTATTTTTTTAGAAACACTTATTGTGTTATGAATCCAGGCCGTATATATCTAATTTAAAAATAAAATTCCCGGGAATCGCCCATTAAATATTTAGTAATATTTTGGAGATGTCATAACAAAAAATACAGTACTACGTACGTTTCGGCATGAAGCCATTTTCAAGTCCTAACTTATGGATAAATAAACGGTTTTACGAATTAAAACTAACTTTTGCGCATCTGTGGCCCTGATTAATGTTCTATCATAAAATTGTTACTTGTATACACTTCGAGGGATGTATCGTGCTAACAAACCGAAATTTCTCCAAAAATTTTGTATATCTGGATTTAGAGGACCCGCTGTACTGGCTCTAGTCAACTAAAAATCAATAAGGTACATCTGTGAGACACCTTGAACAATATTCAATCCTAAAATTGACCAATCGTATACTCTCTGGAGGCTGTATCGTGCTAACAAACTGAAAATTCTCCAAAAATGACGAAAATTTGGTACTTCAAGTACCATAGCACCCGTTGTACTGGCTTTACTGAGTTGAATATCAATAGGGTTCATCTTTGAGATGCTCTGAATAATATTCAATCATAAAGTTAGTCACTTGTATATACTCCGGAGGCTGTATCATGCTAACAAACTGAAACTTCTTCAAAAATGACAAAAATGTCGTACTTAAAGTACTGTACCACTAGTTGTATTGTGGTGAGCTGAAAATCAATAGGGTTCATCAGTGAGAAGCCCTGAAAAATATTCAATCATAAAATTGGTGACTTGTTGAACTGCGCAGGCTGTATCGTGCTAACAAACTGAAATTTCTCAAAAAATTACAAAATGTCGTACTTCAAGTACCATAACAACCGTTGTACTGACTCTGGTGAACTGAAAATCAATAGGGATCATCTGTGACATGTCCTTAACAATATTCAATCATAAAATTGCTGACTTATCGCACTCGGAGACTGTATCGTGCTAACAAGACATGTAAGGAAAAGTTGTCGACGACAACGACGACGACGACGACGACGACATACACACAGGATTTTTTTTCTAAAAACCGTTTTATCGTGTTGTTGTTGATGGAAAACGTAAAAATAACTAAAAAATAATTACAAAATATCAACTTTTTTTGGGGTAAACCAATACTTTTCTCGCATATAGAAAGGTTGGGCGGAAAAGTAAAACCTAAAAGAAATATCGTCAGGTAGTCAACAAATACAGTATGAAAACCAATAACATTTTAAAAGAGTACTGAAAAACAAACAAACTTACTTGCAAAAAATCCAACGTTTCAACAACAGAATAACAGCGTGAAATGTTATATTTTTTCCGCCCAACCTATCTAATATGCGAGAAAAGTAAGTTACTTTTACGTTTTCCATCAACAATACGAAAAAATGGTTTTTAGAAAAAAATCCTGTGTGTATGTCGCCGTCGTTGTCGCCGGCCACTTTTTCTTACATGTCTTGTTAGCACGATACAGCCTCCGGAGTGTAATAAGTCACCAATTTTATGATTGAATATTGTTAAGGACATGTCACCGATGAACCCTATTGATTTTCAGTTCACCAGAGCCAGTACAACGGGTGCTATGGTACTGGAAGTACGACATTTTGTCAATTTTTGAGACATTTCAGTTTGTTAGCACATACAGCCTCCGGAGTTCAACAAGTCACCAATTTTATGATTGAATATTTTTCAGGGCTTCTCACTGATGAACTCTATTGATTTTCAGCTCATCACAATACAACTAGTGATACAGTACTTTAAGTAGGATATTTTTGTCATTTTTGGAAAAGTTTCAGTTCTTTAGCATGATACAGCCTCCGGAGTATATACAAGTGACCAATTTTATGATTGGATATTATTCAGAGCGTCTCAAAGATGAACCCTATTGATATTTAGCTCACTAAAGCCAGTACAACGGGTGCTATGGTAGTTGATGTACCAAATTTTTGTCATTTTAGGAGAATTTTCAGTTTGTTAGCACGATACAGCCTCCAGAGAATATACGATTGATCAATTTTATGATTGAATATTGTTCAAGGTGTCTCACAGATGTACCCTATTGATTTTCGGTTGACTAGAGCGAGTACAGCGGGTCCTATAAATCCAGATATACATTTTTGGTTATTTTTGAATAAATTTCGGTTTGTTAGCACGATACATCCCCCGAAGTGTATACAAGTAACAATTTTATGATAGAATATTGTTCAGGGCCACGGATGCGGAAAAGTTAGTTTTAATCTTTAAAACCGTTTATTTTCGTTTAGTCCGACTTTCTGCTCCGAAAGAATGCTGATTAAATACCTTATGACTCTATCTGAAAACGACTGGAAAAACCAATAGGTAGTGATCGTTTTTGAGTTCTCTATACTAAAGTTAGTAATATATAAGTAATGGATGATTAGATTGAAAATTTTAATACTTGTTTTTAGTCATACTTCAGGCATAACTTTACTCGCATTACCAGCAGAAGTATATAGTTTTGGAGCTAATTACTGGCTAGCTACCATCAGTTTATGGGTATCAACTTTTCTAACAATCTATATTTACCTGCCAGTATTTTACAAATTGCAGCTCACGAGTACTTATGAATATCTGGGAATAAGGTTCGATGAAAAGACTAGAAAATTAGCCTCGGTCATGTATACTATATCAGTATTTTCCTTGGTACCAGTTGTTACCTATATACCAGCTATGGCGTTTTCATCAGGTAAGTTTTTTGGTATAAAAAACCTCTTTTAATATAAACTATGAAATCAAATGAATCCCACAAAGTTTCTTAAGGGAATTGTTCAATTGAATTTGGAAATAAAAATTATCAGAGAATTGAAAAATAAATATAATGTCAACAATACTGCGAACGAATTTGATTTATTGTTTCTTATATCAGAAAGGTTTTTCGAAGACAGCTTTTAGGCTTATTTCAGAATGAAATAGGGCTATTGTAGAGAGTAGCAGGACGCGACTTCGGAAAAATTTCAATGCAGTTTTTCGTTTTGGTGTTCCTAGATGCCAAAATCACCCCCCGTTCCAAAGGTTATATATATATATATATATATATATATATATATATAACAAAAGTATTGGTACGTTTGACTGATGAATATTAACAAAATATGTTCATCAAGAACTGGGTGTAGCAGTCAACAGTGGGGCTGGTGAGAAATCAAACAACTTTATTATTCATCAAGCTTTCAACCCTTGTTTGGGGTCTTCCTCAGGATGACTACAAATATTATATATTTAAAAACAATACGTTACAAAACATAGTCGTACTTACTAAAATGGATTGTCAGATCGACTATACCATAAAAGTTGGAAACAATAAAAACTCAATAAACAATATATACATTTAAAAAACTTTTAAAAATAACATAAAAAGCCGTTACAAACAATAACATTGTACTGATTTGGATATTTTTATCGGATCAACCACACAATGAATATTACATTTTAAGATGTTAGAAATTAACTGACAAAACTCCAAATGAAAACAAATATATATATATATATATATATGTGTTATAACGGAATTTGTAAGCACGATAGAGGGCGTATTTTTTGACGGATCGGAACAAAACTCGCTACAAAAATCGGTTGGCCCAAAATCTTGGACAAGTTCGTTAGTGAGTCAAATCAGCCCAGTAAAAACAAAATGGCGGCCTGTCAAAGTTGAAAAAAATCGTATTTCCTTTGTTTTTCATTTGGCGCAAAAAAGTTACTGAGCTTTTTCATAGATCTTAATACGTTCAATAACTTTTGTATTCAACATTTTTCTCTAAATCGTACATTAAAACATTTATTTAAGAAAATTCACAAATTTACCAGAATTTTTTTTTATTTGATGCCAGAATGTTACTTTGGTTATTTGTACATCTCAAAACATTCTATTACTTTTATATCTAATTTTTTATATTGGGTTTTATGCAAACATGTTACTGTCCAATTTGTCCTGTGCCATTGGGATTTTTTTTTAGTTGATTTTGAAATAAAAGTGTCATAATACAAACATAGATAATCAATTTTATACTAGGATAATTGATTATAATTATGAATGTCGAATTAAGAATGTTAACGTTTGCCAAGAAGTGAAATTGTTCATGATTTGAGTTCTTTATTTTTATCACCAAACTGACAAGTTATTTATTATAAATTCATAAGGCATTTAATTGGGTTCCACCGACAATTGTTGTTCGTAAGAAATTCAAATTTTGGAAAATAATGTATAACTTTATTGATTTTGTTTTAGCATCGGGTATGGATATCCACATCGTAACACCTATTATTTGCGGATTTTGTATTTTTTACACTGCTATTGGAGGATTAAAAGCTTTGGTTTGGTCAGACACTTTGCAGTTTACGCTAACTATGGGCGCGCTTTTGGCCATTTTAGGATTAGGTTTTAATAAAGTTAACGGATTTTCCGTAGTTTTTAAAACAGCTGCAGAAAGTGGACGATTGGATTTACTTGAGTACGTATTGTAATATTTTTCTTATTTATTCAAATACTTTATACTGATGGTTGGAATAAATTTATACATACGTGATAGTTACATACTCTTAACTTATTTACATACCGTATATTTACTTACACTTAATTTATTTACATAATTGAGTACTAATTTATATTAAAAACTATCCAATAATTTAAGTTTACCATCCGCGTTCTACTAAATCAAACAGAACTGACTGCCTGGATGCAGGTACTAGCCTTATACAGTGTTGGGAACATTACGAGGGAACATAGGGTTCACCTTCAATGTGTTAGAAAGAGACAAAATACATATGAATTCAGTGCATCATTCTTTTTCGCTAACAGGATATCATAAAGTGGAAAACGTCCAATACAAGAAGTTAAAAATACAGATGTGTAATGTGAACAGTTTAGTTTATTATTTGAGAAATAATGAGATTGTATGTACTATACTGATAGCTTAATGCAATGAACAATAAAAAAATCAACAATACTTTCGTTTATCCCTTCATGATTAATTTACAAAGAAATAATTCAGTAGTAATAAAATCCACTATATTAGTTCGGTTAGTATTGGAATAAATAACCTAAATAACCGTAACATGCGAAATAAAATTTGTATTAATAATAATATGTGTTTCCAAATATCTCAATTCTCATTTTTCGCTAACAGGATCTCAGAAGTGGAAAACCCACAACGCCGGCCTCTTATTATTTGTAGCTTCTGACAGTATTGCCAATTTTCATTGTATATTTATATTAATTTTTAAATGCATTGTTCTAACACGAGAACAAGTTATAAGAAGATTTTAATTATGATAATTCAAGAGGTTGTAACAGATCAAGATATAATTAATTCCATCTATTCGTTCAATATTTTATTGTAATGCTGGAAATTGTTCTAGTTTTTGAAAAAGTATAAAATGAATAAATTTAAGAATCGAGTATAGTTAGAAAAGTTTTAAAATTGCCAATAACTTTTTCATTATTGTAAAAATTATTTTCTGTTACCTTAAAATAATCTTCCATCAGATAATGATTTCGATTTGGAAATGCTGCTTCAATCGTCGATAATGTTATTCTTGTTAATTTCCATTGGTTCATTCATTGGATCATCCGTGACCCTACAACTCACTAGGCGGTAGTCTTTCCGAAGGTGGTGCCTGGCATACAACTGATTTATCGAAACAATTGTCAATTTTTTAAAATTTTCAATAACTTTTATTATATTGTGGAATTAACTAGAGACCGTGAGTTTCATTTAAAAACCTTCATGATGAATTTACAAAGAAATAATTCAGTAGTAAGAAACTAATTCACTATATCAGTTCGGGTAGACACGCTAATATGATTTGAACAATAAATTAAAATCTACCTAATAGGTATTTGAAATAAGTACCACTAAAAAATCACTGGAAAATAGCTAAAAAAATTACATCCGTCAATATTGAGGGTACAGTTAATGAATGTAAGCATAACAATTTTCATTAACATCATAAGGAATAGTTTTAAAGATCTCAATGTAAACCGCCTCTGTTTCCTACGCTCCTGATAAAACGATTTCGCTTACAGCTCAAATTCTACTTTTATCTGTCCCCTCTCTTCATTTTCAATCCACGCGTTAGATTGTAGAGTGCCTTTCAAAAATTCCTTTTTATTTGTGAGAGAAATCAGTCACATTTAATTTCAATGTAAAACGATATCCTCTCACGTCCAAAAAGGAATTATCATGGTCACATGGAGTTACCAGTGTGTTGGAGAAGGACAATCATGAGACAGAGAATTAAAAGCCAGCGTAGATTATTACACCAGACGAATACGAATCGCGCGTGCGCCTCTTGAAGATGTTTAACTGTACAATCTGGGTACTTCACTAAACGTTTGTTTGCGAATGAGTAACGATCTTTTGCAAATCTTATTAAAATGAGTATGCAAGTACACCATAAAGTGCAAATTGTAAAATAGTACTACCAGGGTCATTCATATCAGGAAATAGCAGAAAATTTGTTTATTATGGCATTCCAAAAAAGTCCAACCAATTAGCAAAAAACAAGTGAGAACGGTTATAAAAATTTTTGAAGAGCATGGATGTGTCAATCCTACTAAACATGGACCCCGTACACAAAAACGTCAAACAAAACCCGAAAAAGAAGAAAGAGATATTTTAATTTGTACCAGTGTGGAAAATAATCCCCTACAATCGTCCACTCATATAGCAAAGGATTTTGATGTTGATCCGAAAACGATACGGACTGTATTAAAAAAAAATGGTTATCGTAGTTTCAAACTGAAAAAGAACCATGAAATTTTTTCAGACGATCAATTCCGTAGAATGGAATTTTGTGAAATAATTATGGAAAGAATACAATTGGACGCAAACTTTTCGAACAATATTTTGTTCACAGATGACTTTTCCCACACACGGTGCACATAATTCATCCGTTATTCGATATTGGTCAAGGACAAATTTACACAAACATTAAAATAATAGGACTCAATATCCCCAAAAGTTAAATGTTTGGGCTGGAATATTAGGTGACTATTTAATTGGACCATTTTTTATTGACGGCAATTTAACCGAACAGAAATATTTGGACATGCTGGAAAATCAAATTACTCCTGCCCTTATACAATTAGGTGCCAACTTCAATGATATCTGGTACCAACATGACGGTTGTGCATCACATAATTATCGACTAGCAATAAACTTTCTAAATACACAATTTCCCAATCGGATAATCTCCACGAATGGTAACATAAGATGGCCTGCGAGATCTCCAGATCTGGCTCCCAACGATTTTTTTTTCTGGGGTTATATAAAATCGAGAATTTATGGGTATCAAGAAAACAGAGCCTCTTCTCTAAATGAACTAAGGAAACAAATTTTACAAATTTGTATGAATTTTACAAATTTGTATGCAAATACCACCTGAAATGCTCATACGTGTTCGTCAAGAATTTTATAACCGTCTCGGCTACTGCTTAGCACAAAACGGGGATTTATTCGAACATTTGATTTAGGCTCATTGAAGAATTGAGTTTTATTTTTCAATTTATGACATATCATAATATTACATTTATTTAAAAATTGTAGGCATTGGAATTCGATTTTAGTTTTATTTTCGTTTTTTTCTAATTTGCACTGTGTGTGTGTTTACACAGAGAATTCGTTCTCATTTGCATACAAACGATAAAGATACCAATTTTTTTTACTAACATTCGAAACACAGCAGATGTTTGGAGACCAATTTCACGTTGCCAAATCTGAAAAAAGGTAAAGGTTTTAACCGCTTTCAATCTGAAAACTAGAACAATTTCCAGCATTACAATGAAATATTTAACGAATAGATGGAATTAATTATATCTTGATCTGTTACAACCTCTTGAATTATTATAATTAAAATCTTCTTATAACTTGTTCTCGTGTTAGAACAATGCATTTTACAATTAATATAAATATACAATGAAAATTGGCAATACTGTCAGAAGCTACAAATAATAAGAGGCCGGCGTTGTGGGTTTTCCACTTATGAGATCCTGTTAGCGAAAAATGAGAATTGAGATATTTGGAAACACATATTATTATTAATACAAATTTTATTTCGCATGTTACGGTTATTTAGGTTATTTATTCCAATACTAACCGAACTAATATAGTGAATTTTATTACTACTGAATTATTTCTTTGTAAATTAATCATGAAGGGATAAACGAACGTAGTGTTGATTTTTTTATTGTTCATTGCTATCAGTATAGTACATACAATCTTATTATTTCTCAAATAATAAACTAAACTGTTCACATTACACATCTGTATTTTTAACTTCTTGTATTGGACGTTTTCCACTTCATGATATCCTGTTAGCGAAAAAGAATGATGCACTGAATTTATATGTATTTTGTCTCTTTCTAACACATTGAAGGTAAACCCTATGTTTCTTCGTAATGTTCCCAACACTGTATATCACATTTCCCTCCCAGAAAGTTCAGTTTCTAGAATTCAGTTCCCACCAGATTTTGATTTCGTAACATTAGCCCCCCTTAATACAAAGTTCTTCCTAGGACTTTTGTGCAGCCGGGACCGGCAACTGGACCCATTTCTACACTTTCCGGTCGTATGGAAATAACAGAGCATCCCCTTCATCGGGTACTGATAACGAAGGTAACTGCTGCAAATTAATATGTGGACAATGGTATCTTGGAAGATCCCTTCCACGATGTTCCCGATAACTCGCCAATCCAACTGGTTGCTCTCTATCTTTAGCATAGCAAGTTTCTTCACGTGAAGGGTTTCCCTTACTTGACCTCCTGAAGGACGGTCGTGCAGCTTCTTCTCTTCTCTTATCAAAACCATAATCGTTTTCAAGGATTCTTTTCAACAGGCTTTCTTCCAGGACAAAGGAGTTCAACAAAACCAATATTCTTTGAGTGTCGATGAATATCTTAACACTTTTTGCCAGGTAGGTCGCCCATTTTCTTCCTTCCATCACAGGATCATTTTTAGGTGACGATAATTCTCATAATCTTCTCTGATTCTATTGGGTGACAATTTTTCGTTGACAGCTCCACTTGTTGAAACTGCAGATTACTTAGATTCCCCCCTTGTTGTAGTGGGAACACTCTGCTGGGGACAGCCGTCTAGATAGGGAGTCGGCATTTCTATGACTGACACCAGCTCGTTGTTCGATTTTGTCGAGTTTTCCGTGTGACTCCGTATATCCCTAGCTCGCCACAACTCCAGCATCTTATCTTCTTTGGATTCATGTCTACCATAGATACTTTTGATCAAGTTGACGATCTTATCAAGCCTCTCGTTACTTTCTTCTCGGTTGGTATTTACTTTGTTGTATCCCGAAGCCTTCGTGGCTGCTTCATATTCAAGAGCAGCAGTAAATAATAATAATAATAATAATAATAATAATAATAATAATAATAATAATAATAATAATAATAATAATAATAATAATAATAATAACATCTCGCTGTGACCCAAAGACTAAATCTAAAAACAGGAAAAACACCAGGGTATAAACAACAACCGTTAACTCTAGTTGAAAATGAGCACTATAAAGTCTATTGGGATACTCTGATAAGAACAGACCGAGAAGTTCAACACAACAAACACAACAAAAAAAAATAATAATAATAATAATAATAATAATAAACTCTTATGCCATACCAACGCTCACTTACTCATTCGCAATTATCAAGTGGACACCGACAGATCTCGAAAATATCAACAGACAGACCAGAACACTACTAACAAAACACCATATGCACCACACTAACGCCTGTATAGAAAGGATTACTTTACCTCGAGCAGATGGTGGGAGAGGAGTTCTTGACATCCACCAACTACACGACACGCAAATCTCAAACCTAAGAAAATACTTTCATGACAAAAAGTCCAAAAGCGAACTTCACCTATCAATATTACACTATGACATTAACTACACTCCACTAGACTCACACAACACCGACCTTTCACTGAAGGACAAGAGAACCACATACAAAGAGAAAATACAAAGATGGGCAAGCAAAGAACTACACGGACGATACTTCAATCAGATACAAGGTGAAGACATTGATAAAGGACTAACACATAAATGGCTCCAGAAGGGTGACCTCTTCCCTGAAACGGAAGGATTCATGCATGCTATACAAGATAAAGTAATAAAAACGAAAACATATAGCAAGTACATATTAAAAGACCCCTCAGTTACAAATGACAAATGCAGAAGATGCCATTCAGACAGAGAAACAATAGAGCATATAACCAACGGCTGCAAGAGTCTTGCACCAACCAAATACCTTGAACGACACAACACAGTCGCAAAAATCATCCACCAGGAAATGGCATATAAACTCTCACTAATAAAGAAAACCGTACCTCACTACCAGTACACACCATCCGAAATACTGGAAACCAGGAATACAAAATATACTGGGACAAAACGATACAATCAGACAAAACATTACCATGCAACAGACCCGACATCACATTTACTGACAAGAAAAACAAACACGCCTACCTAATAGACGTTTCCATCCCTACCGATCAAAATCTAACAAACAAATATTCGGAAAAAATACAAAAATACACCCCCCTCGCAATAGAACTGGAGAGAATTTGGAAGCAAAAGGCGGTCACCATTATTCCGTTGATTATGTCTGCTACTGGTATCACCCACAAAAAATTCACAGAACATCTGACAGAACTCGACATACCTGAAAATATACACAATCGAATACAAAAAAGCGTCATTTTACATACATGCAATATAGTCCACTCGTTTCTTAGAGCACAATAGACTTCGTTTATACTTGGCCCGCCCGTATAAAGAAGAAATCCAAGGAACAAAAACCTTGTGAATTCCTAAAATAATAATAAACGACTTTATTGCTTCCATATATTAATACAAGAAAAAAGAAAATACACATAAGGTTGAAAGCAAAAGGCGAAGTTCAGCTTACAAGCTGATATAACATCAGCTTATAAACTGTTCCTCCACTTAACCTTGAATACATCGCTAGGTTGGTGTGACAACAAAATAAATTACAGTTAAATATAAACTCAATCGTACGGATATCAGTGTTGTATTGAAAATAAATGTTTCTTGTAGGTCTTCTTAAATCTTTGCAATCTGTAAGTTTTAAACATGGCAGGTACCTGATTATAAATCGAACATATTTGATAGGAATAACTGCGCCTGAAAATTTCTAGTCTGAAGATTGAGGGTGAAAGGGTTCCTTTGTATCGCATATTTAAATTATGTAGATCAGATCGATAGGTAATTTTTCTGTGCAAGTATGAGGGTGTTTTATCATAAATTATTTTTTGAAAAAGAACAGCTGCATGTAGAATCCTTCTATCAGCCATATTTAGCCAACTATTATCTTTCGTTTTGTGTGAAATATGTTCTCTTCTGCGTATACCGAATATGAGTCGTAAACATGAATTTTGCACTTTTTGTATTTTTCATTGATATTGGTTGGATAAAAACGGTCCATATAGTACATCAGCATAATTGAATATAGACAGTATCAGTGACTCACAGAGATTTGATTTCACATGTTGTGGGAGAAAATACTGGTTGCCATATATATTTTTAAGAGTGAGGTATGCGCGTTGTATAAGTTGATTTATGTGTTTTTCAAATTTTAGATCGGAGTCCAACATTATACCTAAACTTTTAGCTTCGCTTACATTCTGAAGAGTTTCATTTTTTATTACAATACGTACACTATCAGAAATCTCATCTCTTTTATTTTTGTTGCCAAAAAGTATAACATTAATGCTTAGGCAGTGATCCTCTGCAGCTTTAATAAAACTGTTAAGTTCCTTATTTATATACCCACATGACTCCACTACAGTACTGGGGTCGAAACTATGATAAAGTTGAGTATCATCCGCATACAGGTGTACATTACACAACTTAAAATTTTTCACTAGACAGGAAGTATATAAAGCGAAGAGCAATGGCCCCAGAATGGAGCCCTGAGGGACTCCGCACTGTAAATCCATATACCCAGAAGAGTGTCCGTCAACCACAACCATCTGTTTACGTCCTCGAAGGTAAGATGCTATAAGGTTTCTGGCATTATTGGAAAGTCCTATAATGTAGAATTTCCAGCATTAAATTGTGGTTAATGGTATCGAAGGCTCTCCTAAAGTCTAGCAAGACCAGAACAGTGCATTCACCCTTGTCCAAAGCTCTAACAACATCGTCAATAATATGGAGAAGAGCCGTTGTACAACTATAATTTTTTCGAAATCCAGATTGTGTTATAGGTAATAATGAATACTGATCAACATATTTCTTCAGTTGTACTTCTATAGCTCTTTCGAGTACCTTAGATAAAGTTGGCAGTATACTAATTGGGCGCAAATCCTTAATTTCAAGTGGATTACTCTTTTTAGGCAATACTTTTACAATGGCTCTTTTCCACAGTTCAGGAAAAATATTATGACTCAGGCAAAAGTTAATAATGTGTGTGATGTAAGGAATTATATATGGACAACACAACTTCAATAGTCTCAAATTTAATTTGTCTTCACCGGCAGCATGTGCCTTTATACCATTCATTGTTTGGTGAATAAATAAATCATTAACCTCCTGAAATTCAAAATCCGAATCTATTATTTTCCTTAGTTTGTACGACGAAAGTAATTCTTCAGGAGGTTCTCTTATATAACATGAGTTTATGAAGAATTCATTTATTTCAGCAGGACTTTTCAAATTGTCCGGTATTGTGCTTGATTTGGTAGGTATAATACTATACTGAAATTGACTGTCTCGACCCTTACTATACGTTTTTAGAGTTTTCCAAAGAGTTTTAGAATTCTTGTTACTAAGTTCGTATGTAAAAAATACTTTTTTTTCTCTTTTAATCGCAGAATTTGTGTAGTTCCTCATGTCTTTATAAAACTGAAAATGATGGTCTAGTTTAGTTTTCTTATACTTGGGCAGCGTTTTATCTCGTATTTTCATCATTTCTTTTATAGCGCCAGTTATCCAAGGTGCTCGAGGCTTAGATACACGCGATGTTATTAACGGCACATGCCTGTCGAAGAGGTCCATCAGACAGTTGATCAAAAACGTTATTTTTTCATCAGCCCTTCCTGATCATATATTCCAAAAAATGGAGTATTATATAAATCTATTCTAAAATCATCTTCATTAAAATATTTAAAAGACGTATACGTAATCATTCTGGGGCCATGTTTGTCGACAATCTGTTTTACTTTACATGTAGCTATGTCATGATCAGAAATGACACCTGTTGCGTGAATAACTCCCCTGTCAATAACCCAGTCAGATGATGTTACAATACCATTCAGTAAGGTAGCAGTAGTAGCTGTAGTTCTTATAGGAGTGTCTATGATTTGTTCAATACCAAAGCATTCTAACACAGATGACATTTTATCTACATAAATATCATCGGCATTTGAAAAATCTATGTTAAAATCTCCAGCGCATATAATTTCATCTACAGTGGGATGAATCAGACTCAGGATGTTTTCCATTTCAGCAATAAAAGAGTTCTTATCTTTTTTAGGAGGCTTGTATATTGCACCAAGAGCAATAATTTTACTTTTAATTTTTATATTTACCCAAAGTTGTTTCGATACCGTTCCATGATAATTCAGTTCTTCACTATATATCTTATTATTTACGTAAATACACAAACCTCTTCCTAAGCCACCTCTGTCCTTTCTATATAAAATATACCCATCAAAATTAATTAAGTCATTATTATCTACCAATGTTTTGGGATAGGTTAAACAAAGCGTCCTCTCTATATCGTGGCACATCGTAAATGAAAGCCTGGATACCCAAACATCTAAGGCATTCCCCTGAAGCTGCTTCACAATGTTTTTCATAAATGGTCCTCGACATATTTCCGTCAAACGTTGGGGCCTTGCCTTGGAGAAAACTGCCAATATCTTCTATCTTGGTTGGTTGGTTTAAATCACATTGACGAAAACGGCGAAGTACTTGTAGCTGGTTTTGGCTGTAAAGGTCATACTATAGATGAAATTCCTAGAGTTGAGTTTAAGGTAGTTAAAATAGTCAACGTTTGCTTTCTAGCCATATATAAAGAAAAGAAGGAAATGCCGAGGTCTTGGGATTGGTAATTCATTTTATTTGTTCACTTGACAAAGTGTACAAGTATTGTAACACTGCTAGGGTCGTTAAAGACCTTTCATTACTTTCAATAATAATTATGATTATACCTCTTCCAATGCCTAGCTGTTCTAGTTACCCATAGTTTCTGTCACTATCGTACAACACAAGAATAATTAATACTTTTTGAGCGGACTAAGGCTGTTCTTCCCAAAAGAGCTTGAAGTTCGACCTCGGTTTACAGTACGATGATTTAATTTTGGGGGACGCTATTTGTTCTACTTGTAGAGTTAAGGTTAGAGTGACTTTGAATGAAAAGCAGAGTAAACATATTTCCTAATAAGTTAGCTAAAATTTATAATTAACAAAATCAGAAATTAATTTAAATTTCAGTTGCCAAAATCGAACAAAAGGTTTATAATTTAGAAAAGATGAGTGTGAAACAACACTTCAGATTAAATTTTTTGGAAGAATAAATATACTTCGAATTACATCAAATAACATGAACTCCTGAAGATTAGTTCTGATTACCCGCTAAATGCCACTTTATAAGTTAAACTAACATGAATGGACTTTAACTGCCTGAGATTGTCTGATTGACTGAATTTCTTCAAAATTTGCGCCCGGTTTATTTGATAGATTTATATACCAACCTTACAAACATTTAAAATAAGGCAGTGGCTGCGTGTCCGAGTTCGGACACTTAGTTATTCTTACTAAATGTCCGACATCAGACATTTAATTTCAATTGCTATATGTCCGAGTATGAAATCCTACGAAAATGTGTTCGGACATGTAATTATTATTACTACTTGTCCGACATCGGACATTTAATTGCAATTGCTATATGTCCGAGGTTGGAGCCATGAACGTTGATCCTAAACATCCGATGTGGGATACTGAAAAAGGTAGTTATACTGAATGTATAATCCGGTAGCCGAATTAATTGATAAGCAACATTTGCGAGCCCTAATTTGTTTATTTTGAAAATAAGTACTGTAGAAAAACAGAATAAACAACACAATATAAATATGTACTCATAATTACATTTTGGTATTGCTAATGAGTACCTAAATACTAATCTCAAGTAAGTTTCTAAGTTCACTTAGTTTTAAACTTTTTTTTGGAAGACCAATAGCTGTTAAAAAATGTCTTTTTATTCGAAGAGGCATTTTTATGTTTGCTACTCTTTCTCTATCATCTGAATTGCGGTAAGTTTTTTGTTTCTCCTTCGGTGTCGACGTTTTGAGGTAACAAAATGTTTTCGTCATTTTCGAAGACTAAATTAAGAGTTTCATTTGTATTCAAATTATTATTATCTTCTTGATTTGTTTCACTTATTTCTTCTTCAACGACAATGTCTTGAGAGAGCAAATGATCCTTATCTTCTTGATTTGTTTCACTGATTTCTTCTTCAACGACAATGTCTTGAGAGAGCAAATGATTATAATCTTCTTGATTTGTTTCACTGATTTCTTCTTCAACGACAATGTCTTGAGAGAGCAAATGATTAACATCTTCTTGATTTGTTTCACTGATTTCTTCTTCAACGACAATGTCTTATAGGAAGATATCGAAGCAATAACATTCTCAGACTGATCCATATTTAAAGAATTATCATACACTACGTTTTCGACAAGAATAATCTTCTCACCCAATTTCCAATTATTTGTTAAATCTTTGAGAATTTTTAATTTATTTTCAAATTCCAGAGTTCCTTCTTCCGATGCTACTTGTGCTAACTCTTGTATTGTATTTAGCGCCAAATTATACTTTTGATTCTGACTAAGTCGCTTTTCTTTTAAAAGTTGTAACACTTGACAGAGATGCATCAATTTCAACATTATTGGAATTATTATCCCTGGGATTTTCTACTTTATCTTGGAATAGATTATGGTGTGCAACATAATATTCTTTAGTCCACCTTTTTCCACAAAGTGACCTTTCGAATAACTCTGTGTTTTCAAAACTTCTAAATGCTAGTATATGGCAGCAAGGCAATTTCATTTGTTTTATGAATTTACAGTCACAACGATTGTTTGTTGTTGTGTAAGTGCGAGGAAGTCACACACACTCACTAGGCCAGAGGCATCCTTTTTTATAACTACTTTCTTAGATTTATAATGCTGTGTTTTGATAAAATTGTATGCATAGGGTGTTAATAGTTCTTTATATTCTTTTAAATTATTTTCAAACGGCTTTACGGTTGTTCCTTTTTGGAACATTGTAAACATTTCAAAATTGTGTTTTTCACGAAGACTATTAAGAATACAAAAAAAGTGGTCGATGAATACTCCCAAAGAGGCATAACGTGGAATAACTGATTTCACTTTCTGATTGATACATTTTAACCTGTTATTAGTTGTATTAGAAAATCAGCATTCAGCTTCACCAAAAACTGGTACCCATTCTTCTTTAATAGAAGTCTAATTTTTTTCCAAGTAGTCGACAACAGACCTAGGAACTTGATCTTTCATTTCTTCGAAAATTTTATTATATTCGTCTAAATTTTCACTATATAATAATTTTTGAACATAACTTGATGAAAGATTCCTTTCCATAGATGTTATTCCAAGTTTTGAGGTAATTTGCCTTTGAAACGTTTTTAAGACGTGGAACTTGCATATAAGCAGCGTCGCTTCTGGAAAACATTCTTTCAGAACAAATCTTTCTTTTATGTCTTTATAGGATAAGCCGCCACAAGCATTTTCAACTCTCTCGATTGAATTTGTAGTCCTCTAAATTCCCCGACCTCCTCCAATACAAATGATTCACAATCTGAAAAATAATAATAGCATCCATTATGTATATGACTTAAAGATTGTTTTTCAATTTACTTACTATATGTATTCTTCAGCAGCTCGATGCAACTTGAAAGATCGGATGCCGCAGCTGCATTAGGTTTAATTCTGGTTTGAATATTGTGAAGATCTTTTAAAATTATTTTTTTATTACTGGTTGTCATAACATGAGATTGAATCAATTTTTTATTTGCTCTCATTTTAATCATATTTTTGGTTTCCTCTAATACTTCTCCTTATAATTTTCGTACTGTTGCATAGTACTGATACAATTCCTTTAAAATTACGAGTATATTACAATAAAATAAAATATCACAAAGAAATTATACTATGATAACTGACTTGACTATACCTACAACTTACTTTTGAAACAGTGTGATTGTGTTCGTTATTTAACTGGGTTATTTTTAGCTTTTTCGTCTTACTCTGGAAATTAATTGTTATATATGCACCGCAGTTAGTAGTGCGATGAGATCGGCAATAAAGTTAGTAATGAAATTGACTGTCTCGACCCTTACTTCGTAGAATATGCTCATATTAGTATTTTTAAATGAAACTCAAGGTCTCTAGTTAATTCCACAATATAATACAAGTTATTGAAAATTCTAAAAAATTGACAATTGTTTCGATAAATCAATATCATCGTCAGAATGACAGAAGTTACGTTTCATTTTATGCCTACCTGATGTTTTGTAGTTATTTTTGGCTAGACCAAGAAGTAACCTAACTTGTGATTGGCTTAATATATGTTTATAGAAAAAAGAAGAAGATGTAATATTACAAATATTGAAGCTTAGATATTATTAGCCCTATGGTGATATCCGGGATATCATTTTTCCCATTAAGATCAGTATAACTGTGCAATGATATAGAAAACCAGGAAAACTATATCTGCTAATCTTTACAATTATCAATTAAGAAGACAGTTTATTAGTGGAGAATTCCCTAAATTCAACTGTTCATTGACAACTTCATATTGTGGGTTTCTTAAATGTCTTCCAATTTCCAGTTCTTCAAGGAAATCCAGTTCTTGTTTCTTTTCACAAATATGCAGTACTTCTAGTTCTGTGTTAGGTGTCAATGAATGATTGGTGTCAAGTAGATGTTTTGCGTAGTGGGATTTATCTGGTTATTTTATTCTGTATGCTCGTAAGTGCTCACTGTATCGTATTTCAAAATTCCTAAGGGTCTGATCCAAATAGACAGCATTACATTCTGGACATTTGAGTTTATATATACCTGACTTCTTTAATAGTGGTATTTTTGTTTTTACATTTAACAATTTTGTACTAACGTTACTTTCTGTTTTAAAAGAAATTGTTGTATTCGTTGCTGTCTATTTGGGTCAGACCGTTGGGAATTTTGAAAAACGATACAGTGAGCACTTACGAGCATACAGATAAAAACAACCAGATAAATCCCACTACGCAAAACATCTACTTGACACCAATCATTCATTGACACCTAACACAGAACTAGAAGTACTGCATATTTGTGAAAAGAAACAAGAACTGGATTTCCTTGAAGAACTGGAAATCAGAAGACATTTAAGAAACCCACAATATGAAGTTGTCAATGAACAGTTAAATCTAGGGAATTCTCCACTAATAAACTGTCTTCTTAAGTGATAATTGTAAAGATCAGCAGATATAGTTTTCCTGGTTTTCTATATCATTGCACAGCTATACTGATCTTAATGGGAAAAATGATATCCAGGATATCACCATAGGGCTAATAATATCTAAGCTTCAATATTCGTAATATCACATGTTCTTCTTTTTTCTATAAACATATATTAAGCCAATCACAAGTTAGGTTACTTCTTGGTCTAGCCAAAAATAACTACTAAACATCAGGTAGGCATAAAATGAAATGTAACTTCTGTCATTCTGACGATGATATTGATTTATCGAAACAATTGTCAATTTTTTAGCATTTTCAATAACTTGTATTATATTGTGGAATTAACTAGAGACCTTGAGTTTCATTTAAAAACACTAAAGTTAGTAATGTTAAAAAATTGAATAATATGTACTATATTTGCTGGTTTACCTAGTATTTGGTCTTTTGCCATTAGAATTGCTCCTAAACAACTTTCCTCCTTGCTTACAAGTGAATTTCAGATATTCGTAAATGCAGTTCTTGTCCTTTCGGTCTCCTTTTAGAATTTTACTATCACGTTTGTAAAAATTTACAAAGTTTTCTTTTTCATGAGCACTGAGTGCTTTCATGTAATCACTGTAGCTGTTAAATGTTTTACCAGCCTCCAGTGTATTGGTTAACTGAACCACCCGCAGGCAGCGCTAAGTAAAAACCGAGGTTAAAACTCAAACAGACATAACCCCAAAAAACACATTTTCGTAGGATTTCATACTCGGACATATAGCAATTGAAATTGAATGTCCGATGTCTGACATTTAGTAAGAATAACTAAGTGTACGGACTCGGACACGCAGCCACTGTCTTGAAATAATTGGTATTTAATCCCTAGTTCCTAATTAAAAGATGTAGAGATAAATTTCTTGTGTGGCAGTTGCAAAGTATCGCCACTTACGGGTTCTCCTATTAATTGCCCTTTTATGACATTCGGTGACGAGACTTAGCAATACACCATCTATTCTATTACTTAAGTGAACTAACTACCCCGACGATCTGATTGATAGTTTATGTGTCGTTGATAGCGAGAAGCAACGTTAAGAAACGTTATATATATAACGGATTTTTTTACAGCTGTTGCCGTTTCTCCGTCCCCAATTTCCATTTTTTCCTATCAAAAACCTCGTCTTCCTCTAAGTTCCTCGTGGTCATCGCTTGATCAATGTCATCTCGCCAGCTCCTTCTTGGCCGACCCCTCCTTCTTTTTTCCGGTGGTATCCATTCCCGAACCTTCCTAGGCCATCTGTCAGAGTTCATCCGTTTTACGTGCCCGAACCAAGATAGCTGTCTTTTCTCTATGTCTTCATGTATATTTCTATCCATTTGCATTTGCATCCGGATGTCGTCATTCCTGACTCTTTCAAGCTTTGATCGTCCGCAACTCCTTTTTAAGAAATAAATTTCGGTGGCCTTGAGTTTATTTTCGTTGACCTTGGTAACATCCCATATTTCCGAACCGCAAAGGGTTACACTTTGGACTAGGCTATTATATATATGCTTCTTTGTGGCTATTGTAATTTTTCTATTCCAGAGAAGAGAGTTCAGCGTTCTTGATATTGCTCTACCTTTTCTTGGATTTCGTTTTCACTATTCCCTTTTTTATTGAATATTATTCCAAGGTACTTACTATGTTTAACTCCTTTTATTGTGTCGGTGTCCAGGATTAGATCGTTTATCTCTTCATTGCCTACTATGAGGTATTCGAATTTCGCGAGGTTCATCTGAAGGCCTGCCATCTCGTACTCTTCTTTTAGTTTTCTGACCATGTAATTGAGATCATCTTCGTCTTCAGCTATTACTATCTGGTCATCTGCGACGAACAACGTAAATAATGTGTCATCTCCTATATTTAGGCCCATGGTTTTACATTTTTTTACCCATTTCACAAGAGCTCTATCTAGATAGATTTTAAAAAGTGTAGGTGATAAACAACAGCCTTGTCTTAATCCTTTTGTCGTATTGAAAGACGTGGTTATCTTATTTCCTATTTTAATTTTTGTGGAGTTATTCTGATAATAGTTCTGTGTGGCCCGAATCAAAATTTTATTGATCTCCAAGTTTTCCATCTCCTTCCATAGTCTTGAGACGGGTACGCTGTCATATGCTTTTTCTAGATCTATAAGAGCCACATGGGTCTCTCGGTTTCGTTGCACTCCCTTCTCTAAGGTTAATTTTAGGGTGAAAGCATTATCCACAGTCGATCGTCGAAAACCTGCTTGCTCTTCAGGCTGTTTCTCCATGATCTCCTCTTAGATTAGGTTTCTTAGTATTCTTGAGTATATTCTGCCTATGGTTGGTATTACAGCGATTCCTCTATAATTCCTGGGATCGTTTTTTGAACCTTTTTTATGAATAGGAGATGTATAAGACTCTCTCCATTCTTTAGGTATGGTATCTTCATTTAGACATCTTTCAAAAAGGCTTCGAAACATTTCTAATAGTTTTCATGGACCGTATTTGATCAACTCAGGATATATTCCACCGGGGCCAGGGGATTTTTTTAGTTTCGTTGGTTTTATTGCTTCCCTTACGTGCTCAATAGTTAACTGGATGTTTCCATCTAAAATAGTTGGTTCTTCTTCATCCAGAAATTCTTTTCTTGTTTCGGTAAGTAACTCTCGAAAGTGCTGTAACCATTGTTCATCTGATATGTTGTTTAGCACGGTGTTTGTCTTGTTTGTTGTCCTTATTGATTTGCTCGTTTTCGAGGCCTCCGAGCTTCTTGTGCCTCCTATTAGACTGTCGATGTGTTCACACATGTTTTCCCATGCGCTGTTTTTTTTCTTATTACCTCCTGTTTCACTTCCCTGTTCATTCTCCTGTACTGTGCTCGTTTCGTCGTCATGGTTTTGTAGTAGTTTTTGATACATTTCTTTCTTCTGTTTCATTTTTTCTTCAATCCCTCTGTCCCACCAATATGTCTTTTTTGTCTTTTGGACCTCTCGTCCGAGAGCTTCTTCTGCGGCTTCCTTAATGCATGATTTTATATGTTCATACTCTTCCTCGGTAGTTCTTTCTGCTTCAGATAGTTTTTGTTCTAGTCTCCAGGAGTATAGTATGCGAGTACTCTCATTTTCTAAGCCGTCCAAGTTGTATCGGGGGTAATCGATTTTGGATCTATCATTCTGTGTGTCTTTCGAACATCATGATATCCAGGCAATCTCTCGTCTTTTCCGTTTGAAGACATTTCTATAACAATAAAATACAATATTACAATCATCAATCAGCAGCGGTCAGTTACTGAATATGTTAGAAACTATGCCAATCCCAGCCTGCCTGCCTTTTGGCAGGCTGCTTTTGGGGGTCACTTATGACCATTACTTCTTAGAAAATGCATGATCTGATTTGTTCATAACAAAAAAGAAGTTATTTTTTACTCACCAATAATTTTTTGAAGTCCGGAAAATAACTATAAATATTTCTAATATTTTCACCAATGTAACACCTAAACTACTTATAATTATTACGCCCAACTCTCACGATAGCATGTGTTCAACTGACCGTACCTCTCAAACGAACGGTACGATCCCACTCAACTCATGACCAGTCTGTCAAATGAAAACAGACAAAAGGCTGTCGTGCCAGTTAAAACCAATAAAAATTTTATCTAGAGAGATAACTTGATTTAGATGGAGCCCGCCAAAAGGCGGTGCGGCCTGCTAGAGGGTTAAGAGGTCTTATGGTTCTACCAATTGTATGCAGCCTCACTAATCAACAAACTGAAGTTTGTATATATCGCTCTGTTTGAGTTTGGCTAACTTATCTTTGGTCTTAGAAAGAAGTGATTTTATGGTATTTTGAAAGGAAAAAGAAACCCTAATGTTATCTTGACAAGTTCTAAAAAATCTTGCTTATTTAATATGAAATTTTACCTATGTATGGGACTGAGCAAAATCGAAACTCACCGGTTTGATAATCCAGTTGTCTAATGTGTTTTTGTTTTATTTTCCTAATAGTGTTCTCAATGATATTTGAAGGATAGCCATTGTTAACTGAGATTTGTTTTAAGATGTTTGATTCTTTATCAAAAATGTGGCGCGACATATGGATTCTGATCAATCTGTGTACATAGGAGTATATGGCAGCCCCTTGTGTCTCTTTTAGCAGACCTTTTCCTTGATTCTATAGAAAAAAAATTTTCAATAGCAACCATAAAATAATCGTCTGGTATAGATGTGTAGATGATGTTTTGGCCTTTGTAGATGGTACATCTGATGATTGTTTCAAAATTTTAGATTTCATTAATAGTCTACATCCATGCATAAATTGTACAGTCGAATTAAAATTAGATAGTCAGATTAACTTTTTAGATTTGACACTAGATTAACCCGTAACCCGTATCATGGGGTCTGTGAGACACTTGTCAACAAGTCCCGCACACCCGCTCCCCCACTTCTTCCTATATCATTCTGCCGTTCCATCTACTTTTAAGTTGGGCCAACAGCAGTGCGCTTGAAGATTTTGAGCGATATAGGTGAACGTACGCGTAAATTATTTCGAGTTAAAGTACGAAAGTGTCTGTGAGACCCCTTTGTACGGGTTAAGTAACTTTTTAAAAAATACGTTTAGAATGGATTCTGCTCCGGGGCCGTCTAAACGTGTTCGGTTTGATGATAAACAGTTTGAAGAGACTGTGAAACGATGGTATGATGAAGTAGACAGTGATTTTAGCGACATAGATGTTTGTGATAGTGATTACGCAATCGAAAGTGATCACGATAGTGAGTCGGAGCTTGACTGCGAGGAACCTGATGAAACTAGTTTGAAAGATGATCAAGAAGTTATTAGAGGTAATGAAGACCTAGACAGCGACGATGACGAAAATGATGAGTATGAAGAGAGGCAAGAAGCGAATCGAAAATTCTATTATGGAAAAAATAAGTATAAGTGGAGTGCAGAACCTCATGTCAGCCGCAGTCGCATTATGAAGCACAACATTGTAGTTCAGTTACCTGGATTGCGTAAAATGGCTAAGCAGCGCTTACAGATTTCTCCCACAGCAGCATCCGCATGGGGACTTCTTTTTCAACATGACATTTTGCAGCAAATAGTGCAATGGACCAATGAAAAAATTAGAACTAAGCGGATAAAATATGCTGATCAAAAATTAGCGTGGATTCAAGACACTGATTTAGTTGAAATAAATGCGTTCTTAGGTCTGCTGATTTATACATCCGTGTTTAAGTCTAACCACGAAAATATAGAGACCATTTTTGCCACAGATGGAACTGGACAGGACGTATTTAGATGTGTCATGACCATGAAACGGTCGTAAGACCCAGTACTTATGTGTGATGTGTAAAAACCCAGTATGTTTAGAGTGCACCTTTAAAATATGTAAAGAGTGTAAAAATGACCTCTAAAATAAAGCTTGTTATTTTTGTAATTTATGATAAAAATTTAAGAATATCTTTTTGTTATACTCTTGTTTATCAAGCTTCTTTACAGATAAAAGCTGTTTGGTATGTTTATATTACATTTTGAAAAAAAAAACATGTAAATTCAAAATATGTCAAAAATTTTACTTTCCAAGAATTAATTAAATATTTTCGTGAAAATGTGACTTTATTTCATAAAGTTTTTACATATGCTAACTCCTAATATACATATATATATATATTTATAGCCTCACCATTATCACACGCTTTCCAAATATATATATATAGCTAGGTGTCTCACAGACCCCACTGTACGACTTATGTCCTAAAAGTGGATCTGTACGGGTTACGGGTTAACAATAAAATAGACTTCAATATTTACAGAAAACCAACTAAACAAACAATCATGAGGTGTGCCATTTAGAAAGACCAAAACATCATTTACATATCCATACCAGCTGATTATTTTATGGTTACTATTGAAAATTTTTGTTTTTTTTCTAAAGAATCAAGAAAAAGGTCTGCTACAAGAGGAGACAAGAGGCTGCCATATACTCCTATGTACACAGATTGATCAGAATCCCTATGTCGCCCCACAATTTTGATAAATAATTAAACATATTAAAACAAACCGCAGTTAACAACGGCTATCCATCAAATATCATCGAGAACGCTATTAGGAAAATAAAATGAAAACACATTAGACAACTGGCTTATCAAACCGGTGAGGTTGGTGAGTTTCGATTTTGCTCAGTCCTATACATAGGTAAAATTTCATATGAAATAAGCAAAATTTTTAGAACCTGTCAAGATAACATTAGGGTTTCTGTTTCATCTCAAAATATCATGAAATTACTTCTTTCTAAGACCAAAGATAAGTAACCCAAACTCAAACAGAGCGGTATTTACAAACTTCGGTGTGGTGATTGTGAGGCTGCGTACATGGGTAGAACCATAAGACTTCTTAATATTATCAACGAACATTTAAATAAAACTGAATAATCTGACTTTGGTCATCACCTCACATTTAATAAACATAGTTTCTCACATGGTGATATTAGCAAAATGTTGCACAAATGTTTTTCATAAACTGAACCATCTAGAAGATCTAGAGATATACAGAGAGTGCAGAAGGAACGATTGTTGTATCAACAATCAGATTAATTTCAATTCAACTTATACACCCTAATTAGCTCATTTTCAAATTGTATCAGTCAATTTAATTAAGTTTTAATTTTATTAACTGTCAGTAATTTCCAATATTTTTACGAACATTGTAACTTTAGACACTACCATTTTTCATTATAATAATAATCCGCGTTTTGAGATTATGTTTTTGAGTCAACAAAAATTTTACTTTTTCTTTTCTTTCAACAACTTGATTAAAAATTCTAGTAGATGGTCTTTATTATTTATTTTAGAGCCTTGAGGATAACGTAATGTCGAAAGCGCTAGGATTTAATGAATACAAGATTACACACTTATTTACAATTTTATTTCTCCTTGATAACATAGTTGTCTCTAAGGCGACACATGACTCAAATCCGTTCCTATTTTTCACGTGTTATAAAAATTTGTGTTGCGTTTAATTGAGTATTAAACCTAGGCGTTTGATTACATTTGTATGCATGGTAAGTATTATATTAGATGTAAACTACCTTGTTTTGTCTTTAGAAATATTTGTTCACTTTTTATTAGTATTTTAGTTAAATAGCCGTCATTTGGTCACATTGGGTTATTTTGCTTTGGGTACACCCCAGCAAACATCTTACACGTGGGCCTCTAGAGCCACTTTAAAAACAACCGACGGACAACATAAGTGGGCCACAATCAGGATACGTCGCCGGCGCGGCTAGCCCGTGTCGCGATGGCCACCAGTAGGCCTCCAGACTACCACCCGCTTCGTTGCATAGCGGGACTTTAGTGGATTGACTAAGTTAGGGTGCGGGTATCCTACTAATCAACCGCCGGCATTCCACTGTTGGGGCTTAATCAATGATTTATGCAAATCTACAGGCTATATATATATATATATATATATATATATATATATATATATATATATATGTATATATATATATATATATATATATATATATATATATATACACTTATAGGTTTAACAATGAAACATGATGACTAAAACAAAGAAATATAATGAAAAATAAAAAAATCTTCCAAATAATATATATATATATATATATATATATATATATAAAAATGAATATAATTTCATAAAATACGAGGTGCTATATGAAATGTAAATTTCGATTTTCTACTACACCTGTTTTAGTCGAAATTTCAATAATTTCGACTTATTGGCCTGACCGTTCTTCGAAGGGCAAAACAACTACATTCCTGGCTAATACCACGCAGAATATTGAATTACATCCCCTTCGAAAACCGTGACGTCGATCGGCCATTTTGCCGATACGGACATCTGTGGTGATTCGCAACTGATAGCGGAAGAGCATAGTACACTTACGCGTTTCGACCTTCTTGGGTCTCTTCAAGAGTGCCGTAATGCCTTCCAGTTCAAAATCTCTAATCCGAACTGAAGATTACACCCTCCGACAACCTCTCTTGGTTCGTGTAGTTACACAAGCGAGAAGTAGTCAGTTGGTCGAAACGCGTAAGTGTACTATGCTCTTCCGCTATCAGTTGCGAATCACCACAGATGTCCGTATCGGCAAAATGGCCGATCGACGTCACGGTTTTCGAAGGGGATGTAATTCAATATTCTGCGTGGTATTAGCCAGGAATGTAGTTGTTTTGCCCTTCGAAGAACGGTCAGGCCAATAAGTCGAAATTATTGAAATTTCGACTAAAACAGGTGTAGTAGAAAATCGAAGTTTATATATATATATATATATATATATATATATATATATATATATATATATATATATATAGATATATAGATATATATAAATATAAAAAAATATGTTCACCAATAGTTTTACTGGGTCCGGGCTCACTATCAACACAAAGCCTATACAGTGGAGATTATATCCTTAACAGAATTTTTCGCAAGACGCTGTTTTTGACGATTGCTCTTTGAGATATTATGCAGGGGTTTTTTAGAGGAAACATATATTATGAGGGTATATGATGCAACAGATGATGTATGTACTTACTTTTCTGTGTTTCCGGACATATCTGCTCGTTGCTTTGCTCCGAATAGATTGGATACCACACATACATCTAATAAAATTGTCGCTACAGTGATTAATTATTAATTACACCACAACACAACAAGGTTAGGTTGATTTTCAACACGTGTTCAACACAACGGCTAGCAAATCAGCAGTAGTGCCAACTGCCAAGGTGATATTCAGTAATGCCAATGTTTTATTTTCATTACAGGTCGCATGCTGGCATGCATACTGTGTCAAAACGACATCGGCGCGACTATCGCAAATTTTCAACGGGTAATTTGTGGCTAGATTACAAACATCCACCATAAATATGCGTATGTTCAGCCAAGGCGGCAAAACTGATATCATTCCAATTATTTACCGACATCGCTGTGCCGCTGCCGACAGTTAACAGCTATGGCCTGTCTATTTACCGCTCATTCATGTTTGCTGGGACTAGATCATGATCCACTGTAACACGCAATTCACTCTGACCTGCGACATACTGTGATCGCCGTCGTTGAAAATGATTTTTTTACTTTTTGCAGGCGAAAATGCTTCGCAGGGAAAGAAAAACTCGCATCGGACTTCACACGAATGGACAGATGTGCAACGTTGTACAGCTTGTATTGGATAGCCAGAAAATACGAGTTGTTGCAAAAACGACTCGTATCCCATATACATAAACAGGTATTGCAAAAAAGTACAAAATGACCCTAATCCTGAGAAAACCGTTAGGCTTACACCAAGCTACGCAGTTAATAAATTATTTATCGACGAGCAAGAACAGAGTATTGTAAATTATGTTCTTAAATGAAGCCAAATGTTCTATGGACTTATAATTATGGACGTTACATGCCTAATTTACTAAGTAGCGCTGTTGAATAATATAATAAAAGTATCAGAAGAAGTTGAAAAAGAGTTAATCGATTATCGAACTCCTGAGGGGTGCAGCTTAAGTAGAGCAACATCTTTCAACCGGCACAATGTGTTCTTTAATAATTTGGAAAGGGTTTTGGCTAATCAGGCAGTATTTGGCACTGAAACTAGAATATTTAATCTCGATAAAACGAGTATTATGACAGTTCAGAAGTCTGCCAAAGTCCTAGCAGGAAAAGGACAAATGCAAGTTTCCAAGGTTACCAGCACCGAACGAGGGACTTTAACAACAACTTGTTACACAGATAGTGCTTTGGGAAGTACTTTGCCACCAATAATAATATTTCCAAGAGTACATTTTAAACAACATATGATTGCGGAACCTTAGGTGTAGCTACCCAATCTCGCAGGATGGAGTAATTTGTGAAAACTACCCAACAAACACAGACTGGCTGGTCCGATAATGGGACGAAAGTGGTTTGCCGAACTGCCGCATTCGGCCCGCTTACAGCTCCCGGCTCGGCGTGTAGGTAGGGCATGTCCGCCAGGCCGTAAGGTGGCTAAGAGTAGGCTAGCCAACCATTCAACCTCGGCAACGCCTTTGAATAACAGACGACGGTAGATGCCGGTAAAGCCGACGACGGGCCGATGTTAGATAGCCGGTAAGTGCACGGCAGTCCATCGGTGGCTCGCAAAGGCGCAATCCTCTTGTAAGCCACCATTTATCGGCCACACGAATATGCGCAGACGCCCAAAATATTTGTAATTGATTGAGAAATGTTTTTTTCCGCAAATCGCTAGGAAATTTTGACATTCCTGTCAAAATTTCTTGAAGAAAAAGTCAGGACTTCCTTACTGTAAGGAAATGATATTTCCGTACAGTTGTTAGTGTTCTACATAAATGATTGAAAACACATTGCTTATAAGGAATTAATTTATATTTTGAACACATCAAGTCATTGCTGAATACATTTTTAAGATCAATTTGTTATATTTACAGTAATTTGACAGTTAGTACAATTATTGAACATTGGAGGAACACTCTTAGAACTATGAGAAACATTTTGGACAACATGCAGGGTGGTAGGGTCATTTTGTTGAATATTTTGTACTGTGAAAATTTCATTTGCCACCTCAACTTTATTGTTAAGCGATTCTTCGATATATCCTTCAGCAACGTTTGATGACTTCCATCCGCCATGCCTCTTTAAACTAGTTATGTCGGCACCAGAGTCAACCAATATTGTTGCAGAAGACCGACGAAAGCAGTGACCAGTATATTCTGTCTGATTTACCAAGTTCAAATAAGTAGCAACTATTTTGGGCATTTTTCTAAATTGATGAATTCCTACCACTTGTCTACAACCCTTTCCGCTTTGATATTTAAAGAAAAATCGGTCACTGTTCATATTTTCTGGTCTTAACGAAACATACTTTCGATAAACATTCAAGTAGATCTGATTAATTACAAATGATCTTGGTTTGTTGGTTTTCGAATCAGGTATGCTGATTAAAAGCTTAGATTCTAAGTCTTCTATATCGTGTATAGTCATTCGGGCTAACTCATCCATTCTACAGGCCCCAGAAATACCAAATATTACAGCCACCTAAAAAATAAATAAAGGTATAATCTAAATAGAAATTAAAACCTTGTAAATTACCTTAATCATTAAATTTTCTTTATCTGGAGCTTCCTGGATAAATTTTTCAATTTCTTCCTTCGTTAAAATCTTAGATTTCTTTGCCCTATAACCTTGAGCTTGCCGTTTCAATAAAGAACGAAGTTTTGAGTATGTAGATATATCTACATTGTGTTTAAGTGCAAGGGTTGACTTCAGCATTGAATAATTGGCTCATAATGTTGAAGATTTCATCTTTAAACAAAGGTCTAGGAAGTATGCCATTACAACATTTTCTGAGAAAGAACTCGTATTTTTACTCATGCGATAATCCATAAAACGTCTGTATGCATTTTCGTACTTTTCTCTTAATTTCTTTGGCAATAATTCTAATGAAGCAGTATTCACTGCCTCAACCAGCTCTGGAGGAGTCCCAGGAATGGAAATTTCATCATCACTTATCATTTTACTTTCGAGAACACCAGCAATTAAATTTATAAGCGTCAAGTTTGACAATTCAACCTCAATACGTTTCCATAGTAACCCAAGTAATTTTATTAGGAATTTCAAAGCACCATTTATTTGGGAATAAAATTATCGCGTTTTTTTTAAAATCAATCAATATCTGTCGAATTTTAAACCATTTGCGGAAAAATAGTATGTTTACCTCGTAGGAAAAGCCACATTCCTGGACTCTGTGTTGCTATGTCTCGGCTTGCGCCTCGACTTAGCAATCTTCACAGTCGTCCAGGAATGTTAAGCTTTTCCTACCCGGTAAACAATGTACTATTCTTATGATAAACTTTCTATCGGCTGTTCAATAAAATATGGTTTGTAATCCATACGCGACTGTGACCATGTGATAATTATTGAATACCCTTTATTAAGCGAAAGAAATGATAATTGTATTTTATTATGTATACAATTGATATTTCTAGCTTGAATATGTTATTATTGGAAATCAGCAAAATATCTCATCTGAAAAACAACTTGTGAAAGGTTATAATATTAGTTTTTGTATATAGATGCATCAAATTAAAATTGGAATTTTAAATTAACAGAGAAATTATTTTAGCAATTATGAAAAAAACATTTAAAAATGCATGACAGAGATTCAGAGAAACATCCCCTGCTATGGTATTGATAAAAAAAGATGTATAAAATTTTTTCATAATAAAATCTAAACTTGTACTTTGTATAATAAAACACTTTTTAAAAAAACATTAGACCATTTATTAGTTACACAACAAAAAAAGTAATGTCAATATATCAATATTATTTACAACAAATGCAAAAAATAAGTTTTCCCAATATATAATTAATAAGGAACGGAAAATGTGTACATATTATACATAAAATACGCAGTTACAAGAAACTTAACGAAAAAACCATCTTATTTATATTAAAATCAGCCACAAATTATTATAGAATAATCGGCTAGGAAATTATATACATTAAAATAACAACAAAAAATATTTATACATATTTTTCATAGTTCCCATATCATATGACAGAATGTAGATATATAAAACAAATAAACAAGATTTTAATAGTAAGAATTAAACGGCGCAGTTTTGAACAACTAAAACAAAATACCCTAATTTATAATTAAGTACAGTAACAAATTAAAATAGACTAATCGCCTGAAATAAAAATCTATAAATACAATAAATCTCTTATTTTTTACTTCTTTGATTGGTTGTTCCTCCTGCTCTATCTGGAGCATTTTTGAGCCAATTGGGTCAGTTTTATTCTTATAATCTGTTTTGCCATGCTCATTGTTAGATTTCTCGATATCAGAGTCAGAATCTGAGCTAAATATGTAATCAAACTCTGTCTCTGATAACACACTTTCTGTTGAAGGCCCTGCTTGTGCTTCAATACAGTCACTGGATTTCGCTAATCGGTTACTATCAATGAAACTGGAGTTAGAAATGTTAGAAGTGATGCTGGGAGTTTTAGATTGTGTCTCCAAATTAGGATAATATTGGGAACTACTTGGGGAATTATAGACAACATCTTGTTCGAAATGAGATGCACGGATTGTAGATTTTGTCTTGGGCTCTGAACATTCAGATCTCAAAGCCTCGTTTATAGAAATGAAATCACTTAATATTGATTGCATTTGCGTGGCAATGAAACGCCGCTCTTGTCTCTTACTTATTTTATGTACAGGCGCCATAATTATATAGGTTAAAATAGAATTCAGCAAACTACTCTTTTAAAATTTAAGCTAAGTAACATTTGCTTGAGATTGTTAAATTAGATAAGATACTTCACACTTGTACTTACAAATTATTTTTCCCATCATGTAAATGCGACTGAGACATTATTTATTTTTACACTTGTCTTCTGCCTACACTTTCTTGAAATAACAATAAATTAACTGGCAGCGGAGAAACACAAAAATGATCGAATAATATAATTGATACTCTACGAGTATTATCACGGCAGCACGATTCACGATACTATATCCAAATATAAAAACAACATAAAACAATACTCTTTTTTGCTAGTTTAAGAGTGAGAGTTGAGTAACACAACAATAAACAATAACCTCACAAAAATACAAAATATAAGCAAAATGGTTGTCAAATGATGCGGCGCGAAATTTAAACGCAAATGATTTGGTACCACTTTACGGCTTGCTAACCGAACGCGGCCCGGATTCGGATAAAGCCAGCAAAACATCCTGCGGATCAGTTTTGGCACGAAATATGGTCTCCCGGTAGCGAGTGTCCGAGGAGTAGCCACTTCCGGCCCGAAAACATAACAGCCGCTCTCGGTTTGCCGTTAACCTTCCGGCCGGGGCGCCTAGTCTCTGAGACCCGGCGCTCCGAAAACCGATCGGCAATGTTCGGAAAATCGTCGTAATGGCCTGGCGATCTATCTACCTGTTTATGCTTAGACTCAGTACGTGCACAGTAATTCGTGGATGCGCAAGTATTTTAGTTTCTGAATTATTTTGATTTTGGTCTGTGAGACCCGGCGCCCCGGTTCAGTGTATTTTTTCTACATCTGGCAGGATATATTTTTCTATGGTAAGTCAGGGTAAATATCATTTATATTCTATAGATTTTATAAATATTTGTTTTATTTAGCAGCAATGTCTAATTATTATGAAGAAGTGCAAGAAAAACTGCGTCGTCTATGGTAGGAAGTTGAATCAGAGGAAGAGCCTGATGATGAAGAAGAGGAGTTGGTGTTTGAGGAAAATCATGTTGAAACTCAAAGCACCGATAGTGAATCCGAACAAGAGTGTTCTGATAGTAGTGACGACGATGTACCCCTTGCAAACCTTGCAAAATTAGCAAGAATTCCAACTTTTATTGGAAAAGATGGGACAACGCGGTGGCATAAACATTGCCCAAACAAAACAGTAAGAACGAGAAGGGAAAATATTATTGTGCGATTACCAGGCGTCAGAAACTGTGGGAAAAACGCCAAAACAGCCGTTGAATGTTGGTCGTTGTTTTTTACTGATGAAATGCTCAACATTATAGTGGAGAACACAAATCACTATATTTCTGGATTAGCGGAAAATTATGCGAGAGAGAGAAGAGGAAAGCCCACAGACATTTGTGAAATAAAAGCTTTTCTTGGGTTGTTATATTTGGCGGGTACTCTCAAAAGTGGACGACTAAACACAAAAGAGCTGTGGCAAAGAAACGAACTTGGAATTGAACGTTTTTGGCTGGTAATGTCTCACGATCGATTTCATTTTCTACTTCGTTGCCTTCGGTTTGATGATCTAACAACAAGAGATGAACGAAAAAAATTTGACAAATTAGCTCCAATAAGAAGCCTATTTAACCTTTTTGTTGAAAAATGTAAAAACACCTATACAGTTGGAGTCAACACAACAATTGATGAGAAGCTTGAGGCATTTAGAGGAAGATGCTCCTTCAAACAGTACATTCCAAGTAAGCCTAACAGGTATGGTATAAAAATATTCGCCTTAGTTGACTCGGCTACATCTTATGCGTCAAATCTTGAAGTTTACGTAGGTAAGCAGCCTGAGGGTCCATATGAACAGTCTAATAAGCCACACGATATAGTTTTGAGGCTAATAGAACCTATATCCGGGACTAATCGTAACCTTACTAGTGACAATTGGTTTACCAGTGTCGAATTGGTAAAAAAACTGTTTGACGAACACAAAATAACATATGTGGGTACAATAAAAAAGAATAAAAGAGAATTGCCACCTGAATTTTCCAACACAAGAGCTCGCCCTGAATTTTCTTCAGTATTTGGCTTTCAAAAAGATATGACTATTGTGTCTTACATACCAAAGAAATATAGAAATGTAAATCTTATATCCAGTTTGCACCATGATGATAGAATTGATCCATCTACGGCAGAAAAATGCAAACCCGATATAATTACTTATTATAATCACACCAAGGGAGGTGTAGATAATCTTGACAAATTATCTGCTACCTATAATGTCGCTAGGAATACTAGAAGGTGGCCAATGGTAGTATTTTTTTCAATGATGAACATGGCTGGGGTTAATTCACAAATAATTTTTGCATGCAACAACAAAACATATAAAATCGAAAGAAGATTATTTCTAAGAGACATTGGGCTTTCTTTGACTAAGGAACATTTGGCAAGACGTTCCTATGAAACAAATGTGCCAAGGTCGGTGAGAGAAAGAAGACAAGAAGTCGCTGGAACACAAGAAAACATGAAAAATGAAGAAATCCAACCAGGTACCAGAAGAAGATGTTTTTTTTGCAAAAAGGATTCAAAAACGAAATATTTTTGCAAAAAATGTAAAAAATTTGTTTGTCTCTCTCACATGGAAGCTTGGTGTCCTGAGTGCTCAGAAATTGACATAAATCAATAAAAACTGTTGTTCTATAATATTTTTATAATGTTTCAGTAGAAAATCTTATTTTGTTTACTTATTTACCGGTTGTTTCCTAGTTTTTAGAAAATGATATATTTTTTGACAACAAATTTTAGAACAAGATAAAATTTGTCTATGTAAATTTAAATCATGTTCCTATTATAATATTTGAATAAACTAAGGTATATTTTTTTCATTAAAAAATAGTTTTTTAATTTTTTTGCCAAAAAAATGCGATATTTGATGATGGGTCTCAGAGACCCGGCGCCCCGGCTCATGAGCTACACAAAGGCGCCCCGCCCGCAGGGTTAAGTTGCCGAGTAAAAGCCGATTCTTTGTACATTAGGAACGGTATATCCGAACTGGGCCGACGCAGGTCCAGATCATGGCTACTTCAGCCACCAGAGTACCGTGCATGCCGACTGGCGGCCGTATGCTTTCCGATGGCGTTTGGTTTGTTGCGTATACATATTTTATAACGTACGGAAGCAGCAGTAGAGAAAATCCTAGTCTACTTATATACGGTAATCACGAGTCGCACATTTACATACAAGTCTTGAATCTTGCAAAAGAGAATGGTGTGATTATTTTAATAGTGCCACCGCATTCAACCGGAAAGCTGCAACCTCTGGATGTATGTGTTTTTGGACCATTTAAAACTGCCTTTACCAAGGCAATAGACAGCTGGATAATGTGAAATCCTGGGAAAACGTTTTCAATATTTGCTGGATGCGTTATGGAGGCATAAATGAAAGCGATGACACCCGGAAATATTTGCGCTGCTTTCAAAGCGACGGGAATATTCCCCAATAATAAAGACATATTTAGTGAACTAGACTTTGCGCCTAGTGAGATTTTCGATCGAGAAATCGAAAATAATCCAAACCAATGCTATTGACCAGAAGAACACAATGCTCCAGATGATATTATTAACAGAGAGAGAACTATATCACCCCTAATATAGCTACCTCCTCCTTCCTAATAAACTATGGTGTTACAGAAAAAAATATTAATGACGAGGTCACGACGGCAACTCCGCCCATGGTAGCTGGTACATCTGCAAATGGAAGCCGATTTGAGTTTCGAGGATTACCTATAGCTGGTCGATGAAAAGGGGGAAGAGCAAGGCCTAAAGGAAGGTCAATGATTGCAACTGATACGCCAGATAAAGAAGAAATATATTCAAAGCAAGCAAAGAAACGTAAAGAAACTAAGGAGAGAGCAGAAGCCAATAAAAGCGAACACGATGACGATTAATTTTGTGTCTATTCAGAACAAGAATCATAGTTCGAAGATGAAGATGAATGTGAGATGGTGGACTGCAATAACTTTAGTGTCCTAAAAAATCTGCCAGAGGAAAATACCTTTGTTATAGTAGAATTTGATGTTAAAGGATGAAAAGTTATTATGGGGCCAAAGTTACAGGAAAAAAGGAGAACGACGACGAGGTTAGTTTCCTTAGAAAGTCTAGCAAGACCTTAAACACTTTTTATATGTTAAATGTGCCAGATATTCCAACGGTTGCACTGGAAAATATAAAGATGATATTACCGTAACCCAAATAAAAAGAGAAAACAAGGAAAGTACCACTTTAACCTTTATTTTTCCAGTATTTATTTACGGTAATTATTATATAACAAGTTTAATCTCATGTTTTTATGTTTTTAATTTTATTTATTTGTTTAAGAGTTTTATGTTACAGAAAAGAAAGTTTGTGATGTTTTTTACAAACGTCTGATATAACTCAGAAGGTTTAAATAAAAAAATTAGGTTTATAAGTTAGTTACTGTTCGGATACATACTGATTTTTAAGTTACAATATTATGAATTGTAGTCTGTGCAAATAAAATATCTGATAAGAACGTACGTCCTATGCATACAATAGTTATTTGTTTTACTAGGCATAAAAGCACAAGATTTAATGCCGCGGCTGCTGTTTCATAGCCGAGCGTAGCGAGGCTATGAAACCAGCCAAGGCATTAAATCTGCTTTTCTGCCGTGTGAAACATATAATTTTTTCTTCAAATTTGTTCCAATTCCACGCAAAATCGACTTTTTCATATTTAAATTGCATTTCATTATCAATACCCAAATAACTAAATTATTTTATCAAAGGTAACTGGGCCCTGCGTTACTATGTTTACCGCTGATGACGTTTGTTGAATATGTTTGTTTACTGTTTACTTTGTCATTGTCAATTTTGAAAAGTTGTCATGTTAGAAATGCATTTACTGCAAAGTGAGGATGTATTGATGCAATTAACACCACCTGAGATAAGAGAGCAGGCGCGAGATGTGGAATTTAACCTTTTACCGGAAAAATCAAGAACTGTATATGAACTCACATACAGCAGATTCATGGAATATAGACAGAAGAAAAATATAGGATCTTTCTCTGAAAATGTGCTGATTGTCTATTTTTCCGATCTTTCAAAGAAAATGAAGCCTTCAACGTTATGGTCTACCTATTCGATGTTGAAAGCTACCCTGAACATGTAAAATAACATTGATTTGGCAAAATACCTGAAGTTACGGGCTTTTTTGAAACGCCAGTCAGACGGTTTCCATGCAAAAAATCCCGAGTTTCTCAAAGAGAAGAAATCGAGAAATTTTTATCAGATGCCCCAGATGAACTGTATTTGTGTACGAAGGTAGGAATATATTGAAAATGATCTATTCTGGATTAAATAACTAATTTTCAATTTATATTTTAGGTTGTACTTATTGTTGCAGTCGCTGGGGCTTGTATATGTGATGAGCTTTTGCAAATGAAAACAGATGATATAAATGATATGGGCGACAAATTGCTAATTATGCTACCAAATACTAAGACCAAAAGATCAAGATCTTTTGTAGTAACGGAATATTTAAGCGTTTACAGAAAATATGCAGCCTCCAGACCCTCGAATTTAAATAATCGGCGTGTCTTCTATAAGTATGCTAACGGTAAAGCACATCATCAATTCATTGGCATTCACAAATTCGGTAAAATGCCAGAAGAAATTGCTACTTTTCTCGGACTATCCCAAGCGAAAGAGTATACCGGGCACTGCTTTCGCAGAACTTCGGCCACGTTGCTGGTGCATTCTGGTGGGGACATAACAATGTTGAAGAAACATGGAGGATGGAAGTCTTCCGCTGTCGCGGAGGGCTATATTGAGGACTCGCTAGCCAATAAGTCGAACATCGGCAATAAAATATTTTCTGGCGTTTCCGGAGTATCAAGTGTGGATACTAAAGTTGTTAATTTTACTGGAAAGGAGGGAAGTGGACAGAGTTCAATTGTATTAAATAATTGTTCTCAATTCACCATAAATATATCTAATAAATAAAAATTTCGTGTTGTAGTTTGTAGTTTTAATGCAATAAAACCAGTTTATTATCATCAGCATCATTTTGAGTTTTCTTAATGTCATTGTCAATTTTAATAACCAGTTTGATTTGAAAAATTACTTGGAAGGTTGCCTAGCAACGAACTTTTTCTGCCTAGGCAGTAAAAGTGGACTTTTTCTGCCTAGGCATTAAAAGTACAACTTCTAAGCCTGCCAAGTGTCATTAAAAGGCCGCTTTTAATGTCATTTGGAGAAAATAGTATATTAAAGTATAAGTGGATAAAGAGGTCTTTCAAACACGCGCGATTTTTCGAGCACGACGGCACAGCCGGCGTGCTCGAAATAGAGCAAGTGTTTGAAAGACCAGTTACCCACGAATACTTTACGCTATTTTTTTTTATTGGTGCACTTTGAAATCATAAAATATTATTATTATATTATTACTACAAAAAAATGAAAGTCAAATAGTATTTATTTTTATTTGACGTTACGAGGTACTGCTATCAGATCAATAATCAAAAAGTTTCTTTATTTATATTTAAAAGGATACAATGTATATATGAGTATATAAATAAATTTTGCAGAAAAAATCGAATAAGACATTGGTTCATAATGAAAATATACAATTTAAAAACTAATAAAAAAAGTTGTGATTGATACTTACGTTTCTAAAGTTGTTGTTGTTACCATAGGGACTTTAAAAAACGCGCGTGTTTGAAAGTTCGATTAAAACACGCTGAGGCGTGCTTTAAAAAGGTAATATGAGGCATCAATAAAAAAATAAATGAATAAAGGAAAAAATAATCATATTGACTTTACATATTTCTACTGATCCGGTGTGTCCTAACTGATTCACTGTTACCCATGCCCAGATCCAAAGTAACCCACTCTTGGGTCACCGTGGATCCAATCCAATCCTTTATTGTAAAGGCTATGCTTTGTAAATTTATGCATTATTCGCTAAAAATGCATTTTTCTTCCAAGGATAAGTATTTTTCTTAGAATTAATGCTCGAGAATGATGATTTAACAATCAACTTGGGATATGCATGATTTATAAAAAAAAATTATCCGTTATTACCCACTCTCCCCTATATTTAATAACAATTCAATAGAGGTTCGAATTAATTAATTATAAGAAAAAATAAAAAAATACTGTTAGGAACTATGAAACTTACACTATAAAAACAATATGCTTCTGTCCTACCGATGCCATGTCAAATCGGGGATCTCTTCAGTATAGATAAATTCCACAATAATAGATTCATGTTACATTATTTGACTTCGACAATCGGTAAAAATAGTAAAATTCACATATAATAAATAATTAATATCTACCGAATTATGCAAATATTTATGAACTATATCAACTGTCCATTAAATAACTAATAAAAATGAAAATATTTCCAAGACAATTAACAAAAAATAATATGGAATTCTAACAACACAATCAGATTCAATATTTACGCGATTAAGATCTGGTATTTCTTTATATAAATTATAATTATAATGTGTGGTCTGAACCATTATTGTTGAATTTCTGCATTTTGCCTGCATAATCAGCAATCTGAAAAAAATAAGAACTTCATAATATAATTCCTCGCATCAATTTTTAATTACAGATAGGACAGTTGAACTGCCATCAAAGCATCACCTCAAATGTTATAAAATGAATAGGATGGAAAGCTGAAACACTGGCCACAGGAATGTAGTGAATGTACTAGCTCATAATGGAAGTATATCTCTTCTGAGGAAGTTGAAAAAAGCCACAATCGTGAGCATAATTCATTGTTATTCAACTGAAAATAGTGAGCAAAGTAGCATATTGAATCACAAGTGAACTAAGTAAATAGTTTTCTTCACAAGTGAGAAAAATAGACATTCATTATTCCTATTAAAATGTAATTATGATAATATGAAACTTTGTGGAAACTGATATCGTATCTCGATACTATTTATTTATTTAATACAAACATTTAAAAATTTGTGACAATTACGTTGCTACATTCCATTTTCTTATTTTTTGGCAAAATTGTATTTCAAGATTGTGGAAAAAATCATGTTTAGCACTCGTGAGCACGTCTTTTACTAACTTGTTTTGGACGCGTGAGTAAAAGACACACTCAACAACGTTTTTTTTTAATCTAGCAACAACTTTCAAGATTTTCTCGATTTTCCTTTTATTTGAAAAACAATAATTTTTTAGAAATCTACTTATCCGTGTCGTGTTCTTTTCACTTGATTACTCAGTTCAAATAATTTCCGCGTTTGCAGTAATGTCACTTTTTACATCTCACCTAAATATCGATAAACATGTCAATTTATATAAAATATCATTCATGTCACTTTGTTTTTCTATTAATTGTTCAAAAGATACTTTATTTGGATTTGTTATATTATATACAGGGTTCGTCTAAAAATTATAGTGAATAAGGAAATAAAGTTTGTTTTCGATATTTTATGTCTCAAATGAATTATATTTTAATAATTGACTTATGTGTATGCAATAGACAATTATGGGTTAATAGGTTCGCTTATCAATAAGTTTATAGCATGAGCGTTCAAGTATCATATGGCTATAAGTATTATAATTTTTCTTCAATTGAAAATCGGTATTTATTTATAACAATTCTATTTATTAATTTCACTATCAATAATATTTCACCTCAATATATAAAGAGTTTATTATATAATATAGCCACACCCAAAATCTTAAATCCTATAAAACTTGTGTTTTCTTGTCTTCAGAAGTTTTGCTATACGTCTACGAATGACAGCAATTCAGATGTCCTTACCATTCTCTAGATACATGGATCAGCGAGACGACTTATCCCGGAACAGAAAAACTCCCATAATTTCCGGGGTTTTTTCGCTAATCGGTTGTAATAGCAAGTATAATGTAAGGTACTAGTGCTGAAACGACCAGTAGGGGAGGTTGGGGCAATGTGGACTACGGGGGCAATGTAAATCACCTAGGTTTTTTTCATAACAGCGGCAGCAATGCAACAGATTCGATTCTACTTATGTGCATACGGGTCCTACCGATACTCAGTAAGAACATGGCAGCCGCAGAGGATTGTTTATTAGAGTTTAGAGCCAAAACGTGATTTGCGGAAGCGTCGATCTAACAAAAGTGTTTATATCAGAATTACTTGGTAAGTAAATGTATTTTTATTCATTTTTTAGTCTCCATACGTTGTTTAGAGTGTGCTTAATATATGCCAAACGGCAATGTTACGATTATTTATAAACATTGAATATAAACTACACGTGTTCAATTTATTGTCTATGTGGGGCAAATTGAACCGTTAGTGGTCCACATTACCCCAAGTACATTTTTATATATCTAATTTTATTTTCCTTGTTTTCAGGTGCCTAGTCAAGATGGTCCGTAATTATAGAAGAAAAACGGAGAAACAAACATGGTCACTTGTTGCAATGAAAAATGCTATTAAAGCAGTTAAAAGCGGACAAATGGGCTATTTGAAGGCAAGTAAATGTTTTAATATTCCAAAAGCAACATTAATTCGACGATGTAAGGAACAAAATAAAATAATTCTACCCAACGAAAAAGGTTTGGGGTTTTATAAACCTGTGTTTACCAAACAACAGGAGGAAGAATTGGAAAATTATATTCTGGATATGGAAACCAGGTTCTTTGGCATTACATTGCTTGACCTCCGTTCTCTTGCTTTTCAGTTAGCAGAAAAAAATCAGATAGAGCATACATTTAATAACACCAAAAGACTAGCTGGCCTTGATTGGACTTATGGATTTCGTAACCGTTATCCAAACATTTCGTTGCGCAAACCCGAGTCGACTTCTGCTGCAAGGGCTCAAGCCTTTAACTGACATAATGTCAAGCAATTTTTAGACCTATACAAAAACGTTTTGGATTCTAAAAATATCGCATTAACCAGAATATTCAATTGTGATGAAACCGGGCTAGGCACTGTTCCAAAATGTAACAGTAAAATATTAGCTAAAAAAGGAAGGAAGCAAGTTGGCCGTCTCACCTCTGCAGATAGAAGTGGAATCACCACAGCAGTTATTTGTATGTCGCCATCAGGAAACTTTGTACCACCAATATTAATTTTTGCAAGGTAAAGGATGAAGGTCGAACTCCAAGATGGCGCACCACCTGGAACAATATTTGCATGCAGTGAAAGTGGCTGGATCAATACCGACATCTTTTTAGTCTGGCTTAAGCATTTCGTCAACAGGTGAAACCCACCGACGATGATCCCGTCTTACTAATTTTAGATGGGCATAGTAGCCACACAAAAAATATTGATGTGATTGATATAGCCAGAACTAAACATGTACATATTATTTGCCTGCCGCCCTACAGCACTCATCGTATGTAGCCAACAGATGTCGGTTTCATGGCCCCATTAGCACGCTACTACGATATGGCTCTGGAAAAGTTTTTGAATAATTATCCAGGCAGAGTTGTAACGGTCTTTCAGATCGCCAAAATCTTTGGTGATGCGTACTTACAAGCAGCAACCCCCTTAACGGCTATTAACGCTTTTAAAAAGTGTGGATTAGTCCCCTAAGATCCAAATATTTTCACAGATTTAGACTTTGCCCCGTCTGCTATTACTGACAAAAATCTAGCGACAAACGAACTGCCACAATCTGAAAAGGAAGAAATAATTTCTCCAACCTTTACTGCAGGGAGCACCTTATCGAAGCTCACACAATGTAAGTTGGATGAAGCGCCTCCTACAGAATCTACTTCAAACGATCCTTCACATTGTAACGATATAGAAGCAACGGCTTCAACATCTACTGCCGGCACGACTCTATCACAGCCCATACAATCTAAGCTGGAAAAAGAAGTTCCTTCAGCATCAGCATGTCTTCGCTCTACAGAAAACCAAAGGAAAAGTAGTTTTGGGTCAGAAAGTCCTATCGACAATCGTCCACTTCCAAAGACTACTAAATCAAATAATAAATCATTACGAAAAAGTAAAAAGGGCAAAGCAGCAATACTAACATCTAGTCCTTATAAATTGGAGTTAGAAGCTGAACTAAAAATGAAAGAGGAAAAAGAAGCAAAGAAAAAGGAAACAGTTAAAAGAAAAATTGATAATCAAGAAAATGAACCAAAGAAACAAAAAGTAGAGTCTAAGAACAGTCTTTCTAAATCAGATAAAGGAAAGCAGAAAAAAAAATTGTAGATGAAGATGCAGAGGAGGGAGACCACGATGCAGAATATTTTTATTGTAATGAGTTGTACTTAACATCAATGGCCGAAGAAGGTTGGGTGCGCTGCTGCGGATGTTTAAGATGGGCTCAAGAAGCCTGCGCAGGATTGGACCCTGAAGATGACGAGGCATTTAAATGTGAATTTTGTGCAGAATGTTATTATTTCAATTACTCGTATTTTTAAATTGGTAGTACCATTATTTTTATGTTCTATACCTAAATAAAGATTTAATTTTAAATTTCCTTTCTGTGGTCCATATTGCCCCACCCCGTGGGGCAATATGAACTTCAGACATGCGTTCAGATTTTTTTTTAACAAACAAGTTTTGAAAATGAAGTCTGGTAAGTTCATAATGATAGTACCAGGTTCACTGAACAATGTGAGTTCATTACAATTTCAAATTTCATCTTAATAATGAGGCTATACAATTTTTTATCTTAGATAGTTCACATTGTCCCAACCTCCCCTATAATGCGGATTTATAGCCAATCAGTTTTTGTACGTGATATCGGACAATTTTAATTAGCTAAAAATAAATTATGAAGCCATTATCAACCCATGCACGTGGAGAGTCGTTATATCCTTCATTCGAAGAAAAATTACGGAAATACAACATATAGACCAGAAATAACTACACCAGTATAATCCCCCATGAGTCCTGAATTTAAGTAGACTTTCAAAACTGAATCCCTCTGCAGGATGATTCGAATATATCAATTTCGTTTTCGGAAGTTCACACTCTTTGCTTTCTACAAAGGTCACTTTAAAAATGTCCCAAATGGGTTCTTAGAGAACGGTTCTTCGCGCAACTTCGAAATCCGTTTCGACGCAAAACCAACCAGTCCAATTATACTTATTATGACAACTAATAATAGCGTTCACAATCTTTGGTAGGTGTTTTCACAGGTTCCCCTACATCCGAATGTATGTACTCTCCTATTTTAGTAGATCTCGGTGACTGTATTGTATCAAATGGTTGGCGAACATTACCCTCTCTGCAAGGACCGCATACATATTTGGACACAGGTAATTGCAGATTTTTAATGCTTTGTCTGTTTTTCTGTATTTATCATTATTGAAGCAAAATGTAGCTGCACCAAATGGTCAGTACATCCGGAGTCGAGAATAAATTCAACATTAGTTTCACTTCCAATAAAAAATTATTTGGTCCCATTTTTAGAAAAATATCACGTTTCACACAATTAATTTATTGTGTTAATAGAAGTGTAACGCCGTAGAATAAGTGTTGTTTATAGCAAACGAATTAGCACATTGTAAAATTCGTAAAAGTTCTGTAATCACATTGTATTTGAGTATCTATTGTTAAACAAGACGGAATCTTTCAATAATGGATCGGTGTCGGAAGGTCTGTAATAAACATTTGAATATTTCTGATTAAAATGTTTCAATAGAAGTGGACGTTCAATAGTAATTGGAATATCTATTGGAGGTGTCCATTGTTGATTCTTGTCAATGGTTCCGGCCGAGTTCAATACTACTGACCAATAAGGAAGGTTTATTCGCTTTTAGTCCCACCAATCTACGTGTAAACACGCGTCTTTAAATATTTCTCGTCTGACAACGTGAAGAAGTCAGTCGTCGTTTCATTTTGAAGTAATCTTCACTCAAATTCAAATAGTCATCATGTTGAAACACATCGTTTCAAATTGTATTCAAGTTCAAGCATACCGCTTCTTATTTAGTATTCAAGTCGAGAGTGTATTCAAGTTCAAGCATACCGCTTCTTAATTAGTGTTCGACTCTAGTGTGTAGTCAAAGCCGAACAAATCGTTCTTAGTCAGTATTCAGTTAACAACATAGTAGAGATATACAGTCGCTACTATTGGTCACCTCATCAAGTCGAAACATAACGTTTTTCGGAATTATTATGTTCTTGTTTATCTTTCGATCAGAAACCCATCGAAGTACAAACATTCATCAATTTGTACAATTCCTTGTAAATATGTATACAATAAACTATCCATTTCGACAGTAACGTTGTCAGATTCAGATTATTAATATAGTTGAATGTCTACGACAGTCGACGAAGTTCAATTAAATTATAATCAAAAACACCCATCTTCAGTGTTTCCTACAAAACATATATTATCCTGTAGATCCTCAACTTGTGTGAGTTGGCTTCTGCGTTGTTCAGTCCTTTGATAGTGATTCCATGGTTTGGATCTTTCCCTGTTCCATTGCTGGTTTCCTTCACTATGGCTGGATGTGGCTTTCCTTGGGCAGTCTGACATATTATGTCTTGTTGAACCGCATTCGTAGCATCTGTCTCTTGAGTGTGCTGAGAATGTCACCCCAATGTTGCTTTCTACTGATGTATTGTTGGATTTTAGTTCTGCATCCAAGAGTCGTGATTTAACAAAATCTAGGGTTAGTTCAGCATCCATTGTTTCCAGTACAATGATAACATTGTCATACTTGCTTGGAATTATCAAGAATAGGTGTGATACTTTATCATCCTGTTCCATATGATTGCCCATACCTTACAAGTCACGAATAATGCAATCGTATTTTGCGAAATGTTTCTGAAATCCCGTGGTGCATTTCATTGTCAAAAGTTTCCTGCGTAAGAACAGTTTCGATCTAGCCCTCTTTCATTCAAACACATTACTTGAAGCAAGTAGCATATTCTTGGCTGTACCTGCATTCCTTACATATTCTATATGGTTCTCTGTGATACACTTTGCTTTTGCCTCCGCTTTTCTGTACTCCTTTTTTTCAGGTTCAGTCATAGCTATCTCTTCTTTTATGTTGTCTATTACCCATTTTACACCTTTAAGAGACACAAAACTCGATACTTCCAAGTAGAGAAATTGTTTTCATTTAACTGAATGTAGACAGACATGGTATTAGAATCAGTCATCTTCACTATTTGTTTTAATTTCGTCCGCTCAGGCACGTGCACTTAGGTTATTTTCTAATTTTAAACTTTTCACGTTTACTCCAGAATTTTTTTTGTTATATCTGGGCCCATAACCTGTTAGATTTATTAAGCGGTACTTTATTAGTTGCTGATTTTTATAAACGAAGATGTTGAAAGTAGATTTTTTGATTTTCTAATTTTCATATTTATGTTAACAAGGCGTATTTTTTCGTACAAAACATGATATTTTAAAATGTCATAATGATTAAGTATACACTCGATTATTTCAATCATACCATCATAGATGAATATGAATTCTCACAGCAACGAGTCGAGGTATTTTTGATCTAACTGAGTTGGAGTATACAGTTTCTGTTCTAAAACTTGTGGATTGCTTCCTACTTGATTCATGTCTGGATTTTTTTTTATTGAAAGTTCGCGCGTTTTATCGAAAATCTTTGTAAATGGGGTTCGGTGTAAGTCGAAAACGATCAGAATATGGAAATAACAGCCTGTTATCTCGATATTTTCAATAAGTAAAGCTTCGGAGTCGCGAAGAAACTTTGAAAAAAAATTAGGAAATACCTTCTAAATTTTTAACTGACTTTTTATTTTTTTATTCTTGTCAGTCAATCTGACAATACTTCAAAAAAAACACAAAGTGAAACTATAACTTCATTATGTCTGATCCCTTCTTTTCAAAAGAAAAATATTTTTGAATAGCAAGCCTAAGATATTAAAGAATAATAAATACTTACCGTCTATGAACTTGTACAAACAGCACACAATGAAAATTCTTTCTCGGCTAGCTTTTTTTTAAAATTCTCTCTCAGGTTTGTGAAAGCATCATCTTTGTTTTTAAATATACCTCTAATATTCATCTCTAAATCTTCCGCTATAGTTTCAATGGATCTACGACAGTCGTTCAATAACATTTTTTTATCTGTTCGATTAATTATAACGTTATCAATTTGCATTGATTTATTATTGTCTGAAGGTAAAAGTGATTCTTCTATAATTTTCATAACATCATCAACGAAGTCTGCAAGAAACAACTTAAGAAATCTGATATCTCGACTGATTTTATAGTCGATGCAAGTGTTATCGGTTAGGTTTAAACTACTACTTGCATCATAAGGTAGGTCAGGGATGGTACTTTCTATGGAGTCTAACATAGAATGTTCTGCCTCCCCTATTATAGATCCTTCACTGAATGATAAATTAGCTAGTGTTTCATCAGCGTTTGATATATCATCGTCAGTACGTTCATCATTTAGAGTTTGAATAGTAACGTCGTCATAAAATTTTAGTAAAGACTCATCACTTGATATTTTGGATCTAATTTCATTTTCGAGAAGCTTATTTTTCAATTTACATGATGGAAGTAGTTTGATGACAATTTTTCTTATTGTGTTTTTAAAAACTACTGATGGGCGATGTGATTTATTATTTTGGATACATTCAGTTGAAGAAGTAGGTTGCTCCTGAAACAAGTTGGAATCGGTCAAATAATTTGTAAGAATGGTATCTTCCAATTTTTTATTCAATTGCTAGAGGGCGTAGGTACTCTGGATAAAAAACACGTTTTTATTAAATGTTTCCAGTTATAGTAGATATATTTTTTTAAATAAAGGTTTAAAAATAATATAAAAAATGATAAAATTGATACCTATGGAATTCAAGCAAAACAGTAACGTTGACAATATGAAAGCTGAGGAGGAGAAGTCTAAACAGTTTAGAGAATTTAAAAAGTACATTCTAGCTACACAGACACCAACCTGAATAGTGACAATGTCGTAAGTGTTACAAACAATAAAAAAATTATTTGTGACAAGTAGACCTACCCGCACTTCAGGCAGACAGTGATCTTGAGACACAGTCATCGTCTTTTAGTCGCTATCAGTAATTCAAGATGGCCGACACCAGATAAGAGGTTCGTTATCAGTTTGTGGTTTTCATAATTCTACAAATCTAAAACATTATTTTATTTTTGGCCATGTTGCACTCTCTGTTAGTGTGACGTAATCTTTGTGACGTAATTAGATAAACAATCTTTCGTTTCTACGGTGATTCGATCCCACGGTCCGCCGTGTCGAATTTTATTAATTTAGCGAGTATACCATCAACACTATTTATTAGATCACCATACAAATCATGTCGAGATCTAGGTATATAAGTTATAAAAAAAAATATGCGCGCGCGCAGTCGTTACATTTAATAATTGTGGAAAAGGCGTAGTATATCTTTTATATACAGAACATACAAAGATACCATAAGGGCATTAGAAATTTATCTCTGTTATTATTGGTCTACATCAAACGAACGTCATTGTGTGATATAGCATTTTTATATATACAGGGTGTAGTCATAAAATATGTCATTCGTTTAATGCACAGTCGTTATGACATTATTTTGGCAAGTGACGCATCATATAGGTAAGAAAACCACATTACTTTACTTTCAACGAAGCAGTTTCCACGACCCCCACCACTTCTCCCCACACCTTTCTACGATGGTATGAATATGGGAGGTCAAATTTTAATGCTTAAGTATTCGACGATCGTTGGAACTGTTAACATGGCAAGCTCCAAAATGTTTAGTGTTTCGCAACTTTACGGCAGGAATGTCAAACCGACCGATGAGAGATTTGGATTGTGGCTCCTGTTGGAAAATTTGGGAGGTAACAATCTGGTTACAGATACTGGAAATACTAAATACACGGATGATGAACACCCGCTGGAAGATGGACTTATACCAATTACAGAACCATTTTGTGACAACATAATGCTTGTAGAGGTATGCGGCTTAGAGGACTGCGATGGAAATTCTAAACTTGTTAAAAAATATGTGGTTCTTTCAATAGTTATATACATGGAAAGTTTGGCGAATTGGTTTCTGCAAAACATGGTGTTAAAGCTAAGCTGCCTTTCCTCTTACTAAGTAACAACCCGTTTACCATTGGAACAAGAGAAGTAGTCGGATAAAATTTGGAAATTATTAAAAGGCAACATAAAGAACCTGTGTGCATTCCATACAAAGTAGAATTGGCGGACGTTAAACTCAACAGGCTACTTAAAGAAATACCAAATTTATGGGAACAACTCCGAAAGGAAGATTCCTACCTAACGGATTTAGACATAACGCAGGATTTTGCAGGAGTTTTTAACAAAGAGGAAATGAATAACTATTTAACAAATAACTTTAATTTTTGCATCCAAGGCGAGTACAAGGAAAGGTGCAACGTTACTGTAAACAATGATAAAACAGCTGGCATAGATTGCCTTACTTGGCTCACATCTAACGCAAGGGTCAAAATATACAACCAATTTATTTGTCAAATAACCAGTCCTGGAGTTAACAAGAGCATTGGAAACCATATTATAGACTTCGTCAACTGCCCAGACGCAAGATTAAAGGAAACTTTCTCTTCTGCATTGGTCAAGAAGCATGATATTACCAGATAAGAAGCTACGATATATTACTACCCAATTGGAAATTGCCATGGAGAAGGCTACAGTCATTTAGAAGATTGCATAACTCTGCTACAAGATAGTAAGTTGTACTTCCAAAATTCTCCGTTATACTCTGTTTCGATTGCGAAAATGTGAACAAAGTTGACCGAGAGTCTACAGAACAGCTGTTGTCTTGTGTTTAACAATATGCTGCAATATGTTTATTGGGGTAACAGCAATACAAGAAGGCCGACGGAATTACAAATAAATTTACCAAAAGAATCCGACGCAAGGAAGAAGATTATAAATTATATTCTGTCTGCATGCAGCTTTAATTGCGTCCCTGTTAACCATAAAGAAGTTGTAAAAGAAAAGGAGAACAGAGACAATGTTCGAATTATACAAAAGTGTTACATTCAAGCTGGAGAGACTTACTTTTCTAGATCCAGCACCCCATTTTCTACTATACCGGAGGATATTGACATACAGGACGCTAGACTAATCTCTACAGATAATTTAGTTGCACGTATTTTAAGGAAGAGAACAAATAAACCAAACAAACTTTCTCCTTATAAGATTAAAGAAATCGACCCTCTGTCGCAAGCTTACATTACATCGACGAGGAAACGAAAACAGGAAATTGATGAGCCAGATACTTGCGTTAGATGTGGGCCAAGTAAGGCAATCTATGCCAACTGTTTTATCATTGTTTACAATAACGTTGCACCTTTCCTTGTACTCGCCTTGGATGCAAAAGTTAAAGTTGCTTGTTAAATAATTATTCATTTCATCTTTGTTAGAAACTCCTGCAAAATCCTGCGTTATGTCTAAGTCCATTAGGTAGTAATCTTTCTTCCGGAGTTGTTCCAATAAATTTGGTATTCCTTTAAGTAGCCTGTCGAGTTTAACGTCCGCCAATTCTACTTTGTATGGAATGCACATAGGTTCTTTATGTTTCCTTTTAATCATTTCCAAATCTTCTCCGACTACTTCTCTTGTTCCAATGGCAAGCGGGTTGTTACTTAGTAAGAGGAAAGGCAGCTTAGCTTTAACACCATGTTTTGCAGAAACCAATTCGCCAAACTTTCCACGTAAATAACTATTAAAATAACCACATATTTCTTTTTTAACAAGTTTAGAATTTCCATCGCAGTCCTCTAAGCCGCATACCTTCACAAGCATTATGTTGTCACAAAATGGATCTAAAATTGGTATAAATCCATCTTCCAGCGGGTGTTCACTTTCCGTGTATTTAATATTTCCAATATCTGTAACCAGATTGTTACCTTCCAAATGTTCCAACAGGAGCCACAATCCAAATCTATCATCGGTCGCTTTGACCTTCCTGCCATAAAGTTGGGAAACACTAAACATTTTGGAGCTTGCCATGTTAACAGTTCCAACGATCGTCGTATACTAAAGCCTTAAAATTTGACCTCCTATATTCATACCATCGTAAAAAGGTGTGGGGGTCGTGGAAATTGCTTCGTTGAAAATAAAGTAATGTGGTTTCCTTACCTATATGAAACGAAAGATTTTTTATTTAATTGAAAAATTATATTCAATGCTTACGTCACAAAAATTACGTCAAACTATCCGAGAGCGCAACATGGCCAAAAATAAAATAATGTTTTAGATTTGTAGAATTATATAAACCACAAACTGATAACGAACCCCTTATCTGGTGTCGGCCATCTTGGATTACTGATTGCGACTAAGAGGCGACGACTGTGTCTCAAGGTCACTGTCTGCCTGAAGTGCGGGTAGGTCTACTGTGACAGTTAAAAACCTCACCAAACAAATCCAGTAAAAAAGTCAGTCAAAATTCAAAATTAGCAAAAGAAACAAATGAAAACACGCAGTTAGTATGAACAGCACAAAATACATTGATGAAATTAAATGGATAAAAGACAAAATAGATCTCAAATCAAAGAATTTTAACTATTTAAAATTAGTTTATATTAACGATAACGTTGACAAGCAACAAAACTATAGTAATTCGTATGAAAAAATTATTATCCCAAAAAAGTGTCTACAATCAGTCGTCGTTATTATTATTATTAAAAATAGTCTTTATTTTATATTTTTGTTCCCTTTACATGGTTAAGGAAAATAAATATATAAATATATTGGCCGATGATTTGGCAATTTTCGATCCCCTTGTTTAAGTCGTCTGTTTCTATCTATGCTCCTTGCCGTAGCGTCATCCGTAGTTTTTCATTGTTCATAATAATTTTGTCCCGTGCTTTGTTTATGATTCCTAGCATATTTCGGCTGTGTATTCCCTAAAAAGTAGCTAAAAAACAGGGTTTCAAAAATGATACTGGGTTTTTAGTTTTGGAAAAAGCAACATGACTGACGTTGATTTTAATTTAATTTGTTTGTTTGGATTGATTCACGTTGTGTGTTAATATAGGTTTGGAGTTAATCAACCTGGTTATGTAATGAGTGTGCTATGCAGAAGCCTACACACACTATCTCGGATGTCTCCGGCGCGATTGCGTCTTGTGATTTTTGCGAAGATCTTGTGGCAGACAATAATTATAAAAATTTGATGAAATTTTTGTTATAAAGTCTTTGATAGTAGGCGTGTCGGCTTTGTCATGCAACCAAGAGTTTTTGTATAGTTTCGGGTAGCAGTTATGTTTTATTGCCATCCGTAAACACTTGTTTTGAACCACCTGCAGGAAGTGGAAATTGTGTTTCGCCCTTTTAAAATAAACGGGAGCTGCGCATGTAAGTATTGGTATTATAATATATTTGTATATGAGAATTTTGTTGTGACTTGTTAAGCTACTATGTGTACAAATGAGTGGATAACGTTTGCTCATTGCAATCTTTGCTTTGCGAACCTGTTGCATATGTTCGTTCGAATTTGTATTGCCTTGAACCGTATACCCTAAATATTTTAGTGTATTACTAGGCTTGATAATATTCCCATCTACACAAGCTGAGTTTACAATGACGTGTTTTTCTTAGCTATTCTCCTGAGTAGTAAATACTCTGTTGTGGTTGCGTTGATAGCTTATTTGTGTTCGTGTAAATATGGTATGATTTTTGTGTTTATGTGTGTTTGTACTGTTTCCAATGCGTGGACTGGATTCTGTGCTGTGGCTACAAAACAAGTATCATCGGCGTACATTGCGGTTCAGAATTGTGGGGATGTTGGTAAATCGTGGACGAATAGGGAGTATAACAAAGGGGATAATACAGAGCCTTGCAGAACTCCAGCTTGCATTCTGTGTAAATGTCGATTTAAGAATAAAATTTCCTGTTTGTTGAATAGGTGTTTGAAATCTCAATTCAGTAATCAATGTATTTGTGTTCAGCATGTCTCCTTCATATTTTCTTCCAAGACTGACGCATGCTTTTTAATTTATTTCAGATTGAAAGATTGTGACGATACCACGTAGCAGGAAACCTAAAAGCACTATTAGTCTAGCAGATGAAAACCATATGAAATCGGCTGTTAGATCTGTATTAGATGAAGGTTGATCGACAAAACCGGCTGCAGTTCGTTACAATATAGCACGAACCACATGACGTAGGTATATCAAAAAATGCCGTGATATATATATATATATATATATATATATATATATATATAAATTGGGATGATCCAGAATTTCCAAAAATAAAGCCAAATTATGAATGCAGAAAGATTTTTACTAACGAAGAAGTGGTGAAGTTATGTGAATACCTATAGAAATGTGGAAAACTACACAATGGTTTACCACCAAAAGCTGCTAGCAAACTGACATTTGACCTTGCAGTGGCTATCAACAAGAATATTTCGGAAAGCTGGCAACGAGATCAATCTGCTATAAAGGAATGGTTTACGGCGTTCATGAAAAGGAATCCTACAATTTCCTTAAGAGCAGCAGAAGCAACTTCTATATCAAGATCTATGGCTTTTAAGAAGCCCGTTGTCCATAAGTTCTATGACGATTTAAGGGATTTATATGAAAAATACCTATCTTTGATACCTGTTTCACCAGGGAAATTTGATTCTTTAAATAATTATGTGCCAGCCTCCAATTTTTTCTCACCAGAGATATTACGCCCGTATCCGAAAACAAATACCGAACAGAATATAACTAAAAGGGATAGTAGGAAGAAAAATAAAGCAGAAGTTTTAACAAGCTCGCCAGTTATGACTAGACTAGAACAAGAAATTATGGAAAAAATGAGACTGGAAAGTTTAAAGCGAGAAAGAAATATGGAAAAAAGTGATCGGAAGCAAAAGAAAAAACCCATTATGGAACTAATGGAATCCACAAGTGAGAGTGAAAATCAGATGTTCGAATTATGACGTGTCCGAGAACTCTGAAGATAATTCTGGCAGTGCAATTGTTGTCGAATCATTTGTTTTAATTAAGTATACAACAACAAAAATATTTTTTCTACGCTCTATCTTTAAAGTACCTTGTATTTCATCGGTTTGCAGCGCTTAAAGTGGTTGTTTATGGTTAGAGTGAAAAAAAGTAAAAAAGCGTTAAAAGAAGTGCCATAACCTTAACTTTATTTCACGCTTCCCATAAGCTAACACAATGAATCTTGGCTGGGCATCGAGGATGGACTTTAATGAAACTTGGAATACGTATAATTGTAATTTACCGAGCTTAATTAAAAGATCCCAAATTTCTATTTGAATTTTATTTTTTTGTATAGGGCTGTAGAAAAAATAATGTATGCAACATGTGCATAAAGTGGTACTATTTTTCACTCATGGAATTGCCGGTCAACTTTTTCCATTCGTGAAAAAAAGTACCACTTTATGCACTTGTGCATAAATTACTATTGTGCAACAAGTGCATAAAGTGGCAATTCCATGAGTGAAAAAAATACACTTTATGCACATGTTGCATACACTATTTTTTCTACAGCCTTATACAAAAAAATAAAATTCAAATAGAAATTTGGGATATTTTAATTAAGCTCCTTAGGTAAATTACAATTATACGTATTCCAAGTCTCATGAAAGTCCATCCTCGATTCCCAACCAAGATTCATAAAAGTCCATCCTCGATGCCCAGCCAAGCATTTTAGAAGTCCATCCTCGATGCCCAGCCAAGATTCATTGTGTTAGCTTATGGGAAGCGTGAAATAAAGTTATCGTTATGGCACTTTTTTTAACGCTTTTTCACTTTTTTTCACTCTAACCATAAACAACCACTTTAAGCGCTGCAAACCGATGAAATACAAGGTACTTTAAAGATAGGGCGTAGAAAAATTACTATTGTTGGTCAAGTCAATCATATCAATACTGACTTGAATGAATATTCAATTAATTTTTTAAGGAAAGTTGGGGATAAGTTTGTATTTCCTAATGTTAAAGATTCTGGAAAAGTATCATTCGATGATATTGTTACCGTTATCCCACCACCTTTAAATTCTGGAGGTACTTCCAGTGTACAAACCACTTATAGATTTGGTATTGACTTTAGCGGCTATAACATTGTATAATTCTATCTTACTCAATTCTGTTTTTTATCAGTTCTATTTGGGTGACCAATCTGCCCCATGTATGTGGCCACTGTTCCCCGCGTGTGGGGTACAGTAGCCAGTTTTTATGTTCTCAAAAATAATTATTTTTTATTTCATGTATCGTTTGTTTTTTCAAATAAATTTTTTATATGTAGTAAAAACTCTATTTATTATGATTCTGCAAACTACATATCAATGAAGGTATTCGAAGTAGAGAAAAAAATATAAACCAAAAAAGTGGCCACTGTGACCCGCTCTTCCCTATACGAAAGGCACACCAAAAATAGTTCGTTCATTTTATCTGTACATTTCTTGAAATAAAAAGAAATTTCAAATATAATAATTGAAGTAAAAACTCACGTTACAATTTAAGGGGCGAACAACTCTCTTCTCTTCTATATTTACATCAACTTTGCCACCATTGTCTATTAATTTTGGGTTAATTGGTATTTTACTATCTTCATTTTTCATCCTAGTTTTAGTGATATTTACGAATGAAGTCGAAATGGTAGGATTCATTTTACTTTATTCAAAGTATATTATCTATGTCGATACAGTAAATCCAAGTTAAATGCGATCTATATGAATTTCTTCGAGGTTGAAAAAAACACAATTTTCAATTGCTACCTAAAAATTAGTTCCAATTAATTTCTGGAACCATGGGTGATATTCACACTGAACACACTACTTACTACAACACGCACACTATCTGATACGAGTTTCGATAAATAAGCTTGGGTCTCTGAAGACGAAAACTTGGTTAACGAAACGTGCTTTAGATAGTAGGGTAAATGCACTAGTGTATGAACATCACCAGTGAATGAACAAATTGCAATATATCTGAAATTATTAAGAATATGGTGTCTTTCTCGTAAACACTGCAATATCCCTCATGGCGTGCAACATGTTCCTCTTAACGTGATACTTTGTTAGTTCAAGTCAGTTGTTAAGAATGAACGTACCGCTGTGTTTTTGTTGACAAAGTTTGAGAAACGTATTTGTTATTGGAACGATACTAAGCAATAACCAGGTGAGCAATAGTACAGAATAAGATATTAACAAATGAGATGTGTACTCATTATCACATCAATTAATTGATTTCAACTGATTTTATCGAAAACCAACTTCAAAATACATCGAAATCGTTATTTAATTCAATAATTTGAGTGTTCATTCATTGGTGCATGTGCTGAACCCAGTAAACGAACAAAATGTTCATTCATTGGGATTTTACGTGTTAATCTAGATTACATCGATCTGATCCTTATATACTCGTTTAGAAAGGCTGTTTCACGGGTTCCGTTAGGAAATGTCTACTAAGCTTGATATCCAGTAAATGAACGACTTTGTTCATTCACTGAATCATAACATAGATCAATGGTGCTTCAGTGAATGAACAATTTATACTTTCTCTGTTTTTTTCTGATTTCATATTCTTTTCAATCATTTGACAGAAATATGGAAGGCGGAAAGTCAAAGCCAGAACATCAAAAAAAGTATGTAAGATTCCGATATTCCGATGACTGTCTCCAGAAGGCCGTGGAACCAATAAGAAAAAAGGAAATCACCATCAATGCGGCCAGCAGACAATATGGGATTCCGAAAAGTACACTCTTCAACAAAACAACTGGAAAAGTTCCCATGATTCGAAAAATGGGACCTCCCACCATTTTGACCTACGAAGAAGAAACTACTCTAGAAACTTGGATTCTATCCAAAGCTCTATCAGGATTTCCCTTGCATCCCGATGAGATGAAGGACCAAGGCGAGAGCGTCCGTAATAGAGGAAAATATTCGAAAATGGTTTCAGGAGATGAAGGAATATTTAATTGGAGAAGCCGTTGAAGACATCCTTTCTGAGCCTGATAGAATTTTTAATGGGGCTGAAACCGGTTTGCAGATTTGTCCCAAAACTGGAAAGCTTCTAGGTCCCAAAAATTACAGGAATTTTTATGAAATTAGTGTTTTAAATGAAACTCGCGGTTTCTAGTTAATTCCACAATATAATAAAAGTTATTGAAAATTCTAAAATATTGACACTTGTTTCGATAAATCAATATAATCGTCAGAACGACAGAAGTTACATTTTATTTGATGCCTACCTGATGTTTAGTAGTTATTTTTGGCTAGACCTAGAAGTGACCTAACTTCTGATTGACTTAATATATGTTTATAGAAAAAAGAAGAAGATGTGATATTATAAATATTGAAGCTTAGATATTATTAGCCCCATGGTGATATCCTGGATATCATTTTTCAATTAAGATCAGTATAACTGTGCAATGATATGGAAAACCAGGAAAACTATATCTGCTGATCTTTACAATTATCACTTAAGAAGACAGTTTATTAGTGGAGAACTCCCTAGATTTAACTGTTCATTGACAACTTCATATTGTGGGTTTCTTAAATGTCTTCTAGTTTCCAGTTCTTCAAGGAAATCCAGTTCTTGTTTCTTTTCACAAATATGCAGCACTTCTAGTTTTGTGTGAGGTGTCAATGAATGATTGGTGTCAAGTAGATGTTTTGCGTAGTGGGATTTATCTGGTTGTTTTAACCTGTATGCTCGTAAGTGTTCACTGTATCGGATTTCAAACTTCCTAATGGTCTGACCCAAATAGACAGCATTACATTCTGGACATTTGAGTTTATATATACCTGACTTCTTTAATAGTGGTATTTTTGATTTTACATTTAACAATTTTGTACTAACGTTACTTTCTGTTTTAAAAGAAATTGTATTCGTTGCTGAAGATATTATCTTCGAAATATTATTAGAAATACTTCCTGCATATGTGATGGTTTTATAAGTTTTTATTTCATCAGCTTGTGAAAAGAAATAAGAACTGGCAACAGCAAACAGGCAACTTTAATGCCGTTTGTCATCACTTCCAAAAAATGGAAAGACTATACAGATACAAATGAATCTGAGAGAAAGGAAAAAGCAGCTTTTGACCTCCGAAGAAGAAACTACTCTAGAAACTTGGATTCTATCCAAAGCTCTATCAGGATTTCCCATGCATCCCGATAAGGTGAAGGACAAAGGCGAGAGCATCTGTAATAGAGGAAAATATTCGAAAATTGTTTCAGGAGATGAAGGAATATTTAATTGGAGAAGCCATTGAAGACATCCTTTCTGAGCCTGATAGAATTTTTAATGGGGATGAAACCGGTTTGCAGATTTGTTCCAAAACTGGAAAGCTACTAGGTCCCAAGAATTACAGGAATTTTTATGAAATTGCTAGTGGCCCAGAAAAAGAATGCATAACAGTTCTCTGTACATTTTCTGCCTCAGGAGAATCTGTTCCACCTATGATTGTGTACCCGTACCAGCGTATTCCAAGAGATATTGTACAAATTATACCTGAGGAGTGGGGTAACATATCTGACAATTCAACAATAATATTGAATGTGGATAGAACGAAAGATATAGAACATGTTATCATAGAAAAAATTGAAAATCCTGAAGATATATTGGACGGTACCGAGCAAGAGAGTATAACTAATAATGATACTCTAACTCTAATAGAAGTTTACGAGAAAAAAAAAACAAGTAAAACAGATGATCTGAATGCTGTAGAAGAACTCGAGATTCCATATAAAATATATTAAAATAGACATAGTAATAGATAACAGTAGTGTTGATTTCCATAATCAGAATATTAATTTGTTGAATTCTATATTATCAAAAATTAAAGGAAACGCTAAAACTATAATAAATATCCACTCTTGTAATACATGGGTCGAATTATAAAACGATCTGACTAGTAATTTCTCAGACCAAAGAGACGAAGTTTGCTTGAATAGAGATCTCGTAATGCTCAAACAAAATTCGAATGAGTCTTCTCAATAGTTCTATGATAGATGCTTACATATTCTAAATTTAATTTGTAGCTATGTTAATATCCACGAAAATACAGAGGCTGCTAGATTTCTCAAAAATACCCTATATCAAAATTTAGCCCTCAAAACATTTCTCTCCGGGTTAAGAGAACCCCTAGGAACCACCATTCGATGCATGAGGCCCACTTCTTTAACAGAGGCTATGCAATACGTTATTCAAGAAGAAAATGCCCATTATCTTCAAAATTCATCTAATAGAAATTCCCCTAGACAATTTGCCAATAATAGTAACAGATCGAATCATCGATCAATGCAAACACCCAATCAATCTTCATTTAATTCGCATACTCCGAATCACTTGTTTACCAGACAAACGAATAACTTTACTTCTCAACCTATACCAATACAACTCCGACAAATACAACACAATTTTCCTAGGAACTCTCAAGTCTTTAGACAACCAAATTCGAATACCAATGTGATCAGACCCAATCCAAATAATAATAGATTCCCTAAACCATCGCCCATGTCGATGTCAACTAGAAATACAAATCAGCCCAATCAGTTGAACAGACAATTCCCGACTACAAATAGTAGACCTCCAAATAATCGTCCCAATTTTATATCTGAAGAACTCTATAATGTAGAATCACAAGACGATGATGACCATTCCTATCAGTTACCATACCCCGATGATAAAAATAATAGTGATACAACAGAGCCACTCGACGATGGCGTAAATTTTCAGTAAGTGCCTCGGAACATACCTCACAAAATAAACCCAGTTGTTTCAGCCCCGAAATTATTTCACTTAACAACGTTAAATCGAGCGAACTGCCCTATGTAGTTCTACCTGAACATAATCTAAAATTCTTAATCGACTCCGGTTCGAGTAGGTCTTTCATAGACCCCAAAATTGCTTTTAAATTATACCCAAATGCAATCAATAGTGATCCTTTTATAGTCACAACGGTATTTCAGCAATCGTCCCACAAATATCGCGCTGACATAAAAGCCTCAAAAATATTCAAATTGCCAAACCCAACAAATTTGAAATTTTTCCTTTCTAAATTTCACAACGTTTTTAACGGCCTTATAGGTCTAGATAATCTTAAGTTACTTCAAGCTAGTGTTGATTTCAAAACAGGGTATCTTATTACACCTTATACTAAAATAAAATTGTGTTATCATAAAACGTCGCATGATTTAAATCTCGTTACAGTAGCTCCTAGAACACAACAAGTGATAAAAATAAAAACTAGTGTTTCTCAGGGAGATATAATTATTCCTTATAAAAAAATTGACGACTGTGAAATTCCACAAAGTCTTAGTACAGCAAAAGACGGTTATGCTTTAACTACAATTTTAAACAAATCTACAAAGTCTTTAATTTTAGATTTTTCAGAACCGGTTTCAGTTGAAAGTTTTCATGAAAATTACTTAGAAAACAATAATTTTGAAATTAACAACTTTGAATATTCTGATAAAAATTTAGTAATGCCAAAAATTCGAACCGAACACATGAACGAAGAGGAAAAACGAAAAATCCTCGAGCTTTGTAATGAATATAACGACATTTTTTATAAAGAAAACGAACCATTGACATTTACTAGTAAAATTCGACATCAAATACGAACGACTGATGAAATACCGGTCTACACGAAAACTTACAGATATCCTTTTATACATAGACAAGAGGTCGCTAATCAGATACAAAACATGCTGGACTCTAATATAATTCGCCAATCGCACTCGCCATGGTCATCGCCAATCTGGGTGGTAAGTAAGAAGAAAGATGCCAGCGGCAAACAAAAATGGAGAGTAGTTATCGACTACAGAAAACTTAATGAAAAAACAATAGACGATCGTTATCCTCTGCCCAATATACACGATGTTTCAGCGAAATTAGGAAATTGTCAATATTTTTCGACTATAGATCTAGCTAGCGGCTTCCATCAGATCGAGATGGAAGAAAAATATATCGAAAAAACAGCATTTAATACAGAAAACGGACATTACGAATTTCTTCGTATGCCTTATGGTCTCAAATCGGCACCTGCCACCTTTCAAAGAGTCGCAGATAACATACTACGAGGTATTCAAAACGAAATGTGTTTGGTTTACCTCGATGATATCATAATATTTTCGACTTCCCTTCAGGAATACTTGGAACGCCTGCGAACAGTATTTCAACGACTTAGAGAAGCAAATTTCAAGGTCCAGCTGGACAAATCAGAATTTTTGAGGAAGGAAGTTGCTTACTTGGGCCACATAGTAACACCTGACGGTGTTAAACCAAACCCAGACAAAATATACGCCATACGCAACTTCCCAATACCAAAAACACCAAAACAAATCAAAGCCTTCCTTGGTCTACTCGGATATTATCGACGGTTCATTAAGAACTTTGCCAAAATTACAAAACCCTTAACAAAGTGCCTTAAAAAGGGGGCGAAAATTGATTTAAATGACGAGTACATCACCTGCTTCGAGACTTGTAAAAATTTACTGATAAACGAGCCTATTCTACAATATTCCGATTTCTCGAAACCATTTAATCTTACAACAGATGCATCAAATGTAGCTTTAGGAGCAATCCTATCTCAAGGCCCTATAGGTCAGGATCTCCTCGTAGCATACGCATCACGTACTTTGAATGATTCTGAACAATCATACTCAACAATAGAGAAGGAGCTTTTAGCTATAGTATGGGCAACCAAGTACTTCAGACCTTACCTATATGGTAGAAGATTTAATATTATAACAGACCACAAACCATTAGTCTGGTTAAATTCACTAAAAGAACCAAATTCTAAACTCTTACGTTGGAAAATAAAACTCGAAGAGTTTGATTATCAGATAATTTATCGATCCGGGAAATCGAACAGTAACGCAGATTGCCTCTCACGAATTGAGATCCATATTAAAGAATCACAACCATTTTGGAACGACGATTTTTTTTGGAAAAACGTGGACGAAATCTTAGGCGAATCCAGCAATTACTATAGTCAACCCAACCCAGACCGTCAAACTGACAGTAGTCTCAATACACCTCAACCTTCGACGCGCAATCAACCTGCAGAACCAAGTGTTATTAGTGTAAGCCAAGACTACGATAACTTGTCTATGATCGTAAATATTGACGATACATTTCATGACAATCACGAACAACAAACTGAAGACGACCCTGACGAAAATAACACTGTACATTCGAATTTCGACGAAAGCCCTGTAGTAGGTATACCAATTACCGAATGTGCAGTTAACTATGGCAAAAACCAAATTTTCATAGATTCAGTAATGCATTCTCCGGCAAAACCTAAAATAAAATTTCATTTTGGAAATAAGCAACGTTATTACATTCAGTTATCTAAAAACGACTTTAATAACGATGCGATAAACTTCATTAAAGAATATATTGTCCCAGATGTCTCTTATTATTTATATTTCGAAGATCCAACTCTGTATGAACCACTTTCGGTTTGTTTACAGCAATATTTTAAATCTTTTTCTATAAAACTAAAAAAATGTACAAGTAAACTAATCGATGTAATAGACAAACAAGATATATTGGAAACGATCAAAAACTACCATGAAAGCAAATCTAATCACCGCGGCATCAACGAAACGCTTCAAAAAATCAAAGAAAAATATTACTGGCCCGATATGAAAAAATCAATGAATGTGAAATATGTCAGCAATGCAGATATGACCGACATCCAGTCAAGATCCAAATGAATTTAACACCAACAGCGACTAAACCCTTCGAAATAGTGCACATCGACTCATTCACATTCGAAAATTCAAAATTTTTAACGATTGTAGATAGTTTTTCAAAGTATGCTCAAGCCTACTATTTAGAAGCCTTATCAGGAACAGAAATAGCTAATAATCTCATCAAATTTTTCTCCCATCACGGTATACCCAACCAAATAATTTGTGACAACGGCACCGAATTTAAAAATACTGTTGTAACCGAACTTCTAAGCCTCTATAAACTTAAACTACATTTTTGTTCACCGGATCACCCACAATCGAACGGTATTGTCGAACGTTTCCACTCGACAATAATAGAACATTTAAGGTTACTAAATTCACAAGGATTCTCTAATACCCCAATAAAAAATAAAATAGTGAATGCTATTCTGGCATATAATAATTCTATTCACTCCGCAGTAAAATTAAAACCAATTGATATTGTCAACGGACATATCTCAGATAACGATCCATTCAATTTAGAAATTGACAAATTACTAATAAACGATTACATCAATCAACATAAAGATCGATCAAAACTATTGTACGCGAAAATTAATTCAGATCTAATCGAACAAAAAACCAAACATTTAGAGAATATCAACAAAATCCGCGAAGATCCAAAAATATTCGCACCAAATCAAACCATATTTATCAAAAGAAAGAAAAGACAGAAAAATTCTAATAAATTTGATAAGCCAGTTACTCTTAAAACAATAAACACGAAACGTAAAACCGTAACAACTGCAAAACGTGGTAAGGTACATATGGACAATGTTAAACGCCCACTAAAAAGATTATATTCTTTTGACTCTTAATTACATGTTATTATTTCAGATTACCGGGAATTCTCGGATTCCAAGAAACTATAACTCTCCGGAATCTCCAAGATAACCCTGGCCTTCTTCCAGTTAAACTCGGCAACGCAAAAATAATTCAATATTATCATTCAATATTATATTATTATGATTTAAATTCCATTAACATCGAATTTCAAAAATTAAAGACCAAAACTTCAAAAACAATCGACTTGATTAAAATTAATAACATAAAATTCGAAGAACTACCAACCAACTTAAATACTATTAACTTTATCGAAGCACAAATAGAAACAAAATTAAGTGAATTATTACCTCATCAACGGAGGACAAAACGTGGCCTAATCAATGGGCTTGGTTCAGTTTTTAAAGCTATTAGCGGAAATTTGGACGCTAACGATGGCGAACGTTACGAGAGACTTATTAAGGAACTTCAACAAAATCAAAATTCTCTAGCACAAACAATCAAAACACAAAATACATTAGCTGTTTCTTTAATTGATGATTTCAACTCAACCATTCAACAAATAAATAAAAATGAGAGATTATTAGAATACAAAATTAACACCATAAGTAAATTCATTCAAAACCAATATAATAACAATACTATTTTCATCAAAGACGTATTTAATCAAATATTAAACATGTATGAAATATTAAACTCTATATTGCAAGATATAGAAAATTCAATTTCCTTTGCAAAGATTGGTATTATGCACCCTAGTATAATAAAAACACAACATTTGTTGGTACTTCTAAAAACCGTTTATCAAGATTCTGATGAAGATCAAATTCCTGTCAAATTAAATTTAAATTCAATTCCGATTTACGAAAACCTTATTAAAGTATCTAGTTTCATTCTGAATAATAAAATCACATACATATTACATGTTCCCGTAATGTATCCAATAAAATTAAATTTATTTCATTTATATCCGATACCTATTTTGAAAGAGAATCAACCAAAAATAATTGTACCTCAAAATAAATTCGTTCTAAAAAATAAATTGTACTTCGCATATCCGAGCGACTCATGCACTAAAATGACTATGCAAGAATACATTTGCGGTGAAACCGATCTAGTAGGGGTCAAGTCCATGTGAAATTCAAATATTGGACCTAAAAGCGGCACCCACCTGTCATCAAGTGGCGATATTTGCCTCACAACCATTATTCAAGAGACTAGATGTATCTAATCAATGGATAGCGTTTTCACCACAAAAAAACCAACCTACATCTAAAATGCCACCAACAAGAAGAAGTCGTCAACTTAATTGGCACACACTTAATCAACATTTCTGCTTCGTGCCAAGTTAACGCGGACGCAGTACACATAACCAACAAAGAAGAAATAGAAACAGGAAGCCAGCCGATTCTATTTCCCACAATAGTAGTCAATCCTTATCGATCTAAGACAATTCAAGATTTCAACATCAGTTTACCTACTTTAGATTTAGACAAACTTCATACACTCAGATCCAGAATCATCAAGAACCAACCCAATTTAGAGACAGTTGCCATCGATCACCCTCTAATCACCAAAACACTAGTTTACATACTTTCAATAGTGTTCATTGTGTATTTAGTGTACAAAACAATCAAGTGCAAGAAAAAAACCCAAGAAACCGAGGACAACCATTGTGATGGAGACACTGAAAATGTTCGACTTCCTTGACCTTCAGCCCTCAGAAGCCGAATCTTCAGGGGGAGGAATTATATCACCCTCACCCGCAGATCAGTTATAATAATATGATATTGTAATTTGCTTACGTTGTATTTTTAGATTTATATATAAATTCATTTTCTTTCAAGAATTAGTCAGTCAGCAGTTAGAACCGAACGAATATTGTCGGTATAGTTAGTTTGTAGTTTTTAAAAAGTAGTTTTACGGAATAAAGTACATTTTTCGTGTCTAATACATTTTTCGAGTTACAGTGAAAAGGAACAAGTATTGTTACCCATTTGTTGGTTACTTACTTTATCCGTAAGATTCTCCGCATTCTCCAACATGTCTACATTTCAAAAGTTCCCTACTAATTTATTCAGATACTGTTCAAAGTTCACGTGTCTGTTCCATATAAAAAAAAACTGAGAACACTTGCACTTGAACAACTTTGAATTTAAGTTTAGACTACATAATATTTCTGTCATGTTGTTGGGAACATTTTTGAACTTTTCTGTTTGTTTTTATTTTTGTGAATTAACATTCACTTCAGAATTTCCTTTTCAAATATTTATTGGGAGTACACATTAAAAATAATTAACGATAGAACACAACCCATTTTAATCTATTGTTAACAGAGATTATATAGTTGTTTACATGTTTTTGTTACATTGTCAAACTCGTGATTCATTGATGCAGTTGTAGCCCGAAAAGCCGACAAATATTTATTTTGATTTACCTACCTACTACAAAAAGTCAATAAGACTCTTTATTTTCCAAACAGTTTCTAGAGCTGAGCTATCTTCACCCAATTCTTACCTACTCCCAATTTTGATACATTCTACAGAGTATGATTTCCAAAAATACATTATTTTTTCTATATGTTACGAATATATCGTTGAAAAATTCATAAGCCTTTTTTTATTGATGCAATACTTCGTCAGTTTAACAAGTTTAATTTGGCACCCTGTATATAAGTTTCAAAGGCTGCAGTATTTATCAAGTGAGCAGCAAATGACAAAATTTCGATTTAGTATCACAAGATAGTTATTTTTTATTAGAAATTTGAGATGGGATTTCATTGTAATCTCATAAGAACCATTTTTTATCAATCAAAGCCCTTTTATTATTAAATAAATCTGTTTCTGAAATTTTCATATTAGTCCTGTTTTGTGACCTCAAATATCACAACACACCCACTTTTATTTTTAAATAAAAGTAAACCACTCACCAAAAGTCCAAATCTGTATTTATTCAAATTACACAGTTTGTTACTTTGTTACACTCTTTAAACAGTCGCAAAACAATAGATACACTTTGATTTAATTATATATATTTTTTGATTACATACTGTTACTCAAGAGAATTTTTGAAACTATTGATTTCAAAAACAACTATAAAGAATATTGTTTTTAAATAATATTCATATTCACCTCAAAATAAACAGTATCTTCTATAAAACACCTTTAAATATAAACACAAGCTTAGGAACACCGAATATCTTTTTACATTCACTTTTTAAAGTTTACAAAAAAAGTTCTCACTTTACTTATTCGAATTAAATTTGGTTTTGATCATTTCAATTCCACCAAAAGTCATTGTATACATTGACATTTTTATTTATTTTTGTTTGTAACCTTCGTTGTTGATTTCATTCAACATCACAAGAATAGTGTTTTTAAATGACACTCAAGGTCTCTAGTTAATTCGACAATATAATACAAGTTATTGAAAATTCTAAAAAATTGACAATTGTTTCGATAAATCAATATCATCGTCAGAATGACAGAAGTTACATTTCATTTTATGCCTACCTGATGTTTAGTAGTTATATTTGGCTGGACCAAGAAGTAACCTAACTTGTGATTGGCTTAATATATGTTTATAGAAAAAAGAAGAAGATGTGATATTACAAATATTGAAGCTTAGATATTATTAGCCCTATGGTGATATCCTGGATATCATTTTTCCAATTAAGATCAGTATAACTGTGCAATGATATAGAAAACCAGGGAAACTATATCTGCTGATCTTTACAATTATCACTTAAAAAGACAGTTTATTAGTGGAGAATTTCCTAGATTTAACTGTTCATTGACAACTTCATATTGTGGGTTTCTTAAATGTCTTCTAATTTCCAGTTCTTCAAGGAAATCCAGTTCTTGTTTCTTTTCACAAATATGCAGTACTTCTAGTTTTGTGTTAGGTGTCAATGAATGATTGGTGTCAAGTAGATGTTTTGCGTAGTGGGATTTATCTGGTTGTTTTAATCTGTATGCTCGTAAGTGCTCACTGTATCGTATTTCAAAATTCCTAAGGGTCTGACCCAAATAGACAGCATTACATTCTGGACATTTGAGTTTATATATACCTGACTTCTTTAATAGTGGTATTTTTGTTTTTACATTTAACAATTTTGTACTAACGTTACTTTCTGTTTTAAAAGAAATTGTGGTATTCGTTGCTGAAGATATTATCTTTGAAATATTATTAGAAATATTTCCTGCATATGTGATGGTTTTATAAGTTTTAATTTCATCAGCTTGTTTAGGATATATTAGTTGTAATGCCACTTTTTCCTCTTTTTTACTAATTAGCTTATTTATCATATCTAATGGATAACCGTTAGATGTTGCTATTTGTCTAATTGTATTAATCTCTCTATCAAAATTACATTTGTTCATAGGAACTGAAAAAGCTCTATGTATCATTTAATTATTGATGGTTTTATAAGTTTTAATTTCATCAGCTTGTTTAGGATATATTAGTTGTAATGCCACTTTTTCCTCTTTTTTACTAATTAGCTTATTTATCATATCTAATGGATAACCGTTAGATGTTGCTATTTGTCTAATTGTATTAATCTCTCTATCAAAATTACATTTGTTCATAGGAACTGAAAAAGCTCTATGTATCATTTAATTATATGCTGCTAGTCTTTGTGACACAGGGTGGTTAGAATTGAATGGAATTGTTACATCAGTTTGTGTTGGTTTTCGGTAAATTGAATAATCAAGTACATTATTAACTCTTTGAATTTTTAAATCAAGAAAATTGATTGAGCTATTTTCTCCAATTTCTAATGTAAATTTAATTTTCGGGTGTAAATTATTGATGTGGTTGAGAAATACATCTAATTGTCGTTCACTACCCATAAAACAAGCTAATATGTCATCTACATATCTATACCAAAATAAAATATTTTTCGAAATATTACTTTCAAAGATCTTTTTTTCTAAATTGTCCATAAAAATGTTTGCTAAAGTAGGTGATATAGGGCTTCTTATTGGTAAACCTTCATTTTGAATATATATCTTATTGTCAAAAGTGAAATAATTCTGATTAATGCATACATCAAATAAATTAAGTACATCTGATACTATTCCTGGATTAATATTTTTATCTTCCAGTAATTTTCTTACAAGAATTAGACATTCTTTAGGAGGAATTTTAGTAAACATGTCTAATACTTGTAAGAAAATTACTAGAAGATAAAAATATCAATCCAGGAATAATATCAGATATACTTAATTTATTTGATGTATGCATTAATCAGAATTATTTCACTTTTGACAATAAGATATATATTCAAAATGAAGGTTTACCAATGGGAAGCCCTATATCACCTATTTTAGCAAACATTTTTATGGACAATTTAGAAAGAAAGATCTTTGAAAGTAATATTTCGAAAAATATTTTATTTTGGTATAGATATGTAGATGACATATTAGCTTGTTTTATGGGTAGTGAACGACAATTAGATGTATTTTTCAACCACATCAATAATTTACACCCGAAAATTAAATTTACATTAGAAATTGAAGAAAATTGCTCAATCAATTTTCATGATTTAAAAATTCAAAGAGTTAATAATGTACTTGATTATTCAATTTACCGAAAACCAACACAAACTGATGTAACAATTCCATTCAATTCTAACCACCCTGTGTCACACAGACTCGCAGCATATAATTCAATGATACATAGAGCTTTTTCAGTTCCTATGAACAAATGTAATTTTGATAGAGAGATTAATACAATTAGACAAATAGCAACATCTAACGGTTATCCATTAGATATGATAAATTAGCTAATTAGTAAAAAAGAGGAAAAAGTGGCATTACAACTAATATATCCTAAACAAGCTGATGAAATTAAAACTTATAAAACCATCACATATGCAGGAAATATTTCTAATAATATTTCAAAGATAATATCTTCAGCAACGAATACAACAATTTCTTTCAAAACAGAAAGTAACGTTAGTACAAAATTGTTAAATGTAAAAACAAAAATACCACTATTAAAGAAGTCAGGTATATATAAACTCAAATGTCTAGAATGTAATGCTGTCTATTTGGGTCAGACCCTTAGGAATTTTGAAATACGATACAGTGAGCACTTACGAGCATACAGATTAAAACAACCAGATAAATCCCACTACGCAAAACATCTACTTGACACCAATCATTCATTGACACCTAACACAAAACTAGAAGTACTGCATATTTGTGAAAAGAAACAAGAACTGGATTTCCTTGAAGAACTGGAAATTAGAAGACATTTAAGAAACCCACAATATGAAGTTGTCAATGAACAGTTAAATCTAGGGAATTCTCCACTAAGAAACTGTCTTCTTAAGTGATAATTGTAAAGATCAGCAGATATAGTTTTCCTGGTTTTCTATATCATTGCACAGTTATACTGATCTTAATTGGAAAAATAATATAAACATATATTAAGCCAATCACAAGTTAGGTTACTCCTTGGTCTAGCCAAATATAACTACTAAACATCAGGTAGGCATAAAATGAAATGTAACTTCTGTCATTCTGACGATGATATTGATTTATCGAAACAATTGTCAATTTTTTAGAATTTTCAATAACTTGTATTATATTGTGGAATTAACTAGAGACCTTGAGTTTCATTTAAAAACACTAATATGAGCATATTCCACGAAGTAAGGGTCGAGACAGTCAATTTCATCACAAGAATAACTGCCCACATAAATATTTCTGTTTAGAACAATGAGAACTTTCAAACTTCCTTCATTATCGTGTTGAGCTTCATCGAGTAAACATCGTCAAAGCCAACAACAAACTTTTTGCTAATTAGACTACGAGTTTTATCACCAATATGTGATAAGTAAACGATGCAATATTTTTACAATTATAATTGGACTTTCATTATCCTAGTAATCATTAGTGCATTCCAGTGGTGTACCGTTAGAAAACTCTACTAGACTTAGGCGAGTTCCTCCTTAACCTCTTCCGCTCTGGAAGAGAGTCTGTACTACCTTTCTTTTCTCTTCTGTGTAGTGTTCTTGGTAACCAAGATCACACACAGAAACAATGAGTATCCACAATAACTTACATTCAACAAACAACAACCCTATCACAAAATCAAAATCATATGTCCCTGCCGCACTCACCAAACCACCTCCTCCTACTTTTCCCAAGAGAGACCAAGCTATTGTTATGCACTCAATACCAAACACTGTACCAAGTGAATATATTAAATCCATTGGTGAAATAGTTACTCCAAAAAATATCACATTTGCTTCTCGTATTTCCAATAACAGAATTTGCATTTTCCTCTCTTCCACTCAAATTGTTGATCAACTTCTGAACAGTACATCATATATCACGGTTAACTCCACTGTCGTTTCCATTCGGAGACTAATCTCACCTTCTAATAGAATTATGATCTCAAACGTATGCCCTTCCACATACTCTAATTGAGAAATCTCTAGAAGATCTTGGTTTGCAGCTTGCAGCTCCTATCACTTTTGTGGAATGTGGAACAATAGACGATCAATATGCACATATCATGAGTTTTCGCAGGGTAACCTTCGTCATCCCCGATAAGGATGTCTTTGAGTTACAAACCTCCTTTTTAATTAATCACGAAAATACATCCTCCAGAATATTCTTATCCACCGACAGACTTGAATGTTTTCTCTGTAAACTCAACGGACATTCCGCAGACTCCTGCCCTAAAGTCCCTACTGGTCCTGATACCAATTTACTCTCAATCAATCCTCCCCCCTCTTCATCCTCCCCTATTGACTCATTAACCACACTGATTAGCCCTACACCGATAGAACCTGAGCCCTCTCTAGATGATTTCTCTCTACCTCTTACAAAGAATCCTGAACCTCCAACCACCTCTTCTGCTAACTTTCCTCCAATAGCCACAGGCCAAAAAAGAGGCCACTCTTCTACCGACAACCCTCTTGACACTCCTCCAATACTGTCTCCCTCCATTACTTTATCAGCCTCAACCTCCACATTACCTCCTTCTTTCACTCTACCACCCAAACCAATAAAGAAAAAATCCAAAACCAATGCTAATAATCCCTCAGATCATTCATTAGGACTTAACCGTGTTTCTGTTATCCAAAATCTCTATAAAGACAACCCATCTAACTTCACTCTCACCTCAACCCAACTAATCGCTTCTCTCGAAAATTCTTTTGGATGTCCTTACCCGCTACAGGAAGCACAAAAATTCTCCTCTGATATAGATGGTATACAAAAGGACTTATCACAGCTTTAGGCTGCTACAAAGGAAAGAGCACTAAAAAATCGTGTCACAAGACTTTTAAACAAATTAAAACACCAGCATAACCCAATTGATTTCCCCAACAACCTAAGCATCTCTTCGGATAACCTTACAAATACAGAATCTAACCACAGCTCACAGAACGAATCCCTACATTTTTTATAACCCTTCTATTTTCAAATTATTACAATGGAGCTGTGATGGATTCTTTCCACGATTAGAGAGAATCCAACATTTAATATCAGAATCTACACCAGACATTGTATACCTGCGAAAAACTCCAATTTTCTCCCATTGAAAAATTTTGAGGGATATCAGAATATCAGAACCAATTGCCTAAGAGCTAGTGGTAGTACCTCAATATTTGTCGCCTCCCCAACCACCTTTGCCTTGCTCATCCTCTTCCATTCAAGATATTGATACGCTCAACTCTCCACTCCAGAATTAACATTTGCACTAAAATCCTGTAAAAACACTGCTTCTGGCCCAGATGATCTCCCCTATATATTTTTCAAAAAACTGTCTTTTCCAAGTAACTCCTAGAAATGTATATCATTATCTGGCTATCCCAAAAATTCCCAAATGAATGGCGGTCCTCCTTAATAATACCATTAAAAAAACCTGATCAACCTGCTACTTCTCCTAATTCTTACAGACCTATATCGCTCACACGTACCTTGTGTAAAATAGTAAAGAAAATAATTAACAAACGCCTTGTTTGGTTCCTTGATAAATACAACATTATACCAAAAGAACAATCAGGCTTTCAACGTCATAGATCTACCCTCGATAATCTTGTTCTACTACAAAATGACATTGCCAACTCAATAAATAACAAAAATGAAGTTATCGCCGCCATCTTTGATATCCAAGGAGCTTTTGACAGAATTAGTCGTCAAGCCATAATCTCTAAACTAAATCAATACCATATCAACGGAAATATATTTTATTCTATTCAAAACTTTCTAACTCAAAGGTCATTTAGGGTTTCTATAAACGGCCATTTTTCATCTTTGTACACCCAGTTAAGCCCAACTCTATTCAGCTTAGCAATAAGTGATCTGTACCATAACTTACCTTCTCCCACCAAATATGTAGCTTACGCTGACGATTCAATACTATACTGTCATGGTCGTTCAGCAACCACTAGCTCCAAAATTCTACAAACCGCGGTAAATCTCTTACTTGTACGGACACGTTCCATAGGATTAACCTTATCTTCAACAAAATCATTAAATTTGGCAGGCGACCTCAATCTCCTATCTCCCACATATTTATTAATGATTCCCCCCTCCCAGTGGTTAATCACTGCGAAATACTAGGTATGACATTTGATTCTCGCCTCTCCTGGAAACAGCATATTCTTGAAACAAAAGGTATCTGTCACAAATGATTAAAAAAAATTAAAACCCTATCTCATTATCACTGGGTGCGGACGAGTATCCCTTCTGAAAATTTATAAAGCACTCATTCGCTCCAAATTAGATTATGGCTGCATCGTTTATATGTCAGCTTCTAAAACAGATCTAATATCCCTAAATCCTATTCATAATACGGACCTGCGACTTTGCATAGGCGCTTTCCGTAGCAGCCCATCTGAAAGTGTCTACTGCGAAGCTGATGAACCCCCACTATGGATTAGACGACAATATCTGCTTCTATCCTACGCAGCCTCGGTCTCATCTAACCCTCTCAATCCTGTCTATTCTCTGTTCACATCAACTGCCAGCCCTCTTAACAACCCTTCACCAATAATTAAACCTATCGCTCTAATATTATCCTCATTAACAAATAACATTAACCTCTCACTCACTAACCCCATTCCTTTTTCTCCAACCCCTTCCTGGATTATGCACCCTCCTCAGGTCAATACTTATTCATCCAAATTTAATAAACACGAAACACCTAAAAAGCTCATGATTAAATCTTTTTATGAAATCATTCATAACAATCACTACGACTTTGTATTATACTCCGATGCTTCCAAAAGTGATACTGGCGTTGGCTGCTCAGTTACCACAGCAAACAATCCCATCAGCACTTCCCTAATCCCTCCTTTAGGCAGTATGCATACTGGAGAATTGTATAGTATTCTACAAGCTTTTAAGCACATCAACCGTTCCAATAAAAAGTTGCCATTTGTACAGACTCTCTAGCGTCTATCCTATCTATCCAAGAATTATTTACTGAACATCCCATTGTCCAAGATATCCATCACTCTTATCACCACATTTATTCCCTAAACACCACAGTCACCATTATATGGATACCATCACACATTGGTATACCTGGAAATGAACTGGCCGATCAGCATGCCAAAACAGCGTCAACTACAGCCACAATAACTTCTCATATCAAAATTTGCAAGGATGTTAAGGCAGAAGCAAAAAGAATAGTCAGATATATATGGCAAACTCACTGGAACTCCACCAAGACTTCCCTACTATCTATCCAGCCTGTTCTCAACACACCTCTGTATACTGACCCCACTGGACTCTCTAGACAAGAATTATCAATACTACATAGACTTCGAATAGGTCACACCAATCTTACACACAGCTACTTAATGACCTCAAACATCAGACCTTCCTACCAAAGATGCCAGTGCCCTCTTACTGTTAAACACATTCTGGTTGATTGTCACCAATTTAGCACAAGAAGACGACAACATAATCTTAAATCCCAGCTGCAAGACATCCTAGGGGACCCAAACCAAATCGAGTCTATACTGAAATTCTTAAAAGATATATCACTCTATCATAAACTTTGAACTATGTATTTAACTATTTGTAATAACTACTGTTTTTTGTAATCATACCTGTGCAAGTGGTCATAGTTGCCGAGTACGTTAATTGAATAAAAAAAAACTTCTTTCAAAGGAATTTTTTCAGATAAAAAAAATTGTTGTTTCTATCCTTTCCCCAAGCTTGTGTATTCATGTAAATTTGATTGTCGATCCAAAATTGAGGGTGTTTCCAAAGCAACATAAGATGTTGTTGTGTTTTTTTAGGATTAAATTTTGAAACAAAAAGTTCTTAGAATAGAGATAATAGGTACTACAACAATCGAATAATAAGGGAAATTCTATGCAGAAAATGTTAAAGTAACTGTGAATGTGAGAGACAAAAACGAACACCAAAACCAATATGTTTAGAAGACAAGAAGATAAAAAATACACGAAGGTGAGCCAAAATTGAGACCTGTCTGAATAAAAGGATATCATTAAATTAAAGAATAACAACAATTTGAAGTAGTGGAAAATTTTAGATATTTAAGAACAATTTCAGGCATTTCATTCATTCATTCGTTTGGGTTGTCCTCAACAACCCGGGATCTTGACCTAAGTCATTGTACAATTCCCAATATTATCTACTTCCACTCCAAAAGCTTCGTGTCCTCAATACAGGCCACTAGCTTATTTGGGGGAATTTTGAGTAGTTCTGCCTAAGTCCTTTCTATATATGTTTTCTTATGAACAGTGTCCAGTTACCCAATCGGTAACTGTCTTTAAATGTTTCAGTTTCACCAACATGATTGAGAGTTCTCTGTTTACCTTTTCCAGTAAGCTTTTTGTGTGAAGGTGACCTGTCAACCTCCATTTGATTTGGTGTTCCTTGTCTAGCCAGTTCTGGACTTCTCCTTTTATTTTATCCTTCGTGGTTCCACAGAACGGTTGTGGACCCTTAAAGTCTCATTTAGAGCCTTGTTTAACTAGCTGGTCCGCCATTTCATTTCCTTCAATCCCTTTTCATGTCACGGCAACCATACTTAAGATACTATGTTGTCTTTTGCCATCTTATTAAGGAACTCTTTACAGTTTTTCACCAGTCTAGATTTAGTGGTTGGATTGCTGATAGATTTAAGCCTCTCTTGATATTTTCATAAATACAGGCTATAGCAGCAACAACTGTTTCTCCCTAAAAGTCAGTTTCATGAAAGTTGAATACACCTGAAGTTGCAGTCGTATGCTCCAACTTGTTGTCAAAACCACCGCCATATTGTAAAATTGAAAATCAGTAACGTAACGATTTCACATTTTGCAGGTTAACAGAAAATTAGAATATTGATTATAATAATTTATTTATAATGATATATGACAGTTCATTTGAAGATTGGTGGTGTATTTGAATTTGTATCGCTATGTTGCTTATAGGTTATGGTTACACACAATACTAAAAGTATAGTGAAGTGTAATATTTGAATAAAAACTGAATAATTTGCAAACTTATCTGAAGTCATACTTACGTACATCATTTAGGTATCAAAAAAGGTAACACATCACAAAATAGGAAGTTATAAAATTGTTTATTTTATTTTATGAAAAATAAAAGAAAAATTCTAATTTAACATGAAGCAAACACAAATTTTAATTATAAACAAAATACCCTTACACAAAATAAGTTGGAATTTTTGATTTTTTTTAAATTCTTTCTACGTTTTTCAGTGAGAAAAAAACGAAAACCTGATTTTTAGAAAAAATCCTGTGTGTATGCCATCGGCCACTTTTGGTAACATATCTCGTTAGCACGATACAGCCTCCGTAGTGCATAAAGTCACCAAATTTATTATCGGAAATGAAGTGCCACAATTTTAAAGAAATTTCTGTTTATTAGCACGATACAACCTCCGGAATGTAAACAAGGGACCAATTTTAAATTTTAATTTTAAGCTTACCAGAGCCGGTACAGTGGGTCCTATAAATCCAGATATACTACATTTTGTTCATTTTTGGAGAAATGTCGCCTTCTTAGCACAATACAGCCTTGGGAGTGTAAACAAGTGACCAATTTTATCATTGGATATTATTCAGGGCATCTCACATATGAAACCTATTGATTTTCAGCTCACCAGATCCAGTAGAACGGACTCTTTTTAGTCCTTTGTCAGAGGGTGTCTTCCCCCTAACGGTTCAGCGGCCTTTCGGGTGACATATTCTATTGGGTGTCCTCATCACTGCCGGAATTAAGAAAGGCAGCTTCAGTATCGGGACCAGGCTAGGGACACTGCAGACCGTGCCATCTATAGAGCCTGCCGAGTAACTAAAATCGGTAGATAATTTCAAAAAATTAACGAAAACTGTAACGTCGTTAGTAATCAAATTTCATTGATATTTATTACTGCATATGCGCGATGTCATATTGCTCGTTATTTCTTATACTGTTATCGTTTCTTAGTTCATGTGTTGACGTTATTATGAGGTTTCGGTATTTTGGTGTATTTTCTAATTTTTAATTGCTATAGTGTAATATTTATCTGTTGTTTGGTTGCTTTACTGTTAATAATTGAAAAAACGATGTCAAACTGTATTCTGAAAGAGTCTAATAAGTGGTGTACTCGGTAAGTTCTATTAAAAAAATCTGAGCATTTCTTCTTTCTCAATTAACAACCATTTTCTTTATTTTTATAAAATACAGAATTTTTACTAATTTATTCGACAACTTTAGAGATCATGGTTGTTTTTTACGTTAGCTAAACTGAAAATTGTTGCATTACTAAAGTAAATATTTCTGTTTACAGTTTTGTTCCTCCAACGCAGGAAGATAAAAATAATATGGCTGGAATTCAGTGGTAATAAATCATTAAATTTATCGACGAGGAAACGATGGAGGATATGTTCTCTTCATTTTCAAAAACAGTGTTTCTTTAGATTTGAGAACGACGAAGAGAGGTTATTAAGTCAGTTTGATTTGCCTTCTTATATGAGAGGAAGTTAACAAAAATTGATGGCGAGTTTTATTGTATTCTATATAGCATGCTATAAGTTTGAACATTTTAAAATGTAAAATGGGTGAATGGAAAGACGAGTACTGAGTATGTAATTTTATTAAAATTCCAGCTTAGCGCTTTCATCCATTAGGGTCATTCTTAAAGCTATCGACAAGAAAAAACATACAACAGGTGTCAAAAAACACATCGAACCCTGTAACTGCTACATACAATGAAATAAAATGTTTGATGTTACATCATTATTTAAGTAAAATTTGGTGTTTTAAATGAAACTCACTGTTTCTAGCTAATTCCACAATCTAATAAAAATTGTTGAAAATTCTAAAAAATTGACAATTGTTTCGAAGTAAGGGTCGAGACAGTTAATTTCATAAGTAAAATTTGTTAAAATTACCCTATAAAGAGGGTGTACAATTGTAATTCACATAATTAAACGTCTACTTTGAAATTCTCAACTAAATGATATGTGTGTACACTCCCTTTATAGGACAATCTTAACAAATTTTAATTAAATAATGATGTAACATCAAACATTTTATTTCATTGTATGTAGCAGTTACAGGGTTTGATGTTTTTTGACACCTGTTGTATGTTTTTCTCTTGTCGACAGCTTTGAGAATGGCCTAATGGCTGGAAGCGCTTAGCCGGAATTTTAATAAAATTACACACTCAGTACTCGTCTTTTCATTCACTCAATATATATCTAGTGTGTACACCATACTCAGACAATTCCATTTTAAAATGTTCCTATTGAAAAAATAATAATCTGGGTTTTATTTTATGTTATAGGTATTCCCTCCACCAGCTATGGGATGGAAGGCATTGACCCCTTGCCGATTTTCATATATATCCCATGGTATGACAATTTATGGGAGATGGAAGTGAGTATTAACTTTTGTTGAGGCATTATGTCTTAGTATTTGGTCTAGCGGTAACCAAAATATCCAATAAAGACATAAAATAAAAAAACAATGAATAAAAAAATAGTAAAAACCCAAAAAAATCAAGAATTGCTAAATCGAAAACTCCAAAAAAAGGAATTCAAAAAAACCAAAAAAATTCAAACATTCAAACATTTTCTGATACTTTCTTTGGCTTAGTACAAAAACATGTGTAAACTTATTATTTCAATAGTAAGCGCATTTTGTTTTCTTTTGTTGATATAAATGTTCACACATTTTTTTGTGTTTACTTATTTATTGTTGTTATTTTGTGTGTTTACTTGTAGAAGCTCAACTGGAAACCAGAAAGGACGTCCACAAGACGGTGGGATTTTTATGAGCCCTTAAGAAACATTTTAACAATCATAGACTGCCAGGAGCTACAGAGTAACTTAAACTGCCTTATGCGATGGTTTCATAAGAACCGAATGCTTTTAAATGTAGAAATATACAAATATGCAATATACTAGGTTTAAGCTAATGATAATAATAAACATATTTAATACTTCCAGTAAAGAAATAAAGATGTGTTTCAAGTGGAAATGAAATGTTAGATATATTATTTTGAATTTTGTACAGTCACAAGTGCTGTTTAGCACTCTTATATATGATTACTTGGCACCTTGTATTTACAGTGCTGGGCAGTAGTTAACAACTTTTTCTTTGAAATTATTTTAATTACTTTTGTTCTAACATTCACAATAATTATATTCAAATGTTTTCTTTCACAGAAAATTGCCAAAAATTGTAGTTAGCTACTCATTGCTAACACTTTTTTTGATTAAGTAAGTAGTAGTAGTTTGTCCAGCTCTGTGTGCTTATAGGAGTAATATAAACATATCATAAACAATTTTCTACTTTTATCTTCATTTAACATTAATTAAAAATCTAATGAAACTCCCCATTTAGAATGTCTGTTACTCAAATTATTTTTTAATTATTCCATTGTTTTTACATTATAGTTTATTTATTGTCATTCTGTTTGTTATGAAAGTAATTTGTGAAAGAAAATATTTGTTGTGTATTTTTATACCAAAATAAATAAACTGTTAATATGATTATTGTTTTATTTTTCCCAATTTAACCATTTATGGTCCATCATTTGATATTTCATTTAATTTAACTCGACATCTAATAATTATTGAGTTAATGGAGTTAAATTGAATGAAATGTCAAATGATGGACTGTAAATGGTTATTTTCAAATACAATAATTAAAATACAGTAAATTTGAATATACCGCCAAATCCTAAAATTAGAGGAATCTTTTCAACATGACTAAATTGTTTAGTTGACGGTCTCTATAGATGGCGCCATAATCAGTGTGGTCTCATCTATCTGTGGGTTATCTGTGATCGGGACGTTCAATGTCCAGTGTGTTGCTGTCCGCAGGTAAAGTAAAAATTAAAATTCAAACACAGAGCGAAGTGTGAACTCTAATACGCATTGGCATTGATTCAGACTTTACGTTTCAAAGATAATAATCTAATTCAAACGTAATTCAATTGAAATTTTAAATATTAATGCAGTTACAATTTTTATCTGACATTCCTGAATTCTATACAAATACTTAGGTAATAAAGTTGCGTCAAACTAAAGGAAACTTTTGATAAAACTTATCTTTCAAATAATTCATACTCAACGCTTCGGAAAAATGAATAAATTAAGTAGGTATACACACAAATATAATCATCTTGGGTTGAAATGAGTTTATTGGTCAAAAAATGATCAGCTGTTATCAATACCCTCATAGAGCGGTGAAGATAGTCGTTATACAAGATGTGCAAAACGTGTAACTTTGTTTTACTGATGAGTGTTGACGTTGTTACGGCCCAGCGGCCCAGCAAATAGCTCTGACGAGTAGTATAATGAAAATGTAAAATGACCAATGTAATTATTAAAACTCGCTTTATTGTTAGTTGGCAGAACTCATATAATGTCAAGTGTCACATAGTTGTCTGTACCTATTTTTTTTTTGTATCAGCAATAGTTATTGTTCCTTTATATTTGATTTTAATTAATAAAGTTATATAAACACTGATCCAGTGAATTCAATAATAAAGCCATCCCCTGCAACAGAAAATGATAATATTGAAATATTTACTAACATTTTTAAAGATGGCAATTTCCACGTGAACGTCTGCCAGTTTTAAAATAACAGTTTTTTAAACCAGATATTGCGACAAAAAAAAACTAGTTTCGTGGTTTATATGTCGTGACGGATATCGAATAATACTTCCATTGAGAAATTTAATTTAATTTGAAACATCTTTTTAGTCGAACTCTATAAACAATAACATTTCACGTACGTCCGCAGACACTTCTCGTCCGCAAACTCTGTATGGTTGTAATAGTAGAATATATTCTTCAACGAGCGTATAATGATGGCTATTATTCATGAGGATGAAAACACGTCACCTACCACCATGCCTATGGCATAATAACCTATGCTAGATCAGACATAGAGAACATCCAGTCAACTTCCACCGAAGTGGTCGATGACATCCACCAAATAATAATCGACTTAGGGGAATTATTGTCCTAAATATATACAAGCCACCAAACACACAGTGGCAAAACGATTCTATACCTACCCTGCCCTACCCAGCAGTATATGCTGGAGACTTTTACAGTCATAACACACTGGGGGATATGCATTGAATGTCACTAATGGGGACTTCTTTCTATCTCCTGTCTCCTCCAAAACGATACTCGAATTTCTCTCCAACAAGGAAACTCAATGGAAATTCATACCCACAAAATCTCCACATTGGGGAGGGCTATGGGAAGCGGCGATTAAAAGCGCCAAAAATCACCTGCCCAGAACTGTGGGAAAGCAATTCACTACAATCCTAACACAAATAGAAGTTATACTCAACTCTTAACCCCTGTACCCATTGTCGAATGATCCCAACGATTTGTCTAATTGTATGTTAAAATTAGCTTCTCTGAGTCTGTCAAAATTTTGTCTAAGTCGAGTAATATGTTCTTGGAGAGACGTACTATATATAATAACATAATGAAGATAAATTAAGCCTTTTTCATCTTGTAAATCTCTAAGTATATCCTCCATAACTCTCTGGAAGGTACTCTGTGAATTTTTCATTACCATGGGCATTCGAACAAATTCGTAATGGCTATTTTTTAATATCATCCGATATAATTAATTTTATTAAACTTACGGCTCTGCTGGTAACTTACGAACATACCTATTATTGCCCGTAAAATATATTTTTTAGCCATCAAATTGTGTAATTTTAAAAGTGAATAATTTACATTAACTGTAGTCATTTCTGAAATTGAATTTTCTGAACCTGAACTATCCTCTATTGGAGGCAAATTCTCAATATTTATTAATATATCTGGATTACAACTATCGTCTAAATTCAATTATTTACATAAAATGCTAAGGTCTTGAATGTCTGACATAACATATTAAAAATATATAAAATTGTAGAAAAATCAAAAATCACTCATAAATCAACATAAAAATAGGAAGGATAATTATATAGGGGAACAAAATTCGCTCACCAAAGTAAATGGGTTGGCGTTGAACGATGCGGTTTTTTCCTCTTAAGCTGGCCGAACTTCTTGAAACTAACCGGATTCTGCAATGTTAGCCTCTTCCGGAGTCTCCATACTTCAGCGATGTGGATTCGTCGTCTGGACAAACACTTTCCAAATTACCGATATTTCGATGACTTTACGCGATGATATAGACTGGTTTGACACGATTTCTATTGTCGTTCTGTTTGACAATCCGACTGACTGCGGCAATTTTATGTTCACTATCGCAAATGTCGTTTTAAAAAAGAATCGAGCATTTTAGTGAAGCGGAGAACTTTATTAACGTAATAAACAATTAAATGTTATAGTTACAAGTTAAAATGCTGAAAATGCCGTCTCGCAATTGGTTTTGTTCCCGCTGTCTTAAGTGGGGGAACGCTTCTTGGAATCAACAACGTCGGCTCTTTTCTAGTGAATCCCCGTTTTTTCCTCTTAAGCTGGCCGAACTTCTTGAAACTAACCGGATTCTCAATGTTAGCCTCTTCCGGGGTCTCCATACTTCAGCGATGTGGATTCGTCGTCTGGACAAACACTTTCCAAATTACCGATATTTCGATGGCTTTACGCGATGATATAGACTGGTTTGACACGATTTCTATTGTCGTTCTGTTTGACAATCCGACTGACTGCGCCAATTTTATGTTCACTATCGCAAAGGTCGTTTTTAAAAAGAATCGAGCATTTTAGTGAAGCGAAACTTTATTAACGTAATAAACAATTAAATGTTATAGTTACAAGTTAAAATGCTGAAAATGCCGGCTCGCAATTGGTTTTGTTCCCGCTGTCTTAAGTGGGGGAACGCTTCTTGGAATCAACAACGTCGGCTCTTTTCTAGTAAATCCCGCTTTATAACCTTTTTATATCATTACATAGTCGTGGAGAAATAATTTCAAATCGTAGCCGCAATTGATGTTCACATGACCACGTGAAAGATTTTTTTTCAACCTCAGTATTTGCCTACTAGAGACCGTATGAACACAGGTGACACATCCTGTATGTGATAAAAAATATCTCTAGTTTCGTACTATTTGCGCCTTTAGTCTTATACACTCACCATTATTTATTCTAATTCGAGTAAATGTTGTAAAAACGTTTGAGACAGACGTCACTTGAAGGTATTATGTACATAAATTTTTATTTCTTCCTAAAAATGAATCCGTGTATATTTAATCCCTTAAGGAATCTGCAAATAAGCTGTCACGCCGAAAGGAAAATACAATGGAATACTATTAATCCGTCTATTTTTCAACAACTAAGTGATAAAACCAAAATTAATTCAAATGAGTTTGTCATATTAGTGAAAGTAGTTCGTACATTTTGTCGGAGTACCTACAATAACTGGTAAGAAAACACAACAAATGTGTCATAGTAATAATTGTATTTGTTGATTGTATGTCTGTTCCTGACAGTTTCTAAATATTTAAATTTAAATATTTAAGCTGTGAGTGGTTTATGAATCATCACTAAACTGTGAACGCCAGTGATCTCGGCTGTAATTATCGTCGCCTTAATGCAGAACTATTGTATGTCACAAAACGTGCATTTTTCAGGTGCGCATTTATTTTCATTTGGAAATAAAAGGAATATTTTTAATTTGCGATATCATCACTATAATTTCAAATTCATGTGTGTAAGAGTATAATAGTAGATTTTAAATGAATAGTTCGTAAATAAAAAAAAATGTGGACATACAATAGTAAAACAAACTTCAAGTATTTTATCTCCATTTGTGAGGAGTTACCATAAATAATTTATGTGGAGTCAAATGTATCCCAGCGCTGATTTTTCATTTTTAAATGAAAATATATCGACCCAGCATCACTCTCTTAGATTGTCTAATAATTTCCGCTGGAGCTTGCGACGCAGCTTGCAAGCACAGCTCGGACAACCTAAAATTCAAGTGATTTAAGCTCATATCATTTCTGGATGTGTTCTTACAAAAAAATCGTTGATATGAAAATTGCAGCAAATCTTATGCTCTTGAAGGTGACGGAAATAGTTTTTTTTTATTGATGCCTCATATTACCTTTTCAAAGCACGCGTCAGCGTGTTTAAATCGAATTTTCAAACACGCGCGTTTTTTAAAGTCCCCATGGTAACAACAACAATTTGAGAAACGTAAGTATCAATGACAACTTTTTTTATTAGTTTTTAAATTGTGTATTTTCATTGGGAACCAATGTCTTATTTGGTTTTTTCTGCAAAATGTATTTATATATTCATATATACATTGTTTCCCTTTAATTATGAATAAAGAAACTTTTTGATTATTGATCTGACAGCCCCGTAACGTCAACTAAAAATAAATACTATTTGACGTTCACGAAACTTGGCTGGGCATCGAGGATGGACTTCCATTTTTTTGTAGTAATAATATAATAATGATAATATTTTATGATTCCAAAGTGCACCAATAAAAAAAATAGCGTAAAGTATTCGTGGATAACTGGTCTTTCAAACACTTGCTCTATTTCGAGCACTCGGCTGCGCCGTCGTGCTCGAAAATCGCGCGTGTTTGAAAGACCTCTTTGTCCACTTATACTTTAATATACTATTTCAAAAAAAAGTTTCCGATGTTAAATTTTCTAAAAATGGAAAATAGCTTCGAAAATCATATTTTTGGCTGGTAATTATAAATAAAATATTAATATGGAGGTCAAAACATAGATAAACATAGAGGGCAAACTTCTAAAAATTTACGTTTTCTCAGATTTGGAAACCTCAAAATGGCGGCTGCTCAAATTGGAAACAATATTTTATTCAATCGCGTTCAAATTTTTGAACAATAATGATACCGAGAAGAGGTTGGTTGCAATCGACAGAGTGAAAGTTATATTTATTTAAATAACATAAACAAAATTTTTAAAATTTTGTTTACATACTTTTTTAGAACATTTACCGAAAAAAAATTTTCCATCTAGTTTTTTCTTTTTTCACGTTATAAATATGTGTGTTTTCGAAAGACGAGTATTTTGAAAAAAAAAATTTTCAGATGCCACTTTTACAAGCTGAGATAAACAAATTCAAAGTCTGCTAGATACTGTCATAATATTAATTAAAATTTTCAAATTTTTATCACTTCGCTAGGTTGTTGAATCCCAACTCAACTTAAACACAATTTTCTATTTTTTTACCGTCAATTGGTCCATTCAAAAGAGAACAGTAATCCTAGCTCGCTCGGCCAAACGGTGCGGCGGCAGCTGCTTGGCGTAGTGGTGGGGGGTCAGCGCTCATTCTCTTCGAACGCCCAAAAGACCCTTACTAACACACGTAAACTTTGCGGTTACCTGTTCTACCTGCACACTGGTATTGCAAAGCCGAAACAGGTATACACAGTTGTAAGGTCGGCTCAATTTGTGTTTACAGTCAGTTCGCATCACAACAGTACAGCAACGAAAGATGAAGTCGAAAAATCCGGAACAGAATTCATAAAATATGCATATGTTTCGAAACCAAATCACAATGAATCGTTAAACATGCCGCGGCAGCTGCTTGGCGTTTTGTGGTGGGGGGTCAGCGCTCGTTCACAATTCAACGAAGCTCAAGCTTTTATTTTGGTTTTCTTTGTAAAAATTGTGCATTTATAGTATGATTATTATTAATATGATTACATATTGCTAGAAATAAGGTACAATGATATTTATAACTTATATCTATAAATCCATTTATTAAATATATTATACATAATTCGAAATATAGATACTAAGAATAATATTTATTTACAAATTTACATCTATTTTCTACAAATTCTCGCTCTTTTTGGTCTCTGAGGAAATGGCTCTGTACAATTTTCCTCGTCATTATCATTAGCAAATAAATTCTCATCGATATTATTGCTACTATCAATTGCAAGTTCACAATCAACTAATTGACTCATATCAAAATTTGGTTATCACTCAGAGATTCATTATCATCCTCGTCATTGTCAAATACCGTACTTACAATTTAGATGTTACAATAGTTTTTGCCTTCGCAATTTTTACATAATATCGTACAATGTATGCCAACTTTTTTACCTCACCTGGTACTAGAGCACCCTGTGGTACAAGAACACGAAATAATTTTCAATAATTCGTCGGGTACAAGTACGTCGTCAGTCATTTCCGGTGCGAGGCCATAATTATCAATGAATTTCCAACCCCAGTCGGTAGGTTTTATTTTTTCAACAATTCTAGAGTGGAAATGCAGAACGGTCTATGTGCCAAAAATAAAATTCAAAGTAAATGCAAAAAACGTTTATTAACTGGCTAAATCACAAAAAAATTATCCTCTATAGATATTTACCTAAACATCTGAACTTAATGAACACAAATATAAACAAATAAACAAAATAAAAAATTTTAACCGGCTACAATATAACATCAAAAACAAAACCTCTGGAATGTTCTAAGTCCTTCAGACTGTGGCAAGTCAAAATGGTCTAACTCCAAAGACACATTCTATACTGTAGTTTTTGTATGATAATCCAACTAATTTTAACTTTTTTCTTTCTTTTCTAATATTATTTCTCTGTTTTTTATTCACATTTGTTGATATTACATTGCCCGTAACATTTGCAGTGGCATCCATCTTGTATCAAACTAACGTGTAATAACTGGCACATAGACCGTTTCAACCAATGACTAAATAATACAGAGGACGAGTAACGCATATATAAGCTCAAGCGCAGTAGGTGTTACCATAAATTGTACGACGCCATTATTACGGTGACAAACAACGAGTGTGGAACCAAGATTGATTTTAGTGGTTTTTCTGTTTTTTGTGAATAATAACTTTGATTTTTTGACTTTGTTATAATGGTGATTTGTTCAGTATTTAACTGTAAAAGCCGTAGTGAAAGAAAAGAACCAGGAGTTACGTTTCACAGGTAAATAAATATACTCTTTGTTAGGCAAGCTTATCTTTTTCGCTCTTTTTTGCCATATATGCTAATGTTATCATTTGATATTTGAATATGATGTGTGCTACATAGTAAAGATAAAAATTATGACAGTTGAAAACAGTTTATTTAAGTTTTAATTCATAAATTTGTAAATTATTGACAAGGCTACGCCTAGAGAAGCCATTTACTCCATAGGCGTAGACATATTTTTTTTGATAATGTTAGTAAATTACCTTATACCAGTTATTATTTCATGCAAGATGGCAATTTTATTAAAAATGTTTTAGTGATTAATCTAAATATATTAAATGCTATCATAAATCCTTTTTACATACTTCAGGTTTCCTGTTGACCTGGAAAGAAGGAGTCACTGGGTGGAACAAATGAAAATTAAAGGTTGGAGCCCCACGAAAAATGATAGAATTTGTTCTAAACATTTTGGACAACACTATTTTTATCAGTCTGGTGAAAAGACTCGCCTATTGAATGGAGCAGTTCCCACAATATTTCATGAATTTCCAAAGTATATGCAACAAGAGAAGGTAGGTTCACTAGATAATGTAGATAATAACCACTAAAACAATAATTATAAATATTTGTTTATATTTTTTATTTCTACTACCACCAATAAATGACATAGAAATTGATTAGCTTATATTGAAATTGAGTGTTTTATACAGCACATAAAAGTTTTATATTTTTTTGTAGACTTTCAAGAGTACTCTGGCATCTACTTCTACTGCCTTGGAAGAATGTCAAGCCTTGCAGAGTGGTCAGCCACAAGAAGAAAGAACTCCTAGCAAGAAACGTTCTTATAACGAGCTCCAAGACGACACTCCTCGTAAAAAACGTTTACGGAGGAAGTTATTTCAGCAAGAAGTGAGATCTAATGAAAAAACTAAAAAAATCAGAGTTTTGAATCAAAAACTTAAACGTTTAAAAAAGAAAGTCACTACATTGCAAAGACTTGTAAAAGAGTTAGAGAAGAAAAATTTAATATCTTCAGAAAATTTATTGCTTTTGGAAAATATGCCCAATATCGCCAAAGAACTAAATGAACGTAAATTGAAAAAAAATGTTAAGTATTCACCGGAATTGCGAAAATTTGCCATCACTCTTAGTTTCTTTTCGCCAAAAGCATACAATTATGTCAGGCGAGTTTTTGACACATGCTTACCTCATATTAGTACTATCGGAAAGTGGTTCAGAAATGTTGATGCTGAGCCTGGTTTCACAAAAGAGTCATTTAATACTTTAAAAAAATATATTGGTCAGTCTGACAAGCCTGTCATTATTTGTCTAATTGTTGACGAAATCTCTATACGAAAACAAATTGAGTGGGATGGGGCAAAATTTCATGGCTATGTAAATTGTGGGTTTGATTTTGATAACGACCTAAATGAAGTAGCCAGAGAAGCATTTGTTGTGATGGCGGTTTGTTTGAATGGGGCATGGAAGCTACCACTAGGTTATTTTTTTGCTAACGGTTTAAGTGGAAATCAAAAAACTGCAATTGTAACTCATTGTGCAAATTTAATATCAGATGCAGGGGCTCATTTACTCTCGTTAACTTTTGATGGAGCGCCATCGAATATTACAATGGCTCGTACGCTAGGTTGTAATATAGATGTTTTCAATATGAAGCCATATTTTCAGTTGAATGGTAAAAATGTATTTATCTTTTTTGACCCATGTCATATGGTGAAGCTAATAAGAAACACTTTTGGTGAAAAAAAATATCTAAAGGATGGTGAGGGTAATCTTATTAAGTGGGACTATATTCAACAATTAGAGACATTACAAGAGACTGAAGGGTTACATTTAGGCAACAAACTTCGAAAAGCACATCTTAATTTCTTTAAACAGAAAATGAAGGTGCGTTTGGCAGTGCAGCTTTTAAGTAAATCTGTTGCTGATGCTTTGAGCTACTGTGAGGAGCAATTAGGTCTAAGTGAGTTTAAAAATTGTCATGGAACCGTCAGATTTATTAACATCATAAATAATGTATTCGATATATTAAATAGTCATTCTCTAGTTCCTCCCAAATACAAAAAAGCGCTTTTTGAAAAGAACATTGATACTACCAGAGATTTCATATTTGAAGCTATAGATTATATTTCAAATTTAAAATTTATGAATAATGATCTAGTGATACACTCCAATCGTAAAACTGGCTTTGTAGGATTTATTTGTTCAATGAAAAGTGCTTTATTGATGTATGATGAAATGGTTATTAATGAAAAAAATATATGTTATCTTCCACTGTACAAGGCAAGCCAAGACCATTTAGAAATGTACTTTTCTTCAATACGTTCCAGAGGTGGATGGAACAACAACCCTACTTGCCGTCAATTTACAGCAGCTTATAAAAGGTTGCTAGTCAGGGCTGAAATTAGAGAAGGAGGGATGGGAAACTGCATACCCTTAGAGGATATACCAATATTAGTAGGATCAAGCCGATTGGAAACACCCGAGCAAAACATAAATCAAGGTTTCCCACATCTAATTGAACAAATACCGGAAAATTATGGTTTGCAGACAATTTGGGAGGATCACGAATATATAATGAATACAAATATCATTACAGAGTGTTCTTTGCAAATTATTGTTTATATTGCAGGGTTTGTTACGAGACAATTACAAAAAACTATCAAATGTGAGGAGTGTATTACAGTATTATCAGGAGATAAAGCAAATTTTTTAAATTCATTAATTACCAAAAAAGATCGAGGTGGATTGTCTTATCCATCTAAAGATGTAATAAAAATTTGTAAAATTACAGAACATTTTATTAGAACTAATGAAAATCAATTAACAAAAAAAAATTTTATTCAGAGTTTGAAAAATAAAATTATTCATCAAGCTATTGAGGATAATAGCTTCTGTAGTTTAAAGGAACATGTTGCTGAAGTAAGTAATAATCACATTTATTTCTTAGTTGAAGCAGTTATGTTGAAATATTTGAACATAAGGATTCATTTTATTACTAAGAAAAAATCTGAAGTGGTAGAGCCTGTTAGGCAACAATACACTAAATTAATTTTATTCAAGGGCCAATAATGTATTGCTTTGTTTAATTTATGTAATTCTTTTTATTATTGTGATAGTATAATAATGTCAAAACTATTTAATAACATATTTATGTAATTATCTTTTTTTAGTCCTATACTATAAGTTGTTAATTAAATGCCAATTTTCTGTTTCATAATGATACTTATTATAACACTAGTTTTCATTATAAAACTGAAAAATTGACCAGTAAAAATCTAGATTTTTAAATAACCTTGTAGGCAGACCCAATATTTTCTCTAGAATAGAAATAGAATAGCCTCAATTTAATAATAGGCAAAACCTAATGTTTTATAATAACAATGCGAGAACTAATCTATTACTGAGACCATTTGTATTCAATATGTGCAATAATTTTAATAAGGTTTGTAAAAGTGCGATTTGTTTTTTCACAGTTTAAACCACATCAAACTTGTAGCAAGTAGTATGTAATGTTTTAATTTTGCTGATGTTTTGTTTTTGTATCATTTATGTCACTCGTATTACTGTTTGTATCGTTTTTATTTGTCTACTTTTATATAAATATAAACACACATGTACCTAGGTATTGCTCTTTAAAGGTATTGTAAGATCTGTTGGGCAATAAATGCTATTATTATTAACAGTTTCAAAACGTCAAGGATTTGAAGGACAATTTCATAATAAATATTCCTGACACAAAAACCAAAATACCAAGAATCTTTATAGTCACAGGAAAATATAACAATATTTGTAAAAAATATATAAATTTGCGGCCAAGAGATTGTACCACACAATCATTTTTTATTTACTACCAAAACGTAAAATTTGTACAAAAAAATATCGGTATAAATAAATTCGGGAATTTGGATAAAGAAACTGCTACACTTCTAAACCTTCCAAATGGATCTACGAGTACAAATTTGTTTGTGACTAAAGATGGTACACCTCAATTACTTTTTAATAATTGTACTATTCAAAATTTGTATTTTAACAAAATTGATTAAAATGTAATTTACCTTGTTTAATGTTACAAATTAATTCGTTTATGTTTATTGTTAACAGTTAAAGTAAGTTCATAGTGGTTATTTTGTAGGAATAAAAATTAAGTTGAAGAACTTATTATTTTATATTTCAAAGAATATTTTGTAATGTCTTCTCTTATGTGCATTTAAATAAATACTTTTATAACTGTGTATGTGTGCTGTATTTTATTCTATGTGTTTGTTAATATAATTATTATACAAAATGTTTTCAAAATCTATCTTTTACTTCCTTTTGATTTAACTCATGAACCGCCACTGGAAATACATTCGTGGTGCCAATAGGTAACACGCTAGTCGCTGTGGTTATCCGTCCTCTGTATTATTTAGTCATTGGTTTCAACCGAAAATGCGCTGGCGGACTTAGACCTACCCCCGCTTTCGAACTAATATTTCCTACCTTTAACTCTCGTTTTGGCACATAGACCGTTTTGTAGGTTATTGGTCATGGCACATAGACCCTAAAATTGATAAAATATATAATTTCGAGTTTGTGACACTTAGACCGTTTTGCATTTCCACTCTAGAATTGTTTTATCCTTAGCCCACAACCGGAGTTGATAAAACACTCTGAAAGAATGAAATTTCATTGCAGCTTCCGTTGGTGGCAAAGCTGCTAAATAAAAACTTTTTTTAGCTGAAGATTTTAAAAAACATGTAAATCGTAGAAAGTTGAACGATTAATTGTGATTTGGTTTCGACACATATGCATATTTTATAAATTCTGTGCCGGCTTTTTCGACTTCATCTTTCGTTGCTGTACTGTTGTGATGTAGACACAAACTGAGCTGTCCTTACAACTGTGTATACCTGTTTCGGCTTTGCAATACCAGTGGGCAGGTAGAAAAGGTAACCGAAAAGTTTACGTGTGTTAGTAAGGGTCTTTTGGGCATTCGAAGAAAATGAGTGCTGACCCCCCACCACTACGCCAAGCAGCTGCCGCCGCACCGTTTGGCAGAGCGAGCTAGGATTACTGTTCTCTTTTGAATGAACCAATTAACGGTAGAAAAATGAAAAATTGTGTTTAAGTTGAGTTGGGATTCAACAACCTAACGAAGTGATCAAAATTTGAAAATTTCAATTAATATTATGACAGTATCTAGCAGACTTTGAATTTCTTTATCTCAGCTTGTAAAAGTCGCATCTGAAAATTTTTTTTTTCAAAATACTCGTCTTCCAACAACAAACATATTCATAACGTGAAAATATATTTTTAACAAATTTTTCAACGCCAAAATGACAAAAATCTAGATGGAAATTTTTTTTTCGGGGAATGGTCTAAAAAATTATGTAAAAAAAAAATGTGTTCATATAACTTTCACTCTGTCGATTGAAACCAACCGCTTCTCGATATCATTAATGTTCATAAATTTAAATGCGATTGAAAAAAAATTAGTTTCCAATTTGAGCAGCCGCCATTTTGAATTTTCCAAATCTGAAAAAACGTAAATTTTTAGAAGTTTGCCCTCTATGTTTATCTATGTTTTGACCTCGATATTAATATTTTATTCATAATTACCAGCCAAAAATATGATTTACGAAATTTTTTTCAATTTTTGGAACATTTAACATCGGAAAACTTTTTCTTGGAAAAACTATTTACGTCACCTTCAATAGCATAAGATTTTCTGCAATTTTCATCTCCCCGATTTGTTTGTCAGAGCACATCCAGAAATGATACGAGCATAAATTGCTTGAATTTTATGTGGTCCGAGCTGTGCCTGCAAGCTCCAGCGGAAATTATTATAGGGTAAGTCCGGTATAGTTGGACCACTTTTATTGAAATTAACAAAACTTCATCGAAATGTTTAGTAAGATTCTGAATATTCGTGTAAGTATTTATTACAATCAAGAGTACAGGTTGGTGATAACAAAACTAGAAAATATTATTCTCAAAAAGATAAAACTTGCAAAAAATTTGGGCTAGACGGACCTTCTCCGGTTTAGATGGACTATCGACATCGGGAGAGACGGACCAGTAGAAAATGTATTCCCAGAGCTAATGATGAATGTCTTAAATAATAATTAACATATAATTATAACTAATATTAGCACACAAAAACATTTATTTCTTTTTTGCGGCTATTTTTCCACATTCATTGCGTAAGTTGATATAACCAGTACATCCTTCATGCGTCCAACCTTTGCAAATAATGCAACAGAGCCATTCATCTTTCTTTTTTGTACTAAGAAACTCCTCCCCACAGCCTATGCACTCAGCATTGTCTTCTGTTTCACCGTCACTACTCTCATCATCTAGTATAGGGCTATCAGAATCAGAGGAGTCTGAGGTAGGAACTGTTGCTCTTCTTAACGGGCGTTTTACCTTTTTTAAAATATTTTTTTGCTTCTTTAATGGAGCTGGTTCCTTAAAATGGCAATGGGCAGGGTACGTGGCCAGGCATACGGATAACTGGAGCGGGTATGTCACCAGATGGAGACCTTGGGCAGAGAGGAGGAGTGTTGGAAGACCCCAGTAAAGATGGTACGACGAGATAAAGAAGGTCGCTGGCCTGAACTGGTATCGAGTTGCGCAAGATCGAAGCCGATGGACGAGTTTGAAAGAGGCCTATATCCTAAGGATAGAAAACGGCTAAAAATAGAAAAATAGAATGGAGCTGTAGATAAGGGATGTTTCTTGTTCTTCACAACTTCGATATTTTCAGACGTATTAAGAACTTCTGCAAGTTGACGTTCACGTCTCTTGGCTTTTTGTAATTACGCAGAAACAGGAATTGGTGATATGTCATCCAGAAGCTTCCCAGGTGTGACAGTTTTTGTAGACGGAGGCGTATTAATTACTTTGTCACTATGATGAGAATAACTTGGCTGTGGAGAATCGTTAGTGAATGACACATCGTTGTTGACAATATCCGTATTAGACGGCAAGGAAGCTTGGATATTGTTTTCTGCAGAAGCAAAATCAGCGTTTTCCTTTGGAGTAAGGTAAGCGTAATCTGGGATTGCATCGGGCCAAAATGGAACAATACCCGTGACTTTAAATCCGGACACAGCATTCTGTACCGTAGCAGCTTTGTTCCAAGAGCCACCCAATAGTTCACCGAACTGAAGTCTACCCAATTTTCTTGCAGGCTTTGCTTTCATGAAGCTAGTGTAGGCCGAATAACAGTAGCTCTTTAAGGACTTGGAAAAGGATCGATCTAATGGCTGCAGGAAATGGTTTGTATGCGCTGGTAGGCACAAAAGAATGATATCCTTCGCTTCCGAAAACACCAACACACTGAGAGAGTTTGTGTGGGAATCATGTCCGTCCAAAATAAGTAAGACTTTTCCATTAGGTTTTCTTGGCAGGAAATGAGTTTTCAGCCAATGAAGAAATATATCGGCATTAACATATGCAGACTTTTCTGACATTGCGATATATGACCCAGGGAGCATTCCGGTTGAAAAATCTTCCTTTCTATTCTTCCCCTTAAAAATACAATATGGAGGCAGAAACACTCCTTCAGCATTGCAGCAGGCCACTACGGATATCGTTTCCCCTTTTTCTGCTGAAGTAATGTTTGCCACACATTTTGACCCCTTCTTGGCTAGAACCTGACCTGGTTTATTGTTTTACTGTAGCCCAGTTTCATCTACATTGAATATATGGGCGGACTTATCATTTAAATCATTTTCATCCAAAACCTGAGCTAATAAGCGAAAATACTTTCTACCATTTTCTTTGCACAAACCTGTTGCTCGTGAATAAGAAATTCCCTCGGCTTCACGGATTGAAATCTCAGGATGACGAGTTAAAAACAATTGGAGCCAATCATAGCCTGCTTAACACGTATCTCGGTTGAAAGTATGCCTAATTTTAAGTTTTTCTTCTAGTTCGTATGCCATTTTTCTAACGCTGTCTCTGTCTGGAGCAAAACCATATTTCTGTAACTTAAGTATGTGAGCCACTAATTTTTTCTCCGCCTCATCACCTAGCTGAGAGTCAGGTCTAAGGCGATTCATTCTATTACTATTACCAGACTTTAGTCTTCTTTTTAAGGTTGTTTTCGGTATCTCAAATTCTTTGGCTGCCTTATTAACGCCCATTGTCTTATTTGTCACAGCTTCCATTGCATTATGGAGTGATTCCGCAGACCAATTTCCGCGTTCTGATGTTCCTTTGCGTTTATATTTAGTCGGCATGGCTCTGTTAAAGAAATAAATGTATCGAATTGACCTATATATATATGATTTTTGGCAATATAATTTATGGTCCAACTCACCCTAAAATATGCGATCCATCTATCCCAAACTTAGGGGAGAGATGGACCAATGGTTATTCATACTTAATCAAGGTGACAGAGCTTTTATTTTTAGGTTAAAATAGTCTACAGGGGCCATATAATCTATATTATGCATAACTGTTTTGTGAAACTTACCTAAAATCAATTCACCATCACACAATAAGATTCTCGAATAATTTATTACGTAGTATTAAACGCTAATCGGTCACAAAAATGTATTTCAACGTTGTTGAACGACCACCTTCGCTCAACTGGTATGGCGTGTCTGGCATTCCGTCAAATTAGGATCGCGGGCGCCATCTGATAAACACGTCTGGAAATTCTCGCCCTGGTCCGTCTATCCCGCTGGTCCAACTATACCGGACTTACCCTACAATCTAGGAGAGTGATGCTGGGTCGATATATTTTCATTCAAAAATGAAAAATCAGCGCTGGGAAACTTTTGATGTTTAACAGATTTTTCAACCTTACTTTCCCGGACTAATAGTGCTATAACTAGAAAACAGGCTTTATTATTACAAAATGATATAACTTTTAAAAAACCCGAACTTGAAACTAGTCAACAGATTACAAAAACTGAAAAAATGATGTAAAACTTGAATAAATCTATGCTATTAGTTTTCAAATATAGAATATAAAAAAGCCCACAACTACAGCATTTTGTAAAATATTGTGTACGGGTCATAATTTAGTATACAATTTTCATTCACTGTCCGAATCTTTAGGATTGTTGAAAGTATATGGCAAACGTCTAAAAAATTCATGATATTGGGATTTTACCACACCTCTTTCACAAAGAAATTGAAGATGATCGTATTTTTTTTCTGGAGTGGTATTGGTTTTTCATAAAGATGAGTAAGGTTTTTCATAAAGATGAGTAAGGCCTCCAGTATTGCCACTGTCAATTTTTTTTCTTCCCCTTTGAAGTAGATTTATTCTGTTGAAATTCTCTTGGTCGTAGCTTGTTTTAAATAGCAGGATATTGGGTAATTCGGGATTAGTTTTGACCATTTTCATTAAAGAAATGAGTACTTTTTCTCCATTTTGATGTTTATCAAAATTAATATCAGTATTTTCCTGGTGCGTCTTGAGATCATATACTTCGTTTTGAGACAACTCAATCACTTCATACGGTTTTGTTCTCCTAGCTAATCTTTCTATAAATACCCACTGATCGGGAGTATAAACAGGTATATTTTTGGCAGCTCTTTCTATTACACTGTGTACAGAATCTCCCTCATTTTGCGTATGACCACGTTCTAAATAGGTGTGACGAATTGAAATTGAGTATGTACGAGTTAAATGGTTGTATAATGAAAAAAAATGTTTGTTTCGATTCTGTCCCTCACAGTTATCGGAAAAAAATGAAAATGTTTTGACCCCCTTTTTTACCTGCATTTCAACATACTATAGAATGCAACTTCCTATTTCGGAAGAGCCTCTTTTAGCAATACATTCGTGCCACATAAAGCACTGGCATTCTTTGGTTCCTAAATTAGAAACTGTAAAATTAAAGGCTGACAGTTTCAATTTGTAATATGCTATCTGTTGCAAATCAAAAACAGCAACGCACATTTTGGGGTTTTGAGATGCCATATCTTTGACAGTTTTCTTTAGTTCTCGAGCCAATTCTTTATTTTTAATATGTTACTTGTACCCCACCTCCATAGTAAGGCGGTCTTCTTTTGAAGAACTTGCGTATATGTGACATATGTCGCATACATCTTTTTTTGGCCGAAAAAATGAGAGGTTAAATTCTGAACTGAAAATCTGTCTATAAATATTTTCCGTAGCTACTTCAAATATATTGTTCTCATTACAATGTGTACAACCTTGTAATATTCAATGTTTGTGGAAGATATCTTCTGTCACTTGTCTTCCGGCAGTAGTGACTGTCTACAATCTGAAATTAATTAATGTGATCTCCGACAACGTTTTTGACTTCGCCATTCAACTTGGAGTTGTTACATGCCCTTCCCCTTCTATCCTCCAATACTATTCCCGAACTTCCCATTTTATTGAAAACGGTTTCTACCATTTGTCCAATTATATTAAGGGTGTTTAAAAAGAATATTTTGCAGACTTCTACGTTACTGCCGTCTTGTCTGTCTTACTGTCTAGGGTTATTCCTAGATATTTAACTTCTGATTTCCATTCTCTGATTTCCCCGTTTAAAGATATGTGTTTCATGGCTGGAAGTAGTCTTTTCCAGGAGGTAAATGGAATTACTATGGTCTTGCTTGGGTTAATGTTTAGTCCCACTGCCACTGACAAGCACAATTGCTCAATGATTCTGAGGCTATTTTGTAATAAATCACACAAGGTGCTCTGACTATTATAACTATATCATCAGCATAGCCCATACATTCGAAGCCAAGCTCCGTTAGCCAATAGAGCAACTCATCTAGTATGAGGGTCCATAGAAGGGGATATATCACTCCCCCTTGAGGTGTCTCCCGAGTGGCTTTAACTGAGGTGGTTTCATTCCCCACCTGTATTTCAGCTATCCTCGTCTCAAGAACTTATACATCCATTTTACAATGGTTTCATTTAATACTTGCCTTATAGTATTTCTTTGACAGATACATGAGTTGTGTTGTTAAAGGCCCCAGATATATCCAGGAATGCGCACATTGCGATTTCTTTGTTTTTCAGATCTCTCTCGGTCAGCTGATGCAGAGCCGCCTCAGTTGATCGACACTCTATGTAGGCATGCTGACATTTATAAAGTGGTATATTCTCCAGGTACTCTGTTCTTATGTAGTTATCTACTACTTTCTTCATCATTTTAAGTAGAAACGATGTTAGACAGATGGGTCTAAAAGATCGGGGATCAGTTTTTTTCCCTATTTTTGGTATGAAGGTTACCCTTGCCCTTCTCCATTTTCTAGGTATTTGACCCACTGCTAGACTGCTTCTTGTAATCTTCAGCAGGTGAGGAAGAATCTCCTCTATCCCTTGCTGCAGGAGTGCTGGAAATATTTCCTCCACCCCTGGTGATTTATATGGTTCAAAGGTATTGCCCAATCCAACCGTTGTCTTGTAAATATTTTCTTAACAATCTTCCTTGCGGGATTTTTGGTGTGATTCATTGCAATTTCAGTGCTTGTTGCTGGTTCACTACCTGGAAAGTGGGTTCTAATATGAAGAATCGAACATTCCTCTTCACCTTCCGTGTATGATCCGTCCGGCTTTTTCAGCGACATTGTGGGGTTAGTTCCCCCATTTGCCATGACTTTTGTAGTCTGGCCGCTGTGTGAGTGGAAGTGATGTTTTCGAAAAAGGCGTGAAAATTGAGCCTTTTGGCCTTCCTAATCTTTTTATTGTACTGATTAAGCTTCTCAGTGTATCCCTGCCAACTACCGTCACGTTTGGCTCTATTAAAGAGCCGACGGACTTCTTTTCTGAGGTTTGGCAGGTTCGCATTCCACCAAGGAGCATTCTTTTCTTAACGAGGTTTTGACAGTGGGTAACTGGATTGAAAAGTTTCCATTATTGCCTCACTGATCTGTTTGACTGTTTGTTCCAGGTCGTAGTGCGGGTGATTTACCCCATTCACTTCGACGAGTTCCAAATTGTCCTTCAGATTGGTCTTGTACAGTAACCAATTAGTATTTCTAGAATTTCGGATTGTAAGAATCGAGGTAGTATGTCCTTCTATCCTAAATTCGTTGATCCTATGGTCGGAAAGTGATGGCTCGCACATCATCATCCTTTACATTTTTCCTAGCAGCAACATTAACAATAGTTACGTCCAGGATCTCTTCTCTTGCTCTCGGGACACAAGTGGGAGTTGTGCTCACGTTTAACGACTCAAGGTTATTTGCTAAGAGATATTCTAATAAACACTCACCTTTTGCGTTGTTGTTAGTGTTTTCTCACACGGTATTGTAGGCGTTGGCATCACAACCAATTATAATTGGCAGCCGTCTGCTATTGCAGTGTCTCACTAGCTCTTGTACTTCTTCTGGCGGTGTCATCGGCCCGTGTCCAGCGAAGTAGGCAGAGGCAATGACGAAGTCTCTGCCGATATCCCCAATGTTGAGGTGAACCATGATTGGAACAAGGTCCCGTGACACGTATTCTGAAACAAATATATTTAATGTTATTTCTTATGATCACACAGGCACGCGGAGATACTTGCCTTTGATCATAAATCAATTTAGAATCCTTGCATGCTAAACCTTTGATTTGGCCTTCTTTGTTGATCCATGGTTCTTGGATCAGTACAATATCCAGTTGTAGTCTAGCGAACAACTTGCAATCACGGCTGAAGCTGCCTTCGCGTGATGCAGGTTAATCTGAGCTACATTCGTCAACGTGAAGGTGAATTATTATGGATGAGAGATGCCCAGTTACTCAGCCTCTATTTATCCGCCTTACCCCAGGAGGATATTGATAACGTGATTATGAGTATGCCTAGGCGCATTATGGAATATGTAAGAAGTAAGCTAAAACCCATTATCAAAGTAGGTGAGCAGAAACTTAGATTATTCTCACCCGACTGGAGTGAAATTTTAATCAGTTACATATTACGAACTTCCTGATATGCTTACCATATATTACCGAAATAAAATTTTTTTCTGGATGTTCGGGCTTCTATTTCACTGATTATATGTATCACATCAGCAGTGAGAAGTATAGGAAGAAAAGAAGCTGTTATGAATGAAAATGAAAAAAATACCAATGACTATCTACTATTACTGTTAAACCATGAATTTCAAGACACAATTCTACAGTTGAACTACAGATTCGACTGATTTGTGAATTAATCATATTAATTGATTTAATACTTTCTCAAAGGTATCAGGATCAGGTGACGTTGGATGATGCAAAATAAGTTGGGAAAAAAGTAAATAATATGTTTGAGTATGCCTTCATATTGAGCTTTCACATCAAATCATGTTTCCAAAGTGGCATATGATACACGATACCATATCCCAGAAATAATTTGTTCATTAAAGTCGCTTTTTATTTTGAAAAACGTTGCTCTACAATGTTCTTTCATTTTTAGATTTCGATCTATCTTTAGCTGCATCAACTAGTGATGCAAATACTTCAATTAGGTTGAAAGTTATTGATATTTAGAAATTGGAAGTTTGGGATTTGAATTTCGCAATTTACATTTTGAATATGGATTGTTACATCTTCTATTATTATTATTATTATTTATTATTAGACAGTGATTACGAGTCAAAGCAAAGCGGCTCCATTACAAAATCAAATAACATAGGTACTAATAGGTTAGCAGAGCTAATTTTACAAACTTAGCTTAAAATAAATTGAGATTTAAAAAGATAGTGGCACTATAGAATTTTAAAACACTAATCATCTACAACACCAGATCAAGAACACCTATCCAGCTCATTCTTGAAGCTATTCAGAGAAGGACCTGATAAGATTCTTTCTCCAATTCACAATTGAAGCTATTAGTGCATGAAGGGGTTAACTCACTTTTTAACAATTTTGAGATATTAAGGGTTGAAGTAATGTTCTTGGAGCTTTTTGTGTTCAAACTAAAATCAAAATTAAATGGAGCTAGAACTTAGTCAATAGAAGTAATTTTAATATTATAGGTAAGATTTTATCATTTTTTGTGGTTTATGAGATGTTTTTAATTTTTTTTACAAAAAAAACTGAGTTAGCACCTTCATGCACAACCATTTACTGTTTTAATCGAAATAATAACGAGTAAAGAAAGGATCAACTAATATTTATTAATTGAAAAAAATACAAAAATAAGTAATACTAATCACTTTCTGATCGATTTAAGCCTAAATAAAATCCCCTTAAATTTTCTGGAATATATGGGAGTTGTTCCATAATGTTGTCGAATTTCTTGGCTGCTATAGGTCGCGACAGATTTAACGGAACAAAAAAATTGTCGTGTTCTGTTGTTCGGGTTGATTTGTGTTTAATAATATCTACTTCTTTCCACTCTTCTGTCTCATCTAGTGAATATCTATACTTCGTTGTACCAAATTTATCAACTCTTATCCACCTTGCATTGCGAAAAATTATTTTTTCGCCCTTATTACTTTTTTTTCTGTCCAAGTTGAGCTTTCTAGGCACTTCTTTCAGATCAATGAATTTATCTTCCATTCTAGTTAATACAAACGGATTCCTTTTTTTAGCTTCCGTCATTAACGTCATGTACTGATCAACTGTGTTAATGTTTTGAACTTTTCGAATAACTTTTTCGACAGCACCAAAGTCTCTATCAATATCCATAAAACTGTGGCCAACCTCCGGAAACTTATGATCAACAGTTTTAAAAATTCCCTGGTGTACTAGGTAATGCCACAAACAAATAATGAAAAAATTCTTATTTTGTCCACCCGCAGAATCACTCCAGGCTACTAAGTGGTCATTTTCATTATTGATGCTTTGTAGGAATGACAAAATACTGCTTCCAACTTCTTGTGGGCCTCTACCACCTTTGTCTTCAGTCCAAAGGTGGAAAAATCCTTTACCGAAGGCGTCACCTTTACTTACACAATGAATCCCCAAATTGTATAGCCACATTTGTCTTAGATAAAAAGCCACACTGGTAGACAGCTTTGGTAGAGGTAATGTTTTTTGCATATCAAAATTAATGTATAGAATATCACCATCATGTGCCAATTTTCTGTCTTTTTTTTGTTCTTCAAACGCTGTCTTATACCGTCTTACATGTTCATCATTTGTTTCTTTCGCATCACAAACTTTGCAGGTATCCGATTTTGGAGACCCAAAGCCAAGATTAAATTTGGAAACAAAAATCTTTCTGTATCTGCTGTTTTTCATAAACTGTATGTTTTGTTCATTACACTGATTCTTGTATAGTTCATACATTATGTTGATTGATAGCATAGGGGATAAGTATAAGCGATGTTCATTTTTATTCCAGGAATAATGTGACATTTCTGCAGGAAAAGATTTGATATGTTGACATACTATGTCAAGTTGCTCGGTGGGTGTTCGGTTTTTGCGGTTATTATGGCAACCACGCTGATCTTTATGAGGGATACCTTGTCCCTGTGAAATTTGATTACGAATTAGATCCAATTTCTTTCTTCCGACATCAAGTAGTTTTAAAAAAGCACTTTTGCATACTTGTTTTGATTTCCCATCCAAAGTTATAAAATATCTGAAAGATTTTTGACGATGAGCAATATTACCGGTCCGTTGCTTAACATCAAATGGTTTAAAACAACCGAATAGATACACATTTTTTTCATTGATAGTAGGTAATGAATAGTATTGATTGAATAAGGTAATGCGATCAGCTTCCGTAAAGTTGTTGTTGCATTTTAATCTACACTTTTCGGTGCAAAGCATTTTCCCAGCTGCGGATGTTTTTTCTGGAACGCGTCTATTTTTATAGTCGGTGTATTCTTTTCCTTTTTCTCTATTTGCCATATTAATATTTCTTTTCCAGGTTTTTGGTTGAGCTTCAAGCTTCCTTGATTTTTTTCTCTTATTCTTTTATTAACTTCAATGGCAACAGCAGGAATATTTATATATCTTTCCATTCCATTAATCTGTTGTTCTTTAACTTCGTCGGATTCATTTCTTGTCTCATTGCCAATAATTTGTGGATCTCCAACTTCTCTGTCAATATTTTCCTCCGGCTTTTTCTGTATAATTTGAACAAGTTCTTTAGGGTCATTAATACTTTGTGTTCGATTTTTGTCTTGTTGCTCAGTTCTTATTAGGACTTGTTCTTGGTTTTCGAAAAAAGAAGCTGTATTTTGCTTTAATTTCTTCTTGGCTATTTCTTTCTTAACTTTTTTTCTCTTAGGAGAAAAATTTTCATCAGTTTCCTCGTCAGTAGAATCAGATGCTGGTTGGTAATCTGAGCCAGAATCTAAAAATGGATCCTCATCGGTTTCTATTTGGGCTTCTGTTATTTCAGCAGCATCCAAAGCTAACTTAAGAATTCTACCACTTCTTTCACTAGTTCCAGTCATTATGAAGTATTTTCAAAACTAAAATTTAAAATATTTGGTTTTCTTATATATTTTTCATTTTAAGGTTATGTTTTAAAAAGCATTTTAATTATTTATAAATACGATTTTCTGTTTAAATTAACTATAATATTCATTGGCTAATGCATATAAAGGACTTACTTTTGTTGCCGGATAATAATAAACACAAGAAATATCACTTTGTACAACCTTGTACAACACTGTGTAATGTAAACAATCAAATTCGTACTAAGTTATATTGGAAGAAGGTGCTAACTTAGCAGTTAACCCCTTCTTGCATAATTAGCAAGAGTTGACACCTTCTTGCTCTAAATATGTTTGACAAAGCTTGAGTTGACGTGTTTTGAACTTCAGTTTTTAAGATTCCTGGCGACATCTATAAACCAGAGTCTGTACTAACGCAAATAGATTGAGTTAACACCTTCATACATGCCATTTTCGGCATTGTAATAAAACAGTGAGTTAACACCTTCATGCACTAATAGCTTCAATTGAGACCTATTAACCTGTTATCTTCATTTAATATAAAAATTTAGAAGTGCCCCAAAAGTCATCTCTTAGAATCCTAAACGTTGTGATGACATCACCCCTCTCTCTCTCTTCTCTCAGATAGTGTTGTCAGCCCGAGCCTGCTTAGTCTTGTTTCATAGTTTAAGTGAGAAAAATTCAGTGGCAATTTTGTAGCTCTACGTCGAAATCCCTCTATAAGGTTTATATCACGTCTGAGGTGAGGAGACCAAACGGAGATAGCAAATTCTGAGTGAGGTCGGACGTAACTTTCGTATAGCCTCAAGAACAAGCCTGGACTCATTCTTGGAAATGCCTTAGATATCAAATACAGAGCTGATTTTGCCCTGTCATTTTGCAGTCTGCGAGGACCAATCCAGACCTGTATTAGTTATGACACTCAAATCACTGACTTCCGGAACTGATTTTATAGGCTCTGATTCAAGATAATATCTGACACATAGATTGTTGCACTGGAAAACACTTGTTAAAGTTTACTGGTATGCTCCACTCCTTGCATCATTTTAATAACTCGTCCAGGTCGTGTTGAATAGAGTTTTGAATATCAGAACAATGGTAAAACTTTATGTCATCGGCAAACGATTTGTTTTTGCATTCAAACTTAGCAGTTAATACAGGAGCGTATACCAGGAAAAGGATAGGACCCAAAATAGAACCTTGAGGTACCTCACTGCGCACTTCACGGGAATTATTTAAGTTATCCTCATATTGTACTTGGAAAATTCGACCTAATAAAATTTTTTTAACCATCCAACAGCTCACCACGCACTCCTTAATGTTCCAATTTCGTTAGTAGCTTTTTAATGGGTACCTTATCGAAGGCTCGAGAAAAATCTATGTAAACCACATCCACAGCTTCGTACCGATCTAAATATAATGTCCAGTCGTTAAGAGCAGTTAGAAGATTAGTGGTTACTGATCGATTAGGTAGAAAAGCATGCTGGGAATCTGGAATGATTTTATTGTCTAACAAAATGGAACAAGTTTGTTAACGATTAATCTCTCCATAATTTTCACTGAGGTTGGTGGAACCGTTAAAGGCTGATAATTCGTCGAAAGCATTTTATTTCCATATTTATAGATAGGCGTAACTATTCCTGATTTCCATGAGGCAGGAATGGAATTTTCTTTTAGTGATCTCGACATAAGGTTGTATAGTGGGACTGCTAGACTGTCTGCGCAATTTTTATAGATTGTAGGGGATATTTTCTCAATTCCATGAAAAGCTGCGATTTCCAAATTCTTTAATACTTCTTTAACTGTTTCCCCTGTGATATTAACCGTATTTATTGAGTAAATATTTCTAGTAGCTATAGTACAGTCATTTGGTAGTTTTACCTGGAAAGTTTTCCGGGAGTTTTGAAAATTGGTGATGTTATAGATTTCGACGTGTTCTTTCCGAATTTTCACTTTGCCACCTCGTATCTTTGCCGCTCGCACCGCCAAATTGGAAAAATGGCGCTCAAATACAGTTTTTTGAGAATACCTCCGTTCCAACTCATTTTACGATGAAAATAGTTATGTAATAAATTAAACTACAGAAAATTTCCTACAATTTATGTAGTAACCGTTTTTATTGTAAAATCAATAGTTTCAGCGTACGAGAGCCCCAAATTCTCCAACACGCGTTTTGGCCAAATAACTCATTTCCACACCACCATGAGATAGAGTAAGTGGCGCGTTTTTTTGTGGTATCCCCAGAAGGCCTAATCCACTTGTAATGCGCTATTACAAAATTTAGCGCATTCTCTTTCGCTTCGCTATTTTTGATGGACCCCGTTCTGAAAGTTCATCGTCTTCGGTACTGAGCGAAATGTTACAAATAGAAATTTCTTCCACGTCATCCGCGACCTGCATTGCTGACACGAAAGATTTCGGCCTTGCTGCGGCAATTATAACATGTGCGAGAGCAATGCTCTGTTTCTTCCATTTCTCAAGCGACGCACGTTTGTTCTTCAGGATTACATTATTCAAGAAAACGCGTAAAGTTTCAGATATATCTGACTCAATTTTTTGAAAAAAATTATCTGTTGGAGGATATTGTTTTGTCTCGTAGACCGTGGAGCGAATATCCTCTAAAACAATTGCTGCTGCTGTTTTTACAATACGCAGACGTTCCTGAATGATACACTGAATTTATATGTATTTTGTCTCTTTCTAACATATTGACGGTAAAACGTATATTCCCTCGTGATCTTACCAACACTGTATAATAAATATATGCAGAATGACTGAGTTAGGAAAGACAATTTTAAACAAAATAGGTTCGATTCCCTCCAGATCATGTGGAATCGACTTAATTATACCATTTTTAAAGAGCTCTTTATGAAAAAAAACGCAAATATATATGATCTTTTAAACTTTCATAATATTTGCATTCATGATTATTTTTTATACAAGAGCGTTGTTTGACACATTTCAGCATAAATTTGAGTACTGCTATAACATTTTATCAATATTAATTGACAAACCTCAGTAATTGTATAAAGATTTAGTGTCGTTTATTGATCACTTTGATTCAAATTATGACGGCCCATTTTTGTCTCATTTTTATAAAGTTTACAATTTTGTTCACACATAAATTTTGGAAATTCAATTTTTAGATGGAAAACTCCACCTCAAGTATACTTGAACACATCACGACAGTGCTCTCTACTACCACACCCAATGCTGCTACCACATCAACCATCAGTTCCATACCTGGGATGGAGCAAATCACGTTTTCGTGGTACGATTATGTCATATTCTGTTTTTTGTTATCGATGAGCTTATGTGTGGGTATTTACTTTGGTTGTTGTGGCAAGAAACAGAATGCAAGAGAATATTTATTAGCTGGTGGTAATCTGAAAGTTCTACCTGTTGTGATTTCATCAGTAGCAAGGTAAATACAATGAAACGTTCATATTATTTCTGAATATTGAGTATTCAAATGTTAAATACATATATACTGGCAAATTAGAGGATGACGGGAATAGCATCGAACAGGCGATGGAGTGTAAATACCTTGGCGTTAAAATATCTGTTGTGGAAAGAGCGACCAACCCACAAGTTCACTTGAACTAGGTTTATAAAACTACTAAACTAAAAATCAAGTATTTTTTATTCTGCAAAAATCAACCAACCCATTTTCATATTCTCTAAACCTAATAATAAAACTAACCAATTTATCTTAATTCCAGTATTGTAAAATGCAATAAAGTTCTCAAACCACGTGGTATATTTACGCAGATGAACATATCGTCATCTTAGTAAGAAAATCACGTAAGTTTAACTAAAGTTTACAGGAGACACAAAAACACTCTCTAAACTTTCCATTAACGACGTAATATCTTAAAATTACACAAATACAGAAATATGAGAAAAAAACAATTTCTTATGAAACAAAAAGGGGTATTCCTTATAAAAATTACCTAAAAAAATGGATATCTGCGTTTTTCATACTTAAGTAAATACAAGTACATAATGCAAAACTTATTTTATTTCAAACTAAAATCAAATTTATATGCAGTAAACGGATAGGCAAATAACAACTTAAAAATGTAATAATAGTTAAACAATTTTACAAAAGTAAGTAAGATGTACTAATCGTGTGAAAGTTCATCATAAAATTTGTAGTAATCTTCTAGAAGACCTAATTTTAGAATTTCTAGGTGATCGTATTTTTCTTTTTTAATTCTCCTGCGTTCTGTAAATAAAAGCGGGGATTCTTCATATGTGGAGAGATCTATGTTTTATTGAGCCTTTGGTTTAATACACCCCATGGATCTGTATGTCTCTTTTTAAAATGATTATTGCAATTTGGTAAATATCGCAATGCCTTTCTATCATTCACGAGTGGGTCGCCCACTGCTCTACCTGGACGAATTGAAGTGTAAAATTTTAGATTATCAATTTTTTTAAAGAAGGTCGGACTAATGTACTTGACATTATATGGAGATGGATTTGATCTGGCCTTTAGACAGTAATACGCGTAGTCAGCGGGAAGATTTATTTTGCGGTCTCTGATCTTTCGTTCAATTGTGGCATACATCGAATCCACCTCCATATATACAGTGCTATTCAAAAGTCCCCTCTCCCCCTTGTATCTTTTGAACGGCTACACTTACATTAATAAAATTTGGAGGGTGAAAATAAAGTGTTGTAAACTTCTCTGCGAATGGTAACAAGTGACGTAATAGTAATAGATGACGTCACAGTGCCACTCTGGCCAATAATTTTAAATAGAACCTTATGGCAAGTGATATCTCGTTTGAAAGGCATTGACATTGGCTACATAGCCATATTAATTTTGTTTGGGTTTAAATTAATTTTGACGGATAAATTGAATAAATACCAAAATTATTATTTCACATTTAAATATTGAAGATTTTTCAGTCCGCCTCTGGTTAGTTCTCAAAAAAATTGACGTTTTTAATTTAATACTATTTGTTGCTTTGCAAAGTTTTTCTAAATAACTTGAATATTTAATTTTATCATTGTTTAACGAGACGTTTAAGAGTTTACATAGGCAAAACAGAAAGAATCTCCATGAAGCGGAACGTTTATTTAATGAGAGATACCCAGATCGCCATATCTCGAGAACTTATTTGAGGGAGCTTCTTCAAAAGATTGGAGCAACAGGTAGTGTTCAAGATGCCAAACGATCAGGTCGATAAACATTTAGTGATGATACAAAAATTGATATAGTTGCTGAAATGGTAGTAAACCCTACTTCCTCTTCAACTAAAGTTGCGTCTATCTGTGAAGTAAGTAAAAGTACAGTACAGAGAGTGTTGGCTAAAAATAAATTTCATCCATACAAGTTAAAAATGGTGCACCACTTTTCGGATGACTACCCCGACAGAAGACTCGAATTCTGTGAATGTATGACAAATAAAATTAGTAAAAACCCACATTACACAAAAACAATTTGATTTAGTGACGAAAGTACTTTTTGCCTCAATGGAAATGTGAATACACAAAATGTAAGGTATTGGAGTGACACAAACCCTCACACCTTTCGTGAACAACATACCCAATTTCCAGAAAAAGTCAATGTTTGGGCAGGTATTTTGGGAAACCACATAGTTGGTTCTGTTGGTTGGTTGGTTCCTAAATTTAAATTTAAGCGGGGAAGTGTATCTGGAGATGTTACAAAATGCAATTGAGCCGTTAATTCTTGAAATTCTGGAAGATAATCAAGATGAATTCGGCCATCTGGAAATAACATTTCAACAAGATGGTGCTACTGCACCTTATTATGGTGCAGTAAGACGTTACCTGGATGAAAAATATCAAGGTAGATGGATCGGCCGGCGAGGTCCTATAGAATGGCCACCTCGGTCACCAGATCTGACACCATTAGATTGGGGATACTTGAAATCCAAGGTTTATACTACGGCACCAGATAGCATTGGCGTTTTGAAAGAAATAATTACTGAAGAATGCAATGCTATTTCAGCTGACACATTCGAACGAGTACGACAAGAGTTTACTAATAGGATGTATTACTGTCAGGAAGTAGATGGAGCACATTTCAAACACTTGCTATAAGAATCCATTGTTGATATTTGATTAATTAAATTTGAAAAATAATTTCAATAATTTTGGTATTTATTTAATTTATCCGTCAAAATTAATTTAAACCCAAACAAAATTAATATGGCTATGTAGCCAATGTCAATGCCTTTAAAACGAGATATCACTTGCTATAAGGTCCTATTTAAAATTATTGGCCAGAGTGGCACTGTGACGTCATCTATTATTATTACGTCACCTGTTACCATTCGTAGAGAAGTTTACAAAACTTTATTTTCACCCTCCAAATTTTATTAATGTGAGTGTAGCCGTTCAAAAGATACGAGGTGGGAGGGGACTTTTGAATAGCACTGTATATATATATATATATATATATATATATATATATTTATATATATATAAACAAAGAGCAAACAACAAGTGTTATCATGGGAAAGCACGCAAAAATAAAGAGGTTACTGAAGAGGAGTGGTAACCGTAAACATGCATATTTCTAGCTCATTAGCCTTCATCAGTACGGTATAACCAAGTATGGATGTGAAACTTGGGAGCAACGATGTTGAATGAAACATGGAAGAACACAAAGAACGGAAAATAACAGGACAACCAAACGGACATTTGTGCCATCAATTGGAAGATTCCGATTTTGGAACAACAACCAATATCAACACGGAGGCGCATAAAGCCCTCCTGTCTGGAAAAAACCAACCCAAGGTAAAGAAACAATATCAAAAATGGATCATGCGTGAATTTAACAAAAACAAAGAGCAAACAACAAGTGTTATCATGGGAAAGCACGCAAAAATAAAGAGGTTACTGAAGAGGAGTGGTAACCGTAAACATGCATGTTTCTAGCTCATTAGCCTTCATCAGTACGGTATAACCAAGTATGGATGTGAAACTTGGGAGCAACGATGTTGAATGAAAAATGGAAGAACACAAAGAACGGAAAATAACAGGACAACCAAACGCACATTTGTGCCATCAATTGGAAGATTCCGATTTTGGAACAACAACCAATATCAACAAGGAGGCGCATAAAGCCCTCCTGTCTGGAAAAAACCAACCCAAGGTAAAGAAACAAGATCAAAAATGGATCATGCGTGAATTTAACAAAAACAAAGAGCAAACAACAAGTGTTATCATGGGAAAGCACGCAAAAATAAAGAGGTTACTGATATATATATATATATATATATATATATATATATATATATATATATATATATATATAAAACTGGTGAATATCGGAGAATTGCAGCAAGAAAAAAGGAAAAGTGTACTCTTAGCGGAAAATTTCCAAGCTTTCGATGATGATTATCCTTCGAGGATGATGATCCTCATCATCAGGGAGACTAAAATGAAAAAAACAACAGTCAAAGACTGTGGTCAACGAAAGAATAAAATTGTAATGAATTTCACAACCACGTGTGTACTTACCTCCGAAGTGAGGTTAGACTCCATTAAGTTGTAATAATTTGAACTACAGATTATGAATTGTGTTATAATTGAGTAGAATTGAGATTCACTTTGAACAACCAAATCATCATGGCTATAAGCATTTTGACTTTTTATAGCCATGATGATTTGGTTGTTCAATGTGAATTTCAATTCTACTCAATTATTACACAATTCATAATCTGTAGTTCAAATTATTACAACTTAATGGAGTCTAACCTCACTTCGGAGGTAAGTACACACGTGGTTGTGAAATTCATTACAATTCTATTCTTTCGTTGACCACAGTATTTGACTGTTGTTTTTTTCATTTCAGTCTCCCTGATGATGAGGATAATCATCCTCGAAAGCTCGGAAATTTTCCGCTAAGAGTACACTTTTCCTTTTCTCTTGCCGCAATTCCCGCAATTTTATTTCTAACAGTCAGCAAAGACTACCCTCCTTTTATATATGTTTATGTTTTGTTTTTCTTTGACCATATAAATATATATGTTTTTTTTCTTGTGATTAGGTCAATATTATTCCTTCCAACATAATTTATAAACTTGTTGACGTTTCGGTCATCCTTTTTGACCTTAATCAAAACTACACGCACAGTTTTTATGAATACATACATACACTTAAAATTATTGACCTTTACCCTGACGTTATTAATATCTGATAACATAACCGACAAATGTCAAATTATTTTGTTCTGTTCTTCACTATTAATAGAAAAAGATGCCACTTAATAATTATGTCGGTTATGTTATCAGATAATAATAACATCAGGATAAAGGTGAATAATTTTAAGTGTACAATATAAAAAAACTTACTTCAACTTGTAGTTAATCTGGTTTAGAACAAAATAAACGAAACAAGATAATATTAAAACGTTTCAAACATCACACACCTACATGTACGTCATTTTAAAATGTGGAACATATTAATCACATAGTGACGACTTCGCATTTCGTTGTTTACTAAAATTATTTGGCAATTTAAAGAAAAAAATGAAAATATACATATTCCTGATGACTACAGTTTAATTTAACTAGATATTATTTCTCTATATACAAATATTCAAATCTATCTTGTTAAAAAATTATCGAAGAAAAATGGAATGATATTAAGAAGTATACGGACATTCAACAATAAAAATTTATTATGCTTAATTCTACATTATTTTTGTATTAAACCCAGCTCTATAAACAAGTCGAAGGATTCGCTATGGGCTCTCCAATTTTCAGTTTTATAGCACAAATTGCCATGGAGCAGCTCGAGGAACAAGTAATAAACGAACTTAATTTTACAATTCCTTTATTTTTTCGATATGTCAAATTATATTAGTAATTTCCATGAAACACTTCAGTTTACTTTAGAGGTGTAGAAGGATGATAAAATTAATTACTACCTTACGTCATGGAAATAATACAATAAAAACAGAATGGGAGTTCTGTCTACACTCTACAGCCTTATCTGAGGAACACTTGCAAAACTACAACATAAACACTTTTATAATTTATAATGTCTGTAAATACTTTTCATCACTCTTCGTCACTTTTTTGTTATACTCTGTTATTAGGCTAAACTCTGTTGTAAATTTGTAACCGTTTGAAATAAACTAAAAAATTATGTTTGTCTTTTTTACATTTCATTTGACGCCTACCTGATGTTTAATAATTATTTTTGGCTAGACCAAGAATTGACCTACCTTGTGATCGACTTAATATATATTTTTTTAGAAACACTTATTGTGTTATGCATCCAGGCCGTATATATCTAATTTAAAAATAAAATTCCCGGGAATCGCCCATTAAATATTTAGTAATGGAGATGTCATAACAAAAAATACAGTACTACGTACGTTTCGGCATGAAGCCATTTTCAAGTACTAACTTATGAATAAATAAACGGTTTTACGAATTAAAACTAACTTTTGCGCATCTGTGGCCCTGATTAATGTTCTATCATAAAATTGTTATATGTATACACTTCGAGGGATGTATCGTGCTAACAAACCGAAATTTCTCCAAAAATATCCAAAAATTTTGTATATCTGGATTTAGAGGACCCGCTGTACTCGCTCTAGTCAACTGAAAATCAATAAGGTACATCTGTGAGACACCTTGAACAATATTCAATCCTAAAATTGACCAATCGTATACTCTCTGGAGGCTGTATCGTGCTAACAAACTGAAAATTCTCCAAAAATGACGAAAATTTGGTACTTTAAGTACCATAGCACCCGTTGTACTGGCTTTACTGAGTTGAATATCAATAGGGTTCATCTTTGAGACGCTCTGAATAATATTCAATCATAAAGTTAGTCACTTGTATATACTCCGGAGGCTGTATCGTGCTAACAAACTGAAACTTCTTCAAAAATGACAAAAATATCGTACTTAAAGTACTGTACCACTAGTTGTATTGTGGTGAGCTGAAAATCAATAGGGTTCATGAGTGAGAAGCCCTGAAAAATATTCAATCATAAAATTGGTGACTTGTTGAACTGCGCAGGCTGTATCGTGCTAACAAACTGAAATTTCTCAAAAAATTACAAAATGTCGTACTTCAAGTACCATAACAACCGTTGTACTGACTCTGGTGAACTGAAAATCAATAGGGATCATCTGTGACATGTCCTTAACAATATTCAATCATAAAATTGCTGACTTATCGCACTCGGAGACTGTATCGTGCTAACAAGACATGTAAGGAAAAGTTGTCGACGACAACGACGACGACGACGACATACACACAGGATTTTTTTTCTAAAAACCGTTTTTTCGTGTTGTTGTTGATGGAAAACGTAAAAATAACTAAAAAATAATTACAAAATTTCAACTTTTTTTGGGGTAAACCAATACTTTTCTCGCATATAGAAAGGTTGGGCGGAAAAGTAAAACCTAAAAGAAATATCGTCAGGTAGTCAACAAATACAGTATGAAAACCAATAACATTTTAAAAGAGTACTGAAAAACAAACAAACTTACTTGCAAAAAATCCAACGTTTCAACAACAGAATAACAGCGTGAAATGTTATATTTTTACTTTTCCGCCCAACCTATCTAATATGCGAGAAAAGTAAGTTATTTTTACGTTTTCCATCAACAATACGAAAAAATGGTTTTTAGAAAAAAATCCTGTGTGTATGTCGCCGTCGTTGTCGCCGGCCACTTTTTCTTACATGTCTTGTTAGCACGATACAGCCTCCGGAGTGTAATAAGTCACCAATTTTATGATTGAATATTGTTAAGGACATGTCACCGATGAACCCTATTGATTTTCAGTTCACCAGAGCCAGTACAACGGGTGCTATGGTACTTGAAGTACGACATTTTGTCAATTTTTGAGACATTTCAGTTTGTTAGCACATACAGCCTCCGGAGTGCAACAAGTCACCAATTTTATGATTGAATATTTTTCAGGGCTTCTCACTGCTGAACCCTATTGATTTTCAGCTCATCACAATACAACTAGTGATACAGTACTTTAAGTACGATATTTTTGTCATTTTTGGAGAAGTTTCAGTTCTTTAGCACGATACAGCCTCCGGAGTATATACAAGTGACCAATTTTATGATTGGATATTATTCAGAGCGTCTCAAAGATGAACCCTATTGATATTTAGCTCACTAAAGCCAGTACAACGGGTGCTATGGTACTTGATGTACCAAATTTTTGTCATTTCAGGAGAATTTTCAGTTTGTTAGCACGATACAGCCTCCAGAGAATATACGATTGATCAATTTTATGATTGAATATTGTTCAAGGTGTCTCACAGATGTACCCTATTGATTTTCGGTTGACTAGAGCGAGTACAGCGGGTCCTATAAATCCAGATATACATTTTTGGTTATTTTTGAATAAATTTCGGTTTGTTAGCACGATACATCCCCCGAAGTGTATACAAGTAACAATTTTATGATAGAATATTGTTCAGGGCCACAGATGCGGAAAAGTTAGTTTTAATCTTTGAAACCGTTTATTTTCGTTTAGTCTGACTTTCTGCTCCGAAAGAATGCTGATTAAATACCTTATGACTCTATCTGAAAACGACTGGAAAAACCAATAGGTAGTGATCGTTTTTGAGTTCTCTATACTAAAGTTAGTAATATATAAGTAATGGATGATTAGATTGAAAATTTTAATACTTGTTTTTAGTCATACTTCAGGCATAACTTTACTCGCATTACCAGCAGAAGTATATAGTTTTGGAGCTAATTACTGGCTAGCTACCATCAGTTTATGGGTATCAACTTTTCTAACAATCTATATTTACCTGCCAGTATTTTACAAATTGCAGCTCACGAGTACTTATGAATATCTGGGAATAAGGTTCGATGAAAAGACTAGAAAATTAGCCTCGGTCATGTATACTATATCAGTATTTTCCTTGGTACCAGTTGTTACCTATATACCAGCTATGGCGTTTTCATCAGGTAAGTTTTTTGGTATAAAAAACCTCTTTTAATATAAACTATGAAATCAAATGAATCCCACAAAGTTTCTTAAGGGAATTGTTCAATTGAATTTGGAAATAAAAATTATCTGAGAATTGAAAAATAAATATAATGTCAACAATACTGCGAAAGAATTTGATTTATTGTTTCTTATATCAGAAAGGTTTTCCGAAGACAGCTTTTAGGCTTATTTCAGAATGAAATAGGGCTATTGTAGAGAGTAGCAGGACGCGACTTCGGAAAAATTTCAATGCAGTTTTTCGTTTTGGTGTTCCTAGATGCCAAAATCACCCCCCGTTCCAAATTATATATATATATATATATATATATATATATATATATATATATATATATATATATATAACGGAATTTGTAAGCACGATAGAGGGCGTATTTTTTGACGGATCGGAACAAAAATCGGTTGGCCCAAAATCTTGGACAAGTTCGTTAGTGAGTCAAATCAGCCCAGTAAAAACAAAATGGCGGCCTGTCAAAGTTGAAAAAAATCGTATTTCCTTTGTTTTTCATTTGGCGCAAAAAAGTTACTGAGCTTTTTCATAGATCTTAATACGTTCAATAACTTTTGTATTCAACATTTTTCTCTAAATCGTACATTAAAACATTTATTTAAGAAAATTCACAAATTTACCAGAATTTTTTTTTATTTGATGCCAGAATGTTATTTTGGTTATTTGTACATCTCAAAACATTCTATTACTTTTATATCTAATTTTTTATATTGGGTTTTATGCAAACATGTTACTGTCCAATTGGTCCTGTGCCATTGGGATTTTTTTTTAGTTCATTTTGAAATAAAAGTGTGATAATACAAACATAGATAATCAATTTTATACTAGGATAATTGATTATAATTATGAATGTCGAAATAAGAATGTTAACGTTTGCCAAGAAGTGAAATTGTTCATGATTTCAGTTCTTTATTTTTATCACCAAACTGACAAGTTATTTATTATAAATTCAAAAGGCATTTAATTGGGTTCCACCGACAATTGTTGTTCGTAAGAAATTCAATTTTTGGAAAATAATGTATAACTTTATTGGTTTTGTTTTAGCATCGGGTATGGATATCCACATCGTAACACCAATTATTTGCGGATTTTGTATTTTTTACACTGCTATTGGAGGATTAAAAGCTTTGGTTTGGTCAGACACTTTGCAGTTTACGCTAACTATGGGCGCGCTTTTGGCCATTTTAGGATTAGGTTTTAATAAAGTTAACGGATTTTCCGTAGTTTTTAAAACAGCTGCAGAAAGTGGACGATTGGATTTACTTGAGTACGTATTGTAATATTTTTCTTATTTATTTAAATACTTTATACTGATGGTTGGAATAAATTTATACATACGTGATATTTACATACTCTTAACTTATTTACATACCGTATATTTACTTACACTTAATTTATTTACATAATTGAGTACTAATTTATATTAAAAACTATCCAATAATTTAAGTTTACCATCCGCGTTCTACTAAATCAAACAGAACTGACTGCCTGGATGCAGGTACTAGCCTTATACAGTGTTGGGAACATTACGAGGGAACATAGGGTTCACCTTCAATGTGTTAGAAAGAGACAAAATACATATAAATTCAGTGCATCATTCTTTTTCGCTAACAGGATATCATAAAGTGGAAAACGTCCAATGCAAGAAGCTAAAAATACAGATGTGTAATGTGAACAGTTTAGTTTATTATTTGAGAAATAATAAGATTGTATGTACTATACTGATAGCTTAATGCAATGAACAATAAAAAAATCAACACTACGTTCGTTTATCCCTTCATGATCAATTTACAAAGAAATAATTCAGTAGTAATGAAATTCACTATATTAGTTCGGTTAGTATTGGAATAAATAACCTAAATAACCGTAACATGCGAAATAAAATTTGTATTAATAATAATATGTGTTTCCAAATATCTCAATTCTCATTTTTCGCTAACAGGATCTCATAAGTGGAAAACCCACAACGCCGGCCTCTTATTATTTGTAGCTTCTGACAGTATTGCCAATTTTCATTGTATATTTATATTAATTGTTAAATGCATTGTTCTAACACGAGAACAAGTTATAAGAAGATTTTAATTATGATAATTCAAGAGGTTGTAACAGATCAAGATATAATTAATTCCATCTATTCGTTAAATATTTTATTGTAATGCTGGAAATTGTTCTAGTTTTTGAAAAAGTATAAAATGAATAAATTAGAGAATCGAGTATAGTTAGAAAAGTTTTAAAATTGCCAATAATTTTTTCATTATTGTAAAAATTATTTTCTGTCACCTTAAAATAATCTTCCATCAGATAATGATTTCGACTTGGCAATGCTGCTTCAATCGTCGATAATGTGATTCTTGTTAATTTCCATTGGTTCATTCATTGGATCATCCGTGACCCTACAACTCACTAGGCGGTAGTCTTTCCGAAGGTGGTGCCTGGCATACAATTGATTTATCGAAACAATTGTCAATTTTTTAGAATTTTCAATAACTTTTATTATATTGTGGAATTAACTAGAGACCGTGAGTTTCATTTAAAAACCTTAATGATGAATTTACAAAGAAATAATTCAGTAGTAAGAAACTAATTCACTATATCAGTTCGGGTAGACCCGCTAATATGATTTGAACAATAAATTAAAATCTACCTAATAGGTATTTGAAATAAGTACCACTAAAAAATCACTGTAAAATAGCTAAAAAAATTACATTCGTCGATATTGAGGGTACAGTTAATGAATGTAAGCATAATAATTTTCATTAACATCATAAGGAATAGTTTTAAAGATCTCAATGTAAACCGCCTCTTTTTCCTACGCTCCTGATAAAACGATTTCGCTTACAGCTCAAATTCTACTTTTATCTGTCCCCTCTCTTCATTTTCAATCCACGCGTTAGATTGTAGAGTGCCTTTCAAAAATTCCTTTTTATTTGTTAGAGAAATCAGTCACATTTAATTTCAACGTAAAACGATATCCTCTCACGTCCAAAAAGAAATTATCATGGTCACATGGAGTTACCAGTGTGTTGGAGAAGGACAATCATGAGACAGAGGATTAAAAGCCAGCGTAGATTATTACACCAGACGAATACGAATCGCGCGTACGCCTCTTGAAGATGTTCAACTGTACAATCTGGGTACTTCACTAAACGTTTGTTTGCGAATGAGTAACGATCTTTTGCAAATCTTATTAAAATGAGTATGCAAGTACACCATAAAGTGCAAATTGTGAAATGGTACTACCAGGGTCATTTATATCGAGAAATAGCAGAAAATTTGTTTATTGTGGCATTCGAAAATACCCAACCAATTAGCAAAAAACAAGTGAGAACGGTTATAAAAATTTTTGAAGAGCATGGATGTGTCAATCCTACTAAACATGGACCCCGTATACAAAAACGTCAAACAAAACCCGAAAAAGAAGAAAGAGATATTTTAATTCGTACCAGTGTGGAAAATAGTCCCCTACAATCGTCCACTCATATAGCAAAGGATTTTGATGTTGATCCGAAAACGATACGGACTGTATTAAAAAAAAATGGTTATCGTAGTTTCAAACTGAAAAAGAACCATGAAATTTTTCCAGACGATCAATTCCGTAGAATGGAATTTTGTGAAATAATTATGGAAAGAATACAATTGGACGCAAACTTTTCGAACAATATTTTGTTCACAGATGACTTTTCCCATACACGGTGCACATAATTCATCCGTTATTCGATATTGGTCAAGGACAAATTTACACAAACATTAAAATAATAGGACTCAATATCCCCAAAAGTTAAATGTTTGGGCTGGAATATTAGGTGACCATTTAATTGGACCATTTTTTATTGACGGCAATTTAACCGAACAGAAATATTTGGACATGCTGGAAAATCAAATTACTCCTGCCCTTATACAATTAGGTGCCAACTTCAATGATATCTGGTACCAACATGACGGTTGTGCATCACATAATTATCGACTAGCAATAAACTTTCTAAATACACAATTTCCCAATCGGATAATCTCCACGAATGGTAACATAAGATGGCCTGCGAGATCTCCAGATCTGGCTCCCAACGATTTTTTTTTCTGGGGTTATATAAAATCGAGAATTTATGGGTATCAAGAAAACAGAGCCTCTTCTCTAAATGAACTAAGGAAACAAATTTTACAAATTTGTATGAATTTTACAAATTTGTATGCAAATACCACCTGAAATGCTCATACGTGTTCGTCAAGAATTTTATAACCGTCTCGGCTACTGCTTAGCACAAAACGGGGATTTATTCGAACATTTGATTTAGGCTCATTGAAGAATTGAGTTTTATTTTTCAATTTATGACATATCATAATATTACATTTATTTAAAAACTGTAGGCATTGGAATTCGATTTTAGTTTTATTTTCGTTTTTTTCTAATTTGCACTGTGTGTGTGTTTACACAGAGAATTCGTTCTCATTTGCATACAAACGATAAAGATACCAATTTTTTTTACTAACATTCGAAACACAGCAGATGTTTGGAGACCAATTTCACGTTGCCAAATCTGAAAAAAAGTAAAGGTTTTAACCGCTTTCAATCTGAAAACTAGAACAATTTCCAGCATTACAATGAAATATTTAACGAATAGATGGAATTAATTATATCTTGATCTGTTACAATCTCTTGAATTATCATAATTAAAATCTTCTTATAACTTGTTCTCGTGATAGAACAATGCATTTTACAATTAATATAAATATACAATGAAAATTGGCAATACTGTCAGAAGCTACAAATAATAAGAGGCCGGCGTTGTGGGTTTTCCACTTATGAGATCCTGTTAGCGAAAAATGAGAATTGAGATATTTGGAGACACATATTATTATTAATACAAATTTTATTTCGCATGTTACGGTTATTTAGGTTATTTATTCCAATACTAACCGAACTAATATAGTGAATTTTATTACTACTGAATTATTTCTTTGTAAATTAATCATGAAGGGATAAACGAACGTAGTGTTGATTTTTTTATTGTTAATTGCATTAAGCTATCAGTATAGTACATACAATCTTATTATTTCTCAAATAATAAACTAAACTGTTCACATTACACATCTGTATTTTTAACTTCTTGTATTGGACGTTTTCCACTTTATGATATCCTGTTAACGAAAAAGAATGATGCACTGAATTTATATGTATTTTGTCTCTTTCTAACACATTGAAGGTAAACCCTATGTTCCCTCGTAATGTTCCCAACACTGTATATCACATTTTCCTCCCAGAAAGTTCAGTTTCTAGAATTCAGTTCCCACCAGATTTTGATTTCGTAACATTAGCCCCCCTTAATACAAAGTTCTTCCTAGGACTTTTGTGCAGCCGGGACCGGCAACTGGACCCATTTCTACACTTTCCGGTCGTATGGAAATAACAGAGCATCCCCTTCATCGGGTACTGATAACGAAGGGAACTGCTGCAAATTAATATGTGGACAATGGTATCTTGGAAGATCCCTTCCACGATGTTCCCGATAACTCGCCAATCCAACTGGTTGCTCTCTATCTTTAGCATAGCAAGTTTATTCACGTGAAGGGTTTTCCTTACTTGACCTCCTGAAGGACGGTTGTGTAGCTTCTTCTCTTCTCTTATCAAAACCATAATCGTTTTCAAGGATTCTTTTCAACAGGCTTTCTTCCAGGACAAAGGAGTTCAACAAATCCAATATTCTTTGAGTGTCGATGAATATCTTAACACTTTTTGCCAGGTAGGTCGCCCATTTTCTTCCTTCCATCACAGGATAATTTTTAGGTGACGATAATTCTCATAATCTTCTCTGATTCTATTGGGTGACAATTTTTCGTTGACAGCTCCACTTGTTGAAACTGCAGATTACTTAGATTCCCCCCTTGTTGTAGTCGGAACACTCTGCTGGGGACAGCCGTTTAGATAGGGAGTCGGCATTTCTATGACTGACACCAGCTCGTTGTTCGATGTTGTCGAGTTTTCCGTGTGACTCCGTATATCCCTAGCTCGCCACAACTCCAGCATCTTATCTTCTTTGGATTCATGTCTACCATAGATACTTTTTATCAAGTTGACGATCTTATCAAGCCTCTCGTTACTTTCTTCTCGGTTGGTATTAACTTTGTTGTATCCCGAAGCCTTCGTGGCTGTTTCATATTCAAGAGCAGCAGTAAATAATAATAACAATAATAATAATAATAATAATAATAATAACAATAATAATAATAATAATAATAATAATAATAATAACATCTCGCTGTGACCCAAAGATTAAATCTAAAAACAGGAAAAACACCAGGGTATAAACAACAACCGTTAACTCTAGTTGAAAATGAGCACTATAAAGTCTATTGGGATACTCTGATAAGAACAGACCGAGAAGTTCAACACAACAAACACAACAAAAAAAAAAATAATAATAATAATAATAATAATAAACTCTTATGCCATACCAACGCTCACTTACTCATTCGCAATTATCAAGTGGACACCGACAGATCTCGAAAATATCAACAGACAGACCAGAACACTACTGACAAAACACCATATGCACCACACTAACGCCTGTATAGAAAGGATTACTTTACCTCGAGCAGATGGTGGGAGAGGAGTTCTTGACATCCACCAACTACACGACACGCAAATCTCAAACCTAAGAAAATACTTTCATGACAAAAAGTCCAAAAGTGAACTTCACCTAGCAATAGTAGACGCCGACATTAACTACACTCCACTAGACTCACACAACACCGACCTTTCAATGAAGGACAAGAAAACCACATACAAAGAGAAAATACAAAGATGGGCAAGCAAAGAACTACACGGACGATACTTCAATCAGACACAAGGTGAAGACATTGATAAAGGACTAACACATAAATGGCTCCAGAAGGGTGACATCTTCCCTGAAACGGAAGGATTCATGCATGCTATACAAGATAAAGTAATAAAAACGAAAACATATAGCAAGTACATATTAAAAGACCCCTCAGTTACAAATGACAAATGCAGAAGATGCCATTCAGACAGAGAAACAATAGAGCATATAACCAACGGCTGCAAGAGTCTTGCACCAACCAAATACCTGGAACGACACAACACAGTCGCAAAAATCATCCACCAGGAAATGGCATATAAACTCTCACTAATAAACAAAACCGTACCTCACTACCAGTACACACCATCCGAAATACTGGAAAACCAGGAATACAAAATATACTGGGACAAAACGATACAATCAGACAAAACATTAGCATGCAACAGACCCGACATCACATTTACTGACAAGAAAAACAAACACGCCTACCTAATAGACGTTTCCATCCCTACCGATCAAAATCTAACAAACAAATATTCGGAAAAAATACACCCCCCTCGCAATAGAACTGGAGAGAATTTGGAAGCAAAAGGCGGTCACCATTATTCCGTTGATTATGTCTGCTACTGGTATCACCCACAAAAAATTCACAGAACATCTGACAGAACTCGACATACCTGAAAATATACACAATCGAATACAAAAAAGCGTCATTTTACATACATGCAATATAGTCCACTCGTTTCTTAGAGCACAATAGACTTCGTTTATACTTGGCCCGCCCGTATAAAGAAGAAATCCAAGGAACAAAAACCTTGTGAATTCCTAAAATAATAATAAACGACTTTATTGCTTCCATATATTAATACAAGAAAAAAGAAAATACACAAGGTTGAAAGCAAAAGGCGAAGTTCAGCTTACAAGCTGATATAACATCAGCTTATAAACTGTTCCTCCACTTAACCTTGAATACATCGCTAGGTTGGTGTGACAACAAAATAAATTACAGTTAAATATAAACTCAATCGTACGGATATCAGTGTTGTATTGAAAATAAATGTTTCTTGTAGGTCTTCTTAAATCTTTGCAATCTGTAAGTTTTAAACATGGCAGGTACCTGATTATGAATCGAACATATTTGATAGGAATAACTGCGCCTGAAAATTTCTAGTCTGAAGATTGGGGGTGAAAGGGTTCCTTTGTGTCGCATATTTGAATTATGTAGATCAGATCGATAGGTAATTTTTCTGTGCAAGTATGAGGGTGTTTTATCATAAATTATTTTTTGAAAAAGAACAGCTGCATGTAGAATCCTTCTATCAGCCATATTTAGCCAACTATTATCTTTCGTTTTGTGTGAAATATGTTCTCTTCTGCGTATACCGAATATGAGTCGTAAACATGAATTTTGCACTTTTTGTATTTTTCATTGATATTGGTTGGATAAAAACGGTCCATATAGTACATCAGCATAATTAAATATAGACAGTATCAGTGACTCACAGAGATTTGATTTCACATGTTGTGGGAGAAAATGCTGGTTGCCATATATATTTTTAAGAGTGAGGTATGCGCGTTGTATAAGTTGATTTATGTGTTTTTCAAATTTTAGATCGGAGTCCAACATTATACCTAAACTTTTAGCTTCGCTTACATTCTGAAGAGTTTCATTTTTTATTACAATACGTACACTATCAGAAATCTCATCTCTTTTATTTTTGTTGCCAAAAAGTATAACATTAATGCTTAGGCAGTGATCCTCTGCAGCTTTATTAAAACTGTTAAGTTCCTTATTTATATACCCACATGACTCCACTACAGTACTGGGGTCGAAACTATGATAAAGTTGAGTATCATCCGCATACAGGTGTACATTACACAACTTAAAATTTTCCACTAGACAGGAAGTATATAAAGCGAAGAGCAATGGCCCCAGAATGGAGCCCTGAGGGACTCCGCACTGTAAATCCACACACCCAGAAGAGTGTCCGTCAACCACAACCATCTGTTTACGTCCTCGAAGGTAAGATGCTATAAGGTTTCTGGCATTATTGGAAAGTCCTATATAATGTAGAATTTCCAGCATTAAATTGTGGTTAATGGTATCGAAGGCTCTCCTAAAGTCTAGCAAGACCAGAACAGTGCATTCACCCTTGTCCAAAGCTCTAACAACATCGTCAATAATATGGAGAAGAGCCGTTGTACAACTATAATTTTTTCGAAATCCAGATTGTGTTATAGGTAATAATGAATACTGATCAACATATTTCTTCAGTTGTACTTCTATAGCTCTTTCGAGTACCTTAGATAAAGTTGGCAGTATACTAATTGGGCGCAAATCCTTAATTTCAAGTGGATTACTCTTTTTAGGCAATACTTTTACAATGGCTCTTTTCCACAGTTCAGGAAAAATATTATGACTCAGGCAAAAGTTAATAATGTGTGTGATGTAAGGAATTATATATGGACAACACAACTTCAATAGTCTCAAATTTAATTTGTCTTCACCGGCAGCATGTGCCTTTATACCATTCATTGTTTGGTGAATAAATAAATCATTAACCTCCTGAAATTCAAAATCCGAATCTATTATTTTTCTTAGTTTGTACGACGAAAGTAATTCTTCAGGAGGTTCTCTTATATAACATGAGTTGATGAAGAATTCATTTATTTCAGCAGGACTTTTCAAATTGTCCGGTATTGTGCTTGATTTGGTTAGATTTGGTAATACTATAAGTTTTTAGAGTTTTCCAAAGAGATTTAGAATTCTTGTTACTAAGTTCGTATGTAAAAAATACTTTTTTTTCTCTTTTAATCGCAGAATTTGTGTAGTTCCTCATGTCTTTATAAAACTGAAAATGATGGTCTAGTTTAGTTTTCTTATACTTGTGCAGCGTTTTATCTCGTATTTTCATCATTTCTTTTATAGCGCCAGTTATCCAAGGTGCTCGAGGCTTAGATACACGCGATGTTATTAACGGCACATGCCTGTCGAAGAGGTTCATCAGACAGTTGATCAAAAACGTTATTTTTTCATCAGCCCCTTCCTGATCATATATTCCAAAAAATGGAGTATTATATAAATCTATTCTAAAATCATCTTCATTAAAATATTTAAAAGACCTATACGTAATCATTCTGGGGCCATGTTTTTCAACACTCAGTTTTACTTTACATGTAGCTATATCATGATCACAAATGACACCTGTTGCGTGAATAACTCCCCTGTCAATAACCCAGTCAGAGGATGTTACAATACCATTCAGTAAGGTAGCAGTAGTAGCTGTAATTCTTGTAGGAGTGTCTATGATTTGTTCAATACCAAAGCATTCTAACGCAGATGACATTTTATCCACATAAATATCATCGGCATTTAAAAAATCTATGTTAAAATCTCCAGCGCATATAATCTCATCTACAGTGGGATGAATCAGACTCAGGATATCTTCCATTTCAGCAATAAAAGAATTCTTATTTATTTTAGGAGGCTTGTATATTGCACCAAGAGCAATAATTTTACTTTTAGTTTTTATATTTACCCAAAGTTGTTCCGATACCGTTCCATGATAATTCAGTTCTTCACTAAATATCTTATTATTTACGTAAATACACAAACCTCTTCCTAAGCCACCTCTGTCCTTTCTATATAAAATATACCCATCAAAATTAATTAAGTCATTATTATCGACCAATGTTTTGGGATAGGTTAAACGAAGCGTCCTCTCTATATCGTGGCACATCGTAAATAAAAGCCTGGATACCCAAACATCTAAGGCATTCCCCTGAAGCTGCTTCACAATGTTTTTCATAAATGGTCCTCGACATATTTCCGTCGAACGTTGGGGCCTTGCCTTTGGGAAAACTGCCAATATCTTCTATCTTGGTTGGTTGGTTTAAATCACATTGACGAAAACGGCGAAGTACTTGTAGCTGGTTTTGGCTGTAAAGGTCATACTATAGATGAAATTCCTAGAGTTGAGTTTAAGGTAGTTAAAATAGTCAACGTTTGCTTTCTAGCCATATATAAAGAAAAGAAGGAAATGCCGAGGTCTTGGGATTGGTAATTCATTTTATTTGTTCACTTGACAAAGTGTACAAGTATTGTAACACTGCTAGGGTCGTTAAAGACCTTTCATTACTTTTAATAATAATTATGATTATACCTCTTCCAATGCCTAGCTGTTCTAGTTACCCATAGTTTCTGTCACTATCGTACAACACAAGAATAATTAATACTTTTTGAGCGGACTAAGGCTGTTCTTCCCAAAAGAGCTTGAAGTTCGACCTCGGTTTACAGTACGATGATTTAATTTTGGGGGACGCTATTTGTTCTACTTGTAGAGTTAAGGTTAGAGTGACTTTGAATGAAAAACATATTTCCTAATAAGTTAGCTAAAATTTATAATTAACAAAATCAGAAATTAATTTAAATTTCAGTTGCCAAAATCGAACAAAAGGTTTATAATTTAGAAAAGATGAGTGTGAAACAACACTTCAGATTAAATTTTTTGGAAGAATAAATATACTTCGAATTACATCAAATAACATGAACTCCTGAAGATTAGTTCTGATTACCCGCTAAATGCCACTTTATAAGTTAAATTAACATGAATGGACTTTAACTGCCTGAGATTGTCTGATTGACTGAATTTCTTCAAAATTTGCGCCCGGTTTATTTGATAGATTTATATACCAACCTTACAAACATTTAAAATAAGGCAGTGGCTGCGTGTCCGAGTTCGGACACATAATTATTCTTACTAAATGTCCGACATCAGACATTTAATTTCAATTGCTATATGTCCGAGTATGAAATCCTACGAAAATGTGTTCAGACATGTAATTATTATTACTACTTGTCCGACATCGGACATTTAATTTCAATTGCTATATGTCCGAGGTTGGAGCCATGAACGTTGATCCTAAACATCCGATGTGGGATACTGAAAAAGGTAGTTATACTGAATGTATAATCCGGTAGCCGAATTAATTGATAAGCAACACTTGCGAGCCCTAATTTGTTTATTTTGAAAATAAGTACTGTAGAAAAACAGAATAAACAACACAATATGAATATGTACTCATAATTACATTTTGGTATTGCTAATGAGTACCTAAATACTAATCTTAAGTAAGTTTCTAAGTTCACTTAGTTTTAAACTTTTTTTTGGAAGACCAATAGCTGTTAAAAAATGTCTTTTTATTCGAAGAGGCATTTTTATGTTTGCTACTCTTTCTCTATCATCTGAATTGCGGTAAGTTTTTTTGTTTCTCCTTCGGTGTCGACGTTTTGAGGTAACAAAATGTTTTCGTCATTTTCGAAGACTAAATTAAGAGTTTCATTTGTATTTAAATTATTATTATCTTCTTGATTTGTTTCACTTATTTCTTCTTCAACGACAATGTCTTGAGAGAGCAAATGATTATTATCTTCTTGATTTGTTTCACTGATTTCTTGTTCAACGACAATGTCTTGAGAGAGCAAATGATTATTATCTTCTTGATTTGTTTCAATGATTTCTTCTTCAACGACAATGTCTTGAGAGAGCAAATGATTATTATCTTCTTGATTTGTTTCACTGATTTCTTCTTCAACGACAATGTCTTGAGGGAGCAAATTGATTTCCTCATAGGAAGATATCGAAGCAATAACATTTTCAGACTGATCCATATTTGAAGAATTATCATACACCACGTTTTCGACAAGAATAATCTTCTTACCCAATTTCCAATGATTTATTAAATCTTTGAGAATTTTTAATTTATTTTCAAATTCCAGAGTTCCTTCTTCCGATGCTACTTGTGCTAACTCTTGTCTTGTATTTACCGCCAAATTATACTTTTGATTCTGACTCAAAGTCGCCTTTCTTTTAAAAGTTGTAACACTTGACAGAGATGCATCAATTTCAACATTATTGGAATTATTATCCCTGGGATTTTCTACTTTATCTTGGAAAGATTATGGTGTGCAACATAATATTCTTTAGTCCACCTTTCTCCACAAAGTGACCTTTCGAATAACTCTGTGTTTCCAAAACTTCTAAATGCTAGTATATGGCAGCAAGGCAATTTCATTTGTTTTATGAATTTACAGTCACAACGATTGTTTGTTGTGGTGTAAGTGCGACTTAGGGAGTCACACACACTCACTAGGCCAGCGGCATCTTTTTTGTTATCTACTTTCTTAGATTTATAATGCTGTGTTTTGATAAAATTGTATGCATAGGGTGTTAATAGTTCTTTATATTCTTTTAAATTATTCTCAAACAGCTTTAAGGTTGTTCCTTTTTGTAACATAGTAAACATTTCAAAATTGTGTTTTTCACGAAGACTATTAAGTATACAAAAAAAATGGTCGATGAATACCCCCAAAGAGGCATAACGTGGAATAACTGATTTCAGTTTCTGATTAATACATTTTAACCTGTTATTAGTTGTATTAGAAAATGAGCATTCAGCTTCACTTAGAGCTGGTACCCATTCTTCTTTAATAGAAGTCCAATTTTTTTCCAAGTAGTCGACAACAGACCTAGGAACTTGATCTTTCATTTCTTCGAAAATTTTATTATATTCGTCCAAATTTCCACTATATAATAATTTTTGAACATAACTTAATGGAAGATCTCTTTCCATAGATGTTATTCCAAGTTTTGAGGTAATTTGCCTTTGAAATGTTTTTAAGACATGGAACATGCATATAAGCAGTGTCGCTTCTGGAAAACATTATTTCAGAACAAATCTTTCTGTTATGTCTTTATCGGTCATTATTGTTTTTATGTTTGACCATTGCTGGTTATTAGATTTGAATGTTTCACACATCCGGTTTAGGCTGTTCGAGTCTTCTTACATTAAAAAAGTAATGCATATAATGTCACTACCTCCATTCGAATCTTCCACTAAGAAAATATACACTGGAGCTCTGATGTCCAGTAGTTTATAGGTGGCATCAATATACATAAACTCAGGATAAGCTGCCGCGAGCATTTTCATCTCTTTCGATTGAAATTGTAGTCCTCTAACTTCCCCGTCCTCCTCCAATACAAATAATTCACAATCTGAAAAATGATAATAGTATCCATTATGTATATGACTTAAAGATTGTTTTTCAATTTACTTACTATATGTATTCTTCAGCAGCTCGATGCAATTTCAAAGATCGGATGCCTCAGCTGCATCAGGTTTAATTCTGGTTTGAATATTGTGACGATCTTTTAAAATAATTTTTTTATTACTGGTTGTCATAACATGAGATTGAATCAATTTTTTATTTGCTCTCATTTTAATCATATTTTTGGTTTCCTCTAATACTTCTCCTTCTAATTTTCGTACTGTTGCATAGTACTGATACAATTCCTTTAAAATTACGAGTATATTACAATGAAATAAGATATCACAAAGAAATTATACTATGATAACTGACTTGACTATACCTACAACTTACTTTTGAAACAGTGTGATTGTGTTCGTTATTTAACTGGGTGATTTTTAGCTTTTTCGTCTTACTCTGGAAGTTAATTGTTATATATGCACCCAGTTAGTAGTGCGATGAGATCGGCAATAAAGTTAGTAATGTTAAAAAATTGAGTAATATGTACTATATTTGCTGGTTCACCTAGTATTTGGTCTTTTGCCATTAGAATTGCTCCTAAACAACTTTCCTCCTTGCTTCCAAGTGAATTTCAGATATTCGTAAATGCAGTTATTGTCCTTTCGGTCTCCTTTTAGAGTTTTACTATCACGTTTGTAAAATTTTACAAAGTTTTCTTTTTCATACGCACTGAGGGCTTTCATGTAATCACTGTAGCTGTTAAATGTTTTACCAACCTCCATTGTATTGGTTAACTGAACCACCCGCAGGCAGCGCTAAGTAAAAACCGAGGTTAAAACTCAAACAGACATAACATCAAAAAACACATTTTCGTAGGATTTCATGCTCGGACATATAGCAATTGAAATTGAATGTCCGATGTCGGACATTTAGTAAGAATAACTAAGTGTCCGGACTCGGACACGCAGCCACTGTCTTAAAATAATTGGTATTTAATCCCTAGTTCCTAATTAAAAGATGTAGAGATAAATTTCTTTTGTGGCAGCTGCAAAATATCGCCACTTACGGGTTCTCCTATTAATTGCCTTTTTATGACATTCGGTGACGAGACTTAGCAATACACCATATATTCTATTACTTAAGTGAACTAACTACCCCGACGATCTGATTGATAGTTTATGTGTCGTTGATAGCGAGAAGCAACGTAAAGAAAGGTTATATATATATATATATATATATATATATATATATATATATATATATATAACGGATTTTTTTACAGCTGTTGCCGTTTCTCCGTCCCCAATTTCCATTTGATCCTATCAAAAACCTCGTCTTCCTCTAAGTTCCTCGTGGTCATCGCTTGATCAATGTCATCTCGCCAGCTCCTTCTTGGCCGACCTCTCCTTCTTTTTTCCAGTGGTATCCATTCCAGAACCTTGCTAGGCCATCTGTCAGAGTTCATCCGTTTTACGTGCCCGAACCAAGTTAGCTGTCTTTTCTCTATGTCTTCATGTATATGTCTATCCATTTGCATTTGCATCCGGATGTCGTCATTCCTGACTCTTTCAAGCTTTGATCGTCCGCAACTCCTTCTTAAGAAATCCATTTCGGTTGCCTTGAGTTTATTTTTGTTGGCCTTGGTAACATCCCATATTTCCGAACCGTAAAGGGTTACACTTTGGACGAGGCTATTATATATATGCTTCTTTGTGGCTATTGTAATTTTTCTATTCCAGAGAAGAGAGTTCAGCGTTCTTGTTATTGCTCTATCTTTATTGATTCTTTCTTGGATTTCGTTTTCACTATTCCCTTTTTTATTGAATATTATTCCAAGGTACTTACTATGTTTAACTCCTTTTATTGTGTCGTTGTCCAGGATTAGATCGTTTATCTCTTCATTGCCTACTATGAGGTATTCGCATTTCGCGAGGTTCATCTGAAGGCCTGCCATCTCGTACTCTTCTTTTAGTTTTCTGACCATGTAATTGAGATCATCTTCGTCTTCAGCTATTACTATCTGGTCATCTGCGAAGAACAACGTAAATAATGTGTCATCTCCTATATTTAGGCCCATGGTTTTACATTTTTTTACCCATTTCACATGAGCTCTATCTAGATAGATTTTAAAAAGTGTAGGAGATAAACAACAGCCTTGTCTTAATCCTTTTGTCGTATTGAAAGACGTGGTTATCTTATTTCCTATTTTAATTTTTGTGGAGTTATTCTGATAATAGTTCTGTGTGGCCCGAATCAAAATTTTATTGAAGTTTTCCATCTCCTTCCATAGTCTTGAGACGAGTACGCTGTCATATGCTTTTTCTAGATCTATAAGAGCCACATGGGTCTCTCGGTTTCGTTGCACTCTCTTCTCTAAGGTTAATTTTAGGGTGAAAGCATTATCCACAGTCGATCGTCCTGCTCGAAAACCTGCTTGCTCTTCAGGCTGTTTCTCCATGATCTCCTCTTCGATTAGGTTTCTTAGTATTCTTGAGTATATTCTGCCTATGGTTGGTATTACAGCGATTCCTCTATAATTCCTGGGATCGTTTTTCGAACCTTTTTTATGAATAGGAGATGTATAAGACTCTCTCCATTCTTTAGGTATGGTATCTCCATTTAGACATCTTTCAAAGAGGCTTCGAAACATTTCTAATAGTTTTGATGGACCGTATTTGATCAACTCAGGATATATTCCACCGGGGCCAGGGGATTTTTTTAGTTTCGTTCGTTTTATTGCTTCCCTTACGTGCTCAATTGTTAACTGGATGTTTCCATCTAAAATAGTGGGTTTTTCTTCATCCAGAAATTCTCTTCTTGTTTCGGTAAGTAACTCTCGAAAGTACTGTAGCCATTGTTCATCTGATATGTTGTTTAGCACGGTGTTTGTCTTGTTTGTTGTTCTTATCGATTTGCTCGTTTTCCAGGCCTCCGAGCTTCTTGTGCCTCCTATTTGACTGTCGATGTGTTCACACTTGTTTTCCCATGCGCTGTTTTTTTCTTATTACCTCCTGTTTCACTTCCCTGTTCATTCTCCTGTACTGTGCAGTTTCGTCGTCATGGTTTTGTAGTAGTTTTTGATACATTTCTTTCTTCTGTTTGATTTTTTCTTCAATCTCTCTGTCTCACCAATATGTCTTTTTTGTCTTTTGGACCTCTCGTCCGAGAGCTTCTTCTGCAGCTTCCCTAATGCATGATTTTATATGTTCATACTCTTCCTCGGTAGTTCTTTCTGCTTCAGTTAGTTTTTGTTCTAGTCTCCAGGAGTATAGTATGCGAGTACTCTCATTTTCTAAGCCGTCCAAGTTGTATCGGGGGTAATCGATTTTGGATCTATCATTCTGTGTGTCTTCCCGAAGTGTTCCTGCAAATGGTATGTAGATTTTGGCCATAACCAAGCAGTGGTCGGATCCACAGTCTGCTCCTCTACTCACTTTCACATCCTGTATCCTTAAGGTACTCTGCTGTTTTATTATTAGGTAATCTATGATTGATTTCAATCCTCTCGTGTGTTGATACCACGTGTATTTGTGGATATCTTTGTGCGCAAAAAAACCATTTATTATCTTTAGGTCATATTGTTGGCATACGTTTATTAGTCGTTGACCGTTATCGTTAACCACGTCTTCACCGTACATTCCCACTATTCGACTGTTTTTCTGCTTCCCCACTCTAGCATTGAGATCTCCTCCAATTATCAATTCGTGTGTGTTTGGGATTTAGTCTAAAATTGTGTTCAGGTTTTCTTCAAAGTCGTTTTTGGCTTGTATTGTGGCATCGTCGCCTAGGGCATATATTCCTAGAATCGTTATAATTTTTCCCTTTAAATGCATCGTCATTTTTATAAAACGTTCATTGATGGGTTCCCAGGATTTGATCCGTTTCTGGTACTTTTATGTATAAAAATGGATACACCAGCTTTAGCTCGTTGGTCTTTTCCTTCACCTGAGAAGAAGTGTATATAGTCCTTAATATTTTCACTCCCACTTCCTTTTTCTTTGTTTCTGAAAGAATGACAATATCAATTTTCCTTCCCACGAGTTCTAGTATTATTTCCTGTAATTTGTTCCGAATTCCTTGTATGTTCCATACTCCAAAATGCATTATCCTTTTCCGTCGCTGTTTTCGTATTCCGTAATTTCCGTCCATTGACCGAGGCATTCCATGTTTGGGGTTTTTAGCAGTACGTTTGTTTTACGAGTGTAGAGTTGCTAGCCCTACGACTTAACCCCCATCCTTGGAGGACCGGGCATCTATCTAAGTCTGGCTCTTTACCTTCGATCTGACCGGCTTGGGTGACCCTGCTGGTAGCTACGCTACCGCCGGCATAGCTCTCAGGTTCATCAGAGCACCCAAGCTCCCCTACCCGGCATTTCTGCCTTCGTCAAGGTGGAGATGCTTCGGGGGAGAAAGAAAGGTTATTAGTTTCCATAATATGACGTCTCTTAGTCAATTTCTATATTACCTGATTCTGCATGTACACCCCTCAAATAATGGTTAGTCTGTTAAATAAATTTATTAATTGACTCACCGGAGACGAAATCTCTTTCTCTCAGACGTGGAGCGTGGAGCAAGTGACCCAAGGAGTATGCACACAACAAAACAAAAAAAAACTAAATCTGATAAATGACGTTGATTTTTCTATTAACGTACAGAAGTGGCAATCACTTTTGCTAGTGATTTGCGCTGGTCGCGTAAACTCCGGCTGGGCCCACTCTAATTCTTTTCAATTTTTCGATTCCCCATCGATGGGTTCGACATTTTCCCCTCTTCATTAATTTTTTTGGTTACCTGTCGCCACAACTCCATATGTGTGTCGCTGAGTTTGCTATTTCATACATGAGTTGATGCATTTCTCAATTTTTTTGTTTTATATTATGGTTCTACAATGAACTGAAATAGCTTACGCTATAATTTCCAATCTTCTAGTTTTACGAAATGATAAACATTTTTTCTTGAATATAGTTTCGTAACGAAATAACTGAAGACATGTTATTTCAGTTTTCATATGATACAGGTTGTCTCAATTCCATTAGTCGCTTTTATCCCTTAACTGGTGATCCTAATAATACATACATACATGGTGACCATGAGTCTGATAGACTCCTAGCGAAAAAAGCGGATTTTTCATTGGTTTTTGAAAAAATATTGAAAGAACGTTTTTTTTATTAATAAAGCAATATTGTCATGATATTTCAACATTTATTAAAACGAAAAAATCAAATTTTAAGTAAATAAACAAATAAAAAATAAAAACATACATTTTTTCTTATACAAAATTGATATAAGGCATATTCCAAAAAAAATGTGAACCATATGCAAATTAACATAATAAGTGTTAAAAAATAAGTATTGTAATGTTTTTGTTATTTATTTAAACAATAAACGGGTGAGAGAAATTTCAAACACTCGGTATGGCTACTTACTAATTTATTTAAATACTAAACTAATCACTGATACTTAATTTATATATACAGTATATTCACTTAAACTAATTTGATTGTTTATCTCACGATGTCAAATTATCAACTAACTAACTCTTCTTGATCAGTCCCCTTATATACTAGTGCCTTTTGTACTAGATAATTCCGGGCTGCGGCTTTTACACACAAATAATTTTTCTGGCCTTTTCTAGATAACTCTGGTCACAAAAACCAGTTCTGGATAAGATAGTCTCAATCGTAAACAGTTGTTTATAACTGCATATCCGCCATAATTTTAACTATTATACCTGGCTTAGACAGGGTCGGTTTTAGGGACTATACCAGTGTGCTGTTTCGTAACATTACCCCCTCCTTAAATGGAAGTTCCTCCTGGAACTTTCGTGTAGCCGAGACTGGATGTTTGAATCGGCAACTGGCCCCATTTCTACACTTTCCGATCATATGGAAATAGCAGGGCACCGTCTTCATCGGATACTGATAACGGAGGTTGTAGCTGCAAATTAATATCTGGACACCGGTATCTTGAAAGATAACCTCTACCATGTTCCTGATAACTCGCCAATCCAACTGGTTACTCGCTATCTTAGGCATAGCCAGTTTCTTCACGTTGGATTCTAACACATGGTCTCGGAGGTTACGAAGTGCTTCCCACACATCGCGGTAGGTAGATCAATCTTGGAATTCATTTCTAGTTACCACGTAGAAGACGTACCGCGAATTATGTTTCAGTTTCAGTGTCTTGCCAGGGGCTGGAATCTGGTCTTCAAGTTTTTCTAATTGCCCGAACTTCTTTCGAAAGACGGTTGCCAACCCTCGTGCGTTCTTGATACGGGCGGGGATGTTGTATGCCAGTGAATAATCTTCCGGGAGAGTGAACAAATCTTGTTGTTCCGAAGTGACTCCATATCTAGCTTTCCCGGTACCTCCATACGCGCCCATAAATTCATCGAAGGTGGGGTCCGACACATCTCGAATAAGGTTTACTCCTTCCTCTATGTCATGGTCTCCTTCGAACGGCGCTAGTCGGTTTTGGTGAACTACTTTTGGTTTTACGTTGGGGATCTTGCTTATGCGATATATAACATCATTGATCCTTTTCTTGATTAAGTATGGACCTTCCCAGAATTTTTGTAATTTTGGAGAAAATCCTTTTTTCCTCGCCGGGTTGTGTAGCCATACTTTGTCCCCTTCTTTAAAACCGCCTTTTCTGGCCTGCGTGTCGTACCGACTTTTCATTCTGTCGCTGGCAACTTGAAGATTTGTTCGAACTAATTCATGAATATCATCCAGCCTTCTTCTCAATTGGATTTCGTAGTCTTCGCCTGCTAGATCTTCTCCAGGCCGGCAGCCAAATTCCAGGTCACAGGGAAGCCTCATTTCACGTCCAAACAGGATTTTCGCCGGTGTTTCACCCGTGGACTCATTGACAGCAGATCGATAAGCCAATGTGAATAGGGAAAGATACTGATCCCAATCTCTCTGATGGCTGGATACTACTTTGGACATGTATTTTCCAATAGTCCTGTTCATTCTCTCGAACATTCCATCTGACTGTGGATGTAAAGCTGTTGTCCTGGTCTTCTTCATTCCCAGCTTGTCGCAAATCTCCTGGAATAGATGGCTTTCAAAATTTCTTCCCTGGTCACTGTGGACTTCCAAGGGTACTCCATATCGGCTGATAAATTCCTTCACCAATACATCCGCGACAGTTGTGGCCTCTTGGTTCGGGATAGCGTAAATTTCCACCCACTTTGTGAAATAATCCAATACAACCAGTATGTACTTGCTACCATTTTCTGTCGTCGGAAATGGTCCAGCGATATCTAAAGCAATCCTTCCAACATTGTACTGTTTCATGGGTGCCTTTCTCTTGCTATGTGGTCCATTACTCGTAGCAAAAGTCGTACATTTCTTACACCAGTCCTTCACATCGTCGGAGCTGTTCATCCAATAAAACCTTTCACGGACTCGCTGAAGGGTTTTCTTCACTCCCAGATGACCTCCCGATGGACTGTCGTGTAACTTCTTCAGTACCTCAGCTACTCTCGCTCCCGAGATAACTATCTGTCTTCTCTTCTCGGAACCATCATCGTTCTCAAGGATTATTTTCAATATGCCTTCTTCCAGGACAAGGGAGTCCCACTGAGCTCAATACGCCTTGAGTTTCGGTGAAAATCTTGACACTTCTTGCCAGGTAGGTCGCCGGTTTTCTTTCTTCCATTGCCGAATCATTTTCAGGTGAGGATCATTCTCCTGATCTTCTCTGATCCTGGTGGGGGACCATTCCTCGTTGACTACTGTAATTCTTGAAACTGCAACTTCCTTAGATTTCGACTTGTTGCATTGTGAATAGTCTACAGCGCATGGCCGTCTAGACAAGGAGTTGGCTTTTTGGTGATTCACATTAGCTGGATGTTCACCCCTGTCTGATTTCCCCTGTGTCTGGATTTCTTGGGTTACAGGAGTCTTGGGGAGCTTAGACGTACTGCGTACGTGCTCTAGCTCGCCACACTTCCGGCATTTGATATTCTTCGGCCTCTTGTCTGCCATACCTTTCAACAAGTTGACGATCTGATCAAGTTTGTCATCGTTATCTTCTTCCTGCATGGTTCTACCTTTGTTGTACCGCGAGCTTTTTTTGGCTGCTTTGCATTTATGAGGTTCTTGGTTTACAGGAGTCGTAGGACGCTTACACGAACTGCGTGCATGCTTTAGCTCGCCACAATTACAGCACCTGATTTTCTTCGGCTTCTTGTCTGCCATACCCTTCAACAAGTTGACGATCTGGTCAAGTCTGTCATCGTCACCTTCTTCCTGTATGGTCCTAAATCTATTGTATCACGAAGCCATCGTGGCTGCTTCGTATTCAAGAGCAGCAGTCAATACATCGGCCAATGTTTTAGGATGGGCTAATCGAAGCGTCTTCTCCATATCGTAGTCACACAAGCCGTCAATAAAGGCCTGGATGCCTAAACATTCCATCATGTTCTCTGGTGCTGATGGATAAGCAAATCGAACTAGTCGGGCAATATCCATTCCATACTCTTGAAGGGGTTCGTCACGTTTCCGCCTTCGTTTCTTCAGCTGGAATCTGTACAACTGTTCAAAATGTTCATGACCATATCGCATGTCCAACCTCTTCTTCAACTGCTCGAAGTCATCCGTTTCTTCAAGCGGTATCGTCTGAAGTACATCTAAGGCATCTCCTCGAAACGCTATAGTTAGGTTCACTGCTTTCTCCTTATTGGACCAATTATTCACTCTAGCGGCTGCTTCAAACTGTTTCACATAATTGGTCCACGATGTCTTTCCGTCGAATGTTGGGGTCTTGACTCGTGCAAAACTGCCAATGTCCTCTATCCTGGAAGTTATTTCTGGCTTGCAGGGTTTTATATGCTCAATCTTCTTTCCTTCTGCTGGCGTGTCTTCTGTTCTTAAATCTGCCACATTTCTCTCCAATTCCTTGATTTTCTCGTCTATCGTTGTTATCTTGTTTTCAATGTCTGATTTTAGGGACGTAATTTTATTCTCAACGTCAGCAGCAATGTCATTTTTTAACGATAAGATATCGGCAGAAATGTCATTCTTCATGGTGGAAATCTTCTCGTCCAAATTAGTAGAAATATCCTTCTTCATAGTGGAAATATCGTTTTTCACATTCGTTGAAATCTTCTCTTCCATGGCGGAAATATCGTTCTTCATTGCAGAAAAATCATTCTTCATATCAGAAATTGGGGAGATTAAGGTGGAAGCCTCGTCTTTGAATAAGAATGTTTCTGGATCCAAGCCTTCACTTTCCAGTGCCATTTTGAGTCTTTCTATTAATTCGCTCTTCTTACCGGACGTTTCCAACTCACGATCTTCCAATTCTGCTCTTAATCCGTGACTTTCAGATCACATAGTCTCTTGGCCATTTTTACGGAGCAATTTATTTATATTATCCCACTTCTGACACCAATGTAATGTTTTTCTTATTTATAAAAAGTTTTTATTACGGGTGGGATAAATTTCAAACACTCGGTATGGCTACTTACTAATTTATTTAAACACTAAACTAATCACTAATACTTAATTTATGTATACAGTATATTCACTTGAACTAATTTATTTGTTTATCTCACGATGTCAAATTATCAACTAACTAACTCTTCCTGATCAGTCCCCTTATATACTAGTGCCTTTTGTACTAGAGAATTCCGGGCTGCGGCTTATACACACAAATAATTTTTCTGGCCTTTTCTAGATAACTCTGGTCACAAAAACCAGTTCCAGATAAGATAGTCTCAATCGTAAACAGTTTTTTATAACTGCGTATCCGCCATAATTTTAACTATTATACCTGGCTTAGACAGGGTCGGTTGTAGGGACTATACCAGTGTGCTGTTTCGTAACAGTATATTTTAGATAAAAAATGTAAAAAAGTAACAAAATATAGATTCTACACAAAACCTGCAAACCACTAAAAGAGAGAAAAAAATATATCAGTTTCGCTCCTGTCTGGCACAATTTTTACAGATCTTTCGCGAACACAGCAAGCAAATGGGCTTTGGACACTTAGTGCATAGATATGCAGTCTTTTTCTTAATTTGGATGGGCAGATGTGGCAATACTTTCTTATTTGAAGCTTTTCTTCTTGTTCATTGGCAGTATTTTCGGGAATGTCAAGGATACTTCCAATAAGTTGTTTTAGTTGCCTTTGTATCGTTGGAATTTCAAACCTTCTATTTAAATGTGAGGAAACTAGCTCATCTGCCAGGGTTTTTATAAACCTGAATCTAGTCCAATTATTTGTGAGTATAGAAGTAAACATAATGTAGGAATCAACACCACATATGTCTACTATTTTATAAAAAATAGCCATAGGCCATCTGCGTGTTCTGCGGCTACAGGAATATTTTACACATTTTTCATCCATCGCATCCACACCTCCTTTGGTCAAGTTATGAAAAAAATTTATTTCTGGTAATCCATTCTCTGAATCGACTTCTATAGAGTGATGCATAGAAGAAATTATTATTACAGCTTTGTTTTTCTTAGGTGTACGGGATAGAAGTGTTATGTCTTTTGTAAATCCATATAAAGTGTCGCCTTCATTACGATTTCGTTGCGGAAGAAACTGTGGGGGAATTTCTTTTTTATTTTTCCTAACTGTGCCAACGTAGGTGAGCTTATTTTTTTGTAAATGATGCACTAACTCAATTGAACTAAACCAATTATCGGCAGTCACATTTCTATTAGTATTGTAGATATGTTTGACCAGTCTAATTACTGCTTGAGAAGGTATGCTCATTTTTCTTTCTTCGGGTGTCAGGCTTAATCCATCTGAACCTTTTCCAGCATAAATGTAGGCGCTGTGTAGATACCCAGTTCGTGCATCAGTCATGCATAAGATTTTTATCCCATATTTGCAGGGTTTGTTGGGAATATACATTTTAAATTGACATCTTCCTCTAAGCCCTAGAAACATATCGTCTACGCACACATTGGCTCCAACTTTATATGCGTTTTTCGAATTGCGGATAAATAAATCAAAAAATTCTTGGATAGCAGCAGCTCAATTTTCCTTTGCTCTTTGTTCTCGGTCCGAGGCATCGTCAAATCTTAAACCAGCCATTAGGGCTAGAAAACGCTTCTGTGACATAACTGCTCTAAATATGGGCTTTCCTTTCCCGTTAGTAGCAAAAAGACTTCGTACATCCACATGATTTGACTTGTATATGGATGTATAGAGAAGCAGTCCCAAAAAAGCTCTGAATTCTATTTCGTCGGTATCAGCCAACTCGGCTCTTTCTTTATTATATTTTGGTCGAAAAGTTGCGAGTTTTTCGTTTGTTCACTTGATAACAAGACTATACATATCTGGCGAAAACATTTTATTGAAGTAATAAACAGGACTCTCTGACTTTTCTACATGTGAACGCATTGATGGAAGTACAATCATATTATGAGCGCCTGTACGGACGTTTCTGGTTGGCTCTTTTTTATTCCACTTAAACCTATTTTTTCCATAGTAATAATTATTGGAATTGACGTTCTCTTCCTCGTCTTCGCTGGATATCGTTTCCGGGTCATGTTCTGCTTCATTTTCACTCATTTCTTGTTCACTATCCGTAAAATGATCACTGTTTATACAGTATTCTTCGTCTACATCATCATCACTTATATCACTGTTCGCCTAATTAAACCATGTTGTGCATACTTCCTCGAAATAAATAATTCCAAAATGAAACTACGGACGGATCTCCCACTAAGACATCTGTAAGAACACTAAAGACTATGAAGGTGCACGAAACGGCCGCTCGCCACGTATTTATGTTGGGGAATGCCGACGCGTAAACGGTCTTGCGGAGTCTGTGAGACGCATCGTCACCAGTTAAGGGTTATAATTTATTTACACCCATCATTACAGTATAAGAAAACATTGCATTGGTGTCAGGTGCAGGGCATAAGTAAATAGGTACCTAAAAACAGGTAACACCACAATACCAGTGTTGCTGTTTCTCAATAGATAAATTGTAGCTCTCGAATTCTGAAAAAAAAATTTCTATTGTTCCATAGATCTAATAATTTGTATGAAGGCATACTAAGAATAAGGCACTTATTCGAATTTTTTTTGTTTTATTCTTTTTCGGCAAACAATGATAAATTTAATAAATAAAAAGAATAATGTAGTTTTCAGTTTGATTTAACAAAAAGAGACTGCTTTTGGACGATGATGATTGGTTTTACCGTGCATTGGTTATCTCACACGGCTGTTAATCAAGGATGTATGCAAAAATTTTTAGCAGTTGGATCGCTAAGGGAATCCAAAATGTAAGTATTTGGACATTTTACAAAGGTAGTTTGGAAAATAAGTGTTGCATGAATGGATATTAGCTCCTGTTTAAAATAAACAGTCTAAGGAAGAACATTAACAAAATTTTGTTATTATTTTGAGTCTTATGCGCATCTACAAGAATTAATGTGAATATCCATTTGGTAATCACTACCATCCGAACTTTCAATTCTCAAGATGCAATATCTCTAGCCGAATTTTGATGATCGATTTAAGTTGATCAACAAATTTTTTATCGGATTGATTCATTTTTAATTCACACGCAACTCAAACATTGATAAACCAATATCAGTATTGAAATGATTCGAACGTTTTAGTTGGTGAATTTAATAAAAAAAGGTGATGTTTTATTTGATATAAGGTGCGTAGGATACGACGGATTCTGAAAAATAATCAGTTTGTAGCATCAAAAAGCTTATTAAAAGAACTAGGATTGGTGTATAAAGACCCAGATAGCACTAGATATTCAATGGACGTACTAAAAATATTCGTTTTCGGATATTGTATTATTCTATAGACCCACTTTAAATATATATATTAAAGTGAAATATATCTACTAGGTTATGTTGAATCATTAACATCACTCAGAAATGTGAATCTAAGTAATAGTAGTAGTGAATATTCGATAAAAGGAAATAATCCATAAAAAACATAGCTTAAATATGACAAGAAATATTTACAAATAGAGTACAATTGATAAAATTATATAGAAGATTACTATTTAATTTTGTAACTATTTTTCTTTAAAGTATAATTCAAGATATTGAAAATACAATAGTAACAAGTAAATTACGTCAAACATGAATTTTATACATAACTATGATCATCACTGTATATGGTATCACATGAATTTTGAAATAAAATTCAATTATTATAATTTAATATTTTGTAGACACTTTCAGAAACCCTGTATATTGCGTAAACTATTCAATTATTTGTATAAAACTTCAAGGTCAAATATCAACGCGAAATAACGTTCTGTTATTAGTTCGAATAGAGTATTTCGGAGTGACAGTGGAAGTGCATAAAAACAAAGTGAATTTGTCTACTATAACGCAGAAACAGATATTTTGATTCAATAACGACGATGTTTATTTATCAACAAATGAAGATGGAAAACAAAAGTAAAAAACATTGGAAGGTTGTTGATTTTGAGCTGAGAGACGCGGTGTAAATTTAATAAATGGAGGACGTATTGAATTTATTTCCTCCAAATTTTTATAAAAGCTGTAATAATTTAAAATATATCAAGTAAAAAAAGTTAACCAAAGTGTTTAGTAAAGTTTTGAACAATAAACTAACAAAAATTTATCACTCATGTATAAATAAATAAGTGTAAAAATGGTGATAGCGTCTAGATATGGTAAGATGAACAATTACATTTATTAATATAATTTTCGATAACTATTCACATATCTTGTTGTGGATAAGATATTTCTACTGATGAAATAATTCACATCACATCATTTTCCACATCTGAATTTCGATTATTCGATCATAGGCGATCGTTTTTCTCCGATGCAACACATTCAGGGTCAAGAAGAACCAACCATAAACTCTATTACTCATGTATATATTGTATTTCTCCTATAAAACATTTTGATATATTTATGTGTTAGATAATATTGTTTGGTATCTATTAATTAGTAAAAATATTAGTATTAGATATTCAATCTCTACTAAATATCGGACACAGAACACTAAACACATATTAAAAAAATTAATACTCACCAAATTCTTACATTAAATTATGATAATACATCCCAAACACTTTGCTTTCTCCTTCATTTTGTAAACTAAATAATAATCATCACAGAGTACCACAACACACAACGCCAAGGTTAACAATAGCGAGGGTAGAGGTTGAGTCGTTGTGAATGCATTCAGAACTTTTAGAATAATAAGTAATCAAGCGAAACTTACTTGATACGTTTAAATTCAATAATATTAATAATTTATGAAAAGCGTTTTTGTGCGAAGATTTCCGTCAACAATATTCTTTGAGTTTAATATGAATTATAAACTTTTAACTCATAATAATTTCGTTATTTGCATAAATATGTTCAATTAAAATCATTTGTCTATGTTCGTCTTGCGTTTCTTTGATATCTTACCTACAGTTTCCTGTTGCTGACAATCGCCAAGTGCCGAATCTCATCCCTGAGATACAGTGCAGAAAAGTTAAACAAATTTATAATATTTTCTAACTTGTGTAGTATCTTTGAATTGGGAATTCGTAGAAAGCGAACCAATTCTGGCGCCCATACAATCCATATAATAAATTAAAATTAACAAATTAATAAAAAATATACAATAAATAGCCCAACGTAGAGGCACTATTTGAAAATATATAATAAAATGTCGGCCCAACGTAGGGCAAATTAAATTCCTATAATATAATATATAATATATAATAATATATATATATATATATATATATCCTTTCTCGAATATTCTATGGACCATGAAATAGGAAATTTTTTAAATATTCTATGGATATTTTATAAATATTTCCCAGGAATATTCGAGAATATTCTGAGGATATCTGCTGAATGTATATAGCAAGATAATCCAGAATATTCATAGAACATTCCAATAGGCATATTCTACAAATATCCAAGTTATAAGGATATCTGTGGAACGTACATAGCAAAATTCCAAATATTTGTAGAATATCCCAACATGGATGATACCTGTTGAGCGGGTGACACTGAATCATATTACTCCTTCCTTTTCATATTTAGTTTCAAAGATAATTGATTGGAATTTGGGAAATCCTGTATACTTAATGAACGACAATAATGTACATATCAATTCTTTCCCAACTTCTTGTTCCACTAGGAATGATAGCAACTTTCCTTCAATAACGCCAATTATTTTATCCATAAGCATTCGTGTGAGAGAGAATAGAATTACCCGCCAGGGAAAGCTTCTCTCTCGCACTTATGCAGTAAGCAAACAGTATGTCCCAAATTTAAATAAATATTCTTTGAAACTAAAGGAGAAAAGGGGGAGTACAATGATCGAGTGTTCCCTGGTATATATCTTACAAATATCTAAGGAATCTTTCAAAATTTCGAATTGTATATATAGGAAAAAATATTTTTAATTGAAAAAATTAAAGCACAGGAAGCATTGAGCTCAATTTAATTTATTTATACATAAATTTAAGATGTACCTCATAAAAAAACTGAAACTAACATAATTTTCAAATCCGAGAATACAAAATTCACTTTCCTCCATACTCAACGAACCCTTTGAAACCGATTTCTGCCGTTCCTTACATTTGGCTAAGAAAATTCCTGTTTTCAATTCAACTTCTTTATTTGTTATGTTCTTGTCCAACTTTCGGACGGCATCTGAAGCAATAAAATTATTATATTTTTTGCTAATAAGCAATTTCTATTCTACTGTGATTTTTGTGTAGGTATGCATGTATAACAATCAAAATATAATCCCAAAAACTGAAACATAAGAGATGAAGTTAAACATCAAATATGTAACTTAAAAAATGAGTCTTGTAGGAGACAAGCAAGAAGCAAAATATTCCAAACAAAATAGTGATTAGAAGTTATTTGTTTCTTGTACATGATATATTAAATTAATTTACATGTACATTCCAAAATAAAATAACATGATTATACCTACTACTGCTTCAAAGAGCTTTGTTTTTCCAAAGCATTTTCCCTTTTTATCCATGCATATTGTAGCCCTCCATTAAATACTCTATCAGGATTTTTTGCAAGAATCTTTTAATATATTGTTGCAAATAACAACCTTCCAATCTTGCCAGAGGTACAACCTAGAATTGTATTAATTTGAAAGTTAATCTCAAAAGTTTTAAAAATTGAACAATTACAGTTTATAAGCAAAGTTATAACAAACGAACAAAAATATAAGACCGCTTTCATCTATTTGAACAGTATACCATATGTCTGAAACTAGACACTTGTACAATTGGCCAGCAATAACTTTTATTTACCAAATATCAGAACAAATTTAAATTTCATTACACGGGTGTTGAAATAATTACACTATTTTTTCAAAATCACTATTTAAAATTCTACCACTGTTCCTATCGCCGTAACTCAATAGAATGAATGCTTAAAAAAATATCCAATACATTATTTCTTTCTGTTATCGTACTTATATGCGCTCAGTCATACTTGTTTTTATAAAGGTACAACACATTTATTACATTCTAAATATTTTCCACTAACTTATTTATTTAACAAAATTTAATATGAATTCATATTATTTGATACTAAAATTAATTGTCTAATTAACTAAACAGGATTATTAATAATTCAACTTATGGATTATGTGAATGAATATAAGTAATGCCTCTTTGTCTTATATACAGTGTCTAACAATAATATGGTTTGGTATATCTAATCTACTTAAAGGGTAACAAATACATAACACTTTTAATTATCAGATCACCAGTTGTGTAGAGCTTTCTAGTCAATCCCAATTAATAAAAGGAATAGAGGTAACTATAGGCAATTTGATTAAGGAAATCATAGCATACATCTCGGTAACATAATTAACTGAAACTACCTGAGAAAATAAACTTTTGTTGTACCTTTAGCAACGAGGTGAATGTCTACTCTATTTACAATTGAAAACATTCATCCATTAATTTTGTTGCAAAATTTATGGAATCAACAATTATTTCAATATTTTCTGGCACTAAAATATAAAAAGTAACACATAAATACTCCAATATTTCGAGGCAGTTTCATTTTGAATTGGATATAATATTGAATGTTCAACTTACAAAATATTCATAGGATTCTTCAGCAACGCTGACTCAATTTCTTCAAACTTTGCCTCATCATTTATTGGAAGTTTTAGCAGCAAATCGATAATTTTCTAAAAAATGCATTGATAAATCAACAGGCATTAAAAAAATACAATAAAAAGTACCTGTTTTTATGCGTGAGGTCGTATGTATTAGTTCCACCTGTAGCATATAATACACCGTAGAAACATATTTAAACTACTTCACAATGGCAAAAAGTTGACTAATTAATTGACGATCAAAAATAATTAATCATACTACTACATTTCACCAATAACAGTAACATATATATAAGATGGTTGAACCGCCATTTTTCACTGGTCGTGACCGTAAACTGTCAACTGCAACAACTGACATATGCCCATGGAACAGAAAGAGCGTTTGAACAAAAATCAATAATCATAGAATATTCTTAGAACTATTTGATTCGAATATTCTAAACAGAATAATCTGAGGATATTCCAACTGGACTTACATTGAATATTCGATTTAGGTGTACCCACAGATATTCTAGATATCCCCAGAATAACCCTATAATATTTGGATATATATCTTCCAAATCGAAGACTGTCAGAACAACCATGGATATCTGGTACTATCTAGGGAGATAAAGAAAGTATCTGAGAATGTCTGAAGAAAAATTGAAAATGGACTCATGTCAAAAGAAATGAGTGAATTTAACCAAAACTGAAGTTGAGAATAACCCTAAGAGTAGAGACCAATATGTAGATCGTCGAGTGAATGAAACCACAAAAGAGGACAATGATAGGAAAACATGGAGAGAGCCGACCCTATCAATCAGTACATAATAACCTTGCGGAGGTAAAGGATTGAAGAGAGTGATCTGACCAAAGGATATTTATTTTCCACACTTACTTCCATGTGCCGGGATTCTCATGTTTTTGTCACGCCGTTCAGAAAACATCGGCTGTTCTGATCTCATTCTTTATATCAGTTGTAGTGTGCTCACTAATAACTATTTTTCACAAAAAACTTCAATTCATTTTCCCCGGCGTCCTATTCCCATGTTTTTATCCCGGTGATTCCAATCCAAAATTTTGAAAATAACCCTTTCAGACTACTCGACGATAACTTTTTGTATTTAGTCAGAAATCGCACACAGGAGTAATAGAAAACACCCTCGATTAACCGAGATGAGGTCACACAATTCAAGCAAATTTCGGCTCAGCAGCATTTTCCAATCGATTCAATTTATTGAACGATAATGTTTGAACAAATCAAACGTTTTGTTGATCCACTAAGAAGCATATCAATTACGTTCTCACAACTATTTTGATTAAACTTTTATGGATCATGCAGAAATCTAAAGGAAGACGTCAACACCACAATGCATAAGTTTCTCAATAGTTGTTACTTCAAGACTTACGCACAATCATATGTTCAATTACACATTGTAGTAACATACATATCTTCCTGGGTCAGTTATATACTTTACCTATGACCACCCCTGTAAGCAGTCAAAATCACACAGTCGGCAATCAATGTAAGACGTCTATTACGCACGGTACAACAAAACGCACGGTTGTAAAGTAAATCGCACGGCTTCCGTAGCAACCTCTTAGCAACTGTCAATAGACGTAGCCATTTTATTCAAAATGTATTACTTAGATATTTGACGTTGAATTTTATTCTATATATAAATGGTAGATAACATGAGATTGCATTTAATACTAAGAGTTGTTTGGAATTATATGATAATTGGTTCCATTTCATTCAATCCCCATCTTTTAGCTGTCTGAATGTAATTCATATTATTAAGCAATAGTATATTATACACCATTTAATCCCGCGGTGGTGTTTGATTCCTGAGGGAAGTAATCCACCTAAGGGATTAATGTCACTTCAGTCGAGAGGTGCATACGCTATTTTATGCAATTCCGGTAATTATACATACATTTTTAATAAAAATTGATACTACTTAGGATGGACTTTTACGAAACTTGGCTGGGCATCGAGGGTGAACTTCTAAGATGCTTGGCTGGGCATTGAGGAGAACGATGTAACTCGTGTTGTAACGCATTTTACGCACTCAGGGAATTACGCACTCGCTGCTATGCGGCTTCGTGCGTAACTTTTCCGTTCGTGCGTAAAATGCTTCTTACAACACACGTTACGTAATATACTATTACGCACTCACGGAATTACGCACGAAGCCGCGTAGGGGCGAGTTCGTAATTCCGTGAGTGCGTAAAAAGCGTTACAATACGAGTTACATCGTCCTCACGGAATTACGCACTCGCCGCTACGCGGCTTCGTGCGTAACTTTTCCGTTCGTGCGTAAAATGCTTCTTACAACACACGTTATGTAATATACTATTACGATTATGGTTTTATATTGTAGTGAATTGTTTTCTTTATTTTTAGGGTAGTTTTCCTGTACTGCTCTGTCGGTATGGTAATAGTAAAATCAATTAGCGTTATAACTGGATTAGTTATGTATACAAAATATGCTACGTGTGATCCTTTATCAACAGGTCAAGTGAGACACGGTAACGAATTGCTTCCTCATTTTGTCCTGGATGTAGCAGGAAAAGTTCCCGGATTGCCAGGACTGTTTATAGCCGGAGTTTTTTGTGCTTCATTGAGGTAATATTTTGGAAATAAGAGAGAAAATGTTTTATTATAGTGATATTGATGATTCTTTATCAAATTACTTGTCTATTTAACATGTATCTATTTTCTTCTATATAAATCTTCTTTTCTTGTTTGTCCTATATTTACCTATCATCTATTTATCTATATCTATACGTTTTCACCTATATATTTTTGTCTCGGAAAATATTGGTGTTCTACCTAGCCATAGATTACATACTATATAGTCTTGAATCTATGGTTGAGCAATTTAGTAATTATATGTAGTTAAAATGATTCTTACGGCAGATCCCTTTTACAGACATTTTGATACAACACACATGGCCAGGAACCCAGACTAAAGAGACCCTCTTATTCGTGCCTAATTCATCAAGTTTTCTTCGGCACTCCCATGACAACTCTGAGTCAATGACATGGGAGCGCAATGCTTTGATAGCTGCTTGACTATCAGAATGGATCGGTATGTCACATTTCTGGTAGTTTCTTTCTAGGTTCACTTCCACACATCTTTCGATCGCAAGTATTTCTGCCTGAAAGACGCTCGGGAAGGAGCCTGACGATGATAAGTATCTGGTTCCAGGCCCAAATACTCCAGCGCCTGCTCCAATGGTGGTTTTTGAACCATCCGTATACCATCTAATGGTGTTTTCTTTGAGAGTTTTGGGTGGTGTATTCCCTTTCCCAGTCTCTCCTCGTATTTAGCATTCTGGTGAAGTTCTTTTCGATGCTTACTTTCCTGATCATTTCGTCACTGGGAAGGTTCGCTAATAAGATGTATCTTGTCAGAGAGGACGAAGCTCCCTGATTTTTAATACTCTAATTGCCTGAACCTTCCTTAGATATTCTAAGAGTTACCTCTTGGACAGTTCTTTCTATCATCAGATTTATGGGTGTGAGATTTGTAATGATCTCAATTGCCCTAGTTGGACTCGTTCTCATAGCTCCAGTAATGCAAGCCTTTGAACTTTGTCGAGGGTCTTCCTCGTGCTGTACTGACTTGCTTTTGTGTGCCAAACTATTGCCCCATAAGTAATTGCTGATCTCACAATCATGGCGTACATCCATCGCAATATTTTTGGGTTACGCCCCACCTCTTACCAGCTAGATTTCTGCACACCATCAAAGCTCTTATTGCTATACTAGCAGTTATTTCAACATGCTTATTCCACAGAAGCTTACTGTCTAGGGTTATCCCTAGATATTTAACCTCTGATTTGCATTCTATGATTTCCCCGTTTAAGGATATGAGTTTCATGGCTGGAAGTGTTCTTTTCCGGGTAAATGGAATTACTATAGTCTTGCTTGGGTTTATGTTTAGCCCCACTGACAAGCACCATTGCTCCATAATTCTGAGGTCCTTTTGTAATAAATCACACGCTCTCGAACTCGCCTCTGACTATTAAAACAATATCATCGGCGTAGCCCATACATTCGTAACCAAGGTCCGCTAGCCTGTAGAGCAACTCATCTACTATGAGGCTCTATAGAAGGGGATATATCACTCCCCCTTGAGGTGTCCCCCGAGTGGCTTTAACTGAGGTGGTTTGATTCCCCACCTCTGCCTCAGCTATCCTCGTTGTCAACAACTCCTACATCCATTTTACAATGGTTTCATTCACTTCTCGCCTTTTTTGCTTCTTTGACAGACACATGAGTTGTGTGGTCAAAAGCCCCTGATATATCCAGGAATGCGCACAATGCGATTTCTTTGTCGTTCAGAGTTCTCTGGATGCGGAGGTAGTCTCCGCATTCCCAGTCATCTCAGCAGAGCCGGAGGAGATCTCGGGCTGACCCAAGGTCAAGTTTTCGCTTTTTCCCCCTTTCTAGAGGTTCCATATGTGGAGGGTATCTCCATGTCCATTGGATCCTCCGCGGGATTCTTTTTTCCCTAGCCCCGAGACAGGGATACACCCAAAACGGAAATTTAGCGCGTAACCTCCTGCCTCCAGAGCCTCCCCAGATTGGTGATCGATCCCAATCGTGAGGATAGTTCCCTGTCTGAAGTTCTGAACCTTGACAAGTTGGAGGATCTTCTCCAGTTTCATGTCTTGGTTTCTTGGGAAGAACACCGTTATGGTGACCGGCTTTGGGATGTCGTCTCCACTTCGAGCCACCAATTCTGGTCCTTCCCAAGAGTATAATTTCGGCGCTGACCTCATGAGCCAGTCTGCCGATTTATTTGAACCACAGTCTACCAGTATCATTCCACAACGGAAATGGATATCTGAGAAGTGGATTCCCTTCTCTTTGCTCTGGCACAGCTCTTCCACCAGAGTGTCTTCTAGTGTGGAGAGCTGCTCAGCTTTCAGGATGACCCCAGGATAATCCTTGGGCATTATTCCCACCCTCAAAGCCTACTCTATTTTGACAGCTGCTGCCTAACCAGTGGCTTGCCCGGTTACCGTTGCGGTTGTTTTTGATTTCTTGCTTAGAGGCCGCAGCGGAAGAGTAATATGATCCGGGCCTCTTTTAAGCTTTGTCTTCCCCGTTGGCGATTCCTTCGGGGGGGTTGGGTGCTGAATTACCTGCTTCCTGGCCTCTTCAGGGTATATTCCCTGATTGAGGAGTCGCAGGTATTTCCGCATCCCTGCTCCACTGAGGCCTTTTCTCAGTGGGTCGTCTATGCCGCCTGGTTCTTCCGATTTTGGGAGGTCGAATGACATACGACTTTTGTGCCGTTTGGCCTTTTTTCCCTCTGTGAGGTGCCCGGATGAAGAGGTGGAGGTTTTCTCCACTACTTTTCCGGTGAAAGTCCTGCTTTTTCTTTACATGAGTGTCCCACGAGAAGCTAGGGTCATTACGGTCCACCGCTGCAGAGCCCCGCATGCAGAGGTGAGGGGTTCAATACAATGGAGTTCCCCCGGTGCTTCAAGGTCGAAACCAGTAAGGACTATTCTTCTATATAGCCAGGCATTCTTCGGCCTAGTTTCCCACCTTGACTTTAGGTTTTTAATGAGCTTGCCTCCTCTTGGTCCGGGCACAGAAAGCGAAGTTAGATAACTTTAACTGGGATACTGTAATGATTCAAATATCTTATTAATAAATAATAATCAAGGAGGCGTTAATATGTCACATCACAAAGATATTGCGATCATTGACAGAACGCCACATTGTGTTTTAATTTCAATAAAATTGAAGAAGAAAAATCTCAATATTTTTATATGCCCAAACTCAATCCTATGTTCAGACAAGGAGACGATTTAGAAGACAACTCAATAAAAATCCTCCTGCTACAAATACCATTAAAACATGGTTAACCAAATTTAGGAATACTGCTTGTATATCTAGAAAAAGGAGAACTGTAAATGGAAATTTAGAAGAAATGTTATCTGTTTATGAGCTTGTACAGAGAAATCCGAAAATTTCAATTAGAAAAATAGCATCAAATTTGGAAATGGACAAAACTAAAGTTTTCAGAATTCTAAAAGTTCTCAAATTTAAACCTTACAAAATTCAAGTTCTACAAAAAATTAACGATCGGGACCACGCTAAAAGAGTGTTTATGTGTGAAACTTTAACAGATTTGTACAGAACAAATCCAAATTTTAGAATTATCATGTCTGATAAGGCTGCATTCCATATAAATGGACGAGTTAATAAACATAACTGTAGAATTAGCGGATTGGAAAATCCAAGAGAATTTCATCAACATGAAAGAAATTCTTCTAAAGTTAATGTTTGGTGTGCAGTGTCTCGTGAAAAATTATATGGGCCTTCCTTTTTTGCAGATAATACTGTTCGTGGTAATAATTATACCGATATGTTGGAAAACTTTTTTTATCCCCAGTTAGAACAAGATGGTATTTTAAACCAAAATGTTTACTTTCAACAATACGGGGCTCCACCCAATTATTCCAACATAGCAAGAGAATCTGTTAACCAACAATTTGGAAATAATTGGATTGGTAGGAGTGGTCCAATAGAATAGGCTCCAAATTCTCCAGACCTGACTGTTCCAGATTTTTTTGTATGAGGATATGTGAAAGAGTCTACAGCTCGATGCCTGCTACTATTGAGGAATTAAAAAATAGCATACGGCAGGTAATGGAAAATATTCTTGAAATGTTGACAGCAGCATTTGACAACTTAATGGTTCGATTCCACAAATGTATAGACCAAGAAGGAAGACACATCGAACATTTATTTTAGAGTGTCCTAAAACATGTTCTTATTTGTTTTCACTGTTCACTTTTAGTTATTAGCTAATAAGTTTTTATTTATGACAATTCCAACTTTATATCTGAATCATTACAGTATCCCAGTTAAAGTTATCTAACTTCGCTTTCTGTGCACCGATTTTAAACTTTGAGGTACCGTTATAAACTAAAAATATGCATCTTTTAAGAAATTGCTAAATATACAGGGTATCCCATTTAAAAAATTACAACTCTTCTGTATTCTGAAAATACGCCACTTTTCTAGCGGGTAAACCGGAAGTAGGCCATTTACATAAATATGTCACAACAAAACTTATGGTAATTTTAAACATAACTGTGAAAACCGCATCTTATTATCTAGAACCGTTTCGAAGATATAAGCTCTTAAAACAGTCAGATTATAATGAGACACCCCATATCAAAAATGTCAAGACGTAGTAAAGGCTGTAAATTTAAGGGAAAGGGAAATTCTCGATTAAATCGTGCTCGATTACGATTTCCAGTAGGGCGCAAACATCGTTTGTGGAGAAAAGAAAATTATGCAGAAATAGCTGGTGCTGGAGCTCCTGTATATTTGACAGCGCTAATAGACTATTTGGCAGCCGAAGTATTAGAATTGGCAGGAAATGTAGCACGTGACAACAAGAAGTCCTAGGTATTACAATTAGCCATTCTTGATAAACGATCAACAAAATAGCTAATAGATTAAACAGGTAGGTATTATTTCCACCTGCAAACTGACCCAAATATTAAAATGGCTTTTATTTTTACTCGATCGTATTACATTATGCGCATTTATTACAACTTTCTAAAAGTAACTAATCCCCAATTTCAATCTAATCGTGTTTCTAAATACTTTATTAATGTGGTAAATAATTATATTACAGGCACAATACTATAAAAATATTTTACAGTCACCGACAAACATTCACGAATGGTTATAATTCTTTTAATTTTTTAATATTATCCATGTGCGTTATGTGTTAAGTTCCATAGTTCATATTTTATTGAAAAAAATTTTTTTAATTATAAAGTTAGTTTAAACTAAAAGCAATTAAGTTTATAATGAGACTAACACTACAAATTAAATAATCTGTGCTAGTTTATTGCCGTTTTCAGTTTATTATCAGTATCGAGCGTCATCACGAAATTGCACCTTAAGAATTACGTGCAACAAATTATTCGAAGTATCATTGCAAATAATATATGTCAACAAGAAATGTTCTCCTTCACTTTGATATATTGCTTAATATAATTAATATTAAGTTTGTAATTTTCAGTTCCCTATCGTCTAATCTAAATAGTCTAGCCGGAACATTATATGAAGACTTCATTAAATCTAGAATTAGTCCAAAATATCAGAAACATTCAGCTATCATCCTCAAAGTATTAGTTGTGATTGTTGGTACGATTGGGACAATATTGGTGTACGGTGTTGAACATTTGGGAGGATTGTTATCTTTGGCTATTAGTGCTCCTGCAATAGCCATTGGATCTCTTTTGGGAGTATTTACACTAGGATTATTAGTTCCTAGGGCCAATTCAGAGGTAAACCATGTTAACGTTAAGTAGTTAAGAAAGGTGGATAGAAGTGATTTAAATTTTTCTCAAAATACCAAATTTATTAAGTTTTAACGCCTTTAGTACCAAACTAGCATAAAAACGGTTTTTTAGTTGTATATGTATGCATTTATATTTATGGTAGGGATTCTATTGATGGTAATTGTTTCAATTGAAAGATATTTTTTTCATGTCATTCTATATTCTTGAAAACATAGGAATATACACATGAAATTATCATGAGGGAAGAATAGCCATGAAAGAGACTTGTTTTGAAAAGTCCTGTAATTATTCACAGCTAACTTCTAAATCTTTCGACCACTAATCATCAAAAGTCACCCTATGAATTAAGTATAAAGTTCGTAAACCACGTGTATCTCACCTGTTACTAAAAAGTTACGAACGTTTATTTACAATGTATTTGGAAAACACTATGTTGATTAATGTGGATTATTCTGTATATTGTATTATCACTTCCTATATTTTTTTGTTTTAGCTCAACGTGCCTCGACAGCGCTGGTCATTGGCACAGAAAAAAATTACAAATATTTACATGAAATTAAATATCAACTATTACTATTTTTAAATTATATTTTATGATAGAGATGTGTAGCTTTCAGAAACTGTAATACTTTCTTGATCTCGGTGGGGCAGTGGAGCATTTCATTGAGGTTATGCCTTAGGTCAAATCGTTGATATGTAGCGCAAAATTGTTTGCAGTCAGTAAGTATGTGTTTAACGGTCAGTATAGTATTACAGCTATGGCAAACAGGACGATTTACTGAATACATCAGATAACCGTGTGCGAGTTTGGTGTGGCTGATTCGGATTCTTCTGATTATATCGGCTTCTCTCCTTGTTAAAAAGCTAAGGGAGAGAGGAGCAGTAGATGAATTGATATCGTGAAGTGCTGTCATACTATTGCGTCATAGATGTCGCCAAGTTTCTTGCGTGAAGTTTTTGAAATGGAACTTGAGGTCGCCGGCGAGTTGGACTATGTGCTTTGGATTGTTGCTAGAGGCAGCTTCTTTCGCGTGCGATCCGCAGTTTCGTTACCAGCAATTCTAATGTGAGATGGTAGCCAGATAAGAGAGACTGTTATATCATGAGCAACGATAGTTTGATATATGTCATGTATGTTCTGGACAACTGGGTGGTCAGTGAAGATTGATTTAACTGATAGAATGAAGGAAAGGGAATCAGTGCATATTGCAATATTTTTGTGAAGGAGGGAGATATATTTGAAACCCTGAAGAATTCTGTGAAGCTCACCTGTGTGAACGATACACAGGTAAAGTGAAAGAGCCCATGAGTTCATGTTTCGAAGTAACTGCACAACCAACTCCGGAGTCAGTTTTGGAAGCATCTGTATAGAGTGTTATATCGTAAGATCTTATTTGTAGTAATTCCAGGAATGCTTTCTTTAAAAGTGCAGTGGGTGACTTATGATTATTAAAAATTGTGAGTGAGGCATCGATTATAGGAATAATTTTGGTCCAAGGAGGAGAAGAAGGTGGTGGGAGCGGGGATGTCAGAGAGAGGTCAGTATATTTGAGTAAAGGAGTGAGCAATTGGGGAAGGGATTTAATATGTGTTCGAGGGTTAGTAGGGAGATTAGTCGTTGTAGTGAAAAGTGAGTAAACAGGATTGGAGGATACTGAGGCAGCATATGTAGGGAGTAGGGATTGTCATCTTAAGGGGAGGGATGATACATTAGCTTCAATATGGAGACTATCAGCAGGGCTAGAGCGGAAGGCACCAAGGCAGAGGCGGAGAGCTGTATTGTGAACAGAGTTCTGCAAATCTGTGACAGTTTTGGGGGCTGACATGTAAATGAAGCAACCATAGTCAAGTTTCGAACGGATGAGAGCTCTGTAAACTCTCAATAATACGATTTCGTCGGAACCCCAGTAAAAGTGAGCGTTTTAATTATGTTTAATCTCTTTAGACAGATGCCTTTGAGTTCATGGATATGGTGTTTACAGTTAACCAGTTAAGTCGAGGGTCGAAGGTTATTCCGAGAATTTTACATTGATTTACAGTGGGTAAGGGTGAATTATTGAAGAAAATGGGAGGCGGAGGTGAAGATGTTCTTCTAGAAAAATTGATTAGTTTGGATTTACTTTGAGGTAAAGATAATCAGAAGGTTTACTGCGGGTTGAAGGAATTTGCAAGTGGATGAGATCGATTTACCATGGCAATAAACAATTACGTCATCAGCATATTGGACATATTTTATGGGAGCACGAAACTTGCAACAGAGCTCGTTTATTGTGAGGATGAATAGAGTAGAATACTGACCCTTGAGGGACACCAGCATTTTGTGGGTGAGGCAAGGAGAGTTTGCCATTAGCGGAAACCCTGGAGGTTCTACGAAATAGGAAATTATGAATGAACTATAGAATGTTGCCATAAAGATTATATTGGGAAAGTTTATTTAGTATTGCCGTTCTGGATATCGAGTGAAAGGCACCTTCAACATCAAAGATGGTTGCAACGACGTCCTGGTGATTGTTTATTGCTGAAGAGATATGTGTTTGGAGAAGGACAAGGTTTTCGCGATTTGATCGATGACGCCGGAAGCCGGATTGGGCATTAGGAATGATTTTGTACTTTTCAAGAAACCAAAGTAGTCTTTCGATTGATAATTTTCTCCAGGAGTTTGCAGGTAGTGCAAGTGAGTGAAATCGGTCGGAAGGAATTGGACGCTAAGGTGGATTGGACGCAAGCAACGTCATGAGGGTTTGACTGAAAAGTGGAGGAAGGCTGAATATGAGAATTGTGATAAACAGAATTGTAGTTACGATTATTAAATTTGTCATCAAAATTTTGTGCGAGGGAATCGGCAATTGTTTGGTTGTCTGACAGTATCATTCAATATTAAGGAAGGAATTTTAGTATTGGTTTTCTTGCCTTGAATTTGTGAAATTTTTTTCCAGGCTAGACTGGGATTTGTATTATGATTCAGCGAGGAGGTATAGCTTTGCCTTGAGGATTTTTTGTTTTGCTTGACTAACAATTTAGCTTTGAGCTGTTTGTGTAGGAGGAGGTTTTCTTGTGTTCTATTCCGTCTAAACCTGTTAAGAGCATGTTTGGACTCTTGGATGGCATTTTCGCAAGCTGAATTCCACCAAGGCACAGTTTTTTGTGCAGAGGAAGTGACTGATTTACCGATGTGAGTCTCTGCAGCGGCAAGTATGTTGTCAGTAAACATTATTAGAGTGTCATTTATGTTTGCAGAAATAGCTAAAGAGGATAAATGAGTTTGGGAGAGAGAAGTAAACTCAGACCAATTAGCGTTTTTTAAGTACCAGAAGCTTCTAGTTATAGTTTCCTTATTATAATGATTGAATATAACGATAGGAAAATGGTTGCTATCATGAAGGTCATGTGAAACTTGCCAAGGAAGGGAAAGTGCAGTTTTAGGGTCAAATAAGGTGAGGTTAGTGGGAAATGAGATGGGTATACATCGCTAGATACAAATATTGAAGTACCACCACTGGCTCTCATACAGTTGGTACGGATGTAATGATAACCTTCAAAGTTTTTTAGCTTGCACTGTTGGTCAATTTTGAAGTTGGTTTCCTGGAGGCAAAAAAAGTCAGGGGTATGGAAAGATACCATTTTCGGAATTCTTTCTAAGCGAGGATAAAATCCATCGCAGTTCCATTGAATTAGAAAGTATGGTACTAATTAGAGAGGGAGAGAGGTTTATTACCGAGATAGTGTAGAGGAGTCAGTGGTGGTACCGTCATCAGAAAAAGGATCGTCAGTAAGATTGTTTTGGTCGGAGTGAAGTTTAAATTTAATTTCATTGGTCAGACGTGTAATGCGATCTTTCAAAGATCTTTCGTTGATATTAGAATAAATTAAGGATATATCTTTCAGTAGAGAGGCTGTGTCGGAGATAAATTTATTGGCTTCAGGTAGAGGGTCGTTGACGCGGAAAGTATTTTCGAGGAGCGCAATAAGTTGGATGCTATTAAGGGAGAAGGATTTAGGAGTTTATGTATGATAGAACGAGATTCGGCGCTTATATTGTGACAATCATCTTCCGCCAGTTTGGATTATTTGGTTCTTTTTTTGCAGTTTTTTTTTAATTATAATTTGGGAATTCTGGAGTAGGCATTGGATTGGGATTAGCGAGAGGAGTATTGGAAAGTGATATAGACTGCGGAGAGTCAAGAGTGCTATCATTAGATCGGGGTCGTTTTTCTCCAGGTACAGGGGAGGCGGGAGTGAGTGACACTTGAGGGGGTATTCCGGGATTGTCTGAAAAGGTGTCAGTAGTAGCTGGGTCAGCTAAAGTGGTGGGTTCAAGATTGACGGAAGTATTTAATAGGGGGGAAGGTCGTGGGAAGTGTTGGAACATGATTCAGCGGTATGTCCAGCCTGTTTGCAAAGAAAGCATTCAAGTTAATCAGTAGAAATGAATATTCTGTGTGATGTATTTTCATGCGTAATAAGAATCGAAGTTTGCAGTGAAATATCATTACTGGTGGGTAGAACGTAAGTTACATGGCAGAAGCTCAGGATATGTGCGTATTCGTCATCAGGCGAGCCACATTTGACGTATGAATTAGGGGAATAAAGTGTTAATCCTTGGTCATACGGGGCTTTTTCAATAACGGAATCTGGAATGGAAGGACTGACATTGGAAATATGGATTATTTTGGTGGGGGAAATAAGCTGACGAAAAGTAATGACATTGGAATTAACTAAGATGTTTTGATTCGATTTTAGAAGGTCGTCGACTTGAGTGGTAGATGATAAATAGTTACATATGCGGCCATGAAAGATTCTGGAAGCGAAATGTGCATTTTTGGTAGAGACAATGTTACCTATTGCTTTGATATAATCGAATAGTACAGTGCTGGCGATAAAAGGTATAATGATGGATTAATCTCGAGATGGTACCGGGGGAGGAGGTAGTCTTGCTGAAGTAGCCGCGGCATAAGTTATGGGTGTTGAAGGGGTATTTGTGTTTATCGAGATAGATTGTTTAATGGGGGTTGAAGAATTGGTGGTATTTTAGAGCAGTTGTTGTTAGGGGAGGTTTGACATATTGATATGATTCTGGATACCAAAATAACAAACAATAGTTAGAAATAGAAATAAAAAGAAATATATAAGTAAATCCTTAACTCAGTGACTGGCCTATTTATTTCCAACACAAATAAGTAAATTTCAAGAATATTTACCAATTTTGCAGAAAAACAGCATTTTTACAAGTTTTATCATCACATTTTAATGATGACAAAAAACACGTTTTCATTTTTCTATGATATTGACGATTTGATGATCCGAACCTAATGAGTTCTGACTCGTGAATGACTTCGTATAGTCGTAATATATAGTATTGTAGATAAACTCGATTAACTTTACCTAAAAATGTACGATTATAAATAAACTGTAGACATAAATTTAGCAGGGATATAGTGTGTTTTGAAAAGGATGGTAGATTATGTTCCGAAAAGGACACCGTTCCTTTCACTTCCTATGTCAAATATATGTATCCAATTTAATTGCAGAATTCAATTATGGAAAATAAGAAGAAAAAAGTTAAAAGAACTAGAAAAACGTATCAAGAATTTCAGGAAGCGGTAAAGGAAGTGATACAATCAGTATACGATCGGTGGCAAAGGCTTTTAAAATAGGAAAGTCGTATTTGGCCAGATTTCCTACCGTTAATACATTTAAATACACACCAATATCGGTAACAGAAAAATATTTTCTGAAGCAGGAGAAAACTTACTTAGTATATACCTTAAAACAGCATCAAAAATGTCGTACGGTTTAACAACAACACAAACAAGGCATTTGGATTTTCAGTATGCGAAGAAAATGCCTGAAATATGGAATGAGAAGGAGCATTTAAGTCTCAATAATAATGATTATTTCATTTGGTGGTAATGATTCAATCGAGTCATAGAATGACTCTCGTTCATCCCTGGGTTTATTGTCTTTCGGTGCGTATACTGATATTACATTTATAACTTGGTGTCCTGCGCGAAGTGTAATGGTAAGTATACGAGAATATTTATAGCGGCGTTCGTTTATAAACTTGACGCCGTCATATCCCCTTGATTTGAAGGTGACGTGTCATCCACATGAGCCGCCGTGGATGATTTTATTTTTGTAGCAACACTTTTAAGTTGACGCTCCATTCTTGGTTAACACTAATTTGATTTGGCCGAATTTGTGACGAACAGTATCTCTTCAATCACGAAATAAAAGACTTTACAACCACTACGAGCAACACAAGCGAACATAAAATACCGATTGCGCATGATGCGGGTCAAATAATATTTTGTGTGTGTGGGGGGGGGGGCTGGGGTTGTTGCTATTTTTCTTGCTGGTAAGTCTCTCTATATCTTTTCAATTTGTAGTTGTGTGCTTACAAATTAATCTATTTCGATTTTTCTATTTGGTTAAAATATATTTTTTAAAACGTTATTTTTCATGGTGTTTCCAATTTTTTCACCGTTATCATTTTTTCTTAAAAAATTGGTGGCCTATAAATCTATTTTATGAAGGAAATTTATAACAGATTCTTTGTGGTTATTTCTCTCTGACTTAAATTTGCATTTTCTGATTATTTTGGGAACAGGACGGATAAGAATGAACATATTTCTGTAGTTTTATTTTAAAAATTGAGTTCAATTTTTGTATGTATTGTAGTATAAGCTCCTAATCAGTTCATTCCATTCCTACTTTTCAATTTTTCTACTGTTTCGCCTTTTTTCCCTACGCACCACTAGGTCCATTGACCCCAGAAGTCGCCATCGCCAGTACAGAGTCCAGACCACCAACGGCTTAACAACCGGTCGATACCACTGAGAGCTGTACATCCCGAGTCTCTCAGAGGGGGTGGTATTGCATTACTAATCAAAAAAAGCATAAATTTCAAAGTCCTGTAACAAAATAATTCTTCAATTGAGCATATCCCCATTCTTTTTGATAATAAAATCAAAATTCCTACACACTTTCCCTACTCAAACCACTCCCCCAGCATCCTAGACATAGCTATAGGTAAAAACTTGAACAACCTCACAAAAATAAATACCCTAACAGATTTCAATTCCGACTATGATCACGTCCTAATAAACCTAAAAAGATCCCATCACACACAAACACAACAAAATACACATTGCGATTATAACACCACTAGTTGGGTAAAATTCAGACAATTTATAAACAAAAACCTAAAAATCACAGAAAATATAGAAAACATTAGTCAACTTATTAAGACCATACATAATTTACAAAATATAATAACTGAAGCCAGAAATGGATCAACAACTTTAAAAAAGAAAATGAAAATTCAAAATAATTCACCCGATAATATCATACAGTTATTGAAAGAAAATAAGAAAAACATGGCAAACAACAAGATACGAGGAAGATCATCGAAAAACAATCCAAAATCAAACTAACCATTCAATAGTTGAATACAAAAATAATGATTGCGCATAATTCCTAAATAATCTCAAACCGGAAGACAATTCTCTGTGGAAAATTGCCAGACGGTTTCGAGAACCAAACCGCGGTAATAATAAAATTATAGACAACGCTAAGACGATAACGAACATGACGGAATCGCAGAAAAGTTCGGGGAGTGCTTCGAAAACAACTTCATGAATAACAAACCTCATACACAACAGCATCATAACGTAATACACACACAGTTCACCAACACTTACAATCATTAAACACATTAAATACAAAATATTTTGCTACATATACAGAAATTCATAACGCAATACAGAAATTAAAAACAAAACAGCCCCCGGCTTAGAGGGAATTCACAACATACTATTAAAGAATCTTCCGAAAAAAGCTATTGTCCAGTTAACATATATAACGAAATACATAATTAAAACTAGACATTATCCCGATATGATCAATATTTCCAACATCATACCGATCGTCAAAGCTAACAAACAACCTAGTTATGTGAATTGCTATAGACCAATTTCCCTCTTAAATAACATCGCAAAGGTGATAGACAGATTAATACTAAAAATATTACAAATATTTTTAAACAAAAATCATACCATCCCCCCCCCCTGAGCCGTACGGTTTCAGAAGCGGACATAGTTCTGTGGCTCAAATCATTCGAGTGATAAACCACATCTGTGAGGGATTTCAACAGAAACACAAATCGATCATGGTCACAATAGATGTTCAAAAAGCTTTTGATTCCGTATGACTCGAGAGGCTGATCTATAAACTAATTAAATTAAAATTTCCGGACTATCTAACTAAAATTATACATTCATATTTGACTAATAGAAAATTTTATTCAAAAATTTATGATTACGTGGCAGGTCCATATAACATGAGGGCTGGAGTACCACACTATCACCTTTGTTATACTCCCTATTTATCCATCATCTCCCAACATCCCCTAAATTATTAACGGAAATGAACGCTGACGATAACTGTTTTGTAGCAACGGCAAAGAATCTAGAACAAGCACTTAACACCGTACAAACACATATAAACAACAAAATTACACCTTATTTCAATGAACACAAACTAGCTATTAACGCATCCAAAACAGAATATTTATTACTCAGGAGAATAGCTAGAAAAGCCGATCCATTGCAATCTCAGCTTTGCGTAAACGGGCATTCCCTTGCCCCAAACAATGCCCTAAAACACTTAAGGTACACAATGCAAGAAAATACCAATGCAAATGCGCACATCTCGCAACAAATACAAAAAGCTAAGATTGCAACGTGTCGACTATATCCACTTATACGTATGTAAACACAGTAATCTCACAAGTCAAAACAAAATTTTAATATACAAACAAATCATAAGACCCATACCCACTCACGTAGCACCAATATATTACACGGGCACCAAACATAATTTTCACTCCCTGCAGGTTATACAGAACAGGTGTCTTAGAATGGCATTAAATCACAATACGGTTTACCTCAAGCTACCTAAAAATACCTGGTTACATGACAAGGCGAATATACCCAGTATCAAACACTTTCTCAACAAAATCTCAGATCATTTTAACCCTCTATGGCCCCATGTTACTTAAAGGTAACATACCATATTATCCTAAATATAACGTACTTAAAATTTCTGTTTTTACTTTAATATCCCAGATTCTCTTCGAAATAACAGAGTTCTATCGTACTAATTGCAGTATGGCGCCATCTATATGTTATTTGTGAAATTACGCGGGAAGAATTTTAATGACGCTAGTCTATTGTTTACAGTGTTGAGCTGCGGGCTTTGAATATTCATTTTTATGATATTTTATATCAAATAGGTTGGAAAAAAATATAATACGACAATTTACAAGTGTGAGGAGGTACAACTCTCATACAACCTTTGTTTTGGTCTGAATTTTTTTTCTATACTTCGATACTCTTTTTCGTATCAACCACGTTGAACAATACTTCTGACAAGAGTGTGAACCAATGGATTATTTAGATGTTAGAATAGTTTACATAATGACAAAGGATCCTGAGATCCACAATCATATCGTTTGATACGTCTTATAACTTTGGTTTATTTTTTAGGGAGCTTTTTATGGATCTTTGATTAGTATTATATCTAATACGATATTGGTTTTTGGAGCGTATTATCTTAAAACACAGAAAATCATAAAACCTCTTTATAAACCGGTTTCGGTGGATGGTTGTCCGAATAATACAACTTTCGGACCTGTTTTGGTTCGTTCCTTCGTTCCGTAAGTATAAAACTCTCTCGGTATCACATTATCACATTTTTTAGTACAGTTAGCATAATTTAAAAATCTATTTCCGTGATATGTTAAATTTTATAAAATCTCTGATATTTTTTTGACAAAATTACCAATCATTCTAGCTGACACTATTTTTATAACGTGCCATTAATTCTGCTTTCGTTCTTTCTAATAGAGTATGAAGTACTAATCTGGGCGCGTATTCTGTATCGTCTCGGAAAAAGAAATTTCTTTCTATGAGTAGGTATAGAGAGGAAATTTCTTTCCATTTCATGAACGAGCCAATTATTATTATAATTTTTATAACTGTTATTATAGTGTGTGGTGTGAATATTATAAATTATAGCATAGCATATTATCTGTTCCTAGTTTTCGTTTTTTTAAACTTTATTGCGAGTACATTATAAAGTATGGACCCAATCCATTTGCTACAAGTAGAGGATGAAGAACGGCAAAACCAATTACGAGTACGTTTAGAGAGAAGAATTTATTAATCCTTAAAATCACTAATGTCAGATATATTGAACTTTTTAAGAATTGGATTGATGATAAAAATTAAGAAGTTTAGTAATTAATTTAACACAACGTTCAACACAGAAATATTTCACATTTACAGGTAACACCTTAAATGGCCATAAATACGTATTATTTAGGTACTCTTTGCACTTTTTTACGTATCAAATTGCAATAATATCAATAATACTTCATTACTCCAAAAATTATTATTAAACATACATAAACTTGTATATATAAACCACAAAACACAATAAACATAACATAACCGATATGCACCTTTCCTTTAAAGATAAGTAAGCATGCCAACAAAGATAAATCTAATGATTGTGTGTTAAAAAGAGACAGGGATACTCAAAACATCATAGCGACATCTAAAATGGTCTTTTTATTACTTTCTACCGAACGAAGCGTTCGTGACACACGACCAATGTCGAAGTAGCTTATAGAATAAGGTAAAGTTGTATAGAGAATTTATAGAAAAAAATTTCCTTTTTATTACGATACCGAATACGCGCACTGATTTGCAATGTGCTCATTCATAGAATCAGGTAAATAATGAAGAGTTAATAAAAAATAATGCTTTCGAAAGCAGATACTTTCACAGTTTATTCCCTTTTTTTAATATCGAAGTCAAAAAAAATTAACGACAAAATGAAATAAACCCACCATGGTTGCGAACTTTTTCTTGGCAATTTTTGTTATATTTGTGGAGAATTTTTGTACTTTCACATATATTTAGTTAATTTGAAACTTCCAAATAAATAACACTTCTGATTACACTTTCATCTTAGATTCCATCTCCTTCTTTTTCTGCTTCATCTGCCTGTTTTCACCTCCTTTATATAGGTTACAGAATTTAATCTATGAACTTGTACCTGTATTCAGATCTTTAACACCTTCTGGCTCTACCATCTGCTTCATTTCTTACAGCCTTTTACCCATCGCTTTTATTCTTTCTTTTCTATATACATCTTTTCTCTTATCATTCGTTTATTGGCACTTTTACTCTTTTGAAAGTGTTAGAACAAACTTGAAGGTTTTGCTTCCTGATAATTTCCCTTATTTTTTATTCCGCCGCTATGCTGTTGGAAGTGTGAAGATGGCATAGTAAACGGTGTCTAGTACTTACTTCCTTCGCAGTTGACAGAACTAGTTATTTATTATGTCGTTCATTTTACTGTAATACTATTTAACTATTATAATTTTGTTTTTAGATCTGATGAACATACACCAAGCATACTTTCAGTATTTAAAATTTCATTTTACTGGTATACATTCATCGGCACATTTATTTGTATATGTACAGGATTGTTGATCAGCTATTTAACAAAAGAACGCGATCCTCCTGTAGCTCGAGAACTATTGAGTCCAGCTATTTACCGTTTCATTGGTGAGTAACTGTAATGCAAAATTGTTTTAAATGAAACTAACTGTAATGTAAAATATTGCTTCAACTGTTTTAAATGACACTAAATGTTTCTAGATAATTCCACAATATATTGATAAAATGGTAAAAATTCTGAGAAATTTGATAATTATCTCGACACTAAATATCATAGTCAGAATGAAGTTACATTTCATTTGATGCCTACCTGATGTTTAATAATTATTTTTGGTTAGACCAAGAAGTGCTTACCTTGTGATTGACTTAATATATATGAATAGAAAACAGAAGAAGCGATGGTATTACAAATATTAAAGCTTACATATTATTAGCCCTATGGGGATATCCTGGATATCATTTTCCCCAATTAAGATCAGTATTACTGAGCAGTGATATAGAAAACCAGGAAAACTATATCTGTTGTTCTTTACAATTATCACTTAAGAAGACAGTTTAAAATTGGAGATCTCTCTGGATTTATCTGTTCATTGACGACTTCATATTGTGGATTCACAAATATGTAGTACTTCTAGTTCTGTGTTAGGTTTCAATGAACTATTGGTGTCAAGTAGATGTTTTGCATAGTGGGATTTATCTGGTTGTTTAAATCTGAATGCTCGTAAGTGTTCACTGTATCGGATTTCAAAATTTCTAAGTGTTTGACCCAAATAGATAGCATTACATTCTGGACATTTAAGTTTATATATATCAGACTTCTGTAATGGAGATATTTTTGTTTTTACAATTTTGTACTCACATTTCTATCTGTTTTAAAAGAAATTGTTGTATTTGTTGCTAAAGATATTATCTTTGAAATATTATTAGAAATATTATCTGCATATGTGATGGTTTTATAATTTTTTATTTCTTTAGTTTGTTTAGGAAATAGTTGTAATGCCACTTTATCCTCTTTTTTATTAATTAGTTCATTTATCATACCTAATGGATGACCGTTGGATGTTGCTATCTGTTGAATTGTATTAATTTCTCTATCAAAATTACGTTTTTTCATAGGAACCGAAAATACTCTATGAATTATTGAATTCTATGCGGCTAATTTATGTGACATGGGATGATTGGAATTATATGGAATAGTCACATCAGGGTGTGTTGGTTTTCTGTAAATTGAATAATCAAGTTCATTATTAACACTTTGAATTTTTGAATCAAGAAAATTGATTGAGTCATCTTCTCCAGCTTCTAATGTAAATTTAATTTTTGGGTGTAAGTTATTAACATGGTCTATACCAAAATAAGGTATTTTTCGAGATAATACTTTCAAAGATTTTTTTTCCTAAACTGACCATAGAAAAGTTTTCCAAAATTGGTGATATAGGGCTTCCGATTGGTAAACCTTCATTTTCAATGTACAATATGTCCCCCTAACTAGGAATCGTATGGAAAACTTTTTTATTATTAATTTTAGGAAAGAAAAGGTATTACTCATAAATGAATCACTATATGCGTTAATTTTTTTATGTTCGGGGGCTGCGACTTGATAAACTGTGACAGGCAAGACCCTATCTGTTGAGAACTCTTTTTAGACACTGCCTCATCCCAAGTATATATTTCAGCTTCCCCCGAGATCAAATTGTGAATGCAGAAATTGTAGGTCCAAAGTTGCCTGAGATGAAGTATTTTTGAGGTCTGTAGCAAAGGGGTGGGCAAGGTCTGTTGTAAATCGAAATATATTACCAGAGAATCTGTTGAAGACATGTAGGTTTCAATGTCACTATTTTTGCACTCAACAGCTTTTTTTGAGTTTTTCGCTGATGATCATCCAGAGAAACTTTACACGAATTCATTATTATCTCATCGTTGGAATGTTTGATTAAATTTTGAAGACTATCACATTTTGAGAAGGTATAAGTGTGGGGTTTATGGAATCTCAGATTGAATTCTGTATTGGAAGTGTATCGATTGTAGGAGACTTTAACTACAGATATATTGTTATTCTGAGTGCAGAATTTCTTATAAAGTGAATACATTTTGGTAATATTCAAATTCGTTGAAGTATTTTGTATTGGAGTTCTCATTTCTGGAGTAATGGTTTTTGTATCTTGGAAAGCTCTTGATATGCTGGATCACTTTATTTCGAGTATGTTCATTAATTTTGTTCACACTAGTGGTTTTTCCCCTGAGGTCAGGTATTTGTACCTGAGCGTCCAGATTTTTCACAAACTTTAAAATCATCTATTGGTGATGTCGAAAGTCTTAAGGAAGAAGTTTTTGCAAACCCGTTATTCATAATCATTATTATTGTACTGAATGTTATATTTTTCCCATTTGTTGCTTTTCGTCTCTTGGCATCATCCGTTTTTATGCAAGAAGGCTGTTTGCTTTTTGTAAAATTCGTAAAACAGTTTTTGTCTGCCCCCTTCAGAAATGATAGTATTACACTCATATCTACATACATGATCATATTTCTCAATCCTTTTCTCTCATGTATAACGTTTTTATGACCCGTGCATTGTTTTCAAGCAGTTCGCAATTTTTTACGTTAATTTATTTTCCAATCTTCCTCGTGTCTCAGCTTTTTGCTTGTTTTGGCCGGTTTTGTATGTCCAGATATGGAACTTCCACCTACTTCTTCATTTTCCGTATCAGATTGGTTTCCATACTCATCTGGATTATAATCAGCATCCTCATCAGTTTGATAAGGGTCTGCTTCTACATGAGTTGCATAATATTCTGGAAAAACAAACAAAAACAAATCTACCATCAATTTCATTGGATAATTAGCACAACAAAGGCAACTGTGGCACAAATCTACTGAACTGATGAAACAACTGGACTGAACACTATTTTTTACGAAAATAACGCAATAAACAAGACTATCTTCTGTGAAATGTACAGAATAAGAATCTAAAGTTAGTGCAAAACCGGTATAAGTACACTTAAACCGTTTTTGCAGGAATAATTTTCACAAACTCTGTGAGTGAGTATATTTACTGGACCCATAGATGGCAGTAGCACACTTATATCACTTATGCATGAACAGAACTTAGTCTTAGGTAATTAGGTATACAAATCTGCAATAATCCCGAAAATCAAAAGTTTACATTTATACCCTTTTTGCACTAGGCCCTTCAATTGTGGAATTAAAAATAGAATTTACAAAAGATTTATATCAATATCAGTGTTTTTTTAATGCAGCTATAGTGTATCACTAACATTGTCTAGCAGTTATAACAGATCATTATAAAACATTTATAATGTGATAATAAAACCAGTGCAGTACTCATCTGAACACATCTTCAAAAATTCATAACTCGATTTTGGTAAGAGAGCGCATTTTTTTTTATTTTCGTGTTCAGCGACCTCGAATTAATTTAAAAAAATATTTCAGCAAAATCCGTGTTGTACCACTAAATTAAACTTTCACCCATGATTTTTAGAGTATTGAATTATATGTTGTGTGTGTTCAAGCTCTTTTAGTTTTTGTTCTTGTTTCTTAAATTTCTTGTGCTTCATCGTGCTGACACTTTCCCTGATTTTGTCATCTAAACTGTCAAATTCGACTTGATGTAAGTGAAACGTGAGTTTAGAATGTACAACTTTTATGTAGTTGTCTAAGGAGTTTCTTATTATAAACCATTTTTCACATTCATCTTGTACCAGAAGTTACTACAAAAACGTTGGAAAGCATCACAAATCATTTGGTTTAATCAAAAATGCCTTAGAGAGGATTTCATATTAGAGATAACTTTAAACTAAAAAAAATTCCTTTTCGATTTTTTTTTGAACAAAAAATAACGACAAAAGGTAAATACGCATTTTTTTGTTTTCTTTGTTTAACCTAAATCTCTAAAATATGCCAATTTTTAAATTTAACCGCCTCTCTACCTCTTACACTTTTCAAAATATCAGTTTTAGTTCCTTATATTATTTGGAAAAATTTATTTTTATCGGTGTATATTAAGCTTTATCTCGCCAATCCATCACGTTATATAAAACCAAAAATAATTACTTGCGCAAAATGCGATCTTTACTCAATGGCTTTCGCCATGGAATCAATAAACCTCCAGATTCCGTCGTCGTTCGATACATTTTTTACAGTCTTGGCCGCTTTCGCATTCGTCAGATTCATGAGGATTTTCAGCTTCCAACACACGTTGTCTCTGGAGTTCTCTTCTTGCTCACCCGTTCCCACTTTGTGTATTCCTAAGAGTTAACTATAATACATTAAGTTCAATTTGGTGCGAAATCAACGTCTGCTGTGAACGTTTCCATTCATTTTGCCTTGGATTCTTCGTCTATTGTCACCTTCATTTGTCCATTGACGAAATCGTTGTCCTCTATCGTCTGCAATTCCTTTTCTCTTTCCTTCTTTGACTACTCTATCCACTGTAAAACCATTCAAATAAAACTTCCTGTGCTTGCTGAGGTGGTTCGAAAACGCATTCCCACTTACTACTTTGTAGTGTTCAACGTTGTCTACTGTTAGGCGATACATTCCCAGATACTGAGGAAGAAGAGTTTTGTCGTGTCTTTCCATAATGTACAGATGATATGTTTTCAAGAACGAATGCATCGGTTCTACTTTTTCAGAAGTAAGTGATTTAATTGCAAAAATCTTATCATAACTCAAATAAAACGTAGCTCCACTTTTAACTGAAGAGTGGTCCGGTAAAGTTTGAGATCTTGTTAATGATTCGTTATAGTCAAGATCATCAATTCCAAATATTTCTCTGATGTTTCTAAATAACATAGGATTTTGAAATGGGAGGGCATCTTTTCTTTATTAAATAGATGATTGTCGATTTTAATTTGCGAATAGGCTCTAAAATTGCCCGGTAACAGCATACCGGTATGGTAACGTGTATTAGTTCATCAATTGTATTGTTGCTACCGCGCATAAATACATACAGAAATGGTTCATTAGCCCTGAAGAGACTTACTTTCTGATGTTTAACTCGAAAATGTTTCTTTTTGAATTTCGAAAGTAGCTAGTATTCATTTTGACATTCCAATTTTTTTTGTCGTTACAAAAGCGAACATGTTTGATTTCATTAACCTTATTGAGTTATATCAGAAATATATTAACAACAAAAACTTTGAACAGTTTTATTGGCTCCAAAAATGTGAAGTAACTGATACCGCTATACTTGTTATAATCGATCATCTGAAAATTCTAAAGACATGATAACATACATGGACCTAAGTACGTTTTTTGCATTATTTTTCCAACCAACTTCTCTAATATGCGAGAAAAGTATTGCTTCACCCCAAAAAGTTTGAGTTTTTGAGTTATATTTACGTTTTTCATCAACAACAAAACGATAAAACGGTTTTTAAAAAAAAATCCTGTGTGTATGTCGTCGTCGTCTTCGTGGTCGTCGTCGTCGGCCAATTTTCGTTACATGTCTTGTTAGCACGATACAGCCTCCGGAGTGTGCATCAAGTCAATTCTACAATATAATGAAAAATGTTGAAAATTCTAAAAAAATGACAATTGTTTCGATAACTAAATAGCATCGTCAGAATGACAGAAGTTACATTTCATTTGATGCCTACCTGATGTTTAGTAGTTATTTTTGGCTAGACCAAGAAGTGATCTAACTTGTGATTGACTTAATATATGTTAATAGAAAAAAGAAGAAGATGTGATATTACAAATATTGAAGCTTAGATATTATTAGCCCTATGGTGATATCCAGGATGTCATTTTTCCAATTAAGATCAGTATAACTGTGCAATGGTATAGAAAACCAGGAAAACTATATCTGCTGATCTTTACAATTATCACTTAAGAAGACAGTTTAATAGTGGAGAACTCCTTAGATTTATCTGTTCATTGACGACTTCATACTGCGGGTTTCTTAAATGTCTTCTAATTTCAAATTCTTCAAGGAAATCCAGTTCTTGCTTCTTATGACAAATATGTAGTATTTCTAGTTCTGTGTTAGGTGTCAATGAATTATTGGTGTCAAGTAGATGTTTTGCGTAGTGGGATTTATCTGGTTGTTTCAATCTGTATGCTCGTAAGTGTTCACCGTATCGGATTTCAAAATTCCCAAGGGTCCGACCCGAATAGACAGCATTACATTCTGGACATTTGAGTTTATATGGCTAATAATATCTAAGCTTCAATATTTGTAATATCACATCTTCTTCTTTTATCTATTAACATATATTAAGACTTCTTGGTCTAGCCAAAAATAAATACTAAACATCAGGTAGGCATCAAATGGAATGTAACTTCTGTCATTCTGATGATGATATTTAGTTATCGAAACAATTATCAATTTTTTAGTATTTTCAGCATTTTTCATTATATTGTGGAATTAGATAGAAACAGTCAGTTTCATTTAAAAAACTAATATGAGTAGATTCCACGAAGTAAGGGTCGGGACAGTTAGTTTCATTAATCAGGACATCTCACAGATGAACCCTATTGATTTTCAGCTCACCAGAGCCAGTACAACAGGTGCTATAGTACTTAAATTACGACATTATTGTAATTTTTGGAGAAAGTTCAGTTTGTGAGCACGACACAGCCTCCAGAGTATATACAAGTCTCCAATTTTATAATTGGATATTATTTAGACTGTCTCAATGATGATAAAACCAGTACAACGAGTGCTATGGTACTTGAAGTACCATATTGTATGTAATTTTTGGAGAATTTTCAGTTTGTTAGCACAATACAGCCTGCAGAGTGTATACAAGTAACCAATTTTATGATTGAATATTGTTCATGGTATCTCACAGATGTGTCCTATTGCTTTTCAGCTGACTAGAGCGAGTACAGCGGGTCCTATAAATCGAGATATAGTACATTTTTGGTTATTTTTGTAGAAATTTCGGTTTGTTAGCACGATACATCCCCGAAGTGTACACAAGTAACAATTTTATGATAGAATATTGTCTCACAGATGCGGAAAAGTTCATTTTATTCTTTAAAGCCGTTTATTTTGTGTATGAAATTCCTATTGCACTAAATTTTAAACTCTGTGAGTATTGCTGATACAGTTCAATGTTATTTGCAAGCGCCAAATTAAATTTATGTTAAATATAAATTCGTCCTAATTTTGTACTGATAATAGGTATATTTTTAGATTTGGAAAAATATATAGATAGAATGGACTTGGACTATGATAAAGTAAGCGTAGATCCAGATCCTGGACACAAATTACTAGAAAGGAGACTATCAAAATGGGAAGAAAACAGACAAGATAGATTAAGAAAGGCGTCATATATTTCCGATACCATTGAATCTTAGATAAAAAAAGCGACGTACTTTTTAAGGACATACACAATTGTTCAAATAAAAATGGAATTAACAGTGACTGTTGGATATGGAAGACTTACTTGTTTCCATCAGCTAATGATGAATTATAATTTTTCTCTTCTTCCATGCTTACGTCTGAACTGTATTACCGTTTTATTAAATATTCATTTAATTTTAAATGACATTATATTATTTTTTGTAGACATTAAATGCATTGTTATCATTATTTTTATTTATTTTTGTTAACTCGACCCCATAATTCCAAGATTATTTCAAATAATTATTAAGAAAGCACTGAAAATGCATAGATTTCAGCCATTTAAAATACAGAGCACCATGAGAAGGATTATGGAAACGCTCTTTCGTCGTTACTTGCCAGTTTAGCGCCTTGAGTTCAGGTAACGCGTTGCCTCGGGTGCCAGTTTATTATTGTGGTATGTTCCACTTGCTCCGGGCAGCGTCAGTGAAAATAAAAATACTTCAGGAGTCATGGTGGTGACGAAAGCGCTGCGGCTAGTCGGGCAGATGTTATTTGCCTTCATGGGTTCGAAACTTCGGCATTTGCTGCTCAAATTCCTTACCTTATACGGAGCTGTCGAAATATCGAGTTGAGAGAGAGTGATTAAAAGCACAAGCACCGGCTAAAAAAAACAATGAGCTTTATTCGGTAAAACGAAAAAAAACCGCCAATCAGGTTATTAATTATACCCCAATTTTTTTTCTTCTAAGAAAAACAATGAATTGTTGTCCGATCTTCTTTAATTAAAATTCGCAGAGCGCTTTCGGCATTAAGCCATCATCAATGCGGTCATTGTCAGAATTCCGAGACAGGGGCCTACAAATGTGTACGTCTATACATTTAACAGTTTGGTGGTTCACATTATTGGTTTAAAAACAGTATTAAAAATACATAAAAATTAAAATTAAGTAAAATGATTCAGCAGATCTGAAACATGCATTTTTTGGTTCGACCATTTTGCCAAGTTGTCATCAGAGAATTTTTAATACTGTTTTTAAACCAATAATGTGAACCACCAAACTGTTAAATGTATAGACGTACACATTTGGAGGCCCCTGTCTCGGAATTCTGACAATGACCGCATTGATGATTGCACAACAATACATTGTTTCTCTTAGGGGAAAAAATTTGGGATTTTAATCTCTTGTGCACACAGTTGTAATTCAAATTATTAATTATATATTTTCAGACGGAAGCAACAAGCAGGGCAAAAGCACTAAAAGTATCTTCAAGCGGGGTTCAACGGAATCTAAAGGGTAACTACGCAAGCGGGGTGCGAACGACAAACGAACATGTAAAAAGCGGAACTAGTACGCAATGAAAGCGAGGCTCTCTGTCGGTCAAAGCTCTAATTTAGGGGTTACGGTTCTACGGTCTCGAGATACCACACCCCATATGCGTGACTATCAAATCGGCACCCCAAATGACAGTTTTCCGCAACCAGTTTTACTAGTGTGCTTAAGGACCAAACGCGCCCACTAAGCAGAAAAAACATAACAGTTTCGTTACTTATACGTTGAAAGTTACATTGTTACGTTATTCAAAAAGGATTTGTTACGACCTTTTCTTGTTCATAGTTACGTAAAATGTCCGCCAACATGACAAAATCCCAGTTACGTTTACAAATAAACGTTTTTGTTACAAAACTATAACATATTATTTACGTTCTTGGAATGTTCCAGTTACCTCGTAATTTTAACCTTACGATTATGTGACTAAAGTTACATTTTCATTTCGAAGCTATAACATACTAGTTTCGTTTTTGAGATGTTACATTAATGTACCATTTCTTAATCGAAACTATAGTCTCTTTCTTATTGACTGATAGCACGCGAAAAGGTCACAGATGCTAGTCAGGTAGTAAAGCATAAGCGTCACAGTTCATCTGAGGAATTTATTTACTATTTAATTTTATACCCGATCTGATATATAAAGGTAATATAAATGTAAATTCGGTTAGTTAAAACAATTAACTGACCTTCATATATTTGTAGAGTACATACAGTTAAAACAATAAATTATTTTTGAAATAATCTTGTAATGCAACTATTCTGACTGAATATTTCATTAATTATCTTGAGAAATTGGAGCAGGTCAATTCTTGCGAGACATATTAACAAACCATTTATCAATTCGTTCTCCAGATAATTACCTTCTGATTTTCGAAATGTTGATAACATTTCCAAGAAACATTACCATTACTAGGGATTGTCCCAATGACTACTTAGAAATTTTGCAGGTATATACGGTGAAACTTGATGTCGCCCAAATTTGTATAATTTGTTTTGCTTAGAGTCGCTTAGGTTCCATAAGTGTTAACTGTGTTGTGAAAAATGTCTTCAAGTTTTACCCCAGTAAAGTGTAAGAGCATGATTAACTTACAAACGAAGACTGTAGTGTTAAATGTGCATGCTGCTGTTGTACATCAAACGCCGGCTGCTACTGTTAGAAATATAGTTTCGACATGTTACAATATGACAGGAGTTAGTGAATCTACTATTTACAGGCTTCTAAGAGAGAAGAAAAATGGAAATATACCTCCACCTAAAAAGTCAACTGGAAGAAAACCATTTGACCTTGATGAACATATGCAAAATACAATAAGACGAAAACTACATGAATTATATTTTAAAAAAGAGATCCCAACCCTTGACAGAATTCTAAGAATGGTGAAGGAGGACGAGAATTTGCCTGACATAGGGCGAAAAACTTTGTGGAAAATATTACACAAATTAAATTTCACTTGGGAGAAGCAAAGTTGCAAATCAGTGCTAATCGACAACGAAAAAATAATATGTTGGAGACGCCAGTATTTACAAGATATCCGAAAATACAGACAGGGGGGAAGACAAATCTATTATCTAGATGAGACATGGCTCAATGAAGGACATTCAGTGAAAAAAATATGACAGGACAAAAGTATTCAAAACAGTCGTCAAGCTTTCATGGAAGGTTTATCTACTGGACTGAAAACTCCTATCGGTAAAGGTCGCCGACTAATAATAACGCATATTGGATGCAATCAAGGGTTCGTTGAAGGGGGTTTACTGGAGTTTCAGTCAACATCAACCAAAGACTATCATGAAGAAATGACTGCTGATGTATTTTACACAAATGGTCGAATTAATTCCAAATAATGCTGTAATCGTTATAGACAATGCCACTTATCATTCGCGATTAACATAAAATCTTCCATCTACCTCTTGGAGAAAAGCTGATATTAGAAACTGGTTAATCGTAAAAGATATACCATTTGAAGACGATATGTTGAAAAAAGAGCTTTTAAAGGTTGCTTTAGATCACAAGCTACAATTTGAAAAGTTTGTTATTGATGAAATAACCAAGAATCGTAGGATAACAGTGGTTCGTTTGTTGCCATACCATTGTGAATTAAATGCGATAGAGTTAATATGGGCCCAAATGAAAGGTTATGTAGCTAGACATAATAAAACATTTAAGATGAAAGATGTGCGTGAACTCATGAAGTACTCATTGGCAACAATAACTGAAGAGAACTGGGGACATGTTGTGAATCATGTAATTAAAGAGGAAGAGAAAATGTGGGTTTTAGATAACCTCATAGAACAAACAAAAGAACCGATAGTGATCTCTCTCGACGAGTCTTCGGATGATTCTTGTATGGCCAGCGAAGAGGATGATACTATAGATTGAATTTTATATTTCCTATAAATGGTATGTTTACTCTACTTAATATACATTAATTCATTGTCAATAAATTTGAATTATGAGAATTAAACTATATTTTCTTCAATTAATTTAATTTAATAAAAATGAAAATGTAACTTGTTAATAGGCCTAAACAAATGAATTTTATTTCAACTGTAATGTTGACCGAATCTAATTAAATAAGCAAAATGAACTAATATCGTAATCTCCGCCACTGCCGCACTGTTTATCCTTTTGCTGGCATTGTTCAGTTTTATTACCATACTGTATTTTGAGCTGAAACAGAGATGTACAGATAACCAATACAGACACCTACTTGTTTTGCATTAGAATTTTAGTATTTACTTGTAAAATTCTTAGGATCACTCTGTAAGAGATAATTTTCTGTTTGAATATTTAATGAGGCTACTGTGCTGTCAGACATTAAGAAATAGACTATAATGCAAACCTATTTTTAGTGGAAAATCGGTCAAAAAAAATTATACTTTTTCCAACAAAATGTTCAAGTTCATACCGACAGAAAGAACTGTCTTTGTAGCAACAGTTTTTTCTATTGATTTGAATTCCTATTGAACTTTTGATACGAGAAAGTATCATTATTTTTATTTGGCTAATCCCACTAAAAATTCGGTAGTTATTATTTGACTTCCTTCACATCTCATATGTCTATGTATCAGAATAGCTTGGTGCATACATCAAGTAATGCAACTGTAACCATATTTATCAAACGATGTATTTATGTGATGGAGGTGTTTATATTTTGCTAATTATTCATTTTGTTTCACTAGTATCGAGTTTTTATAAATTTCACCACTCTAACCTAAACGCACCCCAATCTAATACATGCTCCAAACATCAATTTAAATACTTTCTGGGTAGTTTTAATAATATACTTATGTAGATTCAAATAAAAAATATATTATATTATACTTATGTACATAAATATGTTCATATAGAGATTTATGTCAAGCATCTACTGCACACACGTACCTCTGAAAATGAATCAAATATTAGAATTATAATAATATTTATGTGAATGTTTACTAATATTGTTCAAAAATACGGTTTTAAGGGCGCGTTCCGGGTGTGCTCTAGTGAGGAAAGTGAAGTACATTGTTGTTTTGTCAGGTTGAAAAACTTGTAGAATCTATTTGAAAAAAGATTAGACAAGACATATGCTTTTCCTGAAAATTTTGGTGTATTTATAATATTTGTGATTCAAACAAGTTTATAAATCAACGGAACTGATATAATTAAAATAAACGTTTTTTAGATTAACAAGAATGTTTTGTTTCTATTACATTTCATTTATATTCAACAATGAAGTTGACGCAAAAACATGTTGGAAATGTAAACTTGAAACATTTTTGAAACCAACATGAATGCTACGTTTCTAACACGTTTTGTTGAAAACGCTAGAATCATATGATTACATTTAACATTCCAAAAACATTAATCAATTTCAACATCACACAAATTCGTACCTGTGGCGTTAATTAGATATTTAAAGGAGAACATCTTGTGAGTTACTTGAAAATAACGTAACTCGACGTCTCAAAGATGTTTCTTGCTTAGTGGGCGACTACCACTGAAACGTGCAGAAGCAGCAGTCCCAATAGCAGTTCTCCCTATACCTTCAACGGTTATCTTAAGGGCCAAACGCGACTATCACTAAAACATGCAGCAGCCCTAGTGGCAACTTCCCCCTCCTCTCGTACTATTGGCTTAAGGCACAAACGCGACTACCACTAAAACGGGAAGAAGCAGCAGCCCTAGTGGCAGCTAACCCCCTCCCTCTCTTGGGTCTCTTCCTACAAGTTCGGCGGCCGAGAACAGTGAATATAATTCAATACAACTAACCACGCAAATCTGGTGCGGTCGTTCGGGCCAGCGGAGGCTTCTAGCTGTTGTGGCGGACGGCGGCGGCTCTGAAACACAACTGACTTCTAATGTAAAGTCGGATATAGGCTTACCTATATTTCCCCACCATTGTGCGGATGGTTTTGCGTGGAACTAATCTACAGACTGGGCCAAAATTCGAAAACTTATCTGATTTCGAAACGGTCATGTTGAAGCTATTTCACATAGACGTTTATTTTTGCACTGCCTGCTGTTTCAAATTAATTTTACTAGGAGGGGAACAATATCTTCGATAGCTCTAGAGGTAATGTGAAATATAATCCCTACATTAGGATTATTGCGGGTGATACAAAGTAAAACGAAGGACCAGCCATAAGGCAAATTGATACTCATTTTTCTTCAGATGATTTACTTATTTGTTAAAGATGAAGTTACATCGATGTGGACATCAATTATTGTGGAAGTAAAGAATTTTTATACCACGTGGCAACATTGTAAGAAATATCGTAATGTAGGGGAAGGTGGGGCACAATGGAACACGAGGCACAGTGGAACAGTTCGTGTACCGGATTTACAGAAGTGTCCAGTGCAACAGGATTCCGGTAGTAAGCGCTGCGGGCCACACCCAACAAAGTCAGCTAATCATTCCCTGACTTCCCTGCTCATCAGTCGCGTACCAAACTTGACGAAGTAATGTGTTGTTTTTCGCTGTGAAAGTAAAAATTTAGCGCCAACGGATTTTTGCCTCCAGGTAAGAGTGATTTTTTAATTCAATCGGCTTTTATGGCATTTCATTGTACATCTATCCCTGAAGTTTTTGCTCGACTTTCGCATTTCTACTGCTTCACGTTTGTGGTACAGAGTATGGGAAAGCAAAATGGCGTGTTTGGGGTTCCTTGAAACAGATGCATTTGGGGCACAATAAAACGTTTCATTGTGCCCTATGTGTTTTTCATTGTGCAGTAAGTATGGTTCTTTCTTCTTGTTTCAGAAATGGTGCGAAATCGACAGCGCAAGAGTATCAAGGGGCTCTTCTCGGAAGATGACATAAAGGCAGTAGTGGAAATGGTCATGAATGGAAACAGTTTAAGACGTGCTGCTACATTGAAGAACGTTAGTTATGTCACTTTATCAAGATATGTGAAAAAAAGAAAAGAATATGGTGATGGTGGAGAAGAGAGTATGAAATATGCACCTAACTACACAGTTAGGATGGTCTTCACACCGAAGCAGGAGGAGAACCTGAAAAACTAGCTCATTATGTGCTCTAAAATGTTTTATGGCCTACCAGTTGGAGATTTCAGACGAGTTGTATACGAAATGGCAGTTATAAACAGAAAACCATGCCCTATATCATGGGGTGAGAAGAAAATTGCAGGAATTGACTGGTTTTATGGTTTTCTGAAAAGACACCCCAAACTCAGCCAACGAACTCCTGAGGCTTGCAGCTTGTCTCGTACTACTTCGTTCACCAAATCAAATGTTTGTGTGTTCTTCAATAACTTGGAAACACTATATCGACAACACCCAGAGTTTGGAGATGGTATGAGGGTGTTCAATTTGGATGAAACAGCCACATCAACTGTGCAGAAACCCCAGCGACATGTGGCCTGAAAAAGGCGTCAAGCAAGTGTGCAAAGCTACAAGTGGGGAAAAGGCACTAACGTCACTACGGTGTCCATAATTTCTGCGTCTGGCAGCACAATTCCGCCACGTGTTCATGTCAAGGACCACATGACTCAAGGAGCACCTCCAGGCACACTGGCTTTAGCCACTCCTAGCGGTTGGATGACATCATAACTTTTTGTGGAAGTTATTAAGCATTTCATTCACCACACTTACAGTCCTGGAGAGAAGGAGAGAACCCCACTCTATTAATCTATGACAATGTAGAAAGTCACTTGTTCCTGGAAGCTCTTATGCTGTGTAAGGAGAACGGTGTCTCAGTTTTGACTTTACCTCCCCATTCATCCAACAAAATGCAACCACTAGATGTTGCGGTTTTCGGGCCTTTTAAAACTTATTATAATGCAGCACTTGACTCTTGGATGATGCAAAACCCTGGCAAAACTGCTTCAATTTATGATACAGCATTCTTCGTGACTACAGCTCATCAGAAAAGCATGACACCTTCCACCTTCCAACATAATTGCAGGTTTTAAAAAAAGTGGGATATATCCGTTTCATCGAGATATTTTAACAGCAGCAGACTTCTTATGCAATTATGTGACTGACCGACCGCCTCCTACCGTTGTGGACGATCAACCACCTGGGAGAAATGTTTATACTGTGCCAAGTGATTTGCTCAATAATCACCTCCCTCAAGAAGAAGTAGCAGCTTCCCTAGAAGAAAGAGCAGTTTCTATGGAAGAAGCAAACCATACAGACATCGGTATCCTTGATTCAGGAGCTGGTCCAAGTCATGCTTTCCTATCTCCCGAAGATTTTCGTGGTTATCCAAAAGCAGGAGACCGAAAAACTAATCGAAAGCAGCGGAAGAAAGGAAATAGTATGATAGCTACGAGTACTCCAGAAATGAAAGCCATTGCAGAGAAGAAGCAGCCGATTTCAACTTCCAGAATACTGTCTGTTAAAAGGCAGGTGTTCGTGAATCAACCAAAAACGAAGAAGAAAAAATCTAGTGTACGTGCTCCAGCTCATTAATCAGAGGACGACGAAGAAGACGATGATGCTCATTGAATATGCAGACACAGACGATGACATTGACACAGATAAGATTTTTGCTGTTGAGCCCGACCATTTTGCAGAATTGAATCGACTTCCTGTTTTGGGAGATTATGTTTCGATCGAGTTCAGGCTTAAAAGCCAATATAAATTCTATGTTGGTCAAATCACCAAGATGAAAGATGAGGTCAAATTCCTGCGAAATTGCAACACCTTTGTCAAACCTCTTGTGGATGACATAGCCGCTATTGATGACAAAGACATAAAGATGCTACTGGAAAATCCTTCTGTGATCCAGGGCACTAAAAGACAAAAGGGCTTCATCTCATTTAACGTTGATTTTGGCAATTTCAACATTGGCTAAACAAAAGTAATTTGTGTTTTCAATTCCAGATCCTTACCTCTTTTTTAAATGCCTTCTCTTGACATTTTCATTTCAAAAAATAAAGTTTTTTATGAATTATCGTGTTTTTTTCAATTGTTCCGAGGTACACCGTGCCCTGTGTCATTGTATCCCAGGAATGGGGAAAATGGCCGCTCACGGTCACATATGATTTCTATAATAACGGTTCATGCATTTCTTTCATAGCTTAGATCCTTCGGTCAAAGGAAATCATTAAAATACTGAAAAAAAAATCATGTGGGGAGCTATGGGCAAAACCAACTTTTGCATACCATTGTGCCCCACCCTCCCCTACCAGAAAACAATTCTGATTAAAAGTTTAATTGTATGAGTAACAATATCTAGGTTTACTTTTATTTACCTGACCATAGCACTGACTCTATACACAAACATATAATACAATAACAAATTAATCAATTAAAATACTGTTTTAGTAACATTTTATATTAGAAACACGAAACCTCTTAGAAGGTTCCGTAGCTAGACATGTGTGCTTTTTTTTAAAGCTCGAATAGAAGAGTGTATAAAAAAATCGAAGTAGGGAAGTGGCGAAAGCTTTCGAGAACGCACAGGCGCAGAACATTCCTAATTTTCGTGTGTCATAAGCTACAGTCAGGGACGGTATAAGGGGTTATCGGTGAAGGCTATCATAATGTTTAAGTGATTTAAACATACTGGGGGAGGAGGAAAGAGTGGAAAATGTAACCAGGCTAGGTTCTTAGAGGGAGAACAGCCAATTTAACTATAGGTCGGGTATAAACACCATCACCGGTCTTAATTTTTGCAGCTCCTACTTTGCCATCTTGTCCGGATAAAAGCTCTAACACTTGAGCCAAAGGCCAGTTTAGAGGAGGTCGATGTTCAGACAAGTCAAGGACTAAATCCTTAATGACTAGGTCTTTTTGAACCTTCTGCCACTTAGGTCGGTGCTGTAATTGATGAAGATAGTCCGTAGACCAGAGCTTCCAGAAAGTTTGATAATTTTTTTCGCATTGCTTCCAAAAAGTCTAGCGATTCGAGGTGGTTTCTACTATATCCTTTTCTGGAAATGAGGTTAAAGAACAACAAATTAGGAAATTTTTAACTTTCTAACAACGTGTTTAATTATCTTTTTGTTTGCTGTCAAAACTTGTTCTTCTTCTTCTTCTACATATAGAATTTTTACAGATAAATGACTAACTTAAAAACTACTCCCTTCTAGGGGATTGAACCACGAGGGCTACAAATTTTTATTTAAAGTGTCCCCTTTGAAAATAAAATTGACATGTTTTTTCTATTTCTCATTTACTGGAAGGAAGACACTAGAGCTGGGAAGTTTTCAAATTGACACCTCGTATAAATTTTGTTTTAAATGAAATAAATATAAATATCGATGTTAAAGATAACAAAAAGTTCAGAGAAAGATTATCTCGTTAGAAGATTAATACAAAAAGTCGATATAATTGAAATTTCTAGCTAGATGTTTTTATTTCTATTAATTGTAAGCAGTGAACTGAAAAAGTGAGGTTAGAATGAAGAATATGATATTTTTATAATAAAATTATTATTAATAATTATGTGAAATTCCGTAATAACATACTAAAATATTTATATTAAATTACACCTTATTTCATATAATATACAAGTTATTAAGACAATGTTCATATCAACCATACGATACCGTATATCCCATGTTTCTCATTAGGGTTTCTTTGATGGCTGGCTGCAATTCTTTTTGCATATAGGTTGTTAACAAAGATCTGATACCTGAAAAAAATTTGAATTTATTTCTGTTTTCCATTATTGACAATATTTACATAATAATACAGTCAACGTCTCCTAAGAGTAAGTATATACAAACGCCTATCGGGGCATATAACCTAGAAAGTAGTTGAATCGGAAGACTTTGTTACGAAATAATAAATGAGAGTTCTCGTATTTTTCTATGTGCGACTGTAGAAACTAAATATAGAAGACCCAACAAGTCGGCCATTATTATATGATGACAAAGAAAGACTGCCATCATATTTATGGCAGCAATAGGAATATGACTACTGATAACTGGTTCACCAGCGTGGTGCTTGCCGAAAGTCTGGGGACAAATAAATTAACTCTTGTAGGAACTATCCGAAGAAACAAGAGACAACTTCCCTTGAACTTTGTTCAGAATAATAACCGACCTGTTGGTTCTATTATGTTAGGTTTCTGCAGTAGATTCTCATATCCCAAGGAAAGGTAAAAATGTACTACGTATTTCTACAATGCACTATGGGGATGATATTCATAAAATCAATAAGCTCCAAATGATAATAGCATAAGCATGCTACCAAAGGAGGAATATACCCAGATAGCACCAGATATCCATGGGATGTTCTGACAGTCTTCGATTTGGAAGATATATATCCAAATATTTTAGGGTTATTCTGGAGATATCTATAATATCTGTGGATACACCCAAATCGAATATTTAATGTGAGTCCAGTTGGAATATCCTCATATTATTCTTTTTAGAATATTCGAATCAAATAGTTTCTGTTCCATGGGCATGTATCAGTAGTTGACAGTTGACGGTACCGACCAGTGAAAAATGGCGGTTCGACCATCTTATATAGGTTATTGTTATTGGTGAAATAGTAGTGATATGATTAATTATTTTTTATCGTTAATTAATTAGTCAATTTTTTGCCACTGTGAAGTTGCTGAAATATGTTTCTACGGTGTATTATATGCTACGGGTGGAACTAATACATACGACCTAACGCATCAAAACAGGTACGTTTTATTGTATTTTTTTAATGCCTGTTGATTTATCAATGCATTTTTTAGAAAATTATCGATTTGCTGCTAAAACTTCCAATAAATGATGAGGCAAAGATTGAAGAAGTTGAGTCAGCCTTGCTGAAGAATCCTATGAATATTTTGTAAGTTGAACATTCAATATTATATCCAAATCAAAATGAAACTGCCTCGAAATATTGGAGTATTCATGTGTTACTTTTTATATTTTACTGCATGAAAATATTGAAATAATTGTTGATTTCGTGAATTTTTGCAACAAAATTAATGGATAAATGTTTTCAATTGTAAGTAGAGTAGAAATTCACCTCGTTGCTAAAGGTACAACAAAATTTTATTTTCTCAGGTAGTTTCACGTAATTATGTTACCGAGATGTATGCTATGAGTTAATCAAATTACCTATAGTTATCTCTATTCCTTTTATTAATTGGGATTGACTAGAAAGATCTACACAACTGGTGATCTGATAATTGAAAGTTAAATTAGTTCTGACATTTGGTAAATAAAAGTTATCACTGGTCAATTGTACAACTGTCTAGTGCCAGGCATATGTATACTGTTCACATAGATGAAAGCGGTCTTATATTTTTGTTCGTTTGTTATATCTTTGCATATAAACTGTAATTGTTCAATTTTCAAAACTTTTGAGATTAACTTTCAAATTAATACAATTTTAGGTTGTACCTCTGGCAAGATTGGAAGGTTGTTATTTGCAACAATATATTAAAAGATTCTTGCAAAAAATCCTGATAGAGTATTTAATGGAGGGCTACAATATGCATGGATAAAAAGGGAAAATGCTTTGGAAAAACAAAGCTCTTTGAAGCAGTAGTAGGTATAATCATGTTATTTTATTTTGGAATGTACATGTAAATTAATTTAATATATCATGTACAATAAACAAATATCTTCTACTTACTATTTTGTTTGGAATATTTTGCTTTTTACTTGTCCTCCTACAAGACTTATTTTTTAAATTACATATTTGATTTTTAACTTCATCTTTTAAGTTTCAGTTCTTGGGATTATATTTTGATTGTTATACATACATACATAAAAATCACAGTAGAATAGAAATTGCTTATTAGCAAAAAATATAATAATTTTATTGCTTCAGATGCCGTCCGAAAGTTGGACAAGAACATAACAAACAAAGAAGTTGAATTGAAAACAAGAATTTTCTTAGCCAAATGTAAGGAACGGCAGAAATCGGTTTCAAAAAGTTAGTTGAGTATGAAGGAAGTCAGTGAATTTTGTAATCTCGGATTTGAAAATCATGTTAGTTTCAGTTATGTTATGAGGCACATCTTATATTTATGTATAAATAAATTAAATTGAGCTCAATGTTTCCCGTGCTTTAATTTTTTCAATTAAAAATATTTTTTCCTATATATACCATTCGAAATTTTGAAAGATTCCTTAGATATTTGTAAGATATATACCAGGGAACACTGGATCATTGTACTCCCCCTTCTCTCCTTTAGTTTCAAAGAATATTTATTTAAATTTGGGACGTGCCGTTTGCTTACTGAATAAGTGCGAGACAGAGGCTTACCTGGCGGGTAATTCTATTCTCTCTCACACGAATGGAGCTTATGGATAAAATAATTGGCGATATTGAACGAAAGTTGCTATCATTCCTGGTTGAACAAGAAGTTGGAGAAGAATTGATATGTACATTATTGTCGTTCATTAAGTATACAGGATTTCCCAAATTTCAATCAATTATCTTTGAAACTAAATATGAAAAGGGAGGAGTAATATGATTCAGTGTCACCCGCTCAACAGGTATCATCCATGTTGGGATATTCTAAAAATATTTGAAATTTTGCTATATACGTTCCACAGATAACCTTATAATATTCCTAATATCACTTGGATATTTGTAGAATATGTCTATTGGAATGTTCTATGAATATTCTGGATTATCTTGCTATAGACATTCAGCAGATATCCTCAGAATTCTCTTGAATATCCCTGGGAAATATTTATAGAATATTCATAGAATATTTAGAAAATTACCCATTTCGTGGTCCATAGAATATTCGAGAAAGGATATCTATATTTAAAGTGGGTCAATAGAATAATACAATATCCGAAATCGAATATTTTTAGTATGTCCATTGAAGATCTAGTGCTATCTGGGGACATGGTGCATAAATTATGCACTTAGTATGATTACGCACGTGCTACAAGACGGTATGTGGAATAAACGAAAAAATTTCCTCCTGACGCTCTTCATAGCAGTCATAAATAAGTGTCAAAAAGAACGACTCGTTTCTACTAATTTGCCAAGAATCATAAGATTGAGGCTACAAGAAGTATATGGTATATCAGCTGGACAAAAATCACCAATGAGAAACTGTAGGTCGCTGTGGAGTACGTAATTTGCAAAAAAAAAACAGAAAAACCATATATTTCTGTCAAATTTATGGAAAATAACTGTGTTTGGAGCATATACGTCCTACGTGCAATGCATGTACCTAGAAGACTTGCGACTAGATGGTATAGACATACGATTAATTGGCAATTTGTACTGGAACCAGAAAGTAGATATTCGACTGAGTAGCTTGTCAACAACAGAATAGTTTGAAATAAAAAAAGGAGTTAGACAGGGCTGCATTTTATCACCGATGTTATTTAATCTCTACTCCGAAAAAGTGTTTTTGATTCAATCTCAAATAACCCTATAGGCATTAAAATTAACGATATACCCATTAACAATATTAGATATGCATATGGTACTGTAATTATAGCAGACAATGCAAACGATCTCCAGGAACTACCGGATAATGTGAATGAAGCCAGCACAAGATTCGGCTTGAAAATCAATAAAAAAACGAAGTTTATGGTCGTTAATAGAACTGATATTCCACGAACCACAATACAGTTAAAAGGGAAGAATATTGAGCAACTATCGCAATTTAAATAATATCTTGGATGTATGTGAACCAAGATTGTAGCCCTAAACAAGAGATTAGATTCAGAAAAGAACAAGCAAGAGCACTTCCTGAAACTCAGAAAATTCCTCACAAATAACAATATAATATTTAAACTGAGATACAGAACTCTTAAATGTTATGTTTGGTCATATCTTTTGTATGGTGTAGAGGTTTGGACTTTAAAAGCAGCTTCTGTATCGTGGCTAGACCACGTAAAAAATGAAGAAGTTCTCCGAAGGGCAAAATTAAGAGATCGCGATGTTTATGAAGTGATAAAGAATAGAAATTTCTTGTATTTATGTCATATTATCAGAGGAGAACTTTATCAGTTCCAGCGCCTGATTCTTCAGGGTAAGATCGAAGGAGGAAGAAGAGAATAGGAAGAAAAAATTGTCTTGGTTGCGGAACATTAGACACTGTGTTACAGGTCCGTCAAGCTGCCCCCCCCCCGTTAGATTTATTTTACCAAAATGCTAGCACACATAAAGGGCACCTAGCACAACAATTTTTATAGCTAGCACACCAACAGCTCACAATAAAAATGGTTTTGAATTCGGGTGGGGCCAGGTTAACGCTAACCCCCCTCCCCCCCCCCGGTTGGAATTTTTTCACCAAAATGCTAGCACAGATAAAGGATACCTAGCACAACCTAGCACACCATTTTTTATAGCTAGCAAACCAACAGCTTACAATAAAAATACTTTTGAATTCGTGTGGGGCCAGGTTAACGCTAGCCCCACCTGGTTGGAATTTTTTCGCCAAAATGCTAGCACAGATGAAGTACACCTAGCACACCATTTTTTATAGCTAGCACACCCACAGCTTACAATAAAAATGCTTTGGAATTCGGGTGGGGCCAGGTTAACGCTAGCCCCCTGCGGTTGGAATTATTTCGCCAAAATGCTAGCACAAATAAAAGACACCTAGCACAACCTAGCACAAAATTTTTTTTAGCTAGTACATCAACAACGCTTTTGAATTCAGGGGGTTGAGGGTGTCTAAAAAATAACGCTATGGTTACATGAATGAATGAAAATGTTGGATGTATTTGTCCCTAAGCATCATTTTCCTATAAAAAATGGCCCCGAAACAGCATTATTGTTGTAAGTTGTTGCCGGATTGTGCGTGATATCTATATTTTCCCATCTAGCAGGGTATTTGATTAATTAATAATTAACCATTATCTAATTAATAGTTATCTATTCATTTTCAATTAATGCTAAAAAACGAAAGAATACAAAAAACCTTCACATTTAAAAATAATTTTGGTACAATCATAGTAATTTTAATAAAACAAAATAATTAAATTGAACCGTTTAGTCACGGAATCAGAAACAATCCGTGCACAAATAAGTTGCAAATTACGTCACACTATAAAAAAGGCAACGACAAACGTTTGCATACAGACATTGGATAAATAAATGTACAAAAAAGCGAAGCCGTTGGATATGTCCTTTGTACAAAGTTGTGCAATCTGGGAAGGGGCGGCTGAGATCCCTAAATATGTTCCAATATATTGAGAATACATGTTTTAGACTGATCATGGTTCACTGTAGTCCTTATTTAAAAGAAACACTCAAACTTTATATTTAAATTTGCCAGAATATTTATTGCCGAAGTTGATAGATAATTAACCATTGTAATAGGTCTGTTCCAACCAACACAAAAACCGTACAATTACGATACAAACCTAGTTGACCTACTAATTGGTGAATATAAGTCTGTGTAATTTACATCAAGTTTGTTGCGTTACTGAGATTGTACGGTAATAAAACGGTATTTACTTCGGTTGGAACAAACCTAATGATAACATAAATATTGCATTTCACTATCAGATTTTTTTTAAATGCCCACGTTTACTTAGAACGTGCATCTTTTAATTCTTAGAGCCGGTTAATCAGAGCTTCGAATATTTCTGTGGCATATCATAAGATACCAACACTACTATGTATTTTTCAAAGTTTTCAGTATGTAACTGGCAATGTATGTTTGTTCGGTTGCAATCTTGCAACTCAGTTTTGAAGCAGATATCTTCAACCGATTGAGCTGAAATTCTGTATATACGTCTAGTTTGCATGCCAATCCATGATTATTTATGTGACGTCATTCTAAATTCAACATGGCGGATGATCAAAGTTGGCGGACTAAAGAAAGTGGACAAAGTTTTTTATGCTTTCTTACAATATGGGTAATGGAAGGACTTGCTAAGAATACGAATGTAAGTTATAGTCGATTGCTCCAATCCGTCTACAATTTTGATGTACTTGGGTTTTTTGAGTCCTTTATTATGACATTGAGGTCGAATTGTGCGACTGTGTTACATCGATTGGTTCACTTTGACTTGTGGTATTTGCCGAGATCGGCGGTTTGTTAGACTGGGTCTTAAAGAACTGAAAGGACGGAATAAAATTCTTGTACTTTCAATTTGACCCATGGACATTGGATATTTTTTACTACCTCAGACCTATTCTAAATAAATAAATTGTAAAAAAGCCAGATGTTTGGGTAAGAACGGCAGGTCTAGAGGGCTGAGCAGTATAAAAAACGTACTTTTTCTTTCATATTACAAGCAAAATGTACTGTAAGCAAAACTGATGACATAGGTGTTTTTATTTTTCTAAAAACTAGGTATAATCCAATTAAATGTCTCGACCATTACTTCGTGGAATCTACTCATATTAGTGTTTTAAATGAAACTCAATGTTTCTAGTTAGTTCCACAATATAATGAAAAATTGACAATTGTTTCGATCACTGAATATCATCCTCAGAATGACAGAAGTTACATTAAATTTAGAATTTTCGAACATTTTTCATTATATTGTGGAATTAACTAGGAACATTGAGTTTCATTTAAAACACTAATAGGTATAATCCATCTGAAGTTCTCATCAAACTTGTTAAAAGGGTCGTTAAAGCAAGTTTATCGTTAAAATTTGAATCATTCTTATAATGCCGTTTTTATGGGTCTTACGAGTAAATAAAATTCTTGTAGGTACATCCAAACTGGCGCAAAAATTCCAACCGGGGGGGGGGAGCGTTAACCTGGCCCCACCCGAATTCAAAAGCATTTTTATTGTGAGCTGTTGGTGTGCTAGCTATAAAAATTGTTGTGCTAGGTGCCCTTTATGTGTGCTAGCATTTTGGTGAAAAAAATCTAGCCGGGAGGGGCCAGCTTGACGGACCTCTGTGTTACGGGTTTGAATAGTTTGCACTGAATAAATAAGTATAAACAATGCAGCCTTTTAAAAGGATGAACTCCAAATAATTTCAAATTTTACCTTTGAACAAAATAAATTAGTAAGATGAATAAGAACATAGATTATTCTAAATAAATTCTTTTAATATTCTTCAAGGGTTGTTTATGAGTATAGGTTATAGTAATTGACATAAAAATTTCCATGGAACTTATAATTATTTGTAAATTAATTCTGGGAAGCCAATCTGGTTCTATGTCATATATAAATCTGCATTTCTATGATTGGGCAGGTTCAAGGTTGAGCAGGTGATGTATTTAAAATTCCTTAGCATGAAATTTTAACTTCAATGATGTCAACTCTTTTTGTTGTGATCTTTTTCATACCTTTTCTTTTTTTTGCTCTTCGATTTTTAAGCATGATTAGAATCTCTAGGATTTTTACCGAAAAAGAAAAGAAACGTTGTTAGCTGCTCTCAAATTGTATTTAATTTTTGAAAACAATCTCTAAGAAGAGGATTTAAAAATTAATATAATCGATCTAGGCCACACAAGATCATCGGTGAGTGCACAAATTGTTATTGATTAACTGATTCACAGTATGTGACATAGAATTTTATTGTTTCAGACCTTTTTCTTCACCTCATTATTTTCCTATCTACTTTCTAATTGTCTCTACAATATTATAGTTAAATATAAATGTTTAAGACCTCATCTGTATAGTGATCAAGGCATCTCATTAACCGTTAACTCCTGGATGGTGGTTGTAGTGCACCACCACTGCAGTAAGATTGTCCGATAAAAATACTGGCGTCAAATATAACTTCAATTCGAGGAATACACAAAACCAGCCAAGTAAGCTCGTTCCAATTAATAACAAACTCTAGGGTGACCTCACAAATTCGGCAGCTGAAATAACACTATTGATATATTATATATAATAATATATATTAATTTAAGACTGCTTACTTATAATTTTTTTTGAAAACCAACTGGTACCATTTGGGTTGTCAATCAATTTTGACTAATCACAATTCCAGTGTAAACTGTGATATCAAATCAATTTCATATCATAAAGTACAATCAACTTTATATTTACCCACCCCTACTCTACCGGACTAAAATAACATTCCAATGAGCTAGCCTTATAAGGGGTAATAAGTGGACAAGGTTACATAATTTTCAAGACATTCAAATTGCTGAATTTAACAGAAATATAAAACAAAAAACGGACGCTACGCAGAAATCTGCATGGCACTCTGAGAAGAAGAAGTTAGCAACCAAAAGGAATAAAGCTTGCCACGTCTGCGCACAACGTGCGGTGCTAAAATAAAAGATAGAAGAGTGACATGTTAATATTATTCAATCAAAAAGACGCGCTGTAAGAATATAGGAATATTAAATGTATGGTTCTTTTGATAAAACTAAAATAATTCCAATGTATACCTTTCAAAAATATATCCTCCATTTCTCTGGATAATCCTTCGTCTGCTTCTTCATCAAACTCCTTCCTAAAGTGACGTTTGTGTTCTCTAAGTTTCGGTTCACAACCGTAAGCATACACTGATATAAATCCGGGTTCAACAAAATGAGAATTTGTTCGTACATTGAAGTGTCCTTTTTCACGACGTATTGGTTCGGTATGAAATCTGAAAAAATGTTCACGTTCATATTGAATATCTGATTTATTTTTCACTTTTCAATAATGTAGTGTGATTAGAGTAGAAAGTGATGAGTTGAAAACTGGCAACCAGGTTAAGGGTGGACACGTAGTCAGCCCGCGGAAAAGGACAATCTGTTGGGCAGGGAGTAGGATTATTATTAGTAGTGGAGACTCGACAATCAGTTTATAATTAATTGTTGTAAATAGTGTAAATGAAATTAAATGATAATAAAATAATTTTAATTTTTCAATTAAATAAAAATAGCGGACATTATATAGCGCAGTCAATGTTCGAACTTAAACCGCCGCAATTCAGTGTAGATTAGATTAGATTAGATTTTAACGGGGTTACAGTGCACTGAAACCAAAGGTTTATTGTGCCCCTCCTATCAGAGCTGTTCTCGCTACTACTACAGCTCGCCTTCCAGTTCCAAGGTTCTAATGAACTCTAGTAGTTAGAACGGCTTCAACTAGGTTATGTCCTCACTCTTACAAGTTTATTGTCCGAAGCATTTCTTGCGTTGGCTTGCAATGGCGAGGCATTCCAGAACTAGGTGATCCGGAGTTTCATCCTCCTCCCCATTGAATCTACATTCATCAATCTCTGCTAGGCCTATTCTCATTAAGTGCTTCCTAAGGCGGCAGTATCCTGTAAGAAAGCCCGTGAGGAGATGTAGTTTACCTTTACTGAGGTCCAAATATTTTTTGGATCTAGCAGTGTCAAAGTTCCACACGAACTTTTTGGAATTTTCCAACCCGGGAAGGCACCGCCAGAGTGCTTCTCTCTCGGTTTCCTATTTCTTCCGAAACTCTTTCTTGTAGAGGCATTTTGCTACACCACAGAAAGGCTCCGGGCCAATAAAGGGCATTTGTTCTCCTTTCCTGGCAAGTGTATTGGCCTCTTCATTTCCCGTGATTCGCGAGTAGCTAGGAACCCAGACTAATGAGACCCTGTTATTGTTGCCTAATTCACCAAGTTTTCTTCGGCATTCCCATGCCAACTTTGAGTCAATGACATGGATGCTCAATGCTTCGATAGCTGCTTGACTATCAGAATGGATCGATATGTCACATTTCTGGTAGTTTCTAGGTTCATTCCCACGCATGTTTGGATCGCAAGTATTTGTGCCTGAAAGACGCTCGGGAAGGAGCCTAACGATAATGAGTATCTGGTGCCAGGCCCAAATACTCCAGCGCCTGCTCCAATGGCGGTTTTTGAACCATCCGTATACCATCTAATGGTGTTTTCTTTGAGAGTTTGAGTGGAGCATTCCTTTGCTCAGTCTTTCCTCGTATTTAGCATCGTGGGGAAATTCTTTTCGATGCTTACTTTCCTGATCATTTCATCACTGGAAAGATTCGCTGATGAGATGTATCTTGTCAGAGAGGATCAAGCTCCCTAATTTTTAATACTCTCATTGCTTGAACCTTCCTTAGATATTCTAAGAATTGCCTCTTGGGCAGATCCTTCTATCACCAGATGTAGAGGTGTGACATCTGTAATGATCTCAAGTGCCCTAGTTGGACACGTTCTCATAGCTCCAGTGATGCACACACAGACAAGCCTTTGAACTTTGTCGAGGGTCTTCCTAGTGCTGTACTGACTTGCTTTTGTGTGGCAAACTATTGCCCCATACGTAATTGCTGGTCTCACAATCATGGAGTACATCCATCGCAGTATTTTTGGGTTACAGCCCCACCTCTTACCAGCTAGATTTCTGCACACCATCAAAGCTCTAATTGCTTTACTAGCAGTTATTTCAACATGCTTATTCCACATAAGCTTACTGTCTAGGGTTATCCCTAGATATTTAACCTCTGATTTCCATTCTATGATTTCCTCGTTTAAGGATATGGGTTTCATGGCTGGAAGTGTTCTTTTCCGGGTAAATGGAATTACTATGGTCTTGCTTGGGTTAATGTTCAGCCCCACTACATGCACCATTGCTCAATGATTCTGAGGCCATTTTGTGATAAATCACACAAGGTGCTCTCGGACTTGCCTCTGACTGTTAAAAGTATGTCATTGGCGTAGCCCATACATTCGAAGCCAAGCTCCGTTAGCCTGTAGAGCAACTCATCTACTACGAGGCTCCATAGAGAGAACAGATGGGGCAAATTCGTGAAGTAAACTTTTGCAAATATTCAAAATATTCCTATCAGCAGTTGAACTTACAGAAGCAGACAAGAAACGGCTATGCAATCTGCTTTTGCATTGTAAGGGGCCTGAAGCGTTGGATCTATACAATACCTTTGAATTAAAATCAACAGAAGTGGATAAATTTTGAGGAACTTCTCGACAAATTCAATAATTATATTCTGCCCAAAGGGAATGTTACCTGTGAAAGACACAAGTTTTTCACTAGAATTCAAATCCTAGGCGAAAATATCCATGTATACGTCACAGAACTTTAGGCTCTGGCAGCAACTTTTAAGTTTGGAAAATTAAAAGTCTCGCTCATTAAAGGCAGGGTTGTTTGTGGCATAGAAAATAACAAATTGAGAGAAATGTTATTGACTGAAACTAAATTAGATATAAATAAGTGCTTAGAAATTTGTCGATCAGCAGAATGGACAAAAACACAACAAACAATGCAGAGTGTACCCAAGTAGTTGCAAGAGTTTCAAAGACAAACTCATGAAGCTCAACTACAAATAGATAAGATGGTGGGGATAGAGTTAAATGAAGTTATAGAAATGGGAAACATAGGTATGTTGGCCAAAATAAACACACAAATTATAAACGTACTCGGTGAGGTAGGAACCGCAAAACAAATGAGTGTCCACCATATGGAACCGAGTGTTTTAAATGCAAAAATAGAAATCACTTTCAAAAACTGTGTAAATTTAAGCAAGTTAAAATGGTGGAAAAGTCTAAATCAAATGGTAAATAGGGTCAGCCGGGGTAATTGTAAACGATTTTTGCAAATTAGATTTTTTTTATTTGACCATTGCAGCCTTCCTATTTTAAATTAGTATGTGATTTTTTTTATTATATTATTTTGATATCATATTTCTCTAAATAATTGAAAATTTCTGAAAAAAAAAATATAATATTGGTTAAAAAAAAATACAAAAATATCTGTCAGTGTTTACATTTACATTGATTCGGGGTAAATGTAAACAAGCTTTACCAGAACCATAGAAGATAACATATCTTTTATGGGTTAATTGTAAACATTTGACATTCAGAACATCTAAACAATTTTTAGTATTTTTCAAGGCTTGTTTACATTTACCCCAATTAGTAGGTATTAAAAAAACAAATAATCATGACTTCTTACTATTAAAGTATTTATTAGGTTACGAATTTATAAAAATACAAAAACTTCTTAATATGAGTATACTACTAAACTTAAGAACAGTAAGAATAAGTAAATGAAATTAAAAAAAAATCAAAAATGATAACACAGCTTTAATTAAAACATAGTAGAAACCTTTTTATTAAAATTATAATAAATCCTTTCTCCTTTCATTTTGATTTCAGGGAATGGCAAAACCCCTAGTATTTGATCTTCAAAGGCAAAGCTAACATCATTCGAGCTAATAACAAAATCTTGTTTTGTATCATCAATAGATTTTAGTCCTATTACTTCAACTTCATTTCCTAGATCGCTCTTTACAACATTTTCTACAACGCATACATATTTATGCAACGATGCATTTCTTTTGCCTGATTTAAATTGAACCCAAACAAAATCACCATTTTTTAGTTCTGATATGGGTGTCTTGGTGATATCTATGGGTTAGGTTAGGTCGCTGCTGAAGCTTTCTTCCCATGGACTCTCTGAATCACTTTTGAATGATGATTTTTCTTCTTCACTTGAAATATCTTTGGAGCTTACACGTTTTTTCCTATTGCCATTTTTATTTCTGTCAACTTTAATCTTTTTCTTTGGTAGGCTGGCAATTTTTGATTTTTCTTGCTTGGTTTTATTTGATTTTTTCTCTTGAGCTTCCTTTAATCTGTTTAATACATCTTCTGTGGTTAATACTTCGCCATACTTTAGTTGTCTCAACCTTGGTATAACTTATTTTTTTACTGTTGATGCATTTGTGTTTTCGACAATAGTAGTGCTTTCGCTTTTTTCCGGAGATTGAAAAAATAATTTTTCAATTGATGTGGCAGAGGAGGTTGCAGATGGATGAAGATTTATGTCATCATAATTCGTTTCTTGGTCAGTGGCGAAAGCAGTACACTTAGAAGAACAGGCGTCATTGGGAAGATGTCTGCATACGTTGTTTTTATCTTGAAGATCTGAAGTGACCTTATCCTTTGGTGGCAAAGAATTATTTACTGTGTTGGATACAGCTGGTCATTGTTTTGGTGTTTCAGTTGAATTTGTGTGCCTTTGCAAGTATGCCTCCAAATCTTCTTTTTTAAAGACATCCTTAGGAAATTTTGTTTCATCCACAGGAAATATTCCACAATTCCGGAATAAAAAAATAATGTTGGATTGTTTAAAGGTATCTGACCAAACTTCACCCATCATTTTGACGAAGTCAGATTTTGATAACCTTCCAGTTCCTTTACCCATTTGCTTTCTGCCAAAGGCGATGAGTTTTTTTTCCCAACTGGTTTTTACTGGCCCAAAGACACATTTGTCTAAAGGCTGTAGCATATCGGTAAGGTGACTTGGTAATTTGATTAAGGTAATATTGTTAGCTATTGCTTCTTCAATTATACGAACGCTTATGTGACTTGCATGGCCATCGTATAAAAGGACAGCTGCTTGGTTTGGAAGTTGTTTTGCCTCTCGAAGTTTCTTTATATGGGATATGAAACCTTGGGTAAACCAAGTATAAAACTGTGTCTCTTCCATCCACCAATTCTTTGATACATTGTACAACGGATATGCTTCTTCTGAGGTCCAACTTGCTTGAATTCCTGCCCCTTTAAATACAATTAAAGGCGGAAGGAAAGAACCATCAGCTGCCACACAAGCTAAAACGGTGGTTGATTCTCGCCCTGACCCACCAGAGACTCTACTCAAAGGCTTGCCCTTTTCACCAATTGCACGTAACCGACTAGGGTCACTTTTAAATCCTGACTCATCAGCATTATAAATAAAAGAGGGTTTTTCTTCAGATACGATATCGAGATTAGATAGGGTGCGCTTGAGATCATCATAAAATTGATATATTACATCTGGTTGTCGAGCATCTTTTCTGCATTTCTGTAGGTGTTCTAGTTTTTTAAGTGATAAGACATTATCATGTCTTTTGAGGAATAAATAGTACCAGTCTTCCCCTGGTCTATCTCCAACAAAAGGTGTTTTTAAATTTTGGGCTTTCACATATTCCTAGATAAGATTTAATAATTCCTCTTTGTCACAAGGATATCCAGCTCTTGCCCTAGCAACTAAGCATTCCACAATTTTAGATTCCAGGTCTGCCGAAAGTGCTGTTTTACGGCCCCTGCCTGAAGAGTCTAGAGATGTCTTTCGACCATTAATCCTTTGCGATATGACTGATATTGGGACGTGGTAGAAATTTTCCGCTTCTCGGTAACTTTTATTTCTGTTTTGAACATCATTGACTGCGTTAATTAAGTCTTCTTTAGAATAGACTGGCCCGTTTGTCTTTCGGACATAATTTCTAGGCATCTAAAATATGAAATATGCGTTTACATTCACCCCAAAATCTTGTTTACTTTTACCCCAATCTAAAAAATAGTTGGGGTAAAAGTAAACACACCATAAAAACAATTAAAAAAACCATTTCAAACTGGTCTAAAAACGAAAATTGACCCTTTTATTTACTAAAAATACTGTATAGCTAATATTTACCTTGATAACAAAAATTTCCCATCAATATTCAAACACTTGTGTAAAAAGAAATTACAAATGTTTTGCAGAGGTTGATGTTTACACTGCTGATAACCAGAAGCAACTGATCAAAGTGACTCATTTTCATGTATGTCAATAGTAAAATGAATAACCTTCAAGAATTGGCGGGAATTTGGGATTTGGCGGCAAATTTAAAATAATTGTTGGGAGCGTTTACTATCACCACGGTTTACATTTACCCCGGTCGATCCTACTACGATAAGCAGAACAGTGAAGAGTGTTTATTTATCGGAAATGTGAATTCGCGTGAATCAAATGAACAAGACTGGGTTGAAGTGCTGCAAATAAATGATCAGGTATTTGTTTCTTTCAAATTAGATACGGGGGCACAAGCTAACATAATCCAAAATAATTTGTTTTAAAATATCCTTAATTTTAAATTGGAAAATCAACACTCTATTAAAAATGAACTTGATAAGGTAGAATAGGTAGGAATAATTAAAAAAATTGATGAACCAACTGATTGGTGCGTGCCATCCTTTGGTGATTGTTAAAAAATCGTCGGGTACAATTAGAATTTGTCTTGACCCACAAGAATTGAATTAAGTAATAATTCAGAGACAGTGTTTAGAAATGCCAACAATTGAGGACCAGTTGCTGAATTAGCAGGTGTTACAGTGTTTAGCGTGGGTACTAGATGCTAACATATCCCAATTTTTGATAACACACCTAGTATTTTGTGTTATGTGGATGATTTGCTTGTCTTTGGTAAATTCCAAGAGTCTCATGATTTTAACTTAAGAAATGTTTTAAAAAGAGCTCAAAAAGCGAATATTTAATTTAATAAAAATAATTGCAAATTCGATTTGAGTGAAGTAAAGTTTCTGGGCATATAATCACTAATTATGGAGTTAAAGTCGATCAAGATAAAATTAGAAGTATTTGAGAGGTAGGTACCCATTCTTAAATCTAAAAAAGATGTTGAAACATGAAACATTTTTAGGTTTAGTAACTTATGTATCAAAATTTGTACAATGATTGTCTGAAAAAACATCATTGCTAACGCAACTTTTAAATAAAAATTATCTGTTCCAATGGGATGAAAATATACTCTAGCTTTTAATAAATTGACCAAGCATTGACTTCGAGTACAGTGCTAAAATATTTTGATCCGAATAAACCTATGGTGGTGTCTGTTGATGCATCCCAAAATGGCCTCGGTCTTAATCTTCTACAAGATAATTTACCAGTTATTTATAGTTCTAAAGCTCTAACTGAAACTGAAAAAGGGCTTGCTTAAATTGGGAAAGAAATGGGGATGGTTGCTTTTGGATGTACCAGAGATATATTTATGGCAAAAGAGTAATCGTAGAGAGTGACCATAAACCATTAGCATTTATTAGTAAAAAACCTTAAATGAATGCTCCATTATGTCTCCAAAGAATGTAAGTCAAGTTTCAGTTGTATGATATTGAAATTGTTTGCAAAAAGGATACTGATTTGGTAATTGCAGACTATTTATGTCGTAATTTTTTGAATGACAATTTAACCCAGGTTTACAAGTTGACAGACAGTAAGTGAAATTGAGGTTCATGTTGACTTAATTCAGAAAATCTTTCCAATGTCTACCGACAAATTTAAAGTTTTTCAAGCTGAGACATTAAAAGTTAAAATTTCAGTTGATTTCTTAAAATTAGTAAAACAGGTTTGGCCTGAAAATAAAGACAAATTAAATAATGAATTACTAAAGTGTTGGGTTCACAGAGAGGAAATTATTAGTGTACATGATGTGCTGTTTAAAGGCAATAAAGTTACTGTACCAACTTCTTTAAGGAAAGAGGTACTTTACTTAATTTATTACAACCACTTGGGTATCGAGAAGTGCCAACTTAGGGATCAAAGTCTAAGGAACTACTTATTCCTTCTGAGGTGCCTGATGAGGCCTGGGACTGTCTAGTATCAGTTTAACAGTAAAAACTGTCCCATGTTGATTGACTATTATTGAAAATTTATCTAAACTAGAGCACTAAATAAATTAGATAGTTTTCAAACAATTAATGCTCTGAAATCAATATTTGCTACTCATGTGAAACCATCTCTCTTAAGATCAGATAATGGTAGTAATTCTGGCTCAGAAATAAAAAGAAATTGTTAATGAATGGGAAATTGAACAAATTACTTCAAGTCCAACTTTTGCTCAATTTAATGGCATGGTAGAGCGAGCCATTCAATCTTTTAAAAAATGTGACTAGTATAATAAAGATCCGTATCTTTGTCTGTTAAAATGTCGATCAACCCCAATAGATAATAATATTCCATCTCCAGCATATTCACTATTTATTAGTGAAACTAAAAGCTTGTTTCTTAAATTGAATTTGTTTGTAAAAGAGAGGAATGAAGTAAAAAATTGTCTTAGATGAAGGCAGGAAAAATAGAAAAGTTTCTAGATAGAGGTTCTAAAATGCTTAAGAGTTTAAGGTAGGTAAAAAGTAAGAGTTCAGAGTCAAGAAAATCGGCAATCTGCTAGTGTCAATCAAAAGTTGAATAAACCAAGATCTTATAATGTGAAATTAGATAACGGCAGTCTTATAGAACGCAATTGCAAGTTTCTGTTTAAGGACTCTAATATTGTTTAGTCGCTTCCACTTTTGTAAATAAAACTAACAATAGACTTAAGTGTAACGTACATTAACCTAAGCATTTGGACAATTATGTTAATTAAGAGTTTCATTACTTTCAGTTTATTTTGGTGAAGTGAAACTTTTAAATAGTACTTTGTAATAAATGAAGGGAGGTGTAGTGTGATGAGTTGGGAATTAGCAACCAAGTTAAAGGTGGACAGCCCGCGTAAACAGACAAGCTGCTTGGCAGGGAGTAGGACTATTATTAGTAGTGGAAACTGGTAATCAGTTTATAATCATTGTAAATAGTGTAAAAAAATTTAAAACGAAACAAAAGACTTTTAATTAATTATCTAATTAAATAAAAAATAACGAACATAATAGATAAGATTTACTGACTTTTATTTTAAATCCATATAGACTTAAAATGTAAACCTGTATGCACATGTTTATCTCATCACAGTTTTTATGAAAAGCACTTACCCGATTCCTGCCTTTCGTAATCTCAATATCATATTACATGTATCTTCTGGAAGAGGATCTACAGGCTCTCTTTGTAATTCGGCATCGTTAAACAGATTTACTTTGCCCATTATAGTGAGATCATTGAACAGCAGCCTTGTTTCTAGACTAGAATTTCTTGGATTGAATCTGCATCTGTCTACCTTTACCTGAAATATAAAAAAAGAGACAGAGTTCAAAATAAAGGAGCTTTAACGAATATTTTGGTCGCTTCAGCTGAAGCATATGATGAAACAGTGAAGGAAGGTTGCTTTTGAAAGAAAGTGCCTACAGTTCCGAACGCGGGATCGGGTGAAAAAACTTAAAATCCCGAATATGGGTGGGATGATTTGATGACGCTCTTCGGGACTTTCACAAAATAATTGAAATACCGAAAGCCGGGCCGGTGTTAAGTTAAAAAACTAAAATTGTTCGATAAGATAATTGGAACTGTAAAATTCTACATTGAATAGAATTTACAAAACATTTGTTCTGAATGAAAGATATTACTACCCTTTTGGTATTCCGAAAACTATTGTCCGCACTGATTACCTTTATTATGCATTTTATAGTCTTCTGAAGTTTCAAACTTTCATGGTTATAAAATATCCTTAGTGATAAGACTTTCAATAATCCATTTGTAAAAATATCTATTCGATTTCCAGAAAAAGTGGAATTCTTTATTTCTAGTTTGACGGGGGGCTTACGAGTCTTCTTCAAAAAGATGTCTCATCTCAAACGACAATCTTGAATGTTTCTTCTAGTGAATTGGTTCAACTCAGTTGTATCTCAGTACCCTCACTGAAGTAACGCAAGTGTTTTATTTCCGCTTAAGTATCTCTCGGCAACTAAATTAGTAGACGCTTATGTTAGTAAGTTATTAGTAGCAAATTTTCGCAACGGAAAGATACAGTGTATAATTATAATATGTGCATAAAATAGTTATTTGTATACTAAGGCCGCAAAATGCTTTTTCGCGTTCCGAGAGAGAGATTATCGCCGAGGCCGCTCCGGCCGAGGCAAGATAATCTCGAGGTCGCGAAAACATTTCGCGGCCATAGTATACACAATATTTTTCGTGCAACCGTGAAAATTACATAATTTCAATAAACATTATGTCTCTTTAGAAAAGTCAGCGTTTCAACGCGAATAGAGAAAATTACACGTCAATATCACAATGTTTCTATGGAGATGAAATATTTAGCAATACAAATCAATTTGACATTTCTCGTGAAGTCGTGAAGATGTCCGATAGCGATAGTGATATTTCAGTTACTTGCACTCCTCCTGAGCTGAGAGATCTCATAGACTCAGCACTTTCTGATTTGATACCCGAAAAATCTAAACGGAGATATGAAAAATGTTACAGCAGCTTCAAAGATTGGTGTGTCAACCAAAATGTCAAGACGGTGTCAGAAAATATATTATTAGGATATTTGATGCAGCGATCAAAAGTTGTGAAGAGTTCAACTTTATGGAGCATTTATTCTATGTTAAAGACTATGCTTAACGTACGATATGGAATTGACGTAAAGAAGTTTTTAAAATTGGTACCGTTCCTCAAGAAAAAGTCAGTTGGTTATCGAGCAAAGAAATCAAAAGTTTTTACGCACTAGCAAATTGATTCATTCCTCAAACAAGCTAGTGATGCAAATCATCTACTGTGGAAGGTATATAAATATGGAAAAAAAGTGAAGTATGATGTTTTATTCATAATAATTATTATTATAGGTAGTTTTGATAATGGGAATATCAGCAGCATGCAGTCACTATGGGAACGGCCGTAAAAATGTTTGTCGGCCGTCACTCTGGGTAACGGCCGCAAAATATCATTTTGCGGCCTCTGTTGCGGCTGCAAAATGCTTGTTTTGCGTCCGGTTGCACGAAAAGTACTTTGTGTATAGTTCTGTAAATATATTAATAGTGTCCGACTTCGATTTTTATTTTATAACCAGTCTAACAACTGGAAATACAATGTATTAATTATCAATGTACGTCCAATACGTAACAAATGGCCCTTCGAACTGGATGTTACAGAAACCGGAATTAATTAACATCTGGTCCTTCGATTACCGGTTCTTATAGATACCGGAAATAATTAATAATTCGGCCACTACAGATGTGTCGTCACATTTTCTCATTACATAGAGTCTACACCTCTGAATTCTCTCTTCGTATCATCATCTGGAGCCTGGATTCTCCCCGTCGCAACAACACTTGTGGCCTTGAGGCTCGGCCGGATTTTTCCTTCGCCGCATCTACAGTGGTTAATATTCCGGATTGCCGCCAAACAGTTCAAGGTTTGTCAACGATTTGAAAACTGACAGGTATTTATAATATTTGTGTAAAGTGCTAAGCGTTTAATAAACTTTTAAATTCACTGTAATTCAACTAATTCGCGGTATCGACTCTCGATTTTCATTCTTTGTATGTTTTAGTTAAGTAAGCTTAAACGGTGGTAAAAAGTTTTTGGCAATACCAAATTATCCTCGTGTATTCGTTGTTTAGTCTCTTTAATATTTAACATGATAACTGATCTCAAAGAATATAAATAAACTGGATCTGTAGCTGAAGGTAGGATAACTCGCGTCACAAATTTGTTCTCCGCAAATGTCGACTCAATAAATGATAAAAATCAGTTAGTCAATAGAATCGGTCTACTAACAGATAGTTTAAGCAAATATTCAGATGTTCGAGACAATATTGAGTATTATTCAAGCTCCTCGCATGAATTAGATTCCGAAAACCGCGAAGATACCGAAAATAAATATTTCGACACATTTTCGCAACTTCAGTCTTCTCTCGAAAAGTTAAATTCAACTTCGCGAATCTCAATACCAAGTTGCTCTTCTAAAGCCACCCAAAAAAGTATACGGTTGCCTGAAATTATCATACCCACGTTTGATTATTCTAACCCCCTTCAATACGCATCATTTTTTGATTTGTTTAATGCTTTAATTATTAGCAACGCACAAATCTCTAGTGTTAGCCCAAAACTTTTCTACTTCAAAAGCTTTTTAAAGGGATATGCTTTAAAACTCATAGACAATATTCAAGTGAGCGACGAAAATTTTACCACAACTATTGAGTTAATAAACAAGAGGTATACAAATAACATTTTAAACTTGCATTCATATAGATATGTTGCTCGGTTGCGACATTTATTATGCAATCCTTAAAAATGGTATTAGACTCCTAGGTTCTGAACTTCCATCGCTCATCAATACCCATTTAGGCTGAGTTATATCTGGGAATGTCCCACGAAACTGCATTGAGAAAAGTTTTTCAGCAACTGAAACCAACTCAGTCCCTCATAACGACGCGCATCTCAACCTATTGCTTGAGAAGTTTTGGTCTCAAAAAGAGGTTGATTCGAGCACCTCATTTCGCTCTTTATAGGCTAATGAAGAAATGGCCAAAGAAACATTCTCATTCACCACCAAAGTTTAAGACAACGGAAGATATCAAGTAAACGTTCCGTTCATAGAATCGAATGCTCACAAGAAACTTGGAGATTCTCTTTTAATAGTAAAATGTAGATTCGAATCACTCGAAAGAAAATTTGCTCACAACCCAGTTTTTTTCTCAGAATACAAACAATTTATCGATGAATATCGGAGATGGCAAAGTTGTTCCTTTAGCTCTCACCAACTCCTTCATCGAAAATTTCGTACCCCACCTATGTGTTCTGGGAGAACTCAGCGAAACTCTGGATAAATTTGGGTGTGGGGAATCATGAGCGATTTATAAGCGTCAATTAAGTTTACGAAATTCTAGGGAAATCTTTATCGAAAGCTCTACCGTGCTTTCATGCACTCACAGGATGCGACTATACACCAGCTTTTTTCCGGAAAGGTAAGAGCAATCAGAAGAGCATCATTCAGGCTATCAAAATATTATTATAGAGGATGTTAGAAAAGTTAATTTGTCATATTTATGGAGCTCGTGATTCTTAGAACGTCAATGAAGTTCGGTTCCATCTGTTTCCAAACACTTTTCGGTCTAAAAAATCAGATGATAATTTTGAAAAAAAAATCGTTATTTTTACCCATCTAGCCTACCACCATGTAAAGCTGAATTGTATGAACATTTACTACCAGTTCGTTAAGTCACAAAATTTTGGAGAAATGCTCTTTTAAAACAACCAACATCTCTATCACCTCACGTAATACTGCCATGAACATAGCAGTTTTGTGGGTGTTTTTATTCTGACCCCCGCATGTATCCGAGTAAATGCACACTTTTCTCACATCACTAGGAAGGTCCACAATATGACGATATAGACAAGACGCTACCTGATTCGCACCTCTTCCCGAAACAGATTCATTCCCATTGATAGCAGGTTGCTTCATTTGTGGCTAAGTTATGGACGGTGAGATTATAGCTCCATAATTGCCTTTTGTAAAATGAAATTGATGTTTTAAGGGAAGGAGTGGGTAAGCATTGCTGCAGATCAAAAGCAAATACAGCTACTGATCTATCTTCTTTCGCAATTTTTTTGTCATTTGCTTTTGGCTCATAAGCTTCTTTAGCCAAAATGTGGTGATTATTTTGTTCCAAAATCAAGTTGGCCTTTTCATCTTCATTTGCATACATAATTTTCATTTTTAATGTGTCACATTTGAAACAGGTGTCCTTTTGTGGTTTTTTGAATGCTAATCCAAGTTTATGAAAATTTCTTGCATAGATTGTTTGTGAAACACAATTTTCTCTACTATCTTTATAAAGAGAATACATTTTAGAAATAGTTAAATCTGACTGAAGATACTTTTTTGATGTCGTCTGTCGGCAGTAATGACTTTGATATGCAGGAAAGCTTTGAATGTGTTTCACCACATCAGCCAAAACTTCCTCAGGCCATTTATTCTTTGGAGCATCTCGTCCTCTTTGATCATTTTCAATTATGGTGGATATGGAGAATTGCCTATTTAGTATTATCTGATTTACAAATGCGTTTGTTTCTCCGAAAACATCAATAAAGCATTTTTTGCAAATTGGCTCTCTTACTCCGTTTACTGAAAGTTCGTACTTGCATGAATAGTTTCGAACCCTATCAGAATAAGTTCTTACTCGAGTAGTCTTTTTTTCGAAAATGCAAATCAGGGAAGAGGAGAAGTTAGTTCTTTTGTCATGCTGACCGAGCTTCCATCTAATTTCATCTGAAAATCTATTCTTGCATTTCATTCTGCAATCGGTAAGTGGTTTCATAATTCTAGCTTTAACAGTGTTTCCCTTCTCATCTACATACTCTTTACCAGTATTTCTTAAAAGTTTTGCCATTTCCCTTTGTTTCCTTGATCGACCTTTTTTTTTACAGTTAGGCAAATTTCTGTTCCTATACCTTCATTATTCATTGTGGCATTCTTGTTCTTTCTCTTTTTGGCCACCGGTTGCAAAATTTCTTCTTCTGATGAAGAAGCATCCGTATTTCCAGCAACGAAATTTGGATCTACTAAACTATCGTCGTCAGAAAAATCCTGTTCTTCGTGCTCTTTTTCGAGTATTTGTTCTTCAAGTGAGAACTCTTCAGTGGAAATATTAGTTTGTTCAACTAAGGATTTTACAGAATACACAGCAGCTTCAACCTGCTCTTTTTCAATGTGAAGAAAACCATCTGTCAAAGTAGTAGTGTCAACACAGAAAGCAGAAAAATCAGTATTTTCAAATACATTATTTTTTATATTGCCGTCAATGTTAGGAGCATAGTGTTCCATATTTGAAAGATCTTGTATAACTGGTATTTCAAAATTGTCAAACAAATTTGAATTGTTCACGTCTATGTTAGAGGTTGGCACCTGGTTGTCTGTAGAACTTAACTCCTTCTGAGCTACCGAATTATGTTCTACAACAGTTTCATTGCAGGGCTTGAGTGAGTTTTGTGCTGAAACCCATTCTCGACTTCGCTGATAGGTTGATATTTCCGAAGCTATTTCATTCTGGAATACGAACTGACGATTTCTGCTATCTTCTTCGACATCTGATACATCTGTAAAGAAACAACATGACAGTAACATGGGCGTCGCCAGCCAACGGGCAATTTTTTAGGAACTTACATGTACCGCTTTGTTGTTTCTTGCACAGAGACAAAATATGTGATGTTCTTCTATGCATTGTTACAAAACTCTTTGTTTTATCACAAAAATTATTGAATATGCACTTTAAAACACAGAATACCGACCGGTATTATCAAAACTCATCAGACTGCATGTGGCTGACACTACTTCAAAATACAAACTGAATTGAAAAGCGTGAATAAACAGACATGTACACACAGGTACAAGTCTTGAAAAAATCGGAAGGCGTATATAATGAGATAAGTGTATTTGTGCGATTCAGATCTTACGTGTTCAGACGTGAATAACCCGATAAGTTGACTTATCGGCTTATTAACAGAATAAAAAGTCTGCCTTAAATAAGACAAGTTAAGTTATACTATAAAAGTCAAAATTTATTAAGATGTTTGAATATTCACATAGCTGTCTATGCCACAAAAATACACCTTTTGACTTATTTGCTTATTCACTTGCTGGGGATCAATATCAAATAAATAAACATGAAGATATCTCATTTTAGCCATTTTATGGACTTATCTGCTTATTCACGGAGGCCAGAGAGTTAATAGAAGCAAGTCAGGCTGGTTTGACTCAGGCATTTTCGAAGACTGGTTTCAGAAAATAATAGTCCCTTGAGCAGAAAAAGACAATAATTGTACAAAAGTGATAATTGGATAATTGGTCTCATAGAAACCAAGAACTTATTGAATCAACAACGAATTCATATTCAATCAACATCGACGATTCTTATTTATGCATGTAATTTTAAATCTTTGACGTCAATATATTTATTTTATTCATATACATTTCAACGGAGATTTATTTTAGTAACAACATATTCAACAACGCAATAGTTGTGCTAAACCAGTCGCATCATTCAACTCACCCATCCTCCAGTAGGCGGCAGCCTTATCTTCATATTAGTGACGTACATATCCAAAGGAGCACTCCGAAGTGATTGATGCAGGGAATATCCATCCAACTGCAAAGTTTTTCTCCTTGATATCTGCCTCCGTCTTACTTGATCTAAAGCATTTTCTAATCTATCAGAACATCCAAATCGTTCTCTGTCTTCTTGATATAAGTTGTTTATGTTGGTATCATCATCTAAGTACGAATAAGCATCATTGGAGTATTTGTCGTTTGGTCTTGATGGTTTCTCAACTGCAACATAAATTTTAGAAATGATATTATAACCTACTAAAAAAGCAATGATGTCTTGTTTTATTAGGTGCATATCTGTGAACAAGCTAATAATAATTGAGCGCATTACGTCTTACAGTTGTCGCTACTGGTGACACAATATGTTTTTTTCTACGACCATAAAGAAAAATGTACATTTCAAGTCCGTCTTCGATTAAGAAACCTACCAGGTTGTAATACAGATTTTCATTTCCCACGGGCTAGCGGTATCGAAATATTTCATTTCCCACGGCTTTCATAAGCTACTAGACTGCCATTATATAGTTTATTTACGATAAAAAGACGATGACGTTGCAAAACAAAATATTTTGATGTTGCCAAGCTGTAGTTTTTTCCTTTACTTAACGAAAACTAGAAAAGTCAATCTCATGTTAGATTGACATTTCTTCTTTTTCATTGTTCTGTGCCTCGTAGGGCGTAAAGCAAAAGTACTACTTCAAAAATAAAAGGCTTATATGATAGGCTTGATTAATTTAATATAAATATTTATTCATGAAAAACTATGGATAAGATACAAGAAACAGTAACCAATAATTCTATATTCGAATTAACATTTAATTTTTACATAGAAGAGGGTTAAATGACGAACTGTAGGTCCTTATATCTTATTCTATGCTCTATAGAATCATCTTCAAGAGCACTGCAAGGGTTTACGCTAAAAGGAATCAATACAAGCTTTGATAATCTTCAAGCAAATTTAAATATTGTTTCTTTATACAATATCTGTTATATTTATTATTATAAAAATAGAATGGAAAAGAAAAATATAGATACACAAAATAAAATTTTGTTACGAGATATAAAAATAAAAAATCTCCCATTTTATCAGTATTATCTATGTAGAGATACTGTGGTCGTTGTTTTAATTTGTGTATTATAAAATAACTGTACCTAATTAGTTCAATAATAGTTATTAGTGATTTTTAAAAGGTGGAAATAAAGAAAATTGGATAAGAATATACAAAAAATAAAACACAAGATTTCCACTACTCTACTACAAAATGATCACTATCTTCATCGTCACTGTCAAAATTAATAATGAGTGGAGGCACATCCTGTCTATCAAATACTACTTTGACCAAATATCAGGAGTCACTTTTTCTAAAGACTTTTTCCATACACATATGGCTTGTTCTGTTGAAGAACCATCAGTTCCGACATGATCTCCATAAAAATTTTTAACTATGCCCCAAATATGTTCAATTGGGTTGAACATACAGTGGTAAGGGGGAAGTCGAAGCACTTCGTGACCGTATTTTTCAGATAATATGTCAGCTTCATATACTGTTGGTAGTTTATTCCTACAAAAATGCATATATTTAAACAAAATAATTTATCTAAGTATTACCATAATATATTGAAAAATGTTTCTATCAAACCTACCGTTGTACTAAATTCAATAATTGGGTTTTGAGGAAAGTATTTTCAAAAGGAATATCATTTTGTATCAACCAGTTCTCTATATCAGCCTTTTTGGTAGCTGTTGTTGGTACTTTATTGATCACTGTACTGTGATAACTTGCATTATCCATTACAATTGTGGCAGGTTCTTCCAAGTACACTAAAAGCTGGTATTCATACCAATGCAAAAACATTTCTCGGTTCATTTCACCATGGTAATCACCATCTTGTTTTTTGGAAGAAAAAACCAGCCCTGCTCCAGGAATAAATCCAGAACAGGAACCAGCATGCAATACTATATACCCACAATAAGGAAATAACAAATTACTACTAGGTTTTCTAGATAGACTGCATAAATCAAAATAACTATTAATAATTATGGCAATTCAGAAACTAACCTCCGATTGATCACAGTGCGGGTAGTGGGGGGAGTAGCGCGCCATCTGTGCATTCACACGCTCAGCAGGTCAGTCGGCATCAAGCCGTAGTCGAGTGAACATCGTACCTGCGCTAGTTTAGTTTTTGTGGCAGTTTGAAATATGTGCTGGAATAGAAAATCCCGCCAAATGTGAAGTGCGTGCTGTTATAAGGTTTTTTACAGCCAAAGGATACTCTGCAGCAGCTATTCATCGTGAGCTTTGTGCCGTGTACGGACCAAAAGTTATGAGTGAAGGAGTTGTCCGTGAATGGGTACGTTTATTTAAAAGTGGACGAGAAAACGTTCATGATGAAGAGAGGAGTGGTAGACCATCCTTGGTGACTGACGAACTCGTTCAGACAGTTGATGCAAAAGTTCGTGAAAATCGACGTTTCACAATGGCGGAGTTGTCTACTGATTTTCCACAGATTTCTAAGACTCTTTTGTACGAGATAGTGACAGCAAGATTGGATTACCGTAAGTTCTGTGCACGATGGGTGCCCAAAATTCTTACCGACCACCACAAAAGTCAAAGAATGGCCTCTGCATTAGACTTTCTGTCACGTTATGAGGACGAAGGAGAACCATTGTTAAACAGAATCGTGACCGGTGACGAAACCTGGATTAAGTACGTGAACCCTGAGACAAAAGAACAATCAAAGATGTGGGCACATTCAGATTCGCCTACCAAACCAAAAAAAGCCCGGCAAGATTTTTCTGCCAGAAAACTGATGGCAACGGTGTTTTGGGATGCCAAAGGGGTGTTGTTGGTTGAATTCATGGAACGTGGGACGACCATTAATCAAGACGTGTACTGTGAAACACTAAAAACATTACGACGGGCTATACAGAACAAACGCCGTGGTATGCTGACTTCCGGTATCGTTTTTTTGCACGATAACGCCTGTCCTCACTCTGCTCGCAAAACAACAGCCCTTCTTGAGTCCTTCAAGTGGGACGTTTTCAACCATCCACCTTACAGCCCAGATCTGGCGCCCAGCGATTATCACCTCTTCATGCATATGAAGAAATGGCTCGGGTCCCAGCGGTTTGATGACGACGAAGAGCTCAAAGATGCGGTCACAGGCTGGCTCAAGGCACAAGCGGGTGATTTTTATGCAGAAGGAATTTCAAAGCTTGTGAATAGATACGATAAGTGCCTCAATCGTTATGGAGACTATGTCGAAAAATAGTGCAAAGATGTAGTTGTAAGATGTATATATTAAAATATTTTTACTTAACTTGGTGTATTTTTTTCAGTCAACCGGAGGTTAGTTTCTGAATTGCCCTCGTATATTTAAATAAAATAGTGTGACTATTAAATATTTGAAAAGATCTTAAAATGGCAGGAATGTTAGTACATCATAAATTAATTGCTAAATTTCATTATTCAATTACCTTGGACCACCAATTTTGGTTTTTTTCACGCTTCTATGATTAGAATCTTGCCAAGAATGTCCAACAGTACCGTCTTTAAATATCCAGGTCTCATCCACAAATTGATATAAACCTTCCCTTTTTATCTTGAGATATTCATGTAGAAAATGTACACGTTTTAATGCAATATGTGACAACTCGATTTAACCACGACGAGGATCTTCTTTTTGGTATTTGAATCCAATATTCTTCACTATATTTCAGAGTGTTGTTAAACAACCATTAAAGATTTCACGCTCCTGGAGTTTGTCTCTTAAAGTTTTCAAGGTTATGTGTTCCTCTGAAAAAATATTGTGTTAGTTGATTATGAATAAAATAAAACAGTATGGTCAATCGGGGCTAATGTGATACACCTTGAAAAGTGGGGCTAATATGATACACCAGAAAATTATGTACATGCTTTAAGCCAAAAACAGCCAAAAAAAATTACGGACTAAGTAATACATTCTATTATTGTTGGGCATAACGGAATTACTCATTATTGCATGGTAAGTGGACAATAAAAAAATAAATAATCAGCGGTGATTTTTTTAGCAAAAAAAATTTCAGTGACTGAGTGTAAACTTTTATTCTAACTCCGCTGTTTATTGAGGTAGAAATGTTTTAATGTCCCACCTGTATTTGGGGAAGATAGTTTTATGTTTCTGTATTTAAAAACTTCAAAATAATCAACCTGTTCACGAGATATATGACTTCACATATAGGGGGCTAATCTGATACAAACGAGGGGGCTATTGTGATACAACCAACGGGGCTATTATGATACAGCTGAAGGGGCTATCTTGATATTGCAAATTCTTGAAAATTGTGCCTGTTATTAGTTTTTGTAACTTTCTTGAATTTCTACTTGTTTTGTTTTGTTGCAGGGCCAGCTATAGACCATAAGTGTGGATAGTGTCAACGGTTTCAGTGTGTGACTGTATTCTTAAAAAAACTTATTCAACCTCGACGTATACAGAAGGACATGTTAAAATGGTGCGTCATTACATCAGTAAAGGGACAAGAACAGTTTATCCACAGACATTACTTGATCGTGCTAAAAAAATGATAGATGAAGGCCAGTCTCTGCGTAAAGTGGCTAAGGATCTTAAGATTGAGAAAATGTTCCTATGCCGATACATGAAAAAAACCGAAAATCATACTGGGATCAACACTACGAACCGCGTTGGTCATAAGAAAGCTCTGCCAGAAGAAACTGAGGCGTCGTTAGCCGAAAATCTCAAGACTAGGGCAAAAAATGGGTTTGCGTTGAGCAAAGAAGAAGTCTTGGAGGTAGTGAAAGAATACGTCGAGCAAAATGCGCTGACGGTTCCATTTAAAAATAATAGACCGGGGCATGATTGGTATAAGGGTTTTTGTCAAAGACAAAAATTGAGCCTAAAAAAAATGGAGCCCCTGGAAAAATCTCGGCGTCTAAATACCAGTGACCCATTCATTATATACCATTTTTATGACTTGCTTGAGGAACAGATAAACGAACTAAAGCTAGATGATAAACCTAGCCATATCTACAACCTGGATGAGACATCTTTTTGTGCCGATCCTTCTAGAGTTAAACTACTTTCTGGTGTTGGGCAGAAAGCTCATCGAACTCAAGAAGGAAGTGGCAGAGAAAACACTACAGTTTTGGTATGCTGTAATGCTGCAGGTAAAGTAATGCAAACCATTAATAATCTTCCAAGGCGCTAACTTGTGGTCCAGTTGGAAAGGGGATAAAGATGTGCCTGGTACGTTCTATGCATGTAGTGACAAGGGGTGGATGACATCTGTTATATTCCATGCCTACTTTGAAAAATTTTGCCAGGAAGTAAAGGAGAGACCACTCCTCTTAATATTTGACGGCCATCTTACTCACCTGGATATTGAGACAGCTATCTATGCCAAAAACCAGCAAGTTATTATAGTGAAACTGCCTGCTCATACAACAGATGTTTTGCAGCCTCTGGACAAGACATGTTTCAAGACACTCAAGTATACGTGGGATCTAAACATCATTCAGTGGTACAGAAGTAATCAACGGAAAATGACAAAGAGTGAATTTGTAAACATTCTTTGCAGTATTTGGTATGACGGATTACCTTCTGACAATGTAAAAGCAGGATTCACATCTGCTGGGATTTACCCAGTTGATAGAAAGAAATACCCAGTTTCTCGTTTGGATCCTGAAAAACTAGCAAGATACAATGCCGAACTGAAAAAAAAAATCGAAGCAGCCGACAAATCAGAGAACGCTATTCCATCTGTCGAAGTTTCTAATCCAAGCGATGTATATCAGCCTTCGTCTTCCAACCGGTCACAGCCACCACCGTCTAATGATTCTGAATCGGCAGTACCTTCTACTTCAGCAGAATGTTCAGTTGCTCTATCTCAATCAGTCACAGCCAGCCCAAGTACAGACAGGAACTCTGGTTACTCTACTCCAATGATCCGAACATCTCCAAGTACCCCCCGTTCGTTTGAGATGTTGCTTCTACAACGACTTAACAAAACCGTTGCTCCCCAAAAAACTAGAAAAAAACTAGCCTCTACGGCAGCAATCGTTACTAGTGAAGAGTGGATTGCTGCTGAACAAAAAAAGAAACAAGAAATGGAAGAGAAAGAAAGCCGAAAAAAACGTAAAAAACTAGGGGGAGGAGTGAAAAAGAAAAATAAGAAAACAACCACCTCAGGCACCTCAGAAACCCAACCAACTGAAAATGCTAACAAAGAAGTGAACTTGTGTTCTGACGAAATAACAAGAAAGGACGAGAATCAGATAATTCAGGAAAAACAGAAAAAACAAAAGAAGCGTAAGAAAATAACGGTTTCATCAGACAGCGACTCAGATATCCCGAGTGAAATTGATTTTGCAGATAACGATAGCAGTGATTACGACAAAGAAGATTTTATACAAATGACGCAGAGAGAAGAAGAGTCAGATTTGGAATTTGAGAAGACTTTAGAAAACTGCAATGATAGTGACATGCATTACCAACATACTATACCTACAATCAATGACTGGGTTGTAGTTAAATTTGCAACCAAGAAGAAAGTGTTGCACTACGTTGGTCAAGTTATTGACATTGAAGCTGGTGAACCGAAAGTGAAATTCACACGAATAAAAGAGACACATGAAGATACCTCAGTTTTTTGTTGGAAGGAGCCGGAAGATGTGTCATTTATTGAGAATGAAGATGTGGAAGAAACACTTGTTGAACCTGCTTTGGGAAGGAGAGGAGAATTGATTTTCAACTCGACTTTTCAATATTATAATATTCAATAATTTCATCAAGAATAATTGATACAAATGTATGAAATGTTAAAAATGTTAATTTTCGACAATAAACTGTGCTTTAGTTATTCTTTCTCAATGTGTTTTTTTGAGCGAAAAAAAACATGATCAAGACACGCTTGTATCTTTAATATGGCTGGAAATAAAAATTTGAAAAAATTACTGGTATTAGATTAGCCCCAGAGCTGTATCATTTCAGCCTCGTCTTACTTTTATTAACGATATTCAATGAAATACAATGCTGTATCACTTCAGCCCCATCAACGTATCAAATTAGCCCCACCAGGTGGGGTTATTATGATACGCAGTTTTTATTTTTTTTAGCATTGGTACTGCAACTACATTTTTTTGTGCACCCATATATAGACTAACCAATACGAATTACATATCCCAGTATTTTTTTTAAATGTCATAATGTAGATGGTTAGGAAATATAGTCAAAAGTGTATATTTTTGTATCACATTAGCCCCGATTGACCCTAAATTCAATATACTCACTGTTTCCATAAATTTCGTATATAACATTTCGGAAAGCATTTTGATCAAAGTTATCAATTTCAACAGTAGGTTTTATGCGTTGTCTCTTTTTCGGTGGGCTTTTAGGCTGTTCGCCTCTATTATGCTTTTCAGCAATACGGTTAACAGTGGTAATGCTAAGTTGTAAAGCTTCTGCAACTCTGTACACTATAATTACTTCAATTTATGAAAGAATAATATAGTAACAAGTTTAATTAACCTAACCTAACATTAAAAACATTTAATTATTTACATTTAAATATGTAACAATAATATTAATAATGATGAATACAAATAGCGAATACTATTGCTTACGTCCCTTACAGCAGTAAGCGGGAGAAGCGTTCCCCCATTTCGGCATTCTCGTTCAAAATAGCTCAAGAAAGATGTTACCATCTCTTGACACTTTCTGTTCAGCTGCTTCGGCATTTTATTAACCACGCACTGCAGATTTGCCTAAATAATTAGTTATGAAAATAACTGTTTTTTTAATCTTAAAGAAGCAATGAATTTAAAAGCACCAAAAAAACTTGTCAATAAACGTCAAAACAAACTAGGGAATTTCACCAGTTGATTTGACAAAGTCTTGAAGTTTTGCCAACTAGTTTGCTGTAAATTGCCCTGGCTGTTGAGGATAAATTGTATTCACAGTTGGTAAATTAATATTTATTGTGATAAGCAGGAAAGTAACTAAAAATGATATCATCGTCTTTTTATCGTAAATAAACTATATTAACGAATTTTTTGATCATATATATTATAGTATATGATCGAGTTATGTTTGTGAACGTATGTCTAATAATTTGACATTTCACATCAGTTTTTACTAAATTCATTTATAAAAAATGATTTATCGAAAATGGGTAGCGATAGTGAGGATGATTTGACATTGACATGCTGATTCCGATATGTAAACTAGTAATTGCTTTAGAGAGACACGATAATCGATAACTTTTTCCGCAGGTGAGTTACACGCTTTATTCTGCATAAAGTATCTTTATTTCCGAGTTGTCACAATTCTAAAATTTTGAACGTTATTTGTTTCACGACGTAGGTAGGTACATGTACAAAAAGAAAAAAAATATATGGTTCATTGAATGGGTTGAAAACCCGATAATTTCAGAGAAGAAATTCTCTAATCGAGTGCAGCAATGACGGCAGGAAAGTTTATAATGAAAATTGTTATGAAAAATATTACAGTTTTGTTTATTATTTATGATGGTCGTAGAAAAAGTATAGTGTGCAATTTCCATGAAAAAACCCATTTCCAACTCGTAGATATATGAACTGTATCTCATTTCATGCTCATTGTACAATATACTATTCCTTATACAGAAATTGTTAGGATCATAAAAAATTATATGAAAGGGGAATATCATACATTTAATTTTTTAGTAGATATGTAACAATTTCAATTATCTGTAATTATAAATAGTATTATCAGGTATACCGCGTGAGGTCAGAATATTTAAGATGTAAATATTTTTTCATTTCACTATAATTACAGACAATAATTAGCATAAACACTACAATCTCTTGTTTAGTGAGTACACTTACCTATCTTTTGTTTATAACCAAACAATGTGTAGATTACTACATCATCTATTCTCGTTATTTTATTCACACAGTTTCTCCAATTTTAATTATGATAGCATCCATTTGATTCACAAAAAAATCTATTTTGTATCCACAGAAGACATATTTTCATCTGGGCCATGGTAATTTTATCACTTAAATCGCGCGGGGTGCAGTCAGCACCCCAGAGATTTTCGAACATAAAAATAATTCCGAAAATCTACAAAATACTTTAGTACGTAGCGATCGTTCTCCTTCTCTCTAACGTCCATGGTTCATACAATGCAATTAATTCATAATGAAAGGATAGAACACGTAACAGACAAAAATAACTAAAAATATGTTCACATTGCTAACAGTATTATCGTTATTTGTGATAATTTCGATTTTGAAATCATTTCGTTACAATTATACGACCTTGAGTGTTTCATTTCTTTCACTTCAATACGTGTGTTGTTCAAAATATGCGAAGATATTGTGACAACGCTATGGAATCAATTACTTTTTTTTCAAATATTTCTTCGAAAGTCTTGACCAACTAGTTCCTATGAAGACAATGAAATTGCTTTATTTCGCTGAACAAAAAAAGTTCAATGACATCAGTTTAACTAAGCGACACAACTAATTGCTTCCTAATTGTGTTCTTAATTATTGCATGATAAAATAAATTGAATAGTGAGGTTGGAAAAAGTGGTCGGCGGCAAATCACGTCACATATTTTATCAAGACGAACAAAATATTTTCTTGACTACTACACATAAAAAATGAATCAATTGAAAGACGTAATAAATGATAAATTGAAAAAAAACAGTGAAAGATTCAGTATCAAATAATATTACAGTACTATTCAATTCTGGATACAACAATAAATGGTGATTTAGCTTAAATTTACTAAATGGCAATTTGGAAGTAAATTTATAGACAGTGGATATAAATAGAATAATTCTTCTATGAAAGTAACAAGAGTTCCCATGCGATACAATAGGTGCGTTCTTTTTGACTGAGATCTCAGTTAATCTCAGCTCACATCAGTAATGTGAGCGTCCTTTTTGTTTTACTCACTTTAAGTACTAGGATCTAGGGAGCCCACGTTAAAACTTTACCTTTACCATGCGCGCAAGCGCTTATGAAACTGGACGAGAAATATGTTTGATATTTCTTCATCTGTCTTTCTGTACAGTACAGAAGGATAGGAAAAGTTTAAAAATTATCATATCGATACTTATTATTGAATCATTTTAATTGACATCAAGGGATGTCTTTAAAAAATAGAGTTTATGTTAATGTATTTATTGTCTGATATATTTATTGTTTTTCAAGAGCATTAAATTTATAACTTTAGCATTGAAATTATTTGTTGTTATTATTGATTTAATCCAATTAGCACTAGCTCATAAATTACCGCTGTTTTAAATAAAATTGAATACAATCAATTTAAAGCGTTTAATGAAATTGACTGTCTCGACCCTTACTTCGTGGAATATGCCCTATATCACCTATTTTAGCAAACACTTTTATGGACAATTTAGAAAGAAAGATCTTTGAAAGTAATATTTCGAAAAATATTTTATTTTGGTATAGATATGTGGATGACATATTAGCTTGTTTTATGGGTAGTGAGCGACAATTAGATGTGTTTTTCAACCACATCAATAATTTACACCCGAAAATTAAATTTACATTAGAAATTGAAGAAAATAGCTCAATCAATTTTCTTGATTTAAAAATTCAAAGAGTTAATAATGTACTTGATTATTCAATTTACCGAAAACCAACACAGACTGATGTGACAATTCCATTCAATTCTAACCACCCTGTCTCACACAGACTAGCAGCATATAATTCAATGATACATAGAGCTTTTTCAGTTCCTATGAACAAATGTAATTTTGATAGAGAGATTAATACAATTAGACAAATAGCAACATCTAACGGTTATCCATTAGATATGATAAATAAACTAATTAGTGAAAAAGAGAAAAAAGTGGCATTACAACTAATATATCCTAAGCAAGCTGATGAAATTAAAACTTATAAAACCATCACATATGCAGGAAATATTTCTAATAATATTTCAAAGATAATATCTTCAGCAACGAATGCAACAATTTCTTTTAAAACAGAAAGTAACATTAGTACAAAATTGTTAAATGTAAAAACAAAAATACCACTATTAAAGAAGTCAGGTATATATAAACTCAAATGTCCAGAATGTAATGCTGTCTATTTGGGTCAGACCCTTAGGAATTTTGAAATACGATACAGTGAGCACTTACGAACTTACAGATTAAAACAACCAGATAAATCCCACTACGCAAAACATCTACTTGACACCAATCATTCATTGACACCTAACACAGAACTAGAAGTGCTGCATATTTGTGAAAAGAAACAAGAACTGGATTTCCTTGAAGAACTGGAAATTAGAAGACATTTAAGAAACCCACAATATGAAGTTGTCAATGAACAGTTAAATCTAGGGAATTCTCCACTAATAAACTGTCTTCTTAAGTGATAATTGTAAAGATCAGCAGATATAGTTTTCCTGGTTTTCTATATCATTGCACAGTTATACTGATCTTAATTGGAAAAATGATATCCAGGATATCACCATAGGGCTAATAATATCTAAGCTTCAATATTTGTAATATCACATCTTTTTCTTTTTCTATAAACATATATTAAGCCAATCACAAGTTAGGTTACTTTTTGGTCTAGCCAAAAATATAACTACTAAACATCAGGTAGGCATAAAATGAAATGTTACTTCTGTCATTCTGACGATGATATTGATTTATCGAAACAATTGTCAATTTTTTAGAATTTTCAATAACTTGTATTATATTGTGGAATTAACTAGAGACCTTGAGTTTCATTTAAAAACACTAATTAAAGCGTTTATTTTATTAATCATATAATTCGAACTATTTATTATGTATAAAAATATAAATAATTCGTGTATTGATAAATATTTTTTATTAGACATCTCGTATGTAATAACCCTTTTGAATTATATATATCATTGTTATGCTCGTTGAAAAATGTACTCTTTTTGTAAATTGTTGTCATTTATCAGTCATTGCACCGAAAAGAATCTGTTTCAGAGTTGAATTCTTCCGTTTCAAAGGCTTCTTTGTTGTACAAAGTCATCTTTGAGGCTCTATTTATTTGTTAATTACTTGGTGCCTTTTTTTGTAGACGGTGACATTTGTAGCTGAACCGTTTGATGTCATCCATTATTTTTTATTTTCTTTCTCTAACTTGATGAGAACAATTTTGTTGCTTTGACTTAGCAGTGCTAAGTGTTTCTACTAAACTTGTGACTTCTTGATCTTTTTGCGTATGTCCATAACACGATGACTTTTTGCTATAAAGAATTATTTTTCTAATAGCATATTTTTTCATTTTTAACTACCTTCTTCAAATATTTGAATCAACTAACTATGATAGACCCATACAAAGTTAAAAATTCAACTTCATGACAAACATTTCAAAAAGCTAAAATCAAATGATGCTAGAGTTTATTCAAACTTATGCCCCTTCCGGTTGCTTATTTTATATATGTTTCTTTTCATATATTCTGTATCAAGATAAGTGTAATCATTGAAAAATATTTTTACAATAAAAGTCAAAATCTGTGATCTTGGTTTATAAAAATCTTTTCTGATGAATCTGTTGCAAAAAATTAACAACGGCATTCGATTATGTTTGATATTCCTATATAATTTAGGCTATAATACTTTCAATCACCAAAACACCAATCAATCGAACCAATATACTCACAGTAGGAATAAAGTTTTATGTTTTATTTGTATACATTTCCATTTTTTTCCTGTGAAATAAATAAAGAAAATAGGTATATAGAATAATTATAATTCCATACATTTGAAAATTAAGAATTAACTGATAAACTGTGAGGATTTCACGGCAAGTACTGTACGACGGGAAATACTAAGTTGCTCATATCTGCTTCTGCGTCTGTGCGAATGGTAAAGGCGACATTTACAGTGGGACCCGTACATCCGAGTACTTTAAGTGAGCTGAGATTTTTCCTCCCCATTCACCGATGCTGAATTTGTTGTAAGGGGGAATCAGTTGGACTTCAGTCGGAAATAAAGTGGAGGGGATGAACAAATATTTGATTTGCTTGGGTTATTCGTAGTTTTAACCAAGGTTATCTATAGTTTTAACCATTGACATATAAATTTACAAAGTTACAAATTATGGATACAATAACATTATTATATGTTTTGTTTCTTATTCACGCATGCGTCGACAGATCGCGCACTTCAATTGAGATGTCGTTCTTTTTGGTGCTTACTCACATCCCTTTATCTCAGATCACCTTAACTGAAGTGATCTAAGATCTCAGTCAAAAAAAACGCACCTATTATGACGGAGCAAAATGTTTTAAGAAATGGTACAAAGAAACAAAATATCAACTACAGAAGATTTGAAACAAAAAGAGTCATCAAGAAAATAAAGCTAGTGAAATTGATAGATATGAAAATAAAAAAATTCACATTTTCAGAAATGAACTTTATGTAAATGGTGAAGGATGTACTTATCAAGAATGAATTGCTGAAGACCATCAAACCGAAAACAAAATTAAGAGCATATCAGAAATTGGAGATTTGGAAGAAAAATTACAAGGAAAAAGTTCACTCAAACGAGGTTTAGGAACATAGCTCAGTATTTAAAAAGTTGTGAAAATGAATATTTTAAAGCTCAGGTAGTCAATGCAACATATGATTATAAGTAAAGTGCGGGTCCTAAAAGTGAATAAATATCCCATATTTATAAGTACATACGTACAAGGAGTAAGAGAGCTCAGTTAAGTTGGCCCCCCTCCCATAGATATTTTCAACAAATATCAATATATGGTCGTAAAGCACTCCTAATGCACCAATATGCTTCATGATTGATTTTCTTAACACCACATTCTCCGGGAGACTACAGCCATTTATTTGTGGGGGGGGGGGCAAATAAACGCTAGCTATAAAAGGAATAGTTATAACCTTTTTATTGGAATAAATTCTCCAAAAATAAGTAATGTTTTAAAAGAATATCATGATGAAAAATAATTTAGCGAACAGATTGATTTTTGCGGTGCGTGAAGTCAGCTGTTGTTATGTAAAACCTATTAATTTTAAAGAGCTTCACTTTTAGTTAATGAGCTTAACAACTGCCGATAATTTGAATAAGGCAATAAAGTACACATTGAGAAGCAGTAAAAAACACAACCGAAATACTAAAGATGACCTTGATGATATATTTTCTTTGAAGCCTTCAAAGTATTAACAACATTTTTTTTTTATAATTCGCGTATAAAAGAGACTTCATTATAACATTGTTTACAGTGTCACAATGAAGCTCTTTGAACACTGTTATAGTAATTTTTAGTGTACAGTTGTTTATTGAATTTAGTTATATTTTTATTTGACATTTGACTTTAACTTTGACACAAATTATAAATAAAATGGTCTAGCGTTGTTCTAGCTATCAAATTATTATATTAAAGGTAAATTAGAATGATTTATATATTAAAAATATTAATGAATAAAGTACGCTAACGTTTATGTATCAATGAATTGTCAATTGTTTATTTATATATTGTATACGATCAATATATAGGTATACAAAACGTTCGATTTTTGGGATAAATTACCAGATATCTATGTGAAGATGTATTACAGAAATAATTCTGTTCATGATATAATATAAATAGATCGCAAGAGCATATACGAAGAAACTCTTTTTTAAATAAATAATCATCCCCTTTTCGTTTACATGAAAGTTTGTTTACAATTTACACAATTATTCGGTTATAATATGTCAAAAGTCAGAAGTGCTGAATAAAACCATCTGTGATCTGACCAATTAGGAATCTACAGAATTGCCAACTTAAATTCAAATCTCACCTATTAGTTTAAAAACAGGGATTATATGAAATTTTATTTTATTTGAATGATTAAATAAATGCGAATTATAATAAATACTGTGTAAAACTTGTGCCACAATGACTTTCTGTAGTACTCGTGATTTGCACAACGAACCGCTCCGCTTCACTCGTACTACAAAACGAGTCATTTTGACACTTGTTTTACAAATAACTATTATATCACTGAGAGGCACTAACAAAGCATTAACATTAAGTGTGGTTGATGACCTTGTAAGAAGAAAAAGTAGAATATCTCTGAAACTAAACAAGTATAAACGAAATTATTGGAAGCAGTAAAAATTATGAACAAGATTATAACACCGGTGAAATTCTGTTTAAGAAATTTCACACGTTAGCTAATTGACCCTAATTTTTCTACGCGTAATAAAGGGCACGATTTGGTTCTCAATAACTGAAGCACAGAATATAGCAGACTCTTTAGACTCTATATCTTATTTAAGAACTTTAATTTTTGCCGCTTGAACTACATAGATTTGAAAAATAGGATTTTTAAATTTTACATTTACAACCTTGTGGAAAATATATAACAGGTAGTGACTTAACTTGATATGCGACAAAATTTAAACGCTATATAGCATTATTTGTATTCTTACTTCTTGATACGTTGAGCATTTTCCGGTTTTTTGATGACTACCTATCATTATACATTTCCCGCATATTGTTAGGCCTATGTGGGAAGGCAACGAAGTGACCAAGAGCTGAATCGGGTCCTCTGTATGCAACACAAACCCTCAAAAGGCGGAATCCGAAAATTGAAAATCTAGTTTTAAAAGATCTACCGATATAAATTTCATCACAGTTGTGATTACCACATTTTAATTTATAAACTCCTGATTCTAACTATTCAAATCATTTATTAGAAAACCAACACATTTTCGACCCAAATTTTGAAATTCTCCATGTAGTCGGTATATCCTATAGTTTGAATTTATTAGAGGCCCTTGAGATTAACAAAAATAAATATTCAAGTAATCTTCTTAACGACCAAAAAGATTTCAATCACTCTCCTTCATTAAACCTTTTTACCTAGAAGATAGCTTAGGAATGTTTGTAGTGAATGCATTTCCAGGTAATTTCTTGCAATATCTTTGTTAACATTAGTAAATAGAATTCTGTATTTATGCACTGTATATATTAAAACATTTTAATATTAGACCTTCATTCGTTTTGACCAAGCTACTGTGTTAATGAAACGCGTTAACCAGTTTAAATTGAACATTAGTTCAAATAAATGAAGTTTTAAACAAATTATATTGTTTTATTTCATCGTTCAGTATGGATTTTCATCAAGTAAAAGCCTCATCTATTCAACATATTTTAGAATTATCATCTTCTGTTTTTAATATGACAGTGGCGTTTCTCTTGTCAGATTTTGTGATTGTTAGGGTATTGTTTTCTATTTTCTTTTTTATTGAATTTAAAACTGTAATGTAATTTTTTGTTCCACGTATAACCTTTAGTGCTACTTTTCATAGCAGTTGTAGAAAAAAGTATTGGTGTACCCCAAAAAAGTTGGAATTTTGAAAAAAAATTTCACGTTTTTCATCAAGAACCACACGTAAAAGAAAATCTTGTGTGTATGTCGTCGTCTTCGACCACTTTTCGTTACATGCCTTGTTAGCACGATACAGCCTCCGGAGTGCAACGAGTCACCAATTTTATGATTGAATAATATTCAAGACATCTCACAAATGAACCCTATTTATTTTCAACTCATCCGAGCCAGTACAATAGGTGCTATAGTAATTTTTTCACCCGATGAACAAAGCAATTCTCCACTAAATCGGAAGTTAGTAAGTATGATATTATGTCATTCCTGTGGCTTTTGTTGCTCTCTAACTCTAGAATAAACAAAGATAGAAGGGTCAATACTTTAATATTTTGATGTCTGGTTCGCAATGTGTCAACCCAATTAAGCCACAGAAGAGTTCTATTTTACAAGTTGATTATTAGGTATCATTGCAGGAGCCCTAAAACAGAAATCAATGGCGAGAAAGTGATGTAAAATAAACGGTTTTAAAGATTTTTATTTTTAAATTCATTTCATCCTCAATGTTCCATTTTAAATGTTTGTTTAATCATTGTTTACTTATTTTGAATATTGAATTATTCAATACTTAATACTCAATATTACACAGATTACTTCAATCAAGTAGTTTGCGTAATTTCCCGGGATTGTGCATTTACAGGTATTGAGTGATTATTCAATAATGTGTTATATTTGTTTAACTGGGTGTAATTTTTTCTTATGTACTGTTACCAGATCTGTGCAAAAAACTCATTTTTACGATGATAAAGCATATTGACTGATACTTAATTAACTCCTATGTTGAGTTTTCCCATCCGGTTGGTGAATGTGGTTAGGTCTTAGGTACTGTTACGAACTCGCACACCGAAGCAGATACTAAGTACGGCCCTGTAGCCTTGTGTTAACGGAGTTAAGAGAAAGGCGAGCGCGCCGAATTCTGAGAAGGTCTATTGTGACCGTCCTTTTTAAACATGTTCTCGAAAGGCATTTTAAGAAATATCTCGAAAGGCATGTCCCGTCCCGAATGTTCTAGTAAAGAAAGTTTTTGATATAAATACAGGACCGATCAGCGGATGAGTTTTGAGTTTATAATTTGCCATAGTGAGTTAAACAGTAATTAAGTGAATATAAAAGTGTTATAAATTAATAAGTTAGTGTGCATATAAATTAAATTTAAGTGACTAGTTAAGTACATATAAATTAGTGTTAGTGAGTTAGTGTTTAAATAAATTAGTAAGTAGCAATACCGAGTGTTTAAAATTTATCCCACCCGTTTATTGTTTAAATAAATAACAAAAACATTACATTGGTGTCAGAAGTGGGATAATATAAATAAATTGCTACATAAAAATGGCCAAGAGACTATATGATCTCAAAGTGACGGAATTAAGAGCAGAATTGGAAGATCGTGAGTTGGAAACGTCCGGTAAGAAAAGCGAATTAGTAGAAAGACTTAAAGTGGCACTGGAAAATGACGGCTTTGATCCAGAATCATTTTTATTCAATGACGAAGCTTCCACCTTAATCTCGTCAATTTCTGCTAATATTTCTGCTGATATGGACGAGAAGATTACCACAATGAAAAGCGAGATTTCTGCTATGAAGAATGATATTTCTACTAATATGGACGAGAAGATATCCACTATGAAAAATGACATTTCTGCCGATATCTTATCGTTAAAAAATGACATTGCTGCTGACATCGAGAATAAAATTACGTCTCTAAAATCAGACATTGAAAATAAGATGACAACGATGAAAAATCAGATGGATGAGAAAATCAAGGAGTTGGAGACAAAGATTGCTGATTTAAGAACAAAGGACACTTCAGCAGAAGAAAAGAAGATCGAGATCTGCAAGCCAGAAACACAACCCAAGACAGATGATATTGGCAGTTTTACCCGAGTCAAGGCCCCAACGTTCGATGGAAAGATGTCGTGTACCAATTACGTAAAACATTTCGAAGCAGCCGCTAGAGTGAATAATTGGTCCGATAAGGAGAAAGCAGTGAACCTAACTATCGCGCTTCGGGGAGATGCCTTAGATATACTTCAGACGATACCTCTGGAAGAAACGGATGATTTCGAGCTGCTGAAGAAGAGGTTGGACATGCGGTACGGTCGCGAACATCTAGAACATTTGTACCAGTCCCAACTGAAGAACCGAAGACAGAAACGCGATGAAGCCCTTCAAGAGTATGAAGTGGATATTGCCCGACTCGTTCGATTTGCTTATCCGTCAGCACCAGAGAACATGTTGGAATGTCTGGGCATCCAGGCCTTTATTGATGGCTTACGTGACCCCGATATGCAGATGACGCTTCGTTTAGCCCATCCCAAAACATTAGTTGACGCATTGACAGCTGCTCTTGAATATGAAGCAGCAACGAAGGCTTCAGGATATAACAAAATCAGGACCATCCAAGAAGAAGGTGACGAAGACAGATTTGACCAGTTCGTCAGTTTAATAAAAAGTATGATGGACAAGAAGCCAAAAAAGATCAGATGCTGGAATTGTGGCGAGCTAGGGCATGTACGTAGTTCGTGTAAGCGCCCCAATACTCCTGCAAACCAAGAACCCCAGACACAGGAAAAACTAGAACGGGTCGGCTACGAGGGGGCAGCACCGACCCATGACTGTTCCAAAGACCCTCTCATACTGATAGCTTCTCTCAGATGTCGCAACGACAGTGTATATGTGGATGGCGAAGTAAATAGCAAGGGATATGCTCTGCTGGTTGACACTGGGGCAACTAGAACCATTATACGACCAGAGATAATAAACCCCAAGAAGAAACTTCTACCAACGAGATTGCGACTGCGGACCGCCACAAGCGAGAGTGCCAACGTTCACGGAGAAACACAAATCCAATTGGGAATTGGCGCAGAAAAGTTCACGCATACGGTAATCGTAGCTGACATTGAAGAAGACGTGATTCTGGGAATGGACGTAATGAATGTACATGGATTCCAATTGGACTTTAGAAACAGAACCATTAAAGTGGGTTCCGAGGAGGTATTCCTGCATCAATATGAAGGCAGCGCGGTGTTGGCAGCTGTACAGGAAGATACCGTTCTACCTGCACGAAGCGAAACCATGATAGTAGCACGGCTACAGGGAATCATGGAGGAAGGTACACCGGTTATGATGGAACCAAGGAACCACGACGAGGAGGTTGGCAAAGGAGTACTAATTGGGAAAGGATTGGTTACGTCGGCGAAGGAGATCCCTGTACGATTGATAAACGTGAACGATTACCCAATTACCATCAAGAAGGAAACCAAGATTGGATCCTGCATACCAGTAACGTCTATAGTTCGTCAGACAACGACCACTGACAATTCCAATGCCAGATTCGAACAAATGTTATCAGAAGCTGGTCAATCTTTGGATCGAGCTGAAAAAAAGAGAATGAGAGAATTTCTCTTGCAGTATCGAGACTTATTCGTACCAAAAGGAGGAAAGACTGGCAGAACATCAGCCGTCAAACACAAAATCGATACTGGTAATGCTAAGCCAATTAGACAATCAGCTCGAAGACTCCCACGAGCGAAGAGAGAGGAAGCTGAGAGAATAATTCGAGAGATGGGAGAAGAAAAAGTGATAGAACCATCTACTAGTCCATGGGTGTCTCCAGTAGTGCTCGTCAAGAAAAAGGATGGAACTACGAGATTCTGCGTGGATTATCGCCAGCTTAACAACGTGACGAAGAAAGACAGCTATCCTCTGCCCCGAATTGACGATACGCTAGACACGTTGGCCGGCAGCAAACTGTTTTCCACCTTGGATCTGAAGTCTGGTTATTGGCAAGTAGAAATGGACCCAGAAGATAAAGAGAAGAATGCCTTTACCACCGGATCTGGATTATGGCAATTCAACGTCATGCCATTCGGGCTCGGTAATGTGCCTGTGATATTTGAAAGACTTATGGAAAATGTCTTGAGAGGGTTGTCTTGGAAGACATGCCTGGTCTACTTGGACGACATCGTAGTACTGGGGAAGACATTTGACGAACATCTGAAAAATTTGGAACACGTATTCAAACGACTCCAAGCTGCCCAGCTCATGTTAAACCCGAAGAAATGTCAGCTGTTCCAAAACCGAGTCAACTATCTAGGTCATATAGTGAGCAATGAAGGAGTGGCGGTGGATCCAGAGAAAGTTGCTTCCATTCAGCAATAGCCGCAACCATACGACAAACATCAAATTAGGTGTTTCCTTGGACTTTGCACGTATTACAGAAGATTTATCAGGAAGTTTGGGGATATTGCCAAGCCTCTAACGCGACTTACAGAAGAAGCAAGAGCTTTCCAATGGGACGAAGACTGTCAAACGGCTTTTGAAACTTTGAAGAGGCATTTAACCTCGGCGCCGATATTAGGATATCCATTACCAGAGGGGGACTTTATTCTTGACACTGACGCAAGCAACGTAGGAATTGGTGGAGTGCTGTCACAGATCCAAGGAGGGCAAGAAAGAGTGCTGGGATATTTCAGTAGAGTCCTCTCCAAACCAGAACGAAACTACTGCATCACAAGAAGAGAACTTTTGGCAGTAGTGAAGTCCGTGGAACACTTTTACCAGTATCTCTATGGTAGGAAGTTTTTAATCCGGACTGATCATGCAGCACTTAAGTGGTTGATGCAGTTCAAGAATCCCGAGGGCCAGATCGCTAGATGGATTGAACGACTTCAAGAATACGATTTCAACATCGAACATCGAGCTTGTGTGAGTCACCGAAATGCCGACTCCCTGTCCAGACGGCCGTGCCTAACAGACTGCTCCCACTGCAACAAGGTGGAATCTAGGGAAGCTGCAGTTTCAAGAACTACTGTAGTCAACGAGGAATGGTCACCCACCAGGATCAGAGAAGATCAGGAGAATGATCCTCACCTGAAGATGATCCGGCAATGGAAGAAAGAAAACCGGCGACCTACCTGGCAAGAAGTGTTAAGATTTTCACCGAAACTCAAGGCGTATTGGGCTCAGTGGGACTCCCTTGTCCTGGAAGAAGGGCTGTTGAAAAGAGTCCTTGAAAACGATGATGGTTCTGAGATGAGGAGACAGCTAGTTATCCCGAGAACAAGAGTAGCTGAGGTACTGAAGAAGTTACACGACAGTCCATCGGGAGGTCATCTGGGAGTGAAGAAAACCCTTCAGCGAGTTCGTGAAAAGTTTTATTGGATGAACAGCTCCGACGATGTGAAGGACTGGTGTAAGAAATGTACGACTTGTGCTACGAGTAATGGACCACATCGCAAAAGAAAGGCACCCATGAAACAGTACAATGTTGGAAGCCCTTTCGAAAGGATTGCTTTAGATATCGCTGGACCATTTCCGACGACAGAAAATGGTAGCAAGTACATACTGGTTGTAATGGATTATTTTACAAAATGGGTGGAAATTTACGCTATCCCGAACCAAGAGGCCACAACTGTCGCGGATGTATTGGTGAAAGAATTCATCAGCCGATATGGAGTGCCCATGGAAGTCCACAGTGACCAGGGAAGAAATTTCGAAAGCCATCTATTCCAGGAGATTTGCGACAAGCTGGGAATGAAGAAGACCAGAACAACAGCATTACATCCACAGTCAGATGGAATGGTCGAGAGAATGAACAGGACTATTGGAAAATACCTGTCCAAAGTAGTATCCAGCCATCAGAGAGATTGGGACCAGTATCTCTCCCTATTTGCATTGGCTTATCGATCTGCCGTCAATGAGACCACGGGTGAAACACCTGCGAAAATCCTGTTTGGACGTGAAATGAGGCTTCTGTGTGACCTGGAATTTGGCTGTCGGCCTGGAGAAGATATAGCAGGCGAAGACTACGTGATCCAATTGAGAAGAAGGCTGGACGATATTCATGAACTAGTTCGAACAAATCTTCAAGTTGCCAGCGACAGAATGAAAAGTCGGTACGACACGCAGGCCACAGAGGGCGGTTTTAAAGAAGGGGACAAAGTATGGTTACACAACCCGGCGGGGAGAAAAGGATTTTCTCCAAAATTACAAAAATCCTGGGAAGGTCCATACTTGATCAAGAAAAGGATCAATGATGTTTTATATCGCATAAGCAAGATCCCCAACGAAAAACCAAAAGTAGTTCACCGAAACCGCCTAGCGCCATTCGAAGGAGATCATGACATAGAGGGAGGAGTGAACCTCATTCGAGATGTGTCTGACCCCACCTTCGATGAATTTATGGGCGCGTATGGAGGTACCGGGAAAGCTAGATATGGATTCACTTCGGAACAACAACAAGATTTGTTCACTCTCCCAGAAGATTATTCACTGGCATACAACATCCCCGCCCGTTTCAAGAACGCATGAGGATTGGCAACCGTCTTTCGAAAGAAGTTCGGGCAATTAGAAAAACTTGAAGACCAGATTCCAGCCCCTGGCAAGACACTGAAACTGAAACATAATTCGCGGTACGTTTTCTACGTGGTAACTAAAAATGAATTCCAAGATTGATCTACCTACCGCGATGTGTGGGAAGCACTTCGAAACCTCCGAGACCACGTGTTGGAATCCAACGTGAAGAAACTGGCTATGCCTAAGATAGCGAGTAACCAGTTGGATTGGCGAATCATCAGGAACATGGTAGAGATTATCTTTCAAGACACCGGTGTCCAGATATTGATTTGCAGCTACAACCCCCGTTATCAGTATCCGATGAAGACGGTGCCCTGCTATTTTCATAAGATCGGAAAGTGTAGAAATGGGGCTAGTTTCCGATTCAAACATCCAGTCTCGGCTTTACAAAAGTTCCAGGAGGAACTTTCATTTGAGGAGGGGGTAATGTTACGAACTCGCACACCGAAGCAGATACTAAGTACGGCCCTGTAGCCTTGTGTTAACGGAGTTAAGAGAAAGGCGAGCGCGCCGAATTCTGAGAAGGTCTATTGTGACCGTCCTTTTTAACATGTTCTCGAAAGGCATTTTAAGAAATATCGCGAAAGGCATGTCCCGTCCCGAATGTTCTAGTAAAGAAAGTTTTTGATATAAATACAGGACCGATCAGCGGATGAGTTTTGAGTTTATAATTTGCCATAGTGAGTTAAACAGTAATTAAGTGAATATAAAAGTGTTATAAATTAATAAGTTAGTGTGCATATAAATTAAATTTAAGTGACTAGTTAAGTACATATAAATTAGTGTTAGTGAGTTAGTGTTAAAATAAATTAGTAAGTAGCAATACCGAGTGTTTAAAATTTATCCCACCCGTTTATTGTTTAAATAAATAACAAAAACATTACAGTACTAACACAACTGGCAACGGAAGCTATTGATTGTATTTAGGAAGCAAAAATACAAACGAACTGTAAACTTTATTATTTTGTTAATAAGGAGTGTAAAATTGCATTGATTTTATAGTGTTCCGAAGAAAATACCTAAGTGATATTTCAGTTAAATTAGTAAATATTGGTTTCACATTACAGTAGCATAGATCACATTTGATTAATATTTAAGTTTTCAAATTGAATTTATTACATGTTTGATATTGTGAACATTTAGGTTTAATTGTCCAGGATTTTTATTATTGTTGGAGATTTCTCATAGTGTGGACGGAAATAATTTAAACTTTTCTTGCTATTAATGAGGAATCACATCTTCTCTTGCTACTTTTCTTGAAATCGTACGATTTCACTAAAATTGGTCTATAATCTTTTTGTATACACTTTCTACGACGATTACTATAAACGCAACACTTTGTTAAGTTAGCAGACTGATAAACATCAAAAAAATTATCGAGAAAAAATATTTAGATTCATCGTTAGTATTCAATATGATAAAAGTAAATTACAAGTTAATTCACAATGTTCATTCTATTATTTCCTAACCCTTCTGCATATACTTTTCCTCTTTCAATATATGAAAAGTTCCTAACCAGTTCCTGATTTTCCTCCCGTACGTATGGATATCGTTATTTTTTATTTTGGATTTTTAAGTTTGACAATCATAATTTAATCTTTTTAATAGTCATTACTCCATAACAGCTAATCAGAATTTCAAAAATTCTGAAATTCCTAGCTCTTTTCAAATGAGTTGCAGCTCAATAAAGGTTTTGAAGTTGACTTCGTGAAAAAGTTTCTCCCATCGCTATAAAGAAAAAGAACCGCCCTCTACAATTGAATCAAAAATTAGCCCAGAATTAACCAACTTTATACTACAGAGCAACTTTAAATACAAATAGGGGGAAGCTTTCTCACTGTGCTAGTGTACTCAATAAAAGTCGCTTGGAATTTTAATTTAAGAATTTGATGCTTTTGGCAGAACATCAAATTTGAAAATTACAGCTGTAGTTTCGTAGTTTAATCGTTACAATTCAAGCTATCAGATATATATCCTGCGACATATTTTTTTCTCAAACTGATTGTTGGTATCATAAATATGCGCAGTGGGCTCCTCCCAAACGGCAGTATTTAATGATTTATATTGTTCTTTGCAATCAAATTCGAAAATCTTAAGTAAATAAACGACAAAAACATAAATATGGGCAAATAATCTTGACTGGAAATGTGTGGGCTTCTTAATAGTAGAGCTATATGAAATAGATTTTAGGCCGGTTAACCGAAGTCAACAATAGGAAATTATTCGAAAAACTCGCAGCTTTTATAAAAACTTTTTTTTGTCTTGCCAAAGTTTGGAAAGTGTTATGGCTGCTAATGGTTCTGTTAGAAAATATTAACCTTTAAGTACGTGGGACCTGTAAAGTCTACAAGTATTATTTCAACGATATCGAGACGTAAATTGTGACATTTACGAAAGCTCTGTAGGCTACCAGAAAGCGTTTGATACAATCCAAGACGCTGAAAGACGCTGGGATGGACGATAAAGAGTTATACAAAACCTGTACTGGAACCAAACAGCCACTATAAAGATTAACAATAGAGGTAAAACCATAGAAGCAACTGCCATTTTGCGAGGCGTAGGACATATCTCCTTTAATATTCAATCTCTACTCATAAGAGATATTTAAAAAAGTCCTGGAATAGTCTGAGAATGGAGTTCTTGAAAAAACGGTGAACGCATAAATAACATCGGCTATGCAGATGATACCGTCGAATTTGCAGATAGTATAGAGGGTCTACAACAACTAATGGACATAGTGAATGGAATGAGTGAACAATATGGACTGAAAATGAACATCAATTAAACAGAGTTAATCGTGATAACTGAAGAAAATAAAGAAAACTGCTAACTAGTTAATTATAATAGACCAGTAGAAAGAGTATCCAAATTTATCTACCTTACCTTAGTAATAGAACAGTGGGACCACTCGAAAAAAATAAAATGCAGAGTAGAGAAAGCAAGAGGCGCCTTCATCAAAATGTTTAAACTCTTCAAAAGCCGTAACCTCAAACTAGACATCAAAGTAAAACTGCTGTGATCCTATATGTTTTCCATATTACACAATGGAATCGAATCCTGGACATTTACCGAAGCAACATAAAAGGAACATGAGGCCTTCCAGATGTGGCTCTATAGAAGGATCCTCAAAATGTCATGGGTTGATAGGGTGACCAACGAGAGAGTATTAGAGATAATGGGGAAGGAAAAAGAGGTGATGAATACTATTAAAAGAAGAAAAATAGAGTATCTCGGACATACTAAAAACCATCATTCAAGGTAACGTGTTTGGGAAAAGAGTATCTGTAAGACGAAGAACAACGACAGAATTATTTAGAGCCGCGAATAGGCACTCGAAGAAGAATGCTTAGGTGCGCACCAATACCCGAGTCTCCCCTATACCGTGTGGGGAATATTAAAACAAAAAGTATACTCTACAATAGTCAATACTATGAAGGAACTCAGAGATAGGATAGAAACTGATGGTAGAGTTTTCCTTCAATAGATTTTTGCTTAGGAAGAGTAATAACCAAATGAGAAAACTTGTGAAAAATATATTGAAGCTGAAAGAGATCGGTTTAAACAATAATAATGAAATAGTAAAGTTTGTCGATGTAGTGAATTACTACATACAGAATAGTTACAATAAGTTTATTTAAGAGTTAATCTGCTTATCGTTCACAATATTTTGGATTTACTTCCAATTTACTATGAAATTAAATGCACAAATTTCAAATTGCTCTTTTTAATTGCAAAATTATGTATTACAAACTCAAAAAAAACCTATTTTTTCAAATTACTAAAAACACATCTGCAACAACAAAAAATTGTTTAAACATGAAAAAGTGTATCATTGCAATAGAAAGTGAAAAATCTTTAAAATTGAGTGTTGTAATTAGATCGATGCGAAGTTCACGAACCCCTGGTACCACACTACTGGCTCATTAGGAGTTCAAGAAATGAATACTGTTCATCTGCTATGGTCTATAAAAAATTTCAATTTGTATTTCTGTTCTCCGAGATGATATATGCAATAAAATGTGTATGTCCTCTGCACCGCTTATCAGCCTGTATTTCACAAATTAACAAGGTTGGAGAAAAATTGTATTTACAGATTTCAAATAATATTTACTGTATAATTTTGTACAGAATTAAATTTTTCTAATATTATATTAATTAATTTCTTTTTTGGCATGCAGTAAAAGTCACTAACGGAAGTGATAATCGCATTCTTGATATTCCCTTCTCTCTTTTTGTAACCCCGCTATTTTTTCCGACGAAAAATACTAAATTCGATGAGCAATATCAATTTCCTGAGATATATATGGAAAATGTATCCATTTCACCCAAAAGATTTTAATAATGTGAAAGAAAAAGATTTGCGTCTAATTCAAAATTGAATTAGGATGCAATTTGCACTTTTCAATTGTTTTTACTGAAAAACTTACTCGATATATCATCCAAAATTGTAGTATCATCATCATCATCATCTTCTAACGTTCCTCTAACCTCAGTAAAATCCGTAAAACTCAACGCCCACAAGAACAACATCCACTTCTGTAGATACATCACACAAAAACAATATTTTACTCAAATAAATCGTCAATTTTAAATGTCTGCTTTGTAGACAGCAATCAGAGCGTATTTTTTGAAGAAGCGCTCTCACTGTATAAACTGAATTCAATTGTAAATAATAGGGTCTTTCAACGAAAACCAGGTCGATGGTACCTATTGTCTGAGGTGTAAGAAGAGACTGCATTTCTTCGGCAATTTCTACAATATATTTGAAAAAAGAAAGAGTTTAATGGGGGGAACTACGGAAATAATTGAGATTATGTGACAATGCCTTTTGTGAAATTACCGAAACGAAGTTATATTGGTATTAGCTACAGTTGAATATCTATACTGACACATTTTTCAATACGTCGAGAATCTATCCTTGAACTCCTATCGTACTTCTTTTACGAGGGAAATACGTTAATTTGAAAATATCTCTCCCTTAAATTAATTAGAACAGTTTAGAAATAATGCAATTTATGAATTTATACTATTTAAATATCAATATATTAATTGAACATAATTATAATATTATTTGAGTAATTTAGCTACAATTTAGTAATATTTGAATTTCAATGTATTATTGGATATATTTCTTAGAGACTAATTTATAATATCCAAACATTCTGGTTCATTCTAATAGTAAACATCTCCCCATAACATAAGATATTTAAATTACTTAATAAAAAAGAGGAAAAAGTAGCATAACAACTAATATTTCCTGAACAAACTAACGAAATAAAAAATTATAAAACCATCACATATACAGGTAATATTTGAAAGATGATATATTTAGCAACAAATACAACAATTTCTTTTAAAACAGGAAGCAATGTTAGAAATTAGAGGACATTTAATAGATCTACAATACGAAGTCTTAAATGAGCAGATAAATCTAGTGAGTTCTCCACTTTTAAACTGTCTACTTAAGTAATAATTGTAAAGATCAGCAAATATAGTTCTAGCCAAAAATAATTATTAAACATCAGGTAGGCATCATATGAAATGTAACTTGTCATTCTGACGATGATAGCAATATCGAAACAATTGGCAATTTCTTAGAATTTCAAACATTTTTTCAATATAAGATAAACCTACTAATGGTCCTACTACTACTTATTGACCTATTTTAAATATATGGCTACATTTACATTCAATTTGGCACTCTCTTAGTTTCATTCAAAATTGACATTTGTACAACTGACCATTTACATTGTCAAATTACGAAATCAAATATATTTATAGGTTATGACCGGATAAATATAATGGATGTCACCACAAAAATTGTGTTTTTGGGTTCAGTAGCCGCTCTAGTAGGAGCAATTTATGTTAAACAATGTAAACAAATAAAAAAATTACCATTGTGCCGCAAGAGGAAATCCTGGGTTAAGGACATTTATTTAAAAAGAAAATGTTATGTTTAATATAAGTGTAGATTATGGGACACACCCTTTTTTTGACAATTGACAGTTGAGACTGACGGAAGGGGCCCGGTACATTTTTACATCGCTTCGGAAAGCTAATTTGCTTTGTAAACCTAAAAGTATTAATAAAGTAAAGTGTTCCTAGAACCCCGGAGTTTGATTTACGAATATAATAATTGGCGACGAGGTGGTAACTGTTACTATTTTTATCTGTCAAAGCAAATTGGGACCAAATTGTTAAGGTTATGGTTCAAGAAGTGGACGGTCGTGTAGCGAAGTATTTGGTTGCTGAAACTAGTTACTGCAACTTAACTATGCATTTCAACATTCCTCTCTTGTAATTTAATGCTATGATACACATATTCCTTTATTAGAAAGCTTTATATATAGGGTATCCCTCAATGTTGACCGTGTTACATAAGCTATATTTAAAAGATAGATATAGGCCATAGCGAACGTTCTATTAGGTCTATAAAAGAAAAATATCCTACCATGTATTGTTAACAAATTATATACCTAAATCTTCCTTATGAATTAGTCTATCTATTCGTGGAAACTGCATGAAAATCTGTTTAGTAGTTTTTGACAGACAAACTCCGTGGTGGACTTTGTTTTATAATATGTAGTAATGTGATAAGTATTACATAAACAAAACTAATATTTTGATAATAAAACTATGAGTTTAAATTATTTGTAAAATCTAGTCGCAACTCACACTTGAAATAGGTATAATTAATGAAAACAAATAAACGAAGAAACCTGTATGATTAACGTAACGTCACTTAATTAACAGCAAATCAAATTGGTAACGTTGCATAAGTCACATACTTACAAAATTAGCTGAAGCCGTTTCATTGACCTAGATAAACAGTACGGTCTCTGAGTGTGCCAACTAAGGACAATATGTGTATGAATAGATCGTAAGAATAAAATATTTTGTATCACATAAGAATAATCTTCTTAAAGTGCCATATCCTATCAAACGTTGACTATCAGGTTGGTTACTTTTATGTTAGTTACTACCGAGCGCAACAGTCACCGAGGCTATAATTGCGACAATGTTCCAAAACATCGTGTGCTGACCAGAGGACACGCACGATACAGCTTTTCAGTTTTTTTCGAAAAGGATGTTTTACTTCTGTCTGTGGCTGTGTGGATGGAACTTTGATGTATGTTGAGATGCTCCCTCTGTGCACGAGGCGCAGTACGTAAACAGACATGGTAAACATGCTTTTAATGTTGATGATTCCTGGGCCTGAGTACGATGTTTTTGCTGTAAACCCAAATAGGCCCGGAAGTGTATACGATTCTAGAGTATTTCATAATTCAGCTGTATACAGGGATTTTGAAAATGACTGAAGACCGTTTCCCGATGCGGTCATTTTGGGAGACAGTGGCTTATGGTTACATTAAAAGGAAGTGTTGAAAATTTGAGGAAAAGAAAATATAATCGAGCGCATAAGGCTACAAGAATAATGGTAGAAAATACCTTTGGTATTTTAAAGTAAAGATTTCCTTGCCTAAACCATTTATGTGTCCCGCCAGGACATGCGGCTGAAGTTGATATAGTTTGTTTTGTATTACACAAAATTGCTTGTTTAGAGGGTAGAGATGAAAACTATTTCTCAGCAGTTGAAGAAAATAATTATGAAGAAAATGAACCCTTAGAACCCCTGATGATGTTACAATTCAAGGTGATGCAGATCAAGCGCGGCTTCAGATACTGCTACAGTTCTTTTAGTAAATCATTGTTATGAAGAAAACAATTTAAAGTTGAAGCAGTATTTATTTTTAAATTTATATTTTTGTAATTACACATTTGTGTTGTTGTACCACTAAAATACAGTTTTTACTATTTTCGCCCTCAGAATCACTAAACGTGATGCTGATAAATGGTCGTTGTAGGCTTTGTGATCACGCCTACCTGTTGGGGCGTCTTGTAGTCAACTGTACACGCTTAAAGACGTCTATTTACATTTTGGGACTAAACAATAATAATAAGTAGCCCTGTCTTGAAAAGTAAAAGGAAAAATCATGTAGTGTTATATCAATAGTTTTTCAACTTTAAACTTTTCCATACACTGAACAACTTGTCACGGACAAACGTCTCTCTTCTTTAATCTTATGGAAACATTTGCAGAAAAAGATCCTAAAAGTATATACTTTTGTTCCCTAATCACCTCTAGCACAGCACTTTTGAAATAATTTTTTGGGATTACTAACACCTATAATTACTTAAACATTAAGACAAACTAGAACTAGCCTATATTTGATAGTTATTTGATTAAAAAAAAGTTTGATGTTAACTGCCATTCTGCAACTCTGCGAAAATTACAGCAATTTGAAGAGTTGCTTAAAATATTGGTGGAACAGATGGACTCTGCACTCTTCTAAAAAGTGCAGGGTGTAGGTCAAGAGTTGCAGAGTCGTATGGAGGAATACGCCCCTGTTCGATGCCGTATATAATTTCCTGATCGTTTTATTCGTTTATGTAACTACTCATGTATTTGAATTTATGTAGCCGTTCTAGTTGTACAATATCGGTCATGTAAATATATATATATATATATATATATATATATATATATATATATATTAAACTGAAAATTATCTATCAAGATAAATTAAAACAGAGATATCACTAAGTTAATGTGAATCTTAGTAATAGATGACAATAAATACAATAAATTGCATAATAGTCCATAAGACAACAATTTAAATATGAGTATAAATATGTGAAGAAACACTTACAAACAAGATACAACTAATATTGCAAGTATTTTTCTTCAAATTATATTTCATGACAGAAAACACAGACGTAACAAATAAATTACGTAAACATTAATTTGGTACATAACAATGATTATCACGGTATAATATTACATGAATTTCAAAATAAAATTCCATAATTGTAATTTTATATATTATAGACACTTTTCAGAAACCCTGTATGTTATGTAAATTATTGATTATTTTGGTATACACTTCAAGGTCAAAATGTCATCGTAAAATGACGTTCGGTTAATAGTTCGAACGGTGTAATTTCGGAGTGACATTAGGAATGCATAAGAACAAAGTGAACTTATCTACAATAACATAGAAAACAGATATTTGGATTTGAAAACAATGATGTTTATTTATAAACAATTGAAAAATAAAACAAAAATTAAAAACAACTAAAAGTTGTTGATTGAGAGCTGGGGAGACGCGGTGTAGATTCAATAATGTGAGGACGCATTAAAAATTTCTCTCCTCTAAATTTTTATAAATCTCAAACATTTTGATATATTTTAAGTTTAAAGAATTAATCATAGTATTTAAAAACAATGATGCTATAAAATAACAGAAACTTTCTATCGAATACATAATAAAAAGTGAAAAAATTTAGTGAAACGCCGAGAATTGGTAAGATGAACAATTTACCTTTATTAATCTGCTTTTCGTTTGCTCATTCACGTATCTGCTGTGAATAAATTGTTGCTCCTGGCGAAATAAATCACGTCACATCATTTTAATATCAAGATTTCGCATATATGATCATAGGCGATCGTATTTCTTCCAAATGTTTCATCCCAGAGACAAGAAGATGCCAAGCATAGACTTTTCTTTTCGTGTGTAACATATTTGTCCTATAAAACATCGTTCATAATTTTCATTTGTTAGGTTATATTGTGTAAAAATTTATTCGTTGGTAAAATTATTAGATATAGATATTCAATCTCCACTAGATCGGGATAGAACATTGAACTTACATTAAAGGAAATAACAAAGGAAATAATACTCACCAAATCATTACGATAAATCATCAGTTTGCCTCACAAACACACTTGGTTTTCATTCTTTATTTAATAACTGAATTATCATTACCATAGAATAACTCAACGTCACGTCAACATTAACAAATTATTAGAGTAGAGATTGAATGGTTTGTGGAAGCTTTCAAAAACACATAGAGATAAGTTATAGGAAGCGAAATTTATTTGATATGTTTCATATTCAATAGTATGCATTAAAAAAATAAAAAAAAAACGTACTTACGCAAAGGTTTAATTAATATGATTAGACAATTATGATTCAGAAAATGTTCATTATTCAAACAACAATTCACAATTAAAATCTATTTATCTATGTTTTTCCTTTCTTTTCTTTGATATCTTGCCTTTCAGTTTCTTGTTACTGCCGATCGCCAAGTGCCGAATCTCATCCCTGAGGTATAGTGTCATAAAGTTACATAACTCATAATTTTGTTACTAAATAAAATTTTGAATTGGAAATTAGCGGTTAGCTAAACCAATTCTGGCGCCCACAATCATTAAAAAAATAAATACTCATAAATATAAGATCCATAATAAAGTAGCATCCCAATATAGGATCATTAATAAATAAGTAAATGTTATTACTCAATATTTAAATACATGATAATATATATATATATATATATATATATATATATATATATATATATATATATATATATATTGAACCAGATATCATATATATTAAGAGAATTCAATTCTGTAGGAATATTTTGCTGATATGAAAATGGATTGAAATGATGTAATTTAAGAAAACATTATAAAAAGAAAACACTATTCTTAATAAAAAACATATAAAGTAAAGGTATATTAAATAATTAGTATACAACAATTTAATAAATAAAGAAATTACCTTAATAACTGTATAAAATTAGAAATTGCCTAACAAATGTAATGGAGAATAATAAAGCTGCCTAAGATGATGGATTATTTACTATAACGTAATCAGCTGTTCATCTGAAATAGAACAAATCTTAGTATAGTCAATTCATGATAATTATCAATTTAAGTAGTTAAATTATAAAGCAAATACACATATTTAATAGAATAAGGAGAATAAATTTCATAGATAAACTAATAATAACATAGAGAAAAATTATATAACGTCAAGTGAAATAAACATAGAGTCAATAAATAATAGTTTGTTAATGAATTAGTATAAATAATTTAAAGAAAAAATTAGAGAGAGGTTACATAAAAGAATTTATGTTTATCAATTAAGATGATTGTAACGGTAATTGACTGTCAATAACAATATTAGATATTGGACTATTTAAATGTTATCATGTATATAACTAACTATAACTTATTTGTGTGATAAAAACTCAAGGAACTCCACAAGTAAACTTATAATGTCAAGTGGAATTTATATTAGTATATGTATGAAACATTTTTGCAAGTGAAATAAGTAAAAATAAATCGACTGCATAAGACAATATTTTATTGGTTATAAACAAAGTGACAGAACGAATTTCAATCAAGAAGGAAAGAAACAAACTTTTTAAATAGTGACCTGGAAAAAACAAAATACTTGTTTATTGAAAAAGTGGAGAATCGACAGGGAAGCGTTGGTAGTTGGAAGCTGGCGTCGAGGTAAGAGGAGCTTGTGTTAAATTCCTTGAAAATTCCCAATTACCATGACGAAACTTATAAATTACTATTAAAAATAATACAAATATTTACATCCAGTTTTACTGCAAAAATTATCAAAATTTCTCCTAATTATTGGTATTGGAACTTCAGAGGAGTATTCCTGGGTCCAGAGGTGTTAATCCCAAGTCCAGAACAACAGGTCAGTGTTTATTTAAAATATTATTGACCAATAATAAGAGTAACAAAACTCAAGAACTCAAATCAGTGCATAATTTCATAAAATTTATAAACTTTGCGGCAATGATCGATCTAAAAAATAAAGAAAACGGACTTTATATAGTTAATCAATTAAAAAAATCATTAATTATAATTAAAAAGGCCTAATTCAATGTAAATAAAAGCTTATACTTACGCCATTTTCTCATCTCATAAGATAAATGCATCATCAATTGTTCATATAATATTTCCATGTGTATATAAATCATATAATTCTATTTGTTCCACAGCAATTTGTATGTTATATATGTATGATTTCAACATAAATTCTTTTATGAGTTAAAACATTTAATTATATTCATCGACAACAAACGATGCTTGTCTAATACTACAGATGCTCCGTATCGTATTGTTAAAGTTATGTTCGTTTCGCGCTTTAAACCACATGACTAGAGTTTAAGCATGCGCACAGGAGAATATATAAAATCAATAATTTCGTATAGGAAATCCATAGGCGTCGCAACTTATAAATATTAAATAAAAAAATTTCTTTAAAAATTAAATTTGTTTAAAAAATAAAGTGCTTCTTTTTATTTAAATAAGTGGAATATATCTACGAAAGCCAGGACTCAAAGAGTAGACAGAGTTTCATGCTCCCGAATAATACAATAATATAACAGAATAAAAAATATATATAATTACTGAGCTAGCCACATCACATAAACAAATTCAATAAACAATTAAATATCTATCTATATTAATTTAAAAGTAGGTAAAAAGTTAGTTTATTGTATATATACATATATATATATATATATATATATATATATATATATATATATATATATATATATATATATATATATATTATTAACAATTGATATAATACTTACTTTTATAGTAGATTTAAATGTATATGTTTATAATTTAGAATTTTTGTTTTTTAGTTTGGCTAGCTCAGTTTGTTTTTAATATTTGTTTATTAATTTATTTTAATTAGATTATTCGGGAGCATGAAATCCTTTTTCCCTTTGAGTCCTGGCAATTTATACTGATGTAATAGTTGAAATAAAAGAAAACACATTATTTGAAATCAATTTAATTATCAATGCAATATTTATTTGATAAAATAATATGCGACGCCAATGGTTATATAGTACCTATTTATTGATTTTAATAATATCATAAATGCGCATGCGTGAAAAAATTAGTCATGCGCTTTAGCATGAAACAAACAATTATGATACGTAAGAAGCATCTATATTATACAACACAATTTATTGACGATGAAAACAATTGAATGGTTAAAACACATAAGAGAATTTATCTATAAATCATAGTTATATATGATACAAGTAGCTGTGGGAAGAAATTAGTTATATACATGGATAGAGAAATAGAGATTATATACAGAAGGACATAGTTATTACATTATGAAATTTCAATCACCATATTTATGCAATTACAAGATGGCGTGATTAGCGTAAGTACATATTTTAATTTATATAAAGTTCGGCCTTTTATTAAATTTAATGATTTATGTAATGAATACACTATATGAAGTCTGTTTCTTTCTTTTTTAGATCGATCATGTTTGAAAAAATTTATCAATTTATGAAATTAAGTACTTAATTGGGATTTTGAGTTTTTACACTATTTATTGGCCAATAAATGATTTAAATACACTGACCTGTTGATCTTGAATTTGGAAGAAAGTCTCTGGATCCCAGGAACACTACACTGAATCTCCAAAAAACAAAGTTGTTGAAAATTTCACAGATTCTTGTCGGAAAACTTGTAACAATTAACTGTAAGTATTTCCAATATTGTATTTAATCGTACTTTAGGAGTTTAAATGTCTTAAACCGGGAATATCTTTAAATTTTTAGGAACACAATCCCACACACTCCTCGCTTCTTAACACCAGCTACCGTTCTCCCTAAGCGTCCCCTCGATTTTCAACTTTTTTAAACAAACAGTCTTTTGTTTTTTTTCCAGATCACTATTCAAAAGTTTATTTATTGATTCACAGTTTGTTATGTCATCTTTTATAACCAATAAGATATTGTCTTTTGTAATCAGATAATTGAAACTTCAATCACTTATCAAAAAAACAATTTCATACATACAAATACATTAAAATTGGTTATACTTAGATACACTTACATAGTACAACATTCAATATTATTATTGATAGTATATTCTTGTTACATTCATATCAATTATAAATATAAATTCTCTTATGTTATTTGTCTATGTCATTATTTGTTTATCTATGAAATCTATTGGATTATATTCTATTCAATATTTATATTTGTTCTTATTCTTAAATTAATGATTATAATGAATTAACTATAGTAATATTTGTTTTCATTTCAGATGAACAGCTGTTATGATATGGAAATTATTCTTCGTCTTAGGCAACTTTATTTACACCATTACATTGGTTAGGCAATATCTATATTTTATGTTATCATTGAGGTAATTCCTTTTTATTATATTGTTATTGGCTGTTGTTTAATATATCTTTATTTGATATGTTGTTTAAATTAAGAAAAGTGTTTCCTTTTTACTTGTTTTCTTAAATTAAGTTATTTTCATATATATTTCATACTAGCAAACTTAATTTTATAATACTACTTCTCTTATTATCTAAGATATCTGGTTCAATTCCCCTCAAATTTAAATTTAAATGATATCCATACCCTGGATATTTATTTAAATTTCAATTTTCTTATTATAAATGATTGATTTTATTCTATTCAAAAAAAATTTAACAATTTTATGACATAATCTTACTTTCTTTAACTTTGTTTCTCAAATATTTGTTCACATTTTTCCTACTACAAAATCTATTTCTTTCAATAACTGTCTCCTAATTCTTTCCTTAAAATACACTTGATTAAGATCAATGTCAATTTATATTTTTAATATTACTTCATATAATACTTCTTTATTATCATTTCTTACTAACATCCACTTATATATCAACTTATTTCTTTGTAATTACATTATACTTCTATATACTCCTCATATCATATTTCTTTTCAATATTCATTATTCAATATAATTAATTATTTCTTAAATTCATATATACATCAATATCAACTTCCTTATTCCTTCCTGTATTTTCAAGTAATCTATAAGATTCTAATTGACATTAAACATTACCTCCTATATTTTTAATCAATATCATTCATTATTATCCTTTCCTATCCTTTATTACTTACATCTTATTTCCTTATTTAAAAATGTGAACTTGTATTTGATACTTGAGTTATTCTTATTTTATCCCCTCTATCCTATATTCTTTAATAATTTCATTCTATGTAAAACCAGTATCTCTTATAAATTGTTTCCTTTATTTGCTATATATATAGATTTGCCATACTCAAATTTTTTTAAAATGTTTTAATTATAAGTTTTATCTAATAAATTTTTCTTTATATTATATTATATTTATTTTTTTAGGTTCTGAAGAAACAAACGTGATGAATTTAATTGGATTATCAGCTGCCAAATGGAAAACAAAACTCTGTCTAATATCTACTTTATCTTTGTACACTACTTAATATTAAATTTTAAATCTATCCTTATGACTATCATTTCCTCTTTTCAAATATTATTCGTAACATAACATCATCTATAAATTATTTATATACATGACATATATATAATTGTGTTATTCATTGTTTCTAAATTCTATGTACATTATTTATATCGACTTCCTTTCTGTATCCTTTCCCTTTTTCATTGAATTGCATTTTCGTCTCCATATTTCATTCCTATTCTCTTGTTCTATTATTTAATTTGCTTTTCTTTTTCTAACCTTTTTCTTGCTTTCTTCTCTTGTTGTTTGATGCTCGATAATTTTCTGAAGCGTCTGTCTATTCTCTACTGTATCCTTTTTAACTTTGTTGCCCCATATCTCATAAATTTCTTCCCATGAATCCATTAAAATTTGCGTTTCCCATTCTTCCATATTGTTCATTTCACTTATTATTATTTTAGAGAAAGCTTTTGTATGAATCATAGTCATCATGTTGTCCCATTTTATTCCTGTTACTACATTATTATAAAAATTTCCTGAACATCCTATACCTCCTTCATTTCTTCTTATACTATCTTCTATTTCTTCCACTGTGTCTGTTAATCTTCGATTCATCTCTTGTATTTCCTTGTTAATTTGTCTACCTAAGATTTGACTCCTTTTTTCATATATTCCTGTCGGTTTTGTTACTCTGCCATCTAAATTTATAATTTCTTTATTCACTGTTTCGTAAGAATGTTGATTTACCTGTTTACTTACTTGTCCTTGTAATTTTATGTATCCTACTTCTCCAGTTTCCTTCTTAATTTCTTTAAGTTTGCTTTTAATTATTTTAATAAACACCTTCGGATGAATAGTATTTATATTCCCATCAAACTTTACTCCGATATCCATGTTTCCCGTATAGATTACTCCACCTCCATTTCTCCTAACGTTAAATTCAATTTCTTCTATGCTTTCCTGTAATTTTCTGTTCATTTCTTCCAGTTCTTTATGAAATGTTTGTCCAATGTGTTCGTTCCTCTCCTCACATGTTCCTGTTTGTTGTTGTACCTTTACATCTAATTCCTTAAATTTATGTTCCGCGTTTTGCTGATAATTTTGCATAATTTCTTCGATTGTTTGTTCCCTGAATTTCATATACTCCATTTCTTTCGTTATATCTTCTGTTTGTTTTATAACTTCCGCTTGGATCGTTCCCGGTAATGTTTCTTCTATTTCTTGGATATGTTCAACTACTTGATTTTCTATCTGCTCTCTAATTTTCATACCGTTTTCTTGAATTTCAATCCGTATATGTTTGTTTTGCTCCACCATATCTTCTTTCACCTTATTTATCTGCTGCCTACATTCTTCATTTTCTTCCCTTAGTTTCCTGAATTCCTGGATACTTTCATTTTTCACCTCTTCTATCTTCTTTTCCAATCTATTCATGTTTCCATTCAAATCTTCCCTAATATTCTCCTCCATTTTGTTCATATCTCCTCTCATTGTGTCCATGTTTCCATTCACGTTATCTATTTTTCCATCCATTTTGTTCATATCTCCCCTCATATTGTTCATATCCCCCCTCAATTTTTCCTCCATACTGTTCATGTTAGTCATTAATTGTTGCATCATGTTCACCATCTGGTCATCTCTACCTGTTCTTGTTGGCGCTTCCTGTCTCCTCTCTTCTTGTTCCACAGCTTCCCCATCTCCTGTCATACTTTCTTCCTGTACATCTCCTTCTAATTGTTGTCCTTGTTCCAAATATACCGCTTGGTAATCTCCCATACCATGACTTCGTTCTTCCCTTTCCTCTTCTGATCCACTGTCTGCTCCTACCTGCCTTCCATCTCTCAACGTCATTCGTTTTGCCATTTTTAATTGAGTTTAAAATTTACAAATATAACCAAAAATTTTTAACAACGCCCCACGTTTTGGGTGACAATTATAAACTAAATTATATTTGATATAATACTTACTTTTGATGTGAAATTTATTTATAGAAGTTTATTATTTAGATTTTTTGTTTTTTAGTTTGGCTAGCTCAGTTTGTTTTTAATATTTGTTTAATAATTTATTTTAATTAGATTATTCGGGAGCATGAAATCCTTTTTCCCTTTGAGTCCTGGCAATTTATACTGATGTAATAGTTGAAATAAAAGAAAACACATTATTTGAAATCAATTTAATTATCAATGCAATATTTATTTGATAAAATAATATGCGACGCCAATGGTTATATAGTACCTATTTATTGATTTTAATAATATCATAAATGCGCATGCGTGAAAAAATTAGTCATGCGCTTTAGCATGAAACAAAGAATTATGATACGTAAGAAGCATCTATATTATACAACACAATTTATTGACGATGAAAACAATTGAATGGTTAAAACACATAAGAGAATTTATCTATAAATCATAGTTATATATGATACAAGTAGCTGTGGGAAGAAATTAGTTATATACATGGATAGAGAAATAGAGATTATATACAGAAGGACATAGTTATTACATTATGAAATTTCAATCACCATATTTATGCAATTACAAGATGGCGTGATTAGCGTAAGTACATATTTTAATTTATATAAAGTTCGGCCTTTTATTAAATTTAATGATTTATGTAATGAATACACTATATGAAGTCTGTTTCTTTCTTTTTTAGATCGATCATGTTTGAAAAAATTTATCAATTTATGAAATTAAGTACTTAATTGGGATTTTGAGTTTTTACACTATTTATTGGCCAATAAATGATTTAAATACACTGACCTGTTGATCTTGAATTTGGAAGAAAGTCTCTGGATCCCAGGAACACTACACTGAATCTCCAAAAAACAAAGTTGTTGAAAATTTCACAGATTCTTGTCGGAAAACTTGTAACAATTAACTGTAAGTATTTCCAATATTGTATTTAATCGTACTTTAGGAGTTTAAATGTCTTAAACCGGGAATATCTTTAAATTTTTAGGAACACTATCCCACACACTCCTCGCTTCTTAACACCAGCTACCGTTCTTCCTAAGCGTCCCCTCGATTTTCAACTTTTTTAAACAAACAGTCTTTTGTTTTTTTTCCAGATCACTATTCAAAAGTTTATTTATTGATTCACAGTTTGTTATGTCATCTTTTATAACCAATAAGATATTGTCTTTTGTAATCAGATAATTGAAACTTCAATCACTTATCAAAAAAACAATTTCATACATACAAATACATTAAAATTGGTTATACTTAGATACACTTACATAGTACAACATTCAATATTATTATTGATAGTATATTCTTGTTACATTCATATCAATTATAAATATAAATTCTCTTATGTTATTTGTCTATATGTCATTATTTGTTTATCTATGAAATCTACTGGATTATATTCTATTCAATATTTATATTTGTTCTTATTCTTAAATTAATGATTATAATGAATTAACTATAGTAATATTTGTTTTCATTTCAGATGAACAGCTGTTATGATATGGAAATTATTCTTCGTCTTAGGCAACTTTATTTACACCATTACATTGGTTAGGCAATATCTATATTTTATGTTATCATTGAGGTAATTCCTTTTTATTATATTGTTATTGGCTGTTGTTTAATATATCTTTATTTGATATGTTGTTTAAATTAAGAAAAGTGTTTCCTTTTTACTTGTTTTCTTAAATTAAGTTATTTTCATATATATTTCATACTAGCAAACTTAATTTTATAATACTACTTCTCTTATTATCTAAGATATCTGGTTCAATATATATATATATATATATATATATATATATATATATATATATATATATATATTAATACAGTTCTATTATTCCAAATTTTTAAAGAATTTAATTTATGCAATACTTCCGGAAATCCCGATATTGTCTATACAATCAATATAGTTGGAAAACCCCGAATTTGTAATATTTGGCAGATCATTTAATTTCTGATGACATTTATTTGTCACAATTGAACAATCATTCAAGGTTAAAGTCATTACAAGGTGTTTAGTGATAATAAAAGTATTCCAAATCTTTGATATAAAAAAATAACAAATTTGGTTTTTTTTTTCAGAAAAAAGGAAAGTTTGTAACCACAGTAGGATGTGGTTATTTTATTTTAAATAAAATCGGTAGTTGAATTTGAGAATCTGAATGGGGAACATCTCCTGTGAGATCGCTCCAAAAAATTGTTTAACCCTTTCAGTACTGAATCAACTTCCGGTGAAAATTAACGTATGAAATTTTACACACTCGATCTATGATTTATTTGCAATTTTATGGTACTATTTTGGAACATGTATAGTTGCCCAATTTTGGGCAACTAGGTGATACACTATTGTGTATATTGTGACTGAATGTCATAAAAATGAAATATATGAGACGACATGAGAAGATTTATTGAGTATGACGCAAAACAAAGCAGTTTCTATTTTTTACAATGCATGGGTTCTAGATTTGCAACCTGGATATTTGCAATTACTTGCAAAACTTTTATCGTCAATTTCGGGAAGATCTCCAATGTTATCCAACCTTGTTTCCCTCACTGGACGTACTTCGGTTCGTCTAAAGTATAGAGGAGAAGTACTACCAGACGAGTCGGGAGTTGAGGCTCTTCCTGGACGTCCTCTTTTTTTTAAAGAAGGTTTGTTGGAACATATAAGAACTTCAGCCACATAGGCACGAAAATGTATCAAGTCGAGGATTTGTTTTTTTGGCAGCCCTACAACAGCAGCCTTTGCTCTATATCGAGCCATGCATTGACACATGCGATATCTATAGCATGCGTCATTATTCTAGGTGTCCATTTCCTTGATCGTATAAAAGTTCTATAAATAGAAATTAGGAAGCCCATCTGGTCCACGCCTCCCATACTGCTATTATAAATTTTGATCGCTTCAGGTCGTGGAACTTGTATGTATTCTTTTCGTAATTTGTCATATCTTTTACACTCATCCTCATTTCCAATACCAACAGAATTCGAGGCAACAATAACTGGCTTGTTGTCAAACCATTTGGTCAGGACGATTCCATCTGACGAAAACACTTCTTCCATGGGCCCACGAGGTTTTTTTCTCATTTTTTTGTCTACTGTGAAAGGCGGATTATGAAATCTTTCCATGCGAGCAGTGCCTACACAATAGATTTTTCTCTTGTGCAAGGCTTCAAGAACATTATAATTAGTGAAATAATTATCAAAGAAGAGTTGGTGGTTCGGGGAACTAATTCTGTTGGCCAATTTCATGACAACGGAGCCTCCTAGACCAAAAACTTCAAGTTCTTCTGGGTTCAATTCAGTAGTGGACCCCTGGTACAACACAAAATCATACGATAAACCACTTTCTCCACAGAGTGCAAATATTTTTATGCCCCATGGAGTTGGCTTATTCTTTATATATTGTTTTACAGACAGTTGGCCCTTGAAAGGCACCATTTGCTCATCAATGGATAACTTGGACTCTAGTGGCAACGCTAAGCATCTGGCTCGTAAAGTGTTATAGAGAGGTCGAATCTTCCAAAATCTATCACTGGCAACTGGTTCGTCATTATTTACAAAGTGCACATTTTGTCTTAGTTTGAAAAACCGGTTTACTGGCATTGCCGAAGATATCAGAGGTATGTTCAACTTGTGGTCCCAATATAACCTCACCCTAGGGAACTTTAAAATACCCATCATTATATGGATTCCAACAAAGGTTTTGATTTCATCAGATGTAGTTGGTGGAAAAGCTATATCGTTCTGAATAGCATACAAATTCGTTTTCTCTGTCATTGTTTGGTAAAGTTCGTCCGTAAAATATCTGGGAAAGAAAATAATAGGGCTCTCAAGTATATCTGCCAGCTCTTCAATATTTTCCACCCACACAATGATATCTGAAGTTTTGTATGTTTCTTCTTTTTTCCATAATATATCCTCCTTTTTGGTCAAATTGTAAGATTTTAAATATGTTTCTACTCTGGAAATTTTTCCAGCCTTACTGGTTTCGACTATTGCATGCACTGTACTTGCTGAACTTGTCCATGGTTGCGGTTCAGACCCTTCCTCTTCAACCGATACTGCCATTTCTTCTTGTCCTTCAGTATTTTTTTTCTTTATAGTCATATTGCATAGATTCACCCTCGTCTTCTGAGGCTTCTACTATTTGATCAAATGAAGGAATTTCTTCGAAATTTTCTGGAAATATTAGTAAGGGTTTACTTTATTATGTTAAACCTTTATTTATGCTGAATACTACATGTAACGTCCGACCATTCATCAAGTTCATCATCGAGTTCTCCGTCCACATATTCCAAGTCAGATAGTCCCTGTCGAGAAGTTCTAGAAGCTGCTCATCTGTCAAAGGTTTTTTGTTGTCATATCTTTTAGGCATTTTGAACCAAAAATCTAGAAATTAACAGACACAACAAAATTAAAAAAAATAATTGAGGTTATGGTTAACTATATGTCTCATACCTCTTAGTCATAATCTGCACTGTAGTGTATTTCACTATTTGTCTACAAATCAGAAAAACTAACACAGATATTTACACGTTGTTAAATGTATATACACTAGTACACTTCCTGGATAATCGTAAAAATAGTTTTGAAAGAATTGCTGCTTTACACTTCATCTAGAGTGCATCATAGATAAACTACTACACTTGACGTTTAGAAATATCTCTACCTAAAACAGAAACCTCTCTGTGGGTTAACCTATTGTCACCTAGATGGCGTTCTGGGTCAACAGAGTATAGTAAATATGTTCAGGTTCCTATAAGTGACATTACATTTTAACAAAATAGTTTTCTGTAATTTGTAGAAAAGAAACAAGACTAATACACTATAGTGTATGCCAGTACTGAAAGGGTTAAATTAGTATTTGCACATTGTAATTAATTAATATAAGGTATTATTCGGCAAATTCAAAATTAAATTTAGTGCGTGTATTTTCGAAAATTAGTGCTGCAGTTGAACGAGCTTGGCAGTTTTTTCTCTACATCCAGATTTCTGGTGAGTTCGCTCCAGAATTATTCTCACATCATTGAATATCAGGCCTTGATACAAAATTAAATTAAAAGTAGATGCATATAAATAATGAGACTATATATTGAATTCAATTAACTACGAAAAATAAGTATACTTATCGATCAATTTAATAGTGGAAGAAATTAGCAGAAAATATCGTGTATTTGACATTCACCAAGGAACTGAGTGACAATTCAAAATTCGAAATTTTTTGAAAAGAAATTAGAAACTTTTTGAATTAGTTTAGGAGGTTATTTAGTTTGTAGGTTGCTTTAATGTTAATTTAGTAGTTAAAATTACGATAACATTATTTGTTCTGGAAAGAAAGTTAAATTTGGTATTTGCTTATTTGAGTAAATTTACATAATTGTTAAAACGTATTTTGATTCGAAATTATATAGATCATATAGGAATAGGAATTTTATTTGAACATTGAAACTTAGTGAATTATTGGTGACAGACAAGTCATTTATTGATAATAAGTGTCAGAAATCAATTGAGTGATATTTCCAATCTTAAATACACATTCACAGAAGAGAATATTGAACCAAATGAAACTTATAAATATTTAATTCAGAAAATAATTTAAAATGTATTACAAACTACTCTATTAGAGCGTATTAAACCCACCTGAGAATAGAGTCAAGTAATTCAAGATAAATTAAACTCGTCTTTCAATATTGTAAACAATTTTCGTTATTCTGCTAGCTGGAAAATTTTGACAACAACTGTCAACTTTGAAATATATATCATACGTTGCTTAAGCTGTGTGTACAATATTGTCGCTGCAATCAGGGATTGTACAATTTTGTTTACCAATCGTGGACAAATAAAAAATTTATTGGTAATATTCATTAAATTAAAGATGTAGTAAATTGTACCAAATTGTCACCCAACGCGGGACAATTACAATTATAAGATTGAATATATAACAAAATTAGCGACCCAACGTGAGGCAAATTAAAATTTATCTGATAAGAAGGTTTAAAAAGATTGAAATTAAACAATTAAAATTCCTCACATCATATTAGAGTATATATTTCCTCCATTATTTCTTGTAATGTATATAACACAATTGTTTCGCTTTTCCCGTTTTCATCGTACTACAACTTCCCTTACACGATGTTGGGTACTATTTTATAAAATTTCAGTATAGTTTGCCGTATACAGTTCAGTAACGTGTGGCAATATAGTAAATAACGTTATATAAATTAAATATTGCCCATTGTTTGAAGAAAAAAATATGTTAAAACCAGTGAATCGTTAGGATAATAATCCACTTCAAATCCACGTCAAGTTGTGATACTTATTTAATGAAACTTTACAATGAATGATTTTAGGATGATGGTTGCACAAAGGTAAACCGACAAAAAATATTTTGATTACTGAAAACAATCAAAGCGAAGAGGTGTTGTATAAAAATATAGAGCTAATCTGGTTTGATAACGGTAAAAATTTGCAGAACTTCACATCCAAAATTTTTCTTTGGTCTTCAATGACTACAATTATCTTTTGTTTCAATAGTTTCAATTCCTCGTGAAATTTTCCAAACACATAGATAAAGCTATGCCATCAGAACCTAATCATTGATAATGAAAGAAGTTCATTATTTCTTCCTATGTGTTTGCAGGTTGACACAAATTGTCAAGTATCTTCAAGAGAACGGTGTCAAGAAAACTACTCGTGAGTTACATATACAGAAAGGTCTGACACAACATAAATAAAATTATGACTCTATGTAAACAATAAAGATTATAAAAACTTTACATGCTGTTAAATATCATTCTCTGTTTTAAAATTTGTTTAAAAAAACCAAATTCGAAGTTTTAATATTTAATTGGAGCAATCCGTAGGATAGACTTGTCCTATTACCAATACAATTAGGAGACGCAAGTCTCATTTATAGTAAACATACTTTTATACATTATTTGATTTTGGAACTTATTATTATGCAATTATTTAAAATTGACAGAAAAACGTTTTTATACAAAATAACTTGGACATAAAAAATGCAACGAATGGAATATCAAAACATGCCCTGTCTCAAGATATGTTATTAAGAACTTAATTTCTTATAAAAATTACAAGAACGAAACTTGATGACTTAGAGCTTCATATTCGTAATAAAAGAATTTTCTTTGACTGGGTCAATCAATTACAGAAATAGATGTTTGGTACATTTCACGCCAATGACGGTAATAGATATGATATCATAATAAAAACTCTGGAGACAAACCAACAGAATGTGATTAAGAAAATAAATTGACAAATGTCTCTTAAAAAAATTTGTATAAAAAATTACAACACCACAATTCGCATATTATCAAAAAAAATCAAGAAAAACTAGCAAACTCTCTTGAAAAATTTCAGATGAGCGTACAAAAATCCATCACTGAATCTTATGAATAATTAACATTTCAAGGCATTATTTCAGGGCCAGGTTAGGGCGCACCAGGTGTTTGGGTGGTCGTTTTCAACATAAAATTCGGATTCAGCGCACACAAAAAGCCCCCATAACGATTTTCGGTTCGTGACTGTCGATATTTTCAGAAAAACGACGACAGTAGATATGCTAGGCCGTTTCTAGGACGGAAGTTGGAATCGGACAGCTCTAGAACGGTTCTAGAACGGTTCTATCGGCCATGTTGGATTTGTTGACTGCGCTCTCGGATAGTATGACGTAATTTTTGTGACGTAAGCATTGAATATATTTTTTTAAATAAATAAAGAATGTTTCGTCTTGATGGCGATTCGAACCCACCGTCCACCGTATCGAATTTATTAACTCTGCGAGTATTCCAACTACACCATTAGATCACGATACAATCTAATGCGAGATGTATCTATAAGAGTTATAAAAACATGTGCGCGCGCGTTCGTTACATTTAATAATTGTGGAAATGACGTAGTATATTTTTTATAACGCCATAAGGACATTAGAAATTTATCTCTGTTATTATTGGTCTACATCATATAGGTAAAATTATAGATTACCTTACCTTCCACGATCGAGTTTCCACGACCCCCACTCCTGTCGCCTCCCCACCCTTTCACCATCCTCCCCTATCCTCCCATACAGATAGATGGTTTAACATTAAATAAGAACAAAGGAGGAAAATTTGTAAAACACGTCAGTAAAGCTAGCACCCCTACTTTAAATAGTGGGATTTTAGAAAAAATGAGCGAGTATAAATTCACATTTTTTGGGTATAAATTTGTCCTAAAATATACATCAGTTTTTTTTTAAAAGTGGGGGTGCTAGCTTTACTGACGTGTTTTACAAATTTTCCCACCTTTGTTCTTATTTAATGTTAAACCATCTATCTGGATGGGAGAATAGTGGAGTATGGTAATAGGGTGTGGAGGCGACAGGAGTGGGGGTCGTGGAAACTCGATCGTGGAAGGTAAGGTAATTTAAAATTTCACCTATATGAATATGTAGAGTTGTATATGAAGACCGATATCCTTCTTCTTGCTGACGTTTTTGAGCAGTTTCGTTTCAGTTGTTTTGCTACGTATAACATCGAGCCTGCACATTATTATACATTACCAGGATTTACATTCGATGCTATGCTAAAACATACTGGACAAGAATTGGAACTTCTCACTGATGTAGACATGTTTTTGTTTGTTGAGCGTGGTATACGCGGTGGACTTAGTCAAATTTGCGGAAAACGACGTGCTAGAGCCAACAATAATTATATGCCCACTTATAATCCTTCAAATCTATCGAAATATTTAATGTACTATGATGTGAATAATCAGGTATGTTTTTTAGTTTTTTATTTTAGGTAATCATTCCAATTCATTTTAATGTTTTAGTATGGATGGGCGATGAGTCAAGCGTTACCATATGGAGGATTTGAATGGTTTGGCTCTAATATAGACGTTACACAAACTGCTGACGATGCTTCTGAGGGGTACATGCTCGAGGTTGATATTAAGTATCCTTCTCATTTACATGATTTGCATAAGGATATTCCAGTTTGTCCTGAACACATAAATCCTAAGACCATGATGCCTGCTACAAGACCAAATGAGGAGACTAAGTTAATGGGTACCCTAACTAATAAAACAAAATACGTTATACATTACCGAGCATTGAAGCAAACGTTACAGAATGGGCTTGTATTAACAAAAATACATCGAATATTGAAATTCAAGCAGAGTTCTTGTTTAAAGCTCTACATTGACTTAAACACCGAGTTACGTAAGGCTGCGAAGAATGAGTTTGAGAAGAACCTATTCAAACTGATGAACAATGCCGTGTTTGGTGAGTATTGCTAGTTTTATATAAATATTTCTATACTAATCACTTTTTTCTAATTGTTGCAGGTAAAACCATGGAGCACGTACGCAAACGCGTTGATGCAAAGCTAATTTCTCATTGGAGTGGTCGATATGGTGCTGAATCGTACATAGCTAAGCCCGAGTTTAAAAATAATACAATTTTCAGTGAAAACCTAATTGCCATCGAATTACGGAAGCTGCAAATATGGTTGAATAAACCGATATATGTAGGAATGGCAATTTTAGATCTGGCTAAAACTACGATCTATGATTTTCACTATGAGTACACGGCGAACCGTTTTAGTGAAAACTATACTGTGCTGTATACTGATACCGATAGTCTTATATATGAGATTGTAGATCAAGATCCCTATGAAGTAATGAAGATTGATTGTTATAAATATTTCGACACCTCAGACTATCCTCTTGATAACGTTCACGGAATTCCTCAAGGTAATGAGAAGGTTCTTGGGATGATGAAGGATGAGAACAATGGTATCATAATGACCGATTATATTGGGTTACGGTGTAAATAGTATGCAAAGCGGTTACTTACCTCTGAAGATGATCTAGCGGAAAACGAAAACGTCTTGCGAATGATGGTTATGACAAAGAAGAAATAGACTGTCTTATTCGAAACGTTGGAGTAATTAAAAAAGCTAAAGGGGTAAAGTCGTCAGTTGTGAAGACCGTAATCACATTTGAAGATTATGAAGAATGCCTTGATACCTTCACACAGAAAACAGTTTCCCAAAATCTAATTCGTGCCGAGAAACATCTGGTACATTCAATTATCCAAAATAAAGTAGCACTCAGTCTGGAGGATAACAAACGCTATATTGTTCATGGTTCCGATGAAACCTTACCCTGGGGCCACTATTCCATTGATGCATATATGGATGTCGATGCCATTATTCTTTAAAAATTTGTATAAAAAGTATTTTTATTATCTTCATTTATTATATTTTCCAATTTTATATTATACCATAAAATGTTTATTCAATTGTTCTTCATTTTGATACCCCATTATCGACTGACTGAGCATGGGTGACGTCATCAGCATGTAACACTTGTGCCCTTATGGCTTTACATGTTTACCTCTTGTCATCTCTTCTTCATAATGTTGCTTATTCCACTTCAATCCGACCAAACAGAGATGCTAGTGTCCTTATGGCATCTTTGTACATCCTGTAAAAATGCTCTACCAATGGCATCAATCCGACCAATCAGAGATGCTAGTGCCCTCAAGGCTTTACATATTTACCTCTTGTCCTCTTTTCCTCGTCGTTTGTTCCACTTCAATCCAACCAAAGATGCTAGTGCCCTTATGACATATTTATGACTACATCCTGTATATCGAACGTCAGCACAAAATTGCTGACGGTCGCCTTGACGCATGCGCAGATCGAAATTGCGTCAAAAATTACCACGATGGAGCTTTGCGATTTCCCATGTTAATTTACATAAGGAATGAGCCCGAATCAGTATTGTACCTGTACTGATGACCGCGTCCAGGTTGGGGCCCACCAGGTGTCCGTGGGGTATTCGCCGATGGTATATTCGAATTCAGCGACCCAAAAAATCCCCGGTTGTCCAGTTTCTCTCGTCTCTCGCAAAAAGTTCGGGATAGTCCCCGGAGATGACGTTCGTCGGCGTTCCTGAGCTTCAGGTGATCGGGGGGTCAATTTGAACATAATAATCGTGATCAGCGACTTCGAAACCCCCGAGTACCCGACTTGAGTCAATTCTGACTCTTATTTTCGTTATTAAATTTGTCAAAAGGCCTCTCAAAAATACATTTTTTGCATGCATTTTTGGCTGCAGCAATGCAACTTCCGGTATGTAATTGGTACAAAGTAGGTACGAATGATATACATAATTTTAGCACGCGAATGCAAAAAACCGCATTCCGATACGTCCTATCCTAAAAGATTTCCTATCATTATGCTTCATTGCCTCGACTAGATCGTTTGACCTACATTTTAATTGAAAGAGCATAATTAGTCGTAACAAGTTTATTAAAATAATCGAAAAATTTAAGCATAGGATTTCAGAAAAGCTCTCCTAATGTCGTCGGGTATTATAAAAATATTAAACATCGTTGTTTCAAAAAAACAGCCAACGTGCTAATCGAAGAAAAACATTTTAATATACGAAATTGCTGACACAGCGAAAAAACCGTTATTGGAAAATTATAGAAAAGGAGAATGTGTTAGATACGGGAGACACACGTGGTTTGTTCGCGAAAGGCGTCTCCTATTACCGGCACGGGTACGGTTGTCAGTTCGGGTAAGCAATTTAATATATTTAATTTTGGTTTTGTTTTTTGAGTGTATTTCTGCTGAAACTTACTTTCCTTACGTCGCGAAATCTGAGTAGTCAGGGTGATACCTAGCTATTATCGGCAGCAAAGGGTTGCCCCATACAGATAGGACTGCGGGAAAGGTTCCAGAAACTGGTTCATCCTAAATTTAAGGGCGCAAGTGTGGGTAGATGCCGAGTCGTCGTTAAGTGATAGATCCCGAGATCACACCGAGATCCAGTAAAAGCGGACATCCTGTAAGTTTTTGAATTCATGTTTTTATAATGACGGGATAACATTGTTTTGCTGTCTTAACTTAAGGATAAGGATAAGGATAAGGCGTGAACGCGGTATGATAAGTTTAGGAAAACCTTTTGACCAAGATCATTGTTTTGTTTGAATCTAGTGAAACTTAGAATCTCACTCCGAAGTAATTGTAAATGTTTTATTTAGACCTAGGCAACAGGTTTTCGCATTTCTTAGGGTACATTTTTAAGCAAGATTTAATAACCAATTGTAATGTTAAACAGTTTGGGCAGTCCAGGTAAATGATATGGGGCGATTATTACAATTTTATTATTTCTAGTCAAGAGTTACTAAACGCTTTAGAACATTTAAGAAATATTTACCCAGATAACCAAATTATAAAATTTAGGAACATATTAATATATCAATTTTTAGGCACACAAGTCATATTTGAAAATAATAAATTAATATTTGCTATGCATATAACAATTATCAAGATCGAAAATTTTAACTTATACCACCTTTTTGCTATCATTCAAAACAATCAAATATTCCCTCTAAAATATCCCTAATGGGCACAAACTAATTAGAAACATCAATTTAAAGAAAAAAACTGCCCACTACTAAAGAATACATACTTTTGCATCGAAGACCATTTCCCTAAAAACAACTGCACTCTGCAGCTTATCGAACACCTGTTAATGAAACGTTTTCAAAAAATAAAATTAACATTAGAAGAATCCTTCATTGCACAAATCACACAATACGAAATAATTATTATACCAATACAAACAGAAAAAGTTTTCTCCAAATGCCACATAGATCAATACATAGAAGTGATAATAACAAACTATATTACTTATAGAATATACATCCATAACAAGGATTCGGTTGACAGTGCATGAATAATTAAATATGTATCGTAACATATTGGGTCTACATAAAATAAGGCAAATATACATAAAGAGAAAATAACAAAAAAAAATCAAGATTTACGTTCAAAGTATTAAAAATAATAAAAAATAGTACATATAATGAACGCATGGAACTAACAAAATTATATTTTGTCTATTGGACTAATCCGAAATTAACTAAAGAACTCAAAACCATCATTCATTAATCACGAATGCTCGAAGCTTTAGGATATTCCATATGTAAGCAGCAATACATTTTGAATCATTAACATTGAGGTAATTGCAAAGGCAAAGGCATGAAAAATATTGTTAAACAAAACTTTTAGGTAACGTATCCAATTGTGAGGAACATTTTTTAAGAACTCGTAGGAAATTAAAGCATTTCCCGGTGCTTTCCTAGATTTGTACTTGTTAAGAACGTGGTATATCTCTTCGGATGTTATTACGGAATCACGTCTGTGAATTGGGCATCAGCGTGAACCCTCTGCGAATAAATACTATCATAAAAGTGTTCCCAAATTTCCACGGAAATTAGATTTTGATTTGGGTCATTTTGGAATTGTTTAATTGCTGACCAAAAGCCTTTGGGATTACGTGAGCTTGTTAAACGGGATATAAAGGCGTTTATATGTTTTTTTTCTTTGTCCTTGTTAGTTTTCTATAATTGTGATTATCTTGCATGTAGTTCAGCTTTTGAGAGACATCAGAGGGATATTTTTTAAATAATTTCAATGAAGCGTTTAAGAGCTTTTTTGCATTCACACGCTCATTATCAAACCAAGGTTTACTTTTAACATAGTAGTTTGATTTCACACTAGTGTCTCTGAATCTGAACATATTGAGACTTTCCGCGCATTCAATAATAGCAGATCAAAAATTATTATATGAAAGCTGCGCATCAGGAATAAAATTAGCTTGGTTCGATAGGCACATGGAAAGTTTATAATTTTCTTTTTGTTGCTAATTCCAAACAAGAAATTTGATGAAAGACGTATTATATTTTTCAGTGTTTTCACTAAAGCGATAATCAGTAAGAGTTACTTGGATTGGGAAATGATCAGACAAATAATCGTTAAACCCTACACAAAATTGTTGTATGTCAGATAGATGTAAATGACTTACCCTCAACAAGTCCACCACACTACTTCCTATTTTACTTACATGTGTGAACCTAGCTGGCCTGTCTTCCATAGTTCTTCCATTCAGAAGTGTGAATGAATTCCTTCCTTCCTTCCTTCTAGCCGTTGGATATAGGCCTCTCTCAATGTTCTCCAGGTTTCCCTGTATTGTGCAACCTGATACCAATTTAAACCTGCTGTGCGTTTTATATCGTCGTACCAACGCTGTTGAGGTCTGCCAACGCTTCTCCTCTCGCCCCAAGGTCTCCATCTAGTCACTTTGCTGCTCCAGTTGTTGTTGTTTCTCGCAATATGCCCAGCCCAGTTCCATTTGAGTGAGGCTATTCTTCTTTCGATGTCTTCGATTTTTGACGTTCTCCTGATCCATTCGTTACTTTTTCGGTCTTTCAGTGTTACTCCAACTATCTTTCTCTCTATTGCTCTTTGATGTGTTTTGAGCTTGTTCAAGTTCTTTTTTGTCAAGACCCAAGTTTCCGATACATATGTAGACACTGGCAGGGCACATGTATTGTATACCTTTGGTTTTAGTTTCATTGGTAGATTTGACTGAAACACCTGTTTTAGTTTGCTACATGCTGCCCATCCTAACCGTATTCTCCTATTGAGCTCTGTATTCTGGCATTCCTTACTAATTGTTATTTCTTGGCCTAGATAGATGTACGACGCTACTTTTTCGATTAACTGGTTCTCAATGGTTAGTGTATTGGTAATTGTATCTTCGTTTGTCATGAATTTGGTTTTATTTATGTTTATCTCTAGTCCAACGTTGTTTGCTTCATCGTATAGTTCCTGAATCATGCCTATCAGTTCTGCCTCGGTTTGAGCGAATATGACGATGTCATCTGCAAATTTCCAGTTGTTCAGTTTTTCGCCTGCCATGTTTATTCCTCTGTCTTCCCAGTGTAAATTTCGAAATACATCTTCGAGAACTAGTGTGAATAATTTTGGTGATATTACGTCCCCTTATACATAAAATCAATGAGTTTTCGACCTTAAGTATTCTAGAATTCTAAATCATAACTCAACCTCTCCTCGTATAAGTTTGTATTTTCCAATATTTCGGGTGGTGGAATGCCAACATTTGAAACGTGGCAATCATCAAGGACATCCTGGAAGATATCAAGAATGTGCTCAAGATCCAAGGAGGGATTAAAATATATGCTATACACAATAAATTTATACACATCAAAACAAAATAAACAAATTAGTCACCACGGTGATCTATCTAAAATAGTTATATTTGATTACTTGCTGTCAATAAATAGAAGTAAAAAGTTCTGTACTAATAAAAATACCAGAAGCGTGATAAAGAGTCAACACAAAAAAATGTGTCGATGACGTAAGAATTCACCAAGGAAAACCATTATTTCTGCCCAAGGTAAACATGAAATAATCAGAAATTATGCCAGTGTACGAAGCTCTTGAAATAGAAAAGATCAATTTAGAAGGAATCCTCAAAATTAGCAAAATATCGAAGCAACGTATACCATTAAAAATTTCAACATTCAACCACTACCAACAAATTTTTGGCGGCATGTCTTCTATAAATACTATGTTTTTAATACTAGGGTGGGTTTAGTAAGAAGTTCAAAAAATCGTTCCCACAATGTTGCAGGAAACAAAATAAGGAAGAAGTCGAAAGCAAAGAAGAAACTCTAGAAGCAGAAAATCCAAAAGAAACCCCAAAACTCGAACACCACTCCGTTATGGACTCATCTTAGAGGGAAGGAGTAACATGTGAAGAGAAACCTGACACCACATAAATAAAATGATGAATCTATGTAAACAATAAAGATTATAAAAACTTTCTCTTAAATATTATTCTCTGTTTAAACGTTGTTCAATAAAGTTCTAATTATAATTGTAAAATTTGTTTTTAAATAGCCACATCCGAAGTATTAATATTTAATTCGTGATATTATGTTTTTGTTAGTAGTTATTCGAAAATAAAATGACCTTCAATTATACATATCTTTCAAATAATGAGACACCTTGACTTCAATTTTTTTCTGTTACCTAATTATGCTGAATTTGAGACAACCTGTACTTAGATACCAACTTAAAAATTCAACAATTCAAAATATACTAATCACAAAGTGGAAAAATAAAACTCAAAAAATCATGATAATCAAGAATATATTTCCAAATTCTTACTCATTTTGTATACTATAAATTAATGACCATAACCTACTCCATATCCAATACCATTTAGACCGTATCCTCCGTTAATCCCATATCCTCCGTTACTCCCATATTCAGTAACTCCACCATATCCAAGCCCAACAGAACTAGTAGCCACAGCTGGTACGGCAACAGACGAAGCAAAAGCAGGAGCGGCAAGAATACTAGGAGTTCTGTAGTCCACCCGCGATTGGGTGCTAATACCAGAGTTGACAGCCACTACTGGAGTTGCAATAGCGGAAACGCTGGGTACGCTATAACTATAACCAATGTTACTTGGTTTAGCGCTGCATACAGCGAGTATGGCAGTGAAAATAAAAAACTTGTACATTTTAATACTTTGTTCGATTACTTCAACTGTGTTGATTGAAAACTGAATAATATTTGCTATTACTAACGGGGAATATATAGGTAAAGTAAATGGAATATGATATACCCGACAAATCATACGAACTCTCACTATAATATTTCAAATGGTGATTATATTACTTACCACGAACAGTGAGTTCATTACTTTTACTTTTAAATTATTATTATATTATACAGGGGATGGTACACGAAACTCCATTTCCAATACAAAATTAATGTCGGACCTTTTGTCCGCAAAACTCACAAGAGAAGAGATGACTGAGTGTAGCACTGTAAATATACTAAATCTTGACGAGGTAAAAATAGATGACGCTAGTACACCCGTTACAAAAGATGTGATATCAAATCATACGATCTATAGGGTGACACAAATACCTACTATATCAAATTTTCAAAACAAAGTAAGAAACTGTGGCTACATATTCATCCTTATTAATTTTAAAGTTTCAAATATTTGTTGTACTCGCGGCTAGCCCTGTTTAAATGATCCATTGAAATCAACAATGGTAGTACACAGTTACTCAACTCTGAGAAATAGCTGTTTTACGAAAAATAATGAATGATTCGATATCCCTCGTTCGCGGTTTAATATATTCTTTTCTCAAAAATTATTGTTTCGGTGACTGTGTGATTGAAAATTGCTCTTACTAAATATAACAATAGAGAATTCTATTAGATGTGGAAGAAGATTCAGAAAGAAATGAACATTCGTCTAGACGGCAGTGGATTAGCTATATTTTGAAAACACGAAAATCTGGAGAATAAGGGCCGAATTCAGAAACGCCACTACTACTACACTCCTTTTACACTTAAGTTGCCACTCGTTTGAGGGTGAGTGGAACACTCCCTCAATTTCGGTATTCAAAAACGATGTAGAATGAGTGACTCATGTGAGTAGAGATTGTGGTGCACTTTTTCGTGTTACGAGCTGGCAACATTGTAATTCTTGGTTTATTTCATAGTTATATCTATGGTTATTTGAACTAAATTCGACATTTGACAGTTTATATTTTTCATTTCATTCCATTTGTGTTTTCATTTCGAATATATAACCTTTCTTTTAAATTTAAACATGAGCGAACAAAAGAAATGTATGACACCTAGTGAAAAAATATTTTTAACAGAACTAGTCTCTCAATATTCTTACATTATAGAATGTAAGAAAATGGATGCAGTAAATGCGTCCGAAAAAAAGAAAACGTGGGCTGCTATCACTACAGAATTTAAAGGTGGATTTATAAACTTTGTTGTTCCCGTTGTTCGTTGCTTGTCGTATTTCCAAGTTGCTGGCGATTCGTTATTCACAGTTGTTCCCGAGTCGACTAATTTATATCGTTTTTCGTTGCTGGCGTTGTCGAAATTTGATCGGTCATAACCAAACCAAGCCACAAGCTCGTATTGTAAACAGCGCAACATCAAGTAAGAAATGTCGACTTCACTTGTAGAAATCGCGCATCACAAGAGTGAATCTAATTAGTGCTTTTAACTCGACAGCTGGTAGCACCAATAGTTTCCCTCATTTCATGCTGCCGAAGCGCATCAATAAATAGTAGCTTATGTAGCGCCTCTCTTGACTGACCGTAAAAACAGTAGTGTCAGTTTTGAGTTTAGAATGAATGGTATAAATCAAGTCACGTGGCACTAACTTCAGTTTTCATTGGTGGAACTGCGAAACACGAATAACAAGATATAAAATTTGGTTATTTGAGAGCAACGACGAACGACGTGGAAACGACGAACAACACGGCAACAACGGTTTATAAACGCTCATATGTGATATCAATGCTTCATTTTTGAGCAGCGGGAATCACGAACAACCAATAACGAACAACAGAGTTTATAAATCTAGCTTAATTCTGTACCGGATCACACAAACGTAAGTAGTATTGAGTAACTGCAATTTTCATTTCTATCAAGTACTGTATTACCATTATCTAGCTCTTACAAAAGTAATAATTAATGGATTTGTTATTCACAGCGAACACCACAACAACTATAAAAAGCATGGGAGAACATAAAATGTAGAAGAAAGAAGGAGCTTTCAAAAGAAAAACACCAGAGAATGGGAACTGGCGGTGGCATTATTAAAGCACCTCCTAACGATGATGCAGTCGATGGCATCTTAGATTGTGTCGACATCGAATTAAACGATGTCATTGATAGTGACGAGGCTATGCTAGACAAAAATTATGCTTTGGTTGATGATAATTTACTACCAATTGAGACTAATGAAGGTAAGGGAACGACAATTCTAAATAAAGCTATTCAATTTACACCCGTTTGAAGTGTATTTATGAATAATTTTTATGGATTTTTGGATAATTTTAGTTGCCATAAATCTATTGCATGTACTGACTGTTACTTATTTTTTATAGAAATCAGCCGTGAGAATAACGCTGGGGACCTACCAAGCTGCAGTACGACACTTACTCAGGACGAAACCCCAAAGAAAACTCAAAGAATAGGTAACAGTTGATAGCGAACCTATCTTTTCCTATACCTCATCTTTTCTCTGAATATCAAATTTGTTAATTTGCTTCCTCTGTTTTATAGGTACAACAAGGAGCACTGCTTTGAGAAAAAGGCAACAAAGGGGTTCTGCAATTGATTAAGAGTTAGCAGCACGTATAGCCCGTTTGCAAAAGATTGAAGAACAAGACGAAGAATTTCACGTGCTGAGAATGAAAAATGAGAGAGAGAGAGAAAGATACATGCTGTCCGTTTAGAAGCCGAAATGATTATTTTAGAGTATAACAAAAAAAAGTTTATATAATAATGTATATTTTTATTGAAATAATAATAGAACATAAGTAGTAGTCAATATTTTAATTAACAAAATGTCGAAAAATAAAAGCTTTTCTGATTGCATTGCCTCTGATATTTTCCCCATCATTTAAATGCTGTACTGGAAAATTACCTCGGTTTTGATCTTCCTGTACTAGTGGCAATTCTTCTCTTTCTGAAATTGAAATATTATGCGGAACAACTGTAGCAGCAATTATTCTGATAGGGTTTCGTAATTTATTATTTAAGCACAAATGCAGGCATCGAAATCGTCCCTTCCAAATTACAAATGTTCTTTCAACAACTGTTCTAGTCTGTATATGTGCTGTATTGTATCGATGTTCAGCAGGTGTCTGTGGGTTTAAGATTGGTTGAAAAGGTATCGACTCTGCTGATATGCACTATCTTCTAAGAGCAATTCTGATAATCTTCCCTCTTCGAATCTTAATTTCACTGCACTGCTATTGAATATTCGGCTATCATGTGCAGAACCTGGTCATCTAATAACGATGTCACATATTTCATGGTTGGGGCCACATACTACCTGAACATTTAGAGATATTCAGCCTTCTCTATTACGAAATGTTTCGGCTGTAGGCCCCTCAGGACTGCATATTTCAATGTGTGTCCCTTCAACGCACCCTATTACACCTGGGAAGTGAGCAATTTCATAAAATCTTTTTCGAGCAATATCTCTTTCTGGAAATTTTATGTATCTGGGTAATTGTCGGGCAATTATTTCTGATACCTCATTTATAATGCGGCATGCTGTTGCTTGACTTATTGCCATAAGATCGCCTACAGTTCTCTATAAAAAAAATCACATAACTTATATATTCCTTGAAAACTCAAATGCAATATTACCTGATAACTTCCAGTAGCATAAAATATTAAGGTCATGCACAGTTTTGTGATTGGTGGGATTGGTAGTCCACGATTTGATTCCCTATTATCTAGTGGATACACCATCGGTAATAACAATGTTTTAATTGTGTCTCTGCAGAAATGATATCTTTGGTATAATTCGTTATTTGTATACATTTCCAACGGATTGGAATTATCTCTTAGCACTTGCCTGAAATGAATACAATTTGTACGTACATAATTAAAAATTGGCTTTCAATTTGACTTACCGTGGAATAGGCTACATCATCTTCGACATTTTGAATAAACTCATATAGATCAGCCATTTTAAAACAATAATTAAAACATCAATATTGAAATCCTAGTTCACACTTTTATTTATTGCTTAAAATACAAAAATGTGAGGTTATGTTAATAATGTAGGGAGCATCAAGTAACCCTCAAAATAAACTCATTTATACACTACAATCGTAATGTCTAATTGAGTGTTTCTTGTCTCTGAATACCAAATTGAGCATGAGTGTTGATTCAAGTACAGATTGAGTGTAAATTGAGGGGGAGTGACGTCTATGAATTCGGCCCTAATATTGGACATTATATCGTTGATAATGGTATTCATACGTTGTCGGCACGCGTACTACTAGCTGCAAAAAACGATCTTTTCATGTTACGTGCCATGAGCGAAGCGTTCCTTCGCCTGCAAAATACTCTCCAAAAGATACTGGATCGGATCGGTCAAGGCACGGTACGGTCCCAGTAGTGTACGGAACCAGGCTAGGGACACTGAAGACCGTGTCATCTATAGAGCCTGTCGAGTAACTAAAATCAGTAGATTTCAAAAAATTCCAAAACATTAATGAAAACTATAACGTCGTTGGTAATAAAATTTTATTGATTTTTATAACTGCGTATGTGCGATGTCATATTGCTCGTCACAGAAAACTGACCCGTATTTTGTGTTGCTCGTTCAGTCATTTCCGTTTATCCTGTTTGTGATAGTTTCGGGTTATCTATCTGCGTTTGTTTCTATCATCCAATTTGACTACGAGGAAACAATGGAAGATATGTCCCCTTCATTTTCAAAAACAGTGTTCCTCAAAATTTGAAAAAGACAAAGGCAGGTTATTAAGATAGTTTGCTTTGCCGTTCCTGTTTTTGCCTGTTGAGTATTTTTTTTATATAAATTTATTAAATGTTATTAAATACGTATATATTTTAGATTATTCAATGAACGGGGATATAACAGACAATTTTTTGTTTACCGTCAAAGTAGAAGAGCCTATACAGGAGACGGTATCTAAAAGAATTAAAGGTATTTATTATCTGCAATTGAAAAAAACAGTTTAACAACATATATTTTTTCAGATATACCTTCCAGCCATACATATTATTCTCCAGTTGTGAAAGTTGAAATGTCCACCAGAAAATATGAGAGGAAATTAACAGATATTGAAGGTAAGTTTTATTGTATTCAATATAGCAGTTTTTAATGAAGCTGTTTCTAGATAATTCCACAATATGTTGAAAAATGTTGAAAATTCTAGGATATTAACAATTGTTTGTCCAGCTATGTGTGTTTGTAGGAGTATAATAATAAATATATAAATTAATATAAACTTATAATAAATAATTTTCTACTTTTATCTTGATTTAACATGATTTGAAAATCTAATGATACTCCAATCTAGAATGTTACTCAAATTATTTTTAATTATTGCATTGTTATTACATTATATATTCTGTTTGCTAAGAAAAGTACTTTGTGGAAGAAATTATTTGTTGTCCATTTTTTTACCAAAATAAATATACTGTTTATATGATTATTGTTTGATTTTTTCCATTTTAAGCATTTATGGTCCATCATTTGATATTTCATTTAATCTAACTCAACATCTAATCATCATTGAGTTAATGGAGTTAAATTGAATGATACGTCAAAGGATGGACTATAAATTGCTATTTTGAAATAAAATAATTAAAATACAGTAGTTTTGAATATACTACCTAAACCTAAAATCACAGAAATCTTTTCAACATCACTCAATTGTTTAGTCGATACGCTCTTTAGATGGCGCCAGATCAGTGTCTTATCTATCTGTGGGTTATCTGTGTACAGAACGATGTAGTGGGCGACGTCTCATATAGACATGCTGCGAATACCGTCTCTAACCTCTTCGCGTTCTCAAGTGTGGACGGAACCATGCAACCGCGTATCGTACCTCGACGCGGCAACGATGTAATATTGTAGGGTTCGCTGGTTGTCGGTACCTGTGGTCGGTACCTACCTCGAGCATCAAAGGAAACGTGAACGCGACTCTGTACACCTCAGTAGACCGTGAATTCATGTCGGGGGTGGAATCATGATACAACAAAATAGAAGATATGATTTCGCTCATGCTGGCCCCTCCGCTATCAGCTGTGCTCTGATGCCACGCCGAAAGTGAACGCCTTGAATCAGTTTTCAGGTTGCATTGTTGGATGTGTTTGTCTCGGTTAATTTTACATTTTTATTGTTGAAAATTAGAAAAAATTAGTCAAAATGAGATGTGAAGTGTATGGTTGTGATTCAGACAATCAGGTGAAAGGCTTTGCACACGATGTCAGCTTTTTTACCTTTTCAAAAGACAAAAAAATTATATGGGAGTGGATGCAATTATCTAAACGCGAAGATAAATTTAATATTGTGAATGCAAGGATTTGTTCAAAACATTTTACTGCAGACGATTACGTGCGTAATCTAAGACATGAGTTGCTTGGATATTGGATACACTTCAAAAAATTATCGGGGTTTAAAAGAAGATTCTGTTCCGTCCAAAAACTTTCCTCAAATTTCAAAGCGTGCGGTAGACGATTCGGGAACTGCTAGAGAGGAACGCGAAAAAAAGAGAAAGAAAGGAGCTCGTGAAAACAATTTTACAAAAGTAAGTTAGGGTAATATATCTATGAAACTCGTTACTAACGGGTCCACATCAGTGAGTATGTTTGTAGTTCGTCGCTGTTCGTCGGGATATTTATTCATGTGGAGGAGGTGAAGCACCAACCCCGGCGCGTCTCTAGGTGGCGGATAGGAGAGAGGCCTTTGAGATGATTTTATATGAGGAGGTCTGCAGGGAAATACTTGGGGGCTAGTTGTATCTAAAAACTCAACTGGCAGCCCTCGAATACCCTGCGCAGACTAACTTTACCTGTCCCAGCTGTAGTAGTGTTACGATACAGGGTGAAATCACCTGTTATACCAATGTCTCCAGACTGTCATGGTCAAGTCTCGCCAGCCAGTGGGATGGGGAGGTCTTGGCTTTACCACCCGGACTAAGAGGAGACAACCTCATTAAAAACTTAAAGTCAAGGTGGGAAACCAGGCCGAAGAATGCGTGGCTATATAGGAGAATAGTCCTTACTGGTTTCGACTTTGGAGCACCGGGGGGAACTCCATAGTATTAAACCCCTTACCTCTGCATGCGAGGCTCTGCAGCGGTGGACCATAATAACACTAGCTTTTCGTGGGATCATTTATAGAAATAGAAAGTAAAACTTCCACCGGAAAAGTAGTGGAGAAAACCTCCACCTCTTCACCCGGGTACCTCATGGAGGGAAAAAAGGCTAAACTGCACAAAAGTCGTATGCCGTTTGACCTTCCAAACCTGGGGGAACCGGGCGGCATAGACGATCCACTGAGAAAAAGTCTCAGTGGAGCAGGGGTGAGGAAATACCTGCGACTCCTCAATCAGGGAATCTCCCCTGCAGAGGCCAGGAAGCAGGTTATTCAGCACCCTACCCTCCCGAGGGAACCATCAACAGGGAAGATAAAGCTTAGGCCCGGAGCATATCACTCCTCCACAGCGACCTCATAGCAAAAAACCAAAAACAGCTGCAACGGTAACCGGCCAAGTCACTGGTTATGCAGCAGCTGTCAAAACAGAGAAGGCTTTCAGGGTGGGAATAATGCCCAAGGATTATCCTGGGGTCATCCTGAAAGCAGAGCAGCTCTCCACCCTGGAAAACACTCTGGTGGAAGAGATATGCCAGAGCAAAGAGAAGGGAATCCACTTCTCAGGTATCACTTCCCGTTGTGGAATGATACTGGTGGACTGTGGGTCTCATGAATCGACAGACTGGCTCATGAGGTCAGCGCCGAAATTAAACTCCTAGGAGGGATCCGAATTGGTGGCTCGAAGTGGAGACGACATTCCAAAGCCGGTCACCATAACGGTGTTCTTCCCAAGAAGCCACGACATGATACTGAAGAAGATCCTCCAACTTGTCGAGGTTCAGAACTCCGACCACACTACTGGGGCTTGGAAGATCCTGAACTCTAAAAAAGAGAGACAGGAAACTATCCTCACGATTGGCATCGATCAAGAATCTGGGGAGTGGGGAGGCTCTAAAGGCGGGAGGTTACGCGCTAAACTTCCGTTTTGGGCGAATCCCTGTCTCGGGGCTGGGAAAAAAAGAACCCCGCGGAGTATCCAAAAGACATTGAGATATCCTTCACAACCGGAACCTCTGTAAAAGGGGAAAAAAGCGAAAGGTTGACCTTGGGCCAGCCCGTGATTTCCTCCGGCTTTGCTGGGGTGACTGGGGATGCGAAGATCGCCTCTGCATCTCGGGAAAGTGGGCGGAGCAGCCTGGGGGTCGAGAGTCTGACTCGAGATCAAGAAAGCTGCTCGAACTCCAAGGAAGATATTGCATGGTGGTCGAGGGGGTCAGGGGGAGATAAAGGAGGGGGATGAATAGAGTAACTCGGCCTCTCATCCATAATAATTCACCTCCACGTTCACGAATGTAGCTCAGATTAACCTGTATCACGCGAAGGGAGCTTCAGCCTCGATTGCAAGGTTGTTCGCTAGACTACAACTGAATGGCATGCACAGATTCTAAATTGATTTATGATCAATAGCAAGAATCTCCGCGTGCCTGTATAATCATGAGAAAAAACATAAAATATATTTGTGTTTCAGAATACGTGTCACGGGACTTTGTTCCAATCATGGTTCACCTCAACATTGGGGGTATCGACCGAGACATCATCATTACCTCTGCCTACTTCGCTGGAGACGGGCCGATGACACCGCCTGAAGAAGTACAAGAGCTAGTGAGACACTGCAATAGCAGACGGCTGCCAATTATAATTGGTTGTGATGCCAACGCACACAATGTCGTCTGGGAAAGCACTAACAACAATGCAAAAGGTGAGTGTTTATTAAATTATCTTAGCAAATAACGTTGAGACCTTAAACGAGGGGACAACCCCCACTTTTGTCACGAGAGCAAGAGAAGAGGTCCTGGACGTAACAATTGTTAATGCTGCTGTTAAGAAAAATGTAAAAAATTAAAGGATGATGAGTAAGCCATCACTTTACGACCATAGGATCATTGAATTTAGGATAGAGGGAGATACTACCTCGATTCTTACAATCCGAAATCCTAGAAATACTGGAGGAGTCGCTCCATCTTGAAGTTTAATCTTCATTCGTTTTCTTGGAAAGATCACAAATGAAGGAACGAAAGTGCGTCCTGCGAACATGCAGAGCCAAAATATCAATTTCAGTATCATCATTAATAATATATTCATCTTCATTATCATCAACATTCATTTTACTGAGTTGATTATCAGTGTTTAAAAAGTGACTTCGGTTGGGGTGATTCCTATCAGGAAATTGTTGGGCATACAACTGCACTCTCCGTATATAAACAGCATGTAAACTTCCTCATTCTATGTGTAATGAAATAAATTTGCCATTTTGAACATAAAAAAATTACCAACGCTTGTGCCGATATTGTAAATATAAGACTAACAAAAGAAAGAATTGTTATTGGCAACTGACAACCAATCAAAAGACGATCACCTATAACGCTATAAGTCAGCATCATGGTTTCCTATGATTTTTATCGAATTTTAATATTAATGCAGTTATTTAGATAATCACGAAAGAAAGATTTGAACAAATAGCACATCGAGAGACGTTAGCTGCCTGGATGTTTTGTGTGGACCTATTCCAAAAACAAAGTATAATGGGAATAATCTAAATGTAGGGAACAGTACACCAGTATTGTTTTAAAGAATACTATTAAGAGTGCAATAATGCTGAAAGAAGATGTTGGCCGATTTGAATAATTAATTATAGGGAAAATTTAAAAATTTATGTTTGTTACCCTTTTAGTGTAGACATTTTTCAGTTTTATTATTTATTTTTACTATTTGTATCTTTTCTAGTGTTGAAACAGAGTCGGCTTCAGGAGCATGTAGTGTTGATAAAAATTAAAAAGAATATAAATTACTGCTTTATTTAAGAACCAAAGGATATGAATATGTATATCATACCGCCCCTGTATGTTTTCATTGGGAAAAGTTAGTTTGGGTGCAAAAACTGGAATTTATAAATTCAATTGTTAGAAAACTTCATGAAAATGAATTATTAGGAAAAATAAAAATGTGGGGATAATTCTTAGTCAAGTGGCTATAATTTATATGGTGTCATAGAGATAAAAAATTGAAAAAATAAAACTAAAATGGTGTCATAATTGAGATATGATAGTTGGATTGTACGTATTTGGGGTCGTAGAATCAAAAATCGTAATAAATATACAGGGCGATTTATTTAAATTTTCAATTTTTGGGTCATTTCCGGTAAAAACGGTAGCTGGCGATTTCATTTTTTCACGTAAAAAAATTCCAATTTTGTTGTATTATTACTCATAGAAATTTGAATAAAATCTAACGACCCATTTAAACGTTACAGGAGTGGCCCCTGTTTCATTTTCACATGTATAGTATTTCATCACCTGTTGCGAAATATTTTACTTTTCCTACGACCACATAGGAAAGTAACACATATCGCACACTCTACTCCCATGGAAAGTGACCTTTATTCTCACGCGTGCGGAAAGTACTTTCCGCACTAGTGTTGAAAGGTAACTTTCCGCACAGCTGTCAATAAGCCGTCAAACCGGTGAATCCTGAAACATTTACAGATGTAATTATGAATTCCTCTTCCTTATTGATATTATTCACATAAAAACTGGACTGAAAACTAATTATTTATAAAAAATAAAGTGAAGAATAAAAGTTGTTGACGCCGAGAATCGAAGCTACAACCCACAACCTTCCGGTCATCATACCAGATACTCTTCCAATTGAGCTAATTCAGATATGAATTATGATTATCAGAGATATGTACTTATATCTCGTAAGTCGATTTACTATAATCTAATTATGATATTTCTTATATTTCAATTTTATTAAAACAAAATTTAGCTATTTTTAAAGTTGAAGTAATTAAGGGATAGCAACGGAACTGTTAATTAATTATTGTAACAATAACCAATTCACTTTGAATTTTTATGGTTCCAAATAATTCAATTTGTTCCACAGTTGTATCTAATAAGTACTTACTTATTGTCATTCTATCAAATAAACATTAATTATCGTTATTTCTTTATTTCACTATAAAAGTAATTGTAAATTCATGTACACTTTTTATAGAAACCATATTCAACTATGTATTGTCACAAATAAAACGTAAGATTAGTCAGGCAACTGGTAGGCAGGCAACACTATCTGTTATTTACAAATTGTTTCATAAAACGGGTGGTCGTAGGAAAAATATTGTACATCACTTGTGCGAAAGTGACTTTTAACTCTCGTGGGATTGTCGTATTTCCCACTCGTGTGAGCAGTGTCACTTTCCTCACTCGTAATGTAATATACTATTTCATAACTAGTTGCGAAAAGTAAAACATTTCAAAACGTCAATGAGTTTTGAAAAGTGTCACTTTATATGTCATAATTAGAAATGAAATATTTGATTTTCTATTTATATCTTTTATGTACTGCCGTCCTTATTGCTCTGTAAATATATAATTATATTCTCTATTATTTCTTTTAATGTAACACAATTGTTTTGGTTTTCCCGTCTTGATCGTACAACTTCTTTACACGATGTTGGGTACTATTTTATAAAATTTTAGTATAGTTTGCCGCATAAAATTCAGTAACGCGGGGCAATAAAGTAAATAACGTTATATAAATTAAATATTGCCCATTGTTTTAAGAAAAAAATATGTTAAAACCAGCGAATCATTAGGATAAAAATGGGCTTCAAACCCACGTCAAGTTGTGATACTTATTTAATGAAACTTTACAATGAATCATCTTAGGATGATGGTTGCACAAAAGGAAACCGACAAAAAAGGTTTTGATTACTTAAAACAATAAAAACGAAGAGGAGCTGTATAAAAATGTAGAGCTAATCTGGTTATATAATTGTAACTCCACATCCAACCTTTTTTCTTCGGTCGTCAATGACTACAATTATTTTTTATTTCAATTCTTCGTGAAATTTTCCAAACATGTAGAGTAGATAAATCTATATAGGCTATCCGACCCGGATGATTGATAATGAATGAAGCCCATTATTTATTTCTATATGTCTACAGGTTGAAACAAATTGACAATTATATAAGAAAATGAGATCAAAAAGACTACTAGTGATATTATGTTTTTGTTAGTAGTTATTCGAAAATTAACCCTCTCAGTCATCTTGGGTACGATTGTACCCATTAAAATGAATACTCAATTAACTCCACAGATATCTGTAAATGAAACTAGTGTAAAGAAATTTATATTCTATAATTACTATACATATGTGTATTGTACATAGATGGCGCAATTAAAATTAAAAGTAATATAGTGGCAATCGTTTGTTGGTAATAGGTGAGTATAGTTTTTTCTTGAAATATTAGTTAGAATAATAGTGAATCGCAGTTTATATTTCAGTGAAATGTTGAAAATAGTGTTAGCTCTTATTAATTGTGAATATATTTTATTGAAATTTTACTTTCTTAAATAGATAATTGTCCCTCAAATTTGATGGGTACGGTCGTACCCAAAATGACTTGGTGTTATTTTTATATTCAGGGTAAAATGCGTCCAAAAAGAGGTTTAACAGGGAAAGAGTTGCTAGAGGAGTTACAAAAAGGGCTGTCTGACATAGAAGGAGTTTGTAGTGATGACAGTGATAACGAAGAAGAGATACATGTAAGGCAGAGAATTGGACAAATGATAGATGATGTCCCAGAACGTCTAAACGAGGGGGATTCTGAGGAAGATGAAGAAGAACAGGGTGAAGAAGAATGTAATTATGATGATTTCATTACTTTGAAAAAAAAACGTAAAATGATTACAAAATGTGCAATATGTAACTAGACATCCACCCATCAAAATAATTCGGAATTCCAATGGAAACTGTTATGAGGAATATCCAGTTACATATTTTTTGAGATATGTTCCAGAAAGTTTATTTGAAGATTAAGTTTTATACACAAATATGTAGGCTTTACAAACAGGAACAGAAAAATGTGTACCATGTAACCTGCGAGAAATAATAGTTATTTGTGTATTAAGAGCGGAAAGTGATACTTTGCCGCTTGAGGCAGAGAGTTGCCGGGCAATCTGCTGAAAGCGGCAACGCACTTTCTGCTCGAATTGCACACAAGATTTTTTCTACGATCACCTTATTTTTAAACAAATAATTTAAAAAAAACACGAAAAATCGTTTTACTGCGTCCCAAAGCTCTTCGTGTTCTAAATAAATCTGTACCGCGCATTTCCACGTACCATCGTTCTCGTGCCCTTTTAGATGCTCGATCAGTGGTAGCTGGCTCATGATATCACTTATTAACACAAAATTTCATCAAATTACAAACTCCAGAAGCTACAATGGTGTCTCAAGCGTGTCCTGTGTCCATAACCTCTTGCAATTTGATGTTTTGAGTCAAGGTTTCGAGAAGAAAATTAACCTAATCTATCAAAAACGGCGTAAAAGCAACTAATGACAATTTAAAACTTACAAAAGTCGTAAACGACATTAAGATGACATTTACAAGGTTAAACAATTTGAGGTTCGAAAAATATTGGAAGCAATTAGTTATACACTTTGAATATTTTTAAATATTAACTACAACTATAAACATAGGTGTTTTGGATGGTTTATAAGATAGAAAATAATAATTGAAGTGACGTCTGAATCGGTCTAATCTGAAAGGTCTTATAACACTGCGCCGTCGCGCTCAAAAAATCGCGCGTGTTTGAAAGACCAGTTATCCACGAATACTTTACGCTATTTTTTTATTGGCGCACTTTGACTTACTACAAAAAAATTGAAGTACGTCCCCGATGCCCAGCCAAGCTTCATTTCATAAAAGTGCGTCCTCGATGCCCAGCCATGTTTCATTTCATAAAAGTGCATCCTCGATGCCCAGCCATCCTAAGTAGTATTCATTTTTATTAAAAATGTATATGGATTGATTCCCTCGGGGATTAAATGGGTCCCATTCGCGGGATTAAATGGGTCACTTTAGTCGCTTAGCGTATAATGTACTATTAATATACCTATTATTTACTAACTTTCTTTAGTTTATTGTAAATGAAAACATGCGTGCGGAAAAGTACGCTCTAGAGCGGAAATAATGTCAAATTATGACATATCACGGAAAACATCAACTTTGCGGTTAGATTTGAGTGTGCAAAAGCCTACTTTGGGTAGTGATCGTAGGAAAAAGCTTTTTTGGGTCTCAGTATTCTGACAGGATGTCTAAAATTTCCAAGACTGCGTATGTATTGGGATAAATCGTTAAAAGTTTAAACATTTTTACAGAAAAAATGTCAGTTAAACGTTTTTTCAAACTTCGCACCCACATACATTGTGTTAACAATCTGGAACCCAAACTGGGCAACGACAAACTGTGGAAAGTGCGACCAATTTTTCAATCCATCCTAAAGAGATGTAGAGAGCTGCAGGTAGAAACTAATGTCTGCATCGATGAACAGATCATGCCCTTCAAAGGAATGATTGTCGATAATACAATACATCAAAAACAAGCCCCATTCGTGGAGAGTAAAGCTCTATTTATTAGGTGGTGAAAGTGGACTGACTTACAATTTTCTAATCTATCAAGACAGTACCACGGAAATAGAGCGTTCCTATTTGAAATATGGACAGGGTGCAGATGGCGGACTACAATTATCAAAAGAACTCGAACTTAATAAGCATAAGTTATACTGTGACAATTATTTTACGAGCTATTATCTTTTGCAAATTCTTAATCAAAAAATCAATATTTCTTCCTGGCCCTGCTAGGCTCTATAAGTTTTCTAAACCGTCTCTAACTGATGTAAAAGATTTTTTAATAAAAGAGAGAGGATCTACTGAAGAAGTTATCTCTACAGATGGAATTGTGGTAACCAGATGGTTAGATAACAAGTCAGTGGTGATGGTATCCAACTTCGTTGGGGTTGGGACCGAAAACATTAGGAAATGCTGGGATACAAAAACAAAATCGTTCATTGACGTAAATCGACCCGCAGTCATACAAAAGTATAATAGGTCCATGTAAGCCTACCATACGTCCTGTAAAAAACGGGACAGCCCCGTTTTCAACACCCGTTGTCCCGTGTCCCCGCTAATCTCTACCGGGACGCTAAACGTCCCGTTTTTTCACATAACCGTTTATACAATCATTTCAACCAAAAGTCATTCTGTGACTAGAGCATCCAACTTGTCAGTATGTCCTGTCTGTTACGCCTATGATCAAGAATGTTACATCTTGGCGTCAGTGCTGTCTTTCATCGTTGTGTTCTGTGCCGCCAGTTTTCAGTTCTGGCGCGAAGTACCTATATAATAGTTCAAGGTTAAGGTTGCTCCTAACTTGTCGTGAACGTGTCCTAACATTATAATAATTCTGTTCATACTATGTGTTTAAGGCACAATGAATGTAAGCGTCCTTGTGTGAACTTTAAACAACAAAAAGATAAAAATGCCTAAACGCAAGTGTTTCTTTTTATCTAACTTAAAGAACAAGTATCCATATCTTGAATCTTCACAGTCAGCTTCTGAAGTTCATTGCAAAATATGCAAAACAACGTTTTCTTTTGCTCATGGTGGAAGTGCCCACGTCGAACAGCATGAGAAAACAAATAAACAGCAAATAAAAGCTGGCTTCAGGTGCTGCTGTCTCCAGCCGTAAGATAGAGACTTTTTCCGTCAACAAGACGTTTGGTAAGTAGGTACTTATTTACCTAAACTCAATTATACTTAGAATAGCTTATTATATTTATTACAGTGCAAATAAAAAAATACAAAAATCGCTTTTGAATTATTTGTTCTTTGGTACACATTAATTTTATTATATGTATGTTTTGTTTACAGTTCAAATTCAGACTAGAATCTATTTTTTAAACATAATTAGAATGTATACACTAAATTTTAATTATGTTTAAGAAATTTCCGATAACGATGAGGCTAAGTTAGCTGCATCTGAGGGTACGTTTGCCTACCACAGTGTCTGCCATAACCATAGCTACAGTTCCATGGCCTGCACTTCTAAGTTGATAAAAAAACATATGACGTTAAATTCTGTTGTGCACGAACCAAAGCTAAAGCAATCGTGAACAACGTGCTGGCACCTTGGTGCAAGACCCTTTTAAGAGAAGATCTAAAAAAAGCAAATTTTGTAACTCTATCAATCGACACGAGTAACCATAAATCAACTAAAATTCTACTAGTTTTGGTAAGGTATTTCATTCTTGAAGAAGGTGTGCAGTTGAAGGTTCTGGACTTTTCATCTGTGGGATGCGAAACGTCAGATGTTTTATCAGAAAATGTTGTATCTGTAATTAAAAATTATAATTTGGAATCCAAGTTGGTATGCCTGTCTGCTGATAATAAAAACAGTATGTTTGGTGCCGTTAACAGACGAGACGAAGGAAATGTTTTTAAAAAGTTAAAGAAACATTTTATTAAGGAATCATTAATAGGCATTGGATGCGTGGCTCACATCGTGCATAATAGCATTGCATCTGCAGTTGGAATATTACCAGTTAATATCGAGAATATTATATGCAAATATATAGGGTTGTCCAAAAAAACCGGAATTTCCTTTTTTATTGATATTTTATTTATTTATAGGTCGATTTTATTGATGTCGGTTTTGTTTAAAAGATAATTGATCAAGACACACTACTAATCTAATATTTCGCGTTTTGTTTAAAAAACCAAATGGCGGACACATCCAAACTTTAAAACTGACTGGAAATTTTTTGTTTCGCACTGTATATGTTTGCGAATTATTTTACGAAAGTTCAGACATTTGTGAATGTAACGAGAGGTCAAACATAGAAATCGATCAAAAATTGTCTGATGATTGGCTCGAAAAAAACAAGTATGTTATTACATAGTGAATTTCAATTTCTTTCGATATTATCTACTAAAAGTTAATTTGAACAAAACGAATTTTTTATGAAGAACACAAAACAGTAACTAAAGTTAAAGAGAGAATTAAACATTAATATGGCCACCATTAGCTTCAACTACTAGTTGAACACGACTTCGCCAGCTGTCGATTGCTTTTCTAATATGTTCTCGTCTGATTTGGCCCCAACATTGAAGAATTCTTTGTTTAAGTTCTTCGACATTTTCAAATGTTGTACCATTCTAGCCTCTAAATCGCCCCACAGAAAGTAATCGCACGGATTTAAATCTGGACTATTCGGAGACCATGCGTGAGGCTCTAAAAAGTCAGCTACGTTTTCTCTTAAATAATTGAGGGTATGTGCACTGGTGTGACACCTTCCGCCGTCCTAAAAACATATTCGCAACCATTCAAAGAGCAAAAAAAATAAAACACCAGCATACCTGCATAAAAATATAGTCCGGGGCTCGATCCTCTATTTCGGGAAGCATTTTTGTTAAAACGGTATCGCAGTAAGTTTGAGAATTTAACCTGACGCCTTGATTAATAACAATTAAATTAATTTTTTGATTCCTCGAGATCGCTGCAGACACCATTACGTAATTACCAAACTTGTTTCTTTCCCTAAACAGGCGATTTAAGGGCACTTCCCTTTTGCGTTGGTGATGAGGTATACATATTCTGTCATTTTGCGCGTTTTTCAGAGGATTCATTGTAAAAATCTTCTCATCAGAAAACCAGATTTTTTCAATTTCTCCTAAATTTATTTAAAAGATTTCTGCACCTCAGCAATCTTCTGGCTTTTACTTCATTAGTAAGTTTAAAAGAATATTCTCGTTTAATAAATTTAAGTCCTAGATCGATATTTATTATCCGGTTTACGGAACTACGGGAAATATTACACCTCCTTGCAATTTGCGGAGCACTTAAACTACTACCAGGTGCTCTTTCAGGACTAACTGCCAAATTCGAAACTCGGAGAATGTTTTCCTAAATTAATTTAATGTGGTTTATAAAACATAAAACGTACGGTATCCTACACACCTGTGTTCGTATACTCCTTGGGCGCCCACTACCTTCACGCCTTGCAATAGACTGCGTTAAATTAAATTTTTTAACGAAGTTGTAAGTTGTACTTTTTTTGTAACGCTCTTCGGGAAATTGTTCTAAGATTTCATGCACCCTGTATCCTCTCAAAATTAAAGTTTTAATAAAAATTTTGTCGTCGTTAGAAAGAACCATATTTTAATGAGCCTAATACGTTTTATCACAAAAAAGATAAATTTGACAAGTGTCAACAATTCTGATCAACTACAAGCAACAATATTTGACATTCGCCCACATGAATTTGGAAAATGTCGAAAGAAATTAAAATTCACTATGTAATAACATACTTGTTTTTTTCGAGCCATACATCAGACAATTTTTGACCGATTTCTATGTTTGACCTCTCGTTACATTCACAAATGTCTGAACTTTCGTAAAATAATTCGCAAACATATACAGTGCGAATCAAAAAATTTCCAGTCAGTTTTAAAGTTTGATAAAGTTTGGATGTGTCCGCCATTTTGTTTTTTAAACAAAACGCGAAGTATTAGATTAGTAGTGTGTCTTGATCAATTATCTTTTAAACAAAACCGACATCCAATAAAATCGACCTATAAATAAAAAAATATCAATAAAAAAAGAAATTCCGGTTTTTTTTGGACAACCCTATATAAACATTTTCATATTTATACGTTGAGAGTAGAACGGCTTAAAGACTTCGTTGATGTTAGTTACCGCCAAGTTCTCGGGTACAGTAGCACTCGATGGTAGGCACTGCTTCCAATCCTTGAAAGACTTTTAAAATTGTTTCCAGCATTAAAATCACTTTTTCATCCGAACAAGGATGTCCAGTTGCCCTGAAATCGTTTTTTAATGATGACGAATCAGAGTTATGGCTCTGGTTTTGTACATGGCCAGCTTAATATTGTTGAGACTAGTATTCGAGAAATTGAAAAGCAACATTCTTGTTTTATAGAATCACTGTCAACATTTAACTTGCTCCTAAATAATGTGAAAAATAGGAAAGTCTTCAGGTCAAGTTACTGATGCAAAAATTATACGAATCTGACAAGCCAGCTTGAGATAGATTTTATTCATATACATATTCATTTTATGACAGAGCTTTTCAGTATTTAACATCATGGGGTGAGCAGTTTTCCAATTTTAGTTGTTGGGGTGGGTGTACATTTAAAAGTATACCAGAATGGCCTGATGCAGAAGAAAGCATTCCCTTGGTTGAAAATGCTGGAAATTTTAAAATTGATAGCTAAAACCTGTTCAATGAATTTGAGCTGGCGAAGGTGATTTTCATAGAAAAAATGAATGAGTGGACCAACAAGAAATGTACTGTTGAAAATCGGTGGTTGGAAGTTTTCAAAAGATTTGAAGAAAACATATTAAAATTTTAATATTAAGTAAAGGTTTGGAATTTCTGCTTTGTCTTCCAGGCTCCAATGCTGAAATAGAAATATTATTTTCGGAGCATCGAAAGAACAAACATTTTGGAAGACCATCAAACGATACATCTGGTCCGGTAGTGGCAGCAAAACGTCAAAACAATGGAATTAAACCTCTTTTTGAGGTGCAATATGATAATATAGGACATTTTCCAGAGCACCCAGAGTTACCTTTACCATTGAGGTGCAAAAACCCTGGTTATGGAGGCAAGTCAAGATGGAAATGTCAGAGGGTATTTTCTAACGTTTCATCAGCGACAGTTTCGTCAGATAAACTAAGTTTGTTTAAGTACTTTTGGATGCAAATGTACCAACAATAAATTTTTTCAAATATATATGCAACATTTTTTTATGGCAAAAATGTATTATTTGAATTCATTTAAGTACGCTTCAAGCTAAAAAAAAGTTGGTACTAAAAGGGTTAAATAACCTTCAATATTCAATTATACACAGGTATATTTCAAAAAATGACAAACCATGATTTTAATTTTCTTCTGTTACCAACTTATGCTCAATTTGATAGATACCATATTCAAATTCGACAATTCAAAATACACTTATCACAAAGTGGAAAAATGAAACTCAAAAAATCATAATCATCAATAATATATTTCCAAATTCTTACTCATTTTGTATACTATAAATTAATGACCATAACCTACTCCATATCCAATACCATTTAGACCGTATACTCCGTTACTAACATATACTCCGTTACTAACATATCCTCCGTTACTCCCATAACCAGCAACTCCTCCATATCCAAGCCCAACAGAACTAGTAGCCACAGCTGGTACGGCAACAGACGAAGCAAAAGCAGGAGCGGCAACAACACTAGGCGTTCTGTAGTCCACTCGCGATTGGCTGCTAATACCAGAGTTGAGAGATACTGTTGGAGCCACTGCCACTACTGGAGTTGCAATAGCAGAAACACTGGGTACGCTATAACTATAACCAATGTTGCTTGGTCTAGCGCTGCATATAGCGAGAATGGTAGTGAAAATCAAAAACTTGTACATTTTAATACTTTGTTCGGTTACTTCAACTGTGTTGATTGGAAACTGAATAATATTTGCTATTGCTAACGGGGAATATATAGGTAAAGTAAATGACATATGATATACCCGACAAATCATACGATATCTGACTATTATATTTCAAACAGTGAGAGCAGTTACTTCATTACTTTTACTTTTAAATTAATTTTAAATTATATACACAGTGTTACACGAAACTCCAGTTTCAATACAAAATTAATGTCTGACCTTTTGTTCGCAAAACTCGCTTTAAAAAGCGGACTGAATGTAGCACTGTGAATTTACTAAATGACATGTTTGTAGCTTATTACCTCAAATCTGATAGATTCAATTTTAAAAAAAATTATAATTATGTCACTCACTGAAACATCAACATAACATAACAACATGTACAAAAAAATATTAAAAACCAACAACAAGTTTGTAGTTAGTTACAAACTTGGTCTAAACCAACAATACGTTAATGATCAACTTTTTATCGTTTCTTCACTGTATTATGTGGTTATAAAACGTTTCTCACACTTCACTCGAATTTAATAGTAATCAGGATATCAAAGTGGTATTTATTATAAAATTATTATGAACATAATATTGACCAAATCAAATTCTTTGTCTAACCAAATGATCGAATATAATAACAAGTTCATACAACTCTGTGTAAACACGTTTTCTCATTGTATTGTCTCCCGGATCAACACCAGGGGCAGGATTGATTGTCTTCCGATCGAATCTATTTTGGAAAATTAGACCTTTATTAGGATCTTGTTGGACTTTATAGTTTAGTGAATCGTTACAAACGACTTTTCCCGATTTCCAATGATAGTAACCGAGGTCGCTAGGTTTGGGAACCACTCGTTTTTTACCTAAAATGAATAGTTAAATTTAGTTGAAAAAAAATTACTCAAAGATGAACCAAAGTTGAATGTATTCAAAGTAAGTGAAATCAACACATTAGACAGGGTGTTTCAAGAAAACATAAAGTCCTTGCTAGGATAGGTAGAATACTGCAAAGTAAGTTGGGTTCGACAAGTAAAACAATTTCGTAACAGCATCTGTTTTCAAGATACAGAGTGTAGAACAAATAATACTTATTCACATTTTTTACGATTATGATGAAACTACTTGCGACATTTTAATGAAATTTTGTACGAATATGATTTGGAAGCTGACAGAACGCATAAACTTTTTATAATGTAAGTGTACCAAATTCGGTCATCTTAAGGAATAGCTTTACTCACTTTCTTGGTAACTTTGTTCGTATTTGTGACACTCGAATGAAAAAAGTTAATCTGATTTCTTGAACATTTAATTTATTTATGTTAAGAACTAAAAACAATACAGGAAAATAAATTTTTTCTTAAAAAATGAAAATAAAAGTATTAACCATGATCCTAATTCGGAAACAGATATCCAACTAAAGTGCTAAAAAATAACACCCCCAGGTACAAAAAACGGACAGTGTCGGTATTGCGGACACAAACTTAACCTAATTGTGACATGAGAGTAAAAATTGTTACAAAAAGTTGAAATTATTGTATATTCATGAACTTTTCAATTGCAGGTACCCTGAATAGACCTCTTTTATTATTGTTTATTAGTAGAGGCTTGCTAATTTTTCCTTCAATATCGTTAAATATATACCAAACAACATCTTTTTTAGAAGGCCACTTCCAGCTGCTTCCACTTGGGGTCACAGCACTTACGTAAGCCTCCTCTTCGTCACTTATTTGAAGTATTATGCCTGAAAATTTTTGGTCAATGTAATTAACAATAACATAATCTCCTTTATTAAAAGTTTTCTCTAGGTCTACAATAATTTTGTCTTCATGAGCATTCATTTTTTCGTTGGCACTATTTTGTTGTGGATCTTTTTCACTGAAATTCGTCTCTTTTAGTTCGGATCCGTTATTCATTTTCTGTTTTCCTGGGTTTTTTGGTTTTGCTGACTTTTCTTTTAGCTTTTCCAGGCGCAATTCCTTCCTATTTTCTTTTTCCTGTTCTATCTGCTCTTTTGCCCGTTTCTTACCATTATAAAATACCTTCCACTGTTCTGAACTAGCAACAGCAGATATTTTAACTAAGGTTTTTATCTTCGCTCCCTCCTTTGATTTTTCAGGCCAATATAATATACCTTTAAACGGTGAAGGTACTATAAATTTACTAGAACTAACTTCTTTTGGGCTTTGGTTATCACTTCCTTCTATTGAATTAACTTTTACTCCGACTTCTTTTGAGCCATGGTTGTTACTTTTTTCTACTGAATTTACTTCCACTTTATTTGTGTCTTGGTAACTTCCCTTTTCTACTTGGATCATTGTTCCTGTAGTTTGCAACCTTTTCGTTTGTATTACTGATTTCTCCCTTATTTTTATTTCTTTTGGTTCTTTATTGCTTGACTTTATTATTTCTGTCGGTTGTAGCGTATCTCCCTCTATTACCGGTTCCCGTTTTGTTTCTTCTAGTTCATTATTGCTTGACTTTAATATTTCTGTTCCTTGTAGCGTATCATCCTCTATTACTGATTCTTATCTCATTTCTTTTAGTTCTCTATCACTTGATTTCAGTCCTTTCCCTTGTAGCATATCTTCCTCCATTAATGATTTCAGTCGTATTTTTTTTTCGCTCGTACCTGTATTAATAACCTTTTCTAATTCTATTCCTTGTTCTTTATCTAGTACCAATTCCATCAATATTTCTTCATTAGTTTCAATACTTTTCCCTCCGGTGTCGTTTGCTAATAATACAATAATTTCAATGTTCTCGTTAGTTGTATTGAACAAATACTCATCGAGCCACTCGGCTTCTAAAACAAAAGAATCTTTTGGTACATTGTCTGCAAGTTCTCATTAGTGTTCTTTCTATTTTGTATATTATCTTCTGAAGGTTTTTCTTCGACCTGCTGTTTTAATTTTTTCCATAAATTATATACGGAGTCATCTTGTATTGGACCTGACCATTCACTCACAGTGGAAAGAGAAAGTTTAGATTTCTCATGTATACCTTTCACAAAAAATTTCTCAATGATATTCAAATGGCGTGTATTGAATTCAAGATTCTCCAGAGTTTGGATATTCACTGCATTGTCTGTAATTGTAGTATTTGTTGTAACTTTTGCAGTTACCAGCTTACTATAATCTATTGCATCTGCATGAAATGGAAATAATCCACAAGTTTTAAAGGCATTCTGCACCATTGTAGGTTTAATGACGTCTTTAGTACAGTATCCAATAACGGAGCAGAATTGTCATTTCAAATTTTTTGTTTGTTAGTGTCTATTCTAATTTCTTCCAGCCAGATATGAGTAGAAGTAGGGAACAGACTAATTAAAATAATACCTTTTTCTGAACAAAAGTTGCTAAGATGCATTGTCAAGTGCGACTTGTGCCCATCTACATAAAACATTACAGGCAACGGTATGTCATTTTTAAGAATCCATGGGTACAAAATATTTGACGTTTATTCAAAAAAACTTTCGCCTGTCATCCAACCCGACTCCCAGGCCCCAACCGTTTGGCATTAGTGCAACAACACTTTGTGGAATTCTTTCATAGGGGAAAATCACCATAGGAGGCGCTAACTCTCCTGCCGCATTTGCTGTAAAATAAAAAAAGTAGGTAAGTAACATAAGTATGTGAAAAAAATGGGAGAATAAGGGTTCTGGAATAAGACAATTACCCGTAACAAGAGTTGTTAAACATTCCTTCTCATTGTTAAGTGTACTGTTGTAAACGTTTCTATTTCCTTTGAGTGCAAGAGCTTTTAATCTTTCTGGACATAAGAAAAAAGCAGTCTCATCTGCGTTAAATGTTCGTCTAGGATCTTGTGTAATCTCCATCAAATTTTCGGCAAGAAAATATTATTCAATTCCTACAAACCAGTTTCGAAGGCTTCGTTCTGTGATTTGAGCCCTAGCGTGAACTAAATTTTGAGTCATTCGTGTAGAGATTTCCTTATGACATCGCAGAAAGCCTTCATATCAGTGTCTGCCAGGTAGGCATGTTTTTCCTTGTTTTTAAAGGGATCCGTTTTTTCCTTTTTTTTTAAAGCACACATACACTTTCAAGTAGTTGTTCCTTGGTTACCGGAAATCCTACTTTAGCTACCGCTATTATCCACTTTGCTAGGGTGTCCTCTTCTTCTTTCGATAAAGTTGTAGGGGCTCCAGCTGTACACTCAACAGGATACTTTCCATAAAATTTTGAGTGAAGGATAGTTTTGGGAATATTATATTCTCTACTTGCAGCTTCAATAGCCATTCCATTTTTTATAGCTTCTAATGCGAATATTTATGTGTCTGATGAATATTTACAATTTTTCTTTAAGGACATTCTGTAATAACGATAACATTACATGTACATAAAACGGACATCATTGGATGTAATTATGACACCCCGTGTCAGAATTAGGACACCATACATAAAAAATGAACGAAGAACGTGGAATACAATGCTCCTTTTGTCAGAAAAAGACGTAAAATATTGGAATATGACACTCCGTGTCCGAATTCAGGAATAGCTATTTCGGTTGGCCGTAATACTGACACCCTAATAAATCGAGGTAGTAATATAAAAAAGTAATTATTTACCAAAAGCATGTACAATTATCATATAAAACATACTACAGTAATAAAATATGTTTTTGCAACAAAAATGTAATAATAATTTTACCTGAAAATATAACGAAAAGTCGTTAGGCTTATAACACAACACACCTGTCTACGCCCTGTCAGTTCCAGCGAGCTGCTAGAAATGATTTGTTTGGTTGGCTAGCCTGACATTTGAAATATATTATGACCATATGATCATAGAGGGCTCGACATGTATCTAAATCGTCGTTTTATATAAACTGAAATAATCTTATTCTAGCAATTAACATGGAACGTGTCCGAATTTGGTGCAGGGTCTGAATTTGGTACAATTACCTTACCTGCCTCTCACAGAGGCCGCTGGTTACACGGTTCATATCGAGTAGTTTTCAATATATTTTTTTGGGGGTTGAATTTTGTATCCCAAATTTTATGTAACTCAAAGAACATTCAATTTTACACCAAAAAGGTATTCTTTGTAAAACTCGATACTGATGTGTACCGTTTTCGGAATATTTTATTATTTATATTCGAGAGTTGTTTGGTGTGTCTATATTGACATGTCAGATGAAACGCCAATTATTGACACCTTCCCAATAATTGGCACCTGCTTACATTATCTATTTTTATAATAAAATATATTAATTTAAATTTAAAACAGTTATCGACAACTTCTTCTTGCAAAATTTGGCAATGGTGTACAACGCCCAGATTTTTTTTAGATTCACCATATTGAAAAAAAGCTTGTTATTGTATCCACGTGTTTATGTCGTTCCTTGTGACTACGCAAATCATTAAGGTAAGATAATATTTATAAATACTGCGACAAACGTTCTACGTGCTCTCTTTCGAGTGTCACCTATTCACTCGCCCTGTATACTCTATGTTTAATGTTCGTTTTAAGTATATTAAGGTAGGTCTTTGAGAAACGAAAGCTCACAAAATAGGACGAAGAAATTTACATCATAATTTTTTATGAGATTTTAATTTTTTATGTTAAGAGAACACACTATACTCCGGGGGCCTTTATAAATAGGGTTGCATACCTTCTATAAATTAAGATTTCGGAAACAAAACAACAAGAAAACTTTTAAAACCTGAAACTCATAAATAAGGGACACACAAATGATTTAAAATAGCATAACAAATATATTTCATTTCAAAGAATACTCGAGTTAATTCACAAATTAAATTCACCAAAAAGAAATCGATTATTTCTTTATCTACAATTGGTAAACATATGATACCTCCTTGGTCATAATCTGAAATTATATTCAATGTTTGACATGTATAAATTATTTGATAAGGTCAACTTTTTAACATTGAAATGATTTTATTCACATGTGTATTTAATGAAAATTCAAAGATTACTTCAGATAATGTGAATGGATATTTGAGCTCATATTATCGTTTTCATATCAAATTCTATTTACTTAATAGAATTATTAACGTCTTGTTTTATCACTAACCAAGTCTAATTTGTTCTAGCTAAGAAAAGTTTCAATCTGATTCAATGTTTTTCAAGAAAAAGTCCTAATTGTTAATTATTATTGAAATAATATAACTCTTAGTATAGTCCAATCGTTTGAAGGTAAGTGTAGTTTTTGATTGTAGAGCTTAGACTTTCCCAATCATCTATTTGCTTCGATTTCTTGCGTTTTCCTTTCAATTTCAACTTTTTAATCTCTCCACTTCGAGATTTTTCAACATGGCTTCCATTTTTCTCACCTTTTTTCCCAATATGACAGTACACATTTCATTGTATATTTATAACCAGAGTTCTAAGACCTCTCTCTACCACTGCTAACAGACGACTGTACTGTCAAATTCTGTAAGGGCTTTTATAAACTATCAAATATGGATAATTTGATTATGTGAAGTTAATCAAATTTCCTTTCAATTTCAATATACAAGTATAGTCAAACTTATCCATGAATTTATGAAAATTATTAATAGTTTCTAAATAATAAAAACCATCACTGTAATTTCTTTCATCATCATGAATTACATACGTCCTCAAATTGTCTTATAACCTTCTTCACCATAACTAGGCTAAAAAACTTATCTGAAAGTTTTCAGTATTTACTTTTAAAAAAACGATTTCACTACTTATATGTAATGATATTTATGTACAGATTGTGAATTAGTGTTCGTCACTAAGATTTGACATGTTTTCGGCATTTCACAATATATATTTTGCTATGAATCCAATTCATTTCTATGTTTGGATAGCATTGTATCTTATTCCTATTTTAATTAAATTACTATTAGTTTATTCTTTTATAGTATTAATTGTTTCTTCTTCTTTTTCTTCTTATCACGCCCTCTCCTGCCGAAGGTTGGCGATCCAAATGGCAATTGTAGCTTTGGAGACTGCAGCACGAAAGATTTCTGCAGACGAGCGGTCGAACCATCTCCTTAAGTCCTTTAGCCATGAGCTCTGGCGTCTTCCTACTTATCTTTTCCCGTGCACTTTGCCCTCTATTATGAGGCGTAGTATTTCGTACTTATCACCTCCCATCACATGACCCAGGTATTGCATTTTTCTTTCCTTGATGGTGTCCTTTTGTTTGTGCATGCGCTGGAGTATTTCATCGTTGGCGATCCTTTGTACCCATGAAATTCGCAGCGTCCGTTTCATCGTTGGTGATCCTTTGTACCCATGAAATTCGCAGCGTCCGTCTATATACATACATTTCGAAGGCTTCTATTTTCTTCTCAGTCTGTGAATTTAGTGTCCAGCTTTCATATCCATAGAGTAGGACAGACAACACGTAGCATCTGATCATCCGAATTCTGAGTTCCAAGCTGAGGTCCAATATTGCAAAAAATGATTTCATACTCACAAAGATTTTTCTCGATTGTTCAATCCTTGAAAGTATTTCCCTTTTCGGGTCACACTGACTATTGATGTTAGCTCCCAAATATTTTATTGAGGTCACTTGTTCGATTGTTTGTCCCTTGACCCGCAGGTGTGTTATCGTTAAACTATAACTTATGGCAGATATCTGACTATACCTATTATATCTTATAGTTATTTGCTATTAATTTGTTTAAATATGAATTGTTTTCTTATATAAGAAACATATTAAATTATTCATTAAGTTTCTTCATGTTGCTCTGATGTTATATTAATATCACTTGTTGTCTCGGTTTTGAGAAGTACTTTTATTACGTTACTTTTCTCTTTTCTATAAATAATGTTCTTCAAAGTCATATAACCTATTTATTTCACCCCAATACATTTTTAATTTCAATTTTCATCTAATATGTATAAACAATATAGGTTAAGTAGCTTACAAGCAGTGTCAATTACTGGAACCTACAATTGTAGAGAACGTAATGATTTACACCCCTTCTTGATTATTAGCTCATTAAGGAATTTTTTACTGGATAGTGTAATGTATTATGCATTCTTTGACAGTGTTGCCGATATAATTTTTTTCGGAAATGCTATTGTTACCAGTAATCGACATGGTGTCGATTACTTGGGCGCCAATTTCAGGAATTATTGTAATAACATTTAACATTTTCTTATAGATTAATGGCACCAAAAAAGGACTTTACGCCAGAGCCAGGTACTGAGACTTGTCCAAAATGAAATATCCGTTGCTATAGCTGCTGGGATTCCTCATGTAACATTGATGTATAAAGCGTCCGGTAAATCGCCACACCCAGCTGCAAATCTTCGTCTTACCGAAGAAGAAATCTTAGTTCCATGGGTACTTCAGTTGTCAAAAATTCACTATCAAATTACTAAAGTGTAGTTGATTGATATTATCGAGTATATAATTTAAAACAAACCTGGAAAATATCACTTTATAAACAAAAGACCTGGTAATAAATGGTTTTAATACTTCTTAAAAAGTACTCAGATTTCTCAGAACTAAACCATATCCACGGAAAATGTCTCTGAAACACAAATAAGAAGCTGGTTTTCTGAAATAAAAAAATTTCTAGCAACTAAACAATTACTACATATTACAAATGATCCAAATCGAGTATTTAACACTGACGAATATGCTTTTTTCATGAACCCCAAGGTCTATAGGGTAATTACTAGAAAAGGTGGAAGGAATGTCTACACTACATCGGGTGATGGAAAAGAAGCATTGACAGTACTTGTTACCGCCAATTCAGCAGGCAAACCCCCTATGATTGTATTTGTGTACACAGGAATTCCAAGTTATATTTCAGTGAGTGTTCCTCTGGAATGAGGTCTTGGTACCTCTGAAAATGGTTGGATGTGGTGCCACACTTTATGTCTATATTACAATAGTTATTTGTAAAACCAGTGTCACAATGACTCGTTTTGTAGTACGAATGAAGTTTGAACAACGAACCGCGAAGCGGTGAGTTTTGCAAATAACGAGTACTACAGAAAGTCATTGTGGCACAAGTTTTACACAATATTTTTTATAATTCGCATTTATTTCATTATTTAAATAAAATAGAATTTCATATAATCCCTGTTTTTAAACTAGGAGGAGTGGTTTGAATTTAAGTTGGCAATTCTGTAGATTCCTAATTGGTCAGATCATAGATGGTTTTATTCAGCACTTCTGAGTTTTGACATATTATAACCTCATAATTGTTTAAATTGTAAACAAACTTTCATTTAAGCAAAAAGAGGATGATTATTTGTTTAAAAAAGAGCTTCTTCGTATATGCTGTTGCGATCTATTTATATTATATCCTGAACATAATTATTTCTGTAATACATCTTCACATAGATATCTGGTAATTTATCCCAAAAATCGAACGTTTTATATACCTATATATTGATCCTATACAATATAAAAATAAACAATTGAAAATCATTGATAAATAAACGTTAGCGTACTTTATTCATCAATATTTTCAATATACAAATCATTATAATTTACCTTTAATATAATATTTTGCTAGCTACAACAACGCTAGACCATTTTATTTATAATTTGTGTCAAGGTTTAAGTCAAATGTCAAATAAAAATATAACTAAATACAATAACCAACTGTACACTAAAAATTACTATAACAGTGTTCAAAGAGCTTCATTGTGATACTGTAAACAATGTTATAATGAAGTCTCTTTTATACGCGAATTATAAAATAGTTATTCGTAAAACAACTGTCACAATGACTCGTTTTGTAGTACGAGTGAAGTTAAGCGGTGAGTTGTGCAAATCACGAGTACTACAGAAAGTCATTGTGGCACAAGTTTTACACAATATTTTTTATAATTCGCATTTATTTGATTATTTAAATACAATAGAATTTCATATAATCCCTGTTTTGAAACTAGGAGGAGTGGTTTGAATTAAGTTGGCAATTTTGTAGATTCCTAATTGGTCAGATCACAGATGGTTTTATTCAGCACTTCTGACTTTTGACATATTATAACCGAATAATTGGGTAAATTGTAAACAAACTTTCATTTAAGCAAAAAGAGGATAATTATTTGTTTAAAAAAGAGCTTCTTCGTATATGCTATTGCGATCTATTTATATTATATCCTGAACAGAATTATTTCTGTAATTCATCTTCACATAGATATCTGGTAATTTATCCCAAAAATCGAACGTTTTGTATACCTATATATTGATCCTATACAATATAAAAATAAACAATTGACAAATAATTGATAAATAAACGTTAGCGTACTTTATTCATTAATATTTTTTATTTATAAATCTTTCTAATTTACCTTTAATATAATAATTTGCTAGCTAGAACAACGCTAGACCATTTTATTTATAATTTGTGTCAAGGTTTAAGTCAAATGTCAAATAAAAATATAACTAAATACAATAACCAACTGTACACTAAAAATTACTATAACAGTGTTCAAAGAGCTTCATTGTGACATTGTAAACAATGTTATAATGAAGTCTCTTTTATACGCGAATTATAAAAACATATTTGTACCATAGCTCAATAGAGAAAATATAGATCGTCCAGTTTTGCTATTTGTGGATGTTTCGCACATGACACTCCATTTATCACAATTTTGTTCCGCAAACATGGATTTGCAAAAACAGATCTTTATTCCTGTTTTTCAAAAAGCCTTAGCATGTATTACACCGGACATTATAAAAAATGGTTGAGTTTCTGGTTAGTGTCATTTTAACGTATATAACGTTAATTTTAACAAAATTCCTGATAAAAACAGATCAGAGCATAATCAGCTTGGAATTAATACATCTATAGCATTAAAGACAATTTAAAAAAAAATTGGTCACGATAAGGAAACTGAATATCAACAACTTCTAATTTCTCATAAATCTTCTATACCTTCGACTTCTAAGAAAACAAATTCTTTACCATTTGCTGTACCGTCGCCATTTAAAAGAGCGTTGTTTTGGCCTGACAACTCTGTCAGCAATAAAAAGAGAAAAACCAAGGAAAAATTCCATTGGTCGTCACCTCTGTAGCATGGAAAAATTATCACCGAAAAAAGGAACAGGAAAAGTGAAAACAATAGAAGAGAAAAAAGCCAGAGCAATATTGAGAGAGCAGAATAAACTCGAAACTAATGAAGACGAATGTGTACCAAGTGAAAACAGCACTGAAAGCCCTGGCGAGCTCACTTATGAAGAATCAAATCATTCTCAAATAGTTTTAAAAATGACACCATTTCCAAAAATGTTAAATTAAAGGTGACATACTTAAATATGAATTGAGCCAGCTAATGTGCTAATAATAGTTAAATATGTAAAACAAAATTGTACACCCTTACTACAGGGTAAAATCGTTTTAATTCAATACAAGTATTGTATATTTTATTATTTTATCTACCTATGTAGAGCTAGTTAAGATTTTTTTTCTGGCAAAGACTGTAGTCATTCAGCCAATCACAACATATTTATTATTATTTAACAATCTAACCTGACAAAAGGGATAACAAGGACACTTCTCGTCAAGGGGTCCGTTGAGGCATTTTCAAAATAAGACAAACAACAGTAGACCACGGAACGGAAGGAAATATACAAATGGGTCATATGTCTAATTTTTAGTCTAAAAAAAGTCATCATCGCATTTGAATTTTTTGATAAAATCCAATATTTTGGTTATAATATCGAATAGTACCCTCTATCGGCGACCGTGTAGGTCGCAACTATCATGAAACCTAAAAGCACAAGAAATGCTCTTTTCATTGATTTTTCCAAATCCATTAAGTCGTTTCGAAGTTACAGGCATTTATTTAAAACTACATTCAAATACCTCCCACCACTTTATATCGAAAGATAGAGAATTGCCGACTGATCCTACCATAGACAAATAATATAAGAGACGGTTTGATGCATAGGCGGCAAGTGGCACAACGTTTCTGCGCCGCCACCCGCGCATGGACTCTACAGTCGCGCGAACTACAAGACTGTTTTACATGAACAAAATAGAATAAAGCAATTTAAAATATTATAAATGACAATGAATTTCAACATATTGCCTTTATTGTGAATAAATATTATAAAATATCTTAGTATATTAACTTTTAAGTCATTAAAAATGAAAATACACAAAATCAATCTTACATTGGTTTGTGTGAATACGGCTTGTGTTTGTCAAAGTGAAGTGTCAAAACTAAAAATATGGTTACAAGTTATAAGTATGAGTAAAATTAGTATAGTTTTGTTCAATTTATTTAGGTTTCCCGTTCTAATAAAGTAAATAAAAGTAAGTGAACCTTTAAAATGTCATTACCAGGTATAATTCGTCATAGTTGTATTGTAAAAAAATGTTTATAGTAAATATTTTTGACCACTTCGCAATTTGGGTTTAAGAACAAAACATTTTTCAAATTTTCATCTGACATTAATCAAAGAGAACAGTGGTTCAAAATTTTAGAACTTATACATCTAATGATCAAATGTATAAAGATCATTTTGATGATGATCCACTTACAAGTACGTGTCGTAAAAGACTTAAATTTGCTTTACCTTATCAATCCTTACATCATACACCACCACATGGTAAAAACATCCAAGCTTTTTAAAGTACATTATTTTCTGTAAAAAGAAACCTTATTTTTTGTGACATTGATAAACTAGAACTACAACACAAATTGTAAAGCAGACGATGTAATTTATTAGATAACTTAAAGTCTTCAAAATTTTCATAATTAACCAAAACAATTCACTTCTAAAACTAATAATGAATTGGAAAAAAATTGAATTCCCGTTCTTAAATACATAACATAACTCAAATGTTGACACTCAACAATAAGCTATGTTTCTAGTTTCGTACAACTTTTAATTGCGAAGAATGTAAGGCTAATTTGCAGAGAGATATTTTAGTTGTTCACCACCGTGGTTTCACTTCCTTCAAAGAAAATGATGATAAAATACGTCTGATTTGTGTACAGAAGAGTTGTTAAATTTCTTTCAATACTGCATGACTTTGTTATCATATTTCACCACTTTTCGTTCATGTAGAAAATATTACTGAAAAAAATAACACTTTGCAAAAGGTCGTATAAATTTTCATTTATTCATCTGTCTAGAATATAAATCATACGTATTTTCTCAACTCATAAAAGTTTGTGTTCCCTTATTAATTGAAAAATATAATGATGGTAAGAGGACTAACAAACAAAAATATTTTTTTGTTACTTAAAACGTACTACTTTTAATTTACATTTTGTTTCAGACCTGTTCCTGTCTTCATGGATATGGAGAATCTAGTTTTTAACTTCTTTTTATTAAAATGTTTTTTGGTTTTGTTGTCAAAAATTTCAAAATAACAATGTGCAATTTGATGTGATATTGGATTAATTTTCTTAAATATAATGTAATGTAATTTTAGTAGAAATATGTAATTGTGATTAATGATTTTTTTTATATTATTGGCAGGTTAATAAAAAATTTGAATGTTTGCTGTTTTCTTATTTATCTAAATTATTTGTCTCAAACTTGTTTATCATAATTATTTCATTACAAAAAATGAAATATAATTTTTTGAAATGAAATAATTATATAATAAACAATTTTAAGACAAACTATAAAATTTACCTACCAATAATCCAAACTACCAAATTTAAATATCCCGCCTGTAAGAATTAGTTCTGCCCCCCGCAAGGGGTGCGCTCAGATCGACGCGATGCTAGCTGTTTGTACGGAAACGAACACTCTCTTATTACTTTCTCTATGGATCCTACCGTAAATATACGTTTTTTCTTTGTTTTGGTATCATTTAACGTAACTATTAGCATTGTTTCTGAATCCCCCATATCTTCAGTTGTTAACAACATGCCTAAAAACTAATACCACTTTCATTAACAGAAACGTGTCGTCTGGAGTTTAAGTCAAAAACATAGTGACGTTTTCCATTGTCAAACCTTTTTTAGGTTCATATTTGTCATTTTAACGTTTCAAAAAAGCGATTAACTTTTTATATTGTAGAATATTCGTCCTTTCACTGATAAGTATTGTGCTTTTGATCATAGAGGACCACAAATCACCTACTTCTATAGATGTTTCACGCAGATGGATCAAGGTCAAGCTATTTTATTAGTATGTGTTTCAGACAAGCAGATGGAAGCACCATTGAATTTTAGTAGTATTGTAAAATTTCCTGTTTTATCCACTCACCGCTGCCAAATGTCAATAATTTTGATTTATAACCACAAATCGAGGTGATTTGTGTTTATAACTGTGTTATAACGCTTCATAGTTTTATTTTACCAGTTTTCGTTTTCAAATGATATAAAGTCAGTTTTGAGTGATAAATTTCAATTTTTAAATAATAGTGTGTGTCAGGTTTTATGATGCCACGTTATATGAAATGCTGTGTGCCTAATTGCACACCAACATCTAAACATCTAATTTTCGACATAATATTTCCAAATCCAAATAAAGACTCCCAAAAATTCAAGGCAATGCAATAAACTGTTATCAATTGAAGACAATGGAGCCGTTACTTGTATATCAAGCAAAGAGAATATGCCATAAACATTTTGAAGTGAAATACACTACAGCTTGGCCCAATAGATTGTATTCAACTGCTAGTCCATCCTTATTTTTACCTGGTAAGAGAAAAATGCAGTGAACAAATATTAATAAACATGTGATTTCTTTTAAAAACGTCAGACCTACATTATATATCACTGGTAAATTATTTGTTTTAAGCTGCAGTTATGTAACTTGAAAATACACACTCATGAGCCTTTGTTATTGCCTTGCAGTGGTATGTATTTCTATTATATAATTAAAACAAAAATCAGTAAGTTTATATTATAAACTTTATAACATGGCTACACAATCATAAATTTATTTTATGCTTTATATCTACATTTTACAATATTCTTGTTTCATTTTATGTCTCTGATTTATTTTAATGCAATTGTAGCTTGTTGCAGTAACAATAGTAGTCAAACTTTCATCATTTTACTGTTGAAAATATTTTGTTGTATCTACATGTACTTTGTACATTGTCCCTATTTTGTGAATATACTTTTTTCAATAAATGGTTTAATAACATATGTTTCTTATTTTGGTCCTTCTGTAAACAGTCAATTGCCAAAAAACTGTTAATTTCTTTAAGTATTGCTCAGTAAATGACTTGATTTTTTAAAAAGTCTAATATATTTATCTACAATGATAAATTGTTTGGCAATTATATTCGAATTTACAAGATATTAGCTCCGTTAATGATTGGCAAACAATTGAGTGTGCACAATATAGTAGACTTTTTAGTAAAACCTGTTATTTACTTACAATAAACAAGGATCTTCAAACCAACAGTAAAGATATTCGCAATTTAAATTTAGCGCCGATTCTTCTTTCCCTAGTAGCGACTTAAGGAACAATTTACCCATTAGTTAATTGTGTTTCAGTTCTATAGGTGGCGCTAGTTTTTGTCATTTCAAGAAAGCATTGTCGTGAACTATCTATAGAGTAGGTGATTTGTGATAGAGGACGTAGACCATAAACTGGTAGCTTTGAGGACTTTTGCCTAAAACAAATAGAGTAAAGTGCCCTAATATCAGATAGTTGCCTAATATCGGATAGTTCTGTTTTAAAGAAATCTGTCATCTGATTACGAAGAAACCCATCTACAGTTTAGCATGGAGTTTAACCCAAGCCACCGAATAATATTTTAGTGTATCTGATAAAATATAGATGGCTCTAGAGTCACTTTTACCGAACTGTCACATTCCGAGTTTTTACACGTGCTAGTTGAAAACGTAATTCTTAGACATTCAGATAAGTTTTGAAATTTGTCTCTGTAGTTTAAGTTAGTCTATAATATGTCTACTTCAATTCAGTGCATGCATACATAACCTCGACCATCAACAGGAGACAATTTGCCTAATATCGGATGGTCACGTTGTCTTAATATCAGATATCGGATATTAGGACAAAATATTTCTTATCTGTCTATATAATCTCTACGTAGCTAAGGCCTTATTAATGACTAAATTTTTATATTTTCGTCGACAAAAAGAAAGATTTATGCTATAATCCTTGTACTACACCAGCTCATTTAATTTTCTATCTTACACTTTTTCTCAATTTCAGAAAAAAACTGTCATTGAAGGAACCCAAACAAAAACGAAAGTCGTGGGATAGTAAATCCATGCTTGCAGCTGTTACTGCGGTTAAAAACAAAGAAATGGGATACTTGCTAGCTTCAAGAACTTTTAAAGTACCCAAGAGCACTTTGGAAGACTACGTAAAAAACAAAATAAATTCACCTGAAGAGCTTATTCAAACCAATCTAGGACGTCCACCAGTGTTGCCTAAAGAAATTGAAGCGAATTTGGTTGATTATTGTCTAGAAATGGATAAAAGATTTTACGGATTGCGAGCTTCTGATATTCGAAGATAAGCCTTTCAATTAGCCATTCGGAAACATAGGTTTTCAAAGAATCAGGAAAGAGCAGGTTACAAATGGTTGCGTTCGTTTTTAAAAAGGCACCCTGAACTAACGTTTAGGAGACCACAGGGTTCATCAACTGCCCGAATCAAGGGATTCACAGAAGAAAATGTAAATCTCTTTTTTAAAATTTTGGAACCTGCGATGGAGAAGGTAAAATTCAATCCCTGTCGAATATACAACATAGATGAAACAGGTATAACGTCTGTACAATCCAAGCATACCAGGATAGATAATCACTTTAAAAGGTAAAAAGCAAGTGGGGGCAGTTACCTCTGCAGAAAGAAGATCACTAATGACGGTGGTTACCTGTATGAATGCGGCTGGTGGTTATGTGCCTCCAATGGTCATATTTCCCCGAAAAAACATGAAGACAGAATTACTCAATGGCACTCCACCAGGGACAATTGCTGCCTGCCATGTGTCTGGTTGGATTCAGAGCCACATTTTCACCAATTGGTTACAACATCTTATTAGCCACGCTAAACCAAGTGAAGCTGATCCTGTTTTATTAATATAAGACGGTCACTACTCCCATACGCGAAACCTTGACACGATAAACTTGGCGCGACAGAACCATGTGGATATTGTATGTCTCCCGCCGCATTCTACTCACAAAATGCAGCCGCTGGACCTTGCATTCATGGGTCCTCTTAAAACCTATTACTCAAAGGAGATTGAAAATTGGCTGAGAAACAACCCTGGAAGAGTGGTCACCAGCTATCAAGTTTGCGAATTGCTTGGAAGAGCGTATGTAAGATGTGCTACAGCTAAAATCGCTATAAATGGTTCTCGAAAGAGCGGTATCTTTCCATTTAATAAGCACATTTTTCGAGACCACGACTTTGCTATTTACCATCAAGCGGAAGATGACCGAATTCCAGTTACAAATCTACCCGATGCTGAACAACAAAAGTAAGTGACTCCTCCAAGGCATTACTCCTCCAAGGCATGTGACTCCTCCAAGGGGTGTGACTCCTTCAAGGCATGTGACTCCTACAAGGAATGTAACTCCAACAAGGCATGTGACTTATCAAAGATGTATTAATACGATCAAATGTGTGAAAGATTCATCATGTTAAAACATTTCCAATTCCAGAGATCCAAGAGTGCGGCCCCAAGATATTAGTCCTTTGCCGACCACTTCAATTTACGAGTCTAGTGATAAAGAAAGAAGGTCCAGAAAAGGATCTGCTGCCGTGATTACAAGTACCCCATATAAAGATGCCTTAGAAAGAAGTTTGTCAGAACAGAAGAGAAAGAAAAGTACTTCAAAGGGAATTCCGAAATTGAAAACAGACAAATGTAATCCTTCCAAAAAAACAAATAAAAAGAAAAGAAAATCTATTGCTAAAAAGACAATGACAACGAAGGTGAGAAAGACTAGTGTTAATAATGACGAATCTTTTAGTTCATCTGAAGAAGATGAAGTACTAATTTTGGATGATGATTCTGACATGGACTGTGACATTGGGGAAGAGGAAGCAGAATGTATGTTTTGTTCTGGACTCTTCTCTTAAGATACTTCGGGTGAACAATGGATTCAGTGCTAAAAATGTTTCAGGTGGGCTCATGCCGACTGTGCCAATATAGACAAAGAAATATATTTGTGATTTCTGCCCCGATGGCTAGTTTTATATCGTTATCCTAATATCGGATACCCTATCCGGTATTAGGAACATTATTTTTTGTCAACGTAAATTGACCATTTTTCGAAAAACTTAAATTTTATTTTTTAGCATGTGGCAATTATTTATTTTGGTTTAATATACAGTGATGGGCAAATGTGTGGAACCAAGTAAATATCTCTGGAATTATTAGAGATATCAAAATGAAATTTGGAAGGTAGATACTACAGTAGATTGCCTATTCGTTTTCATATTTTTTAACAATTTTAAACTTCCGGTTTTACCGGAAGTAATTTCGATTTTAAAATTTGTAATGTATGTGTATTATTTTAGTTTCTGATGAAACATTTTATTACGAATACAAAAATATTGGGTTCGATATTTTTTATTTCAATGCCTACCAAGATAATAACAGAAAAGTAACTGAGGAAAAGAAAAATTTGTTGGTAGCTAGTAGTCGATGAAATTCATTGTAGAAGTGACAGTAGTTGTCAAAATAAGTTATTATTGTTTGTATTTGAACGTAAAAAGATTGTATTGTTTTAATTTGATCATAAAATGGCCGAATTAAGTGAAAGAGAAAGAATAGAAATATTACCTAATGATGATTGGGTATGGGGAGAGGAAAAGGACGCATCAAGAAGTTTGTGACCTTTTTAACATTGTTCATCCGAATGCACAAATATCCCGTTCAGTAGTGACGAAAACTTTGCGAACGTACCGCACAAGTGGAAAAGTTAGCAATTTACCAAAAAGTGGACGGTTAGAAAGTGCATGTAATGAAGATGTAGCTCAAAATGTTGCTATATCTTTGGAAGAAAATCTTCACTTATCCACTACCGACCTCGCCAATGTGCATGGAATTAGCCGTCGTTCATTAGGAAAGATATTAAGGCGGGAAAAATATTATCCATACAAAATTTGCCTCGTTCAAGAACTATCCGAAGACGATTTCGACAGACGTTTGCAATGAAACGATGATGGATATTTGCAACCGTGATAATAATTTTATGAGAAATGTGGTGTTTTCAGACGAGGCTACATTTTCATTAAACGGTTACGGTTAATCGACATAACTGCCGCTACTGGTCGCAAAGTAATCCTCATTGGGTACAATAGGCTCATACACAACATCCCCAAAAATTGAACGTTTGGGCCGGCATTTATAACAACAGAATCGTGGGACCCTTCTTCTTATAAGAAATTGTAAACGGAGATAGGTATTTACAGCTCTTAGACACACAAGTGATTCCGGCATTGGAGCTAAATGGACAATTACCAAATAATATCTGGTTTCAGCAGGATGGAGCACCACCCCATTACCCTCGCATTGTTCGAGATCATTTAGATAGGACATTTCATCACAGATGGATTGGAAGAAGGGGTATTTATGAATGGCCTGCACGAAGTCCCGACCTTAATCCACTAGACTATTTTCTGTGGGGTTATTTAAAGTTTAAGGTTTATGTTGATAGACCAAATAATTTGCAAGAATTAGCTGCAACAATAACTCAAGAGATCCAGAGAATTCCACCAGAAGTAATAGCTAATATGTTACTAGAGAATTTACAAACCGACTTGCCTATTGTCAAGAAGTAAACGGTGCTCAGTTTGAACATCTAATACATTAATTTTAGTGTTTTTAAATGAAACTCAAGGTCTCTAGTTAATTCCACAATATAATACAAGTTATTGAAAATTCTAAAAAATTGACAATTGTTTCGATAAATCAATATCATCGTCAGAATGACAGAAGTTATATTTCATTGTATGCCTACCTGATGTTTAGTAGTTAATTTTGGCTAGACCAAGAAGTAACCTAACTTGTGATTGGCTTAATATATGTTTATAGAAAAAAGAAGATGTGATGTTACAAATATTGAAGCTTAGATATTATTAACCCTATGGTGATCTCCTGGATATCATTTTTCCAATTAAGATCAGTATAACTGTGCAATGATATAGAAAACCAGGAAAACTATATCTGCTGATCTTTACAATTATCACTTAAGAAGACAGTTTATTAGTGGAGAATTCCCTAGATTTAACTGTTCATTGACAACTTCATATTGTGGGTTTCTTAAATGTCTTCTAATTTCCAGTTCTTCAAGGAAATCCAGTTCTTGTTTCTTTTCACAAATATGCAGTACTTCTAGTTCTGTGTTAGGTGTCAATGAATTATTGGTGTCAAGTAGATGTTTTGCGTAGTGGGATTTATCTGGTTGTTTTAATCTGTATGCTCGTAAGTGCTCACTGTATCGTACTTCAAAATTCCTAAGGGTCTGACCCAAATAGACAGCATTACATTCTGGACATTTGAGTTTATATATACCTGACTTCTTTAATAGTGGTATTTTTGTTTTTACATTTAACAATTTTGTACTAACGTTACTTTCTGTTTTAAAAGAAATTGTTGTATTCGTTGCTGAAGATATTATCTTTGAAATATTATTGGAAATATTTCCTGCATATGTGATGGTTTTATAAGTTTTAATTTCATCAGCTTGTTTAGGATATATTAGTTGTAATGCCACTTTTTTCTCTTTTTTACTAATTAGCCTATTTATCATATCTAATGGATAACCGTTAGATGTTGCTATTTGTCTAATTGTATTAATCTCTCTATCAAAATTACATTTGTTCATAGGAACTGAAAAAGCTCTATGTATCATTGAATTATATGCCGCTAGTCTGTGTGAGACAGAGTGATTACAATTGAATGGAATTGTCACATCAGTCTGTGTTGGTTTTCGGTAAATTGAATAATCAAGTACATTATTAACTCTTTGAATTTTTAAATCAAGAAAATTGATTGAGCTATTTTCTTCAATTTCTAATGTAAATTTAATTTTCGGGTGTAAATTATTGATGTGGTTGAAAAATACATCTAATTGTCGTTCACTACCCATAAAACAAGCTAATATGTCATCTACATATCTATACCAAAATAAAATATTTTTCGAAATATTACTTTCAAAGATCTTTCTTTCTAAATTGTCCATAAAAATGTTTGCTAAAATAGGTGATATAGGGCTTCCCATTGGTAAACCTTCATTTTGAATATATATCTTATTGTCAAAAGTGAAATAATTCTGATTAATGCATCCATCAAATAAATTAAGTATATCTGATATTATTCCTGGATTAATATTTTTATCTTCTAGTAATTTTCTTACAATTAGATGTATTTTTCAACCACATCAATAATTTACACCCGAAAATTAAATTTACATTAGAAATTGAAGAAAATAGCTCAATCAATTTTCTTGATTTAAAAATTCAAAGAGTTAATAATGTACTTGATTATTCAATTTACCGAAAACCAACACAGACTGATGTGACAATTCCATTCAATTGTAATCACTCTGTCTCACACAGACTAGCGGCATATAATTCAATGATACATAGAGCTTTTTCAGTTCCTATGAACAAATGTAATTTTGATAGAGAGATTAATACAATTAGACAAATAGCAACATCTAACGGTTATCCATTAGATATGATAAATAGGCTAATTAGTAAAAAGAGAAAAAAGTGGCATTACAACTAATATATCCTAAACAAGCTGATGAAATTAAAACTTATAAAACCATCACATTTGCAGGAAATATTTCTAATAATATTTCAAAGATAATATCTTCAGCAACGAATACAACAATTTCTTTTAAAACAGAAAGTAACGTTAGTACAAAATTGTTAAATGTAAAAACAAAAATACCACTATTAAAGAAGTCAGGTATATATAAACTCAAATGTCCAGAATGTAATGCTGTCTATTCGGGTCAGACCCTTAGGAATTTTGAAGTACGATACAGTGAGCACTTACGAGCATACAGATTAAAACAACCAGATAAATCCCACTACGCAAAACATCTACTTGACACCAATCATTCATTGACACCTAACACAGAACTAGAAGTACTGCATATTTGTGAAAAGAAACAAGAACTGGATTTCCTTGAAGAACTGGAAATTAGAAGACATTTAAGAAACCCACAATATGAAGTTGTCAATGAACAGTTAAATCTAGGGAATTCTCCACTAATAAACTGTCTTCTTAAGTGATAATTGTAAAGATCAGCAGATATAGTTTTCTTGGTTTTCTATATCATTGCACAGTTATATTGATCTTAATTGGAAAAATGATATCCAGGATATCACCATAGGGCTAATAATATCTAAGCTTCAATATTTGTAATATCACATCTTCTTTTTTCTATAAACATATATCAAGCCAATCACAAGTTAGGTTACTTCTTGGTCTAGCCAAAATTAACTACTAAACATCAGGTAGGCATAAAATGAAATGTAACTTCTGTCATTCTGACGATGATATTGATTTATCGAAACAATTGTCAATTTTTTAGAATTTTCAATAACTTGTATTATATTGTGGAATTAACTAGAGACCTTGAGTTTCATTTAAAAACACTAATATGAGCATATTCCACGAAGTAAGGGTCGAGACAGTCAATTACATTAATTTTAGTTTAGTTAAGTTTCAATGTTTTGAAAATCACTTAGTTTCCGGTAATAATTATGATTATTTCTTTAATGGATATTAGATTTTTCTTTTCCTTAGTTACTTCTCTGTTAATATCTCGGTATGTATTGAAATAAAAAATATCGAACCCGATATTTTTGTATTCGTCATAAAATGTTTCATCAGAAACTAAAATAATATACAGGGTGTTCCATTACAAATTTTAAAATCGACATTACTTCCGGTAAAACCGGAAGTTCAAAATTGTTAAAAAATATGAAAACAAATAGGCAATCTACTGTAGTATCCACCTTCCAAATTTCATTTTAATATCTCTAATAATTCCAGAGATATTTACTTGGTTCCACACATTTGCCCATCACTATGATTCTCTATAGCCTATTATTTGTTTTGTTTTAAAAACTTCGTAGATTTATTGATGTATTAAAATTAATATTAGGGTTCAAAAAAAGTATCCCATATCAGGGCACTTTACTCTAACAAAATTAGTACCTATATACCACACTTTAACTATAGAAAATAGCTTGCTTACCTTCTAAAAGTATGCCAGCATCAAATTTTCGTCAATGCCTTTAAAATTCTTGGTGTTTCTCCAATCGCAGAGCATATTATATGTTTTCTCGTATCTTTCCTTGGATTTAACCGGAAGCAAAATGGATGAAGCTTCGAGGACTGCATTCAGGAAATCTTCCAAGTCGTTTTCATTAGACATTTCCATAATTCTTGTGAAATTCACTCCCAAATATGATTGTATTTGGATTCTGTCAATAGTCGTTAATCACAAAAAACATCTTGTTTAGATTGCTAAGTTACCGAGAAGTCATACTACTTCGTTTTTTAGATTTTCTTCAGTAACTATTCATTCTTTTTAGATTTTAATATGGATTGCAAAATAATTAAATACTTTACTCATATGGAAATTAAATCCTCGCTTCGATCGGATTCAAACTAACCACTCGTCAAGTAAAGTTCCACATTTCTAAACTTGACGATACGTAAGATACAATTTTCAATCGTTTTTGAATAATTGCTAAGAACTTGTATTTGTTTCTTGTATTTCCTAGCCACTGTTCAGTCATTTTTATGTTATTTTAGTTTTGAGAATATTAAATAAGCATACGTTATTATACATTAAAATGTATTTTTTTCAGTCAATAACTGTGATGACAATTAGAATTTAAAAAATCATTAATTTGAAAATATATCTATCATCAACTGTTTTTAAGCAAATGTTAATTGATAAACCCTGCAGAATTCATATGATGTTGATAGATATAACTTTTGATTCATTTTAGTGAAATATTAATAAGTCAAATATTGGCTCTCATAGTGTCAATAATTGGCGTTTCACCTTATCTTACGTCTACAATTTCCTTGTCTTAATTATTTTATAGAAAATCCTAGGAAAGTTGAATATCAAAAACTGTCTTCGTTATCAAGGTGACACAAAAAAGCTATTATATTGAGTTACTAAATTAATTACCAACCTTGGAAGAATGGCTTCCAATCTTCTTTGACCAATTTTTCAGCGTAATCTATATATCCAGACACTTCGAAGCCGGATTTGGTCATATATTTCAAAAAAATTATTGTTGAAAGTATGCCAACACGATTCGGTCGTTCTCTATGAGCCAAATCCGTTTGCAAAGCATCTCCACCAACTAAAACATCGCTGGATAATTCGTATGGCTTGTAAGGTGGAAACAGATAAGCGAGGACAGCAGCCAATCTTTTTTCGAATTGCTTTTTGCTCAAAGTCTCTCCAGAACTTCTATATCCTTCAAAAATTAATATAGGTTTATACACAAAGAAGGTAATTAGAACTACAATATCAGAGAGCAGTAATCAGTTTTAATCAGATTCGTATTCGCTTCTCAGAAAACATATTCAGATTACGTTTTCCATCGAAAAACTTATTTTTCTAGAATTCTGCCTAAGAATAGTAGCATCAGAATTACAGGGTAGACGGAAAAAATGCACTTGTTCATGTTTAGAAGAGCATTTTACATGTCTCTTTCCTATGTCATCTTCACGAATATTTCTTATAACATTTTTTTGCTGTGTTGAGATTTCTGCAATGAAATATATAAACTCAAAACCAACAAATAGGGGTTTATATATCAAGTATTGGAAAAAAGGCAGAAACTTATTTATAAACAAGACATATGAATCAATGCCCTTTTTCTGTTGTGATAAATACACACATGAACAATAAACTGAAATCCTGAGATTTAACAACTATAGTTTATTTCATAGAAACACGAGCTTAGATCAAAAATGTTGCTGTTTTTTAACTAAAAAAATGTAGTTGAAACCAAATATAAGGAGTACATAAAAGTCTCACTAGATCTATGAGCTACTAAAGTAAAATAAATCACGAACAAACCCTTTATATTTGGATCATGTATATTATGAGTATAAAGCAAAAAGATGAAAAGATAAGGGACCACTATTTTGCTGGTCGACGGATATACAGTAGAAACGGTGAAACTTTTCCATCACGTGACACAATCTACGATTTATGCAACACATATTTTCTACATACTATCTTCTTCTATCAATATAAATCAAACATAACAACGTACGATCGATTGTATTTTTCACAAAACCAACTACAAGACATATGTAATAGTTTTTTTTTCAATTTGCTGTAGTAATCGTAAAAAGAGACAACTATATAATTGACGTAACGTGAATGAGTGATCGTACCAAAAGTTTAATTTGACATTACCACATTTGAGGTTATGCGAGCTTAGTTAACGGTCTTGTTTTTAGCGATTTTTTAGATTGAGAGTGTATTTATTGTTAAATCGGTTCTTGTAAGAAGTAATTTGACTTTTTATTCCATTTGACATTGGTAAGTACGAATATAATACATTATCAAATTGTAAACTTTTGACATTTCATAACACCTAAAATGCCGTGAGACGGGAATATTACAATGCTTATTTTACTTCTTATTGATGGTAAATAGTATTTATAATTCTCCACAGTTTGTAAATCTCTGTTGAATTTTCAAAGATGCATGAATCAAGTGTCTGATTGTACTAGCAATGGTATATTAACCAACAGTTATTTTCAGAAAATGCCTGGAAAACGGCTTAATTCACGAGCACAGGAGTTTGTTATAAACGTAATTGAATATTTTGAGATGTAAAAAAATCCCGGCGGACCTTTTCAACCTATTTCATCTGTTTAGGATGTATTATACTACATATATTTAAGAACAGTTCTATGTAAAATTATATTTCAGGGAGTGGCAACTGCACTAAAAATTTCTGTAAAAACGGTATGTTCCCGTAAAAAAAGGAAGGAAAATTATCCAACTTTTCCAATGTCACTCAGTTAGACATCTCGGTTAAAACTAAAATCAGATGATTTACCCGAGGGAACCGAAATGGCATTGCGGAATACCTTATATAACATGCATGAACAAAGTAAGTAAACAAACATATGAAACAATAATACAACACCTTCCATGTTCTTAACCCTTAGATTAGAGTCTGCCTACACTTTAAATAAAAGAGAAGTACTTTAATAATTAAGATGACACATCATAGTGCATGTAGTATTTTCTATACAGTGTGATTTCTCACCAACAGGTTATAATGTGGTATATGAAAATCTTATTATAGAGGTTCTGAGTAATGAAAGTTTGAGAATACAGAAAGTTGTGTATTTTTTTTAATTTAAATGTGATAATTTATAGCTTCTACATGTGCTGAGTTCTAAGTTGAGTACTGTCGGTAAATATTTACCAATTTGTTCGGTCAGAGTGTGGATTGTGTTTTTCACAATTTAGTTCTCTAATTTGAATTTTTTGATGTCACATGTATGGAGTTGCTCAATACATTACTTGGTACAAATAATAAAAAATCTGAATATCAAAAATCTGTGTTCAAATTTAGAATGAAGTAAAAGAAAAAATCTTTGGCAGATGAGACAATAGCGGTTATTATTTAGGCCGTAAAGGAATCTAAATATTTCTCAATCAAAGTAGATTCAACGCCAGTTATTACACATATTGATCAACTTTCTTTTGTAATTAGACATGTAAAAGACTTCGAATTTTCATTTGAACATTTCTTGGGCTTTCTGCCAAATACTGGGCACAAATCGGAGCAAATAGCCAAGGCAATTCTGAATTTTCTTTCATCTCTAGGCGTGGATATATCAAATTGCGGAGGACAGTCATATGACAATGCGGCCAATATGTCTGGAGTTTATAGTGGACTGCAAGCTCGAATCAAAGAAGTCAACCCACTTGCTGCATACATACCATGTTTCGCACATTCTTTAAATTTATTTGGGACCAGTGCTGCGGACAGTTGTCATGAAGCTTGTGATTTTTTCTTGTTCCTTCAAAGCATGTATACATTATTTTCAGCATCCACACATCGATGGGAGGTCCTAAATTCACAACTATTGTATTCAACAGATATTTTGTCAATAAAATGCTCTGTTCTACTCGATGGTCCACTCGCGAGGACGCATGCTTAAGTTTGAATCGAAATTGGGAAAACATGTTCATAGCACTAACATCAATTCACGAGGATGTATCAGAAAAACCCCAAACAAAATAAATTCAGTTTTCCTATTAAATAAAAACGTGCTGATTTAATTTTCACTTGAGCTATTGGTGTTGTAAGGTATTTTTACCAGCAAAACACTAATATGCGGGGAAAAGGGGCGGCAGTTGATAGACAAAAACCTAGATACGGCCTTGCTTTAAAGACATCAGCATTCATGTACTCATGGTAGCCACCGGTACTATAACAAAACCGTTTGAACTACCAATGTGTATTATTATCAGTCTGCGCCCCTTTCCTGATGGTGGATTGAAACCAGTAGATAAATTATTTAAAAAAGTCTGTCTTCGCTTGTTACAGTTTCAACTTTATTTGGTGTCTATCCCTCGTTGATCCATGTTTCATCTAAATAAAATATATTTCTTCTTTGGTTTCTCACTTTTATAGTCCTTAGGTAATTTCTTCTCCATACTACATATCGCTTCTTTCTATCATAATAGACTTTCTGGAATGCTTTTTCCAGCGAAACCCTATTTCATTTAAAAGTTTCCATAGTGTGCTTCGACTCATTTCAGGGCAATCCGTATCATCTCGAACCGTGGCAAGAATATTGTCTACTGTCGGAAATTCTTTTCTAAAGAAGAACGCATGCACTTTCCTTCGAAGTCTTTCTTTCAAATGATTTTCTATTTGAAATTTTGGTTTTCCTGGAGCTTTACGTGCTGTTTGAAACTCGCCACATTTCTCTTCTTTAATAACTCTGTAAATCGTAGATTTCCTAACACCAAGCGTACTATTAACGAATTCCACTGTGTCATCAACACTTTTACATAAATGTTTGTCTGTAAATTATTTAAAACAATTAAATATTAATGTTTTTTTCCCTTTCTGGCCCGGAGGCCATTTGGCTTTAGGACTACTCCCCATTTAGCCACGAGAGTTTATTGTTTTATTATATTTTAATGATTATACTATCATTCTATCTTTCATGCAAATATTCCTAAACTCCCAAAATTCTGAAGAAAATGAGAGAAGAAAAATAAATGGGATATACAGGGACACCTTCTTGACGCTAAGGAGCCCGTCGTAGCGACTTTGATTAGACATACAAGAAAGGCAACGCTTGAAGGGGATTTGCTACAAAAGGACAAACAGAGGGAACCAAATCTAAATTGTTCATACTGTGTTCATATGGGCATTCACACAAAACAAAATAAAAATTGCAATATTATATTTTTCGTTTGGTGCGTTTAAGGAATTTCCATAAAATATCTCTTATGATAGGTTTCTGAGAGCTTATGTACAAGAGAGAAATTATGTTTTGAGGAAAAGATATCTTCTTAGCTGATAGGGAATTAAGTGAATATTCCGTTGCTTCTCTATTATACCTACAGTTAAACATCCAATGGTTGAGATCGTCGAAACTTCCGTCACAGTCGCATGTATCTACGGTAGACAATTTAATTTTGTAACGGTATGAATTAACTGTAGCATGTCCAAAAAGACATCCGATATACAACGTATATATTTTCCTGGAAGGAAGGCTTCGTTCAGCTAGAGGAGTATAGGGAAGATATATCTTGCAGTAGGTATTGTTACTATGGTTTCAGCTTTAGCAAGCTCATCTACTTTCTCATTACCTAGAATTTGATATAAATCCAACGTTTTTGTTTAAATTCTTCAGACGTGTTAATTTTTCTAGGATGCTGATTGTACTGCTGTTAATGTATATATGTTTCCGGTAGTTTCTCAATGTCATTAAAGCTGATTGAGAATCAGATAAAATAATATATTGTTCAAATTCTAAGTTACTGTTTATGATCCATTCCAAGGCTTTGTTGATGGCTACTAATTCAGCTATGAAACTTGAACAGTTTGGATCTAATTTGTACTGTAGGGATACTTGTAGGTTCTGGACATAAAAAGCACTACTAACTCCCGCACTAGATTTGGAACCATCGGTGTATATTTTGCATATTGGACCTCGGGTACGAAGTTCTTCATTTAGTACAGAATAGGGGGGAATTAGAGAGTGGTAAGAGGGAAATGCTACATTGGCTTCGGAGAACAAAATATTGAAGTTAGAATTGAAAAATGGGATTCCTTCACCTTGAAATTGATATTGAGATAAATTAGGGAAGGCAATAGCTAAGATAGGAGAATATTTATTTTGCCACCATTTAGAGGTTACATTTTGGATAAAGAGAGCAGCTATTTTATCTAATAGGGAATTTTGCTCATCAGCTTGACAATTAAGTACAAATTTTTTAGCCAAAAATAGGCGTCTCGGGTGGAGGGGGGGTTCATTACATTCTGCCAAAAGCGCCGGGGTAGGAGTGGACTTCAAGGCTCCTAGGACCAATCTTAATGCTTTGTATTGTATTCTGTCGATTTTATTTAAACGTGATTTGGTAGCAGATCCATACAGAAAACAACCATAATCCAAGATTGATCTAGTATAGGCCCTGTAAAACATTAGATCTATTTTCGGATCGGCGCACCATTCATATTGATTGATCACTTTTAATATATTGAGACTTTTCTCACATTTACTTACGCATTTGTTAATTTGTGTCTCCCAAGTTAGCTTGGAATCTAGCGTGATGCCTAAATAAGTATAGCTTTTAATTTTAAGTACCGGAACCTCAAGTTGACAGAATTGGACACTACTTATTTCCGGTACTCGATGTGCGGTGAAGAAAACCACTGCTGACTTTTTAGGTGATAATTCGAGTCTATGATCATCAAAATATTTTTTACAGCGGTTCATATTTTCCTTAAGAGAATTTATACACTCATCAATTGTTTTCTTAAACAAGTATAGGCAGAAGTCATCGGCATATTGTAAGATGGATGATCTAATGCCCATAGTGTGAAAGTTTAGGGTATACAACAGTAAGGGACTTTGCTCACTATCCTTGGTCCAACCATTCTGTTGTTACACCTAATGAAAACTTGCCTGTTAACGAACTAATTTACTAAAGCGTATGCGCATCTTCTAGGCACGCCTAGATTAGAAAGTTTACTATAAAGTAAATTTAAAATAACGTTATCATATGCACCAGATATATTCATGAACAGGGCTGCAAGGTAGTTATTTTGAGAGTAAGTTATCTGTATATCCGTGGTTAAGTGTGAAATACAGTCAATGGTGCCTTTGCCTCTACGAAATCCACATTGCAGCTCTGGGAAAATGCTCGAGTTTTCCAACCACCTTTCTAGACGATTCTTCATAGTTCTTTCGAAGGTTTTTAAAACACATGACGTTAGGGATATGGGACTCAAGGCACTCGGATCATTAGTTTTAGGGATAGGGATTATCAAACATTGTTTTAGGGAGTCGCAGTTATTTCCTTTTATTAAAATATTGTTAAAGATCTTGTAAAAAAACCCCAGAGCAACTCCAGGCAAGCGGGCCAACATAAGATAGCTGATTACACTTATGCCAGGAGTAGATTTTATAGAAGTGTTAATATTGGCTACAATTTCCATGACAGTGATGGGGGACAGCAAGAAGTGAGGTTCATTGTCTATAACAGGTTGACTATTTATTTTGTTGAGTTTTATTGATTATTTTCCAAATATTTGTAGGATTTGTCTGTCTGTTTAAGTTTGAACAAAATTCTGCCCAGTTTTTCTTTGCTTTTTTTTAAATGTTTGTTTACAGATGGCATTTGTTCTTTGATATTCAATAAAATTGGAAAGGGTCGTATTGGTTCTATAATTTTTACAAACATCTCTTCTGGAATTAGATAATAGAAGGCATTCGTCATCCCACCAAGAGGGGTTTGAGGGTTTTTGGTATAAAACGATTGTAAGATTTTGCAAGCTTTGTTAGCTGCAAGGGTGATTTGATCATAAAAAAAATTGCACATTGAGTTAGTCTCGCTAAACTTTGGTAAAATGGAGAATTACTTTTCAATTTCCAGTTTAAATAGGGGCCAATTGGCCTGTTTCATAGACCATTGACAGAGTGGTGTAATGAGAGTGTCACCTATTTGAAAATCATTCAATTTAATCCTTATTAAATAGTGGTCCGAGCCATATGTATTTGGGGAAACTACCCAGCTAAATGCAGAACATAGTTTAGAAGATAAAATTGTGACATCTACAGCAGACTTGGATTTCCCGGGGCGGGTAACTCTGGTAGCCGAGCCATCGTTTACAATAGAGAGGTTAGAAAAATAGTCTAAGGCATCTACTATAATCAATCCATCTTTTGAGCATACATGAGATCTCCACATACCGTGATGGGCATTAAAGTCCCCACCTATTATACAATCATGTTTGATCTGGTTAAAAATATGTACATAGTCTCGAGCAGTTACTTTAACATCTGAAGGCCTATACAGGCTAACTATAGATAACTTTTTATTATTAATGCTAACATTGATACCACAAACTTCGATTTTACTGTTAAAATTAGTAATAAATTGTATGATTTCGTACTTAATTTTATTGAAAATGAAGATAGCTACCCTCCCCCATAACCATTATTTCGACTGACAGACACACTATTAAATTTAGCGAATTTAAAAGTATCGGAGGGCTTAAACCAAGTTTCAGCGAAAATACCAATATTAAAATTTTCTTCTTTAAATATTTCATAGAGGGAATGTTTTTTAGATCTTAAATATTTTGCGTTGTATCGAATAATTTTTAAGTAATTATTATTAGACATTTTGGTTTGTTTGTTTTTTATCCCTTGGTTGAAAAAAGATTTTCAACAATATTTTGACATTCATTCTCAAATTCAATTTCGTTAAAATTAGACCCGTTTGACTTGCCAGTAGGTTCATTTAAATATTGTTGAACTATTTTTTTTTAAAGCATTACTAAGTTGATTCACAAATATTTCGAACTCATTATCACATTTCTTGCTACCAAATTGAAAAACAGACCAGCAGAGAAGCTAGTTTTAAATTCTCTATGAATTGGTGGAGGAAGTGGAAGTTTGGCTAATTGAGAAATGATTTGTTTCCATAGATGACGTTTTTAGGATTGGTTGAGAGGACGGCATGCTTAAGGGAGGAAATTCAGCATCAAAGTCGGCTAATGGTGCGAACCTATTTTTCTGTATAATACTAGAGTAGCCAGGATTATTAATGATTTTTTCGGCTTCTTTAAAGGAAATATTAAGATTAGCCATGGCTTCTTTAGTCCTAGCCTGTTTTCTGTACTCTGGACATTCTTTAAAAGTGGATTTGTGGTTGTTATTTTTACAATAAATACAAAACATATCACAAGAAGGGCAATTATATTCATACTCAGACTCACATTTTCTACACTTCGTTTTACCTTTGCACTGTGATGCAGAATGCCCATATCGTAAACAACGGTAGCACTGCATGACCGGATTGACGTAGATATCTACTGGACATCTAACTTTTGGTCCAGTAACTGAAGGTCCAAAGCTGTAAATAATTCAGAGAATTATTCACACATAGCTCAATTTGTAGGTCTTCACGGATACTTTCAAACAAAAAAACCTTTAACACGATAGCGACTCTGGAAGGGGCTGAAAATGGCCCCCCCCCTGAACCCTAGAAAACAGGTTTCCTGCTAATATCTTCCAAAATATGCCAGTCACAAAATTTTTGTTCAGATAAAAAATGAAGATCGTTTTATTATCTACAAAAATGTTCCTTATCATTTTTTTCGAAAACCCAATATTTTTCGAGATAATGGGAGCCAAAATCTGTTAATTTCCCCGCGGCTGTGCGTCTATGAGAGCTGCTGTCTATGCGTTAACTTGTATAGGCAAGCGGACGAATTGTTCCATATCTCGGGCAAAAATTAACATTTTCCCATGATTCAAAGTTCATCTTAATGGGAAAATCCATAGCTATCATGGCATGTGACTTAACGTCCGTTTTAATTTATTTTTAATTATTAAAAAAGCGGTCAAAGTCTTTTTTCATGATATTTTGAGTACATTTCATCAATTTATTCATATTTTTTTAAAAAAATGGAATCCACGATCTCGCGAGCAGAGCGAATGTGCTGGCGCCATCTACAATTGGTCTGTAAAGGCCGAAAGAGGGAGATCAATGTATTCCCAATTCTACCGAGCGGAAATTTGGCAAGAAACTACTATATCTATTCACTCTGAAAATGATGGAATTTTCGACGTCGATTTTTGCGAAAAATATTGGTCTGGCGAAAAAGTTGGTCAGGACCATTATTGTAGATAATGAAAAGATATCCATCTTTTGTCTGAAGAAAAATTCTCCAATTCCTATATTTTGGCAGATATTCGCAGGAAACCCTTTTTCAAGGGTTTAGGGACCCATTTGGGCCCTCTTTCTTAGTCGCTATCATGTTAAAGTTTTTTTTTGTTTGAAAGTATCTGGGATGAACTGCAAATTGAGCCACGTATGAATAATTCTCCGAATTATTTATAGCTTTCGATATTTTCAGGTCTTGAGTTACTGGACTATTTATTAATAACAATATATTGAGGGATAACTTTCCCTACAAATGTAACTATGATCATTTGACGCGGAACACGTACCGAGGTATCCTCTTTTTGAATTAATCTGGTCATACGTTGAACCTTTTTAATGGGAACAAGCGAGTTAATGATTTTCATGAGAGTGTCTTCACCCAGAGATGTATCAACATAACGAACTATACCACGTTTATCCGTTAAATGACTTGGGATATAAGCTTCTACCATTATATTAGCGATACTACCTGACGTTAATTCTATTTTTATGCGATTCCTCAGACAGTACTGATTTCAGAGATAAACTTCTCGTACTCCCCGAGATTAACTAACTTTTCTCCTGAAATTGACTGTCTCGACCCTTACTTCGTGGAATATGCTCATATTAGTATTTTTAAATGAAAAGGTCTCTAGTTAATTCCACAATATAATACGATGATATTGATTGATCGAAACAATTGTCAATTTTTTAGAATTTTCAATAACTTGTATTATATTGTGGAATTAACTAGAGACCTTGAGTTTCATTTAAAAATACTAACTTTTCTCCTAGTTTCATTGGATGCCAGCGACCAATATATAAGTTTTGCATTAGAGATAAGGTTTTATTACTTTCTAGTACATCAAAATAAACTATATGCCATTCCTCGTCACCGTACCGAACTTTTTCACCCATGTTTTTCTTATATATCCTCTAAATTTTACAATTGGTTACCTCCTGAATTAAAGATAATAACTCTCGGCGCTTTTGAAAGATAAGTAAAACAATTATCGCTAAATGTTTAGTGATACCTATATTCTATAATTATCCTAATTTTATTTTGAACTTTAACCTTTATCTATTGCATAGAGAACTAGAGGTTAAGTGGTAGATTAACCTACAGCTAAACTGTTCCTCTAGCACACCACTATGCAAGTGCCATTTGTACATTTCTTTAATAAAGACCGTTTATTATGAAATTTTTAAAAATAAATTCTGTATAAATTGGAGCTCTGTATATTAAAATGCTGTATATAGAATGATAATTCTGATATAATAGTGCACTTTCTCAAAACAATTTCCTGAATAGAGGAAACTATAAATAGTGGTACTTACCTAATTCTGCTATCATTCTACTAACTGAAATACTTTGTAGATAGCATTCGTCTTGATTCGTTATAAAAGAATCCAAATAATCCTCGTAACACTCGAATTGAAGCAGACGCCTATCAGCTTCTATTTGAGCATTTGCTTTGAGTACGAACCTTGCCATTTTTGTTGTTACAATTAGCTGTCAAAAAAAAATTTCAACTCTGATGTGTTGTCAATTGCGATAAAATTAGAGGTGGGTTGTTAGAGATGGTTGAGGCTTATTTGAATTTCGGAAAACAGGACATAATTTAATTACAGTGGTTGTTGAAATTACAATCTAAATATTTTCAATACCCAGTATCTTATCTTAGGCGGTCGTGTGGACGCAGCTTAAGATCGATAAATATCATTAACATTAAAATGTTCTATGTTGTAAGAAGTTTCTTAATTAACGTTTTTGTTTTGTCTTTGTTTTATGCTTACCTGTTGAAAAGTACACATGTATAATGTACGTCTTTTGTAATAAAAAGGAATAAAAAGTGTGTTATGAATCCTGTTATAATATTATTATCACAAACTTGAAGTTACCTACTTCCAAGCACTCTTCAGTAGTGTTACCAAATTTGCCGAGATCGACACGATAGAAGAGTTTATAATTCAAAATTTGAAAAAGTTTTATAAACATAAACTAACTTTTCCCCTTCTTGTACACGTTAAAAAGAGTTAGAGATAACGCAAAGCGGTGTACTCCATCAGAGCTCTACTCAACGAGTGAGGTAGTCAATGCATCCTAAATTCTACAATGATTTTAACTTCTTTCGTGTGGTTTTTTCACATCAAAACTCGAAATCTGATTTATAATTTGATGAATCAAATAAATTTTTGAATTTAGGAAATCAATTAAAACCTTCTGATAATGACATTAGTCGATGTCAAAGAGCATAGATAAATACTTTTAATACGGGGAAGAATGGAATCTCCTGTACTAAGTCCGAAGCCACAAAGTTTTGTCGACTGCTGCGCCATCTATTGTGGTAGAAGGTTACTATTCACCAATAGGGAAAAAATGAAGGAAGAGACCTGCATGATTAGTCACTGTTTACTAGCTACTACTAGATGGCAAGCCAAGCAAATACTGAAGGCTTTTTAAAGTATGCCTATATTTTTTTTATTGAATAAACAAATAAAAACAGTCACACAAAGTTTAAACACTTTTTGAAACAACCTGTTATTTTCTTTTGGCCTAAAAATAGGATATGTTGTTTCAAAAAGCTGTTTAAAGCTTTTATCCGTTTTTATTAGCCAGGATAGTTTATTAAAAGACGAATGTAGACAAATAGTTTCCAAAATTTAATATAAAATTTTGTTTAGAAAATAATACAGGTTTCTTCTCAAAAGTTGAGCAATTTTATTTTTTGTGGTAGTTGAGGTAAGTAAAGCATTTGTCATCCAAAGGGCGATCTTCGTGTTTTTCCTATTACATTTTTTTTGTATATGTACAGTCGTCTATATATTTTTGAAGTATTTCAATGAAAGTATTTGTTGCATAGTTAAGATCTGGATTCAAGTATAAGAAATCCCAAGATTTTTGTCTGATTGTATTTTTAAGTTTTGTTTCATCTATGTATTTCACTATTCCTCGTTCCTTGGGGTACTTGGTCTTTTCCAGTACTATCTGTAGTATTGTTGAGAAATGATCTGTAATTTCGGTTTGCAATACTAGGGACAGTATTTGATCGAGTACGTTGAATTTGGATTTTAAAAATATGCGTCGAATGTCGAATTACTGGAATTTTTTCATATAACGTTTTCACATTTTTTTCGAACGATGTTACTTCCAGGTGCCAACGCTTTCAATTAAAGTGTTGATTTTTAAATTTAATTGAGATATTTCATCTATCATCAACCTTTTAAATTCTAAAATATGATTAAATATAAAAATTAATTAAAATTATTTAGTTTAGTCACCTTGAACATCAAGTGTATCTATTTGTGGTGATGATTTATCTCTTTTGTGAAGTGTTCATCTGATTCCACTGCCACAAGGTTTGGACTAAAAAAAATTTAAAAAAGGTACATTATAAAATTAAGTATTTTTATACTAAAAGTCAAATTTAATATGCAAACTTTAGGTTATTATAAATTATTATTTAACTTAAGAAACAAATTACCTCTAGGAACAGCAAATCTCTCCAAATCATTTGATACTTTATTCTCAAGGGAAATTCCTTCAGCTTCAAACCTCATAGGTTCGGCAATAGATTCCACTTGAATCTCTGGAGAAGTACTACCCGATTTATAATTACCCGACTTTTTATACAATACTGAAAAATATATTATTTGCACAAAACATTCTTATTAATTTCTTTACATACTTACAATTTGTTTGTGGTGTAGGTTTAAAAACAGGATGTTACGATTTAATGAGTGACTCTCGTCTGAATCAGAACTAGAGTCATGGGACCACAAATCACCTACTCTATAGATGTTTCACGCAGATGGATCAAGGTCAAGCTATTTTATTAGTATGTGTTTTAGACAAGCAGATGGAAGCACCATTGAATTTTAGTAGTATTATAAAATTTCCTGTTTTATCTACTCGCCGCTGCCAAATGTCAATAATTTTGATTTATAACCACAAATCGAGGTGATTTGTGTTATAACGATTTATAGTTTTATTTTTCCTATTTTATCAGTTTTCGTTTTCAAATGATATAAAATCAGTTTGAGTAATAAATTTGAATTTTTAAATAATAGTGTGTGTCAGGTTTCATGTTGCCACGTTATATGAAATGCTGTGTGCCCAATTGCACACCAACATCTAATATTAGACATGTATTTCCAAATCCAAATAAAGACTCCCAAAGATTCAAGGCAATGCAATAAACTGTGATGAATTGGAGACAATGGAGCCGTTAGCTGTATATCAAGTAAAGAGAATATGCCATAAACATTTTGAAGTGAAGTACAATACAGCTTGGTCCAATAGATTGTATTCAACTGCTAGTCCATCCTTATTTTTACCTGGTAAGAGAAAAATGTAGTGAACAAATATTAATAAACATGTGATTTCTTGAAAACATTTCAGACCTATATTATATATCACTGGTAAATTATTTTTTTAAGCTGCAGTTATGTCACTTGAAAATACACACACTCCTGAGCCTTTGTTATTTCCTTGCGGTGAGATGTATTTCTATTAAATAATTAAAACAAAAAGCAGTAAGTTTATATTATAAACTTTATACCATGGCTACACAATCATAAATTTATTTTATGTTTTATATCTACAGTTTACAATATTCTTGTTTCATGATATGTTTCTGATTTATTTTAATGCAATTGTAGCTTGTTGCAGTAACAATAGTAGCTAAACTTTCATCATTTTAATATTGAAAATATTTTGTTGTATCTACATGTACCTTGTACATTGTCCCTATTTTGTGAATATACTTTTTTCAATAAATGGTTTAATAACATATGTTTCTTATTTTGGTCCTTCTGTAAACAGTCAATTACATTAGAATTTACAAGATATTAGCGACGTTATTGATTGGCAAACAATTGAGTGTGCACAATATAGTAGACTTTTTAGTAAAACCTGTCATTTACTTACAATAAACAAGGATCTTCAAACCAATAGTAAAGGTAATCGCAATTTAACTATAGCGCCCATTCTTTTTCCCTAGTAGCGACTTAAGGAACAATTTACCCACTACTTAATAATTGTGTTTCAGTTCTATAGGTGGCGCTGGTTTTTGTCATTTCAAGAAAGCATTGTCGTGAACTATCTATAGAGTAGGTGATTTGTGCATGGGACATAGGTATACCTAGTATTTTTTTTCCGTATCCTTGATCCGCATCCTTTGTAAATATCGGAACTAGACGAAAGGTCTGTTGTAATTAAAGCCTTTTTGGCTTTTCTTTGTGCTACAGTGAAGTCGTCTACAAGTTAAAAAATTATTTCTCTTGAAAAAATGACAAATACAATAAAACTCTGTCAAGTCCCTAATACCTATACTGATCCATTTGTTATTGTCTTACTCCTGTCATTTTGATGTATTAGTTTGACGGTATTACAGCAATCAGTAAAATAAAGTTCGTTAGTAAGCTTCCAAGCGAATAGATGGCGTTAAGAATGCAGTTTAGCAGTGGTCATGGAGTGGCGGTGGCTATAAAAGATAGCAGGGCATGGTCAAAGAGTAGACGAAACATTTTTTCGGGTTAAGAAATAACATAGTAGTTGGTAGATGGGGTAGCATTGATTCACCTAGGCATGTGAAACCTCTTCACTAAAGAGAATGCACGTACCAAAAATATAGATGGAAACATAATATATGAATGAAGAAATTTAAGTTAAATTTTGATATTTTCACAAAAAATCGATTATTTCTTACATTTTCTCCATGAAACGAAAAAATTTAAGTGGAATTGCAATATTTTCACAAAAAATCGATTTTTCTCACCTATCGTCCATGAATCGAGTGAAATTAATCGACATTTTGAAATTTACATAAAAAATCAAGTTTGTATATGTAACGAACGAAATCAAGCAGAATTTTACTATTTTCACAAAACATCGGTTCTTCTCACATCTTGTCCTGAAACGAATGAAATTTTGATATTTACATAAAAAAACAATTGTTCACAAATTTTGTCTATGGAACGAACAATTAAGTGGCAATACCGATATTTTCACAAAAAATCAATTTTTCTCACATCTTGTTCATGAAATGAATAAAATTAAGTAAAATCTAAATATTTTTATCAAAAATCAGTTTTTACACGGTTTCTGCATGAAACCAGCAAGATTTAGTAAAGTTTTGGTATTTTTTGAAAAAACGAAATGTTTGATGGTAGCCACCATAGGCCTCTGAAATCACTAAGCATGGTAAAAACCATTCCCAACCACTTATTTCCATTTAAAATATTGTGTCATTTGAAATTATTTTCGGTATCATTTGAACTTTCACTTCTCTGTCTTCGGCTTCAACTTGTTTATGTTCTTCAGATGTAAATGTTTCTGACAACATGTCACTATATATATAGATATCAAATCCTCATCTGAAGTGTTACTTGATGATGATAACCATCTGTTTTTTCTTTTTCGTCTTTGATCTGATCTTGGAGGCTTTGCAAACATTGGAGTGGGTGTGTTTTCCATTACCCGTTAGTATCCAGACGGCCCAGGCTGTGGCGAAGATTTCTTCTGCTCTGAACTTTCTTGTGGTCGGATATTTTCTTCTTGTATATATTGTTCAACATTCTACCTTTCAGTTAGAATACTGGGTGCAACCGCAATTTCGGCTATATTATTAGGATTAAATGAATAAATGCCAGTTGCCGAAAAACCAGATTGATATTTTGTGGCGTAAAAAAATCCCGTGACGTGACGAAAAAACATCTTTTTTTGGATTTTTCTCTGTAAGTTGTGTATAACCCTCAAATTTTTCGACGGATAATCTTCAAAATAGGTGAGTACTATCGATTTTTCACAAAATCAGTCAGAAATTCGTGTCTCCCTATAGTTCACCGGACCCACAATAATCATAATACTGAATATACTCACTTGAATTATTCCAAAATGATACTTGGGTTATTCGATTCTATAATATTATGTTTATAGTGAGGTTTATTTATAGTGTATTGATTAATAAATTAGGTACATATCAATACAATGTATCCTATTCAATATGTACCCAAGTAATAATAAGGAAATTCTGGAGACTTCGACATCACTGAAACACAATAAATTCTTTAAATGCAAAAAAAATCTCTCATGATTCAATAAAGGTGATTAATAAGTTGTAGAAATATGAATTACTTGATTCATTATACTATAAGATAATCATTGATAATAATGCTAACACTGATTCTTTCCGCAGTGAATATTGAAAAAAAGAAAGATAAGAGCAGTCTGGTCCTAATGACATTTCTTCTTCAAGTTCTTGTAATGGTGAGTATTATTTTTCATGAATGCTGAACATGGCTCAGATATATTTACTGTCAATTATCATATATATTTTTTATATCCTTGGTAATCAAGAGACTTTCATTATTTGAATAATAAACTGTGAGCGTTTTATAATGATTTGGAATCTTTTTTCTAGATACAGTTTTGAAGAAGCTTGCTGCAGATTTTGACAGTTTTTGTGTGCAGACTCTAAGGAAACGGAATATGCTCACTAGTATGGTAACAGATTTATTATCAGAAGTTAAATCGTTGAATAACAACATTACTAAATTGCATGCTCTCGGGATATTAGATACTTCAAATATGAGGACAGAAAGCTAGGAAACTGGAAGAATTTCAAGACATAGAGAATTGTTTACACCCCCAAGACCAATTCACAAATGTGGTACTATAAACTTTTTCTGAAAAATAACATTCAAAATATCACTTTCTACATGAAGCATGGGTTAGTTGTCATTGATGCTAAACTAGTTTCATATAAAATTACATTTTTTTTCAAGTGAAGCTTCTGTGAAGTTTAAGGATCAGTAGCTAGTATTATTATAAAATTCACTCGTTTCATTCAGAGTTCCTGTTTCAACAGTTCATTACCAAATAAATCGTTGAGTGCTATAGCTTTTTAATTTTTATCTTATTTAATTTCTGGTTCAAGAAGTATCAAAAATAGGGGGGAATTCTCCATTTGATTTTGTAAAAACAGTCATGTTACAATTCATGACATACCAAACAGCTACATATTTCACCTGGTATAGAACGAAAGAAAAACTATGTTTTAAGGAAACAAAGATGTCACAAATGATACTCCGTGAGTATTTTTATCTATTTTTACTGTAAATTATTTTAGTAAACTTCATCATTCAATTGTACCTGTAATAATATTTTTGTTACAAGATATTCTGAAACCATTGGTAACAAAAAATAAATTGAGAATGCTTTACAGAAGTTCTTCAGGAGAGCAAAGGAAAGAAGCCTCAGAGAAAAAGATGCGGCAATGCCGACAACAAATACAACACTTAACTAATATATTTCTATACAATTTTTAATTCTTTCGCAAATTAACTGTCTCGACCCTTACTTGGTGGAATCTACTCATATTAGTGTTTTTAAATGAAACTCAAGGTCTCTAGTTAATTCCACAATATAATACAAGTTATTGAAAATTCTAAAAAATTGACAATTGTTTCGATAAATCAATATCATCGTCAGAATGATTTTTTGTGAGACAAGACGTCGAAACAGTAACATACACTTTCTAACGCGTCTAAAGCCATACTGAGACTGAGCTTAGATCTAGGCAGCGTGGCCATATATTGTGAAAAGTAATGGTCCTGTGGCCACGTACCGGCTACGTTAGGTGAAATTGCGGTGAGTGGACATATTAACAACATGGGCATTTTACTATCCCCTACCTTACGAATATTCTTAATATACCTGGATTATTACTGGTGTGTTCTATAATATATAGGAATATTCTTCTGGGGATATACTGAGAATATCTGAGGTATTCCGATTCGCCGATTCAAAGAATATTGCATAATGAATATAAACATTCTATGTTTGTTCAGGATGTATTCCAATCAATCCTAGTGAATATTCCAGGATTACTCATAGGATATATAATGTTGCGTGGGATGTTAATGTTGTTAATAATATCCGGTATTTCCCTCAAATCGGTTGCTAATAGAGCGGTGTCGTCAGTATAACGTATATTGTTTATGGGAATCCTTTTTAGTTTTATACCGTTTGTTGCTCGTTCAACGCTTCCTGGATAATCTTCTCAGCATATACGTTGAATGGGAGTGGGGATAGAAGACAGCCTTGTCATACTCCATTTGTTACTTCCAATTCCTGCTTAATTGAATTCAAACTGCTTTCCAATAATTGGAGAGCAGTGCGATTTTAACAGTCAATTAGTATAGACGTGTTTAAAACAGCTCTCTTATTAAAAAATCGTTTTTGTTAAGAATTCCAATTCTATGGAACCGGTCAATCCACCTAGTAAATCAGATGATCAAATTTATAGTTCAGTGAAAAATATCTAGTGCAGATCCCCCTGACAAAGAGGGAACTTCAGATCTGTGCAATAATAATGATAACTCAAGGAATGTGCGTTACAATTCAACATACCAAACAGCATTTCAGGAAAGCAAAAACTACTAAAGACGCTAATATTATGTTAATATAAAACGAAAACTTGAAAGAGTAACAATTAAAAGCATTCATACCCAATAATTTAATAGAAAGGAAAGGGGTAATCAAAGAAGTAGATACCACATTCAGTAACGAGTATTTGTTGGAAAATATTGAGTCTCCAAACGCAGTCACCAGTATTCGCAGATTTAAACGAAAAATTGATAATGATGGGGAAGCAGTATATATACCAATGCAAACAGTTTTAGTGTCATTCGAGGGTAACGTGTTACCCCCATTTGTTATAATTAATAGCGTTGTATGTGCTGTAGAAAAATACATTCAAAAGGTAGTAGGCACTAACACACTGTGCATAAATTGTAGCAAGAAAAAGAAAGAAAATCATTCATGCAAAGATCCTGAAGAAACATTTTGTTATTATTGTAAATCAAACGATCATAAAACGATACATAAAAAATGCCCCGTATTTGAAAAACAGAAGCAAATAAAAAATTTCATGTTAGATAATAATGTAACCTATATAAAAACTGGCAAAAAACTGGTCTGATAATTCATATATTAGTAAAATTAGCAATAATAGGTTCAATGTACTTGATAATACGTCGGAAAGCTTTCCATTACTTCCTAAGACAACAACCCAACAATACAAAACAAATAGGGAAAGTAATACATTTAAAAAAAATACACAATCAGAGCTCTCAACATCACACAGTAAACACACAATCACACAAACCAAAAAACGTAGGATACAATCACCCAACAATGAAATCACACTAGCACCCATGTTTTCCAGATCCTTTGGTCCTAGTAAACCAGAATTTCAATTTAAAAATAATAGTACAAATGAAAATATGGAGATAGAATCCATGCCGTCAAATGAAGAAAATGATACAACATTTATTCAAACGTTCTTCCATGTTTTCAAAAACATCTTGGAAGACATTAGTTCATTTGAAGAATTACAAAAAGTTGACATTCAATTTGTAACAGATAGGTTATATAAAATGAATCATAATCTGCCAAAAAATTCCAATGTTTAATAAAATTAAAATATTACAATGGAACGCGCGCTCGGCGATTGCAAATAAATATAGTTTGATGAAGTGTCTGTCAGAACACGATATTGATATTTGCGTTATATCTGAAACGTGGTTTAAAAAAAACAAAATCATCAATTTTCCAGGTTATAATCTAATTAGAACTGATATGGATGACGGATATGGAGGTACAGCAATACTAATGAAGGTAATAATAATTTTTAAAAAAGTAGATATTAACATTAAAGTAAATACGGACATAAACATATGTGCTGCCGAAATTAATTTTAATAAATATTTACAGTTTAAAATATTATCTGCGTATTGCCCCTCAAAAATTAGCATCAATAACAGCGACTGGAAAAGCATATTTAATATTATATCCAAAGAGAACGGCATAATATGTGGAGATTTTAACGCACACAACAGAACATGGGGTTCGTACAAAAATGATCAGAGGGGTATACAACTTCTAGACGTCTTAGAAAATCATGACTTAATATTGGCAAACGATGGAACACCTACTAGATTAAACCGCGATCTGACACTTAGTACACCCTATCTCATAAACAACATAGATTGGAACGTAATAAAGGACACACTGGGTTCAGATCACTTTCCAATACTTATTAACATCAATGTGCTTAAAAATAAGTGCTACAAACAAAGGAATTAATATGTCCTTCCAATAAATGGAATATAAATAGAGCAGACTGGTCAATATTCAAAAACGAAGCAGAACTGTATTTCTCACAAACACCACCTATTTTTAATGACATTATTGCAAAATATGAATATCTAATACAAGGAATAAACACAGCTGCCCACGTATCCATGCCAACAAACAAACCATTCAAAATAAAGTCAAGAACACTACCACCTTGGTGGGACAGAGAATGTGATATAGCTGTAACAGATAGAAAAAATGCGGTAATTGCCTACAAAATGAACAACACGTTGGAAAACTTCATTACAGTGCAAAAAATAGAAGCAAGCACAAAAAAGTTTTGAAAGAAAAGGCAAGATCCTTATGGAGAGCATACTGCACCAATCTGAATAAAAACACATCAATGTTAGACATTTGGAAACAGGCCAAGAAAATGGAAAGAACTTTCATACGGACAGAGAACATTTATTTCAGCAGTGAGGATTGGAAAGAACAGCTACTAGAGAGAATAGCACCGCCATCTACCTTCTACCAAAATAATTTAGAAAATGAGCAGGAACATGAGGAAGCAATACCACAAATATTCGAAAATCTGATAAATATTCAAGAGCTAGAAAACACAATAAAACAAAGGAAAAACAGGCTTAGACAATATCAGATATCCGATGTTATGCAACCTAACAAAAAATGCCAAATCTTTTTTATTGGAAATATATAACAACATACTACAAATGGGCAAATGCACAATACAAGATTGGAAAAACCTAATTGCAGTTCCAATATTGAAACATCAAAAAGTCCAAATGACCCTGGCTCCTACAGAGTCATATCATTATTAGCATGCCTATTGAAAACATTCGAAAGAATATTAAAAAACAAAATAGAATGGTGGTTAGAAGAACACAAAATATTACCAATTCATCAGTACGGATTCAGGAAAGGATATGGCACAATGGACGCAGTGAGCCAACTTGTCACTGATATACAAATTAATTTTGGAAAAAATGGGTATACTGCAGCTACATTCCTGGATGTAAAAGGCGCATACGACTCGGTAGAAATTCCAGTACTGAACGGAATGCTGAAACAAATCGGTATGCCTACCAAAATACGAAATATTCTGTGCGATATTATGACAGACAGAAAAATATTTATAAAACAAAAAGACGCATTATTAGGACCAAGACATACATCTAGAGGTTTACCACAGGGCTCCGATTTAACACCACTGTTATTCAACATATATACCATCAAAATGTATCAAGCATGCAGGAATTACACACTTTTACAATATGCTGATGACTTTGTAATGTATGTCAAGGACAAAAAATATGAAAATTCTCTAAATACTCTAAACAAGGCCACCTCAAACATCATAAAAGCTATTGAAGATGTACGGTTCGATCTATCAACGTCTAAATCAAATGTCATCATCTTTTCAAGGCACCGTATCCCAGAAACTCGGAACATCCAGTTGGGGGACCACATGATACCATATAAAAAAGAAATTAAGTACTTAGCAGTAACATTAGATAATAAATTAGATTGGAAACCATATATCGAAGCAATCAAAATAAAATGTAATAAAGCCATTAATTTCCTCAAAATGATCACCAAAACATGGTGGGGCACAAGTACTGAAATATGCCTGTTATTCTATAAAGCATATATAAGGTCCATTTTAGACTATGGTTCCGTCCTATACGGATCTGCATCAAAACAATCACTAAAACAGCTAGAAGTATTACAGAATAAAGCGTTAAGAATATGCTTAGGAGCGATGTCAACAACACCAGTGGAACCACTAAGGGTGAAAGCACTCGAACCACCATTGGAATTGAGAAGAACATTTATTGCTGAAAAAATAGTACTTAAGAGTAAAGCAAAAAATTCTACACTGATGGCAAAAATATGTGAGTTAAATACATTGGACCTGACGAATAAATATTGGAAAAAAAAGAACTCGCCACCAATATGCACCGCATTTCGTAAGACCAATAAAGAAGAAAGTTTAACGTATGAAAGTTGCAATTACTTTGAGAACATAGAACACTCTGCAAAAATAATAATTCCTGCGTACTCAGAATTAAACAAAGAAAAAATTATCAGACTTACAAAAAAAAGACATCAACAGTACAACAACAATATATACAGATGCATCAAAGACAACAAAAGGTACAGGCACAGCATTCTATGTGCAAGAAACGAAAGAAGGAGAAACCTTTAAGCTAAGCAACGACTATTCTATATTTTCAGCAGAAGCTGCAGGCATAATGAAGGCGCTAGAACACACAATCCACCAAAAAAAGAAAAATGTATCTATCCTAACGGATTCGATGTCTGTCATCCAATGTTTGAATAATAATGCAGCAGATACCATTACTCACCCGCACATTAAGGAAATTCAATCGATATTACACCAACTTACTAAAGAGAGTGACGTTCAAATAATATGGGTAAAAGCACATTATGGAATTTACGGCAACGAAAAAGCTGATCAGTTGGCCAAAACAAGCGCTGAAAAAGATTAATGTCAACCGAACGAAGTGGCACTACAAGACTGCTGAAATAAATACAAAAGAAAATTTCAAGCAGCATGGAAAGAGAAATGGGACCACTATGTAAAAACAAAGCCCACTATATACACACTACTGCATAGGGAAATAATTATTCACGTAGGGAAATTAGCAGTATAATTCGAATGAAATTTGGACACGCGTCGTACCCAGAGCACTTAAGCAAAATAGGCGTAATCGAATCAAACTTATGCACAGCCTGCAATGTCAAAGGAGACCTGGATCATATATTTTTTGAATGCTTGGAATATCGTAATGCCACGAAAGAACTTTATAATAACATAATACATGAAAAAATATTCCCTCCCATCAACATGTTACACTTACTGGCGCTGAATAACATCAAAATATTAGACTGCCTAGTAAAATTTCTAAGGATGACTAACATATCGATATAGTTAAGTTATCTAGAGCTTGTGACCTTTGTTACCCTAACCCAAATGTTTATACCTTCCATCCGTGGTCTACCTTTGTATGTGTTCAAATAAAGCCCTGAACGACCCCTGTGCGAGAAAACTTGTAACCCTGTACCAATCCTTTGATCGAAAAGCGGTATTAACTTGAATCGCAGACGACGATAGTTTGATAGGTTAAATTAGGGCTCGCTTAAGTAATAAGATACATATCCACAACACGAAAATCAATAACAAATTCAGTATCGATTCTGATTGGCATTTAATTGAAATTGGATTCAAATATAAACTTCAAATACATCACTATATATACTGTATATATAACCTAACACAAAGTATTTGGCTGCATGGATACCTCCAAACGCCATAAAACCAAAAAAAAAAAAAATAATTGGAGAAACATATTTGCAAAATATTTTCATAAAAATATTGATACAGATTCCGTAACAGCCATTTCGTTTACCCCTTGTATGCAGTAATGGAAATATTAATCTAGGAATTTCTACCATAATTATTAGTTTTCGCGAAAAATAACCTATAATCAAGAATTTTACATTAAAACATTTTTATTAACTTGTAATAGGTATACATATATAATATTACACTATTGCGTTGACTGATCATATTATATTCTCCCATATTTACAAACTCTGGTGGTTATACAAATACGGCACACACTTTCTGACCCATATATCACAACCCAGTTAACAACATACTGGTTTCGAATTGAAACAGGATACTCTAGTCACAATATGAACGTTTATATAAATACTCTACTGAAGTTACATAGATATCAGTTCAGTTCTTAAGCTGTTGAAGAAACAATTCAGAATTGTTAAAAAATGAACAGACTCGTTCTAGTTTTGTTAGTAGCCACCGCAGTAAATGCTGGAAATTTGGCAATAGGACTGAATTCCGGCGGATATGACAATTATTATGGACGAGTTCTAGGAACAGGAAGCACTGTGTCACAGGTATGATTTCATGTAATTTCACTTAAATATATTCAGAAGTATTATGCTGATTATTAGATATTTAGATACTAAACGTAACCTCTCTACGTGGTGTAAAACAAAGTTGGTTTTCGCGTATGTCTGTTTGTGTATCCTCCAAAATCACCACGCAACAAAAATTTACATTTTTCCATGATGTCCTTATAGGTAGATGCTCATGAAGACATTCTCAGCTGACCGCGTTGGTGCCAGATTTTTCTTGCATAGGATTAAAAATTTCTTAATGGCTGCTGTATCCTCTATAAAATGACGTCGAATTCAAACTTAAACCTAGTTAAGTAAACGTTATTTAGCGTAATTAACTGTCTCGACCCTTACTTCGTGGAATCTATTCATATTAGTGTTTTAAATAAAACTCACTGTTTCTAGCTAATTCCACAATATAATGAAAATTGTTGAAAATTCTAAAAAAAAATAGAATTTTTTATATTGTGGAATTAGCTAGAAACAGTGAGTTTTGTTTAAAACACTACATTTTTTTTAACAGGGAAGTTAAGGGCTCAAGTAAGTGAGAACGGTTGGGTATAAAGCGACTTGAAAAATTTAACATACCAAGATATTGCAAAATTTCTTTTTTGTTTTTCGGCTCCGGAAATTGAACTATTGATTTTATTCTATCTGGATCAACAGAATTCCAGTATTAGAAATAGTGTGACCTAAAAACGTCAGAGATTAAGTAGCAAAAACGCATTTTTCTTTGTTTAATGTAATGCCTTCTTGTTCAATACGCCTTAGCACCTCAAACAGAATTTTATCATGTTCTTCAATAGTACGAGCATGGACTAATATGCCATCAATGTGGCTTATCATACCTTCTAAACCAGATAATATTTTATTGAGTAACATGGAAAAATATTCCGGACTACAGGTAATGCCAAAGGGCAACCTTTTAAAATAGAATATCCCGAATGGAGTAATAAAAGTGGTTAACAGTTGGAAGTCTTGGCTAAGTTTAATTTGATAGAAACCTGAATTAGTGTCTAAATTAGAAAAATAATTTGAGCCCTGAATTTGTTATGTTTGCGGGTTCGATAATAATAATAATGATTTTTTAGTAGGTGATTTCATTAAACTTTGGTTACATTTCTTATTTTATTTTTTTTAGCAATCCTCAAGTACTTCCATTGCCAATTCCGCATCATCTCCAGTAGCCATAGCATCTGCTCCAACTGTAGCAGTCGCTGCATCTCCCTTATCCGTACTCTCTATACCAACGGCAAGTAGTTCCCAGTCTCGAGTTGATATTATTAACTCTAGCCCTCTTGTGTCTCAAGTGGTTTCTTCTGTACCTGTTAACGTTGCATTGAGCGGGGTTGTTGGAAATGGTTACGGTTATGGATATGGAAATGGTTTGGTAGCAAGCGCTGGTCTTGTAACGGGAAGTGTAAATTCAGCTTATGGGACCTACGGACATGGACTCAGATCGTACTAGTATGATGGAATTTCTTTAAAGTGTGTTTAATAGATGATATAGAAATTTTTAAATACATGTCTCATTGATAAATTGAATTTTATTTTAATGAATTGTGGAATCAGTAAATTAGTTATTATGTTTCACTAGGTCTACCATGAAGGAATAATGCCAAACCAAATTTCCGATGTCATAATATGATAATTAAATTACGCCCTCGGTTGTAAGAATTATAGAATGCTTTTGACAACAGGAAACAAATATTATTTAAATCAAATCTGACTTAACTTTGTAACTCACGTGAATTATCTTAAATGGGTATTTCATTTCCCCTGTACCGCCCGTAACTTGGAAGCTTTCTCCTATACGCCACCTGGAGAGGCGCCAGATGGGGGATTAGCATCCCCACACGGGTACGATGAATCGATTTGATATAAAACACCTGCATATGTGTGGTACAATGCTTCTGAAAGCGATCAAGATGCTGTTGAATATTTGCCTCTATCTGAAAGGCCACTAACGTCTCCAATTATACTTAATATCACTAAGGCAAAAGAAATTGTCATTGCAAATCGTTGCTAGAGAGATAATAACTGAAATCTATGTATGTCTCGAATAAATTCGTACCGTTTCGCCACCATGGTGACGCATCATCTCAGAAGATACTTACTGGGAACGAATTTGTGGCCAAATAGTCAACAAACCTCATCAAACAAATTTGTCTGATATGGCTCCAGTTGACTTATTACTCTCTATAAGCGGCTCTACGTAATTTGTTTACTAATAGTAAACATTTCTATAATATTCGAAACATTTTGAACCAATTTCGATCAATAGGTCATGAAATGTGCAGTTGCGGCCAATAATAAATGGGACAACTCTTGTAGCAGATTTTTGTCTAGCTCTAGCTGCTTGAATTTGTCTTATGAGTATGTCATATGTCAACATTGAATATTTGACATCAATAAATACAAAAATTTGGAGAACATTCACATTTTTATTCCTGTAGCAATTGAAACCTCTGGTGTTTTCGGTCAGGAAGCTTTAAAATTCATTAAAGAAATCGGTAAAAAAATATAAGTAGAAACCAATGATTCAAGAGTAACTTTGTTCTTTATACAACAAATAAGTATTGCAACTCAAAGAGGAAACGCTTCATACTTTCTCGGTACGTTTCCCCGTTCTAAGCCTCTAGAAGAACTTTTTATGAAACCTAATCATAAGAAACCTAATTCTTCTACCACTTTCAAACTCACACTACCGACCCTAAAGCATGTGATCTTTCCTTTTTCCGAAATTCTTATTTAACATATTCATTCTCTTCTTCAGAATGTGTGCCTTCTGATAATACATGCGTTGACAATTTTATAAATTATGCCTCTAACAAGCTTTTGGGCCTCAGTGTACTAAAAAATATAGATAACCACCAGCCAGATGATGTCCCATTCATAGGAATACTGAAGAAGATGACTATGCTAGAGAATGATGTGATTCCTATGCGCAATAAATTATCTTTGACGAAAACAATGTATAAAACTGGTTTACCCCCAATAGAGTTGAAAACATCAAATAAAAAGGTAAACGACCAGATGGAAGGTATTTATACTAACAGTTTGGCATACTCTAACAATACAATTTGTCTGATGAAGATGATAACGGAAATCGCGCATCAGTAGCCGATTTGAGTAAAAATTTTAATGACAAACTCTTCAGAATAGTAAAAAATGGAACTATCCTCGCCAATATAAGACAACTGAGGTTAGATCAAAAATATCGGATGTGACCAACGGAGTGAAACCACTAAGTACAAAAGCAATATCAAACAGAGTTAAAAAATCTAGTAATAATGTTTCGGTGACCAAAAAAAATGACATTAGTGCTATTCAACACTTCGATCTTGATTCCGATTTAGTTTATAATCGAATTCGAAAACGGATTGATGTTTATTGAACGACCAAAAAAAAATTGTAATTTTTAGTGACATAAGCTCATCATTATTTTAGTTCATTTCACGTGTATTCCACACTTTTCACAAGTTCATTTAGTTTAATCACGTTCAATTTTATAGAAGCTGTTCTGTTAAACTAAAAATGTAATATACAATAGCAAAATATCATTCACATCACATAACCCATAGACAAACTGTAGTTTATGTTGTGTATTGATTAACAATAATTATGGATTTCAGTTGTATTTTATGTTATACTTTATTCTTGAACAGACTTATAATATATATGAACAAGAAATATCATTGACAACTATTATATATTTTACTGACGGCTGACAGAGACGTTTTCCTAACGGTGCGTTGCTATGTATCCCCGTAACAGTTTATTTAAATTTTTCGACCAATCACATGCTTCCGATTTACGATAGTTTTCAATAGCATCATAATTTTAGACCGATTATAATCAGAGTGATCGATTGATATCGAAAATGTATGGTTGAACTTTTTGAATGACAGGAAATGATTGTAATCGATAGGCGCGTTGAATAGCACTATTGCCTCCAACAAGTGTCAAAATAACCCCGATGTCCTGCAATCAAATTCAAAATTGGAAGAGAATGAAGACGTAGAAAAAAATAATGGGTCAGAAGTCGATAGGGTCGTGGTAACTGAGGAATCAATAAACATCAATTCCCTTTCTAAAAATAATCCTAGTGTTAACAACTTCTCTTCATACATTTCATTTTCGATTAAAGATTTTCAGAAAGGGGATGAAACTCAACAAGAACAAAAGGACACGTCTAAAAATGATGTAGATAACAAGAAATATATTAACAAAGTGAACCAAACCAATGATCTATCGACATCAATCAAACTTTCCAAACCCGCAATATGTCCATCCAATTCAATAGCAAACAACATCAATTCAAATCGCTTATCGCGCCGATCAAGTGAGAGAGACAATAATAGAATCCGAGATTATTCGGACAATGATAGTAGTTGCGAAAGAGCTTTTAACAATATCTCCACAATCACATGAGGAGCGTGGTCTAGAAGCTGCGCATTTGGAAGCTTTCTAGGAAAAATCAGCATTGTAGGCATAAAGGAACCACTTGCGCTCATACAGATTTCGGCGGTAACCAAGGTTCCTCTTTCAGCGGAAACCAGAGCACCAATTTGTCGTTTTCCTCTCATAGAAATAACTTTAGATTGCTTGTTGGGGAGAGTTGTAATTCTCGTTTCATCAACATTCCATATGCGCTCAGGAGGAAACTTGTGTTGGTTAAATCCTATAGCTCGTCCAATTGAAGTAGCTTCTGGAGTCCTTAATCGAAGATTTGGATGCCGTGACGAAAACGAATAAAGCCAACATTTACCAGCTATTTTCTTTTCTGTATTAAAATTGTGGTTGATGTTATTCTGCACGGCTAGTTCGTAAGCAAGAATTCCTAGTTCAGATAAAGTAAATCCGAATAGTCTGCTTTCCATTTGTAACATATGCGAAGCTAGCTCATCCTCTTTGGCAGCGCTAAACACAGGTTTGTACCGACCCAGACCTAAAATTATTTTTATTTTAAATAAGAAAACAGAAATAAATTGAAGGTAATTCCTACCTTCCTTACTAGCTTCTTCAACAGAGTTACCATTTCTTACTTTTTTCACACGATCTTCTAGAGTGGATTGAGGAACATTAAAACTTTGAGAGCCTCTTTTGTATCCCATCCTATGTTCTAGCACTTCAACTAATGCATTTTGCATGCTTTCTTGACCTCATGACTGACGAGTAGTTTTTCTTTTATAATGCGACATGTTGTAGTTAACTGAAAGTAACAAAAGTTCTGATAAAATCGGGTACCCGGTTTTGTCAATTTTCGTACTACCCGGCTTTGTCCAACTCGTAAACAAGACATTACATATTATTTAAATTTTTAGGTTATGAAATGATATTCAAAATTTTTGGCCAAATTAAAGGTAATATATTAGGTTACATGTATTAAATTTTGAAATGGTCATTAGTTATTCAGTAGAGGAAAAAAAATTATAAACTTACTTTAAAAATCGAGTTTGCTACCCCAAAAAACAGGCGAGGTCTTACTGCTCCGGCACAGGTTACTCAAATGATGTAGAAATGGATACACGCGACTGTTGGCGGTTTAGGGACACTAATTTTTACATTGTCTGATAGATGGCAGCAGTTAGATGAATTAAGGGGTGCCCGGTTTTATCAACCTACCCGGTTTTGTCCAAATCTCCCCTACATAAGAGATATTAACATAAACATATCTAGCATGAAAAGAGCACTAATTAAAGCATTTGCTGCAGTTATTCATGAGCTTTGGTCTGAAGACGATTCAGACAGAGTGGTTAATATAGTATCATAGAAAAGTCAGATTCAGCGATTTACTTCAAGGTTCATGGGATACACTCAATATGATGCACAGGAGTTTCTTCGTTACCTATTAGCAGGACATCACGAAGATGTCAACAAGGTATATGAAAAACCAAAGTCCATATTAACAGAAATGGATGAAAAACTCAGGGACATTAAGAAAGCACAAGAATCTTGGTTGAAATATACGAGAATGGGCAACTCCAAGATTGTGGATAACTTTGTCGGTCAATTAAAATCAACACTCAAGTGCACACACTGTGGTCACTGTTGTCACTGTTCAGTTACCTTCGATCCATTTTGGGATTAATCCCTTTCAATACCCCAAAAAACAGATCAATTACGACTTTCACAATGTTTAGATTCGCTTACGAGAGAAGAAACACTCGACAGTGATGAGAAACTAACATGTTCGAAATCTAAGGAACGAAGACGATGCACTAAATCATTCTCAATTCATAAAAATTCGAAAATATTGGTTATTCACCTGAAGCGCTTTTCGCAAACAGAAAGATTTAGTGGAAAACTTAATGTTGCAATAGATTTTCCAATAGAAGGGCTTGATATGAGCCATTACGCGACTGATAATGTGACACCTTGTATGTACAACCTCTACGCTATATCAAATCACAGTGGAACCACTTACACTTACAATGGTCACTACACAGCATATTGCCGACATCTCTTCACGGGACAGTGGCACGAATATAACGATTCAAGGGTGCTATTAATATCGTGGAAATCTTTAGTCAGTGGAGAAGCATATGTTCTCTTCTATGAACAAGATGACACCAAGTCCCACCTTTAAGTTTAATAGTTTTTGTTTATTTTTAGTTGTTAAATTGTATATTTTCATCGTGAACTAATGTCTTTTTTGGTTTTTTCCGCAAAATTTATTTATATATTTATTTATACATTGTATAAGTAGCTTTACAATTATACTAATAAGAGACTTAAATTCCAAATTTGAAAGTAATGATGGCGCATATAAATTCAGTGACGAAAGGTGGAATCGCAAAAATAGACGATGGGTGATCAGTTAGGCAAACTGCGGCATTTTACAATGTAAGGAAGAACTCAGTTTCAAGTATGTTAAGAAGATGATGATGATGAAACAATTAATAGAACTCCAGACTCAGGACGTCCGAGAAAGTCTGCTGAATAGGATGCTGCTTTGATTAACCATTTCAGAGCAAATCCGTTTGAAATCGTAGTTCAAGCTGTTCCAGCAATCCATTTTGGTACAAAGGCAGTTTACGGGCTTTTCTTGTTGTAATAATATTTTTAGTTTATTAGGTAGATTATGCCTCTAGAAGCCTAAAAATTAAAAAAAAATCGTGGCGGTCTCTTATTTGAATGAAAATATTCACATTCAAAAGGTTCACTTTTGGAAGTTATACAACAATGTCAATAACAAAAAAATTATTTGTAACTGTCATAAAAGACAAACTATTGCCTTTCTCATTTGTAGCGGTTGGTGTTGGGTATCTGTTTATTATTGTTGCGTTTCTGTATTTAAGATTTTCTTGGTTTCCGACAAAAATGAATTTTATTAATATTGACGATATTTGTACCTGGTGAAATAATAATGAGATTATATTGCAAGCGCAGCGTCTGGGAATGAAGTTAAATATCCGGTGGATTTTTGTGACGGACATTTCATAATGACATCACAGATGGTTTTCGTTAGGAATGTAACGGACATATCAAAAAATAAATAAAAAGGAACATGTATTTTGTAATAAAAGGTAAGAATAAAAGTCTAGTCTATTATTCAAGTCTCTTTTTGACGTCTCCGCTCGTTTTGACGTTTCCGGTAATTATGGATGTTGCCAAATCGCATTTTTCATGGAAAATATACGGAAACCATATAATGAAATGAAGTAGCAAAAATAGTTAGTGACGAGGGCGCCCATAGGGCTAAACTTTGGAATGCCGCCAATCGACTCGGGCTTCAAATTTTTTTTACAGATAGGTCTTACCATAAAAACGTTTTATTAATCATGTTGCCCTTATCCCTGTTATTCCTCATCATCATTGTCCGTATATTACGTAAGTAACGTTAATTTTTTTAACCATAAATTTATTGATACTTAACTCCACTTTATGTGTTATATTAACGTACAAATAAGATGTGAAATATTCCTTTTAAGTTTTTTGCTCGACTCTTTTAAATTTCTGCGAAGATGCGAAAGTAAGATGCAACGAAGTCATCATGTCACAATAATTAACCAACAACTTATAGTAAAAGGAAAAATATATTGCGGTAATAGGTGTTGTTGACTAGCAAAAAAGTGTTTACTGCAAAATAAATGGAATTGTGCCGCAGGGTGTTCAAAATATTCTTCACTCCTTCAAGGATGATTGTTGTCTAGTGAAACGAACTATTAATGTCTTCTGATTAGAAGAATCGGATGTTACGTAAAAAGAACAAGTTCACTATAACAACTAGATAATTAAAATGCGTTTGATTTTAATCAACAATATACATAAAAACGAATATATGAGGTACGTCCGATGAAGAATGAAGTTGGAATGAATAGATGTCAATATTTTTCTGTATTGTCATAAGTTTTTCTAAATAAAGGATTTCTCTATAATAATATTATGGAAACGGAAACTAATAATCATAACTCCATGACGCAGTGATCCAAAATCATTAAAAAAGGGAGAGAACATTGTCATGACAAATACAATTTTATAGAGAAAGCTGAGAGCACAAACCTAAAATATATAAATTTATCATTAATCATGAGTAAATTAAAGTAAGATAAATGGGAAATATACATTTGAAATAATGAATTATATTCACTCGTTTACTAATAAGAATACTAAGATTGTTTTATCTTTCACGCGACGAGAGGAAACCAACGAATACAGACGCCACCATTTAAATAGATCACATGGTGGGGAGTAGAGCAACGCCACATTATTGACCAAATACAGATAACTCTCTCAAAGGAATATTCACTTTGATGTCAGTGTCTGTTATGTCTGACTTATATGTAGGTCCTCCTCCAGTACCTTCCTCGGGAAACTTTCTTCCAGATGTTTTTTTCAGGTTGTCATATTTGCTTCTTAAGGTTTTACTATAGTACAAACCGCTATACTTGTTAAATTCTTCTTCGATTTGTGACCACACGATATCTTTGTCTTTTAAAGACAATTGGTCAGTTTTTTTTACATTCTAAACCGTCCTTGTGTTTAATGACTTAATCTAAAAGTGTATTTACTTCACTGTTTTTTAAGTTTTTGCTTCTTTGAGATTGTCCAGAGGTTTTACTTGATTCAGAAGCCATGATAACAATTAACACTATAAACACTAGCCTATAGGTTATGATTTCACTTAATTATAACGTTCAAAACTTAATTACCTACGTTGAAATGAAAAATGTGTATAATAACTAGAGGGAAGGGGGGCACATTCAACCTTGGGGCACTTTCAACCAGTGTCGATTTTTACGGAATTAATTTGAATTTACCGCCGAAAAAATTCATACGTACCCGTTAGTAGACCCTCAGCCACTACCAGTAAGGTTTGTTGATGGTGTGTGCTTGTTGTGCGAAAAATAGAATAAATTGTGATTTTACCTAAATCAAGGTAAGTTTTGTCGTGTCAGAAAATTAGTCTCTGTCTGTTCTTATAAATACTATCGAATTTTTCCACTAATATCGTTTTATAGCACATATATTTAGAGTTAAATTTTGGGATAGCCCTAACCTAAAATGAAACTTTGAGAATTAGAGAGTGTTTGTTGTTCAAAGTCACTGTGGGGCAGATTCCACCACCTAAGACCCACTTATTACTTTCAATTAGATTTGGATATGAAATTATTAGAGATTTCATTAACAATACACTATCCATTAAGAAAAGTTGTATAAACCCGACATTAATTTTATTATTTCTTGAAAATAGGTAAATTTCTTTTCAGATGGTCCGAACATATAAAAAAAACGACGAGAACGGAAATCAACGAAAAAGACATGACTAATGCAATTAAAAAGGTATTAAGTAAAAGAATGTCAGAAAGAGAAGCTGCTACAACATTTAATATCAAACGAGACACCCTACATTCCAGAATTAAAAAAAATTAAAACAAAATATCCTACAGAAGAGTTACTAGCCAGTAAATTCAATGAATACTCTGGGAATGAAAGCGACAGCTCCAATGAGAACAAAAATCTTTATTCCAGCAAATATACTGTTTCTTAAGTTTTTTCAAAGAGTCAGGAAGATGAGCTCGTAAAATATATTCAGCTTTCTTCTAACATGAATTACGGTCTAACATATGAGCAGATAAGAACTTTAGCTTATGACTATTCGAGCGTTTTGCCCGGATGCAAGATTCCTGACAAGTGGAAGGCTGCGAAGATACCTGGCATCGATTGGCTTAGGGGCTTTATGAAGAGTAATAAACAACAAATATCTCTAAGAAAACCAGAAAGCACTAGTTTAGCCCGATCAACTGGGTTTAATAAAAAAAATGTGTCAGAATTCTTCAAAAATTATACTTTTGCATTGCAAAAGTATAAGTTTAACCTGAACAGATATACAATTTGGATGAGACGGGAGTACCCACAGTTCTAAAACCAGTAAAAATTGTGTCCACTAAAGGCAAGAAACAAGTATGCCAAATATCATCTGCAGGCGAATTGACCACATTTGTGGGAATAATAAGTGCTGTGGGTAGCGCACTCCCTCCAGTTTATGTTTTCCCCAGAACACGTAATCCTGACGAATATTTGATTGACGCACCCATTTCTAGCTTAGCATTAAGAAACCATTCTGGCTGGATAACAAGAGATCTATTTGTACGAGTACTGGAGCATATTAAGCAGCAAACAAACTGCTCAATTGCTTACCAAAATGCTTTCACACAGAATAATATTACAACATCATTCCAGGAACCAGTGATTTGGCCTTTGAATAGACTGGCGTTTCAAGAATAATTTTTGCCCAGTTTTGCAAATAATGAGGAAGAACATGACCAACAATCTCACCAACAACAGACTGATGCTGATTCTTCATTGTTCATGGCTGAGAATGGTTCGTCATCTTTAACAAGAGATCCAAAGCCAGAATGTAACTATGTTCGATCTTTTTTTATTCTATTATTAAATACATTTTCTCAAATTGCAGATACTCGATCAACGCCGCATAGAGACACTCCCAAAAATTCATCCTTAGAAGGTTCTTCTACATCTCCACCCTTAAGAAATATTCCAAGAATCTCGTTTTTTAATGAGGATCTTGACAAAAATAGGAAAGGTAATATAGCATAGCACTCTACTCTCTTGATTTCATTGAAGCTTTTTTACAGACTTACTTTCAACATCTGCTGTCCACAAAATTACTCCGGAGACTGTCAGGCCGATTCCTAGACCCACTATAAAAAAACTAAGACATGAAAGAAAAGAAAGGGAAGTCTAGAATTTTTACTGAGACACCTGAAAAGAATCGCTTGGAAAAAATCGAACGTGAGAGAGAAAGGCGTAAACGTATTAAAGAAGAGAGGAATAGAAAAAGAGTTCTCAAATAAGTATTTCCAGAACAGAAAGAAGATTATGTGCAACAAAGAAGAAAAGAAATATAAGCACAAGTAGTTCAGATACTGAAGAGTCGATTGAACTTGCATCTGACGATATGTCGGATGATTTTCGTGACATGGAGAGTGCCAACCTCCTTACAGATGATGATATAATTCAACAAGATGATTTTGTTTTGGTGAAATTTCCTTCAAAGACTAGCATATATTATTACATTGGAAAAGTTATAAACTTGAATGAATTTGTAATAAAAATTTTGCGTCGTAAGACGCCAGGCTTCAAATTCTACTACCCCTTGATCGAAGATACATCTACAGTTGACCGTTACGACTTAGTTCTAAAATTACCACAGCCCAACCCATCTAAGACTGCTCGGACTTCTTCCTTACTCACTTTCAATATTAACTTATCCATGTATAATATCAAATAAGTTGTATGTTTTGATTATACTTATGTTTAAATATTTTTCTCACTAGGTATTGTTACCAAAATAAAGAGTTGCACTGATCTGTTGTATAATTTCATTGCTGGTTGAAACTGCCCCAGGACGTGGTTGTGATTGTGCTCCACCGGAGGGGCACTATCAACCAAATACAAGCTTTTTTTAAACTTTGATAATTTTTTTGAAAAAATAAATTCACCGATAATATTTCCTAGACAAAATATAAGTAAAAGTATCAAATATTGCTATGCCGGGAAGAAACTACAATTATTTGACAACATTTTGTCAATATCTGCGATCTTTGGTGATTTGGTTTAATGTGCCCCTCTTTCCCCTATAATTTACAATACTTCGTGCGAAATAGGATATGTTCACGGGAAATGCTCAAGAAACATAACTTCAAATCACCACAGAGTCCACTGAAATATGGCAAAAATTACAGCAGGTTTGCCAACAGTTCATCTTTGACGTTTAAACTAAACTGGAATAAAAAATTTATGGAGAAACCGAAATTGGTTCAAGATGTGGTTTAAAGTTAAACTAGATCAAACTAACCGCGTTTAACTATATTTTGGGGAAACCGGCCTTAAGTCTTGCAGAGATAGAGCAACGAGTCATTCAATTATAGAGAACCAGGGCAAAACCTGATCGACTCATACTGCCATGGATTAGACTGTTGTCAAATCAATAAAGGATATGTTGAACAAATAATCATGAAGACGTGAAGAAAATTATTGGGGCAATTGGATGTTTCCAGATTTCTGTTGTATTTAATCAAGACTAAACTCATTAGGGGAGACCGGGGCTAAATGTCACAAAATTAGGTTGTTAATTTTTTGTGAAACCATTTTTAATCCTAGCAAAGTTACTTCTGGTGCACTTTGTCACTCTGTTATTTGACTATACAAAGTGACTAAAAATGTATTTATAAATAACGCGAATTTATTAATTTTTTTGCAAAACGTAAACTGTTACAAGTGTGAAATCTTGCCCCCATTATGGGGCACGTTGTCTCACGGAAAGGGGAGAAAAGTCACGCAGATATCAGGTTAGATTTTATTTAAAAATGCTCAAAAATACAGATAAAAAGAAACAAATAATACATTATATTATGCTCTATTCCAATTTTGTTAATCAGTGTCGTCATCTTCACAGTTATGACAGACGTACCACGGTGTACCGGGAGTGCACAGTTCACGGGCCCATAGCTTACAGACTGTATATTGAACCCAAACTTCTTTTGGTGAACTATTGGAAAATGGTTCCAAGCAGACACGACAAAAACTTTCTTCATCCTCGTCCTCTGATTCTTCAGGGGACTTCTCTTTAGCACTTTTATGGTTTTTTCCCTTTTTATTTTTATTATTTGACACTCTTATATTTCCTGTTAAATTTTTCTTTACACTTTTTCTCTAAGCAAACTCCGCCTCAAGAGCCTCTTTCTCTGGCGTATCAGTTAGTACAGCCGACTTCCTTTTCTTTCTATTTGACCCTTTGTTTCTTGCAGATGAAATTTAAGGTAACTGTTATTTAAAATGTGTCCTCACCTGATTTTGGTAAAAGTCTTACCTGCTTTGGGCAAGGGCCTTATATCTGAGACACTAAATATACTTTCCTTAGGCCCAGAATGCTGAGTATGGTTTGGGATTTTTTCTAAGGATAAGCCACTAGGACCAGGCTGCTGAGTGTCGTGAAGTTCTGTGTTTGCAGGTTCTGACACAGTTGTTTTTTTGTTGCCTATTTCAAGAAAAACATATTATTGCAGAATAATTTTAAGAAACTCAGGTAACTAACTTACTTGTTAACATTTCGTCAACTGTTGGTTCATCAGTTTGGAATGAAATTCCACTGGTCCCGGGCTTTGGATTTTCGAGATCTGGTTCCTGATTTTCTTGCTGCAAGTCTCTGTCTGTTGCTTTACATGGGCTAAATTCTGTTCCATCAAATACATTTTGGTTCGAGGGAAATATCCCTGATACACGAAATCCGGATTGTATATTTTTTGGTGTTGCGGCTAGGGGATAGCTTTGAGCATCTAAAACTGGAATATCATTTATCGTCATCGTTTGACCGGGATGATTCATCATCCACGCATCGCAAGCATTATTGTACTGTTTTTTAAACGGACCATAAACTGACCTATAAAGAGGCTGCAACTTGTGCGAGCAGTGGGGAGGAAAAAATAACATAACTATACCACTTTCCTTAGCCAACTCAAGTCCCTCGATAGAAAGATGCGACTGATGGTTATCAAGAAGTAACAGTATGCTTTTTGGAACATTTTGAAAATTTAATGAAATGTCTCAAAAATAGCACAAAATTTTCTTCTATCATCCAGCCACTTCGATTAGCTGTTCCCGCACATCCTGCTGGTCCAGATGTTAGCCAGAATTCTCTAAAATGCACTCTTGGAAATATAAAGAATGGCGGGATGCTATTTCCTTAAGCAGATACGGCACAGGCCACTGTGACGAGGGTTCCACGTTCCCCAGAAGTTATGGATCCGACTTGTTTAAATCCTTTTCTGGCCACTACTTTACAAGGCTTCTGAACAGTGGTCACCCCGTCTCGTCCATATTCCAGATTGAGGATGGATCAAAGTTATATTTTTTCATAACCTTTTCCAGATTTGTAAAAAAGCTGTTCACATTTGCTTGGTTAAAATTTGTTGCGCGTGCGAAACTTGTTGGTTCTGGAGTGCGAAGAGATAAATCATTGTTTCTCTTTAAAAATTATGTAAACCATTCAGGTCCAGCCATTTGATCCCTTTTCCAAGGCTCGAGAATAGCTATTTTATTGGCAATGGCAAACTGGAATGCAAGCTTTCTAATTTCCTTAGGACAAATTCCGAAATAAATATTTGCTGATTCGAGTAGGTATGTTTTTAAATCCATTTCCATTTCTCGGCTTAATACCATGCGAGGTTTGCCATATCCCACGTCTATATTTAACTGATCTTGATTAAGGTCCTCTGCTGAAAGCTTTTTGCAATAGCGCCCCACTGTTTTATAATTTAAATCAAAATTCTTTGCTGCTTGCCTAATAGAAATATTTTCATTTTTTACTTGTAACACCGCTTTCCTTATTATTTCCTTATCAAAACTCCCTCGATCTGTTCTTTTTCTGTATTCGCTCACCATCTAAAAATTAAACCCGATTCAGAGCTTTACTTCTTTCAATATCGGGGTAAAAAGTCACACATGACAACTTGCCCCACAACGTGTGAGACAAGTTACCCCAAACGGTCCTGCCATATTCTTTCTAAAATAACTACCTAACCTAATTTTATAAATTAATAAATTTATAGTGACTTTTTGGAGAACACCTAGGGGTATCATAAATATAACACGGCATTTTTAAATTCTGGCACTGAGATAAAATATACGGTTTGTATTATAAATCCAAAAAATTAATTACATTGGCTTTTTCCGTAAATTCACTTATAAACATATACACATGCGATATATACGAATGGCGAATATGGCGGAACTAACTAGCATTGAAATAGTTCCTGGCGTATGAATATGACGACGTTGCCATATTTACTTTGCGCAGGAAAGGGTTTGTGACTTTAAACCCGTGAGACTTTAAGCCCCGGTCTCCCCTACATATGGTTAATTTCGTATTGGCATGGATATTTTGATAAATACGTACATAACTTTCTTATGAATTTTTTTATGTGTTACAAGCAAACAAAATTTCTTTTTTATCACTAGAGACGTCAGAGGAGAAAAAGTCTTGATATTAAAATTTTATATTAAATTACAAGCATCAATACATTGACGACAAGTAGGTACATACTTAATTTTTCACAAAACAAAAACATAGTTTGTTTAGATGTGCCCACTGTTTATTAAAAAGTTCAGCGCGTTATTTGAGCGGTATTAAATTTAAATTCTCATTACCTCATACAATTTGTTATCTTGCATGCTACGTATTCCTTAATTACAGTGCTCTATTGTGAAAAAGAAACGAATGACAAAAATACATTAGCTTCATGTCCACGATTTATTCCCACAAACTGTCCATTCTCTTCACTCTTAATAATTTGTCAAGGTTTCTTTATTCACCAAACAAAGAAAATACTCATTCTTTCAAAAAACATATATTTTACAGAAGGTCAAATCGTATTAATTATGAAAAAAATTTAATTTCCTAGATCAAGGCCGTGTTTTGGCTGTGAAACAAACGTTCATAAACTGTGACATGATCACCAGATTTTAATGAAACGTTTCGCACCATTTACGATATACAAGGGACTTTCCATAATTATACAAGTAATATTATCATTTTTCTACGGACATAGTAATATTATCGAAATACCATTAAATGTACCTAATCATTAAAGGGTAAAATAAAACTAGCGCTATATATATAGAGAGAATTTTTGAAATAGTAGTGGTGTTGATTATACGGCTTGTTTTCTAGACACAGATTAACACGTCAAATAACAATCATCACTATTCTAAGGATATTTCAATATGTTCTAGGTAAAGTAGTGTAACAATGACATTAATATACATCAAATTTTAGACGTATGCTCTGGTAAATAATAAACATTTATGTTTGTTGTTTGGTTTCATATGAGCCATGGCTATTAATAGAGGATGGGCTCATCCTGAATGAATTTTAAAAATAGTCCGTTCGTAAATCTACCTATTTTAAACGTTTTGTATCCCTCGTAAAAGTTACTAGACTATGTATGACCTGGTTCATGGTTGATTTAATACTAATTTTTCATCAATATCCAGTTATCGTTTGAAAACAAAAAAAATTTATTTGTCGGTAGTTTGAAGAATAATTAAATAGAAATATGAAAGATTACATAATTGGGATTAACATTGGCAAATGATCCGATTTAACTTTAGTCCAGCTTCTGGTTCTGCCATAAAATTCGGTTCTCATTTTTTATTAGAAATATATCAAATATTCAGCTTGGAATAATAACTTTTCCCCTTTTTTGGTGTTTATTAGACCCTATTGAATATTTGGTGTTACTTTTAGACTGCCAAACGCCACATTTACACATATTTTTCATGATTGTTCCTTGCATTTGAAATAACATTTAACCTAAAAGAGTATGTTCCATTAACAGAACTGTCTGGCAAAAGGAAATTATCTTGATAGTGAGAGCTATATTACTAATATTGTAATAGATAACTTAAGTTGGGTTTATACAGCAAATAAAATAAAATAAAATGAAATAGCATAAAATAAAATATAAAGAAATAAGGAAAGTTTGTTCGGTTTATACAGACAAATAAAATAAAATAATTGTTTAACTGTCACTCGTCAAATACACGGAACATAAAAAAAATTGTCTGTCAAAGTGATCGGTCTTTACTTGGGAATGGGAAGAAAAACATCGATATATCGTATCTATATTATTCAACAGTTTCGATATATGGATAATACAAAATATCGATATTTCAATATATCGATATATTATTCAAAGAGTGATTACTTAGGAAATGTATCAAAATTATCGGAATTTAACAAACCATGGATGGAACTAAAGCCTTCACACACAAAGAAAAATATATACAGACTATAGTACCAAATCACAGATAATATAAGGCAATTTTCATATGTGATCAAATCATAGGAAACTGAGCTCGATTAAGCGAAAGCATCGATAGTATCGGAATTAAAAATATTTAAGAAACTTTTCGATTATTTTCGAAAAAATATCGATATTTCGTACCCTTCCCTTCCATATTTTGAGGTTTTGTTCTGTTTCCGTTGAATTGTAAAGATCAGCAGATATAGTTTTCCTAGTTTTCTATATCATTACACAGTTATACTGATCTTAATTGGGAAAATGATATCCAGGATATCATCATAGGGCTAATAATATCTAAGCTTCAATATTTGTAATATCACTTCTTCTTTTTTCTATTAACATATATTGAGTCAATCACAAGTTAGGTCACTACTTGGTCTAGCCAAAAATAACTACTACACATCAGGTAGATATCAAATGAAATGTAACTTCTGTCATTCTGACGATGATATTGATTTATCGAAACAATTGTCAATTTTTTAGAATTTTCAACAATTTTTATTATATTGTGGAATTAACTAGAAACCGTGAGTTTCATTTAAAACACTAATATGAGTAGATTCCACCAAGTAAGGGTCGAGACAGTTAATTTTATTATTTTCTTCCTAATAACAAACGACAAAAGTACGTATTAAAAGTAAGGTTATGTGTACCAAACCGCAGATAATACCAAACATGCAATAATCAATCATCTTACGATTGCGCACATTCATTTTCAGATAAAATAACATAATATTTTGAGATATTCATTGCAAGTAAATACAAACAGGTTTTGAGTTCAGAGATACGAAGTATAAACTAGTGCTAAATAACTAATAATTAACGAAATTTCAGGTTCTCACTAGCTTCATGCAGATCCCGCCATAAGTTAGGTGCAGCTAAAGCGTGATAGTAAAGTGTGTACTGTGAAATACAAAATATATCCAGAACAAAAAGTTCACGCAAAATTATGTGGATGCACACTAATTGTTGATGAAGAAAATGATGTTATTCTCTCTATCCAAAGTCAAGATTGTGTAGCTTCACAAGGTTGTAACCTAGTACTCTCGATCTCGATAAATTGGTCTGTATTCTATTCTCAGAATCATCCTCGTCCTCAGTAATTGACATTTATATTAATAAACAATTTATATAAAAGTATATAGATTAGGCGACTAGAGTATTTTTATGTTATTTTATTTTATCTCTTATTTGTTATTTTCTGTATAAACGCTATATAGATTTTCCATAAGGTCAACTTTATATTTTATTTTATGTTATTTTATTTTCTGTATAAACCCATCTTTAGTAAATAGAAAAAAACTGTCAAATTCATTGTAATTCTAAAAATTATGCTCGTTTTAATTGAATCGGTGAGTTGAAAAAGGATAATAATTCGTATAATGCGAAATTAAACTGAGATAGCCATTGTGTCCAATTTACGCCATCGCATCGATTTGTCGAGAGGACGAGAATATTCCTCTAATACAAACGTGCAACCGAAATAATATTTATTTATGTATCAAACGCCTAATTTTATTCGTTAAATCTTGAATATGTTCGGTCCACTTCAAATTTTTGTCAATTTTAATGCCCAGGTATTTTATGGTGTTAGTTTCCCAAATAATATCAGAGTCATTTATTTTGATACAATTAAAATTTGGTCTGTTTGCATCATTCAGTGAAAATGCCAGTGTTTAAAGTTAATTTGCCACACTCAAGCCAATATTTGACCTTTTTGAAACCCCTAATAACTGTATCTGCAACAGTTTGCCAGTTCCTTGCCTTAAACAGTAAGACTGTATCATCTGCATACGAAATGGAGACGCCACTTATTTCCAATTTCAATAGGGAGTTAATATATATAATAAAAAGTAATGGACCAAGGACTGTACCCTGTGGTATTCCAATTTTAATGTTTAAAAGGTCACTATACTCTTTTCTGATTTTCATCATTTGATTTCTTTGCCCGAGGTAATTTTCAAAAACATCCAGCACAACACCTCTGATACCATAGTGCTCAAGGACATCGATTAGCTGCCGATGAGGTACTGTGTCGAACGGCCTTACAAGGTCCAGAAAAACTGCAATCACTTTTTTATTATGGTCAAGTCCATTTTCTACATTATTGATTAGTTCGTACATAGCATCAGCTGTACTGACTCCTTCCATTAGCTTGCATGCTATATCTAATACAGCATTGGCTAGACTGACACATCTGCTGAATACAAACGAATCACCAAGAGATGGTCGTGGTCAACATTCTAGCAGACCACACGCAAAACCTGCCTCTGTTACTGATAAAATACATAATAACATCAAATAATTTCCAACGCACATTACTCATTATAGTTCTTCGCCTATAACTTACTTTGAATCAACGTTGACAGCTAAGAAAATATATAACCTATTCTTGGAGAAATTCCCTCGATACAAAACAGTAGTGAAATATGAATACCACCTCAACTATTTCAAAGAAAATTTTAATACAAATTTGGCCGACCACAGGTAGATGTTTGTTCTACCCGTCAAGAGTTAAATACTAAGATCAAATCAACTTTTTGAAATGATGGCGCAAAACGTGTTGCTGTTGCTGAGCTCATGGTACATAAACGAATGGCAAAGAAGTTCTATAACAAATTGAAAAGCGTACAAGAGTTGAGCAAAACTGACCCAAAAGTTAGTGGAATAGTTTTTGACTATATGTAAAATTTGCCTCTGCCCTTTATGCCTGTGCAGGAGATGTTTTACCTGAGATGGTACTATACGGAAGGAGAATGCAAAAAAGGGCCTAATGAGGATTGTACTTTTGGGAGGGATTTTATTGAAAAATCTGTTGCAAAGGAAGTAGAAATTCTTCATGTTTTTTGTGATGCGTGCGGTGGGCAAAAGCGTAACCATACTCTTACATGATTGTTGCTTACTCTGACAATGAGTGGTCGTTTCAAAGAGGTTAACCTTCACTATCCTGTAAGGGGTCATAGTTTTATGCCCTGTGACAGGACTTTTGGTGTGGTGAAACGTGCAATAGGTAAATATGACAGAATTTATTCACCTGGACAGTACAAGGAAATTATAAGCAATGCTAAAAAAACTCATCCCAAATACATGGTAAGAGATATTAGTCAGAAAGATATAAAAGACTTTAAAAACTGGTGGCCTTATTATTTAAAAAAAACCTGTACAAGTATGAATCCTGCTGGATTAACCGTCAAAATACCATTTACTATTAGTAAGTACAGTCACAGTGTCTTCAAACAGACTGAAAGAGGATACGTATAGTGTAGTGAATATATAGACAGTTTTTGTGCCAACAAATTTAAACTGAGTGAAGTTGACGAGGTACCTCTACCTAGTGCAAGGGCATATAAGGGAAAAGTCCCAATGAAAAAGAAAAAGCTTGAAGATACTTCAAAAATTTTACAATACATACCTGAAGACTTTCTTCCATTCTTTGAAGAAAAACTCACCTGGCCTACTGCAGAAGGTGACGACGAGGAAGATTAATGCCAAGTTTGATAGGAAAATGTTTCTTAATATAATTTTACTCTTAAAACAAGTTCTTTTTGGATAAAAAATTAAATTTTGTTGAAAACGTTGGTATTTTTATAATAATTCCTTATTTTGAGTGGAAAAGGAATATTATTCCAAATATTAAAACCTCCTTAACTCGGGTAAATAATTTAATAAAAAAATCTCAAATTTATAACTAGAATGCTTTTATATAGTACTACAAGTTAATAATTGATCACTTTTCTATTAAACTAGAAATAAAGCTAAAAAACAGTTTTTTATTTATTTCCCCAAAGTTAAGATTTTGGAATATTATCCTTTTTCCACTGACCGATTCAATTACACTTTCAGTAGTTTACTTACTTCTTTAACAAAAGTTTTCTTTTCCAACCAGCAAATATTGTTCAATCAAATGTTTAATTACTGATACAATTATATAAACTATGTATGAAAATTTTTATACAGGGTGATTCATAACTATTGGGACATAGGCTAAGGGTAGATTGTTTGGACCAAAATATAGCGATAGGACCAAATATACCTCAATAAAATATTGCTGTGGAAAAAGATAAAGGGCGTTAAAGTTGAATTTTTTTTTCATTTTTTGCTAATAACGTCTCTGTATATTTATCGATTGTTATCAAGATCGACACAGAAGCATAATTTTATACAGGCAATATTATTTTATGTATTATTTGACATTTTGTTACAGGGGGGGCCTCGTGAAGGATTTCTGATGATGATATTGAGTGGTAACTTTTTTTGACGAAACTTTTTAGTGATTTTTATTAAAAAAAATGACATAAACATAATTCTACGTAATATCGGTACTCTTGTTTAAACACGATATTCTCATTTGTTGTCGAGAAAAACGCAATTGAACAGCTCTGAGTATCGGAAGAGGATTTCAAGCAACGGACAATAAAAAAACTTGTATCTTAAAGCTTTTATTTCGACGATAAAGCATAATTAAAAACAATGTAACATAAAAAGAGCAAACTCAAATTAAATGTTCTACGTGGCCTCCTCCGGCTTCTATGCCTTTTCTAATTCTTTTAATAAAGGACTTTCGAACTTCAAAGAACATATTATTCTGTCCCCTTATAAAGTTAGCCGCATTTTGTATTTTCCTCCAGAGTTCGTCTCTCGAGTTAATTTCATTTGCATAAACTAGGGACTTTATATGTCTTGGTGCTCATTCAAAATCACTTCCTGTACTAATCCATCATTGAGGAATTATGTTATTTAGATGATTTCTAATAACTAAAGGGAAATGACGTGGAGCTCCATCCTGCATAAACCACATTTTATTTGTTACAGCTAGTGACAGATTATCCAAAATATAGCTAAAAGTATTTTGCAAAAAAAATAAATAAGTATCTTCATTTAAATTTAAACTCATGCTTGAAATGTCTTTCTTTCGGAGCATGCGAATTTTTTTCTTCCCAATAATGGCTGTTTCTCCAATTAAATACCCCTCGTCTGGTAAAAGTCGCTTCATCGGTGAACTTAATATTCTTAATAAAATTTCGGTCACCATTATGCCTGTTGAGAATACGTTGGCAGAACTGTAACCGTCGTGGGAGATCGCTTGGAAGCAAATTTTGAACAGGAGTGAAGTGATACGGGTGGAACTTTTCTTTTTTTAGAATTCTAATAATAGACGACTGACCTGTTGCTGATGACAAATGATGCGAACTTCTGTAGGATTTTCATCTATTCGAACCAAAATTTCATCTTCTTGATTAGGTGAAATTTGTTTCGGACGACCACCTTGATTTTTATTGTGAAATGATCCGGTTTCACCCAAACGATGAAATAGATTTGAAAAAGTTTTGTGATTTGGTTGCCTTCTGCCTGGATATAACAATTCATACCTTCTGGCTGCAGAGCGCCCGCAAAAATGTTCTTGTGCATATACACAAATCATATCCCGCATTTCTTGATTCGTAAAATGATTGTGACGACGCATTTCCATCGAAAAAGTATATGATAGCTTTAAAAAATGCAACAATTGACTATAAACTCGCAGAAAAAAATATTCACTGACAAGAAATGTCATTTACCAGCAACAATTATCTGACAGTCCAAAGCACACTTTTCATAAATGAAATAATATTTGAAATCCCCTTCCGATACTCTGAATTGTTCAATTGCGTTTTTCTCGAAAACGAATGAGAATATCGTGTTTGAACAAGAGTACCAATATTACGTAGAAATGATGTTTATGTCATATTTTTTAATAAAAATCACTAAAAAGTTTTGTCAAAAAAAGTTACCAGTCAATTTCATCATCAGAAATCCTTCACGAGGCTCCCCCTGTAACAAAATGTCAAATATTACATAAAATCATATTGCCTGTGAAAAACTATGGCTCTGTGCCGATTTTGATAACAATCGATAGATATACAGTGAAATTATTAGCAAAAAACGAAAAAAAAAATTCAACTTTAACGCCCTTTATCTTTTACCACAGCAATATTTTATTGAGGTATATTTAGTCCTATCGCCATATTTTGGTCCAAACAATCTACCCTTAGCGTATGTCCCAATAGTTATGAATCACCCTGTATAATTAGGAATGTTATTACGAGAAACCAAAATAATTCGCATTTCCTTAGCAAACATAGGAGAAAGGCGGGTAAGATGACATACTTAGTGTTTGTTTCCACAAAAACTGCGTATATGTATAAGTAAATACAAAATTTCATTGTAAAGTGGTAACTGGTAGTATCTTCTATGATGTTAGGCACTAAGATTACTAGTGGTATAAAGCGCTTTATTGCAACTACAAAAAACAAACATTTTGTTAAAAAACTATCTTACCCACCCGGGGTGGGCAATATGAAATACTAAAATAACTGCTATGCTACTCAACAAACAAAATAAGCATTACACTAAAATATTAGTCCTTAATTTTTGCACTGATCGCAAATGAAAAAGTTTTGATTTTGGCTACACACCTGCACACTCTGCATGTGCCCATTCTTTACAACATTGGCACTGTAGCTACGATTCCTTAGATTTTGACCTACTGAAAAGGTCATTACAATAGAGACATGCACAGTCATCTTCTTCATCGCTACCATTGAAGGGATCTTCTCCGCCACTTAATTCATCTTCCATTAGTTTTTATCTTACCACATTCCTGTTGCTCTTGTTACTTCTCTTTTTCGAGAAGACTTTTGAGGTAGGGACTTTTGGTTAATACATCCTGATAGCCACTAGTTTTGCGCTTGACAGCTTTTCTCTTATTACTTTGAGGAACTGGTGACAGATCCTTCAGGATAGCCTCAATATCAATTTTTTCCGAAGTGGATGGACAACCTTGTTCATTGTTTGCTGACTCTTGCATATAGTGATCATCGACCTTTGGTAGTTCTCCTTCAGCAGCAGGTGCATCTTCAGGCAGTTATACTGGGTAAAAACATATGTTCTGGGAGAATATTGGAATTAAAAGGTGATATCCCCGTTGAAAGAAAACCACTTGATGCGTTCTCTAGTGTTGCTGTGTTTTTATGTTCGTTTGAAACGTTTGAATACTTGATAAATGCTAACAGTACAACCGGGATTCCCTCTCAACCATTGTGTGACTGCTTGGTTGTAATACTTATGGATGGGGCCAATAAATGCAACATCCAAAGGCTGGAGGCGATGTGTGCAGTGTGCAGGCAAGCAAAGCGGTATCAGAAAATTCTTTTCAGCAAATTCCATGCTTCGTAACTTTTATGACTTGAATGACCGTCAAGAATTAATAAAGCTTTATTATCGAAATTTGGTCTGACATGATCAACAAAATATCGATCCATATTTGGAACAAATCCCTCGTCATGTAGCCAGATTCACTATGTAGTTTAAACATCCCTACTGGTGCCCCGTCATACAAGGCACGATTAAATGTTTTCCTGGGAAATATTATTGACGTTGGTTCATTGTTTCTCTAGAAATAAAACAAGCCACAACGGTTGTATGAACACCTCTCTCTGCACTTGTGAAAGCGTCTACTTGCCTTTTCTGGCGAACAACTTTGAAGAGACGTGAACAGTTGTTAGCGTAGATTCGTCCATAATGAAGACCATTGTGTTATGCATTTTATGGTCTTCGATAAATTGTTCAAGTTTAGTAAAAAACTTTTCCACCTGGGGTTTATTGAAAGCCTCAGCTCTAGCAAGAGAGGTGGCTTCAGGGAGACATATAACAGATAACACCATCAAATGAAGATGGAAGCGTATTTAATAAATGAAGTACTTTAACTGCTTCATCTAATTTTGATCCAGATGATAATAAATTATTGACGTGTGTGTCAAAAATGGAAAAATGTACCATCAGAGACATATCAGTTGCAAATTTTAATTCCGCAAGTCTTCTTCTCATTGTCATCTGCGTCGGAAGACTTTTTCTGTCATAAATAGAATCTAATTTTTCGAAAATGTTATTAGCATAAGTGACGTATGTAAAATGTAGCAATGAATCCGCCAAATATGAACCGATAACACTATGCGCAACATCTTGTTTCTTTATCCATTTACTCTCTGTAATAATAGGAATATCTTCATCGATAATATGAAGTATATGACGCTCTTTTAATAATAGACGCACTCTCTTCTTCCCCACAGTGTAATTTAATCCTTTAAAAGGAATTATTCCTTTTTCTTGCTTTGTAGTTTCCATTTCATACACTCACTATAGTTTTATTGAACACTAACTTTTATTTTTTTATTCCACGATTTTATTATTCGGCGATATCTGGGCCCATAACCTGTAGGAAATAATTATAAGAACATCAATGTTTAATATCGATAATCTTTATTATAAAATATCACATCTGGGGAAAACATATTTCCCCATAAGAATCTTATCGTTCAATGTATTATTTCTAAACTCTCTTTTACATCTCACACATGTGTTAAAATAATTACTTATCTAAACAATCCACAAAAGAATTTATCTAACCATGGCTAGAAAAGCAGGTACAAAAAAGTTAAATATTTCTCCCAAAATAGAATTTATAATAAGTAATAAAAGTTCAAACTAACATTCATTTTTGTCCAAAGAATTCAACACGGTTAATTAAAACTTATTATCAAAAAATATAAAGCAGCCTTAACAATTCAACAATTGTTCAAATTTCATTATTAACTATACCTACATTTAATTGATTTTTCTATATTCAATTTCTAGAATCTTTCTGTTCAAAATTTAAATAAAATAACTATATAAGTTACTTTTTTGTTTCATTAATAAACGCGGTTGTGGAAAAAATATTGTGTGCAGCTCATACGCAAAGTACTTATTTCGCTCCCTTGATTTTCATCACTCACCTTACGGCTCCTGCCACAAACTGCTGTGCTCGTGGAAGAAGTAAACGATATAGAAGCTGATATGCTGCAGTGCCACTGGGAAGTTACAGCAAAAAGGATAGCGAATAGAAATTCTGCATAGAAAAATACAAATATATGCCAATTTTGAGAGTGATCAGTTGAAGAATTTGATATGCTGCAACGCCACCTGGTGAGCCGTTACAACAAAGAGGATAGTGTAAAAGCCCTCTGCATTAAAAAATACATGTTTGTGCCAATTTCCTTGATGATCGTTTGAACGGTGTTGCAGTGATGAGAAAATGATTTTTCAAAAATTCTCAAAAGATCGATAACTTTTAATTTTTTTTTGAAAAATTCGAGCAATTTCTTAAAAATCAGGTAACGTTCCGGCTCTTTCTTGAAAAGTGAAACAATTTCTCAAAAATTCAAGCAATTACCATCATATCGGCATTTATTCAAATCTTTTTGGAAAATTCGAAGAATTTCTCAAAAGTTTAGTGACGTAATGGATCATTCTGGGAAATTGTAGCTATTTCTAATAACAATAAACGGTTTTAAGGACCAAAACTAACTTTTCTGCATCTGTGAGATGCCCTGAATAATATTCTATCATAAAATTGTGACTTGTACACTTCGGGGGGCGTATCGTGCTAACAAACCGATATTTCTCCAAAAGTAACCAAAAATGCAGTATATCTGGATTTATAGCACCCGCTGTCAGCTGAAAATCAGTAGGGTACATCTGTGAGATACCTTGAGTGAGAGATCTTGAAAAATATCCAATTACAAAATTGGCCGCTTGTATACACTCCGCAGGCTGTATCGTAGGAACAACTCGAAATTTCTCCAAAAAGGACCAAAAATGTGGCACTTCCCCACTAAACAAGAAACATAACAAGTCTTTTTTGTGTTGTTCTTTTCAGAGACTTTTCGTGATGTTTATTTGAAACGTTAATAAGATATCTCCTAGATGTCTTAATTTTATTACCAACTCTATTAACATCCATGTCATGTAAATAAAACATATTTTTGATGTACACAATAATACTTGCCGCAGTTACATACACATCCTATGAACTTCTTTCTGTTGATTTAACGTAATGTTTCATAAAATCTTTATGGTGTAAAATTTTTATTAGTTTTGAGATTATTAAATAACTATTCTAATAAATTTTCTGTAAACTAGCTGTAATGTATATGTATCCGTTAAACTTTATTAATTCAGTTTCAAAGTATGTTACGTTATGGCAACTACAGATTAATTTACCCTTTTTTATTTCTTGCTTTCACTGAATGCGTTCTATAGTTTCCACTTTCCACACTTGTTATGTAATATGCTTACACAACTTTATTTTATTTCGGTTGGATTCCTGGACAAGATATTTTTGTTTCTAATTTTGTACCTGTTTTTTCAAATTTACTGCACTGTCCATTAATAGTGAATAACCGTTTTAAATCCTTTATTGAATTTTTTGGTATTTTATTTTAAATGAACCACTGTAGGCCACAGAGAAGAAACATGGTACAACTTTCAAAAAAATTACCTTTAGGTAAGTGATCCTAAAAAATTGCTGGAAAATATTTTGCAAAGTATCTAAAATATAAATATAAATGTAAAAAGGCAGCGCTTTAACATCGCTGAGAAGTTGAAACATCACAAAAGTTAACAGTCACAAGCTGGGCATAAGCGGTTGTATAGATATGCATGTGATGAGAGCAAGAGGAAAAAAAGGAAGAACATCATCACAATGTGATGTTGAATTAACATTACTGTAATATTTGTTTGCATAGTGGGTCAGGTACCATAGCACCCGTTGTACTAGCTCTGGTGAGCTAAAAATCAATAAAGTCCATCTATAAGACGTCATGAACAATATTCAATCATAAAATGGGTCACTTGTATACACGTTGGAGGCTGTATCGTGCTAACAAACTGAAAATTCTCCAAAAATTACACAAATTTGGTACCTCAAGTACCATAGCACTCGTTGTACTGGCTTTCATAAGCTGACTATCGATAGGGTTCATCTTTGAGACGCCCTGTATATTATCCAATCATAAAATTAGTCACTTGTATATACTCCGGAGGCTGTTATCGTGCTAACAAACTGAAATTTCTCCAAAAATGACAAAAATGTCGTACTTAAAGTACTACAGCACCTGTTTTACTTGCTGTGGCGAGCTGAAAATCAATAGGGTTCATCTGTGAGATGTCCTGAATAATATTCAATCATAAAATTGGTGACTTGTCGCACTCCGGAGACTGTATCATGCTAACAAGGCATGTAACGAAAAGTGGCCGACGACAACGACGACATAAACACAGGATTTTTTTTCCAAAAACCGTTTTTTTTTCTTGTTGGTCTTGATGAAAAACGTAAAAATAACTCAAAAAATGTTTTCAAAACTTTTTTGTGGCTGAATCAATACGTTTCTCTCATATTAGATAGGTTGGGTGGAGAAGTAAGAAATAAATCCTCGAAAGTTCACAAACTTTCTATACTTTTTAAAAAATGCGAACATTTTGATGAATAAAACAAAAAAATCATTTACTTCGTTTATAATTATAATATAATATAAATAATATTAATTTCATATGTTTGTTTGTTCATAAGAATAAAAAATGAGTGAAGCTGTTGTTTGTAAATAGTTAATTATAAATTTGACTATTTCATATAAAACTGCCTAAAAATAATGATGTAAAAAAATGGAACTTTTGTTCGTTCCATATACTTGATGGCCATTGTTCACTCATGCATAAGCAAATATCATTGTAAAATTATGAAAAAAAAACAAAACATTCTCACATTAAAGGTCTCGCAATATCCCATACCGAGAAAAGAGGGAAGTCTTGCGCAAAAAGTAATAAACACACCTCGACAGAGTTAACTATAAAAGTTGTCGAATGTTTACTTCAGAAGTATCAGTTTAGCCAACGTTTAAACATAAACATACAAATTAATATTTCCTTCGAAACGCTAACATTTCCGAAAAAATGTTCAGATTTATATTAGTTTGTGTTGCCATTTCCATTGTATCTGCCGCTCCAGGAATTGGACATGGTGGTTACGGGAGTTACGGAGGTTACGGAGGTTACGGAGGATACGGAGGATACGGAGGATACGGAGGTTACGGAATTCCAGCAGCTACTAGCTACAGGTGGGTTGCAATATTTCTTGTCAAAACACAAAATGTGGATAAAATGGTCATATTATATGGCAAAAAAATATATTTTTAAGTTTTATTATTTTCGTTTATTCAATAAAAATAATAATTTGACACAATAGGCTGAAATAAGGAATAAGACACGTACCATAAAATTTTAAAAGCATAGTTTCAACTTTTTGTATCAATTCTAAGAAAGGTATTTTGCACTTTCTGCCGATAGCCCAACGTCTTTTTCAACTAGATTTTTGACTGTTTCTATTCATATTGGTTTTCCCTGATTTCCATTTACTTCAAAGTTCACCTTTCCCCTTATATAAAAGCTTTTTTTTGATATTAACAATACGCAAATAGTTTTCTGTAGCAATTTTTAGAAATGTCTCATTATTATTTAATGTTTCATGAGACTAATTAGAATTTTTTTATTCCAATTCTAATTCCACCTACCCAATTTTTTTCAGTGGATCATAATTTGATATCTCATTATATGATAACTTCCGTTCTGACAAATTTTTAGCTGATAATTTTTATGAAAATTTTGTTTGCATACATTATATTTTTTATATTTATGCTCATGAAAATAATGTTTAATACTTCAATGTAATATACAAGGGTTTTTCTTTCACAGCATTTATATCTGTTTTTTATTTTTTGGGCTATTTCTAGTTACAAATAATTCTCAAAAGAAACACAACTAAGAAGAATAATAACCTTATTATTATTAGAGCCCTGAAAATATGAACTTAAAAACCCTAAAATATTCATGCAAATATGCACAAAAAAACAGTTGAAATATGCACTAAAATATGCTTTTGTGCAAAAAAATATGCATTTATAAAAACGCATTTTTATTGAAGGGGTTTTATCAATTATATATCTTATAGTCACAAAAAATGTTTATTAAAATTTACAATTTCTGTTAAGAGCTAGGTACCTACCTATTACTTATTATTGTTTATTTCCTATTACCAGTTAACACGTAAAATGTCACATTTTCATCATAAAATAAAAAATTACGTATCAATTTATAACGAACAAAACAATATATGAAAGTCATTGTCAAGACCATGTTTACACATGTGCTACACTGACAGTACCTATTCCAAAATTTATATTTTAACGTAAAGTTACATTTGGTTAATTTTTTAAGAAAAATGTTTGAAAATTAAAACAATAATTACTTAGACGGTTTGTTGTAAACTGCGTAGAATATACTGTTGTCATCAATCATTTTAATATATTTTTTATTATTTTTCCACTTCTTCCGAAGAACTAATTTACTAGCACTTTATTTTGGCATTATCACCCATTTCTGATAAATACTTAAGAAAACAAAACTTTACTGAACTGACTAAAAACAGGATCGAACTAATTCCTAGATTCTTTTCAAACTTCAAATTTTAAAGGGGGTATGATTTCATCGGCTCAATATCAATAGTTTGATCCACTTATAAAATCTGAAGACAATTGCAATTTAGGTATGTTGACAACACAAATTCTGAAAATCTGTTAAGCTTTTCGGAAAAATGTATTCATGTTATGACGACAATCGCTCAGTAAGGTCTACTGTCATAATATGCTTATTGATTTATTTACAATAGTTTATAAATGAGTGAAATTTACAAAGATAGTAAGAAAAACAAAGGGGCCGATGTTCTGGCCTTTCTTGCTACCCTTGTGCTGTCATTGAGTTGTGCCAACATGGCCATCTGCATTACCCATTAGTTTGTGGAAAATATTTACTTTGTACCGTATATATAAATATGACTCCCAGATTTTTCGACTGAGTCGTCCCTGAAAACCGGCTGAAAAACAGGGTTTCAAAATTAATATGCTTATTTTCGAGGGATTTGCACTTCGCTTATTTCATTACCTGTTTCCACAGACGTTTATCCAAATTGAAATTTTAAATTGTTGCTGAAATCCGAAAATATGCACTTTTAATAAATGTATATGCACTTATAGAATTTATTCAAAACAGCTCTAATTATTAATCATACCTTTATGAACATAAATCATCATTACAAACGAATTAAGCTACAATGAAATGTTGTGAAGAGAATTTAGTAGGACATTAGTTAAAATAAGGTCTACAAATAACTTCACTATCTAGTGATGGACCGCAATATTAAGAACCACCAGATCCATTGATTAGAACTTTTAATGCTAAAATTGTTTGGAAAAATGATTTAATTTTCATGTACAGCTGCTTACCTTATCATCCATAAGTTTGGAAAATATCATTTTGTGTACTAATTTTGGATATAATATGTTAGTTCTAGGATTGATCACCACACTCCAATTCTGAAAACAGCTGTGGTCGCTGCTCCAGTAATATCCAAAGCATATGTATCACCTATAAGTTACCACAGCTCTCCCCTTGTATCCAGTTATGGAGTAGGACATGGTTATGGTTTAGGGCTTGGATATGGCTCAGGACATGGTTACGGTTTAGGACATGGTTACGATCTGGGACACGGTTACGGTTTGGGCCACGGTTACAACTTGGGATACGGTCATGGATGGTGAATAATTCGAAGAAAATGTTGATTTGTTTGTGTTCAAATCTCATCTGTGTTCATTTTTATAAAATATTGGATATTATTAATAAATAAATTATTTCTTGTAATAAGCAATTTTATTTGACCAATTTACTGTTCATTTTGTAAACAAATTTGAGTACCACATGGAACATATGAGTACAATACATCTCGACATTGGACATTTCGGCGTCGGATGACTCGGTACCGCCAACTCGGCGCTGGTTATCTCGGCTCCGTACAACTTCATCGCATAATTATGAAATTAATTCAAGATCTTCCAAAGTAAAATGTTTATATTGTTTTATTTTTTGTATAAAACAGTGAAACAGCGTTATTAGAATTGTCATGTAATTTTTGAATTATAGAAATACTATATGAAGTAATGAAAATAAAACGTGAGGTTCAAATTTACCACAGATTTTCCAGCAAGGTAGGAACGTATGTCAGTAATAACTAATATTATCTCTACTAGTCTTCTTTCTAGTTCTCTCATTTTTCTCCATGATCTCAGTTCTTCCTCATTTTTTTCGATATCTCTCCCAATTTGTTTCGCTTCTTACCTATTTCAATTTTCTCTACCTCTTCAGGTTTTCGACATTTTTCTACCTCCTCGAATTCACCATAACCCCCATCTTTTTTGCAAATAGAAAACCCCAATATTATTTTTTATATTTATATTTTATCTGATTTCGTCTTTTTCAAATATTAATTTTTCATTTTTTAAATCCCCACAATATGTGGGAATAGTTATTCTAAAAATTTCGTATTGCAAATTCAACTGTATGTCTGTTTTTTTATTTAATCGCAAAAACTTAAAATTGCAAAAAATCATATTTTTCAAATTTGACAGTCCATCTTTGAGAAAACATTAATTGATTTATTGCTGCAAAAAACAATTTTCGAATTACGTATTTTACTGAAGAAAATACTTTGTAAACATATTTTAATTACAAAAATATGTTACAATTTGAGATTAAGCTGTACAATTAATGTCGAACTAAAACCTTAAATCGTAAATTTCTAACAAACTGCTGACGTTGCATCTTCTATTTTTACTGTGTTCGGTTCTAAATTTCTTTCTTTCAATTCAATTTGTTCCTTCTTGCTTTTTTTTGTTCTTCTTTACTTCTTTATGATTTTTCTTATGAAATAAAACATTGTAATAGCAATACAAATAATTATTAATGTCGAAAATAAAGTGATGTATGTGTTTTCGGAGTTTCTACTTCTATAATTGGTTTTATATTTTTTGCAATTTTATTAATTTCATACAATCCTAAAAAATCAATTCTGCTTAAATTTGACGAATTATATCCTTGAACTTCTATGAATTATGCGTCTAATTTTGGTAATATAGGGTAAATGCGTATAAGAGTGCGCAATATTGACTGTGAAATTAATATTTTTTCCAGAAAAAAAGTTTTTTACATGCGTACATATGTATTGACGATTGATGAAAGTAATTATGCTTGATTAATGGAAAAATTCTAATAATAAGAGACAAAATTCATATTTTTCGGTGCCAGTGCAATTGCGCACTCTTAAACACAGATGTGCACAAGAGTACGCGTATTAATGCACAAGAGTGCGCAACGACTTATGTATTGTAATTCTAGCAATAGCGGTAAAAATGATGAAATATCATCAAGACAGAATTTTTAAAAGCAACATTTATACTTTAATTAACAAAATAAAACATTATAGTCTTAAAAATATCAAAATAAACATATGTTATTCTATTATTTAACAAATAATTTTAATGAAATTGACTGTCTCGACCCTTACTTCGTGGAATATGCTCATATTAGTGTTTTTAAATGAAACTCAAGGTCTCTAGTTAATTCCACAATATAATACAAGTTATTGAAAATTCTAAAAAATTGACAATTGTTTCGATAAATCAATATCATCGTCAGAATGACAGAAGTTACATATCATTTTATGCCTACCTGATGTTTAGTAGTTATATTTGGCTAGACCAAGAAGTAACCTAACTTGTGATTGGCTTAATATATGTTTATAGAAAAAAGAAGAAGATGTGATATTACAAATATTGAAGCTTAGATATTATTAGCCCTATGGTGATATCCTGGATATTATTTTTCCAATTAAGATCAGTATAACTGTGCAATGATATAGAAAACCAGGAAAACTATATCTGCTGATCTTTACAATTATCACTTAAGAAGACAGTTTATTAGTGGAGAATTCCCTAGATTTAACTGTTCATTGACAACTTCATATTGTGGGTTTCTTAAATGTCTTCTAATTTCCAGTTCTTCAAGGAAATCCAGTTCTTGTTTCTTTTCACAAATATGCAGTACTTCTAGTTTTGTGTTAGGTGTCAATGAATGATTGGTGTCAAGTAGATGTTTTGCGTAGTGGGATTTATCAATTCTAACCACCCTGTGTCACACAGACTAGCAGCATATAATTCAGTGATACATAGAGCTTTTTCAGTTCCTATGAACAAATGTAATTTTGATAGAGAGATTAATACAATTAGACAAATAGCAACATCTAACGGTTATCCATTAGATATGATAAATAAGCTAATTAGTAAAAAAGAGGAAAAAGTGGCATTACAACTAATATATCCTAAACAAGCTGATGAAATTGAAACTTATAAAACCATCACATATGCAGGAAATATTTCTAATAATATTTCAAAGATAATATCTTCAGCAACGAATACAACAATTTCTTTTAAAACAGAAAGTAACGTTAGTACAAAATTGTTAAATGTAAAAACAAAAATACCACTATTAAAGAAGTCAGGTATATATAAACTCAAATGTCCAGAATGTAATGCTGTCTATTTGGGTCAGACCCTTACGAATTTTGAAATACGATACAGTGAGCACTTACGAGCATACAGATTAAAACAACCAGATAAATCCCACTACGCAAAACATCTACTTGACACCAATCATTCATCGACACCTAACACAAAACTAGAAGTACTGCATATTTGTGAAAAGAAACAAGAACTGGATTTCCTTGAAGAACTGGAAATTAGAAGACATTTAAGAAACCCACAATATGAAGTTGTCAATGACCAGTTAAATCTAGGAAATTCTCCACTAATAAACTGTCTTCTTAAGTGATAATTGTAAAGATCAGCAGATATAGTTTTCCTGGTTTTCTATATCATTGCACAGTTATACTGATCTTAATTGGAAAAATGATATCCAGGATATCACCATAGGGCTAATAATATCTAAGCTTCAATATTTGTTATATCACATCTTCTTCTTTTTTCTATAAACATATATTAAGCCAATCACAAGTTAGGTTACTTCTTGGTCTAGCCAAATATAACTACTGAACATCAGGTAGGCATAAAATGAAATGTAACTTCTGTCATTCTGACGATGATATTGATTTATTGAAACAATTGTCAATTTTTTAGAATTTTCAATAACTTGTATTATATTGTGGAATTAACTAGTGACCTTGAGTTTCATTTAAAAACACTAAATAACTTTAATTTGAACTTGAAAAAATAAACGCGTACCTAATCACTAGGTAGGCATGTTAATTTTTGCTCCACTTCATTCACACAGTGAGCATGTAAATGTGCCAATCACGTATATAGTACAGAGTCGTGCCACCAGTTATTACACTCAGAACACATTATCCAGTCCTCAATTGGGGGATCTTTATAATTCTCGCCGCAACCTGGACAGTTCACGTTTTTGTCACACTTCGCTTCTTTTTCCTTCCTTTTCTTTACTTGCTTTTCTGGCATTTTCAGCTTCCTTGCTGCTGCTTTTACTTTCTTAGATTCCTCATTTCTCTGCTTCACCCCAACATTTTCTTCTAACTCGTTTGCAAATGGTGTGCTTGAAAGGATCTCAGACCGCTGAGACTTGATTTTACGCCGCGATGGTTGTTCTTTTATAATTGGCAGTGGTAAAATTTCGCCTATATGAACGAATTGATTAGAACAACTTTGTGTCTCTGTAGCTTCTTGGAAACTATTCAGTATGAGTACACCGTCTTCGCATTCAATATCCAAGCTCATGAATCTAATGTTTTGCAATTGCGTTTGAGAAGAGGATGCTTGCTGCGGTGATTTTTGAGGCCATGGTACTCCAGGCGATGGTGTTTGAGCCAGTGACGTCTGAGGCGGTGGCGTTTGATGTAGTGGTGTTTGAGACGGTGGTGTTTGATGCGATGAAAATGTTTGTTCTAATATATCATTTTCTACATCCTGTGATCCATCCGGGATTACAAGGAGGTTTGCTGGTCTTTCAGTGTCGCTAATGGGTACATCAGATACTAGCGAAGGAGCAAAGTCAGTTTCGTCAAATTGTTCAGGATTGTATGGAAAAATTCCAGTAGCACGAAACGAAGTTCGAAGTTTGAGTCTTTTCAATATTTGCAACACTAGCGTAAGCAGCATTGAACAATCCCGAGATCTGCATTTGCGTAATTACTTTTCCAGGATTGCTTATCATCCAGTTGTCGCATTCTCTACTGAATGCCCTTTTCAATAGACTAAAGAAGCCGATGTCCAGTGGTTGCAGCTTATGGCTCGCGTGTGGTGGTAAAGTCAATAGGTCAATATTATTACCCTTGCAGTATTTGATGACGTCTAAATCTCGATGCGAGCTATGATTATCCATAATTAAAAGCACTGAGTGGTCAGGACTTGGCTTACTATAATTCTTAAAATGGATTATCCATTGGTGGAATAGATCAGTATTTATAAATCCAGATTCGGAAACCATTTTAAGTGTTCCAGGGGGTGCTCACATAAAAAGTTCCTCCTTCATCCGCTTCCTTGGGAATATTAACGCGGGTGGAATATACATTCCGGATGCGCTCATACAGCACACGGCAGTAATAAGTTGTCCACGTTCGGCACTTGCTACTTTACCCACGACTTTTTTACCTTTGGTGGCGAAAACCTTTGGAAATTTGTTAGGTACTGTTGAGAGACCTGTTTCATCCATATTGAAAATTGAATCTGGAGAATAATGTTTTTTTTCGTACAAACTTCTCAAATTTTGGAAAAATCGTTTCACTTGAGGTTTATTAAAGCACATAACCCTACCCATCGAACATTTTTCTGGTTGTCGTAGGCTGATATTATGTCGTTTACAAAAACCACTGACCCAGGATTCACCAGCAATTTGTTTATCCTTGTTAAAACAGTGTTGTATGCTGTTCGATTCCGCAAATTTGTACGCTGCCATTCGCAAATTCTTTTTTGTGAGCCCATAAAAACGGTCGTCTAGATCGCGCAACTGCTTCGCTAATACAATTTCCATTTCGGCGAGGAATACGTTGGAAAATCGTCCTAACGATACAGGAATATTCCCACATTTAAGGCGTTTTCTAAGAGTAGATTCACCAATTCTCATCTCGGCAGCTACCCGTCTTTTACTAACACCTTGAGCAATTCTACGTTTTGCTTCGGTGAGAATTTCTATCGTAAAGACCAACTGTTAGTTTTTCTTTTATATCTACTCATTCTGAAAAAGAACGCAGTTATTCGAACTGCAATTTCTATCATAGTATCTAATTATCTATCGTTTGACACCAATTTCTGATTATACCAGAAGTAGCCCTAAGCCGGAAATCTATCGCTTCCTGTTTACCTGGAACTTGGGGTCAGACTATAGATAATTAAGAATTAATTCCGGAAAGTTCAATTCGTTTTACTCTAAGTTCAGCCGTTTGGATTCTCTGATTCGTCAATATTTGTCGGAAGCAATTGAATTTGAAAATATTTAATGCAAAATTCAAAAAGGAAATAATAGTGTGTTCCATTTGAAAAACAAAATTGGCATTCAGTTTGCTTGTTTAAGACACTAGTCCAGTAACTGAAGGTCCAAAGCTGTAAATAATTCAGAGAATTATTCACACATAGCTCAATTTGTAGGTCTTCACGGATACTTTCAAACAAAAAAACCTTTAACACGATAGCGACTCAGGAAGGGGCTGAATATGCCCCCCCCCCTGAACTCTAGAAAACAGGTTTCCTGCTAATATCTTCCAAAATATGCCAGTCACAAATTTTTGTTCAGTCAAAAAATGAAGATCGTTTTATTATCTATAAAAATGTTTCCTATCATTTTTTCGAAAACCCAAGTGCTGCTGTCTATGCGTTAACTTGTATAGACAGGCGGACGAATTGTTCCATATCTCGGGCGAAAAATAACATTTTCCCATGATTCAAAGTTCATCTTAATGGGAAAATCCATAGCTATCATGGCATATCACTTAACGTTCGTTTTTATTTATTTTTAATTATTAATAAAGCGGTCAGTCTTTTTTCATGATATTTTGAGTACATTTCATCAATTTATTCATATATTTTTTAAAAAAATAGCCTTTGATGCTAATTTTTTTTTATAACGGGACCTTGGGTGGTCGTGCATGATAAAAGAAATTTTGGTGCACGATCTCTCTCGCGTTTTAAAAAAATAAGCATTTGTTTATTGCCCTTCTTGAGATAATGAAAAGATCTCCATCTTTTGTCTGAAGAAAAATTCTCCAATTCCTATATTTTGGCAGATATTCGCGGGAAACCTTTTTTCAAAGGTTTAGGGACCCATTTGGACCCTCTTCCTGAGTCGCTATCGTGTTAAAGGTTTTTTTGTTTGAAAGTATCTGGGATGAACTGCAAATTGAGCCACGTATGAATAATTCTCCGAATTATTTATAGCTTTCGATATTTTCAGGTCTTGAGTTACTAGACTACACCATTTATACATTAAAAAAAAGTGTGTGTAGTAGCAGATGATTTTAAACAACTTGTATTCAGAATATTTGTTTCTAATTTAAAAAATAATAGAGATATTTTTGTTTAAAGGGTTATCTGAATTACCTTGGACAATGCTTGAAAAGCTTTGCACAAGAGTACGCACTGCGCACTCGTGTGCAAAACTAAATACGCACTCTTGTGCATTGTTACGTTCAACATTATTTTCAATTATTCTGTTTTTATAGGCACTATTTTGAGAAAATTTCAATGTTGTCAACATTTTATAGACTCTAAAGCATGCGAAAACACCTAAGGAGATATAATTATGGTCGTACATACCTGCTCAATCACTAAAACTAGCATGAGCGAAAATTACATCGGCCGGCTGCAAACAATTCACTTGTCATTCTGGAAACATTGGCGCCAAATATAGAAGAACGCATTGTTGCCAGTGCTATACTTCAGGATATGTTCCGTAATAGGCATTATTACGGTATTGCAGAGATGCGATATTACTATGAATACATGCATTGCGCACTCTTATACGCATTTACCCTAATTGATTTTTCTTTCCTCCTATTTGAATCAGGCAAATTTCTGGAATTCTAATAATTGATGAATGGTTTACTTCTAAATATTGGTCTGAAGTGCATTTGGACAATACTGTTATACTTGATTTGGAATGATCGAAACTTCATTATTAGTTACTTGTTCTATAATGGTTTCTTGAAGGTAGCAATGCTTGAGAGAATGGCCGTTTAATAATTCCATAAGAATTCATATCTCCTGATATGAATTCTTCTAGGCAATAATACTCGTTTTCTTATATTGGACACTCTTCTTTTATTAATGTAGCTTCATCTACGGCTTTGACAAAGTAGGCTTGTAAAGGAGTAAATATTTTATGATTTTGGATAATAGGATATAACTGGTAAAATTCAGCAGGCTCCGATTTGAGAATAGGAACATGAATAGCAAAAATTATTTTGGAATTGGAAAAAGTTACTTTTGTCAAAATGTTATAAAATTTCGGAATTTGTTCTTCTTTATACATTGTTCGTAAATATTTTGTCATTACTATAATTGATTTGAAACTACTGAACTTTGAATAGAATTTAATTTCGAAAAGGTAATTGCAATCTCAATTAATGCAATTAAGCTTTAACAATCCAAATTAATTTGTGAAATTGTGCCATAAAAAGTAATAAAGTTATTTTAAGTTAATATTTTATTCTCTATCAATATATGAAATGTTTGTAAATTATCTTGAAGTTTTTGTCGATTTAACCACAAAGTTGTCAAAGATTTATTATAATGATCAATTAATTTTTTATTTAAAGATTCCCAAAAAGCCATTTATCCATTTATTAACTTTGCCTACGGCATTTATTAACCCTCTATTCTATCTAATGTGTGGGTAAATATTTTCTGATTTTGTATCTAATATATGAATTAACATTTTAGTTCCTACCATCATCTGTTCAGCTCAATTATGATATGATATGGGATTAATAGCATTATTTTCTATTAAACTATTCCTTGAATTATAACAATATTGTCTTATGGTACCTATTTGCTTACTAATTTCTCTTAAGTCTATATTATATAAAAATGTATGTATTGTATGCATAAGTCTACAGGATTCTAGGTTAATAGGTAAAAGTAAAGTATATAACTCGGTAATTTATATCCTCCGCTTTACACCTAGTATGAAGTTGAAGAATTAGGAATACAATTGTGATCATTGTTACCTTCAGCCTTCTGTAACAATATTTCAGAATTATTTTTGGGTTTTCTGATTATATTTTCATAATAATTTCCTTTATTGGTTTCTAATATTATACCTAAGTCTTTAATAATCTTTGCTTTTTTGAATTTCGGTAATTTTTTATCACTAAATTTAGTTTGTATATATGCTGTATCTTGATTTGAATATGTTAGTGGATCAGTTCTATTTTAATTTCTCTTATTAATTATTTTTTAGTTGACTTGAGCATTTTTATTTTGAATTTTTTCATACAAGAGTTTAGAGGCTTCTTTATGATTTTGCACATAATGGGATAATATGAAATGCCCCCTCAAGGAGCTGTGGAACCTTGACGTTGGTGAGGGGGCTCAGTACCCGCAATGATCTGGAAAGCGATGCCGACGGGAGTATTACACTCCTGGTAGGGCCACCCATGTCGGTAAGGTCGAGAGTGAGCGGAGAAGCCAAGGACAACTCAATAAAGGAGTAAACCTCGAGAAAAAATCTTCAATCTCAAGCTTGGAAACGTGGTGAAGAGATGAATTACTGGGGGATATCCAGCCGTGAACGTATAGAACCTCAGGGAAATGGCACACCCTGTTGTATATAACTCTATGATGGAACCCGATATAAACTCAAATAAGGAGCAGTCCAGCTCTCTAAATGTGGACACATTTGGTGAGATGCCACCTAAAACATCGTTTACTGCCCGTCGGGGTGGTGAAAACGGCCAAATAAGGCTACAGTTGACCAGCTAGGAAAATATGGAAGTCATACCACGGTTCTTGGTAATGAAACGTGTGGAAGGAGATTTCTCTAAAGTTAGCCCCTTCCTAACAGAAAAAGTACTAAATGGAGCAAAAGGAAAAGTAGAGAGTGTAAAGAAAATCCGGGATGGTCTATTAGTTGAAAGTGGATCAACCACTCAAACAAAGAAGTTACTCGAATTAAAAAAATTTCATGAGTATGACATAACTGTTTCCCCTCACGTAACGCTCAATTAATCAAAAGGAGTTGTAACATGTCCTGATCTATTGAACTGTTCGATAACAGAAATTACAGAAAATCAAGGCGTGATTGAAGTTAAAAGAATTACAGTGAAGAAAGAAGATACGATAGAGGAAACAGCATCACTTATACTGACATTCAACAGAGAAACTATTCCAAAGAGAATAATAGCAGGTATACATTCTCTTTCCGTTAGGAATTATATTCCTGCACCACTCAGTTATTTTAAATGCCAGAAGTTTGGCCATACCTCTACAAGATGCGATAAAGAAGAAATGTGCGTATGTGGCAAACCCCCACATCAAGGCTCTCCATGCACAGAGCCTCTAATTTGCATCAACTGCAACGGACAACACTCTGCTAGATCGAGAAACTGTCCCCTATATAAACAATAAGTTGCAATACAAAAAATTAAAGTGGAAGATCGTATTCCATACGCAGAAGCAAGAAGAAGAGTAACAGAGAACTTACCCCAACAAATGAATCATACATAATATGCGCAAGCTACCAGAGCAACACAACAAGCCATAGAAGAAATTATTCGACAACTAGTACCATAAATAACTAGAATCTGTGTCGAGATAGTTAGAGATACATACCAACAAATGAGGAACATGATGCCTCCACCCAGTCAGGGTTATATCCCGCCCAAGGCTGCAAAAATAACTACCAATTCAGTACCAGATTTGAGTGATACATCGACGGTATCTGTGACACCTGCTGAATAAAAGAAAACGTACTCCAAATAAATCTGCCGAAGATATATCAGCGGTGGAGGAATCAGACTCTGACGTAAGCATTCACTGGGAAAGCTCACAAAAACCAAAACCAAGGCGAGGTCGTAAAAAGGGTTAATCCAAAAAGTCTGCCCCGACTACACCTACCTAGTATCATTATTTTTTTATTTGTGATAAAATCTGTGATATTAGATAAGAACATATACATGTATATATAATTTATTTATATCATTATATTTCTATGTACTAAAAGTGAATATCGAAATATTTACAAACCAATCCTAATGGATAATGTAATGAATCTCATCTCGTGGAATTGTAACGGATGCAAAAACCACTATCCTGAGCTGAGAGATATAGTGAATAGAAAATCACCATTTTGTATATGTATACATGAAACTCACTTGAAACAACAGGACATTTTCGATATCAATGGTTACACGACGTACAGAGAAGATACTGTTCCCCACCTCAGAGCCAGAGAGAGAGTTACAATACTCATCAAAGAAAACATCCCCAACAGACAAATTATACTCCAGTCTAGGCTTCAAATCATTGCAGTTTGTGTTGATTTTCCGATCAAGCTATCGATCTGTAACATCTACCTACCAGATGGTGACTGGGATATTGATGATATCCAAGCAGTAATCGATCAACTACCAACTCCAGTCCTGATTGTGGGCGACTTCAATGCCCACAATCCTTCCTCTGTGGGGCTCTGAAAGATTGGACAGAACGGGAAGATTAATTGAAAAATTTGACCTGATCCTTTTAAATACCGGTGAAGACACTTACCTGAACCAAAGATCAAATAAACTATCCGCTCTGGATTTAGCATTCTGCTCCCCTACAGTTGCTCCAGTATGTCAGTGGAAATGCCGCGGCGACCATTTGACAGATCACTTTCCAACATCTATCGAATTTGTGGGTCGAACCGAAACACATGCCATTCCGAAACGATGGAAACTCGATAATGCAAATTGGGTATTATTCAAGGAGAACTTGGAAAATTTTGAATTGCCATCTACAGGTATCAATGAAGCCACAAGAATAGTCAAAGAAAATCATATCATCCGCCCTGACAGCAGTGCCTCAAACAAAAGGCGTTGAAGGAAAAAAAATGGTTCCATGGTGGAACGAAGAAACAGCTTTTTTAATAAAAGAAAAAAATAAAGCATTCAACAAATTCAAGAGATCACCCACACAAGAGAATATGATCGTCTTCAAACTGGGACGAGCCAAGGCTAGGCGAAAAATTCGCGATAGAAAAAGACAATCGTGGGAAAATTATGTCTTTACTATAGCATCAGAGACAGCGGTGTCACAGGTGTGGAAGAAAATTCGTGCTATTATAGGAAAAAAAGTATCAGCTGTCACCCCAGTTCTCATAGTAAATGGACAAACGATTACAAATAAAGAAAAAATCGCAGAAAAAATTGCTCAGGAATTCAAAACTGCCAGTAGCATACTTATTCTGGACCACGAGTTTCAACAACATAGGAAATATTCAGAGAGAGAAATCAATTTTCATGAAGAAATTACCTCATATTACAACATACCATTCACTACTTTGGAGTTTGATTACTCACTCTTTGAAATGACTAACTCAACACCAGGCGGAGATAGAATCACATACGACTCAATAAAACAAGCACCAGAATCAACAAGGCACATTATACTGGAACTATATAATGAAATCTGGTCGAACGGAACATACCTAGAAATGTGGGAGAAAGCTATCATCATCCCCTTACTCAAACTGGGATAAGACCTAACATCTCCAACAAGTTATCGACCCATATCACTAACGACTTGCCTCGGCAAATTGTTAGAAAAGATGGTAAGCCTAAGGCTACGATGGTATCTGGAAAAAAAACCTACTATCAACTTCTCAAGCAGGGTTCAGGAACCATAGATCCACAACTGATCAGTTATTTATGTTGGAAAGGGCAATTCAAAACTTCTTTGCTAACAGAAGCTATATGGTGGCTATATTTTTCGACTTAGAAAAGGCCTATGATACAACCTGGCGATTCAACATACTCGATCAACTGAACTGAACAAATGGGGAATAAAAAGCAATATGCCGAGATTCAGTTTTCTTCTCCATAGAAAATTCAGAGTACGCAATGGGTTAACACAATCAAACTTATACCAACTAGAAAATGGAGTACTCCAAGGATCCACCCTCAGTGTACTACTGTTTGCAGTAGCTATCAATGGACTACTTGATAATCTTAACCAAGCTATAGGAAGATGCTTATATTTCGATGACCTCACAATATTTTACGCGGCCAAGACAATGGTAGAAATAGAAACAACCCTGCAGGCTGCAATAAACACTCTCTCTAGCCGAGCAAAATATCTGGGATTTAAATTCTCCAGTACAAAAACGGATTGCGTGCACTTCTGTCGGCTAAGATCAATTCACCAAGATCCAGAACTGAAACTATATGACGACGATCTTGAGTGTAGAGACAACTTAAAATTCTTGGGGTTTATATTTGATAAAAAACTCAACTGGAGTACTCATATCAACGAACTTGCTCTGAAATGTATAAAGGCACTGAATCCTCTACGAGTGTTAGCAAACATCAACTGGAGTTATGATAAAGACGTCCTTCTAAAAATGTAAAATGCACTTATAGCCTCCAAAATGGAATATGTCTGTATGATTTATGGATCAGCCTGGAAAACAAGGCTGCAAGTTCTAGAGTCAATACAATGCACCGCTCTTAGAATAGCTCTAGGAGCATTTTGAACAAGCCCTTATGCATCCTTGTGTGCTGAAGCAAATATCCCACCTCTAAGTATCAGAAGGAAACAACAGCTAGCCAACTACTGTATGGGAATATGGGCTTAACCATACAATCCAAACTATCCACCATACCATGATGAGGAACACCACTTGTTTCAACGACGACCGACAATAACACGCCCAGCAGGTATCCGTCTGAAAGAGGATCTTGACTAGCTGCAATATTCCTTCCTAAATGTTCTCAATTTCGGTTCACCAGAAATACCTTCTTGGAAGATCGTCCCATTACAAGCAATTATGTATATTGGGATACAGAGAAAAGGAGACGTCAATCGAACAATTGTTAGAGCAGAATTTAACAGAATTGTTGACAGATACCCAGGAGACCAAGTTATATTCACAGATGGATCAAAATCTCTGGGAGGCTGTGGCTCGGCATTCACTACGCTGGGAATATCCCATTCATGGGCATTGCCCAGGGAAACCAGCGTGTATACTGCGGAGCTATACGCTATTATGCAAGCCCTAGGATATGTTGAATTTGGAAACAAATTGCATTACATCTCCAAGAGTTCGATTGAGGCCCTGAGTAATCCATTCAGCAAAGACCCACTGGTCCAAATTATTTTGTTGATACTGACTCTGCTTCAAACTATCGGTAAACTCACAACGTTCATTTGGATCCCAAGGCACCACGGAATTGAAAGGAATGAACAAGCAGATATAGCAGCTAGAGCAGCTGCGCAAGCAGATCGAGCAGCTGCGCAAGCAGATATAATAGAAAATATACCTGTGAGACCAGACGACATAAAACTACATTTGAAACATAAGTTCTTGGACGTATGGCAAAATGAGTGGAATAGAACAGATGCCAAACTTCAAGAAATCAAAACAAAGGTCACACCTTGGACGCTAATAACTTACCAATGTAGACGAGATCAGGCTGTGATAACCAGACTACGAATCGGGCATACCTGCCTCACAAACGTATTCATGCTAGCGGGAGACAGACAATCTAGATGCGACTACTGTGGATCCAGGTTGACAGTAAAACATATTATCATAGACTGCCCTCAATATGATGTAATGAGACAAAGACTTGCCCTACCGAATGATATTCAAACGTACCTGTAAGATGAATGGAATACATTAAAAAATGTTTTGAAGTTCGTAAAAGAAACAGGATGACCTCAGAAGTCGATGTCTTGAAAAAAAAATATTAAATGATCGTTCAAATCAAAATCATTTAAATCGAAGGAATATCATTCAAATCAAAGGAAAATATTTAATTAAAGAAATATCATATAAATCAAGGGTAATTTGGACCCCTTACTTATTTCAAAAGTCTCAATTTACACCTTAAGAGAATAAATAGAATTTTAAAGGAAAAATTTGAATAATTCGTATTATTTCTTGGAAAATTTTTATGATATCTATTTCTATATCTAATTATCTTATTGTTATTAATGAATAGTTCCACTGATATGAACCAAATAATAATTATTAATGTTTTATTGTTATTACAATACTAATTCCTATTATCAATTCTAATTACTTATATTAATGCAAAATGTTCCCAATGTTTTCTTATGAAACCTTGCAATCCTTGAATGTTGGTTTGTCCCATTATTTTACCTTTACGATTCTGAATTTTCTTATTTACTTTTTCATTACTTTCTTCATTCTCTTGTTTACGCTCTTGTTACTTTTTTCTATCTTCCTATTTCTGTCAACAATTCTCTTATTTCTATTCTTATTTTTTGTTTTCACTCGTTTCCTTGTTACTTTCTCCTATTTCCTTTTTTCTATCAACAATTTTCTTATTTTCTATTCTTCTTCATTTTATATTTTCACTCATTTTCTTATTTCTATCCCTTTTTATGTTTTCACTAATTTTTTTGATCCTTTCTCCAATTTTCTTAGTTATAGCTGAGAATTAGTGGGGTAATTTCCTGGTTGCTGAGGCCGTGGTTGAATATTTATAGGTTGACTTGGAAAAGCTGATTTTTGATAATTGTTATGATTATTATTATTACATTGGTATTGATTATAATTGTTCCTTTTAGGATAATTAAAATTATTACTTCCATGATAACTAAAATTATTTAAATTATTATTTGATGATTTGAAATTGTTATTATTATTATTTTTGACAGATTGCCTTGGTTCACTGAATTATATTTTTTAACATCGTTTATTACATTCTCCCTAATAACCTCGCCACATAAACCTTTTAATTTTGTATGATTGGCGATGTGTAAAGTGTATTTGGATAACACTTCTCCACGTGATTCTTCAATTTTTTGTCACCAGAATCGATTCGCAAATTCAACGAATCCAAGAAAACCCCTTCAGTCGCTTCTTTTTCTCTAAGAGGCATATTATGTGTGCCGCAGAATAATATACAGAAAATAATCTTGAAGACCTTGTGATATTTTCCACTGTTGATAAACACAAACAACACGTGTTGATTTTTCCAAATTTAACCAAAATTCATGCGTAAACATTTCTATTTAAATAGATATTTTTAAATTGCCTATTTTGCATAAAACTATTCCAAATCCAAATCTAAAAAACATCTCAAATCCGTTCCACATACTTGATGGTCATTGTTCACTGATGCGTGAATAAATATTATTGTAAAATTAGGAAAAAAAATCTAAACATTCTCACAATAATTAAGGTCTCGTAATATCATAACACCAAAAAGGGGGACAGTAAACTTAAGATTTAACTATAAATAATGTCGAGTATTTGCTACAGAAGCATCAGTTTTACTAACGGGTGGACATAAACATACATAACCATTTTTCAGTAATTCTATTGAACAAAATTTTCGACAAAATGTTCGGGTTTTTAGTAGTTTGTGTTATCGTTTCCATGGCTTCCGCTGCTCCAGGATTAGGATATGATAGTTTTGGAAGATATAGTGCTTCTAACGGTTATGATCAGTATGGAGTTCTTCCCGGAGCTACAAGCTATAGGTAGATTCCAATATTTTCTATAAAACGATTAATCAAATTGTTACTATTTTTTTAAAAGAGAATTTATTTGACAGATTTGAAATAGTTTGACAATTGTTATAAAAGTTCTATATAGTTCATTGAATAATCTCGTCAAAATCCGACTATCGTATTACTTTTGCCATTTTTAAACTACAGTAACTATAAAAAAAATCTCTTGCACCTATTGCAGTAGTATCCTCTCAACATTTTTTCCCGAATTGATATTTTGTCAACATACTTAGTTTAATAAAAATCTATTCAGGATATTTCTTCTCTCGTCCATATGTTTCTATTCGTAGTAGTATTTGAAAGTGCCATAATAAATCTGCGGATATCTTTTTTCTATTAAAACCAATGACTCTTTCCATAAACTACACAATAATATTTCACAGCCATTGAATAATTGCTTCTCCTTCAAATTTCATCTGTTGAAAATACATTCTTCAATAACACTATTAAATAATAAAATATCGAAATGAACAGAAGAAAATACACGAATGTTAAAAACTTCAAAAATTTATCAAAACAAACCGAAGTAGATCACTGGCAACATTTATAATTCAGTGAAAGACAACTTCAATTGACGTTAGTTTGAATATGTATCATTTAATATGACAGAATGATTGACAGTTGTCTGAAACAGCCAGCGAACGATACAACTTTAGGCATTAGTATTTATATTGTTCTATTTAAGGGAGGGTTGGGAAATGGTGCGCAGTTAAGCAGAAAATGTGTTTGTCTCAATAAGAATGAAGGTTTTCTAACTTTGAGGACAAATTCAGAGTCACTGATTCTTCTACTTTATTGTAAGTAAAACAATATTTGCATAAAGTATTAACGTAAGGACTATAAATTTGAAATATGTGGAAATGCATTTGCGCACATTTACCCGACCCGGCGGTTAATGATGCGCATGGGTTAGGGAATGGTGCGCACTGAGCCTTGATTGAAAAACTTACAATACATTTCACAAATCAAGTTTTTTTTCTGAAAGTTAACATGAAATCAAAATTTTTTTATGAGCAATCGTCACACTTATAGTTTTCTGCCGTGTCTGCACGCCGCATGGTCCCATGAAGCACACAATACACAGCGATACTATACTTCGTTTTTGCCAAATTCCCCACATATGCCACAAATATCGTTGGGGCCCGAAGTCTTTGGCAACGGAGGAGGTATGAAGCTCAGTTCAACATCGTCCAGTTCGTCGTCGTCACATATGTCAGACAAATCTTCATCCACGGAGTCGTCTGATGAGTCAGATTCTGCATCTTTCTTCAGTCTCTTTTTTCCTTTGAGTTTATTGTTGATTGTGGTTTCACTGCTGAAGCATCTGCGGACCAATTTCTTTTTGTCCGTTTTGTCATCATTTTTTCTTTTCAGACCTTCTTTCCTCAACCTCTTTTTTTCTTCAGCCGCTTCTAATTCCTTCCCGACAGGGGTGCTTGTGACGATTTTTGAGTTCTTCTTTTTGGGTGGTTTCCTTTTCATTTCTTTGTTGACCTGTTGCTTCGGTATAGGAACTAGGGCCAGAAAAGAATTATCTTTGGATGTAATAGGCTGAGAGACTTGCAAATCGATTAAAGAATTTGTACCAATATCAAGCAATGAATTAGCAGCTTCAGCTCCAGATACAGCAGAGTCATCAGCATCAGCAGAACAGCCTTCTATTGTGTATTCTATTACATGCTTGGAAGTAGCAAAATCGTCTTCGTTAAACTTGTCCGGATCCAATGAGCAGATTCCCGCAGTGCGAAATCCTGAAACACACTTCTCCATCGTCGCGACTTTCATGAAGGCCTTGTTCAATAGTTCAGCTATATCATACTCTGTTATTTTTTGGTGGACAGTTGTAGAGAGGTACAGATCATATTCTCGGTAAAGAGCGTTCTTCAATGGACTGAAAAATGTCAAGTCCAGCGGCTGAAGGTGATCCGAAGTGTGGGGTGGAAGAGACACCATATAGATATTGTTCTCTCTACAGAAATTATAAGTGAATATCGAAATATGGCTTGAGTGGTTGTCTAAAACCAAAAGTATGGGGTCGGTAGATGTAGGTTTTGAGTGCTTTACCAGTCCAGAAATAGCTCAGAATTGGTCCATCAATTCTTCGAACATCGATAAAGGGCCCTCACGGGGCCCTTTTTTTGAAGAGTTGCTGGCATCCTTTTCCGAGGATAAATAAGCATAGGAGGAATGTATTTTCCTGCTGAACTGGCACAAAAGACACCCGTTATAGTTCTTCGTTCAGCAGAAATAGCCGAACCAACTTTTTTTGCTCCTTTGACTCCGTAAACCTTTGGACATTTGGCTTGAACCGTTGTTATTCCAGTCTCGTCCTTGTTAAATATTCTGCTTGGTTCAAACTTGAATTTCTGCATCAGAATCTGAGGATTGGAGTAAAATAGTTCCACAGCTTCTTTATTGAAGGATGCGATGCGATTCAAACTTGTTCCCTCCGGCTGCCTAAGTTTTATCTCAGGAAATCTTTTCAGAAAACCATAAAGCCATGCTTTTCCAGCAAGACCCTTTTGTCGATTAAAATTGTGATTGATTGAGTGATGCTCTGCATACCTAAATGCTAGCCTTCTGAGCCCACCAGGAGTCCATCCGTAGAATAATTTAGAAAGCAACAGAATGTATTCCTTCAGCTCGACTTCAGTATCGTGGGTGAATACAGTCTTACGGCCTAGACCAGGGCGTTTTGCAGATGTTCGGCTGTGTAGGAAAGGATCGTTGTCTTACGAGTGTACTTCTGAGGCATCTGAAATCAAAATTCAAAATAAATATTTGCTACTATTCAACTACGTGAGGGGTAATCATGCGCACTAGTGCGCGAGATTACCCTCCTGTGTTTGTTTTGAATAATTGCCAAAATTTTCATAGAAAAAACTAATTTAATTGAAGTTGGACAATACTAAAACATTCCTCAAACACTACATTTCAAAGAGATACCTCATGCGAAATTAATGGATAAAAATTGTGGACTCACCGCCTTATTTTGGAGCACCCAGAATTACAAAAAAAAGTAAACAAACTGACCATGTGTTTTCACCTCGGTCGTGTGCGTACTGGCATAACGTCCGATTGCATTCGGAAGTCGCGTGACGTGTCGTAACCTGCGGCATCGCTTAACTGACCTCTATATGCCGCGAAACTCAAAATAAGTTGGAGCGCACGATTACCCGACGCGCACCATTACCCAACTCTCCCTTATAATAATTTGTTTAAAACAACATTCATACTTCAATTTGCTTGTTAATTTATATTTCTTGAGTTTTAATGAGATATTATCAAATTTGTCAAATCTTAACCTAAGTTCAAGAGCTTCTATGTCTAATTATTATTCTAATAGGGCTGATATAATTATTCTATAGGAACTAATTTTATTTTTTACAGCAATAGACTTGATCATTTTGGCACTCCAGTACTCAAAACTTATAATACCCCAATAATATCAAGAACCTACGTATCACCTGCTATAAGCTATCACAGCTCCCCTGTTGTATCTAGTTATGGGCTAGATCATGGGTACGGCTTAGGACATGGTTACGATTCGGGACATGGTTATGGTAACAACTTGGGATATAGTTATGGTAACAACTTGGGATATGGTTATGGTAACAACTTGGGACATGGTCATGGATGGTAACAACAATTTGGAAGATTTGATGATTTTTTATGCTGTGGTCATTTTTACATAAATATTGTAACTGGAAAATAAATTATTTTTTATGAAATGTAGTTTTAATTGAGTGAAGGATAATAATTTTGGGAGAGAGTAGGAGTTCAATTAGGGATGGATAGAATTTTGATATATTTTTTTAAATTCATATTTTTGATGTTAAATTCCCAGCATGGAACCTCTCTCTTTCAGGTGAGCTCAGAATCTGAACATTTGAATATTTTAGGTATAGAAGTAATAAAAAGTGTATTCCAATTGTGAAAAAAACAGATGATATGTATAAATGGTATATAGGTCAAAATTATATTGTCCATAAACAAACTTCAGTCTTTGGAAAAAATATAATACAAAATCGCTTATATTATTTCATTATAATATCTACAATAGAATAAATTGTTCAGAGAAATTAGGATAGAAATCTGCAAGTACGTATACGTATGATAGTTTTCTTTCGAAATATTTCTTTCTTTGGGCCTTTCTTCTTTTAAATTATAGCGCTGTAATAATAATAATTGTTACCAACTCTTGTAGATAAGTTGATTAGAACTCGTTCACTGGTCCGTATTCAAATTATCTGCATCTCTAACAGTTCCAATATTTAATATCGGTATCGGATGACTGAATTGTAGATAACTAGCACTAAATTCTCCTCCACGTATTTACTACGATATTGTTTCAAATTCATTTTTATATATTTAAATTCTCAAATATTTATCAAATTTTATCAATTTTTTAAAATTCTACAGCTTGGATATCTTTCCTCAATATCATTCCATACTCCCGTTTCAACCCACGTCGAATCAACAAACTTTTTCGAAAAAATGTAACTGGGTACATTAACAACCAATCATTTTAAAGATTTAGGCTTGTTCCTAGAACGGATTAATTTATCTTTAAGTTTATAACAACTCTTTTTTTCATAACTTCTTATTCAATCTTGTTCATTATAAGGTCACACCGTTTACTTCTCCATCCTATCTAATTTTAGTAAAATATGATGAACTCTTATCTTGTTCTCTATCCCAGATCAATTTTTTTTAAATTCTGGGAAACTCTGATTTTGGAATAACTTCCTTATTCTTTGTTTTTCATTCTGTTAAAGTTGTTCGCCAATTTTTCTTCAGAGGAGCAAAAAATGCAACGTCTAGTGGTTGTAGAAGGTGCGTGGAATTGGGTGGAAATAAAATGAATCTTATATTGCATCCTTCGCATTCCTGGAGGACATGGCTCAAGTAGCACAGTGGACATGAAATTTTGTATTCTCTAAAATTAATCTACGAATGTATTGAATTAAATAGGATATTAGTTCTTATATATGTGTTGCGTATTAGATCTTTGTTGATGGTAAAGTAGAGATTTTTAGTCTGGAGTGCTTTTAAGGAAAGATAGGCTATGTTTTTTTCATAAGAATGTCCTTTTGGCATACCTCATATACGACTAAAAAAATAGTATCTGATAGTTGCATTTTAGGTTTTAGGCCATGCAGAGATTTTTATGAAATATGACGTTTTTTCCTAAAGTTAATAACAAAAAAGTTGTCCATTTGTATACAACTTTTTGGGATATAAACATTTCCAACTATGGAACCAATACCCATAATTTTAAAAACAAAATCTATTGGTTGATATTTACTAAAAACATCATTGCTTTTTTTCTAATGCGTCTATAGATGAGAAACTTGCGTTGTACTTGCAGCAAAATAATTTTTGTTGTTTTAAAATCACAATAATAATTATTATGATGATAAATGAAAATACTTAAACTATTCATTGCAAAGTTTACTCACATAACAAAATACAAAAGTCATTAATAACATGCTTGGTTCGTCTAATTCAAAAAACTGTCTCATGTGGGTACCCCATCAACTTCACCACCACCACCAAGGATTTGCTACAGGATATCCATACTTATAACCATATCCAGAAGAGGGCCACACCCATGGATTATAAGGAGCAACGTAAGACAAGCCATAACCATAATAACCAGGTTCAGGTGATGCATCCGGTTTTGCTTCTGCCTTCGGAAATGGAATAGGCGCTGGTTCTGGAACAGGCAGAGCATTAGGCTCTGGTTTAGGAGCCGAATACACGGAAATTATAAAACATATAAGTAGAAGGAGTATTTTATACATTTCGAAAAAAAAACTTGATGCACACGGTTGTAGAATAATAAACTAATAAGTATGAATAGTTTTACTGGGCTTATATATGGGTTTATAGGTAATTTTCTGATATTACTTATTGAAAATTGCATTAATTTTTGCATACGGGCTAGTGGTATGCAATGCGTGATTTGTTTGTCCCTGATCGAGTTTTAATTAATAGGATTTAGTAATAATACGTTTCTATTAGGATGATGACACTAGTCGCTAGTTTATAAACATACCTACTTACACACAAGTTATAATTATCAACATTTTGTAATATCTATAAAAACTTCAAATTCACGAGTTTTGAGAATAAAAAGCAATAGAATTTGATTAGAAAAACTCTAACTCAAGTGCAGTGTGCGTCAAAATTAACAATACCTATCTGTATATTAAAATCTACTTATGGGATGTTATAATACAGAGTGTATAAAAAGTAACGTAACTTACTAATATTTCTATCTCTGATAGGTTTATAAAGAAAGGTTTTAAATAAAAGTTATACGAAATAAATGAAGATATCACAATAAGTCAGTAAAAAATATACAGGGTGCATTAAATTAAAAACGATGAGCAATCATTATTTAGATAAATAGATAAATACAATTTTTATTCCCTAAAAGACATTTTGCACGCCAAATTACAAATAGTCAATGGTAAATAGTACAAACATAATTAAAAGTACCCAAATAACATCAAATGGTTAAATAGTTACAGAACAAAAGAAATCGGCAATCGAATAAAAACATTCTTCCAAAAGATATATTTTTAATCTATTTAACAAAGAAAATACAACGTGCCATGAATCCCAATAATGCAATCGATTCTGCTAGCCTTAAATCTTTTAGCTCTAATGATAGTGACTCCAATTGTGACAATACCGACCTCTTTCCATATTACTAAAAAATTCGCGATAATTCAGTGGAATTGCGACGAATACTATCCTCGCCTTGAACGTCTTCAACAACTTATTTCCCTCTACCACCCTGATTCCCTATGTCTTCAGGAAACTAATTTTACGTCTTCCAATATCCCTACACCAAAGGACTTCGAAGAATATCATTACATCCGAACTATCTGCTCCAGAGCCAGTGGTGGAGTATCCATATTTGTATCCAAAGATCTTTACTCAACTCATCTATCGGACATTCGTCTCCGTCAATAATATTTACTGAATTTGTATAAAATTCATGTTATGCAGTCGATGTAGAATGTTTATGCCTAAATCCGTGTTGACTTTTTGACAATATCATATTTTCATTTAAGAAGTCACCTAGTCTACAAAAAAACTATTTTGAAACAACTTTGAAAAAACTAATGATAATTTGACAGGTCTGTAATTAACTACCTTCTGTACATCTTCATTTTTATGGGTAGGTATAAGTTTTCCCTTTTTTAATTGAGCTGAAAATTGACCTTGACAAAAAGATAAATTTACCAAAAATCTCAATAGAGAAATAATAGCACCTAATACCTTTTTTTAAAATAAAAGACAGAATTTACATTTCCAATATTCTAAAGGATTTGTTTTTCTTTTTGAAATGTTTGTGTTTCCAGGAAGATAGGACACTATATTATGACATATTGTTTTAGCTCTCTTGTTAAGATGCAGAATTTTCCATTCTTCGTATTTTTAGGAGCCTTATCAAAGTAAAGTCTTTCTTTAGTTTCATTTTATTCAACAGTCTTGTTGCCATCATCTAACTCTGTTCCGTTTCGGAGTCTTCTTCACAAGTCTCATTCAACCAGACTTTCATTCATAGATTTATGTTCTCTATCATCCGGGGAATCATCAGAACATATGTCCACTTCGTCCATAAGGCATTGCAAGTAAGGTTGCTCAGCATAGTATGACGCTATTCCATCTGCTTCTACAAAAAAGTTTATTTTATCTAAATTGTATCGAATTAAAAACACAAACACTTCGCCAAAGCCAATACAATGTCAATAAATACCACCGAATACCAGTAGCTGCACTATATCTCACAGATCTGATTAACGTCTAACTCAAAAGCAATACTGCGTCTAATTAGTTAAATGTACCTCGATGCATAATAAGGAGCTACCGGGAATTACCAACTTGAATCTCTTCAATTATTTCCGAAAAGTGTGATCTCTCAATCAGGTGCGTGTGGTTAAATTGTAGATATATTATTTTAACATTTTTTTGTAAATATATCACATTGGGAACTGGCATAAAAATTAAATTTAGAAAATAATAGTCACAAATATGAGTTAAAATAATTAATATAATATTATAATAATTTTCAGAAAAATTCTGGTCTTTGCCAACAAACCTCAATACAACCTCTATTCAAATTTCAAAATACGGTGAAACTCCCAACAAATCTTTGGTAACGTATAAAAAAATTTATGACCACCAAATAAATTCTGAAGATTTAACTACAGATTGGAATAATAAACTTCACGGAAAAAACGTGGAGCAACAATGGGAAATCTTCGGAAAGTTCATACGTGATTCTGTCTGCAAGAACTCATATTATATACACTCTGTACGTAATTCAAATAAACCTTGGCTAAATCATGAAATTATTAATTACAAAATATCTATATGGAAAAAATATATAAGTTTCAAAATTTTTTAAGCAAAACAGACTTTTGAAAAGCTCTGTCTAGAGAAAATATTCCTCTCCCACAAAGCCAAGTTTCTTTGTTATTTCTCCGAAGTGGGCTAGCGTTAACCTGGCCCTACCCGAATTCCAAAGCATTTTTATTGTAAGCTGTTGGTGTGCTAGCTATAAAAATGGTGTGCTAGGTTGTGCTAGGTGTCCTTTATCTGTGCTAGCATTTTGGCGACAAAATTCCAGCCGGGGGGGGGGGGGCTAGCGTTAACCTGGCCCCACCCGAATTCAAGAGCATTTTTATTGTAAGCTGTTGTTGTGCTAGCTATAAAAAATGGTGTGCTAGGTTGTGCTCGGTGTCCTTTATCTGTGCTATCATTTTGGCGAAAAAATTCCAACCGGGGGGGGGCTAGTGTTAACCTGGCCCCAACCGAATTAAAAAGCATTTTTATTGTGAGCTGTTGGTGTGCTAGCTATAAAAATTGTTGTGCTAGGTTGTGCTGGGTGCCCTTTATGTGTGCTAGCATTTTGGTAACAAAAATCTAACCGGGGGGAGGGGCCAGCTTGACAGAGCTATAATAAACAACCAGTAGGTAAGAGTAAAATAATTGTCGATAATGACATTTAGAAATAAGTGATGGCATAAGGTTACTATTTTATGCCATACATGTTTTTTTAATAATTTTATTCCCAAACACTTGCAACTTTGGAACGAATATAGATAGAAACACGCGCTTTTACGGTTGCATTTCTCATTTCATAGATTTCTAGCAAATATAAAAATATATATGGAGTAAAAAATATATCATTAAGTTATTCTGAAGTAATGGTACACCCTGCAAATTTCTAACTGACTTATTCTAATACTTAGATTTATTTCATATATAACTTTAATTTGAAACATTTTTTGCAAACATAGAAATCGAAATATTAGAAAGTTGCGCTACTATACAGTCTGGTATACGGATAATTACATAAATTAATTTCAGTATTATTATATTATTATCAAAAGGTTTCGCTCTCTAAAGCATTTGACACCCACGTAAGTATAAAACATTTTTAACTAGTCTCTTTATGATGTTACGACTGGATTATGATCGAGTTGGATGTCTTTTATCAAACAATTATGTTATATTTTTCGTTGCGGAAATATACAGAACCTGGTTTTGTTCTTAGAAGATAAAGGGTAAATTTCTCGATAGAAAAGAAAATTATCTGAACGTGGAAGGAGGGTTTTGAATGATAAGTATTGGGAAAAATTTATTCACCATTTAGCATAACCTCGAAAATAGCGGAAAAACATATTTTTGTGTTTTTACGTTAGTGTTACACAAAAATGCTATCCAGCTTTTTGTAAACCTGTGTAATTAAATTTGTTTGTCAAAAAATTCCATCAACCAATGAGAAAATTTTGTCTTTATTGCATCAATACAAAGATAATGAAAAAGCTTTTGATACAGGCATGCAGAAAATTGTTTGGGATAGAATAGCCAAAACATTGAACAAATATTTTAATCAACTTCAGTTTAATGTCAAAAATGTAGAATCAAAATGGAAGACAATTAAACGTACATATAAAAGCATAAAACAGCAAAAGTGGAAATGCTACCGATAGATGGGAATACTTTGAAATAATGGACGAATAATTATTCCACCAGAGGCCTGTAATTGTGCCACCTGTGGTGTGTACATCTACAGCAATAACAAAAGCAGATGTACAGATCAAGGAACCCACACCTTCTACTTCTAGATCAGACCCACTAGGGGACAACCAACAGCCGACGTTTAAAAGAAGACATGCCCCTACTGCCAATGATAGACATAAGGAGAAACTGTCAAGGATGGATCGATTCCTTGACAGTTTCGACAAATTAATTGACAAAATATAAATTAGAAATTGAAACCTATTCTAAATTATAAGTTTGTTATTTTTTTCAAAACAATGGTTTTCGTTATAGAAATCTATTTATTTTAAAAGAATAGTGTTTTATTTCTAAATCCAGCATTTAAATACAAATTAGATTATTATGTTGTTCAAGGATTGTTCCTACATACAATAGTTTTTGCTATAAATATATTTATATTAAAAGAATACTGTTTATTAATTGTTATTCCTAAATCTAGGATTTAAATGCAAAGTGTTCTTTATATCACGTCTTTTCACTTGTGCTCTGACATTTTCACCCACTGGCACCATAATATCTAAACGGTTATTAGAATTGTTCTGCATTTCATTTTGCCTTTCAGCTTCTAAGTTTATATTTGCTATGTTATCAGGAAGATATCCACCTAGTATACATACATTATGCAATAAGCACGCTGCTACTACCAAAAGGTAGGTTCATTCAGGCCTCATAGTCTCCATGTATTTAAGGCGACGAATCAACCTTCTAAAGTTGCGAACGTGTTTTCTATCTTCACCCTGACTCTTGATATTACATAACGGAAATTTTTTTCTCTGGGGGTCAAGCGGCAATTATTTTTGAAACCAACCAACATTTTTTCAGTCAGCTTCTATGCTTAGTCACCTATAAGATGACTATCATCTGGAATGCTTTCAGCTCCTTTATTCGACACTTCTGATCTCAAAAACATTGTATAGTCATGGATCGATCCCACTTCACCTGCATAAACATCTGTAAAAAGTTTATTATGATCACAAACTCCTTGCAATAGAATAGAGTGATATCCCTTGCGATTTATATATGACTCTTTTGGTGCAACAATCCTAATATGACTTTCATCAAGAAGTCCAATGACACATGAAATTTATTACAATTAAGTTCGTTTTTGTCATCAATATGGCTTTTGTCAACCCATTTACCTGGAATATGATACTTCCCACTATGCAAATAAATATTACAGTTATGTTAATTCAACATCACATTGTGATAATGTTCTTCCTTTTTTACCTCTTGTTTTCATCACATGCACATCTATACAACCGCTTATGCCCAGCTTGTGGCTGTTAACTTTTGTGATGTTTCAACTTAACTTCTCAGCGATGTTAGAGCGCTGCTTTTTTACATTAATGTGATGTTACTAGAACTTCCTCAAAAGGAAGTCTTTATAACGAACTAAATACAACATTTTGTTACATTCGGAAATGCCTTTAAACAGCTTGTCGATGTTAATGCAATGTCTAAAAAATAACATCTTATCAATGATCTAAATGCGACATTTCAAAAACAATACAGTGTATTCGCGTAGATGTTGTATGGACATTACATAAACCTCTGAATAATATACCTCAAAACATTCTGGATGACATCCTATAGATGTTTCTGTGCCTAATCAGCAAATACAGGTTGAACAACTAAGAACGCCGGCTGTCGGCCATATTTCAAAAAATAGTCATAGTACAACTTTAAAAAAATACCTTCAGGAAAATGACCCTGAAAAATCGCTGCAAAATATTTTTGAGTTCCTAAAATATCTCCTATGGGGTGGAATGAACACTTAAAAACATAATACTGTGATTATCTCCAAAAAAGACATACTAAACGTATCCTAGAAATACAACGTTTGATATACTGTTGAGATTATGAAAAAATGTAGTTAGGGACTTTTTGTCTTTATTGTTCAAGTAAGGGGTGAGGGAAGGTTCAACCCAAACAACAAATGTCGTAACACTATTTTTGTTAATCGACATTCATGTTTTTGGCTTCATTTGAAAGAGTTTTTCCTTTTTAATAAGAAGTGCTTAACAAAAATAACAAAATTGGCCAATTTTGTCAACGCTTTGATAAAAGTCCACAATTTTCCCATTTTTCTCAGAAATTTCAAATGTAATGAGGCGTTTTTTAAATTCTGATGGAAAGGGGTTGAAAAAATAGGAATCTATTCCAAGATATAAGATTTACAATATCAGATATAAAAATTGAAAAAATGCATCAATTTACATTTGAAATTCTCGAGTGGATACAAAATTATCTAATTTTGTTATCAATCTTATTAAACAGAAAAACTTTTAAATGCAGCTAAAATCATTAATATCGGTTAAAAAACGAAAAAGTTATACATTTGTTCATAAGTTTGAACCTTTCCCACCCATTATTCTTCAAATAATGGCAAAAAACCTCCTTAATTAAATTTATTCATAATCTCATCAAGATTTCAAAAATTGTATTTTTAGGACACCTTTAGTATGTTTTTTTGGAGTTTTATGTTTTCGAGTGTTCATTCCACCCCTAGCGGAGATTTTAGAGGCTGCAAAATATTTTCCAGAAATTTTTCAGGATCCCTTACCTAAAAGTAATTTTTTTGAAAGTTGTACCATGATTCTTTTCTGAGATGTGGCCCACAGTCGTTCTTAGTTGTTCATCCTGTACATTTAAAATAAAATAGCAACAAAGCAATAAATAATTTAAAACATTAATTCACTATTAATGAACAGTACAGTAAATTTGTGCAGCAATCCATCCTAAAAAAAATAGAATTGTGTAAGCATAACAAGTCTGGGAAGTGGAAACTATTGAACACATTCAGTGAAAACAAGAAATAAAAAAGGGTATATTAATCCGTAGTTACCATAACGTAACATACTTTGAAACTGAATTAATAAAAGTTTAACGGATACACATACATTACAGCTAGTTTACAGAATTTATTAGAATAGTTTTTTAATTATATTGAAACTAATAAAAATTTTACACCATAAATATTTAATGAAACATTACGTTACATCAACAGAAATCCTTTCTGATTAAAGAAAATTCTATCGTTTACTTATGGTTACTTTTTTCGAGTTCCTCAACCATTCCATAACGTACACTTCAAAATCCTTATCTGTGAAATATTTAAAGGTGTTCTGAACAACAGCTAATAAAACAATTACTTTAGATCAAATTGTGCCCATGGAGACCTTTGATCGATCATCATAAACTACATCAAACTTGATTTTCAGCCAATTGACTGGGACCCATTTTCCATAAGATACATGCGGGGTTCTTCAAAGGAATAATAACATATTTTATTTCGAGTAGTGACTTTTCATGATTTATCTTCTATTCCATGCCTCACTCCATTTGGCAGGTAAATTCAGGTGTGCTATGAAAATTCATACTTCTTTTCTGTATAAAATAATATACTATTCTCATCTTGTTATTTTCATCCTGGAACAAATTGTATATCAACATCGTGGAATTGTAACTTAATGAAAACTAAGCATTACTAATACACTGTATACAAAAAAAACTACTTATGAAGAAGAGATATGAACACATTATCAAGTTAAATGAGTTTATAATTAATTGTATCCAATTGAGTATCCAATAGCTGTGTTTCTACAATAATAAATAATTGAATGCTGTTTGTTGACTGGAGCATTCAGTATCATAAGTTCATATTCTTCAACTAGATTAATATAGGTATCATTGTAAGGGACAGCTACAGCTTATTATTGTATTCAGTGAATTTTCAAATGGAAATGAGCTTTTCAACAGAAATTTCTGTTTTTGAAGTCTTAAACAGTCTCTAATTGTTCACAAGAATTGTTAGTAATAATGTTGAAATTTTCCAAACTTGCAAAACTATATTGATGGCTAAGACTACTACTAAAAAACTGGAACTAGAGAAACTTGATTCAATATTTTTTGTACTGTTTAATACAATGGTTGTATCAGACTATCTGAAATAGTTACTCCCCTTTCATTACATAATTACCAACTATTTGTTTTTTATTTTATTTGTGTAAGTAGCTTTTGAAACATCTTCAACATTGAAAATATTTTCTTCTAGATTTAAGTATCTGCCAACATATGAGCATGTTTTATTATTAATAATAATATCTACCCTATTGCAATATCAAGTTTTTTGTAGGGTGCAATGCATATCTAGGATTTGAAATATTGTGAATCGTTTTCAAGATAGACTTACTAGGTAATATCAATGTATAATAGCCGATTAAAGTATTGAATGAGTATTAAGTTTTAATAATTATGATTTTGGAATAGGTACTTACCGATAACAATTGTTGTTTGTCCATTATAACAAGAATTATAACTAAGTATAGAAACTGTAGCTTAGTAGGAACTAACGAAAACGAAGACCACTTTATTCAAGTACTACTTGCAAAATATGTGCTTCCTGCAAATAAAATATAACACATAACTGAAAACTGTTTCGTTCATCAGTTCCTCTTCTGTTTTCTTCTTTTTTATGTTACTGTGATGTTTAATATGAGATATTACTGAGAGTTTTATGAACTAACGTCGTACAGACGTAATGAGTACGATGTTAATAAAAATTATTTCGAAAGATGTAAAAGTAACTGCAACATGTGATCATCTTAGAAACATGTTAATTTATAATATTACAGTAACGTTCTGTATGTGACATTTGTGAGAAGTATACAAATTAACATCGTATGGATGTTTCCTATAGGAAGTTACTAAAAAGAAGTTCATAGGATGTGTATGTAACTGCGAATTCAAGTATTACTGTGTACATCAAAAATATGTTTTAATCACATGACATGGATGTTAATAGAGTTGGTAATAAAATTAAGACATCTAGGAGATATCTTATTAACGTTTTAAATAAACAACACGAAAAGTCTCTGAAAAGAACATCACAAAAAAGACTTGTTATGTTTCTTGTTTAGTGGGTTTTTTCTAAAGTAGTTTGATATTTCAGCAGATCTTGCTATATTCGGCCATTTCAGAAATCCATGTCTCCTATTAATTTCTAACAATAACTTACATATTCGGTAAAGTGCTTGACAGGCTGTAGATTTCCTGACACTAAATCGGACAGCAACGCCTCTGCAACATTAAGTTAATAGTAGTTTTCTAGTTTGTTTATTTTATACCACACTCATCTAAAGCTTTCCATATTGCCTATATACCAAATAGTATTTAAAGTTGATTTTTCTAAAGATATTTCAGAACGGCCCCTATTTTGCAAATTAACTTGATGTAATTGTATCAATAAATGTTCAAATGTATTCGGATCCATCCGAAAATTTTGTTTAAACTGTTGTTAAGGCATTGTGTGTACAGGCATTTCTAGATAATGGAGATCAATCTGAGGGTCTTCTCTATCTGTCTCATCATCATCATCATCAAAAAACCATATAGATAAAAGCTAAAAAGCTATTCTCAATACAGAAGCCAAAGCCAACAAACGAATTCTTCTTACATTAACATCCATCATCCTATCCATAAGTATTCTCTTGATTGCAACTTGCAACCTTTATATTTTAGATTGCATACAACATTTACAAATACAAGATTAAATACAAAATTCTTTTTAGGTTAGGTTTTCAAACAAGAATCACTTTACTCTGATTTCACTCCATCCGTTAGTTTTTGCCCGCAGTAGACAAATTGAGCCGTAGTCACGTGATACGTGTACTGTAAGATAAGAAGAAATAATTAACAAAAACATGAAAAAGCCTTTCACTGCGTCTCAAAGCTTTTCGTGTTCTAAATAAATCTGTACCTCGAATTTCCATGTATCATAGTTCTCGTGCCCTTTTAGACGCTCGATCAGCGGAATCTGGCTCATGATATCTCTTATTAACACAAAAATTCAACAAATTACAAACTCCAGAGGCTTCAATGGTGTCTCACGCGTGTCCTGGGTCGATAACCTCTTTAAATTTGATGTCTTGGGTCAAGGTATCGAGTTTCAAGAGGAAAAGTAACAATCTATCAAAAGCGGCGTAAAAGCCACTAATAACAATTTATAACTTACAAAAGCCGTAAACGACATTAAGATGACATTTACAAGGTTAAACAAATTGAGGTTCTAAAAATATAGGGAGTAATTAGTTATACACTTTAAATATTAACACTGAAATTCGAAGATTTGAATCGGCGACTCAACTACCTAGAACAAGAAAACGAAATTACAGCGAATCGCATCGAAATATTGGAAAGAAAATCCAAAGAAAATAATATTATTATTTTCGGATTGAAAACTATACCGGAGGAGATAACAACTGATTATATCAGACAGGAGGTATAAAAATTAGTTGATGTGAATATTGTTGACAGTGATATAAATAATTTTTACAAATTGGGGAAAACAGATAATCCACCAATCAAAATTGAATTCACTTCATACTTGAAAAAGGCGGCTGTTTTCAAAAACGCTAAAAACTTGAGGTGTGCCAATATCTCGATAGCTAACGATCTAACAATTAAGCAGTGAAAACATAACAATATTTTAAGGAAGCATCTCAATCTAGTCAGAGGAAACAAAGAGGAGAATTGTTTCATCAGAGAAAACAAACTACACGTGAACGGAAGAAGTTACACACTTGAACAACTGGAAAATCTGGAAGAAACTGAATATCACAATTTGGAAAAGCCGCGGAGCGCTCCAAGTACCCCATCGACGATAAGAATAAACAAAGAAATTACTAAACCCAATACAAAACCACCAGAACCCTCAGCAAAGAATACGCAAGAAAAAACCAATACCCCAGAGACATCGCAGTTACCTGGGAAACCATCAGGAGAGATAGGTGACAGACAAAAAATGAAAACACGCTTGAACAGTGCAAAGTAGTTAAATTGTTTCTTCCTTATGTCCGCAATAAACCTAGATTCATCAAATTGGAACATTTAATCTTTTTGATAAGTGTCATGGAAGTTTTTGTTGTTGCTTTTATAGTTTATAAGTATTTTGTTTTTCAGCCTTGATCTTAATTGAAAAATTGATAACACCCTCTTTGTCTTTAGTTTGTGGTTGATTTATTCATTTGATAATTTATTTGTTTGTGATTTACTTTTGGTCTTTAGTCGTGGTGTAGGATATGGATCAATACATTAGGGAATTTCGGGAAATAATTGTTGACACAAAATTAATACCGTCAGCCGATCTACTAAATGCCTCTCTTGAACAAAATATAACAAACAATTCATTTTCAATCTACCATATGAACATAAGAAGTATCTATAAGAATTTTAACCAGCTAGAAGTATGCCTTTCACAAATTACACAATCCTTTAGTTGTTTGATTCTAACAGAAGCATGGGAAATAAAAAATAAAAACTTATTTGTTTTGGATGGTTATGATGTCATACAGTCAGAAGATAGGAATAATCAAAATGATGGCATTCTAATATATGTTAGGAATGATCTGTCATTTTCTCACAAATCAATAAAAATAGGGTCAACAATCGCTGTAGTATTAGAGATAGAAATTGAAAAAAAACAATAAATATTCTTGCAATATATAGATTTCCATCAATAAGTAAAATTGAGTTTTTAAAAAACTTTGAGAGTCTATTAGACTCTAAGTACTTTACTAGATATGATCAGGCGTGTATGTTAATCTCGATATATTAGAGAATAGTGTCGACACCGATCGCTACCTCAACCTAATGTCTGAAAACGGTTTCATTTCGTTAATTAATAAGCCAACACGAGTGACTAGCTCGTCATCAACCTGTATCGACCATATTTTTGTTAAGAATAAATCTGGGTTGGTTGACGATGATTCCTTTTATTCAGCAGTCTTACAAACAAATATAACTGATAATTTCCCTATAATTGCAATCTCAAAGGACATTAGACATAAAAATAAAATTAGTACCACGACTTGCTATGAAAAGTTTAATAACGCGAAATTTATTGAGATATTGAATGAATTATCATGGGATCACTTAGATACTTCGGTTGGCCCAGATAAAATGTTTAATGCATTCTATAAAAAATTTAAAAATGCGATTAGTGAATCCACTGTTAAAGTATCTTTCAAAAGTGTTAAAAAAACCTTGGATAACATTGGGACTAGCACATTCAATAAAGAAACGAGATCGATTGTATAAAGGATATATGAAAGAACCATTAAATATACAGAAAAAAATAGAGTACACTACGTACAGAAATTGTTTAAATAAATTATTGAAAACAACAAAATCCAACTATTTTAGACTTGAAAACATAAAATCAGGTAACTCATCAAATAAAATGTGGAATGTGATTAATAGATTTAAGGAGCAAAATCATTCAATAAAGAAATTAATCCTGGAAAACAATACTGAAATCACTGATAAATATGGAATATCAAACACAATAAATTCTTATTTTGCCAATATTGGAAGAAATCTGAGTAAACATTATATGCAAATTGGGGAACGTCAGCAAATGTACACTGTCGATCAATCTTTATTTTTAACACCAGTAACACCTGCAGAAGTATATGCATTGTGTTTATCTTTGAAAGACAATAAAGCTCCAGATCCTGACAATATAAAAAATGAGTATGTTAAATCATCATCAAACTGTATCTCTACACCGTTGTGAAAAATATTCAATATGTGTTTTCAGACGGGTACAATACCTCAACACTTCAAAAATGCGGTGATTAAACCGGTATATAAAGGTGGAAAAAAGGCTGAAATGGCGAATTATAGACCTATATCGCTAACCTCAGTTTTTGCAAAACTTCTTGAGAAGTTAATTAAGGGACGGTTGGTCTCATATTTAGATAAATTTAATGTAATATCTGAGTCACAATTTGGATTTCGAGAAAACAGGAGCACTCAAGATGCTATTGCGAAGTTTTATCACGTATCTATAACGCAGTTGATAGTAAAAAAACTGTTTGGGTGTATTTATTGATCTAGCAAAGGCCTTTGACACACTAAGTCATGATATTTTGCTGCAAAAACTTGAACACTTGGGAATTAGAGGTGTGGTTCTGGATTTGTTCAAAAATTTTCTTTACAACAGGAAACAACGTGTTATGCTGGATGGTGTCATGAGCTCAGAAGAGACGGCCGAGTGTGGAGTTCCACAGGGTACCGTTCTTGGTCCAATTTTGTTTTTAATCTATATCAACCCATTACTACAAATGACTACCACGGGGGAATGCATTTCGTTTGCCGATGACACTGTCTTGTTGTATACGGCCGATTCTTGGAGTCAAGTCCAAGAAATAGCAGAAGGGGAACTAAAATATATTACAAGTTGGTTTAGGACAAATTTACTTACTGTTAATGTAACTAAAACTAAAGTCATATCTTTTACCTCGTACAAGCAGGCAGTACCAAACTGTTCTATAGAAATTGAAAATAAAAGTGTACAGTTGGTATCATCAGTAAAGTACTTGGGTATATTTTTGGATTCTCATTTAAAATGGGATGTTCATGTGGATAATTTGAAAAATAAAATTAGAACCTTATTCCATAAATTTTATTTGTGTCGCCAAATACTATCGTTGAACAAACTAAAATCAGTGTACTACGCATTCGTTGAATCTCTAGTAATGTATGGTATAATAGGTTGGGGAGGTATTAGGAAAATTAAAATGCAATCTGTAGAGGTAGCTCAAAAAACAATCCTTAAAATTATGTACTTTAAAAAAAGAACTTACTCTACTGAACGTTTATACAATGACGTTCAAATTATGGATATTAGACAGCTGTATGCAAAAGCAATTACAATTTATTTGTTTAAAAACAAGCATTATTTTCAAAACATATTACATCCTTACCAAACAAGGGCAATTTATTCGGATAATTTGACGATTCCTAGACCCCAGAAAGAAATTGGAAAAAGGAGCTTCGCTTACCTTGCATCTCACATATATAATAAAATTCCTGAAAATATTCGATGCATAAGAAATAGAATCAGATTAAGAAAAGAAATAAATAGATGGATACTTGCATGTGGTAGAGGCTTCTTTCATAAAATAATTGATCCTGATCTTGTGATCTAATCTTGTTCCTGAAGTATGTGTTCCATGTCATATGCTAAAGTTTAGTACTATTTGTGTTATTTTCATAACTGTCTCTTTTTTGTTAATGAAATTGTACTTGCCTCCTAATTACGTATTTGTTCCACTTGTATACGTGTGTAAGAATGAGAATGTAACCACTCTGAACCTATTTGGTAATCATTTTTATTTTGCATAATACTTCATAGATATTTTGTATGAACATATTTGGCAAAATAAAGTTATTAAATATGTTTAAATATTAACTACAACTATAACATAGGTGTTTTGGATGGGTTTATAAGATAGAAACTAATAAATAAAATGACGCTATTTTTTCTATTGGTGCACTTTGACTCACTACAAAAAAATGGAAGTCCGTCCTCGATGCTCAGCCAAGTTTCATTTCATAAAAGTCCATCCTCGATGCCCAGCAAAGTTTCATTTCATAAAAGTCCGTCCTCGATGCCCAGCCAAGTTTCGTGAAAGTCCATCCAGTAGTATTTATTTTGATTAAAAATGTATGTGGATTGATTCCCTCGGGCTCCGCTGTGCTCCGTCCTCAGGAATCAAACACCACCCGCTGGATTAAATGGGTCACTTTAGTCGCTTGTTGTATAATGTACTATTAATATACCTATTATTCACTAATTTTCTTTAGTTTATTGTAAATGAAAACAGGTGAGCGGAAAAGTACGCTCTAGAGCGGAAATTATGTCAAATTATGACAGATCACGGAAAACATCAGCTTTGCGGTTAGATTTGAGTGTGCAAAAGCCTACTTTGGGTAGTGATCGTTGGAAAAATAGATTTTGTATACGTGAATTATAAAAACATATTTCCGGCTATTCTCATAGATTATAGTGAAATGGAGTGAAATAATTGTATTATGTTCATTATATTCTTTTATTTTTTAAATTTAGAAATTACTATTGTTGAATCTGGGGATGTTTGGATCTCAATTAATATGAACAATTCTCCAATGAACGTTGCAACATTTGATGAATTAATGAATAAAAAAGCCGTGTCAAACTTATTTTCGTAATAAAAATATAGTTTTTCCTACATTGAACGATGAATAATATGAATAGAAATCATAAAAATATAATTTACAATAAAAATAAATATTTTAAGACCTTGTTTAAATTGGCCGGAATTAAGGTTATTAATTAACTAATATTTTTTAATGACCTTTTCTACACATTCTGCTAACAACATAATTGTATTTCTTGTGAAAAAAACATGAAATTGAAGAAAATAAATAGCCAAGGAAACTATTATTAACATAATGAATACCTCTATTTACATTTAATTATTTCAAACTAGAAGTATATTTTGAAATTAGGTCTGTACTCAATGTCATTTAGAACATTGTGTCGCTACAAAAAGATAATTGACCGATTATTTCCCGAAGAAGTTCTGTCGACACACCGGTATTAAAAGTAATGTAAGTATCAAGGTACAATCTACTTTATACAACAGGTTAATTTTCATTATTAGTGCATGCCAAAGTAATTTATATCTTTTGACCTTGATATTGTCACAATAATAATAATTGAAAACCTTCTGTAATAAAATCTACATACTATAGTGGAAAGAAAGTACAGGAAATTGGTATTATACTCGTAGTATGCTTCATCAATCCAAATTCATAGTGGAATAATATACTTTCGACATAAACTATTATCTATTCCTCAAAACTTTTCGTAAACGCTTCAATACTTGCCACAAATCCCGTTTCAAGTATTCTATTGGATAAAAACAGGTGTTTCGAAGTGGTAATTTGTATTATGTAAAGTTAAAAAAGTCCGCTGGAGTTATATCCATTAGTAAAAAACTTTTGGCCAGAAATCTATTCACAGTGATAACATATCTATTTTAGATTCGAAGGACGATTTCCAATCAACATTTTTTTCAATTTAGCGACATTTAAGTTTAGTTGAAGATGTTGATAGCCGGCAAGGAGAAAACTAAACCTCCGTCTTTTTCAAAAGCACTTTATTTAATGTTCAATACAATTTAATGAGATACTTTGATTTAACTTCAATATTTATTTGTTACTGTCATATAATACTAGTATATCGCAGTAATAACAATAACAAATTCTCTGAATAAACTTAACATTCATAATTTCAAACGTTCAACTGGTATACTCGTACTTATTTTTGTAGAACGTCGCAGTTCAGGAGCAGGAGTTTGAGAAACCAATGATCCACTACTTTGTTGATTAATCAAGTGATCAGTGACAGATAATGAACTATGAACCCACTAAACAAGAAACATAACAAGTCTTTCTTGTGATGTTCTTTTTAGAGACTTTTCGTGATGTTTATTTAAAACGTTAATAAGATATCTCCTAGATGTCTTAATTTTATTACCAACTCTATTAACATCCATGTCATGTAAATAAAATATATTTTTGATGTACACAGTAATATGTACTTGAATTCGCAGTTACATACACATCCTATGAACTTCTTTTTAGTAACTTCTTAAAGGAAATATTCATACGATGTTAATTTGTATACTTCTCACTAATGTCACATACAGAACTTTACTGTAATATTACAAATTAACATGTTTCTAAGATGATCACATGTTGCAGTTACTTTTACATCTTTCGAAATAATTTTTGTTAAAGTCGTACTTATTACGTCTGTACGACGTTAGTTCATAAAACTCTCAGTAATATCTCATATTAAACATCACAGTAATATAAAAAAGAAGAAAACAGAAGAGGAACTGATGAACGAAACACTGTAGTAGTTATCTGTGGAAACAACAATGACAAGCATGAAATAACAAATCACCTACTATACTCGATAGTCGAAATTCTGTAAAGTGACTCATCGCTCTTACTGTCCATAAAATCAGTTGCAGAAGCGAACTTCATGAGCGTATCATTTTTGAAGGGTTCTTAATAGTCCTAAATAAAAAATAAATAGAAAATGTTCTTGTACGCTCTGGCGTTTAAATTTGAGAGAACAGAAATACGAAATTATTATGGTAGGTATTATTATGTATATACAGGGTGTTACCAAGAATAATACACATTTTTAAGGATGAGCTATAATAAGATGTATATAAAAAAGTCGATAGTCGAAATTCTGTAAAGTGACGTCATCGGTTATCTACCGATTTAAAGTGAACTCCATGAGCGTATCATAGTTTAAGGGTGCGAATACTGAAATATCTGGAATTTCAATTTTTAACATTTGAAATAATAACTTATCACAAGTTGTTCATAAGTAAGTTAAAACAAAATAAAAAAATGTTTAAAAGTCAATTCCAACTTACTACTACTAAAACTAAAAAAAAAGTTGTTTGTCAAGACCAAAATAAATTACCAATAAGTATAGGTATGTTGCGAGGTCACTTGTAAAATGTCTGACTAACTGGAAGCGGTATCACTCCCTGACGACTCCTCAGAATCATCGCTTTCTCCTCCTATATCGATAATGAGTGGTTCCGTCATTACTTCTACACGTATGTCTAAATCCCAAAACTTTATTTCTTCTTTTAATACATGTTGAATACATTTACGCCAACTCTCAGCAGTAACGGTATGCACCGCCTCGTCAAACAGTTTCTCAACGTCAGCCATTTTGAATGTACTGTTTTTTCTCGCAACATAATTATTCACTTGGGCCCAAACCAGCTCGATGGGGTTTAACTCACAGTGGTAGGGAGGAAGTCTAACAACTGAGACGTTGAAATCTTTCGCCATTTCATCGACAACGTACTTAATATAACTGCTTTTATGTTTCCGTACGAGAGATAATAATTCAACTTTTAGCATTGCCTCGTTGTGCGGAATGCTTTTACTCTCTAACCAATCAATTATAACCCTCTTGCGGCTAGCTGAAGTAGGTATTTGCTCCAGTCGACGAGAGTGGTATGAAGCATTATCCATAACTATCACTGAACCAGGAGTTACCTTTGTTAAAATTGATCTAAACCATGTTTCAAACCGGTTACCATCCATCTCTTCATGGTAATCGACAGTTTTTTTGGACTGAAAACTTAGTAATCCACCTTCTACAAATCCTTCCTCGCTGCCAATGTGAGTGATAATCAGTCGACGTCCTTTCCCAGAGGGAGCTTTTAAACCGGAAGAGAAACCCTCCATAAAGGCTTGTCGATTGCTCCGTATATTCATGTCTTGCCACACTTTTGACACAGTGTGGCCTTCATTTAACCATGTTTCGTCAAGATAATATATGTGCCGTCCTTCGTTACGAAACTGTCGTATCTGTTTTAAATAATTTCTCCTCCATTCCACAATGTCATTTCGTTCAATTAAGGCACTGTTTCTACTTCTTGTTTGGTAACGAAAATTCATTAATTTTAAAGTTCGTCTCAAAACTTTATCACTGATGTTTGGTTAAGTATCATCAGCTTCTATTACCTTGCTCAATTTAACTACCGAGGGGATTTCATTCCTAAAATAAAAAGAATGTATTTCCCTACGTATAGCATTCCGTGTTTGGTCGTTCAAAACAATTTTCTTTCTTCCCCTACTTTCCGGTTTACAGTTTTCACCTCGTTCTCTTGTCAAAGATCCGTCCCGCGATTTCTTTAGAATATTGTATATAGTACTCTCAGAAACTTTAGTTAAATAACTGCACTTAATCACAGCGTCACTAACACCCAACTGTTTGTCCATGGCACGCAGTCCTTCGTACACATTTAATATGAGGACTTTTTCTTCCCGAATTAAATTGTTACGACGCCGTTTTTTATCGCCAACACCGCTACACTCCGCTATTATTGTCACTAAATATACCGATATAAATATTACAATAAATACCAATAATAACCGATTTATCACACAAAACCACAACACAAATACTGATGTTACGCTCATGAAGAGAATAAACACCTCACATAACTGTTTACTATCACTGTCTCATTCGCGTAGCTCGATCTATCTATCTCGTTCTCAAAGCCGGAACATTGAAGCGACTCTCCAACATTGTCAAATCGGCGAGTTTTTCACAACAAACTTTGCGTTCAAGAAATATACATAAACACTTTATTTCACATTTCAAGTAAACTAATTATTATTAGTCTGCTTGAAATTTGAAATAAATATATTAAATTGGTATTGACTTAATTACATTGCATCTTTTGTACCTGAAATATTGACACAATGGATTTGAAGTGTATTTATAAAATACAGCATTTATCTCTAGAATACATATGGCAACTGCGCTTTAACCAAAGTGTTGATTAGATAGCTCTGACTCACTTTACACAATTTCGACTATCGAGTATAGAGTAGATGATTTGTGGCATGAAATGGCGGATGGTTTTCAGTTATGTGTTATATTTTATTTGCAGGAAGCACATATTTTGCAAGTAGTACTAAAGTGGTCTTCGTTTTCGTTAGTTCCTACTAAGCTACAGTTTCTATACTTAGTTATAATTCTTGTTATAATGGACGAACAACAATTGTTATCGGTAAGTACTTATTCCAAAATCATAATTATTAAAACTTAAAACTCATTCAATACTTTAATCGGCTATTATACATTGAAATTCCAGGTGGCGGAATTGTACACTAACATTATATAATAGGGGTTTTTTCAATTTTTAAAATATTTTTGTTACCTAGTAAGTATATTTTGAAAACGATTCACAATATTTCAATTCCTAGATATGCATTATACCCTACAAAAAACTTAATATTGCAATAGGGTAGATATTATTATTAATAATAAAACATGCTCATATGTTGGCAGAAATTTGAATCTAGAAGGAAATATTTTCAATGTTCAAGAAGCTACATAAATAAAATAAAAAACAAATAGTTGGTAATTATGTAATGAAAGGGAAATAACTATTTCAGATAGTCCGATACAGATATTGTATTAAACAGTTCAAAAAATATTGAATCAAGTATCTCTAGTTCTAGTTTTTTTAGTAGTAGTCTTAGCCATCAATATAGTTTTGCAGGTTTAGAAAATTTTAACATTATTACTAACAATTCTTGTGAACAATTAGATACTGTTTAAGACTTTAAAAACAGAAATTTCTGTTTAAAGTTCATTTCCATTTGAAAATTCACTGAATACAATAAATAATCTGTAGATGTCCCTTACAATGGTACCTATATTAATCTAGTTGAAGAATATGTAACTTATGATACTGAATGCTCCAGTCAACAAACAGCATGCAATTATTTATTATTGTAGAAACACAGCTATTGGATACTCAATTCGATACAATTAATTATAAACTCATTTAACTTGATAATGTGTTCATATCTCTTCCTCATAAGTAGTTTTTTTTGTATACAGTGTATTAATAATGTTTAGTTTCCATTAAGTTATAATTCCACGATGTTAATATACAATTTGTTCCAGGATGAAAATAACAAGATGAGAATAGTATATTATTTTATACAGAAAAGAAGTATGAATTTTCATAGCACACCTGAATTTACCTGCCAAATGAAGTGAGGCATGGAATAGAAGGTAAATCATGAAAAGTCACTTCTCGAAATAAAATATATTATTATTCCTTTGAAGATCCCCGCACGTATCTTATGGAAAATTGGTCCCAGTCAATTGGCTGAAAATCAAGTTTGATGTAATTTATGATGATCGATCAAAGGTCTCCATGGGCACAATTTGATCTAAAGTAATTGTTTTATTAGATGTTGTTCAGAACACCTTTAAATGTTTCACAGATAAGGATTTTGAAGTGTACGTTATGGAATGGTTGAGGTACTCGAAACAGCGACTCTTGCGTGAGAAAAAGTAACCGTAAGTAAACGATAGAATTTTCTTAAATCAGATTGGATTTCTGTTGATGTAACGTAATGTTTCATTGAATCTTTATGGTGTAAAATTTTTATTAGTTTTAATATAATTAAAAAATTGTTCTAATACATTTTCTGTAAACTAGCTGTAATGTATGTGTATCCGTTAAACTTTATTAATTCAGTTTCAAAGTATGGTATGTTATGGTAACTGCGGATTAATATACCCTTTTTTATTTCTCCCTTTCACTGAATGTGTTCAATAGTTTCCACTTTCCAGACTTGTTATGTAATATGCTTACACAATTTTATCATTTTTTAGGTTGGATTGCTGGACAAGATATTTTTTTTTCTAATTTTGTACCTGTTTTTTTAAAATTTACTGTACTGTTCATTAATAGTGAATAAACGTTTTAAATCCTTCATTGCTTTTTTGCAAATTTACAGGATGAACAACTAAGAACGACTGTAGGCCATATCTCATAAAAGAATCATGGTACAACTTTCAAAAAAATTACCTTTAAGTAAGGGATCCTGAAAAATTGCTGTAAAATATTTTGCAATCTCTAAAATATCCGCTTGGGGTGCAATGAACACTCGAAAACATAATCACTCCAAAAAAACATACTAAAGGTGTCCTAAAAATATAATTTTTGAAATCTTGATGAGATTATGAACAAATTTAATTAAGGAGATTTTTTACCATTATTCTTCAAATGGGTGGGGAAGGTTCAAACTTATGAACAAATGTATAACTTTTTCGTTTTTTAAGCGATATTAATGATTTTAGCTGCATTTAAAAGTTTGTCTGTTTAATAAGATAATTAGATAATTTTGTATCCACTCAGAAATTTCAAATGTAAATAGAAGCATTTTTTTAATGTTTATATCTGAAGTTGTAAATCTTATATCTTGGAATAGATTCCTATTTTTTACCCCTTTTCATCAGAATTTAAAAAATGCCTCATTACATTTGAAATTTCCGAGAAAAATGGGAAAATTGTGGACTTTTTCACAAAGCGTTGACAAAATTGTCCAATTTTGTTATTTTTGTTAAGCATTTCTTATTAAAAAGGAAAAACTTTTCCAAATGAAGCGTGAAACATGGATGTCGATTGAAAAAATAGGGTTACGACATTTGTTGTTTGGGCTGAACCTTCCCCGCCCCTTACTTGAAGAATAAAGACAAAAAGTCCCTAACTACATTTTTTCATAATCTCAACAATATATCAAACATTGTATTTCTTGGATACGTTTAGTATGTCTTTTTTGGAGATAATCACAGTATTATGTTTTTAATTGTGCATTTCCTTACTTGAAGAATAAAGACAAAAAGTCCCTAACTACATTTTTTCATAATCTCAACAATATATCAAACATTGTATTTCTAGGATACGTTTAGTATGTCTTTTTTGGAGATAATCACAGTATTATGTTTTTAAGTGTGCATTCCACCTCATAGGAGATATTTTAGGAACTCAAAAATATTTTCCAGCGATTTTCCAGGGTCATTTTCCTGAAGGTATTTTTTAAAGTTGTACTATGACTATTTTTTGTAATATGGCCGGCGTTCTTAGTTGTTCAACCTGTATTTGCTGATTAGGCACAGAAACATCTATAGGATGTCATCCAGAATGTTTGAGGTATATTATTTAGAGGTTTATGTAATGTCCATACAACATCTACGAGAATACAATGTATTGTTTTTGAAATGTCGCATTTAGATCATTGATAAGATGTTATTTTTTACACATTGCATTAACATAGACTAGATGTTAAAAGACATTTCAGAATGTAACAGAAATGTTGTTTTTAGTTCGTTATAAAGACTTCCTTTTGAGGAAGTTCTAGTAACATCAAAGTAATGTAAAAAGACAGCGCTTTAACATCGCTGGAAAGTTAAGTTGAAACATCACAAATGTTAACAGCCACAAGCTGGGCATTAGCGGTTGTATAGATGTGCATGTGATGAAAACAAGAGGAAAAAAAGGAAGAACATTATCACAATGTGATGTTAAATTAACATAACTGTAATATTTATTTGCATAGTGGGAAGTTTCCTCTCTTTGGCAACTTGACATAACCTCAATTGATCCAAATGACGTTTGATAACATAACCATCATCCAACTAGACCAAGTAATGTATGTAGTCTTCCAAGTTTCTAGAAAATGTTGTCGTATTTCCACAAATTTGATCCAGACTAATTCCGTGATTGAATTCTATCTTATGGTCTATAAAACTTATAAAATTTGGGCTGTCGTCTATCATTGGTTTTCTCTGGAGCTCCTTGAATAAGGTCTAATTTTATTCTCAGATTTCTATTGAATAAAATTTCTGCTGAACAGAAATAAGTGCAATTTCTCATGTAATCTAAAATGTTCTTGTAGCATACACTTCAATTTAGCTTTTAACATCTGACAGTAACGTTTGTAGAATACTTTGATTTTGCAGCTAATTCAAACTAGAAGAATTATTTTTCTCAAGTATTTTATTTATGATTATAAAAATATTAATTACAAAAACTAGCCAGTTGTCAATCTGACTAAACAGTGATACCCTCTCATTATGACCTACTATCATAGTAATAGAGCCTACTATAATATACAACATTCCTCTTAAGGATTTAGCCTATTAGGTTTTCTTATGACACGTCCTGTTCGACTACATTGAGGGCTACATACAGGTGTAGTCTCAGGTTTAGCAAATGGAAGAATTATATTATTCATAGAGGCATTGTAATTAGTTTTATCTACAAATTTAAGATTTGAAGATGGTCTATTAACTTCTTGCAAATTAGACTCATCGGTATCTACTTTAAATAAGGTTTGTAGTGTATTTAAACTTGGATTTAAACTTACTTGACTTCTTCTTATAACGTTGCCACTTGAATCCTTAACATTATAAGACCTTGGTTTGTCATGTTGACTTACAATTTTCGCAGACTCCCATGTCTTATTAAAATGGTTAAATATGGTTACTCTCAGTTTTCAGTGGTTTTAAGTCTTCAGCAGTTCTATCAAAATAGTTTTGATTTACACTATGTTTCTTTTTTATTTTATTCACAACATTCCTACATAATTGGGGTTGTAACAGAGACATGGCAAGTGGAAGTTTAATTTTTGTTATCCGACTATTTAATAGTTGGTATGGGGAATAGCCCATATTTTTAAGTGGAGCATTCCTATAATTTAAAAGGACTAATTAGAGATCTTGTCCTCTCTCTAAAGATTTTTAAGAGCTTTTTGGATATTCCAACAGCTTTTCCACCAGACCATTTGAACGAGAATAATTTGGACTTCTAAATGACAAATCAAAATTCCAGTCCTTCTTTGACTATTAAAAGGTACATTATCGCAAACTAACAAGTCTGGTGGACCAAATCTAGCAATCAGATCAAAACTAAACAATTTTACTTGGTAATTCGACACAAAATCCTCGTCGCCACTGTTTATTTGCTAGTATTAATTAATATGAAATAACACTACCTTATTCTTTACAATTTATTTCAAGACTAGCTAATCAGTACACAACATTTAATTCCTCAAATCATAAAAATACGTACCAACACCAAAGATAGGGAAACTAGTTTTTCTGACTGTCGAAACCCAAATGCTTAATTACTATATACAACATCTCCCTCTTTTATACCAACACTACCCCAATATTTCTTATCATAACAAAATTTCCTCAATAATAATTTAACCAAAAACTATAACTATTCATTAAAGCCATAGCGTTGCGGTTTTACAATTTTGCTACGACGACGTAAGTTCCTTCCGGAGTTATCTCCTTCTTTTCCTACCTCGTCAATTTCTACACTCACACCACTATTTTCATTTGACTCATTAGTATCAAGAAACGTACTTCCCTCAATGTCACTGTTTTCACTGCTTTGTACATTATTTACATCAAGTACAACATTATTATTTACTTCTGATCGGGGCATGATTGAAACCACTTCTGGATTCACACTACAAGTAGTTTCATGTTTTAATTTCAATTGATCAGAGTGTCTTTTCCAATTCATACCACTATCAGTCTTAACCATGTAAGTTCTCCGACCCAACACCTCTGTAATTATGCCCGGACTAGAATGTAGTCGAATATCTTTTATCCATACCTTATCATTTATTTCGAAAATAATATCCTTTACGCGAGACGAAATTTTTTTTTGTTGTCGTTCTTGATTTGATATTATTATTTCCACGGTTGAAGGCATGAGTAAGTCAAATTTGGTTCTTAATCCTCGGCCAAAAAGCATTTTTGCAGGTGATTCGCCTGTTGTAGTATGCAGCGTATTCCGAAATTGAAACAAAAATCTCTGCAATAGCAGATTTAATTCTAATTTAGGATTTTCGTACTTAGATTTTAAAATGGAATTTTTTAAAATTTTTACTGCACTTTCCGTTAGCTCGTTTGTAGGAGGATGATAAGGAGCCACCGTACTATGTTTTATGCCACCTTGAACTAAAAATGTTTGGAATTCTTCTGAAGTGAAAGTTTCACCACTTTCAAGAATTAGGGCCCTGGAATAGTGAAAATGCTGAAAAATTTACATCATCATAAGATATGAATTTTTCCATGGTTACATCGATCAAACTATACCACTGACACCCTATCAATATTTATACGAGCGGTGACATATGAAGCTGTGATAATTTTGTTCTAATTTTTTGGTAGTTTATTATATTATTAACCCAGACAATGGCAGATAGTTCCGAGGACAACCTATTTATCACTGACCTATCGCCCTCCAAAGCTGTTTTGGACGTGTTAGATGTGAGCTATATCGAGAAAAATAAAATATCACGTCCGAAAAGTATCGTTCATAAGTTCAGAAACCCGGTAAAAGTAAAACAGAAAATACATTTGGTAGAAAAATATTTCTCTGGCGGTAAAAATGTAAGTACAAAAATTCAATCAATCAACAAAAAATTATTATTTGTGTGGAAACGGTATCATATCCGTTTCTGTCATCATTCATAAAAGAAGAATCATCTTTATCCTCATTATATTGAATGAGAATAAGCTGGAGGGACATAATTTCACATAATCACAGCCATAGGGGAAACTGGGGCTGGTTGTCTCATACTTTTCTTATTTGAATTTTTTATCTCTCTTTTCAATACTTTTAATATGATCTATACAACATAATATCATCTATAGCTTTGGCTACCATTATATATAATCATTTACGTCATAATTTTAATTATAAAGTATTGGCAACTCTTTATTTACACACAACTTTGGTGCCAACCAACTAGGTTACGGTTAGTTGCCATAACCTTAAGAGTTGATTGGTACAACATTTGGGGTTCGTATGGACACATTATAACATGATATTATTTGTTAAACAAAATAGTATTAAATTGAATCTTAAAAAAAATAATGTAACACAAAAAATAGTTAAAACCTAAAAATCATCATCTGAATCACAATTCTCGCAGGTATACAGCGGAGTATAGCCATTAGTGCAGTCCCCATGTATCCAATCTTTACATTTCTTCATTGTACCCAGCGCTCCTTAGACCGGTTATTTACAAAACCACCTAAACATATCAAGCAGCAGCAGTCTTCTTCCTCATCAGAACTTTCGCTTTCATGCTTTCTTTATTTGATAATATTTGCCTTTTTGGCATGTTGTGCTTCTGTTCGATTTTCTATATTTGTGTTTGTTTCTTTATCTCTCTTCTTTAAAACAGCTGACTCTCCCTTTTTACTTTTCCGCCAACCTATCTAATATGCGAGAAAAGTATTGGTTTACCCACAAAAAAGTTGGAAATTTGAAATTTTTTTTTGAGTTATTTTTACGTTATCCATCAACAACAACACGAAAAAACGGTTTTTAGAAAAAAAATCCTGTGTGTATGTCGTCGTCGTTGTCGTCGGCCACTTTTCCTTGCAAGTCTTGTTAGCACGATACAGCCTCCGGAGTGCATTAAGTCACCAATTTTATGATGGAATATTGTTAAGGACATTTCACAGATGAGCCCTATTGATTTTCAGCTCACCAGAGCCAATACAACCGGTGCTACAGTACTTTTAAGTACGATATTTTTGTCATTTTTTGAGAAGTTTCAGTTTGTTAGCACGATACAGCCTCCGGAGTATATACAAGTGATGAATTTTATGATTGGATATTATTCAGAGCGTCTTAAAGATGAACTCTATTGATATTGAGCTCACTAAAGCCAGTACAACGGGTGCTGTGGTACTTGAAGTACCAAATTTTTGTCATTTTTGGAGAATTTTCATTTTGTTAGCACGATACAGCCTCCAGAGAGTATACGATTGATCAACTTTATGAATAAGTATTGTTCAAGGTGTCTCACAGATGTACCCTATTGATTTTCAGTTGACTAGAGCGAGTACAGCGGGTCCTATAAAACTAGATATACTAAATTTTTGGTTATTTTTGGAGAAATTTCAGTTTGTTAGCACGATACATCCCCCGAAGTGTATATAAGTAACAATTTTATGATAGAATATTGTTCAGGGCCACAGATGCGGAAAAGTTAGTTTTAATCTTTAAAACCGTTTATTTTTTAATTAGTTTTTGAAACTAATAAATATCCAATACAATATCGAGGGGTAAGAACCAGAACATCGTAACAGAAATTTGTTATACGTTCAGGAGAGCCAAAAATATGTCTAAATATTATATAATTAATGTTTACTACGATGTCTTGTGTTACTATCGAAATTGATTCTAAGTCTGGATACAATTTTATACTCGTCTACTTTTGTACTTTTGACAATATTTTTTTACAAAAATAAAAGTATCAAGGTTTTTGGAATATATATTTTTTTTTGAAAAAATGTAATGATACGTTAATTTGGAATCAGCATAACGTAAGTACCTTTTGTAATAAAAAAGGTTTTTTTTAAGAAAATATTTATTATAAAGTCATATTATAAAACAATGCAAGTTACTTCTTAAGATTCAGAAATGTTGTTTTCAAATTACAGTTATATCAGGGCATCTTAAAATAGTTGACGTGAACCAGGTGTGTATGTACATGCAGGAGCCTTATGTATGCGACTCTGAAAATCTTAAAAAAGCTGCCTATCCATTTTTCCTGTATTTCCTATTATTTTTAAATTAGTGTCATTCAATGCAATACTTTTATTTCACGATTTCATTTGAATATCAGATATATAAATATTTTACTTTTCCGCCCAACCTTTCTATATTCGAGAAAAGTATTGGTTTACCCCAAAAAAAGTTGGAATTTTGAATTTTTTTTTTGAGTTATTTTTACGTTTTCCATCAACAACAACACGAAAAAACGGTTTTTAGAAAAAAAATCCTGTGTGTATGTCGTCGTCGGCCACTTTTCCTTACATGTCTTGTTAGCACGATACAGTCTTCGGAGTGCAATAAGTTAGCAATTTTATGATCGAATATTGTTAAGGACATGTCACAGATGATCCCTATTGATTTTCGGTTCACCAGAGCCAGTACAACGGGTGCTATGGTACTTGAAGTACGACATTTTGTAATTTTTTGAGAAATTTCAGTTTGTTAGCTCGATATACAGCCTCCGGAGTTCAAGAAGTCACCAATTTAATTATTAAATATTATACAGGGCATCTCACTGATGAACCCTATTGAGTTTTAGCTCATCAGAGCCAATACAACGGGTGTTACAGTACTTTAAGTACGATATTTTTGACCTTTTTGGGGAAGTTTCAGTTTGTTAGCACGATACACCGTCCGGAGTATATACAAGTGACCAATTTCATGATTGGATATTATTCAGAGCGTCTCAAAGATGAACCCTATTGATATTCAGCTCACTAAAGCCAGGACAACGGGTGCTATTGTACTTGAAGTACCAAATTTTTGTAATTTTTGGAGAATTTTCAGTTTGTTAGCACGATACAGCCTCCAGAGAGTATACGATTGATCAATTTTATAATTGAATATTGTTCAAGGTGTCTCACAGATGTACCCTATTGATTTTCAGTTGACTAGAGCGAGTACAGCGGGTCCTATAAATCCAGGAATACTGAATTTTTGGTTATTTTTGGAGAAATTTCGGTTTGTTCGCACGATATATCTCCTGTAATGTATACAAGTAACAATTTTATGATAGAATATTGTTCAGGACCACAGATGTGGAAAAGTTAGTTTTAATCCTTAAAACCGTTTATTTTCCTTTTCTGTTATCAACAAAATTTTGCTGCATATTTTGGCGAAGGTCTAATTTGTTCGAGCTCAGAAACGTTTCAATTTGAAGACGGCATAGATTCATATAAGTCCTTCTCAGATATAATAAATAATTCTAGATTTCTCTTTGACATTGGTTCATCAGGAGGTGCACTTGAAGCCTCAACAACAGGTTTGGTCAAATTGAAACTGAATCGTTGGCAGGATTTTGATTGATATTTGATGGTAGTTGCGTAAATAATCGGCATCTAAAAATATTGTGGGATTAAAAAGCATTATTCCTGTTGCACGAAACCCTACTTGGATATTAATAGGTGAGCAGGCTAAGGGTAAGGTTGATGGAATAATTCTTGGTATACTTATTTTATTCGATGTCATCGAAGCGTCAATTTGGGTATTGATATATTTCTTTAGTGGACTGACTGTACACGCTTCTATCTACAGGCGGAAGTTTATGGCTGCAGTTTGGTGGGAAAAAAAGAACAGGTGCGAGTAGTGATTGTCTAAGTAATAAGAGACATAGCCGTTCCTCGGAATATCTAACATACTTTACAAAGTGCTTTGCGAATTTAATGAAATGCTGTCCATTCATCCATCATGACAGATTAGCATCACCGTCATTTCCTTGTAGTGCATCGTGAAGAAACTTCCTCAAAATGCACTATCGGGAATTAAAAGAAAGGTGAAATGTACGCGGCTGATGCAGAAACAGCAACAGCTAGGGTAACGAGAGATACTCGTTATGCGAAGATGATTCGTCCATTTTGTTTGAAATCTCTCCTAGCTACAACTTTATCCGGTCGTTTGACAGTAGTCACGCCCGTTTCGTTGACGGTCCATATATCACCACTTTAAATGTTCAATCGGTCCAGAACTGTTTTTAAGTTATAAAAATATTATTTGACGCCCGTGCTTGAAAGGTCGCTTCGGGCGTTCTTATGGATAAAGTTGTTTGTCTCTTTAGAAAGGCTGAAAACCATTCTTCTCCCCCCATCTGATTGCGGTTCCAACTTGTTGGCACATTAAGCTAAATATGTTGTCCATAGTGAAAGGCCAATTTTCGAACCTGTTTTGGAGTCAGTCCATAACAACTATCAGACACATTTTTTACATATTCGGTAAGAAACGTCTCCTGTTTATCTGTGAATATCTGTAATTAAATTAATAACTATAAGAAAAATATTGTATTTTCGTTAAGAAAATAATGATGTTTGTGTTTTTATAGCCAATACTAATTGACTCCCCTTCTTCAGTTACTTTGTTTTGTTTACTGTATGGAAGTAGGGTTCTGTAGGGAATCTGAGGTTTTTTTCCCGTTTTAATGCTTAAAACAAAGAATAGACCAACACAAAGAATCGAAAGCCGGCGTAAATCGTTCGAAGTTCTGGGGGAAAAAATTCGTGACCTTGTAAAACTGATGGTGACAGATCCCTTACTAGGCTTTACACTGAGAAAAGTGTTCAAAAATTGTAAAAGTATATTTTACAGGCAGAAAAAAATGTGAGCCAAGCATTCCCGAAAAATAATTGTATTGGCAAAACAGAACAAAAATTATTTCGAATTAGTATTAATTGTCAATGAAAGATTTGAGCATAAAAATCATGTAACGCTTTAACTGTTACACAGAGGTGGTTGATACCTACCTGGTGAAAAGTCAATAAATATGAAGAAATTCTAAATTATTATTTTCACATTTATTAAACAGAACGCACTCAGTTAAACATAATTTGTCGGTTGATAAAGTTAATTTAACGAGACGCTTGGGCTTAACAAATGTTGTGAAAAATATGCTTTAATATTTCTTTATACATAAAGTTTTAGTTTCTATTTTTGAAGTACCATCCATTACTAGAAATAATATTTTATTGTTTAATCAAATGATTTTTATTTCCTTATATTGATATTGGAATTCATTATGTGTAAGTATGTATTTAAGTAGCAGTATGTAGGATACCCCACACCAAATAATTATGACGTTGCCACTTCTACTATTTACTACAGATGCTTTTGAGTCTTAACAATGACCCTTACATTTTGACCATGCAAATATGGTATGCACAGATAATTCATATTGAATACTAGCTGACCCGGCAAACGTTGTTTTGCCATATAAATAATTTTTAAGTAATTTTTAGTGTAGACAAGAAATAGCTTACTTATTGTAAGTGTGTAAGAATGTGGTATATGCGTGAAATAGGCATGGAGCGCTGTGAACGATGAGGGAATATAAAAATAACAAAAGGCAAACATTATTTTTAAGTTATTATAATTTATACCTTGAAATTATATATTATTAATTAATCAATTACGACAGTAACACTAACAAACAATATCAATCTCTTAATTCTATAGCGTGAACAATATTTTTTGTTAGTCCATCTTTAGCTAACACAAACAAACTGGATGGTTTACCCACTCGAGAGCATGCCGCGTATAATTGTCCGTGTGAAAAACATGGTGTTCTCAAATCTAAGCCACAAATAGACATCGTTTGACCTTGGGATTTGTTGATTGTCATTGCAAATGCCAATCTAATCGGAAACTGAATAAGTTTGAATTGAATTGGCACATCTGTAGGTATAATAGGAATCCGTGGTATTAATATATTTTCACCTCGGAACTTGCCATTTAAAATGCTGGCTCCGATCACGTTTTTCATTAATTTTTGAATGACTAATCGCGTACCGTTGCACAGCCGGGACGGGTTCAAATTACGAAGCAAGATAATCGCAGATCCAACCTTTTATTGTAAATTATGCGGTGGCATGCCTGGCAAATCCAGTGAGTTCAAAAACTCTGTGGGAAAATTTACTGCTTCGCTATCGTCGCAAACTGTATCAATAGATTTATATGATACCAAGTTCCCTGGCAACAACATTTGTATCTTCAGATTTAAATTGTCAACGTCTACATTTTTTGCCGCTAAAATTGCTCTTTCTGCAAGCCACTCATTATTTATGTACTGTGTGTGTACATCGGTAAATATTTGTTCAATGAGAGTATCTTGCGAATCAGCGATTGTGCAGAAATCGGTCGGTAATTTTACGTATCCAGTTCCATCTATAGCAACTTTTCCATCACCGATATCTAAGAGTTGTTTTGAAAATGTTTCAGCGGATGGATCTTGAAACATTTGAACGCGCATATTTACTTTCAGCTGTAATTTTTCAACATTACGCCACAATGGAGATGATTTTAAGCTGGCGTTGATTTCATCAGCGTATGTTGAACGTGGAATGACTGGAAGTGTTTGCCTGAAATCACCTGAAAGGACCAACAGAGTTCCGCCAAATAGTTTGTCGTTGTTTTTAATATCTTTCAATGTCCTATTCAACGCCTCAAGCGAATGTTTGTGTGCCATAGTACATTCATCTCAGATGATAATTTTACACTGTTTCAGCACGGTGGCCATGGACGATTGTTTCTTAATGGTGCACACTGCGTCAGGGTTATTCTGAATATTTAATGGCAGCGTAAATACTGAATGTTCTGCCTCCATCCAATAAAGTTGCTGCAATGCCCGATGATGCAACGGCCAATGCGATGCCATTATTTGATCGTATCTCAGCAAGAAATAGCGAAATAACGAATGTTTTGCCAGTTGCACCCGGTGCATCCAAAAAGAAGAACCCACCTTGTCCAGCTGAAACTGCGAGCATAATGCGATCATAAATGGTTCATTGTTCCTTATTCATTAGTGGGACATTGCAGCAGTTAATATGAGAGTTACACTGAGATAGCAAAATAATAATTGTCAACGTTACTACTACACTTGATGCATAAACAATAATTATGGCCGACAACTGTGTAGGGAGTGAGAGAAGTCTTATTGTGTGAGAGAAACAGGAGACCGGCTTCGTTCTCATCCCTACTCCGTGCTGTTTACTAGGTCAGAAGTGACACCTGTAGACAACTGGCGGGGATAACTAAATGACGATTGATCAGTTATCGACCGGGGATGAAAAATAATTTTACTAAAATGGCTATTAAAAAATAGGGGTTGGTGATAAAAGGGTAAAAATTTAGGGTTGTATGTATTTTTGCGACATAATAAGAAAAAAATTTAAAAAATGTCTAAAAATTAGAGAAAAATGTTAAGGGTGGACAACCCTTATCACTAAGGGGTATGAAAAATAGATGTTGGCCGATTCTCAGACCTACTCAATATGCTCACAAAATTTCATGAGAATCGGTCAAGCCGTTTCGGAGGAGTACGGAAACGAACATTGTGACACGAGAATTTTATATATAAGATTATGTATTATTTATTCAACATATTTTTTGCTGAATCGCATCAACAGAAAGCTTATTGTAGTACATATTATTATTACTTACGAGGATGTATTGATATCTAGTTAGCCTAGACCAGTTCCATTCATAAACAAAATATTGCGTTATCATAGCAATGAACAATAACTTATTAGAAGAGTCAGTGTAAAGTTTGACGTCAAACAAGTGAACCAGAGTTACGCAAGAAATTAAAAGAAAAAAGATGTCCACCGAAATTGTGAAAATAGAAAAATTGGAGTATCGAGCCATCATCAATTACCTGTATTTAAAAATGTTAAGAGGTAAGCAGATTTACGAAGATATGCTCAATACCCTTGGTGATCAATGAGCTTCGTATGCGACCGTGAAAAATTGAACTGCAAGCTTCAAAAGAGGTAAATTTTCCATTGAAGACGATGACCGATCGGGAAGGCCAGTTTCTGTGTGAGTCCCCGAAAATATCGATGCAGTTCATGACATGATTTTATCAGACCGTCGAATTGGGCTAAAACGAATATCTGAAGCACTGAATATTTCATACGAACGCGTTCATCATATAGTTCACGTCAATTTGGACATGAGAAAAATTGCTGCAAAATGGATCCCCAAATATTTGAATGTTGACCAAAAGCGTGCAAGGGTAGATCTGTGCTCGATTTGAAAACTATGTAGAATTCTTAAACCGAATTGTTACTATGGATGAGACTTGGGGGTACATTTCTACGATCCCGAAACAAAGCAATAATCGATGGAATGGCGACACTCTGGTTCTCCAAGACCTAAGAAGTTTCGTGTGCAAAAATCTGCTGGAAAAGTTCTTGCTTCAGTTTTTTGGGATTGCCATGGAGTAATCATGATTGATTTTTTGGATAAGGGTAGAACAATAACTGAATATTACTGTTCGACATTACTGATCACTATACGGGACAAAATTAAATAGAAAAGACGCGGAAAGCTATCCAAAGGTCTTTTGGTTTTACAGGACAACGCCCCTGCACACAAATCTCGTGATTTAGGGTTTGAATTACTAGAACACCCCCTTATTGACCAGATTTGGCTCTGTCCGACTATCATCTCTTTCTTTAACTGAAAAAAAGTTTAAAAGGTCGTAAATTTTCTCCCAACGAGGAGGTAATAAAAGTTGTGGAGGTCTGGTTCGCAGAGCAAGGAGAAACATTTTTTTGAAAGGTCTAGAGACGTTGCAGGTTCGCTGTAATAAATGTATCCAATTAAGAGGAGAATATGTTGAGTAATAAAATATTTTGACATTGAAATTTTGTTTCGTTCTATAGTAGGCTAAGAATTTTCCAATATATCCTCGTATGTTATTAAAGGCAGAGGGACACATGAATCTTAACAACCAAAAAAAAGAACTACACAACTTACAATGCATAGGTACATGTGAAGAAAAATTAAAATATTGAAAAATGAATACATACCTATAATTTATTGCATATAGAAACACCTAACCACCATATAGATTTCTTTCATTTTTGGTAGGTGTGAGTTACATAAGCATCAATAGTTTATTCCAAAAGAACAAAAAAAATTGAGTTACACGAAAATGTTTTTCGAAGTGCACACTTACTAAAATATTCAAGTCAAAATCATTAACAATAATTATCAAGTAGGTCTAATATTCTAAAGGAACAGAAAAATTATCAAATAGGCGTAGACTGTTGAAGTACGGAAAACTTTGACAGATCGTTTTGTTATTGGTAGGTAATCGTTTGTTGTTAGTAAATTTACAAATGTAGAATATGCAGACATACTATTTGTGTATGGCTTTTGTGACGGAAATGGTAGAGAAGCAGTAAAGAAATGTGAAGGACGCTTTCCTAATCGTCGCACTACTCATTACCAGACATTTGTGAGAGTATTTGATTACAGTCGGCAACATGGTAGATTTCCTACAGCGACAACCAATGATTATGGTGAAGGACAACACTTGAATGTTGAAGATGATATACTAGGTAAATATATTAAATTTTATTTAATAGATATTAAGACTAAGAGTCGATTAGAAATTTCCCTTTTGTTCATTACATTAATACATTAATATGTGATACTAAATTAGTCTCCTCCAGTGCCATAATTTAATTTTGTTCCAGATATGGTTGACAATAACCCAACAATCAGTACAAGAAGAATTGGCCACGCATTAAATGTACCCCATACTACCGCTTGGAGGAGATTAAAAAAAATTAGCTTCTACCCTTATGATGTTCAACAGGTTCAAAGACTAGAACCACGTGATTTGAAACCGCGATTAGTCTTTAGTCGGTGGATACTTAGAAGTAGAAGAATGGTTAGCAGGTGCCTATTTACTGATGAGGCCACATTTACAAGGGATGGGGTTTACAATCTACGAAATTCCCATGTTTGGGATTATGAAAATACGTTTGTTACAAGACAAACCCATTCGCAGTATAGGTTTTCGCTTAACGTTTGGTGTGGAGTTTTAGATAATCACCTTATTGGACCATATGTCCTACCTCGTACATTAACAGGGGACGACTATTTTGCTTTTTTGCAAAATATGTTACCAGTGCTATTAGAAAATGAGGAAATTGGAGGAATTTATTTCCAACACGATGGTGCATCGCCTCACTTTAGGGTAATTGTGCGAAATTTTCTAGACGGGAATTTTAGAAACATGCGGATAGGGAGGAGCGGGCCCAATAATTGGCCTTGCCGGTCGCCGGATTTTAACCCAGTGGACTATCATATTTGGGGATATCTCAAAGCCAAAGTATACTCTACTGAGATAAACTGCTTAGAAGATCTTATTCAAAGAATTGATGATGCTTGCGAGGAAATCAGGGCAAATCCATTAATGATAAGACGAGCAACACAAAACATCTTAAAAAGAGCTCGTAAATGCATAGAAGAAAATGGTGAACATTTCGAACAATTATTATAAATAATTTGACATTCCGTGTAACTCAATTTTTTCTGTTGTTTCGGAATAAACTATTGATTTATAAAAATCTTGATAAAACATTTTTTTTTCTTAACCCGAACCTGGATTATGACTGTTTTTGTTACATGATAAGATTTTGATGCTTATGTAACTTACACCTACCAAAAATGAAAGAAATCTATAGGGTGGTTCTAAAGTTATTACGTACGAAAATGTCAATGATACATTTTAATTAACTTTGACATTAAAAGTTAAGCAGTAAAACGGGATGTGCACTTCGAAAAATATTTTGGTGCCGCTCTATTTTTTCTGATCTCTTCGAATAATCTATTGGATTTTAAAAATTCTGATATACATTGTGTTGTTATGGAGATTATCGAATTTTGCAAATTTTCCTTAAACCTGACCTGGATTATAATTTTTTTCATTACACTATCTTATTGTGTTATCAATGCAATATTATCCTTACCAAAAATGAAAGAAATATATAGGGTGGTTCTAAAGTTATGGCCTTCAAAAGGATTGGACTAAATGAATAAAACACCCTGTATCTCTGTTAATAATTATGTTAGACCACCAAAGTGTCCACTACTTGCAGTTAACCTATGGTGGTTTAACTATGAAACACCCTGTATATGTTCGCGTGGCTTCTCGAATATTCGAGGGTGAACGAGTAAGAATGGTCCGATTTCCAGTAACATCGCTGCGACTCTCTATCCGTCGCCAGTGGCGTCATACGTTATTTAATTTGTATTTTATCGTTAATGTAATAATAGTGCGTATTTTGAATTTTAGAGCAATTTATACATTTAGAGACCCACTCCGCGGGCCTCTTGTTGGACAGCCCTGATTTAGAAGAACATCCTGAACGGGCGTGTTCTATTTTCTTTCGGTCATACTCTTTAATTTTAAGCATAATTTTTCCCTACAAATAAAAAAATACAGTTATAGGGAGTTTAGTTATTGGATACATGTTCAATAACTGTTTATGATAACCGGAAAGTAAATTAAAATAGTTATTTGTAAAACAAGTGTCACAATGACTCGTTTTGTAGTACGAGTGAAGTTTGCGCAACGAACCGCGAAGCGGTGAGTTGTGCAAATCATGAGTACTACAGAAAGTCATTGTGGAACAAGTTTTACACAATATTTTTTATAATTCGCATTTATTTAATTATTTAAAAAAAATAGAATTTCATATAATCCCTGTTTTTAATCTAGGAGGAGTGGTTTGAATTTAAGTTGGCAATTCTGTAGATTCCTAATTGGTCAGATCACAGATGGTTTTATTCAGCACTTTTGACTTTTGACATATTATAACCGAATAATTGTGTAAATTGTAAATAAACTTTCATTTAAGCAAAAAGAGGATGATTATTTGTTTAAAAAAGAGCTTCTTCGTATATGCTCTTGCGATCTATTTATATTATATCATGAACATAATTATTTCTGTAATACATCTTCACATAGATATCTGGTAATTTATCCCGAAAATCGAAAGTTTTGTATACCTATTTATTGATCCTATACAATATAAAAATAAACAATTGACAAATCATTGATAAATAAACGTTAGCGTTCTTTATTCATTAATATTTTTAATATATAAATCATTCTAATTTACCTTTAATATAATAATTTGCTAGCTAGAACAACGCTAGACCGTTTTATTTATAATTTGTGTCAATGTTAAAGTCAAATGTCAAATTAAAATATAACTAAATCCAATAACCAACTGTACACTAAAAATTACTATAACAGTGTTCAAAAAGCTTCATTGTGACACTGTAAACAATGTTATAATGAAGTCTCTTTTATACGCGAATTATAAAAAATACATTATCATCTAAGTCTAGAAAAAAGCAATAAAATTAAGATTATTGACACACTTACAGTTATTGGACTTAATGGAAATTAGCGTACGATTTCGATTTAGTTACTGGATACCAAATTTTCAAGTTCAAATATTGAAATCAAAATACCTTCCAAAACTTCATAAATGGCTAAACGTTTTAAAAAACTGTCAAATATGAACAAAATCATATTTTCAAAAATTAAATTTATCTTAACAAAAAAGTAACCTATACTTACCGTAATTTGGGGTAACTTGAGACACTTTTTAACTTTAAAGTGAAGTTTACGACATACCTGGAATAACTGAATATTGAAAAACTATTTAAAAAAATTAGTCATATAGGTAACAATTAACAATTGATATGGTAATAGAATATTTCATTTTATTTTGTCATAACTATTTTTTAAGTGTGTCTCAAGTTACCCACTAGAATGGGGTAATTTAAGACAGCTATATAAAATCAATGAACGGCTCAAATTATGCGTTGTTGGGGTAACTTGGAATAATGAAAATATAAATAGACAGTGTTATGTTAACGTGAGCGACAATGAAAATATTTTTGAGTTCAATGAAAATATTTTTGGGTTCAATGAAAATATTTTTGGGTTCAATGAAAATATTTTTGGGGCCGATGATAATATTTTTGGTGTCAATAAAAACCCAAAGAACTTAAAAAATGTATTTAATATTGATTGATTATAGTAATTTAGTTTTAGTAAATTGCTTTCATTTCTGGTATTGAAAAAATACGTTTATTCATCGCTGTAGGGGGATTAATGCCACCTACAATATCCTGCCAGCAATAATATAGTTCATCCTTATGGTCATGCCATTCCTAGTTTTCTCGTATTGTTTTAGTCATTGCACTTATTGTTGCTCCTTTATCGTCAAGCTCCTCAATGACCCCAGGATAAAAATTTAAATCATAACGAACTATAACAAAACTTCCAATCGTTTATTTATTGGCTGCAGAGTAGGATGAGAGTAAATACTCTCTTGGTTATTGTCTTCAATATTATCGTCAATATTGTCTTCTATATGGTCTTCAATATTCATAATCTGTTTTGCTCGAAATGAATCCCAGTCATCATCTGAATTGTTTTCAAGAACAACCTAATTATTGCAACTGTCTTCGTTACATTCACTGGACTCAAGTACTTTACGTGTCTTCTGCCTTTTCTTAGTTAGTTTTTCTTTATTTATGACACTTTGATCTTCCACTAATTATTTTCTTTTCTTTTTTTCTTGCTTTGTTTTGTCTTACAATATAACGATATCCCCTTCACAGATTCCTCTACCAGCGGGAACATTTAATTTCTTTTTTGTCTGTTTTCTTAAACCATCTGTTTCTTTCCTACTACATTCTTTCAAGTATTCTTGAAATGTAGACACACAGGCGGTATTGTCATTTTCTTTGCCTTCTTCTACTGCCTTTTTACCTGGAAGTCTATTCAATACCTCTTCTTGATTTAGTGGAATTAATCCTGCCCCTTTAAATCCACTCATGACGTTTCTTTGCAGTATTTTCCTTTCCCATTTCCTCCAGACTTTTTTTTAACAAACAAGGAAATTTATCTTTTGGAATAATTCTTCGATTTTTTGCTTTCCATGACTCTAAAGTTTCACGCCACTTAATTATAAGTGGACGGAAAAATGCTACATCTAACGGCTGAGTGAGTCCAGTACTGTTTGGAGGAAGTGGAATGAAGATGTTGTTTTTTTACATTCTTCTATTATATATGGGGATATATGACTCGCCAAATTATCCCCAATCATAACTTTCTTCCCCTCTTTATCTTGCTTCTAGAAATAGGGCAAAGCAATTTTTCGAAACCAGTCTTCGAATATCTCCAAAGTAAATCATCCACTCTTACTCCTATTATAAACTGTCCCCTTAGGGCCATGTTCGGTCCAGGTATTATAAAGATTCTCAGCTTTATATGTCACATATGGGGGGAGAAGTGTCCCGTCCCCGGCAGCAGCAAACATCAAAGAAGTGCTCGACTTTGAGGAGTCAATAATCCTTTCAGGATGTCGTCACCCTCTTCTAACAACAACCTTTTCACGGCCAGGGTCATCTGTAATATCTGTTTCGTCATAATTAATGACATTATGAGGAATAACTCCCTCCATTGACTGGTTTAACTCATCAAAATACAGATTTATGGCGTTATAGTCGACTTTGGCTCGAGCTCTCTTTATGTTCTGGCACATTTTATTACTTAATGTGTTATGGTGACGCTTCAAGAAAGACATGACAAAATCTGGACCTGGCATGTTGTTTTTGAATCTAGATTCATTTCTTCCAAAACGGTCAAGGAAGGCTTTAACAATGAGTCTAATGTCGTATAGTGTGAGGGGGAAGCCCCAATCTCCTGCTGAACATAGACAAATCACTAATGCATTCTGTTCAACTTCATGCAAAACAAATGGTCTGCCGATCTTCCCTGTATTTTTTCCTTTTATTGCTCTATTGATAAAGCATCGTGGTATACCAAACTGTTCTTCCGCTTTTCTCAAATAAAGTCCAGACCTGACAGCTTCCACTGCTTTAACCAGTTGTCATTCGAGAAATTTCGGTATTTACAAGACCCCAAAACTTTTTTTTGGGTTCGAACCATAACTGACCTGAAACAATGAAAGTCTGAATAGTAGGTAAGTTGGTATCAAGATTTTATAGTACATAATTTGTGGTGGGGTAACTTGAGGCAGTTGTCTCAAGTTACGCAGTTATGGTCAGGTTGTGAATTTATATTTTGTAGCAACCATAAACTTGGCAACGCCGCAATGAAATTTATGATATATCACAATTAATATTAGAGGTTAGCTTTTCTACAACAATTACTTGTTTTCAGATTATTAGTCATACAATTATAATGTAAGTTATGTAATATATGAAATTTGACAGTAACAAAGTTGAAGTTTAGTGAAAACTGATGAACTTACCTTAGATAGTATAAAAGAATTTAATTATTAACGGTTGATAACACCACGTTCCACACCTCTTGCGAACAAAACAACACCACCCATGTCAACAGGGTTGCCAACATTAGGAAAAATAATGGTGTTTGCAAATTGTCTCAAGTAACCCCATCGTCCCAAGTTACCCCAAATTACGGTACCTATTCACCAATTGCACTTTTAACACTAATACAGAACTCTCAAGTCAATTTAGAATATTTGAGCGGATAATTGAGTGGAGGGAATTTGTGACGCTCTTGACATCCACCAATGCATGGCTCAATTTAAAATGTTAGAACGCCTGTTTTTTGGATTTGGAGCTAGAATGTCCAATAACTATATGACGTAGAATAACTATGTTGCTTACCTTACGTGCTAGTCAGATTCTTACCACTGTTTTTTAGTTGAAAATATTATTCTAGGTGACAGATGCAAATGCAACAGATCTAGATAAAACAAAACCTTACAAATACCCTACACCGTATGAGGAGCTTGGTCACAAAATTATGACCAGAGCCTGGAGAAAAGGCATAGTGAAAGAGGATTTACAAGTACCCATTCATAAGAAGCAAGGTATGAAGGAGAAACTGAACAACGATTTATTCAATAGATTGTATGTAAAAGTACCGCCCGATACTACGATGACTATACTCGATCTTGATCCTCAACATTTCAAAGTTATCGAAGGTAATAAAATAAATAATTTATTGGATCCATGCTGGCAATTGTTTTTCTTGCTGTGTTTCAGGAAGACCAATACATGAGTCATTCAATAGAAGAGATTACATAGAAACAGTTAGAGACGTACTGCGAACAAAGATTCTAATTGGATATCGAGAAGACGATATTGCTTTAATCAATCAAAATTTGGCGAATGAGCAGAAAATGATACAACAGATCCAAGAAAACTATCAAGTATACGTTAACGCATTTGAAGATTTGTTATTCAGAGATCATTTGTCTGCTAAACAACTTTTAGGGTACGTATGCATTTTTAATTATATAAATACTAATATCTTTACAATATCCGTTTTTACAAAGGACTGCTGACCTTTATATAATGCATAAACTCATTTTTCCTGATAGAAATTCCTCATAGATCAATTGGTGATTCCTTCGATAGTTTTCGAAATTAGAATTGGGAAATTTTGTCCCAAATAGATTTTGTCTTTAGCTTTTTGACCATACCAAGTATTTCTCTATCCACAATAATTTTTCTCAAGATATTTTCAATACATTATCCACATCTTAAAGGCTTCCAATCGCCGAATCGAACGGGTTTCCAGTAACCAGGCTTTAGTTCCAAATAAAAGAATTGAATATTAATATGTAGGTTTTCATAAATCTGTATCTGATATGTAATAATAGTGTGGGATTTGTTAGCAGGCTTCTTGTATTACCTATACGACAGCATATTTCGAATTCAGGATTCAGGTCACCTGTTACCCAGTATCCCAAATATATTTTAATTTGTCCAGTTGTTTCCATCGTTTGTTGAACATATTCGTGTTGGTACTCCTGTTTGAGTTTTTGGCAACAACTATTATTTTTATTTTTTCTGTCTTCATTTTAAGGTCAAATGCATTCCCTTCTCTTGTTATAACGTTGATAAGATTGCGAGCAAATAAGATACTGAAATATACTACAATTCAATTTTTGAACAAGAAAAAGTTTAAAAAGTCGACAAATTTTCATTAAATTGATGAAACGTGGTCCTACTACGCTTCCGATTTTTTTTATTTCTGTCATAGACTCTTCCTCCAAGATATGATTTCCTTATTTGGCTCACAGTACCAAAACTCACCTCTATCCTCTCTGTATATACTCTTCATCATTTTCTGAGGTACAAAATTCGCCTTCGTTTTTGGCTTCAGTTTTGAGTACCACCATTTAGCACCCTTACAATAAGGTGTGGGCTGAAATATGCCGATTTTTAAATGTAAATGCGCTACTCAGGCAAAGTTGCCTATTGATTCCTTGATGTTACCTACGCAACATATTTTTTTATATCTATATATATATATATATATATAATCTGTAAACCCTGCTACCACTTGGTGGTGTAGGGTATTGATGGTTATGTTTGCACAAATTTCCTCCATTCATCCCTATTCTGAACTAGGTCCTTTGCTTCTTCCTAGCTTTTTCCTCATTCATTCAATATTCCGGCTGTAACCTTATCCCACGATTTTCTTGGTTTGTTTTTTTCAATTTTCGCTTTCCATACTCTCTTAACAGGTCGTTTTTTTTTCATGCGTTGTTAGTGTCCCCACCATTGTAATTGTCTTTCCTCTACGAAGTTTAATGTAGGTTGTATGTTTAGTCCTTTCTTATATCAATATTTTTTATTCTATCTTTTTTTTATCACACCCCTTACTCTTCTCAAATATTTTATCTCTGTCTTCTGAATTTTACTTTTTTGTCTCACATCCAAAGATATTGGTCTATAAATTATTTTGAATATTTTTAGTAAGGTGTCTCTGGATATTTATTTTTTATTTATGAACTTAGTGTTCATGACGTAATATAGTTTGTTTGTTTTTACGATTACGTTATTTATATCTGCGTCTTGTGTCCCGATTTCGTCTATTATTGTTCCTAGGTATTGGTAGTGTTTAACTTGTTCCAGTGCTTCCGTATCGATTTTTATATTCATCTTGGTCTCTTCTCCAATCACCATTACTTTTGTTTTGCTCTTGTTTATTTTCATTCCCATGTCTGGTACTGCTGTATTGTACACCTCAATGTTTTCTAACATCGTCTGCAAATGCTCCCTCACTGATGTTAACTCTTTGTAGTTGCAAATGTCCCACACACATCTTTTTACTAAAAACAGTGCATATTTTCATGATCTAGTCCATGAAGATGATGACTAGTAATGAACTTAAGCTTCAACCTTGTCTTAAGCCCATATTTGTAGTGAATCCTTCCGAAATTTTGTTATTTCTTATAATTGCATTCTCATTGTTCTCATAAATATTTTCTACTATCCTTATAATGTTCATACTAACTTCTCTTTCGGTCCATATTTATTATATTTTCTCTCTAGGTACTCCATCAAAGGCTTTTTCTAGATCTAAGAAGGTCACGAAAAATTTCTGTTTTCTCTCTATTGCTTTTTCTGTCATCTGTTTTATAGTAAATACATTATCCTGGGTGCCTATTCCCATTCGAAATCCACTCTAAGATTCTTCGAGTCAATTTTCTACTGTATATCTGATTATTTTTCTAATATTTGTCCATACTTTTCATCGCTGTGCTAATTAGTGTTATTCCTCGGTAGTTATTGCAGTCTTTTACATCACCTTTTTTTAAAATTGGCATTATGAATGCCTTCTGCCAGTCTATTGGGAGTGTCTCATCTTCTATAAAGGTATGAAGCAGCATATATTTCCCTTTTTGTCCCATATTTTTTATCATTTCTGAAGTTACTTTGTCATATCCAGGTGCTTTTCCATTCTTCAGTTCTGTAATTATATGTTCTATCTCTTCTTTACTAATTTTTATTTCTGTTTGTTCTGTTATGTCAACTTGTACTTTTTCTTCTGTATGTTCTAAATCATTATTGAGTAGTTCTTGGTAATATTCTTTCCACCTTTGTAGGATTTCCTCTTCCTTTTTCAATATTTCTCCATTCTTACTTTTAACAAAATATATGTCTTGCTGTTTTTCTGTTCTCATATTTTTTAATGTTTTGTAGAGCAGTTTTTGATTTGCTTTTGAGTCTTCTGCTATTTTTTCTCCAAATTTTTGCCATTACTCATTCTTTGATACTTTAATTAGTTCTTTCCTCCTTGTATATATTATACTGATCCACTGTTCTATTTGATAGAGAATTTTTCCATGCCATTTTTTTGTTTTACTTGGTTTTCTATTTCTCCTGACCACCACGATGGTTGTTTTACATTATGTTTTCTTCTACTTGTTCCACATATTTCTCTTGCAACATTTAATATAATGTTTTTAAAGTAATTCCATGATTTTTCTACATTTTTATTTACTATTTCTTCATAACTCAGTTTCTTATTTACCTCTTCTTGATATTTCTCTGCAACGGTTTTATTTCTTAGTTTGTCAGTTTTTATAGATTCATATTGTATTTTTCCTTTTTTTGTTGAGTTACATGGATAGTTTCATCTTTCAATATCTTTAAATTTGGATTCTACTACGTAGTGGTCGCTGCCAATTTCTGGTCCTCGTTTTACTCTTGTATCTTTTATTGTATTTCTATGTTGTCATTCTATTACTATGTAATCCATTATTGATTTTTCGTTTCTGCTTATTACTTCTCAATTGTATTTGTGGATATATTTATGTTGGAAAAATGTATTCGTGATTATCAAGTTGTTTGCTAGACAGAAATCCAACATTCATCTCGCGTTATTATTCCTGACATTCTCTCCATAATTTCCAATAGCTGTTTCACATTCTTCATCTTTTAGGCCAACCCTATTAAAATCTATTATATTATAATGTTTTTCTTATTTACTTAAACAGTAAACGGGTGGGATAAACGTTAAACACATGGTATGGCTACTTACGAATTTATTTAAACACTAAACTATTCACTAACACTTAATTTATATACACTCAACTATTCACTTACATTTAATTTATATGTACACAAACTTAATTACTAATTTATATCAACACTTCACTCTTCGCTATTTCGGTGTATTATTGTTTATTTCACGAGATCACTTTATAAACTAACTTTCTCTCGCTGGTCGGTCCTTTATATATTAGTGCCTTTTTAACTAGATAATTCTATATTGCGGCTTATACAAAAACAATTGGCTCTATGTCATTTTCTAGATAAGACTGGTCACAAAAACAATGTCTAGATTAAATAGTCACAATCGTAAACAGTTCTAAGAAATCCCTGCGCATCCGCCATAATTTAAACTTTAACACATGGCTTAGACAGAGTCAGATTCAGGGACTATACCAGTGTGCTGTTTCGTAACAATATACAACCTCCTTTGATTTTTCTATTGCTTTTGTTAGTTCGTCCCAGAATATTTTTTTAATGTCAGTTTTATCATCTTCGTTTGGACTATATACTACTATGATGGTTTTCTTTTGGTCTTGCATCGTTTCTATTTTGATTGCAGGTATCCTTTCCGACCATGATTTCCAACTTTGTATTTGTTCTTCTAATTTCTTGTGTATTATGCACCCTACTCCTCCGGCCGCTCTTTTTTCTTGTGGTACACCGCTGTTTATTAGTATATTGTTTTTGGCCATCGTGCATACCTTTTCCTTTATTTCTGTTATTCCCAATATATCAACTTCCAATTTTTCAAACTACTTGTCCAATTCTATTTCTTTTGTTGTAATGCATTTGTTTCCATGTTGGGGTATTCTTGTTTCTCATATTTATTTTATAGCAAACCCTACTGTTTTGTTTATTTATTATTTTCATTTCTTTTATTTAAGTGGTTAATTGAAGTTTTATTATTTCTGTTAATGGTATCATCTTGGTCATCGTTACTTGCTTTGTTGCCGTTGTCAATGCTTTGTCTTGCTTGCTTGCTTGCTTATTACCATTATCAACACTTTCATTAAGATTACTAGTGTTATTATTATCGTTATAATAACTATAGTCATTACTACTTTTATTAACATAATTACTGTTACCTTCATTATTGATATCGTCATTATTACTATTATCATTATCGTTATTGATAGTGTTGTTAATATTATTTTTAGTATTTCTTTGCTTTTCTTTCTTAAAATTGAACTTACTACTATTATCACAATGCCTAAAACTAAATTCTTTATCTAAACTAAACCTTAATATACTGTTATTGTCTCTTTCATGTTCTTCTAAATCTTTTTCTTGATTCAGTTTTTTGAAACAACTTTTACTAATTTATTTTTCTTGTTTTCCCATTTCCATTCTTCTCGTCCAATCTGTATTTTTCTGTAGCCAGTCCTAGTCGACATTTCTTTTTTCTTGTCTTCATATGCTCTTATTCTGATTATATTTTGTATTTCTCTATCTTTTCGTGACGTATCGTTTTGTATGAATATTCTTCGGTCCGCTTTATTTCCTAATCTAATCTTGTTTTGCCTTACACTTTTTTTGTCATTTGAACTAGTAAATTTTATTAAACAAGTCTTCTCGCCTAGTTTAACAGCCTCATAAATCTTCGTATTTACTTCTAGTTCTTGTTTCAAAAAACATTCCATTTCGACTGCTAATTGTTCTTGGTTTTTCGTAATAATCTGTAGTCCTTGTACTACTATATTATTCCGTCTTTTCTGGTTTCCTACACGTTCGAGTCTGTCTTCCATGTTTATCATCATTTCTTGCTTTTCACTTAATATTTCGTTCTCGGTTTTCAGCATCAATATTTCTCCTTTGTATTCTTGTTGCTCTATCCACATTTGTTTAATCCCCTTAGATAAGTCCTCCACCGATTCTCTTCTATTTCTCTTTGTGTTTTAGTAGGTGATCCCTTATCAAGTTCTCTTTTCTTAGAAACTTCATCTTTAATTTCCTTCTCATCTTCTTCCCAATCCCTTTTCTATTTCTTAAATAATTCCTCATCGCTCTCCATTCTTCGATTGTATATAAATCCGCTCCTGTCTATTCTATGTAATTTATTTTGGTAATTGTATGTTGATTATATTATTATTATAGTTATTTGTAAAACAAGTGTCACAATGACTCGTTTTGTAGTACGAGTGAAGCTTGCGCAACGAACCGCGAAGCGGTGAGTTGCGCAAATCACGAGTGATACAGAAAATCATTGTGGCACAAGTTTTACAAAATATTTTTCATGATTCGCATTTATTTCATTTAAAAAAAAATAGAATTACATTTTCAATCTAGGAGGAGTGGTTTGAATTTAAGTTGGCAATTCTGTAGATTCCTAATTGGTCAGATCACAGATGGTTTTATTCAGCAGTTTTGACTTTTGACATATTATAACCGAATAATTGTGTAAATTGTAAACAAACTTTCATTTAAGCAAACAGAGGATGATTATTTGTTTCAAAAATAGCCTCTTCGTATATGCTCTTGCGATCCATTTATATTATATCATGAACAGAGTTATTCCTGTAATACATCTTCACATAGATATCTGGTAATGTATACCTATATATTGATCCTATATAATATAAAAATAAACAATTGACAAATCATTGATAATTAAACGTTAGCGTACTTTATCCACTAATATTTTTAATATATAAATCATTCTAGTTTACCTTTACGACCATTTAATATAATAATTTGCTAGCTAGAACAACGCTAGACCATTTTATTTATAATTTGTGTCAAGGTTAAACTCAAATGTCAAAAAAAATATAACTAAATACAATAACCAACTATCCACTAAAAATTACTAAAACAGTCTTCAAAGAGCTTCATTGTGACACTGTAAACAATGTTATATAATGAAGTCTCTTTTATACGCGAATTATAAAAAATCTTTTTTTATACATTTTAACCGGGCCCATGGACCCCGTTTTGGGCCAAAATATTTTTTCAAAATTTGCACTATCACAAAAATTAGTACTAAAAAGCCGATCTATGTTACCTGTGTTTTAAAAACAAGTTTGAAGAAACATTCGTTTTTCCTTATTGTGTGCAATCTTTCGCTGAATTTGGTGTTTTGTTGTAAAAATAATACTATTCAAGACTAAATCAACGCAGAACTCACTATGCACGTGGAGTTACTGCCATTGGGGGCACTCCCACCCGCTTTTATATACAATTAAATGTCATTTAAGTTTGCAAAGTATCGCAATTTATTTTCAAATGATGGTAACAATTTATCTATTAATCGCTCGGTAATTTTTGTATTCTGCCAGTCTAATAAATCCGTGTAGTTAGCGGCATCTAAATGAATTAAAAGCACTCTAAAACTTCTAACCGTCTTGATGGGTTGTAGCCTATATTTTTTAATTCTTCTTGCGACTAGCTCTCATATATATGAGCGTGAGTCCATTAGAATTGCCAAAAGTAGGTTTTCAGGATTGGTAAAATACGCATTGTCGATGAAAACCTTGTCAACTATATGTTTCTAACTCGAAGCGGGAAATCTCTGGAAGCTCTAATAGCTTTCCACAAGTGTCTTGCTCCATCCTAGATAAGTGGTTTTATTTTGATTTGAAACCAAACAGGAGTCCAAACCTTCAATATAAATTCGGTCAAAACAACCGGGTTTGACGGCGGACTTTCAGTAGCTGTTAGCTGCAGTAAGCATGTGACATCTTGCCCGGATCTTCCTTTGCCAAACTAGAAGTAACGCTGATATACAGGTTCTGCTGATCCGTAGTTTTATCATTGGGATCCTTTCTCAGTCTTTTAAAAGAAATCCAATAGGCCCCAAATAGCTGGAAGGCCCTGTAGTATTACCATCTAAATTTTGAATTTTTTTTACAGTCTTCTCTTATGGATGGGGATATATAACTCACCAAATTATCCCCAATCATAACTTTCTTCCCCTCTTTATCTTGCTTCCAGAAATAGGGCAAAGCAATTTTTCGAAACCAGTCTTACTCCTATTATAAACTGTCCCCTTAGGGCCATGTTCGGTCCAGGTATTATAAAGATTCTCAGCTTTATATGTCACATATGGGGGGAGAAGTGTCCCGTCTCCGGCAGCAGCAAACATCACAGAAGTGTTCGACTTCGAGAAGTAACGCTTCCATTTTGAATTGATGTACAAATGTTATACAGGTTCTGCTGATCCGTACTTACATCAGCTGGTGCACATTTGGGATTATCTGTAGTTATAGTTTCAAGTTTTATCATTGGCATCCTTCCTCAGTCTTTTAAAAGAGAGCCAATAGGCCCCGAATAGCTGGAAGGCCCTGTAGTATTACCATCTAAATTTTGAAATAGGTGCCTTACAGGTAGCTCATTGGTATGAAGAAGACATATGCACCACTGAAGCGGCCTCTTAATTTCATTTCCTATTCACCGGATGATATCTTCCTTCCATCTGATGTTCACGTTTGTCCCATCACAACCTATCACAGTTGAATGATTAATATCTGTATCATATGGATACAAACAAGATAAAAGTGGTTTTTTATATTAGCTGCTGTGGACGAATCTAAATATATTTACTTCTTTCTGTTGTAGTTGACTGGTTACAATTTTACAAACTCTCGCTAATTTTTTTAATTGACTTTTGGTCGTGCAAGAAAGACCATTCTAATGTTGGTACTTTCCTTTCTTATTCGCAGCAGCAACGTTCTAAATCAAGACACTTACAAGAGCATATATCCTTTTTGGACTTTTTTTAAAACTATCTAGTTTGACTCGTACAAAGTCTGATATGTTTCTTTTTATAGGTTTTATATAAGATTCTGATATTTTTGATTGTAAACCAGAATTAATTTTATCATTCTCTCGTGGGATAATGTTGGCAAATAAGCTCGTTTCTACACATCTTTCACTCTACTAGCAACCATGTGGGCACCTGAAGTACTTGTAGGTTGTTTACTACCTTCACCTTCCAATTATATTCGCAGAACTATTGATAATTGCCATGGTTACTATGGAAAACATAAACTGATGATTGAAGCATATCTTGATTTGTAAAAAATCGATTATTTTTTATGTAAGTTACCTATTGAATCATCTGAATATTGTTTGACACATCCGTATAAAAAGTTCTTTAGGAAATTTAAACTTTTTTAAACAAAATAACAAAATATATTAACACTTTCACAAAGAAACGCTTAGCCTTAAACTAAACAAACTCCAGGCGAGAACTGAACCAATTCATTCTTTGGTGTCTTGCATGTTAAAGCCTGTATGATTGTTTTTGTACAACTTAATGACGTTGGCAATAGAAGCCTACCAAACGTTTTCTTTAGGAGCGCCGTTAAATTTGATTTAAAGAAAAAATTGACCGATTTAGAGTCCCATGGGCCCGGTTACAATTTGTCTGATTGGGCTCTGCTTTTCCAGATTTTTTTTCTTTTGTGCACAACTTTTGTGCGCTCTTTAAAATTATGAAAAAAGCTTTTTCGGCCAACCCTACCTACAACTCCTTCAATAGCTCTTATAAAATACTCTTTATTATTCGTTATATACATATACCCCAAGACAGTGCCCCCATTTTACAATATTTTTCTTCGTATGCTTTTTAAGTGCATCCATATAATTTTCAATATTATATGCTTCCCGATTTTCGAATAATCACTCTCTTTAGTCAAATCGATTTTTTGGATTCTTCGGCTCTTTTTTAGAGATAAATCAATGAGACTCTATATTTATCACGGAGTTACAAAGATATTGAGAATAATTTGTCGGGTTTTTTTAAAGAATGTGCATTACTGAAATTTTGACCTGAATAATAATTGCTTTCTTTTTTATTTGCATGAAATATTTCAATATATTTATTTATACACTCCAAGTACTTTGAATTATTTGTTTGATACCGATTCTTGTAGTTTTATTTATAATCAATTTTTTCAATGCTTTGATATAGTGAAGCCGATGCTGTTGCGAATGAAGCGTACGATAAATATGAAGAATATAAACGTTTGGCGAAGAAATATGGAGCAATGAAAGCGGCTTTGTACAGTTCAGAAGAGAAATGGGGAAATTGTAAAATGTACCAAAAGTTTTTATATAAAATTAGTCCGTTACAATGGAGAAATGAGCATCTGGATCAAATTAAAGCAGAAGATGTAAATAATAGTATGAACTTTTTCGAAGATGTTGCATACTTTGACTCTTGCTTTCCAGGAAAATGAAATGGATGATCACTTTACCGAGCTCCGAACTTCTTTGGCAGAAAAAGATACCTCTTTATCAGAAATTATAGATTTTATTAGAATTGAATGTGCCAATGAACCAGCACCAGAACTTTATTTTACTGGTAAGAATATAGTTATTTGTAAAACAAGTGTCACAATGACTCGTTTTGTAGTACGAGTGAAGTTTGCGAAATGAACCGCGAAGCGGTGAGTTGCGCAAATCACGAGTACTACAGAAAGTCATTGTGGCACAAATTTCTCACAATATTTTTTATAATTCACATTTATTTAATTTTTTAAATAAAATAGAATTGCATATAATCCCTGTTTTTAAACTAGGAGGAGTGGTTTGAATTTAAGTTGGCAATTCTGTGGATTCCTAATTGGTCAGATCACAGATTGTTTTATTCAGCACTTCTGACTTTTGACATATTATAACCGAATAATTGTGTAAATTGTAAACAAACTTTCATTTAAGCAAACAGAGGATAATTATTTGTTTAAAAAAGAGCTTCTTGCGATCTATTTATATTATATCATGAACAGAATTATTTCTGTAATACATCTTCACATAGATATCTGGTAATTTATTCCAAAATTCGAACTTTATGTATACCTATAATATATTGATCCTATACAATATAAAAATAAACAATTGACAAATCATTGATAAATAAACGTTAGCGTACTTTTTTCATTAATATTCCTAATATATAATTCATTCTAATTTACCTTTAAGAACATTTAATATAATAATTTGCTAGCTAGAACAACGATAGACCATTTCATTTATAATTTGTGTCAAGGTTAAAGTCAAATGTCAAATAAAAATATAACTAAATACAATAACCAACTGTACACTAAAAATTACTAAAACAGCGTTCAAAGAGCTTCATTGTGAAACGTCAAAATCACTCCATTACAATACTTCCCTTATATGTATACATATTATAACGGATACATGAGATGCGAATATTAATATAAAAGGAATTACTACCAAATGATCAGATAAATTACCATGTAAACTTTTCAGTTTCAAGACACTAAATTAGCCATGGTATAATTTAACACTTAGTAGCTTTATAATGAAATAATATAAATACATTTACCTTCATGAAAACATATGTATTTGAACTATCACATAAAAATGTTTAATATATAGGAGAAAACGAACACCATATTTTAAATGAAAACTTCACAATGTGAGAAGTGCATAATCTAAAAGAAGAAATGAAATATTAGCAATAAACATAATATATAACGAATAACTTTCTATGTTATGATTCAATAATATTATAAAATTGTTTGGTTAGAAGTCGTGATAGTACGTTTAATAGTAGTTATTTGATCTGTGATACGTTTGTCAGAAATTTTATAGCGACAGAACGTGGAACACAAAACTCGGAAAACGTGTGAGATAATTGTTTGTTTGTTAATAATATTAGTTTTTAAGAAAAAAAAATATATAATCCAAGAATAGTTTATGAGAATGAATGATAAAATTAGACTCATAGATTATTTAAAAAGGACTTGCACACATTTTCATGTGAATGAAAATTGTAGATTTGGTAATTTAAAATATTTTCGACATGAACATATTATTCAATATTTTAACAGAAATAAACTAAACAGCTAAAAACAACTTAAATAAATGATTCAACAAATAATATTGGTGAAAAAAGACTAAATTAGTGAAAAACTATTGGAAATTCATAGAAACATGTGAGATCAAGGCACACTTGAAATGTATATAGCAACGGATGCGAAACAGTTTGTTGATTTCAAACAAAAGAAGGTCGGTGATTTGGCGTGGGTTGAGAGGGACGTGTTAGGAGACGCATCGTTACATTTTATTGAAAAAATATAAAAAAACGACGTTATACTTTTTGATAATACAATAAAATTAAATCATAAATCTAAAACAGAAAAAAGTATAACTGTAGCATACTTAGAGATTAAACGCAACAAAAAAGAACTGAGTAACGCGCAGTATAAAGTACTCACCTAATTGTATATAGATTAAGTTTATTAACATTGACTCGCACTTGGCTCGTGCCACAAGCTTCCACACTCGTGAGAAAAGTTGAACTTTTTCCACTTGTTGCACAATATACTATTCCTAAATTTATTCTCCAATAAATATTCCCAGAAATAATTTAAAAAATTAGAACATCTGATATACACGCTATTTTTACAGATACAGATCAACTGATAGATGTCTTTAGATTCATGGAAGTTCAGAATTTAAATTATTTGCTACACGCTGAAGAGCTGGCAGTTCCACTGGCTAATATCAAAGATGGTATGAGATTTGCCAATCAATTATTTGATGTGCAAATTAACGACTTAGAACAAAGCATTGCAGATCTTGCGAGTGGTATAGAGTAAGTAATTATTAACCTCAACGTGTATTCGTTTATTGTCATAATTACAAGGAATTTATGTGATTTAATCTAATATTGTAGAATAAAATTCGATTTCTGGTTTCAGATGGGAAGAAAACAGAGCAAAAGAACTTGAAAACTTAGCGCAAACGCTCATAAGCAACGATTTTAAAAAACTAATAATGAGTGAAGAGATACTGAATTTGCACGTTTTTGTTGAAGATGTATATGAAACGAGAATCGGCCCCAATGACGCGAATAATAGTATGATGGAGATGATGAAACAAATAGAACAAAAATATAGATTTGAAGTTCTTAGTTTTGACATGGTAATATTATATATAACAATAGATTGATCACAAACATAAATTTTCAATTCTATTTTTAGGTACCAGCTGAGCAAGTTGCTTTACTCGAAGGCACTTGCTATAACGAACAAATGAAAATAATGAAACTAGCTGAAAAGGCTGCCAAACAATATGCGGAACTCAATACGCTTACGAAGCAATTGAACAAAGCGTATGCTCCACCATTTCAACGAGGACCTGGAAAAGGTAAGACCATAGAACTACTGTAAATAGCATTGGTTAACACAGGTTATTTGAAGAGCCCGCTCAAAGAGATTGTGTGAATTTAAACGATTGTTTGGACATTACGATAACGCATGGCAAGGATATTAATATGAACGATTTTCTGGCCAACAAACTCCTTTGAATAACAACTGTATTTCTCTGATATGGCACCCGTCGACTTTTTTCCCTAAAATTCAACTACTTACATCCACAAGCAAACGTTTTCAGTAGATAGAAGATATAAAAGAGAATTCAAGACGAGTACTTATATCTATATTCTTGAAAATGCATTTAAAAAATATTTCTTGTTCTTCACTCTCCGACAGTAATTTTTTGACATATCGCCCACAAGATGAAACTGGTTGAACATTCAAAATTTAAAAAATGTGCCTTTTGCAGACTCTACTTATGTTTTCGTAAGTTATAGGTTATGATAACAGCAGTATTTTGTGAATTTTATTCAGTTATAATAGTATTCGAGGGAAAAAACACACACCGATTTGATCTCATTTAATTCAATCTACTAAACATGACTGTGTTCTCTATATAAGGGACATTCTTAATAAATGGAGTCGAGCTTCATGATTATTTTAAAATGTTATTATGAAATTTACATTTTTTATTGTTCTAGTATGTTTGTATAGTACTATGGTAAATAAAATGCGAAAGTTCCGACCTCGCAGAGTAAGAAAAAAATTAAAAAAAAATTTTATGCGACTAACGGAAGGGATAACATTATTGATGGAAAAGAGAAAATGTTAACGGAGGACATGTCAGCATGTAATAACTCCTGTTAATAAGGTAAACCCGTTGAAGTGTGACCTAGTTTTCAACGAGTTCATTTTTAAGATACATTATAAAATATTTTGGAGATTGCTAAAGACCTGCTATTTGTTACCTATGGTCTTTAGGAACTTGACTACATACTCCCAAATGTAGGTATTTTTATAACATCACATATAGAAGTTATCCATATTTTGAAAAAAAAACATGGTCATGGTTACACTTTCTCGTTTATTTGGGGCCAATGTGAATAATTGGAAAATACAAGGAGAGACAAATTTTTTGGTGTTTGCACAATTTTAATATTTTTATTAATAAGAAAGTTACAAACTTTTGAAAATTTAAAGGTTCAGTCCTGCAAAATTGGATCTGAAAGTCATGTGGCCCCTTCTGTCTTTCATGGGTTCAGGCAACATTTTTACAATATCTGCTTCGACTATCATATCTGTCTCTTCTATATCGGGCAGAAGAATTTGTTACTATTCTTCTTATACCTCAAAAAACCAATTCCCCATTCATTGTCAGTTTTGCAGTCAATTTTTCCGATAAAACGTTTCACGTGTTTTTGTGAGGTAACATACTCCACAGGGACCCAAATTCCCACTGCAATTTGGGACTTCCCTAACTCTTCTCCACCTTCAACAACTTGCTCCTCTTCTTCAACAACTATTTCTTCTTCTTCCCATATTTCAGGGTCAAGATCGTCTTCGGAGTCCACATATTCTACCATCTCTTCTGAAGTTGAACTACTAAAGCTCTCTTCTAACTTTGGAGCAATTTTACATCTCTCTCTTTTTCCTTCTGCATTTCTCTTTCCTTTTCTCTGTTGTGTTTCTTTTGCTTGTGATTCCTTTACTTTATTCTCAACTGTCAGTCTATCCAACACTTCTTTCGAGGTCACAACTTCTGCACCTACAGCTACCTTCTTTTGTTTTGTGACTGATAGATTATTGTTGGTGTGTTTTACGGTATTAATAGAAGCTCCTCAAAACTCAATTTTGAGCTACTTGGACCTGCATCAACAATGTTACTCGTCGGATAAATACCCGCTTTTTTGAATCCACTCTTGATCATTTCCACGTTTACGTTATTCCATGTAGCTCCTATATCATTTGAGATAACTCTTTTTTTGGAATTTCGAGGCTCGTATTACGTCTTTGCCAAGTTACAAGTACCTTTTACAGACTCAAATACAGCTAAATCTAAGGGATGCAAAATATGGCTGGTATGAGGATGAAGTTTTATTATTGTGATGTAATTTTTTTGTGCTAGTTCAACCAGTGCAATACTAATATGTGTACTATGACTGCCATATACTAGCAATACGGGCCTATTTGGTCCCAATACGGGAATGAACGTTTTTTTAAAATAATTGTAAAATATGTCAGTTTCCATCCATCCATTGACACTAGCTGCATATGCAGTTCCTGGAAACGAGTTTTTGTCATCTGGTAGCAAGGAATCCCAGATATTCTTCCCCTTAAATACGATTAGTGGTGGCGCCTTTATCCCTGACCCAGAAACTGCTGAAATGACTGTGGTGTTCTCTCTTCCAGATCCGAATGTTATTGTTCTGGAACATGGCTTACCCCTGGCCCCCACGACTTTAGTTTTTTTAGGGAACATGTGACAAGGATGTTTCGTCCATATTCCATACTTACTCTGGCTTCTCCTCTAACTTCAACCCCACCAATGTTTTTTAGAGGATATCGAAATATTCTTGAACAATAAACGGATCCGTCATCTTTTTTCGTGAATATTCCACAGCCTGAGGCTTTTTTAAGCTGAGTTTGAGGCGTCTTTTGAAACTGCCAAACCACTCATCCCCAGGAACGTTATTTTTAATTGATGTTTTTATTTCATTTTTAGTCACATATTCACGAACAAGCTCAAACAGTTCGAATCTCGATATTCCAAATCCCCACTGCTCCATGATCTTCAGTCCCTCAGCTAATCTCGTTTCCTCTTCGAGCGGAATTGTTGGAGCTCTACTTTGTGATTTACTTTTTACACCTCTAGCACCAGACATATGATAGAAGAGTGAGGGTTTTGGATTATTAAACACTTTATGTGCCCCGTATATCGAAAAAGCACCTCTTTTTATCTCTGCAACTGCATGCGTTAAGTCATCTCGACTATATTTGGTTGTTCGATCGCTTTTCCTTTTGTAGTTTCTAACCATGACTCAATCTAAAATTAAAAGTTGAAGCTAGTTGGTGTCAACACAAATATAAGTTCACATTTGCCCCGTATAGATGGTCAGATTTACCTCACTCTCTAATATGAAAGGCATAAGTCTGATCCAAGTCGTAATTTAGATAACAATTGAAATAACAACATTTCTTCATGCACAAACTCATGCCTTTCGTACACTGGGCTACGCAAGTATCCTATACTCGACAACTCAAGTATCGTGGTGATTACCGCAATACATTATATTGGAAGTTCGTACACATCACGCGTAGCCGACATTCCTCGACGACGTTAGTCTCCCGCGACCAGCCAGCTCAGGTAGTAGCTACTGACGTCGTCGACACTTTCAAATATGGCGGAGCAATTATTGAATATAATTCAAGCTAAAAGACTATTCAAAAAAAGATGTGACAGAAAAAGCGTGGTCGGAGGTGGGGAAAGCCACCAAGTTAACAGGTATGTTCTTAAAAATGTTTTTATTTTTTAATGTACTAAATGCATAATATGTGTTGATCAGGTAGATATATACTATATAGTGATATACGGACACAGTGTATAGTCTATCCAAAGTTAATTGAAACAGAATAAAAACTAGCAGGCATCTCCTTGAATCAGCGGCAACAGCAATGCACGCATATTTTATTGAATTAGTTATTTTATTATTTATACGTTATAATTCAAAAAAAGTGGTAGTAAATTGGTTGGACTCTAATTTCCTTGCTGTTTCAATTGACTTTGTATAGACTACAGTCGATTAAATGATATAATTATTTTGCCATGAAAGTGCTGCCTGGGCTTTCAAAAAGTAATTACCTATATAGGTCTTAAGGTATCTGGTGAAGATTGACCATTAATGTAAAGATTTTGCTGAGGTTGAACTATGACATGACGTACACAAGTGTGGTTTTCATTTATACAGTATGGATTGCCCTCTCTTTTCCGAACATAGTTGTGCAAGATGCACACTGATTTTATAATATTATTAATTTTCTCACTGTCGTGACATCTAATAGGCGTATATTTCTTTGGGGATAGGGTCTCAGCAAATAATGCAACAAAGGGAATGCTTCATCCCCAACAAAATAAAATGGAAATTCGCAATCATTGTCATCATTCGGTAATCGTGTAGGCGTTGGAATATCAAGGTTGCTTCGTTGAATAAAATTTTTGATTGCTGAAGCACGAAATATACCACCGTCACTATTTCGGCCAGCAAATCCTGTTTTAATAAAAATAAATAGACCGTCAGCATCACTACATGCTAAGAGAACAATAGAGTGGTATGAGTTGTAATTGAAGTTACTCGATCCTGTGTTAGGCAGCTTTTCTATTCTTATGTGCTTCCCGTCCAAAGCACCTAAACAATTTGGCAAATTCCATAGCAAATTAAAACGTTCCGCTATTAAAATCCACTGATTTCTATCTGGGATTGACATATAAGTATCTTTTAAGGCATTCTATATAATAGTTGTTGTTTCTCCTACAATTTTTGAAACTGTGCAATCTCCTCGAGCAAAATGTAAAGCAAGTGAGATTAATGTGGATCCAGTTGCTAAATATCTGAAACAGAAGTAAAAAATAATACTAATATTGATCGATTTTGTTTCAGCACTACAAGCAAAAGAAAAATGGAAAAACCTCCGTTCTGTTTTTGTGCTAAATTTAAAGCCGTTACTTAGTGGGTCATCAAAAAAAAGAAATACTATTTGACAGATGCAATGCACTTCGCAATACCATTCATAAAAACAGCTGGAACAGTATCTGGCAATTTACCTATTGTTGATCTAAGAGAAGATGTACAGAACGATGACAATGACATCCTAGAAATAGATGGAAATGTACCACTTGCATCGCCATCGCAATCAGACTCATGTCTCATCCAACACTCTTCCGTCACCCCAGAGTCACAGACCATTGAGTCACGGTCGTGCTTTCCGCCAACGCCAATTCCAGTCTCGTCTCAGCATAGTAAAAAAAGGTATAAAAATACATAAATTGAAGTTGATGAACGTTTTAATGATTACTTAAAATATAGAATGTCAAAAACTGACGACAACTCTACAAGTACTGCTAACAAAATGTTTCTATGACGTTTATTACCAGATTTAGCCAGTATGTCACCGACAAAAGTAATAAAATTCAAACAAGAAGTCTTACTTTTGATAGATAATATAGTAACAGAGCGTTCAAGTACACCAACAGAGTATAGCGAACAAAGCTCACAGGATCCCGGATATTATTTTGCAATCTTACAAACACCAACCTCGCTAGCACCAACAGCGAATAGCGAACAAAGCTCACAGGATCCCGGAAATGTTTTTTCATTCATTCGAATAGTTCAAGAAGCAGTAGTAAATGAAGAAGATGTTGAAGATTGGTAGAATATTGTCATGGTTCAAATTTTCATCCCTATCGTTATTTTTAATTTGTATGATTTAAAAAATATATTGAACTTTTGTAAACTTACCTAACTGTAATCAAAATCCTTTCCTCAGGACTGACACATTCCCTCAAATATGTATCTCTCTGGTGTATGTAAGGAGTGAGTAAACTCACTAAATATGTATAACTCGCTTTGGACATCATATAGCAGGCTAAGAATTTAGTGTCAGTTTGCTGCAGTTCCTTTGCTGCAACAAACATTCTGCAGTTTATATTCCTCTCTATATAGGGATACACCCAGTATCTTCTGATGTTACGGCGATTTCTCTTTCGGTGAAGATAATAAGCAAAAATGATATCATCATCACTTGTGTCAGACATTTTTCACGTGTGATGATGACGACCGTTAGGATTACGGCAGTGGTGGTAACGCGGATATTGCGATTTGAGTAGCGACGTGTACGAGTATGCGTATCAAGTTGCTTGCGACGTGAGTTCGCAACTTATGTATCGGATACTTGCGTAGCCCAGTGTACGAAAGGCCTTATACACCCATCCTTATGTAACACCGCCAACCGTAGAATTTATACTTACTTCGTATTAATCAGTTCTCACAGAATATCTAAACACAAAGTCTACTCACTGTATGGATAAGTGTAATTGCACCACCATAAACAAACTACCTAAATACCGTTGTTCGCCATATTGGATAAATTTCAAATTCACACAGGCAGCTATTTCAAGAGTTTTGCATCTACCTACGAGATGTCACTATACTCTGTTCGCTCCCAAGAAAAACCGCCTGTATACAAAAACCGTGCGTGATCTATTCTAAATCGGTTGCGTAGTGGACGACTCGCTTTGAAATATTAGCAGTAGGCGCATAACTAAAAACACAGAGAAGTGAAATTGTGTTTCAGTTTTTGGTTTACACTAGGAGGCTGCCATATTAGTAAAATAAGCATGGTGCGCACATGCGCAGTTCAAGTGTTCAGGGACGTCTTCACATTATTTAAGGTACACTTCAATGGAGACCTAATTATTTGAAACGAAATAAACCTATAAGACTCTAAACGATCACGAAAAAATTGGGACAAAAACTTATTTTTATAAATATTTGTTCATGTTATAAATTATTTATTAAAATGTTTTATGACAAGATCTTAATAGTTATGAAAATTTTATTAAAATTATATTCTTAGTATTTTGAACAGACCTCAGATAAATTAATCCATCACAGTTCATGTGATGGATGTTGAAATTAAGAAGAGTTCAATATGTTTCTTTATTGCGTGACGTATAATTTTACCTCCCTTCGGTTCTTACCAACTGGGCACGTTATTTTCGATAGCCTCGATGCAAAATCATGTGGTTTGGTCCACACGGCCCCTTGACTATATACTGTAGAAGTTCAAAATTTCACCAGCTATGTGACATGAATATTTTATAGAAAAAGATATAATTTAAACTTCCACTTCAGTAACTAATAAAGTATAAGAATTTACATTTGTGTTATATATTAGGTGACTATTCAAAAATATATAACATAACTTCCAACCTGATACACTTTTTCTTGGGGATATTCATGAGATTTGGTACTTCGTTCTTTCTCTTTAAAAGAAAATACTTAGGTAATGCCCCTTTCACCAGTACAGCCCGACCTCCAGGAATTTCAGAATCCTTAATATCCGATGGATCAAAATGTCTAGAACAAAGAACACTTCTGGCGTTTGCACAGGCATTTACAGATCTCCATAGCTGCTAACCAGTCTCGATCCCAATCTAAAATCAAAAAATATATTACTCGCATAGGTCATTTCAACTCCCTTTTTCATGTTTAACATTCATAATAATTGGAAGACGGTTCTGATTATTTCAACATCACTTACCGAAAATAATGAATTCCAGGAATATTAACTCTGCTTTCGCAAGACCAAATAAAACATTTATACCCTTTATAAGAAATACTTAAAAGGGAATTAAAATATTTTCTTTTCTATAATCAAATTAAAGGAAACTCAGTAAAAATATGCAACTGTTAAACAATGGTCAACACTGCGCATGTGCGTACCATGCTTATTTTGGCAAAATGGCAGCCTCCTTATGGTAACGTTTTCCTAAGCACGGAAGTATTAGTATTTCACTTCTCCTCTATGTTTTAGTTCTGTGGCAGTAGGAGAACAGAAGTTTTTACAGAGTCGTACATGCTGTGGGTGATTTGTGTATCTGACTGTGTTAGTATTAAAATTAATTATTGTGTATAGTACATATTTACGAGGGTTAATTTACACTATTAATGTTTTGAGTTGTTAGAATTGTGTTATTCCTGTGTTATTTGTTCTGATAATAATTGTTGATATTTGTAAAGTTAATTATTTAAAAACAAAACTATGTTGAGTACAGACAGTGTGAGCGATAACGAGCAACATAATGTCGAGTTATCTCCCCCAAGAAAAATACATAAAAAGTGTCATTTAGATGTTGAAACACAACACACGATTTTCAATATTTTTAAAATTATTTATCGCGATTATTCTGATATGGCAAATTATGCAGAGTCGCAGATTTGTCCGGAACTTCCCGCTCAAATGTGTATAAAGTAAAAAGAGAGTATCCAAGAAAAGTGGCGACTATCACGAGGAAATGGATGGGAGGTCGTTTGAGAATTGGCTATCATCCATTTTGCCTCGCTTACAGGAGAATTGCGTGATAGTGTTGGACAATGCTCCCTATCACTCAAGAAAACAAGGAAAACTTCCAAATACCATGAAAGTAATTTACTCAAAAATATAATAAATATATTATTGATGAAATGGTAAAAGCACAAAATAAAACGGTGTTAAGGCTCTCGCCTTACCATTGTGAAGTTAACCCGATCGAGTTAATATGGACAGACATTAAAAGATATGTTGCAGATCATAACACAACGTTTCGGTTTGTTGATATGAAAAAAATATTTGATGCAGCGATAGAAACAATTAATTCTAATGCATGGAAAAAAGACGTTAATCACGTTAAAGAAAAAGTTGAAAGTAAATTGTGGGAGCTGGATAATCTACTGGATGATATGTTCGACACAACCATACAACCAGTCATTATTATCCTAAATGAAGAAGACAGCAGCAGTAGCTCTAGCTGCTCGGAGTAGTAGAGTAGACATTTTTTCTTGGTTTTCGGTATCATGCATGGAAAACTGTTATTATACTTATTATTTATAAAAAATTATCTGCATTGTATTAAACTTGCAATAATATATCGAATTTTTTGTGTCGTGCACGAGGTGTGTCAATAATAGATTTTTGTCCAAGAGTAAATTAATATTTTAGTGATGTTTTTTGAATTTTTAAATTTCCCTTTACAAGCTGATTGTAAAATCATCAACTAAAATAATAATTTACTCTTTGACAAACATCATATTTTAACACACCTCGGATACGACTCAAAATTTTTATAGCTGATAATTGTATTTAAAATTTTGGCCCATGCAAATATTTTTATAAAGGATACCTTTTTTACTAAGAATTTACATTTACATTTGTTTGATTATGTTTAATCATTTTTCCATTTTGTGTAAATAATGTCATAGATACAATGCATATCTTGTGAATAACGTATATTTTACATTTTATGCTAACAAACCGTAATTAATTTAATTAATTTTAAAATAATTAATACAATATTGTGTGAATACTCAATGCGCCCCTGTTCAACCTTATTCACTTTTCACTTGCCTAGATCATTCAATATGTGCGTGATTTTATTTACATGCGGTTTTTCTTGGGAGCGAACAGACTTTAGTATTACTACATCGTAGAACATTTTATAACGAGTTGCCACACTTGCCCCACAATCACACCCGGGTTTACCTTACTGAAAATAAGCTTTATTAAGTTCTAAATAAACTAAAAACAAACTCTTGTGTACTTCAGATTAGGTATGTTAATACTAGTAAAAATTCTTGTATCCTCCTGCAGATTATCGGTAAAAGTAAACGCATCTTTTAGTTCAAGTTGTGGTGTACTCAAAATTTTAACAATGTTGTTTAGTTCGATAACAGATTTATGAGGTTTTTCTGGAAACTGAAATACCTTAATGCATATTTTTTTCATAAATGTGTAATAAACGGGTGCTGCCGTCAATACTCTAATAAATGCTGGGCTTCCACAGTGTTTGTTCTATAACCCTCTCTTTAGGCAAATCTGTCACCAGTGCCCTCAGGCACAAGAGAGAACGAGTAAATTCGTCTCTCAGAACAAGGATGAGAGAGGCGTTGCGGGCTCGAACGGCAAGGGTTTCGTGGATTTGCCTGGGCTTAAATTATCCGCCAGGACCGGCTTGTTTCGACGAATCGTTACTCCTGTGACGTCAGCAAAGGTACCTAAAAGGAACGATTCTGGGTGCGGGAGGGAATGAAACGGATTCGCTAAATACAATACAACTCTATATTACCAACAAATAACAAAAATTATATAACCCTTAATTTAGCATTAAACTAGTCAATTTTAAGTTGTATTTACATTTATCCACCCGGTATCATAATGCCGGTAATTATCCCTGTTTCACAACTACTGAACGTACCCTGTATTTAATTTTAAATTAGCAATTATTTAAAAGAACCCCGAATTTCATATCTCATAAAGCTGCTTAAATGCAAACTGTAATTCTGTGGAACAAAATTTCAATAAAACCTGTACTTATCTATTGGTTAAAACCTAGCAAAATATTCGTTGTGTTAGCCTAGGCAGACATAAAAATTATTTACAATTAAGTCGGCGATGACGCTGGCGTCGAGAAAACACAATTTTTAGTGACTAGCGACCTTTCGGCTGAAATTAACATATGATCACAAAACATGTGAAATATGGTAGGGTCACTTGACAATGCACCCGATATAATCTACCTGGAGTGCCCAAGATATTCAAAATACAATTATTTCTTAATATATCTAAAATGTAACGTAAGAGTAGAAAAACCTGTTTCCTAGTCAAAATAAAAACATTAATAATTACTTCTGACCACTCAGATTCGGGACGCAAGGAAATAAGTTCCAGAACAACACACTCAAAAAAAATTTAAATAAATTAAATACTTTACCGACAAACGTACCAGTACAGGTGATTGGAGACGCTATCTTGCCCCTATGGTTGCAGTCAAAAACTACCCGACGCCTTTCGCGAACAAACCACTTCTGTCTATCGGACATAACACGTTCCCTTTTTCTATGAATTTTCCAATTACGTTTTTTTTGGTTTCTTTTTGCTGTGTAAGTAACTACGTACCTATATTATGATGTTTTTCTTCGACTTGCACTTTGGGTGTATATTTTTTCAACCACGATGTTTGATATTTTTATAATTCGTGACGACATTATGTAATCTAATTTGAAATACTATGTTTTATTTTCAAATTATTCTAGTAAGTTGCTATGACTAATCGTGCTCTTGCAAATAAAAAATGTAGGTCAAACAATCGCATAATTTAGTTTTAACTTTGAATTATGTATTCATATCAGGGTGTTCACGGATTTATTAATATAGAAAATTATTTTCTTTTCTCCATAGTCGTACTTATTACAAAGGTAACAGTTTATTCATGATCTTCATCTACCGATATTACCTTAGCAATATAATGACGAAAATTTTGTTTGCCAAAAAGTTTCACAATTACAAACGTGTTAATACTAATAACTTTCTTAAGGTGTTTTTGGGTAAACTGGATTAGTGGAATTTCTTCACCTTCGGAGAGTGAATATACTTCATACTAGCCAATGCGAGTATGTGGAATCATTTTTCTGTTGGTGCCTAAAAATGAAATATAAATTAAAAACTGTAGATCACACTTGTTGCTTACTGTGGTTCTTCTAGGCACATCGACATTCAAATCGCGATTCACATTGCAATTCTTAACGTTATTGTTAGGATTGACCTCGAGGAAGCTACTGCCCGAAGAAGTTTCTTCATTCTGGTCATTCTCAGGATTGCTCCTGTTACTATCTAAAACAAAAACATATTATAGATTAGTTTGGTTACCATTCCAGAAGTCCATCTGTATGTTACCCAAGGCGTAATGGGGGTGTATAATCTGTCAGGGCTGCACTCAAGCAAGTCAGTTCTCTTACAGAAAACATCCCAACAAACACAGACTGGCTGGTCCGATAATGGGACGAAAGTGGTTTGCCGAACTGCCGCATTCGGCCCGCTTACAGCTCCCGGCTCGGCGTGTAGGTAGGGCATGTCCGCCAGGCCGTAAGGTGGCTAAGAGTAGGCTAGCCAACCATTCAACCTCGGCAACGCCTTTGAATAACCGACGACGGGCCGATAGTAGATAGCCGGTAAGTGCACGGCAGTCCATCGGTGGCTCGCAAATGGGCAATCCTCTTGTAAGCCACCATTTATCGTCCAGACGAATATGCGCATACGCCCAAAATATTTGTATTTGATTGAGAAATGTTTTTTCTTATGATAAACTTTATATCGGCTGTTAAATAAAATATGGTTTGTAATCCATAGGCGACTGTGACCATGTGATAATTATTGAATACCTTTTATTAAGCGAAAGAAATGATAATTGTATTTTATTATGTATAAAATTGATATTTCTAGCTTAAATATGTTAATATTGGAAATCAGCAAAATATCTCATCTGAAAAACAACACGTGAAAGATTATAATAATGGTTTTTGTATATAGATGCATCAAATAAAAATTGGAATTATATATTAACAGAGAAATTATTTTAGCAATTGTGAAAAAAAAACATTTAAAAATGCATGACAGAGATTCAGGGAAATATCCCCTGCTATGGTATTGATAAAAAAAGATGTCTAAAAGTTTTTCATAATAAAATATAAACTTGTACTTTGTATAATAAAACACTTTTTAAAAGAACATTGGACCATTTATTAGTTACACAACAAAAAACGTAATGTCAATATATCAACATTCTTTTACAACAAATGCAAAAAATAAGTTTTCCCAATATATAAGTAATAAGGAACGGAAAATGTGTACATATTATACATAAAATACGCAGTTACAAGAAACTTAACGAAAAAACCATCTTATTTATATTAAAATCAGCAACAAATTATTATAGAATAATCGGCTAGGAAATTATATACATTAAAATAACAACAAAATATAGTTATACATATTTTTCATAGTTACCATATCATATGACAGAATGTAGATATATAAAACAAACAAGATTTTAATAGTAAGAATTAAACGGCGCAGTTTTGAATAACTAAAACAAAATACCCTAATTTATAATTAAGTAAAGTAACAAATTAAAATAGACTAATCGCCTGAAATAAAAATCTATAAATACAATAAATCTCTTATTTTTTACTTTTTCGATTGGCTCTTCCTCCTGCTCTATCTGGAGCATTTTTGAGCCAATTGGGTCAGTTTTATTCTTATTATCTGTTTTGCCAAGCTCATTGTTAGATTTCTCGATATCAGAGTTAGAATCTGAGCTAAATATGTAATCAAACTCTCCCAAATAGCAATTTAAACTTGTTACAAACTTACATCATATTTGACACATCAAATTTCTAAACTTGCATTAAGTTTGCTACAGCAAGTTCACAAACTTGCTGCAAGTATAAAGCAAACTTGCTAGTTACCACATATCAAAGTTGCACCAAGTCAGCCATATGAAACTTGCTTAAAGTTTATAAACTCAAACTTGTCACAAGTCACAACTAGGTGTCAAATGTCAGAATAGTATATATTCCACAGGGACTTGCTGGTATTCATTTCCTCCTTTATCATAGATGTCAACGACTTTTATTAGCATCTACGGCACATTTGTAGTTTTAAATGAAGTAGACAAACAAATTTAAGAACTTTTATTAACCTATATTATTTACAACATCATTTTTTCGTTGTTGACTCTCAGCTCTGAAACAAAGGAATTGTGATAAACTAATTCAAACAATTTCATTTGTGTTTGATTGAAAGACATTTTTTTCGAAAAAGAAACAAGTTTACAATAAGAAAATGTGTATCAATTTTGTTTTTACGAAAATATTAAACAAAAAAATATATAAAGGTAATTCAAATTCAACAATTTGTTTTAATTTTATTCAATATCTGCCTATTTGAATTTGATTTAAAAACAAAAATTTGTTGCATATTTTCCCAATTGTCATTTTGATTTGGAGCTCTGGCAGTATTCTCTGTTTGGGATAAAATGGAGTCAACCTTCTACTCCACTCTGTTTAAGCCTTCTGTTAGGTCAGTCACTAATTGAATAGGGTAGCCAGCTGAACTGGAAGTTTTTTCAATTACAACCTGTAATAAAATAATAAAACTTGTATGACTATATAAACTACTTCAGAAGATTGTCAAATTCATGAAAACTGCTGTTTCCCCATCTCTCTGAATATGTTATATCACTCATCTATATTTGAGATAAATAAATTTATAGTTTTTGAAATGAGATATTACATCTTAGTATCATTTTATTTTGATTGTAATACTTTTACCCAGAAATCAAAAAATTAATAATTATCTATTATAAATAAAAGAAACCCACGTGCTCTATAACTTATTCTCCTACTTTATTTAATCAGTAATTGGAAATTGAAGTTAAATAAACACAATTCATATTAATAGACGTATATTCTTACACAAACATTATTTTTATATATAAAAATAAGATACTTACATCTATACAACGAAAATCACTATATAGAATCGTGATAGAATTTCAGGGTCTCTGGCAACTATTATAACGATATAGAATCACTAACACTAATAACGCGCGAAAACACTCTTTTCTAGATAGAACCACCAAAACTCACCATTAAAATCTTCATCTTTAATGGCGTCTGACCCTCAACGAACAACGAACAGTTCATTGTGTAAGGTTATGTTAATCTTCTTCTTTTCGTCGTGAAACCCTGATCTTAAATAAAATAGTATCCGGTCGCAACGATGATATGTCTAAATTTTATGAATATTTAAACATTATTCTATTACCTAATACATTTTATGTTTTTTGAGCTTATTCGCATATAAGTGATAAAATCGATTACGGTTAAATACAAAAACAATAAAATGTTTTTTTTTTAAATTTGCATCAAATTTGCAACAATTTTTCATATTCACCTTTGACATGGCAATTTTGTTGCAAACTTGTTTCACGCTTAATATGACAAATTTGCTTGAGCAACTCAATATCAAAAATCAAGCAAGTTTGTAGCAAACTTGCGTGCTATCTGGGCTGTCTCTGATAACACACTTTCTGTTGAAGGCCCTGCCTGTGCTTCAATACAGTCACTGGATTTCGCTAATCGGTGACTATCAATGAAACTGGAGTTAGAAATGTTAGAAGTGATGCTGGAAGTTTTAGATTGTGTCTCCAAATTAGGATCATATTGGGAATTACTTGGGGAATTATAGATAACATCTTGTTCGAAATGAGATGCACAGATTGAAGATTCTGTCTAGGGCTCTGAACATTCAGATCTCAAAGCCTCGTTTATAGAAATACAATCACTTAATATTGATTGCATTTGCGTGGCAATCAAACGCCGCTCTTGTCTCTTACTTATTTTATGTACAGACGCCATAATTATATAGGTTAAAATAGAATTCAGCAAACTAACATATTTTAAAATTTAAGCTAAATAACATTTGCTTGAGATTGTTACATTAATCACTTGTACCATAAGATCCTTCACATTTGTACTTACAAATTATTTTGCCCATCATGTAAATGCGACTGAGACATTACTTATTTTTACACTTGTCTTCTGTCTACACTTTCTTGAAATAACAATAAATTAACTGGCAGCGGAGAAAAACAAAAATGATCCAATAATATAATTGATAATCTACGAGTATTATCACGGCAGCACGATTCACGATACTATATCCAAATCAGCACCAAATATGAAAACAACATAAAACAAGACACTTTTTTCCTAGTTTAAGAGTAAGAGTTGAGTAACACAACACAACAATAACGCAATAACCTCACAAAAATACAAAATATAAGCAAAATGGCCGTCAAATGATGCGGCGCGTAATTTAAACACGAATGATTTAGTACCACTTTACGGCTTGCTAACCGAACGCGGCCCGGAGTCGGATATACCGAGCAAAGCATCCTGCGGATCATTTTTGGCACGGTAGCGAGTGTCCGAGGAGTAGCCACTTCCGGCCCGAAAACATAACAGCCGCTTTCGGTTTGCCGTTAAGTTGCCGAGTAAAAGCCGATTATTTGTACATTAGGAGCGGTATATCCGAACTGGGCCGACGGAGGTCCAGATCATTGCTACTTCAGCCACTAGAGTACCGTGCGTGCCGACTGGCGGCCGTATGTTTTCCGATGGTGTTTGGTTTGTTGGGATATTAGAAGTTGATCGCTGCTATCAAATTTCGTGGCACTTCAAGGTTACTTTAAAAGTTGGAAATTTTTCTGGCATCAATAACTCGATGTTTTTGTAAGCTACATTAGAATCATATTTGTATAGTCCAGAAACTTTGACAGAAGAAGGGCTAAAAGTGTCAATATATTTCCCAAAATCAGAAATATCTTTACCATCAGACGCACCTTTACCATTGCCACTTTCACTGTAGTATCTGTTTGCAGTTTTTCAGAAAGGTAAGCACTGATATAAAAACATTTTTCGGTTGCGATATTGTGTTGTGTGCCCGTCACTTAAAAAATGCGTGGTATTTAAAACAGATACAACTTTTTTTTATTTCTGTTAACACTAGATCTAAGTGAACACATATGGCAGCTCTATCGTGTTTAAAATCGTCTGACATTGTACAAAAAGATAAAGGCCCCACAGCTGATTCACTAGTGGGTCTATAATAAACGACTAAGTGTACCGATTGTGGCTGGATTTTTTATTGATCTTTTGTCAGTCATGGGGATTAGTGAACCTGGGATTTGTGGACTTCGAATTAAAATGCGCCGTATTGGGATTTCAGATTCCAGTTTTCAAATTTCTATGTACATATTTTCAGTAGAAAAATGTCAGTCCAAATGGTCATTACATCAATAGTAACTTCAAATTAGCGTTATTGCTAACAATTTCTTCTTATATCCTCTTATCATTTAATGAGGTAAACGCAAAATTTTCTTTAACAATTATTGTCAAAATGATTTTATATTTTCAGAACCGAAGAACCGGTCCCAAGTAATCGACCCTCCAGTAAAAGTTGAACCACCTCCTAGAGATCTTACTGAAGAGGAAGAAGAATATCTAGAGTACTTTACAGATTTTTGTAAATACAACGACGATCCGAAAAAATACGGAATCGACAGATCAAAAAGCGGAAAAGGAACGATACCAACACAAGTTTTCGATGATGAAAAAGTGACCGTAAGAACTCCAGGCCGAGCAAAATATGTAACTCGTATTCACGGTATTGAATTTTTGGAGAAAATTATTATGACAAACACGTAATTACATATTAAATATTCACAAAATTTGTGTCCTTAATTTATTAAAGTAAATGAGAACAGCTCAATATCAACAACGGCATAATAAGAATGATATCCAGTTCAGTTTTTTATACAACAATATCAACATCAAGAGAGCATAATAAGAATGGTACCCAGTTCAGTTTTTTGATAATAGCAAAGATTTCCATAACTTAGAAATAATTTAAATTTGTGGGAAGAGGTGTTTGGTGTTAAGAAATCATATTTAACATTCAAATAATGTTGTTACTGACATGTTAATTATTTTAAATGATGGCAAACCAACAAAAGTTGGTAGGGCTAACGAACGACCTTCGCCAATAGATATTACCCTAGTTATACCTAGTTGATGAGTTACTCGGAATGGAATATAATAGATGATACATTAGGATATGATCATTTTCCTATATTTATCTGCATATCCCGACAATATATCCCATCTCCTGTATTACCATCAAAAATGGATAGTCTTCTGCCGATTGGTGGTAAGAAATCATTTATTTTATAACTATTTATCGGTTATGTGGGATAATAAGAAAACAGATGATCCACTATGCCGACGTTTCGGATTTATTTGAATCATTCATCAAGGCTACAAAGATATACATGCATCTGGTGATTATGAATATTAAATAATCAATAAAAACATTAAAACTTTCATAAAACTTTAAAAACCTTAAAAGCTTCAAAACCTTAAAAAACTTATACTCACGTTAAAATTTTAAAATTCAAAAATTTCAATCAAATTCCAAAAAACTAAAAACTTTAAAAATCCCGCACATTTTTGTGTCTAAGAAACATTATCAAATAAAATAAAATTTAAATTGCTGACAATTTAAAATTACTCAAGGTGTCACTCTTACTGCCGGTTTCACAATGTCAAGTTACCCATGATTATCTCAAAACAAGTGTTTCACATTATCCCGTCAAGAGTTCAAGTTATGGGAATATTTAACCACCAGAAAATCTAGTGGTAATAAGGATAACCTGGAGATTCTAACCTAACAATTGAATTAAAGTTGATTGCATTTGTTTGTTTATTTTTTGAGAGTGTTGTATTTTACTACAATACTTTAAAATGAATGATTATGTGGTAAATATATACCTATAGTAGTGATGAGGAACCAAGAAGACCTAAAATAATAAGTCCGGGATACGATTATTTCGAAGAGTATGACAACTCGATTTCTTTTATATATTTAGATTCCAAAGGAACCGTCGGGCATATGTTAGAAGAAGTTGAAGATCATATTTCTTGGCTAACCTTTGTCACTATCAAAAATAATTGAAAGAACTATGGCTTTATCTGCTATACTATATCATTTATTACATTATCCATCTCTGTTAATATCACGTGAGAAGGAGGTCCACCTCCGGTTTGTCTGTAACATATTTTGGATATTTTTTTATTTTTATCTTTCCGAGTTATTGCATTTGATTGTTTGGATTCTATTATATGTTTACATTTATTAACTAGAGATAGCAATAAGGTTTCTTCTTCTTTTGAAATATTTATACGTTTCGAAGAATTCATATTAATTAAAATTATTACTTCTGCCAAAGAACCAAATATTACCAACTACTAGCACATATATCATATAACTACTACCTAAGAATACACCAACAACAAGAAGCGAAAGCCGGCATAAATCGTTTGATGTTCTGGGGCAAAATTTCGTGACCTTGTAAAACTGAAGTTGACAGAAAGCTAATAATTTACACTGAGAAAAAGGTTACAAAATTGTGAAGGTTTATATTTTACAGGCAGAAAAAAATGTAAATCAAACATTCCAAAAAATAATTGTTTACTAATGTATTGTCAAAACATTATTCCGAGAAAGTATTAATTGTCAACGAAAAATGTAAGCATAAAAAACCTGTAACATGGTCTTGTTAGCCCGATACAGCCTTTGGAGTGCCACAAGTTACCAATTTTGTAATTGAATATTGTTCAGGACTTCTCACAGAAGAACCCTATTGATTTTCAGCTCACCAGAGCCAGTACAACGGGTGACATGATACTTGAAGTACATTTTTGGAGAAATTTCAGTGTGTTAGCATATACAGCCTCCGGAGTATACAAGTGACCAATTTTATGATGGGATATTGCTCAGGGCGTCTCACAGATGAACTCTATCAATTTTCAGCTTATATTGTGAAAAATATGCTTCACCATTTCTTTATACATAGTTTAAGTTTCTGTTTTTTAAGAAGTTTACTACTAAAAATAACATGCTACTGTTTAATCAAATGATTTTTATTTTCTTATATCGATATTGAAATTCATTATGTGTAAATATGTATTTAAGTAGCAGTATGTGTAGGATAGGGTAGATATTAAAACTAATACAGTAATATAGATTATATATTTAGAATACCAGATTACAGAAGGAAAAAGTTCAATATACATGATTGTATAAAATTACAATAATGTTGGTGCTTAAATGTACAATTTGTATAATTTCCATGATATGATATAACAGTTACACTCTTCCAGATTCATAATTAAATATTTTACACATAGAGAAAATATTTTAATGTCTGCAACATAATGTGTAGAAATGATGATCAATATATATTAAATAATAATAATAATACCGGACATTTACAATTGTATAGGACAGTTAGATAAGTGAAATAGTCATCTATTACTTTATTTATAATTGTACAATATTTCTTGTGGCACTAGATTAATTTTTTGTGATGGCTTCTAAAGGAGGACTTGTTTGCTTATGTTGTGGTTGTAGATGTCCCTCTAAAACTGGACAAGGATGATGTATAGGTAAACCAAACCAAACTGTATACTGGTCAAACCCATATTAAATGTACTGTTACTTTTTGGAGCTAAAATGTGGTTAAAAGCAGCTAATAGAGAGGATTTTGTTCAAAGACGTTTGCTTTCGTAGTGTGCCAAAAGTCATGCTTTGTGTTGAAGTCGAAGGAGATTGTAAAGGTACAGGTTGTAACTCAGTACTTCCCCCTAACGTCCATTTTAAAAGGTTGATTATCTGAAAAGAAAAATACAGGAAGACTATATTAATGGACACAGAAGTGTATGAGTAGGTTTTATTATAGACAATGTGTTGTTTTATTCATCCGACACCTTAGTTTTCTAGTATCTATTTTACCAGAAGAATTCTCTTACACATTAATAGCATATCAGAGACTGATAGTTAATACTGCCACAAAGTGAGCATGGGATAAATAAAAAACATTTCTCTATCATAACAAAATCATAAAAAATACTCTTTTATAACAAAACCAAGATTCTTTTAAGTGAGACACAGGTAGGCTGAACATTGTAGGTGAAACTTTCGTCTAGTTAAATTCACAGTTGCAAACACTTAATTTTTTACTAACTTATCTAGGTATGAGAAAGCCATCCATTTTGATGTATATTGACTTACAGAGGTGAATCTAAATAATAATTATATTTACCAAGCAGTGGAGAAGCATCACGGTAACTCGTATGTATTGCAGAGGCCTAATAAGAGATGAATTTCGCTATTGCTGTAATGGTGTGGTAGCTGCAATTATAAAAGTAATTGTAGTAATCATTCCCTTACACAAATTCCATGAAGGTATTAATTCATCATCCTGTGGTAAAGTATCAATTAATCCTGTGGCCAGGTGACAAAAATAAATATTAAAAACAGTTGATTGTAATGTCTACTTAAATTTAATATTTACCAGACTGAATAACTATTTTTGTTGGTGGATGATTCAATAAAATATGTCCCTTGCATTTTAACCATGGAAATATGGCAGGGGCTGCTAGCTGAAACAAACGCTTGGAATATCCTCCTTTGGAAACAATTTTTTTCTCAAAGTGAAGTTCACGCAACCTATAAATTCTTTTGTTAAGCATCTGTAGTCTTTCCAAACAAATATCTACGGTTACAAGCTTCCAACCATAACTGTACCCTAAAAAGTAAATAAAGGTAGGTATTTTTTTATATTCACATGTTTATAAAAGAAATCAACTATAATTTATATTGAATATTATGTATTTTCATTCAACATGTTTTTTGCAGAACAGGGCTCGTCAGCAGAAAGCTTATTGTAGTACATAATATTATCATTACATGTTATTAAATGTAGAGGGACAGATCAACGCTAATAAACAAAAACATAGATTTACACAACTTAAAATTCATAGGAACATGTAAAATAAAATGTAAAATATTGAAAAATGAATATATACCTATAATACATTACATATAGAAACAATTTCTCTTACCTCACAGGGTCTTTGGGAAAACCAAACATAGTTATCTTTTCTCCTGTTGTTGAGTGACATCCACGAACTTTCACAGCTTATTCTTCCCATCATAAATACAATAATTTCTCACTAAGAGTGCAACTAGTTACTTTTACTAAACGGTATTGTGAAAAAACAAAGTAAATAACCAAATAAAAAGCATATTTTTGTTTAAAAACAAAGAATGACATTGACGTAAAACACATATAAAAAAATGGCGTCTATCACACATGCGCATTCAGAAAATGAATTGTCAAAAAGCCGAAGTTTCGCTTCTTGTTGTTGGTGTATTCTTTGCTACTACTACTAGTCTACCACAAATGACTTAATTTTATACTATTTCTTCTTTTTTACGATTTTGAATGACACTAACTATAAAGTCTGATAATTATACATAATCTGTTACCAATCTGCTACCAAAAATTATTACTGAGCTATCGGTTAGTTGACCAATAGACGAACAGGCAATTGTGCAACGGTAGCTAATGGTAACCTTATAGGTAAAGGTAAATTAACCCGAGGAGTTAACCAGATATTGTGAAACCGGCCGTTATCTAGTGAGGTTTTTTCGGTCGAGCAGAAATGATTTATTTCCCTGTCAAATTAAAAATAGACGAGAAATCATGAAAACATTTCAGAATATTCTGGCACATCATATAAAATCAAAGTAATGCACAATCTTCAAACATTGGCAATAACGTATTTCTCTTTATTGAGATTCTATAAACAAACTGTTCCTTAATATTTTGAAGTTGAAAGTAAATTATACGTATTCATTGATAAACGAAAAACAAAAATTGCAAAAAACTACTAATTATGTTGGACTGGGACAGCTTTTTGAATACAGTGTGTCCTCGAAAAATTCTTAGTATTTGTTAATTATGTGTTGTTAGTACCTGATTTTTTGTTTACTGTATTCCCACTAAATTCAATAAATATCATTTCGCTTAAAAGACGTTTGTGATAGTTAGTCTCTTTATCTAGGATGTTGACGGTTTCAAAGTCAAATTTGTGATTTTGTTCAAATGCATGGGTTGCTAATGCTGTTTTATCTGATGTGTCTCTATGCTTTTCATCACATGTGGGCATATATTCTGTTTTTTAACCTTTGCTTGGTTTGACCAATATAACATCTATCGCGTTCCTAACAATTTATTTTGTAAATAAGATTTGATTCATAGTCTCTCGGTAATTTGTCCTTCATAGAGAAATAAACACAATTTACAGTTTTTGTATGGTAAAATACGAATTTTTGTTCTTTCTGGTTTGTAGTATGTGTTTCAATTTTTCCGAAAGACCCTTAACATAAGGAAACTTGAAATATCTATGTGGATCTCCAGTCAATACTGGAGTTAAACTTCTCTCATGTTTTTTATTGATTATAATATTACAAACATTAAGGGGATAATCATTCAACAGCAATTTTTCTTTGAACTTAACCATATTTTCTTGTAAATATTCAGTGCTACTGAGTTTAATAATTTCATTTTTGATCGCAGTCATGATATTTAATTTTTGAGCAAAATGATGTTGAGAATAATAATTTAAAACTCTCCTGGAACTAACAGGTTTTTCATAATGGTTAAATGTAATTCTTTGATCTTCAGTTCTAATCAATAACACATCCAAAAATGAAATGAAGTTATTATTTTCTGTTTCTATTGTGAATTGTAAGCCCGAATGATAGGAATTGAAAGCTATTAGTATAGAATTAATTATTGATTTCGGAACATCAGCTAAAATAGTGTCGTCAACATATACTTTAACGAATTGTATTTCATAATCTAACCTTGAAACAACCGTAGAAATCAAATCTCCCATTAATAGGGTTGCGAATATGGGGCTTACTGGGTTTCCCATTGCTGACCCGTCCTTCTGTTTATAAAAAATATTATCAAAACCAAAATAACAGGTATCAAATATAACCTTGATAATATTTCTAATGAATATTTCCAATGAAAGATTAGTAAATTCCTTAAATTCATCCCACCTTTATAAAATAATTTCTAGAACACTTTGTTTTGGGATATTTGTAAACAAACTTATTAGGAACATCCAAACTAATCAGTTCATAATCTTTAGGTAATTCCAAATTTTGAATGAAGTCTGTAAGTTCTTCAGAATTCTTCAAATTGAAAAAGAAAACTGGCCATAAATTCCCTAAAATGTTTACTACAAACCTTGATAGTGTATACGATGGATATTGAATGCAAGGTACTACTGGCCTCAAATAATTATTTTTGTGTTTTTACTAAACCATAAATTCTCGGTGGTTGTAAGTTGTTGCTCTTTAAGACTATATCTCTTGATCTATTAAGTTTAGTGCCTTCAAATTGTTTACAATAGTATTGCAAATATCCTGATATTTAGTTGTCGGATCTCTTTTTAACTTTTCATATACATTTTCATTAGTTACTAAGTCATTCATTTTTTGCATTGAGAAAAGGAATTTCATTTTTTCCCAGAGGTAAACCCATATTAAAACAAACCCATATAAAAATAAGTACCTACGTACTACGTAACATCAATAAGTAAAAATAAACGCTTTCCAGGGGGGCGGATAAACCTGGTGTGCTTTGACAACAAATTTTTAATATTTGGCATCAATTTACTGGGATTCAAATATAAAACTCCTCGTTTGATGATGTTCAATTTGTTTCTTTTTTTTTGTTAAAACGCAACCATAATGCGGTATTGTAGATTGTAAGGGGGTCGTACATTGCCCTGCAGCCAATCAAGCTCAGAGCTATAAGTTCCTGACATCAGAGGGCGTTAAGGAAGGTCCTTCCCAGGAACTTCAGTCTATGCATTCGCAAACCAAATGTTCTGAAGTTTCAGCAACGTTCTCGCAAATTTCACTCTGATTTGACCACTTTTTTGAGGTGATACGTCATAGATTTCCGACAGGCTTATGATAGCATAGAGAGAAGCCAAGTAAGGAACGCATTGGCGGAGTTTTCAATTCCAAAAAAACTGATCCAGATGACCAAAATTTGCATGGAGGGAAGAGTATCAAAGGTACGGGTAAACAATACCCTATCCAGCAGCTTTGGAATAGATAACGGACTAAAACAAGGCGATGCCCTCTCGCCACTACTGTTCAACCTCGTCCTGGAGAAAGCCGTAAGAACAGCTGAGATAAAAACTGAACTGCTAACAAAACGAAAGGTCCCAAATTGCTGTTAGCATATGCAGATGACATCGACATCATCAGGGATTCTGTCGTAACAATAAAGGACATTTTCAACAAGATCGAGAAAACAACAAGCGAAATAGGACTAAGAATTAACGAGGAACAGATGAAATACATGTGCGTAAATAGAACGGCACGAAGAGATAGATTAGGACAAAACGTCACAATAAACAATTTCAACTTCGAAAGAGTAGAACACATCAAATACTTTGGTGCCACAATTTCAGCAGACAACGACGTCACTGAAGAAATCAAAGGGAGAATCCAGTCCGCAACTCGCTGTCTTTTTGCACTCAATAGCCTTATGAAATCAAAGAGGCTAACAAGGGCTTCAAAAATCAAGATATATAAAACTATCATGCTTCGAACGAAAGATTATCAGAAAGATATTTCGACCCTACCACGATCCGACGACCAACCGATATCGCATTAGAACGAATGCAGAGGTCTAAGAACTATAGAAAGATAGCGATATTATCCCAGAGATTAAATCCCAGCGTTAAAGATGGGCAGGACACGTACAGAGGCTACACGACGAAAGACTTGTAAAACTGATATGGGAAGAGACTCCCAACAGGCAAAAGACCACTCGGACGCCCCAGAATGTGTTGGAGAGACAACATTAAGATCAAACCTCCAAAAACTAAACATCCCACTCGATTACAGGTTGATGGAAGACAGAGCCTCCTGGAATAAAGTTGTGCAGTCAGCCAAGACCCATCCAGGGTTGTAGCACTAAGTGATGATGACGTCAGAGGACAGTGACCACAGTGAGGAATCCCGTTACCAATTTCAGTCTTCCTTGTCTAACTCGAGAAGCTGTTTAGTTTTCCTTGACCAAAGGCTCACCAGCGTTTTCGCTTGTCTTTGTTCTGGGACTTTATTCCAGTGAGATTTCATTAAATCGTTTTCCCAGCATCGAAACTCTTCTTTCAAGTAGGCTTTAGAGAGTTCACGGAATGGTTCCGGGCCAAGTTTTCGGAGTTTGCTCCTTCTTTGGCAAGGCTGTCTACTTCCTTACTGCCTCTAATACCCTTGTGACGTGGCACCTACATCAGAGTTACAAGGTTGGTTGCTGCCAGTTGTCTTTAGTGATGGTAACCATCGAATAATTCGATGGTTGCCGATTATTCAAATTATTCGATAGTCAGAAAAGTATTCATGATAAATGAATCTGAATGAATTAGTAGAAACAATAAAATTATTCGCGAATGAATGAATTAGTAGTAGTAAGTAACTAAGGCTGTCATTGAAAATGGATAACTATAAATACCAAATTATTCATAATTCATGAACAAACAGAGTAACTAAGCAATTTCTAATTACTAATGCGTTGCAAATCACTAATTTATAAAATGTCTTTGTTTTAAAATACCTTCAGTTTTTATTGGGCAAGTAAGTAGCTAAATAAAGAATCAAATTAGTAAAATTTTCATTTCACTTATACCGAAAGCACTATTGAGACATTTCCAGAAATCTAGTCGATTTTCCATTATGTTTACAATGGACATATCAAGATAATTTTTAACTAAAACATGAGCTGCTGAATGGGGTGTCATTTGTAAGACCATCCGTTAACTTGACAGTAAATAGTTTTTGGGCATCTGCACTATTTGATGTAATTCCAAAACCTGATTTCTTATATCTAGGATTAAGAAAAATGCATTGTCGCATTTCATTACTAATTTATTCGAATGGATTCATTCGATCGTTAGATTCATTCAGTTAGTAATTATTCGATAGTTCAATTTATTCGATGGTTCTCATCACTAGTTGTCTTAGGGATTGTTTACAGTACCTAGTCAGCTCAGACTCGCAAGTGTATGACTTCAGAGCTTTCAATGCTGCATGGCTATCTGATAGTAATATAGATTTCTACCCCACCGGTGTCGCTTTTCAGGCACTACTGGGCACAAAGTTCTATAGCATCTTTTTCAGTTTAATTTATAATTGGGGTTTTACCAAGGGGGTTTCAGTACATGGCACTAGGCACGCCCACTCCAGCCATCCCATCCATCTTGGATACATCAGTGTACCAAACTGATGAACAATTTAAATAATAAAAACACTTCAACTGATATCAGACCGTTGTATGTTATTGTTGAACCTTCAGATAAAGATACAGTTAAGGAAGTCATTATATTTTTAATGAAAGGAATTTAAAAAATGATATTGTAGATATAAAGTGAAAATTATTTTTAAAAACTATCATACTGCAATAGCTATTTGTGTATTAATCACTATGGGATAAGAAATATACGGGGTGGCTCGTCTGAGATGGAACACCCTGTACATATACAAGAGAGCGTTATAAATGAGAAACAAAACTTTGTTAAAATGATAATTTAATAAATACAACATATACAATAATCGGAATAAAGATTTCAAAATACAACATTCTCTCTCAATTTTATTGATTTTCATATTCCATAAATATATACTTAATATATTACAACTATAGATTTATACCTAGTACATATATATTTCACAGATATTACCCTAACACTTTATCAATTTCTCATTAGTTATCGAATTATTCTCTTCATTATTCACTATTTTGTCAACATTTGTCACTTCCTCATTCTTCCTAATTTGATCTTCGATTTCTTTAAACAAATCGTCTTTCATGTTGGGAAGAAACTTGCCTATCCTATCCCAAGTTGCGTTCCACAGTATATTTTTCCCGTCTTGTCCGTCAAATACTTTCGCAGAGTCCATCACTAACAGCATATTTTTCAAACTCTCTGGAATGGCCTCGTACAACAATTCGCTTTTGTCCGCGTGCATGTATTTGTCCATGAAATCCAAAACAATTAACCAAAGGTTGAAAAAACTAGGAAGAGAAAGTAGAGGATTTAAATGATGTAAAAACACTTTGGATAATACTGTCGCTGCTCGTATGCGAGTTTCTTCCATGGCTATAGCATCCTTAGGATTTACTGGTTGCAAAAGGTAACTTAATAATGGGAATAATACTCTTTGGAAGCACTGCTCCCATTCGGATCCGCTCAGAGTTTGTAAATCGTGAACTAGCAGCGCCCTTTGCAAGTATGTTATTGCACTCATTCTAACAGGCCTTCTTATATCACAGCACAATCTAGCTATCCCTTGTAAGAGGGGACACCATCCTTGCGTCCACAAAGACGTATCCTGGGATATTTCTCCGCCTTCTTCAGCCCACCATTTAAATATCTGGGCTGTTCTAGTATGCAAAGTATGCATTAAATCTAATAATTGTATTGATATTTGGTGGTAACCACTTGGAATGTTTTCATCATCACTATCTTCTTCATCCGGACTACTCGTGGGACTTTTCCTACTTCTACTTCTTTCGTAAGTCTTTTTCCTCGATCTAGAGTCTCTGGTTCTTTTACAATTAGCACCGTGTAAGCTGGCTTCTACAAATGTCCTTATGCAATGAACACATACATCAAAATTGTAAGGTGTGATGTGGGCCACATCTCGCACTAAAAATGCGAGACTTTCGCAGCATTTCATCATGCTTCGGGGGTCATGGTTGCCGAGGTTCTTTTCTAAAGCGAGGCCGTATTGAGTGGGGGGGACGGTACGACCGAGGACTGGTTGGATTTCACCTTCATTGCCTACCAGAATCCATCCACCTAATGAGAAAGAAGAAAAAGATATAAATTTTCTGTCAAATTTTGTTATTTCCTATTTCTGTGTAAAACAAACTGTTAAAATCGCTCCTACCAGTTAACGAATAGACTTCAGAATATATTCCAAATAAATTGTAGATACACTCCCAAGAGAATTCCACAGAGTTACATTTACAATTTAAGTAAAATTGTTATCTAATTTGTTGAACAGTTGTTGAACAAGTCATCGAAAGTATTTATTTTAATTAGGCATCATACAGGGTATTCTGAATTTGATATCATTTTTGATACAGAAAATATGAAAAAACAAATTTTCCTCAACAGTATATATTTTTAATTCTTAGGATTTTGCAAATAATTTTGAGTCCAATTTCTTTTATAAGTCCTATCCTATCCCATGTCATTTTTAATTTATTCAATTTTTAATAAATTAATTTTTTCTTTATTATGCATACTATTCATCAACATTAATAATTTTTAACCACAGGATCCAGAATAATTTCCGAAAATAAATATATGCAATAATACTATTAAACTCTCCCAATATGACAGGTACCCGGATATTGAAATTTAAGTTCAACTACCATGCATCAAGTAAAATAATAATGTTTATTCCATAAATTACAAAAAAAAAGTGAACAATAGAGTGTTTAAAATGAAACTCAACGTTTCTAGCTAATTCCACAATATAATGAAAAATATGAAAAATTCTAAAAAGTTGACAATTGTTTCGATAACTGAATATCATCGTCAGAATGACAGAAGTTACATTTCATTTAATGCCTACCTGATGTTTAATAATTATTTTTGGCTAGACCAAGAAGTGACCTACCTTGTGATTGACTTAATAGATGTTAATAGAAAAATGAAGAAGATGTGATATTACAAATATTGAAGCTTATATATTATTATCCCTATGGTGATATCCTGGATATCATTTTTCCAATTGAGATCAGTATAACCGTGCAATGATATAGAACACCAGGAAAACTATATCTGCTGATCTTTACAATTATCACTTAAGAAGACAGTTTAATAGTGGAGAGCTTCCTAGATTTATCTGTTCATTGACGACTTCATATTGTGGGTTTCTTAAGTGTCTTCTAATTTCCAACTATTCAAAGAAGTCCAGTTCTTGTTTCTTATCACAAATATGTAGTACTTCTAGTTCAGTGTTTGGTGTCAATAAATGGTTGGTGTCAAGTAGATGTTTTGCGTAATGGGATTTATATGGTTGTTTTAATCTGTATGCTGGTAAGTGTTCACTGTATGTGATTTCAAAATTTCTAAGGGTCTGACCCAAATAGACAGCATTACATTCTGGACATTTGAGTTTTAATATTTTTCATTATATTGTGGAATTAGCTAGAAACGTTGAGTTTCATTTAAAACACTAATATGAGTAGATTCTACGAAGTAAGGGTCGAAACAGTTAATTTCGTGAACAATAGACTTAATTACCTACAATAAAATAAAGATGTGAATAAACATATTTCCACAGAAGTAGTATAAAGCTACTTGTATTTGTGAATGAAAAATCGGAATTTTTGACAAAATCCGGTATTATTTTGACATATCGGGTACGAATCATTTAGAACAGGAACTTTTTTTTTTGTTATAAATAATTGACATATTCAGATAAGTTTATAAAGAAGGTCATTTTTAACTTTGGCGTAGGTGTGCATTACTAGGGTTTTTTTTGGTAAGGTATGAATACGTTATTAGGTTTATGCTTTTGTTCATTCGAATATTTAAATTTAAACATTTATTTGCTAGACAATATAACTAAAGTAAGTCCTTTCATTTGATGAAATCCACTTCTGTAGTTTCATTTTGAATGAATTATAGCTGTTCAAGTTTTTTAAGGTGCTAGGTAACAATGAATATAGGCGAGGAGCCAAATAATTTACACTATGGTATCCAATGGTTTTTTTGGTTTCAGCAAGCGTTTGACACTGTCAACAGAGAGTGGCTAATATCTGATACGAGGAACATAGGAATTTCTGAAAAACTAATAAAACTAGTGAAAATGACAATGAAGGATTCTACTGCAAAGGTGATAACCAGAGACGGGAATACAGGAGACATAAACATTGATGTAGGTGTAAGGCAAGGAGATAGTTTGTCTACAACTCTTCTTAACATAACCCTAGATGGAGTGATTAAAGCAATAGACATAAAAGGAATGATTAGTCACAGCTCCAGACAAATAATAGGATATGCCGATGATTTAGCTTTAATTACTAGAGACAAAGAAACCCTAGAAACTACATTAAAGAACTTAATAGAAGAGGCAGCAAAGAGAGGGCTGGTAGTTAACCAAGATGAGACAAAATATATGCAAATTTCGAGGAAGACAGACAACACAGCCACTATAAATATGGGAGGTTACACTTTTCAAAGAACAAGTCAATTCAGATACCTGGGAATAGTAGTTGATGAGAAGAACAACAGAAAAGCTGGGATAAACGCAAGAATAATAGCAGGGAACAAAGTGTATTGGAAGTATGAGAAACTACTAAGGGACAAATACATAAGTACAAAAACCAATATCAAAATTTATAAAGCGGCAATACGACCAATAGTAACATATGCTGGTGAAAATATGACGCTAACTGATAAAGACAAAGAAAATCTCAGAGTCGTCGAGAGGAATATCATGCGGAGGATAATAGGTCCAAAACAGATCCCGAATGAAGGGTACAGAAGGCGATATAACTACGAAATAAGTCAATACATGAATGGTAAAGACATAGTCAGACATATAAAAGCGTAGCGTCTAAATATGGTACGGGCATCTTCAAAGAAGGAATAAGGACGATCCAATAGGGAAAATTACTGATTGGAAGCCCCAGGCGATGTTCCAAAGTTAGATGGGAAGATCAGGTGATTGATGACCTAAAGAAAATGCGAGTCCGTGACTGGAGAAGAAAAATAGAGGACAGACAGGAATGGAAAAAATTATAAAGATGGCGAACTCACACCGCATGCTGTAGCAGCAAGCAGAAGATAACACACGGATTGATCCACCATACAAAAGAGCTCAAAAAGAGCGGCCTATACTCCGACACAGGAGTGCTGGCCTATATATATGACATATATAATCTGAAATTCAATAATAATATTGAAAAATGTCTGACAGATTTCAGTCGATGTCTGTTTGATACAACAGTATGAATAAAGTTTTCCCCTCTCTCTCTACTGTAAAAATAGCTGAATTTGCATATATGGTTCTGTAATTTCAAATTTTACTGTATTCAATTCACTTGGGAGTGCGTTGTTAATTTTCAAAGAAATAATGTAAAAAGTTAGCTCTAAAATGATAAATTATTGAGGTAGGACTAATTTCATAATTATTCTAACTTTTGTAATTTTGAGAAACGTCTAATCACTAGTTGTCATGAAAAGCCCTGTATATTTTTTATGTTAATTTTTCAATTACAACATTCGATTTTGTTTCTTGACAATCTAAATAAGAAATACACAATGAGGAACTTACCTGTGTTAGGAGTGCCTACTGGTGACGTAACCACACTAACAGGACTCTGAGATCTGTGAGCACCATTTTTAGGACTTTTAGTTCCATCTGAATCTGACAGTGCACCTTCCTCTTCGTGTGACTCAAATGTTTCTCCATCGGATTTGGATTTTATTTCCGATTCTTCAGCTAAAATAATATAAATTCAAACGATTTTGTATCAACTGTTTTGATATATTTATTACTGGAGCTGATTGGTTTCGGTAGTTGGGCTCCGGCTCCGACGCATTCCAATAGTGTGAAAATTATTGTCCAATCTGTATTTGTGTGGATATTTTGGGCAGAAGTTTTTAGTAGTTCATATAAACCGAAGGATATCTGCCGGGATATTCTTGATAAAGTACTACTTTTTAATAAAAGCAGCATCCTTAATGATTGAAGCACTATGTGACTCATTTCTTCGTTTCTCATTAAACGAATGGCTATTCGTAAGAGTCCTAAAAATGTCAACAATCAAATATGCAATCAGTAAAATTAGAGATCTAAGAACTCACCAATTACAGACCGCTCCAAGAGAAACTGAAAATCAAATACTGATGCATCCATAACCAAAGTGTAAATGTGGTCCCGAACCTTTTGCCAAACAGTCATCACTCTATCCCTATTCTGTATAACAACCTTTATCAACAACTCCAAGAAAAATACTGTTACATTATCATTGTAATCGTATGCCACGCTTTCATGAACATCTGGTCCTCGAGATAAGTCGATTAAAGTTTGTACAAGTTCAAATAGAGCCTCCTCATGAAGGAATTTAGAATCAGTTATCATTTGTTCCAAATTGCAGTCTTTTATACACTCTTTGGCAGCCTCAATATAGTTCTGTTCTTCGGGAGTTGGTATTTTTGTTAAGTTCTCTGCGGAGACCATATAAGAATAAATAGAACTTAGAAGGCCGGTGTCTTGTTTGGCAGCAGATGGAGCTTCTTTGTAAACTAGTAACAACTTGCCTGTAGGTTCTATGAAGTCTTCAACCTACGGAATTTCAAATATTAGAAACTAAGATGGAATAAAAATTGACATAGTTCATCTCAATAGATAAAGTCTAATGTAAACATTGAATGTTTTTTATTAAATCAATATTGCCCTGACCAGGATGTGGAAATATGTGGTTTAACGGAATTGTAATTCATATAAAAATATTATTTTAGTTTGTTACTGGTCACCTAGTGGTAATTTTAATTCCTTCTATCAAAATATCAATTTACTTCTTAAAAAAATATTTCAACCTAATGTTTTTGTTTTTCTGGCTGGTGATTTTAACATAAATTCTATGACTGTAAACGAGGTACATTATTTTACCGATCTCTTGGAATCATTTGGATTATTTCCAAAAAATTCTACTCCTACTATAGTAACTGCTACATGTGCCATTATTCTAGATCAAGTATACTCAAAATTTGATGAATGTGAGGGTGTTGTTGACATAAATACTGAATCAGATCATCACTATTTTCTCAAACGATTGTTAACAGATATCTAAATGTTATGCATATAAGTGAAAATAACATTTCTGACTTTGATATTACATTTATCTAAAGAAGCTTGGAAGGCCATTTATGAAGCTTCTGGTACAAATATTAGATTTAAAATATTTCATGATAATCTGACTTATTATTTCAACATTAGTTGCCCTATAAAATAAAATAAAAAACAACAAAAAGTTTAATTCAAAATGTAAATATCCGCAACTCAAAGCAACATATCACTTGTTTCAAATACAAATTATAATTATTATTAGGTAAAATAAATCATTCCTCCAATAAAAATAAAAATGTATGGGATGTTATGAATGAACTCAGTGAAAAGCAAAATATTCAGAAATATATCACCTGACATATTATTGATAATTCAACAGTAAGTGATCCACTATTAATTGCTAATAAATTTTATGAATACTTCATAAATGTCCATAATGAAGCCATTAAATCAATATCTAAACCGAATTATACATCAAAGTTCCCTTCAAATAATTTGGTTCAAACAGCATATTTATTTCATATTTCACAACAGAAGATGATCTGGAAATACTCAAGAATAAATAAAAAATAAAAATTCATGTGGTTCTCATAACATTCTGATATTGAAATTAAGAAAACTGCAAATTTTATAATAGAAGCACTTTTTCATATAATTAATACTTTTTTTGAAGAGGGATTTACCCTTATGAACTGAAAGTTTCAATTGTCTCTCCTATTTTAAAAAAGGGCGCTGCTGTCAAATTACCGCCCAAAATCTGTATCCCCAGTTTTGTCAAAAATATTTGAGTATGCTGGAACAGAGATTCATAAAGTAATTACTGCTTAACATTGGGATATTTTGTAATCTCAGTCGGGCTTTTGATTGTGTTCAGCATTGTATTTGGAAAGACAGGCTTTATAAAAATGATATGAGGGGAAAAGCATACAAATCGTTATCCCTGTATCCAGAAACAGGTTACAATCCGTCAAGACTGTTGATAAAAGAAATACGTATATATCAGATTAATGGTAAATGCACAAGGAGTTCAGGAACCCATAAAAAGACCTCTGTTGTTTATCTTATACAGGGTTGGGATAAAGTATGGAACCAAGTAAATATCTTTTAAACGAAAAGAACGATATTTATGAAAATTTGCAGGTAAGTGCAATGGAACAAAATGCATCTTATGTACATTTTTTTGTTAATAATATACTTCCGGTTTAACCGGAAATGCCATCAACTTCTTTAATTTAAATGGGACACCCTATATATATTTTTACAGATTTTGAAAGAGCTTGTTATTTTGAATTCATACATACTGATTTTAGTGTAAAAACATTTGTAAGAACGAGGAATATAGCACTTTAATCAACCTCATTGAGTTTTGTGCATTAGAGCAAAATAGCTATTTATGTAACTAGTTATGAAGTGCATCATTTTGTGTAACGAGTGAAATTTTTGCGGGACGAGCGAGCTCCGCGTAGCGGGGCGAGCGAGGTCCCGCAAAATGACACGAGTTACACAAACAAGCATTTCATAACGTGTTTCATACAAGATTTTATCTAATTTTGACAAGAAGAAAGTTTAGTTTACCTATCAATAAAGCATTTCATAACGTTTTATACAAGATTTTATCTAATTTTGACAAAAAGAAAATTTAATTTATTTCTGATTAGAAAACAGCACTTTTTGATTCCTACAAGTTATGCAACCAATATTACACAAGACAATACTCTTATTTTATACATTAATTTCAGACTTTTCTTTATTATTTTACCATTAATAGAAAATAAGAAAAGGATTGCCACTGATATTCTTGGTGAATCAAGCACCTCAAGTTCAAGATCAGTTATGCATCACGAAATTACATCAACTTCTAATTCTGCAGGGGTTAACCTAACAAACTGTTCGGAATGTGTCATAAATATTTATAATGCATAAAATAAAATGTGAATTATTCTAGTTGTTCTTATTGTTAGTAGTTCTCTTCAGTTCTAGTTGTTGTTATTTTTCTATAATATGACATTAAACTTTCTTTTTTTCTCTCTTGTTTTTATTAACTGGTGATATAATTAATTTTTCATCACCAGATACATAATATTTTTCATTATGTAACTGGTTACGAAAAATGTGACGTTTGCTAACGGAAGTCAGTTTTGAAAAATGTCACTTTATATGTCCAAATTAGATAAAACTATTTAGATAAACTAATTGATGTTGTTTGTATGCATAGTAATAAATAAACGAGTACTGTTTAGTACGACTTTTGTTCTCCAAGTGTCAAATTCTAATTGACGGAAATAAATTTTACAATTTAGAATGGTCCAATTAAGTGAAAAAGAGCGTTTGAAATTTTAATGATGATCGGTTATGGTGATCGTGTTAGAACTCATGATGAAGTGTGTCATATTTTTAATAATTTGCATCCGGAGAGAAATCCTATATCACGCTCAACAGTAACTAGAATTTGCTAAAACCTGGAAGACCGCGGACTGCAACGAACGAAACTGTTAAACAAAATATTGCAATCGATTTAGAAGAATCACCTCAAACTTCCACCACAAATTTAGCACTAAACCATGGTATCAGTCGACGTTCTGTAGGAAAGATATTAAAAAGTGAAAAGTATCATCCGTATAAGGTACAGTTGGTTCAAGAATTGTCAGACGATGATTTTGACCGACGGCTGGAATTTTGTGAAAGGCTAATGGACATCTGTAATGTCAACGAAAATTTTGCTTCTAACATAGTATTTTCCGATGAGGCAACTTTTTGTTTAAATGGAACAGTTAATCGCCATAACTCAAGGTATTGGTCAAATGAGAATCCTCATTGGATTCATGAAGCACATACCCAGCATCCACAGAAGTTAAATGTTTGGATGGGAATTGTCGAAAATAGGCTTATAGGGCAATTACCACAAAATGTTTGGTTTCAACAAGATGGAGCACCTCCCCACTATGATAGACGGGTTAGGGATTTTCTGGATGCGAATTTTCCAAATCGATGGATTGGACGTAGAGGATTAATAGAGTGGCCTGCTCGTTCTCCGGATCTAAGCCCGTTAGACGACCAACAAACTTACAGGAATTGAGACAAAGAATTATTGATGAATGTGAACTAATACGTGGAGAAGTCTTGGAAAGAGTAACTCAAGAATTTGTTAATAGGATGGCATATTGCCAGCAAGTTAACGGCGAGCATTTTGAACATTTGAAGTAATTTTGTTTCTAAAATAATGAAATGTACACCTATTGTACAACTAACAGTGAGCTATTCCTCATTTTTACAAAATTTTTTACACTAAACTCAGTATGTATGAATTCCAAATAACAAGCTCTTTCAAAATCTGTAAAAATATATAGGTTGTCCCATTTAAATTAAAGCAGTTGATGGCATTTCCGGTTAAACCGGAAGTATATTATTAACAAAAAAATTTACATCAGATGCATTTTTTCCATTGCACTTACCTGCAAATTTTCATAAATATCGTTCTTTTCGTTTAAAAGATATTTACTTGGTTCCATACTTTATCCCAACCCTGTATATGAATGAGTTACTTTCTGTTATACCAGAATCCTTTACCACTCTTTATGCCGATGATTCAACATTTCTGTTTAGAGATAAAGCTCCCAATATTTCAAGGATCAAACTTATGAATGGTTTATTGAAATTTTCAGCCTGGTCTAGTGATCAATATTTGTTATTTAGTACAATTAAAACGAATTTCATTTCATCCCCACCAACAACATTTTTCCCCTGACTTCGATATATTGGTTAACAACTTTTTTTTCCTTGGCTTTAAGGCTTAGCCCATGCAGCCAGACACTAAGTAGGTAAAATGTTTGAATGATCATGTAAAATTGATCTAAATATATAAATCTGCAGACAATTTTAAAATTAAATGTGACAATGTTTTGACGCCCATTATACCTATCTAGACAAGAATATCCCAAAAAAAGTTTTCCCTAACACAAAGGATTCCGTTACAAACGTCTACCAGGGCATTTTTAAAACAACAAATAGAGAGTAGACCATGGTAAGTAAGGTAAATAATACAGTAGGATAGACACTTAGGAATGCAAGATTATCTAATGACTACAATTTAATACTCATAAGGCAGTAGAATATATTTTTTTTTATTTGTAGATAATAGGTGCAAAATATTGTAAGGTGTTTCAACTTTTAAATTTAGAAGTTTTTGTATTAATTTTTCAGATTGATTTTTGTATCTATTGCAATTGAAGAATATGTGGTCTAAGTCGGACGTGACATTGCAAGTAGTACATAGGTTACTATCAAAGATATTGATTTTACGTAAATGTGCAGGATAGTTGGCTTAAGACTGATGGTAGTTATGTATTTTCTTAGGCGCTGATAATCTTCGAACCAGTGTCGTTTATCAATTTTTGGTACTAGCTGTGTGTAGCGAGTAGGTTTTGTGTTACAATATTCCCTGTATCGTTTATTCCAGTTTATGTACATATTTGTTCTGATTATGTTAATTCTTTCGTCCAATGATAGTCAGTAGGTCGTTTCTTCGCCTGTTATTATGCTCTGTTTTGCCAATTCGTCCACTTTTTCATTATATACAATTCCGGTGTGGGCTTTGACACAAGCAAAAATTATTTGTCGATTTTCATTGAGTTCTGCCAGATTTATTTCAATTTTTGTTATATATGGATTATTATACTTTGAATTTATTTCTAAGTGCGATTTTAAATTATTTAGAACAACAAGTGAATCAGTAGAGATTTTTCAGTATTGTTTTGAATTGTATTTTAATATAGCTAGATTCTGTGCAGAAAATGGATGTGTTTTTCTAGTTGGTAACAGTGTTGTACCTGTTGGGGTATTACTATTGCAGCACCAGTCCCTTGATTATGTTTTGAAGCATCAGTATATATTGGTGTGTACTTTTGATATGTACTTGTGATTTGTTTGACTACTGCGTTGTTTATAGCTGTAACTTCTGAATATTCCGGGATTATTATTGTCACATCTAGTAGAAGTTCCATGAGATTTACAGAAATGCTGGTAGGATTGAAATCACTTGTGTTTCTATAAGCTTCACATAGAAGAGGTGAGCTTTTATGTTTCCAATATTTAGATGTCAGATCATGAATGTTTGAAGCTGTTACCATAGTCATTAATGGGGAATTTTTAGTTTTGCATTTTAAGATGTTTTTCTCTGCTAACATTTGTCTCCGTAGTTCTAGGGGTGGTTCTAAGGTTTCTGTTCGAAGTGGTTCAATGGGAGTTGATTTCATCACAACCTCAAAGCTTTATTTTGTGAGACATCCAGTTTCCGTAGCTGCTACTTGCTTGCTCAGCCATATAATGTGCTGCCATAATCAATAATTGACCTTATGTATGCCTTGTTGAAAGTTAGTGCAGTTTGAGGGTTTGCACCCCACCATGTTTTCATTATAGATTTGAGAAAGTTTAGTCCTTTACTTGCTTTTACAAGAATTTCCTCTATGCATGTTTTAAATGTCAGCTTTCTGTCAAGTGTAATACCAAGATATTTAAATCCGTTGCCTAGAGGGAACCGAATATTTCCCAATGTTATTGTGGGGGTATTTAAAATGTTATGTCGAGTAAAGATTACACATTGTAATTAACCCTTATGATATTGATTTATCGAAACAATTGTCATTTTTTTAGAATTTTCAATAACTTTTATTATATTGTGGAATTAACTAGAAACCGTGAGTTTAATTTAAAACACTAATTACACATTGTGATTTGTTTGGAGAAATATCAAATCCATGTTTCTCTAAGCAATTGAAGAGTGGTGTTATAGCTGCATTAAATAAAGTTAACCACTGTTCAAATCTTTTCGAATGTATGTAGATGACAAAGTCGACTGCATGCTGGATAATATTAGCGTTGGGTGTAATAGTGTGAATGTTTATAGTGTAAATATTGAATAGTAATGGTGCCAATACGGAGCCTTGTGGTAGACCTCTGTTGGCTACTCGATTTTTTAACAGGGTTCCATTCTGTTGTCGAACTGTTATGGATCTATTTACATACAGTTTGCAAATAATAATTGCTATTTCTACAGGTACTTGCAGATTGATTAATTTTCCGTGCAATATTTGCCATTCATTCCATAAGCTGGTTTTATATCAAGGAATAGTGTGATAAGATATTCGTCTTTTGCGAAACATACTTGTACTTTTGTAACAATATGTGCCGCTGCATCAAAAGTTCCGTAGTTTCTTTTAAATCCATATAGAGTGGAAGGGATGGCATTTATATGATTTAACCACCATTCTAGACGATTTTTTTACTATTCTTTCAAAACATTTTAAAGCACATGGTAGTAACTATATGGGCCGATAACAGTAGGTATCCTCTGGATTTATGCCATGTTCGAAAATAGGTATGACTACAATCTTTTTCCATTCAATGATACTTTCGCCAGGCAGCCAAATGTCGTTGAATATTTGTTTTAGAATTTGCTTAGCATTTAGAGGTAGATGATGAAGCATTGAAATATCGAATTTCGTCTTTTCCTGCAGATGTGTTTTTCCTATTTTGCAGTGCATAATCTATTTCCTTCACGTTAATAGGTGTTGAAAAAATTGGATGATTATTTTTGGATTGTTTGAGAGTCTCTAGATTGTGGCTGATGTCATCGAGTGGCATAGGAGGTGCAATTTTATCAAGGAAGTCCTCCTGCCATGCAGTACTGTCATTTTTTTCAAACTATTACTTCTCTTTGCATTCTTTTTGCTTGGTTCCAGAATTCCGTCACAATGTGTTTTTATTAAGTTTTGAGCTCCATCTCTTCCTACAGTCCTTGGCTTTGTCTTTTAATAGTTTTTTTATTGGTGCTATTTCTTGTTTGTCTTTCATAACTAGTAATGTAATATACTATTAATATCTAAATTTTATCATTGTTATGATGTATTATATTCATTTGAAGTTTTATTCAATAAACTTTTGGGATACACTCTTGTTTGTAAAAATGTATTGAAGCTTTAATAAGGATCTTGGATAATGAATTATATTATAAGCACCACCAGTCCTATGAAAAATTGTATTACCTCTGTAGGGTTTGCTTTACTTTTACTGTAATATAATGAATGGATTTAAGTAATATGGTAAACTATCTGGTTGTTAATAAATAAAAGTCAATAATGATATTTTCAACTAACAAATGTACTTACTTCTATAAATGTTTTCGACAGCAACCCATTGCTGTACAAGGCCAATAAGAGATCAAATAAATGCTTCCATCCTTCCCTCATTGTATTTCCATGTTGATGGATTAGAGAAAAGACCGTCTTCAGGGCTAACTGAGCTTTAAAGTTCATTCCAAACTGTACTACAATATTGTTTTGTTTCTGTTGGTTGTAAAATACTGTAAACTTGCTAATACTGAGAATGAGCATGTCCAAATTTGTAGACATGTTAAGGTTTGCTGCTATAGATGCACATTTTTCAAAACCTAAAAGTAAAATAAGTATTCTTAATAGTTTCGTTTATTTTCGATCTACAGAAGGATGTCTAAAGGAACCAATTATTTGTATGGTGAAAAGCAGAGAATTTCTGTGATGCACAAAATTAAAATGAGAAAGTATGTACAGTTAAAGAAGACCTGGGAATTGATCATTTTGAAAGCTCGCTCATATACAAATCAGTATCATAATAATGTTAAGTCTACTAACCTTGCATGACTTTTTTATGAACATTCTCACTTTCAGCTTTCTCGTAAATAGATGATAAGGCAGCTACAATAGGTCCATACACAATACAAAACAATTCTGAATCATAAGTTCCACTATTATCATGAATATATATCCCATCTTTCGTCTGGCCCTTCCTCAACAATAACTTCCAAAAATAGTTCTCTCTGACTAAACCAGTTTGTTCGGCGGGCATAATTATTTCTTCGTTTTTAATTGTGGAATAAATATCATCGAGCATTTCTTCATCGAAATCATTGCCACCATTAACGCCTTTGAGATTCTTTTTGAAGGCATTGGCGGACATCGGGGTAGTTTGCTTCTTGGCGTTTTCATTATGTTGGTCCACATTGAGCATTATAATGGCGTAAGCCAATGTGAAAGCTGAATCGACGTCGGCAAATGGTTCGTTATTGCTTTTGTGCCAAGTCTCGGCAAAGTGTTCCAAGATTAGAGATATTGTGGGAGCTTCACCTTAAGAATACAGAATATTTATAAATTTCTTGATGTCAGATATTTTATCAGATATAACATTTCTGTGAATGTTTATAGAAAATATGTCCTGCGTCCTTTCAGCAAATTTTTGACTTAAAACGTCCGCAGCTGAGTGTCGAAAGAGGCCCACCACTTCTGTGATGGGAGGCAAACAGAGTTTTTCAACGTTAGAGCGTTTGAGAGGGTGTGTTGCTCTGTTCTCAGCCTCTTGTATACATAAAAAATTAGTGAAAAATTGTAATCGTTCAATTTTACGATGTCTGATAGTTAGGCAGAAATCTCTGGGGTGAAAAGATCTATATTATGTAAAAAAATATTTCAACAAAGAATTTCTCTGAAGCAGGAGAAATTAGAACGGTATTTGCTTGATTCGGATGATGATATTGGTAATCCAAACATTGAGGAATCGGATGCTGAGTCTGGTAACTAACTGTACTGATAGTGATGACACAGAAGATATTTTTCTTTCGAAACATACAAATGAGAAACCACGAATAACAGAGTGGGTCGAATTGACAAAGGAGGAAATAAAAATATTTCTTGGCCTTACATTTCATATCGGCACTATTAGGCCAAATAGACTACATGATTATAGGAAAAAATATCGGCTTTTCAATTTACCCGGCATTTTATAATCATATGAGCAGAGACCGCTTAAGATGTTTACATTTTAGCAGTAATCCGAAACCTGAAGATTCCAAGCCAGCTTATAGGTTATTCAAAATAAGACCTGTTACACATTATTTCAACTCTAAAATGAATCAAGTCTATTACCCAGGAAAAAATTATCCCTGGATGTATCTATGGTACTGTCGCATGGCCATTTAGTTTTTAGACAGTACATTAAAAATAAACGACACAAATACGGAGTGAAATTATAGGTATTTGCTAACGCAGCCAAATGGACCGGTGTTAAAATTTTTGGTATACACTGGTACTCTAGACAATTTTGCTAGTAAAGAACATTCTGCCAATGTAGTGCTGCACTCACTCTTATTAGACAACTTCTACAACAGACCTAGCCTGCAAATTGTTATCTAGAGAAACATATTGTTAAATATTTTTAGAATCTACGTTCCTGTATATTTTATTTAATATGACAGAAACCAAAAAAATGTCAAAAAAAATTTTGATGGTTGTTGATAGATTGTCAGATTTACTGTGACTGATACGAATAAAGTTTTTGATCGTTAATCGATATAATTAATTGTTACAATCTTCTAAGAAACTGATATTGTGGATTGAAACACATATTGTACTGGTACTCTTAAAGTAGATAGAAAAGAAAAGCCCTGTTGACCTCCCCTCCACTTTGTAGAAATAAAAAACAAGTAGCGCATATTTATGAGCTTGCATATCCCGCAAATTAAAAATTTTGAGCTCATCATACTACCTAGGAAGTCTTTACGGTAGAATTAGAAGCTAATTATGAGCTTTCAAATTAATAGGTATAATTTTAATTTTTAAGCTCGCTCTCTTAACCCCTAAAAACCCTTGCAAACTGATGCATGAGCAAAGCAGACAAGAGTAAAGTATGCTAAAAAGTTGAGATAAAAAATCAAAATTGTTCTTAAATTACATAAGGTCTGATTTTGGTGCCCAACGTTTACCGTTAATGGCAAAACAGGCTAGACAAGTATTTTATATATCAACAGAATTAGGAAACTTGAAAAAATATTATAACAGGCAACAAGAAAAAGAAAAGCCAGAAGCTGTTTGCAAATAAAATAAGTACAAGGGGGTATAGACAAAAAGGACCAAATGATGGCATAAGAAAGAAAAACGTTGCAATGGTATAGAAACACGCCCATCAAGAGTGCACTAACCCCACTAAAACAGAATTTCATAAGAATATGTAGTTTTTAAGTAAGATTTTTAATAAATATAATGTATTTTTATGTTCCTGGTATCCAAACTGCTTATAATTTCCCAAAAAAAAAATCAGTTTCTGTGGGTGGCTAGCCTCAATCCAGTCAGCTGCGAACATATTAAAGATTTAAATAATTTTTGGATCACTGTTGTAACAATTTTACATAAATAAATCAATGTATTTATCATGAGTCAGGCATATAAACAGTTTAAGTACACAACATTAAACAATCACCTGGTAATCTGAAGGTCTCCAAAAAAGCTCTCAATGCTTCATCAATTCTAACACCCCTAAAATTGAATGTGTCCACAAAAGCTTGTAATATTTTAAGGTTACTCCTGTTGCTGATATATTCCCCAATCATCGCTTTACTCAAAGCTGGATTTTCTCTTAAAAATCTAGCGATTTCATTTATGTCTAGTTCTGGCTTTAAAACACCATGTTCTTGAAGAAATTGTATACCTTTTTTCGGTTTTTGATTGAAATATTCAGTACCTAGAAATAAACATATTGTGTGAGAGGAAAAAACAATCTAACTGTGAAAACATTAATAAATTAATTTATCTTATATTATCTTACCCTGTGGCAACCATTTCTTAATACTCTTCTTTGCAGCTAGTTCTTCTTTCTTTGGCATATATTCAGAAATTTTAATCCTAGACGACTTTCCAATAAAATAGCTGATATCACTAGATTGTTGAATCAAATCTTCATTTTCCATATCAGTTTTGCTCTTTTCTTCACTGCACCTAGTTTCAATACCTTCAGCAATAATCAACAGAGCATCTAATGATAATAAATGGGTGTGATATACACCAGAAGTAGATGACATAGAATTTTTTGCTAATAACTTGGTCAACTCTTCATATAAATTTGCACAGTACATGTCACAGTCATAATTAACATATAATTCAGTGTGAAATCCGGGAATCCGCCATAACTGCAATATATTATCCAAAGCTATCTCTTTATGTTCATAAGTAACTTTAGGAGAATCGCTTAAAATTATTTCTATCAGTTTTTTTAAATAATGTTCTAACTGAAATTTCAGATGAGTCCGTAATGATTCAAATAATAAAAAAGAAACCTGTAGGTCCAATGTAAATATAGTCAATCTTTCTGTATTCATAAGAGAAAATAAGTTCCTGCACAAGTCATCCTTTACAAGGGCCAGTAATGTGCTATACTTTCCTATATTATCAGCGCTTATTTCAAATGCTACTGTCAATAACGTGAGCCCCAAATGAATCATTATTTCAGTATTCTGTTTGTCTAAAGGATTACAAAGGCTTATCAGGAACCTAAGCAGTTCTCTTACACATGCCAATCCATATGGGGACAAGTTAATTTCTTGCTGTGGCTGTGGGGTGAATCTAATGCCTCTTTGATTTACATAATCTTGATTATTTTGAGTTGGTTCTTCAGAAACTTCTTCTTCTATAGATGGTTTAATTTCTGATACTTCTTCCGTACTTGAAGTTAGTACGTCAGGACTTTTTAAATTTTCATTAGCGCTACTAGGACTATCTATTGTAATATCTACATCAGACTGAGAAATTTCTTTTGGACTAGATATATTGTTAGTAGCAGTATCAGGGTTTTGTAGTGAGCCTTGCATATCTACAATAGTACTCTGGGCAACAGTAGCTAAATTTACTTGTGGAATCTTAGGAACCTCACTCTCCACCTTATCTTTTCTTTGTGAAGAATACTGTTTTTTCCTCTTAGTCCGAGTTTGATCTAAAGCTCCAGGCTTCATCTTGAGCTGTTTAATATATGATGTTTTTAAATCCTCACTAAACTGAGGCAATCTCATAAAAATTAGTTGTACCATATCTTTTAAATAATGCTCAGCAGTTTTTCGTAATAAATCAACTAATCTTGTTTCAAAACATATTCGGAAACAAGACAGCATAATCTCACAGAGGCTCTCATTTGTTAAGGCCGCCCCCTCTGATGATAAAGTCAATGTTCTCAGGACTTGTAAAATCCGCATGAGTACAACCCCATCTGATGATTGATCTGTACCGACGAATCTGGCATGAGTTACAGCATCGGCTATGCTATGAATAGTTTGGGGAATAGAGGTGTGTCCAGGATCTATAAGAAATTTAAATTAATTTAAATATAATTATAAAACAGTTTAAAAATCAAATAAATTTAAGGATAATAAAAAAATAAGAAACTGAATTAGTTATAGGTAAGTAGAATTTGATCAAATTAATCATTTTAAGTTAAGTTAGTTGTCAGTTTACCAATTTTTTGGGGAAATCCAAGAGATTCGTTAGATTGCAATACAAAGAAAGAACATAAATTTGTAATTTTCTACTGCTTAACTTAAGGTAGTTTACCATGGTGAACAGTGGTCAAATTGAGGGGGGATGAGGTGGGTTGCCATCCCTTTAGTTAAATATTTATAGTAAAGTCACCCCTCTAGTCCTTAGTGTAATTCCTGAGACTGGTTTATGTCTTTAAAGATGTGCAAATAAATAAATTAAACCATAACATTCCTTTAATCCCAAAAGGACAGTTTTTCTGAAGTTTAATTGTTAACATACACTACATAAGACTATACATATTTTTTAGAGCAATGTGTAATGGCAAATATATTTTCTTTTTCTTCTGATGTATTATTCGAAAATCTTGTTTCCTGAGTATGATTTGATAGAGAGTTCTTAAACCATTAGAGTACAACCCCCTCAATAGCTTTTTTTTTAATTTTTCCAGGAGCATATACCTGTCTATAGTATCGAAGTCCCTTTGAAAATAAAAAAAGCTACCCCAATAACCTTTCTTGCACTTAAAGCAGTTTTCCAGTTCGTTAACATTGTTTGTAATGCACTTTCACAGGAGTTTTTTTGTTCGATATTGTACACTGCTGTTTATTAACTGTAAAAATATGTCTCTGGTCACTTCAAATGCTTTTTACAGGATGCTTGTGGTTATTCCATCTACACTACTGTTTTTTTTAGACTCTTAACTATAGTTTTTAACTGTGTTAATGAAATTGACCTAAATTTTTCTATTCTTATGTCACGTTGCTCTATTTTTTCTACTATCTCCATTATGTCCCGGTTACTTATTTTCATGGTTATCGCTTCTATGTTTTGTATAAAATAAGTGTTAAATTTTTATGCCATAATGCTCTCGTCTCTCTTGATATTGTCTTCAAAATATATTCCCATTTTTTTAGTTTTAACTTTTCCTTCCTTTTTATGGTCTTCCACATTTCTATCGAGTTATTTTGATTTAGATCTATTTTGCATTGTAATAAATACTTTTCTGTTGTCTAACCATATCAACTACTTTATTTATTTGAGTCCTATATTCTTTAAAATAGTCATTGCTCTTAGTTATTATAGCTTTCCGATATAACTGGTCCCTTTTTTGTATGCTTGAATAAATTTCTATTGTCCACCATTTTTTATCACCCCATTGTTTTTTGATAACTTTTTCCATTATGGGAGCATATTTATTTAGTACTAAGGAGATTGTATCTACCAACTGATCTGCTAATGTGTCTATGTCTGTACAGTTTCTGTCCCATTCAGTATCCATAAGATCCATTTGAAACATAAACTAGAAACAGTAAGTTTCATTAAAAACAGTAAAATTTTTGTAAATGATAATTACTTGGGTAATTAACTTTTTGCTCCAGTTCCTTGTATATTCTCTTGTATGCTTAACAATTCTTATCAAATGCAAGATGATTATAATCAATATTTGGCACTTTCAATACATCTGATGCATATTTACAATTGGTACAGATATTTTGTTGAGACTGACATACATCTATTTTATGATCTCCTGTACATTTTGGGCAAACACTTTTATCAGATTTGCAGTCTTTTGCCATATGACCAAACTTATAACACTTAAAACACTGCACTATATTTATATGATCAAAATATGTGTACAATCTCCACCCAATTGATAGTTTATCTTTTTTATATATTAGGCTATATGTATTAGAGTCCACCTCCAAAACAACACTTTCTTTACCTCTTTTACCTTTGAAGTGTGTTATCACAGATATATTTCTCTTGTCCTCTGTTGTTGTTACAGTATTTTGCAAAATAATTTTCTCTATAAAGTCATTTTCATTGTTTAACAATTTTTCTTCTACATTTATAATTTTTATCTTCAGAATTTTTTTTAATCTCCTCAAAAATTATCAAAGTAGTATGTCATTGGAAATTTTATGAGTCCATTTACACAGCACGGCCAAACCAGGAAAATGGATGTATTGTTGTCCTTTTCAAGCCCATTGTTACAGTGTTTTCGATTTACCTGCCCCGGCTGATCTGAGTGTGCACTCAGTTCAAAAGTCGTGTTTGATTATGGTTTTAGAGTTGCACTCCTCCAGTATCATATGTTCAATTTACGAGCCGTACTGTCCGAGTACGCCCTCAGTTCAATTTTATTTGCCCTGAAATGAAAGACGGTACAGTCTTTTCAGTTCAGTGTTAATCAAAAAAAAATTCTATTTAGCTGACCAAATTACTATCATCTTCCAATAGAAATTCTGAAGAAAAGATGTTTCTCATAAATCATGAAGAAAATACCAAGATACTCGTTTTTGTTTTGCCTCCAGAATGTTTGAAACACGATTAAAATGAAATGCATTTTATATAATACTATATTCTAAACATTTATCCACCTTAGTGTTTTAAATGAAACTCACGGTTTCTAGTTAATTCCACAATATAATAAAAGTGTTTAAAAATTCTAAAAAATTGACGATTGTTTCGATAAATCAATATTGACGATGATATTGATTTATCGAAAAAATTGTCAATTTTTTAGAATTTTCAATAACTTTGATTATATCGTCGATTTAACTAGAAACCGTGAGTTTCATTTAAAACACGAATATGAGCAGATTCCACGAAGTAAGGGTCGAGACAGTTAATTTCATTTATCCACCTATCCGCACTTATTTAATACAAGCTGCTGGTAAGTTTCCAAATCTACTTGAAGAGTAAATTTGTATGTTTCATTTACTAAAGAATACATATTTTCCATGCTGCTGTTCATGTTCATGTATTTTGTTCCTTGATGTTGGTTTGTTTCCCACTTTTTGACTGACAATTGCGTTAGAAACACTTGGACTTGCAGTTTATCGGGTCTTAGATCTAAAACATACTTTTTTGTACAATTAAGTGAACTAGCATGCCCTCTCCAAGTTTTCTGGCGTCATTTCAGGGATAACTGAATTTGCAGAGTGCATCAGGTTATAAATCGAAAACACAATTAGAAAATTTAATGATGGCTTCAAAACAACCCCGATATTATGAATATACTAAGTCTATTCTTTTTCTACCTCATTGGGTAGAAGCCAGATGTTATTTGTTTTTTTAAGATAGTGAGATTCCTACGAGGGCAATTCAGAAACTAACCTCCGATTGGTCACAGTGCGGGTAGTGGGGGGAGTAGCGCGCCATCTGTGCATTCACACGCTCAGCAGGTCACTCGGCATCAAGCCGTAGTCGAGTGAACATCGTACCTGCGCTAGTTTAGTTTTTGTGGCAGTTTGAAATGTGTGCTGCAATAGAAAATCCCGCCAAATGTGAAGTGCGTGCTGTTATAAGGTTTTTTACAGCCAAAGGATACTCTGCAGCAGCTATTCATCGTGAGCTTTGTGCCGTGTACGGACCAAAAGTTATGAGTGAAGGAGTTGTCCGTGAATGGGTACGTTTATTTAAAAGTGGACGAGAAAACGTTCATGATGAAGGGAGGAGTGGTAGACCATCCTTGGTGACTGACGAACTCGTTCAGACAGTTGATGCAAAAGTTCGTGAAAATCGACGTTTCACAATGGCGGAGTTGTCTACTGATTTTCCATAGATTTCTAAGACTCTTTTGTACGAGATAGTGACAGCAAGATTGGGTTACCGTAAGTTCTGTGCACGATGGGTGCCCAAAATTCTTACCGACCACCACAAAAGTCAAAGAATGGCCTCTGCATTAGACTTTCTGTCACGTTATGAGGACGAAGGAGAACCATTGTTAAACAGAATCGTGACCGGTGACGAAACCTGGATTAAGTACGTGAACCCTGAGACAAAAGAACAATCAAAGATGTGGGCACATTCAGATTCGCCTACCAAACCAAAAAAAGCCCGGCAAGATTTTTCTGCCAGAAAACTGATGGCAACGGTGTTTTGGGATGCCAAAGGGGTGTTGTTGGTTGAATTCATGGAACGTGGGACGACCATTAATCAAGACGTGTACTGTGAAACACTAAAAACATTACGACGGGCTATACAGAACAAACGCCGTGGTATGCTGACTTCCGGTATCGTTTTTTTGCACGGGAACGCCCGTCCTCACTCTGCTCGCAGAACAACAGCCCTTCTTGAGTCCTTCAAGTGGGACGTTTTCAACCATCCACCTTACAGCCCAGATCTGGCGCCAAGCGATTATCACCTCTTCATGCATATGAAGAAATGGCTCGGGTCCCAGCGGTTTGATGACGACGAAGAGCTCAAAGATGCGGTCACAGGCTGGCTCAAGGCACAAGCGGGTGATTTTTATGCAGAAGGAATTTCAAAGCTTGTGAAGAGATACGATAAGTGCCTCAATCGTTATGGAGACTATGTCGGAAAATAGTGCGAAGATGTAGTTGTAAGATGTATATATTAAAATATTTTTACTTAACTTGGTGTATTTTTTTCAATCAACCGGAGGTTAGTTTCTGAATTGCCCTCGTATATTGGAATAATTATTAATTTATTACAAAGAAATATGTAAGTTTGTCCAATAAATTTAAAAATAACCAAAGAAAACAATTTTTAACACTGGATTACAATACACAGGCATTGTAATAGCTATAGCAAGAAATATTAATTGATTGTCACATAACAGATATTTGGATACCTCTTGATAAAATAAATTAAAATTAATGTTTTCCTTTGTACTTATTATTTCCCGAAACAATGGTCATTTTGAAACTTGAACATAAAATATTTATTAAACCCACATATACCTGAATAAATAACAATTATGACCAAAATAATTGTTTCTGATTAAAGCTAATAGACATTTTAAGAATGTTGAGAAATTAACTAAACTAGAATTAAGCAGTTCTGTATTTTGTAAATAAATTATAGCACCTGTCACTTTCGTTTACAGAACAAACAATTACATTTTATTTGTAGTCATTATCACTAATTACTTAAATAATAGTGTATTATTTAATAAATAATTCGTTTCCCTGAGCTCTAGAGGATTCTTTTGACAACAAAAATAGAAACATTGTCATGTTATTCATCTAATTTATAAGATTAGAAACACTAACCTAATAATCCATATGAGAGGAACTTATTAACAGCTGTAAGGGCTAAACTGGTAACTGGCCCCGTAGTTTCCTCAGATCGAATGACATTTAAAAACGGGGCTAAAAAGGTATTTGGTTCCACAAATCTCAAATCTTCTACATTGTCTAAAATATCTCTGAGTTCTTGAAAGTTTCTTAGCAAAGAATCGACATCATCGTCTTGATAAGAATGCGAAGACCATCTTGCGCCCCTTTTCATTGCCGCCATCAAATTCGAAATTTCCCCTTTGACAACAAAAATCCCATTTCCAGGAAGTGCCATTGTTAACCTCTTGAAAATGTGTTAACATTTCAAAATAATACACGTTTCCAGCACTAGTTCTTGGAGAACCATTAATTTTAGTTTTGACGTATAAAATCAGTCGTTTTTGACATTTTTAAGTGACGTTTATTTTCATGCATATGACAGTACACGTCAACAATTTTAAAGAATTGTTAAAAAGAAGAATATTCTATTTCTACTACTTTACGAAGTGAAAGTAAAGGTTGATAGATCGTGACTCGACTTTTCGAATACTCATTTCTTTTTCACTTAACACGTGTGATCAATCGCCAAAATATTCGCTTGTAGAATACCCAAATGTAACTGGATGACCAGAAATGTTGTGTCGTTGTGTTAACTAAGAACGAAGAAGATAAAAGTGATGTTAAATATCCTAGTTGTATGTAAATAAAAAAGCGAAAGAAATTAAAATTTAAAAATGGTTTGTAAAGATACTTTAAAAATAAAAAATTTACCTAAAGAACTTTCTGATGCACATAAAGAAGACTTCGCTCGACATTTTGGGGCTTCCAAAATAAAAGTTATCACCTCTAGAGTAAAAGAAAAATCAGTTGTATATGCAAAATTTGATTCTGAAGAATTAGCTAAGAGTGTAATGTTTAGACTTCATCAGATTACGGTATTGAACTGTAGATTATGTGTTGAATATGCCGAAAATGATTTATTACAAGGAAGGCCCAAACAAAAAAGAATTGATGAGGCTGATATTACTAGTAAAAAGTCTTTTAAAACTTTCCTAAACAAATTAACATCTTTCAATGACAGTGTTGGATTCCATCAGCCACCGCCTTCGCATCTAAAATATTTATATCCTAAAGCAAATAGGGCTACAATTAATAACATTGCTCATGCTTTGTCAACTATTCCTAGATTCTACACTCAGGTGAGTATTATTATAATTGAGGGGCAAGGAGAAAAAACAAACGATATCACAAAACTAATTTACAGAGAAAACTGCTTTTATAGTACCAAATAATATGTTAGAGCTATTGGAAAAACGAACAGTACTTAGTTGATGATGTTTTTTCTTTAATTTATTACATTTGGGTAGCTTCTTAACAAAAGAGGCTCACTTTGGAATGCTTCCAATCTAGTTCGGGCTTCATATTTATTTTTACACGTAGTTCTTATAAAAACATTTTATATGAAGCCCCAAGTTGCTAAAACAAATACTTTTTGAGATATCAATTTTATAAATAAAACCTAACTTGTATTTTCAACACAAGTACACTTTCAATTTTGAAATATCTCCAATCTAGTTTGAGTTTCATATTTTTTTTAGAGATAGTTCTTATTATAAAAACGTTTTATACTAAGTCACAAGTTGCGAAAACAAATACTTTTCGAGATATGAATTTTAAAAATGATTAAAACTTGTATTTTCAACCCAAATACACATAAAAACTCAAAAATTCTCTCTCCAGACAATCTCTGAAGTTACTAAGGATCCAGATGATGATGTTCTGATTTTCAAAAAATTTAAGAAAGAGATAAATCCAAAAGCTTGCTGAAATATCATCAATTTAGAAATAAATAAAATTAAAACAAGTTGTCCAAAATTTGACTTATTCATCTAATGTTTTTTTACAGATATTGCTGATAATATTATAAAGTCACTCTCTACAGTTCGTAATCAATATTTGTTAAATTTTAGAAATTTCCCAAAACCTTGTAGTTCGTTCTTTCTGTCTCCTGTTTCTGTGTATGAACCACAATTGGATATTTAAACAATTCAAACTGTTTAGATACAAATAACCTCAATAGCCTTATCATTAAAAAAACATCGGATTTTCTAGTTAAACCTCTGACCACCCTTATAAACCTGATGTTTAATACTGGAGTTTTCCCAGACGCATTTAAATTTTCGAAAGTTCTTCCCCTACATAACAAAGGAGATACTTCTCAATTATATAATTACTGTCATATTTCTATTATATCTATTTTCAGTAAAATCATAGAAAACTTATCAAAGAACATTTATATGCTTATTACAACAAATATAACTTTTTTAGTAAATCACTCTACAGCACAAGCAATATTAAGTATTGTGGGAGACGTAATTGAGGGCCTTGAAGCAGGTGAACATATAGATATTCGTCTGTGTGACCTCTCTAAGGCCTTTGATTGTGTTTCTTACAATATCTTGTTAGAAAAACTTAATTATTATGGAGTAAGAAGGACAGCATTGTCACTTATAGAGAACTAACAGATGGCAGACTGTGTTTTGCAACAATACTTGTTCAGATTTTAAACCAGTTAAACACGATGTCTCTCAAGGTTTTGTCTTAGAGCCCTTACTCTTCATCATATATTTATTAATCCATACAAATCTGCTATGTTCACAAATGATACCACATTTATTTTTTCTACTAAAGATCTGGAAGAACTGTACTTAATATCTGAGGATTTACAAGCAAAAGCTGAAGAATGGTACTTAGGAAATAGGCTTAAATTAAATAATGATAAAACACAAAATCTAATCTTCTCTACTACCTACTTCAAAAGTGATACTAGGAGTGTAAAGTTGCTTGACTTATTTGTGGTTGAATACCTCATGTGGCGTGTTCATGTGGACTACCTAAAAGGTAGGTTGGCAACTTCACTCTTTGTGTTATGGCAGTTAAAAACCTCAACTAGTTTTAACACACTTAAAATGACCTATTTCTCACTTTTCCACTCGCATATATTTTATCCTATTGCTTTGAGGGGTAACTCTTCTGCTGCTTTAGACATTTTCAAATTACAAAAAAAAGCCATAAGATTGTTATGTAATGTTGGATTACATGAACCTTGTAAACATTTATTAATTGAACTCAGGATAAAACCCCTACCTGCTTTATTTCTTTATTATGTTTTAGTGGAGATTCATAAGACGAGAATTGTTTTGGAAAACATTCTGATATACAAGAACACAACACCAGATTTGCCACAAATTTTAGAAACAAACGTTTTCATTTAAATAAATCTCAAAAAAATTCAATAAAACTTGATCCATACAATATACTACAAGAGGAATTAAAAAAATCTACTTCAAACATATTTAAAAAATCTCTTAAACAGTTCATGCTACGATCTTGCTTTTACTCTGTAAATGAATATCAGGAACATTTTAATTAAAATAGAATTTCTTTCATTACATTAAAATTGATTGGCTAAGCACTGTGCCTTGCCTAACCAAGTAATGTATGGTTTGGAACATACTCATTGCCTTATCATATGTTTTTTAATAACTGTAATTTTTATAAAAACTGTATCCGGCCTACTGATGACTACTGTTGGCACTCTTTGTTTAAACTGTTTCCTCAAAATAATTCTTTTTACTGAAGAAAACTTTAAATAAAATGCCACTGTCCAGGAGGCTTAATGACGGACTGCACAGGTTCCTTCCAGTTATATGTTTGATAATCTTTGCCTAATTCCAGAACCATGGCATAATTGGAAATAATTGCCCTGTATTCATTGGGTAAAACAATGGTGTCTTTGGTCTTTATAACCTTTTCTATCCGCCCAAACACGTGGTCAGGAGGTAAAAATGAGTGACCCACCACGGGAAAAATAATGGATACTTCTTTGACAGAAGAACCTGAAGAATACAGCCATTTCATCAACATACCTATCATAGTCACATTCTTATTCTGGCCAGGACATCCATCACAAAAGAGCTGGATACTTTTTATAGAATCTTCTAGATCTAAAGATGAAAGTTTATGGTACAGCATTGAAGATATTTCGTTGGATCCCTTTTGTCTCATATTCTCAGTCCATGTAAAGGCAGTTACACTATCTTTGGTTTGAGGGGCTTTGGAATGACCTTGACAAACAGTGAAGTTGTAAAAATACAGTTGCCTGGAATAGTAAGCTGACTGATCTGGTACCCATGGTAGGACCAGATTTTTTTGGCAATCAAAACTGAGCTTAATAACATCATCCTCGAGACTTTTAATTTTTTCATAAAAAGCTTTGGCTTTTAAATTGTGCACCCTTAGTTTTGTTATTAACTCCAACTTGGCCTCTTCTGATTTCGTTGACCGTATTTGCACTTTGCATTCAGAGCAAGCATCTGTTGCTGGACTTTTAAAACTTATGTTAAAATATGTATCAAAAATAGTCCGAAAATAGTCATACTTAACTTTAAACTCTTTATTATCATGGCAATATAGTGTCCAAAGTTTTCTAATACTGCAGTCACTGGACATGTACTGGCGTTCCGATTTATTTCTGGTATAGTGTGACTCAATGCATTTTAATTTCAAAATAAAATCAGTTACTTTTCTCTGTGTGTAGCATAAACTTTACATCTTTTGTCCCCACTTCTTCTTTCTTCGGGTTGAGTACCTTCTTTAAGATAGTGCTTACTTATGTTTTGCACCCGAAATCTATATATTTGTAGTATGGTCAAAAAGGCTTTGCTTTAAATTTTTTCCATTCCTTTATTGGTTTTTATAAAGCAGAACACAGAAATTGTTAGTTTTCCTATCCTTTGAAGGACGATGCCTTTTTGGTGCGTACTGCGATGTATGCTTTAAAATAAAGTTATCTTGCTCAACTTTTGATTTATTATCATAAAACGCTTGATGAAATTTTCTTATATCTTGCATGCTTAAAGTTGGACAAGAAAACGTTTTTCTATGTTTGCACTGCGGTTTTTCAGGAGGATTCTTTGGTCTATGCCTAAAAAATAATTTAGTTTTATATGGAATACCAATGATATAAATTTTCGTTCTTACCGTTCTATTTTTTTCTTAGTTTTTTGCCAGTTGGATTCATCTCTTATTCTTTTTCTTCCCCTTCCAGGGGCTGATAAGGTAGGAACTCTTTCCATGCTTAAAACTATTTTTAACTCTATATTCTAAACCACAAAATGTACTAAATAACCGACAACAATACTGCTTCACGTTCAAACACCTACTAACATAATTATAAAAACAGTAAACAATCCTAGTGCACATATGAACGGGATCTAACAAGTTTTGAAACCTTAGCATGCAATGATTAACATAATAATATTGGATCTATGCAGTTTTGAAACAGAAATTACATCGGTGGATTTAAACACTTTTGTAACAGTGTTTATGAAGGATGTAGCTAGTTTTGGAAACGTACTCTTTTTTTGATATCATAGTATTATTGGAAGAAATCAGATTTGGTACAGTAAAATTATACAGGTATGTGTCAAAGTTGTCAAAGGAGGGATTTTCGCCATTTTCTCAATTTTAGTAAAAAATGGATCTAGTTAGTTATGGAAACGCACGCCTCAAATTTACATGATGACAATAATTCCTTCCTGACAGTCTAGGTACTTTAAATAATTTCAATTAATAAGTTTATTTAAATTTATTCATCGCATACTTTTGGAAACTTTCTAATGGTACATAATTTTATTTAACAGCTCTAAATAATTACACTGAATGAAAACAAATAAATAATAAGGAAAAAATGTATAATATAAATAAGAGCGCTCACCCTATTACTCGTTTTTAATTTGTTTTAAATACCAAAGCATATTGAATGTTTTAAAAAATTGCGAGGTTTCAAAGATACTGCCTTGGTGCATAAATTTAAAGAGAAAACTAAAAACTATCTCATTAACATGTGTCCTTATTCGGTTGAAGAATATGTTGAAAATACTCGTTGAATTTTGTCTAAACTGCAGCACATACTATGATTTTAATTTGTAAAATATCTCTGTGTTTCTTGATTTTTATAAAATTTCCTGTATGTGTACATTTGTATTGCTAAGTTCTAATATTTTAAGGTAAAAGTTCCAGTTTTAGCTGGACATTTTCATTTTAATTTGCCTATATTTGATCTGTATTATGTCATTTGGTATTGTGAGATCAATAAACTCTATTCTATTCTAACAGAATCCCGTGATTATCAGTAACCAACAAAGTATACGTAACAAAGACAATTAATATCAAAGCAGAACATAACAATAACAGAAAAAACTTTCTTAGGTGTTGCATTTGATGAACAGAATGAACTTACCTCCACCTTTTGCTGTTGAACAACCACCAGTAAGAACTATAACACCTTCCCAGCACCCAGTAATACAAAAACTCCCTGAAAAAATCAATTCTGCCCCTCCAGTTGAAAAACCAATTCCTGTTTACACTACACCTCAACCAGAAGCTCAGTCAAAAAGTTCATCAGAATCAGAATTGGAAAGTGATAATGAGGATACATTTAGAAATAGGGAATACACTCCATTAAAAAGGAAAAGTACACAAACGAAGGCTATGAATAAGAGGCCCAAGTTTATAAAACCACCAGTGGTACAAGCCTCGCCAAGCTCAACAAAACCAGTAGAAAAGGCAGAAAATGTATTTGAAAAGGTTAGTATGAATACCAAAAATATACATTATAATTATATGAAAAGAGATGCGGATGCTAAATAATATTATATTTATGAAATTAACTGTCTCGACCCTTACTTCGTGGAATCTGCTCATATTAGTGTTTTAAATGAAACTCACGGTTTCTAGTTAATTCCACAATATAATAAAAGTTATTGAAAATTCTAAAAAATTGACAATTGTTTCGATAAATCAATATCATCGTCAGAATGACAGAAGTTACATTTTATTTGATGCCTACCTGATGTTTAGTAGTTATTTTTGGCTAGACCAAGAAGTGACCTAACTTGTGATTGACTTAATATATGTTTATAGAAAAAACAAGAAGATGTGATATTACAAATATTGAAGCTTAGTTATTATTAGCCCTATGGTGATATCCTGGATATCATTTTTCCAATTAAGATCAGTATAACTGTGCAATGATATAGAAAACCAGGAAAACTATATCTGCTGATCTTCACAATTATCACTTAAGAAGACAGTTTATTAGTGGAGAACTCCCTAGATTTAACTGTTCATTGACAACTTCATATTGTGGGTTTCTTAAATGTCTTCTAATTTCCGATTCTTCAAGGAAATCCAGTTCTTGTTTCTTTTCACAAATATGCAGCACTTCTAGTTTTGTGTTAGGTGTCAATGAATGATTGGTGTCAAGTAGATGTTTTGCGTAGTGGGATTTATCTGGTTGTTTTAACCTGTATGCTCGTAAGTGTTCACTGTATCGGATTTCAAAATTCCTAAGGGTCTGACCCAAATAGACAGCATTACATTCTGGACATTTGAGTTTATATATACCTGACTTCTTTAATAGTGGTATTTTTGTTTTAACATTTAACAATTTTGTACTAACGTTACTTTCTGTTTTAAAAGAAATTGTTGTATTCGTTGCTGAAGATATTATCTTTGAAATATTATTAGAAATACTTTCTGCATATGTGATGGTTTTATAAATTTTTATTTCTCAGCTTGTTTAGGAAATATTAGTTGTAATGCCACTTTGTCCTCTTTCACTAATTAGCTTATTTATCATATTTAATGGATAACCGTTGGATCTTGCTATTTGTCTAATTGTATTAATCTCTCTATCAAAATTACATTTGTTCATAGGAACTGAAAAAGCTCTATGTATCATTGAACTATATGCCGCCAGTCTGTGTGACATAGGGTGATTGGAATTGAATGGAATTGTCACATCAGTCTGTGTTGGTTTTCGGTAAATTGAATAATCAAGTACATTATTAACTCTTTGAATTTTTAAATCACAAAGTTGAAAGCAATCCATTTGCAAGATAACTATAAACTCATTTCGTTCGATGTAACTAATATGTTTACTAAAGTTCCTCCTAAAGAATGCCCAATACTTGTAAGAAAATTACTAGAAGATAAAAATATTAATCCAGGAATAATATCAGATATACTTAATTTATTTGATGTACGCGTTAATCAGAATTATTTCACTTTTGACAATAAGATATATATTCAAAATGAATGGGAAGCCCTATTTCACCCATTTTAGCTAACATTTTTATGGAAAATTTAGAAAGAAAGATCTTTGAAAGTAATATTTCGAAAAATATTTTATTTTGGTATAGATATGTAGATGACATATTAGCTTGTTTTATGGGTAGTGAACGACAATTAGATGTATTTTTCAACCACATCAATAATTTACACCCAAAATTTAAATTTACATTAGAAATTGAAGAAAATAGCTCAATCAATTTTCTTGATTTAAAAATTCAAAGAGTTAATAATGTACTTGATTATTCAATTTACCGAAAACCAACCCAGACTGATGTGACAATTCCATTCAATTCCAATCACCCTATGTCACACAGACTGGCGGCATATAGTTCAATGATACATAGAGCTTTTTCAGTTCCTATGAACAAATGTAATTTTGATAGAGAGATTAATACAATTAGACAAATAGCAAGATCCAACGGTTATCCATTAAATATGATAAATAAGCTAATTAGTAAAAAAGAGGAAAAAGTGGCATTACAACTAATATTTCCTAAACAAGCTGATGAAATAAAAACTTATAAAACCATCACATACGCAGGAAGTATTTCTAATAATATTTCAAAGATAATATCTTCAGCAACGAATATAACAATTCCTTTTAAAACAGAAAGTAACGTTAGTATAAAATTGTTAAATGTAAAAACAAAAATATGGTTATTAAAGAAGTCAGGTATATATAAACTCAAATGTCCAAAATGTAATGCTGTCTATTTGGGTCAGATCCTTAGGAATTCTGAAATCCGATACAGTGAACACTTACGAGCATACAGGTTAAAACAACCAGATAAATCCCACTACGCAAAACATCTACTTGACACCAATCATTCATTGACACCTAACACAAAACTAGAAGTGCTGCATATTTGTGAAAAGAAACTAGAACTGGATTTCCTTGAAGAATCGGAAATTAGAAGACATTTAAGAAACCCACAATATGAAGTTGTCAATGAACAGTTAAATCTAGGGAGTTCTCCACTAATAAACTGTCTTCTTAAGTGATAATTGTGAAGATCAGCAGATATAGTTTTCCTGGTTTTCTATATCATTGCACAGTTATACTGATCTTAATTGGAAAAATGATATCCAGGATATCACCATAGGGCTAATAATAACTAAGCTTCAATATTTGTAATATCACATCTTCTTCTTTTTTCTATAAACATATATTAAGTCAATCACAAGTTAGGTCACTTCTTGGTCTAGCCAAAAATAACTACTAAAAGCCAAAAATAACTACTAAACATCAGGTAGGCATCAAATAAAATGTAACTTCTGTCATTCTGACGATGATATTGATTTATCGAAACAATTGTCAATTTTTTAGAATTTTCAATAACTTTTATTATATTATGGAATTAACTAGAAACTGTGAGTTTAATTTAAAACACTAATATTATATTTATTCATGTTACTCCAAGATTAATAATTACACAATTACTAATTAAATTTATACACAACACACCTATCACAAAATGAAGTTTTGTCTGTCTTACATTTGAAATTCTCTTGTACCGAATCTTGTACTTAATATTCAAATAACTATGTTACATTTCAAATTCATCAAAATACACATGCACATACACAGCTTGATCTGTAAAAAGCATCGATAGGAGCATTTTAATTGATAAACTGAAATACTGTGAAGTTCGTCTAGTTCTGTTGTCTTGTATTGTTTTCGCTGTTTATTTTAAATTCATGTTGTTATACGTCCTGTGGAAATTTTTTGATTGACTGCTTACCCGCCCTGATGATGACTTGTTAAGTCGAAACTAGTTGGCATGTGGTAATTAAAAAACTTGTACGAATTTTAAGGATTTTAATATATTTACCCTCACCTATATTGAAGATGTTTTCGTACTCTAGTGGATTTGCTTCAGAAATGAAATACTGTGGTATACAGGTGGGGTACAGTATTTGGTTTTGCTGGGAGATTATTTAACCAACCGAAAACAGATAACAAAAATAAAAAATGATGTATCTGAAAAATCCAATGTGAATATTGGTGTTCCACAGGGAAATGTATCAGGACCATTGTTGTTCACCATTTTTCTTTTATTTAAGAAATAATTGGCCAATAATCAGAATAAGTTCTGGTGATATGGCCTACAGTACATTCTTTGTGTTAGTCTTATAACAAGGCAAAGATAAAATGTAAAAATAAGTAACTAAAGCTTATAAATTATAAAAGTAGTAACTTTTCTATAAGTACATGATCGAGAAGTGATATTTCAACAAAGGAGAAAATGTTACTGAATCAGCATACACTTCTTGATCAAGTATCTGCTTGTTTAGCTACAATTTTTTTAACTATTTTTTTGAATACAGTCCGCGAAGCGATGTTTGTAATTTCCTCTGATAGATTATTATATTGTTCAACTCCTCTATATATGGATTTATTTAGATTTTTTTTAGTTCTCATGCATTTTTGCTTCAACCTTACATTATTGCCTGTATTGTAGTCATGTGTTTCTCCTACTATTTTTAAACTCGTATTACCTAGAATATATTTGTTCAAGATCCCATGGTTAAGCTTAGCTTGTTCATGTATCACAGTTGATTCTATTTTTATGAATCCTGCTATTCTATAAACAACATTTGTAGAGTATAATTGGTCTAAGTTATATAAAATATTTGATTTATTTTGTGATCTTCCTAGTTTATTAATTAATAGTTTTGATGAATTGCCCCAACATGGTATCAGATATCTTAAACGTGTTTCAATATAGCTGTAATATACACTTTTATTAACATCGTGGTTTACTTAAATACTACTTTGCACAACGTTTCAATGCACCACCTACTACAGCTAATTTAGTGGATGTGATCAGTCCACTGAAGTTTACTATCAATTAACAGTCCCAAATATTTGTAAACTTCAACCTCTTTTAGCACATTATTTTTTATATTCAGTTGTATTGTCACATTTGGTTTGTTTTTGTGTTTTATCACCATATATACAGTTTTCTCAACAATAGTTTTTTTATCATTAGCCATTGATGATATTTATTTAGATCATTATTTGTTATTTGCTTTAATGCTTTAAGACTGGCATTAGGGTAGACCCGTGCTGTGTCATCAGCAAAGGAGAAGTATCTTCCACTCAAACCTGCTGTTTTCAGATAATGATCGTACAATAGATATAGTATGGGTCCTAGTACACACCCTTGAGGAACACCAATATTTATAATATACCATACGATTTGATTATTTTCTAGATTTGTGTAGAATTTTCTCTCTTATAAGTAGTCTTTTAACATATTATAAGAAGACACCTCTGAATTCCATTTTATCTAATTTGTTCAAAATTTTTGTCGCATTCACCATATCAAATGCTTTTCTGAGGTCTACAAACGCCATAACAACATATTTGTTTTTATTCATTTCAGAAGCGACATAATCCGGTAATTCCATTGTTGCACTCAGATTACTTTCTATTCTTGGAATCGGTATTGATGCGGATCAAAACAAAAGGTTTTACTGACAAATCTCACTATTCTGGCTTTTAGTATTTTTTCCATTATTTTAGAAAAGATACCTGTAATTGTTTAGTCTATCATGTTTCCCATTTTTATATATTGGTATCACTTTAGCAATTTTTAGCTCTTCTGGAAAGTATCCCATTTCCATAATTTCATGTATCAGCTTTACTAGGTGATCAGTGATTCCATCAATAATATGCAGCAAATCTTCTTTAGTTATACCGCCATATCCTGGTGTCGAGGAGAGCGAAATATAGTTATATATATATATCCTTTTTATCGACAGCTGGAAAAATAATGATTTATTGTTTTCCTGTTCTTAGAAGTTCAAGTCTCTGTCTGGTAAGCTATCAAATATTTTTTCTCCTTCCTTAGAGAACTGATTGACAATTTGGATCTCATCTGCTATACTATACACATCCCATTTTCTTTTATTATTTTGTCTATGTATGCACGTCTTTTTGTTCTATTGATGTTATGTATGACTTTATTGATAACTTGCAATATCTTTTACTTTTCCGCCAACCTTTCTAATATGCGAGAAAAGTATTGGTTTACCCACAAAAAAGTTGGAAATTTGAAAATTTTTTTGAGTTATTTCTACGTTATCCATCAACAACAAAACGAAAAAACGGTTTTTAGAAAAAAAATCCTGTGTGTATGTCGTCGTCGTCGTCGTCGGCCACTTTTCCTTGCAAGTCTTGTTAGCACGATACAGCCTCCGGAGTGCAATAAGTCACCAATTTTATGATGGAATATTGTTAAGGACATTTCACAGATGAACCCTATTGATTTTCAGCTCACCAGAGCCAGTACAACGGGTGCTATGGTACTTGAAGTACGACATTTTGTCGTTTTTCGAGAAATTTCAGTTTGTTAGCACGATACAGCCTCCGGAGTTCAACAAGTCACCAATTTTATGATTGAATATTATTCAGGGCATCTCACTGATGAACCCTATTGATTTTCAGCTCACCAGAGCCAATACAACCGGTGCTACAGTACTTTAAGTACGATATTTTTGTCATTTTTGGAGAAGTTTCAGTTTGTTAGCACGATACAGCCTCCGGAGTATATACAAGTGATTAATTTTATGATTGGATATTATTCAGAGCGTCTTAAAGATGAACCCTATTGATATTGAGCTCACTAAAGCCAGTACAACGGGTGCTGTGGTACTTGAAGTACCAAATTTTTGTCATTTTTGAAGAATTTTCAGTTTGTTGGCACGATACAGCCTCCAGAGAGTATACGATTGATCAACTATATGAATAAGTATTGTTCAAGGTGTCTCACAGATGTACCCTATTGATTTTCAGTTGACTAGAGCGAGTACAGCGGGTCCTATAAAACTAGATATACTACATTTTTGGTTATTTTTGGAGAAATTTCGGTTTGTTAGCACGATACATCCCCCGAAGTGTATACAAGTAACAATTTTATGATAGAATATTGTTCAAGGCCACAGATGCGGAAAAGTTAGTTTTAATCTTTAAAACCGTTTATTTTGAGTTACTTTCTGCTTTTACTTTTCCGCCCAACCTATCCAATATGCGAGAAAAGTATTGGTTTACACCAAAAAAGTTGAAGTTTTGAAAAAAAATGTTGAGTTATTTTCACGTTTTCTATCAGAACAACACGAAAAAATGGTTTTTAGAAAAATAATCCTGTGTGTATGTCGTCGTCGTCGGCCACGTTACGTTACATGTCTTGTTAGCAGGATGCAGCCACCGGAGTGCAACAAGTCACCAATTTTATGATTGAATATTGATCAGGACATCTCACAGGTGAACCCTCTTGATTTTCAGCTCATCAGAGCCAGTACAACGGGTGCTATAGTACTTTAAGTATGACATTTTTGTCATTTTTTGAAATTTCAGTGTGTTAGCACGATACAGCCTCCGGAGTTCAACAAGTCACCAATTTTATGATTGAATATTATTCGGGACATCTCACTGATGAAACCTATTGATTTTCAGCTGACTAGAGCGAGTTCAGCGGGTCCTATAAATCCAGGCATACTACATTTTTGGTTATTTTTGGAGTAATTTCGGTTTGCTAGCACGATACATCCCCCAAAGTGTATACAAGTGACACTTTTATGATAGAATATTGTTCAGAGCATCTCACATATGCGGAAAAGTTAGTTTTCATCTTTAAAACCGTTTATTTTCATTTTTTTTTCAACCCAATTCGTTTTTAGATAGTGTCTCATTTTAATTTCAGACAATCAGTTCGGCTTTAGAGAAGGCAAATCAACAGAAGATGCTATTTGTTCTCTTACAAAAACAGTTTATGAGGCTGTTGACTCAAAAACACCCGCTTTAGCTATATTCGTTGACCTCTCTAAAGCCTTCGATACTGTATCGCACGACATACTATTGTGTAAGTTGCAGAAATATGGACTTAAAGGCAAAATCTTCCACTTATTAAGCAGTTACCTGAAAGACCGTCAGCAACAGGTAAAAGTCGGCGATGTCATCAGTGAACCGAGGACAGTAACCTATGGGGTACCACAAGGTTCTGTTCTCGGACCACTTTTGTTTACAATTTATATAAATAGTTTATTGAATATGAACTTGAAGGGTACAATAACGAGTTTCGCCGATGACACTGTGTTATTCTACAAATCAGACTCTTGGGCAAATCTAAAACGAATGGCTGAAACCGATTTCTTTTTGATTAAAAAATGGTTTGCCTGTAATAAACTTACCCTCAACATCGACAAAACCTACTATTTGCCATTTGCATCCTACTCGAGTACCCTACCTGGCATAGGAAAACTAAAAATCGACGATATGACGAAAATACCAGAGGCGCAATATGCTAAATATCTTGGGATAATTATCGATAAGAATCTTCGTTGGGATCTGCAAATAAATAATATTGCAAAGAAATTACGAGGTCTCATTAGTGGGTTTAAATTTCTAAAAGGATTCTTAAGCATACCTCATCTAAAAACAGTGTATTTTGCACTCGTTCAGTCACAGTTATCCTATGGCATCCTGGGTTGGGGGGGTGTGTATGATAACCATCTAGAAAAAATTAATATTCTACAAAAGTGGATACTGAAAATAATCCATGGTAAAAAGCGCACCTTCTCTAGCGATCATCTGTTTGATATCAGCAAAAATCTTGATATAAGACAGCTTTACTGTCAACGAATACTTCTAGCTATTTTTAACGGGAAAATAGTATTAGAAGAAATTGAACATCAATACAATACGCGGACTAGAAACCAAAATATTGTAAAAATACCCAAATGCGAAAAAAATATTAAACGGCGATTCTTTGATTACATAGGAGCAAAACTATACAACTTAATTCCACATTCTCTGAAACAAATAAAAAAATTACATATATTCAAAATTAACATTAAGAAATGGATTCTTAGTAAAGAGCGACACGTATTTAAAAATATAGTGAATAATCTCTGAAAAATACTTACCTCTGTATTGCATTTATTTCTTCTACTCTAGATTTTGGTTTGGATTATAAATAATAAACTTTACATTTATTGTATTAGATTTTAGAACTTTGTATACATTGAACATAGCTGCACACATAAATGCATCACACACAAGCTCAGGTTTTTTCCTAATAGAGCTTCTGTGATTATTTATGTTTATTTATGTATATTTTGATTTATAACTGTAATTGTACATTTTTTCTTTCTTTCAAATAAACATTACATTACTTACTAATAACTTCGTTTTTGAAATGGTTGAACCTTTGTTGGAGTTGAGGGTTGGGTAATTCTTTTAGTTTTTTATATATCTTATCTCTCTTTGATTATATCAAATAACTCTGTTCTTATCTCTTTTACTTTCAGAATTTTTTTTAGTGAGCAACGATTTTTTTCCTCTACAATAATGTTTATGATTTCTTTAAAGTTTTTTATCTCCTTATTATTTAGTCTAATTATGACATTTTTTTCTGTTTCCTTCTGTTCCTGCCAGTTAATTTTGTTTTTCAAGTGTAGTACACGTTGGTTTAGTTCATCATTTTCTTTTGTAATTAATTTCAGCTTTTTGTTAACCTTCATGGGACGGACATCAAAATTTTGCGAAAAGGACTAACTGGGGTCCGAGAAGACCCCATGCGTAAAATTGCAGAAATGCTGTATTTTACTTTAAATTAAATATATAGAAAAGAAGTTTTATTAAAGTTTTACTATTAACCATTTATTAGTCAAAAATCATCACGAAAAAATACAAAATACCCTAATCACTAATACTACTAGCTACATATCATTTTAACATTTTTTACAAACTATCTTTTGAATGTTCTAGGCACACAAAGTTATTACACCTAATACATATTTTTCTGGATTTTCTGTCTTTTCCTCTTTGACACATATGGCAGCGCCCCCTGGTAATGTTTTGTTGTTCAACTCTATGTTCTGTTGCTTCCAGTAGTTCGGGAAAAACGTCTGTCATATGCCGTTTTCTATTCGTCTGAATGTATTTATTATTATATCGCCGGAAAACGTTTTTCTTTATGAGTTCTTTTCCTAGTCCCAAAATATACATTTACCGTTTATCCAAACTGTTTTTTCACCAATCCGGGTATTGCAGTAATCACAATTTATAAGCATTCATTCCTGCGATATCTATAAGATGCGAAAATATTGCCATTGGCCAGCGGTTTGACTTTCTCTGCACTGTATATTCTTTGGCCAACTTATCTGAAGTGTCGACAGCACCTTTTGTTTTGTTGTAATGAAGAATAATTTCTGGTTTATAGTGCTGTTCTTCTCCAGCTACTTTACTATCAGTATGCTCACTTGAAACTAAGATGACAGCATGTTTTTGGTTTGGAACATAGGATACTAGCGTTCTTTGATTTCTAAAAGCAAACATACTTGAAAACTATTTCTTGTACGATGCCGATTGAAGTTCCCTGGGAATAAATGTATTTTTCCGGAGGGTTCCACATAAAGTAATATTTTTTTTCCACAACTTGTCAGCAAGTTCTAAACTTGTAAAAAAGTTATCGGTCGTTATTCCAAATCCGCCTTCCAAATAGTCTGTTAAATCTAGGACAACCCTTTGACCTTGACCCTTTTCCACTTTGTTACCTTGTTTTCCTAAAAAATATAATGGATACATAGGAATATAAAGTTTGCCTATATTGCTTTTCAAATAACTTACCCAAATAAACTTGCATGTTTGCAATATAAGAAATGGTGCAGTCCACAAGAGCCCATATTTTGATTCCATACTTATCAGGTTTACTCTTCATATAGACTCGGAATGGTGCCTTACCCCTAAATGGTACAAGCTGCTCATCTATACATAGATGGTCGCCAGGATTAAGTGATTTTTTACCATTAGAAGTGAAAATATCGCATATATCTCTTATCGGAGCTAGCTTATCTACTAATTTTCGTTCTTGTCTTGTTTGAAAATGATCAAAGCGTAAAAATGAAGTAATTTGTTTGAATCTGTCTCTTGACATTGCAGCAGGAATTATAGGATGACAGTAAGAAATATCTTGACACCAGAGCATATCGATAGCCTCTTTCGATCTGTGACGTGCGCCAAGAATAAGCAACAGTCCAATATAAGCTTCAGTCTCTGTAGAATCAACAGGTACAAAAACTTTAATTTTATTCGGATTTTCTATATTCCATTTATCATAATATGTTTGTGCCTTTCTGTTTGTTTCGGTTACTATTATGTTCAGAATATCCGGAGATAGGAAAAGAAAAAAACCGTCTTTTATACTTGAGATATCAGAACTGTAATTTGTAAGGCCTAGAGCATGTCTCCGAATATGAGCTTTTGAACGTCTAACTTTTGTGTTTCCTGGAATTTTTGACCACTCAGTTCCATCTTTAGATTTATATACTGGAATGCCCTGGCTGTTACTAACTGTTGGTTCCTCTGGGTTCGTTTTCTTTATACTTTGATCAACAACTATTACATCATTTTCTTCCTCTACCTCTGTGACAATGTCTTCATCTTCTAAGTCACTCGATGTTTCCTCATGGATAACACTATCAAACTCTGGATCATCACTTTCAAGTATACGTAACATCACATCGTCAGTAAGCCCCTTGCGATTGTTTGTAAATAAAAACTGACTCATTTTCAAAACGATGTACCCTACTCGCAATATCACAAGAGACTAACCCGAATATTCAAGTCTAAAAATTATATCGCAGTGCGGGGAATCCCCCATTTGAACTGGTAATTTACATTTTACAATTATATGGGTAAATTCCCTGTGAGTAAACAAACGTTAAATGTATGAGATTCCCCGATTTTACTAACAGTTACCGGGATTATTTTATCGGACGTAAAAGGCTGACCGGGGTCTGAAGGGACCCCTGGAATATAAAACTATTTTTTGTTTATACCAGCCAATAAGAACTACTAAATACATCATATTTTATCAAAATAATTCATAAACTGCAGCTAGATGAAAGATCAATGTTTAAAAATTTGCGTTTGCAAAGATACAGCAAAAACATACGTCATGGGATACAAACGGACCCCGGCCAGTCCTATGAAGGTTAATATGATCCTCGTCTAGGCGTTTCCTCGCAAGTTCAGCAAAACTCCTGGTGAATTTTACTAAGGATATTATTTAGTTTTGCTTCATCAATAGTTAAATTTGTGTTTGTGTTATACATTTATCTCAATGATTTGAATATGTTCCTGGTTTCCGTATTTTGAACTTATTTGCTGATGATACCCTACATTGAGAAATAGATGTAAAAAAAATAAATGAATCTCTAAAATCAATTAATACTTATTTTAAAACAAAAAAATTGAACCTGATTACTAATAAATCTAATGCGATGGTTATATCAACTAAAAATAAATTGAATCATATTAATGTCAGGTATCATAAATATGTTTCAAATTTTTTTATTTATTACTACCGTTTTTGCAAAAAAACTACACTTTTTGAAAAAAAAATTTCAAACAAAAGTTCAAAATTGTTTAACGCTTCAAGAAAACTACCACTTTCCGTTGACGAATTTCAACCAAAAGTAACAGGGGTCTTATAATATCTTAAATTCAAAATTTGAATATACCTCAACTCCTTAAGGTGATGTGCCGAGACCAAAAATTGATGATATACGGATGCACCGACATCATGCTCAAACTTGGTCAGAGGTCTTGAATAGTCACGAAACGAATATTTCCGCAAAAATACCGACTTTTGTTTCGCACTATTACAATACTTCCTTTTCTGACATTGGGTTTTTTGAAGTGAAAATGTACTCAAATGTTTGTATATTAGGCTTGCCTATTTTAGAAATTACTACTACTACTACTAGTAACATTTTATATACAGATAGATGTCCAAGAGAAAAAGAAAATTGAAGTTAAAGTGTCAAGTGAAGCACTTGTACCACAAGCTAAGAAAGAAGAGAAAACAGGTTCATTTGGCATTCTTCTTCCCCTTGTAAAACCAGATATTGAAAAGCCACCTTCACCTGAAAAACCGCAAGAAGAACAAAAAGAAAAAACAGAAATAGAAGCTATAACAGGTATTTTCTAACATAATAAACTTTTTATATTCTATTGATTGTGGCAGTTATAAATAAGTTTTATAGTCTTGCTTTTTTCAACAATTTGATGTATATTTCAAATGTATACAATAAAACAAGAGATTCATGCAAAGTTTAGATAAGTAGTAGATTATTCTTAACAAAATAAAAACATAGGAACCTGTTAATTACAAATAATCTTTTTTGTAGCTGAGGAACTTGCAGCAAACCAAATTCCACATAAAGATTTAGGAGTTCTACCTGTTTTCAAAAATTATCATCCAGGAGCACCAACTTGTAGACTGTACATTAAAAACTGTGCAAAAACTGTTGTTACAAAGGATTTGGAATACATATATAACAGGTTGGTATCACATTCTAATCTTAGAATTGAAAATTTTATTTATTTCTTAGTATAAAAGTATGTACTGCCATGGAATTCTAAATTCAATATTGTATTGTTCAAGTTTAGTTTCCAGTGGCTCCTGAATTGAGAAAAAGTTTCATATTTAACTTGACAGTTCTATTAATAAATACATACCTATGGCACATCATAGGAAACATTAAGTTGCAAATAAAAAAAATTAATGTTTATTTTTGTACGTCTTCTTCCTCTTATTTTAAGACTATGTTTTTTTTCCAATGAAGCCACCTTAGTTGTGCTTCTGATGAACAACTCTCGTACCAGCGCTTTGGTGGTCTTCCCTGAGACCTACTGGCTTTCGTTCTCCCTTCCTTTGCGATTTTTAGGAGTCGATCGTCTTCCACCATATTGACATGATCTCTCCATGCTCTTCTAGTTCTGGCCCATTTTACTACATCTGAACCATCACATGTCATTCTGATATCATTGTTCCTTGTTTTGTCTCCAAGTGTTTTTTTTTTACCTGTGATTGAATGTAATGTTTTCATTTAGGTCATTCTAATAGTTATTTAGTAGCTGCTGACTCTGCCCTCGTATCTATTGTGTATGTGTTGGATTTTAAGAACCTGTTTCAATCTGGCAAGATTAATTGGGCAGAAAAAAATTCAACAAAGCTGCTTAAAATATTTTTTAATTGAAATTAAATATAGTGTATTGGCAAATCTATTTTTTTTAAACCCTCAATCAATTATTAATTGATACTTTAATACTACAAATTTCAAGTAATCTGTTGCTGTGAAAACACGTGAAGTTTCATTAAAAAAATGTGAAAATTGTTTTCCCCAAAAACTTATTTCTGTGATTTAGGGAAAATTCTACACTGGCACCATCGTGAACACTCTTATGTTGTCAGTTATAGGCTCGTCAAATGTACCTGAAGCTAAATAATCACATTATACATTCAAGTAAATACTTGATCAAGTTATATTAAAAAATGTATGCACATCAAATATTTCCTTTGCAGGTATAGGATTTCCGAAGGAGAGAATCCAAGTCAGTTTGATATTAGGTTGATGCAAGAAGGAAGGATGAAAGGACAAGCATTTGTTACTCTAGACAGCATTGAACTTGCCCAAAAGGCTGTAAAAGAGACGAATGGTTATATTCTGAAAGACAAGCCGTTAGTTGTAGTTTTTGCAAGAAGTGCAGCAGCTCAGAAAAAATAAATGTATTGTTGTTGAAATTATCAGTGAGCAGACAAAATCAGTTGAATGACAGTAGAATGTTTTGATATATAATTTTCAAAACAATAAAATTTGAAGCAGAAGCTCAAGTCATGTTTATCTGAACCATGATCTTACTTAGGTCTTACAAAATACATTTTTTTCAATTTATGTAAAATACTTTTTTATCTCAGTGAATTGATTTTTAATACAACTACACTTATCCTAAACTTTTCAGTCTCTCCAATTGGGAAGTACGGAAACCGTGGTTTAATAACTAACGTTTTAACAAAAAAACAATTTCCATTATTTCAAGATCAAGATTCAACTAATCAGACACAGATCAATTTCTTCGTTGTGAACAGACGTTCGTTCGATCTAGTGCTAAAATGTAAATCTTATATTTTTAAACAATTTTATAAACTAGTTTGGTTTGTTAAAGTAGTAGAAAAACATTAGTTTGTGATAAATACCCAAAAAAATAAGTTTCAAATGAGCACCGTAAACTAGAATGACGTGATGGATACTGTTCAATCCCCACGGCAATTGTTTAATTAAGCATTTAGCATTGCCCCCAAGTTAAAATATAGTTCGGCGCGTGCCAACTAGATTTTAGGCGGAAACCGGCAGTAGCTATTGAGCGGTGGACATTACATGTTCTCGATCATTGTAGAAATTATTTTTACCTTTAAATTAAGTGTGTAACTCCAGACTTTAGAATTCACGTAGTGGTCCTTTCTTCATCCTCAGTCGGTACCGACAAGAAGATCTACTGTCATAACCAGGGTAAGTGTATCTGCTTCCTGTTTTGTATATGATTTTATTTTATTTTTTGCATCATTTTTATTGCCGGCATCAATCTGCATGAACCAAATATAAAGAAAGAAAGAAAAAAATACTACAGTCCATTTATTTCCCGCCCATACAACTTTGTCATTCGAGCATGGATTTTTCAGGATATTTTCAGCACTTAAAATCCCATAATTTACGATTTATTAATTTTTAAACACCTGTTGATCAAATTAAATCCCTTTTGTGGCCGACATTTTTATTCATTATCTTTTTCGGTAGGTCTAGACCATTGGTTCCCAACGGGGGCGATACCGCCCCCCTGTGGGCGCTGCAGCCTTTTAGGGGGGCGGTAGCGGATTCAGAAGCAAATAATAAGCAGTCAAGAGGAATGGTGAAATAAAAATGATTTAATAAGGGTTAATAAGCAGTTTTAAATTAACATTAATAATAATACTAATAATTATAATAATTTCTTTTAGTTCAGAATAGAAGTGTATATGACTTGTCCTCGCACGTTGATAAGCGAACGCGCGATGTTCATACAAAATAACATGTTTCGATATGTTCGCACACAGACAAGTTGAATCATGCACGAAATGAAACGTATAAAAGCAACAGCTCTACGAATTTTTTGTTAGTTGTATGTGCTTGGCCGCGATATATAGTCGTGAATCATAAGCTCTGCCGTAGTAAATAATCGTGAGTGGTGTGTCATTTTATAAACATTACTATCTATAGATCTATTGAGAATTTAATTTTTGTATGAAAATGGCTGAATCTACTTCTAAATTAAAAAATAAATGCCGGCAATACAGTATTGAATATTTAAAATATGGATTTGCGGAATCTTCTACAAACAAATCATTACCTATGTGTTTAATTTGCCGAAAAGTTTTTTCGAATGAAGCCATGAAACCTTCTAGGCTACAAGAGCATTTACATAAAATGCATCCTGATAAGAAGAACAAAGATATATTCTATTTTCAAGAACTCGAAAAACAATATTTAAAACAGCCAACTATATCAAACCTTTTTGCATCGTCTTGTAAACGAGACGATGATGGGCTACGAGCCTCTTATAACGTTTCATTGTTAATCGTAAAGTCAGGAAAACCACACACCATTGGCGAGGAATTAATTTTGCCGGCAGTCGAAGAGATATTAAAAACTGTTCTCCATCAGAAGACACCATTTGATATAATTAAAAAAATTCCTGTTAGTAATAATTCAGTGCAAAGAAGAATAGATGAAATGGCAAATGACGTTGAAATATCATTATGCAATTACCTAAAGACTTGCAAATTTTCCATTCATCAAGAGTTATTATTTGCTAAGAATTTGGAATCTGATACAAAGGGACATTCTATATTTAATATGCAAGAATTTTTTCAAGAGAAATAAATTCCTATTAGCAATATTTTGCTGCTGCTACTGAGGGTGCTCCAGCAATGACCGGGCGTCATAAGGGTTTTATAGCACATTTGAGAAAAGCAGTGCCAAATGTACTCACTGTACATTGTATTATTCACCGTCAGCATTTGGTTGCAAAAAAATTAAATGAACGTCTGCATGCGTCCCTCAATAACGTTATTAAAGCAATCAATATCATTAGAAGCAATTCATTGAATGACCGTTTGTTTCATAAGCTTTGCAATGAAAATGATGAAGACTACAACCGCTTGCTGCTGTACACAGAAGTACGTTGGCTCTCTAAAGGTGTCTGTCTGAATTGTTTTTTCAATCTATTTGACTCAGTGTTGGAATTTCTTGAAGAAAACGAATAATTGCGCGAAAACCTGATTACGTCAAAAAATGACATCGCTTATTTGACGGACCTGTTTAAAGTATTTAATCAAGTTAATCTACAATTGCAATGTGATGATTTAAATTTAATTAAAACTAAAAACGTCATAGCTGCTTTTGCAGGAAAACTTCTGATATTCAACAGAAATCTTGGTAGATGTGAGTACAACCATTTTCCCACATTATCAACAGTGTCTGCAAAACCGGAAGATTTACTTACTTATTGCCACCACTTGGAAGTCCTTCATGTTGATTTTACAGAGCGTTTCCAAGACATTTTAAACATGGAAATACCAAGTTGGGTTATAGATCCTTTCGCAAACACAGATACTGAAGGCTCATCAAATTTAGAATCAGAAAAAATTCCACTTGGCGGGTGTGACACAATTCTAACAATGTTTCACAAGAAAGGACCAAACAACTATCGCGTTATATCGCTAATCAATTGCTGCGTTAAAGTATTCACACTTATTTTACTAAATCGTCTGTCCAGCTGGTGTGAAGATAATTCCATCCTTCCAGAAACACAATATGGCTCCGAAAAGACAGAGGCTATTTAGATAATATTTTCATTTTAACCTCGATCTTGCAAATCATTCTTAGACTTCAGCGCAGAAAAGTGTTTGCTGTCTTTGTAGACCTCAAAAGAGCATTTGACAGTATAGATCATAAACTTCTTTGGTTGAAACTTCATAAATTTGGGATTAGTTCTAAACACATTCGGATACTAAAACAGATATATGACAAAGTAACATTCTCAATCAAGCAACAAAACTTACAGTAAAAAATACATCATCTCGGAAGGTGTCTTGCAGGGAGAATCACTTAGTCCCCTAATTTTTTCTATTTTCATATCTGACATTGAAGATTATTTTCGCTCAAAAAATCTGAATGGACTTACTATTGACGGCAACAACGACGTAGATGATATAGTTATCCTTGGCGACTCTCCAATTGATATAGAGCGAAAACTAAAGGTACTCGAGTCTTATTGCTTTGATAACAAACTTGTAGTCAATACCGATAAAACAAAAGTAATGATATTCGCAAAAAGTGGCCATAAAAAATTTCATTATAGTGGATATTGTTTGGAAACAGTAAAGCAGTTTACTTACTTGGGTGTTGATTTCTCCTCTACAGCCTTGTTTTGCACCATGGCTAAGAATTCTAAAATCAAAGCCATTGGAGCAGTAATGGATATAATGTGTCGGTCAAAGATGAATACTTGGGAATCGCGGATCAATCTATATAATTCAATTATTTTATCTTCTCTTTCTTTTGGAATTGGTGTATGGGGTCTGCGTTACACTGATATTATAAAGCGTGTACAGGTAAACTTTTTCAAAAAACTCATAAGTCAGTCAAAGAATACCCCAGATTACATTGTACGCTTGGAAACAAGTTCTGATCTTTTATTAACGGTTGTTTTCAAACATGCCTTACTTTGGTTAAACAAATTCAAAGGAATGAACTCTTCAAGACTTTCAAAAATTTGTTTCAATCAACTTGCTCAGTTAGCATCTGATAATAATTCAAAGTATAATTGGGTGACACAACTTAAAGAATGGTTTATTTATGCGCAATGTGAGTGTCTATGGGAAGATTATTTAAGTACAAATGTACGCAGTTTAGATAGACTTATTCTATACAAATTTCGAAAACGACTGCTTGATAGTGACATAAACAGAAAGGTTGCTTCTAGTTACTCTTTACTATACTCACACTTACTAGTTGGTGAAAATAGCAATTAATTACAAACACCCGCACACATTTATATAACCAGAGTAATAGCGCAACTTAGAACCTATGTAAAACATTTTTAAAATTTTCTTTTAAAGGAAGTTTTTATATTATTAACAGCACTGAGAATTGCACTGTCTGTAATATGGATTCCCCGGAGTCATTACATCATATGCTTTTTGAATGTCCCATTTACAGCCCTCTAAGAAAAAATAGTTTTATTCAGAATGTTCATAATATTGACGATCTGGTACACTACCTTAATATTAATAATACATAGCATTATCAGTATATTAAAGCTGCGAGCTGTTGCACATGTTGAATGATTGTCTTTATCATCACATATTTTATATTTTGGTCTTTTTCTTAACTTTTTTCTTAATTTACAAATTAGTTCTATGTCCTAATTTATTTCCAATTATCTTAATTCCTCTCTTGAACTTTTGTACCGAACCCTTGTGAAAATATTTTCTTATGCACAATCTATCTATCTATCTGCGGAATCCAAAGTCTCTGACGAAGTGGATGTTGATGGCTCATCTGCACGAGATTTTTGTACAAAAATTCCTTCATAGGATAACTTAGTTTTTTTCCTTGAGCCTCTTTCATTAGGCGTTTGTTTTTATATTGGTTTCCAGACAGTTTTTTTCGTTTATGATCCATACTAACACTAAAATTAAATATTGAATCAATAATCAATAAAATTTAACCAAAAACATTTATTTACTTACCTGATAGTTTAAAAAAATCTGATTTACTCTAAATTAATATGAATAGATAATTAGTTATTACTACTTCTTATTATACGCTTTAAAAATATGCCACACCACAAACCACGATGAAAAAGTCGAAACTAAATAAATGCCACTAAAGCTGTGAAGAAACTAACAATAAATATTATAATAAAAGCGGCGTGTTTTGTGAAAAATCATAAATCATGTAAAATGACACCCTACCCTAATTGGTGCCGATATTAAACATGTCTTTTTTAAATCATAAATCGTCGGACCGTGAAAACAACGATTGGTTGAATATTGACCCAGCTAAATTTGCATTGATGATATAGCTATTCTTTAAAAAGTATGTTTCCTAGTTCGCTCTCCAAATGTAAAGCCGCCTGATGCAGTCGTCTCCCTGCTTCATATGGAGACTAAGGAGGGTTGATACTATAGAAGGGATGATACGCTTTCAAATTTGCCGCTTAAAGCACTTGTTGCTTGGTAGATTTTGCAACAGTGGAACGTCTCCATGTGATCAGCACATTTGATGCCTATTTGCTGTATTAGGAGGCGGTTTTAAGAAATTTGCGCAGAAAATTTGTTTTTACTGTATAAATTACAAAATTTCGGAAGGTAAGTGTAAGCGTTTTAGTAAAAACTGGTTGAGAAACCTATTTATAAGTTTTTTATGATATAACCCGGTGTTTTAGCCACAATTTGGTACTAAGTAGATGTCTGAATGTGGATTCTGTTTACAAATATTCCAAGTTTTATAGAATAGGTCACGTACGGGAGGATTGATACATTCCATTTCGGGGAGACTTGATACATGTATCAAACCTCCCACTCTCTCAGAATTCTAGGTTGTACCTACATAAAATGTTTTTTTTAATTTTAGGATGCCTTTCAAATGGAAGAAAAGAACTAATAGAACACCGGCTTCACCTGAACGGATGGAAAAAGCCGATCAGGAAGTTATAGACGGAGGTAAATTGAGAAGTGCGGCTAATATAAATATCTCTTAGACAAAATGACACTAAGAAGATATATTACCAAATACAAGGAAAGGGGAGAAAGTCTCTTCCAAATTTTGCGACTTCTCAAATGTTTAATTCCGAAGAAGAAAAAAGTTTAGCTAAATATTTGCTAACTGCGGCTAAAATAAATTATGTGTTTACTTCGAAAGAGTCGAGAAAATTTGTATATTTGTATGCTTAGGAAAATAAAAAAAACGTCCCTTCAAATTGGCTAAAAAATGAAATGGCTTCCTATGAGTGGCTTAGTGGGTTTATGGAGAGAAACAATGAACTATATCGCTTCGAAAACCAGAACCAACGAGCCTTTCTCTTGGAACAGCTTTTAACCAGCACACTATAGGAGAATTTAACAATTTACTTGGCGAAGTACTACGCCGAGATCAATTTGAACCAGATTCAATATACAACTGTGACGAGATTGGCGTCCAGATTGTCCACAAACCTAGCAAAATCATTTCAATAAAAGGACAAAAACTTCAGGAGAACGAGGCCAGACAGTTACAGTCCTGTGTACCATAAGTGCCATAGAGAATTCTATTCCTCCTTTTTTTGTTTTCCCGCGTGTTCGTGAACAAGATTATATGACAATGGGTGCACCACCAAGATCCAAAGCTGCTACTATTCCAAGCGGTTGGATGACATCGGAAAATTTCGAATTATATCTGTCACATTTCATAAAATTCTCAAAATGTAGCAAAGTTAAGGAATTCTTACTTATTTTGGATAATCATCCCCTGATGGTCTAGATATATGTAAGCAAAATGGCATCTTTTTATTAAACACAAGTCACCGCTTGCAACCACTTGATGATTTAATGGTAAGAAATTTGTTTGAAAGATATTGCCGCGCTTGTTGGTACTGCATATCGGCGAGCTTTTGCTCCACTGAATATTAGCAAAGGGTTTTCTCAAACTGGTATCTACCCATACAATTCCCACCAATTTACTGATCACGACTTCGTCACTGCAAATGTTACTGACCTACCTGATCCTCATCAGTCACAAAGTGCTACAGTTGATGGCATTACCTGTCGGCAGATAACATACCCCAGAATCTACTCCTAGGCCGAAGCCTAAACCTTCCTGCTCATACAAGACTGCCGAAGAAATAAAGCCATTGCCGCAGGCACCAGCACCAAGAAAATAACAAACATCAGGAAGAAAACCAGCAAACACAAAAGTTCTCACTGATACCCCAAATTTGAAAGGAATAAAAAATTACTATGAAAAAAGGCAAGAACAGAGAAACAAGGGTAAATTTAAAAGAAACCTTATGGGCACTAACAATGTTGTTAAAGTGAAGAAACAAAGAGCAATTGAAGAGGAATCTGAACCTGATAATTCTGTATTCGATCCATCATTATCGGATGAAATAACTGATATAGAAGACCAAATAGAAAATGAGAAAGAAGATTATTTTGTTAGAGGAGTAGTAAACTTAAAGGACTATGTTCTAGTAAGATTTACAACAAAAAAGACAATAAAGCACTATGTTGGACAAGTTATAGAAAAAGTGGGAGATGAATATTTAATAAACTTTATGCGGCGGAAGAAGCCTGGATACCATTTCGTATATCCTGACGTGGAAGACCAAGGTCTAGTTTCTGAAGAAGATGTTATGAAGCTACCGCTAGGTGGGAGTGCCAGATCCAAAAGAAAAATATCATTTGCCGTCAAATTTGATAAATTTCACATTGTCAATTTATAATGACTATTTTTAGGTCTAATAAATTTTATGGTTTGGCGTATTTTATGGTTTATCTATTTTGTATCAAACTTCCTTTAGACCGTATCAAAGCTCCCTTACCATGGGAGGGTTGATACACTTTACAGTTTTTGAAAATATACCAGGTATCTCCTACCATAATCTAAACTGACATGTTTCAACTGCCTACAATTAATTACAACTTAGTTGGCTATAAAAGGCCGCACAAACCGATTTCATTGAATGAAAACCTATTTCAATTTCCTAGGTCAAGGATGAACCGTATCAACACTCCCTAGTCTCCCCTACCGTACGGCCCTGTGCATCATACTTACAGATAGCAAAAGCGCTGTGGATAGATTTAATCACATAGGTATCAAAACAAAAATAAACCACATCGAAGCCCAAATATCAAAACTTCACCACGATATAAGACGTAACAATAAATCGGTGTGCCTTATGTGTATAAAAGGACATTCGGGTATTCAGGGAAATGAAGTAGCAGACAGACTAGCAAAAGAAGCAGGAGGAGTCATACAGCACGATCTATCAATATCTTATTTATATAACAAATTTAAACAACAAAGCAAATAATGACAGCAACACCACAGAGATGCGGTGACTGGACAAAATTATATTCTAAACCAACCATAAATACCAAATCAAAGATGGTTTCAACAATGATCTAATAGAAACTTCATAATTATACAATCAATCGAGCTCGATCAAAGCATGCCTTAACACCAGAATACAAATTCAAACTCAATATGGTAGACAACCCCTATTGTTCCTGCGGCAATGTAGGAACTCTGGTTCATATCTTGTTGGATTAATTAATTGAATATGAAATACCTATTTTTCAATAGATCTCAACTGCATGTTATTTTCTGAATGTACTAACATATTATACATACTCTATTTACATATCAAAAAGTGTAAAATAAATGTGTAGCTATACTAATAAAAAATTGTAAGCAATCTTATTGTCGAGATGGAAAAAAAGAAGAAAGAAAAAAGAAAAAAAGAGTCGTAGTTTGTTGCCAAGCTTAAATGAAAATCATTGACTTTCTTTGTCTTACTTACGCTCAATGGAAATATATGCCCTTATACAAAATTGCAATGAGGCATTGTTTGCCTTTGCTGTCATATCATTCATATCACTTAAGTATCAAACTAGGTCTTAGTTATTTTCTATTCTGTTTACTTCTCGAATGCCGAAATTGTGCCGCATAGTCTCACACCCTAAATCGGTCAGACCAATTAGCCTAACATCCTTCCTGCTTAAAGGACTTGAAAGAGTACTGGATTGTAACATCAGGCGGGTAGCATTATACAGCTCCCCCTGAGCATCCACCAGTACGGTTATCAAACTGGCAAATGAACAAATTTAGCGTTACACAACCTTGTTGGGAAAATCACACAATCCCTTAACAATAAGGAGATTGCGGTGGCCATTTTTCTTGACATCGAAGGAATATTTGACAATGTACTACGGGCTGGATGTATGCCATGCTCTCTAATAGAACAGCCACTACATCTCTTCATGATGAGGACATTAGCTTTAAGGTTTCCAGGGGCTGCCCGCAGGGTGGAGTGCTATCTTCCCTACTGTGGTCACTCTTGGTACTCTCGTAGGAAGAGAGGTAGAACTGCAAGCGTATGCAGACGACCTTGTCATTCTGGCAAGAACCAAGTCAGGACGGGCTGCACATAATACCCTCCAAAGGACTTTGGACGATGTCTACAGTTGGTGCCAGAGGGAACAGATGTGTATTAACCCTGGTGAAACTGTAATAGTTCTCTTCACTAGGAAATGAGAAGGCAGACTCTCTTGCAAAGGAAGGTGCCGCTCGTGTCTTTATCGGACCAGAACCTATAATTGGCATCGCAACAAGTATTGCCAAACAAACACTAAATACCTGGACAGCCAGAAGAGTTTTAGACTTCTGGCACAATATACCAGGATTGGTTCATTCAAAGGTTTTCATACATCCTTCGAAAAATGTATCCAAACAAATTTTAGGCTATAACTACGATGCCTAACAGGCCTTTTAACATGCCATGTCGGTTGAATCATCATATACTGAGACTTGGACTGTCAGAGGATCCGATTTGCCGTCTTTGTTTGGAAGAGGATGAAACAGCAGAGCATGTAATTTGTGCCTGCCCCGCCGCGGGTCGAATCAGGTATCTGATGTTGGGCAGGGTCTCTTTCTTGCCCTCGGACCTAAAATATCATTCGCCGAAAAAGGCAAGAAGCAAGTCGGTGAAATTGCCCCGGGAGAAAGAGGAAAATTGGTAACATTTGTTGGACTCATTAATGCTTTAGGAAATGCACTTCCACCTGTCTATGTTGTGCCACGAATGCGAAACCCTGAAGAATATATCACAAGAGTACCTGAATCATCTTTAATCTTAAATAATAAGTCTGGTTGGTTGACCAATGTTGACAATGGAATTCCTCTTTTATCATTTCCACCACACTCCACGCATCGACTGCTACCATTAGATGTGGGGGTGTTTGGGCCATTTAAAGCATCATTAGTGGTTGCATTCGACGACTGGTTACTCTCCAACCCAGGAAAATCTATAACAATACGACAGATTGGCAGTTTGTCCACTACAGCTGTTAAGCGGGCATTCTCCATGTCAAATATTACCAACGCATTTAAAAAAAAACGGGTATTTGGCCTGTTAACCTACAAATATTCACCGAAGATGATTTTGCTCCCAGTATCGTGACAGATAGACAAAAAACATCAATGGGCAAAATTTTGTCCGAAATTAATTGCCAATAAGTAAATGCTGAAAGTGAGGAGGCTCACACAACACTAACTGATGCTCAAAATATGCCATCGACTTCAAAAGCTGAAAACAACGATATTCCAACTGAAAAGAAGAGTAACTTGTTACCGGAAGATAAGCCTTTTCCAAAGGCTGCAAGAGATAACAAGAAGAAAAGAAATAGGCAGTCCAAATAAAAAATTTACACGTCAACTCTCATAATGGACGAAATAAAGCAAACTCAAAAGGATAAACTTAGAAAGCAGTCCTTAAAAACATCAGTTCTAACTCGACGTAAAGTTCTAGTGGAAACCGATGAAGAAACTAATAGCAACGCCTCTATAGAACTTATTGACTCTGATCTAGATTCGTCTTTGGACGAGTTTCCAATATTTATGGAAAAATAATTCGTTATTAATGTTAAAAAGACTTTATGCTGGCGAAATTTTGTTCTAAAACATCTACGGTGTAGTACGATAGGCCAGGTTTTATCAAATTATTTATGTGAGTACAAAATTAAGTTCTTACGACGTAAAAATAACTCAAATACCTTCTCATTTCCAATTGATGATATCGTAAACGTGGAGAGACATAATATTCTAATGGTGCTTCCAACACCGCAAAACTCTGATACGACGAGAACTGCCTCTTTGTAAAAATATTAATTCAATTTTTAGGGCGGGGATGTGCGCCAACCTTTTTAGTTTATTGATAAAAAAATGTTAGTTTATATATTTATGCATTAATTAACGTTCGTTCTAAGTAACTGTATAAGAACAATACGTTACGTTTATGAGTCCTTTTGTGTTTTAAACGATTATAGTAATGTATTTAGAACATTCCAAATAAATACTAAACTTATATAAAATGATTTTTCTTCGGTTGAATCATCCCTATAGAGCGGTTTAATCAACCCCATCACTGGGGTAGATACAACCATGTCACATTTTTTTTCAAACCATGGTAAGCAAAAACCCTTGTTTCAAATCTAAGTTTTGCCTGAATTATAGATGTAATATATCCCAAACCACATTCAAATGCCAAAATCCTGGAATCCTTTGACTCTATTTTTGAAATAAATATAGAATTGTGCAAAATGGTTGATTCATCCGCAGTCTCCCCTACACAGTATCCAGTTTTACGAAGAGTACATTTTTGATGTAAAATTGAATGTTTGAGTTTACATGAAATTTGAGCAGAACATTTAACCTCAAAAAAGATATGTTCAAAATTACTCGGTACGATCCGTGTAATTAGTGCCCTCTGTGAGAGGCAGATATAAAAATAACTGTATTCAATCGGTCAGTTTTCAAAACATATTCGTGGAACATTGTATTACAATGTTGCCAGTAGCTTCGACATACTCGTAAATATTGAGTATAAATTTTGTTTTTTCAATACCCTGTATCTTGAAAACGGATGCCGTTACTAATTTTTTTACTGAGCTACTTATTTTGCAGTGATCTACCTATCCTAGCGAGGGGCCACCTTTTTTTGCAGTGATCTACCTATCCTAGCGAGGGGCCACCTTTTTTTGAAACACACTGTAGAGTTATTTGAATGGTGGACGAAAGATCGACAGAAATAAAAGTGCGAAGAAAAAAATAGTTATACACAAAATACAAATTTATTTTCAGAATATTCAGAACAATCATGTCAAATATTGTAGATGCTGAAAAGACATTTACCCTTGAGATACAATTTCATATATTGCTATTGCGGGAGGTTCACATCTTCCGCATTTCGTTACAGCATATATAGTTATTTGAATGGTGGACGAAAGATCGATAGAAATAAAAGTGTGAAGAAAAAAAATAGTTATACACAAAATACAAATTTATTTTCAGAATATTCAGAACAATCGTGTCAAATATTGTAGATGCTGAAAAGACATTTACCCTTGAGATACAATTTCATATATTGCTATTGCGGGAGGTTCACATCTTCCGCATTTCGTTACAGCATATATAGTTATTTGAATGGTGGACGAAAGATCGATAGAAATAAAAGCGTGAAGAAAAAAATAGTTATACACAAAATACAAATTTATTTTCAGAATATTCAGAACAATCATGTCAAATATTGTAGATGCTGAAAAGACATTTACCCTTGAGATACAATTTGATATATTGCTATTGCGGGAGATTCACATCTTCCGCATTTCGTTACAGCATATATAGTTGTTTGAATAGTGGACGAAAGATCGATAGAAATAAAAGTGTGAAGAATAAAAAATAGTTGTGCACAAAATACAAATTTATTTTCAGAATATTCAGAACAATCATGTCAAATATTGTAGATGCTGAAAAGACATTTACCCTTGAGATACAATTTCATATATTGCTATTGCGGGAGATTCACATCTTCCGCATTTCGTTACAGCATATATAGTTATTTGAATAGTGGACGAAAGATCGACAGAAATAAAAGTGTGAAGAAAAAAATAGTTATACACAAAATACAAATTTATTTTCAGAATATTCAGAACAATCATGTCAAATATTGTAGATGCTGAAAAGACATTTATCCTTGAGATACAATTTCATATATTGCTATTGCGGAAGATTCACATCTTCCGCATTTCGTTACAGCATATATAGTTATTTGAATAGTGGACGAAAGATCGATAGAAATAAAAGTGTGAAGAATAAAAAATAGTTGTGCACAAAATACAAATTTATTTTCAGAATATTCAGAACAATCATGTCAAATATTGTAGATGCTGAAAAGACATTTACCCTTGAGATACAATTTCATATATTGCTATTGCGGCAGATTCACATCTTCCGCATTTCGTTACAGCATATATAGTTATTTGAATAGTGGACGAAAGATCGACAGAAATAAAAGTGTGAAGAAAAAAATAGTTATACACAAAATACAAATTTATTTTCAGAATATTCAGAACAATCATGTCAAATATTGTAGATGCTGAAAAGACATTTACCCTTGAGATAGAATTTCATATATTGCTATTGCGGAAGACTCACATCTTCCGCATTTCATTACAGCATATATAGTTATTTGAATGGTGGACAAAAGATAGATATGAATAAAATAGCGAAGAAGAAAAAAATAGTTACACAAAATACAAATTTATTTTCAGAATATTCAGAACAATCATGTCAAATATTGTAGATGCTGAAAAGACATTTACCCTTGAGATACAATTTCATATATTGCTATTGCGGGAGGTTCACATCTTCCGCATTTCGTTACAGCGCATATAGTTATTTAAATGGTGGACAAAAGATCGATATAAATAAAAGTGCGAAGAAAAAAAAATAGTTATACACAAAATACAAATTTATTTTCAGAATATTCAGAACAATCATGTCAAATATTGTGGATGTTGAAAAGACATTTACGCTTGAGATACAATTTCATATATGGCTATTGCGGGAGGTTCACATCTTCCGCATTTCGTTACAGCATATATAGTTATTTGAATGGTGGACGAAAGATCGATAGAGTCGATCATAGCGCTCGTCCGACCGCCACTCATCACTTTCGATTTGTTAACCCCGTTTATGAAAATATCATAGCCGGTGATGAGATTGCTCTTCGGTGGTTTCCATTTTATGATGATGCTGTCGTGCGTTATCTTTCTAATATCGACTACTTCGAAGCCCGTCAAATCGACGTTTTTGTTATTCTTATTTTTGTGTATTTTTCCGCATTTGCATGTTTTGCACTTCTTTTTTCTGCTGCTGCGTTCTGTCTCTACGGCTTTCGCAATTTTCTCGTCAAACGTTTGTTTCTCTTCGCTAACGGAGTCGAGCTGATTAGAACCAATTTTTTCTTTGACGTCTTCAGCTCGATCGTAATCCGGCGCGTCTCCAGTACAAGTATTTAGAACGTTCATTACCGTTTGGCTGTTAGCACGACTCCTTAATTCTCCAATCATCACGTAAATCATCTTGTCTTTCGCTTTGCATTTTTCTTGTAAATTGGTTAACGCCAATTTTAATCCTGACATGGTTTGATTGAAATCCGATGCTTGTTTTATCAAAGGTTTCTTCATGGCTTTCTTTTCTGCATCAGTACAAGCAGATTTAATACTGGTCAGTGCGGATTTAATTTCTTTTATTTGTTCTTTACATGCACAATTTTCTCTTGCATCCGATGCTATTTTTTTAGCTAAAGTGGCGTTATCCATAGTCGACAAATTAACATTTTCCTTTCCACAAGCAGAACTATCTGAAAAAATACAACTTGTATCTTTGGTTTCTGTTTTTAAACTCGTATCAGGACATGAGACACAAACGCACGCGGAATATTTGTTGAAAGACGCTTTGGAGACTTGTCCTGCGAATGAGGTTTGTTGATTAACCCCAACCCTTGCATTGGAACGGACTGTTGAACTGCCCACTTTTGCGCTAATTCTCTGTTTTTCTGCAGTACACTCCGGGCACTTACACATTGACGATAGTGTTGCACAATCGCAGGATTCTGTCGATATTCCTCCAGGAGCAGATCTGGGTCTAGTAGCTGGTATATTAGAAGATTTAATTGTTACTGTTGGTGCTGAAATATCATGTACAGGATTTTTGCTGCAAATTATACATTTGCATGGATCACTACACTGGCATGGTAAACGTACAGGTATTTCGAATATGTCACCTGCTAGTGCCGAAGTTGGCATTTTACTACCCATTCCGAATTTACACGTGACACATTGACATGTGTTGCAAAAGCACGGCATTTTTGTTGGTGGCTGAAACGCACCACCACCACGGGGTCGATTTTCTATGTTACATCCACTTTGAGGGTCCTTAGTAGGTGGACTTCCTTTACAGTCAATACAAATACAATTTTTACAATCACAAGGCATTCGTTCAGGTACTTGAAAAGCTTCAACAACTTCACTGCCACTTTGGCCTTTATCACCGACTTTACCTTTACAAATACAACAAGTACAGTTTTTGCATACGCATGGGAGACGTTCTGGTACCTGAAACTGGGCCGCAACTTGTTTACCTCCACTTTGACCTTGACCTTCTGTATTGCAAAGTGGACAGGTACATTTTTGGCAGGCGCAAGGTATGCGTTCCGGTATTTGAAACGTTTCATCATTTGTCGGAGATGCAGAATCCTTGCCTGCTGCTTTCGAAGAACAAATGATACATTGGCATGTTGCGCATTCGCAGTCAATTTTCTGAGGTAGTTCGAACGGCGGAGGATCTAATGTTCCATCTTTATTGGCACACTCCGTACATTTGCATGTAGAGCAATGACATTCTGCGTCTTTTTTAAGCGGTGGAACGTCGTCGCACACGGCACAAGTACAAGTGGGACATTTACAATCTATCGAATGCGTTTCAGCAGTTTTGGTTGAGCATTCTGGACATTTACAAGTGCTGCAGTGACATTCAGCATCTTTTGTGACTGGAGTATCTTGACAAGTGGCACAAGTACAGGTGGGACATTTACAGTTCTCGCCGTGTTCTTCGGTGGATTTAGACGTGCAATCCGGGCACTGACAAGTACTACAATGACATTCGGCATCTTTAACCTTAGAATCAGTATCGGCACAACTGACACAAGTACAAGTTGGACATTTACAATCGATACTGTGTACTTCCGCATCCTGCTTATCTCCACCCATTTCTTTATTTAGGCATTCGATACAAATACAGTTAAGACATGTACATTTTATTTCGCCTGTTACTGCTGTAGTTTCGGTTGTGACGTTTTTTTTGACAGGGCTGATCTTTATTACTATCTCGGGTCGAGCTTTAGAACCTTGTTTCTTTGCGTTACTACATTCATCGCAATAACATTCAATGCAATGACAACTACGGTCTTTCGGAAGCGGTCCAGCAACTACTGCTTTTTTCTCTTCTTTTGCTTCCTTGGCTGGTGGTTGAGTGGTGGTACTGGCGTCCTTTCCTTCGCATTCTATGCAAGTGCAGACTCCGCACTTACATTTTATCGCCGGTTGGGGATTGAATGCGCAAGGGTCACATTTGCATTCTGAACATTTACACGTATTACTATCACCTTGTTTGCTTGGATCAGAACAGTCAACGCAGGTGCAGTTAGAACATTGACATTCCTTGGTTTGAACCGGAGCGGTATTTTTGTAATAACATTCAGTACATGCGCATGGTTTGCACGTGCAATTGCCGGCTTCTGAATCACCGCCTTCCGCACAAACACATTCTTGACATTTACATTCCTTGGGATGGGTACCAGCATTTTCCATTGTGGCCGCGTCGGCATCAGCTTGTGTCTGCAACAAAAAATAATGGAATGAATGTCTCTGTAAAGATTCAAAAGGTTTATAAAAATGAAACACTGCTACTTCAATAATATGGCCTCAAGTTGTTACATAAATGTTCCGTTTTTGGTATATAATCTCATAATAATTTCTAATATCCCGCGTGCAAATGAAACATGGGCCACCACTATAACTTTTGAATGGGGTGTTCGTTGTTGTAGAGAGTGGAATAATTAATCACGGTACGATCTATCAGAGATGCAGGTAGACGGAGGTTTTATGAAGTAAGTATATCAAATAGGTCGATAATATCAAATTTGCAGTGTATATTATTAATAAAATATTTGTGTTCTAGTGTTGATTTTTCATATTAATACATTTGGGAAACTAAAAAAAGTTTAAAATGTTCCAAATAGATTTTCACCTTAGCAGCAGCAGTGTCGCCTCTATCACAGACGCAGTTATCCCCACAAGTACAATTTTTCATGCCCAGGGGTGGGGTTTGTTCTTGTTCATCGCATTTGCATGGATCGGGGCAAATACATTCCGGTTGCGGTTCCGGTTCTGATTCTTCTGGTTTACATGTGCAGACATCGCACGTACAACCTTCCGGATGTGTTGGTTCTTCTGGTGGAGTACATTTACAAACATCACAAGTACAACCTTCTGGATGGGGAAATTCGTCTTCTGGAGTACAGTTGCAAACATCACAGGTACAACCCTCTGGGTGATCGGCGGCGGGTTGATCTGGAAGAGAATTTGTGATGGATCAACTACACATTGCCTAAAAAATTATATTTATCCAACTAATCAAATACCAACCATAATTTTTGCTTAATAGTTTATTTATCGGTAATAGGTACCTACATGATGTTTTTGAAACGGGTGATATAATCTATATCAGGGGTGGCCAAACTTTTGACCTGTGAGGTCTACTTGTGCTCGAAAATACTTCCTGCGGTCGACTGCAAGGTAGAATTTAGGAGAGAGAAATAAAACATGTTTGTAATAAGTTTGTATGTATTTATTTATTGAATATTACATACTTAATTCGAATTTTTCAAATCGTTTTACGCGTTTGAGTGGATGTTTGACACTGCATATTCTCCACAAGTTTATCATATTGGGGAGTGTACGAAGTAACTGCGATACGCAAACAGGAAGTTAAGTGAGCGTCTGTTAAGCGGGAACGATTTTTGGTTTTTATTGCATTCATAGTTGAAAACGTTGATTCGCAGAGATAGGTAGAACCAAAAAATGAAGTCAAATATAAAGCCACCTTTCTTAGGCATGGAAACTTTTCTTTGCAAATCACTTTCCAAAATTCTGTACTACCAGATGCTCTAGCTTTCAGAAATATATCGCTTCTCATTTTTATTATTTCTTCTTCGACCACAAGAGATTCAGTATCGGGTAAGTAGCCGATTTTAACGGTCAAGCTGCCAATGTCAATGTTTTCATTGAAAGGGAATACCACGAAACTTACCACTTCTTCGAGAGCGGCAAAATCTGCAAACCTTCTTTCGAACTCCAGATGCAAATTCTCCAGCTGTTCAGCGAAAATTTTGTAGTCTCGATTTAAATTGTGCGTACAATCTTCTTCCATGTTTTTATAATTTTTTAGTTCACCTCGTTTTAATTGAGATACATGCATTTGAATTTGACTTTTAAAAGTTTTAATCAAATATGTCATGTCAATGACGGTTTTGTCTTTCCCTTGAAGATTTAGGTTCAACTCATTGAGTTTTTCTGTTTTGTCACAAAGAAAGGCCAGCTTCATAAGCCATTTTTCATCTTCAAGCTCAGGTATATTTTCTCCTTTTGATTGAACGAATGTCTTGATTTCTGGCAGTAATTGGGGAAATCTCTGCAAAAAGGCACCTAACATCTGTATGTAGCAAAAGGTCTGAGTGTTCGGCTTCTGTCTCTTCAAGAAGAGCTCGAAATTGACGCCTTTGCAAACTTCTGGCTCGAATAGAATTAACTATTTTAAAAGCAATTTTCATAATAACATCTGATTCCAGAATTTTAGAGCACTTAACTTGCTGGTGTATGATGCAGTGATAGTTGGTGAAACTTGGAATGTTATCATTTTTGCACAATGAAATAAAACCAATTCTTTGTCCCAGCATAGCGGGTGTTTCATCTGTCGTGATAGCAACTAGTTTGTGTATCGGAAATGCAGTATTTTCTACAAAACTCTTAAAAGATCTGGTTTGCCCCTTCAATGGAATCATTGTCAATAATTCTTCTTTTGTTGTCATGTCTTCAAAAACTAGGCGCACGAAAACGCACAATTCTGCAATGTCGGTTACATCGGTGGATTCATCAAACTGTAGTGACAAGAAACAATATTTCTGCAAGTCTTCATTAAGTAATTGTTCCAAATTCTCACTTAAGGCTTCACTGCGTCGCATTACTGTGTTCCGTGAAAGTGAAATATCATTTATTGTTGTAATAATTTCTTTTTTGTTTTTAAAGTTATTAAAAAGTGCTTCTCCAGCTCTCTGCATGGCTTCCTTGATAATTTCTCCATCTTCGAAAGGTTTCTTCCGTTTTATTAATATTTCTGTAACAGCAAATGACGCCAGTGTTGCAGCTTTTGATTTCGAATCTGGTTTTGTAAAAAAAGATTGTTGTGCGTTTAAACTGCTTTTTAATTCACGTACTTTTATCTTTCGGTTTTCACTGCCAAATGGAAAATCGGTGGCGTATTTGGAATGTGTAGTTTTAAAATGCCTTTCAACATTAGCTCTTTCGGTAATGCGACACTTGAGTTACAGATTAGGCACACACATTTATCCTTGACCATAACGAAAAAAAATTCCTCTTCCCACTCACTGTGATAATGGTAAGTCTTACTTTTTTTAGCACTCGAACTAGATGGCCCACTCATTCTGATCAAATAGTTAAAAAACACTAAGTCTCAAGGCCTCTACGTTAACTTTTAATAATCGCGACGCAACCAACAAATTAGTTGTAAATACCTACGTTCGCACTCAAGTCGAAACTAGTACTGGCTCGTGTTATTATTTGGCCGATCCTTCGTGGGCGAGGTCACAAAAAAAGAAAACAATGCGAAATGAAAAGAGACAACAATATACTAGCGGTGAGTCGCGTTTACACGACTGACACACACACGCACGCAACAATATACCACGTTACGAGTTACGACAGACCGAAGCGTGTGAGTACCTACCTACTAATATAGACGTGTTCTTGGCGCGAAAAGGAACATTTTAAAATAATTGATATTATTTTTAAATATTTTCTGTTCAGTTTATTTTTATTCTCGCGGGCTAGCTAAATCGTCTTCGCGGTCGACCGGTAGACCGCGGTCGACCTCTTGGCCATCCCTGATCTATATATTACTTTTCCGTCAACCTTATCTTTGATGTGAGAAATGTATTGATCTACCCCAAAAAAGTTGGAATTTTCGATTTTTTTCGTGTAATTTTCACGCTTATCAGTGAGAAAAACACGAAAAACAGTTTTTAGAAAAAATAATATATTGTGTCGGCCACTTTTTGTAATTATGTCTTCTTATCTCGATACAGCCTCCAGAGTGCATAAAGTCACCAACTTTATGATTGGGTATTGTTCAGAGCATCTCACAAATGAATCCTATTTATTTTCAGCCCACCAAAGCCAGTACAACTGAACCTACTTATAAATCCAGATGTACTACATTTCTGGTTATTTTTGGAGAAATTGCGGTTTTTAACACGATACAGCCTCAGGATTGTATATAAGTGACCAATTATATAATTAGATATTGTTTAGAGCGTCACACAGATGAACCCTATTGATATTCAGCTCACTAAAGCCAGTACAACGGGTGCTATGGTACTTGAAGTACCACATTTTTATCATTTTTTGAGAAATTTCCGTTTGTTGGCACGATACAGCCTCCGGAGTCCAACAAGTCTATTACTATTACTTCATTAATTTCATCTGGCGCTCAACAAATAAAATTATAATAATATAAACGTAATAAATAATTGAAATTATAAATAAATAAATAAGATAATGAAATATCATAATATATACCTTTGGAACGGAGGTTGTATTCCCCACTCGTCAACAGTTCAAGCGAAGGAACTAAAAAATCTGGCTAAATAGAATATTCTCTGCATTTTTAACATAAGTCGTTTATCGGACAAATATTCGTTTCAAATTTTATATTCATGGTGTGTAGGAAATCAGTAAATTTATTTCATAAATGAGCAACTTGCATGTCTTCCGGAGAAAATGTATGTTATTCTACATCGTACATCATTCCTTTGCAATTAGGAGAATTCATTACGAATATTTCACTCAGTAATAAATAAAACATGAAATGGGATTCAAACTTGGATGTAAACGCGCGCGCTTCTCCGCCGCCATCTTGTGACGTCAGATGATCGTATGTGTCACAAGACAAGAGAAAGTAATATTTTGTTTATGATTAACCTAACAGAACACAAAAAAACTTATTCACTTATAATTTTGTGGAAATGCAAGAAATTCAACTCCTCCCTAGCTATCGAGGAACTCGTATCGTATTTTTTATTCGATAATATCTTGAACCAGAATCCCACAGCTATTTAAAAGGTACATGTGACTGTGACACCTTTCCTCTGAACGGCGACTTATGTAACCAGGCCATGAACACTTTATTTTTGATATTGAAATAGAAGATGAATTTATGTTTAGGTTCATTATTTATCTGTTTGGCATTTTTGATCAAATAACAAATTATTACTGTCCGGGTTCCATGACCAACCAACCACAAGATCACAATAAAACACCGAAAGAATGCAATAAAATGTTGAAAACGCTAAAAACAAAAATTAATTGAACTGAAGGTAGCCAAAACATAACCTATATACATACCTGACAGATACGACCATTATTTGACGTCACACCAATAGATGGCGCGTTTGCTGTCACGTGATGACATCAACAAATTGTTAAGAGCGGATTTTGCAATATATATAAATTATATGAAACTTATTCTTTCATTGACGACTCATTTGCTTTTTGTCTATTCACAATGAGTTTTTGATTTGGAAGCTGATATTTTTTGCAAATTGTCCATTGTCATATTTTGTAAGGAATTGTGTAGCTATTCGGGATTTATAGTATAAATTACAGCATTTCTTTCGTGGGTCCAACGTTTTTTTGTCGACTTCTTTCCAACCGGCGATAAGAAGTAAAAAATTAATTTGTTCGAGTTTATGCTATCGACGTTATGAATAATTAGGAATTATATTTCATCATGTTGGAATTATTTTCATACAGGGTTACGAGGAAACATTGAAAAGTCTGTGGGAAGCAGTAAATTACTAATTGTATTTATTAATTATTACATTACGTGGGAGCGTGTAATTATTTTCAGATTTTTTCTTACAAAACATTAAATAATTTGGCTCTCATACTGTTAAGAGACGAAGATCGTGGAAAACGATGGGCTTCCGTCAATTATATTGGATTTAACGCGATGGGAAGTTACGGGAAAAAGCCGAAAATTCAGTTTAGCGCTTATATCGTAGACTAATTTGTTCCTTTTTCTTATAGGGGGTTTTCTTTACCTTTTTCTTTTTTTTCCCTGAAACTGGGCCACGATTGCGGGCCTGGGAGGCGTAGTGTAGCTGAGATTTTTCCGGAGGCTTGATCTCCTACCAGACTGGGCGAATACCAGGAGGGCTGGCGTTTAGAATCGCCTTCATCGAGGGATTCGACTACTGTTTCCTGTAACTAGCTGTAAAATTATTTTCATTTTCATTTAGTTTCTTATTTGGTAAATTTTATGAATTATTTTTTTAATAGTCGCCTTCAGCGTTTAAACTTTTTGTCTACTACTTTTTTTAATTAATTAACTTTTCGTTTTATTTTTATATACATTCTGCTAATTCTTCCGATAATTTTATTCATTTCTTCACTTTCTATATACATGTCTATTATTATTAGAACGTTTCCATTAATATAGTATCAATCAATCGTCAATACATATGTACGCATGTGAAAAACTTTTTTTCTGAAAAAAATATTTATTTCACAGTCAATATTGTACTAAGTGCGCACTCTTATACGCATTGACCCTATACTTCTTCATATTCAGGTGCCGTGTCTATCCCAGAGGTTGGCAATTTTGATCTTGTTGGTTGTTGCCTTGAATAGTTTACTGGAAGAGCAGTTAAACCACTCGTTTAAGTTTCGGAACCAGAACATTCTTCGTTTGATGAAACAATTATAAGATGTAGGAACTTAGGTCAACTAATAATGCGCTTTCAGTCAATTTTTCTTATTGTTTACTTGACACCGCCATTAAAAAATTAGAGGAACTTTTAAATGACACGTTGCACCAATTTACGCAAAACATATTGGTCAACGGATCTTCAAATTCGGATATAGATCTTCAATGAAATTTTACTGCTAATGTTCACTGTTTACTGAACTACAACATTGGAAATATTGAACTATTTATTTTCGAACAATTTGAGATCAGTATTCCCAAATGTATGTACTGCTCTCAGAATTTACCTCACGTTACAAAGAGAAAGATCGTTTTATAAATAAAAAATTGCGTAAGGTCATCATTGTCGCCAAGTGAATTGATTAATTTATCTCTGATTAATATTGAAGAAGAAATCCACATAAAAACCAGTGAGATTGTGAGGGATTTTGCTAATTCAAAAGCTCGAAAATAATAAGAATAATAACAATGATGACTTTATGGCTATGTTATAAAAATTCAATATAAGCAGAAGCGACGTTCTTTCTTAGATGATGTTCTCGTAGTAGAAGCACCAGCTTAAGTAGGGCTCTCCACGCAACCGCAAAACTAAATATTACACATTATTTCCTACAGTGATATCTTATATGTTATAGACTATGAGCCCACGGGGAAAAAGTATCGCGATTTTAAACAGCAGCAAACCCATTCATATCGATAGTTTATCATGTCACCATCGGTTCCAGCACTATGACTTTCATTTTCTCTTGTGCAGAAAGGCGCAGTGCAAAACTAAACATTTTATTTTTCACCCCCTATAAATGTGATATGAAACTGTACGCCTGTGATGATCCCAAAAGACATAATTTAAAAAGACATCATTAGATTTTAGTAGACATTAATTTCAATTATTGCTAGCGGCCAGTGAACTGGAAGGCCATTGGTAAGGTGCAGTAAAATCAGTAACAAACACGTCCGTTTTATAAATATTGTGTCGACAAGGTCGAGAAACGGATCGTTGACTGTGTTAGTCTAACAATTTCCTATATATAGAGAGTTCATTTGTTTTGAAGATTATTCATTATTATTATTGTTATTAATAGTACAAACGTTTATATTCTGTGTTACATTTGGTCTGTAATTCATATACGTAGTTTGTAAATATATGTTACCCCAGTGAGTTTTTAAACGATGTTATTTATTTAACCCGAAAGAATGGTTCACGAGGTAACGTCAAGTTGGGTGACTTGAGACTGCCTGGTGAATTGAGACAAAACTTTAGGTATTTCTGAGAAGGGTTGGCAACGCCGAAGATTGTACTGTAATTCAGTTTCCACGCGGTATTCATTCACGACAAGTCTATGCAAGTTGTTTTTATAGTTTTTGCTGGTTAATTATGAAGGTAAGTGCGGTTTTAGTATTTTATTGTAAGAATAGGGTTTGTGGGATTTATAGGTATGTTAAAAAACTTTATGTATGTAGTCCAAACTGATAAATTTATGGGAATGGTCATATTTTACATTGATGTTAGTGTATATGGGAAGTATTTATTGCTATATACAACAAACAGTTTTTTTGATTTACATAAGAAAATAAAAAATGTGATTTATAGGGGCGAGATGAGACGTGTATAAAGTCTCAAGTCACCCTACTTAAATAATACGTGTTCATTTTGTAGGTATTCACAAGAATGGGTCGATACAAAAAAAAAGTAGGCGCCAACTATAGATGATATGACGAAAAAGATTTAGAACTTGCAGTAGCTGAAACAAATAGAGGTGTTTCATTGAGAAAACTTCAAAGCAGGTATGGTATTTCAAAGGATACGATAGATCGAAGAGCAAAAGGACGTCATATGAAAAAGGCAGGTGGACAAACTGTTTTCACGTCAGAGGAAGAAAAGAAGATCGTGGATAACATTTAGTTAACCAGTGTCTGGGGGTTTCGACTAACATCTATTGATGTAAGGTACTTAATTAAGTCGTATTTAGATAGTTCTGGTAGACAGGTATCAAAATTTAAAAATAATTTGCCAGGAAGAGAATTTATGAGAAAGTTCATTGAAAGGCATAAGGATATACTCTCACAACGCTGGTGTGAAAATATAAAACGGGCACGGGCAAGTGTTAACAGGGAGGTAATAAATAAATATTTTGACTAGCTGGAAGTAAGTTTGCAAGGGGTTGAACCAAATGCAATGGTCAATTATGATGAGACAAATATAACTGACGATCCTGGAAAAACCAAGGTACTTGTCAGAAGAGGTGCAAAACACGCACATCGTATAATGGACAACTCTAGAAGCAGCCATTCCATCATGTTTGCAGGTTCCGCATCGGGTGCCACCTTATATAGTTTATAAGGCCGAAAATTTGTATAAAACGTGCACAGAAAATGGCCCTGCTGGTGCTAGATACAATAGGTCAAAGAGCTCCTAGTTTAATAATGCGATTTTAGAGGATTGGTTTAAATCTACGGCGTTACCGTATTTTAAAAAACTCCCCATTGAGTCGCCAAAAGCTGTAATAGGCGACAATCTTGCCAGTCATATTTCACAATCCGTAATTGACTTATGCAGAGAATATAATATTCGATTTATACTGCTACCTCCAAACAGTACCCACATCTGCCAACCCTTAGTCGTAGCATATTTCAGACCACTCAAAAGCGCATGGAGAGATGTTCTTTTAAATTGGAAATTGAAGCATCGGGGGATAGTACCAAAAGATACTTTTCTCAGACTGCTAAAAAATTGTTTGGATCAACTTGATGTAGACAACAAGACATCAGCAAATCTCATAGCTGGATTCCGTGGAAGTGAATTTATCCAATCAACAGAAACAAAGTACTAGATAAGTTGCCACCGAGCTTAGAACAGCCAAATTATGAAAACAATTTTGTAGTGTCAATAGATAATGCTTTTCAAGTCTTTTTAAGCAATCTATATACGAAGGAAACAGTAACCGGTACGAGGAAAAGAATAAAAATTCTAATCGAGCCTGGAAAGAGTGTTGAAAATACTACTCTAGAGAGTGTTGAAAATACTACTCTAGAAGAAGTAGAACAGACGGTAAATGAAAATGGAGTCAATGGAAACCAGGAAGAAATTGAAGAAGAGCTACCTGATTTTACTCAATTTAATCCTACACCGTCAACATCAAAAGAAAAACGTATTATTTCCCGAAAAAATAAAAAAAGTGTAGATTCCTCCAGTGACAGTAATGATTCATTTTCCACGCAATCGTCATATGATAGCCCTGAAGATTTTGAAGAAGGCGTGTATATGGTTGATCCTTCGGATTTAAAAGTTGATGACTTTATTTTGGTGCAATTTTCATGAGGCTCCCCATAAGCCAGTTATTTTGAAGAAATTCATTGGACAAATTATTGAACAGAAGCCGGATTTAGTTTTGTGTAAATTTATGCGCAAATCACCACAAGGAAAAAATATTTACGTATTTCCAGATATTGAGGACGTCACAGATATTAATAAAAATCAAATTCTGTCAAAGCTGGTTCCTGTGTTTGTTCGACGAGGAAGATTCACTTTTTCTATTGAACTTTAAAAATCTGGCACAATTGTTTAAAACATTTTTTTTCGTTAAAATGAGTTTTTTATTTGTTTTTTAAGAGTTATGTTTTATTTAGATTAGTTTCTACCAAAGTTTTTGAAGTTCCTACTTATTTTTTAAGAATTAAAACTTTAGTTTTGTATTAAAAATGTAAAACGTTTGAAATAAATATATTTTTCCAAATAAGAGTTATCTTTATGAAACAATATGTTCTATTACGTTTTTAAAAAGACTATTAATGTCTCAATTCCGCAAATTGACGGTCCGTCTTGAGTTTATAATGAAAACAAATTACTGTCTCAAGTCACCGCCCCTGTGAAGGTGACTTGAGATACCCAAAAAAACAAAAAACAAATATTTTCTGATAAATTTTAGCTCATTTTTATTATTCAATTTTGAAGAATGTATGTAGACTCAAAAATATGTCCTTGTTTCATAATTTTAATTTGCTGGAATACAATTTTACAGTCCTTTGAATTTTGAAACCGTCTTAAGTCACTCAACTTGACGGTAAGTGTTTCCCGACGATGAATGGTTCGATGGTTCAGGAAGTACATACGAGGGGCACTTGCTAAGTAACCACCATATGGCGATCCTGCGAAAAAATGGTAAATGGTAAATAATCCTGCAAACTAAATGGTAAATAATTGTGCGAACTGATGGTAATCCAAACGAGTGAAGGTATATGGTCTCTTATTTAAATGTTGGACCTTGATGAAGCAAAACTGTGCGTGGTGCTCCTACTAAACAAGAGGTACAAGAAACTGGTACCGAAAACAATAATTTTATGGTACAGCAAGATAATTTTACAACGCATATAATAGTCTTATTGTACACAATAACGGTAGCTTTCATTTTGAAATTCATATGGTCCCTATGGAAATCGCATCGAAGAGCATTAAAAAGAGACATCAACCTAGGCATTGCAGCAAAGAAGACGTCAGGAACTTTGACTGTATAAAATTGTAAGTACTTATGCACTCTATTTTTATGAACGAATGGTACATCTTTTAAATGTCAATAACGTGGGAAGATTTCGAAGATAAGATAAGTTCAATTGTAGAAGAAATAAATAAACAGGGAAAAAGGGTTTTGAAAAAGGAAACTCTTAAAAATCCAGATATTCACTTTGAAGTAATTAATAGTATAATAATTCTTTATATTAATTTTGCTAAATTGATAGGTAAAAATTGGAAAAACTTAGTAGTTTAGTACAACAAGAAATTTGTAAAAATTATTCAGATAAGATTGGGGATAAAACTGTTAGGGCATTTCAAGCGCTGAATTGTATTGTTAAAACCTACCTCTATATTTGAGGAGATTGATACGGGTGTATTACAAGCAATAAGCAAACAGATGAAAATGGCGACAAGTATGACTGATTTTTTTAATTTCGCGAGTAAGGTCTTACCTACTGAATTCAACGGAGAAGCAAGCAAGTTACAATCATTTTTAGACTCATTAGATTTCTTACAAATAAACGCGACGGGTAATGAAGAAACTGCGATTCTGTTAATTAAGACAAGACTGACTGGAAAAGCTAGAAGCTTGATCACGACGGAAAATTCTATCACAGAAATTAGGAATGAACTAAAATCATGAATAAGAGGAGATAACCCAAGCCTTCTCTTAGCGAAACTTAATAAAGTAAGGCAAAATGGGAAGGACATAACGCAATACGCGACGGAAATAGAGAAATTTGCAGAGAAGCTATAGGCAGCATACGTGTCAGAAGGGATGCCAGAGTGTCTAGCTGAAAAATACACCAAAGAAGCAGCCATTAAGGCAGTAACGATGAATGCTACTGCGGACGCAACAAAAACGATCATAGCAGTGGGAAGCTTTGAAATCACGCAAGAAGTATTATCTAAGCTAGTATCTGTAGTGATCCCTGAAGGACAGTAACGGCAAAAGGACATTAGTATAGAAATAAGATTTAAAAATTAGGTTATTACAATATTTAGCGATCATTGATCTGGGACGGTCAATGTCAGTTATTAGTGGAAGCACGTTCTTGTTAATATATAAACAAACACGTACAATTTATAGACGGAGGTCAGCCATGTAGTAAATCATACCTACACTTCCTATAAAATGAAAGTTAACGAACCAGGATTAATCAATTTTTATTATTAATTTGAATAAGTCGATTGATATTATATCTGTGTATTTTTAATGTATTAAAAACGATCCCAGTGATTTTTATAGAAGTGATGTTGTTTATTCTATTCCCGAATACAGGTTGCTAGGTAAGTGGTTTCCTCAAATATAATATGCCTTTATGATAAACGTCTAGTATACGAGGGACACTTACTAAGTAACCACCACAAGGCATAGCAAGCCAACAACAAGTTTTACACATAAAGGACAATAGGAATTTCTTCAGGAAATCAGATTTTGAACAATCATAGGAGAGGAAACAACAGAGGATTTCACAGCGGCAACCCCTCAGGAAGGACAGTATAATCAAGGAAATGATTACGGCAGATACGCAGATTTCAATAAGGAGAGGAAATTCAATAGGAACGGCAATTACAATAATCGGATTAACAATAATGTGAGAATTTGCGAGATAGAAAATGAGGAAGCAAGAGGAAATCAGAAACAATTGGGGTTTTCAATAATAAAACAAATGTCGAATGCAAGATTTCAGAAACTTATTCAGCATATTATTTAGATTTATCGCTTTCAAACTTTATAGAAATTCAGAAAAACATATCCGATAATACTTACAATTTCATATTAGATACAGGAGCAGACATTTCTCTGATAAAAATTTATAAAAAATTTCCGCATCACTTAGTTAAAACTGACGATAAAAGAAGCAGAAGACTCAGCAAAAACTTTGGGTCGAATAAGCATTAACCTTTATATCAACAACATAACCTTAAATCATTGCTTTCACGCCGTGGAAGAAAATTTTCCGATATTAACAAGTGAGTTACTAGGCAGAGACTTCATGACTAAAAATAATTGCGTATTAGATTATTCACAATCAGAATTGCACATAAATTGCAAGTCTAGGAATCCAGTAACCATACAAATTTTTGGTAATCCAGAATACGACACATTAGCAAAACCGCCTAGATGCGAGGTGTACAGGCTAATAGAAAACTTTAGGAATTTGAGAAAGGATACAGTAGTGGAGCAACAGGAAGTAGCACCGGGAGTATTTATAGCTAGATCCATAATATCGGGGAAAAATACATACGTTAGAATTTTGAATACAAACTATGAGAGTGTTTCAGTAAAAACCAAGAATATTGAAATTTTGGATTTAGATTTGTTCGAGGCATATACAATTACGATTGATAGTAACAATAGAATGAAAGAATTGAGAAATTCATTAAATTTAGAAGTATCAGAGTATGTAAGGAATGATTTAACGAAACTGTGTGAGAATTATGCAGACATATTCGCTTTAAAGAATGATATTCTAACGCACAATAATTTTTATGAGCAAAAGATATCAGTAAAGGACAATACACCAATATACATAAAATATTATCGAACACCACATTCGCAAACAACGGAATTAAATAATCAAGTAGAGAAACTCATAACGCAAGGAATAATTGAACCCTCAGTATCAGATTATAACAGTCCAGTGGTATTAGTCCTGAAGAAATCGGTGAGTCAGGATAAGACACGGAGACTTTGTATACAGTTTAGGCAGTTAAATAAGAAAATAGTCACAGACAAATTCCCTTTACCCCGTATAGACACGATTTTAGATCAATTAGGCAGAGCAAAATGGTTTTCAGTCTTAGATCTTATGTTAAGTTTTCATCAAATACCTCTATTAACAGTCTTGTAGGAAATACACTTCGTTTAGTACAGAAAAAGGTTCATTTCAATTTTCAAGATTACCCTTTGGGCTAAATATAAGTCCTAATAGTTTTTCAAGAATGATGTCAATATCTTTCTCAGGCCTCACACCAGAAAAAGCATTTCTCTATATGGATGACATAGTTGTCATAGAAATTTGAGAAAATCATCACTTAACCAACCTTAGAAAGGTGTTTGACGCATGTCGTAAATTCAATTTAATGCTCAATACACAAAAGTGCCAATTCTTCAGGCGAGAAGTCACTTATTTAGGTCATGATTTATCAAGGGATGGTGTTTCACCAGACAGCAAAATATTCAGTCATTCAGGATTATCCAGTAACCAAAAATGCTAGTGAAGTCAAAAGATTTGTTGCATTTTTAATTGTTATAGAGGGTTTATTCAGAATTTTGCCGCAATATGTATCCCTCTAAATAAATTAGCTAGGAAAAATGTGAAATTTGTTTGGTCAGAAGAATGCGAAAACTCATTGCAGGTCTTAAAAAATGCGTTAATCAATCCACCAATTTTGAAATACCCAGATTTCAATAAACAATTCATCTTAACTACAGACGCTTCAAATAGCGCATGTTCAGCAATATCAAGTCAGAACTACGAAGGTATTGACCAACCCATAGCATTTGCATCAAGAAGCTTTAAGAAAAGTGAGCTTAATAAACCCACCATCATAAAAGAGTTATTAGCGATTCATTGGAGAATCAATCATTTTAAGTGTTACTTATATGGCTCACCACATTTCATAGTAAAAACAGATCATAAGCCACTAACTCATTTATTTGCAATGAAAGACCCGACGTCGAAACTCACGAGAATAAGACTTGATTTGGAAGAATACGATTTTGAAATACAGTACGTCAGGACCGAACTTAAGGATTTATACATGAATAATTCACATGTCTTGGCAATCACGAAAGCACAAACGCGAAATGAAAACGCTCAAACAGAAAAGGATCAAAGGAATAACGTAGAAACAAAGGAAGTAAGAATACAAAAACCTACAGTAGTAAAAGTTTTAAATAATCTTGAGGCACATAAATTACCAATTTTACACTTTGAAAATAACCGTATCTCACTAAGGATGAGCATTCGGATCAAAAATAGTGAAGCCTTAAATACCGGATTACACAACTTCGACTTAGGACGAACGTTGGAAAAGCTTGAAGAGCTATCGGTAAAAAATGAAGTAAAAAGAATGAAAATATATACAAATGATGATATATTCGAAAAGTGCACAGTAGAAGAATTTATAGTAGTAGGAAATCAAAGGTTAAAAAGTATGCAAGTATGTATATGCGAAGTACCAAAAGCGATACAGCAAAAAGAAGAAATCCAAAAGATTTTAGAAAGATACCACAACGATCCAATGTTTGGAGGACATGTAGGAAATAATAGATTATTAAAGAAACTGAGAGCAAATTTCAGGTGGAAAAACATGGAGAAAGACGTAAGGAAGTATGTAAAGAATTGCCATAAATGCCAAATGAATAAAGCAAAGCTTAATCATAAGGAAAAATTCGTCATCACAGATACATCTATAAAACCGTTTGATATTATTTACATAGACACAATAGGTCCGTTTCTAGAAAGTAACAACGGGAATCGTTATTGTATTACAATATTATGCGAACTAACTAAATACGCAGTTATGGTTCAGAACAAGGAAGCACACACAATAGCAAAAGCATTATTTGACAATTTTATACCGAATTACGGACTGATGAAGGAGATAAGAACAGATCAAGGGACGGAATACAAGAATGAAATAATGAAGAACTTAGCGGAACTTTTAAATATAAAACATAATTTTTCAACAGCATACCATCACGAGGCCATAGGCAGTTGTGAAAGATTACATAGAACATTTAATGAGTATATAAGAAACTTTATCAAAGATTCTAGGGATAACTGGTGCGAGTTTGTAAAAATGTTTGCATATTGTTATAATACAACACCAAACACGTATCACTGATACACTCCTTTTGAGTTATTATACGGGAGAAAACACAATTTGCCAGAATTTTTAAATGTAAAAATTGGACCGTGTTACAATTTTGAAAGGTACGATAAAGAATTAAAGTACAAGTTACAATACGCTTATAAAAGAGCCAGACAGTTTTTAATAAATAATAAATTAAGTAGAGTCAGTAATAGTGAAAAGGATTCTTCACCTGTAAATTTTAGAATAGGAGAATTAGTTATTTTAAAAAACGAAAGGAGAAATAAATTTGATCCACATTATTTAGGTCCGTTTAAGGTAACGGGTGTAAATTGTGAGATTACATCTCCAGACAATAACCTACAGACAGTTCATAAGAATAGTATGTATAGATACAACGACCGGAATCAATTGTAAACAAGTGAAGCGTGTTTATAAACGAACAAGTAGTGTTTAGTAAACAAAAACGAAACAAAAAACATTCAATAAAAACTGTTATAGGTAATATCGAAAAATTAAAATGATAATTTTTCTCTTCCAAGAGGGGATGATGTAGTGATCCCGAAAAGGCGGTAACTGTAAAAGGACATTAGCTTAGAAATAAGATTTGAATTAGGGGAATATTAGTTACAATATTTAGCGAACGTTGATCTAGGTAGGTCAATGTTAGTTATTCGAGGAAGCACGTTCTAGTTACAAACATAAACAGCACGATCAATTAATAGACGAAGGTCAGGCATGCAGTACATCGTACGTACACTTCCTATAAAATAAAAGTGTAACGAACCAGGAAATCAATTGTTAGTAGTAGTCTGAATAAGTCAACTGATATGATATTATATTTTGTGTATTTTTAAATATATTAAAGAGCCCAGTGATTTTGTATAAGTGATGTCGTTTATTCAACTCCCGAAGACCGGTTACTAGGTAAGTGTTTTCCTCAAAGATAATATACCTTTATGGCAAATGTAAAGTATACGAGGGGCACTTACTAAGTAACCACCATACCCCTATGGTTCTACTATCCGATGTAACGAACAGCGTACAGTTTCATATCACGATTTCAGGGGGTAAAAAATGAGAGTTTTCAAAAATTTTCCTAGATTTTCCGCACGATTATTTTTGAACAGCATAGAGACTCGACCGTTCTCCTATGGTTCTACTATCAAATATAACAAGTGGCGTACAGTTTCATATCACGTTTTTAGGGGGTGAAAAATAACATGTTCAGTTTTACACTGCGCTTTTCTGCCCAAGAGAAAATGAAGGTCATAGTGCTGCAACCGATGGTGGCATGATAAACTATCGTTCTGAATGAGTTTGCAACTGTTTCAAATCGCGACACTTTTTTCCCTATGGGCTCATAGTCTATTAAGATAACAAAGTTAAGTTAAGAAACCTAATTTTGTAAATATTGTAGGTATGTATGTAAAATGGATAAAGTCAATTTTACCTGCTTGAAATTAGAATCTCATCGTTATGCTATTATTAAATAGTCTTCTTAATGTTGAGTTTAAATCGAGAAATGGGTAACGTTTTCTAATCTTCGGGAATTATGTTCTTATATGAGAAGCTAGATCGAAATAACGAGGTTTTATGTTTCGGCATACTAATTTTATTTTTAAATCTTACATTAATATTGTGTACTTGTGATCTCTTTTTAGTTTTTTCCTTTTTCTCGATAGGTATAAAGGAGTTTTGGTTAGCATACAATAGTACTGATCCATAAAAAATACGTCTACTTTTTATGTTCAGCCCGCCAATGTCTGCAAGATGCTTAGAGGTTGGATTGCAACGACTGATACCACAAATAAAGCGAACACACATATTTTGAATTCGCTGCAGTCTATTTTGATCTAGTTGTGTTAAGACTGGTCCATATATTTTACAGGGTGGCCCATTAAACGAGGTAACCGGCTGTATCTCGGAAAGTATTTGCCCAGGTTGCGGGAAAAAATATTGATTTTTGAAGTGGCCAAAAGAAATTGCTGGAAATTATTTTCAATCTCAAAATTTCACACCTAGGGGGCGTTACTGCTATGTTCAAATCTGAAATTATTATTATCTCAGAAAATCGCATAATGAGCTATAATTTTGATATCATGATCTGGAAGCCCGTTTCATACCAGATAATTTTGTACAGTAACATTTCTTTGTATGTCATAATAATTGAGAAGGAAGACAATCTATTTTTCAGTGTTTAAATTTTAATATTGAAGACCGTTCATATACCTTACCCATCGATTACTTTGAAACAGATAAACTAGAGGTCGCTCTATGCAACGACTACTTATTTCTATGATTTTATTAAAACAATTAAATGAAATGTTACTATTTTAGTAACATATCGATGGTGTCAATACAATACCTCATATCTCCACAATTTATGAAAATAATGGATCGATAGATGGCGCCAAAATGACCATAATATAAAAATAGGTCTGTGATCTGTCAAAGGAAAAATTCAATACCTCCACGGACTTAGTATCCATGGACTTCTAATAGTATATGTTTCCCATACATCCGAAATGACCCCTCTTTTTGCCTACACATGGCCGCCATGTTGTGCTAATTTTAAGTTGGTATTGAGAAGCTACAGTTCATATGAGTTTTCTTGATATTGAGGATTGAACGTTGGTTGGTTGCGCGAAATAATTGACAGCATAATAGAATTAATTAACCAATTAGAATTTAGCTGGATGAACTGACGCGACATTTTCGTTTTGTCAATTTCTGTTTCCTTTGTTCCGTTGTTGCAATGCGATTTGACTGATTTGTGACAGCGTCAGGAGTGGCATCAGGTCACATTTCGCAATTTTCGCATTGTATTTTATTGAGCGCAAGTTTGATATTTGTGTGTTAACTTTTGGATTATATTCGTGTTTATTGCAAATTAATAGTGGTTCATTACATTTTATAAGTAGTGTTATTTTAGTAGGGTATTTAATAGTATAGTGTTATTTGTAAGATCTAGAACTGTAGGAGACTAGCTACAAACTGCTAAAATGCCTTCCTGTTTTGTACGAGGTTGCTCTAACGCTACTTACATTTCTCGTTTGAAAGAGGGTGTAACATTTCATAAGTAAGTTATATGATTTTTTTGTATGTAAGTTAATTTACATTTTCCTTTTCATCCAATTTGTAGATTTCCCAGTGACAATACGATTAAAAGGTCCTGGTTGGTAGCACTTGGAAAAGATCCAGCTTATAATATTGCCTATGAAAGGGTGTGCTCCGAACATTTTGGACAAACCAATTTTGAAGTGGCAGGCAAACGGAAACGTTTAAGAATAAAGTCAATTCCAACCCTAAAACTACCTCAATGTTTTGAAGTAGATCACATGGAGAAAAGTTATTTACCTAGCTCACCTCCACCTACATGGTATGTTAATTTTCACTTAGTACTCACAAAGAATCAAAAAATATTTTTTAATCGTAGCAGCAAGCTGGAAAGTGTTGATTCACCTCAAAGTAGTTCACCAAAATCTCCGACAAAACTTTCTCCAATAAAACGGAGTGATTCAGACTCGTCTCCATCTGCTCATTCTTCTGATATAGTAGGGATGGTACAATACTTTCATCCGTATAGGTGAGTTTAATATCAAATTTTCTTTAAAATCAAAATGTAATATGTATTTTATTTATATAAATTTTACGTAGCATTTATATAATGCCTTATTACTAAAGTTAACTAGTCTAATGAAATGTTCTATTTTCAGCAAACCTTCCACAGAAGATACCAATGTAAAATTGAGAGAGAAGATTCGCTTTTTGAAGAGGCAATTAAGAGTATGCAGAAACAAACTAAAAATTTGCAGAAAAACAAGCAGGAGGCGAAAACTACGATTTTGATCGTGCAAATTATGAAGCAATGTTCCTTGGAATCAATTGACTGAGATGGTGTCCATATTTTACGATATAATGTACACTATAATAAATTGCTTTGTTCCGCTGAAAACGGTTTGCAAGAAGATGTTTCCATGTTGGTATACTACGGAGTTGAAGCATTTGCGCGATAAAGAAGTGGCTCACAAAATTACTAGGTGTCCTGTAAACTAAATGGAATTTAGTAGATTAAGGGCTCAAAGTAAACTTTTATCACGAGAGTGCTACCGAAATTATGTAAAATATACTGAAATTGTGTTACAGATAATGTTAAGTTTTTTGGAAGTTTGGAAACAGTAGGAGGGTGAATAACACTATACCTTCTGAAATGACTCTTGGGGACCTTACTGCTGGTAACGGGAATGATATTGCAAATCTATTTGCTAAACATTTCTCATCAGTTTATTCAAATCAAACTCTGGCTTCGAACATCTATGCAAAGTTATCTAAACTTGATATTAAAAAACGCCCCGGTCCTGACGGAATACCTTCCAATCTTAGGGAATTTAGCTTCCTTTCATCTCGTCCGCACTTTCATATATTTAATAAGTCTCTTGTTACAGGCGAATTTCCAGATCATTGGAAAACTTCATATGTCACTCCAGTGTATAGATTGGGTAGAAAATCAAACATCTCAAACTATCGTCCTATATCAATCCTTAGCATAATTCCCAAAGTCTTTGATAGTATTATTTTAGATTATCTCACCTATGACTGTTCGAGTATTATGACATCACAACAATTTGGCTTCACTTCTAAAAGGTCTGCAGAATTGGGTTTACTCACATATGTTGACTTTTTGTCTGATGGTTTGGAAGGGGGTCTGCAGATTGATTCTGTGTACACTGATTTCTCTAAAGCTTTTGACAGGGTTAATCATGAGCTCTTGCTACATAAACTTTTTCATTATGGTGTTGACGGTCTTGTATTACAATGGCTGAGTGATTATCTTACGAATAGTTTACAAATGGTCAGAGTTACTCATGAATATTCTCATACTTTTCCAGTAACATCTGGAGTTCCCCAAGGGTCTCATTTAGGACCATTATTATTTAACATATTTATTAATCATATAATGCATTGTTTTCAAGGTAGCAAAGCCTTGTTATTTGCTGATGACCACCTGACATGTTTTAGTGGGATTAGTGGCATGGATGATGCTCTAATATCACAATCTGATTTAGATAGTCTATCAAATTGGTGTACACTTAATGGTGTGAATCTATATGCATCCAAATATCATGTAATGCGTTTTCATGGAATACACCCCCCAATAGCTTTTGATTATAATATTAATAATGAAACTCTAAAATGTGCTTCACAAACTAAGGGCTTGGGTGTTATATTGCACTCCACACTTAATTATAAGTCTCATGTTACCGCTGTTGTTAAAAAATCTATGAAAATGTTGGGTTTTATAAAGAGAACCATTTCTGATTTTACTAACATCACTGCTATTAGATCTCTATATTGCTCACTGGTCAGAACTTATCTTGATTATTGTTTACCAGTATGGTCTCCTCATTATATTACATGGAGCTGTTCAGCACAATTTTTTAAGATACATTGCTTTTAAGATGCACATTTACCTTTGTTATGATTTCTTAGAACGTTTTTTAAACATTCCTACTCTGGAGGTTCGCTGAAGGCAAAGGGACCTGATACAGCTGTTCAACATAGTAAATGGTATTTGTCATAGTCCCAAGCTTCTCCCTAAAATATATTTAGTTGTCCCTTCTCGTCTTTCTAGGCAGGTGCAAACGTTTCATGTCGCATTTCATAGGTACAACTATACAATGAATAGTTTTCTACCTAGGACATTTAGATTAGCAAATTCTGTCGATGGAATATTAATTTTTGATGTGTCCACTTTCAAGTTTAAAAAACATTTGCTGGAGCTTCCACTTTAGAGCGTACATCTTTTATTGCTGGTTTGATGTGTTATCACTCCTCTTACTTTATTTGCTTTTTTCTTGTGATTTATACTATACTTTAGGGTTTTCCTTTTGTTTTATAGATAAGTTTAATGCATGTGTCAATTGTTCTATCTTGTTCTATCTTGTTCTCTCTTGTTCTATCTTGTTCTATCTTGTTCTATCTTGTTCTATCTTGTTCTAGTTTTACATATTTCTCTTTTTTTGTTATTGTAGCATTTTTTTATATTTCCATATTGTATTAATGTGAATTGGGCTTGACCGTGATTAAATTAAATTAAAATTAACGGTTATTTTATTTATTTCCTGATCAATTGAATTTGAATAAGAATATATAATAATATAATTTATAAATAAACACTTATTAAAATTTATGAAAATGTTTTCCATAATCCCAACTTAGGTAGATACATACAATACAATAATAAAGTAGGTATACTTTTTTCTCTCTCCGTTTCGTATTTTCCTATCTTATAAATGATTTCTGATTTATTGTTTAAACCGGTCCTGTACGAATCACGTGACTCAGGCGGAAGTGAGTGACTTGTGAAATGTGGTAAGTTTTGATTGTCTGTTTTCCTGTTATTATATCGAATCTATTTCAGTAAAATTATGTCAGTCATATTAATTCATGTTTGTTCATGAAATTTATATAATTATTTCAATATATTTGTACTGTTTTAAAGAGAAAATTTAGACCTTTGGAGATACGTGTTTTTGAATATTACATTTTTTCTAGCATTATGGTTGATACGTGTTTATGTTTTTTTACCGAAATGGTTATAATGATTTAAAAATTTTCCCAAAATGTTGTTTTTAATGATATAAAATTTATCTGTCTCTCTGTTTTAAATTGGGTATAGAAATTGGCTTTTGCAATAAGACATATAGTTATTAAATGTCAACTTGTGCGATTATTATCTTTTTCCATAAGGTTTTATGCGAGTTTCCTTCTTTCAGATAAGACGTTAAAACTTCAACATGTCCGGCAGAACTAAAAAAGAATTATCTATGTGCAATACCAAGCTAGAAGCCCAAAGTTGTTCCAAGCCAAAAAATGAAAGCTGTGATTGTAAAAATGTTATTCGAGAGCTTTTGACACCTATGACAGTTGAAAATTTTGAAGATGTCTTAGTAAATTACGAGTTTGTTTTTCTAGAGGTTCTAGAAAAAGAAAATATCTCTCCCAAAATTGTAAATATCAGCATTAATGCAAATAATAATATACATCCTGATTTTGACATAATTTGCTCTTCAAATGATGTTGAAATGGAATTATTACCTACTGTGACAAACAATGCCTACGTTTTAAATATAGGTCAAGAAATTGAGGAGAAAAATGAGAAAAATGAGTTTGAATGCCTTGAAGTATTTGGAGAAGAAAAGAACCAAGCGAAAACAGATGACGACGAAATTGATAGAGGCATTGAGGAACAACATTATAGATCAGAGTTAGTGGACGCTTACCAACCAGAAAGTGATGAAGAAAATAGTAGTGTTGATAGTGAAGAATCCAATCTACGTAATTACACAAGTGAAGAAAATAACAATGGGACTAGCGAAAAAGATAACAATTCAACCAGCGAGGAACCGGAACAACAATCTGATGGTGGCCGAGGAACAAAACGGAAGTTACATCAAAAGCGGCGACTTTTGGGACAAACTTATTTAGGCTACCGAAGGCCAAAAAACCAAAAACTAACATTCCACGATACGGAAATGCGAGAGTAATGGGACCTACCTGCCTGTCTAACGCCTGCAAGAGATGAAAAAAAGATTTTGTCAGGACTTGATTGGAATATAGAGGCAGTAGATTTTTAAAAATTTCTTGGAAAAATTAAACAGCTGGGAACAAAAAAGAGTTTATGTCTTAAATTTAGTTTACAGAAAGGAAACTGAGAGAAAAAGGACACCCAATGAATCTTCGAGGAGATCCAGTTCACTGTTTTATAAATTAAACATAGAAAGCAAACAACATGTTCCTTCTTCTTCTTCTTCCTGCTGTGTATAGGCATAATTGCCTGTTTTTCTTCACATCATTGCCTCTGCTCAGTCTCCTGGGAGGTTGTCACTCCATCTTTTCCTAGGTCTTCCAAGGCTTCTTTGTACTGCTGGTGATTTGTCCCTTGATATTTTTACAATTCGTTCTTACGTCATGCGGTCAATGTGCTCATTCCATTTTATCTTTCTATCCAGTACACAGTCATTGATGTTATCTATCCCGCATGTTCGTCTTATGTTTTCACTTCTTTCTCTATCCATTAGTGTTCTTCCCGCTATTCTTCGAACTATTTTCATTTCTGTAGTCTCCAGTATCCGTTTCGTTTTAGAGGTCTCAGGTCGGGTCTCTGCTGCATAGGACAATATAGGTCTGATTGCGGTCTTGTATATGCGGGCATTGGCTTCAGTTCGAATGTATTTATTTCGCCAGATTGTGTCATTTAGGTATGCTGCTGCTCTTGAGGCTCTTGTAGCTTGGTTTCTTACTTCCGTCTCCACGTCCCCGTGTCCAGATATTTCGATTCCCAGATATTCAAATTTCATTTCCTGGTGTATTATTTTGTTATCCACCACAAGCTTACATCTGATCGGCGTCTTGGAAGTAACCATTGATTTTGTCTTTGCCGCTGATATCGTATTGAACTTTTTTGCTGTTTTGTTAAATTGGTACAGTAGCCTTTGCAGGTCGTCCTCGTTCTCCTCCAACAGTACCGCATCGTCTGCATAGCACAGGATTTTGACCTGTTTGCAAAAAAATGTTTTTAAGCGCCCTGGGCCTTAAAGAGTGGACAGTCCAAAACTGGGTTAAAAATTCCGCGTATGACACACCTGAACCCAGTAGATCCAGCCAGCCTCGATGTAAAAATGAAGACTCAATTCAGTTTCTCATAATATTTCTAGACAAGCTTCCCAAGTTACCAAGTCACTATTGTCGGAACGACACCAAGAAGCTGTATTTAGAGCCAACTTTCACAAGTTTCGCAACATAGGCATATTTAGTCCTAGAAAAGATCAGTGCGACTTATGTGTGGAGTATCAAGCTGGGAATCTGGACCAAAGTGTGTGGGAGAAGCATAGAAATGAAAAGCATAGAGCCGAAAAAGAAAAAAAACAATGATAAAAAGCACGCCAAACTTGATGAATGTCACGTCTTTTGTATGGATTTACAAGCCGTGAAAACTTGTCCATGTTTACAAGCTAGCTCACTTTACTTCAAAACTAAGTTTTACTGTCATATTTATACAGTTTTTGATCTAAATACCAATGATCCTGTTTGTTATTGGTTTGACGAAACTGATACCGATTTTCAGGCTTCGACATTTGCGTATTTATTGATGAATTTTTTAAAAAGGAAATATTCAGAAAATAATATGAACCACCAAAAAACGATCATAATTTTCCCTGATGGCTGCACCTACCAAAATCGAAGTGCGGTTTTAGCGAACGCTTTACTTTCACTTTCCTATCAGTATGATGTCAAGATTATTCAAAAGTTCTTGATAAAAGGCCATACCAATATGGAATGTGATAGCGTGCACGCAACCATCGAGAAAAAGTTGAAGAATAAAACCATTTCAATTCCTAATGACTATCACCGAATCACTGCGGAAGCTCGAGCAAATCATAAACCATTTGAAGTTGTGTGTCCGACTTTTGAGTTCTTCTATAACTTTAATAAAGACCTTGTCTACGAATCAACCGTCCTGGAAGGAAACTGGACGAACCTACTGTAACTGATATTCGAGCACTAAAATACAAGAGAGGAGAAATCCAGTAGTAAAGGAGCAACACCGGTTCGGGACCATTCCTTATGTAAATTAACATGGGAAATCGCTAAGGTTCATTCTGCACTTTTTTGACCAAACCAAGGTCATTACTGCTGTGACGTCAGCAACCCCTCAAGGTCATTGCCCACTGTTGCTATGCGCATTGGACACGCTCAATATACATACAAATATGTCATAAGGGCACTAGCATCTCCGATTGGTCGTATTGTAGTCGAACAAACGCCATTGTGATAGGTGGAAAATAGCCAACCCCACGAAATCTTGTGTGTGTGTATCGGAAACCCTACGATAACTAGCGGAAGTCAGCGGCCATCTTGGATTTCACACACCGTAGTATGTGCCTTATGTGCCGTCGGGGGTGGGGTGCGGCCGTCCGTCGTATGTGTCATCTGTCAAATGTCTCATCTGTCATATGTGTCGTCCGTGAAATGTGCCATCACGTGCCGTATGGGTCGTTTGTATCTTCCGTAGTATGTACCGTATGGGCCTTCTGTCGTATATGTCATCAATCAACCCCGTCGAATGTGCCGTATGGGCCATCTGTCGTATGAGTCATCTATCACACCGCCGCGTGTCATTAGGGCACTAACGCACATCTCTGCTATTATTGATCAGATTTTTATGTAACAAACGACCATATGATTGTTAGATTATTATCGTATATAGGATGTACAAAGATGCCATAAGGGCACTCTGCTATTTTTGTCTGGATTGATGCCGAATAAACGCCATTGTGAAGAAAAGAGGTAAACCACTACGTTAGATATACAGGGTGTTGTCATAAATATGTTACTACAATGATCGGTATACAAGACGTCAACAATGCCATAAGGGCACGAGCATCTCTGATTGGTCAGATTGGAGCCAAATAAACATCATTGTGATGAAGACAATGACCAGGGGGGTGTAAAAGAATTGAGAAAGAAGAAGAGACAAGCGATAAGTTTTGTAAATATACAGGGAGTATCAAAAGAGTCATCTGAAGAAGTGAACAACAATGACCAGAGGGTGTCGTTGATTGATGGGAAAGAAGAAGAGATAAGCGATAAGTTTTACAATAATATACCGATATACAGGGTGTTGGCATAAATATGTTACTATGATGATCGGTATACAAGACGTCAACAATGCCATAAGGGCACAAGCATCTCTGATTGGTCAGATTGGAGTCAAATAAACATCATTGTGATGAAGACAATGACCACAGAGGGTTTACAAGAATCATACCTGAAGACAATGACCAGAGGGTGCCGTTGATTGATGGGAAAGAAGAAGAGATAAGCGATAAGTTTTACAATAATATACCGATATACAGGGGGTTGTCATAAGTATGTTAATACGATAATCAGTATACAAGATGTCTACGATGTCAAAAGGACAAAAGATTGTAGAAAAATATGATTTAATTAATATATAGAGTGTAGTCGTTATTACGTCATGTTAAAAAGACATTAACATGCTAATGAAATTATCCCGCTCAACCCTGACTTTGTGGAATCTACTCATATTAGTGTTTTAAATGAAACTTACTGTTTCTAGTTAACTCTGCAGTTTATTGAAAAATATTAAAAAATTCTAAAAATTGACAATTGTTTCGATATTACCTAACGTATTTTTGTATGTTTTGTAACCATTTTAGTCAGCTTAATATGAAGAACAACGGTCAAATGTGTCATATGTGCCTTCCATCGTATGTGTCATCTGTCAACCCCGTCGAATGTGTCGTATGGGCCATCTCTCGTATGAGTCATTTATCACGCCGCCGCGTGTCATTAGGGCACTAACGTATATCTCTGCTATTATTGATCAGATTTTTATGTAACAAACGACCCTATGATTTTTAGATTATTATCGTATACAGGATGTACAAAGATGCCATAAGGACACTCTGCTATTATTGTCTGGATTGAAGCCGAATAAACATCATTGTGAAGAAAAGAGGTAAACCACTACGTTAGATATACAGGGTGTTATCATAAATATGTTACTATGATGATCGGCATACAAGACGTCAACAATGCCATAAGGGCACAAGCATCTCTGATGGTCAGATTGGAGTCAAATAAACATCATTGTGATGAAGACAATGACCACAGAGGGTTTACAAGAATCATACCTGAAGACAATGACCACAGGGTGTCGTTGATTGATGGGAAAGAAGAAGAGATGAAGAGATAAGCGATAAGTTTTACAATAATATACCGATATACAGGGTGTTGTCATAAATATGTTACTATGATGATCAGTATACAAGACGTCAACAATGCCATAAGGGCACAAGCATCTCTGATTGGTCAGATTGGAGTCAAATAAACATCATTGTGATGAAGACAATGACCACAGAGGGTTTACAAGAATCATACCTGAAGACAATGACCACAGGGTGTCGTTGATTGATGGGAAAGAAGAAGAGATGAAGAGATAAGCGATAAGTTTTACAATAATATACCGATATACAGGGTGTTGTCATAAATATGTTACTATGATGATCGGTATACAAGACGTCAACAATGCCATACGGGCAACTCGCCTCGTATTTAACCGAATTTCCTAATTTGAGATCACAGTTTTCTAGTGTTCCCAAGGAAGAATTCACAATGTTAACTAAGAAGGGGGTGATGCCTTATGACTATTTCAATTCTTTCGACCGCTTTGAAGAAACACGGCTACCTCCTATCGAATCTTTCTATAATAATCTCGAAGATAAACCCTGCTCACGTAAACTTTATAGTAGAGCACAACGCGTCTGGAATACGTTTCAATGTCAAACCTTAGGTGAATATGTAGAGTTGTATATGAAGACCGATATCCTTCTTCTTGCTGACGTTTTTGAGCAGTTTCGTTCCAGTTGTATTGCTACGTATAACATCGATCCTGCGCATTATTATACATTACCAGGATTTACATTCGATGCTATGCTAAAACATACAGGACAAGAATTGGAACTTCTCACTGATGTAGACATATTTTTGTTTGTTGAGCGTGGTATACGCGGTGGACTTAGTCAAGTTTAAGGAAAACGTCGTGCTCGAGCCAACAATAAGTATATGCCCACTTATAATCCTTCAAATCCATCGAAATATTTAATGTACTATGATGTCAATAATCAGGTATGTTTTGTAGTTTTTTCATTTTAGGTAATTATTTCAATTAATTTTAATGTTTTAGTATGGATGGGCGATGAGTCAAGCGTTACCATATGGAGGATTTGAATGGTGTGACTCTAATATAGACGTTACACAAATTGCTGATGATGCTTCTGAGGGGTACATGCTCGAAGTTGATTTGGAGTATCCTTGCCATTTACATGATTTGCATAAGGATATTCCATTTTGTTCTGAACACAAAAATACATCGAGTATTGAAATTCAAGCAGAGTTCTTGGTTAAAGCCCTACATTGACTTAAACACCGAGTTACGTAGGGCTGCGAAGAATGAGTTTGAGAAGAACCTATTCAAACTGATGAACAATGCAGTGTTTGGTGAGTATTGCTAGTTTTATTTAAATATTTCTATACTAATCACTTTTTCTAATTGTTGCAGGTAAAACCATGGAGAACGTGCGCAAACGCGTTGATGTAAAGCTAATTTCTCATTGGAGCGGTCGATATGGTGCTGAATCATACATAGCTAAGTCCGAGTTTAAGAATAGTACGATTTTCAGCGAAAACCTAGTTGCCATCGAATTACGGAACTGCAAATATGGCTAAATAAACCGATATATGTAGGAATGGCAATTTTAGATCTGGCTAAAACTACGATATATGATTTTCACTATGAATATATGGCGAACCGTTTTAGTGAAAACTGTACTGTACTGTATACCGATACCGATAGTCTTATATATGAGATTGGAGATCAAGATCCTTATGAAGTAATGAAGATTGATTGCTATAAATATTTCGACACCTCAGACTATCCTCTCGATAACGTTTACGGAATTCCTCAAGTTAATAAGAAGGTTCTTGGAATGATGAAGGATGAGAACAATGGTATCATAATGACCGATTATATTGGGTTACGATCTAAATTATATGCAACGCGGTTACTTACCTCTGAAGATGGTCTAGCGGAAAAACGAAAACGTCTTGCGAATGATGGATTCGAGAAAGAAGAAATAGACTGCCTTATTCGAAACGTTGGAATAACTAAGAAGGCTAAAGGGGTAAAATCATCAGTTGTGAAGACAGTAATCACATTTGAAGATTATGAAGAATGCCTTGATACCTTCACACAGAAAACCGTTACCCAAAATCTAATTCGTGCTGAGAAACATCTAGTACATTCAATTGTTCAAGATAAAATAGCGTTAAGTCCTTTTGATGACAAACGATTTATTCTTCCTGGATCCGATGAAACTTTACCCTGGGGCCACTATTCCATTGATGCATATATGGATGTTGACACCATTATACCGTGAAAATTTATATAAGAATAGAAATTATTGTTATTATTTTCATTTATTATACTTTTCAATTTTATATTATACAATATAATGTTTATTCAATTTTTCTTTATTTTGATACCCTATTATCGAGTGACTGAGCATGGGTGACGTCATCAGTATGAGTGCCCTTATGGCTTTACATATTTACCTCTTGTCCCCTCTTCTTCATAATGTTGTTTATTCCACTTCAATCCGACCAATCAGAGATGCTAGTGCTCTTATGACATATTTATACATCCTGTATACCGATCATCGTAGTAACATATTTATGACAACACCCTGTATATCGGTATATTATTGTAAAACTCATCGCTTATCTCTTCTTCTTTCCCATCAATCAACGACACCCTCTGGCCATTGTCTTCAGGCATGATTCTTGTAAACCCTCTGGTCATTGTCTTCAGGTATGATTCTTGTAAACCCGCTGGTCATTGTCTTCATCACAATGATGTTTATTTGGCTCCAATCTGACCAATCAGAGATGCTCGTGCCCTTATGGCATTGTTGACGTCTTGTATACCGATCATCGTAGTAACATATTTATGACAACACCCTGTATATCTAACGTAGTGGTTTACCTCTTTTCTTCACAATGGCGTTTATTCGGCATCAATCCAGACAAAAATAGCAGAGTGCCCTTATGGCATCTTTGTACATCCTATATACGATAATAATCTAACAATCATATGGTCGTTTGTTACATAAAAATCTGATCAATAATAGCAGAGATATGCGTTAGTGCCCTAATAACACGCGGCGGTGTGATAGATGACACATACGACAGATGGCCCATACGGCACATTCGACGGGGTTGATTGATGACATATACGACAGAAGGCCCATACGGTACATACTACGGAAGATACAAACGACCCATACGGCACGTGATGGCACATTTCACGGACGACACATATGACAGATGAGACATTTGACAGATGACACATACGACGGACGGCCGCGCCCCACCCCCGACGGCACATAAGGCACATACTACGGTGTGTGAAATCCAAGATGGCCGCTGACTTCCGCTAGTTATCGTAGGGTTTCCGATACAAACACACAAGATTTCGTGGGGTTGGCTATGTTCCACCTATCACAATGGCGTTTGTTCGACTACAATACGACCAATCGGAGATGCTAGTGCCCTTATGACATCTTTGTATGTATATTGAGCGTGTCCAATGCGCATAGCAACAGTGGGCAATGACCTTGAGGGGTTGCTGACGTCACAGCAGTAATGACCTTGGTTTGGTCAAAAAAGTGCAGAATGAACCTTAGCGATTTCCCATGTTAATTTACATAAGGAATGGTCCCGAACCGGTGTTGCTCCTTTACTTCCAGTATACACTTAGTTTTGAAGACAATTTTTTATAATCTTTACCGCAGCGTTCCAAGAAAGCAATCAAGAAAATTGAAGAATTTCAAAAACTACATATTGGAAAACCCATCTACAGGAAATAAAAACCAAGCTTCATAAAAATTATTGGGCATTTTATGATAATTTGTTACAACAATAGTTGAAAAACCATTTTTTCATTTTCATTATTTTTTGTCACTTTAATCACTAGAATATTGTCAATTATTTGGAAATTATAATATTAAGGAACAAAATAAAGTTCTTGTTCGTGAAATTCATATTGTTTTATTGCAATACCAAGTATCTCCTTTCTTTGACAATTATTATTGTGCAATACCATCTATCTCCATGAATAATTACAGATTCAATAATTAGTGAGAAAAATCTGGGAGATAGTTAATAAAAATGCCCACTAATCAGATAGGTAACAATACAATTTCAAAAGAAGAGCCGGTAAGATTTGTAAAAGTTTTTTTTTCATTCCTGTATAATAACTTTCCAATGAGATACAAGGTATTGTATTGACACCATCGATATTCTCAAGCAGTTTTAAATTTCTTATATTTGTTTGAGCGTTAATAAATTGGTCCCATTTTCCAGAAATAATGAAGCAGAAGAGCGATTAAAACAGTGACCTGTGTACTGCTCTAGATCAGGCAGTTTAAAAAAGTTCGCAAGGTAGAAGGTACTCTTTCAATTTTATCAATGCCTATGACTTGACGAGTAGGGTAGGGCGGGTAATGCCGCCATACGGGGCAATTCCGTCACAAAGTATTTTTCACAAAATATTAGTACCTACGCACCTGATTAACGCTGAGATATAGCATCCGATTGAGAATGCTTAGGTCAGAATAGCTATTGCCGCCGTCAAAAGGTTTGTTCTCACACGAGTCACAAACTATCAGAAACAGTCAGGATTCTGCGCAATCCATTTCTCTGCGTCCAACGTCCAGCTGTTTTCAAACAATCAGAAACTTATGTATGATCGCGGAAAAATGGATTGCGCACAGTCCTTACTGTTTCTGATGGTTTGAAACTCGTGTGAGAGCAAACCTAAAGTTGGTACATGCGAATACGAGTGGTAACGATAAAGTTTGATACATAGACAAATAGTATAAGAGACGGTTTGATGCATAGGCGGCAAGTGGGACAACGTTTCTGCGCTGCCACCCGCGCATGGAGTCTCTGCAATCGCGCGAACTACAAGACTGTTTTAGATAAACAAAATGGAATCAAACAATTTAAAATATTATAAATGACAATGAATTTCAACATATTGCCTTTATTGTGAATAAATAATATGAAATGTCCTAGTATATTAACTTTTAAATCATTAAAAATGAAAATATACAAAATCAATCTTACATTGGTTTGTGTGAATACGGCTTGTGTTTGTCTCAAAGTAAAGTGTCAAAACTAAAAAATATGGTTATATCACAGAATACATGGGCTGGTGTATTCAGTAGTAATACTATAAGTATTTCAAAATAATCAAGTTATACATCGATAACTTGTTGCATAATTATAAAGAGTGTCAGTTTGACAGTTTAAATAATCCGACCGCGAAGCGGGAGGATTATTCTGTCAAACTGACACGATTTGTAATTATGCAGGAAGTTTGAGATGTATAACCGTATTTATTTTGAAGTACGTATTGTATTTGATACGATTATTTTTTGAGTGAATTGAGTAAATATATAAACAATTTATTAATTTAAATACAAATTGGTGCAATGAAAGTTACAATTATTATATACTACGTTTTTTTAACTGAGTTATTTTCGGCGCAGGAAACGTGGCCACTGCTCATTGAAGTGCTGGAAATACTGGAGGTGTTATTACTTGAACCTGCAGCGTTTTTAAAACTGGATCTCATCTTATTTATTATGTTTTGGTGATGTTGTTCATCTATCTGTAGGTAGGGTTTGATAGAATTGCTATTACCATGTCCTGTTATTTTAATAAGTTCTTGTTCCGATACACCTGCTTTTGCCAATTGTGAAACAGCAGTGGCTCGGTGAGAATGATTTGAAAATATTTTGTTTGGCATATTTTTGTACCAGCCAAGGTTTTTTTCTTTTCTCCAGTTGGGATTTACTGTCAGAAATAACCTATCTGTTCAAATATTGATGTTTTCGCTTCTTTTCATCATTAGCTTATCTAGAAGTCTCACTGGACAACGACTTACTTCATTATGGTTGGGTACAAGCCATTTATTATTAGCACATGGTTTTGCTCCTCTCTGTGTGGTTTTGGTAAAAATAGGATTATATTGTATTCTACCAGTTGGAGTATCATTATTTCCAATTTCTTTTTGAAAATAATGAGTCAAGCATGACGCTCCTTCATTTCCTCTCCACGCAAGTTCTACAGAAGCAATTAAGAAAAATCTTATTTGCAATCCTTCCGGTGTATTTTCATCCCACGCTTCTATCATTGCTATGTACTCGTTATCCTTAAATGCTGATGCACTAACCTTTCTCTTGTCCGGTAACATTTGAAGTTCTCTTCTTTTTGAATTTCTTGCGTTTCGTGCGGCTAAAAATATGGGACTAGAGAATGGATCAATTACTCTATTAAACTCCTTCATATATTTTTCTTGTACTTGTTTTGCCGTAATGTTCCACATCGTTTTAACCACATTTTCTTTATAATTTTCTCCATTATATTTTCGCATATTGAAATTCCAATCTTTCAAAATGGACGCTATCATTTCAGTGGAAATTGATTCATTTAGCACATAGTTTCTTTCACTGCAAAACGTAAGAAATTGTTTCCATACGTACTTTTTTCTTTTCACTGTATTATGAGGCTCAGTATTTTGTATACTTTCGTCTATTGCATTTGGTGATAAATCTCCGAATCGACTCATTTTTGAACAATTTTTGATAAACGTCACAATTTGACAGATCTGTTTGTTGTATATTGATGTCGATGTGGTTACTATGAAAATGAAATTATTTTGAAATTTTCGATTGGGGGAGCTACTCTATGTATAATCAGGTATTATCGAAATTATACGAGGTAACTTAACTAGATTGGACATTCTGATTGGTTGAAAATCATACGAAAAAAATAATCTGTGGTTATATTGGTTATGGTTGCAAGTTCTAAGGATGAGTAAAATTCAAAATTAGTATAGTTTTGTTCAATTTATTTAAGTTTTCCGTTCTAATAAAGTAAAGTGAACCTTTAAAATGTCATTACCAGGTATAATTCGTCATAGTTGTATTGCAAAGAATTGTTAATAGTACATATTTTTGGCCACTTCGCAAATTGGATTCAAGACCAAAACATTTTTAAAATTTTCATCTGACATTAATCAAAGAGAACAGTGGTACAAAATTTAAGAACATCTAATGATCAAAGGTTGTGTGAAGATCATTTTGATGATGATCCACTTACAAGTTCGTGTCGCAAAAGACTTAAATTTGCTTTACCTTTTCAATTCTTAAATCATACACCACCACATGGTAATAATATATCCAAGTTTTTTAAAGTACAGTATTTTCTGTAAAAAGAAACCTTATTTTTTGTGACAATAATAGTCGAGAACTACAACACAAATTGTCAAGCAGTTGATGTAATTTATTAAATAACTTAGTCTTTAAAATTTTCATAATTAACCAAAACCATTCACTTCTAAAACTATTAATGAATTGGAAAAAATTGAATTCCCGTTCTTAGATACATAACATTATGCAAATGTTGACACTCAAACAATAAGACATGTTTCTGGTTTCATACAACTTTCAATTGCGAAGAATGTAAGGCTAATTTGCAAACAGATATTTTAGTTGTTAACCATACTTTCACTTCCTTCAAAGAAGATGATGATAAAATACGTCTGATTTATGTACAGGGAAGTCGTTAAGTTTCTTTCAATACTGCATGACTTTGTTATCATATTTACCACTTTTAATTCATGTAGAAAATATTACTGAAAAAAATTAATACTTTGTAAAAGGTCATATAAATTTTGATTTATTATCATCTGTCTAGGACATAAATCATACGTATTTTCTCAACTCATAAAAGATTGTCTTGCCTTATTAATTAAAAAATATAATGACGGTAAGAGGACTAACAAACAAAAATAATTTTTTGTCACTTAAAACGTACTACTTTTAATTTACCTTTTGTTTCATGGATATGGAGAATCTAGTTTTCAACTTCCTTTTATTAAAATGTTTGTTGGTTTTGTTGTCAATAATTGTAAAATAACAATGTGCAATTTGATGTGATATTGGATTAATTTTCTTAAATATAATGTAATGTAATTTTAGTAGAAATATGTAATTGTGATTAATAATTTTTTTATACTATGTGCAGGTTAATAATAGTAATTTATGCATTCAGGAATGGAAAAAGTGGGCCAATTCCATGAGTGAAAAAAGACACTTTATGCACATGTTGCATACATTATTTTTTCTACAGCCCTATACAAAAAAATAAAATTCAAATAGAAATTTGGGATATATTAATTAAGCTCCTTCGGTAAATTACAATTATACGTATTCCAAGTTCCATGAAAGTCCGTCCTCGATGCCCAGCCAAGATTCATTGTGTTGGCTTATGGGAAGCGTGAAATAAAGTTAACGTTATGGCACTTTCTTAACACTTTTTTACTTTTTTTAACTCTAACCATAAACAACCACTTTAAGCGCTGCAAACCGATGAAATACAAGGTACTTTAAAGATGGGGCTTAGTGTAGTGATCCCTTAAAAGACATTAAAGACAAAAGGACACTAACTTAGAAATAATATTTAAATTCAGGTTAATATTAATTATAGTATTTAGGGAGCATTGGTCGGCCATGGTCAATGTCATTTATCAAGGAAAGCTTGTTTTTGTTATTTTATAAACAGACATGTACAGTTTATAGACGGAGGTCGTTGTGTAGTAAAACACAACTATGTTTCCTATATAATGGGTGTGAACGAACCAGGATGATATTATTGTTATTAATACTTTGAATAAGTCGTTTTGATATTTATAATCGTGTATTTTTAAATGTATTAAACTTGAACCCAGTGCATTTATAAATGTGTTATTGTTTATTCTGTTCCCGAATACAGGTTGCTAGGTAAGTGGTTTCCTCCATAATAATATGCCTTTATGGTAAACGTCGAGTATACGAGGGACCCTTACTAAGTAACCACCACCACCAGTAAAAAAAAATTAAATGTATGCTGTTTTCTTATTTATCTAAATTATTTGTCTTAAACTTGTTTATTATAATTATTTCATTACAAAAAATGAAATATAATTTATTGGAATTAAATAATTATATAATAAACAATTTTAAGACAAACTGTAAAATTTACCTACCCATAATCCAAACTACCAAATTTAAATATTCCGCCTGTAATAATTAGTTCTGCATCCCGCGAGGGGTGCGCTCAGGTCGACGCGATGCCAGCTGTTTGTATGGGAACGAAAACTCTCTTATTACTTTCTCTATGATTTGATATATCTACTTACTTCTGCCGTATTTATAACTCGAGGTAGGTGTGATAATAAGATTCTTTACTGGTTTAATGAACATACGGTTTAATAATATGACACCTAAGGAACTTTTTGGTGGGATTGCTTTTAAATGTTTGGTTATTGTTTGTTGTCTGGTGGTATATCCGTCATGTTGTTCCTAAGAGATAATTCCGTCACTTTACTACGAGGCAATGCGGCCATGACGGTATTGCCCCGTATTTTCTAATTGAAATGAAAGGTAAACAACGCATTCTTTTATGATTTTCAAATGGTTCGATCACGAGAGAAAACAAAAGAAAAGGCTGTGTGGAAGGAGGACGACCTCAAAAATGGTATTAAAGCAGTTCGCCGAAAAGGAGTCTCGCAAAAAAGCAGCTGTGGCATATCCCGATCAACATTGAGGGATAGGCTAAAGCCACACGATGTTACTAGTCCGACATTAGGTCGGAAATGCGTTTTTTCTGCTGATTAAGAACAACAATTATCAGAACATGTAGGCCTTCTGTAAAAATTATTTAATGGCATCACTACAATCTAACTAAGGCGACTGGCTTTTGAGTTGGCTGAAAAATATGGAATAAAATACAACTTTAGCAAAGAGACCAATTTGGCCGGGAAAGATTGGTTAAATGGGTTTCTCAGTAGACATAAAATCAGCTTATTTCATATGAGTCCAGAAACAGTTGGATAGGTTGAATAGTTAACGAAATATTAAAATTTGAACACTGAAAAATAGATGGTCTTCCTTCTCGCTAATTATGACAGATACAAAGAAATGCCACGCTAGAAAATTATCAGGTATTAAACGGGCTTTTAGATGACGATATCAAAGTTATAGCTCAGTCTGCGATTTTCTGAGATAATAATAATTTTAGATTTAACCATAGCCGTGACGCCCCCTAGAGGTGAAATTTTGAGGTTGAAAATAATTTCCAGCAATTTCTCTTGGCCACTTTCACTACCTTATGTAATAACTTCCTGTATAAACCGTAATCCTGGACTTGGAGTGTTTTTTTAGCAGTAGCAACACTTAACTTCAATTGAATGCTCGTTTTCAATATTGCTTAAGATAATTTTATTTAATAGTCGGTCTCTGAAGACGATAACTTGATTATCGTAACACGCGCCAAACAGTGTAATTGTGTATATTGGCGTAGTGGTAGTAAGTGTGTTCAGTATGAATATCACCAACGGTTTCCGAAATTCCAACTTAATATTAGTGTAAATATTTCGAGTTTTTATTAATTTTGATAATTAGTAGGTACTTATAGTTAAAAATTACCTTCGTCACATTTACACTCCACACAATCGCATTGATTGGCTGTATCTTTAGTTTCCTCCTCTCCTTCACATTTGCACTCAGCGCAGGTACAATCGTCCGGATGTGGCTCAGGTTCTGTATCCTCAGCGCATACACATGTTGCGCAGGTACAGTTTGGCCCATGTAACTCAGGTTGAACTGAAATATGAACAAATTTGGGTTTTTTGGTTATAATTATACTGTTTTCTCAGGGTGAATTCAATTCGTTATCAAAATAATTTATATAATTTCTAAGTATTGTACAAAATTGAATGTTACTTTTAATTATTTACCCAGTAGTATCGTCTAACTGTATACTCTCAATTATACTGGCTATTTAATTACGTTCTGACATTTACTATATTTCAATGAAATATCTGTCACCAATTATCAACAAAATGTCACTGTCATAAATAATTTTTTTTATTGAATTAAGTAAATTTAATTTCTATAAAACTGTTCCAAATCTATTACAAACGACTTCTACTACAGTAAGTTAAATTCAAATGATTATGTACAATTACCAAATCACAAAAAACAAATCCTAATTTTCCTTTTTTAACAAATAACAAAATCTTATCTACACGAATACAAATTAAAGTATATTTAAAATTTGAGTTCATACAATACAATGTATATATAAATATATAAACAAATTTTGCAGATGGAACCAAATGAGACATTGGTTCACAATTTAAAAACTAATAAAAAACGTTATTAAACTTAAAGGTGGGACTATGTATCATCTTGTTCATAGAAGAGAACATTTGCTTCTCCACTGAATAAAGATTTCCACGATATTAGTAGCACCCTTGAATCGTTATATTCGTGCCACTGTCCCGTGTAGGGATGTCGGCAATATGCTGTGTAGTGACCATTGTAAGTGGTTCCACTGTGATTTGATATAGCGTAGAGGTTGTACATACAAGGTGCCACATTATCAGCCGCGTAATGGCTCATATCAAGCCCTTCTATTGGAAAATCTATTGCAACATTAAGTTTTCCGCTAAATGTTTCTGATTGCAAATAGCGCGTCAGGTGAATAACTAATATTTTTGGAAATTCATGAATTGAGAATGATTTAGTGCATCGTCTTCGTTCCTTACATTTCGAACATATTGGTTTCTCATCACCGTCGAGTGTTCTTCTCTTGTAAACGAATCTAAACATTGTGAAAGTCGTAATTGACCTTTTCTTTGAGGTATGGAAAGGGATAAATCCCAAAAGGGATCGAAGGTAACTGAACAGTGACCACAGTGTGTGCACTTGAGTGTTGATTTTAATTGACCAACAAAGTTATCCACAATCTTGGAGTTGTCCATTCTCGGATTTCTCAACCAAGATTCTTGTGCTTTCTCAATGTCACTAAGTTTGTCATCAATTTCTGTCAATATGGGCTTTGGTTTTTCATATATCTTGTTGACATCTTCGTGAAGTCCTGCTAATAGGTAACGAAGAAACTCCTGTGCATCATGTTGAGTGTATCCCATGAACCTTGAAGTAAATCGTTGAATCTGACTTTTCAATGATACTGTATTAACCACTCTGTCTGAACCATCTTCAGACCAAAGCTCTTGAATAACTTCAGCAAATGCTTTAATTAGTGCTTCTTTCATGCTAGATATATTTATGTTATTATCTCTTATGTATGCGTCTTTCTTTAAATATTCTAATAGCCACCTTGTGTTTGATAGGCATTGGATAATACTATTCATGAAACATGTGTTACCAATATTTTTGACGCCTTTGAGACCCAAAAATTATCTGGGAATACCCTTTATGGATCTGGTTGTGGAGTTATTGTTAAGAGCTCTTGATCGGCATGATAAGGAATTTGAAATGATGATGTTTGCTTTTGAATTGGATGGAGATATTGCGGTTTTGGATAGGTTGGGTGATGTCGATAGATCATTGGTCTGGTTCACTTTGTTAATATATTCCTTGTTATCTATATCATTTTTAGACGTGTCTTTTTATTCTTGTAGAGTTTCATCCCCTTTCTGAAAAACTTTAACCGAAAATTAAATGTATGAAGAGAAGTTGTTAACTCTAGGATTATTTTTAGAAAGGGAATTGATGTTTATTGATTCTTCAGTTACTACGACCCTATCGACTTCTGACCCATTATTTTTTTCTACGTCTTCATTCTCTTCCAATTTTGAATTTGACTGCAAATATCGGGGTTATTTTGATACTTGTTGGAGGCAATGTCATTTTTTTGGTCACTGAAACATTATTACTAGATTTTTTAACTCTGGTTGATATTGCTTTTGTAGTTAGTTGTTTCACTCCATTGGTCACATCAGATATTTTGGATCTAACCTGTTGTCTTATTGGCGAGGTTAGTGCCATTTTTTGCTGTTCTGTAGAGTTTGTAATTAAAATTTTTACTCAAGTCGGCTACTGATGCGCGATTTCCGTTCTCATCTTCATCAGACAAATTGTCTGTATTAGTATTGTTAGAATATGCTACACTGTTAGTATAAATACCTTCCATTTGATCGTTTACCTTTTTATTTAATGTCTTTAAATCTATTGGTGGTAAACCAGTTTTATATTTTGTTTTGGTCAAAGATAATTTATTGCGTATAGGAATCGCATTATTCTCTAGCATAGTCATCTTCTTCAGTATTCCTATGAATGGGACCTCATCTGGCTGGTGGTTATCTATATTTTTTAGTACACTGAGGCCCAAAAGCTTGTTGGAGACATAATATATAACATTGACAACCCATGTTTTATCAGAAGGTACACATTCTGAAGAAGAGAATGAAGATGTTAAAGTAGAATTTCGGAAAAAGGAAAGATCACAAGTTTTAGGGTCGGTGATGTGAGAAGGTTTAAAAGTGGTAGAACAATTAGGTTTCTTATGATTAGGTTTCATAAAAAGTTCTTCGAGATGCTTAGAACGGGGAAACGTACCGAGAATAGATGAAGCGTTTCCTCTTTGAATTGCAATACTTAATTGTTGTATAAAGAACAAAGTTGCTATTGAATCTTTGGTTTTTACTGATATTTTTTTACCGATTTCTTCAATGAATTTTAAAGCTTCATGACCGAACACACCAAAGGTTTCAATAGCTACAGGAATACAAATATAAATGTTCTCCAAATTTTTGTATTTATTGATTTTAAAAGTTTCGCCTTTTAAAGCTGCAGCGCCTGCGGAAGTAGATGCGGATCGAACATGGGACGGAGCCCAATGTCAGTGCAAGTGAAATCCCATATAACTGGTCTGCCGCGTTGCCATGGAATGAGGGTCATACCATCTGGACGTTTACCGTCGTCGCGGCAAGTACCTAACGGTTCCAACGAACAGGGAATCTTTGCAGATGAGAGGCCTCGTTTGATTAGGTCATTTACTGCAGAATTACGTGAAAAACAGGCGGCACTTAATTTGCAGCTTAGGCCGTATCTACCATATCCATCAACATCAGCTCCGCAACAACAGCGATGTTTTACACAAATTTGACAACCTAAACAGAGACCAATAGAAATACGGAAACTTTCGTCATCTAAAAGCGTACCTAATGGGGCCGACGGTAAAGCGTTCAACCATGCTCCTGATTCCTTTGAAAATGCTGCATTCAAACGAGCCTTGTCTGTTAAATTGATAGATTTCTGAAGCAGTATATTCTGCCTCCAATAATAAAGGGTCTTGTGTGTGGAAAAATATAGGAAGAATTTAATTAATGAATTTTTCCGCAAATCGCTAGGAAATTTTGACATTCCTGTCAAAATTTCTTGAAGAAAAAGTCAGGACTTCCTTACTGTAAGGAAATATCATTTCCTTACTGTAAGGAAATGATATTTCCGTACAGTTGTTAGTGTTCTACATAAATGATTGAAAACACATTGCTTATAAGGAATTAATTTATATTTTGAAAACATCATGTCATTGCTGAATACATTTTTAAGATCAATTTGTTATATTTACAGTAATTTGACAGTTAGTACAATTATTGAACATTGGAGGAACACTCTTAGAACTATGAGAAACATTTTGGACAACATGCAGGGTGGAAGGGTCATTTTGTTGAATATTTTGTACTGTGAAAATTTTATTTGCCACCTCAACCTTATTGTTAAGCGATTCTTCGATATATCCTTCAGCAACGTTTGATGACTTCCATCCGCCATGCCTCTTTAAACTAGTTATGTCGGCACCAGAGTCAACCAATATTGTTGCAGAAGACCGACGAAAGCAGTGACCAGTATATTCTGTCGGATTTACCAAGTTCAAATAAGTAGCAACTATTTTGGGCATTTTTCTAAATTGATGAATTCCTACCACTTGTCTACAACCCTTTCCGCTTTGATATTTAAAGAAAAATCGGTCACTGTTCATATTTTCTGGTCTTAACGAAACATACTTTCGATAAACATTCAAGTAGATCTGATTAATTACAAATGATCTTGGTTTGTTGGTTTTCGAATCAGGTATGCTGATTAAAAGCTTAGATTCTAAGTCTTCTATATCGTGTACAGTCATTCGGACTAACTCATCCATTCTACAGGCCCCAGAAATACCAAATATTACAGCCACCTAAAAAATAAATAAAGGTATAATCTAAATAGAAATTAAAACCTTGTAAATTACCTTAATCATTAAATTTTCTTTATCTGGAGCTTCCTGGATAAATTTTCCAATTTCTTCCTTCGTTAAAATCTTAGATTTCTTTGCCCTATAACCTTGAGCTTGCCGTTTCAATAAAGAACGAAGTTTTGAGTATGTAGATATATCTACATTGTGTTTAAGTGCAAGGGTTGACTTCAGCATTGAATAATTGGCCCATAATGTTGAAGATTTCATCTTTAAACAAAGGTCTAGGAAGTATGCCATTACAACATTTTCTGAGAAAGAACTCGTATTTTTACTCATGCGATAATCCATAAAACGTCTGTATGCATTTTCGTACTTTTCTCTTGATTTCTTTGGCAATAATTCTAATGAAGCAGTATTCACTGCCTCAACCAGCTCTGGAGGAGTCCCAGGAATGGAAATTTCATCATCACTTATCATTTTACTTTCGAGAACACCAGCAATTAAATTTATAAGCGTCAAGTTTGACAATTCAACCTCAATACGTTTCCATAGTAACCCAAGTAATTTTATTAGGAATTTGAAAGCACCATTTATTTGGGAATAAAATTATCGCGTTTTTTTTAAATCAATCAATATCTGTCGAATTTTAAACGATTTGCGGAAAAATAGTATGTTTACCTCGTAGGAAAAGCCACATTCCTGGACTCTGTGTTGCTAAGTCTCGGCTTGCGCCTCGACTTAGCAATCTTCACAGTCGTCCAGGAATGTTAAGCTTTTCCTACCCGGTAAACAATGTACTATTTTTGAACTATTTAATGATGACAAAAAAGAAGGAAGAGCTACTGAAACGATTGAGCGAATTCCTAAACCACCATATGAAACAGGTAGTGAAGCTTGTTTCCAAGAAAGGTCCTCTAATTTAATGTGAATTAATGACTCCAATGAATGACTAATGGTATTGTCAAAATTGATTAAGATATCATTATAACCAGGTTGGACTACGTCTTAAGATATATGTTAATTTTGGAATTAATAGGCAATTCTTGAGAAGGTAATAAGCAATATGTATCGGTAACCAGGATAAACGAGGTGACATTTTTTTGAAAAAGGTTAATTTTTACATACAAAGCTGATAGAAAGGATTCGTTTAATGAAGGAGCACCAAATAGAATTAAATTTTGTCTGTTGGTAATTGTTATGCCTGGTGCTACAGAATTAAATTTATCAATGGTTAGATTATTTGGTGATTCTAAGATAAATAACTCGCATTTGCTGGAATTGAGTTCAAGACCAATATCCCTTGAATTGTTTATAATATAGACAAGAGACTTGAACACGGAATTTGTATTACCACCTAAAGAACCATCATCAAGGTACCAAGCAAATACAGTTAAAATTAAAATACATAGTACCTTCTTCAAAAATTTATCAAAATTGTCAAATAATTTTCGAAATTGTCAATTAATTTTGTGAATGCTAGAAACCCGATATCAGTTCTAATTTTTTTCAATATATTCTTCCAATTGTGTAATTGTTCAATACGTATACTTAAATTCTTGTTTTTATTTTGAATTCAAAATTTATATTTTAATATTTAGATGAACCTATTATTAATTTTGTTTAACTGATGTGTTTCGTTGGAATATTGCATTATTTAAACTACCAATAATCAGGAACAGACTCACCAATAATATGGACTGGAAAACTGCTATCTCGTACAATTCTAAATATAATTTAGAATTCAGTATCTTTCACTTTTCCTAACACTCTTCCGACGACTTTACGAAATCTCAAATCAAACTGAAACTATTTTCTCAATGAATAAAAATATACATTAGTTAACTCTTTCCCCTTTACCTTCCATAATTTCTATATAAAATAAGAATTGATTTTTCTTTTAGTATTCATAAATAGGTATCTACAGTGACATCTACTCTTAATTTGAAATAATTTTTTTAACATTATGACATGACATGTCTATTATCTATTATACTCTATGTAAATGTCATCTGAAACTAAATAATGCCAAATTTGACATATACTGGGTAAATAAAAAAATTTGAATATCTCATACAATACTGGGCATACCAAAAGTGTTGCAACATAAACATATAAAACTAAATGATTTTTTTTAAATTTTAAATTATATATATAAAATGGCATAAAATTATGATAGCGAGTTTTTTTAAATAAGGCCTATTTTGACTGAGTAGTAGTCGTGCTTATCTGGTATTACTTTTACTTCATAATACATGCCAAATAATTTGAATGAAATGTTCTAACCTTGTTTACTAGGATCAGCGCAAGGTGAGCATTCGCAGGGATTACAGTCGCATACGAGTTTGGGCTTCTTTCTTGGATCGGCACACGGGCTGCAAAAGCATTCTGGTTCGCAGTCGCACACTGGAATAGGCCCTCCAGGACAGAGGCATTTAGGTTTACAACTACAGCCTTGCATCTCTTTCTTGGCTTTTGGTCTTCCGGGACAGGTACAGAGGTCGCCGCAAGTGCAACCCGGCATGTCACCAGCCTATACAGATTACAAATAAGCTTTTTTTATACAGTAATATAAATATTGGTGTTATTGGAAGATTTTAGCTTTGATTCAAAGTATCCTTTGAGCTGCAAACAAACTCTTAAGTAACTGGATTATTGAAATATTCAACAAACGAAAAATATATTGGTCAATAATAATGGAGCTAAACTGGCCTAACTGGACACATATCGTTTCTCCAAAAACATAATAATAGTTGACTGAATAGAGATTAAAAATGAGGGGGTTACCTTAAAAACTATTCGGTAGTATTAAATTTCTGATATGTTGTCTATGATGGCTAGATTAGATTAGATTTTAACGGGGTTACAGTGCACTGAAACCAAAGGTTTATTATACCCCCCTATCAGAGCTGTTTTTGCTACTACTACAGCTCGCCTTCCAGTTCCAAGGTTCTAATGAACTCTAGTATTTGGGACGGCTTCAACAAGGTTAGGTCCTCACTTTTACAAGTTTCTTGTCCGAAGCATTTCTTGCGTTGGCTTGCAATGGCGAGGCATTCCAGAACTAGGTGATCCGGAGTTGCATCCTCCTCCCCACAGAATATACACTCGTCAATCTCTGCTAGACCTATTCTCGTTAACTGCTTCCTAAGGCGGCAGTATCCTGTAAGAATGCCCGTGAGGAGATGTAGCTCATCTTTACTGAGGTCCAAATATTTTTTGGATCTGGCAGTGTCAAAGTTCCACAGGAAGTTTTTGGAATGTTCCAACCCGGGAAGGCACCGCCAGAGTGCTTCTCTTTCGGTTTCCTCTTTCTTCCGAAACTCTTCCTTGTAGGAGCATTTTGCTACACCACAGAAAGGCTCCGGGCCAATAAAGGGCATTTGTGTTCTTTTCTTGGAAAGTGTATTGGCCTCTTCATTTCCCGTGATTCCCGAGTAGCCAGGAACCCAGACTAAAGAGACCCTGTTACTCTTGCCTAATTCATCAAGATTTATTCGGCACTCCCATGCCAACTTTGAGCCAATAACATGGGAGCTCAATGCTTTGATAGCTGCTTGACTATCAGAATGGATCGATATTTCACATTTCTGGTAGTTTCTTTCTAGGTTCATTTCCACGCATCTTTCGATCGCAAGTATTTCTGCCTGAAAGACGCTCGGGAAGGAGCCTAACGATAATGAGTATCTGGTGCCAGGCCCAAATACTCCAGCGCCTGTTCCAATGGCGGTCTTTGAACCATCCATATACTATCTAATGGTGTTTTCTTTGACAGTTTGGGTGGCGTATTCCCTTTCCCAGTATCTCCTTGTATTTGGCATTGTGGTGAGATTCTTTTCGATGCTTACTTTCCTGATCATTTCGTCACTGGGAAAATTCGCTAATGAGATGTATCTTGGCAGAGAGGACCAAGCTCCCTGATTTTTTAAACTCTCATTGCCTGAACCTGCCTTAGATATTCTAAGAATTGCCTCTTGGGCAGATCTTTCTATCACCAGATGTAGAGGTGTGAGATCTGTAATGATCTTAAGTGCCCTAGTTGGACACGTTCTCATAGCTCCAGTGATGCACACACAGGCAAGCCTTTGAACTTTGTCGAGGGTCTTCCTCGTGCTGTACTGACTTGCTTTTGAGTGCCAATCTATTGCCCCATACGTAATTGCTGGTCTAACAATCATGGCGTACATCCATCGCAGTATTTTTGGGCTACAGCCCCACCTCTTACCAGCTAGATTTCTGCACGCCATCAAAGCTCCTATTGCTTCACTAGCAGTTATTTCAACATGCTTATTCCACAGAAGCTTACTGTCTAGGGTTATCCCTAGATATTTAACCTCTGATTTCCATTCTATGATTTGCCCGTTTAATGATATGGGTTTCATGGCTGGAAGTGTTCTTTTCCGGGTAAATGGAATTACTATGGTCTTGCTTGGGTTAATGTTCAGCCCCACTGAAAAGCACCATTGCTCAATGATTCTGAGGCCCTTTTGTAATAAATCGCACAAGGTGCTCTCGAACTTGCCTCTGACTATTAAAACAATGTCATCGGCGTAGCACAAAGATTCGAAGCCAAGCTCCGTTAGCCTGTAGAGCAACTCATCTAATACGAGGCTCCATAGAAGGAGATATATCACTCCCCCTTGAGGTGTCCCCCGAGTGGCTTTAACTGAGGTGGTTTGATTCTCCACCTGTGTCTCAGCTATCCTCTTTGTCAGCAACTCATACATACATTTTACAATGGTTTCATTCACTCCTCGCTTTTTTAGTGCTTCTTTGACAGACACATGAGTTGTGTTGTCAAAGGCCCCTGATATATCTAGGAATGCGCACATTGCGATTTCTTTGTTGTTCATAGTTCTCTGGATGACTTCGGTCAGCTGATACAGAGCCGTCTCAGTTGATCGACTAGCACTGTAGACATGCTGACATTTATCAAGTGGTGTATTCTCCAGATTCTTTGTTCTTATGTAGTTATCCACTACTTTCTCCATCGATTTGAGTAGGAACGATGTTAGACAGATGGGTCTAAAAGATCGGGTATCAGTCCCATCTTTTTTCCCTATTTTTGGTATGAAGGTTACCTTTGCCCTTCTCCATTTTCTAGGTATTAGAACCACAGCTCGACTGCTTCTTGTAATATTTAGCAGGTGAGCAAGAATCTCCTTTCTTTTGCTGCAGCAGTGCTGGAAATATTTCATCCACTCCTGGTGATTTATATGGTTGAAAGGTACTTATTACCCATTCCAACCGTTCTCTGGTAAATATTTTCTTAGTAATGTCCCAATCTTCCTTGCGGGATTTTTTGGTGTAATTCATTGCTATTTCAGTGCTTGTTGCTGGATCACTACCTGGAATGTGGGTTCCAAGAAGAAGAATCGATCGTTCCGTGTATGATCCGTCTGGATTTTTCAGCGACATTGTGAGGTTAGTTTCCCCATTTGCCATGACCCTTTGTAGTCTGGCCGCTGTGTGAGTTGAAGTGATCTTTTCGCAAAAGGCTTGAAAATGGAGCCTTTTGGCCTTCCTAATCTCTTTATTGTACTGAGTAAGCTTCTCAGTGTACCCCTGCCAATTACCGTCACGTTTGGCTCTATTAAAGAGCCAACGGACCTCTTTTCGGAGGTTTGACAGGGATCAAGGAGCATCCTTTTCTGAACGAGCTTTTGAGAGTGGGCAACTGGAATGAAAAGCTTCCATTATTGCCCCACTGATCTGTTCGACTCTTTGTTCCAGGTCGTAATGCGGGTGATTTACCCCATTCACTTCGACGTGTTCCAAATTATCCTTCAGATTGGTCTTGTAAAGAGACCAATCAGTATTTCTAGGATTTCGGATTGTAGGAATCGAGGTGGTATTTCCCTCTATCCTAAATTCGATGATTCTATGGTCGGAAAGTGATGGCTCGCTCATCACCCTCCAATCGTTAGTAATTGTTTAAAATGCAAATTTCCCCCCTCCGCACCCCCGCCATATTGAAAAAACCGAAATAACTAGTAATTTCTTCAGATTTTCGATTATATCTTGGTTTAGGTGCATTTTAGCTAGAAAATAGTTCTAAACAATGTTGTAGAGAATTTAATTTTCTTTAAATTATGTTTCTAGGACATATATTTACGGAGATATGCCTTTTATAAAAAAAATGGAAAAATCGAATTTTCTGGAAATTTGTCAAACTTCTAACTTTAGAACGCTGTAATTCTATTATGGCCTTTTCTAGGATAACGTGTATACGAATAAAATTTGTGGGGAATTGATTACTTACAAAACGCATGTAAAATTTTTAAACCAACGGGACGGAGTTGGGGGGAGAAAACTGGTGGTAAAAGTGAAACTTGAAACAACGGATTATTGCTTTTTTATGCTATTGTGACTCCACATTGTATGAAAAATCACTGATTATTTTCCAGTTTGGAGTTCATACCAATCTTACTTTAGTTTCTTACATGCTACAGCGTGTAGCTTATGAGGCAGGAAATATTTCACTTGAATACCTAGTGGTGAAAAGGGTTGTTCAATTTCAAATTTTTTTCCCGACAATGATGACGGCGTCGTACGGGGTGAGGGGTAGAGGCATTTAGCTGTGACAACTATCAACCTGTCAGCATCTTCGGAAGCTTGGTCTGTAGCTATATTTGCCGCTTGCATTTCACTGGAGAGCACCTTCACGAATCAGTCCTTGTTTCCCTCACTGGTCAGGAGCTTATGATGAGGTGTGATATTCACAGATGTTTTGTCAAACACCACATCTAATGATGAGTTTCCTTGTACCTTCTTGCTCGTTCAGCAGTTTTGGTCCCTTGCTGTACGGTAGCAATCAAATATCACCATCACATGTGACATAGTGACGCTGAACGTACTTGACGTAATCCTGGCAAATCCCTCCAAATGCCGAGGTTATGTTCTATACAACCTTGTGCAGAAGGTAACCACCATCATTAACGACTATGGAATGTTGGAAGTCTTGTGGAAGAGGTGAGAACGCTGCATATAATAATGATATTGCCCCTTTACGCATATCATCCTCATTAAACAAATACACGGGAAGGGTGTCTGTTCGTATGACAGTTGGTCCTGCAGATCTTCTTCCTATACACATTCGGTTGAACAGTGTGAGTGGGTCAACAGATAGCTTCTTGTCTCTCACCTTCATTGAGTTTATATCAGACGTCAGTGTAATCTTCTCTGTCTTTTATCTTGAACGACAGCGCTTCGAAGGTTTTGCCAACAATTTTTGTAACTCCTGCGCCTCCTACCATTTGAGCTTGGTGGTAATTAACCTAGTCACTGCCCATTACGCCAGAGTTGATGTTGATGATTAGATCAGTTTCGGTGAAGGATGGGTGTTTGGAAAGCCAATTAATATCCTACAAATTTTATTCTGATACTTGTTTTCCTAGAATAGGCTATAACTGAATTACAGCGTTCTAGAGTTAGAAGTTTAACAAATTTCCAGAAAATTCAATTTTTAATTTTTTTTTTAAAAATGCATTAGTGTGACAATGTTCGATATATCCATTATTATAGAAGATATAGAATAAAGTTATATACGAAAATTGTAGACATCTGTGAACTTAACATTTCAAAATTATTTTCATTTGTACTGGGTGTTCCCCATCACCAGGATGAAACAAACATACCTTTTTTTGAATGAGACACCTTATGTATTATTTCAGATTGGGTTCACCTCCCCCATACTTACAATGCAGGGTTTCATATAAGTATATAGGATATTTCATAAATTATGCCCAATAGTACGTGAAACTTGTGAGTTCAACGCCTTACATAGTCCAAACGGAACAATTTGATATCAATATTTTGCAGACATAACATTTTGATATTGGTCTGGATTCATGACGAAGAGAGTCGAACACATGATTTTCTCTATTTTTTCAAATGAATGACCCTGTAATTTGTTTCAAAAAGTGAAAAGACAACTTATAAGCTTTCATTTTTATCAGGCATTCCCTATACCTAAAATCATTAATTTTTGAGATATTGTCAATTTAATAACAAAAATTTGAAAAAACAATTTAATGAACGAAGTAAGGTATAAAGAAATGACAGTAAGACAAATTCTTTTACAAAAATAATAATAAAACATTAGTCAAAGGTGAACTGTAAATTGATAATTTATTCTGTACCAATTGTTCGAAATGGCTGCCCAAAACGTCAATACCACTTTGCAGTCGATCTTCAAAAGATCTCGACGTTTCTACATTAATACTCAGAAACTCTTCTCGTATTCTTTCCTTCATATCGTTCTGTGTGGTTGGCGGTATTTGATAAATACAGTTTTTTTACATCACTCCATATGAAAAAGTCAATTTTAGTTAAGCCTGGCGATCGAGGTGGCCATGCAATGGATCCTCCTCTTCCTACCCATCTGCCAGGAAAATGGGTATTCAGATGATTGTGAATTAAAGCAGTGTGATGTACCGGAGCTCCATCGTGTAAAATCCACATTATTTGCCGAATGTTTAGCGGAACATTTTCCAACAGTAATGGTAAATGATTTTCTAGAAAGTCTAAATCAATTAGACCATTCACTATTCCATCGAAAAAATGTGGTCCAATTACGTGGTCTCCAATTATACCACGCCAAACATACAGAGACCACCTAGTTATGTAAGATAGGGATTATTTGTGGAATAGTAATGGAAATTATGTCTATTCATGGTGTAGCATTCAAAATCTCTGATATTTTTATTTCTAAGTGGTACTGATTACGCCATCTATCTTAGAGGTGCGAAATCGACTTCGTGATTAGAGAAAGACGCTCTTACTCTAACATCTATACGAGAAAGTTGTCGTTTTTGGTTCCCTAATATAGGTGAATAATTCTAAGATTTAAAAGATAATTTTCCAATTTAAGCCAGTCTGAACTAAAACTATGTTTTTTTATCTATAGGGAAATTCTGTAGGACTAAAATTTAGTTTAGTCGTTTAATTTGGTGGCACTCTTGCCAATTATTAAAGGCGAGCCCGAGTTGCTTAGACAAATACATAATTGCTTTTGGATTTGAGGCTCATTATAAATGCAATTTTAAATTCCAACGTCCATCAAAATATATGTGATAATCCAACAACCATAAGCTGATGAGCATCAAGTGCGAATATCGACAAGTTTTTTTTGCAGTTAAGAAACGTCAACTACACCCATCTCGGGCCCCTCGTTTTTTTTGACGGCGGCAAACCGGTTTTCTGTAAAAAAATGGCACGAAAGTACTTTTTGTAACAAATTATTCAGTATTTTGAGCGCACATTCAGTAAATCCATTTTGTTTTTATACTGAATTTTTTCCTTTGAATTTTGTAATCCTAACAGAAACCATAGTTTTTTAATGTACCTATAGCAGCTAGCGTTAATTATAAGGGATCATCAAATTACCTTGTTGACTGCCAGTGTTTTTAAGATTTTATTGGGCCTTTGACGTCTTAATTTTAGTTTATTATTTTAGCATATTATTACCAACTCATTGGGATGAAATCTTTTCGATATTGTGAGATTGATTTGCACATATCATTTATTTGTCGTTGAATTTAGACTTTTAATAGGCTGAGGACTGCTACTTACAGATACAGTGTAGTATTAAAATATCTGCATCAAGCAAATTTTACTTTGTAAATTTATATTTAACCTGTTTATAGTCCTCAACCCTCTGTACATGGCTTCACCATAAGCAGAGTTGTAAATTTTAATTTTGTCCAATAATTGTCAAGCCATTTGCTGGCAAACTTTAAGGAGAGCACATAATACCTTCTAGGTTAGAGTAGAGTCAATTTGTTTGTGCTGTCCAAATTACTTATCTATGTTTTATACCAACACATACTGCTGAAAAACAAGCTAATAACGACTTCTGAGTATTATTGTTAGTGTAAGATTCTTTCACCAAGCTGTGCATTTTTAGTAATTTTGTGGATCAGTCGTTTTCTTTTCTACGACTTTAAACTTGGAAAAGGTGGCGTCCTTAATAATTCCGTTAAGTATATTATCAATCCTATATAATTTTGGGGAATCCAAGCTTACTCAGAAACTTAAGAATATAGTTTTTGTGACTGAATATTAATTAGTGTAAATCCGAACCTAATCGAGAAACTTAGTATGCCACAATGGTACCGTTCTTATGAACCGTTGCTTCATCTCCAAAAATTAAAGAAATCGATTTGATTATGTATTTGTTGTTAAGCCCACTCGCAAAAAGCAATTCTTCGCGGAAAGTCATCGTCGAGTAACTTTTGACATAACTGAATCTGGTATGGATGCCTCTTGTTTTTATGCAGTATTCTTCGGACAGACGTTACGCTGATATCCCGTTGGCGCGAAATTTCACGGGTATACTAACATGAGGATTGTCCGCAACTACCTGCATACAATTAAATTCATTTTCCTCTGTAACTGCAGTTTTTGTCCTTTCATGTTTTTCATAAAGTACTGAGCCTGTACGATTGAAACGATCCATCAACATTTCCAACGTTCTTTTTGTGGGTTGTCTTCGTTCAGCATATCATTCTTGGTAAATTTTTATTGATAATAAACAATTTTTACAATACCGAAGCCATGTCTGTTAATTCTTCAATAGGAAAGTTCATTTCAAATAGCAATAAATGAGTCTTTACAAATTTATACACAATTTCAAAAGATTGTTGAATGACATACTACTAATCAATACTTGTCGTTATTCCATAGCTAACTTGTTACAATTAAATGAATTTTAAAAACCTTTTTTTATTAAATTGACAATATCTCAGAAATTAATGATTTTGGGTATAGGGAATGTCTCATAAAAACGAATGCTTATAAGCTGCCTTTTCCTTTTTGAAATGAAATACAGGGTGATTCGTTTGAAAAAATAGAGAAAATTATATGTTCGACTCTTGGCTCGCCCTGTATTCAGATGTTGTAATATCCAGAAAATGGCACTGTGTCATGAAACTAGACCAAATATCAGAATGTTATGTCTTCAAAATATTGATGTCAAATTGTTTCGTTTGAACTACACAAGGCGTTGAACTCACAACAATTTTCACGTACAATTGGGCATAACTTTTGAAATACCCTATATACTTATATGAAACCCTACATTGTAAGTACGGGTGAGGTGAGCCCAATATGAATCTGCAATAATATATAGGGTGTATAATTTAAAAAAAAGATATGTTTGTTTCAACAAGGATAAATGAATTTGTAAAGAAGTGTGTAATATTTTATTAAATTCAGCCAAGCGCTTTCGACATTACGTCATCATCAGGGCTCTAAAATAAATTACATACACTACAAACTACTGTCCTATCAAACTAACATAACAGTAAATGTAACTTACTTCGTCAGTCGGTCCAGAGACATATTAAAATTGTCCACATTATTGCGTTTGTCAGTTAAACATGGTAAACAAACAACAAATTACAAACATTTAAACAAATCAAATTCAAAACGACACCACACAAACCATATCCACAGTGGCCTTTCCGACCTTATCTTTCAAATTATGTCGACCAACTAATGGAATTTTTAATCAAGTTGTTGAAATAAAATAAAAAAAAATATTCTATCATAAAATTGTTACTTGTATACACTTCGGGGGATGTATCGTGCTAACAAACCGAAATTTCCCCAAAAATAACCAAAAATTTAGTATATCTAGTTTTATAGGACCCGCTGTACTCGCTCTAGTCAACTGAAAATCAATGAGGTACATCTGTGAGACACCTTGAACAATACTTATTTATAAAGTTGATCAATCGTATACTCTCTGGAGGCTGTATCGTGCTAACAAACTGAAAATACTCCAAAAATGACAAAAATTTGGTACTTCAAGTACCACAGCACCCTTTGTACTGGCTTTAGTGAGCTCAATATCAATAGGGTTCATCTTTAAGACGCTTTGAATAATATCAAATCATAAAATTCATCACTTGTATATACTCCGGAGGCTGTATCGTGCTAACAAACTGAAACTTCTCCAAAAATGACAAAAATATCGTACTTAAAGTACTGTAGCACCGGTTTTATTGGCTCTGGTGAGCTAAAAATCAATAGGGTTCATCAGTGAGATGTCCTTAACAATATTCCATCATAAAATTGGTGACTTATTGCACTCCGGAGGCTGTATCGTGCTAACAAGACTTGCAAGGAAAAGTGGCCGACGACAACGACGACGACATACACACAGGATTTTTTCCGTAAAAACCGTTTTTTCGTGTTGTTGATAGATAACGTAAAAATAACTCAAAAAAAAGTTTCAAATTTCCAACTTTTTTGTGGGTAAACCAATACTTTTCTCGCATATTAGATAGGTTGGCGGAAAAGTAAAAGTAACATTTTTGTTGACTCAAAAACCCGATCTTAAAACGAGGTTTATTATTATGATGAAAAATAGGGTCTAAAGTTACAAAGTTCACAAATATATTAGAAATTACTGAGTGAAAGTTAATAAAATGAAAATAAAATTAAATTGACTGATACAATTCAAAATTTTACAGTCGAATTAGATAATCGGATTGACTTTTTAGATTTGAAACTTACTAGATTAAACAATAAAATAGACTTCAGTATTTACAGAAAACCAACTCAGACTGACCATATCATTCCATCAAACTCTAATCATCCCTTTCAACATAAAATGGCCGCCTTATACTCCTATGTACACAGGTTGATCAGAATCCCTATGACGCCCCACAATTTTGATAAAGAATTCAACATCTTTAAGCAGATCGCAGTTAACAACGGCTATCCTTCAAATATTATCAAGAACACTATTAGGAAAATAAAACAAAGACATCAGACAACTGGCTTATCAAACCGTCGAGGTTAGTGATTTTCGATTTTGCTCGGTCTCAGATAACATTAGGGTTTCTTTTTCATCTCAAAATACCATAAAATCACTTTTTTCTAAGACCAAAGATACGTTACCCAAACTCAAACAAAGCGGTATATACAAACTTCAGTGTGCTGATTGTGAGGCTGCGTACATTGGTAGAACCATAAGACCTCTTAATATATGTATCAACGAACATTTAAATAAGACAGAACAATCGGGCTTTGGTCATCACCTCACATTGAATAAGCATAGTTTCTCACCCGGCGATGATAGCAGAATTTTGCACAAATGTTTTTCACGGAATTTCCACAAACCTAACCTTCTGGAAGATCTAGACATATACAGAGAGTGCAGAAGGAACGATTGTGGTATGAACACTCAGATTAATATTAATTCAACTTTCACACATCTTTTCAAGTTGTTCGGGGCGTGCCTTCTGGATTAGTCCGTGCGATTTGGTTCGTATAATTTGTATCCGTGTTAGTGTAATGAGCTCAATTTTAAATTGTATCAGTCAATTTAATTTTATTTTAATTTTAGTAACTTTAACTCAGTAATTTCCAATATATTTGTGAACTTTGTAACTTTAGACGCTACCATTTTTCATCATAATAATAATCCTCGTTTTAAGATCGGGTTTTTAAGTCAACAAAAATGTTACTTTTTCTTTCTTTTTATTTCAACAACTTGATTAATAATTCCATTAGTTGGTCGACATAATTTGAAAGATAAGGTCGGAAAGTCCACTGTGGATATGGTTGGTGTGGTGTCGTTTTGAATTTGATTTGTTTAAATGTTTGTAATTTGTTGTTTGTTTACCATGTTTAACTGACAAACGCAATAATGTGGACAATTTTAATATGTCTCTGGACCGACTGACGAAGTAAGTTACATTTACTGTTATGTTAGTTTGATAGGACAGTAGTTTGTAGTGTATGTAATTTATATTAGAGCCCTGAGGATGACGTACTGTCGAAAGCGCTTGGCTGAATTTAATAAAATATTACACACTTCTTTACAAATTCATTTATCCTTGTTAAAACAAGAGTGTGTACACTTCATAATTTGGATTTTTATATTTGTTTCAACTTGGTGATAGGGAACACCCAGTACAAATGAAAATAATTTTGATATGTGAAGTTTACGTAATTTTTGTATGTAACTTTCTTCCATACCTTCTATAATAACGAATATATTGAACTTTGCTACACTAATGGCGCACCCTGTATATCCGTAACTACCTGTCCTAGAAACGTTTAAAATGTAAATTATAGAAAATCAAATTTTCTACAACATATGTGGAATTCTCTTCTAATTAAAAAAAAGGCACCCAAACGAAGATATTTGCGAAAATCTGATGAAATTGCCGAATTTTCAGATTTTTTTAATATGGCGGAGGGCCCGGAGGGGGACAAATTGTGCATTTTGTATTTTAAATAATCACTTACCATCGTAGACAACATATAAATAATTCAGAACTGACGCACCGTTTGTAAGGTGACCCCCCCATCTATTCACTGGATTGTAATGCGCTATTGCCTGAACAGCTAAGTGAAGCAATACTCTAAAAATTTTATATGTATCCAACTATATAATTTGGGGAAAATGATAAGTTATTATCAAAAACTTCTTTTTCCGAAACAGTTTTTATTAGGCATATAATTCGCAACTATCTCATTTACTGGAAGCAGAGCTGGACAAAATAAATGATTTGCTTTAATTGATATACAAATTACAAAATAGTATCTCGCACTTATTTAAAATATGAAATTTTTTGAGCCGTGTATTTGAAATATAAACTAGAGTAAACTATTTTTATTTAAAATACAAAATACAGTCAGATGTTAGGTTACGGACCTAAATAAAATAGAACTAATCCAGCCCGCCCTATTAATCATTTCCTTTCATGAACACTGTATTTTTAAACGTACTATCAGACAAACAGACTCTTGTTGGGGAATTAATAAAACCTGTGAAGAAAACAATCTTTCTACACGTCCTGATGAGCACAATGTAACTTGTGTTATATTGTATATTTGGTTTAAGGTTGATAAGCTTTTTGCTTTTATCGTTTAGGAAGCTGACTGATACTAATTGATGTCTGGTTGGTCACTATCCCTGTTGACAAAAACTATAAAAGCCTCATTTCCTTTATTAGTATTGCTGCTCCTGCTACTTCCAGGCACTATTTAATGTTTTTTGTAATTTGCTTCTAAGGCACGAATTGCAAGAAATTTAATTCGCTGCCTCTCATCTTCCTGTCAACCAACGCATTTTGTAACTAGGGTAGTAGCATGACGCCAATATCGCTCCATCTATTTCAGGTGACAGTTTAAAAAACTTAGCAAATCTTCTTTCTAAGCTCTACTTTAGTTGTGATGCAATAACAGAAATCGTTCAGACCAAAAATTACGTGCTAGAAAATTACTATAGAGTTTGAAATATAATTTGATTTCTTACCTCCGGAGCAAGAGGACATTCACAAATTTCACAATCACAATCTGGTGGATGGCCAGGAGGCCGTGGTTTAGTCTGTAACAAAGAAATTGATTGAAATGTGAATAAGTTGATAAAAAATGTGTGGATTGAATATCTTGCATTGAAAATTGTTGCCATTTGGCGAGCAGTATATGTTGCGATTTGACGAGCAGTATATATCACTAAAACAAAATGACAAAAACTTAATCGCTCAATTTGTAATTATCGGACAAGTATATGGAACCTCTACATGATCGAGGCACTAAAAACATTCAACTAACTCTAAACGTCTATTCATAAGAAGGAATTATGGACCTTTCTAAAATCACTTAACAATCATCTCAAATAATTGATGCTCTTTCACAATGGTTGACTTAAATAATTCACCACACACCAAGATTATTTATGGCTTTGTGACAACGAATAGAAACTCAATTATGGTTAAGAATACATCCGTTACTATGTTAGAATGAAATAACTTATCTCTATTGTCAATGAGCAGTTTACCCGACGTCGAGATCTCAAGTGTCGACCCTAATATAATAAAAAGAAGAAAGTTATCTGTTCCGACATACATATCTAAATTACAAATGGTTTTCTTTTCAGTAAAGCACTGTCGCAAAATGAATATTTTACTTTCTTTTGTCTTGTAATAAAAAAACGAATTCTCGAGCAAAACAGGCAGTCGTGAATGATCTCTCGTCCAAACAGTGGGGAACATATCTTGCTCGAAACGGACGCATTTCGCAGTGTAACAAGTATCTTAACGACTCAGTGAATCTCTCCGGTCAGAGTGAAAGTTTAAACTAATCAACTCAAAATTAAACTTAATACCAAACCGGGAAAATTACGATTTTACCTAAAAACATAAAAATATCTATCGTGTTACGACGTAAACTACAACAGTTCTAACAACAAGTGTTTTAGTTCAATAATTATCTGAGAGAAACACATATTTATCATATGGAGCACCCAATATCTGTGTACAACTGTAATTAATTATGTAACTATCAACTCTCCGCATGGGGTTGAGAAGTTGAGGGTGTAATCATAGATTACACCCTTCACGTGGTGGCCCTGTTGCAACTGAACTTAGCGTATCTACACCAGGAGGTCGATAAACATCCCCCAACCCAAAGCGTCAAGCGACCCGTTCCGATGGGTGTATGGCGGTGGCGGAGCACCGTCGCAAACGGAGCCTCTGCGATACCGTGCGACCTCCCAGAGAATCACCCTTATTCCCCCAAACGGGTCACTGGGAGAATCGACCGTACTAACCCGGTACTCGTGGGACCAAGATGGATGACAAGATAGTAAAAGAAAAAGCCTCTGAATTGGAATGTGGTCAAGAGAGCGCAGACATTCCTACTCAGGAAACCGGCACCAATTCCCCCACAGCGATGGAGGAGGATAAGTTGCTAAGTTCTGGAGAGGAGGGTAACACCTAAAAAAACCCAGGAATGAAGTCGCCAGCGAGAGAACTAAAGAAGAGGATCTCGAGAGGTGAACTGAGATGGATAAGAAGAGAAGAAGCCCTCACCAAACCGAGAGGATTCTCTCCAGAAAAGAAAAACAGTTGGCGTGGAAGGAGCAACACGTTGGCGTGGAAGGAGCGGACTCCGGAAGAAACTGCAAAGATGACAACAAGATCCAAGGCAGAGGGAGACTCAGTGAGAACCTTAAAGGCGCCTGAGTCCTTTGCCGAGAAACTGATGGTGGAAAAGATGGCAATCGTGCACGTGAACCATCCAGAGACAACGATGGACAAAGAGATCAAAATGGAGCTGGAGAAACGTGCACTCTGGGGCATAGACGTCAAAATATCCAGCTGCCATCCTGAGAACGGTGCGGTAGTTGTAGGTTGCGCAAACTCTACCTGAGTTAGAACAATGTTTCACATTTGAACTTGCGGCAGTGCCTTTATCTATATTTGATGAAAGAGGACTGATGAGAAAAACGAAAAAGTCATCATTGTATCAACTTTTCAAATCCGTACCGGAACGTTCAAGGCCAATTGTGTGTATGTACTTGATGGCGGAAATCTGATTCATCGTGTTTTATGGCCGAATCAAAGCACATTTAAGGATATTTACGAAGCATACGCCAATTTTGTTAGAAGGCATTATGGCGACAAAGTTACAATTGCTTTCGATAGTTACAGTAATAATCCAACCAGTACAAAAAGTATTGAACGCCAACAGAGAATTTTAAAAAGAACAAATCCTAAAGGAATTGTTGAAGAAAATACGCCAATTACGGACACTAAAGAAAAATGATTAAGTAACCTTGCCAACAAAGAACGATTTATTTCTCAACTAGTTCACGCCTTTCAAAATGAAGAGATAGAAACTATAACTGCAGATGATGATGCTGATACCCTAATAATACAGACTGTTATTCGAAAAAGTTTTGAATCCGGAACGGTCGTAGTTGTAGGACAAGATGTCGATCTTCTTACCTTAATTATTGCCCTTACGCCAACTGAAAATAATATAAGACTACTAAGAGAGGCCCAAGGTATTATAAAAGCAAGAAATTATAGTTCTAAAGATTTACAGATGTCAAATGTCCTTAAGAACTAAAGGGAAACAGTTCTTTTTACTCACGCATATTGTGGTAGTGACACACCGTCGGCTTTTTTTGGTAAAGGCAAACTCCAAACAAAAAACCTATTAAATTCGAATCCAAATTTACGAGAAGTTGTTGAAACCTTTAACAAACCAGGAGATTACTGAGGCAGGCGAAAAATTTACACTTGCTCTATATAAAGTAGACAAAAATGAATCGTCAATAAATGATTAGAGGTATGTTCTGTTTAACACCTCGGTTGGCAATTCTAGTCACATGGTTACTTTGGCAAAACTACCCCCGACCTTTGCAGCTTACCACCAAATTCAGGATTGGCGTGGTAATGTTTCACAGCCAGCAGAATGGGGATGGAGAAAATCAGGTGACATTTTAATACCTGTTTTGACTACTGAGGCACCAGCTCCTTCATCAATCTTAAAACTAATATCGTGTGCCTGCAAAAGAGGCTGCGGAAAGTGATGTGGATGTTTCAAGGTTGGTTTAAAATGTTCGGTTATGTGTATGAACTGTCATGGACAAGGGTGCTCTAATGCGGAACGTACCAAGGATTTTGAATTCGAGCAAGAATAAATGATTTTAGTGGATTAGGCCTTAAGCCACATAAAAAAACGCGCCGGCAAACTCTACCTCCTGGGTGGTGTGGAAACGAGTTTGGTTCAGGGTCTACTAATGGGTATTTTTGATACTTATGAAACTCTATATCAATATAAGAAGTTGCTTAAGCCAAATACTACAAAAGAGGATATTACTAAGGCTGGAGAAATATTGTGTTGCCCACCAAAAGCGTTTTTGGTACCTACCCCTACCTTTGCGGCCGGTTAACGTAAAAACCCTTAGTATTCTGCAAACGACCTATGAGACATGTTTTATAGAAAATTCAATTCTGAACATTATTCCATACCTCTGTTTTTGCCGTGGAATGTCATTTTTCAAGATATTATAGAAAAACCGACGCGGTGTCACAATAGGGGTGAAGCTGACCAGTTAGGGGTGGGAACTTTTCGATCCTGTATTTCTACCCCCATTAATTGCCAACTCAGAAAAAATCAGCTTATTATAAATTTTTTCTTCTATTTTTGCTAATTTCCGTGTACTATTAATGTAAATACGCTAGACGGCAATAATACGCTCCACATAATGGGTATTATTCAAATTGTTACTCCAAAATATTTAGTTTCACTACAAGAACCTATGCCACGAATAAAAGAAACTCTTTCAGCAAAAGATTTCAAGTCAAAAGCTCATGTGCCGATACAGACTTATCAAAATGACGGTGTAGTAGGTTACAGTAAAATAAATTTTGTCTATGGAACTGAAACGGTATCTTTTCTCAAAAAAGCTGATATAGTATGGTTTTATTAGAAATTGAAAAATGCGTGTTTACCCGGTTGTAATGGTTCTATTGAACGTTTAACAAATAATCATATGAATTATGATAAATCTGAAATTTCATTTTTACCATAAATTCACCAACCAGCCAGTAACTATAATACTACTATACTTTATGCATTAGAGAATGCAAAACGGTATGGCCACACTATATGCATTGTGACTTTCGACCAGCCCCTGTATGCTAAAGCTCGACAAATGGTATCTGCCCCACCTGAGGGCTCTGAAGTATCAAAAATTATCATCAGACTCGGAGGATTCCATCTACTGAGGTCTTTTCTGGGAACAATTGGTCATACTATGCAAGGAAGCGGCATGAAAGAAGTATTTTCAGAGATCTATGCGTTAAAATCTTTAGATAAGATGCTCAATGGTGAAGCTTACGCAAGAGCTGTTCGATCTCATACACTACTTCTGCGTACTTTGGCAATTAAAATATTAAAAGAAGTTAATTAATGACATAATGGATGCAGATCTAATCAGAAATATCGAGCATTTATTAGATAACACTCTTTCATACAATGATATTGAAAATGACGATGAAGTATCTGGAGCTTTACTTAATAAATTGAATCAAAAACTAAAATAATATGAGGAACGAGGACCAACTGCAAAACTTTGGATTCAATATTTTTGTATGGTTTCCATTGCTAATGAGTTCCTAAGAGCTGAGCGTATGGGGGATTGGAAAGCTCATTTAAACTGCGTCAAAGAAATGCTTCCTTATTTTCATGCGTCTGAACATTTTCCTTATGCTAGGTCTACACACTTTTACTTGCAGGATATGGAACAATTGAAGGGGTCAATGCAAGAAGTGGACAAGTCCACTTTTAGTAATTTTTCAGGAGAAACAAAAAACGTTTGTGGAAGTTAATATGTGGACATATTTTCGTCAAATGTCTCGCTTAAGGAATATTACTTTTGCCAAAAAAACATAAAATAAAATGGACAGTTTTGTTTTAATATTTTAATTTTATTTGTTTTCAAGCAATGTTGATATAAATTCAGATTTACAAAAATAAAATTATCATTCATCATTATTGTCTTCAAATTCGGAACATGACGTGTCAGCATCTGGGTTAACAAAATCTAAGTGATACTGTTTTATTTCTTCATAAAACCATTGATCAGCTAGTGGGGCATAATTTGCAGCCAATGCCATCACATGTTCAAACTTCTTCTTTTTTAGCTTTCTTCTATCAACATACAAAAGCTTGGAATCATCCGGCAAACTGAGAACTAAATTTTTATTTTTAATTTCAAATTCTTGGAATAGCGCCATTGATACTGAGATACTACATGAAATTCTAGGCAATTTAGATCTGTCGTATTGGAAAATTCTATATTTCGATATTGTGAATTTTGCATTTTTTACACTAAAATTCTTCTTAAACAGTGATAAAAAATGTTTAAAATTCAAAAACATTTTTTTATCAGGCGTAATCACTACAAATTTATGACCAGATTCTCGAATAATTTTGGCGTACTCATTTGGAAGGTAAATTTTATCATATTTTCGTTTTCTCTTCTCAATAGCTGCAAAGCTTCTATCGCATGGAAGATAACTGTGCTCTGGTTCAGGGAAGTGATGGTATATTAAGTTAAATTTTCCCATTTCTACAAGCGTGAAGAGATATTGGGTCATCACCAAATTTTTATTTTGTGACGCACAGTTGTCTGAAAACATGTATAGCTCAGTAACTTCAGGTCTAATAATATTTTCGAAAAAATAATTTAGTAAGCTGATTACTTCGTTTTGCCCCTTTCCAGCAATGGTTTCGTCTTATAGAAAAAAGTAACTTTGCCAGTGCTTGCAACATGAATGCAAAAGTTGTAGATCCACATTTGAATCTTGTAGAATACCTCTCCACTTGAGGCTACTGGTAATGGTAAATTTTGTTGGTAGTCAAATGTTATAACTTCCACATAATCTAAAGTTTTAGCTAGCCGCGATTTTTCTTTAAGAGCTTTGTAAAAAGTTTCTGATTTCACAACATGCAAAGATTTTTCTCCCTAAAGTGTGTTTCTTTCTTCTTCTGATGTTGCAAAAAAACAATGTTTGCTAAAAAATGGACTTGTCCACTTCTTGCATTGACCCCTTCAATTACAGAATTTTATTGATCCTGAAGTTTACGAAAAGTTTTCAGAAGGATTTTTTACAGTTCAGACAAATTAAGTTAAGGAACTTCAACGGACATGGTAATCGAGCAGTTGATGATGAAAGCTATGAAGATAGATGAAGGTATTGCACGAGTTAGAAGTACAAAAGAGAGCGTCATAAGTAAATGGGTTTATAGTATGCCTGCTATGAATACAGTTTGTGAAAAATTAGAAGATATCGCTAATGTTAGGATGCATACGACCGACCAGCATGTTGATGCAAGTGATTCACGAGTGGTTCTCAACGCATGATCTTTTACCAGAGGTTAACAAAATTGTTTCTATTGATAATGGTGTCGTTGATGACGATAAAATAAATTGTTATAAAGCTCGTGAAATTGTACTTGCTTCTATGGCAAAACTGACAGGACTGACATTCAATCATATTAAATTAAAATGCGCTGACAAAGTTGTTCCTCTTTTCGCTATGACTAGTACCATAAAAGTTCATGAAGAAGAAGTACCTATTGACCCTGTATTATTGTTCCAACGCATGAGTATTACTGCAGCATTTCAAGATGAAATAGAAAACTATTTTGAATATGAACTATCTCCCTACCCTCTATCGTTATTTGATGACATCGGGATGCGTAAAACACAGAAGTCTGCAATTTACGATTGTTTCGAAAAGGTAGACTTTGATATTAACAACACAAATACGACATACATCATTGTCGGAGGATACTTACTACATCGCATTGTGTGGGATAGTGAAGAAACATTCAACGTTATATTAGATGAATACGTACAGTATATACGTCGACATTTTGGCTCCCGAGTTACTGTCGTATTTGATGGCTATGATGATTGCACGAGAAATATCAAAGCTACAGAACAACGTCGTCGAACTTTAGCAACATCTTCATCTTATGATATTTTATTTGATGAACTTATAACAGTTCCAACCAGTCAACATAAATTTCTTACAAATACAATGTTGAAAGAAAAGTTTACTGCTGAAAATATATTGGTAAAACAAGCTAATAATGATGCTGATGTATTGATTATTGAAACAGCAATAGAGCAATTCAATTTGACAAATACAACTATTGTTGTTGGTGAAGATGTAGACTGACTCGTATTCCTCACTGCTCGAACGCCAACTGAAAAAACTATTTTCTTCTAAAACCAGGAAAAGCTCAACATCAATACATTCATCAAAAAGTTTATCTACTGTCAAAATCATGTACTATTTTTACACGCAATAACTGGCTGTGATACGACATCTGCATTTTACAGGAGGGGTAAAACAGCCGTTTGAAAAACAAGATTCAGTTCAATAATGTGCTAAAGTTTTTAAGAAGAGTAATTCATTTCAACAAAAAGTTATCACCAACGTCATCCGCTTTCTTCTTTCTATGTACGGACCTCCTAAAAAAACTACCTGTTTAGATAAGCATCGATATGCACGTTTCGTTAAGAATACTAAAAATAAAAAACAAGTTTAATTAGCTTGTCTTTCCCCAGCCTCAGTTGCTGCACATCAACATCTTTTTCGGGTATATTACCAAGTTAAAGTGTGGCTTGGTTTTCAACTAGACCCTACAGACTGGGGTTGGAAGTTGGTCAACAATATATTAGAGACAGTTCAAAGTTCAAAGAAAAACTCCTGAACACAATTTTAGGCAACTTGAAAAAGGGATGCAGTGCTAAACGTGGTTGCAAAAAAGTCGGACTGTTCTGTTCTCTGGCTTGTACAAATTCTTAAGGCCGATCGTGATCTAATGTTGAATCACCAACAGTGGAGGATTCGTTTGATTACAAGGAAGTTTCATGCGATACATCGCGTTTGATGCAATTTACTTACACCCAGAATGAAGATGAAGAAGAAGCCGAAGAGGAAGAACAAGAAGGAGAAGATCAAGAAGAAGAACAAGGAGTAGATCAAGAAGAAGAACATGCATAATTTAAAGGTTACGAATCAGACGAATGAACTTCACCACTTTGTTTTAATTTATATCGCTTTAATCCTTTCCAATCGATGTAAATTTCGGTTAGTTTGCAATAGGTTGAAATTAAACAGCATCACAACTGACTCGTGGAGTAGGCCTACTGGGGAAACCACGTTAAAAAAACGCTAAGTACACTACCTCACTACTGTTGAAACGTGTGCATATTATGACGATAACAACTTCTTTTTGAATCGTTATATCTCAGAAACGGTGGCTCGTAGAAAAAAAGTATTATTACATTTTTTATAGATAATTTTATGATCCACAATTTTTGTCTGGGTTACTCTTATGATAAAACTTACCGTTTTGCTGAAAGATGGTGAACTTACAAATTTCATTAAAAATTATGTTTTGAACAATTTCACTGATTTCCAGCTTGTTGTGATTTTATGCACCTTCGAATGTCTAAATTGACCGGACTACATATTTCTTATGAAATACGTTATCGAAAAAGAGATCAGATAAGCACCATAGAATACCTGGTGCTCACACAAATCCACTAGGTACAACAATTCGTATAAAATGGAAATACACTGCCCAAAAGACGACTTAGATGGATCAGAAACTGAAGAGAAACATCATGTACGAACATGAAATTGCATCGACCAATATCCATTTCTGTAAGCCCTAGTGTCGGGACTAAAAGCATAAATCAGCACGTTCGCTTATAGTTTGTAATTGTATCTGATTTATAGGTCGACATAGAGAGAATATTTTTCCTTAAATTTCTTACTGACTGATATACCGAATTATCATCACTACTTCTTACCTTCAAAGGACCAAGTGGACACTGACATATATCACAATCGCAATCAGGTGGATGACCAGGTCTAGAACCACCTTCGCCGCCAGGAGTGGCACATTTGCTCGGTCCATCCGGACATAGACATTTATCGCATTCGCAGTCGTCAGGATGGCCAGCTGGACGCTCCGTTGGACATATGCAAGTTTCACATTCACAATCATCAGGTTGTCCCGGGGCTCGACGAGGTTTTAATGATTCTATATCTTGTCTCAGCTTTTCTATTTGTTGTTTCATCTCTTCTACTTGACACAATTCACATACGCAGCCTGGTTTGCAGCAGCACGGTTCAGTATCTTGAACAATAAATATTGTCAAACACCATGGAATTAGAAGATTTATTTCTTTGAAATACTTACATTCATACGCAACATTATACGTATGTGTTGAATTATGAATGTTTTACCGACCTAACAAAAATAAAATTTCAAAAATTTCAAAAATTTCAAATATTTCAAAAATTTAAAAAATTTAAAAAATTTAAAAAATTTAAAAAATTTAAAAAATTTCATAAATTTCATAAATTTCAAATATTTCAAAAATTTAAAAAATTTAAAAAATTTAAAAAATTTCATAAATTTCATAAATTTCATAAATTTCATAAATTTCAAAAATTTTAAAGATTTTAAAAATTTTAAAGATTTTAAAAATTTCAAAAATTTCAAAAATTTAAAAGTGATGCCATCTAGCGGAAATTGTCTGAACTAATAATTTTTTCCATTTAAATGAAGAAAAATTTCAACTCTTCTACGAGGAAATGAGAAAGTTTGTAATTTGAAACAGAGCGTCAAAAATTTCAAAAAGTTTGCCAAAACAGTTTTATGGAATGAATCCAGTACTTCGACAGTTGCTCGGTGTTAATCTCAATTCTACTGATGTAGAAAAGGATATTTGAGAATTGTTTAGAATGTTTGATGTTCTGATTTGAAAAATCGGTTCCTAAAGAATATTAATGATTTTCGGCATTTTCACTGTAATTAGAAGTCAACGTTCGGCGGGAGAAAAGTCAAGATTGATCTACGACAAAAAGATTGGAATGAAATTGAATATTTGTGCTGAAAAACTTGGATAATAGCAACTGGATAGCAATCGATAAAGATATTTGATAGTGTTTGTAGTAGCTGAAATAACACTCCAAACTTCTTTTTGAGAAACATAAATTCAGTAAGTTTGTAAAAAATGATTCATTGGACATCACAATTAATAACTATCAATGTTACAAATTTTGCTATTATAGTTAGCCAAAGCAGAAGCAAGTACTCATGAAATTATATGAATGAATGCTACATCTGACACAACTGGACTGTGGCGAAATGAAAGGAGTATTCAAGTAATATCCCACCTTTATGTTTGAAACTCTTTTGTTTGAAATTTTATTATTTTGAATCGGTTAACAATTAAAATAGGTATATACCGTCAGCTCCAGATTTGCTAAAACAAACATCACATGCGCAAGGATCGCAATCGCATAGATCCTTTAACTGCTCCGGAGTCATCTTCAAAATGTCTTCAGTAGTTGGCAAATCATCCTTATTTTCGGAACCTAAAAAAATAAACGAACATTTACGCTCATTGTAGGTGGAATGAACTCGATAAAAACTAGGTTGATAACCGTCCAACTAAATGTCAGTCAGAAAGCAATTATATTGTTATGATACTATAGAGGAGGTGGTTGGATGGTATCTAAACGATAGGGGAAACACGTTGGGGTTAAATTACATTTTTGACAGAAGAATGGGAAAATTTCCATGAGTAAATAGAAGATATTTTCCTATATAACAACTCTATCAAGTATCAATTTGGTACAAAGGTAATGATCTAAACAATAGATGCAATAATCACATCCTAGTAAATGAACAATAATTACAGAAAATTAACCTGAAATGAAATTGATATAATCATTATTCCGTATTCAATAATCCTTCACTGATTTTGGCTTACAATATGCGGATCAAGAGGGAGAGAGGGGGGGATAGAAAGACATATAGAAAAAAGAGGACACAAAGAAACTTCCTAAATCTTCAAATATTATTTAATATTGATTTCTGTGAAGATTGAACGACATTCCAATACTCACTTCCGCTTGGCTCACTTTCCTTGACAGCGCTGCAGGGAGAACATTGGCATGGATCACAAGTACAAGTTATTACCGAAGATTTTACTTTCGGTACTGCCGGGTTTGTAGACACTGGAATTCTTGATCCTTTCAGTGTATTTGGACATACACATTTTATTGTAGACACTTGGTAAATTTGTTTTTCGTCTCTTACTTGCATTTGTCTTGTCGAACAAAGATCCCTCATCACGGGCGTGCATAAGCAGTCGATGCACTCACAGTCTAGTCCGTGCCTTAAATAATATAATTTTAAATAATTTCAATGAAGGAAACAACTTTTACCAGAAAATCTTGTTTAGCTTCAGAAATATAAAATTTTAAATGAAGGTATGTCAAAAAGATTTGGAAAATTTTGGTTTTCAGGCCAAAAAATCGAAAATTTTGCTTTACAGTGAATGTATGTGAAAAGTGATGTACTATTATGTATTTCGTTTTGTAGAATCTAAAAAAGATCTTAGTTTTTGATTTTGATTTATAGTTTTCCAGAAAATCCCATTTTCAATAATTTTCCTGACTTTTCCCTCTAAGAAACTTTTTTTTCAAACAACTAACAAATTTTTTAGATTCCTCGTATCAAAAAACTCATTTTTGCAAAATTTCATGGAAATCGAAGAGATTTTTTTTTGGTTTTTCTCGTTTTTTTGACCAAAGGGTTACCCACTTCTGAATAGATTTTTTGGTTAAAAAATGTCAACTTTGATGTTTAATAACTCGGTTATTAATGCCGCTGGAAACTTGCGATATTTTTTTTATAATGGTATTAACTCTCCTCTTTCGATTTTTACCAATTTCAATATTTCCATATCATAAACGTAGTTCTTTTTGATGGTAAATGTTAATAAAAATTTTAAGCTAAACTTTAACTATGAATCATTCCTACATATATTGAACGGAAAAAACGAAATATGGTTCGTAATTAAGGTACATCTTTCCTCTATTGAATTTTGTGAGATTGAAGTCGATATCTTTTTTAGTTTCGAAAATATTGAATTTTAAATAGAGGCATGTCAAAAAGATTTAAAAAATTTCGAGATCCTGGAGAAAAATTTGAAAATTTTGATATATAGTAAATGTATGGAAAAAATAATCAAATACCCTGTATTTTAACCTGGAGAATCCATTTTTGCTATCCGTTTTCCGAAATTGTCATTGTTATAGAAATTAAAAAATATTTTCTGAATTTTTTTCAAATAAAATATTTAAAAAAAATTATAGTCAAAAATTAATATTGTAATTGAATTTGTCTTGATAAAAAACCTCTAATTACAAATTTTTATGAAAATCGCATAATAACTACTATTTTTAAAACTCGCAAATATGCCGATTTCAGATGTTTTTATTTTTTTATCCTGTCAAATATACCTTACGATAAAACTGATTTGCTCATTGTATTTTTCGTCCCCGAAAACCCCTTTCCCTAGATTTTCATTCAAATCGCAGCATAAAAGTTACCGACCCCCCACCCTGATGGGTCCTGGCAAAAATTTCAAGTTACGTTTTGACAGCTAAAAATTCGTTTTAAAGAAATTTCAATGTCGGGACCGTGTTCCTGTGCTAAATTTATACCCCCGTACCAAATTTCGTATCAATCGGAGCATTTTGAAAACCTGACCTATAAAGCCGGTTCTGATACCTTATTAAAAGGCAACATGAGCTGGGTTTTTGAAGGGGAAAGAACAATCGTATAAAAAAAATAAAAAAAAACTGTCGTGTAGAGAATCAAAAATGATGAACATTGGCGTAGTAATTGAGCCTATAAAAAATGTGAGGGGGGATGATGGGGGGCAAATATTATTAAAAAAATTTTAGGCCCTGTACCTGATGGTGGGTTATGATAGTACATTATGGGTAACTCACAGGAAAAATATGCCCCCCTATGGGCAAAGCTTGCCCCCCTAACTACATTGAAAGTAACGGACAAATAAAATCTTTTTTGCAAGATATCGAAAAAATGCTAGGGACTAAAAATTCGAAAATTCAATGTTCAAAAATTACGAAAAAAATTTTTCATAACCCTGTGTATACTCAGAAAAATTCTAATTTTTTTCTCTACCGACTGATATTTATTTTGAACATGTTGTGGAAAAAGAGGGCGCCACAAGACGCGCTAAATTTTGAGGTCAAATTTTTTTTTCGACCACCCTAGCTACATGCCAAATACGTATATGCCTAAAATCATGATCTGGAACTTCCACGTTCAATTTCAGTCAACTGCTGGGGGGCTCATTTGAGGGGTCCTAAAAATATTTCAAGCCCATGACGCCTACAGGCACTTCAAATCCGGAAGATCCCCCGAAAATCACGATTTCAGCATTAATATTTAGCGAATGCTGGAGCTGGACCCCCAAAAAAAGGGGACAGGGAAGTGCCGCCATATACTATCATAAAGGGCTTGACCTGACAAATTGCCCCATCATATTTATAACCCGAAATTCAAAAAAAAATTTCCTGTATATCTCCCCCATTAACCCCCCCTTTTATGTGTTCTATGTACGTGTCGAGTTGTTCTCTTCAAAACCTATTTGTCAGTTTTTCGCTATCGTTTATAGCAAAAAAAGCCCCAAGCCCTAAGTACCGATGTCGAAAAAAGTCTGTTTTTGACGACCTCTAGACCCCCCAAGAAGGGGGACAGGAAACTTTTGGTATATGTTTTTCAAGAGGGTTTCACGTGATCTCTTAGGTAGGGATGTTCGTTTCTCGAAATTCGCAAACAAAATATTTGCAAAAACACTTTTTAATTTTTCCCTGTATATTTCTTCAAATCAAAAAATCGGTTTAAAGGTCCCATGTATGGACCGGTTTTTTCTCTTTTATATGCAATTTTTTATTTTTCGCTAGCTTTAATAATAAAAAAGTGGATTTCAGTTGCGCCCTCTATCGTTCGTGGGTGGGGGAGGGGAGGGAAGTAATATTTTTTTTATTGATACCGCATATTACCTTTTTAAAGCACGCGTCAGCGTGTTTAAATCGAACTTTCAAACACGCGCGTTTTTTAAAGTCCCTTGAGAAACGTAAGTATCAATGACAACTTTTTTTATTAGTTTTTAAATTGTATATTATCATTGGGAACCAATGTCTTATTTGGTTTTTTCTGCAGCCCGTAACGTCAACTAAAAATAAATACTATTTGACGTTCACGAAACTTGGCTGGGCATCGAGGATGGACTTCCATTTTTTTCTAGTAATAATATAATAATAATATTTTATGATTCTAAAGTGCACCAATAAAAAAAATAGCGTAAAGTATTCGTGGATAGCTGGTCCTTCAAACACTTGCTGCGCCGTCGTGCTCGAAAAATCGCGCGTGTTTGAAAGACCTCTTTATCCACTTATACTTTAATATACTATTTTGTGACGGCATTTACTCGAATAGAAATATATTTGATATGAGAATTCGATATCTTAAACAGTCTTTAAGATAGGGGGGGGGACACGATTTTTCTCCTATAATTTTTTTCTCTACACGTGTGTATAAACAGTTCCCGCTTCAAAGTCACTTGACCAAGTGAGAAGTGGCAATTATTAATTTACTCCGTTTAATGGAAAGTCAAACACTGGGCATTCAATAGTCGACTATATTAAACTACAACTTGATAATGAATGTAATTATTTCTGCTCTTATCAATTTTCTCCTAATTTTTAATTTAACTGAATACTATTGCGAACGATTTGGAACATATTCTCAATATCGACCTCTATAATAATGACTGTCTTGTGGAAAGATCTATTGAAAATGAATTTGCTCAAAATCGGAATCATCCTGTTTTAAATATATCTTGCAAGCCTGTTTCTACGTTTATGATAAGTTGTTTAATGCCTTTGATGAGTCCATTCCACGACAAAAAAAACAATATAAAAGAAAATATCCGCCGTGGTTGACCCGCGAGATTATTAAACACATTCAGATGAAATCGAAATTAAATAAGGAATTTAAAATCAACAGTGACGTAGCATGAAAGCAGATACCAAAATAAACGGCTTTAAAACTTTTCCGCATATGTAACACGCCCTGAACAATATCCTGCCATAAAATGGGTCACTTGTATACACTTCGGGGGATGTAACGTGCTAACAAACTGAAATTTCTCCAAAAATATCCAAAAACGTAGTATATCTGAATTTATAGGACCCGCTGTACTAGCTCTAGTCAACTAAAAATCAATGGGGTACATCTGTAGACACCTTGAACAATATTCAATCATAAAATTGATCAATCGTATACTCTCTGGAGGCTGTATCGTGCTAACAAACTGAAAATTCTCCTAAAATGACAAAAATTTGGTACTTCAAGTACCATAGCACCCGTTGTACTGGCTTTAGTGAGCTGAATATCAATAGAGTTCATCTTTGAACGCTCTGAATAATATCCAATCATAAAATTGGTCACTTGTATATACTCCGGAGGCTGTATCGTGCTAACAAACTGAAACTTCTCCAAAAATAACAAAAATATCATACTTAAAGTACTGTAGCACCTGCTGTATTGGCTCTGGTGAGCAGAAAATCAATAGGTTTCATCTGTGAGATGTCCTGAATAATATTCAATCATAAAACTGGTGAATTGTTGAACTCCGGAGGCTGTATCGTGCTAACAAACTGAAATTTCTCAAAAAATGACAAAATGTCGTACTTCCAGTACCATAGTACCCGTTGTACTGGATCTGGTGAGCCGAAAATCAATAGGATTCATCTGTGATATGCCCTTAACAATATTCAGTCATAAAATTTGTGACTTATGGCACTCCGGAGGCTGTATCGTGCTAACAAGACATGTAAGAAAAAGTGGTCAACGACAACGAGGACGACGACGACGACATACACACAGGATTTTTTTTCTAAAAACCGTTTTTTCTTGTTGTTGTTGATGGAAAACGTAAAAATAACTCAAAAAAAATTTCAAAATTCCAACTTTTTTTGGGGTAAACCAATACTTTTCTCGCATATTAGATAGGTTGGGCGGAAAAGTAAAATTCAGGGCTCATGTCAATAAAATAAAATGGTCAACTAATATTTCTGACAGAATGACTTTAAACGACCAAGCACTCAATACTCCTACCGATATTTTTAATGGTTTTTCTGATTATTTCGCATAACCTTTTTCAGTTAGTACAATGTGCGTCTCCCAAGATGATACAGTAACCTCACAATTTCTTAATATCGTGTCTTTCTCTGAGGATGAAGTTATTATAGCTTTAAAACAAGTTAGAAATCAAATGACAACAGGACCTGACTTTGTCCCTGCTTTCATTTTGAAAGATTGTGTTCCTGTACTGGGTGGTCCGATCTCTCGGCTATATATCAGAAATTATTCATGTTATAACTTTAAGAGAAAATAAACGGTTTTGAAGATTAAAACTAACTTTTCCGCATCTGTGGCCCTGAACAATATTCTATCATAAAATTGTTACTTGTGTACACTTCGGGGGATGTATCGTGCTAACAAACCGAAATTTCTCCAAAAATAACCAAAAATTTAGTATATCTAGTTTTATAGGACCCGCTGTACTCGCTCTAGTCAACTGAAAATCAATAGGGTACATCTGTGAGACACCTTGAACAATACTTATTCATAAAGTTGATCAATCGTATACTCTCTGGAGGCTGTATCGTGCTAACAAACTGAAAATTCTCCAAAAATGACAAAAATTTGGTACTTCAAGTACCACAGCACCCGTTGTACTGGCTTTAGTGAGCTCAATATCAATAGTGTCCATCTTTAAGACGCTCTGAATAATATCCAATCATAAAATTCATCACTTGTGTATACTCCGGAGGCTGGTATCGTGCTAACAAACTGAAACTTCTCCAAAAATGACAAAAATATCGTACTTAAAGTACTGTAGCACCGGTTGTATTGGCTCTGGTGAGCTGAAAATCAATAGGGTTCATCAGTGAGATGCTCTGAATAATATTCAATCATAAAATTGGTGACTTGTTGAACTCCGGAGGCTGTATCGTGCTAACAAACTGAAATTTCTCGAAAAACGACAAAATGTCGTACTTCAAGTACCATAGCACCTGTTGTACTGGCTCTGGTGAGCTGAAAATCAATAGGGTTCATCTGTGAAATGTCCTTAACAATATTCCATCATCAAATTGGTGACTTATTGCACTCCGGAGGCTGTATCGTGCTAACAAGACTTGCAAGGAAAAGTGGCCGACGACAACGACGACGACGACGACGACGACGACGACATACACACTAAAAACCGTTTTTTCGTGTTGTTGTTGATGGATAACGTAAAAATAACTCAAAAAAATTTTTCAAATTTCCAACTTTTTTGTGGGTAAACCAATACTTTTCTCGCATATTGGATAGGTTGGCGGAAAAGTAAAATTCCTTGGTAGGAGTGGCCAAGAGAAATCGCTAGAAATAAGTTTAAAGTTTCTAGGTTAACTGCTAACCGTTAACCTTTGAAGAAAAGTTTTAAAACCAGTTTTTTGTGAAATATGCCCAATTATATCAAATGTTTGATAAGTAAACTAGGAAGAGGCCTAAATTACGCACAAATTTGTTTAAGTATTTTTTTATTTTTCAAATAAAGAGTGGTGGAGAGTGGGGAAGTGTTTGAGGATAAATACCTATAACTTTGGATTGGATCAACCGATTTTAACGAAATTAGTGTCATTAGAAAGAGTGCAGATGAATTAATAACATCTACTATAAAACAATTGCATTTAGTTTCAATTGTCTTAGGTAGAGGGTACTTTCGAATGAAAAAAATTAAAATTCGTTTTTCTTGAAAATGTTTAATAGAAACACCTAATTATTGTAAATTATAATGGAACTGGAATAAATTCGTAACAAAATGGCACAAACCGCATGTTTATAGCTTTTGTCCAACTCGAGATATAAACAAAAACGCATAAACATAAGTACCTAAGTATAGTATTGACTTACCATGTATTATAACTTAAATTAAAAAAAATCAGTACTACTTTCAATTTTTTTTTATAATAGAAGAATCTTAGTGTCGATACCCGTTTTGCCCATTGTTATTTCATACGATTAAAAATGGTTCCTTCGAAACTAAGTAGGCTGCGACAATAAATTTGACGGGGACTTCATGTTGTTTACTTATTGGCAGCAGTCAAAACACTACGTTCTCTATAAGAATTGTTATATTATAATTCGAATTGAAGATTGCACTTTTTTGAATAGATATTAATATTGCTAATATTAGTAATTGATTGTTATTACTAATAATTCGTGATGAGTATGATATGATTGGAGTTTATTTCGAATGTAACCAAAATGCCTCTATTGCCTCACGTATATATTCTGTAAGATATCCTGACAGGAGACATTATGGCAAAGAAGTATTTAAAATAAAGGCAAGAAGATTAAGAAAAACTGGCAGTCTCCATCATCCTTGTTTTAAACGACGTAGTAGAGGTATGACCGAAGATAATTCAATGAATGTTCTTGCTTTCATTCAACAGAATCCACATATAAGTAGTCGGCAAATCTATATAGATTTAAATATACCCAAAAGTACTGTTCTACGGATTTTAAAACATCACAGGTTGATTTTCCTTATTATGAAGTGAACGTTTAGGTCAGAAACTTGTAATTCTGCAGTTACTATAGGTGATTTTGAGTCGATTTAGCTCAAATTACCTTAACACATTTGCGGACACGGACTGCTATAGCAGTCATATAACATTTATTAGCAGGGACGTGGGCTGTTCCTGCAGTCCATCTTCACATGCGATTAGATAGTACATGAACTGCAAGAGCAGTCGTTCTCTGCATTTAAATGTATAGAGTTCTGATTTGTGCGTCCCGCTAGAGCAATATTTTCATTTTTGTCGGAAATTTCGGAGTGTAATGGGAATTTACCGGAATTTGTCTACTGATTATCACCACTGCGCACTGCATATTTGAACAGATTGTTTACACCTTACAAGCAGTTAGTAGTGTTAGTATGATCTCATATGTCAATGAGTAATGTTTGTCGGCTTGTTCTTAGAGTCTATATTCTCTATATAACAATGAACAGAAAATATGAAGAAAGGCTGTTACGGTGGTACAACGAATTGAGTAGTAACTATGAGCATGGAATCGAATCGAGCGGTGAGTAGAATAATTGTATGTAACAACTGCAAACAATAATAATATTTGATTTTGAAGGTGACGAAAGTGAAATTCCCAGTTCGCCTACTGACCCATTTGCGGATAGCGATAATATGACAGACGATCCTACATACATTCAGGAGAATGATTCAAGTTCCATCACTGAGAGTGACAATAATCAGGACGATGAAAATGCAGAAATTTTGGAAGGTGAGCATTTTATTATTCCGGAAGTTACTTTGGAAAACAATGGACTTGATGAAGTAGAGGGAGCTGAGTGGGCTAGAAATTTTTCATTCAATCAAAACGAAAGTGGCATAAAGGTGGATATCCCTGTAACATCCATACCAATGGACGTGTTCTCTAAAATATGGTCTTCAGAAGTTGATGAGTTGATATTAGTATCGACTAACAGATATGGTAATGATCTTGTATCGAAAAATCGTGGTAGCAGAAGTAAGATTTTCCACGACCTGAACTCAAATGAATTGAGAATCTTTATAGGTCTGTGCCTTCTAGGGGGACAAATTAAATTTCCTACATTACGAAAATGTTCACACCCTCGACCCACTATACTATCATCCCATTTTCAGCAGTAAAATGTCTGGTCGCAAGTTCGAAGAAATTCTCAGAACGTTCTCATGTCAACTTCTCACAGGTAGTGATGACGCTCTTAGAAAGATAATCCCTTTGATGAGACTTATACTGGACAATAGCCAATCTGCTATGTATCCATATGAGCAACTCTCTCTGGATGAGTCCCTCTTATTGTTTAGATGACGTTTGCGATTCAGACAATATATCAAAGGGAAAAAAGCCAAGTATGGTATAAAACTTTACGAATTATGTACCCCTGATGGATATGTCTTGAATATGGAGATATATATGGGTAAACAAATGATTAATGGAAATCATAGCAAATCAAAATTGGAAGATTTGGTTTTGAGACTCATGCAACCATACTTGGATAAAGGTTATCATCTATTTATGGATAATTTCTATAATAGTATAGGAATGTCCAACACGTAACTCAGTAGAAAGACTCATTCAACAGGTACATTGAGGCCGAATGGGAAAGGGGTATGTAAAGAAATGGTCATGGATAAATTGAAAAAAGGGCAATATATTTGGAAACGTCAGAATAATATTTATATATCCAAATGGAAAGACAAGCGAGACGTCTATTCTATCACCACATGTTACCATCCTGATTTGGTGACTGTGTCGAATCGGTATGGGAAAGAGAGAATAAAACCATTTCAGATTTCAGAATATAATAAATATATGTCTGGTGTTGGTCGCTGTGATCAGATGATCGCCTATTATTCCAGTCCACGAAATACTGTGAGATGGTATAAAGAAGTCATGTTCCATCTACTTGACATAGCTGTATGGAATTCTTTCTATATCTATAAACAAAAAGTCGATAAAAAAATTGATTTCGTAAAATTTCGAGGTTCTCTGATAAGATCTCTGATTGGTGTACCACAGGATGAAAAAAACGGCAGAAGTTATGCTAAACCACCTAGGAGACATTTCTTTCCACCACCAGTAGAAAGGCGCAATCATTATCAAGAAAAAATTCCGCACCCACCCAATTTCAAAAGGAAAACGTATTATCTGAGATGTGTTCAGTGTAGAAAGAATAAGCTGCAGAAGGCTACTTCATGGAGATGTCGTGATTGCGAGAGCAAAGTACCCCTTTGTCCAGGCAAATGTTTCGAGGCATGGCATAGAGAATACATGTATTTTTGTTCCTGTTCAATACAAATTCTCATTTTATCCTTGATAAACCAAATTGTTGTTTTTTTGTTCAATAGCAGTACTCATTCATGATTAAATATGTTCATTTTTAAGTGCAGTTTATTATTGTACTGTTCGCTATTGCAGTCCTTGCACCCTCTAATTCCTATTCGGTTTGAATCGGAGCAACAGCTGCAAAAACAGCTGACTGCTATAGCTGTTGCTAGACCACAACTTCACTTTTGTCTATCTGAGTGCACATGGACTGTCATAACAGTCCCATTTTTTTCTGTCACAGAAGCATTACTAATGTATTCACGAATCCATAGCTATATTAATTTCTTTCTTATCACCACCAGATCAAGAAATATTGCTGTGCGTGTTCTTGTCCATCCTCCATTTCACGGGTGTCCGCGAATGTGTTAATCCGAAAATGCTTCCTAAGGAAGCTGCAGCCCTTTGAAGAAGACGTCCTCATATGAGTTTTCTTCAAATCACTAAAAATACTTTTAGGTAAAATATTCAAACTTGGTATAATCAATAAACAGTTACAAACCAGTCGTTTGCTGTAAATAAATTGTTTACAGGTCCATCACAAGCGTGGCAGTTGGGGGGAACAACAGTTATTTTTATTAAAAAAAATGTATTTTCAAGTTTTTTATGTTTCCAACACCGAATTTGGAAAATTCAAGATGGTTTTCATAAAAAATATTTTCTTCTTTCAAATCGATATCATGAACCGTTTTCGAGAGAAATAAATTTAAACTTTTTGTGCTTCTTACATAAAATCATGTTGGATTATAAGCTGTAATACCAAGTTGGCTTTGAAAAATCAACAAATTGTACAGATACTGGTAACAAGTCGTAAAGTATTAAGTTGTTTTGAAAATTTTAAATTAATTTTATTTCGTGATGGTATAAAACAACAATCAACATTAAAAAAACAAAGTTAGAGATAATTACCAACAGAAATAAGAGATCATATGCTTCATAGTGCTGATATTTTCTCTAATTTTGTCATCCAAACAGTCAAATTCTACTGGATGTAATTGGAATGTGAGTTCTGAATGTACAACTTTTATGTAGTTGTCTAAGGAGTCTCTAACTTTGAACCATTTCTTACATTCAGATTTTATCCAAACTCGTTGAGCACATTTTATAGCTTTTTGTGCTCGTGGTGTTTTAGTGTGACATTTTATATTCACATGACGACCATTTGTCTCAATACACAAATGTATTTATTCTTTTCTCTAAAGATCGTCTAATTTTTGCAAAAATTCCTGCATTATTTCTAATTTCATTACAAGCGTTTTGAATTCTTTGCCACAGCTGATTACGGGTTTCTATTGGAACATCATAGACTAATGATTTTAAATAACCCCGAATACAAAAATCACAGGGGTTTAAATCTGGAGATCTTGGGAGCCAATTAACTGGACCACCTCTTCCAAGCCATTTATCGTAATAGTTATTGTCGAGATATTGACGAACCTCTCTACTAAAATGAGCTGGGCAGCCGTCGTGCATGAACCATAAATTATTTCGAATCATCAGGGGAACCTCATCTATTAAATCAGGTAAAACATTTTGTGAGAAATTAAGATATTATTGTCCTGTTAAAGGACTAGGAAGCTCTACGGGTCCTAGAAGCTGATTACCAATTACATTTATATTAAATCTTTGCTGGTGCTTTTTCTCTACTGTTGCATGAGGATTATCACCAATGTAGGCATAATGATGTTCATTATGTAAATTAAAAATTCCGTCTCTGGTAAACGTAGATTCATCGCAAAATAAAATATTGGAAAAGAAATTAGGATCCTGATTTTTTTTGTTCCGCAACCAGTTTGAAAAATCTATGCGGGCAGGGAAATCACCATCTACCATGGCATAAACTTTTTGAAAATGAAAAGGATGAAGGTTTTCTTTATGAATAATATTCCATATGGAAGACTTGGAAATGCCAGGATACATAGAAGCGAGTCTTCTGGTGCTAACCTCAGGATTATTTTCGATTTCAATCAAAATATCGTCTTCGTATTCACATCAGGTCGTCTACCATTTTCAGTATTGTTAGGTACTACTGAGCCACTTTCTCTTAATCTTTGGTGTACGGCTACAAATGTTGTGCGAGCAGGATGCCTTCTGTTTGGAAATTGTTCCGCATATCTTCGCTCTGCTGCACGAGCGTTACAATGTACTTCCCCATAAACTAAATGCATATCAGCATATTCGTCATTCGAAAAATAAACCATTTTGATCAAATTAACTATTATTTTTTACCTTTCACACTCAATAAAAATAATAACTGTTTAGAATCAAAATAATTTGACACATTGTCAGATTTTGTTGATTTTTCAAAGCCAACTTGATATTACACATTATAATCCAACATGATTTTATTAAAGAAACACAAAAAGTTTAAATTTATTTTTCTCGAAAACCGTTCATGATATCGATTTGAAAGAAGAGAACATTTTTTATGAAAATTATCTTGAATTTTCCGATTTCAGTATCGGATACATAAAAAATTTGAAAATAATTTTTTTTTAATAAAAATAGCTGTTGGTCCCCCCAACTGACACGCTTGTGATGAATCTGGAAAAAATTTATTTGAAGCAAACGACTGGTTTGTAACTGTTTATTGATTATACCAAGTTTGAATATTTTAAGTAACGGTATTTTTGTCTAATTTGAAGAAAACTCATATGAGGACGTCTTCTCCAAAGGGCTGTAGCTCCCTTAGGAAGCATTTTCGGATTAAGGTAATTTGATCCAAATCGACTTAAAATCCCCCCTTGTAACTGTAGTTTCCGTTTGGCAGGAGAGTTTCTGGACATCCTATATAGTGGTTTTTTTGCACCAATACTTATTGTTCTGTTTTTTAGACTGCATCCTTATCATGTAGTTCTCCACCAAGCTTTACATGCGAGAGGTTTTGATGTAAGGCTGGATTACTGCAATTGGATGTTAGGTCTGCTAGAAGAATAACCGCATATCATGTCAAAGATTTTGTGGACTGACGAGGCTATGTTTAATAATGCGGGTGGTGTTAATCCGCATAATATGCATTATTGGGCTGAAGAAAATCCGCATATTTCCATATTTCTTTGATGGAAAAATGGCGATTAATATTTGGATTTTCTGGAAAATCTGTTGCCCGTTTTATTGGAAGATATTTCCTTACAAACAAGAAGAGATATGATATTACAACATGACGGATGTTCTGCGCACTTTTCCAGACGAGTTAGTGATTATTTGAATGTAAGTTATCCAAATAAATTGATTGGAAAGGGAAGTATATTTTAAAGAATTAACTAGAAACAGTAAGTTTCATTTAAAACAATAAAAATAAGTATATTTTCATGCTCTTTTATCTGTGGGGAAGATTGAAGGATTTAGTGTACCAAACTCGACCAACCACGCGAGACGGCATGAAACAGCGCATTAGAAACGCAATAAATTGTATATCAACAGCTGAGATTGAAGCCGCTGTAATGTCTTTAAGCCCGCCACTCATGATCCAACACCGCAGTACGATTTTAATGAATGCAATTACAGTACAATTTTGTCGAAAATCGAATAAGAACACACACGTTTAAGATTTCGCAGTACGAGTTTACTTTCAACGTGAAAATGTCGGAAGAAAATATACTTCTAGGGACTCTTGCGCTTTGTTTAACCGAAAAGAAAAGAAAAAAATACAATGATGTTCTAAAATTATCAATTTTCTTTGTTACAAAATCCTCATTTGCATCATTTTTTACTTCTTGAAACTTCGCAATCAAAGTATCCATAGCTCTTTTTCTAGCATTTTTGTCATGATAAGCTGGCGATTTAATTTTCCACAGACACTCTTGTTCTTTGTATAATTCGAAAAAATCTCTTAAAAACGTCTCACTATAGGCCATTTTAGAATTTACTGGCAAATGTATTGTTTTTCAGCATTCAGGTTGTACGATCAAATCGCAACTCTCAATTCACGGTCAAATTAAGCATTCAACCACTCCTGTCGTACTGCAGCAGACTGACTTGTCTATCTGCGATCAAATCAAACCGACTTGGTCTTGCGTCGGGAATACACGATCAAATTACGTCCAATTCTGTCGCATTCGACAAAATCGTACTGCCGTGTTGGATGGTGAGTGGCGGGCTTAAGCGCTATAGATTGTATCTTTGTGTGGACAACAATGGAAAACAATTTGAACATTTAATCGGACAGTACGTTTTAATGATCGAGATATTTGTATGATCTTTCTTTCACATAATTAAGTTTAAGTTATAATACAGGGTGAGTCAATACTATACTTAGGTATTTATGCTTATGCGTTTTTATTTATATCCCGAGTTCCACAAAAGCTATCAACATACGGTTTGTATCATTTTGTTATGAGTTCAATCCATTTCCATTATAATTTACAATAATTAGGTGTTTTCATTAAACATTTTTAAGAAAAACAAATTTTAATTTTTTTCATTGTAAAGTACTTTCTACCTAAGACTATTAATCTACGCTCTTTCTAATGACACTAATTTCGTTAAAATCGGTTGATCCAAACCAAAGTTATAGTTATTTATCCACAAACACTCTCCCCCCCCCTTTATTTGAGAAAATAAAAATAAAAAGCACTTAAACAAATATGTGCGGAATTTTGGCCTGTTTCTAGTTTACCTCACTTAGTATAATGGGGCATATTTCACAAAAAACTGAAAATTCCTGTATTATCAGTTGGCATGACGTTGATCGGACTGCCACGAGATATGGGTACAGGAATTAATTTTTGCAGGCGGGATATTCAAATTTGTTAGTTTTGAAAATTGTTTATTAGGTATAATTATTTATTACAAAAAATAAAATTATATTTCATTTTTCGCGATGAAATAATTTGAGATAAATAATTTAGATGAATAAGAAAAGAGTACACATCTAAATTTTTTATTAACACGTACATAATAAAAATTTAATAAAATATTTGTCCATTAAACATAGGACTGTTATAGTATGTATATTGTTGTATATACATGTGATTTTTAATTTTTTTTTATTTTGACGTTTAATATAATTTAAAACGACAATACAAAACATAATATACATAAAAATGCTAATTTAAATTAAAAAAAAAAGTTACTGACTTAAAAGGTAGGACTTCATGCCTTCTTGTTCATAGAAGAGAACGTATGCTTCCCCACTGACTAAAGATTTCGATGATATTGATGACACCCTTGAATCATTATATTTGTGCCACTGTCCAGTGTAGGGATGTCGGCAGTATGCCGTGTAGTGACCACTGTAAGTGGTTCCACTGTGTTTTGATATAACGTAGAGGTTGTACCTACAGGGTGCCACATTATGAGCTCCGTAATGGATCATATCAAGCCCTTCTATTGGAAAATCTATTGTAACATTAAGTTTTTGCCTAAATCTTTCTGTCGGCGAAAAGCGCTTTAGGTGAATAACCAGGATTTTCGGAAATTTATGAATGGAAAATGATTTAGTGCATAGTCTTCGTTCCTTACATTTCGAACATGTCGGTTTCTCATCACAGTCGAGCGATTCTTCTCTTGTAAACGAATCCAAACATTGTGAAAGACGTAATTGATCTGTTCTTTGGGGTATGGGAAGCGATAAATCCCAAAAGGGATCAAAGGTAACAGAACAGTGACCACAATATGTACACTTTAGTGTAGATTTTAATTGACCAACGAAGTTATCTACGATCTTGGAGTTGTCCATTTGCAGATGACTTAACCAAGATTCTTGTGCTTTTTCATTGTCACTGATATTTTCATCAATTTCTGTTAATATGGGTTTAGGTTTTTCATGTACCCTGTTGATATCTTCGTGAAGTCCTTCTAATAGGTAACGAAGGAACTCCTGCGCATCTTGTTGAGCATATCCAATGAACCTTGGAGCAAATCGCTGAATCTGACTTTTTAATGATACTGTGTTAACCACCCTGTCCGAACGGTCTTCAGACCAAAGCTCTTTAACAACTTCAGCAAATGCTTTAATTAGAGCTCCCTTCATGCTGGATATGCATGTGTTAATATCTCTCATGTATGTATCTTTACTTAAATATTCTAATAGCCACATTGTGTTCGATAGGCATTGGATAACGCTATTCATGAAACATGTGTTATCGATATTTTTGAGGCCATTAAGACCCAGAGATTTTTGGGAAACACCCTCCAAGGACCTAATCGTGGAGTAATTGTTAACAGCTCTTTCGCAACCACTATCAATATCCGAATAATCTCGGATTCTATTACTGTCTCTCTCAATTGATCTACGTGATAAGGAATTTGACTTGATGTTATTTGCAATTGAATTGGATGGAGAAATTGTGGTTTTGGTAAGTTTGGGAGATGCCGATAGATCGTTGGTCTGGATCACTTTGCATGTGATGTAACGAGGAAAATGCAGTTCTTATAATTAAAACTAGACTGACAGGAAAAGCAAGAGGTCTGATAACCATAGAAAATTATATCACAGATAACCCAAGTCTTCTCCTGGCAAAACTAAACAAAGTAAGACAAAACGGAAAGGATATAACACATTACGCGACAGAAGTAGAGAAGATGGCGGAGAAACTACAGGCAGCATACGTGTCGAAAGGGATGCCAGAGAATTTAGCAGAAAAATACACCAAAGAGGCAAGGTTAAAGCAGTGACGATGAATGCCACAACAGACGCGACGAAAACAATTATAGCAGCGGGAAGCTTCGAAAACACACAGGAAGTACTATCTAAGCTGGTATCAGTAGAAGGCATAGCAAGTCATCAACAAGTATTGCATTTCAAAGACAACAGGAATTTTTTCAGAAAATCAGATTTTAACTTTAGGAACTATTAAAGAAGAGGAAACAAAAGCAGAATGTATAACGGTAATTCTCAAGGAAGAACATTCACACAACACAACGAAGGAAATGGGTATAACAGATACATAGACAAGGACAAGAAATTTAACAGGCTTAGCAATTACAATAATCGTACTAGCAATAATGTAAGAATATGGGAGATAGGAAATGGGGAGTCAAGCGTGAATCAGAAACAATTCGGGGTTTTGAATACTAAAACAAAAGACGAATGCATGATTTCAGAAACTTATTCGGTATATTATATAGATTTTTCACTTTATAACTTTATAGAGATTCAGACACATATATCTGATAGTATTTATAAGTTCATATTGGATACAGAGTTAGACATTTCTTTGATTAAAATTTCTAAAAACTATCCATACCACTTAATTAAAACTGACAATAAAATAAATATCAAAGGGATAACAGAAGGCTTGGTTAAAACTCTAGGTCAAATAAGCATTAATCTTTATATCAATAACATAACAATAAATCATTACTTTCACGTGGTGGAAGAAAATTTTCAGATACCAACGAATGGGATTATAGGCAGAGATTTCATGAATAGATACAATTGTGTATTAGATTACTCACAATCAGAATTACACATAAATTGCAAGGCTAGAAACCAAGTAACCATACAGATTTTTGGTAACCCAGAATATGATACATTAGCAATACCGCCTAGATGCGAGGTGTATATATTAGTAGAAAAATTTAAGAATTTGAAAAAGGATACATTAGTAGAACAACAGGAATTAACACCGGTAGTATTTATAGCTAGATCAATAATATCAGGGGAAAATCCATATGTAAGAATTTTTGAATACTGTAAGAATATTTATTTATTATTTTAGTATGTGTATTAGACTTGATAGTTTTAAAGCAAACATGGGTTACGGTAACAGTCTTGAAATACTTAAAATATACATTTCTGATGAGCGAGAACCCTTAGATAATTTATGGGCCATGTGGAAGATAAAATATCGTCGTATATTGAAATACTTAAAATATACATTTCTGATAAGCGAGAACCCTTAGATAATTTATGGGCCATGTGGAAGATAACATATCGTCTGTTGATGAAAGTTGTAGGAATATTATATAATCTTAAGGGTCGCTTGAAAGAATTTCTAGGCACAGTTTGAAATTACCCATCGTACAGAGAAGGTGGTTCACTTTACAAATATAGTGGAAAGATAAATTATTTGCGTGTGAGTGTGTTCTTCGAAATTTTGCTGTTCGAACTGTTGTAGGTGAGTTTTCTCACGAGTAATTAAGTTTTATCCATTAGCATTTGATTTATTTCACAATTAAGTAATTTTATTGAATTAAATTAAATATTATTACCAATTAATATTTTGTAGTCAATTTGATAAACTCTGATTTGGATAACCTTATTTTTGAAGTTTACAGGGTTGTATTATTTGATTAAAAGGTATTTCAGAAAGTACTTATATATTTTTACCTACGAGGTATATGAAAAATAAAGTGATTAGTAATATTACATCGTTTGTTCCGGCGCAGTACATTGCGGTCAGTGTATGCGTTTGTGTTTGGATTACTGTGGTCAGTTTTCCAGGGGTCGTACTGTGGTTTGTACGAGCTAGTGACATTGCGGTCAGTGTGCTAGTTTTCACACTGCTGTAGCACGAGAATGACTGTTTAATATTCTTGTTGCTATAATTAGTGTTGTTGCCCTGTTTTGTTTTATCGATCGATAGTTGGACACTGCGGTCAGTGTCGACGGAATGGAGAATTAATATTTGGTCAGTTCTATCAAATGGAAATTAAGCCAATAAGTTCTTGACATGAATCAACTTTATTTTTGATGTTTTCTAGCTAAATATGACTGAGAAAGATAATGATTTTAATTATTTACCAATGCCAATTTTTAATTACTTTCTTTAATTTAAAAATACTTTTGGTAGACTTAATTGCTCATCAGTTTCTTTTCAATTTCAGGTACGACATCTCATATCTGCCTCTGCCCTAGTACTTAAGTATTTTTTTATTTTACATTATTAATATTGTATTTACTACATTTTCTTTTAATTATATTATATATAATAATATGGATTTATTTATATCTCATATTTAATTATTTTTATTTATTCAAATTTATCTGCTTACAATACAAATTACGAAAGTATTTCAATAAAAGCTAAGCACATTGAATTCTTGGATTTAGATTTGTTTGAGGTGTACACAATTACGAATGATAAGAACAATAGAATGAAAGAGCTGAGTAAGTCGTTAAATTTAGAAGTACCAGAGTATGTAAAGAATGAATTGACAAAACTGTGTGAGAATTATGCAGACATATTCGCTTTGAAGAACGATATTTTAACGCACAATAGTTTTTATGAGCAAAAGATATTAATGAAAGATAATACGCCAATATATATATATATATATTGTTGTAGATAGAACGAGCATATAAACATTCGTAAAATCACAATAGAGTATAAAATTATAATATCTATCAATAAAAGTAATTTGTAAATAATGTACCAAATTAATAAAATATGTATATAACAATATAATCAATCAGATTCAGTGTGCATAATCATAGAGAAAATAAATAGGAAAATCAAAAGAATTCATAAACAATTATTGATAAACTTTTTTTAAATAATTCTGTACCTTAAACAACCTTCGACAGAACTTAACAAGCAACGAAGCTCAATAAAATAACGTGACGCCACACGGAATATTAGACACCTAAAAGATCTATTTATATTTAAAGAATAAAATAGAATAGTAATAATAAAATCAACAGTACTACGAATGATTGATAAACAAGTGAAATTTAGAATTAGAAAAATATATATAAGATATGCCAATCTAACACTCAATCATAAACGTTAATAGGAAACATGATAATAAAATGTAGAAAACTGTAATTAGTAGGTAATATAACAATTGACGACAAGTATACCAACATAAAATGCAATCTGATATGAGATATAAGAATAAAAATAAATGATTACCGACCTAATTTATGTATATAGATGTAGTAATTAAGAACAAAATAAGAAATGAACTGTATCAATATGTATTATGTAAATATTTAGACTGTAGGAAGTGAAAAATTTGTATATTTGCATTGACCAATCGGAAGATTTCAAATAATTAACTAACAAGAAAAACAATCATAAATACTATGTTAGTGAATAATCCAATGACGATAAGGTTATAGTGCATAAAAAACAACATTTAGTAGCAAGTTTAAGTCAGAAAAACAATAAAATATTAATAAAACAAAGTGACAGTTGAACAATAATCAAAGATTTTTCTAGAACATTGCGAGCTTCCGGATATAAACAAAAAAGAGGTTTTGGCGGATAAAAAAACCGCGGTATACAGTCAAGCGTTGGTAACCAGAGAAGAAGGAAATAAATTGAATGCATTGCATTTTCTTGTAAAATTTTCAAATAATAAGTGTTATATATGAAATATAAGAAGTCACAAAAGTAGTTAAAAGTTAAAATGAGTGCAGAGACAAAATTTGTGTAAAATAAAGTCAACCTACGTAGTAGAATTATCACCCGATAATACTAAGGAGGGAGATTGCCACCTGGAGCGGGAAAGCGTTATGGATGGACACTATTGAAGGCGTCGGCTTGGTGAAAAGAAAAGGTCTGTGGTGTGTTTAACTAATATATTTGGTACCAAGTTTTGAATAGTGAAATTTAAATAAAAAACACCTGATAATACAATTTTGAATGATAATAATAAACAAGGAAATGTAAAAAAACTAACCTACCAAATTTGTAGATACATGTATTATTTATTTTATGTTGCATGTTTCTCTAATCACATATATATAAAACTTACCACGAAATAACAAGGCACAACTAATTTCAGTTTTATCACGTGCACAAAGTTTATAATACGTTAACATATTTTTTTAGATTGAAATAAAGTAGATTAAAAATTTCAAATATCCTCTCCATTTCACGAATCGATTGAAACTAAAGTAGTGTCTAAATATTTCAATAATACTATTTAGAATAACAAGAAAAAAGTTACAATATTTGAACAGTTTTAAAAACAGATGTTCATCTTTCAGAGAAATTTAACGTTTCCAAACGATTATGTAAATTTATGCAAATGAGTCTGCATAGACGTCACAAACAAATGAATAGCTATTAAAATATATGATGGTTGTGTGATGTGGAAATTTAAATATATATAGATAAAATCCATATTTACGTTTTATGGTGTAAGAATAATTCATATTTTTGAAAACAGGATAATCATTTATTTTTGGATATAATAGTTATATGAGTCCAATAACTAAATAAACGCGTCAACTGCATTTTATGAATTACCAATATTTTAAATTTCAAATTTTTTTTGTTCCTTTTTTAATTAACCCTTCGGTAGTCGCGCCTCTGTCTGTGAGACCGGGTCGTCACTTTTTGCGTCGTAATAAATCGGCTTTTAGTCATTTTCGGTTGAGCTCTCCAGTACCTTCATATATCGTTACAGTTGACCTTCAGTCGTGTTTTAGTCGTTACTGGGTGAATGTGTGTACAGAAATAATCATTTCGGGTGTCTGAGACCGGCGCGACCTGCTGTGATACAAAATTGTAAAAAGGTATTTTTTTGTTTTTCATGTTATTTGATCACTGTATTTAGAAAAAGATGTTAAATTATAGCCATGGCTTGCTATGAAAAGGACCAAGAATATTTGCAAAATCTTCTGGATGATATAGGACTAGGTGATAGTGACAATGATGAAATTGTTTTCGAAGATGAATCAGATGAAGAGGAACAGGACAATGTGGAACTTGTAAATCACCAAAGTGATTCTGAACAGGAAATTTCTGATTCAGAAGAAATTGTTGAGCATCCAATTTCCCCACTTGTCTACATAGGTATTGTAAAAAATATGACAAAAATTAAAATGACTATCCAAAATTTACTGTTGTTCTTTTAGACAAGAATGGTACCATGCGTTGGAAAAAGCATCCCCCACGCCCAAAAACTGTAAGAACAAGGCAGGATAATATAATTATTCGCTTACCAGAGCCTACACAGGCAACCAAAAATTTGAAGACTGCTGAGGAAATTTAGAATTATGTCTTCGATGATCCGATAATTCGAATTATTGTTGACAGTATAAACAAATACATATTGTCCATCCAAGAAAATTTTTCAAGAGACCGAGATGCTAGTCTAACGGACAACATTGAAATCCGGGCTTTTATAGGACTACTATATTTACCTGGTCTTGGTCACTCCAACCGCTCAAATGCTGAGGAGGAGAGATGGGTATGGCATAGAAATGTTTCTCCTTACAATGAGCCTAAAAAGGTTCCGATTTCTTTTACGTTGCTTACGTTTTGATGATAAAGCAACGAGGATAAATCGAATACAATTTGATAAACTAGCTCCCATTCGTGTAATATTTGATCAATTCGTAAGACATTGTATGAATGGTTATAATCATTCGGCTTTTGTTACCATTGAGGAGATGCTTCCGGGGTTTAGAGGTAAATGCCAATTCCGTCAATACATACCCTCGAGACATAACAAATACGGCCTGAAGATTATAGCAGTTTGTGACGCGAAAGTCTTTTATACTTCCAATTCGGAAGTCTATGTGGGATCCCAACCCGAAGACCCATATAAACTTTCTAACAAAACCTATGACCTGGTTTTAAGAATGTGCAGACATCTTTCTGGTTCACGCATTAACTTGACCATGGACAATTGGTTCACGTCTATTCCTTTGGTGGAAAAATTACTAAAGGATTACAAAATAACTGTAATTGGAACAGTGAGAAAAAATAAAACAGAACTTCCAATTGAATTTTCAAGACCAACTAAACGCCCCATCTATACAAGTATGTTTGGCTTCACCGAAGATCTAACAATAGTTTCATATATTCCTAAAAAAGTGAAAAATGTTATATTAATATCCAGTATGCACCACCATGACGATATTGACCCTGATAGTGGTGAGAAATGTAAGCCGGTAATTGTTACTACATATAATGAGACAAAAGTGGGTGTCGACGTGTGCTTCATATGATTGCTCCCATAATAGTAGAAGATGGCCCATGGTGATATTTTACATCATGTTGAATATTGCAGGAATCAATAGTCAGGTTATATACAACGCTAACAATCCCAATGAAAAAAATTTACGTCGGCGAAACTTTTTGAGAGAAATAGCAAACGTACTGATCCAGCCTCAGTTGAAACGGAGAGCAGCTCTTACCAATTTTCCAAGGACACTAAAGTGCAGAATTTTGGAAGTTACTAACATAGAAGAACGAGACCTTCAAGATAGACAGTTACCACCTGGGAGATGTCCCCCCTGTGGATGGAGGAAAAATAGAAAAACAAGATTTTATTGTTATAAGTGCAGTACCTATATGTGTTTAGAGCATATATTATATGTGTTTGTCAGAACTGCAGGGCAGCACAGTAATAATAGTTGACTCTAGGTATTTTGTTATAATATGTTCACTATACATTTAGTTACCATTTTTAAATTTTACTGATCTCAATAGAATGTGCCATTTTTTTTTAGTTGGGTTATATTTGAATGTATGTTTTTTTATGAGTCTTTTTTTCAAACCAATGTTAAGCATTTGTTAAATGAGTTTTAATAAAAAAAATTCACTAAAACTGTGTATTTTTCATTATATTACCGTATTCTTACAAAATAAAAAATTTAAAAAATCATTTAATATTTTTTTCCCACCTGGTCTCAGACACCGGCGCGACTAAACTTGAAAGAAAAATTCGCGCGACTACCGGAGGGTTAATAATATAAAATAAATTACATTGAATAGTGATGTTGATTTTCTTATGACTTCGCCCAGGAACCCTACTGAGGAAAAGAGTTGTGTATAAATAGGAGTAGCCGAGGTAAAATTTTGAAATTAAATGAAACTACATTATGCAAAATAGCGAAATGAATAGGAGAAAATATTGATAAAAAAATATATAAACAAAAATTTGTTTTTACATATTAATTAGCTAGCCAAAAGTATATTATTATTTCAGTATAAACATTGCATATCATATTCGATTCAAATTCTCAATTATAATACAATACCCACAATAAATTAACACATATTAACAATAATAATCAATAATATAATTACCCACAATAAATAAATTCATACACACATATTAATATACGTATAATCATAAACAATATATAAAAAATATAGCACTCGACATTCGCAAACGGCAGAGCTTAGCAACCAAGTAGAGAAACACAAGGAATAGTAGAACCCGCAGTGTCAGATTATAACAGTCCAGTATTGCTAGTCCCGAAGAAATCAGTGAGTCATGAAAAGGCGTGGAGACTTTAGGTTTGTTCTCACACGAGTCACAACAATCAGAAACAGTCATGAACCTGCGCAATCCATTTCTCCGCGTTCATACATAAGTTTCTGATTGTTTGAAAACAGCTGGACGTTGGACGCAGAGAAATGTATTGCGCAGAATCCTGACTGTTTCTGATTGTTTGTGACTCGTGTGAGAACAAACCTAATGTATCGATTTTAAACAGGTAAATAAGAAAATAGTCACGGACAAATTTCCTTTACCCCGTATAGATGCAATTTTAGACCAGTTAGGCAGATCAAAATGGTTTTCAGTCTTAGATCTTATGTCAGGTTTTCATCAAATACGTTTAGAACAATCTTCTAAAAAATATACTTCGTTTAGTACAGAAAAAGGTTCATTCCAATTTACAGGATTACCCTAACAGTTTTTCAAGAATGATATCCATAGGATTTTCAGGTTTAACTCCAGAAAAAGCATTTCTCTATATGGATGACATAGTGGTCATAGGAATTTCAGAAAATCATCATTTAAGCAATCTTAGGAAAGTATTCGACACATGTCGTAAATTCAATTTAAAATTAAATCCACAAAAATACCAATTCCTCAGGAAAGAGGTCACATATTTATGTCACAATTTATCAAGGGATGGTGTTTCACCAGACAAAGCAAAATATTCAGTCATTCAGCATTACCCAGTACCCAAAAATGCTAGTGAAGTCAAAAGATTTGTTGCATTTTGCAATTATTCCGAATTTTGCAGAAATATGCATTCCATTAAATAAATTGTCCAGGAAAAATGCGAAATTTGATTGGTCGGAAGAATGCGAAAACTCATTTCAGGTCTTAAAAAATGCGTTAATCAACCCACCAATTTTAAAATACCCAAATTTCAAGCGACAATTCATCTCAACTACAGACGCTTCAAATAGCGCATGTTCAGCCATACTAAATCAAAACTACGAAGGGATTGTATTCACATCCCGATGCTTTAAGAAAAATGAGCTTAATAAACCACCATCATTGGGGAATCAATCATTTTAAATGTTATTTATACGGCACACCACATTTTATAGTAAAAACAGATCACAAACCACTAACTAATTTATTCGCAATGAAAGATCCGACTTCAAAACTCACGAGAATAAGACTCGATTTTGAAATACAGTATGTTGAAGGAGGAGCGAATTACGCTAACAGGATATCAAGAATATCCATAGAAGAACTCAAGGATTTGTACATACATAATTTACATGTCTTGGCAATCACAAGAGCACAAACGCGCAAGGAGAACGCTCAAACAGAAAAAAGATCCCAAGAATAAAGCTAACAGAAAAACCCTCAGTAATAAGTTTTAAATAATTTAGAGGCACATAGATTACCAATTTTACATTTTGAAAATAACCGTATCTTGTTAATGATGAGCATTCGGATCAAAATCAAATTGAAATTGAGTGAAGCCTTAACTACCGGAAACCGCAACTTCGACTTAGGACGAACGTTGGAAAAGCTTGATGAGCTTTCGGTAAAATTTGAAGTAAAAATGATGAAGATATACGCAAATGATGGTATATTCAAACAGTGCACAATAGAAGAGTTTGTAGAAGAAGGTAATAAAAGGTTGAAAAACATACAAGTATGTATCTGCGAAGTACCAAAGACGGTACAGCGGAAAGAAGAGATTTTAGAAAGATATCATAACATTCCAATGTTTGGAGAACATGTAGGAAACAATAGACTATTGAAGAAATTGAGAGCAAATTTTAGATGGAAAAACATGGAGAAAGATGTACGGAACTATGTAAAGGATTGCCATGAATGTCAAGTGAATAAAGCGAAACCAAGTCATAAGGAGAAATTTGTCATCATGGACACATCTATAAAACCGTTTGATATTATATACATAGACACAATAGATCCTTTTGTACAAAGTAACAATGGGAATCGTTATTGTATCACAATATTATGTGAATTGACAAAATACGCGGCCATGATAAATAAGGACAAATCAAGGAACGGAATATAAAAACGAAATAATGAAGAACTTAGCAGAACTTTTAAAAATAAAACACAATTTTTCAACAGCATATCATCACGAATCAATAGGTAGCTGCGAAAAACTGCACAAAACGTTCAATGAATACATAAGAAACTTTATAAGCATTCTAGCGATAACTGGTGTGAGGTAGTAAAAATGTTCGCATGTAGTTATAATACAACACCTAATACGTATCATGGATACACTCCATTCGAATTATTGTACGGTAGAAATCTCAACATACCAGAATTTTTAAAGGCAGACATTGAACCATGTTACAGCTTTGAAAGGTATGACAAAGAATTGAAATATAGATTACAGGACGCACATGACAGAGCTAGGCAGTTTTTAATAAAAAAAATAAGCTAATTAGAGTAAATAAAAGCGAAAAAGAATCTTCACCTGTAAATTTTAAGATAGGAGATTCAGTCATATTGAAAATGAAGAAAGAACTAAGTTCGATCCTTATTATTTAGGTCCATTCAAAATAACGAAAATAATAGGAGTAAAGTGAGGTGAGAACGTAAACAAACAATGTATTGCTTAAAAACAGTCAAGACAGTTAGTGTAAATAAACAAACAACGCGAGAGCTATTAACAAGACGTTATATTGAGTATCGAAAAACTATCCCTGATAATTTTTCTCTTGTAAGAGGGGATGATGTGACGATCCGAAAAGTCACTATTAGATTTATTTAGTTTAATGTTAAGTATTGTCAGCGACCAGTGAACTTGAAGGTCGTTAACAAGTTGTAGGAAGGTTGTTATTGTTCTAAACGGAATCACGACTGTTTGTAAATATAATAATAAACGCGGTTCAACGATAAATAATTTAAGTATAGTAAGGTCGACGAAGTTCAACGACTGTTTATGTTTAGGTTTAGTTTTTAATAATATATATAGAATTTGTTTACGTTGAAAGCAGAGTTCATTTTGTATGAGTTATCTGTGGTCAGTAACTTTGTTAAAAATGGTATTCAATATATTATCCCAGTGATTTTTGATAAACTATGGTATTATTTCTTCCCACCGATTAAGGGTAAGTGTTTCGCATTGATAATGATTTAATGGACGGAGGACTTAACGAGGAACACTTGCCGGATTAATCACCACTTACATTAACAGCTTTAAAATGCTTACTTTATTTTTAGATTTTTAGTAGTTAACGTTAATATCACAAAATAAATAGAAATCTGATAAAATTATCATAGATACATTATTATTAAGAAAATTAAAATTTTTACCAATATTACCCATTATTAAAAAAAGTATCCTATAATATATTTCCTAAAACAAACAAAAATAATTTTTCTGCTCCTGTATTATAATACACTTAATATTATACAGATTTTCATTACAATACATAATTTTAAGTCAAAGGAATCAAGTTACTTTTCAATAAAGTGACACTTAATTTTACAACTGTCAAGTAAGTTTGATTTTCAAAAGTACCTAGATATATCAAAAATTAATTAACGTGAATTTTGTTATGATAATGAGTGATATTGAAGAATTAAATAAAATTTGACACAAACACTAAGATGCCCTCCAGTTCAACAACCATCCTAACAGGATCAGCCCCCATAATACATTTTATAAATTGAACAATAGATCATTTATACAAGAAGAAAGAAGATTTGAGAAATAATATGTTCAATAGTTTTAAATTAATTTGTTGAAGTGTTCTTCATTGCTCTAGTTTTTTATAATAAATATATAATTATTAAATGAGAGTAAAAAAATACCTAATATATGCAACTTTCATGTTTAATGGCCATTAATACACTTGCATGTATCCTATAATATGCTCGTGTATTAATAGCTATTAATAAGGGCGATTAACAATCGAGACAATATAACGAGCGAGCGAAGCGAGCGCGTTAATCTTCGAGATTGTTAATCGCCATTTTAATTCAAAAGTTCGTTACAAAACTTTTCCGTCGACCTTACTTTTGATTTTAAGATATATATATAAAATATTAAGAAATTAACCAATAAAATAAATAAAGACATACAACGACAGATAGTAGTAACACAGCTACTTGGTTTCAAATGTTTTAGTAGGTAAGCCTACTGCACCACAGTCACTGCCAATATAAATCTATAAGAACAATGTACGTTGGGTTGCATATAATAAAATCGTTGATTAATAGAAAATAATTCATTAATAGGGGTCATTAATCAATGATTTTGAGTACGTTAAAATACATCGTAAATGGACGGTTGACGGAGAAATACTATTATATCTAAATCATTAACTGATCACATAGTTTACATATAATTAATCACAAAATTACACTAAAATTACAACATTATATTTCAGAAAGTTAATCCAATATAACATCAAATTGCACATTAAGTTATTTCAAAAGTATTGACAACAAAAACAAAAAATACTTTATGAAAAAGGAATTAAAAACTAGATTCCCCATTTCCATGAAAACAGGAATAGGTCTGAAACAAAAAAATTAAAACAGTACATTAAATTACCAACAAAAAAAATTATTTTTGTTTGTTAGTCATTATAATATTTTTCAATAAATGAAGAGTGGAAGTATCAAACGCACTAAGTACCAAATTCATAAATATGAGATAATCAAGAAAACAAGTGTATCAAATGTATTTTTTGTACTTTTGACCTGAAAAAATGCACAACATTTCCTAACAAGTGGAAGAAGTAACTCATAAAATATTAGGCTAAAAATTTTATTATAACATTCAAAATAATATTATTTTGTTTAACTAAAACTGAAAAGGCATAAGTGCCAAGTTATGAATTTAGCAAAGGTTATAAGTAATAACAAAAGATGAGTCCTAAGTGCCACTTAATTTATAGGTTATAAGTACCAACTAGAGGTGAGTGGAACTGCTACTAGGTCCCAAGCTTTCCTCTTGTATGTTGAGAAGTTCTCTGTAAAATGCTTTATGTTCAGGATTTTCCAGGTAAGATATCATAGACGTTAATGATTTTTTTTTATTTACAGAAATCTTATTTTCAGGGAGTAAAAGTGATAATTTTGCAGATTTTAGGTCTTCAAGAGTTTTTCCGTTTTTCAGTATATTGACTGGTTTCCATGCCTCGATATCGGAGAAGGTTTCTTTCATTTGAAGAATCGTTGGATTATTACAATCAACTTTTATTCTTATCGCTTTACTTATATTCCATTTTTTTGTGTTGAGATACGTATCAGCAGCTTCTTGTATATTCCAAAATCCATTTACGGACATGTCAATAACTTGAAAAGGAGGATCATATTTCGCGGAAGTTATCACTTCGTGTAAATCATTGGGTATTATTGCCTTCATGAAGCGTTTCGTTTTCTCAATCAGAGCGAAGTCCCTATCACAACACATAAAGCTGTGGCCACTAATAAGGAAATTATACTCTATTGTGTCAAAAACTTGATGGAGAACAAGGAACACCAAAACAAATATTACCATTCTGTTCTTATTTTGCCCCGTACAGTTGTCACTCCATAGTAGCAAATGCTTTTTTCCCGTAACACCAGAATTTAAGACTTTAAGAAGGGTATATGCAACCTCGTTACCTCCTCGACCACTGACGCCTTCATGCCACGTGCACATAAAAGCATGGTTGTTGTCAGATAAATGAATCCCCAGATTGCAACAAGATAATTGGGACAGGTAAAACATATCCGAATGGGTCAAAGTGGGGACAAATAGGACCTGTTGTAAATCAAACGAAATAGAACATTTATCGCTACCAGGAAGTTGTGAATCAGCGTTTTCCTTTTTCATATATGCCATAGCTTTCTCCACTTTCCGATGGTGAAGTTCCAATTAAGCTTTTGCCTTGGTGCCGTCACTATTATTCTGCTTTGACTCACAGTTCAGCCTATCACACGTATGGCATGTATCAACTCTAGGGCGATGAAAGCTTAATTTCGGAAAATCGCTTTTGAATACCCCCCTATAAAACTTATAGCTCACGGAAGACCCTTTGTTTTTTTCTAAAAATGATTTAAAAAGTCTGTGGATATTTAAATCGGGACTCAAAAACTGCTTCTCTGATTTGGCACGTGAGTAGTGCGAGACATCTCTGGGGAAGGAATTTATAAGTTGATGGATCAGCTGACGATCATTATCTGTAAATTTGCTTGGCTTATTATTTGAACGCCTGTCTGTAAATGTGGTATCTCCCATTTTGTTCTTATTTATCAGACCAACTAAACGTTTTTGAGTAACGTCAAAAATATCCATAAATGTCTTTCTGCATATTTGAACGAAATTTCCATCTTGATCTGGAACTGTATACGATATAGTTGTTTGTCTTTTACTGTCCAATGCAGTTTCATACTTTCCATGCCGACGTCTTTTTATTTTCACTAAATTTATCAAACCCATTAAATATGTGCCTTGAGTTTTATAGTTTTCGGCATAAAATCTTTCAAAAAGTTGAAGCTTTCGTTCATACGTTATTTTTTGCAGTCATAATAGCATTTGCACTGCACCTGAAAAAGGAATGCACACAGTTAAGTGGAATCCCACGAACAAACTAATTTTATTTTCATTGGTACGAAACATTATGTCCCCCTAGCATTTCAAATAAAAACATTTGTGTAAGCTCCCTAAACTACTACACACATTCCCGCCATCACTACACTCTCCCGCCATAACCTAAACTTTCTTACCTGTTCATTAGGCGGATTTTTGTGACCAACTTCAGTCTTATTTCTCTTAAGATATGTCTTTCCAGCATGCCTTTTCTTCCTTTGTTCTTCTATAGACCTTCCTTTATTCTTTTCTGGATCAATTTCCATGATTACACCATAAATTCAGCCCAATACACACACAAACTAAGACGTACTTTTACTGTGAGTAAACATTGGCACTTATAACCTTTCTCCATAAAACCTCCTGGACTGTAGTACCCAGCGCCATCTTATTTTCGTTTATATAAGCTAAGAAATTATATAGCACTTAGAACCTTTGAGGAGGTATTGGCGACGCCATTTAGAACCATTTTAAGAAAATACTCAAAATATTTAGATTTTGGTACTTAGTGCCTTTGGTACTTCCACTCTTCAAATAAGGGAACACAGTTGAGAAAATACGTATGATTTATGTTCTTTACTTTTACAAGGAGTTCAGTTTTTTTAATAATACCTTTTACATGACCTAAAAGTGGTAAAATGTCGTACAATGTCATGCAGTATTGAAAGAAATTTAACGACATCTGTGTACGTGAATCAGAAGTTTTATCATAATTTTCTTTGAAGTCAGTAAAACTATAGCGAACGTCTAATATGTCTGTCTGCAAGTTATCCTTACCTTCGCAATTAAAAGTTTCAAAATTTGAATAATCTGGTTCTGTGTCTAAAAACTAGAATTCAAAATTTTTCAATTCCACTAATAGTAATAGAATTCAATGGTTTTGGTTCATGACTAATGAAAGGGCCTGTTATTGACCAGTACTGCTTTTAAAAAAACCTATGCCTGCATGCTGCATTTTAATTAAAATATTGAATTAACTACTTTAGACAATTCAACTGCTATTTAATGTTGTGATTACTACTGATAAGAGTCTTGTTAATTTAAAACTTCTATTTCTCTGATCTTTAGTAATATACATTTTTTTTCTCCTTGGGAGATAAATTACTGACTCTAGTTCCATTCATTTTACTTGAAATCCCAGATTCCAAACGCTGTTTTTAGGTAAATGTTCAAATTGAGTTTTCTTTGAAGTATCATTATTGTCACAAAAAATAAGTTTTATTTTTACAGGCAATAATGTATTTTCAAAAGCTTGGGCTTTTGTGTTCTCACTATATTGTTACTTTTAGAGATGTATCAATGTGATGGTTGCAAAAATAAAGCAAATTTAAGAAGTATTTGCGTAATGTACTTGTAAATGCATTATATATATAGTATACCCCAAGAGGGGGTTAGTTGCCGAAATGGCTTTTTAGATTCTGTTTTTTGGGAGGGATCATGCCCCATTTCTGTGTTTTTAAATTAATTTTCTTGAGCCTCTCGTGATTTTTTCACTCTCTTGATTCTCGATTTATTGCCATGACAATAAAACTTTCATACAATTAAACACGTATTTATCGATAAAAAAATAATCTCTTATGTATTTACCACCGAAAATATTATTTCACCCGCTCTCTAAATAGTAGGGAAAAGATAAAATACTGGTATTTTATTTTACATCAATTCAAATATCTGATAACGTACTAGATTTGTTAGAGGCGTATTCTCGTATCAGAATATATAAAAACGTACTAGATCTTATACTGGCAACGCTGGAAAAATTATTCATTGAATGATTTGAAGTAAACTTACTCGGCTTTCGATTGAACATTTATAATAATTGTTTAATTAAATTAAAGATAATTAATCGGATCTATTTGTTGAACATTTTATTGTATTGCTGGAAATTGTTCTAGTTTTCAGTTTGAAAGAGAAATCTTTACTTTGGAGAGATACGGCAACGTGAAAATGTGTCAACTGAACGCTTGTATTGTTTTTTTGTATAAAAATGGTTTCACAGTTTTTACTCTTGTTTTCAAATGAGAAACGAATTCTTTGTGTACACGGTACAAATTAAAAAACGCTTTCAATTTTAAACATAAAATCGAATTGTAATTAAGATACCTATCATTTTTAAATATAAGTAATATTCTGAGTAATAAATTAAAAAATTAAAAAAAAAACCTGTTAATTCTTCAATAACTTTAAATCAAATCTTTGAATAGACCCCCCTTTTGAGCTAAACAGTAACCGAGCCGGTTATAAAATTCTTGACAAACATGATTATTTCAGGTGTAATCTCCATACAGGGTTGTAGAATTTGTTCCCTAAGTTCATGCAGAGAACTTTTTATATACTTCATATTGAGGCAATTTTTTCGACTGCTAACAAAATGTGTGGCTGCTTAGTTCGAAACTCAGATCTAAAAGTTTGAGTTTTAGTTTTACAACAGGTGGCAACAGTGTCGAGTTATGTTGTTTACCTCTGCGATAATATAGTGTCGATTGCAAGGTTTATTAAAATAATTAAAAGTTCAAAGTAGTGAAAGGTGATCATTAAGTGTCATAGTACCTGTGCACATTGAATAAGAGTGAAATTTGCTCTTAATCTGCTATAGATTACAACCTATTTACACAAAAGTGGGCACGCTCGCATGGCGTTGTTGCCAAAATGCCCCGAAAAACGGAAATTTGCGATATATGCAATAAAACTGTTTTGGATGATCACCAAGCGTTGTTGTGTGATAGGTGTAACATATGGAAACATAGAGAATGCTTGTCCATGGCACATAAAACGTGTTTGAAATTAAGTAAATCAAATGAAGATTGGTTGTGTGTTCATGCAGTGCAAAAGATGGTACTAGTCACCCTCAACCAACAACACAAGGGAAAAACTATACTTTGGCCGATATCATGGCAAAACTGGAGGAGATGGATGTAAAATATGAATCTTTATTTACAAAATATAATGAACAAATAAAAGTAAATGAAAAATTACAAGAAGAGCTTTGTCAAATCAACAAAAACGAGCAAAAAGCTTTAAAAACAATTTATTGGTGCAGGGAATACCCCAAAAAGAAAATGAGAATCTACCAGAAATAATAAATAAAAGTGGAACCTACTTTGGGGTAAAAAATGACAGCAGATATACAGCTTTTCGTTTGAGCAAAGATAACGGCAAGGATAATGTAATCAAAGTAATCTTCAAAGACGAAACAACAAAAACAATTTTTTTAAAATCAAAGAAAAAATTCGTAATGAAAAGCACGGACGTAGGATATACAAAGGAGAATAAAATATTTTCAAACCATAAGCTTACGAAAACAAACTTTGATCTATTTATGGCAGCAAGAAAATTTAAAAAGGAACATAACTACAAATTTCTCTGGATGGGAAACAGAAATATCCTCTTAAGAAAGGATGAACACTCAAAAGTGCTTTTTGTAGAGGAGAAAAGTCAGTTGGAAAACTAGAAAGGCCTCGTGAACAACTTAAAATTGCATACATGAATTTGCAAAGTATTAGAAACAAACTGGATCTTGTGCAGTGTTTTGTTGTGAAAGAAGATTGTGATATACTCTTGGTTACTGAGACGTGGTTGGAAGAGAGAGAAACATTCCTATTTCAAATTAATGATTTCTCTGCAATCTATTCATGCAGAGCTGGTAGAGGGGGCGGTGTAGCTATTTAAAAACAATCAAATTTCGGAAATTGAGAAATCAAGCAAAAATGGGCCAATAAACTGGATATGTATTAGTTTAGGTATGAATAACTTAAAAATAAGTGTTATATATAAAATTGAATAGATGAGGCTTTTACTTGATGAAGATCCATACTGAACGATGAAATAAAACAATATAGTTTGTTTAAATCTTCATTTATTTGAACTAATGTTCAATTTAAACTTGTTGACGCGTTTCACTACCACAGTAGCTTTGTCAAAACGAATGAATATATATAAACCTCCCTCCATTAATAATTGTCATTTTCTTCCATTTTATGAATCAGTAATGCTGAAGTACCCTAAAAAACACTTTATAATAGGTGATATGAATGTTAATTTGCTAGATGATTCGCAAATGATCAAAGATTACAAAGACCTAGTTGAAATAAGAAACTTTAAAATAAATAATATAGTCATTGACGAATTCGCAACCAGAGTTACCAGAGTGTCTCTTATAGACCATGTTCTTAGTGACTATAGTGGTAAGCTGAACTGTAAAATTAATGTTAAGGAAAACGCACTTTCCGATCACAAATTGATATTAATAGATAGAGGTAGATTATGTGGTCAAATCTGTGAATTATAATAAGTTTGTAAATTTATTTCGGGAAAAAGTTTTAAGGATAAACGAGTTTCAACAATTAATTAATTTAGTCAGTAATTGTAAAAAGAAGTCTGAGCACAGTAAAAAATTAAGAATTCGTTCAAATAACACCTGGATGAATAGTGAAGTCCTTGAGATGATAAAAAAAGAGATAAAATTTATAAAAAAAAGATCAATCAACCCGAGAACGCATACTTAGCCGAGGAGTTTAAAAACATTAAAAATCAAATTAACAATAAAATAAGAATTTTAAAAAATCGTTACTTTCAAGAAAGATGGAAATTAGCTGGATATAATATAAAAAAACAATGGGAATTTATAAATAGTTTTATAAAAAATAAAAAAGATGAAGTACTTATTGATTTACTTTTGATAGATGATATTATTGTAAATAGTCAACTAGATATAGTTAATAAAATGAATAGTAGAGTATTTTTCTCAAGTTGGTGGAACGATTGTAAAATATGTAGAAACTTAAATTATTCAATTGAATGATTATTTTTCTGTCAGAGAATTATATAAGAACAACTCAATATCGGTACCTCTAACAAATGAACAGGAGTTGTTAGATATCATTAAAGAACTAAGACAAAACTCAGCACCCGGACACGACGAAATTACTGTTAGGGATATACATAATCTCAGAGAATACATTCTACCAATTCTAGTACATCTGATCAACGAAACCATGCAAAGTGGAATTTTTCCACAAGAACTAAAGATAAGTAAAATTACTCCATTGTTTAAATCGGGTGATAAAAAATTCATGAACAATTACAGACCTATTTCGGTATTGAGTGTATTTTCCAAATTCCTCGAAAAACTAATGAAAAAAAGAATGTTATCTTTCATTGATACCCACCAATTGATCGATAAATTTCAATATGGTTTTATAAAAAACAATAGCACACTAGGTGCTGCTACTGACTTCATAGATTATATCTCAAGGGCTGTAGATAGGAAAGAAGTAGTAATAGCAATTTTCATAGATTTGAAAAAGGCTTTTGACGTGGTGTGTATAGATATTTTGCTGAGTAAATTATTTAGAATGGGATTTGGGGGTACTATGTACAGCTTAATTAAAACATATTTACTTGACAGAAATCAATATGTAAAGCTTCAAGATGCAAGTAGTGATTGGTTGCCCAGTGCCTGCGTGCTGCCACAGGGGTCGGTTCTTGGACCGCTGTTGTACTCCCTGTATGTACTCAACCTTAAACATGCCAATCTGAACGCAAGATATTTCACCTTTGCAGATGATACTGTTCTGCTATACACCGGAACAGATGAAATCACCCTCAATAATCAAGTGAACAATGGTCTTAATGCTTACCTTAAATGGCTGTTTTCAAATAAATTAAAAATGAATATTGATTAAACCAAATATATTGTATTTAAGCAGAAAAATAAAATAAACAAATTGCATATTAACATTAATGGTGTACCGATAGAGAAAGTAATGTGTATAAAATATTTGGGATTAATTGTAGATGAAAATTTGAACTGGTCTCCACACATTATCAAAATCACTGGAAAAATAGTTTCAATGCTATCCGCTTGGTATAAATGTCGAGATTATTTGTCTATGAAAAGTAAATTTCAATTTTATAATTATTTTTTCTTAACACACTATCTTTTGCCTGTGTGAGGAATGTGTGGAGAAGTTAATTTTGATAAAACTCAGAAATTACAAAACAAAACCCTTAAAATATTATTTAAATATGATTGGCTCACTAGCACAAATATAATTTATTCAGAATTGAAATTATTTCGATTAAAAGAAATTCTGGATATATAACAATGCAAACTTGTTTATAAAATACTTAATAATCAACATAAATATTGAGTTTTGATTTGATGTACACGATTACCAAACAAGATCACATAATACCATCTGGTGCAAGCTCAGCAAAATGCTAAGTCTTCTATAGTGAATTCAAACCAATACAATTCACCAAACAATTACTCCTGGCAAACCGTATCGCGCAAGAATAGTGAAAGAAGACAATTAATTGTGGGCACAAACACAGAAGGAGTGCCTAAATTTGTGGACTTTCACGTTTATAGAATTGATCCGGACACCAATGTCACTGCAATGGAAGATTTATTAAAACCACATTTTCCTGAAATTATCCAAATATGTATTCTTCATTTAAAGTAAGAATTTATCAAGAAAACTTCAGGAAAGCTATGGAACCGAATATCTGGCCAAAAAATGCCTGTGTCAATAATTTTTTATACCTTCGGAAGCCAGTACATCCTCCAAAATAGATTTTAACACGAGGTTAATGCTGCTAAATATGCAAAGCCTGAACGAAAACAAAATATGTGACTTAATATTAGACATTAATAAATACAAGAGCATCGACGTAGTTTGTTTGACGGAGTTGTGGGAAACTAGTGACTCTGTGGAGCAAATTCATGTTGAGAGTTTTATTTAGTTATTGTCGTGATGCCACTATTAAGGGTGGCGGTGTTGGAATTTGGGTAAGAAAGGGAATAACTTTTAAAAATAATTTGAATTTAAATGAGTTTCGTACCGCGAAAGATGCTGAGTTTTGTTGCTTTTCTTTTAAGGACAAAAATAAAACTGAATTTTTTGTAATAAATTGTTACCGGTCACCATCAGGTAATGTTGACATTTTTTTGGAAACTCTTGAGAATATTTTAAATCATTACTTTGAACCTAATGTTTCTTTCATTATTTGCGGTGACTTTAATATTGATACTAGAACAAAAACAGTAATCACAGTAAACTTTTAAATGTGTTATCACCTTTTAATATACACAATAATATTGTCAAATGGCCGACTAGGGTATCGGATACCAGCAGTACAACTATTGATAATGTATTTGTCAAGTTTCTGAATATTCCATTGGCCTGTGTATTTGACAACACTGTATCGGATCACCGTACAGTATTTGTTAAACTCGTTTATGAATCGGTTGCCTTTCCAAGCTTTTGCTATAGGAGAGTTTTTGCTGAGTGCGACGAGTCATTTTGTTGATAGTCTTATTCTTGAGAACTGGAAATACTGTACGAGGTCTGATAAAAAAATAACCGTTATTTTCAAATTTCGTGAGTTACGTATGTTCGATTTTCGCATTTTTTTTTCTGTTATGTTGGTACACATGTCTGTTATATAGGTTGGCAATATCAGCCATTTTGGATTGTCAGTTTGTTTTTGACAGATAAAAAGGTTAGTCGTGTTTTGGTGTGCTCCTCGATTTTTTACTATTCAAAAAAATGTATCAAAGAAACTGAATTAAGTTTTGTGTGAAAAATGAAATTAAATGCGCAAGGATATTTGAAATGTTGACTGTGGCGTTTGGCGAGTCTACTATAAGCAGAACACAAGTTCATTTATGGAAGCGTCCAGAAGAGCCAAGACCGAATAAAGCAAGTTAAGTTCGGTCAAATGTGAAGGTTTTGCTCACCGTTTTCTTGGACTGCAATGGCGTGGTGCATCATGAATTCTTGACACAAGGTCGTACGGTCAATAAGGAATACTACCTAAAAGTTTTGCGCCGTTTGCGCGAAGCAGATCGTCAGAAACGCACAGAATTGTGGAAGAAGCAATCATCGATTTTACATCATGATAAGGCACCAGCTCACACATCGATGATTGTGAGTGAGGTTTTGGCCAAAAACAAAACCGTTATCATGCCTCAACCACCGTATTCACCGGACTTGGCCCCCACTGACTTTTTCCTCTTCCCAAAACTGAAGACACCGATGAAAGGAAAGTGTTTTGCTACGATTGAGGAGATATAAGAAAAATCGAAACATGAGCTGTTGGCGATATCAAAAAGCGCGTTACAGAAGTGTTTCGAGGATTGGAAAAAACGCTGGCATAAGTGTATTATATCTAAGGGGGATTACTTTTAAGGGGACAAGATAGTTTTTGATGAATAAATAAATACTTTTTGAAAAAATTTAAAATAGCGGTTATTTTTTGATCAGATCTCGTATATGGAATTTTGGATACCAATCTAGCTTTTGATAATTTTATGAGTATTTTTATGCATTATTTTAATATTTATTTTCCACTGTTGAAAAGGAAACTAATTAAAAATAATAAAAGATTTACAATGTTCTAGCAATAATTTAAAAAATCTGCATGCATTGTCTAGACAATTTCCACAACTACGGCCATACTATAATTTACAAAAAGAAGAACATGTAAAATGTTTACAAACAACTAGGGAAATACATCATCAAACCATAATTTCAAGTTCGGATAATCCAACAAAAAGTGCATGGAAACTAATAAATGATTTTACTACAAATAATGAGCGTAAAAAAGTTATTTCATTGTATAATAACTATCATGTAATAATAGATAATCCTACTCACGTAGCTAATATATTTAACACATTTTTTAACAATGGGCCATAGGAAATGGTGTCGAAAATTTCACGTACCGGGGCGATTGGAGAACAACTCAATTTTAATTTTAATGAATCAAAAATACCCAATGATACCTTTCGTTTGTGTCCTTTTAATCAGGAAGAATTATATGAACTCTTACATGCCAAACTTAAAAATAAAACATCTTGTGGTTTCGATGAAGTACCAGCATTCTTAATTAAAAAAATATTGCGATTTATAATATCCCCACTGATATATCTTGTCAATCTTTCCTTTTCGAATGGAACTTTTCCGGATTTGATTAAAACTGGAAAAATAATTCCAATATTTAAGAAAGGTGATTCTAAACGGGTTAGAAATTAATATATAACTATTCCTTCTATATTTTGAAAAAATTTTGAGTATAGCTATCTGAAAAGGCTCATTGCATACCTAGAGCTAAATAATACGATTGTGCAAAACCAACACGGTTTTCAAACTGCAAAATCAATTAACACCGCAATACATTCTTTTTATCAAGAACTTACAAATGTGATAGAGGCAAGTGAGTGTCTTGTTGGGATCTTTTGTGATCTCAGCAGGGCATTTGACTGTGTCGATCATAACATCTTAACTATGAAATTATATAATATAGGAATCCAAAATAACTCACTAAATTGGATCACATCTTACTTAAATGCACGTCAACCTTACGTGAGCTTACCAAAAATAACAAAAAATAGTATTGAAACCTGTACATCACATTATCTATCATCAACAATAGTAGTACCCCAAGGATCAATTATGGGTCCAATTCTGTTTTTAATTTATATAAATCACATTGTGTCAGATAACTTATCAACTCACTTTACATTATATATTGATGACACCTCGTTGTTGGTTTCTGATAAGTGACAATCAGTAGTTGAAGATAATTGTAATAGTCTCTTGGCGGGTCTTTATAATTGGTTTTTGCGAAAATTCACTCTATCTTAATGCAGAAAAAACTCAAGCAATACAATTTCATCATAGACAAAAATAACTGCAGTCTGTATATCTAAAAATTAATAATGAATCGATAAAGTGTGTCTCTTATGTCAAATTTCGGGGCTTGCTGATCGACGAATGTCTTAATTGGAGTAAGCAATGTGAGGCAATTATTTCAAAGTTAAAATCCACTAATTACTTATTTAGAAATCTAAGATCCGTTCTTACACAAAAACAAATGATGATGCTGTATCACGCACAAGTGGAATCCCGTCTGAGGTATGGCATATCTTTCTGAAGAATGTCTACCAATTCTAAAGACGTCTTTGTGTCACAAAAAAGGGTAATTCGTTGTATTGCTGGTGTCTCTCGCCTAACTGGTTGTAGAGAACACTTTAAAACATTGAAAATATTAACGTTGCCCTGTTTGTTTATTTTAGATGTTTGTGTTTTCATATATAACAACTTATGTGATTTCAAAACTAACTACCAGAAGCATAATATCAATACAAGACGCTGTAATAATCTGTCTTTGACTTTTCCTAAAAGTAATATTACTTTCAAATCCCCTCCTATAATGGGACAACGACTTTTTAATAAATTACCATTATATATGGAATCAAGTAAAAAAATGAAATCATTCAAAATTTTACTCAAATCGTTTTTAGTAGATATCTGTTTTTATTCAAACTTTGGTTGTCAGTCAAAAAATAAACAACTTTATTTTTTATTTATTTTACTTTGGTTGATGATATTATTCTTTGCAATCAATATATTTTAATTCCTGGGATAACGAAATAACTGAATTTAATATTAATGAAGAGTTTCTTTACTTGACAACTTTTGAAATTAGAAGTAGTGGATCAAATGAATATGTCAAATTTGAAACTACCTGAAATTAAACCAAGAAGGTAGAGGTACGAATTGAAATCAGCTTCGACTATAGTGCCCGTCAACTTATTCTCTAACTTACTCTATAAATGATAAAATTAAAAATGTAACTCACCCAAATTCGAAAACGTCTGTCGATTCTGATTCTTTTTTGAATGTAGGTTTAAACACGTCTTCGATGCTAATTCGAGATTTTTTTCTTCGACTGCCACTTTCTTCAGCTGCGATAAGTCTACATTGCTCTCTGTCAGGGCATATATTGTCATAGTTTGTCTTTTTTGAAGTTGATTTGCAGGTACATTTGCAGGGATCTCTACAGGGATCGCATCTACACGTCTGGCATTTGCAATTTTTAGGATGAGGATCATCTGTTTGCGCGGTGAAAGTATAAGCTTGTGTTGGTTCTACTTCCTCGGCTGCACACGGCTTTTTGTTTGGATTTCCACCACAACAACATAGTTTAGTATTTGAACTTCCAGGATCTGTACTGCCCGTCATTTCTTTTCGTTTTTCCATAATATCCGAAGAGCAAATGATACAGTTACATATTCCAGGACATGTACATGGAGTTAATTCCAGTTTAGAAGAGCGTTTTTTTCTAGGTCGCGAAGTATCTAAAGCTTCCCCAGACGATGGCATCACGTTAGAAGATAATTTAGAAACTAAATCAGGAACTTCCGATGAGCCCCTCTTAGCAGATTCTTTACTACCTTTTCTACTTTTCACTTTTGAGCTTCCGTCACTACTGTCATATTTCTCGATTTGTGCATCCAGACGGCCAGCTCCATATTGCTTGTCACTATCAATTGTTCTTATGAGTCGTTCAGAATGTGCGACACTACCATCTGGATGTATTATGGTACCGTCTGGGCGTATGATACTTCCTTTTGGATGGATACTTCCATCAGGTGCTACGACTTTTCCATCTGAACGTATAACGCCTATTTCAGGGCGTATTACGGTTCCATCTGGAAGTTGAATGCTTCCATCTTCACGTATTTTACTTCCTGCCGGTTGTTCTATTCCATCTGGAGTCACTATTGTTCCATCTGGTCTGATAATGCTTCCATCTTCACGCACTATGGTACCTACAGGATGTACAGTACCATCTGGTGCTACAACTGATCCATCTGGTTTTATTATAGTTCCATCGGTTCGTACAATAGTTCCATCTGATTTTACCATGCTCCCGTCCGGACGTACAACCGTCCCATCTGGTCTTATAATATTACCATCCTCACTTAATATACTTCCTATCGGTTGAATACTACCGTCTGCAGCGATAATCGTCCCATCTGGTTGCAGTTCAGGTTTTTTACTCGAGGTTTTACCTGAATCTTCCCAACCGGACCGCAAAAGATCACCCTCTGGTGTAACCACACTGCCATCTGGTCGTAGGACACTTCCGTCAGGTTGCATAATACTACCTTTTGGATATTCACTACCATCTGGTGCTGTTATTGTACCATCCGCTAATATCTTTGTGCCATCTGGATGGACAATGCTTCCATCGGGCATAAATATACTTCCTCTGGGATGGACAGTTCCATCAGTTGCTATAAGTGTTCCATCTGGCAGTAAAACACTTCCATCCGGTTGTACCATACTTCCTACAGGATGAGATCTGTTTACACCAATCGTTCCATCTGGAAGTGTAAATGTTCCATCTGGACGAATTACGCTTTCTCTGCCAGATTTGTCGAACGAATCTATTCGAATTGCGCTTTCAAGAATGCTAGAGCTCTTTAAAACTTCTCCATCTTCACTTATTACCGTTCCATCTGGCTGCAAAACACTTCCTCTTGGAAAGACTTTTCCATCTTTTGTCATAATTGAACCATCTGTTTGAATGATTATACCATCTGGCCTGAGGATACTACCATCTGGACGAACTATAGTACCAACTGGTTGAATTTTTCCATCCGGACTTAGAACACTGCCATCAGGTTGAACAGTAAAACTGGCGCTCTTCAGAATCTCTCCATCTTTACTTAATATCGTTCCATCGGGTTGCAAAATACTACCCCGTGGATAGGTTTTTCCATCTTTTGTCACAATGGTACCATCTGCTTGAATTGTAATACCATCTGGCCTGAGGACACTACCATCTGGACGAACTATAGTACCAACAGGTTGAATTTTTCCATCCGGACTTAGAACACTGCCATCAGGTTGAACAGTCAAACTGGCGCTCTTCAGAATATCTCCATCTTTACTTAATATCGTTCCATCGGGTTGCAAAATACTACCCCGTGGATAGGTTTTTCCATCTTTTGTCACAATGGTACCATCTGCTTGAATTGTAATACCATCTGGCCTGAGAATACTTCCATCTGGACGCACTACAGTACCAACTGGTTGAATTGTTCCATCTGGTAATGTCATAGTTTTGAGGGCAGGTGAATCTGAATAGATAAAAAACATTATGAGGCATTGATAGTAAGAAAAATATATCAACTTATTAATTCTGAATTAAGCTGCAATTTATCCTTATAAACGCCGCTTGATTACGTTGCATTTCATGAAATATACACTAAATTCTTAGCTCTGTTGACATTTTTGGGCAGATTAGAACGGTTTAAAGGCGGTTCAGAGACTATCCAAACTATCCATACCGGAGTCTTAGCAAATACATCTAGTGCATGGGTACAATCTATGCAATGCACAAAGAAGGATATAGTTTCCAAAAAAATTTCAGGACAAGAAAAACGATCACTTCACAATAAACAGAAGAAAAATTATGTGGGAAAGAAATCTTGTAAATTGCCAAATTTTCGAAAAAATTTGTTTATCAAGATTATTAAATATATAGACAAGTACCCCGAATAAGAACAATCCAGTTCAAATATTTGCTAAAATCATACAGAAACAATGATTAAAGAATATTCAAGAAATTCGTTTTAGAACAAATGAAGGGAATAAGATTATTGATTAGTCGAGTGGATCGAGAGATCAATTCTCACCTTGGCTGGACTTATTTTCTGTTTATTGTTAAAATAAATGTTTTAGGTGTACATATCTACGGGTCACGTCACTGATAATACTATTCCCATAGTGGCGCTGAATCAATAATAAACCCCAGATAGAAAACGAGATTAATACATAAACAGTCAATGGCATTCGTTGAATGAGTGTTTTGGATATTTCCTACATTAAAATATGTTTATTAACCCGATAAGATAATTTTTTGGAATAAATTCAATAACCAATAACCATAGCATTACTGAATGAGAAATGGATAGCTTAGGGGGTGTTTTGTTGAGTCGGTCGTCCAACAATGAACCATTGGTTCACAGTGAACCATTTAGATATTGACTAAAGGCCACTTCAGCGAATATCGTATCGCCAACCATTACGCTTGGTTATGTATCACTATAATTTCTTACCTCTCCGGCTGTCATATTGTGTGGAGGTGTTTTTTAAGAAAACCTCAATTTTATACGCCAACGTAAAGTTTTCTGGTAGGTTTTAACTATTTTTAATTGAATAACTGTTAGCTATATTATAGTTTTTCCTGTTCAAGGTAATAAAGTGTCATTTTAGCTATTGTATGAGGTAACTGAAGTTCAATTATTATGTTATTAGTTAGTGTTTTCTATAGGTTTTGTGTAAAATGGCATGAGTTACAGTTGGCTGACCCACGGTTCATGCATGGTATTGAACTTTGAGCTTCCATTACAATTTGCAGATGCTGATCTATATTCAAACAACTTCGTACAACAACTGATGATTCTGTATAATTACATATTTTTAGTCTATGATTGCATTTATTTTTGTATACAGTGTGGAACAGCCAAATGGAATAAATTCGATAACGAATAAATGAAAGCGTGTTGGGTGTGTCATGTGACAGTGGCCGATACCAACTTTCTTATTTTAAATACAACCCCCTGTATATTATTAGTTTTTTGGATTCTTCAGAAAATTCTAGACATAATTCATGTACAATGTCCCATCATTCAATCATTCAACTGTTTCGGAAATATTAAGTGTTTTCATATGTAATACAAAAATTAACATTAAAAAAAGAAAATTATTTTATTTCACAAATTCGCTACATTACAATCAATACTTATTTCCCATTTAGCTCTTAATATTGAGAAAATAAGCAAAAACCATTAATGCGTTCCTTTTTACTGATATGAAATAAAAAAAATACAAAAACAGTTTTGTTTATTTTCGTATAAAACTCATAGCCTTAGCAACTTGTCTGTCTCCATGTCAGTCGGTGCTGCCAGACCTACCGTTTAAATTGTAGATCTACCGTTTTCCCCGATGAAATACCGCTCTCCTGCTTAGCCACTATATTCTACCGTCTTTTTCTTGTAATTTTTTAAATATCGTTCAATGCATAGACTAACCAAATTAATGTGTACAATATATTCGTAGTACGTCTGTTGAAATGAAAACTGTAACTTCTGGTTCGGAACGTTAACTATTAAAAATATATCTTCCTAGATGGCGCGTAACATGCGGACTTTACCACTCTACAAATTACATATTTCACCTCTCCTTTAACATTCATATAGCAGTGCTTAAGCGTGAGAAGTTTTTGTGTGTTCTTGATAGTTTTTATTTAGCATATAATTTGAAATGTGGTAAGAACATTTTTAGTTTTATAAGATATACCTTCATTACTGCTTTTATTTTAAGTCCAACATCTAGTTCAGACGAAGCAACGGACAAAGAAAGTACAAGTTCGACTCGCATGCCCCAGTCCAAAAGAAAAAAGTACGATCAAAAATAGAATGTTGAATGGGAAAGGGATGCATAACTTCGCGATTGGCTAGCTCCAAATCATAAAAATATTAACGAAGCATATTGTAAAGTATGTGACAAATATATAAACATAAAGTCTGGAAAATTGCACCTGGCTAGAGACAGTCAAAAAATTGTCTGCACCTCAGATGAAACTAAGTGACATGGCGTCTATAAAAAGTTCTAATACTTTAGAAATTGCTAAAAAAATGCAGATATAATGTTAGGAGTTTTTTTAGGGGAACATAATTTACCATTTACTGTTACTGAACATTTGCCACAATTGAATAATAGAATTTCTAAATTTCATCCTGATATAGTTGATAATATTAAATGCAAAAGAACAAAAACCACTGCAATAATAAAAAATGTTATTGGCCAAAAAAATTTGATTAACGTTTGCGAAATTTTGAAAAAGACAGATTTTTAACTAATAGTGGATGAATCTACGTACAGGGGATGCACAAAACACCTCTCACTTGTGAGATATTTTTATAACGGCAGGTTGGTATCTAATTGAATGCATTGCATTGTATGTCCTATTAAAAATAGTTATTTGTTTTACTAGGCATGAAAGCACATGCTTTAATGCCGCGGCTGGTGTTTCATAGCCGAGCGTTGCAAGGCTATGAAACCAGCCAAGGTATTAAATCTGCTTTTCTGCCGTGTGAAACAATTTTTTCTTCAAATTTGTTCCAATTCCACGCAAAATCGACTTTTTCATATTTAAATTGCATTTCATAACAATGTTGAAGAAACATGGAGGATGGAAGTCTTCCGCTGTCGTGGAGGGCTATGTATGTTGAGGACTCGCTAGCCAATAAGTCGAACATCGGCAATAAAATATTTTCTGGCGTTTCCGGAGTATCAAGTGTGGATACTAAAGTTGTTAATTTCACTGGAAAGGAGGGAAGTGGACAGAGTTCAATTGTATTAAATAATTGTTCACAATTCACCATAAATATATCTAAAAAATAAAAATTTCGTGTTGTAGTTTGTAGTTTTAATGCAATAAAACCATCAGCATCATTTTGAGTTTTCTTAATGTCATTGTCAATTTTAATAACCAGTTTGATTTAAATTATTTTTTGGAAGGTTGCCTAGCAACGAACTTTTTCTGCCTAGGCATTAAAAGTACAACTTCTAAGCCTGCCAAGTGTCATTAAAAAGCCGCTTTTAATGTCATTTGGAGAAAAATTCCTTTTTTAGGGTGAATGATACATTTTTGGCCTTAATACCAATGAAATATGCTAAAGCTTCATGAGGCTATAGTGAAGTGCTTCCAACAATATGAAATACCATACAAAACCAACATGATTGGTTTTGCTTCTGATGGAGCCAATGTTATGTTAGGAAAACATAATTCTCTGGTAACACATTTTACAGCATGATATTCCACATCTCCACGTATTCAAATGTATATGTCATAGTTTTGAACTATGTGCATCCTACGCCTGCGCCAAATTACCAAAAGGCATTGTACGATTTTCAATTAAAATTTGCACAAAGCGGGTCCGTACGGCCCTGATTATACTGTTTATTTTTACTCTTACGCTACAACGACCAAAGTTCCCTTTTGGCGCGAAAATTAGGCGATGTTAGCCGATTCTCTTAAAAACCGCTAAAAACAATACCCAATAAATCAGTCGTTAGCATGGCAAACTGCCGAGTGGAATACAGTGCTTCATTCTAATATTTATCTATTTATCACCCTAAAAAATAGGTTTTATTATATTTTATTTAGTTTATTTGAGCTAGTGATTGTTTTGAGGATTACTGTAAGTACAGTAACTTGTAAATTTAATTTGTTATCTATCTTACACAGTTGCCAAATCGTTATTATTTGAAATTTACCATATTTATTTTTGCTGATCACTTCAGACTATTTGCTAATAATATAATATATTAACTTCAATAGTTAACTGTAAATTGTGCGGTTGTTTTCTTTAATTTAGTGTAGACTTTAAATACTACGGGTCAGAAACTCAATACCTATTACGGACTTCAATAATTTGTGTATATCTTCTTTAGTGTTAATTAAGTACTTAGACAATTTTAGACTATAGTTTTTTAGCTGTTTATTTAAATAAATAGATAACTGCTGGAAGTCTGGCCTTTCATTTATCTCAAATGATGCTTTATTTATTGGAGTCATTCGTCTGGCTTTGGCTTAAGCCAAGAATGAGAAGGTACGATTCCTCATTATCTGTGGTCCTTCGATTGTTCTCGAAGATTCTAAAAGTTATGGGGATAATCTAATGTAGTCCAATAATAGTTCTTAATAATTTATTCCTTTCCCTCCAGGCATTGAAGATCTCGCGCGTGTAGTATTTAATTATTTTTCTAACAGCCCAAAACGCATTGAAACTTTCAAAGAGTTTCAAATATTTGGTCAAACAAAAGTGCATAAAATGTCAGACAAGATGGTTGCTATTACATATGGTAGTTCAACGACTGATTAAGCAGTATAATGCTCTAATTTTATTTTTCACAGATTGTGCGGTGAACGATAGATTGTTGGTTTCAGATGGTATACTCCAAAAATTAAAGGAGCCTCTTACTTTTCCCTTTTACCTGTTCTTAGATCATGTGCTTCCACTTTTTAATAACATGAACAAGGAAATGCAATCAACGTCGCCTCGAATCCATAAACTGCATAACAGTATGAGCATGCTTTACAAAACATTTCTAGACTTTTTTATTGTACGAGATGTAATTAAAAATATATCTATAATAAATATTGACTTCAATAATCCCCAAAATCATAAACCTCTTGAAAACATCTATCTGGGAGCAAAACTGACAAACTATTTATTAAGTCATAAATTAACTGATGAACAATTACTTGTATTAAGAACAAGCTGTTTAGAATTCTATATTGAAAGCGCTAAACAAATAAATATGCGATTTAATGTTGATGATGATCTTTTGGAGCAACTAGCTATAATCGATCCAGATCAGGTAATTAAGGGAATTCATGAATCTATTGTACCACTAGCACATTTCCTTCAAATAACAAAAAATAACTTTGTAAAATTGGATAATGAATGGCGGATGCTGAGAAACTTTGATTTTGAGTGTTTTTGGAACAAAATAATAAATAATAAACTATCTTTTCCCAATTTAGGAAAACTTGTGGGCGCCCTTTTACCTCTTCTTCATTCATCCTCAAATGTGGAAATAATATTTTCCCAAGTTAATCTTTTAAAGACAAAGCAGAGGAACTCTTTATCTACATCTTCTATTAATGGATTATTACATACCAAAGCTTATTTATCAGGAGATGCTTGTTTCTACATTAATCTTAATTCATCTCTAATAAGTTTTCACAATAAAGATATATATAATAAAAAAAGACAACATAAATCTTCAGATTCTGAATAAACGTATTTTTTGTTCCTATTTATTAAAATTAGAATTACCTTTTTATTTTATAAGAATTTTTTGTTGTTTTATTTTGAAAATAAATGATTTTTGTATGTTATGTTTTTCATTTATTGCAAGTTTTTACGCTATTTTTTTCGAATTCTGATGAAAATTTGAATTATGAACAATGTACCGCTTTCTACCGTTTTTTAATGGTGCCATCTACCGTTCAAGCAAAAAACGTTAGAAGACATTTCTATACCAGACTAGCATGTTGCCAAGACGTTCGCGGCGAACATTTTGAACATCTCTTAGATTGAAATTAATGTTTTTTAGTTTTTTTACATTATTTGTGAAATAAAATAATTTTTTTTTAATGGTAATTTTTGTAATACATCCGAAACAGTTGAAGATTAGTATGGAACATTGTACATGAATTATGTCTAGAATTTTCTGAATAATCCAAAAAACTAATAATATACAGGGGGTTGTATTTAAAATAAGAAAGTTGGTATCGGCCACTGTCACATGACACACCCTATAAAATTATTTTTTTTTTAAAATGCGCATCTAAAAATACAAATCGACGTGTCCAAGCGTTTTCCCAACACGCTCTCATTTATTCGTTATCGAATTTAGTCCATTTGGCTGTTCCACACTGTATAAGTTCGATTGATTGAATTCATTAGATATGTATTTTGTTATTAGGTAGTATAGATATTGTCAATAAACTATTTTTTTTAAAAGTGACTTCTAAGGGAGTAACCCCCACAATGACTCGCGACCCCAGGAAAACGGATAGGACAAAATATGTCCACTGTTTGAAAGGGGATCTGCGAGGAGTCGAGGATGTGTTGCCCAACAATAAAGGAGATTTGGACAGTTATTATGAAACAATTCAAAACTCCATTATTAATGCCTACAAGATGTCTAGCCCACTCAGGCGGATCGATCTCGATGGAGCCTCCACTTCGTGGTGGTGCCATGAGATTGACCAGCTCAGGGGGACGGCGAGGAAATCTTTCAATCAGGCTAAAAGAACAAGACTCAAAGAGGATTGGAACTCATACAAGTCTCACCTCAAAGAGTATAAAAAAGTCATCAGACAAACGCAAAGAGAGACATGGAGAATCTACTGCGAGGAAATCGAGGATTTCCCCCAAGCAGCTAGACTCCAAAAAGCCCTCTCAAAAGATCCCCACCGTCATATCGGTATAATAACCAGAGAGGATGGCACTAAAACTGCCAACCTAAAGGAAAGTCTTCAATTATTGATGTCAACTCACTTCCCTGACTCCAGAACCACAAATACGGCGGCCTGGGAGGATGAGGAGAATCACTACCCGACGGACGATGACTGGCGTATATCACGACAGATCGTCGACGCGGACAGACTGAGGTGGGCCATCTTAGGCTTCTCCCCCTTTAAATCCCCGGGAACGGACGGCATTTATCCAGCCCTACTTCAGTGGGGCCTGGATGACCTAATGCCGCACCTGGTAGGAATCCTTAGATCCTCACTGGCACTGAGGTATATTCCAAAAGGTTGGAGAGAAGTCAAAGTCGTGTTCATACCAAAACCAGGAAGAATGGACTATTCCATCCCAAAAGCATATCGACCCATTAGCCTCACATCGTTTTCAATGAAGACTTTAGAGAGGCTGTGCGAACGATACATAAGAGATGTGGTGATAACACGAAATCCACTGCAACCAAATCAAGATGCATACACTCCAGGGAGATCTACGGATTCGGCTCTTCATCTCGTGGCGGGCCGCATCGAGAAATCGTTGGAAAATAAGGAGTCCACCCTGGGTGTATTCATAGACATAGAAGGCGCATTTGATAGAACCACTTTTCCTAAAATAACAAATGCACTTTCCAATAAGAATATCCCCCAAACCATAAATGGCTGGATATATAACATGCTCTCAAAAAGAGCAATCAAAATCAGTGTAAATGATGTAACCATCAAAGGCTTGGTTGTAAAAGGTTGTCCACAGGGAGGGGTGCTCTCACCACTACTATGAAACATGGTCTTAGACTCCTTGGTCAGCCACCTCAATGATAACAACTTCTACACAATAGCATACGCAGATGACCTAGTGATTCTGCTAACAGGAAGATTCGAGGAGACACTCTGCGCTTTAATGCAGGAGGCCCTCAATATCATAGAACAATGGTGCAGAGACCATTCGCTGTCAATAAATCCAAAAAAGACTGAGATGGTCCTCTTCACGAAAAAAAGGAACCTTGCAAAACATCAAGCCCCAAAGCTCCTAGATACCAAACTTAATTTCTCTTCAGAGGTGAAATATTTAGGGGTCACCTTTAACAATAAGTTAACGTGGAACTCCCACTTAGAAAACAGAGTTAAAAAAGCATATATTTCTTACGAGCAGTGTCGTAGAACCATCGGCCGGGGAATGTCACCTAAGGTTGCTGCCTGGATCTACACTGCCTATGCTAACGTACGGTGCGATTGCCTGGGGAGCTAAGGCAAACCAGCTGACAGTCGTCCGTAAACTGGACCAAATCCAAAGAACAGCATGCCTCAACGCAACAGGAGGCATGAGAACCACACCAACAAGAGCTATGAAGGTAATCCTCGGTCTCACTTCCCTTGACATATACATCAAGGAGGTTGTTTTGATGACCATGGCACGTCTGCGCTCTACTGGTATACAACCTGATGTAGGATCCGGTAAACTGAGACGTAACTTGTGGTATGAGGCTCTCAGGGAGATCCCACTGCTGCAGGCCAATACGGACTCGATTCCACCGCGATATGCCTTCAACAGGCCCTACAAGGTAATCTTTAAAAACAACTCACAAGACCTATTGGAAGAAGGCGCAATCCGCATCTTCACAGATGGGTCTAAATCCAATGTGGGCTCTGGATGTGGTATTTTTTCCAGATCCCTGAATCTAAATATAAAATGGGCAATGGGCTGCAATGCAGGTGTTGCTCAAACACTGCTATCTGCATCGCTGCTAAAGAGATTAACAAAAGGAAAACCACAGGTAATAATATATACATCCTTACGGACAGTAGACAAACACTACTAGCCCTGAACAGACCACGTATTACATCAGGCCTAGTACTAGAATGTCACATGGCCTTAATCGAAGCCTGTAACAACAACACGGTCACTTTAGGCTGGATCAAGGGCCATGAGAAATCGAAAGGAAACCGTATTGCAGACTCGCTAGCCAGGAAGGCAGCCTCCCAAACTCTTGGGACCTGGCACTTTCATTGGTCTATCGGCGTCAGCAACGGCCGACCTATTAAAGGAACACACCCTTAATAACTTTAAGGGTAGATGGGACGACGCAGAAGGCTGCAGGCTTGCCAAGGAGCTGCTACAGTATCCGGATAGCAAAGTAGCCAAAAAATACGTGACTATGAACAGGCGGAACCTACGAACAACCACGGGAATTCTGACTGGTCACTGCCACCTACGAAAACACCTTCACAGACTGGGGCTATCTAACACCCCACTTTGTAGAGGATGTGAACAAGAAGATAAGACTGTCGAACACATTCTTTGCGAATGTCAGACACTCTCTCAATTTAGGTTTCAAGTATTCGGCGAGCACAGGCTAACATGCGCCAATATGAGGGAACTAAATTCAGGCGACGTTATCGCCTACTTCAAGGAAGTAGGCTGGATGACGGGCTAGAAGGAAGTTTTGAACCTCAGAAGGATGCACAATGGGCCAATTGTGGCCTAAGTGCTGTGGGGCCACCCACCCTTCAAACCTTTACAGATACAGATACAGAAGGGAGTAACCCTTAATTGGCGCAGTTAGTGGTATAGTAGAAGAGCCATTATTGACCTTCTTCGTCTTTGAACATTTATCCACTTCAAGAACCTTTGGGAAACAATGAAGTTCGTCCAAAAGTGTCAGAAGAGAAAGAAAAGTAGGTGAAGTTTATCTATAATTATTAGAAGAAAGAAATAGAATCAAAACTTTTGGAAAACCAAGTGAAGTTCATTTAAAAGCTTTAGAAGTAAAGAAACAAGAAGAAAACGAAACTAGTAACCGGAATGCACGTCAGCATCATCATTAGCATATAAGAAGCTATAATTTTTCTCTTTTTAGCTATATGTCAGATCCACCTGAAGCAAACACTCCTCAGACCTCTCAATCAATACTACGTCTAACAATTCTAAATTTAAACGTTCCTAGACTCATAATTACCTCACCTCAAATCAACATAATGCCTGAATTTAATCCAAAACACCTAGACATCCTATACGATGGAAATCGTACAACTTCATTAATACCGCTGCCCTACTCTTAAGCCATTTCTGGCGCAATAACAATACCTAAAGTTTTTAAAATCACCTCCTATTCCCAAGAATACTAAGTAAACTGATAGGAAGAGCTAAGCAAGTCATTTCAGTCTACGGATGTACAGAATGGGAACATACCAAAGAAACTTTGATCCAAAACTTCGCCGACCAACGTAATGAGAATTCTCTCACAAGAGACATAGTAAATCTACGCCAAGGACTCCAATGAACCTCCACAGCAATACTACGAGAAAGTAATGGGTCTGCTAAATACAATATCAAACTATATAGAACTTTACAACGGCGATATTAACATAAAGGCAAATAAGAAGAGCTTTTTCCAGAAACAAGCTTTAACAACATTCCTAGCAAGACTTCGGATGTCTTTAGAATCCACTATCAGAGCAATGAGACCAAGCGATCTATCTAAGGCAATGCAGTACAACCAGGAAGAAAACAATATAATGTATCTCCAGAAAGCAATAAACCCTAAACCAAAAACCAGCAGGCATATGAGCGCTAACCAGCAACATAAGTCACCAGAACCTCTTATGTAGTCACAATGGCAACCATCAACTTTGGGACCACAAGGGCAATCATTAACTTTCAGACCACAATGGCAACCACCACCTCTCCAACCACAATGGCAGTCACAACCTCAACAATTTCGGTAAAGATCACCGGAACACTCAAATAATTTCATTCCACAATGCCAAAAAGAATTCCCTGGACCGTCAAGGTTTCAACAGTCCAGTAGGTCTAAATAGCAAAACACCTGGAGTAGTGAACCTTGAATATCCCAACCACATAAACCAACACCAATGAGCATCAGTCCTAGAGCTACGAATCAGAACCGAAACAGGAGACCTCAACAACAGCAAAGTCCACGAAGATTCACATCGAAGAGTTATTTACCATTGAATATGCTAACGAAGCCGATGGTTATGATACTAACTGATTTTATGATGGAAGCTTACGACTATTATCAGCTTTGCGAGACCACAGAACCGTATGAAGAAACTTTTCAAAATGACTACGAAGAACAAACGACAAATCTCCAACTCCTCTCTTAAATTGCTTATCGACACTGGCGCTACCAAATATTTCCTCACACCCCACATCACCTCGAAATATTTCCATGATAATATTAAACACGAACCTTTCATAGTAACCTCCATTTTCCCAAATTATTCCCAAGATTATTGTGCCAACATACCAATACTTTACGATTTCCAAAAGAACAGAAATTTCAAATTCTACCTCTTCACATTCCACAAAACCTTTGATGGTCTAATAGGCCTTGATAATCTCAAGCTTCTAAAAGCCAAACATAATTATCCTGATCACAGAAAATTCTATTCTACCTATTCAATACTACGAAAGCAACAAAACCCAATTTTACTCCATCCAACTCGAACCACAGACAATCACTCAAGTTCGAGTACCCGTTAAAGAATTGGATTTGTTTAACGAGTACTCGAACTATTATACTTTCCAAACAAGATATACAAGGAGCTTTCCATAACGAAAGTCTAAATACAGCAGCCAATGGTCTAGCATGAACAGAACTCATCAATAACACAGACGAACCAATACAGATAGTACTAACAGATCCAGTTAGTTAGAAGTTCGAAGATCCATTTACCCTATTTTCATCTTTATACTGCCGATATTATACCTCAGAAATACCAGAAGATAGATGTCGAACATCTACTGAGAACCGATGATCTTAATCCAGAAGAAGAAGAGCACATAAAACGACTGTGCAAAATTTTTTCAGATGTCTTCCATCATCCAGAGTCACCTCTCACCCTTAAAATTAAACATAATATAAGAACAACAGATGAAGTACCCACTAACAACAAGTCATACCGCTATCTACAGAATCATAAAGAAGATATCCAGAAACAAATAGCATCAATGTTATAGACCAAATAATCATTAGACCAAGCCAATCACCATGGACTTCAATTATATGGTCGTCCCCAAGAAATCCGACGCCACAGGAAAAATTAAATGGTGAATAGTGGTAGACTACCGTAAAGTAAACGAAAAGGCAATAGATGATAGGTATCCAATCGCAAACATCACAGATAACCTGGACCAACTAGGAAGATATCAATATTTCTCTACCCTCGACCTAGCCAGCGAGTTCCACCAGATTGAAACGCCAGAAGAAGACATCCCTAAAACTACATTTGACGTTCGAAACGGTCCCTACGGATACCTAAGAATGCTATTTGGACTCAAGAATGTCCCTGCAACATTCCAGAGAGTAATGGATAATGTTCTCAAAGGATTGCAAGGAGAAATATGTCTAGTATACATGGACGACATAGTCGTTTTTTCTACGTCTCTACATGAACATCTTGTCAATCTTGCGAAAATCTTCAAAATACATAGAGAAACGGGATTCATGATCCGAATAGGCAAATGTGAATTTCTAAAAAAGGAAGCTAGTTTCTTGGGCCATATTGTGACTGCAAATGGAAATAGCCGAATCCAGACAAAATCAAAGCTATTGTCGACTACCCAGTTGCGTAAACAGTTAAAGAAATTAGAGGATTAATGTACTACTATAGAAAAGTCATTAAATACTTTGCCCAGATAACGAAACCTTTAATTTCATGCTTGAAGAAAGATGCGATAATAGAACACACACCGGAATTCCAAGAATGTATCAAGACCTGTAAGAACCCTCTAACCAATGAACCACTGCTTCAATATCCAGACTTTCCGAAGCCATTCAACCTTACCACAGCTGCTAGCAACTCAGCCATGGTAACCCCACTTTTTCAAGGTCCCATTGGCATACGCGTCCAGAACTAAACTGACTCAACTATAGAAAAGGAAATATTAGGCAATAATATGGGCTACTAAATACTTCCATCCGTATATTTTTGGGAGAAAATTCAAGATTCTATCAGACCATCAACCCCTTAAATGGTTGCTCTTATTGAAGGGCCCAAATTCTAATTTAGAAAGATGGCGACTAAAATTGGAATAATTCAACTATGAAGTTGCATATAAAAAAGGCAAATCTTATACTAATGCCGACGCCTTCTCAAGAGGTCAGATCAACGTACATGAACTTGACAAACATCTCCAAGAAGTAAGATATAAACTAGATAACGAAGACACAGCATCCTTGTACAATCACCCAGGATCTATCTTCGATCCTTTAGAAAATAGCGAAACAGAAATTTTTTGTAGACAGACCATTTATATCGCAAAGAATTCCAAATAATTGAGGAATTATGAAAAGAAGGAGAGAAGCAATACTCTTAAACAACCTGAACATGAAAGATCTTCCAACCATAGAAGATTTACTTCAAGAAAAGGAAGACGATAGCGATTCAAATTCAACAAGACACACAGCGCATGAAAATCCTATCTTAGTCATTTCCATCAGTGAGAGATCACCACAACAAGCAAGTGATTTTCAAAGTAGTTAAACATAGTCCAGCTGGTTACCGAAGTGACATTTATTAATAAGAGAAGAATTTAAGCTCAAGTTGGAAGAAACAATTTAAAAGGAGATTTTTTCAACTTCTTCAAGGACTATCCCGATCCCAAGAGAAACTATGCTCTGTACTTGGAAAATGATGATGTTTATTCACTTCTCTGTAACATAGTATGAGAATCATTCAAGAACACGGCCTATGCTTTAGTAAAAGGCAATCAAATTTTAGAAGATATTAATAACCTCCAAAGACAAGAGGACATTATCAATCAATACCATCAAGGAAAAACCAACCGCAGAGGTGTAAATGAAACCAAATTCGAAAACTTTACTATTGGCTTATCCTCAAGAAAGATGTCGAAGAAATTATCAATTCGTGTGATACTTATTTGAGCGAGAATACGAGAGGAATCCCCCAAAACCAAAGTTCATGGTATTACCAACGCCAACGAACGAAATGATTCAGCTCGATACTTTCCAACCAAACGGTCAAAAGTTTCTGACAATCGTCGATGCATCTTCCAAGTATGGACAAGCGTGTTCGATAGAAGAATCTAATTCCATCAACGTCCTAAACGCCCTTCTCGTCTATGTAACACATCATGGAATGCCACACATGATGATATCTGACAGCGGTACCATGTTCAAGGATGGACTTATGCAAGAGTTTGTAAATACTCATAAGATTATAATTCACTACACAACTGCGGATTGCCCACAATTAAATGGAATTGTTGAACGCTTCCACTCTACAATACTCAAGCACCTCAAAATCTTCAGAACAAAGAAGAAAACTTGAAGTATGGAGGAACAAATGCTATATGTCCTCTTGGGTTACAACAGTTCCGTTCACTCTGTAACCAAACAAAACCCAATAGATGTTCTGAATTGTCATTTTAGCGCTCCACATCATTTTGACATAGAGCTTTGCTGAACAACTATACACAAGGCCATATGGAAAAAACTGAGGAAATATATAAACAAATCAACAAGAGAATGCAAGATATTAAAGAAAAAGCCATAGAGAAAAGGAATGAGAAACGACAAACTCCTATATTCTACAAACCTTGTACCAAAATTTATACCAAAAGGATGGTCAAACGAAATAAATTAATTCCATGATTTTCTCCTGAAACCGTTACAAAAGACAATGAAGTCACTGTTGACCCTCAACTATACACAAGAAAAATATCAAAGACCAGCCAAGCAAATCTAATATGAATCCTAAACTACAGATGTGCCTACATAATGGCTGAAGAAGTCCTGATCCAGGATTTCTAGGACAACCCAGGAATTCTATCCCTCAAGCTGGGACTAGCAAAAATTCAAAATAGTTAACACAACTTTAATTTCCACCTGAGACAATTAGCTGAAGAAATAATGGCACTTGAAACACTATATCGAACAGTTACATCAGAAATTCAAGAACGCAATCCTACTTCGATCAGTTACAAAATTTCGTTCAAAGTTTACAATACCTACTAATCGCTGCTAAGAAACTTCACAGCATATACCCAGAATATAAACTGAAGAGAGGATTAATCAATGGTTTGGGAAGCACAAACAAAGTAATAATTGGGATCAAGAAGATGCCGAAAGATGCGACAAGACCATCACCTCATTTGAGAAAAACCAAAACATCAAAAATTCACAGGCATATGAGTCTTAACAACTTAATCATCGTAAACTATAATACCCACAGTGATTATTACACACAACCAAGAAAACATTGCTTTTGAGATAAACAAAATCAGCAGATATGAACAAATATGTATCTGACTTCAATCACTACATGGAAGTACGGAACATATTAGACCAGCTTAACCTAACTCTTCAAACTATCTTACAGCTTCTCACGGACTTAGAAACGGCCATTACTCTTGGAAGATTAAATGTCATTCATAGCAGCCTGATCAACCCAGAAGAATTGAAATGAGCAGCTGAGAAAATGCACGAACATCACTCGTCCGAACAACTGCCATACATTCAAGAATATTCCACAAAATATTTCATCATATTAAGAGTTCATGGTTATTACACCAATCACACATTGGTATTTGTCATCAACTTTCCAGTCTTCTACCCAGACCCGTTCCCGTATTTTCTTCTGTTCTCAACCCCCACATATAAGCATTCCACCAGGTTCTTACCTAGCCTCCAATGAAAACCTTTACCAATATATGGAATCACCCTGTGAACCAATAGGCATGGAATACCTAGGTGCAGAGCAGCTACTTCAAGAAATCTATGATTGTGTTAATGAAATCCTGAAGCTCACCAACGAAGAAGCCTGTTGCGAGCATCTACCCATCTCAATTAATTCCATATTAATTCAAGAGACGTCAGAAGTCCTCTACTTCAAAAATGATTGTACTTCAAAGAACATACCTCACCGAATTCCCTCCAGGATGTCGCTTCAGAACAAATACAGAAGCATTTGAAAATACAAAATCCATAATACGAGAAGAAGCTCTAACTCTAGCAAAAATCAAAACCACAGTTAGTCAAGACCAAACCGTTGACGGTTAAGAAAATCCCGTTGTATAAACTCCACCTTCTTACCAGGGAAGAAGAACGACTACAATCCATACCTACCAATCAGCAAAAGATAGACCCTATACACTTCTGAATGACTCCAATCTACATCTTCGTAAGCATTTGTACAATACTGGGATAGTATAGACTCCGAGGACGCAAACCTCCAGAAGAACCAGAAATCCAACAAGATGTGCCATCATAACCCTCAGTTTATTTCGTTTTTAAAATATTAGATTTGGGGACCCCACTACACATATTATTTCCGAAATTCGCCTCTACAGAAAAATTACGCAAAATTTTTAATTTGGCGAGGGCATTTGTGCTTTAATGGTTCACTTTACCGAAAATATAATAAGAACATATTTTTTAGGAAATTTCCTCCATAATTTTGCGCTCAGCAAACTTTTTCGAAAAACGCATAGTTTTGGAGATATTTGCAAAAACCGGTTTTTGGGTGCCATCTTGGCAAGATGGCGGCGCCGACGGCAAGTCTCGGATTGTGCATTTTCTTAATTTTAGTTCTAGATCCCCAAACCTATAAACCTACAAAGTTTCAAAACTTCCGGACTCATTTCCTGGTAAAAATCCCCAATGACTGGCATACAACATCATCTCACATTCTAAGCAAAAGTCTAGTGGTTGAGTAGGTACATTTTCATGTGACGCTGGAAGCACAAAAAATGCATATATACTACCTAAATGTAATCGAGTACGCGCTACGTAAATGAAAAAGTATTCTGTTAATTATATTGATAAACAGGTGTCAAAACGTTGAATTACGATCGAAATGAAAAATATCTTGCCGAATATCCTCAGAAGTATACTGAATGGCATAATCGGTATATACATTATTTAGCACAAGTAAAAGGATTGAATATAAATTATTGATTCTAAATCTTCATTCATTTTACTCTTTTTTATTTTTTACCACATTAATAAACCATTCACTCATTCATTCATTCATTTTTTTAACACATTAATAAACCATTTAGCCTTTGTTTGTGGAATCATACACAAACATTAACCCGGCCTAAGGAGACACAGAGACATATTCTCTGAACTCACTTAGGCAAATCTCAGTAGACGCGTCCACGCCGCGGGGGTGGGCCCGACTCAGATGAGCCGGTGGCTAAGTTGTACTAGGGACCCAGTGTTGCGGGGTATAACGCATCCCCCTTACGCAGGGATACGGGTGAAGACCACACCGGCAGAGAAGGCGAAGAAGATGGGCTTCAATTTGGCGGATCTGGCGCAAGTGGCAACCTTACTTTTTGGGATTAAAAAAAAAGGGAAGATTGGTCCCTAATGTCCAGAAAGACAGCCAATCTAGAGGAAGAAAACCTTAAACAAAAATTACCCGGTCCTCCAGGTTGGGGGTTGCGGTATGGGGCCTGCAACCTCATTCTCATAAAATTAACAAGAGCTAAAAATCCCAGAGAATCGCCTCGGAATCAGATCGGATCTACGGAAAAAAGAAAACGGCAACGAAAATGGACAATGAACATGGCTTTATGGAACATCCAAGGAATAAGGAACAAACAAAAAGAAATTATCATGGAACTCAAAAAGAGAAATTTAATAGTTCTTCCAGAAACAAAAAAGAAGGGAAATGGCTGCGAGAATACAGAAGATTACATACATCTCTACTCGGGAGTCAAGAAAAGTGAACGAGCAAAAGCGGGGATATCTATACTAATAAATAAAAAATGTAAAAAGAATATAAAGTCTTGGGAAGCATTGAACGAAAGATTAATAAAGATAATCTTGAATATCAGAGGGAGGAATATTGCGGTTATAGGAATTTATGCCCCCAACGACAACGCCCTAGTGGAAGAGAAGAATAAATTTGAAGAGGAGTTGGAAAAGATTCTGGATCAAATACCTAACTCACACGAAATAATAATGATTGGAGACTGTAATGCGAGAGTTGGTCAACAACGAAACAGCAAAGTGGTAGGAAATCATGGTGAAGATGCAAAAAATGACAACACGGTGAAAGATTAATAAACATATGTCAACAATATGAACTGACTATAAAAAATACATTCTTTGCTCATAAAGATATACATAAATATACGTGGTACCAACATACAAAAGGCCAACAGTCGATTACTGATTACTTCATCACCAAACAAGGATCCAGCAAAAACATTAGACGTCAGAGCTATGAGAGGGGCAGATTGTGGTTCTGACCATATATTGGTACATGCAAAGATATATATTTCATGTATTATACCATTACAACAAAATATACAGACGGAAAGGAGTAATTCAGAATATGGCACTAGAATAGAAAAGTACAATTTGGAAAGTCTAGAACATGACAGTACCCGATATTTATACCAGAAAAGACTTAGAGAAAAGCTCGAACAGGAATCAACAACGGAACTAAAGACCACAAAAGACGAATATCGAACTCTGGAAAGATGCATAAAGGAAGCCGCTGATGAAGCTATTGGCCACAAAGCAAAAGAAACCGATGAAAAACCATATTGGTGGGACCGAGATATTGAATCCAAAATACGGAAAAAGAAAGAATTACATATAAAAAGAATACAAGATAGAAACAACGTAGAAATTCAAGAAGAGTACAGACAACTGAATAGAGAAGTAAAAAGAGAAGTAACAAATAGGAAAAACTCAACATGGATGAATAAATGCAAATACATTGAACAACATATAGGAGGAACAAGGAGCTCAGAAGCTTGGCGAATAGTTAGGAACCTTAGGAAGTCTAATAAAAAAAATAACATATTGAAATGTGTATCAAATAACGACCTAAAGGAACATTTCCAACAACTACTACAGGAGAATAGAGACCGATTTTTACCAACACATCCAACCGAAGAAGAACAGTTACTGAACCGAATATCCATCGAGATCTCGAGTATTGAAAGAGCCATACAACAAATAAAGATTAAAAAAGCACCTGGTATTGGAGGAATTTACCCAGAACTAATCAAGTATGGACCCAAAGAACTGTTCGAGAAACTTCTAGAGCTATTTGAAAGATGTATTAACGGCGAACCTCTTCCAAAAGAATGGTTAACATCTTATATAACACCAATACACAAAAAAGGACCGAAAGACAACCCACAAAACTATAGGGGTATTATTTGTACCATTGGAAGGCTCTACTCCCGCATACTACGAAACCTAATGGAAAAAGAAATAGAACAAAAACAACCGGAGGAACAAGCAGGATTTAGAGCAGGACGATCCACAATGGACAATATATTTTCTCATAAAATAGCCTTCGAAAAAAGAATGCAGAGAAATAGAGAAGTTAATATTGCGTTGATCGACTTAGAGAAGGCTTATGATAGCGTGCCGGTATCGGAGATGTGGAACGCTCTAAAAGGACTTGATATTAATAAAAGTCTCATCAGGGTAATTCAAAACCTCTATAAAAATAACTCGAGGAGAATAAGAAACGGACAACACTTCACATCAGCGTTTTCCACCTCCAAAGGTCTACGGCAGGGATGCTGTCTATCACCTACGCTTTTTAAAATATACCTAGACAAAGCTCTACAGAATTGGACTAAAAAATCAAATATATGGGGCGGCAAATTGATGAAAACAATCTATATAGTCTCTATTTCGCCGACGACCAAGTAGTTATAGCTGAGGATCAAGATGACTTGAATTACATGATAAGGAAATTGAAAGAAAGTTACCAGGAGGCAGGGCTGACCATCAATACGAACAAATCCGACTACTTAATTATCGGAAACGATGACACAAATAACGTAGAACTGCACCAGGACCTCATAAAAGGAGTGGGAACTTGTAAGTATTTGGGAGTTATATTTAACAAACAAGGAAACAGCCAAGATGAAATTAAAGAAAGAATTAATAAGGGGAAACAAGTCACACGATCTCTAAACTCAATACTTTGGGACAAGAACATCACTATAAAAACGAAGAAACGAATATACAAAACCATTTTTGAAACTGTAATAACATATGGAGCAGAAGTATGGGACATTAGTACTAGAAACCGTAGTAAACTTCTATCAGCTGCAATGGATTTCCTAAGACGGAGCTGCAGAAAATCTAGAGTAGATATAATTAGGAACGAAGCAATTAGAAATATGACGAAAACAGACACAAATCTGATAGAAAAAATTCAAGAAAAACAGCTCACATGGTTTGGACACACAAAGAGAATGGGAGAATATAGATGGCCACGACGAATACTGGAATGGGTGCCACGAGAAAAAAAGAAAAGAGGACGACCGAGAAGAAGCTGGAGGAACGAGATAGATGAAGCCATGGAATTGAGGGATTTGGAAGAAGACTTGTGCTTCGACCGAAAAAATTGGAAACTGGGAACGGGAAGGCGGCCTAGGCTGTAAAATAAATCCGTATATATATATATATATATATATATATATATATATAAACCATTCAGAAATTAATACTTCGATTTGTCTATGGAATAACACAGTTCAAGCCAGTGTTGCCAAAGGTGGCGATTTTTCCTCAAATTGGGGATTTATTAACGTAGTGACGAAATTATTAGGGATTTTGAAAAGTGGGGAACAATTGGAACGCTTGCGCATGCAATGTTATGGTTCTCGAGATTGCGAATTGGAGATTGTAATTTGACCACTCCAATACAAAAATTATAAGATTTCTAGTAATGATTGGTCAAATTACAATTTTGAATGCGCAATATCAATCTTCTAATATCTAGTCTGATACGAGCTTTATACCATGTACAACTAATGGAATTTTAATTTATAATTCAATTTAGGTAGTCAATTTTGTACCTTTTTGAACAATGAAATTTCGAAAAGTAAGCAAATTTACTAGATTGTAACTAATTTTATTGGTGGAAAGTGAAAACTTAGTAAATTTGCTTACATTTCATTAAGTAAGGTACCTACCAAGTGATATTCTATTTATTTGTGATGAGATATAGATGACTGTGTGTATTTTGAAGTTATGTGCATTTGAAAAATTATATTTTTATTTTATATAATTTTATGCATCTTATAATAAAACATTTATTTGTACAAGTTTTGTTACATTTAATTTAATATGTTGGGGATTTTTAAACCACAGTTGGTACGGTTTTGGTAAGATGGTTGAGGATATAAATATTTTTCACCTGGCAACACTGGTTCAAGCTGAAAATCGACGCTGAAAGTTGGTTTAAAACGAACTTCCTAAAGCGACGCTAAAACTGTACATTTAGTCATGTGACCACCGGTTTGAGCGTCAAAATCTGAGCTTCGAACGTCAGGTAAAAATGTACCTTTATTGTTTTGTGGTGGCACATACCACGGTTTACATAACAGGAGCCTCGAGACTTGACACCGCTGACATCTTTGGTGTCGCAGTTGCAATATTTGCTAATGCGTAGGGTACATAGCCCGCTTTATATGTTATTGGGAATGGCACTTAGCACTCATTTCAGTCGAAAAATAATTTTACAAATTTTTGGCACTCACTTAGCGCAGTTCAAGTACTCAATTGGTGACTTTATGCACTCCGATCACTGTATCATGCTAACAAGATATAATTACAAAAAGTGGCCAACGACAACGACGATATACACACATGATTTTCTTTCTAAAAACCCTTTTTCCATGTTTTTCTACCTGGAAAACGCAAAAATAACTCAAAAAATCGAATTTTCCAATACTTTTCTCGCATCGTAGATATGGTTGGCGGAAAAGTTAAAATGATAATGACGACATACAGTGATGACGTCATCAAAAATGTCTACACCAAAAAATGCGCATCTAAAAACGAAAATCGGAGTGTCTGAGGCCAAATCAAACATTTAACGAATTTGTTGCAACTTTTACGTCCTCCCTGTATACCAGGAGTTCGTACTAAAAACTTGGGAGCTGATAGACTAAAAATAATTATGGTATTTGATATAAAAAATTTCCTGTACTCCCCTCGTTAACAAACTATAGGGCTCTAAAATTGGGAATTAAAAACGGTTTTTATTTATAATTATTAAATCGCGGATTGGAAATTAGTAAAATTTTAACCATTGACAAAGACCATATTTGCACAATTTTTGGCGTTATAAGCAAGTCTACACTATACTTGTGAACTCAGGTATGGAATAAGTTCAAAAGTGGATGCGGCAATTTTTTGATAAATATAACATTTTCAGTTATAAATATTACAATTGACTTTTTTGAAAATTTTTAGAGGTACCAAACTTTCACATTATTTATGTATAAAAAACGAACAATAATTTAACAAAAGTAAAAATAACAACAAAATCCTGATAAATGAATAAATACATCCCATTAACCGATTAAAAAAACGAGTAACCAAATAATTAACGATATTAAAATAAACGGTTTTAAACATTGAAACTAACTTTTTCGCATCTGTGGCCCGGAACAATATTCTATCATCAAATTGTTGCTTGTATACACTTCGGGGGATGTATCGTGCTAACAAACCGAAATTTCTCCAAAAATTTAGTATATCTGTATTTATAGGACCCGCTGTACTCGTTCTAGTCAACTGAAAATCAATAGGGTACATCTGTGAGGCACCTTGAACAATATTCAATCATAAAATTGATCAATCGTATACTCTCTGAAGGCTGTATCGTGCTAACAAACTGAAAATTCTCCGAAAATGACCAAAATTTGGTATTTCAAGTACCATACCACCCGTTGTACCGGCTTTAGTGAGCTGAATATCAATAGGGTTTATCTTTTAGACGTTCTGAATAATATTCAATCATAAAATTGGCTCTGGTGAGCTGAAAATCAATAGGGTACATCTGTGAGACACCTTGAACAATATTCAATCATAAAACTGATCAATCGTATACTCTCTGGAGGCTGTATCGTGCTAACAAACTGAAAATTCTCCGAAAATAACAAAAATTTGGTACTTCAAGTACCATAGCACCCGTTTTAGTGGTTTTAGTGAGCTGAATATCAATAGGGTTTATCTTTTAGACGTTCTGAATAACATCCAATCATAAAATTGGCTCTGGTGAGCTGAAAATCAATAGGGTACATCTGTGAGACAACTTGAACAATATTCAATCATAAAATTGATCAATCGTATACTCTCTGGAGGCTGTATCGTGCTAACAAACTGAAAATTCTCCGAAAATGACAAAAATTTGGTACTTTAAGTACCATACCACCCGTTGTACTGGCTTTAGTGAGCTGAATATCAATAGGGTTCATCTTTTAGACGTTTTGAATAATATTCAATCATAAAATAAATAGGGTTCATCAGTGAGATGGCCTGAATAATATTCAATCATCAGTAGCGCCAGTCCATCGCCTGAGGAAGGTGATACAGCAAGAATTGGTCAGTGATACAAACCATTCAATACACTTGGAAGTGTAAATTGTTTCTCTCGAAACAACTTTTATTTATGAAAATAATAAACAGAGTTAATCTAGTTTTTATTTCAGCCAACACATAAGCAAACCACACCATCCGAAGAGGGAAGGACATTTACCATCCAGATAAATATAAAACTCCTGAAAGCTAATAAGTCAGGAAACCTTTAACTGGGGAAGCAACTCCCTCCGGCAGTGAGTCCGCTGTCGTTATTAGCTTTCGACCCCATCCCATAACACACTCAATCCTAAAATGTCCTCCAGATAACGTCGCAGCAGCAGAGCTGAAAAAACACCCTCCAGACTAACCGACCACGAAATCAGACAACTCCTTGAAGAAAATCAACAACTCAAACTCGAAACCAAACAACTCCTTGAAGACACTCAGAGACTCCTTGACAAATAATTCCCTCCTTTCTCACCTGTCACATCCAGCACTACCTCTACACACACTTCCAACAAAACCTACCACTCCTCAATACCCTCCCTTCAGAACCCATCAAAAACAACACCACGCTACTCACAAAACACATCATACGATAACACACGACAACACACACAAACCGCATACTGATCCCCAAGAAGGTCTTACGCTTCCTCCGTAAGATCCCAATCCCCTACACCTACACTCACACGACAACCACCTGCCTCCGACGAGGATGGCTTAACCCTCCTCGGTAAAACCAAATCTCGACCTACAACACCGACATCTACCAATATTCCTACAACAACCCACACCAACAACAACACACCTACACAAACCCTCAACCTCAGAAATCTCCCTACACAATACGCCACACAAAAATCCCTCTACACTCTCCTTAACACTTTTGAACTAATACACGGCCACATCCTCTATTTGAAAGTAAATTTCAACCGAACCGCCCCCCTCAAAACGTCCTCACCTAAGTCAGTCTCAACAATTCTGAGACAAATCCACAACTCCACTGGTGATACCAACACCATCATAAACGTTCTTAACTCCACCGAACGTCTACCCCGTCCGGCCAACAAAACCCTCATTCACACCTACACTCTCGTTTGCAGAAACATAGACGCCTCGGTCAGCCTCGAAGAATTCGAAGAAATTCTTCACGACCAACAACTCCCTTTTCTCAAAACTTGGCGAATCATCGCCAAGGCCACCAATAAACCAACATCGATGTTCCGCATCGTCACCACATCCGAAAACCATTATCACCAGGTCCTCACCTCCGGCATCACATTTCATGGCCTCCCACATCAGTGCGAGCCATCCCACACCAATCCGCTGCCCCCAGTCCCCAAATATTGCAGTCGTTGCACACAAACCGGGCACTGCTCTGATACTTGTCGGTCTAAACCGATATGCCCTTCCTGCGGCCAAACTGGCCACCGAACCGAAAATTGCACCACGGCCGAAACCCCTAAATGCACGGATTGCGGTGGTCCTCACCCCGCCTTCCATCCTCGCTGCCTCCACAGGCTATCGACACCCAAAACCCCCCAAAAGACCGCACCAGTCACTCTCGAAAAGCCACCTACTACGTACGACCTCTCAATCGACTCCAAAATCCTAATCGAAACATAGCCGAAACACTTCGTCATTTAATACCTTCCATTTATCGACACAACTGCTCTATAACAAACATAGGCAGGCGTGCTCACTTTGCTTTCACTCCCATCAGGAGCGAAAGCGATTCAAATTGATCCGCGAGCCCCACCCACCCCGTCAATGATGCAGGTTTTTCACGTTTTTTCCTGTTGCGTAGTGAATTTATTCGCTAGCCAAATGGGCCGACGTACGATGAAGTTTCTAGATTTATTATTATTTTTCGGTGCCAGCTTACTCATTACAATATTCTGAACAATCATTTTAAAATCTTCAATTTCAACATTTTAATAAATAAATACAAAATTTTACTCAATATTCAAAAAAAATGTATTTTTCAAAATTTCACATTCAAGGTACCACACCGCACATAAACACCTTTTCAACAAATTCCTCACCTCGAATTCGAGAAAAGCCAGTCGCCACCACCCGACATCATCCACACATCTTTAAATGTCTCCTAGTCACTTTTCCAACAAATTTCAAATTAAACTCAAAAAATTCCAACGCTTCTCACTAACTTTCATGACATAGGAGACACCCAATCCCCAAAAACATTTCATCTTCCAACAATTCAATCACCCACCTCGCCTCTATTAACCCATTAACGCCCAAATTATTTTTTGTCGAAATTTTCTGGAAAAACTAAATTTTCTGCTTCTATTGGGCAAATTTAACTTAGAAAAAATAATCGCAAATTTTTTTTAATCAGTTTCTTCAAAAATTGCTGATCTATAAATAGATCGCTGGGCGAATAATCTCATACGAATATCTTTATTTAAATATTTTATTCAGTTCCAACATTTAATTTTTACGATGAAACTTGCTAAAACAGGTAGTACAAAGGGTTACATTACATTTTTTACAATAGGTTAAAGGTCGACTTTTGCATGAAATGTATTGGCATCGTCTTCGGTTAGATCGTTTTTCCAGAAAATGTCCCTTTTCGTCAAGTCTTATCCCATCTGGCACCTGTGTTCTCGACGTTGATGGAAAACTAAGTGGTCTACCTTTCAAAATGCTTCGTCCATGTCCAAGCTTGAGATAGGTTACAGCAATTTCACGTCGAAAATCTTTCAATGATATTGATTTCTTGCCATTGATTCGTCTATACAATAGGAACGCATTTATAATAGCCATGTCAATAGTTCTCGTAAATAAACACCAGTACCACTTTTTGCCTTTAATTGCAATAGAATGTTTTTCTAAAAGCCAGTCGTGGTGATCCAGTCACCCCATACACTGATTATAGTTATGGATCAGTCGAGGTTGGGGAACTATCATACGTGTTTTCTCGTTTCCATTCCATCGTGCTACTGTAGCAAGAGGCTCTATCTGATCAACATTTATGGCCATTGAAACACACTTATTGTCGTTCCACTTGACCAGTAAAATTTCGTTTTGGGTATCAAAGCTATAGTCATATGATCCACGATTTTGTTTTTCCAAAACCTTTGTTGACTCAACCGTACACTGTGCTGTTCGATTTTCTCTAATTGTACCTGTAGCTCTAAACTTTAGTTCCTTCAGCTTGCAAAATAAGGCACGACTACTGAAAAAATTGTCAAAATATATAGAGTAGCTTTTCGGATTTTCCACTAGCGATAGCATTTCTAAAACTACTCTGGTACCTAATAGTTCTGTTTTTTTATTTGCTTCTTTTCCAGCGTAGAGTGAAAAAGAAAAACAGTAGCCGTCTTCACCACACATTACCCAAAACTTATAACCAAAGCGAATTGGCATTGATTTAATAAATTGCTTTAACGAATACCGACGTCGATTGATAGGTTTTCCTGAAAACCTCCAAATTTGAGAAAATTTTTGTTCGCCTTTTCGAACAATGCTCTCAGTTTGTCGTTTTTGTTGTCTTTAGCCATTGTGTTATCGACAAAATGAATACTTGATTTTATTTGAAGAAAGGCACTTCTACTAAAAGCATTCTTTACAATGGATTGATCTAGATCTTCTTCATCGGACCAATAATCCCTTTCGGATGGCAATGTATGAAAGCCACCGAATACGAGAAAACCAATAAATATTTTGATATCATCTTTAGTGATCATAAACCCGTGGCGATTTTTTTGAGCTACAGCATACCTGGTAGTTTCTTCGGTGATCATGTCTAATATGTCGTCATCAAAAAATTGTTGAAATAAGTCTACAGGAGTCATCTTATTCAAAGAAGTTTTTAGATTATTTTCTGCTTCGAGAAATTCTTGTTCTGGGGCTCCGACAGTATACTTTGGTTTCGTCTTTGTCCTGTTTGTCTGCAATTTTTTTATCTTGAGTTTCTTTTCATTGGAAACAAAACATGTTGACGGCAAATTATTTTCTTCAGCGTCTTCTTCACTGTCCCCTTGGTGATCCTTGGGCTGTATTTCTACGTAGCCGGTCATCATAAAACTGGTGACTTATTGCACTCCGGAGGCTGTATCGTGCTAACAAGACATGTAAGGAAAAGTGGCTGACGACAACGATGACATGCACACAGGATTTTACTTTTCCGCCCAACCTATCTATATGCGAGAAAAGTATTGGTTTAGCCCAAAAAAAGTTGGAATTTTGAAATTTTTTTTGAGTTATTTTTACGTTTTCCGTCAACAACAACACGAAAAAACGGTTTTTAGAAAAAATGAACGGTTTTAAAGATTAAAACTAACTTTTCCGCATCTGTGACCCTGAACAATATTCCATCAAAAAATTGTTACTTGTATACACTTCGGGGGATGTATCGTGATAACAAACCGAAATTTCTCTAATAATAACAAAAAATTTAGTATATCTGGATTTATAGGACCCGCTGTACTCGCTCTAGTCAACTGAAAGTCAATAGGGTACATCTGTGAGACAACTTGAACAATATTCAATCATAAAATTGATCAATCGTATACTCTCTGGAGGCTGTATCGTGTCAACAAAATGAAAATTATCCAAAAATGACAAAAATTTGATACTTTAAGTACCATAGCATCCGTTGTAGTGGCTTTAGTGAGCTGAATATCAATAGGGTTCATCTTTGAGACGCTCTGAATAATATCCAATCATAAAATTGGTCACTTGTATACACTTGGCTTACGTATTTATATGCAGGATCACTTTATTTCGAGTATGTTCATTAATTTTGTTCATACTAGGTGTTTTTTCCTCGAGGTCAGGTTTACAAATACCTAAGCGTCCAGATTTTTCACAAATTGTTGTAAATCGTCTATTGGTGATGTCGAAAGTTTTTGCAAATCATTATTTTTGTAATGAAAGTTCTATTTTCCCATTTGTTGCTTTTTGTCTCTTGACATCATCCTTTTTCATGCAAGAAGCAAGATAGGCTGTTTGCAAGCCATAACTTGGAATTTTGTAAAATTCGTCAAACAGTTTTGTCTGTCTTCTTCAGAAATGATGGTATTACACTACACTTATATCTACATACATGATCATATTGTCTCGATCTTTTTTCTCATTTATAACATTTTTATGACCCTTGTATTCTTTTCCCACATATAGCAATTTTTTCGTTGATTTCTTTTCCAGTTTTTCCTTGTTTTGACCGGTTTTGTATGTCCAGATGTAGAACTTTTTCCGTATCAGATTGGTTTCCTCATCTGGATTATAATCAGCATCCTCATCAGTTTGATAAGGGTCTGATTCTACATCATATTCTGGAAAAGCAACATAACCTAAATTTCTGAATTTTAGCAAATTTAAAACAAATCTACCATCAATTTCATCCACATTTCATTGGAAAATTAGCACAACGAAGGCAACTGCGGCACAAATCCACTGAATTGATGAAACAACTGGGCTGAACAATATTTGTCACGAAAATAACGCAATAAACAAAACTGTGAAACGTACAGAATAGGAATCTAAAGTTAGCGCAAAACCGGTATAAGTACACCTAAACCGTTTTTGCAGGAATTATTCTCATAAACTCTGTGAGTCAGTATATTTACTGGCCCCAAAGATTGCAGTAGCGCTCTGTTTAAACACTTATATCGTTTATGCACGAACAGAACTTGGTCTTAGGTATACAAATCTGAGATTTTGCATTTATACCCTTTTTGCACTAGGCCCTTCAATAGTCAACTACGGCTTAATGGACGACCTAAAGAGTAGGTAGAAAGTACAAGTATCTGGGAGTACAAATTAAATCTTACATAAACATAGACGAAGAAGTTCAAACTAAAATAAATATGGAAAGAAAGCCGTTCATAAGTTATAAAGCCATGATGTATGATAGAATCTTGTCCGTAAATAAAAGAATGAGATTATTACATTGCTACGTGTGCAGCTGAGCTACTATATGGAGTAGAGACATGGATGTTGACGGCTCAAGTAACAAAAAGCCTGCAAGATTTTGGAATGTGGTTCTATCCCACGGACCATACGAATAACTAATCAGACTAGGCAGAGAAAAAACATTGATGAGGATTATAAAACAAAGAAAAACAGCATACCAAGTTACATATTAAGATTGAATAAGAGATTGAACCAATATGAGTGAGCCAGAATTTTTCACATGGCCAAAGATAGAGAAGCATTGAGTAGTGGTCGCCAACCTCCATAAGAGGAAAACTTGAGAAGAAGAAAAATAATATACTTTATGATAGATTTAAACACAGATGTTAGAGAGAAAAAGAACGATCACTACTTGCTAAAGCATTGGCCCGCATGTCCCTGAAAATTTGTAGAATTTATAATTTATTTTTGAACCACTAGCTGCCGTCAGTAAGTATTATCTGCAAAGTAGCTTTTTAGAGTACAAATAAATGAAGTTAGTTGAATAATGTACACATTTTCAAAACAACGCGTCTTCCGATTCTCTAGCAAAGGGCGATATAATACGCCAAAAAAATTACTTACGTGGTTTTAGAACATTAACGACGATTTTTTCAATATTAAATCCATTTTATGTCATATGTAATTATTGAAAGACATTAGAGAAAAATTTATAAAAATTCCTACCTGGGATTTGGTCGCTGATACTTTTCACTGATAATTTATCTTGAAATGTGGTTTTCTGAATACTTTCTGAATATCCTGTGGACACTCCAATTTCTTTACATTCACAACATTGACATGACTGATCTGCAGGGAAAACTGTCGACTGACATCCGCAGTCGACGTTTTCAGGGGACACGGCAAACTTAGATTCTTGTTTATCTTCGAAAATAAAATTTTAAATAGAGGTTAGATATTTAAAATTCAGATGACATATCTGTCATTTTTTATCAAAATAGGTACTTTTATATAAAACTCCCGGTTAAAAATTAATTCAAGAGTCTATTGTTGAGGCTAATTTTATTTCTAAACCTAATTATGTAATATCGAATGGCTGTTGTGAAACTAAACATCCTAAATATGTAACACATATTTTCTTCTTTACGTTACTCAGTCCTAACCTAGATTTTTCAGATAATTCTAGAGTTGGGAATAACAGTTTCTAATAAATAACAGAACTCAGGAACGTTGTCGCAAAGTGGACTTTACGGAACATAACTCGAAAAAGAAAGTAAAAGAAGAAAAATATTTATTACTATGTCAAACTAGGCCCTTTCTGAAATAATATACTCATAAAAAATAATCTGTTCGTCAGAATATTTTTAAGTTTTCATTAAATGTACTAATATCTGATCTTTTCACAGACATAAACAGTACTATACCCTGTTTTTAAACTAGGAGGACTGATTTGAATTTAAGTTGGCAATTCTGTTGATTCCTGATTGGTCCAATCGTAGCCGGTTTTATGACATATATTATGATTGAGGGTACATTTACATTCAATAACGCGCGTGCTTAATCTTTTGCTCAATTAACATTTAACATAATGACCATTCACATTGGTTCTAAATTTTTGGTTATGTTAGTTGATTTGCCGTGAATTATATACCTATAGAAATAAAAAAATAATGGGTGAGTTTATGATTAAAAGTTTGATATTATGTTCTCTAGCAATATCTAGCGCAATATTTTGTAAAAAACAGTCCAAAAATTGTCTGTTCGCTAATGATTATTTAATAATTTACAAGCAGAGATTAAAATAAGTTACCCTTCCTTATTATTCAACTCTACCTCCTGTTTATTATTATTATTCCTATGTGCATCGCAAATGCAGAAAACCTCCCCAAAAGAAGCCATAAAGCCAGCAGTTACACTTAGATTTTTAGCAACTGGTAATTTATATCCCAATCGTAGATGTGCTTTCGCATACATCCTTCTACGATATATGTAACATAATTACATAATTAGGAATATTTTGTACGCTATTTATTTAAAACCATTATCAAAAGAATAGTTGCTGAAAGTTATAGAAGATTATCATTATTTCCATTCTATATCATTATCTCAATACACATACCTATGTGGTAAATTTCAAAACACTCGTAACATAACCTTAAAATCTTAATTGGAATTGACTCTTTGCTTTCATTTGTCAAGCGGAAGAACAAGCCCGCTAAAGCTTAAGCAAAAATAAAGTTTTCAATGTAAATGGATACATGGAGACGTCATCTGTCAAGCAGGCAAATTTCAAATTTACGCAGGCGCGTAATTGAATGTAAATCTACCTTTATAAGTGTATAAATTGTAAACAAATAGTATCCATTATTTTCTTTCTATCGTTCTTGTTATTGTTTTATTAAAATACAAAAACGGTTCTTGTCAGGACTAATTTGAAAATGGACTCAAATAATATTCCAAGTGCTAGCAGACATCATTCGCCCCCCAAAAAAGGAGCTCTGTAGTTTTAGACCGCTTAGCGTTTACAGAGAAGCAAAACATTGTGAATTTGTATAAGCAGATCTCAGATGATGAACTAGAGACAAAGATGAATGCCATTGTATTTAAAATTGTAAAAACGTTGGGTAAGTTATCGAAAATACCACTTTTGTGTGAAATTAACGTATACAAATCCTATTTTTTAGGAGTTGCTAGATCGACTGTGTTTCGAATTATTAAAGAATTTAGAAACACTGGAATAATTGTCTCTTCTAACCATCGTGGATCTCGTCCAGGAATTGTTGAAACCTTCGACGATACAACAAAAAATTTAATTCGACTTCGATTTTGAAAATGGAATACAAAATTTTAAATGAAATAAGAAAATGCCCAGATTTACCACAAAATTCTCGTTATGAAAGAAATAAATTTTAAGAAAACCAAAAATAATACTAATGTTTATAAGAATTGAGAGCGCCTTTATTTATTTTATGGTATGTACTAAGAAATAGCTATTTGTGTACCTAGGCGAGGTGTAGCCGAGCCTGGCCACTTCTGGAGGCCCGGTAAACCACTTTCGCGACGTAGAACACACAATAGTTTTTATCCTACACATAAAATGATTAGATTGTAAAATGACAAAAAAAAGATGGGAAAGATTTTAACTGTACCGTTTAATGTCATAAGATGAACGAGTCATACAAAAATGGTAAATGATTTGTTGAAAATAACATTTTCGCTGCACCTTGCAATGCAATAAACACCAATCCATAAAATATTTGAGTTTTTGGTTATATTTTCCTTTTGACTTTTCAGGTAGCAAATTTAGTGTAATCCCTTACGATGTAACACAAGGCACGTATTTTTATTCACAGGTAGATCCACCAATCCACCAACTACCTTTTTATATTCATTGATGGATTTCAGATTGAAGAAATGAGGCGTTCATTTATTACTATTGCATCAACCAAAATTGCAAACCATTCCACCGCTGTTTCGAGGTGGTGGATAAATTTTGTGGATTAGAAAAAACGTGCATATTATTTCATCCTCGGAACTATCAGATGAACTGCATTTCCGAGATCTGGAGGCTAAAATAACTACAACACTTCTCAAGTATTTTCATTAATTTCGTTAATTTTTGCTAATAACAACAATCAATTTTAATATCCTTAATCCTTAAAATACAGTAATGTAAAAAGGAAAAATTTAAGTACAGTACAACAGGAGACTTGTAAAAATTATTCAAGTAGGATTAGGGATAAAGCTGATAGGTCATTTCAAGCGTTAAATTGTATTATCGACATACCTACCTCTATATTTGAGGAAATTGACACTGTTGTATTACAAGCAATAAGCAAACAACTCAAAATGGCGACAATTATGAACGTTTTTATTTAATTTTGCGAGTAAAGTTTTACCGAACGAGTTAAACGTCGAAGCAAGCAAATTACAGTCATTCTTAGACTCATTAGATTTACTACAAATAAACGCGACTGGTAATGAGGAAAATGCTATTTTACTAATAAAAACTAGACTAACAGGTAAAGCTAGAAGCTTAATCACGACGGAAAACTCCATTGCAGACATCAAGAATAAACTTAAAACAGGGATAAGAGGAGACAATCCAAGCCTTCTCTTTGCGAAGCTTGGTAAAAGAAGACAAAATGGAAAGGATGTGACACAGTATGCAACAGAAATCGAGAAACTAGCGGAATGATTACAGGCAGCATACATATCGGAAGGGATACCTGAACGGCTAGCCGAAAAATATACTAAGGAAGCAACGATTAAGGCAGTAACTATGAATGCCGCAACGGATGCAAGCAAAACAATAATTGCAGCGGGAAGTTTTGAAACTACACAAAAGGTACTATCAAAATTGGTTTCAGTAGAAGGTATAGTAGGACAACAGCAAGTCTTACATATGAAAGATAACAGGAATTTCATCAGGAAGTCAAACTTTGACTTTAGGAATAATCACCGGAGAGGAAACAACAGAGGATTTTATATCGGTAATCATTCAGGAAGGACATTTCGACAGTATAATCAAGGAAACAACTACGGCAGATACGAAAATTTTAATAACGATAGGAAATACAATAATAATGGACATTACAATAATCAAACTAAAAATAACGTAAGAATATGTGGAATAGAAAATGAAGAAGCAAGAGAGAATCAGAAACAATTGGGGTTTTGATTAAAAAAATCAAGCGACGAAAACAAGATTTCAGAAACATATTCAGCATATTATTTAGATTTATCACTTTCTAACTTTATAGAAACTCATACAAGCGTATCCGATAATATCTACAATTTTATATTAGATACAGGAGCAGACATTTCTCTAATAAAAATTTTCCACATCATTTGATTGAAACTAGGAGTAAAATAAACATTAAGGGGATAACTGAAGGCTCAGCAAAAACTTTGGGTCAAATATGCATAAACCTCTATATCAATAACATAACTTTAAGTCACTGTTTTCACGTAGTGGAAGAAAATTTTCCAATACAAACAAATGGGCTGATAGGAAGAGACTTCATGACAAAAAATAATTGTGGTTTAGATTATTCACAATCAGAATTACATATAAATTGCAAATCTAACAATTCAGAAACCATACAAATTTTTGGTAATCCAGAATACGATACTTTAGCAATACCACCTAGATGTGAGGTATACAGGCTAATAGAGAACTTCCAGAATTTGAGAAAGGATACAGTAGTGGAGCAACAGGAAATAGCACCAGGAGTATTTATAACCAGATCCATAATATCGGGGAAAAGCCCGTACGTTAGAATTTTAAATACAAATTATGAAAGTAATTCAGTAAAAACTAGGAGTATTGAAACTTTAGATTTAGATTTATTCGATATATATACAATTAAGACTGATAGTAGTAATAGAATGAAAGAATTGAGGAAAGCATTAAACTTAGAAATACCGGAATATGTAAGAAACGATTTAACGAAACTGTGTAAAAATTACGAGGATATATTCGCTTTGAAGAATGATATACTAACGCACAATAATTTTTACGAACAAAGGATATCAGTAAAAGATGATACACCGATATACATAAAAAACTATCTCACACCACATTCACAATCAACAGAATTAAATAGCCAAGTAGAAAAACTTATAACACAGGGAATAATTGAACCCTCAGTATCAGATTATAATAGTCCAGTATTATTAGTACCAAAGAAGTCGACGAATCAAGATGAGGCGTGGAGACTTTGTATAGATTTTGGACAGCTAAATAAGAAAATAGTCACAGACAAATTTCCTTTACCACGTATAGATGCAATTTTAGATCAATTAGGAAGAGCAAAACGGTTTTCAGTTTTAGATCTTATGTCAGGTTTTCATCAAATACCTTTAGAACAATCTTCTAGGAAATACACTTCGTTCAGTACCGAAAAAGGCTCGTTTCAATTCACAAGACTACCTTTTGGGTTAAACATAATCCCTAATAGTTTTTCACGAATGATGTCAATAGCATTCTCAGGCCTCACGCCGGAAAAAGCATTTCTTTATATGGACGATATAGTTGTGATAGGAATTTCAGAGAATCATCACTTAGCCAATCTCAGACAAGTGTTCGACGCATGTCGTAAATTTAATTTAAAATTAAATCCAAAAAAATGCCAATTCTTCAGGCGAGAAGTCACATATTTAGGTCTCAATTTATCAAAGGATGGTGTTTCACCAGATAAAGCAAAATACTCAGTCATTCAGCATAACCCAGTGCCAAAAAATGCCAACGAAGTCAAAAGATTTGTTGCATTTTGCAATTACTATCGAAGGTTCATTCAAAATTTTGCAGAAATATGTATTCCTTTAAATAGGTTAGCTAGGAAGAACGTAAAATTCGAGTGGTCACAAGAGTGCGAAAACTCATTTCAGGTCTTAAACAATACACTAATCAATCCGCCAATTTTAGAATATCCAGACTTTAATAGACAATTCATATTAACTACAGACGCTTCGAATAGCGCATGTTCAGCAATTCTAAGTCAAAATTACGAAGGGATTGACCTACCCATTGCATTCGCATCACGCAGCTTCAAGAAAAGCGAGCTTAACAAGCCTACCATCATAAAAGAGTTATTAGCAATTCATTGGGGAATCAATCATTTTAAGTGTTATTTATATGGTTCACCACATTTCATAGTAAAAACAGATCATAAGCCACTAACGCATTTATTTGCAATGAAAGATCCGACGTCGAAACTAACGAGAATAAGAATCGATTTGGAAGAATATGATTTTGAAATACAGTATGTTAAAGGTATAGCGAACTACGCGGATAGCATATCGAGAATATCCATAGAAGAACTTAAGGATTTATACATAAATAATTCACATGTCTTGGCAATCACAAGAGCCCAAACGCAAGAAGAAAACGCTCAAACAGAAAAGGATCAAACGAATAAAGTAGAAACAAAGGAAGTAAGAATACAAAAACCTGCAGTAGTAAAAGTTTTAAATAACCTTGAGGCACATAAATTACCAATTTTACACTTTGAAAATAACCGTATCTCACTTAGGATGAGCATCCGGATCAAAAATAAATTGAAATTTATTGAAGCCTTAAATACCGGATTACACAACTTCGACCTAGGACGAACGTTGGAAAAGCTTGAAGAGCTTGCGCTAAGAAATGAAGTAAAAAGAATGGAAATATATACAAATGATGATATATTTAAAAAGTGCACAGTAGAAGAATTTATAGAAGTAGGAAATCAATGGTTAAAAAGTATTCAAGTATGTATATGCGAAGTACCAAAAACGGTACAGCAAAAAGAAGAGATCCAAAAGATATTAGAAAGATACCACAATGATCCAATGTTTGGAGGACATGTAGGAAATAATAGGTTATTAAAGAAACTAAGAGCAAATTTCAAGTGGAAAAACATGGAGAAAGACGTAAGGAAGTATGTAAAAAATTGTCATAAATGTCAAGTGAATAAAGGAAAGCCTAATCACAAAGAGAAATTTGTTATCACAGATACATCTATAAAACCGTTTGATGTTATTTACATAGACACAATAGGTCCGTTTGTAGAGAGTAACAACGGGAATCGTTATTGCATTACAATATTATGCGAATTAACTAAATACGCACTTGACTGTCTCAACCCTTACTCCGTGGAATATGCTCATATTAGTGTTTTTAAATGAAACTCACGGTCTCTAGTTAATTCCACAATATAATAAAAGTTATTGAAAATTCTAAAAAATTGACAATTGTTTCGATAATATTGATTTATCGAAACAATTGTCAATTTTTTAGAATTTTCAATAACTTTTATTATATTGTGGAATTAACTAGAGACCGTGAGTTTCATTTAAAAACACTAAATACGCAGTAATGATACCGGTTCAAAATAAAGAAGCACACACAATAGCAATAGCAATTTTCGACAACTTTATACCGAATTACGGATTGATGAAGGAGATAAGTTCAGATCAAGGGATGGAATATAAGAACGAAATAATGAAGAATCTAGCGGAACTATTAAATATAAAACATAATTTTTCAACAGCGTACCATCACGAAGCAATAGGCAGTTGTGAAATATTACATAGGACATTTAACGAATATATAAGACATTTTATCAAAGATTCTAGGGATAACTGGTGTGAGTTTGTAAGAATGTTCGCATATTGCTATAATACAACATCAAGTGCGTATCACCGATACACTTCTTTTGAGTTATTATACGGGAGAAAACCCAATTTGCCAGAATTTTTAGACGTAAAAATTGAACCGTATTACAATTTTGAAAGATATGATTAAGAATTAAAGTACAAATTACAATACGCTAACGAAAGGGCCAGACAGTTTTTAATAAATAATAAATTAAGTAGAGTTAATAATAGCGAAAATGATTCTTCACCTGTAAATTTTAAAATAGGGGAATTCGTTATTTTAAAAAATGAAGGGAGAAATAAATTTGATCCACATTATCTAGGTCCGTTTAAAATAACGGGAATTAAGGGGGTAAATTGCGAGATTACATCTCCAGACAAAAAACAACAAATTGTTCATAAGAATCGATTGTTTATATACAAAGAACGGAAACATTTGTAAATGAGTGAAGTGTATTGATAAACGACCAAGTAGTGTTTAGTAAACAAAGACAAAACAAAAACAGTTATAGGTATAAGTGATATCGAAAAATTAAAATGATTTAATTTTTCTCTTCCAAGAGGGGATGATGTAGTGATCCTTAAAATACAGTAAAGGAAAAAGGACATTAGCTTAGAAATAAGATTTAAATTTAGGTTAATATTAATTATAGTATTTAACGACCACTGCTCTGAAACGGTCAATGCCAATTATCAATGGAGGCACGTTTCTGTTAATGTATAAACAAACATGTACAACTTATAGACGGAGGTCAAACATGTAGTTAAACATAACTACGTTTCCTATAAAATAAGAGTGAACGAACCAGGATCGATATATTTATAATTGTGTATTTTAACGTATTAAAACTTGAACCCAGTGATTTTTATAAATGTGATGTTGTTTATTATATTCCCGAATACAGGTTGCTAGGTAAGTGGTTTCCTCAATGATAATATGCCTTTAGGGTAAACGTCAAGTATACGAGGGACACTTACTAAGTAACCACTACAGATTGTCAGGTGTCAGATATAATGATGTAAATTACAACAACTGCGTTATTTTATGTGCCATTGGTGGCTCCAACATGTCGGTGCAGCGGAGACTGATGTCAGTCAACGAATGATGAATATATAATGTAAAAAAAACATGCCTATACTATTTTCAATCTTAGTTTTAATGTCAACAAAGCCCTAAAGGTACATTCTAAATCTAAATATATATTTATATGATTTGAAATGAACGATTCACAACAAATTGTTAATATTGAGAACCTGGAAAATGTTGAGGAGGCACTATTTCAAAGAAATAACCGATTTGAGATGATCGATCCATTCGAAGTCTTAAGTGACCACCATTTTACTCAATATTTTCGTCTATCAAAAGAACTTTGCCGTTACTTAGTGAACATCATAGTAAACATTGTAGAATCATTTATGAGACCTCAAAGAAGAACTACTGACTTAAGTATCGAAATGAGGGTTAGTTTTTATTCCTGTATTTATACCTACTAACTATTATAATATCAAAACTACCTATAAGACCATATATTTACAGGTTTTGATAGAACTGCGGTTCTTTGCTTGTGGTAGTTATCAAATGGACATTGCTAAAAGCATATTCATGGCAGTATCACAGTCTATGGTTAGTCAGTACAATAAGGAAGTTTCACAGCAGGATTTTCAGCCATTTTTAAAAAGCAATTCTCACTGTTCTATTAATTATTAATAATTTATTTATTACCAGCGCGTCGCGGGTGTGATAATAGTATATTATGCAACGGTCATGTAATGAAGGTTATTAATACACGAGCATTAACCGGGATACGAAACGAGCCGAAGGCGAGTTTCGTATGGTTTATGCGAGTGTATCAATAACCATTACATGAGAGTTGCATACACTATTTTTTCTACGACCGATAAATAATAAAATGAAAACAAGAGTTAATTTCAAACAAGCTCCCATAATTCCCATCATTAAGGCAACCTGTAAAAAAATAGCATTATTTAATTGCAATGATTACACTTTGATAAAGAGAAATATACAAACAATGCAATTAGTTTTTCTTTCAAGAAAATACATTATATTCTAAAAAAAAATTTCAACCCGCCCAGGATCGGAACCACGATCTGCAACGCACTCATGCTCCACAACCGCAAGCGTTACCAACTAAGCTACGAAGACTTGTATGAAAAAGTACGCACATTATGCATATAAAAATTAAATCATTGTCATAGATTTTTTTTTTATTTAGTTGGAACTAAATTTTCACAGACACTTTAAGCTTTATCAGAAATTTCTGGTGGCATACAAGATAATTCTTCACTACTCGACATGTTTATAGTTATCTACTTTTGACACGTTGTGAAATGTCAAAGAGGTAAGTAGGTATGTAGAAAGTACTTGTTTCTATTGGCCGAAAATTCGTTTCATAATTAAAAGTACGTATTTTCATTGGTCAAAATCTGTATCGAAATGAAAATCCGTGTTAAAATGAACAATATTAATGAATCGGAAGCAGATATTTGATTCGCGTATTATAATACGGGAGTAGGAAAACAAAATTAAACAACTCTTTTTTGATACCTAACCTTAAACTATCTGTCAATATATCAGGCACCTTCGAAATTACCACGTTGCCAAATCTATTTCACACGTACAATAATTTAACTTTCGAACAGGGCTCAAAAATACTATTTACACGAAGTGTTCGCAAATTATCCGCTCGCAGTAACACGTATACGCAAAGTTACGAGCAATGTCAAAAATAGCGCTGCTGGTCGGCAAAAATAACCCGGTGCTTAACATCTTTGCATCAAGTTTGGCGCCCAACACTTTAATTTCAGTACGAAACTGCTCCGCAATGCTCGACAAATTAACAATAGCCATGCTTAAGCATATCACAAACGTAAAATGAACGTAAAGTATTTGTTTTCCCTCAGTAACTGTCAGCGGCTATGTTTATGACGTCATAGCTTTTTCGGACTATTAATACATTCATTTTCTCTTTGTGAATGCAAGATTTCAATGACGTTCCGAGTTGTTAGTTTAATTTTCCTACGCACTCATTGTAATTGCACTTTAAATGCACCTTTGAGCCACAATTTGAAATTTAAAAGTGACAGCCACGTCGTCATTTATAAAAGGGTGCCATCTAGAGTTATTTTTGTGAAGTTGTTTTTCCTGCCTTGTCATTATTTGTGATTTTTTTCGCCTAGCCGTGAAAATACCTACTTTCCCGTCCTGATAGAGTAGTGTAGGATAAAAATACATTTTTAATCCTACACTACTCCAAAAACCCAATTTTCGTGGCTGTATCGGGACGAGAAAGAAGGTATTTGCACGGCTAGGCGAGAAAAATGGCAAATAATGGCTAGGCAGGGAAAACAACTTCACAAAAATGACACTAGATGGCACCTGTTATACATTATAATTTATTTTAATGGGGCTGGTTGTAATTGACTGTAACGTGAATTTCACACTTTAAAATAATTTTAAATAATTTCTTAGTTTAACAACAAATTGAATACTCACACGGTATCGGCTTACGAGGCACGATGAAAAATTTAAAAAACTTGTTGAAAGACCAGAATATTCAAAGAATCAATAATTTTATAATTAGCATGCGCTGTTGGAAGTATTCCAGCATAGGGCGATTGGCTTGGATTTCTTCCTTTTTGACGTGAAAGGTGCTAATTAACGTTTCGTTGAACATAATTTCGTCCATGTGGATGAAGAAATAATATCACATAAATTATAAACCCAATAGTTCTGCAGATCATGGTTCAATCCTATTAGACATCTGGTAAGAATTATTTCGTTTAATTAATGATTTTATTAGTATCAAAAATTAGCACGAGTTCACGACGTATTTTATCGTAATAAAATTGCAAATTTCTTTCAACGTTGGCATTTTTCAATGTTAAATATATTCGTTTCCAGGCAGTGAGAAGTCGAGTAGAGATTCTTATTATCATTGATAATTATTATTCATATCTCACATATTAATTTTGTCTTAGTATATGAAACTTAACTTTTTCTATTTCTTGCTTTTTTTCAATTGTTCTTTTCATATAATATCATTGGTTCCCAAAAGTTTATTTTTAATTAAATACCGATTGTAAGATATAAATGTAGATGCTATGATTTTAGTAAAAGTTATCATTATTCATATCTAACATATTAATTTGGTCTCATGATATATAAAACTTAACTTTTACTTCACGTTTTTTTTATCAACTGGTTTTTTATATCTCAAATGTTTTTTATTAATTAAATTTATGCATTGTAAGATATTGAAGTAAAAGCTATGAGTTTTAATAGTGAAAATAATTTTACAAGAAAACCACTCAATAACAAAATGCACATTGCTTTATATTTTTTTATTTTCGTCAGCCAAGAGGTCAGACAGATGTAGTTTAAATTGTGGTGGATAAATTCTCGATGATTTGCTAAATTCAATTATATCTTCTGGTTTTTCTATTCACTTCATACTTTATTGTAAATTGCTCAACCTTTTATGTTAATTTTATGTTTTTATTGATGTTCAATAGTTTCTATTCAAATAGGTTATCGCATTTAAAATTGTAAATTGCATTTATTTTATAGATACATATATTTATTTAAAGTAAATCGACTGCAAATTATAACATAGTAGTATTGAGCTTGTAAATTATGCGATCATCCAATAACAAATTGTTATATAATCGCTAACAATTTGGCGGTTTGTCTGAACTGGCTGACACTTTAGTTTAGAATTTTGATTACATCCCACTATGTTTTTTTAGCTGAACCGGGTATACTTACACAAAGGACCCCGCACAAACCTTATGGAAAAGTGGTCCCGGTTAAATTGGCCCAAACTTTGGGAATGAACAGATCTTGATGAGCAGAGAAAAAGTCTCCACGGCACCAAACTCCGGGGATGCCGCGTTTTCGAGATATCCGCGTCTGAAAAGTGAAAATTGAGCTCCGAGATATAGGTTATCTCTGTAGGTTATTACAGTAAACCTTGGTATGGCGACCCGGTAACGTTAAAGTTCGGTGTAGAATATTGGTGGAAATGTCTACGAAAGCACGGAAGACAATATAAGACAAACTCTCGCCCAGGTGCGCCCAAATTGATGGGAAATAGGGTGGAATTCACATCACCCACTAAGGAAAAAAGGTCTGTTCGCATCCATAGAATGAATGAACTACTGATCTGATGACTTTCCATGCGTGCAAGGTGATCTCCGAAATATTTGGAATCACGCGACTTGACAGGGGTGCCAAAAAATGGGCGTGGGCCCCAGCAAATAAGGCCTACACTAACTCTAGTTTATGTGGACATTACCAATTGTCATGGATTTTCTGAGGCACAGATTTGATTGCGTTGACCGAGCGCATCTTTGGCGTCCATGAGGAGTGTGCAAAGAAGGGGTTTCTGTGGCGCATATGCGACTTTCTCTCTGCCTTGAAGTTTTTGAACGGAAGGACTGGGGCAAACACTCTATAACGTGCAAGTGAACCAAAAGAAGGCGTGATTATTGCAGGTCTAAAGGAAGAAACTTGAACACATCAACAAAGTATTTATTATGACAATTAAATTAAAAATAAATAGATTAACATTCTCAAAGACCCTACTCTTCTTCTAACCGCTGGATTTCTTGCACGTGTCTTTGTCGTGGTCTGTGTGCTGCATCAACAACATTATCAAGTAAAGCCGTAGTCGGGTATCTGGTGTGAGGTTGGTGCCGTGCATGCCCCAGAAACCATAACACACTCGCAACATGCGCACAGCTCCCCAATGTTCTCGCTCCACTTTTACAGGTACAATAATATCCAAAAATGAGCGGTTCATGCTCCGCTGCCCTTTCATCTGGATCATCGTCTGCCCTAAATGCAATAAACTACTGGTATTTTGCTGCATTTCGAAAACGAGAGTAAAGGCGAACTCGCATCAGTCCAGGTTCATCAAAGCGTTCATCAAATTCGAAAGTTTCAGTCCCTTCTCTCTGTAGCTTGTCCTGAATATAAGATGGAGATAAATTGATTTGGTAGATCCCCATGGTAATCTCTTTAAGGTAATCAATATCTAATCTAGGAAAATTGGGCGCATGATTTTCATTCAAGCGAACCCATCCTCCATTGCGGCGCTCCAAATGATCATTTTCGACCCTAGTTTGAACAACGTTTGGCTCTCGCGCTCTGCGTAGCATTGTTTCAGCCAACTCCCCATCTGCCTCCTGCATTTGTATTCGGTCCTAATATCTGTTAATGATGGCGCCCGCAATCCGGTAAAAATCTCCTAAATGGGATGCGTGATCCATCGGAATGCTGTCGTTGAAAAACTTGAACATGGACTTAATATGCCCATTGCAGGCCTCCACTAGCCATCTTGTCTTAGTAATAAGTCGGCAGTCATTAGCTTCTTCTGTGTCTAGTTGCCGTTGTCCCCGTGGAAGAAGTGCAGGCATTTTACAACGAATGCCCAAATTCTCGAGGTACGGGAGGACGTCTATAGCCACGATCGAAAATGAAAATATCACCGTTTTCAAACCACTCTCGGATACCATTAATATTGTTTTCATACTCATTTTGTAAAATCGCTGCGTCGTTGTTCGCGGAATCAGAAAAGTAGGGACCCTGTATATCTAAGATATACCCATCTGGCGCCACTATAAGAGCGGGTTTCACTAAATGTCTTCCTTTATGTAGAGAGTAAGACTGTTTCAGAGCACTAAAATTACTACTTTTGGGGATATATGAATATGTTGCATCGAGATGTGCAATGGCAACTGGCAATTCTGGGTTTTGATTGTACAATCGATTCGCCAATTCCGTCACGTGCTGTTCAATGTATTGCTGTCTATTAATAGCATTTAGGCCTATGTTTTCTGGCACAAATTGGACCATCAAGCATCTTCGAACTGTTGAAATCGCTAGAGAAACAGCTTGTCGACTCGAGTATTTAAAAATCAGTTTCAGGAATTCATCGGACAGACCCTGTCGAAGCTTGCACAAGAACGTCAATAAGTCTTTTCTATGTACCCGTCGACCGTGATTCTCATTTTCGTTATTACCTTCACAATATCTGTACATATCATCAAATTGAGCTTTACTTATGGAGGTTACACATCGAAATTCATCATCTGTGAAGGAATTCTCGTCGTTGAAGTTTGGCTCATCTGGTCTTGCCTCACGGCGCATTACTTGCAACAGGTTGTTCAGTTCTGGGCCAGGCAAACGGTATGGCCTATTCACAAATTCCAAACCGTCAAGAAGTAATCTTTGAACGAACCCGTTTTGATCCAAATGATGAGGACATGTCGAACAGACGGAGGAGCATAGATATTCCGCAGAATGAATATTTTGACTCGACAGTTGCCTGATAAACGACTTGTATTCCTTTGCTCTCCGCAAAACAGGCAATATCGGTTCCGCGTCTGCTTCAACACATTCAATCTTATGCAGGTGGGGTCCGCTTCTAGATCTCGAATTTCCCTATTTATGCTTTGGTTGCAGTTAAAACAAATACGAGTATTTGCATCTATTTCGAGGCCAGGATGATTGAGATCATTGCGCCAGGTAACCGCAATTTCACGTTTTTGAGCGTGGGCTTCTCCATAGATAAGTACCATCACACGTGGCTGGAAACGGGCGTTACACACATAGCAATTTAGTCTGTTGCGAGCTGCCATACTTCCTAGGATTCATGAACGACCCAATAAGAAGGTTATTTAAGACTTGGACTTCAATATTGGATGCGAAAAATACTTACTTCAGGGGATCGAACGTCAATTATCTATAATGAGTAAGGAACAGATCAATCACAAAGTTGATAAATTGACAAGGTGTCACAAAGCGTCTCAGGAAATTGAACTTGAACTTGCAAAAATCTTCCTAATATAAACAAAGCGATTCTGTCTGATGTAAACAAAGATTTGATTGCAAAGGACGAACACAGAGGGCCTGTTATCGCTTTGTTTCTAGATATTGGGAGAACCAAGTGAATGTGGACGCCCTTGGAGGGAGACTTTGTTTATATTGTCTTCGCGTCTGGTGGAATTTTTCGCGCATATTTTGTACAAAAATCAACCTCATCTGGCTAACAATACTCAAGTTTTCAGTAGAAGCGCACTAAGTGCGCACATAAAACAGAGTTGGTGTACATTTACTGGGGCCCGGCACCCATTTTTTGGCAACCTTAAAAAATCGTGTAAATCTAAATGTTTCAGAGAGCACCTTGCATGCATGGAAAATGATAAAATCAGGAGTTCATTCGTTCCATTGATGCAAACAAACCTTTTTTCCTTAGTGGGCGATGTGAATTCCACCCTATTTCCCATCAATTTGGGCGCACCTGGGCGAGAGTTTGTCTTATATTGTCTTCCGTGCTTTCGTAGACATTTCCACCAATATTCTACACCGAACTTTAACGTTACCGGGTCGCCATACCAAGGTTTACTGTAATAACCTACAGAGATAACCTATATCTCGGAGCTCAATGTTCACTTTTCAGACGCGGATATCTCGAAAACGCGGCATCCCCGGAGTTTGGTGCCGTGGAGACTTTTTTTCTACTCATCAAGATCTGTTCATTCCCAAAGTTTGGGCCAATTTAACCGGGACCACTTTTCCATAAGGTTTGTGCGGGGTCCTTTAAGTCAACGAAACCGGGTATACTTACACAAATTTAAGTCAACGAAACCGGGTATACTTATACAAATTTGAGTAAATGAAACCGCGTATAGTATAATATACCTATAAAATTTGCTGATCCATGAAAGCTGGGATATAGTAGTAAATTTGGTAATAGGAAACTTATCATCCCAACCATTGAGACTGGCTTCCTGTCCGAGGGATCTTAGCTTTGTGCAGCCAAAGAAAGGAAGTATAAAATTACATTCTTTGAGAATTCTAAATTATTGTGTAAATTTTGAACTACTGCGTCGCATTTAGCTTCGTTCATATTTTTTTTATCAGACTATAATCTATAACTCATTCAACTTCTTCCAATTTTTTCTTTCTCAATTATAACCTGTAATTTATTCAACTTTTTTTGATATTTTTTTGTTATTAAAAATATTACAAAGTATTTTGAGTTTATATAAGTAAAAAGAAATAATTATATCACATCTTAACTTGTACATTTTGAAAAATCATGTACATTTTTTGTAAATTTTTGTAAATGCTGTATAATCATTAAATTGTAAATAGAAATTTTCCCACTTTACTTTAAGACACCAAACCAAAAGTTTCAGGTTCACAAAAAAAAATCATTTGTATGTGTTATTTGAGAAAGTAACTGGCGTCCAACAATCTATTACACTTTAATTATCTTCTAGTTATTACATCGAAACTAATTAAGTAATTAGATCCGTGATCAGGTAGAAATTGCTTCTCCGAATATAACATACAACCTGGCAAGACTTCACGCCCTTAGTTTTTTTCGGGTAATGCCCACACTTTTCTGGGTAACATGACACGAGAATAGTAGTTGATGCATTTTAATATTAATATTTTTCACAATAGCTGTGGGGAAGCTTCTACAATATTGCCACAACCGTTGTATTATGTAATTTCAATTATAATATTTACTTTTAATTTGTTCGTCACTTGTTGTCGCTAACTTACTGCCAGCAGTGCCAGCCTACGTAATTTCCTGTCTCAGAACAAGTACAAGTGTCATAATTATGTTCATGCACTTGTTCCTTCTTTTTCATAGCTCCAAAGGAGCGTTCTGTTGGTGTTATGAACTGAGCGTTCATTGTCACCAACTGCACCCTATTATAAATGACTACGCGGCTGTCACTTTTATATTTCAAATGATGGTTTTATGGTTTTGTTGCCATTAAAACTAAGATGGAAAACAGTGTGTTACATAATATGAACGAATTAGGCGGCGGTTATTCTACTAAATTTTCTATCTAAAAAGCCAAAGGGTAAATATAACCAAAGATATAAATATTGTATGAATTGGTGTTTATTCCATAATATTAATTAGTAGAGCGAAAATGTTATTTTCAACAACTCATCTCCAGTTTTCTATGACTCGTTCATCTCATAACATTAAACGGTACAATCAAAATATTTCCCGCCCTTCTTTTTGTCATTTTAGAATCTAATCATTTATGTGTAGGATAAAAACTATTGTGTGTTCCACGCCGCGAAAGTGGTTTTGCGCGCCTCCCGAAGTTCGTCTACTCCTCGCCTGGCCAGGCCCGGAAAACCAGCACTTTCGCGTCTAGGTACACAAATAGCTATTTTAAGATACTTAAAAAGAAATAGAAAAAGTATTTTAATAGAACGCAATGATACTGTAAGATGGAGAAGAAATTACCTAAGATACATCAAACAGTACAGGTGGGAATAGAGACCCATTTATAACCTTGATGAAGCCTGGCTAAATGAGGGACATACAAATTCCAAAATATGGATAGATACATCTATTCGAGATAAAATACATGCTTTTCTTATTTGATTGTCTAGAGGTTTGAAAAATCCATCTGGAAAAGGCAAACGTTTAATAATCCGTCATGTGTGATCTGAGCATGGATTTGTTAAAGATACATTGTTAATATTTGAAAGTAAAAAAACTGGAGATTATCATGAGGATATGAATGGATTGGTATTTGAAAAATGGTTTTCTGAATTTCTTAAAAAATTGCCAGACGCTGCTGTAATCGTATTGGATAATGCATCTTACCTCAGCCCTAGGGTAGAAAAGTTTCCAACAACATATTCATTAAAAAAAGATATGCAAAAATGGTTACAATCTAAGATTATACAATTTGATATGAATATGGTTCGATCTGAATATATATTATTAAACAGCATAAAGCAAATTTTAATTCATATGTTACCGATGAAATGGCACAACAAAATAATAAAATTGTACTTAGGCTGCAACCATATCATTGTGAATTGAACCCTATAGAATTGATTTGGGCTCAAGTAAAAAATGAAGTGGCAGCCTAAAACACTACTTTTAAACTAAAAGATGTAAACTATCTTCTAATGCAAGCCTTGGAAAATGTGACAAACATTCACTGGCAAAATTCACGGGGTGGGTGGGGATGACTGATTTAGACACTGACCTATAAACATGAAATGGAATGACAATATATTAGAATGCGCGAAGAATCTTTACGGCCACTATGCGAGTGTTGAAAATTGGATACGGCTCATGCGCATTATGTATTCTACGTCACAGTGGATGTCTGAAATCAATTATCTGGTGTGCTGTTGATACGTATGTTAATTCTTATTGCAGATTTTACCAGAGCTGGCACAGCCATTTTCATATTTAGCCGTTCTCGTACGTATGAATCGTTAGATTATTACCAACGTTATTAAAATTTGTGTTTGTTTTTCGTTTTGCCATTATCGTTTTACTACTGTGTGTGAACTGTGTTTCATTACCAACAGTCATCAGCGTTACTGAACTTTTTGAGACTTTTTTCATCAGTTTTTTTCATAATGGGGAAGAACTGCATGGTGATGTTTTGTAAGAACCAAGGAGACCTTGATGGAGTGGATTATTTCTGGTACGATATATTTTTATTTATTCAAGCAATGGATCATTGTTTGAATGAGTTATTTTTACATCATACAAAATTATTCCAACCCATTTATGATTACAGCTTAACTTCTAAGCGCTATAGGCCATGGATGAGAGCCATTGGAAGAGATCCTACTCTGGAAAAACTCCATCCTAGTAATAATATATGCAGTGAGCATTTTTCAGAAGACAGTTTCCATTATGTCAAAGGAAAAATATGTTCGAAATCAAGTGCCATACCTACCAAGAAGCTTGGTACTAGGAAACCACTCATGATTTTGAACACACATGAACCTAGGTTGGTGCCTACTCAATATTTTGTTGTTTGAGGGTCATTGATCATGTAATGTTTCAGATACCCATTGTCCGAATAAGTAACTGGAAACAATTAGTAGTAAAATTGAGAAATAACTTAAATTTCAATTTTATTAATTTTCATTTCACAGTATTTTCATTGTAATCAAAACTCTTCCACCCTTTTCTTTTCATTTCGATAGTTCATTTCACAGCATTAATCTAATCTTCTTTTTATGTTTATTTTCATTGAATTTTTCTATTTTTTCTTTCATTATTTTTCATTAAGATTCATTATCTGTCTCCATTTCCATATATCAAACTTTCATTTAGACGAGTTCGTTAATGAGCCAAATCGGCCCAGTACAAACAAAATGGCGGCCTGTCAAAGTTGTAAAAAATCGTATTTCCCTTTGTTTTTCATTTGCAAGGTCGGTCCTGTACGGTTGATTGACTGCGCATGCTCCGGATCCAATTTTTCCAAAAGATCACGGGGTATGCACGAATTCAATTTAGCGTAATACTGACAAATTGCATTATCCTTCCATTAGTTGTTTATAGGTCAGTGGATTTAGGTTAAAATGAAAGGTAATCATCCATCAACAAATTCTCGCGAAGTTTTTTCCGAGAGCTCTACACCATTGAATAATCAATTTTTTGATAAAATTTTTTTGTATAACTTTATAAAAAACAAGTTATCAAAATGAAATTTTGGGTGTATACGTAAAAAATGACGTAGAATTTGATTACAAATTCAGAAATTTATTTTCACGACTATTTTACAAAGTCACCCCCACCCCCGCCCTTAGGGGGTGGGGGGGATGACTGATTTAGGTTAAAATGAAAGATAATCATCCATCAATACATTCCCGTGAAAAATATTTTTTTATCATATATGGAAGTATGCTAGACCCGAGAGCTCTACACCATTGAATAATCAATTTTTTGATAACATTTTTTTTGCATAACTTTATAAAAAAACAAGTTATCAAAATGAAATTTTGGGTGTATGCGTGAAAAATTACGTAGAATTCGATTACAAATTCAAAAATTAATTTTTACAACTATTTTTCAGTCACCCCCACCCCCGCCCTTAGGGGGTGAGTGGGGGATGACTTATTTAAGTTAAAATGAAAGATAATCATCCATTAATACATTCCCGTGAAAAAGATTTTTTTACCATATATGGAAGTATGCTAAACCCGAGAGCTCTACACCATTGAATAATCAATTTTTTGATAACATTTTTTTGCATAACTTTATAAAAAAACAAGTTATCAAAATGAAGTTTTGGGTGTATGCGTAAAAAATTACGTAGAATTTGATTCCAAATTCAAAAAAATGTATTTTTACAACTATTTTACAAAGTCACCCCCACCCCCGCCCTTAGGGGGTGGGTGAGGGATGACTGATTTAGGTTAAAATGAAAGATGATCATCCATCAATACTTTCCCGTGAAAAAGATTTTTTTATCATATATGGAAGTATGCTAGACCCGAGAGACACCATTGAATAATCAATTTTTTGATAACATTTTTTTTGCATATTTTTATAAAAAAACAAGTTATCAAAATGAAATTTTGGGTGTATTCGTAGAAAATTACGTAGAATTTGATTCCAAATTCAAAAATTTATTTTTAAAACTATTTTACAAAGTCAGCCCCACCCTCGCCCTTAGGGGGTGAGTGGGGGATGACTGATTTAGGTTTAAATGAAAGATAATCATCCATCAATACATTCACGTGAAATTTTTTTTTATCAGATATGGAAGTATGCTAGACCCAAGTGCCCTACTCCAACCTCCTTTTAGTGGTAATTTTACCTAGTGAATTACAGATACGTTTTTTTTGATAAATATAACAATTAAAGTTTGTTTATTGGATATTAAGAAATTCGCGGTAAATAACTGGGCCTAGTTAACTAACAATTGTCCCGTTTTGTGTATTGGTTTTTAGCACCTAAGTTTGTTAATGTTTACTACTCTATTTGTTTTTAAGCCAATTTAGCATAGAGTCATTAAACGATTTATAAAATTTGGTGTTTCCATTATTCGCTTTAAGTGTAGAATATTCTTAATCAGCGCTGTGCGCTATACCTTACATTTAACCTCGTTCGGAGTATACTACAGGTATACTCTGACCTCTCTTATGTTAAGGATAGGAAATTGAATCATGTTCTGAACATATTAGGTATGTGCTTTTTCTTCCAATTTATTGAAAACAATTTTATTTCGATTTTAAATTTGATTAATTTAATTGTTTGCCTGATGTATCGGAAATATATTGAAAAATTTTGGACCAAAGAATCAAAATGATCTTTGATTTACTGATTTTCGAAAAAATTTACGTGAATCTCCGATCGAGTTGAGCGGGTATTTCTTGGATAAAAATTTTCGGAATTATTATATATTCTTATTACACATTGGTAAGCAGAGTAATTCAACTTTCAGTATATTTGATTAATCATATAATATTTCAGTTGAAAATAGCCTTACTTTTTTAAGTTACATTTTTAAAATAGTATTTTGCGTGCTCTAAAATTTTAATAGTAGTGTTAAATGATCCTTGCCATGCTTCTATACAGTACCTTAATAGAGATTCCACTAGGGAGTTATAAAGTATTCGTAATTTTTTTGGTGAAAGAATATCCCTGAGAACTGTTGATGAGAACTGATGATGCAGTTTTAATTTGAATTAGAATTCGTCCAATTTCTACAGTTGAATTATTGGATATTTACCCGTGCGTCAGTAATATCTGATAATATAACCGACATAATTATTAAGTGGCATCTCTTTCTGTTAATAGTGAAGAACAGAACAAAGTTATTTGACATTTGTCCGTTATGTTATCAGATATTAATGACGCACGGTTAAAGATCCAATAATTCAACAGTAAGTTGAGTAAAAATAGCTTATGAATTAGTTAAGCTCAGTAATAACATTCAAATGAAATTTTAAATGGATTGGAACAAGGATTTAGAGATGATTGGTGAACATATTATCTTAATATTCTTTCTTAAAAAGAGAATTATCGTTTAATTTGCTTTCTTACCTGCTTTAGTTGGTTTAACTGTGACAGATGCTTCCTTCTTCAGCTTCTTTTCAGGACTAGTACCAGAGTGCTAACGAATAAATCAAAATTGAATTAGTCAATTATCTACCAACTTCTAACTCTATGACTAATTTAATATAGAGAATGTTTCAATTGTTTTTATGCAGTTTATCATCCATACTTTTTAATATACCGTGCGAGGAAAGTTCTTAGGTCACATGGGCCATTAGCGACAATGTGTTAGAAAGAAACAAGTATAAATTCAGTGTATCACCTCTTTTCTTTAATAGGATATCATAACATGGAAAGGAAGTATCATATTCTAGTAGTTGTATAGTAACCGTAACAAGCTACGCTATTGCTTCAGATTTTCTATCTCAATGCTTCTCTCAACACACTGATAACGACATGTGTCTTATACATTTTCCCGTTGACTATGAGACGATTATATTTTTACGTTAGAATTAGGAATGAGGACAGACTTTTGTTGTTTTGAATAAGAAATACTTTGTGGGCCCTAGCACTTTTAACATCTAGGTTGAAAAAGAATAGAGGGGATAAATGAAAATTGAAGAATTGCGGTTCTCTAGTAAATCGCTTTATTAGGAGAGTAAGAATGACAGGCTGTTTTTACTCAACAGACAAACTGAGAAATTTAAATATTACAGGTTGTCAAATTAATGTTGGCAGTTTTTGTGGTAGGTATTTCTACTTTCATATGTAAATTATTGGGTTTTTTGCAAATATTTACTATGAAATTAGAACATCCCTTCACACTTTTTACAGAGTTAGGACTGGCAAAACAAAAAAATCTTGGTTCTGGGTGCCGTCAATTATTGTTTATTTAGAACTATGTACAGATGGGCTACACATATTATATTACTCTAGTGGAATTCGTCTCTAATATCTACAATTTTATAACACATATTTACATTTTCACATTTGTAGCGTTTAATGTATTCAGCCATACCACCTACAAACAAACACTATAATAAAAATATGTTTTAGATGTACAGGGATGATCAACAATAAAATATTGATGTGCATCTACAAATGATTCTTCAAAATCACTTTCTGTATCAACTTCATCATTCTCGCTATCTCCGTCTTCGGCCAAATTAATAATAATATTATCTACAACAGTATTTAAAAGTGGTTCATTGTACATACATTTATCTTCAATCTTTTTAACATGGTCACATCTAACTCTCCAATCATTTGCAGAAAATGTGTCAAAAAATTCATTACAGAATTATTCAACCTTTGTTAAACTGAAGATAACATTTCATTTGGCCACATATTCTTTAAGTGCCGCCCAAACACTTTCGATGGGATTTAATTCCGTGTGATAAGGGGGTAGCCTTAAAACTTGCAATCCATGTCGAATAAACAATTCATCAGTTTTATATGGCGGTTTGTACATTTTTGCAACGTTATAAAGATCCGGTTTTAACATTTTTCTTTATTTACAAGCAAGTCGCATCTACCACTGGGGTAATTAGCGACACAAATATGGGTTGTTTATAGTTTAGTAAAATATGTTAATGTCACTTAGATATTTAAAAAGGTTCTGTGTATTACAGTTTTCGCCAAGAACTTGGTCTAAATTGTTGCTGAGGTTCTTATCTTGTCTTGATTGTTGGAATTTTGGGCAATCGGTTATTAAATGTTCGACAGTAAGCTGGATCTTGCATAATTCACATTTTGGGGGTTCACTTTTAGTAATTAAGACGCTAGAAGACGTCTTCAAGAGCCTACACTGGGAAGACAGAGGAATTAATATATCGGGAGAAAAACTAAGTAACCTAAGATTTGCTGACGACATTGCCATTTTTGCCCCAAACAGTGAAGAATTACAACACATGCTTATAGAACTACAACAAGAAGCAAGAAAAGTAGGCCTAGAAATGAACATTTCTAAAACCAAATTCATGACAAACCAACGGACAAACATAGAGAGTATAAATGTGCTAGGACAACAGGTAAATAAGGTGAACTCTTATGTCTACCTAGGTCAAGAGTTAACATTGGGTAAAGCCAATCAAGAACTTGAAATTAACCACAGAATACATCTAGGATGGGCGGCCTACGGGAAGATGCGACACGTCTTCAACTCCAACCTACCCCTCAAACTAAAAACCAAGGTTTACATGGAATGCATTCTCCCAGTAACAACCTACGGATGTGAAACATGGGTCCTAACAAAGAAAATCTTAAATAAATTAAAGATACACCAAAGATCAATAGAACGAAAAATGATAGGAATAACGCTTAAAGACCATAAAACCAATGAGTGGATAAGAAATAGAACCAAGGTAGAGGACATAGTGAGGCGAATAGGCAGTCTTAAATGGAACTGGGCCGGACATGTTGCCCGAAATAAAAACAACTGGAGCGGAAAAATAACAAGATGGAGACCTTGGGGGGAGAAAAGAAGCACCGGCAGACCACAGAAAAGATGGTATGATGACATCAAAAGAACAGCCGGACTTAACTGTAACCAAGTGGCACAGAACAGGGAAAACTGGAAAAATATGAGAGAGGCCTATATCCAAAGGATAGAAAACGGCTAGAAGAGAGAGAGAGAGAAAGAGAGAGAGAGAGAGAGAGAGAGAATTAAGTAACTATGAGTAAGTTTGGTGTGGCCTATTCGTAACCTAGTCAGTTTAACTTGAAGTGATCTTTTGTTTATTGGCTGCGCTCGAGGTTTCACTTTCGGTTTCACGTCGCGTAGTTTCGATTGGGACGTTTGCCACTCGATTTGCCACAATTTTCGCACTTTTGATTTAAGTAGCGGTTTTATGTCGTTATACACTACCGTTTGCACTTCACTCACGGTTTCACTAATTGCTGCTTGTCGTGATTTGCGGTCGGCTTCTTCGTTTCCCTGAAGGCCAGTATGAGAAGGAACCCAAAGTATGTCCACAAAGCTATTGGAATCTTGCAACTGCGATAATTCGACTTTAATTTGGAAAGCTATTGGATGTGTGGGATAAAGTTGATTGATAATATGGATTGAGTTAAGAGAGTCTGTTATTATGAGGGATCTTGAAGTATTTTTTATTTTTATGTGAGTAAGTGCTTGAAGAATGGCGTATAGTTCTCCAGTGCAGACGCTGCTTATTTCGGGTAACTAGAATTGTAGTGTACTGTTTTCCATGATCACTGCCGCGCCTACGCCATCAGAGGTTTTGGATGCGTTATATGCGAGGTGAAATTGTGGATATTTGTCAAGTATGTAGGCAAATGTTTTCCTAATTAGGGTATGGGTGGTTTCTAATCTGTTAAATTTGCACAGTGAAGTGTCGCTGGGAGGGATATTGATCGACCATGGAGGGGGAGTTTTAATTTTGTTGTAAAGGAAGCGGGGACGTTTGATTTGGAGTTTTGTGAGAATTTTACTAGCTCTTGCATAGAATGGTGGGTCTGTTTTGATATTTGTCGAATGTAAAGTTTTGTAGTGCTTGGTCAGTATGTTAATGTAGACTGGATTCTGCTGGTTTGTGCTGATGGATAGTGCGTATGAAGCGGCAAGGTATTTTCTCCGGAGTTGTAGAGAAGGTTCCCCGGTTTCGCACTGTAGGCTTTTTATTGGACTTGAACAGAATTCTCCTGTTGCTATTCTTAGTGCTGTGTTTTGAATGGTTTCGAGTTGGTTTAGAGTATTTTTTTAGCTGTCGCGCATACTATAGAGCCGTAGTCTATCTTTGAGTGTTTTATATATGTGCATTAGACAGGTATAGTCAGATCCCATTTGTTCACTGTAATATATGTTTCTTTCAGAAAGCCAGTTTTTAAATTGTTTAGTCCAAGCAGTCGTAAGTAATTTTTCATTTAGAACATTGTGATTTGGGGCGTTATCGATTACCACAACAGCGTTTTTCAGTAGGTTAGGAATAAGTTTTTCTTGTACCCACTTCTCATAATTTTCGTACGCCATTTCATTATGATAATCTCCTGTTTTTGACTTGCAGTTCCACATAATACCAGCATTAGGTACATAACCATTTTCATTTCCCGCATGCACAATGATGAGCCTATTGAAATGGGTTTTTTGAAATGGGTTTTCTTAATCCTTCGTTACTCTCGTCGATCCATCCTTTAAGGTGCGTGTGACATGAATGAATGTATTTCTCATCCATATAAATGATAGATTTGTTCTGTTCTCCGCACATTTTTATATTTCTTAAATATAGTAGGCGTAAATGTCTGATTTCGTGACGTCCCATTAACAAACATCGGTTGTTTTTCATGTTGGTCCAACGAAAACCCAAAGAATGTATTTGTTTTTACAGAGATTTGCGACTTCCTCCAAAGCCATAACTATCTGCAAAGGTTTGGTGTACATTTCATAACGAGGGTACTTTTTTCTCGGATATGTGATAATTTATTATGCACCTTCTAAGCACAGTTTTTTCGAATTGATCTATACGGATACTGGACGTTCTTTGCTTTCAAGTAGGCACATCAGTGTCAGCATTAATTCCTGCCACAGCTTCTTTTTTAATACGAGAAAGCGTTCTTTGGCTAACTTTCGTAGTAGCAGGAACACTGAAAATACAACTGGAAGCTAAACAAGTAAAAAAATAAAAATAGGATAATAAGAAACTTACAAACGACAAAATTATTATTAAGTGATCAAATGAAAAATCATCTTGTGTAAGAAAAATAGTAGAAGAGAGTGATACTGAAACTAAATGATGTTGACCATCAAAATAATGACGTTTGCTTGGTTTGTGGAAAATTTGGACAAAATAATGAAGATGGTCAAATTCTGAGTGTAGTGGGTGGAGTACAGCTGATAGATGCACTTGCGATGTATGTACTGCTGCTGCAAAGGAAAGTAATTTAAATCCGATATGACGTGAAATTTTTATATCTTTTTTGGTGCCTTGACAATTCCTAAAGTTCTTTTGTTAATTTTTTGTATTTTTTTTGTATGTTGTACCTACCCAATAAAATATTTTTCAAGAATTTTGATTCAATTTTTTGTATATATGTTACGGTTAATACAAGAAAATAGTTAATTCGCGAATTAACCGGCTAAAACGCGAATTATCCAATACAGCCGGTTATTACGGAAAAAATAACAATAATTGAAAAATATTCGCAAATTATTCGGTTAAAACGCGATTTAGACAATATGATCGGTTATATCCGATAACACTTGGCTCTTTCGCGAATTAGCCGGGTAATAAGTTCAGTAAGCAATTATTAATGTCCATTCATTCATTCATAGGCGTGCGTATAGGTACTGAGCTGTGATTTTTATTACACAAGTAATACAGAATAACAAAATATCTTCTCTAAAATTATAATAAGAAAAAAGAAATAGTTATATTCTCTATAAAAAAAAAAGGCTTTTTTCACTTAACACACACTATACTGGAATTAACTTTCGTTTGCAAACAGCAAATTCATTTCTAGAGTATTTTTCACGAATAGTACCGTTTTCGTTACCTAATTCATAATATCCTTTGTCATTATCAGCGTGTACAATCGTCAGCAATGGATTATTGAAGTCACAATGTCCTCTATCTAAATCTGGAATAGGGATTCTGACAGTATCCCCCACGCAACAAGATGGAACTTTTTCTTTCGATACACGCTTTATTTTTTCAGATTGTTTCTCCAAACATTTTTTAGCTTGTGCTCTATTTTCCAAAATACTGAACTGCTTCACACAAATATCACTATAATGGAGTTAACTTCCGTTCGCAAACAGCAAATTCATTTCTAGAGTATTTTTCACGAATAGTACCGTTTTCGTTACATAACTCATAATATCCTTTGTCATTATCAGCGTGTACAATCGTCAGCAATGCATTATTGAAGTCACAATGTCTTCTATCTGAATCTGGAATAGGGACTCTGACAGTATCCCCTACGCAACAAGATGGAAATTTTTGTTTCGATATACGCTTCATTTTTTCAGATTGTTTCCCCAAACATTTTTTAGCTTGTGCTCTATTTTCCAAAATACTGAACTGCTTCACACAAATATCACACTTTTCACCTCCAGTTTGACAAAGACACTCATTTAACACATCAGTTATGTCGTTTCGTTCTTCTCTCGCTTTATTATTATCTTCAATACAGTTAATATTTTGCATGTTGTTTTCGTGGACTTCGATTACTTGAAGGACTCTATTTTGGTGATTTTCAACTGTTACTGCCAAATTTGGTACATCAATTATTTCAATCTGTATATTCTCATTTGGTATATGACTCTTCCTTTTCCTCTTCTACAATTTCAAAATTTTTATCTTTTATTTGACCGCTAACTTGTATATTTGTATTTTTGTTAAATGTTTGATTAATTGTCTTATCAATGCCTATTTCTTCCATATGAGATATGTTTTCATTTAGATCTACGCCATTTTCATCCAGAGTATTTTCCGTGCTGGTATTTTTCACTATATCTAAGAGCTCTTTTTCGGTATTAATTCCTTCAATAAGCTCTTTGGGTAGTTTGGAATCTAATAAGCCAATCTTTAATTCCATACCAAACATTGCTCTGTACGGTGAACGCTTTATCCCGTCATGATATGCACGATTTTTCATCACTTGAACAAATTTAAGACCATCCGACCAGTTATTTGTGTTATTATCTTTCAGCCATGCCTCTAGAATTTTTTCTACGTCTTGGTTGCATCTTTCTACACTTCCCTGTGATTGGTTATGGCAAGGTTTTCCGGTAACTAAGTCCAGGCCTCATACTTTTTAATTGCTCCAGTATACGGTTACAAAATTCACGTCCATTGTCAGAATGAAGAATCATTGGTGCACCAAATATACAAAATATATTAAGTATTGTTGTGGCCACTTCATCAGCTGTTTTGGATTTTAGGGTTCTCAATTGTACAAACTTTGTTAAATGATCCTGATAGACTAGTATGAATTTATACTGCCCATCAGGATTCGATTGCATGTCAATGAGATCTACTTGACATCGGCTGTTCATTTCGGAATGAATAATGGGTTTCACAACTAATCCCTTTTTCATACATTTTTGTTTCATCAAGCATGAGGTGCATAAACTAAGGTAAATAGATATACTCTCCCGGGTAATATTTTTATATTTTTTCTTCAACTCCTGAACCATTCTATTGCGACCACCATGTCCAATAGCCAAATGAGTTGCGTGGATAATATCAAAAAAATCCTCATTGGCTAATGATATTGAAAGTCTTGTTCATTTGGTTTTATAGGGGTAATTAATTTTTCAACGCCGCCTATGGAACACACATCATAACGTTTTATGCGGCGATATTGTTGGGAAGTTTTGGAGGCGGTATTTTTTGCCTGTTTGACACATTCAATTGTATTCTTATATTCGTCACTATTTAAATATCCGGTATTTGCACTTTCGATAACTGCAACTTTGAAAAACTCTTCATTAAAACGCGTTTTAAAATTGTTTACACTCTCAGTATTACCAGCCATGTTGACAAACGACAAAAAACTGAGACAATAAGCGTTCTATGCGGTTGCTTTTGGGTAATTCGCGTTTTAACCTGTTTGCGCTGGATAATATGCGAAACAAGAGCGCAACTATGACATATTCGGGTTTTATCCTTGACATTCGGTTAATTCGCGAATTAACTATTTTCTCGTATTAACCGTAACATATATACGTACAATAAAACATTTGAAAATTTCATTATTGGGCTTCTTACCGTTTTTTTATTCGTTCGGTATATTAGACATACTTGCGTGGTATTACCCTGTATATGGGGTGATAACGCGCTTTGCTACCGCCTTAAGGAACTTTCCTTAAGTGACTAACATAAATCAGTTTAGATGTGGTAAAAATTAAATTTATTCATTAAGTAATAATAAAATTATGGCCATTTCTTCTTAGAGGCGCGGTATTCCCCCGACTTCCCCTAATCTAAACATTTGTTGATAACAAAACAAACACAGACACCTAACGTATCAACGATCTTTTTATACGTTATCGAATCTTAACTATTGTAAAGTTATTAACCACTTTCATACTGAAAGACAAAAACAATTTACCAGCGTTACAATAATTTTTTCAACTACATCGAATTAACTATTTTGGGATGTTATGACCTCTCGAATTATCATAACTGAAAGTTTCTTATAACCGGCAACATCACTGCCATACTTAAAATTTCAGGCTACAGTACAACAAGAAATACACTTTCGCATGTTTATCCTGTTAAACAAAAGAGGTGATACACTGAATTTATATTTGTTTCTTTCTAACACATTGTAGATTAAGGCCCATGTTAAACTTCCATGTGACCGAAGTATCTTCTTCGCACGGTATACATATAAAAAGCTCTCGATATATGGTGTAGATATATGGCGGACAGATGGGTATATCGATAATTCAAAATAATATACATTTTCTTCTTTCCCCGGATGATCAAGTTATTTTTGCACACGTTAAGTAGGATATAGCGTATATGATGATGAAGATAAGGGAGAAATTTGATATTTGGATAAAAATGAATACTTATGTATCGGACAACATTTTGCAGATTTAAACATGGAAAATACAATAATCAAAAGCTGTCAAACTTTTAAGTACTTGGAATCAGTTGTTCACAGGGATGATACTTGCTTAAAGTATTTACAAATTAGTGCCCTGGGAAAACAAGCTTCAAAAACATTACATTGATTAATTTGGAACATTCATGGAATTCATAATGAGAAAATGCCGAAGAAGAGCCGAAGAAGAATGTTTTCAACTAAACTACGTCCTAATCAGAATCAGCTTCTCTTCTATTCAAACGTCACTTCAGAAATGTACCAGAAAGATGAAATTCTGTTGATTTGTAATTAAAAATAGTAGTACCAGTTTTGTTGCGACTGGAAATGTGTGTTCATTTATACTCCCGACAAAAACAGAACCACTAATAATGAATGAAATTAATTGTCTCGACCCTTACTTCGTGAAATCTACTCACATTACTCTTTTAAATTAAACTCACTGTTTCTAGATAATTTCACATTATACTGAAAAAAATGTTAAAAATTCTAAGAAATTTGACAATTGTTTCGATATTAAATATCATCGTCAGAATGACAGAAGTTACATTTCATTTGATGCCTACCTGATGTTTAGTAGTTATTTTTAGCTAGACCAAGAAGTGACCTACTTAGTGATTGACTTAATATTATTAGCCCTATGTGAATATCCTGGATATCTTTTCCCAATTAACATCAGTATAACTATGCGATAATACTGAAAACCAGGAAAACTATATCAGCTGATCTTTACAATGAGCACCAATTTTGGAAAAAAAATGTATGGAGAGTTTAGAAAGAAAAATATTTGACACTAATATTTCAAAAAATGTCTTATTTTGGTATAGATATGTAGATGACATATTAGCTTGTTTTATAGGTAGTGAACGACAATTAGATGTATTATTCAACCATATTAATAATTTACACTCAAAAATTAAACTTTCGTTAGAAGTTGAAGAAAATAGCTCAATCAATTTTCTTGATTTAAGAATTCAAAGAGTTAATAATGTAGTTGATTGTTCAATTTACAGAAAACCAACACACTGATGTGACTATTCTATATAGTTCCAATCAATTAGCATCATATAATTCAATGATACATAGAGCTTTTTCAGTTCCTATGAACAAATGTAATATCAATAGAGAAATTAATACAATTAAACAATTAGTAACATCCAACGGTTATCCATTACATATGATAAATAAATTAATTAATAAAGAAGAGGAAAAAGTGGTATTACAACTAATATTTTCAGAACAAACTAACGAAATGAAAAATTATAAAACCATCATATATGCAGGTAATGTTTCTAATAATATTTCAAAGATAATATCTATAGCTACAAATACAACAATTTCTTTTAAAACAAAAAGGAATGTAAGTACAAAAGTGTTAAATGTAAAAACAAAAATATATATACAGATTCGGCTTATATTTTTCTTGGATATATGCAAAACTATTAAGTAGCAATAAAAGAACGATATTCATATGAAGCGAGAACAGGAGAGATAACGTAGAAGAAGGCGGTGATATCCCTACTATTAATTGCGACAGCAACCGCGATCTCACCAGTGTTGCCAACCTTGAAGTAAGCTTTTTCCCTTCACTTACCTTAAAATGCCCACTTTTTTCAAAAAAATCCCTCCCATTAACAAAATAGGTTTTGTACCAGAAATACAAACATGTGCATATTTTCAAAAAAATATTTTTTATAACAAAAACGAATGTAGTTACATAACAAAGTATAAAAAGTCTAAAAAACATAAATCTTTTAACAAAACGTTAAAAATACGTCAAAGACTAACAATTTTAATTCATACATATTTTTATTATGTAATTTTAAGTGCTTATCATTATACCTAACTGCATACTCGGTACACTTTAAAGTTTAACCAAAAGAAATGGTCATAAACAGTAAACCATTTATTAGTTTTCATTCAATCGAATTCTTTTAATAATCTTTTGAATATTTTTTGAGAATATTTCACAATTTGGACTGGAGTAAAAAATTCCCGTTTTTAGTTAACTTTTTCCCTTTTGTGTTGAAAATTACTGCAAAACGGGAAGTTTCCCTCCGTTTGGCAACACTGGATATCACCTGTCGACTTCCAACACACAAATAGTACACACACAAATTCAGATTCATTTTTAGACAGACAGTCAGACAGACCTGCAGCCGAGTCCATAGAGTGTGAAGGGTAAGACAATAGTTTCTGGTGTTTTAATTTAAAATTAGAAACAACTAAATATGCCGACTGTTTATACCACAAGAGAAAAAATTCAAATTGTGAAATAGTTTTATGGGGGTCGTTCGGTTCGAGACGTCGTAAATTTATTTGTTACCTTTGAAAATAGGCCCAATTCCTTCGGCTAACACAATTTCTGCAATTATAGCCAAATTTAAGAAATTTGGCTCTGTTAATAATTGCAAAAAGTGTTGTCCATCTAATCGGCCACGTCGAAATCAAATGACCGAAGAACGGAAAATTAGGGAAACACAAGTCTGTGCACTAGCTGAGGCTACACCGTCTTCAAGTAGACAAATTGCCGATGAAGTTGGCTTGAAGAAGAGACGGATACGACATATTTTGAAAAGAAACGGGTATTCCTGTTTCAAGGAACAGACCACTCAAGAAATTTTTCCAGACGACAATTTTAAACGAATGGAATATTGCGAAATAATGATGGAAAGAACTAATCAAAATATGAATTTTTTGAAAAATGTTGTTTTCACGGACGAGTCTTCTTTCACCCTCCATCGAAAGCATAATCCATCAGTGTTACGCTATTGGTCACAGAAAAATAAACATTTGAGTCTAGCTGTACGCACACAATACCCACAGAAAATAAATGTCTGGATGGGTATCCTAGGGGATAATATCATCGGTTCTTGTTTTATTGAGGGTAACCTGGATGCCCCGAGATATTTAAAACTGTTGGAAAACAGTATTATTCCTGCTCTTAGAAACCTTCAAGTCGACTTCAATGACATTTGGTTTCAACAAGACGGATGTCCAGCACATATGCACGGATAGTGACTACATACCTGAACCAGCAATTGCCTGGTCGAGTCATTGGTACTAGAGGAACTATAAAATTGCCCCCACGGTCGCCAGACTTAGCGCCTCTTGATTTTTATTTTTGGGGAATGCTTAAAAGCTATTTACACAGTTTTGAGTTCGAACGAGCTACCAACTTGTGCAATAGGTTTGGTTTTTGTTTATCCCAAGCTGATCGTTTGTTCGAACCACTCTTGCATTGATTGTTTTTTTATTTGATAAAGAATGTTTTTTTTATTTGATAAGAATGTTAATTTTCACTTAAATTTTATATTTTTGCAGAGTTGTTTTTTATTTATTTTTTACCAGAATTATTGTTTTATTTTCATGTCTGCTATGGCAGAAAAGAAATTAAGTAAATAAGTTGGGAGATAAGATATTATTTTATTTAAAAGATAAAATTAATATCTTTCATTTGAAATAAAATATCGTAAAATACTCCAGCAATTGCTGCAGTTCGATGTACATCCTACCGATTATTGCACATTACTAAACTTAAAATCTTTACAGAAAATCAAAATTCACACTACGTGTAGGACGAGCGCGACCCCACTAATTAGTTCATCACAGAGTGGAGTTTAACGCGTGCTCTCTTTTCATAAAGCTGTCTCTTTTCCTCCCGTTAAACGGTAATATACAAGAAAAATATAAGCCGAATGTGTAAGTCTAGTATATATTAACTTCAATGTCCAGAATGTAATGCTGTCTATTTGGGTCAAACCCTTAGAAATTGTGAAATCAGATACAGTGAACACTTACGAGCATACAGATTAAAACAACCAGATAAATCCCACTACACAAAACATCTACTTGACACTTAACACAGAACTAGTAGTACTACATATTTGTGATAAGAAACAAGAACTGGATTTCCTTGAAGAATTAGAAATTTAAAGACACTTAAGAAACCCACATTATCAAGTTGTCAATGAACACATAAATCTAGGGTGTTCTCCATTTTTAAACTACCTTCTTAAGTGATAATTGAAAAGATCAGCAGATATAGTTTTCCATATTATTGCACAGTTATACTGATCTTAATTGGGAAAAGATATCCATGATATCCCCATAGGGCTGATAATATCTAAGCTTCGATATTTGTAATATCACATCTTCTTCTTTTTTCTATTAACATATATTAAGTCAATCACTAGGTAGGTCACTTCTTGGTCGAGCCAAAAATAATTATTAAACATCAGGTAGGCATCAAATGAAATGTAACTTCTATCATTGTGACGATATTTAATATCGAAACAATTGTCAAATTTCTTATAATTTTTAACGTTTTTTTCAATATATTGTGGAACTATCTAGAAACAGAAGTTTAATTTAAAACAGTAATACAAATAATATAGATTATTACATGGAATTACTGGATCGAGTGAGTAAAAAACTGAAGAAAAAAGTTTTTTAAATATAAATACTATTTCACCGTCTAATTGGTTTGCAACCGACTATTAAGTTTGATCTATCTCGTAGTGAATATAAACAAATGTTCATATTTTGTATCGATTACCGTAGTCGAAGCATTTATTAATGCACAGAAGAAATAAGGAACGCTTGTCTGAATGTTATAATACTTGATGAAGAGATATTTTGCAGTATCTTACTTCTTTGAAAGTTATATCGGTAACCGTTTCTTGATCACTAGTGACCTCGTTTTCGGTTGTTATTTCTTGGTTAGACTGAAGATCCCAAGTGCATTCACATTTCGAAATCATATCTATAGGAAGAGTAGAACTGGCGATAGTGACTTTGGTGTCCTCGTCACCTACAGATTTTGAAGTTATTTGTACTTGACTAGTCTGTTGAGGACTTGTGATTGACGAATCTTCCAAAATAACTGGAGTTTCTCTTGTAGAAACTTTAAAAGGAATAGCCTGAAGAATTAAAATAGCAGTTGACTATAATGTGACTTTAAATAGAAAAGGTTTGCAACATTTTCATAATTATAAAACGCTTTTGGTTCTAAACTTTATGTGTGAACGTTTCTCTTAATAAAACAATACTTACTGTAGCATCTTCGTTTTCTATTGTATGGGAAGTAGTTCTCTCTAACTGATGTATACAATAACAAGCTGTTGCTGACTTCTTTTCAACCATAGATCGAGTTCCTTTTTGAGTCGCGTCTTGTTTATCGGTCGTAATTCCAGTATCGCGAGGATAATTTCCTTGTGTAGCTGCGGACGGCAGTGTGCGTTTAGCTATTATCAAACAATAAATATTCATCGATAGAAGACAACGTGATTTGGTACCTAATGGTGTGTGCTTGAAATCTTTATATTCACTAGCGAAGTATTTGGAAAACTAGTTACGCAAACAATTAGAATGAAACACAGACGATACTTGTTATACATAAAAAAGAGAATCAAGAACTGACAAGTAAATAATTAAAAAATGAATATAAGAACAATGCAATCGAATATCTTCAGAAAAATTCTGTAGAAACTAACCGCTGTGAATTGTATGTTAGGCAATGCACATATTTTATCTTTAGCACCCAAATGTTCTCTGAAAATTTAAGTATTAGTAGATATGCTACGGGGGTTCTGGACCATTTCTTATATAAAATAACATGGGAAATGCTAAGGTTTATTCTGTAGTTTTTTACCAATCGAGGTCATTACGGCTGTGACATTATCAACCACACTGCTGCTATGATCATCCGTTGAATGGGGCTTGCTGTCCTCGGTAATCCGTCACACGTCAGCCATCTTGAGTCATCTGTCATGACGGCAAAAAGGCATTACCAGTTATTATTGGTCGAATTGCAGTGGGACAAACCGCATTATGAAGGAAAAAGGGTATGGGGTAGAATCATGTGTGTAAGTATTGCCATAAGGGTATTAGCATGTAACTTTGTTATTATTGGTCGGATTGAAGTGGGACAAACGGCTTTATGAAAAGAAGGGATTTGTGAACCTTCTTTGTTACCGTTTATTATTTTTGTATCTATTCCATACTTAGCTATTTAGTTAAGAACTTTAAATTGTAAAGTATAGTTATTAAAATATATTTTTTTATCATAACATTGAGTGTAAAGTTACTTAACTGGCGCAGTCAGTAGGATTTGACGCAGAATATCGAAAAGCCACGGCATAGTGTCCGATTGTCGAAAGTTTCAACTCTTTGGTATCAAGAGTCGACATTATCTGCTGAACTGATATTAGGAATTGGGTGGGTACCAATTATTCCTTTTACAATTCCTTCATTTACTTACATTTCCTTTCATTTTTTTAAACAGTAGTTATTGGATAAATAAATATTTTAAGTGAATTAAAGAAATAAATATAAGTGAATTGATGATTATAAGTATCGTATTTTAGTTTCATGAATACTTTTATTGACATTATATATTTTAATAGGCTGTACAATTCTAGAGAAATGGCAAACATTGATACAGATATAAATATTTCAACGCTAAAAATGCAAATTTTATTAATAGTTGCGATTTCGTAGTAAATAATTACGCAGTCGTACAAGATATTGAAGTTCGAAATCATATTATAAGAGTAATACAGGCTAAAATAGTTGATATACGAAATTTATTGGTTGGCTTTAGAACTGAATTAGATACATGGGTTGCTATAAGAACAGCCTCACAGCAATGTTTTTGGGATAGAAGGTCGTTAGAATGCTTAGAACAAGATTTATTAATGGCTCATATACGAGTATATAAAAATGAACAATCAATAGATTTTGCTCCTAGATTACAAGTGTTGAGAAGTCATTTGATCAACAGAATTAATCATTTTCCCGACGGAGAAATGCCTGAACAAATAAAATAAATACTTAGAAGGCAATATGATCATATGACTTTGAGAACATTATTGAGAAGCTTAACAGGTAGTTTACAAACTATTATAAGAATAAAAAGTCTGCATATTATCGAGGAAGCTATTACGTATTTAATTGTAGAAGAAAATTTTTCATAATCTTTACATAACTTTAGACAATTCGGACCAAAACCAAATAACAAACAATCGTATACCGACAAGATTTCAAAATAATCCTAATCCAAATACCCAAACCAGGCAAAATCCAAACTTTCAAACCAAATTTAATACATTTCCAAGCCAACCAATTCAAATGCAACCTCGTCAAGTTAATAGAAATTATCCGACAAATCGTCAAGTTTTTGGGCTACCCAAAAACGTATTTGCACCAACTGGTCAAAACCCCGCCATAAAACCAGAACCAATGTCCATAAATTCCAGATGGCATTTCTATTAATCAGAACCAATATAAAACCGATAATTATTTAGTAGACCGTCCAGTAGATACGCCTATGGAATTTATTCAAAATCCATCTGTCATTCAATAAAATTGAAAATAAAAATGAAATATTTTCAAATTCTTGTACAATGGTTTTACCATATTATATTGTCATAAAAAATCCGCCTCTCAAATTATTGATAAATTCAGGTAGTAAATCGAGTATGTTAAGCCCAGCGATTGTGGAAAAATATTTTCCCGAATGTATGTACGAAAATACAACTTTAATTATAACAGCAGTAGGAAAGAAACGAGCATATAAACCCAAAATTCCTGCATTTGCTGAATTTGGTTCCAATATTGATTTGAATCAGTTTCATAATCATTTCGATGGTTTATTATGTTTAAACGAATTACGCAATTTAAAATTTTCTGTAGATTTTAACACAAATTTACTGAGAAATAATTTTATAAAGATTCCATTACTATATGAGTTAGATAGAAGTGAATTCAATATTTCTGTTGACGCTAACGAAGTATTAGCCTTGCAAGTTTCTGAAAATATTGTGAACGGTGAAGTAATACCGTGCCTGAAATAATTATAGACAATCTTCATTTTCCTGAAACTTTAACTATCTCTCGTGACGGTTTTGCAGAAACAGAAATAATAAAAAACACTGAAAAAAGAATTAACATTGTCTTAAATAAACCTTTTCAAGTAATTCCGCATATGCAAAATTTTGATAATACTGAATTAGATGAAGATATTGAAAATTTAATTATAACAGATCACTTGAATTCAGAAGAAAAACTCGCAGTTTATGATTTATGCAATGCATTTTCGGGCATATTCTATAGAGAAAATGATAAACTGAGTTTAACAAACCAAGTAAAACACAACGTTAAGACCACAGTTGTTTATCCTATATATAATGAGTCATAAAGACTTTCATATGTATTCAAAGAGGAAGTTCAACGACAAATATCCAAAATGTTAGATGATGGCATCATCAGACAGTCAAAGTCCATGGTTAGGCCAATATGGTTAGTTCCGAAGAAAGAATATTCAAGCGGAAAGAAGAAATTCAGAATTGTTGTGGATTACCGGAATGTTAACAAATAAACTATAGAAGACCGATACCCAATTCCAAATATGACAGAAGTTTTAGACAAATTAGACTTGGCATCCAGGTTGCAAGTTCATCAGACAGTCAAAGTCCATGGTTAGACCAATATGGTTAGTTCCGAAGAAAGAATATTCAAGCGAAAAGAAGAAATTCAGAATTGTTGTGGATTACCGGAATGTTAATAAATAAACTATAGAAGACCGATACCCAATTCCAAATATGACAGAAGTTTTAGACAAATTAGACTTGGCATCCGGGTTGCAAGTTCATCAGACAGTCAAAGTCCATGGTTAGACTATGGTTAGTTCCGAAGAAAGAATATTCAAGCGGAAAGAAGAAATTCAGAATTGTTGTGGATTACTGGAATGTTAACAAATAAACTATAGAAGACCGATACCCAATTCCAAATATGACAAAAGTTTTAGACAAATTAGAACGGTGTCAGTATTTTACTACACTAGACTTGGCATCCGGGTTCCACTAAATAGAGATGGACCCTGAATCAATCCCGAAAACAGAATTTACCGTAGAGAATGACCATTATGAGTATACGCGAATGCCTTTTGGCTTGAAGAACGCTCCAGCAACCTTCCAAAGGGTCATGGACAACGTAATGAAAAACTTTCAGAATAAAATATGTCTAGTATATATGAATGATATAATTACTTTCAGTTCATCTCTAGAACAACATATTCTAAATTTAAAAACAGTTTTTTAAAGACTTAGAGAGACAAAATTGAAAATTCAACTAGACAAAAGTCATTTTCTTTGTAAAGAGTAAGTAGAATTTTTGAGACATGTTGTGACTCCACATGGCATAAAACCCAATCCTAAGAAAATCCTAGCAGTTAAAGAATTTCCTTTACCCAGAAATACAAAAAAAAATTAATTGAAAACCAAAATTCTATTGAACACGAGCCTCCCAAAACGTGAATCTGATGGATCGCTATAACAAAACAATGATTAATCTAGACAAAAATCAATTATTACTACAAACAAAATTAAATGACATCTATAATTATTCTAAATACTTTACATATAAAATTTCTCATTTGTAAGATTGCCTAATGCTCTAGATCAAATAATTTTGAATTGCCAAAATTTTATAAATTTCGTTGACAATCTTGAGAACTCAATTATATTTGCTTACTTGGGTAATTTACATACTTCATTTATACCTTTAAATGGATCAACTAATCTGATATATAGAGTTTCAACAATTTATGGAAATAAAAATGTCGTCAAGTTTAAGAATCCTTACAACTATTATCAGGGATACAAGTAAGTATCGAAAATTCTAAATTAATATTTGTTATTCATATACCAATAATTTTAGATTTAGATTACCACATAAAAACTGTCTAATTATCCCAAAAACCCCATTCCTTATACTTCGTATCATCAAGAAGGGAAACTATGCCCATCCATCGAAGGTGTAATCTTCTGCCAGCGTCATGTAGATCTTGTTAACGACACATGCACCATAGCCCTAATCCGAGCTGAGCCGCCACCATGTGAAACTAGTCATGCAGTTCTGCATCACCATATAATAGAACTAATTAATTGTAAATTTCTACCGCTATTATCTGCCGAAAATCCAATAAAAAGCACAATAAACTGCGGAAAAAATAGAATAGAATTGATCAAGCTAAACTCAGTTTTGAAAATTCCAAGAGACTATAGTGTAGCCGTAGAAGATTCTCTGTACAAAAATACGGAAGAAAGCTTAAATAGGAACCCATTGATATTGCCAAAATTAGAATGGAGTCCATCGCTTCAAAGAACAAATATATATGAAAATAAACCGTTGAAGTTACATTCGATAAATCTCGAAGCCATAAATACTCTTCGAGAACAAGCAAAATTTACCAAATTAGTACAAAATGAAGTAGTCCATATCTTATTCTGGAATATACCCAGCTTATCAGTAATTATTATAATGTCAATTATCCTCTACAAATAGTATAGGAAGAAGACGACCCAAGGAAACAAAACAACCCTCGGAAGACCGCAATGAACCCAAAAACAATCCTTCATCCGTAACTGTAATAGATGAGGTATGAAATTGTATAGCAGATAGAAAGTGATGAATCAGTATTTGTGAACCTTCTTTGTTACCGTTTATTATTTTTGTATTCATTCCATGTTCAGACATTTAGTTAACAACTTTAAATTGTAAAGTATAGTTAATAAAATATATTTTTTTAAAATAACTTTGAGTAAAAAGTTATGTGAGTTATGTGACGGTTGACCAAAGACGGCACGCCCCATTCGACGCATGCGCATAGCAGAAGTGGAGTTGATGACGTCACAGCTGTAATGGCAGAATGAACCTTAGCGTTTTCCCATGTTATTTTACGTAAGGAATGGTCCGGAACCCCCATAGCTATTACTAGTTTTAATGTTCGAGAGCGGTAAAGAATTATATTATAGGACAATTATCCAGACTGACATTAAGTTGCTGAACGTAGAACAATAGTTTGCATGGTTAGAAGAGAAGGGAACTTGAGAATTCAAGACTTTAGCGGGAGCATATTCACATATTTAGGAAGAAATTGAGAAACATTATGATCGCAAATCACCATCTAGTTTGACAGTTGATTGGAAATATTCGGAAAAAGCGTGAGGAATTTTCCTACATGAAACGTTTGGATGGTTTTCTGATAGGGAATGCAACAAATGAGTATCTATTTTCTATTATTGTAATTATTATCTACGCGTGATCAATTTTGCAAACACTACTCTTCTTATTCATAAAGTACTAATAATATATTTGAAATTTAATATAATTTGCAAACAATAACTTTCACATTTGATTATTGTCAAGAGTACCTAAACTTTGAGGGGCGTTGTATTGTCCTGCGCAAGATCCTTCTGTTTGCGGACACTGAAAAACTGCCAACAATTTGTCTGTTTGTGTGTACGGATACCGTGAGGTAGGATAAACGATATAACTACTTGTCTCTAAATCAGATGTTCCTGTAAACAAAAACTCCTTTTAGTTCAAGACCAATAAACGTGTCGATACAATAATCTTACACAATGTTTAATACAAATACCGTTACACGCCATCAACGACGATTGTCTTGCGTCATAATACTACCAACTAATTAAGCTAATAATACGAAAATGTCACCTAGTGACATTAATAAAAAACCAAAAGAATATAATGTAATAATTTTGATAATTTTCAAATTATCTACTTGACCTGTTATTATTGATCAAATAAAATTAATAGTATATATTTGAATTTCTTTGAAGAATTCCCGGAATTTAGGTTTATTATAAGTTTCGACAATTAGCCGTAACAGAAAAAGTGCAATAACGATAAAAACAATCATTAGTGATACAAAAAAAGTATTTACACCAGCGAATTTAGCATGTTTTAATGAAAATCACATTCTAGTGTCAGTTCGGGTTCATGTGAGAATCATTGTTCTTTAGCGGTTCCTTCAACTTTTCATTCATTTACATCGCCGCCGTTCATAGGCGTTCCAACATTTCAAATAGAGCCTGAAATTTCACCTTCTAAACGAGTAGAGCCGTTAAATTCAAATAAAGTTTTTGTTAAAAATGTGTCACAATATATTGGCAGAACTGAATTATTACCTCAATTTGATGGTCCAACTGATAGAGAAAGTTAAGTTAACTGTTGGTAATTTATATCACTGGGATGACCATGCTAAAATATTCGTTATGATTTCCCGTCTTACTGGCCATGCCAAATCATGGTATGATTGCCAAATAAAAACTTTTTCCTACGATCACTACCCAAAGTAGGCTTTTACACACTCAAATCTAACCGCAAAGTAGATGTTTTCCGTGATCTACGGTATCCGCCAAAATAAACAGTATCGAAACAGAGAGTGCTGTGGAGTTGTTTATGTAATATGGATTTGTCATATTTGACTTAATTGTCATTAGTTGATATATTAATAGGCTGCAGTTAAATTTGATTTAAAAATGGTTCTAACAACGGAAGAAAATTTTTTTTGGTAGAGCATTATTTTCGTTCATACGGAAAAGGTCGTAATGATGGTCCAAGCTTAGAACAAGTATCAATAAAATATCAACAAAAATTTAATAAAGCAGCTCCTAGTAAAAGTGAGATGTTAGCTGTTGTTGAAAAATTTCGTCGCACTGGTAGTGTATTGTGTCAACGTAAAGGTTCTTCAGGTCGTCGAAAAACAGTATGCACTACCGAAAATGAAGGACGTGTTTTTAACCAAGTTGTGCAATCACCTCAAAGAAGTCTTGTAAGAACTGCATGTAAACTCAACATTAGTGAAACGTCTTTACGTCGCATGTTCAAATCAATTGGTGGTTATCCATACCGTATTCAAGTCGGACAACGACTAAATGCTACGGACAAACGTGCAAGAGAAATTTACTGTGGTCGCATGTTGAGTTTAATTTACGAAGATCCCGAATTTTTGAAAAACGTATGGTTTTCAGACGAGAGTAACGTTCATCTTAGCGGCTATATTAATCGACAAACAACCAGATTCCTTGGATTTGAACGTCCTGATGTCATTGTAGAGAAACCACTCCACAGTCTTCGAATTACCGTTTGGTGCGCGGTATCTGGTCATGGAATGATTGGTCCTTATTTCGTTGAAGATGATAATCAGAATCCACTTACTGTCAACCAAGAGCGTTATAGAGAGAAAATTATTATACCTTTTGTGAGAGATCTAAATAACTTTTGCCGTGCACGAAATCTACAGTTTCGCACACAATGGTTCCAACAAGATGGTGCAACGAGCCATACAGCTGTGCGCACCTTAGACTTACTCCGTCAGCATTTCGATAATAGAATAATTTCTCGGGGAACAGACTTCGAATATCCTTCTCATTCACCTGATCTGACGCCACCTGACGCATACATTTGAAGCATAATGAAGGACAAAATATTTCACTCGGAAAATCCGCCGGCGAATATTGCCGAACTACGGGAAAGAATACAAAATATTTTTCGGCAGTTACATCAACCACTTTTTATAAATATGTTTATTGACTTACAAAATGGATATGAAGCTTCTTTGCGTCGGAATGGTGAACATTTTGAACCCTTACATTACAGAAATTAAAAATTAATTTTTATTTTCGGTACTGTTTATTTTGGCGGATACTGTATTATAATTTGACATTATTCCCGCTTTAGAGCGTACTTTCCGCTCGCATGTTTTCATTTACAATAAACTAAAGAAAGTTAGTAAATAATAGGTATATTAATAGTACATTATACACTAAGCGACTAAAGTGATCCATTTAATCCCGCGGATGGGACCCATTTAATCCCGCGGATGGGACCCATTTAATCCCCGAGGGAATCAATCCATATACATTTTTAATAAAAATAAATACTACTTAGGATGGACTTTTACGAAACTTGACTGGGCATCGAGGATGTTCTTTTATGAAATGAAACTTGGCTGGGCATCGAGGACGGACTTCTATTTTTTTGTAGTAAGTCAAAGTGCGCCAATAAAAAAAATAGCGTAAAGTATTCGTGGATAACTGGTCTTTCAAACACGCGCGATTTTTCGAGCACGACGGCGCAGTGTTATAAGACCTTACAAATTAGACCGATTCAGACGTCATTTTAATTATTATTTTCTATCTTAAAACCCATCCAAAACACCTATGTTATAGTTGTAGTTAATATTTAAAAATATTCAAAGTGTATAACTAATTACTCCCAATATTTTTCGAACCTCAATTTGTTTAACCTTGTAAATGTCATCTTAATGTCGTTTACGACTTTTGTAAGTTTTAAATTGTCATTAGTTGCTTTTACGCCGTTTTTGATAGATTAAGTTATTTTTCATCTCGAAACCTTGACTAAAAACATCAAATTGAAAGATATTATGGATACAGGACACGCGTGAGACACCATTGAAGCTTCAGGACTTTGTAATTAGAGGTAGAGGAAACATATGAAACCTTGCCATCTTCGTCTGACCATTCTACTTGAGATATTTCAATTTTTTTGTTCTTGGGAATCTTTGCATTAATGTCCTTATCCTGTAATACTTGTCTTTTCACAGTAGATACTTTTTTAGCCTGCTTTAAAGATATTTCTTCTTGAAGCCTCTGGAACACTGGAGTATCTGTTAGAACCTCTGTGCTCTTTTTATTTCTGGCCTTTCTCCGAGTGGTGTGCATAGTTGATTTAGGATAAGGAATAACAGCTTCTGGTGAAAAATATAGTGTGGCTGGACTAGGGCTTCTTATTTCGGAAGGACCTGCTATCTGTGGTTCAAATTGATCTTGAATTGATACTGATGCATCTGTTCTCCGTAGGGTTGATTGATCTGGAGTAGAAGTCTCCGGTCTTGTCATATCTGGAACATCTGTTAGACTTGCTGGTAGAAATATAGAGTCGTCGAATATTTTATCATTGAATGGACTTTTTAAATTGGAAAATAATCTTTGAACAATGGGTTTGTTGAAACCCATAGCGCGACCAAGAGACCTAGCCTCGGCGATGCGTATTGATACAGTTTTGTTACGTCTCATAAATCCTGTAAACCAACATTTTCCAGCGCACCTATTCTTCGATCAAGACGAAGGTATTTTGTGTGTGTGTTTTAGTTATTGGCTTTAGTCGTGGACTAATTGGCCAGCGCTCTATTTTTTGTTAGTACTATATCTAATACAGTATAATATATTTTTTTTATACATACATGTTTTTTTTTAAATAAACAACCAATTCTTATAATATAACTAAGTTATTATGTTATAGGGTGGGTTAACATTTTTTTCTCCTTTTTTATTTTTTTTATTTCTCTTTTTTTCTTCTTTTTTTTGTTTTTATATTTTTTTTTATAATTTTATTATTATTATTATTTTAATTATTTTTTTCATCTTCTCTTTTTTCCTCTCTTTTTAAATTTTTTCATATATCTATTTTCATTTTTTTCAAATGTTGGTAAACTACATACATTATCATTCCTTGTACTCAAATTCTGTCTAAATTGGTGGGTAGGTCTATCCCATTTTGTCGCAGTTGGTGTAGGAATTCTTCAATCTCTCGATGGAAGTTTTGGTAACCCAAAATTATGTGTTGCAATGTTCCAAGTGAGCAATCTGGTGAATATGCCAATCCAATTTTATATAAATGTTCTGGATATCGCCCATGTCCGCATCTAATTCTGTTTAATGTTTTTATAAAATGCCGATTGGGAGTATTATGAAACCGGGTGTTTCTAAATATTTTTGGTTGTATATTTCTAAAACACAAACTTTTTATGTTCATTTATAAACAATTATCTCCATTCTTCCATTTGTTTCGCTTTCATTAAAGGACGTAAATCCGTAAATGGTATTTTATCTTCACTTGATGTTTCTCCATCTGTCGTTGCTAGTTTGGCTAATTGATCTACTTTTTCATTGTTTTTTATATCATAATGGCCTTTAATCCATACCAAACTGAAATTTTTCCCTTGTTCTTTTAGTGTTCTGGTGATTTCTAATATGCGAATAATGATTGGTGAAAGATTAGATGTCCATTTTAAATTTTTTATAGAATCTATAGAACTTTTGCTGTCAGCTAGAATTACGAAATTAGGTTTCTCATGATTATTCATGTATTTTAATGCTTCTAATATTGCTGTTAGTTCTGCTGAATAGATAGACATCTGGTTTGGGAGTTTTACTAATTTGGAAACATTATCGTTTGGACGGAAAAAAGCACATCCAGTGGCTTCTGTATTTTTTAACCCATCTGTGTATATGTAATCTGCATTTGGCCATTTGTTATGTAAGGTATTGTTGATATAATTATTTATAGCAGTAATAATTGGCATATCTGTATGAAGGTAACATGTTGGTACATTAATTTCTAATAATGTGTAGTCCACATTGTAACAAGGAAGAACATCACTTTTATACATATTTTCTTCAAATTGCCTTAGGAACCGATAACTTGTTGTGAGGACGGGTTGCTTTTTCTTTCTCCACTAGGGAACATTTAATAGTGAGGATAGTTCGTGCAACTGTTCATGTCTATTTTGAGCTATAAGTTTGGATACCATCACATCACTCAAGTATTTTCTTCGTAAGTGCAAAGGAGGCTCCGCAGCTTCGACTTCTAGGACATTTAGTGGTGTACTCTTTAAGACTCCCAGGCATAAACGTAGACATTTGTTTTTAATTAATTCCACTTTTCCCAATTTATTCATTGTTGAGTTTCCGTATAGAACCGAACCATAGTCCATGATTGAACGTATTAGAGCTCTATAAAAGATAAAACAATATTTGGATCTGCTCCCCATTTTGTATTGCAGAAGACTAATAATATTTATGCTATTTTCACATCTTCCTGTCAAACTATTAAGATGGTTTTTCCATGATAGTTTTTGGTCTAAAGTTATGCCCAGATACTTAACCGATGTCTTATAAGGAATGTTCAAAGGCCATAGTGCAATGTTATTTTCTGGCTGATAACGTTTTCGGGTGAATGTGCAGAATATGGTTTTGTCTTGTGACATCCTGAATCCATGAGTATCTAAAAATGTGGAACGCTTCACGATTTTGCGTGTCATCCTTGCGCAGGGGCCATGCTAATCTTCTCTATATCGTTCCAATTTTAGTATATGTACTGCCGAAGCAAGTACAGAAGGTATTTTCTTTTTGTGTTAAATCGCTAATTGATATGCCATGGTTATGACATGTTTGGGTGTAAGACCATGGTGAAGCTTTGCCATCGTTTGCAGATAGCTAGTTAAAGTTTGCTCTTCATCCCTGTCAAATACTCAGTTAACTTCATGATTAGGTGTAAGTCTTGGTGCTCCTTCTAAGAATTGGTCGCTGAAGTCGATTTATTTGAGATTGTGTTTATCTCTGTAGCGCCTCAATGTTGTGCGTGGAATTTTATATTTCTCTGACACACTTTTGAAGGACAAACCTATCTCTATTACCTCAGAAAGTGCTTTCTTCATATCAATTTCTGGTGTATTGCTACACGAACGGACTTTCGCCATTTTTATGTCTGAAAAAAATCAAAAAATGAATGTAGGAAACAGTGGCCACACTTAGTTTGGAAAAATAAATGGTGGCCAGTGTTCCCTCACAAACAGGTGGCCACTGTCGCCGAAAGCACATGTTTCAATATTTATTTAAAAATCCATGGCTTACTTCACAAAACAAGTTTTTCAGAATTTTGAATCGTTTAATGTTAATTTAAAACGAAAGCTACTTACCAAAGTTATTGCAACGTGTTGTCGTACATGCACCTTCACTTACGAACGTTAACGAGGAACTACCAAAAATCAAACTGTATCCGGCAGTGATACGTACAAGAGGATGTATACTACCCTCTATGGGACAGCGCTTCACAAATCACCCACACTCTGAGCTTCACAAATCACCCACACTCTGCGCTTTAAACAGATTACAGTGGAAGACATTGAGAGGTGACCACTGTTTCCGCATGGCCACTGTTGCCGGTCCTCCCCTATGTTAAAAACTGGGCTAAAGTTGATTTGATGATTTAGTTGATAGATTTTGTTCTTTTCGCGGGCTGGTAACTACATGAAGGTTTAAAGACAACTGTTCGAATATATTTTGATGATTATATTTTGAACGAAGTGTGTATGCTTTTTTATTCTGTCGGGTTGAATTCTTGTGATTTATTGGGTCTGTAAAATAAACCATATTTTTGGGGCGGTCTTGTCTGCCCTAAACACATAAAATATATTTTCGTCCTTGTGTCGAGGACAATCCCGGTTGTGTGGTCCAAAAACAATAAGTAAATGTTTTGTCGCATTATCATTACAAATTTAATGGGTTTAGGAAGTCTATCTGTGGGCATTTGAATATACTTTTATAAAATGGGTGCTAGACTCCCGCTGACTAGGGAGAGGACAATCATGGCGAGCGTAGTTACCATGTGGCAACACATTCTTAATAAAATAATCAAAACAGACGTAACTTTAAAATTTCCAAATATTCTCCAATCCTCGACTATTCTCACGATTAGACAACACGGTAAGTCGTTATAAATGAAGTGTGCAACGGTATTTGTATGAAAAATTTAGTATATCAGTTTATATCATGAGACATATTCACCTCTGGAAGATGAAGCAGTTGCTGGATTCCATGCTTGCCTTTCTGTTGTTCCATCTAATTCATTTATATGAGTTTGAACCTATAAATAATACCCATATTACTGTTTTATATAAACTGGATATTTTCCTTGTTCAATTTACTTCTAAATCTCCATCTGGAAGATAATTCAAAGTTGTTTCGATAACACCTGACGGCCCTTCAGTCTTCACTTCCAGATTTCCTTCTTTGACTGTTGTAGTAACAAGGTGCATATCTGCAGAAAATTGATCCCGATTATCTGTACGCGTTGCTACCCCAGGAGAACGTTCACCTCTATTTGACTGTAAATATAGAAACAGTATTGAAAGAGAAAAGCTAAGCTACATTGAGCAGAAGTAATATCAGCAACGTTAATTTGAAGAGTTTTCTAAACTGAAAATAACAATTTACTCAACATTGAGTAACAAAATCCTTACAAACCTATAAACCAGAGCAAAACAAACAAAAATTAATAATACTAACTTGTCATTCATTAAATGAAATAAGTCTTTTTATAAATATAACATACCCTGTCAGCACACGGGCTTCCTATTCTTGAGCAAAGATTATTTATGGTTGGATCAACTCCTGTCATCTTATCAGCTGTGTCAATTGTCTATAAAGAATAACGAGTCTTTTAAAAAATATATCACTATAATTGTTAGGTAAATACTCATAGATTAGGCAAATAATATATATATTATTTTGCAGGAAAAATTTATACTACTCACATTTTTGATGAAACAATGATTTGAGAAAATCAAACAGAGAGGAGAGTATAAAATGATCCCTACAGGTAAAACGATCATCGGCTTTTAAACTGATTTAATAGCAGCACCTAAGATATTTTGAGTGAAATTCGTGCTCTTACGACTGAACCGTAAAATAGCTGTCAGTGCCATCGTGTCATGGATTTGTTGGCAAGGTGTAATATTTTATCATAAATATTCAAAAAGACCATGCTTCATCTAAAGTAAACTATTATTTGAGATTATACAGTTTCAGTCTACGTAAATATTGATATATTATTAATTTAATATATAAATATTAAATGTTTTAAATTAATTTTCTTTGCCCCACGTTGGCTTCGACAATTGTTATATTATTGTTTTCAAAATTGATATTTAGTTTAACGCCAAATGAAATTATTATCTATTATTGTGGATAGATTTTATTTGTGAATTTAAATTGAATATTTATAGATGAGATTTAATAAAAATCCTACCACAATTTCTTTAATGCTCCACGTTTCTGGTTAATTTGTTATGGACTTATAATCTTTTTGTAATAATGACTAATAACTAAATATGAATATAATGTTAATATGAAAATAATAATTGTGCAGATTAATAATTGAGCTAGCTAATTAATATATGAATACAATATTCATATTATATTATTTGTTAGATTTCATCCTACTCATCCAGCTCTTTCAAATCATGTAGTTTCATTCAATTTAAGTTTACCTCAGCCACTCTCATTTCTCTATCACTCTTTCTCTCAGTAGGGTTCCTGAACGTAGTTAAAAAAATCAACATCACTACTTAATGAAATTTATTTTATATATGAAACGAAACTTTAAAATGGTGCCTCAAAAAAATGCAATTGACGATTTATACATATCTTCTTACAGAATAACTTGTTAAAAACCTTCCTTTTGTGCTATGTAGAGATTATTTAGTTAAAATTTGAGGCTCATATAATAAACAAACCCTATGTAGATTCATATGAGTATTATATAAAAATAAATGATTATCTTGTTTCAAAAATACTAAATATCCTTATAACAACAAAATACTAAATAGATTATATGTATAAATTTTCACGTACACAACTATTATAAACCTTAAAACTATTCATTGTTTGAGACGACTATGCAGACTCGTTAGCATAAATTTACATAATCGTTTGAGACGTTTATATATCTCTGAAGGAGAAACATCTATATTTAAAATTATTCAAATATTGTAACTTTTTTGTTACTCTAAAAAGGTATTACTGAAATATATCGAACTATGTTAGTTCAAACAAAACCGTGTAATGGAGTGGCTTGGCTTTGATTTTTCAATCTACATTATTTAATCTTAAAATCTTAACATATTATAACTTTGTGTATGTGATAAACTGAAAATAGTTGTGCATTATTACTATATGTGGAAAGTTTTATATATTAATACATATCCTCTATCTAAATTCTAAAGAAAACATTGAAATAAAGAAAATATGCATATGTACATGTAATACTAGTGATACACACTGTATTATCAATAATTTGAAAGGTTCAATATACCAGTAAAATTTGACATTTTAATTTCATATGACATTACTGCAGAATAGACTTAATGACAGATAGATTTTAAAACGATTTGAAAAACCAGAATACAGATGTCTCTATTAGTAAATGGCACTTATAAATAAAATAATGCAAATCTCTCTTGGTATATAAAAACGTAAATTCGTAATTTAAAAAAAAAGAATTCTAGGTAACCAAAGGAGAAGAGAATTATTTATTGAAACATTTTAGTTAGTTGAATTTGAAATCCCCATGAGACAACATCATAATAAGAGTTGTCTCAAATTTAATTTTGAATATTAGGGAATTTATATAATCGTTATCAGTTCAGCATATCTTGCCTTTTGTAAAGCCAGTGCGTGTACTATTCACAAAGAATTACCGCTAAAGTGCAAGTGTTTTTCGCGTTTTCAAAATTATTGATTTGGAAACATTTGTTCCGGAAATTCTAAAAATACGTTTTAGAATACGTACGAGATCTTCTAGTATCCAGTTTGGTGAGTCCAGTCCATATTATATATTATTCTCGAGAATTAATAGGCCTTTGATCAAAATTATTTCGAAAATAGACGCATCTTATGATTAAATTATAGTAACGTTACTTATATAAAATTCTACGTCAAGTGCAGACAATTTTGGGAACAGACAATTTACAAGAAAATTTACGTATTTTGATAGAAAATTATATCTTTGTTTATGCGTTTATGATATTTTTGAAGAGTTTTAATTTTTGTGAGTGTTATTTTGATAATGTATTATATAAATTTGAATTCCAAATCTCTTTTGCTCTCTTTTCATATTCATTTTCATTATATTTGATAATTTTTATACTATAGAAAATTTAGTATAATAAGTGACATTTAGTTAATCTCCTGACAGTAAATTCATATATGTCATAAGATAATTTAAATTGTCTTATAGTGTATTGGATAAACAGTTACTGTAGATTTGAATAGTGTGATACGTAATTTAGAAAATTATTTGGAAATTTACAAATTTGAATTATTAGTTGAAAGCTTTGATCCCTCCCTGAGAAAAGAGTGAGTTGATTGGTGTTGTATTGATTTATCTTTCATAATATAAAATTTAATATTTATTTAGCCGGGCATATTAATTTGACAACTGCTGTCATTAAAAATTTTATAGGTTATATTTAGAGGTAAAGGTATTTTCACAATAGTGTAGTTATTATCACAAATTGTGATGACAGCTACAAATTAAATTCAGCATCATATATAAAATATAATAAAATTAGTAAAACAGATTAGATATATTATAATATATTATTAAAAACATGCAACACAAATTAAATAATACATATGTCTACAATTTCCATTAGGTGAGTTTTCACATTATCTTATTAATTAAAATTGTTTTATTAGGTGTTTATATTTTAAATGATCATTTACTTATTATTGTTTCACTACTCGTTAATTTTGGATCCAAAATATGATAATGAAAACACACCACCGACCTTTTCACAAGCTGACGCTTTCAAAATGTCTACTCATGACGCTTTCCCGCTCCACGATGTAAATTCTTTTCTTTGAAATTATGGGGTGATAATGGCTTTCCTAGGGGTTACCTTTTCAACACTATTATTGTCTGTGCACTTAACTAGATTTTAATATTTGTTGGACTTTTTATATTCCATATATAACACTTTTTACTTTAAATTCCTATAAAAATGGATCACATTCAATTTTCACCTGTGGCTTCTCTCCTCACCAACGCTTCACTGCCCACTGCCGCGTTTTTTATCCACCAACCCTAATTTTTGTTGATGACCGGAAGTTTGTATGTTCTAGAAAATTCTTTGGATTATCGTTCAACTGCCACTTTGGTTTTATTAATATTTTATTGTTTTTTTGACTTAAATTTGCTATTATACATTGTTTTTTATGCACTATAACCTTATCGTCATTCATTTATTCACTGAATAGCATTTATCATTGTTTTTCTTGTTAGTCAATTATATTGAAGTCTCCCGATTGGTCAATGCAATCATACAAATTTTTCACTTTCTACAACTTAAATATTTACATAATACATATGGATATTATCCATTATTTTTTTCTTATTCACTATATCGCTATACCTAAATATATCAGTAATCATTTATTTTTATTCTTAATATCTCATATCAATTGCATTTTACGTTGGTATACCTGCCGTCAATTTTTACATTCCTATTTGTTTGACATTACCTACTAATTACAGGTTTTTACATTTTATTATATTTCCTTTTAAAGTTTATAATTGAATATTTCATTTAACATATCATATATTTATATTTTTTTCTAATTCTAAATTTACTTATTTATCAATCATACATAGTTCTGTTGATTTTGTTATTCCTATTCCTTGTATTCTTTAAATATAAGCAGATCTTGTAGGTGTCTAATATTCCGTGTGGCGTCACGTTATTTTATTGAGCTTCGTTGCTTGTTAAGTTCTGTCTAAGGTTGCTTATGGTACTGAATTATTTTAATAAATGTTTAGCAATAATTATTTATGAATTATTTTGATTTTCTTATTTATATTCTTTATGATTATGTGTACTGATTCAATTAATTACATTTTTCTATATTTTTATTAATTTGATAAAGTTTTGATAAATTACTTTTATTGATAGATATCATAATTTTTTATTCTCCACTATGATTTTACTACTCTTTATATGCTTGTTCATTCTACAACACTATATTATGTTATTACAGTAAGCCAGTGTATAAGGATGAAACTCTTAACCGTAAACAAGGAATTATGGTGGTTGAGGATATGTCTATTAATTTATGTATTCAAAATCCAGAAATAATTTAAATTGTAATATAAATAAATAAACACTCAGATCATTATTATTCAATAATTTTACAAACTATTAATTAAATACCTAATACAACTCTGTATTTATGATTCAATCTAGACGGAAAGCTCTAGTTAACTTATAGAAATAGAGATGGCAACACGATATGAAATCAACTAATGTCGGTAATTATTTAGTTCTATTTGTTATCAATGTTAACCTTGTTAATCTATTTACAAAATGCAGTTATTTAATTATTATTTAGTTTTGAATAATAATCTCTTAATTGATCAACACAATTGTTGTTATACTTTGGAACTTAATTGAAACTATTAATCAAATTCAAATATTTTACACGATTATAATGATAGCACAAATTATTAATTTATTGTTTGACATTCAAGGGGTATAATGCTTTGTTTGACATTATTGTGGTGATTATTTGTTATTAATTTGCTAATATAGGTGTTCTTCAAATATCCTTTATATCATTTTTCTATTAGTGATCGAATAAGAAGTTATAGTTTTTACTTTATATCTAACGTTCAATAGTTTTTTAGGTTATATTAATATCGTTTAAACAGTTGACACAATTGACTCTTTAGTGAATATTCATATTGGTTCTTCCTTTTAGTTATAAATAGGATGGCCAAGTAATTCAAATTTGTACTTCTTGTAACGTCATTATTTTTTTCATATATTTCAAATCACTTTATTTCTCTATTTATTATTGATCCATATCAATTTGTCTTCCTGTATAATAAGGTAAGTATCCTTCTTAATTCACAATTCTCTTCCGTACTATAATGTAATTTATAAATATCTTAACTTGGATTTTTCTATCAATATAATTCACTGTCATACATCATTTAAGTTTAAATTCTCCTTCTTATAAATTTCTATAATTTTCCTTATTAAACAATTACAAAGTATTCTTCTCAGTTTCAGATTTTCTCTTATATAGTTTAACTTCTTTGTAGATTATTTGTACTCGAATTTTCTATTAGAATAATTACGGTTACATCTATCGTTTAAAATTTAACCTGCCATCCTCTTATTTATTTTTGACACCAACCATCCATAATTTTATTTCCTACTAGATGAACATTTTATTCAATTTAGAGTTTAAGTAAAGGACTACACTTAGTATCATCTTTATAAATTTCCTTATATGATGATTTTTTTACAAATTAAAATTAACATTTTCATTATTAATTATTGGATTGATAATAATTATCCCAGTAAAATTTTTTTCCTCTTAACCACCTTTATAATTCATTTGATTAGAGTTTTCATTGAATTTATCCATGCAAATCTATCAATTTTTATTTTAGTCCAATATTATATGATATGTGTAGGGGAGGGTGGGGCACAATGGAACACGGGGCACAGTGGAACAGTTCGTGTAGCGGATTTACAGAAGTGTCCAGTGCAACGGGATTTCGGTAGTAAACGCTGCGGGCCACACCCAACAAAGTCAGCTAATGTCCCCTGCTCATCAGTCGCGTACCAAACTTGACGAGGTAATGTGTTGTTTTTCGCTGTGAAAGTAAAAACTTAGCGCCAACGGATTTTTGCCTCCAGGTAAGACTGATTTTTTAATTCAATGGGCTTTCATGGCATTTCATTGTACATCTATTCCTGAAGTTTTTGCTCGACTTTCGCATTTCTACTGCTTCACGTTTGTGGTACAGAGTATGGGAAAGCAAAATGTCGGGTTTGGGGATCCTTGAAACAGATGAATTTGGGGCACAATGAAACGTTTCATTGTGCCCCATGTGTTTTTCATTGTGCAGTAAGTATGGTTTTTTCTTCTTGTTTCAGAAATGGTGCGAAATCGACAGCGCAAGAGTACCAAGGGGCTCTTCTCGGAAGATGACATGAAGGCAGCAGTGGAAATGGTCATGAATGGAAACAGTTTAAGACGTGCTGCTACATTGAAGAACGTTAGTTATGTCACTTTATCAAGATATGTGAAGAAAAGAAAAGAATATGGTGATGGTGGAAAAGAGAATATGAAATATGCACCTAACTACGCAGTTAGGATGGTCTTCACACTGAAGCAGGAGGAGAAACTGAAAAACTAACATTATGTGCTCGAAGATGTTTTATGGCCTACCAGTTGAAGATTGCAGACGAGTTGCATACGAAATGGCAGTTATGAACAAAATACAATGCCCTATATTATGGGGTGAGAAGAAAATTGCAGGAATTGACTGGTTTTAAGGTTTTCAGAAAAGACACCCCAAACTCAGCGAACGAACTCCTGGGGCCTGCAGCTTGTCTCGTGCTACTTCGTTCACCAAATGAAATGTTTGTGTGTTCTTCCATAACTTGGAAACACTGTATCGACAACACCCAGAGTTTGGAGATGGGACAAGGGTGTTCAATTTGAATGAAACAGCCACATCAACTGTGCAGAAACCCCAGCGAATTGTGGCTGAAAAAGGCGTCAAGTAAGTGTGCAAAGCTACAAGCGTCTGGCAGCATAATTCCGCCAGTCATGATTTTTCCACGTGTTCATGTCAAGGACCACATGACTCAAGGAGCACCTCCAGGCACACTGGCTTTAGCCACCCCTAGCGGTTGGACGATATCAGAACTTTTTGTGGAAGTTATTAAGCATTTCATTCACCACACTTGCAGTTCTGGAGAGAACCCCACTCTATTAATATATGACAATGTAGAAAGTCACTTGTCCCTGGAAGCTCTTATGCTATGTAAGGAGAACGGTGTCTCAGTTTTGACTTTACCTCCCCATTCATCCAACAAAATGCAACCACTAGAAGTTGCGGTTTTCGGGCCTTTTAAAACTTATTATAATGCATCACTTGACTCTTGGATGATGCAAAATCCTGGCAAAAGTGCTTCAATTTACAATACAGCATCATTCGTGAACACAGCTCATCAGAAAAGCATGACACCTTCCAACATAATTGCAGGTTTTAATAAAAGTGGGATATATCCGTTTGATCGAGATATTTTTACAGAAGGAGACTTCTTATGCAATTATGTGACTGACCGACCGCCTCTTACCGTTGTGGACGATCAACCACCTAGGAGAAATGTTTATGCTGTGCCAAGTGATTTGCTCAACGGTTCCCTCCCTCAGGAGCAGCTTCTATGGAAGAAGCAAACCATACAGACGTCGGTATCCTTGATCCAGGAGCTGGTCCAAGTCATGCTTTCCTATCTCCCGAAGATTTTCGTGGTTATCTAAAAGCAGGAGAACGAAAAACTAATCGAAAGCAGCGGAAGAAAGGAAAGAGTATGATAGCCACGAGTACTCCAGAAATGAAAGCCATTGCAAAGAAGAAGCAGCCGATTTCAACTTCCAGAATACTGTCTGTTAAAAGGCAGGTGTTCGTAATTCAACCAAAAACGAAGAAGATAAAATCTAGTGAACATGCTCCAGTTCATTCATCAGAGGACGACGGAGAAGACGATGATGACATTGAATATGCAGACACAGACGACGACATGAGCACAGATGAGATTTTTGCTGTTGAGCCCGACCATTTTGCAGAATTGAATCGACTTCCTGTTTTGGGAGATTATGTTTTGATCGAGTTCAAGCTTAAAAGCCAATCTAAATTCTATGTTGGTCAAATCACCAAGATGAAAGATGATGAGGGGGACTATGAGGTCAAATTCCCACGATACCAAAAATGCAACAACTTTATCGAACCTCTTGTGGATGACATAGCCGCTATTGATGACAAAGACATAAAGATGCTACTGGAAAATCCTTCTGTGGTCCAGGGCACTAAAAGACAAAAGGGCTTCATCTCATTTAACGTTGATTTTGGCAATTTGAACATTGGCTAAACAAAAGTATTTTGTGTTTTCAATTCCAGATCCTTACCTCTTTTTTTAAATGCCTTCTCTTGACATTTCCAATTCAAAAAATAAAGTTTTTTATGAATTATCGTGTTTTTTTCAATTGTTCCATGGTACCCCTGTGTCATTGTACCCCAGGAATGGGGCACAATGACACAAAATTCATTTTTTGAAAAATGGCTGCTCACGGTCACATATGATTTCTATAATAACGGTTCATGCATTTCTTTCATAGCTTAGATCCTTAGGTCAAAGGAAATCATTAAAATGCTGATAAATATTTTTTAGTATTCTTGTAATATGAACTATTTTATGCAATCCTTATAAAAATAAATATTTCCGATTATTTAATGAAAATCATCTACTCATATCTCACCGACCGTAAATTCTTCATAAATATCAAAGAAGGCCATGCGGGACCATATCACATATAAGTCGGAGACCCACAAAAATCAGTTTTGCCACCTTTGCTATATTCCCTATTCACCCACTACTCCTCAAATCCGAACTGCCATGTATACTGACGACACTTAGTTTTTCTTATCAGCTAAAACACCAGACATTGCATTACACCACATTCAAACACATTTAAATAGAAACATCAATCCATACCTGAGAGAGAATAAATTAGCTAATAACGCCTCCAAGACAGAGGACTTGTTACTCTGGAGAATTGGAATGAAAAAAAGCTCATTGCAATCGCAGCTGTGCATCTATGGGCAAATGATCCAACGCAGCAACGCCGTTAAATACTCTAGATACACGGTACAAGGTAATACCAACGCCAACGCCCACATTAGCCAGTAATTGCAAAAAGCTAATGCTGCAATTAGTAAATTATACCTCCTAATATGCAGACATAGTTATTTCTCAACGGTAAAGAAACTCTTAATTCACAAACAGATCATCAGACAGATAATCGCATACGCTGCCCCAGTTTATTATACCGCTAAAAATACAACTTCTACACACTGCAGATGGTGCAAACCAAGTGTCCCCGCATAGCAAGTAAATACACAGCAGGTTACCCCAAACTTCCTAGAACCTCATGGTTACACGAGCAAGCCGACATACCAACTATCGACCTTATAATGGTGCGAGAGTGTATTTTGTGTACGGAACTCGATAATGTAGGTCCTGAAGTGTCTTTTCATAAGTTAGTATTGATTGTGCGGCGTTGCCATAACAGTTCGATCATTAGAGTCTCTCTTTATTTAACCCACTTACAAAATCTTGTGTTACTTTTTAAATGTTGGGGACAAAATAAACATCAATTCATGAATGAAATGCTTTATCTGGTATGTATCATATATCTTAGTCATCGTATCGTCATCCAACAAAAACAAAAATATAACATAACCAACATCTGCCATGTTGCTGTCTCTCATAAACTATCCCCTCACTCGATTTTGAAACCCTATTTTTCAGCTGCTTTTCAGGGATTTACCAGTAGAACAAAACGTTGAGTCATATTTATATATACCTACCAGGACAAAATAACTTTCTCTAACGAAAAGAAATGGATAATACCGGAAGGGCAAGGAGCCAAGTAAACACAGAACGTACACAAGGGAAGCAAGAATTGCCAGGTCATTGAGTCACTATTCATTATTCGTAGCATAACTTGTAAATAGGGATTGTACAAATTATTGAATTAATATTTTTTAATCTAATCTAACGCCATGATACTAGTTGAAATTAGCGTGCTCTTGTTAAGATGCTGATCAGAATCATCAATAAAATTATAGTATAAAACTGCTATTACTGTTATGAAGTTTACAGAAAATTTACTTTATGATTATGATAAGTTGTTTAAATTTGTTGCGTAGATTGAATCTACAACCAAATATGTTATTGGTTCTCTTTCTTGCTTGGATTTTCAATAGTGGGTAAAATGATCCCGGGATCATTTTATCAGTACCCAGGGGATCATTTTGGACACAGTGGTATACAAAATGATCTTTTAGTTCTTATATCTTCGCGAAAAAAATAATGAAAATTATTTCTAATGGCTTACGCTTACTAAATTTGTAGTTTCATTGATTAGCTACCACTCAAATATTTTGAATTTAAGAAAAAGATGCATACACTGGCTTTGCAGATGTTTTTCATCAGAAGGATCATTTTGTACCACCTTCCTCTGTCTATTTTCTGAACCTGAATTTTCATATGAGTGGAATGGCAGAAGGCACTAGATATATTAATGAAAAAAGAATGGATAGATACTTTGACTTAACATATCCATGACGTCGGACAATGTGGAAAAATAATGAATTTCAAATGTAATCTGTTATAGATATATTGAAAGTATTTTTTTTCTGTGATCATAATAAACGTAAACTAAACTTTTATTTTGAAATTTGTCACCCATAAAAAAATAAGTTCATAGTAAAATTTGAGACATTTAGTACGTTGTAAGTCTATTTATAAAAAAGTAGAAATAAAGAAGTGTATACCTTACTATGTAAGCTTATTACACAATAAGGGACAAACGAAGAAAAAATATGATCAATATAAAAGCATATCAGATGAAGGGTAACAAATAATAGATCTTTAATGAAAAGTAGATAATTATAACAAGCAAATTATGAAGTTTTGATATGAATACTACCCGTTGAATGATATTTTCAATTGTTAGAATTGTTTTCCAAAATTTACCTGTGAGCATCCGTCGAATGGTCTTCCTACCGAAATTCCAGGGCCGTTCTGACCACTCATCTGATTGAATTTATTAGTCTGTCAAAAATAAAATATATAAGCTGTTAAAATATCTTTTCAAGATACAAGGTACTGAAAAAACAAAATTTATGCACGTTTTTTACGATTATATCGAAACTGCTGGCAACATTGTAATACAATTTTTCACGAATATGTTTTGAATACTGACAGATCACATACATTTGTTTTTATATCAGCCTCTTACAGAGGGTGCTAGTTACACGGTTCGAACCGAGTACTTTTGAAACATACCCTTTTTGAGGTTAAATTTTCTAGTCCAAATTATATGTCACATTATTCAACTTTACACCAAAATGGTACTCGGGGAAAACTGCATACTGTGTACCGATTTCGGTATATTTTGAGTTGATAATGATGCCATAATAACTAATGCTCGTGTAACTATTTTTTAAAAACAGTTACCTATTTATTAAAAAACAGTAACATTATTCCAATGCGAAAGTTATTAATTGAATAAAGAATAACAAGAAGAAAATTGAATTGAATTTGACTAAAAACAATAAACGTGCTCAAAATGCATGCCGTTAAAAAAGTTTAGGGTCTCTAGCAAACGCCAAAATGGTTTTGTCTGTTAGGTGAAACGCAATGAACTGCGTTTCTGTTAAAATACCTATACTCGATAGTCGAAATTCTGTAAAGTGACTCATCGCTCTTACTGTCCATAAAATCAGTTGCAGAAGCGAACTTCATGAGCGCATCATTTTTGAAGGGTTCTTAATAGTCCTAAATAAAAAATAAATAGAAAATGTTCTTGTACGCTCTGGCGTTTAAATTTGAGAGAACAGAAATACGAAATTATTATGGTAGGTATCATTATGTATATACAGGGTGTTACCAAGAATAATACACATTTTTAAGGATGAGCTATAATAAGATGTATATAAAAAAGTCGATAGTCGAAATTCTGTAAAGTGACGTCATCGGTTATCTACCGATTTAAAGTGAACTCCATGAGCGTATCATAGTTTAAGGGTGCGAATACTGAAATATCTGGAATTTCAATTTTTAACATTTGAAATAATAACTTATCACAAGTTGTTCATAAGTAAGTTAAAACAAAATAAAAAAATGTTTAAAAGTCAATTCCAACTTACTACTACTAAAACTAAAAAAAAGGTGTTTGTCAAGACCAAACTAAATTACCAATAAGTATAGGTATGTTGCGAGGTCACTTGTAAAATGTCTGGCTAACTGGAAGCGGTATCACTCCCTGACGACTCCTCAGAATCATCGCTTTCTCCTCCTATATCGATAATGAGTGGTTCCGTCATTACTTCTACACGTTTGTCTAAATCCCAAAACTTTATTTCTTCTTTTAATACGTGTTGAATACATTTACGCCAACTCTCAGCAGTAACGGTATGCAGCGCCTCGTCAAACAGTTTCTCAACGTCAGCCATTTTGAATGTACTGTTTTTTCTCGCAACATAATTTTTCACTTGGGCCCAAACCAGCTCGATGGGGTTTAACTCACAGTGTTAGGGAGGAAGTCTAACAACTGAGACGTTGAAATCTTTCGCCATTTCATCGACAACGTACTTAATATAACTGCTTTTATGTTTCCGTACGAGAGATAGTAATTCAACTTTTAGCATTGCCTCGTTGTGCGGAATGCTTTTACTCTCTAACCAATCAATTATAACCCTCTTGCGACTAGCTGAAGTAGGTATTTGCTCCAGTCGACGAGAGTGGTATGAAGCATTATCCATAACTATCACTGAACCAGGAGTCACCTTTGTTAAAATTGATCTAAACCATGTTTCAAACCGGTTACCATCCATCTCTTCATGGTAATCGACAGTTTTTTTGGACTGAAAACTTAGTAATCCACCTTCTACAAATCCTTCCTCGCTGCCAATGTGAGTTATAATCAGTCGACGTCCTTTCCCAGAGGGAGCTTTTAAACCGGAAGAGAAACCCTCCATAAAGGCTTGTCGATTGCTTCGTATATTCATGTCTTGCCACACTTTTGACACAGTGTGGCCTTCATTTAACCATGTTTCGTCAAGATAATATATGTGCCGTCCTTCGTTACGAAACTGTCGTATCTGTTTTAAATAATTTCTCCTCCATTCCATAATGTCATTTCGTTCAATTAAGGCACTGTTTCTACTTCTTGTTTGGTAACGAAAATTCATTAATTTTAAAGTTCGTCTCAAAACTTTATCACTGATGTTTGGTAAAGTATCATCAGCTTCTATTACCTTGCTCAATTTAGCTACCGAGGGGATTTCATTCCTAAAATAAAAAGAATGTATTTCCCTACGTATAGCATTCCGTGTTTGGTCGTCCAAAACAATTTTCTTTCTTCCCCTACTTTCCGGTTTACAGTTTTCACCTCGTTCTCTTGTCAAAGATCCGTCCCGCGATTTCTTTGGAATATTGTATATAGTACTCTCAGAAACTTTAGTTAAATAACTGCACTTAATCACAGCGTCACTAACACCCAACTGTTTGTCCATGGCACGCAGTCCTTCGTACACATTTAATCCCGAATTAAATTGTTACGACGCCGTTTTTTATCGCCAACACCGCTACACTCCGCCATTATTGTCACTAAATATACCGATATAAATATTACAATAAATACCAATAATAACCGATTTATCACACAAAACCACAACACAAATACTGATGTTACGCTCATGAAGAGAATAAACACCTCACATAACTGTTTACTATCACTGTCTCATTCGCGTAGCTCGATCTATCTATCTCGTTCTCAAAGCCGGAACATTGAAGCGACTCTCCAACATTGTCAAATCGGCGAGTTTTTCACAACAAACTTTGCGTTCAAGAAATATACATAAACACTTTATTTCACATTTCAAGTAAACTAATTATTATTAGTCTGCTTGAAATTTGAAATAAATATATTAAATTGGTATTGACTTAATTACATTGCATCTTTTGTACCTGAAATATTGACACAATGGATTTGAAGTGTATTTATAAAATACAGCATTTCTCTCTAGAATACATATGGCAACTGCGCTTTAACCAAAGTGTTGATTAGATAGCTCTGACTCACTTTACACAATTTCGACTATCGAGTATAGCACCGATAAGGTAGACACATCCTATATCCTTCTTCGAAACATTTTCACACGGCGGAGTTGATTTTGGATCTATGAATTGAGAATTAACCGTCAGTTTGTGTACGCTCTCTCTCGCCAGAGACTATATTATAGCCAAATATTTAGAAAATAGGAGATGTATTTCCAACTTTGATGCATCTGTTTTGGATATTAAATGTATTTATTATTGCAACGAAGCTCAAAAGACTCTTTTCCATCGAGCAACCATTATTACCTAGTATCTAAATAAATTTAGTTCGACCCATTTTCAATTTAAAAAGTGCATTCAATTGAATGATAAGTTTATACATAGTTAAATCTGTTTCAATAATTCTTTTCCTTCAGTATCTCGCTTGTCTATCTTTCGTATTTTCTGACTAGTATTGGAAAGTTCCAGTTGATACGAAGCACGTTTTATTCCGTTTTTTGTGTTTTTATTTTATAGTTTACCAGAAGAAGTGATTTCTTTCTACTAAAGGGCTTTATACCAATCTAACTTTATAGTAAGATGTTTAAAATAATTATTTCATTCATACATTCGTTTCTTTTATATATAAAATTTAATTTTTTTCTTTTAATATTATGTGCATAAAAGTGCTTGAATGAAATTCTACTTAATTTATTGTTCATTTATCGTTCATATAGCAAAATACAGGATGATTCTAAATGTATGAGCCACGTTATTAAAATAATACTTTTCTTCACTTATATTCCTGAATTTTACTAAATTATACTTTTGATAGTTTCTTACACAATTGTAAATTTTAGCACTTTATGTATGGATAAACTGTATGTGTGGATAAACTTTATGTATGGATAAGCTTTATGTTTTATAAACTTTATGGTACTTGATAAACTTTACTACCTGATAAACTGTATGATGATTCAACTCTAATCTTCCACTTCATATAATGGTATGCTGTACTGGTTGACTTCCTGTTCCTGAGGGAATCTGTGACACCAGCGAACAGGAATTCAAGGGAAGTCATAGTTATCACCTACTGAATAGTTGCTTTTCTATTTTTATATCGCCGTCTAATATTAACTTGGATTATATTTTGTAGTTTCCCTTCTTGTAAATTCATTTCTACTATTGTTACTTTTTCCATTACAACTTTGATTATTTTTTATTATTTTTGTATCAACTTTGATTACATTTTGTAAATTTATTTCTACTATTGTTAATTTTTTCATTTCAACGTTGATTATTTTTTTTATTTAGATGAAACATGTTTGTTAAACGTATTCCTTTTTACTTTTATTAAATCACATTTGTAATTTTAACAACGTGGATCATATTTATATTCCTTCCAACCCTCTTCACAAGGTTTATTGATGTCGATGTGTACAGGGTTTTTCATTATATATGAACCCTTCCATATCTCACTTATTATTTGTTACAATTAAAAATGTCTCAAATAAGAGTTGATTGGTTATTGAAGTAGTTTTTAAAATCCAACAAAAATATTATACAGGATGTCCCAGAAAAGAGGGTCAGAGCCAAAGTGTTCTTTCTTAAATGGTACACCCTATATATTTTTATATTTTTAAACTGTTCACTTCAATCCGAATTCAACAATATATAATTGTTATAGTCTAACCTTAACAGTTCGGAAAATATATACGACACAGTAAGATGTAGTAATCTATCGATTTGAATTCAGTAAATTTGTTTACAAAATGAAGTAATATCAAACTAAGTAAGCCCAAGTGAAACTATAAATATTCTTCAAAATGACCCCCCATATTGTCAATGCATAGTTGGTATCTTTGGCGTAAATTCTCTAAACATTTAGAAATAATATCAGCATGATTATTTAAGTTATTAATTTTGCCTTGAATCTTTTCCTGAATTATCTCAAGATTGTTATTTTTGCCAAAGTTAACTATATCTTTCAGCATCCTCCACAAAAAAGAATCCAAGGGAGTTAGGTCGGGGCTATTAGGAGGCCATAGAATTGTCCCATTAATTCCGATCCACTCTGGAAACTGATTGTTGAGATGTTCTCTCACCTCTAATACATTATGGGGTGGTGCCCCATCTTGGTGCCAGATCATAATTGATCAGCTGTAAATTCATTTTCTAGTATTTCACTTATTTTGGGTATTACGCAGTTTAGGTAAGTTCTTCCTGTTAACTTATAATTGAAAAATATTGGCCCAACCACTTTATTCTGGAATATTCCACACCAAACTTTGATTGATTTCCATCCAGATTTCTTTATTTGTTGCACTTTCCGCTGGCTATGATTTTTATTTCCCCATGAACGTCTATTTTTTCAATTAAACACGCCAGCTGTAGAAGAACTGGATTCATCTGTCCAACAGATTTTCTGAAGGATATCTGGAGTTTCATTCAAGCGACGAAGCATTTCCTGACAAAATAATAACCGTTTCCGTTTGTGCAATTCAGTAAGAGCCTGCACGGGAAGTATCTTATATGGTTTATAATTGTGTCTTTTCAGAGTCCTAAAAATTTTCATAGGATGTTTTTGTAATATAATGGAGCTGGTTACTAACGAGTCTTCAGAGTTTTCTGCAAAAAAAGTAGTAGCGCAAAAATTATTCCCTCTTATTCAACTACCATAAAATCCAAAGAAATATATATTTTTTTACCTTCAAAATGCAGAAGTGTATCTAAATCATCCTCCTCATTAATTACACACGTTCGTTTTTTCCTAGAAAAGTTCTTAGTTGTCATTACATACTGGTATATTCTGTTGAACGTATTTTTGCTAGGCGCATGCCGATTTGGATATAATTCCATAAATTCTCTCCTTGCATCTAATTTGTTATTATTATTTTTTACAAATAGAGAAAATATTTCTATCTTTTCATCATATGTATACCACATTTTCTAAACTATCAAATACAATGTTTTATAATGGTGTAAATAACTACTTGTCAAATATGACAATGCTCTCATTGCCCGTTGTTTATAGTTGGTTTTCATCCCACAGAAAACTATTTTTAAATGAATATATTTTCTGAACTGTTAAGGTTAAACGATAACAATCATATATTGCTGAATTCGGACTGAAGTGAACAATTTAAAAATATAAAAATATATAGGGTGTCCCATTTAAGAAAGAATACTTTGGCTCTGACCCTCTTTTCTGGGACATCCTGTATAATTTTTTTGTTGAATTTCAAAAACTACATTAATAACCCGTAAACTCTTATTTGAAACATTGTTATCTGCATCAAATAATAAGTGAGATATAGAAGGGTCCATATATAATGAAAAACCCTGTACCAACTACAAAGCTGATAATATTCTAGCGGGCGCCCACTTATCGTGTTTTATCTAAATTGTTTTTTTTTCTTCCTCTACACAAAAATATTTGTCATTTGTAATAAGGAGAAGTAGTATAACATTACCCGCGAACTGATAAGATCTACTCCCAGATTGTTATTTAGCTGGTAAAAGAATCCCGCCTGATATATAACTAAGTAGCCACTACGAAAAAATTAGTAACAGAACAACAGGCGACATTCAATAATAGTTGAAACGGTTTTTAATGAATAGGTATAGGCCAGTAGAAAAAATCAAATCGGTAATAAATAATACAAAAGATTTTATTGTTTTATTGGCTTCATTTGTTGCCTAATATGACTATCCTAGCTCCCCCCCCCCCCCCCGGCGGAGTTGTGATAGAGTGGAGAGGCGGGTAAAAGTGTACTCCAAGTGAGGTATTTGTCGCGGCTTTACGGTTATATCTCGTTAAGGATTTAAAATATTGAAAACTGCTCTCTACATAGAATGAGACCAGGTTCATGTTTTTCAGATTACCCCTTCTCTAACTAATGATCATCAAAGTTGGACAAATATTAAAAATTTATAAAAAAAATCGTTTTAACTTCTGGTTTTTGGTAATATCATCTAAATTAACCCATGTGCCAATAAAACACGTATAACATGTTTCCATTTTCATTAATTATTTTGGAGCGTTACTTATTCGTCGGTTACTCCCACCTCTAATTCCAAATCCTTTTATTTCGAATGTTAGGAACCCGTCGGCGATCTTTTTACCATCGTAAAATATCTATTCAAACGACGATCCAAGTCGAATCGCGGCTTGTTCATTCTTCGCTGAGAATCAATTTCAGCATCCAGTTTCTAAATAATTTTGTTTGTGATATTAATGCTTCTGGCTGGTAATTTCTCTATATCTTTTCATATTGTAATTGTGTGCTTACAAATCATTCTATTTCGATTTTTCTATTTAGTTAAAATATTTCGTTTTTTTTAATATACAATATTTTTGTTATGGCGTTTCCAGCTTTTTCACCGTAAGTATTTTTAAAAAGCTGGTGGCGTTCAAATTTATTTTATGAAGCGAATTTATAACAGATTTTTTATGGTTATTTCCCACTGATTTAAATTTGCTTTTTCTGATTATTTTGAGAACAGGACGGATAAGAATGAACAGATTTCTGTAGTTTTATTTTGAAAATGAAATAAATTTTTTTTTATTGGTGCCTCATTTTACCAATTTAAAGCACACCTCAGCGTGTTTAAATCGAACTTTCAAACACGCGCGTTTTTTTATTATTGATCTGACAGCAGTACCTCGTAACATCAAATAAAAAGAAATACTATTTAGGATGGACTTTCACGAAACTTGGCTGGGCATCGCGGGCGGACTTTTATGAAATGAAACTTGGCTGGGCATCTAGGAAGGACTTCCATTTTTTTTGGTAGTAATAAAATAATAATAATATTTTATGATTTCAAAGTGTGCACCAATAAAAAAAATAGCGTAAAGTATTCGTGGATAACTGGTCTTTGAAACACTTGCTCTATTTCGAGCACTCCGGCTGCGCCGTCGTGCTCGAAAAATCGCGCGTGTTTGAAAGACCTCTTTGTCCACTTATACTTTAATATACTAATATGTATTGGAGTATAAGCTCCTAACCTGTTCATTTTATTCCTCCTTTTCAATTTTATACTGTTTCTCCTGTTTTTTATTTCTTTCCCTACAGCTCTACAGCCTTTACGGACTTTACGGACCCTACAGACTGTTCAGTCTACCGCACCATCCAGCTATACCGGATCATATAGCTCCAGAGTCCAAAGTCCAGACACCGACGGCTCAAGAACCCGTGAATACTACTGCGAGCTGTACGTCCCGAGTCTTCCCAAGATAAGTCCCTAACTTATTTTCGGTAGATATAAAATATTGAGCGATGAAATAAAACAATATAAAATTGACTGTCTCGACCCTTACTTCGTGGAATATGCTCATATTAGTGTTTTTAAATGAAGCTCAAGGTCTCTAGTTAATTCCACAATATAATACAAGTTATTGAAAATTCTAAAAAATTGACAATTGTTTCGATAAATCAATATCATCGTCAGAATGACAGAAGTTACATTTCATTTTATGCCTACCTGATGTTTAGTAGTTATATTTTTGGCTAGACCAAGAAGTAACCTAACTTGTGATTGGCTTAATATATGTTTATAGAAAAAGAAGAAGATGTGATATTACAAATATTGAAGCTTAGATATTATTAGCCCTATGGTGATATCCTGGATATCATGTTTCCAATTAAGATCAGTATAACTGTGCAATGATATAGAAAACCAGGAAAACTATATCTGCTGATCTTTACAATTATCACTTAAGAAGACAGTTTATTAGTGGAGAATTGCCTAGATTTAACTGTTCATTGACAACTTCATATTGTGGGTTTCTTAAATGTCTTCTAATTTCCAGTTCTTCAAGGAAATCCAGTTCTTGTTTCTTTTCACAAATATGCAGCACTTCTAGTTCTGTGTTAGGTGTCAATGAATGATTGGTGTCAAGTAGATGTTTTGCGTAGTGGGATTTATCTGGTTGTTTTAATCTGTAAGCTCGTAAGTGCTCACTGTATCGTATTTCAAAATTCCTAAGGGTCTGACCCAAATAGACAGCATTACATTCTGGACATTTGAGTTTATATATACCTGACTTCTTTAATAGTGGTATTTTTGTTTTTACATTTAACAATTTTGTACTAACGTTACTTTCTGTTTTAAAAGAAATTGTTGCATTCGTTGCTGAAGATATTATCTTTGAAATATTATTAGAAATATTTCCTGCATATGTGATGGTTTTATAAGTTTTAATTTCATCAGATTGTTTAGGATATATTAGTTGTAATGCCACTTTTTTCTCTTTTTTACTAATTAGTTTATTTATCATATCTAATGGATAACCGTTAGATGTTGCTATTTGTCTAATTGTATTAATCTCTCTATCAAAATTACATTTGTTCATAGGAACTGAAAAAGCTCTATGTATCATTGAATTATATGCTGCTAGTCTGTGTGAGACAGGGTGGTTAGAATTGAATGGAATTGTCACATCAGTCTGTGTTGGTTTTCGGTAGATTGAATAATCAAGTACATTATTAACTCTTTGAATTTTTAAATCAAGAAAATTGATTGAGCTATTTTCTTCAATTTCTAATGTAAATTTAATTTTCGGGTGTAAATTATTGATGTGGTTGAAAAACACATCTAATTGTCGCTCACTACCCATAAAACAAGCTAATATGTCATCCACATATCTATACCAAAATAAAATATTTTTCGAAATATTACTTTCAAAGATCTTTCTTTCTAAATTGTCCATAAAAATGTTTGCTAAAATAGGTGATATAGGGCTTCCCATTGGTAAACCTTCATTTTGAATATATATCTTATTGTCAAAAGTGAAATAATTCTGATTAATGCATACATCAAATAAATTAAGTATATCTGATATTATTCCTGGATTAATATTTTTATCTTCTAGTAATTTTCTTACAAGTATTAGACATTCTTTAGGAGGAATTTTAGTAAACATATTAGTTACATCGAACGATATGAGTTTATAGTTATCTTGCAAGTGGATTGATTTCAACTTTTTGATTAGTTCTATTGAATTTCTAATTGAGTACTGAGATTCATATCCGTAAGTATTGAGTATATTGTTGAGCTTTTTTGCCAATATATTATTAGGAGCATTAACATAAGAGACTACAGGTCTAATTGGTTTCGTTATTTTATGTAATTTAACTGTTCCACATAATTGTGGACAATGAGGATTCTTATGTATGATAGACCTCTTTTCGTAATCATTTAGAAGATAATTTGAATTATTAACAATATCCCTTACATTATTAGAAAACTTCTTTGTTGGGTCTGCTTTAAGAACTTTTACATCGCTGGATTCTATAAAGTTGTATACTTTGGAATTGTAATTTTCAGTCGTCAAAATGACAGTAGCATTCCCCTTATCGGATTTTGTAACTGTTAGGTTATTGTTCTCTATCTTCTCTTTTATTGCGTTTAAAACTGAAATGTCATTTTTTGTTTGACATTTAACTTTTGAAGGTTCAATATTTTTGATTAAATTGGCAATTTTTAATTTCTCATAAAGAAAATTATTTGAATTAGATTTTAAAGCTATTTCTGACTCTGTAGCTAAAATTTGTTTAATATTATTCGTATATTTAGGTGGTATGCTGTACTTTAAACCTTTATTTAAAAATTCTATTTCACTATTTGTAAAATTAGTGTCTGAAAGGTTTTCAAATCGTGGTGCAAAGTGTGTTGGTATGTAGGTACTTACAGTTTCATGATGTTTTGAGTATTGAATTTTATGTTGTGTGTGTTCAAGATTCTGTAGCTTCTTTTCTTGTTTCTTAAATTTCATATGCTTCATAGTGCTGATATTTTCTCTAATTTTTTCATCCAAACAGTCAAATTCTACTGGATGTAATTGGAATGTGAGTTCTGAATGTACAACTTTTATGTAGTTGTCTAAGGAGTCTCTAACTTTGAACCATTTCTTACATTCAGATTTTATCCAAACTCGTTGAGCACATTTTATAGCTTTTTGTGCTTGTGGTGTTTTAGTGTGACATTTTATATTCACATAATTTGGTATTACCTTTTTTCTAAGGCATTCTTGGTTAAACCAAATGTTTTGTGATGCTTTGTAACGTTTTTGTAGTAACTTCTGGTACAGTCGGGTCAAATCTTCTCTCAATTACATCCAGTAGAATTTGACTGTTTGGATGACAAAATTAGAAAAAATATCAGCTAGTTTATGACTGAATGAGTGGACCGAACTATTATGAATTGTAATATCTGTATGTGACGGTTTATGAAATATAGAAAACTAATGTTTATTATTTATATTTGAAATTGTAAGGTCTAGAAAGTTTATTGACTTATTTTGTTCAAGTTCTACGGTAAATTTGATATTATTGTGAATCGAGTTTATGTAAGTAATGAAGCTCCCTAATTGTCTATTTGTACCGATAAAATATTGAGTTGGACATTTTCATTGTAATAACTGATTGTTGTTCGTATTGTGTGGAGAATATACGGCTTATGTGAATTAATTTTTGTGTCAAATAAATGCATTTGTCCCGAAATTTTGTTTGTTGATTCACCTTATCTCAATTGAGGCCGGAGGGTCTAAGATTAGTGACACACGATTTTCACAGACGTTATAGAGGATTAAATTTCCGCAAAATTCCATCTTAAAGTTTAACCAGCACACATGGATTATGAATGCTATTTTAGTTAGGGTCCCTTGATGCACGATGACCATCACTCAGGAGCAATTGCTTTCCAACGACAAGAATAAAGCACGACTTCACAGTTTGCTTACTGATAGGCCTGAATGTGCAGACTTTTCAGTAAAGCAAACTAATGAAGACGTAGATAACCTAATTGTTAACACAATGTTTTAGGTGTCACAGGGACATGAGAAGGTTGTGGTAGTTTCTGAGGATACGGACTTCCTCATTATGTTTAATGCCATAGCTTCACCGGCAAACATGTATTTCTAAAAACCTGTAAAGGGAACGGCCCCATCAAAAGTATTTGATCCTAGCAGATGTGGTAGACAACATCAAAATACCACTTTTATTTATCCATGCCATAAGTGGGTGTGACACCACTTCAGCCCTCTTCAGGCAGGGCAAGCAGAAAGTGGTCAAGCTATTGATCAAAACTGAAAGTATTCTGGAAGAAATGAAACAATTCAAAGCATGACACTCAAGCTGAAGCTGTTGCCAAATCTGGCCTGCGATTTTTAACAACTCTCTATGCAAGTAGGGAAGGAGATATTTTAGACAAATTGCGATTCGACCTGTCTTCCAAAGCCCTTGTCAAATCAAAATTTAAGCTAGCATCCCTACTACCAACATCCGAAGCAGCACAGCAACATTACTTTAGAACTTACCTACAAGTACAAATTTGGTTAGGACACCCGATGGATCTGCTCCTCTGGGATGGAAGGCTACAAACTTTGGTCTCCGGAGAACCTGCCCCACAGTCTCTTTTCTCCACAATTTTCTGCGAATGCAACAAGGGGTGTGCAGGTGGTTGTGGATGTCGGAAGGCTGGTATTGAGTGCTCGTTGGTTTGTGCCAACTGCACTCCAGATGCAATTGACGAACAAGATGTCGAGGAAGACCTGGACTGTATATAAGAGGCGCAGAAAATTACAGACTTTGGGGAGCTGAGTGGTCTAACGTCGACCAAACGTCCACGTCTGAAGTTTGTATACTTTCACCTATTTATTCCCTTCTGATATTCATACGTTCACTAATATAAGGCTAATTTGTTTGTTATTATGAAATATAATTATCACTAGTTTGATTTTATGAATTGTTTTTTATATCCCATCTCTATCAGTTGAAAAAGAGGTAATAAAAACTTTTTTAATATTATCTCTTTTTATATTTTACAATTTTAATTCTACTCCTTTTAATATTATAAATGTAAAAGTTTTTATGTTTGTTTGTTATTCAATCAAGAAAAAAAAAGTTGAACGGATTCGAATACAGATCGTTTATATCATTTACTAACATACCCAGATCACACACACATATTTTGTAAAATTAGTCCAACTTTGATGAGCATCAGCAGGAGAACGGGTAGTCAAAGAAATATGAATCTGGTTTCATTCTATGCAGGATTAAACTTTTACGAATAGCAGTTTTCGATATTTTTTAAGTTCTTAACGAGATATAACCGTAAGACCGCGACAAATACCCCTTTTGCGATACATTTTTACCTGCCCCCACATAATCATAATTCTGCCGGGGGGGACCTAGGATAGTCATATTGGCAAACAAATGAAGTCATGAAATGAATAAACCCTTTTGTAGGATTTATTTCGGATTTAAATTCTAATCCTACTGAACTAGTAATGGTTTTTAAAAAATATTTTATACAGCATTATTTATTACTTCATCTTTCTAAAATCAAAATATTCCAAAAACGGTACACAGTATCGAGTTTTACTAAGAGTGACTTTTTGGTATAAAATTGAATGATGTATAATTTGACATAAAATTTGGAACGAACCGTGTAACTAGCGCCCTCTCTGAGAGACAGATATAAAAACAAATGTATGTGATTTGTCAGATTCCAAAGTCATTTTATAAGTAGTTTTCTATGCTGAATCTTAATCCAGCCTCAGAATTAAGTACTCCAGTACTGCCTAAAAAAGACAATTTTTCGCTAATTTGGGAGTTCTGTGAATAATTTATTCGCCAAACACGAGTTATGCCATCTCAAAGTACCACTTTTAACTTCTAAAATCTTTATTCTACAAAGAAATTGTTGGAAGAATTGTTTTTCAGGCTCACACCAGACTTTTTTCATTGATCATGCCTGAGGGTTTGTCAACTTGTCTTTTGTGCCTAAGGAGTTCTATATCAGAGATAAAGACCTCAGTTTTCCAGCTTATTAGTACTCAGCTATCACGAAAACTGTTTATCGCAAAGTATCAAGAGGTAATGATGGAACTCAAACACCTGTTTTGAGTACATAACCTCAAACTGATCTGGAAATTCAGACGTGTTGGGTTAATTGTAGCGTTGGAAATGGATTCTACGCAAAAAGTTACTTCGGAAGTGACCTTTCACCTTCCAAGAACAAAGTCACGTTTATAACAGAATAGTTGACATCATTCTTGAATATTACCTGTTCATTAACTGCGCACGGCCTTCCAACAATAGAACACGGACCATCTGCGCTGCATGGTTCACAAACATAATCGTCCTGTAAAAAAATGAATTTTATTCTAAATTAATAGCTCAAAACATGTTACTGCACCTCTATAGTATGTTTATTATTGTCTGACAGCACGCAAAAAGGTCACAGATGCTAGTCAGGTAGTAAACCATAAGCGTCCCAGTTCATCTAAGGAATTTATTTACTATTTAATTTTATACCCGATCTGATATATAAAGGTAATATAGATGTGAATTCGGTTAGTTAAAACAACTAACTGACCTTCATACATGTGTAGAGTGCATACAGTTAAAACAATAAATTATTTTTTAAATAATCTTGTAACGCAACTATTCTGACTGAATATTTCATTAATTATCTTGAGAACTTGAAGCAGGTCAATTCTTGGGAGACATATTAACAAACCATTTATCAATTCATTCTCCAGATAATTACCTTCTGATTTTCGAAATGTTGATAACATTTCCAAGAAACATTACCATTACTAGGGATTGTCCCAATGACTACTTAGAAATTTTGCAGGTATATACGGTGAAACTTGATGTCGCCCAAATTTGTATAATTTTTTTTGCTTAGAGTCGCTTAGGTTCCATACGTGTTAACTGTGTTGTGAAAAATGTCTTCAAGTTTTACCCCAGTAAAGTGTAAGAGCATGATTAACTTACAAACGAAGACTGTAGTGTTAAATGTGCATGCTGCTGTTGTACATCAAATGCCGGCTGCTACTGTTAGAAATATAGTTTCGACATGTTACAATATGACAGGAGTTAGTGAATCTACTATTTACAGGCTTCTAAGAGAGAGGAAAAATGGAAATATATCTCCACCTAAAAAGTCAACTGGAAGAAAACCATTTGACCTTGATGAATATATGCAAAATACAATAAGACGAAAACTACATGAATTATATTTTAAAAAAGAGATCCCAACCCTTGACAGAATTCTAAGAATGGTGAAGGAGGACGAGAATTTGCCTGACATACGGCGAAAAACTTTGTGGAAAATATTACACAAATTAAATTTTACTAGGGAGAAGCAAAGTCGCAAATCAGTGCTAATCGACAACGAAGAAATAATATGTTGGAGACGCCAGTATTTACGAGATATCCGAAAATACAGACAGGAGGGAAGACAAATCTACAGACATGGCTCAATGAACGACATTCAGTGAAAAAAATATGGCAGGACAAAAGTATTCAAACCAGTCGTCAAGCTTTCATAGAAGGTTTATCTACTGGACTGAAAACTCCTATCGGTAAAGGTCGCCGACTAATAATAACGCATATTGGATACAATCAAGGGTTCGTTGAAGGTGGTTTACTGGAATTTCAGTCAACATCACCCAATGACTATCATAAAAAAATGACTGCAGATGTATTTTACACAGATGGTCGAATTAATTCCAAATAATGCTGTAATCGTTATGGACAATGCCACTTATTATTCGCGATTAACAGAAAATCTTCCATCTACCTCTTGGAGAAGAGCTGATATTAGAAACTGGTTAATCGTAAAAGATATACC